>CAWUFW010000097.1:1425000-3858515 GCA_963921515.1 Calotriton arnoldi | reverse complement strand
TTTCACAGTGAGTTGGTCTTTTTTCATTTTTAATTTTATACTCTCTCCATCCTCTGCCCATTATGATGCATGGTGGGAGTTGTAGATGATACAAAAAAACATCACATGTTACACTATTCAAAGCATGGCATTTTGCATTTCTATATGGAACAAGCATTGCTTTCTCTCTACAATGGTGTTTTTTGTGCAGAAGAGATATCTCATTATATCTTGGTAGTTCATTCATCTATTGAGTAATCGATAGCGGGGACACTATACCACCAATTCGCAGATTTTCACATTTCAATTAAAAATATGGGTATATTTCCTAATACATCCTAGGTATAGTACCATCAAGAGCCTGTGCAGAAAAAGCATTAAATATACTCTGCAGCATTTTTATGTAAAGTGCAATATCAGCTTGAAATAGCTCAACCTTGCTTTGGTTTAGTACCAATGGCTCTAAATACCCAATGGAACAGTTTCCCAAATAACTTTTCAATCTCATTTTGTCTGCTGTAATGTAAGTAGGTCCCCCAATGATTATTCATAAATGCACAAAAAGTTCCTCATCCATATTAAGGCCTGTCGGTACTTTAGTTTTAAGTCTAATTATGTATCGTGATTCCATCTGTCTTAGTTTTTTCGTTCTGTCACCCCCACGTTCATCTGGTGGAATTATGTCTAGGCCAAAATAACTCATTGATCTCCAATCCGCATTTTGGCATTGATTCAAGTGTCTTGCTGTAGCATAATTGGCATCTTTATTCTTGATGGCACGTATGTGCTCTAGTATCCTCTTTTTCAGCATGCACATCGTACTCCCAATATATTGCAGACCACAATGGCATTGAATCACATATACCACATATGTCGTCTTGCATGTGATATTGTATATTGAAATTTTTATGTATTGATCAAATACCGAAAGATGAGAGAGGAGGACACAGGGTGAAGAAATTACGCAGTCTAGAATCAAAGTATATTGTAGAATTATCTACGAAAACTCCACTGGGCCTCAACAATGAGGAAGAGTTGTGGGTCCATATAGGATAATCATGCACCCCTGTTTGAGAGTTGGTTCCTTCCCTCTCTCTGTTTCATTCGCCGTCTCCCCCTTGGATTCACTCTGCCCATACAGGGCTTGATTTGCCTTTAGGGAGTCCATTTTTGGCTTAGTATTCTGAAGCGGAACAGACGTGATTGTATTTTCTATGAATTATATATGACGTCTGCCCGCTTTCTAAATAATTGTATTATTACAGATTTGCCAATTGTGACCCCTCGCTCCTTCCGCTAGATTTGTAATATAATATCGAATATCATGAATTGACAGTATTCTTCTGGTTCTTCTGGACTTCTATAGTTATATATACACACTTTGGGTTTGCGTAACATGTTTTTTATTGTTTTTTCATTTTTGAGTATGTTCTTGTCTTAGATTCTCATGTTATCTCATAGGATTGGTAGGCCTCTGCATAAACTGTGGTGATATCCGAACATGTTACAAGATGGCCGCCATTGTATTTCATGATTGAACTACTTTGGAACATCATCTCTTTTCAATGCTCCCCAATTTGTGATGCACTTCCTGTATGTTTAAATACGTTTTGTTTTGAAAATGCAGCTGACATTGAAAAAGGAGTTGTTGCCGAAACGTGTCTGTCAGTACCCCGTAATTTAGCCCATTAAATTTACGTTTATATTATTCCCTTGGAGTGCCTCTGCTGTTTATCTGCACGACTGTGGATGTTTTTCTAATTTAAGACCAGACGGTGTGGGAGGGCACCCGAGACGAGTGGTGCGGAGCATGGTGAACTTTGTTTTTGAACCAATATAATCCCACAACGCCGTTCCTTCTCACTTCCCTTCCTCTGGGAAAAACGGACTGCGAGACCTCAATTTCGTGCATGAAATAATTTATTTTGCCACCATTTTCGCCATTATATATATATACATTTTTTTTTTCTTCAAAGTACTTACATGAAGAATTAAGACTAGTACATTTAAACTTACCTGTATATACTTTCCTTCTTGATCTTGATGTGGTGGATAATCTGGATACTATATTATGGCAGGGACATAGTTTGACTTTCGAGGATTGTGTGACATACAACACTGTGTGCCTATGCTTTTAATGTGAACACCTTCTCACCTCACACTTGGCAGGGCTGACTAAATGTCATGTTTCAGGATCTTATCTACAAAGCATGACCCCTGGCATCGTTGGAAGTCTAGTAATCTTAGAGACCAAGCCCGCGTAGTAAGGGACGCATTCAAAGATTAATCCAAATTGTTTTGACTTTCTTGTTGAGAATCTCGGTACAAAAGTAGTATTCGCATTCTGCCTTGCCATTTTTGTTTGTTAACTAGAATGTTCGAGCAGTGGTGTCGCACATGGGAATGCAGGCATGAGTTCACAGTAGTGAAAGAGGTATTGTCAAAGGCAGATTCGGGTATGTTAAAACCGACGGGCAAAGGGTAGATGAATATAATGTATTGTGATGGCCCCAAGCAATAGAGCCTTTGTTGATGAAAGTGAACCTCGCATACATATTCATGTAATACAAATAGTTCTGCATGAGTGGGCAGCCGGCTTAAAGCTACATTAGATAGGACTACATTAGTGCATTTGTCTTTTGAGAACAGAAAAACGAAAACGTGCATTCCATACATTTCTTACTAAGGAACTTTCAGGGCTTGCATGAATGTGCTCCCAGTGTAAGTGAACAGCTCTCGACTTCGTTATACAGACTTCTTTCCTTTTCTACATAGATGTTCATTTATACGACTTGGATTGTTTGAAACGAGTTGTGCACCAAATGGGGCTGGACTAGTTTTAAGGATGGGGTGCTGGCCACACAATATACAAATGCTTCTTAAAGTGCAAGTCTATTTAATGAGGGATTTCTGTTTAGTGCAAAGGGTGGAATAGTGTGAGGTCCAATAGTGTAAACCAGAGCACATGATCACAAATATTTGTCTAAAATGTGAAGTATAAATATGTTATTGTCCTGAAATCTGCGCTTTAATCTGGATTACAAATTCTGCGAAAATACCGCACTTTTTCCCAGCATAAATTTTGTCAGGTAAATCCGGGCAGAATTTGTATACACGTGTAAACATGTCTTATTACCGTGTTATTCCTATTTCAAGATGTAGAAGTTAGAATAGAGAAGGTAATACCACGCATGGTAAATACCACAGCTGTATTTATTGGGTGCAGTATTACCACCTCACCTACTGTGGGTGTGATAATGAGCCCCACTTTGTTTCAATGTTGCTGATATTTTTTTTAAATACTTGAAAAGTTTAGTTTGTAAACCAAGCAATTGTTTACAGTTACATGAGTGTTAGTGTTAAACGAATTATCACAAACTGGTCAGAAGAAGCCACCTGACATTTGATGTTCTATCTCTCAAAAACGTTATATGTTGCAAGACAAACAAGTAAAGGCCTCTATAGTTATTGTCAAGGTAAACTCCTAACAGATTATCTTTTAGGAGCACCTTCAGCACCCCTAGTTCCAAAGTCACTGTGTGCACCATTCTACAGAAATGCAAATTCACTGCAATGCATTAAGAAAATAGGATACACTTACACAGGAGCTCAGATCTGTGTTTTATTAACATAATAAAAATGGATGCCGTTTCCTCAGGTCATGGGTTTGGACAGTTGTTTGAAAAGGCAGCGGTCTCTGCCAAGTTGAAGGTCTCGGAAAATAAAGCAAGTGCTATATATAAGGTAAAACAACGTTATTGTTTAAATATCATAAAAGGAGGCAAAAGAGGCAGTGAGTTGCAAAGCTCTGTCAAGATGGAGGGTGCATAAAGGTGAGCAGAAAAGAATGCTAACGGAGTACTGAATTGAACATTTACACAGCTCATCCTACAAGAGTGCTCTTCAAATGCTCACCCCTGAGTAAAATATCAGTTTATTCGAGACCACCTAGTTTTTCGAGGTAGTGAAACATTGGGCATAGCATTGTAGGCTAACCGGGCATAGGAAGTGAGAGAATACACTCCAGGAAATATTGCCAACAATGAAATCCAGTTTTTCTTCTCATACATTGAATATTTCTAGTGTGATTTTGTAGGGAAAATTGAATATCCTCAAATTCGATTTTAGGGCAGTTGGTGATGGTCAGGGGCTATGCTAAAGCTCTTCTCTCTGCTATTTCCTTAGATAGACTGATCCACAAGCAGGATGACACCTACTGGGAGAACCTTCTACTTTTGGGTTTCTTAAGGCTGGCTCGGGGGGGGGGGTTGTGCCTCTTGCGCCTTTTTACTTGGCTGTGTTTCGCCTTAATGTGCGAGAACCATACAGGGCTACGAACGATGCCATATTCGTTTTTGATTGAAGGGAGTCTACACTGCTGTTGCCCATTCTTTTTATTTGTATGTGTGAGAGGGGTTGCCCTCCTGTTTCATTAGCTATTTCTGTTCTGTAGGGGAAGCTTGCTACTCTTTTTGTGTGTGGGAACCTTTCATTGATTTTGCCTGTGCTGCACTCTGTCGAGCGCGTAGGTCTGTGCTGCCGGTCATACAGTACCTGTTTGAGGGATTGGCATGCTTGTTTCCCTGTTGCCCGTGCTGGGCCTTTTTCTGTAAGAGAAGGAAGGCTACAGAACCGAGACAGCTGATGTATTAGATCTGAATGTGCGGTGCATGGCATGATGTGTGTAAGTGTAGCGTGCACTACTGCTGTTGCTAAACTTGCTATGGCTATTCTGTAGATAATGATTATTTTCCTGCTACCTCTTGTGCAGGGGCGTGACGCTGGCCCCTGCAGCCCCTTTACCCCCCAAGCCTACGGCCATGAATATCTGTGAGATATCTGAGGCTCTGTGGCCCCCATCACATTTTGAAGGGGGCCATCATTTTGTGTTACGCCACAGCTCTTGTGCTATACTTGTGTTGTGTTTGAGCAAAGATTGCTCTGTTCCCTATTCTGTGTGACAGAAGTGTTCGTTGCTGTCATGCCTGTTCTGCTTCAGAGAAGCTTGCACTGTTGCTGCCTAAGCAGTGCATGTTCTACGTTTGAGTGAATCTCACCCTGAGTGTGCATGATGGAAAGCTGCACAGTTACTGCCTGTGAGTGGAACTTGCTGTGCTTCTGGACATGTTTTGCTGATTGTTAGTGTGTGTTTATAGAAGCATACCCATCCTTTCTCTTCCCCACTGCATGTCACTGTTTCCTCCCTCACCCTCTCTCTGCCCCTCTCCACATCACTGCCCCTTCCCTAGTCACTGCCCTTCTCTCCTGATGTTCATTAATCCTCTCACTCCAGCCCTTCCCAGCCACAGCTCCTCTCTCATTACTGCTCTCTAGCTGATGCTTCTGAAAGGCTGGGAGTGCTTGGCTACCATGTGACCTCCCCAGCCCTACTATATGTTCAGAGGCCCATCACTGCTGTCACTCTGCCCCATTCCCAGTCACAGCCCCCTCTCTCGTCATTGCTCTTCAGCTGATACCTCTGGAAGGCTGTCAGTGCGTCAGCATTTCCACCCTACTGTGCGACTGACTGTTTTCAAGCAGTAACGGACATTTCAAGGTCTGCATATAAACAAGCCTTCTTTAGTACTCTCCTGCTCTTTGGTGTTCTTTTGCACTCTGGGGAGTTTTGTTTTAGAACAGAAGCACTGAATATTCCATCTTGCCACCTCTCATTGCCAGCCACAGAAATCTGCATTGAGAGTGAGGGACAGGACTCGTCTCTTAGACAAAGCCAGCTGCCGCGGGAAAAAAGACCACAACAAGCTTAACTCGCATAACGATCTGCATATACATATTGTTGTTGTTGTGTGGGGTTAGGCTTGTTTTGGACTTCTTTTTACTGGTAGTTCGGAATACCTTGAAAATCTACTACAAGAACGTGAAAATAGCTAGTGATTTTTTTTGTGGAGCTGATTGCTCCCACCTAGGGTGTGCCACCTACGGTCCCCAACGGGCACACCCCACACTTTGATGGCCTCTGCCCTACAAACTGGATTGCCTCTTGGTGCACTCACCCTCAGGAGGCTCCCAGAGTTAGTTAGTAAAAACGTTGAAAGCTGTTGGGACAGAAAAGTCCTCTGCATACTGAAGACGTTTATCCCTGCTCAACTGAACTGTTGTCTGGATCGCTAATGCAGATTTTGTGTAATAGACGAACAAGGATCATGCGTGTGCACCATGACATAGGCCTGTCTCACAGATTGCGGTCTTGTTGAACCAGGAGGGCCGTCCAAAGCGCTACCCCCCAGAGTGGTAGAAGGCTACCATCTTCACCAGGAGTTAAGCAGCACAAGCACATGGGTGGCAGCATACCGAGTAGTGATCAGAAGTAATGAATAGGACCTTTTTAACTTGTGTCAATGGAGCGAGACTTACAGGCTTACTTACCTTTTTTAAATTTCTGCTGCTGTGTGTTTAACTCACCCTTGGCCTACATCCGGTTTCGCCCTAAGTGGCCAAGGGTATGCCCAGATGTGGGTCCCTTGCTCCCTGTGCCACTGGATTCAAGCTAGCCTGGCTGATGAGGGGTGATACGCCGAAGCCGATCCCAGGATGCTTGTTTCCAGTACAGGGAGAACCTGGCATGGTGGTTCGGCCTGGACTGTTCCCATGGGGAGCAGGGTCAAGACTGATTTGCATATGGCTGGGTCCAAACTGGGGTGGCCTGGTGAGCGAAAGTACGATGGATTTAACCCAGATCTCTTGACTGGGGGTGAGTATTTAAAATGTTTCAGCATTCTGTCCATCATCTTGTGTTCGAAATGTTCGCCCTAAGTGGCCAAGGGTATGCCCAGACGTGGGTCCCTTGTTCGCTGTGCCACTGGATTCAAGGTAGCCTGGCTGATATGGGGTGATACCCCAAAGCCGGTCCCAGGATGCTTGTTTCCGGTCCAGGGAGGACCTGGCAGTTCAGGCTGGACTGTTCCCATGGGGAGCAGGGTCAAGACTGATTTGCATCTGACTGGGTCCAAACTATGGTGGCATGGTTAGCAAAAGAACAATGGATTTAACCCAGATCTCTTGACTGGGGGTGAGTGTTTGAAAGGTTTCAGCACTCCGTCCATCATCTTGTTGTGTTCGCTATGTTCGCCCTTAGTGGCCAAGGGTATGCCCAGACATGGGTCCCTTGCTCGCTGTGCCACTGGATTCAAGTTGGTCTGGCTGATGAGGTGTGATACCCCAAAGCTGGTCCTGGGATGCTTGTTTCTGGTACAGGGAGGACCTGTCATGGCAGTTCAGGCTGGACTGTTCCCATGGGGGTGGCATGGTGAGCAAAAGAACAATGGATTTTAGCCAGATCTCTTGACTTGGGGTGAATGTTATAAAGTTTCAGCACTCCGTCCATTACCTTGTTGTGTTTGTTATTAACCTTGTGACGCACATATCACTGTGGCAGACATCCAGGTGTGAACTGAGCGGTGTTGTGGGACAATCGGCTTCAGAGTCTTGCCTGCTGTGACAGACATCGCCGAAGAAGAAAGAAGTGTCCAATTCAAAAGAAGCAGAACCCCAACCTAAAACTTCTTAGACCCAAACCCTAAGTTGCATTTGGGGTCTCGAAAAGGACTTTTAGAAGGGGAAATTGAGTCCCCAAAATGTTGTCATCTGCCAAGCGGCCAGACCGGCTGTGGTAGATAGGGAAGCACTCCATGACTTCTGCCTGTGACCAGGACTGGAGGCAAAGACCTGCTGGTCTCCCTGGTGGGTGTGGGGACATAACTCATGGAAACCAAGATCATCTGCCCTGGAGCACCAGCGCCTGCCTGCTTGCCAAGACTAGTGTGCCTTTTGCAGAAGAGGAGAGCTTTGGAGGGAGCAAGGTCCAGTGCAGAGCCCTACATGAGTACTCCCTGTGTGATGGCAGACTCTGCCACTATCAGTGGTGGGCAGAAAAACCCTCACGAAGATGGTCATGCTGCCACACCTACTGTACTACTTCACCAACTTAACCCTATATGTCACCAAACCCTTCTTTCACTCTCTGGAGCACTTAACAGGTGACTTTATATGGCATGTGATGCGCTGTAGGGTGGCCTTCGACAAACTCCCGTCTGATCAGGGTGGATTAGGAATGCCAAATTACGAACACTACTATCTACCCTTTCAATTACAATGGGTGGCTCGATGGCTCGCAGGTTGCTAGCTGGAGGATACCATGACTACCTCCCCTCCATGGGATCTGCTATGTTGGAATACACGTTATCCCAACATGTGTAATGAGGGAGGGGTGTTTTGTTGCAACAGATGGTTGAGGCTGTCACGTGCAAGGGCGCAGTTAATAAAGAGGCCCGGGGTTCAGACCGCGTGGTCAGTTCAACGCAATAAGGTGTTTGTGTCTTATTATTACATCTGGGGGCCGGGGCACAATTAACCGAGGCCTACACTCAAGCTATCATCCGTGCAGGTCTAGGCATATAACAATTGGCAAAGAGGGGGAGCACTTCTCACATGTGGCCGCCCTGTGACTGCTCCACCTGCGACTCCCTGTCCTCCTACCACTGGAAGCACACCTGCTGTGACTCTCATGGGCTGACAACTGCCACTGGTTTTTCCTTCTCCAGCCGCACCTGCCCTCCTCCCGCCGGCTGCCGAGCGGGCATCCTTTCAACGTCTTCAGGCCCGCCGCCGCTGCAGAGCTCTTCTTATCGCTTCCGCAGCCTTCTCTTCCGCCCAGCGGACCCACACTGGTGATGCCATATCACCCTGCTGCTGGCTGCTCCATGGAGATGCTGCCGCACTGTTCCTGGTTGCCGGCATTTTGATGCACACACCCTCTCCAGCCTACCACCGGCCCTGCTGCACAGCAACTTGCCTCCATCGCTCCAGCTCTCGCTGTGGCTAGCGACGCCCTGGGGAGCGTCTACGGGCGGTTGCCTGCCACCAGCTCCAGCACACTGCCGGTGCCCTCCTGCTGCCATAATAGCACTGTTGGCCCCCGGGGGAATCTATGCTGCATCCATTTGATGTTGCACAAGGACACTATTCAATCAGTCCACACTCCAGGCTTCCTAACAAGGTAAAGGATTTTCGTTGCTGCCTACACTCCATCTGAGGTGGAATATTTTCTTTCTCCTACGTGGACTCTCGCATTGGGTGAGACATCTGGTACATTTTGTTTCTCTGCCATGCTGTACCTGCCCTGGTGGGGTGACTCTGCATGATCTGCGGCCTGTATGTGCCTTTGCTGCCAATGTGCCCACTACTCTTTAACGCACGTCTGTGAGGATGAACAGCTGCACTCACTACTGGGCCATGGACAATCTTGCTGAACTCTAACATAGTTGTGAAACAGGCAGAGGACACCCATGGTGTCTGTCCCTGCTCTTGAGCCTTTTGTGTTTGATGGACCTCCGACCCCGCAGGCGGTAAGATGGAAGGAGTGAGTTGGCCGTTTTGAAACTTATTTTGCCGCAGTGGCATTGGACAATGCCAGAGGGTGCCCCATGCTCCTGCATCTGGGGGGTGCTGTAATCCACAAAATTGCGAAGTCAGTAGTGGAAGTTGGACCACCCTTCACATACAATATGCTGAAACAAGCGTTGACAGCTCATTTTGAGCCACTCGCAAACCCTGACTACGAGTGGTTCCTCCTTCGCAAGGCCAGGCAGCAGCCTGAAGAATCAGTGGTCTCTTTTTATGTTTGTCTCAAGGATTTGGCCCGCATGTGTATGGTGCCAGATGACGACGAGATCAGGGCCCAATTTATTCAAGGTTGCTTTTTCGGCTAAGCTAAGGGACAACATTCTCCAAGTCCCGGGCTTGACCATGGCCAACAAGCTCATGTTGGGTCGATCTAAAGACCTATCCAAAGCATGTGCTGAGCACATATTAGCAGCCTTACAATGACCACTTAAAACTGAACCAGTTAACGTGGAAGCAGTAATTGCCGCAGACAAAAAGAAAGCTTGCTCTAAATCCACTACGTATTCCACGGTTTGTCATTGGTGTGGAGGCTCTTACCCACATCAAGGCACCTGTCTGGCGCAAGGCAAAAGATTTTCTGCTTGCAACAAACTCAATCATTTTGCTAAGGTCTGCCGACCAACCGACCAACCGCATCACAGAATGCGCAAAAATCCAAGTCTGTGAATGTCATGGAAACACCAGGATCCCCGTATGATATAGATGGCGCAGTGCATGACATACATGATATGCAACTTGAAGAGTGCCACGGACGACGCATACCGAAATGCACAATCACCATTGCTGGCTACCAAATTCTGGCCCTGATTGACATGGGCAATTCCATTAATTCCTAGTGCAGTTGGTACTACAGACTCTTCCACACCAACCTATGTTCCACTCCATGGCGACCCAGGTGTATGCTTTTGCCCCGTCTATGCCTCGTCCGCTAGCAGGTATTTTCACGTGATAGAGCGCAGACGTGCTCTTTAATTTGTAGGGGTGCATTATAATCATGAGTAGGTTGCACCTGCATTTATTCTTTGTCGTGTTAAAATAGTGGTGTTAGAGATGTGCTGTAATAACATAAAAGTGTTGTGTTAAAGTTGCATTTACATAAGCTGTGAAAGATTTGCATTTGAAAACAGTTCGTGTTCAGCCAAAGGCCATAATGTGTAGCGATTTGTGTATGCCACTTACAATTATTCACGTATTTGATGTGCTCATGTAATGTATTGATTTAGCAATGCTCAGCAAGCATTCATTATTGTGTAGTTTCATGAGGCTTGTATGCCATTTTTCTTACGTTGGCCAAAGTCTGTGGGCCTGAAAATGTATTTTACCCTGGTCGCTCTCCACTGTGTTTAAACGTGTAGGAATGAATTTCATGTGCATGTTGAGTTTGTTCTTTCTCACTATTTTCTGTTGCAGGTGGTGAATTCATTATTGTTAGTTAGAATAACGCTTTTGATCTAGGAGTTAGGTTGGAGAAGCAGTGGATACAATAGGCGTATGAGAAGCTGATATCGGGAGACGTGTTCTTTTTCGCTGGAACAGGCCTGGGAAGCAAGGTCATCGAGCCAGGAGCTGGGAGAGCAGAGGTGGAGTGGAAATTCACCTATGAGAAGATGCCCAGTGGGACGGGTCGATGAGGAGACCTAAATGGGCGTTTTTTGTGATTTCGAAGTTTGAATTAGGGACAGTGTCCCGAGGGTGGAGAGAGAAGAAGATCGGGAGATATTAGGAGAAAAGGAGTATCTTAGAACGAGCTCTATAGCCCATGCTACTTGACCCATACAACTTGAGTACTTCTTAGGAAGTCTTCACGCGCTGACACCTTTACCTTTTCCTAACTTGCCTGGTGGAGAAAATGCTAAGTAGGGAAGTCACCTTAGAGATAGAGTAGGGATAGATTTATGCTTTTCACTTACGAACCTGTGATGAAGTCTGATTTAGACGTGGGAGCACTTATTGCCTGCGTTCTGTTTCTGGAGATTGTCATTCTGCTCATGCTTCATCGAGTCAACTTTGTTCGTAGGTTTGGCTTTGTATTAGTTCTGATGTATTTCTACAACCTCGTTTTGAGGTGCTTGTATGTCCAACTATTTTTGGCTTTGTAATAAATGGACTAACTAGAATTTGGAGTCTGTGATCCTTCGGAGTCATGACTATTGGGCCCATAGTTATTTGTGTGAACAATCGTCGTAAGGTATCTCTTCCCTCTACACTGCCAAGCAGGAACCAACGATCCATCCGCCAGAGAGTGTTCCAGAGTAATTTATAGGTGGAACATCAGCCTCATCAGTTGGTAGCAATATCGGATTGTTTCCTATTGGAGTGAGGGAGAGAACGATCTAGAACGTAGAGGAAAATTAGTGGCAGAACCCCAAAGGTCCTAGAGAATGAGAGCCCAAAAAGTTGAGAACGGAGAACGGCGGAGCATGCTGGAAACCAACAGAGAATGTTGGTGTGGCGGGAACAACGGTTCACGATGTTGTGAGTATGAAAATGGATGTGTGTTAGATTGCAGTGATGATTTGATTGTGTGATGTCTTGCGGAGTTGGGATGAGAGTCAAGTGATTGTGGTTTCGGGCTGAGCGTACGCAGTCCATGTGATAAGATTTGATGATTTGGATGTCAGCTCGACGAGTAACCTAAGATCCCAGGATAGAGATTTGTGGTGTAGAAGACACCCAGTGCTGTAATGGTCTGACCAGTGATTGTGGGAGTCGTGAGGCGCTATCGACAAACCCACCTGTGATAGGGAAATGCATGTGAGAGAGTGTGATAGAATCATGTGGGAAGCTAGTGCACAAGGGCGTACTGCAGCGATTCGACTGGCCAACGCAGGTCGTGGGTCACTGTGTGTGAATGAATCTGAGCGATTGGATCCTATCAATTCGTTTACAGGACTGTCTGGCCGTTCGTGGGCAGATGGTCTGAGGTGATTGTCTGGTCGTTTTGCGGACAGACTGTTGCCAGAGTTGAGGCAGACAATTACTTGTGAGACTGTCCGGTTGTTTGGTGGACAGACAGTCAGTCGGTTATGTGACTGTCCGGTCGTTTGGTTGACAGACAGTTACTTGATTCTATGAGTGAGGCGTGTGAATGTGCAGAGAGAGATTGTGAAGGAGAGTGAACCGCTGTGAGGAGGAAGAGTGACGTCGAAGGGTGCCACGCTGCGATAGGTCGGTTGGTGTAAAGCCGCGCTGGGATTGGTGGATTGTCATCAGGAAGTTGAAAACAAAAATATCTGTGGGGAAAACAAATTGATTTCAAAATGCGATGTTTTAGAGTGACGCGACCTTTCTAGGGGGGATAGAGGAGTAGTGAGGCGAGTGAGTGAGGAAGCACCACCCGAGGACACCCCAGCAAACGTAGGACTCCATACTATAATTTGGCTCGAAAATTGGCACAAAATTTCAGAGAACGAGGGAGAATTGGCCTTTCCGTGTTATGGTTCTTTTAGATTAGATATCCTGTACCAATTGAGGGTAGTGATGGTTTTACTACGGCCTCCACCTAGACCAACACAGTTTGAGGCGTTAGATGCATGGATAAGAGCAGCACATGCAAGGAAAAGGGACCGAAGTCAGGAGAGAATAAAGAAGTCGATGAGAGCACTTCAGGATGCGCAGACTAAAAGATGGGGGGTAAACACCATTGAGAGAGAAAGGTTGTTTCCACTGTTAGTGAAAGCAGGAGATGCTCGCAAAAGAAGGTAGGAAGATGACAGTGACACTGATGATAGCTTGTTAGAAAGATTATTGGCAGAGCGTCCTCCACCATACAATCCAGATTCAGAAGAGGGAAAACAAGAGATTGCAGGAAATGTGGGGGAACCACAGATGAACCCTAGTGCAAGAGTAGTGGGAACAATCTCAACAGAAACAGCAGGTAGTGGGACACCAGCTTGAGGGAGACAGAGATGAATGGAGCGAATTCCACTTCACGGTTACCGGATGCCCTTACGGTGCCGGTCACCATTGGACCTATTGTGTCCGTGTATGGCCCGAACTAGAGGGAGAGCGGTAACTAGTCACAGTCTGAAGTAGGAGAAGAGGTTTGCTCTGGAGGGAATAGTACTGTAAGTGGAGAAGGTCCATTTTTGACACCAGTAGAGACTAGCACTCCCTTTCCAGCTACCGCAGACGCTTCTAGGGGTCGGAATGGCTCGAGTGAAGTAAGGTCAGCGTAACTGGTGGACTCACACTCCGATTTAAGCATGTGGGAACCTCCGGTTAGGGACCCTAATGGAAGAGTGACAGGAGGAGCTGATCAGGGAACATCTGGGAATCAGGGTACTCCACAGCGCACGGCAGAAGGAAACACTTGTAGGGGTCAAAACAGCAAATAGCGAAGGTGCTGGATGTGGTGAGGCTCAAGGTAGAAGTTGATGAAATAATATGTGGAAACTTACCCTTAGAGAGGATGGAGCCTTATGAGCAAAACGAATTGTTGTTTGTGGTGAAGGATGTTACTCGGAAAGCAAGGAAAGCACATGAGAAGTTGACAGAGCTAGCGGTATGAGGTGGATCTGTCCAAAACGAAAATGTTGCTGGGAAGCCACAGGTTACAGTATAGCGATCAGGAACTGGAAGAGAAACGACTTATAGGACTGAAGACACATATTCGGGAATTGATTGTAGGAATTCATGCATGGAGCATGCTTGACAAATGGGAAGAGAGGTGGTCCAAGAAAAAGAGTGTTAAGAAAGGGATTGGAGATACACCACCTCAAGGAGGGGGAACAGCAACAGTAGAGGCTTACCCACTATGAGAGGTACCAAGTGGAGGGTATGTACATGTGCCTTGGAGTAGGGGTGACTTGGCAGCATTTACAAATAATTTTCCTCGGCTGAGGGAAAACCCGGTTAAATGGTACAAACAGGTTGATCGGTTTGTGAAAATTTCGAAGATGTTGTGGGTTGATTTGAATACATTGTTTGACACCGTTGTACCTGGTGATTTGTGGTCGGCGTGTAAAATAGCAGTTGAATGGCCATCTTCAGAACCAGACCGAGATTCTGTAACTCATGGTCCTTCACCTATGGTGATGAAAAAATATGATCAGGTAATCACATGGTTGCAGTCCAAAATTTCTCCACAAGATATCGATTGGGTCAAGATTGATCGGACGACCCAAGAGCCCAAAGAATCAGTATATGAGTACTACGAGAGGCTTTTGCAAGCCTTTAAGCATTATAGTGGATTGGCCACCTTGGAGACAAAAGACATGGGACAGTTCGTTTCCAAATTTGTGTTAGGATTGAGACCAGAGATTAGCTTCATGATTCAGCAGCACCTGATCTGTTGGCAGAATAAGTCTGTGGACGAGATTCTGCGATATGCTAGATACTGTAGTGATGAGGTGGATTCGAAACATCGGAAGCTTAAGGACAAGCTCATGCTAGTCCAGATGAAGAACGCAGATCAAAAACAACCTAGTTGGGAAGGAGACGTTGGGAAGGAGACAAGGAACAAGGAACCCATAGTGAAGGGACACAGAATGCAGGACAAGGAAGAGGGAAGCCCATAGATCCAAAGACAGGGATTGACATGGGTACTCTAAAGAAAACGACCGCATGTCATTATTGTCACAAGATCTGGCATTGGAAGCGCAAGTGTAGATCGAATCGAACTAATCAGGTTCAAGGGGAGGAAGTAGTACAAGTACAGTAGCCAGACCCAGATCAATGTATGGGGGAAGCTTGAATCCACAAGTGCAAGTTCCCCAGCCACCGAGAGGTCTGCAAGGGAATTGAGTATACCAGCAGATGCCCTTCATTGAGACTTTGGACGAGTTTGATCCAGACTCGTTACAATGAGGGTGCCTGAGGGGGGAGGGAGACTGTACTCTTGGAGCAGTCTTGGAGGTAGACCAGAGAGGACCATATGTAGAGGCAGATGTTGACGGCCATCCCATCACATTCTTGATTGACACTGGGGCTACCTGTTCTACTGTGAGATCAGCAGTAGTCCCAAACCTACACCTCTCGGGACAATCAATCCAAGTTGTCGGAGTTGCAAGCAAGAAAATGACTAGTCCTTTGACAGACGCGATACCTGTAAAGATAGGGACATTTCAAGATCGTCACCAGTTTGTGGTGTGCGATTCTAGTCCAGTCTGTTTGTTAAGTCGTGATCTTTTGTGCAAATTGAATTGTACCATCTATTGCACGCCCAGGGAAGTTGAGTTGCAGACGAATGATGATGACGTTGCCTTCAAACTGGCAAGCCAGAACCGCTGTATGACGGCATATCCTGTGCTGACTACAGAGGAGTTGCCATACGACCTGAGAGATTCAGTTGATCCTGTGGTGTG
This sequence comes from Calotriton arnoldi, assembly GCA_963921515.1. Classification (NCBI taxonomy): domain Eukaryota; kingdom Metazoa; phylum Chordata; class Amphibia; order Caudata; family Salamandridae; genus Calotriton; species Calotriton arnoldi. The sequence goes on along the minus strand of CAWUFW010000097.1, from coordinate 3,842,808 downwards.
GGTTTTTACAGGAGAGGAGATTGGTCTGATTCGAGGGGCTGAGCCGGTTAAGATCCAGATTAAGCCGAATGCAGAATTCCCAAGGACGCCCCATTACAACTTGACACCGGAAACAGTGGCAGGAATTAGACCAGTGATTGAGTCCATGATCGAACAGGGCATTTTGAAGGAGATAATGGGGAGCCCATGTAACTCACCCATTATGGGATTGCAGAAGTCTACTGGGAAGTACAGAATCGTGCAGCACCTGCGAAAAGTCAACATGATTGTAGTTCCATGTTGTCCTGTGGTACCGAATCTGTCTGTGATTTTATTTCAGATTCCCTGCGAGGATGAGTGGTTCACGGTGATTGATTTGTGCCAAGCATTCTTTTCAATACCCTTGCATGAGGAGAGCCAATTTTTATTCGCTTTCTGTCTGGAAGACTGTGTGTTAACCTGGTGTCGTATCCCACAAGGGTATACTGAGAGTCCATTGATCTTTAATCAGATCTTGAAAAAGAACCTTGAGAGTCTGGTGCTGCCACAAAACTCAGTTCTTGTGCAGTACATAGACGATCTCTTAATTACGTCCGAGACGCAAGATGCGTGCAAGATTGATACTGTCGCATTGTTGAATCATCTAGCAGAAAATGGACATAAAGTGTCTCCGAGTAAACTTCTGTACTGTCTGTCTGAAGTTCAGTATTTGGGTCATCGCATTGAGAAAGGCAAGACGAAGGTGTCCCCAGATCGAGTCGAGGCGATCCTGAACATGACTGCGCCTATGACCCAGAAGGAGGTCAGGATGTTTTTGGGAATGGTTGGCTATTGTCGTCAATGGATTCCCAACTTCTCCTTGAAAGCAAAGCCTTTGCAGAGGTTAACGCACAAGGATGTGAGCGAACCGGTACCATGGGATAATGACTGCTTGCTTGCCTTCCTGGAGCTGAGGGACAGCCTGTGCCGCGCTCCAGCTCTGGGAATGCCAGATTACAACAAAGCCTTTTCACTGTTCTGTTGCGAAAGAGAAGGCTGTGCATTGTCGGTGCTTACACAAACACATGGAGGTGTCCGTAGACCAGTTGGTTACTTTTCAGCCACTTTAGATCCGGTGGCTTCAGCGTTGCCCGGATATCTCAAGTCCGTTGCGGCAACAGGTGTCAGCATTGAAAGATGTGAAAGTATTGTCATGGGTCATCCATTGATTGTACATGTGCCACACTCTGTTGAATTGTTGATGACCAGGACCAAGACGCAGCATCTCACAAACAACAGACTCACACGATACAAGCAGGTTATACTTGCCTCAGAGAATGCGACTGAAGAGGTGCTCCGTACTAAATCCTGCTACTTTGATGCCAATGCCAAATTTTGATGAGGGTGAAGATTGTGAAGATCATGACTGTCTTGATGTGACTGAACTTTGCACCAAACCAAGGCCTGACATTATTGATGAACCTCTGCCTTTGTCTGATGAAACATTCTTTGTTGATGGTTCATGCGTAAGAGACAATGCAGGTCGTTTGAGAGCAGCGTTTGCTGTTTGCACCATCACAGGAGTGGTGGAAGCCGCTTGTTTAGAGGGACTAGACTCCGCACAGGTGGCTGAAATCATTGCCCTGACGCGCGCCTGTCTGGCCGCAGATCAGATCCGGATCACTTTCTATACCGACAGCCAGTATGGGTTCGGTGTAGTTCATGATTTCGGACAGCTATGGTCACAGAGAGGATTTCTAACGTCATCAGGGTCCCCAATCAGAAATGGAGAACATGTTTGAAGGTTGCTAGATGCCTTGCAGCGTCCCAAGGAAATTGCGGTGGTTAAGTGTGCTGCCCATGGGAGGGGGGACGACTTTGTGACCCTTGGCAACAGGTATGCCGATGAAGTTGCCTGGTTTTGTGCTGAACAGAGATGCATTTTTACTGGGGATTACACAGGAGAGAGCACAGAGAGAACCGAGCTCAGCATGATGTTAGCCATAGCAGATACTTGGGATGAGATCAAGCGTCTGCAGGAAGAAGTGTCCGAGCAGGAGGAAGCTAGTTGGATCAAAGCAGGTTGTGAAAAGAGAGATGATGGCATTTGGGTTCGGCTGATGGTCGAGCTGTGTTACCAGACGATTTATTAAGACCTATGGCTAGACAGATTCATGGAGCACTTCATGTTGGAAGGGATGCAATGGTGCGAGTGTTTCAACAGACGTGGTTTAACCCACGGTTCCGTGCATTTGCTGAAGCAGTGTGTCATAGGTGTGTGACTTGTCCGCAGATGAATGCGGGGAAAAAGACTGTGGTTGCACTGAGTCATATTAGGAGATCTGGAGGTCCCTTCAACAGAATCCAGCTTGATTTTATCGAGATGCCTAGGTGCAATGGGTTGAGATACATTCTGGTGATTGTGTGTGTTTTCTCACGTTGGGTGGAAGCATATCCGACCAGGAGGTGTGACAGTCTCACTGTAGCAAAGATGTTGCTTAGGGAATTGATACCACGCTTCGGATTTCCGACCTCATTGGAATTGGATAGAGGAACTCACTTCCACAGTGAGATTATGAAGCTGCTTTGCAGCGCATTACAGGTTGATCAGAGACTGCATTGTAGCTACAGACCTGAGGCGTTGGGTCTAGTGGAACAAATTAATGGGACTCTCAAAATGCGCGTGGCCAAAGTCTGCTCATCCATGTCTCTGAAATGGCCTGATGCTTTGCCCGTGGTGTTGATGAGTGTGCGTAGCATTCCTGATAGGAGGACAGGACTTTCGCCCCACGAGATCCTTATGGGGAGGGCAATGCGATTACCAGCAGTGCCATCTACAGCATTGATAAACATCACAGATGATTTGATCCTTGATTATTGCAAGGAACTGGCTGATGTGGTACGTTCTGTGTCTCACCAGGTCGAAGCTGCGACTGCCACGACATCGAAAGATCTCTGTCACGACCTGTGTCCAGGGGACTGGATTCTGGTGCAGAAACACGTGAGGAAGAGCTGCCTTGATGCTCACTGGAAGGGCCCCTACCAAGTGATCTTGGTAACCAACACAGCTGTGAAGTGCGGGGGCCTACCGAACTGGATTCACGCTTCTCACACCCGTAGAGTTTCAGCACCCTCGGATGAAACAGCTCCTCTCCCTGTAGAAAGTCCAGCTGTGGCTGCGAGGCCACTGGAGGGGTCAAGCCAAGCTGTGAGGGTCACTGAAGAGGCTGGCGATACACCAGAGCAAGCTGAGGGGGGTCGCGCTACACAAGGCCCAGACAGTGACTCTGAGGGAGACAGTAACGTTGTGAACGATATAGAGTCCGACTCAGCAGAGAGAACTGGTGTGCAGGAGGATTGGGTGCAAAGAAGGAGAGCAAGTTTGGTGGACGAATCGTGGCCTGGGAGACAAAAGAGACAGAACCTGAGACTTGCATCGGAAAGAGATCTTCCCCCTGTGACTGAAACGTCTGAATCGGAGCTAAGTGACACAGAGCAAGGCCAAGAAGGCTTGAGGAGATCGCGGAGAGCAAGAGTGGCTTGCCGGAGATACGCTGCTCCAGAGTGGACATACGTGGTTGCAGATGGCAGGAGTAGTGGGAACGGGGAGGCTGAGGTCTTCGAGAGTTGTCAGCAGAGTTCCCGAACTGAAGATTGAGATTGAACTAATAGTCCCAGGGTTGGAAATAGAAGGAGTGTTAACAGTGACTTTACTGAATACTCCAGTGTTGAGTGGCGTGAGGAGTTTGGTTCTGAGAGATTTTACCTTTCCAACCTTTGGATATCAGCCTCCAGCTCAGGAGATTGCAGCTATTCGTCTTGAGATCTTGCATCGTGTTATTGCTGAAATTGGTTCTGAGCTTGTGAGAGACTGTTAAATGAACTGTGAATTGTAAATAAATCAATTGCTGCCTGAAGAAGATAACCTAGGTCCGAGTGGAAGAAGAATACATTTAGGGATTTTCAGTAGAAGAAGAAAGAGGGCTAGGGAAGTCTTTTGAACTGTGTGAATAATTGTGCAATGGACTTTGAGTTTGGTTTCCAGAACTCTGAAGAAACGGTGCACGAACTTTGTTGAGAAACGGTCAGAGGAAAAGAAAAGAGACTCTTGAGAGATCTTCTTGCTGGGCTAACCCGAATTCAGTTGGAAATGGAGTCTGGAAATCCGAACCGTAGATCAAAGTGTTTAATAGGCACACTCATAGTGGGTGTAATAGTGGTAATAGCTATAGTAATTATAGTGTCTGTAAAGTTTTCACATGATGATGGGGTTGACGGGGTGGAAGTGAAGGGAACATCCATACCAGCTACTTCTACTACAAAAGAGGGTACATTAGGAGCTGAAAAAGCAATGCTAGAGAAAACTAGTCGCATGTTACACGTAGATTTGTCCAAGAGTGATTATACGATGAATGCCTATGCGAAGTTGTTGTATGAGTATGTGAAAACGATAGTTGTGAGGGATTGTTATGTGTGTATGCAGTGGCCAGCATCAGTGGAAGAGGGAATTAGGTATCATCACCTCCCACTGACACATGGTATCACCTGTAGCTTATTGCTTAGTATGTTTTACATAAAGGGACATTATGAATACTATTTCTCCAATTATGATGCAGTGCTGTCAGAAGTTCCAGCTTATAAGCACCTTAACAAGTATGATTATTATAAGCAAGATGATAGATTGGGAAAGTATTTCATACCTACAGTAACTACAGCTTATGCTCATCGCCACAACCTAACGTGTTTATTGACTGATGTAGAGAAGAAATTTGTAGATCAGGTAGAAGATAGACATAGACAACTAATGGTTAAACCTACCAGTAGGGAAGGAAGACTTGATTGGACTAAGGAGGAGTTAGCTCACAAGGCAAAGGAAGTTATGGTCTAATAGCTTTAGATTTTGAGCAGCGAGGAAAGTTGTGTATTCGACAGGTCCAAACTTACTATGACAAGGCCTATGCGGGCCAGAGTGTATGCGATCACATATTGACGATTGAAACGTCAGCGAAGAAGTTTTTGCAGGAAGCTGTGCAAGTGGTGCCAAATGTGTATTTTGTGTGTGGGAAGAACGCATATGTGTGATTGCCATTGAATTGGTATGGTACATGTTATATAGCTTTTGTCTTCCCAAAGATCTATCATGTTGAGGATTTGAAACATTTGGAAAATGGGGAACACCATAGAAAGAAGAGAGGTGCTAGTGCAGGAGAGATTGTTGGAGATGTTTTTGGAGCAATGATACCAAGCTTAGGAGTGATTCTGAATGACGTGAAGATTAGAAGGATGGCAACCATCTTGGATAAGCTATCGGCGAATACAGCTCAGTCTTTGTTGCTTGTAGATGGAGAGATGGTGTCGATAAGAGCAATGGTGATGCAGAATCGCCTTGCATTAGATGTGCTGTTGGCAAAGGAAGGCGGAGTCTTTAAAATGCTAACGGTTCCGGAGTGTTGTACTTTCATTCCTGAAAACAGCAAGGATTTGAAGAAATACATAAGTAATATTACTGCCGTTCATTTTGAGGTACACGAGATGGCAAAGGAAGGAGTTTGGACGAAAGTTGGGAAAGGATTTGAAAGGGTTGGGAGTTGGTTTGCAAATCTTGGAAAAGGTATTCTTGGTTACATCTTGAAGCCTATCATTATAATGGTAGTCTGTGTGATTCTTTTGCTTGGGATGATAAAGGCATACAAATGGCACAAAGCAGTAAAGGCTGAGAGATTGCTTCGGAGGCGAGAAAGGAGAATAGAGACTGCAGGACAGTCACTATGAGAATCTCAAAAATTTAGAGAAGTTCCGACAGGGTAGAATGGCTACAACTTCTGTTTAGGTCGGTTCTTTCTCCAGGGATGGTGTTGGATGGTGATGACAGTAGTCATCAGAGAGGGGAACTGATAGAGCGCAGACGTGCTCTTCAATTTGTAGGTGTGCATTATAATCATGAGTAGGTTGCACCTGCATTTATTCTTTGTCGTATTAAAATAATGGTGTTAGAGATGTGCTGTAATAACATGAAAGTGTTGTGTTAAAGTTGCATTTACATAAGCTGTGAAAGATTTGCATTTGAAAACAGTTCGTGTTCAGCCAAAGGCCTAACGTGTAGCGATTTGTGTATGCCACTTACAATTATTCACGTATTTGATGTGCTCATGTAATGTATTGAATTAGCAATGCTAAGCAAGCATTTATTATTGTGTAGTTTCATGAGGCTTGTATGCCATTTTTCTTATGTTGGCCGAAGTCTGTGGGCCTGAAAATGTATTTTACCCTGGTCGCTCTCCACTGAGTTTAAACGTGTAGGTATGAATTTCATGTGCATGTTGGGTTTGTTCTTTCTCACTATTTTCTGTTGCAGGTGGTGAATTCATCATTGTTAGTTAGAATAATGCTTTTGTTCTAGGAGTTAGGTTGGAGAAGCAGTGGATACAATAGGCGTATTAGAAGCCGATTTCAGGAGACGGTGTTCTTTTTCGCTGGAACAGGCCTGGGAAGCAAGGTCATTGAGCCAGGAGCTGGGAGAGCAGAGGTGGAGTGGAAATTCACCTATGAGAAGATGCCCAGAGGGACGGGTCGATGAGGAGACCTAAATGGGCGTGTTTTGTGATTTCGAAGTTTGAATTAGGGACAGTGTCCCGAGGGTGGAGAGAGAAGAAGATCGGGAGATATTAGGAGAAGAGGAGTATCTTAGAACGAGCTCCGTAGCCCATGCTACTTGACCCATACAACGTGAGTGTACTTCTTAGGAAGTCTTCACGCGCTGACACCTTTACCTTTTCCTAACTTGCCTGGGGAGAAAATGCCAAGTAGGGAAGTCACCTTAGTGACAGAGTAGGGATAGATTTATGCTTTTCACTTACGAACCTGTGATGAAGTCTGATTTAGACGTGGTAGCACTTATTGCCTGCGTTCTGTTTCTGGAAATTGTCATTCTGCTCATGCTTCATCGAGTCAACTTTGACGTAGGTTTGGCTTTGTATTAGTTCTGATGTATTTCTACAACCTCGTTTTGAGGTGCTTGTATGTCCAACTATTTTTGGCTTTGTAATAAATGGACTAACTAGAATTTGGAGTCTGTGATCCTTCGGAGTCATGACTATTGGGCCCATAGTTATTTGTGTGAACAATCATCGTAAGGTATCTCTTCCCTCTACACTGCCAAGTAGGAACCAACGATCCATCCGCCAGAGAGTGTTCCAGAGTAATTTATAGGTGGAACCTTAGCCTCATCACACGACTGATATTACTCATGAAACCCGCACAACGAAAGCCAAGGTATATGTTACCAAACCAAAGGAAGTTCCGGGATGCTACTGAGTTGTCAGACAGCCGAGCGCCTCCAACTGGTCACGTTTGGATTTAGAGTGCACTTACCAACCGTGGATGCTTTGCTGGAAGAGTCTGCACAGTTATTTGAGGGCATTGGATGTTTGAAAGATCGCAGGATACGCCTTCACATAGATGAATCATTCCAGCCCTTTGCTTTGCGGCATCGCATAGTGGCATTCCACCTCAACTCCGAAAACTCTGAAAACTAAAAAAAGCAGACATTATTGAGAAAGTTGAGGGCCCGACTTCCTGGATATCTCCGATAGTAGTGACTTACAAACCTAAGCAACCGTGAGCTTTTTTGAGGACCAAACAAGCATTTTCTGAACACACCACGTTGGCCTATTTTGACCCCTTGCATGAATCTGAACTCTCGGTGGATGGCAGCCCCACTGGCCTGGGATCTGTACTCTCGCAAAAACAGGAGAATGGCGAATGGGCCCCTGTTGCCAATGCCAGTTGCGCTTTGACAGAGACTGAGCAGTTCTACTCACATATCAAGAAGGAGGCAATTGCGATTCATTGGGGGTGTCGTCATTTTCATATCAATCTTAATTACCACCCTTTTATAGTCCATACTGACCATAAACCTCTAATTCCTCTTTTTATTGACTCCTCCTCAAAAACACCCTCGAGAACCGATAAAGGATTCTCCAGCTGCAGGAATACCGATTCTTTGTAGCCCATCGGCCTGTGACTCCGAATCCTGTGGACTATCTCTCCATGCATGTATGTGGGGAATCAGATGCTGAGGAAGCAGAGGAGTATGTGAAGCTTGTGGTGGAGAAATCCAGACCGTTGCCCATATCCTTGTAAGAGCTTGTGGAGGCCACTAAAGTGGACAAGTGTCTCCAGATGGCTTTATCAACTGTAACATCAGGAAACTGGAACATGATGACTCAGAATTTATCCCATCGCACTGTGCAAGCGAGACAGACCCTGTTTTTGCTGCACCACATTCGTCATTAACTAGCCCTGTCTCCAGAAGGCCCCAGACTAGTGATACCCAGACGATCACAGCAGCAAGTAGTGGACTTAGTTTGCACCGCTCACCAAGAGGTGGGCAAAATGAAATCTAGGCTCAGAGATAAGGTGTGGTTCCCTGACTTTGATGACAGGATAGAACAAACAGTGAGCCAATGCCCGTTGTGTCAGGCCATCGGTCCCACTGAGCCACCTGCGCTGATTCTCACGGAAACCATTACTCCACTTCCATATCTTCAAGCCAATGCTGATTTTGGTAGAGTGTCTGATGGCTTACACAGGCTGGTGAATGACGATTTTTTGAAATATCCAGGGATTGAAATCCTTGAATCCCTGACCTCCAGTTAGACCATACCTCGCCTAGAGAAGATTATGACCACCCACGGGCTGGTGAGTGAGCACTGCACAGATAATGGACCCTCGTTTTCCAGTCAAGAATTTGCTGACTATTTGAAATCCAGAGGCATTTGTCAGTGGAGAATTACTCCCAGATGGCCACAGGCAAATGGGGAGGCTTAACGATTTATGAGAACTTTGAACAAAGTCCTGTGGATTGCACCAGCCAATGGCCAGAATATGGAATGCACCTTGTACGCATTGCTGCGAGAATATAGACTTACTCCGCATGCCACTACAAAAGTGAGCCCTAGTGCTCTGTGCATGATTCGGATGGTGGGTGACACCATTCCCCACATTGAAAAGCCATCAGCAGTCAGGAGTGAGGTGGCAGGCGCTTTGCGCAGCGGAAGACGCAGAATGACAAAAAGTCAGTCAAGAGGAGAGCCTGACACAGACATCTGCAGATTGGCGAGTTGGTTCTTTTCCGAGATCTGCATCCGGAGAGCAAGTTTAATTTGCCTTTTGAAGTAAATCCCTGGAAGGTCAGCGATATTCGTGGGACAATGGTATGGCCAAGAGAGGTGAAAGAGACTGTCACCAGAGACATTGTTTTTCAAACATTAAAGATCCTCAGGCCTCAGTTCCGATGATGACCTACGGTCTTCTCGCGTAGAAGATTTAGGGTGTGCTGACAATCTCCTGGACAAGGCTACCATCAGAGGCAGAGGAGCAAGAACAAGATTAGGGATCACCTAGATTATGTGTAAATGATACTAGCGTTAACTTGGGGGATAACTCAGCCACCGGGGTCTCGGGGCAAATAGAAGAACAACCTGAAGACAACCCAGTACTTTGACGAAAGGGGATTGCGAGGTACCATGTCAGGCCCAATCCAGTTGGCTCCACAAGACTGAAAGACATTGTGCTAAACTGAGGGGGGATCCACTCAGGGAGCAAGAGACGGGCCAGTTTTGAGTAGCTGCTAGTTTGTTGGCATTCATTATATATGTGTGTGATTTTTCTTGTCATCTTTGTGGTCCGAGTCGCGTTTGTTATTTGTGTTGTTTTGTTTTTGTTGGGGTTAAGGAGGAATGTTATGTTGGGACATGGGTGATCCCAACATGTGAAATGAGGGAGGGTTGTTTTGGTGGGGAATCCTTCCCCTTTGCAACAGATGATTGTGGCTGTCATGTGCAAGGGTGCAGTTAATAAAGAGGCCCGGGGTTCGGATCTTGTGGCCAGTTCAGCGAAGTAAGGTGTTTGTCTCATTATTAGTCTGGGGGCCAGGGCACTATTACCTGAGGCCTTCGCTCAAGCTATCATCCGTGCAGGTCTCTAGCACGGGATCTAGTATGCATACTGCACATATTTCACCACCTCTCCAAAGCACTGCTGCCCCAATCTCTCCCAGTGTGTATTGTGTGTCGCTGCTTCAGTAGACGTCTCTTTCTCACCCAACTGGTAACACCTTAAGCCCCGGTGCTGCCACAGCTTGGTACGCCATGGGATGGTGCGGCGACTTCCTTGATGGAGATGGGTCCCTGGCACGATGTACGACTCTATAACATGGGAGACCTATATCGTGACAGTGTTCTCCTCTCCATAGAGGAGCCCATTGCAGAAGCTGGCCTCCCTCCAGGACAATTTTTACTATGCACTGCCCTTGTCCTGTTTATGGGAATACACTGAGGAGACACACACCAGGAATCAACCAGGAGCATATGGACACCTAAAGCATGTAGGACTAGGAAAGAGGTGTGCCTTGTGGAGGTGCCTGGGGGGTGAGGTAAGCACAGTGGAGGTAGTACGTCTGTACCAGCCTTGGTCTAGAAAAAATTGTGATGACACTGGGGCCAATCGTCATCTTCCAGCTGTCCCACCCATTTCTCCCTCTGAGTCCGCTGTCGTGTCAGTGTGTTGGGTGCATTAATAGTCAGCGAGCGGTAGATCTTGGAAACTCCCTCTTTTGATAGCAAACCCATCAGGAGTTTAACCTCCAAACCTTCAGGAGACTGAATCTGCAAAGTGTCGTGCCCAGGGAAATGTGTACCCTCAGGGCATGCCGCAGTTGAAGATATTTATGAAATTGTGTATGTGATAGAGCATAAGTCGAATTAAACTCTTGAAAGGAATGAATACGGGTGCCAGATCGAACATCCCCCACCGGGGAAATGCCTATTGTGTCTGTAGGAAGTGCACTAAAACTAAGTACAGATCCCACACTAATGACCCCATCCACATTAGTACAAAACCTCAACCATATCATCGCCCCATTCTGGACAAAAATCATCAACACATCTCTCTCCTCAGGACATGTACCTGACTCCCTCCAACTAGGCCAAATCACACCCATACTCAAAAAAACAGGGGCTGACCCTAATAACCTCAATAACCTCAGACCTATCACCAACCTCCTGTTCCTATCCAAAACAATGGAGAAATGCGTCCTTCTACAACTCAACCAACATATAGACGAATTTCACCTCCATAACACCTTCCAGTCAGAATTCAGGAAAGGCTGTAGCACAGAAACTTGAATGAAGGTGATGCATGCCTCCTAATCCTACTTGACTTATCAGCAGCTTTTGATACTGTAAATCACCCAGCATTAATCGAGACACTCAAGAACCGCACAGTCCTTCGTTGGTTCACATCGTACCTGCAACATCGCTTGCAACAAATAAAAATCAACAACTGTCTCTCAAAACCAACACTAGTTCTTCATGGTGTACCCCAAGGCTCACTTCTCTCCACATCCCTTTTCAATCTATTCATGTAACCCCTTACTGTTATCCTGAACCAATCATGGGTCAAATATCACCTATATGCCTATGACACCCAACTTTAGTACAATATTAAATCACCTAGTGACATCATACATCTAAACGAAGCACTAATCAAGATACAAACTTGGCTTAACACCAACCAATTAAAGTTAACCCCAACAAAACTCTTTTACTACTTTTCTACCCGAAAAACAACCCTCTACCAATCCAAGATTGGCTCACGAACCTGGATGCCCTAAATTGTTCTCTTACACTATCCAACTCTGTAAAGTCCTTGGGCATCACTCTGGACAAAAACTTGTCACCGAAGGACCACATCACCAACTCAGCCAAAGGAGCGCTGTACAGTGTTAAACACCTCAAGAAAATCAAACCTTTTATTCCGCCTGATGATTTTAAGACGGTAGTGCAGTCTCTAGTCCTCTCAAAACTGGATTATGGCAACACCATCCTCACAGGAACTCCGAAAACCCACCTTGCCCCCCCTTACTACAGTTCTTAACACGGCTGCCTGGCTACTAAGAGGTTTTAAACGATTTGAACACATCTCAACGGCCCTCAAGAACCTCAATTGGCTTCCCATCGAAGGAAGATGTATGTACAAGACTGCTTGCATCACCCACGAAGCCCTTCACACTCACAACCTAAACTACATAGGTTCCAAACTTTTCAAACCAGGAAGAGCCAGGGCTCTGAGAAGCTCCAACTCACTTCTTCTCATACCTCCCAAACTGAAACAGAAAACCTCACAGACTCGCTCATTCTCTGGAAATGCTCCTAGGATCTGGAACTCACTCCCTAGAGATCTCTGCTGTAACCCATCCTTTTCATGCTCAAACAGGACCTTAAATACTTACTGCTCAACAAATACTTTAATACTCAAACAAACTGAGTTATGTTACCAAAGATCATACCCAATCCTACTAAACCCTTTAAGGCGGTCATTTGATTGTTTAAGCTCCTTCTATGTCACTCACGCCATTAACGTGTGCTGTTCTAATGTCCTCATATTGTAACTACCTTGACTGCACAACGCTTTTCTTTGTCTGTATGTATGTATGTACTTCAATTGAACAATCTTGCATTATTTGTAAAGCACTGTGATACATTCGGGTCTAGCTAGCATTATATAAAACCTACAAATAAATAAATACACTGTGTAGAGAGCCCAGTGGGTCCCCAAATGGCTTACAGAGGCTAAAGTGGATAGTACGTACACTATCTTTTGTGGTAGTGTGGGCGAGCAGTTAGGCTTATCAGAGGGTAGTGCTAAGCATTTGTATACTCAAAGAGGCAATAAATGAGACACACAGTCATAGAATAAATCCAAGACCAAATTAGAAAAATAACAATTCTTTTTATATATTTTTAAAACCCAGAACTTTGTTTAAAGGTAAGTACTTTCTTTGTCACTAATTTTTACAGTTAAGTAAATCGTTCAAACCTGTGTGCCTTTACACACAATACAAGAAAAGTCATAAATGAATAAAGGTAAGTACAGTCGGTTTTCAAAGGTTCACCTTCAGGGTTTAGAGTTGTAGTGGGCTAAGGTCCAAAATACTACCAGCAGTTCCCCAGGGATTGGTGCTTCACGGCTCCGGTTGGTTCTGGTGTCTTCACACTCAGTGGTGAAACATATCTGACCTTCCATAGCACGTGTACCTTCTCCTGGTCGTCTGCAGCATCAGTCGGGCCAGGGAGCTGCAAGGCGGTGGACCGGACTCTGCTTGTTGGTGCCTGCGGGCTGCAGGGGAGTAGTTCCTCTACTCCAAGGGAGACTGTAGGCAAATTTCGAAGTGCTGGCAGGTTACCCAAGGCTTTGGTAGTTCTCCAGCTTGCAGGACAAGTCACTCTGTCGCGATTGTCCAGAGAGGTGCGAGCAGGCAGGGTTACGCACCAAAAGTTCTCCACTCTTCTGCAGTTCTTGCCAGGCAGTGACTCTTCTTCGTTCTTTTTTTCTTGATCTATCAAATCTGAGTGCTTGGGTGCAGGAGTGCCACCTAAATACTCAATTTTTCCCATCTGTGGGAAATTTTGAAAGAGATATAGAAACCTAGGCAATATTATCCTTTTGTAATGGGAAATCCTCCCCATCACGTTGAGCGTGATGGTTGCCACCTTTTCAAACCCACTCTCACCTTTTGGATCAGCAGGGTAAAATTAAGATTCCACCCTAGGACAGGATGGAGTACAACGTGGATTCCCAGGTAGCGGAAGCTCCGGCGTTGCACTGGAATGGTGGTTTGCCACTCAGCGCGTTCTTAGGAGGGGTGGAACAGAACCAACACCAATTTTGCTTGGTTAACCTGTAGACTGGAGACCTCCACATAAAGCTGAAAAGACGAAGGCAGTGTGGGCCAGTCACTGCGGGTTTAGACAAGAATAGGAGGACATCGTTGGCATATAGTGCGATGCGGTCATGTCCATTGTCCCACACCCAACCCTGAACCTGCGCATCAAGCCAGGGACTCAATGGCAAGGGCAAAAAGGAAGGGGACAACCCTGCCTAGTGCCTCGAATAGGGGACAGGTCAGAGACCACGCCACTGATTTGCACTTGTGCAGTCCGATTGGAGTAAAGCAGTTTGACATAGTCACAGAAATGGGGCTCCAATCCCACCTTCTGCAGGGCCTGAGACAGGTAAGTCCAGTCCATCATGTCAAAGTCTATTAACAGCAGGGCTACGGAAGGTGTCAGGAGGTGTTGGTGGGTTAATGCAACATGGAGCTGTCTGAGGCAGTGCTTTGTGCCCCAAGTCTGCATGAAGCCACATTGGTCCGGGTGTACAAGGGTGTTGAGAGTTGTTTTCAGGCGTGTGGCTAGTACTGAGGCAAAGAGCTTAATCTCACCATTAATAGGTGAGATGAGTCGGTAGGCTGTGCACACATTGGGCCAGCCCCACGCTTGATTTTGGAATGACCACAATGGAGGCCATATCAAGTTCTTTTGGGAAGTGACCATCTGCGGCAGATTCGTTATAGAGTGCAAGCAGGTGCGGAGAGAGGATCTTCCTGTATTTGACATAAAATTTGGTAGAGTATCTGTCAGAGCCAGGTGTTTTCCCGGCTACTATGTCAGAGATGGCAGTGGCAACCTCCTGAGCCGGGATGGGCTGCACCAAGGCATGCCTTTCAGTCTGTGATACTCTAGGCAGTGGAATTTCATCTAGGAGGGGGGAAGTCCAGTTCTGCCTCTGATCTTGGAACTGCTGCATATAGATGGTGGTAGTAATTCCCAAATGCTTGGACAATGGCTGGAGTAGAGTGAAGGGGGAGTCAGCAGCAGCAGCGTCAAGTACTTTAGGGATCACTCGGGCAGCCAGGGGCTTAGTAGCCAGCCAGTACAGTAACTTGCCATTTTTGTCGCCACACTCGTATACCCTCACCATGGAGGAACGCCGTACTTGATGCGCTGCCTCGAGCAAAATAAGTCAAATCTCGGCACTGGTATGCTTGAGTTGTCTGGAGACCTCAACCTTTGTGGATCATCAGGAAGTGGCACCTCTAGCTGAGTTACGTGCTGGAGCTTGTCCTTTTCTTTCAATGTGCGAATACTTTTAGGGTATCCTCTAATGGTAGCCTTACACGCCTCGTAATCAGAAAGATCTGAAGCACACCCTTCTTTTATCAAAACGTTTATGTTGAACAAGTTAATCGATTTTGGCGTGCATGCACTCTTGAAGTGCTCCGTTCCTTTAGCACCATACGATATCTCACCAAAATATGACACGCTCTTTGCGTGTCAACAAAGAGTTGCACAGCCTGATGCACATATGTGAACAAAATCATCACGTACTCAATGAAGTTCTCAAAATTAATCCCATTTATTCTCCATGTTAGTCCATTTTTGTCCGTCACGTCAAAGATACATAATTTCATATTTTCAAGCGTTTTTCATTTGCACCGGAATTGCCCATCCAGGCCTATTCACAGGCACGTATCAATTTCATTCCTCCGTGTTATACAGTTTACCCAATGCATTTCGGTCGTATGAGACCTTCTTCAGGGGTATCTAAAATGGTTTAAAAAACATTTATTAATCCCAAACACTTAACAGGCCACCCAAAAACAACTACACACCACTAATTATTATTACGTTTTAATCAATATAATAGTTCGTTTGCCTCCCTCCTCACTCAAAAACATAATACCAAACGCACTCCCTAATACCCCCAGTTCCCCACCCACAAACACCTACAAGCATGGAAGAATAAACATGGAGAATAAATGGGATTAATTTTGAGAACTTCATTGAGTACGTGATGATTTTGTTCACATATGTGCATCAGGCTGTGCAACTCTTTGTTGACATGCAAAAGAGCGTGTCATATTTTGGTGAGCCTTACACGCCTGCCACAAGTTGCCCGCAGATTTCACCATTCCTTGATTAAATTGTAAATATGCTTGGAGCTTGTCAGATAGAGCCCAAGATTACACCTCATCTTTGAGGTTCCATGCATTAAGTCGCCATAAAGGTCGCTGGGTATTAGCCTTGGAGTCTAGACTGAGAAGTACAGGGGCATGATCAGAGATCCCTCTGGGAAGAATCTGTATCTCTGAGATGTGCAAGCAGTCGATGGCTGGCGTGAGTATAAGGTCTATACGCGTGTGTGAGTGTTGGACCACTGAGGTATGCGTAAATTGTCGTTGCCTGGGGTGCCACAGTCGCCTTGTGTCACACAAGCCAAGGGAGTCCACCCAGTTGGAGATTTGGAGTTGATGGGCCCTCGCACATCCATGTCTGGATGGGACGCCTGTGGAGTTAACATTGGGCTCCAGGACCGCATTGAAATCCCCTCCCACCACCGTGGTACCACCCGGGAGTGCCAGCATCAAGTCCATGAGAGTGTGAAGAAATGACTCTGTCGCTAATGGAGAGGGGGGCGTAGACGCATAGCAAATTTAGATTGTGTCCCTCCATTCCATCCTCGAGGACAAGATATTGGCCCTGGGCATCAGGGAGGACACGGTTAATCTCCACGGGAAAAGAGCGGTTAAGGAGAATCAATACCCCTCGCGAGCCCCGCATAAACCTCAGCATGGAAGATTCTATCATATCCTTGATGGAGAGGAAAGAGGCACTGGGTACCAAGCAGATGCATCTCTAGGAGCATCAAAATTGCAGGAAGGAAATTATGGGCATAGCACAGGACCGCGGATCGCTAGCAGCCCGTTAACATTCCATGATAAAATCTGGAAATCTGTGAAGGGTGGCATGCTAGGAAAATTAGTGTTTGAGAGGTGAGTACCACGTACGGGGCTTCAGAGATCTGATGGTGGACTGTCACTAGAAAGTGCATTGACATGGTTAAAACATCCTGCAGGCTGGTGTAGTGGGATAAAAAACACAAAACAGTGCAGAACAATAAAATACAGTTACAGTAAAACAACTAAGAAACGACCCTTCCCCAAAAAACCCCACCCCATACTTCTAACCCGGAAGCATCTTTCGGCCCTAAAACTACAACAAAACCTCACAGCATGACGTATTTGAGATGTGGAGTTGTGGACCCGCTCCATTTAGCAGGATCTCAGATTGTTATCTCCTTCATCATTAGACATCAGCCAATGTCTGGATAATCGGCCTCCCTTCTCATCATACTGCTGAGTGGCTTCTGATCAGGTCATAGGACTCGAAGGCACCACCATATTGATATAAGTGGGATGTAAGAAGGAGGTCTCTTCTGGGGACATTGTGCCTGGGACTTGGTGAGAGATGCGAAGTAAGTCTGCTGTGTCTGTCCTGAGGTCTTTAACTGCATCGCAGATGTGTCTGAGTCCGGGCAGGGCGAACCGCCCACCGCTAGACCACGTCCCCTGGGGGAACGAGTCCGGACCCTCCGTTTCGACCAGGCAAGTACAGGTTTTTCAATGGGGGCAGTCTCTCATTGGACTGGGGAGATCGAACCAGTTGGTGGAGCTATTTTTCCTCGGTGAGAAAATGTGTTTTGCTCTCATAAATCTTTTTCAGTTGCGCGGGGAATAGATGCACCTATGACAAGTTGATGGCCTTCAACTTTTTTTTTGCCTCTTTGTGCGACCTCCGCTTAGTCTGCTCTTCTCAAGTGTAGTCAGGGAACACCACTATCCTAGAGTCTGTGCAATGCAGATCTGCGAGGTGTCTGGCTTTGCAGAGGCTTGAATCTCTATCTTAAAAGTTTAGAATGCGAGCGATCATGGGCCTTTGTGGGGCTCTAGGGGGCGTTTGGGTGTTAAGGCTCTGTGCGCCTGCGCGACTCAAACCAGGCAGATAATTTGTCAGCTGGCATCCAGGATCTAATACATTGTTTCAGGAATTCAGTGGGATGTGACATCTCTGCCCCCTCTAGGAAGCCAATACGCATCAGCGCCACCCGCACGAAGCAAACTGCACATCGGCAAGCTTGCAGCTGCCTCAGCGTTATGCGGGGGCCACCATATTGATCTCAGTCAGCTCCCAATCGGATCACGCCTCGCCCCCTCGGTCATCTCTGGCTCACAAACGGCTGCAAATACAGCTCCTGGGCTTGCCCCGATCTCCAGCAGCAGGGAGGGAGCCAGGAGACATCCATGGAAGGTGGCTGATGGTGGCGGATGTCGGAGGGGTCTAGAGAACTCTTAGAGTGTGACCGCCATCTTGACACCCGAAGCCACCCCCCATCAACCAATACTTTCATCGTACAGATGTTGCCTGCTCTTGCTGCCATACGCCTGATGCAGATTTTCTTAATATGTTCTGAACATGCCCATCACTTTCCCAGTACTGGCTAGGAATCATGACCCATTTAGCGTGTTCTGCATTCTGTCCATCAACTGTTGTTTTTGCATTTGTCACCCCAAGTGGGACGGGTATGCCCAGACGTGGGTCCCGTGCTCTCCATGCCACTGGAATCAAGCTATCCTGGCTGAAGAGGGGCGAAACCCCGAAACCGGTCCTAGGATGCTTGTTTCCAGTTCAGGGAGGACCTGGCTTGGCAGTTCGGGCTGGACTGTTCCCATGAGGCACAGGGTCAAGACTGATTTGCATATGGCTGGGTTCAAACTGGAATGGCATGGTGAGCAAAAAACCGATGGATTTAGGCCCAGATCTCTGTACTGGGGTGAATGTATGACATTGTTCTGCAATCTGTCCATCAACTGTTGGTTTTGCATTTGCCACCCCGAGTGGGACGGGTATGCCCAGACGTGGGTCCCGTGCTCTCCATGCCACTGGAATCAAGCTATCCTGGCTGAAGAGGGGTGAAACCCCGAAACCGGACCTAGGATGCTTGTTTCCAGTCCAGGGAGGACCTGGCTTGGCAGTTCGGGCTGGACTGTTCCCATGAGGCACAGGGTCAAGACTGATTTGCATATGGCTGGGTTCAAACTGGAATGGCATGGTGAGCAAAAAACTGATGGATTTAGGCCCAGATCTCTGTACTGGGGTGAATGTATGACATTGTTCTGCATTCTGTCCATCAACTGTTGTTTTTGCATTTGTCACCCCGAGTGGGACGGGTATGCCCAGACGTGGGTCCCGTGCTCTCCATGCCACTGGAATCAAGCTATCCTGGCTGAAGAGGGGTGAAACCCCGAAACCGGTCCTAGGATGCTTGTTTCCAGTCCAGGGAGGACCTGGCTTGGCAGTTCGGGCTGGACTGTTCCCATGAGGGACAGGGTCAAGACTGATTTGCATATGGCTGGGTTCAAACTGGAATGGCATGGTGAGCAAAAACCGATGGATTTAGGCCCAGATCTCTGTACTGGGGTGAATGTATGACATTGTTCTGCATTCTGTCCATCAACTGTTGTTTTTGCATTTGTCACCCCGAGTGGGACGGGTATGCCCAGACGTGGGTCCCGTGCTCTCCATGCCACTGGAATCAAGCTATCCTGGCTGAAGAGGGGTGAAACCCCGAAACCGGTCCTAGGATGCTTGTTTCCAGTCCAGGGAGGACCTGGCTTGGCAGTTCGGGCTGGACTGTTCCCATGAGGCACAGGGTCAAGACTGATTTGCATATGGCTGGGTTCAAACTGGAATGGCATGGTGAGCAAAAACCGATGGATTTAGGCCCAGATCTCTGTACTGGGGTGAATGTATGACATTGTTCTGCATTCTGTCCATCAACTGTTGTTTTTCCATTTAGCGTGCTGCAAGGGCCTACCCATGTTGCCCACCTGAGAGGTGAACCTAAAGGGACTGATACGCCAAACCAAGAAAAACAAAGCAGTGGTACGATTTACAGACCTGGCCCTTATCCTGGCTAAACGTCTGATCACCCGCAGATGGAAGTCGCACGCCCCCTTGCTCTCTCCGCCTGGGCGCTCTCAATGGAGGCCTGGCACAGGCTGAAAGCATTGCCTTGCACTGAAAGGACATGAAGGGCCTGCACAGATACCCCATCTTCGACAGCTGGGACACTCTCTTGGCTGAACTGCTCGCTAGCCGAAGCGATGATGACCACCCACCCAGAACACATCAACCACTGTTCCCCTGCTAATTAACAGCTATGGCTGTTAGGCGCAACACACAAGGAGTATCATAGCTCAACCCTGCGGCTCCATGGATACACTTAAGTATGCTCAGTTGTCACATTGTTAATCCTTGTATGCATGGTGGGTGCAGGCTAGTTATAATATTTGTAGTTACAAACAGTTTAGTCTTTTTCTGGATTAGGCAATTATATGTTTTGCCTAAGCTTAGGCGAACCCGACCATGCATCTTAGTTACCAGCTGCCATGTATGTCTATGTAACACCTACTTTGGTATTATCATAGTTCTAGTTATGCTGTGATATGGTAAATTGCCCTGTATGTTTATAATGTACAGACTGCATTATAAGATGATACACGTATTTGAAATTGTCAATAAAAAAATTTAAAAAAGAAAATGAGGGCTTTCTCTACGAGGTGTGAGGATTCGGCTGAGCACCAATCGGGCAGTAGCCCATGTGCGGTATTGTTTTCTGCAACCCCCGTATGCCAGGAGAGGGCCGCCGTAAACTGAGCTGAATATTGAGCACCGTGTGGGTCTTGCTAAGCCCATACTGCCGCGCTGCAGTGACCCCATATGCCAGAGAGGGCCAACGGTAAAGTTACTAATTTGAGGAGTGCCAAGACTTGTGACTGTCTGGGCCAGGGTGCTTGTACTAGAGCAGCCTGCGCCCGTCATACCACGTACCGTGGCAACCCCATATGCCGAGCAGCCGGTACCAACGTTGTTACTGGATGCGTGCCACCGCCCAAAAGATAGACTGAGGCTACGATCAGGGGGTTGGGCCCACACTGCTAGGGAACTGTCCCCTCCACGCCACTTAGGACTGCCGGAGACGGCGTGGACGGTGTTGCACCCTCGCTGGCTCCATTTAGGACCTGAAGAAAGGATTCTCCCTCCGGGTAAAAGCCAACTTACCGCATCTTTGTGAGCTGGGAGCTGCTCCAACAACTGAGAGAGCGAGCAGTCCAACTTCTCTGAGCTGAGCATGACTCGCGAGTGCCTGTTATATGCACCAGCTGCACCGCTGAACTCTTCCGTGCTGCAAGAGCGGGTAAAACATTAATTGGGCCAGTTGGGCCCTGGGGAACTCACTGCTAACGGTGCTGCGGCACCATAGACATTTTTATTATTTTGTAGAGCTGAACAGTCACCAATAACACCATAACAATGGCATAGAAGACATTTTACATATAATGCAATTATAGTCGTCATATAGTAGTACATCCACATACATTTATTCACATATGTCCATTTCTTTGTTGTTCTCGCATCTCCATCTCCACAGTAGGAGAGACGCATATTTCCTCCGATAAATGTTCCATCTGCCCCATTTTTTATCCCATTTCTTAGGGCAGCCTCTGGATTTAAACACCTCTTTTTCAGCGATCATGCATTTGTCTAGCTCCTTAGCCCATCCCCTCGCCTTCGGCACATCAGCAATCCCCCAATGCATAGCAATTGCCCGTTTGACCAGTGTGTAGCCCAAAGTGACCCATTGTTGTTCCACTTCAGTAAGATCTGTTGCCTCCCAAATATTCAATAGCCCCAGTCTCAGCTTCAGCTGGATATCCTTCCCAATGGACCTGTGCATATGACGTGTGGCTTCCTTCCAAAGAACCATGCTGTGTGAGCATTCCCATAAAGTGTGGTATAGGGTAGCCTCCTCAGTGCACTATCTAAGGCAAGTTGCATTCTCCCTGCGCCCAAGTTTCATAAGTGTGGCCCCGGTGTAATACGATCTGTGCAGTACCTTCAATTGGATGAGTCGGAACTTAAGTGGGATAGCTGATTCTCTCGGAGACATAAGTGCAGCTTGCCAATCCTCGTCCTCTAATGTGCCTATGTCAGCTTGCCATTGTTCACGAAGGCTCCTAAGCGGGTCAGGCAGATTATTGCATAACTTACGATAAGTTAATGATATCGCTTTTTTCAGCAGTGGTTCCGAGAGTAACCTATCCTCCAGGGGGGAGGATTCTGGTATCTCCCCAATCGTGGAGAGGGCGGCAGTAAGAGCATGTCGGATTTGTAAATAATGGAAGAGCTCCCCTTCAGCCAAAGCATAGTCTTTTGCTAGTTGTGTAAATGACACCATTTTCCCTTTTTTCCAAAGGTGACCGATGGTATCCCATCTGTCAAAGCCAGGTTGATGGCACAGCATACCAAGTTTTGGGTCGTCCACAGCGGGGTGGCCTGAGTCAGAGTATCCAGCCAGCCAAGATTCTTATTGGCTTGCTTCCAAATAGCTATGGTTTGAGCCGTAGGGCCAAAGAAACAGCCTCTCTTGGCCTTAGAATAGAGAGCATCTAGGTAGCCTTCTTTCCCCATCTGATAGTTATCCAGGAGATAAGCTGGGTCTATCGGGGGACGGTATATCCAGTGGTTCACCACCACCAGCTGTGAAGCCCAGTAATAGAGGCGTATATCCGGGAGAGCGATGCCTCCGTCGTACCAACTCCTAGTCAACTTATGCAAGGCTATGAGGGGGGCCCTCCCATCCCATAACAGGGTCCTTACTTCACTCTCAACGCTTCTAAAATAAGACTCTGGTATTTTAATCGGGCAATTCTGTAAAATATATAGGAAGCGGGGAAGCACCAACATTTTGAAAAGGGCTGCGCTGCCCAATAAGGAGAGAGGCAAAGTTCTCCAGTGTTTCATATCGTTCCTCAGCCTAACCAGGGGGGCTACAAGATTGTTAGTGTAAAATACGTTAGGATCCGGGGTGATGTAGATTCCCAGATAGCGGAATACATTCTCCGTCACCTCCACTGTATACCCGAGAGGGAGTCTGGGAACCGGCCCGTGTAGTGGGAAAAGCACGGATTTAGACCAATTAATTGAGTATCCCGAATATCTCCCGAAGTTTGTGAAGATATTTAAAATTCTGTGGAGTGATTTCGCGGGGGCAGCTAGGTAAAGCAGGATATCATCCGCATAGAGGGATATCCTGTCTTTTTGTCCCTCGGCCCATTTCAATCCCTTTAATATAACATCCCCTATAACCCAAGACGCCAGAGGCTCCAGTATTAGAGAAAAAATCAATGGAGACGGGGGCATCCCTGCCTAGTGCCCCTCTTCAGCGGAAACACCCGGGATGTGCGATTATTGACTTTAATTGTGAGGTCTGTATATAGCAACCTAATCCATCCCAAGAACTTTGGTCCAAATCCCAAGCGTTGTAGCACCTCAAAGAGGTATGGCCACTCTATCGAGTCAAACGCCATTTTGGCATCCAATGATAACCATAGACACTTTTGACTAAAATCCTGAGGAGTCAAAGGGAAACTCTTGATTACGGCCTAATAGTGAGCATTCCCTGCATGCAGCCACCTGCGATTGGGGAATAACCCTGCACACATTACACAAAGAAGGATGGAAGAGGAATTTGCCTAACAACTACTAGATCCTTGACCTCAAGGGGATATTGCTTGTGAATGTCATATTACTTTGTTTGTGTAGAGTTTGAAATAAAATACTACTTTTCTTAAAAAAGCAAGTATTTGGCTGGACACCGATTTACTGTTCGTACTGTTTGCACTCTGAGTTATGAGTCGTGTTCACTGACATGTATCTACATCCCTCCAAGGAAGCATTGACTGCTCAACCACTGCTACCACTGAGAGTCAAGTGCAGAAGGGGTACTTGGCTCAGTTGAGCAGGATCCATAATAGATTGGTCTAGAGAGAGATGGAGGATTGTGCCCTCTCAATTTGTCAGCGTTGGTACAGAATGAATTTCAAATGTTCTTTGATGTTTTTTCAATGTATAGTATTTATTACTATTTCCATCAAAATTTCAGAAACAAGGATAGTGAAAAAGAAACAGCTGACACGTGTTTCGCCCTAGTGGCCCATTGGCCGAGGGCTTTTTCAAGGCTGAGAGTGTGCAGAAGTAGTGAAACGAGAACAAGTTTTGTGGGGAAGTAAGAGAGTAGTTTAGAAAATAAGGAGAGAAGGGTAGGGGAAGGGAAATGAAAGGTGGGCCGGGCATGTAGGGGAAGAGAAGGAGAAAGGGGAAGTGGAAAGACAAAAGATAAATCACATAATTAAGATAATTGGGGAAACGTTATAATATGGCATGTATATACAATCTTAGTAATGAGTGAATTCAAAAAAGGAAAGCAGGAAGATTTGAAGATGAAAGGTGGGCCGGGCACATAAGGGAAGAATAGTAAAAGGGGAAAGGAGGAAAGATAGGATAAATCGCATAGTCAAGTTAAGTGAAAAGACATTACATTATGGCATGTATATACAATCTTAATTTTAAATAAATTTAAAAGGAGAACAGGAAAATTCAGATTAATCAAGAGAAATCATCTTTTGCATGTTGGGTGAAATAACCAGTCGTATTTACATAAGTCTGGAGTTGGTGTAAAGTGACCGGTACCTAATTTCACAAGTGGACCCAGAAAAATGAATATGGCATAGGGAAGAGGGCATGCCTGGTCAGAATGTACAACAAAATACAATATATGTAGACAATTCAACATGCATTATCTTATTCCGTGACGAGAGAGGAAACTCAAAGTGAGAAATACATGAACTGGGGGCATTTGTTTAGTCTCCATTAAATGATTACAGCAAAGTAATGAAAGAACGGTGTTGAAAATAGTAAAGGGAGAGAAGATCGACCGCTTACCAGTGTTTCGTTTGTGCGGTTCATGATCCTAAAGTAAAAAAGTACATATGGGGTCATTATCGATATGCTATTGATGTCACATATATATATATATATATATGACATGCTTAAGTCTTAAGTGTTGGGCGGCCCTGTGCGCGAAAAGTAAGTGGCAGGTAAGGAAGAAAAACTGTCATGCCACAAATGGGAGCGAAAAGCTATACAACCTGGGGATTCCGGTGAATAACTAGGATGAATTAGGGGTGTGTCTGTGTAAACAAAACAGAGCAACTGACGGTAAAATGCACCCAAAAACGTTTTAAGAAGGAAGTATATGCGTCATGCACCTGTTGGGAACTAATCACTGTGGAGCCTAGGGAAACCGGTATGCCTTGGAGAAAGAAAAGGCAGGTGTATCTTTCAAAACAAAAACGAGCATTATCGGTAGAATGCACCCAAAAGCGCTGAAATAGAAAGAGCAGTCTATAGATAAGTACACACGCTGAAATAAAACGCGTGTCACAAGTTAAAGTGAGGCTAAAGGCATGAAGGTCGTTTAGAGGGTGTGAGAGGTCCCATCTTACCTTAAAACGGTATGTGTTGGTCTCTGCGGTCCAGGAACAAGAAGAGTTCCGGGGAAAGCAGACAGATATAGGCTGACTCAGCCCCTGACGTCAGAGTTAGGTAATTAATCATGACATGCTGCTAAGTTTAAAGGCCACAGAAAAGTTACTCAAAACGGGCCAAAAAAGTTAATTAAATTATTTTATTGAACATATTGGAAGGTCAAAATCAAAGGTCTAGGGGCACACACGGATATATTGTAATGCACAATTGAGGCAAGAAGTTGATCATGACATACTGCTGAGTTTAAAGGCCACAGAAGAGTTACTCAAAAACGGGCAAAATATTGGAGAGCATATTAGAAGGTCAAAGTCAAAGGTCTAGGGGCACGCACAGATTTAGTGTGAAAATACTATTCAGAGAAGAAAGGTAAGGGCGATACAAAGTACAAGGAAAGGATGATTTGGAAGTAGTGTGGCGTCAAACCTACTCGGATGTGAGACCACTGTGCAAAGGTCCCCACTAAATTCGAGTGGAGAAAAGTATCAGTCAAAATGCAATATGGCTTATCATGTAAGTTGCAGCACTCGGGGAAGGTAATAAAAAACGTCTAGTAAGTCGTAGTAGGACGCCCAGGGGCACGTAGAGAGATAATATGATATAAATAAAATGGTTAAAAAGGGAAAGTGGGGATGTTGCAGAGTACAAGAAGACCTTTGCACAGTGGTCTCACATCCGAGTAGGTTTGACGCCACACTACTTCCAAATCATCCCTTCCTTGTACTTTGTATCACCCTTACCTTTCCTCTCTGAATAGAATTTTCACACTAAATCTGTGCGTGCCCTTAGACCTTTGATTTTGACTTTCGTTATGTTTTCAAATACTTTGCCTTAACTCGACATTACATTTTATCTGTGTGTGCCCCTAGACCTTTGATTTTGACCTAATATGCTCTCCAATATTTTGACCGTTTTTGAGTAACTTTTCTGTGGCCTTTAAACTCAGCATGTCATGATCAACTTCTTGCCTCAATTGTGCATTACAATATATCCGTGTGTGCCCCTAGACCTTTGATTTTGACCTTCCAATATGTTCAATAAAATAATTTAATTAACTTTTTTGGCCCGTTTTGAGTAACTTTTCTGTGGCCTTTAAACTTAGCAGCATGTCATGATTAATTACCTAACTCTGACGTCAGGGGCTGAGTCAGCCTATATCTGTCTGCTTTCCCCGGAACTCTTCTTGTTCCTGGACCGCAGAGACCAACACATACCGTTTTAAGGTAAGATAGGACCTCTCACACCCTCTGAACGACCTTCATGCCTTTAGCCTCACTTTAACTTGTGACACACGTTTTATTTCAGCGTGTGTACTTATCTATAGACTGCTCTTTCTATTTCAGCGCACGTTTGGGTGCATTCTACCGATAATGCTCGTTTTTGTTTTGAAAGATACACCGCCTTTTCTTTCTCCAAGGCATACCGGTTTCCCTAGGCTCCACAGTGATTAGTTCCCAACAGGTGCATGACGCATATACTTCCTTCTTAAAACGTTTTTGGGTGCATTTTACCGTCAGTTGCTCTGTTTTGTTTACACAGACACACCCCTAATTCATCCTAGTTATTCACCGGAATCCCCAGGTTGTATAGCTTTTCGCTCCCATTTGTGGCATGACAGTTTTTCTTCCTTACCTGCCACTTACTTTTCGCGCACAGGGCCGCCCAACACTTAAGACTTAAGCATGTCATATATATATATTTGAAAGCTAACAAGTGTTTCTTATCCGCCCTGACATAACTCAAAGATATGAGATTTTTCTTTGAGCATGACATGCTTGTCCAAGTCGTTTGTTGTTGACCCATTTGTATACTGTTGCAATGTTTGGGCCCATTGTTGTCCTTATCTGTTTTCCCTATTTGTTTGTCATATTTATGCCCTAACCATACTGCTTTTAACACACCATTTTCGCTTCCAAATTCATGGTTGTTGTCATTTTACTATATCGTAGATAGTACTCCCAAATGTTGTATAAATGTTGTGTTCATATAATTTCCACATTGCGAATTCAATCCATTGCGCTGTCCTAATTTGTAAATATTTTAATGTTTACCTAGCAGACGCCAGTCTGAAAGTAACTTTTCCATTTCTTAATCCGCACGCTGTTCTTGTCCGATTAGCGTCCTTGACTACGCCCCACCCACCCCTAACTACGACCAATACGGAGACGGTCACATGACCATCTGATGCATTTCCCCGGAAACCTATTCTTTACTTAATCTATCCTTTCACCCCACACATATGAGACACCGGAGGACTCCGCACATGATTGTGGCGGCCCGGAGATACTCGTGTACCCGACACTTTCAGATTCCTTCCGCCTCATTCACGGTAAGCCTCGGCAGCTCATCGAGCCTCGCCATCTCTATTTCTCTCTCCCACCTTCCCGTATTTACCATCAGACCCCTTCTACTCCCTTAGGAAACAACACCTGTTACCGTTGCAGTGGATCGGGGACCCGACCCTGCACCTTGTTCTTCGATTTCCTCATTGAGATCCCAGTGGGTGAGTTTATTAATTCACCCTCGCTGTCTCACCTTCACCAGCGCTTGCATCCACCAAGGAAATTAGTTCACTCTGGCTTCTTTATCCCCAGACTGACCGCACCGGCTCCTTCTTCACGCGCAGACGCTCATCTACGCTGCCGCTCACATATTAGGACCTGATTCTAGACGTCCTGATTTATCCTTGAATTTTCCAGTCCACCTTTTTCATGATCTACAGGTAGGCATCATGCTCAGACCCGAGCAGACCTACGTTATCTCTCCATGCGCTCCCTGCCCCTTATCCCCCTGACCTTTCCCTTTCCTATACAGCACCCTTAAATTGGCAACCCGGTCCTGAAGATGATCCTGAATCACTAGGATCGAAACGCCGTCGACCAGTTTACCAGTGCAATTTATGGCGCACACCCAGCTTTGGTTCACAGAATTGCTTTAAACCCTTACCAATGATCTAAAATATTTCTTGTGTTGAACCAATTATTTTGTACATATCCTATACCTCTTTATCTTCTTGTGCCCACCGCTGTGTTTTCTCACTTGTCACTTGCGCCGTCACCTTTGTCATGAGCACAACGTGCACCAAGTTTCTTAGGGTTGCCTCTGCATTTATGCCTTCAGTGCTGATATAACTGTTGTGTATAATTTGTGTCTTTAATATATGATGACATGAGCACATTCAAACAAACTTGGAGTCTCCTCTTTCTTTTTTGTAATGTCTTGTACATACATGTATATTAGGTTTCATTAAATCCGGTTGAGATATTGTTGTTAGCTTTCTCGTTCTCACCCAGATCTCAGCCTGGTCTATGGGTTATACTCCTGTGGTTTTTCACTATATATATATATACGTGACATCAATAGCATATCGATAATGACCCCATATGTACTTTTTACTTTTTACTTTAGGATCATGAACCGCACAAACGAAACACTGGTAAGCGGTCGATCTTCTCTCCCTTTACTATTTTCAACACCGTTCTTTCATTACTTTGCTGTAATCATTTAATGGAGACTAAACAAATGCCCCCAGTTCATGTATTTCTCACTTTGAGTTTCCTCTCTCGTCACGGAATAAGATAATGCATGTTGAATTGTCTACATATATTGTATTTTGTTGTACATTCTGACCAGGCATGCCCTCTTCCCTATGCCATATTCATTTTTCTGGGTCCACTTGTGAAATTAGGTACCGGTCATTTTACACCAACTCCAGACTTATGTAAATACGACTGGTTATTTCACCTAACATGCAAAAGATGATTTCTCTTGATTAATCTGAATTTTCCTGTTCTCCTTTTAAATTTATTTAAAATTAAGATTGTATATACATGCCATAATGTAATGTCTTTTCACTTAACTTGACTATGCGATTTATCCTATCTTTCCTCCTTTCCCCTTTTACTAATCTTCCCTTATGTGCCCGGCCCACCTTTCATCTTCAAATCTTCCTGCTTTCCTTTTTTGAATGTACTCATTACTAAGATTGTATATACATGCCATATTATAACGTTTCCCCAATTATCTTAATTATGTGATTTATCTTTTGTCTTTCCACTTCCCCTTTCTCCTTCTCTTCCCCTACATGCCCGGCCCACCTTTCATTTCCTTTCCCCTACCCTTCGCTCCTTATTTTCTATACTACTCTCTCACTTCCCCACAAAACTTGTTCTCGTTTCACTACTTCTGCACACTCTCAGCCTTGAAAAAGCCCTCGGCCAATGGGCCACTAGGGCGAAACACGTGTCAGCTGTTTCTTTTTCACTATCCTTGTTTCTGAAATTTTGATGGAAATAGTAATAAATACTATACATTGAAAAAACATCAAAGAACATTTGAAATTCATTCTGTACCAACGCTGACAAATTGAGAGGGCACAATCCTCCATCTCTCTCTAGACTTAACCCTATTATGGCTCTTGGGTGAAGCCATTTGTGAGGAACGTGCCACAAATAAATAAAACAGAAAATTGGGCTCTGGCGACTGTAGTACATAAGCCTAGATTTATCCACCCTTTTCAGTTATCCATAATAGATTGGGCCCCAGGATAGCAGGAGTAAAAGGCCTCAACCAACTCAGTAACCACTGCTTGCCCCTCTAAAAGGGGTTCTGACAATTGGCAGCACGGGGTGAGGCATCTAACATTTAGGAGCCAAATATTCAGAGGTGGCATTGGCCATTTGCAATCTGCACCAGTATGGCAATAAGGCCAGCTTTTTCCTTCTATGGACAAAGGCGACACGCATAGGTAATGGAGAACACAGGTTTGGGAGTTTACCTCAGCACCATGTCCATAGATCAGATGAAGGATTTATGCAGGGACATATGGTGGAGGATTCCTTGGAGTAGGGACAGAGAGGTCACTGCTAATTTCATTAGGGACCAATTTGAAGTACTGGGTGAAAGGGAGGAGGCTGTAGCTGACTCTGGGGAGGGAACCATGGTAGGAACCCAGGAAGAGGGCACTGTGGATTCAGGCTCAAGAATCGCCTTAGCACAGATATATCCCAGACACACATCAAATATGTCCCCTAATACATTTTCCAGAGTTTCACAAAGACACTCACCACCTTTAGTTTCTAGAATATCTCAGGTATGTATACTACCTCAAATTTCTAGGGTATCACTGTTTCCAATTCCAGGAGTAAATTACTTGGGTAGGTTGAGTCTAGCAGAGACCCTGAGCTTGCAGTTGACACTTCAGGAAGCTAAGGCTGAGGAAGATGAGAAAGCCAGAGAGTTCAAGAGGGAGAAGCTAAGACTAACTCATGGTGAACAAGATTAGAGGAAGAGAGAAAGACGGGAGGAATGGGCCCCAGTAGAGAAATTGCGAGAAAGGGAAGTAAAACAGAGAGTGTGGGAGGAGAAACAGAAAGAAAAAGAGTTGGGAAGGGAAAGGATAGCCCTTGAGAGAGAAAAACTTAAAATAGTAGCAATGACAACTCCATCTGGGATGAGTGACTCTACTTACACTTCAGGCCAGGTTGTGGCCATTGTTCCAAAGATCTTGTGCAGGTGTATGTGGAAGCTCTGGCTATGGTTTGGTGGAGCGGTTTAACAAAACACTGAAGAGCATGATGGGAAGGTTTGCCCATCTCTTCTCATGATTCCAGGGTTGACACCTGTCTGTGTGCACAACATAGACACAGATGACAGTCTGCCAGTGAAGGGCAGAATGTATAGCATGTCTGACCGAGTTCAGGGATGCATTAATGTGAAAGATGCCAAAATGTTGGGCCTAGGTTTCATTGAGAGATCTCGTAGTCCTTGGTCTAGTCCTGTGGTTCTAGTACAAAAGCAAGGGTCTATTGACTTGCTGTTCTGTGTAAACTATCAAGCCCTCAATGAGGTAAAGAAAAAGATGACCATCCAATTCCAAGAGTGGATGAGCTTGTGGATCGGTTAGGTGCTGCAAACTAGTTGAGCTCATTGGGTCTGACCAATGGATATTAGCAGATCGATTTGGCACCAAATGCTAAGAAGACTGTATTTTCCACACCAGAGGGGCTTTATCACTTTAAGGTGATGCCATTTGGGTTGAAGAATGCACCTGATACTTTTCAGCAACTGGTGAACCATGTTCTCACAGGGTTGGAAGAGTTCTGTGTGGCCTACTTGGATGATTTTGCGGTATTCAGCAATTCCAGTGAGGACCCCCTGAGGCACCTTGAACAGGTGTTAGCTAGGATACAGGAGGGGAAACGGACCATCGAGGTAATTAAGTGCCAGGTAGGGCAGTCTTTTTTAGCCTGCCTTGGGCATGAAGTATGGAACGGGAAATTCATCCATTGGATGCAAAGATTCAATCTGTGATGGAGTGGGAGGTATACTACCCAGACTGAAGCGAGAGCCTTTTTAGGACTCCCCAGGTATTACAAAAACTATGTGGCCAACTATTGAAGTATAGTAGTCCCATTGACTGCATTGACCTTGTGGACGAAGCCCAGGAAGTTAATATAGACTGCAGAGTGTCAAAAGGTATTTGAGGAACTGAAGAAGGCACTGTGCACTGCACCGGTATTGAAAGCACCTGACTACAGTCAGTCTTTCATTGTACAGACGGATCCCTCTTACAAAGGCATTGGAGTGGTGTTAGCTCAACCCGATGGCAAAGTTAGAGAGCGTTCTACCCAGAGAGCAGAACTGGGCAGCAATTGAGAAGGAGTTCTTTGCTATAGTGTGGGCCTTGCATAAGTTCTGCCCATATTTGTTTGGCACTAAGTTTGTGGTGCAAACAGATAATAAGTCACTGAAATGGTTGATGGTTATGGAGGGAGAAAATCCCAAGTTGTTTAGATGGTCTATTTCTTTGCTAGAGTTAGCCTTTTTTTGGAGCACAGGGTCGGATTGAGCAACAGGTATGATGACGGACTTACCTACCGGTTTTACCGATCTGACCACCCTACCTCTCCAGGTTAGAAGTTGGCTCAGGGTGTTCTGATCTGGGAGGGGCGTCTTTTAGGACGGAAAAGTCATGTTCATGGCAAAGATGTGTACTCTTGCCCTGAGTACCCAACTGTACTGTTGTCGGTATCCCTAATGCTGATATTTTTGGTATAGGCAAACATGGATCATGTGTGTGCGCCATGACACGTGTCTCACGGACGCAGCCTTGTTGGACCTGGAGGGGAGCCCAGAGCGCTACCCATACGGTGGTGGAAGGCTACCACCTTCACCAGGAGTTAAGCAGCACAAGCGCGGTAGTGGCAGGATACCGCTAGTGATAAGTAGAAGAGGCCGACACCAGCAAGCTGTGTATTAAGGGGCGCAATCGGTCCAACAGACCAGTGAATCCATACACTGCAAAACTTAAGCATTCAGCAAATCAGTACCCCAGGAGCACCAACCTACATGAGGCATGTGTCCCTGCAACCACAGCAGGGTCCTCCCCAAGGAGCTACATGGGAGGTATGATTTCAAAAACAAGAGGGTCCTAGCCACGAACACCATCCTCTAAAACTCTGTTCCTGGAATGCGAATGGTCTTAGCAGTAAGGTGGGTGAGAACGACTTTACTGCTTATCTTCGAAACTTTGACATCCTGCTATTGGATGAATCCTGGTCACAAACTCTGAAACCACTTACTGGATTCAAAGAATTCCATCTTGAAGCAACTAAACCAAACCAGGCAGGAAGAGCTGCAGGTGGTCTCTCTATATGTATTGGAACTCACCTTCAGTACTCTCAAGAATACATCGACCTGGGATTAATTTAGGCTCAATGTGTCAAACTCCTAGTCCCTCCCACAACACAAAACAAATTCAACCTCTTAATTTGCAACTTATATATCCACCCTGGTCACAAGAGCAAAGCTGGAAAAATAAAGTCCTTGATTGCACTACTTAAATCTCTTCAATTTACTTTTCTGCAAGCACGCCTGGTATTGTCAGGGGATTTTAACATGCACTTACTGCAAAACAGTCCTCCATCATCTCAAGATTGTCAAACACATTTGATTCAAACATTGCCAGCAGTAATTTCAACTTACATAAGAACTGACCAACATGAAAAATCATGCATTGAGGCTCTGGAGAACATTGGTCTTTATACACTAAATGGCCGCCTTCCCCAATATCACCTTGCAGCCTTTACTTGGTTATCACATGAAACCAACGCAATTCTGGACTACACCCTGGCAGATGCAGAGTTGTTTTCAATGATCACCCACTATGGCATAACAGCCAGAGTAGAGAGTCATCACATCCCTCAGCATGTGGAGTTACTGCCATGCCCACCAAGGGCTTCTCATGCAAATTACCTGCTAACTTCACGCAGGGCCTTTAATTTAAAACATCTTACATGGGCAGGGCCTGCGGTGGAGGCAATTATGTATTTTGTAAGTATACGCATGTCCTTAGTGCAATCTAGTTCTACACAGCAGCCAACACCAGTTTAAGCTTGGGAGACTTTGGCCACGACTCTCATTTCTAACTTTGCATCAAATCCAATCCTAAGCACAAATAATACTTGAATGGGGGCAGTCTGGTTTACTACATCATTACTTCTGAAAAAAAGGGAGCTTATTAGGGAGATTTGAAGACTTCTGAACTCAGACCCCCAGATTAATCAAGACACAAGGAAGTTATTGGCATCCCTGAGGTTAGCATATAGAAAGGCCATTTGGACAGCTAAAATATCTTATCAGACAAAAGTATGGTCAAAGCTCCTTCACACAAGCAAATTGAAGAATAGCAAATTATTTTGGGCTGAAATGAGCAAACTTGCAAATGGGTGTTATCTCCACCATAATGCTGGTATTTCCGAGGCTAATTGAATAGCACACATAACAGCTGCATACTCCTTGGACCACCCCCCCCGAACATCTCACGAGGAATGTTTTAGAAAAGTCAAGGCCCCATGTGCAAAGCGCTTTATTAGAGGTACTATCGTCAAATCAATCTGGTGGCCCATGGCTGAATGATTTGCAGGTCCAGTGCACCCTTAAGTAACTTAGATCTGAAGGGGCGCCAGGCCCAAATGGTCTTCCAAACACCTTGTTCAAACATGACCAACAATCCTGGTCCGTGTATCTCACTCCATTGTTTAATCATGCCTTCTTCACCAACTCCATACCAGCATCCTGGTGAGGCAGCATCCTGCACCCCATTTTTTAATCAGGCTCACGGACTGATGCAGAAAACTACAGATTGATTGCTCTTATTGATGTTGAACCTTTTAGTCGACCTGGAAGCCTGGGTCCCTTCTGCAAACATCACCCCGAAAACGCAGACGGGTTTTAGGGCAGGCATGACTACGACAACCAACCTCCATTCAGTTAGCCTCCTCTTCAAAAAGGCCAAGGTCAAAAGCTCAAAACTCTATGCCTGCTTTGTGGCTCTGAAAGCAGCATCTGACAGGGTACCAAGGTATTGTCTTTGGGCTAAAATGGCCAGCTGGGGAGCACCACCAAAATTCCTGGAAGCCGTGTTCCATCTGTACTCAGACACCTGGGTCCAAGGTAAAATCGGTAAAG
Source organism: Calotriton arnoldi (assembly GCA_963921515.1). Lineage (NCBI taxonomy): Eukaryota > Metazoa > Chordata > Amphibia > Caudata > Salamandridae > Calotriton > Calotriton arnoldi. The sequence continues at coordinate 3,808,249 of CAWUFW010000097.1, read as the reverse complement.
GCCACAGAACCACACACAAGATTGCCACGCATACTGGCCTAAAGCAGGGGTGCGTGCTAGCCCCCTGCTTATTTAATGTTTACATGGCCGATCTTGACAGTCAACTATCGGAAGTGGCATGCAACCCTCCTAAACTGGCAGATGAACCACTTAGATATCTCCAATATGCCAATGACATTGTTTTATGCCAGGTAGGTCGCTCCCCCGCCACACAGCTCCGCCTGTGTTGTCCTGCCCGCTGCTGCTGCTGGTAAGCTCGCCCCTCTGCCGTTGCCTTGGTGCCCGTTTTGCCTCTGTCCCCCTCGTGCCCCCGTTGATTGTGTCCATTTTTGCTTTCTGTCTCACCTCGTGCCCCCGTTGATTGTGTCCATTTTTGCTTTCTGTCTCCCCTCGTGCCCCCGTTGATTGTGTCCATTTTTGCTTTCTGTCTCCCCTCGTGCCCCCGTTGATTGTGCCCATTTTTGCTTTCTGTCTCCCCTCGTGCCCCCTTTGATTGTGTCCATTTTTGCTTTCTGTCTCCCCTCGTGCCCCCGTTGATTGTGTCCATTTTTGCTTTCTGTCTCCCCTCGTGCCCCCGTTGATTGTGTCCATTTTTGCTTTCTGTCTCCCCTCGTGCCCCCGTTGATTGTGCCCATTTTTGCTTTCTGTCTCCCCTCGTGCCCCCGTTGATTGTGTCCATTTTTGCTTTCTGTCTCCCCTCGTGCCCCCGTTGATTGTGTCCATTTTTGCTTTCTGTCTCCCCTCGTGCCCCCGTTGATTGTGCCCATTTTTGCTTTCTGTCTCCCCTCGTGCCCCGTTGATTGTGTCCATTTTTGCTTTCTGTCTCCCCTCGTGCCCCTGTTGATTGGGTCCATTTTTGCTTTCTGTCTCCCCTCGTGCCCCCGTTGATTGTGCCCATTTTTGCTTTCTGTCTCCCCTCGTCCCCCCGTTGATTGTGTCCATTTTTGCTTTCTGTCTCCCCTCGTGCCCCCGTTGATTGTGTCCATTTTTGCTTTCTGTCTCCCCTCGTGCCCCCGTTGATTGTGCCCATTTTTGCTTTCTGTCTCCCCTCGTGCCCCCGTTGATTGTGCCCATTTTTGCTTTCTGTCTCCCCTCGTGCCCCCGTTGATTGTGTCCATTTTTGCTTTCTGTCTCCCCTCGTGCCCCCGTTGATTGTGTCCATTTTTGCTTTCTGTCTCCCCTCGTGCCCCCGTTGATTGTGCCCATTTTTGCTTTCTGTCTCCCCTCGTGCCCCCATTGATTGTGTCCATTTTTGCTTTCTGTCTCCCCTCGTGCCCCCGTTGATTGTGTCCATTTTTGCTTTCTGTCTCCCCTCGTGCCCCCGTTGATTGTGCCCATTTTTGCTTTGTCTCCCCTCGTGCCCCCGTTGATTGTGTCCATTTTTGCTTTCTGTCTCCCCTCGTGCCCCCGTTGATTGTGTCCATTTTTGCTTTCTGTCTCCCCTCGTGCCCCCGTTGATTGTGCCCATTTTTGCTTTCTGTCTCCCCTCGTGCCCCCGTTGATTGTGTCCATTTTTGCTTTCTGTCTCCCCTCGTGCCCCTGTTGATTGTGTCCATTTTTGCTTTCTGTCTCCCCTCGTGCCCCCGTTGATTGTGCCCATTTTTGCTTTCTGTCTCCCCTCGTGCCCCCGTTGATTGTGTCCATTTTTGCTTTATGTCTCCCCTCGTGCCCCCGTTGATTGTGTCCATTTTTGCTTTCTGTCTCCCCTCGTGCCCCCGTTGATTGTGCCCATTTTTGCTTTCTGTCTCCCCTCGTGCCCCCGTTGATTGTGTCCATTTTTGCTTTCTGTCTCCCCTCGTGCCCCCGTTGATTGTGTCCATTTTTGCTTTCCGTCTCCCCTCGTGCCCCCGTTGATTGTGCCCATTTTTGCTTTCTGTCTCCCCTCGTGCCCCCGTTGATTGTGTCCATTTTTGCTTTCTGTCTCCCCTCGTGCCCCCGTTGATTGTGTCCATTTTTGCTTTCTGTCTCCCCTCGTGCCCCCGTTGATTGTGCCCATTTTTGCTTTCTGTCTCCCCTCGTGCCCCCGTTGATTGTGTCCATTTTTGCTTTCTGTCTCCCCTCGTGCTCCCGTTGATTGTGTCCATTTTTGCTTTCTGTCTCCCCTCGTGCCCCCGTTGATTGTGCCCATTTTTGCTTTCTGTCTCCCCTCGTGGCCCCGTTGATTATGTCCATTCTTGCTTCTGTTCCCCTCGTGCCCCCATTCTGCTGTGCCCAACTTTGCCTTCTGTACCCCTGCCGCTGCGTCCCCTGCGGCCCAGCCCCCCTGACTGCCCATTTGCTGCCCCTGCCTCCCGCCTCCCAGCTGCTCCTCCCTCCCAGCTCCCCATATATGGTGGCCGCTGCGCGGCCGCGCCGCTGGCGCGCCATAGGCGCGCCTAAGGCAAGCCCGTCTGCGCCCGTCCGCGCCTGGACTGCGCCCAGCGCCAGAACCCCTGGGCCGCGTGCCCCCCGCTCCAGCCTCGAGGACCGACGCCGTTAAGATGCCACCACACTCCACGCTCTCAACCCCGGACGGAGACACAACTGCTTCAAGGCCGCCCCGAAACGCACTCATGGCCCCTTCACCTGCCGGAACTGCAGATACACCAGCCTCAGGGCCACCGAAGCGCCCGCCAAGAAGGACCTCAACCACCTCCGATGCATCCTACTGAACACCCGCTCCGCACGCAAACACGCCGTCGAGCTCTGGGACCTGCTCGACTCATCATCACCAGACGTCGCTTTCCTGACAGAGACCTGGATGAACGACTCCTCCGCACCCGACATCGCCATAGCCATCCCAGACGGCTATAAGATCACCCGCAGAGACCGCGCCAACGGAGTAGGAGGAGGAATCGCCATCGTCCACAAGAACTCCATCAGGGTCTCGACCAGCACCGACGACGTTCTCTGCACCGCCGAACACATGCACTTCCAGATCCACACGGACCCCAACACCACCCTCAGAGGCACCCTTGTCTACAGACCCCCTGGGCCCCGACCCCAGTTCAGCGACTCCATCGCCGACTTCATCAGCACGCACGCCCTGACCTCTACCGACTACATCCTCCTCGGAGACCTGAACTTCCACCTGGAGAACAACAACGACAGCAACTCCACCACCCTGATCGACAACCTCGCCAACCTCGGACTGAGACAGCTCGTCACAACACCGACACACTCCGCCGGCCACACGCTCGATCCCGTCTTCTCCTCAAGCTCCCACGTCTCCTTCACCCACACCACGGAACTCCTCTGGACCGACCACCGCTGCATCCACTTCACCTTCCAGAAACCCACCACACACCACCGCACCCAACAGATCCCACGCCGCTGCTGGAGTAAAGTCACCGAAGACCAACTACAGGCAAACCTCGCTCTCAGCCCTCCCTCCGACCCATCCAACACCGACGACGCTGCATGCAACCTCAGACGATAGATAGACGACTGTGCCAACACCCTCGCTCCGCTGAAAAAACTCACCTACAGCGACACCACCAAAAGAGCCAGCTGGTTCACCCCGGAACTCCTAGCTTCCAAGCGTACCTGCCGGAAACTTGAGAAGAAATGGCACAGTGATAAGACACCGGACAGCCACGCAGCCCATAAAGACGCCATCCGTAACCACCACCACCTCATCAGGTCCGGCAAGAGAATCTCCTTCAAAGACCGCCTCGACAACAACGCACACAACAGCAAGGAGCTCTTCAACATCGTGAAGGAACTCTCCAACCCCAGCTCCAACACCAACGACATCCCGCCGTCGCAAGCCCTGTGCGATTCCCTCGCCACCTTCTTCCACCGCAAGATCGCCGACATCCACGACAGCTTCAACACCCAGACAGCCCCCACCAAGATAGATACTCCAGACCCGCCGCACACCATCGACCATGACCCCTTGCCAGCCTGGGCCAGCGTGAACATCGATGACACCATCAAGACCATGGGCACAATACACTCTGGTTCCCCGTCAGACCCTTTCCCGCACCACATCTTCAACAAAGCCAGCAGCTCCATCGCACCCCACCTGTGCAACGTTATCAATCTCTCCTTCGAGACCGCGACCTTCCCAGAGAGCTGGAAACACGCAGAGATCAACGCCCTACTCAAAAAACCCAAGGCGGACCCAAGAGACCTCAAGAACTTCCGGCCCATCTCCCTGCTTCCGTTCCCAGCCAAGGTCATCGAGAAGATCGTCAACAAACAGCTAACCCGATACCTAGAAGAAAACAACATCCTGGACCCATCCCAATCGGGGTTCCGCAGCAACCACAGCACTGAGACTGCCCTCATCGCCGCCACCGACGACATCAGGACCCTGCTGGACAATGGTGAGACCGCAGCCCTCATCCTGCTGGACCTCTCTGCCGCCTTCGACACTGTCTGCCACCGCACTCTACGCGCACGCCTCCACGACGCAGAGATCCGAGACAAGGCCCTGGAATGGACCACCTCCTTCCTCGACGGCAGAACCCAGAGAGTCCGCCTCCCACCTTTCCGATCCGAAGACTCCGAGATCATCTGCGGCGTACCCCAGGGATCCTCCCTCAGCCCAACACTGTTCAACATCTACATGTCCCCGCTCGCACGCATCGCCAGACAGCACGACCTCAACATTATCTCCTAGGCCGACGACACTCAACTGATCCTCTCCCTCACCAAAGACCCCCTCGCCGCCAAAGCCAATCTCCATGAAGGAATGAAGGCCGTCGCCGATTGGATGAAGATCAGCCGACTAAAGCTGAACACGGACAAGACGGAGGTCCTCATCCTCGGCTCCAACCCCTCAGCCTGGGACGACTCCTGGTGGCCAACGACGCTGGGAGCAGCCCCGACACCCACCGACCACGCACGCAACCTGGGAGTCATCCTCGACTCAACGCTCTCCATGGCCAAGCAAGTCAACGCAGTCTCCTCCTCCTGCTTCAACACCCTCCGCATGCTTCGCAAGATCTACAGGTGGATCCCGACAGACACAAGAAGAACAGTCACCCAGGCCCTCGTCAGTAGCAGACTTGACTATGGGAACGCCCTCTACGCGGGAGCCCCGGCCAAGCTCATCAAGCGACTGCAACGCATACAAAACGCCTCCGCACGCCTGATCCTCGATGTACCACGCCACAGCCACATCACCCCCACCTGAGGAACCTGCACTGGCTCCCCGTCGACAGGAGGATCACCTTCAAACTCCTCATCCACGCACACAAGGCACTCCACAAAACTGGCCTAGCCTACCTCAACAGACGACTCTTCTTCTACGTCCCCAACCCCCAGCTCCGCTCCGCCGACCTCTCCCTCGCCACCGTCCCTCGCATTCGAAGAACAACCACCGGCGGCAGATCCTTCTCACACCTCGCCGCCAAGACCTGGAACACCCTTCCACTAAGCCTACGACAGACCCAAGACCTGCTGACCTTCAGGAGGCTACTCAAGATCTGGCTGTTCGACCAGTAGCAGCACCCTCCCCCCCCCCCCTTCCCTCTCCCCAGCGCCTTGAGACCCTCGCGGGTAAGTAGTGCGCTCTACAAATTCTGTGATTGATTGATTGATTGATTTTATTAAGCCAAACCCCAATCGGCCTCCAGCGCTTAATCACCTACGTGGTACGATACACCCAAAAGTTGGGGCTGGAGCTAAATCACAGCAAATCAAAAGTGATATGCTTTTCATCTAATTCCAGATACAACTATCCTAGTTTCAAGTGAAAAGCTGTCGTATAACCCTTAGACCTGGTCAAAATATACAAATACTTAGGTGTCGTAATGGATGCCAGATTATAGTTCAGGTAGTACCTAAACCAAAGAAGAGCCATTGCTAACAAACTACGGTTTGCGGTTAAATTACTGCAAACCAAAATCGGTAACACATCACAGCACTGTCTGCTACAGATCATTAGGGCAAAGTTTCTCCCATCACTCACGTATGGTTCCGAATTGTTAAAGGGAAGTGATGAAACAACACTAAGCCAGCTTCAGTCGTCCCTGTTTAAACACATCTTCCGGCTTCCGGAATACATGTCCCAATCACAGGTGAGACTGGACTTTTACCTGTTCCATCAAATCCCGGTTGGGAGGGGCGCAGTTATTGAACTGTGTTGGAAGCTTAGGGCAGCCTCACAAGCTTCACTTGCCTCCTTGTATTGGTCAGAAATGAGGAGGCAGCCCAATCACAAAAATTTGTGGCCAATGGTCCTCCAGCTGGCCTTAAGCAACCTAAACCTAGATAATGCCTGGAAATCAAAACTGGACTTTATTGCCTTTAAAAAGATCACCAACAAGGCTGCAAAATTACAATCTTAGACCATCGATAAGGCAGAGTTTGCCCAGAAAAGGCATGTTTGGACAGTCCAGCACTCCTGTACTTTTTGGAGCCCGCAACAGTATTTGATGAACCATGTTGCAGCGCCCACTCAACACTGACAATTACTATTTCATATGGGCGCGTTTCTATATAAAGATCTGGTTCCCGCTTGAAAACAGTCCTTGCCGGATCTGCAATGTTGTCTATGTGGCCACAGCCAAGAAAGCCTACTTTATTTTTGTGTATCTGTCCAGCCATTTTATATCTTAGACGGAAACTGTTACGTCCAGCCTTGAGGCCCTTCAGATTAGGTCCTGCCTTCCTGCAGTGATGGCTCTCCTGAATGGTCACAGTATTTAGCTTTCTTGCAAGGCCACTAGGTTTCTGTTCCAAATAAAAAAGCTGTTTACGCAGTAAGCTCTGGCCCGTTCATAAAAAAGTCATGATTGTTCCCAGCTTGTAGCAGCTTTGGTCGCTTTACAAGTGTCACAAACACTATGAAGCAAACTTTAAATGTAATTCATTGATTTTAAACCCGACCCGCAGCCGCCCATATTGCTGTATTTTTTGTAAACGCTTTAATGAAGGTACTGTCGTTATTTTATCTCATGCCAAATGGTGAATGTTACTATTGTCTATGTATATTGCAATGATTTTATTAATTGGAAATAAAGAATTTACTTACTTACAGTAGAAGTGAACAGGACTTTTTTACCCTGTGTCACTGAAGTGAGACCTACAGGCTCGCTCACCTTTTAAAAACTTCTGCTGCTGTGTGCTCAACTCATCCATGGCCTACATCAGATGGATGTGGAGTGCTGCATAGCGCAGGAGTAGTGACTATGTGTTGGTTTTAAGTGTGCCTATGAGGGGGACAGTACAGAGATAGCGCAGTACTGTGTAGTACATGTGAGATTAGTGCATGTGCTGAGTGCATGTATGCCTGTGAGGAATACATGATATGAAAGATGTAGTGCTGTGCAGTGTGTGTGTGCAATGAAAGCATGTGCTGGGAGTATTTGTGCTTGCATAATGTACAATATATGAAGGGTGAAGTGTCAAGCACCAAGCACATGGTAGGTGTGTGTGCTGACAGTGAGTGTATGTGTGTGTGTTTGTAAATAACACACCCTGGTTAAATATAGAAAAGCTTCAAAATTGAACAATACGCAGAGACAGATTGTGTGTACTGAATGCATGTGTACATGTAATGGTGCAATGGATGGAGGAACTAGTACTGGACAGTAAGTGTGCTTTGAATGTACACTAAGTAAGTGTGCCTGCAACTGTACATTTTATGGAAGACCCTGGGTTTCTTTTTGGGAAGCCCAGGCCTGCCTGCTGAAGACCTGAGGAAGAGAGGCATCCCCCAGGCAGATATGTGTATTGCTGCATTCCTGTGAGCTGGGTGTGACACACACTGGAGGGAAAAGGAAGAGACTCCCTTTACACTTCAAAAGACTACTCTTTGATTCAGTGATAGATCACAAAGAAGGGGCCCAGACACATCTCAGAAAAAGATATGGGGCTGATAAGGAATCATAAAGAGTAGGGCTGGGGGTCTAAGATTATCCTTTTGTTGCACATAGCACTGTGGTGACAATCAGATATGAACTCTGCTCACTCCATGAACTGTGTTGTGGCCCAATCACTTTCAGTCTTGCCTGCTGTGACAGACATCTTTCATGAGGAATGAAGAAAGAAGTATCCACTTCAAAAGAAGAAGACTCTCAACATAAAACCTTAAACACCTAGGGCCTCATTTATGAGGTTTTACTGTAGGGCAGCGCCTCAGGCCTCCCTGCTGTGTTGCACTACGGTAAAAGAAAAGGGCAGGAATGTGCTGTATCTATGATATACGGCGCATTCCTGACCTTTTCCCCTGCCCTGGCGCACAATGGGCTTACATGCGCCAACGCAGGCACCTTTGCACTATAGTGCAAGGATGCCTGCAGTGAGGGGATGATTGTTTTTGTGCAGGAAGGGAAACCTTCCTGTACAAAAACAATCACAAGAGGCTTTTTTCCTTTTTCTATGTGTGCTGCAGAATGCAGCACACATAGAAAAAGAAAAAACGAGGAGAAATAAAGATATTTCTCCTCATTGTGCCTCCCTTACGCCTCCCCTGGGGAGGCGTAGATTTTTGGCGCTGCCTCAGATTTACGAATTCTCGTAAATCTGGGGCAGTGTCAAAATGCCTTGGATGTTGCTGGGAACGCCCCCAGCAACACCCATTGCACGCACCTTTAACGCAGAAAACTGCGTTAAAGGGGACAATATTTACAAGGCAGCATTAAGCCAAAAAAAGTGGCTTAGTGCTGCCTCGTAAATATGGGGCAGGCTCCTGCGCCACGGAACGTCACAAAAAGTGACATTCCGACGGCGCAAGGGGCCTCATAAATTAGTCCCCCAGACCCTAAATCACATTTGGTGGTCTGGAAAAGGACTATATGAAGGAGAGGTTGGACCCTCAAATATTTGTCATCTGCGAAGCATCCAGACGGCTGTGTGAGAAGGGGAAGCTCTGCAAGACTTCTGCCTGCGACCAAGTGTGGAGATACTTTAAAATATGGAACATGCCGTTATGTAGGGAATGATGCTGATGCAATAGGGAGATGTGTAGATTCTAAGCTGGTTGTCATATTGGCATTCTGCTTGAATCTGCTGGAGGTTACTGTTGGTGTACTTTGATCTGGAAATAAAGAGAAGAGAAAAGTAACAAGGAGTGTGTCTAGTTACTACACAAGGACTGGGGGCAAAGGCCTGCTAGTCTCCCTGTTGGGTGAGGGTACATCACCCAGGGAAACCAAGATCACCTGCCTTGGAGTCTGGAGCACAAGCGCCTACCTGCTTGCCAAGACCGGTGTGCCCTGTAAGGAAAAGGAGAGCATTAAAGAGAGCAAGAAACCAGTGGGGAGCCCTACCGGTAGGCCTCCCTCTTTGAAGTGTGCGGATTCAGCTGAGCACCGATCGGGCCATAACCTGTGTGCAGCATTGTTTTCCACAACCCTTGTATGCCAGGAGAGGGCGACTCTGACAACTGAGAGACATCCGGCAGCACCACTCATGTGAGGGAGCCTGCGCCGCCAGGTTCTGCAGCATGGGCCACGAGCAGCCCAAGTTCTCCGAAATGAGCAGGACTCGCAGGTGCACGTTTAAGGCACCGCTGAACTCTTCCCTGCTGCAAGAGCAGGTAAGACATGAATTGGGCCAGTTGGGTCCCGGGGGTCTCGCTGGTAATGTTGCTGTGGCATCATAGACACTTTTGACTAAAATCCTGAAGAGTCAAAGGGGATCTCTTGAGTGAGGTATAATTGTGGGTATTACAATATTTACAAATGGTAGTGGTGGTCTTATTGGTAGCACATCACTCTCTATGTGCATTAAATATTTATTTGCAATATTGGTGCCCCTCAAGGTTAAAGGTTTACACCCCACTACCTAAGGTGTTATCCACTGTAGTTCATAAGAACTCAGTGGTGATATCAGAAAATATAGAAAAACCTCGGCACTCAAATCAGTTCAATTTTGATTTATACAAAAAGAATATTTGTTCAATGTTTATTTTTTTAAAAGGAACTTAAAGCGATTCAAAATATCAACATACAAAAAAGTTTCATGGAGCAGTTCATAATACCAACAAATCAGAAGTAAAAATAAACACATCCAACAAACAAATTTCAACCATATGTTTTAAAAGCAAATGGCATAGTATTTCAATATTAGAAGGTGGATACTGTAATCCTTCCAAATAGCGTTGAACCGACAGCCGACACGTGTTTCGTTTCAAAAGAAACTTTTCAAGGCTGCAATAAATGCCATAAAAAGAAATCCAATATTTAAAATACAAAAAATAAGAAGTGAAAAGAGGAAACTAGAATTTATATCATTTCTCAAGAATAAGAAAGACAAAGAGAAGAAAGTTTATTTGCAGAAAATACACTGCATTTAACAACCATATGGTTATAGTAGAGTGCAAAAAAGAACAATTATTTTGGAAATTGCTCCGTAGTAAACCAAAAACCAACCAAAAGTGTGATCACATGATATACATCATGTACATTAGCAAAAGTACAAGTGATGGATAGAGAGAGCCCCGAGTAAACCAATAGTAAGATTCATGCTACATTTGTGCACCATAGTAAAGATTATTCATAAACCCAATAGATATAAAAAATAATAAGAGCTAGCAAAAACAAAGCAATATAAAATACCTTCAATAGCTTTAATAGATGATTTCTCAATGTATTCATAAAAAATTCTGATCCTTTCAGCGAAAATGTTTAGTCCCTGACAAATATAAATTAAAAGAGAGACAGAGCAGTCTTGTAAGTAAATATCCAAGAATAAGTAATTGATCTTGTATAATTAGACTTAAAAAACCCTAGTAATTAAGTACCTACTAGAGAGAGTATTTTTATTCAGAACGAAGATAGTTTCCATAATTTCATAGAAATATCATAATAGGTATCTGAAAAAGAGTAATAAGAAAAATACAAATAATATTCTCTTATAATAAAAAGAACTCGTCACTCTAGACCCACTATCACTGAGCCATTCTTATAACTTAAATGGCTCCAAGTAGTTGTGAAAGTTAATAGAACCAATCTTTTACCACCGACATGTTAATACATACTAATATCCGCCAAAAGCCCGAACAATATGTGAATCATTTTCACTTCGGTCAAATGTTAAAATTTATTTAAAATAATGCACCTATATATAATCCCACTTCTTTTTGTGGATATTTAATGCGTAAAAAACTTACTGATAATTCCACGATGAACGTCGGGCTATGATATGCCCCTAAAGAGAAAACAATGATGTCCCTATTACCAAAAATACAGAATATGCCATTCAAGTATGTACATATAAAGACCACTCTTAAGAATACTAAATGAAAAAAGGAAAGAAAAAAGCCCCGTTGTTCGTCGCTTTTAATACAATTAAGAAGTCTTTTAAGAAAAATAGAACGCAGCAAGAATTAAGCCTGCTTATTTTTAAGTGTATTTGTATGTTTCGCCACCTCTATTATATCAAGCAGTCTATAGCGTTGTTAAAGCATTGCCAAATAAAGCCACTGCCACGTAGAATATATCATTAAACAGAAACATAAAAATTTAGAACGGTAAGTCCAGACCCTGAAAACTTTGACACGATGTTGCACAAAACGCGGCCTTTAAGAATAAATAACAACGTTCTAAAAGGCCTCTTGGTTCATAAACACTAACCTGTCCTCGTAACTTTCGTCGTGTAACCGCAGACGTTCTGAATGTATTAAGAAACAAACTTGTAACTTTTAACGCTTCTTTTAAGCGTATTATCCTCCATTACGTACGGCGTGTTCTCAATTAGGTCACTGCTTCCGTTTTTTTCTTCCATCAAACTAGAAGAAGGACTAGTGCAACCAGATTCCTCTTTTTCTATTGAGGAAACGGCGGCCATTACTGGCTGATATTAATTTGAGCATAGTGTGTGCAGTTAAACACATATACCTAATACTTTATTTGGTCAGGTAATGTGCAGACTGAGCGATAGATGTACAAGAATTAGAAGCAACATTCCGAAAGCCTCCAATAAGTAAAAATTAGCCCTTCCTCGTAACTTTCATCATGTCCCAAAACCGTTCCAAATAAGTAAAAAAGCAAACCCAAAACTTCACGTTTCTTTCTTAAAGGATATTTTAATCCATTTCTCACGGCACGTTGTCCGATAGATTGCAACTACCATTTCTTACATTAAGATAGAAGAAGGACTGCTGCAACCAGATTCCCCCTCTTCTATTGAGTCGAGTGGCGGCCATTACTAGTTGATGTTTATTCGAAAATATTATATACGTTTAAAACACATATATCTAATATTTATATTAGTCAAATAATAAAAAAGTTAACAAATAAGTGCACCTAAGTTAGTAGGCTAACTATATTAGTAAATGAAAATAGAAAAAGAAGTAGAGGCCTCCCATGTACAATAATACATGAATGTAGTAAGTAATGGCTAAGAAAGCCATTATTAAGTAGATATATATATGGTACCTTTGAGATTTTCACAAAACATAAATTTCACATTGTTGAAATATCATTCAGCCATACATTTATCACAATATTAGGCATTAAATGACTAAATAATGTATATCATATTAGGTCCACAAGCAGTTAACACACATCCTAGTCATGTTGTATGAACAATTAGGCATATTTTAAGATTTATAAGCAAGAGAGCCAAACTATACCGTCTTAACATACATCGGGCAAAAAAGGGCATCTATATAGTAAGCATTTCCATTAATTTCTCAATTTAGGAAAAAAGATGTTTTGCTTATTGGCTATACAATTGCTAAAAAGATGACACATTATCAGAAAACCCGTCTAGTCCTTCAGGAAAATATATAGTTCTTTGTCGATGTTAATCCCCATTTCTACCGCACGAAGACGAATAATCCATTGCCCTTCGGCTTTCCTTAGACTCAAAGTCCTGTTTCCCCCTCTACCATCAGTTTGAGTCTCAGCGATACCATGAAAGCTCAGACCTGTTAGGGTTCTATTGGGATGTTCAGAGTTGTAGTGTAACGCTAGAGGATAACTAGAGTCGTTATTTCTAATTGCCCTCATATGCTCTTGAATTCTCTCCTTGAGCGGTCGTATTGTACTGCCTATATATATTAATCCACAAATACAGCGTATACAATAAATGACATATCTGGTGTTGCAGTTAATAAATTGACGAATCTGATATAGTATGTTAGTGTTATATTTGAATTCCTTCAATTTATTGCAAGCAAATTGGCACACATTACAATGTCCACATTTGTAAAAACCATCCGGTTTATTAGATAGCCAAGTCTTGTCAGTATGTTTAGGGGGTAAATAGCTTGAACATAAAAAGTCCCTTAATGTTTTACCTCTTCTATAGACAATACTGGGATTAGGTGTAACAAACTTTTTCATTACACTATCTAGAATTAAAAGATGCCAATGCTTCTTCATGATTTTATAAATCTGATAACTATGTGCATTGTAGTTAGTCACAAAACTGATCTTATCTCTACCTTTCTTTTTCTTTGTAACGTTAGATTCTTTCAATATAGAATGTCTGGTCTTCTGTGAAATTATTTTTCTAGATTTCTTAAGTACACATGTGGAATATCCTCTATTCAAAAAGCGTGTTTCAAGATTCGTCAATTCTTGATTGAATATATTTTCCTCACTACAGTTTCTCCTAAGTCTAGTCATTTCTCCAAAAGGAATTGAATTGACCTGTGTAGAGGGGTGAGCACTAGAAGCATGTAAAAGAGCATTACATGCTGTTGGTTTCCTATATAAACGGGACATGATTTTATTATCCTTAGCATAGATTGTAACATCCAAGAATTCAATTTCTGTTTTGCTATAATTTGATGTAAATTTTAAATTATAGATGTTGTTATTAAGATAGCCAATAAGAGCTTCAAACTGGTTCGCACTGCCTGCCCAGATGACAAAAATGTCATCTATATAGCGTGTCCAATAGACAATAAGTCCTGTCAATTCTGGGGGTCCTAGAAGCCATAGATGTTTAGCCTCAAATCTACCCATGTACAAATTAGCGTAAGATGGGGAAAATTTTGATCCCATAGCCACGCCCATAGATTGTTTAAACCATGTACCTTGATGAATAAAGACATTGTTCTCTAAAACTACCCTTGTAAAATCGAGTAACATCTCCGTGTGTTCAAACAAAGTCGCGTCTCTTTGATATAATGTGTCTTTAAGTGCCTGTAATCCCAGATCTTGGGGGATACTAGTATATAGAGAACAAACATCCAAGGTGGCAAAGGATAATTCCTCCGTCCATTCCATGTCCTCCAATTTATTAAGTAAATCTCCCGTATCTCTAAGGTATGACGGCATGTTTTGAACTATTGGTTGTAAGTAGACATCAATATATTCAGACAGGCGTTCTGTGGGAGACCCGATACCAGAGATAATTGGTTTCCCTGGAGGAAAAGGTCCCACCTTGTGAATCTTAGGGAGTACGTAGATACATGGTGCACGAGGTGTTAGAACAAAAAGATATTTATATTCTGTCTCTGAAATTATACCTTGTTGTTTCCAATATATCAGCCTAGATTCAATATGTTTGGTGATATCTGTCAAGGGATTATTTGCAAGTCTGGTATATGCCATATCTTCTCTCAATTGTCTCTCTATTTCTTGTACATAGTCTTCATTTTGCATGATGACTATGTTTCCCCCTTTATCTGCTTCCTTGATGACAATCTCTTGGTTGTCTGCCAAGCCTTTTAAGGCTTGAAATTCTGCTTTAGTCAGATTGTATGACTGTTTTAAAGGTGTGTTAGACAATTTATCTTCTAGGCAATGTAACTCATGGCTGACTACTTTGTAAAAGAATCAATTAAGTTATCAGCGGGCAGAGTAGGTGTAAAACTAGATTTAGGTTTTAGACCGCTGTCTGTGTCCATATTTGTAGGAATATCTAACTCAGCAAAAGTATCAATGATTGTATGAGAAGAGTCATCTAATGATAACAATACATTTACATCATGAATCTCCCTTATTGTTCTATGGCATAATGGTGTAGGAATAGAGCAAGCAGCCACAGGCAAGGGGTTCTCATCAAAAAACTTTTTTAATTTCATTTGACGCACAAATTTAAATAAATCAATATGCAGTTTAACAAAATCAGGCTGAGCTGTTGGATAAAAGTTTAAGCCCTTAGTAAGAACACTTTTATCCTGTATAGACAGTTGTATAGAAGACAAATTAACAATGTTGACATTATCGGAAGCAGTGGGATTACAAGCTGTACTATCACCTAGTTCAGTGTTTGTAGAAGCACTCAGTTCTTCGCACCTCGTGATGATGATCTGGTGTTGGTTGCACCCTCTCTTTGAATGCCTGCGACGTCTACCCCGCCTTGTTTTTTTAAATGACTTTGTTGTAGTTGTTTCTTGTCCCCTTTTGGAAACGTACCATTTCCTCTAAAAAGAGGAAGAATTGTGATTGGGCAGATGTAGAGCAGTGGACGTACCCGGGTCTCCCTCGATACTAGTAGCACTATGGAGACTCGATAGATCAGATTCACTGTTGGAGACTGTAATTGCTAATGAAACAGTCGATCCTTCTCTTGCCACTTGTGGAATTTTTGTTTCATCAAATTTTCTTGCAAATGTAAAAACCCTACCGGATTTGTAATCATTCTCATCCCTTTTCAATTTTCTCGTTTTTTTATCCTTAATGTAAAGCTGATGATTAGCCAAAACATCCTTGAGAATTTTATAATTTTTTTCAGTAGCTTCTGGCAAATTGAGCATCTTAATATCATTTTCCAATTTGTCTATATCAGCCAGTAGGCTGTTACGTTTTCGCTCCGCATGGCGAATAAGAATATCTATCATCCCATACGATGAATTTACAATTAATTCCTCCCATTCTTTTATTAAGTCAGGATCCAAATCCTCAAAAGAAGGAAAGATGATAACTCGTAATCCACGAGGTACTTGTTTAATGTCTAGGTACCTCTTCAAGATAGTAGCATCCCACCATCGGGATAATTCCTGTTTCCTCAAGCGCTCTAACTTAATAAATTTCTGTTTAAGACCTTCATGTGTATTACTGGGTTTGGGACGTATTGTATTATTAGTTGTACCAGAGATAAGTTCCTGTAGAAGTTTGTCTCTTTCATCATCAAAAGATGTCATACTCAAAATTATTTCAAATTTTCCCTATTATCTCGTAGTAATGCAAAGAACTGAGTGCATCCAAACCACACAAACTTTACAATATTTACAAATGGTAGTGGTGGTCTTATTGGTAGCACATCACTCTCTATGTGCATTAAATATTTATTTGCAATATTGGTGCCCCTCAAGGTTAAAGGTTTACACCCCACTACCTAAGGTGTTATCCACTGTAGTTCATAAGAACTCAGTGGTGATATCAGAAAATATAGAAAAACCTCGGCACTCAAATCAGTTCAATTTTGATTCATACAAAAAGAATATTTGTTCAATGTTTATTTTTTGAAAGGAACTTAAAGCGATTCAAAATATCAACATACAAAAAAGTTTCATGGAGCAGTTCATAATACCAACAAATCAGAAGTAAAAATAAACACATCCAACAAACAAATTTCAACCATATGTTTTAAAAGCAAATGGCATAGTATTTCAATATTAGAAGGTGGATACTGTAATCCTTCCAAATAGCGTTGAACCGACAGCAGACACGTGTTTCGTATCAAAAGAAACTTTTTCAAGGCTGCAATAAATGCCATAAAAAGAAATCCAATATTTAAAATACAAAAAATAAGAAGTGAAAAGAGGAAACTAGAATTTATATCATTTCTCAAGAATAAGAAAGACAAAGAGAAAGAAAGTTTATTTGCAGAAAATACACTGCATTTAACAACCAAAGGGTTATAGTAGAGTGCAAAAAAAGAACAATTATTTTGGAAATTGCTCCGTAGTAAACCAAAAACCAACCAAAAGTGTGATCACATGATATACATCATGTACATTAGCAAAAGTACAAGTGATGGATAGAGAGAGCCCCGAGTAAACCAATAGTAAGATTCATGCTACATTTGTGCACCATAGTAAAGATTATTCATAAACCCAATAGATATAAAAAATAATAAGAGCTAGCAAAAACAAAGCAATATAAAATACCTTCAATAGCTTTAATAGATGATTTCTCAATGTATTCATAAAAAATTCTGATCCTTTCAGCGAAAATGTTTAGTCCCTGACAAATATAAATTAAAAGAGAGCCAGAGCAGTCTTGTAAGTAAATATCCAAGAATAAGTAATTGATCTTGTATAATTAGACTTAAAAAACCCTAGTAATTAAGTACCTACTAGAGAGAGTATTTTTATTCAGAACGAAGATAGTTTCCATAATTTCATAGAAATATCGTAATAGGTATCTGAAAAAGAGTAATAAGAAAAATACAAATAATATTCTCTTATAATAAAAAGAACTCGTCACTCTAGACCCACTATCACTGAGCCATTCTTATAACTTAAATGGCTCCAAGTAGTTGTGAAAGTTAATAGAACCAATCTTTTACCACCGACATGTTAATACATACTAATATCCGCCAAAAGCCCGAACAATATGTGAATCATTTTCACTTCGGTCAAATGTTAAAATTTATTTAAAATAATGCACCTATATATAATCCCACTTCTTTTTGTGGATATTTAATGCGTAAAACAACTTACTGATAATTCCACGATGAACGTCGGGCTATGATATGCCCCTAAAGAGAAAACAATGATGTCCCTATTACCAAAAATACAGAATATGCCATTCAAGTATGTACATATAAAGACCACTCTTAAGAATACTAAATGAAAAAAAGGAAAGAAAAAAGCCCCGTTGTTCGTCGCTTTTAATACAATTAAGAAGTTTTTAAGAAAAATAGGACGCAGCAAGAATTAAGCCTGCTTATTTTTAAGTGTATTTGTATGTTTCGCCACCTCTATTATATCAAGCAGTCTATAGCGTTGTTAAAGCATTGCCAAATAAAGCCACTGCCACGTAGAATATATCATTAAACAGAAACATAAAAATTTAGAACGGTAAGTCCAGACCCTGAAAACTTTGACACGATGTTGCACAAAACGCGGCCTTTAAGAATAAATAACAACGTTCTAAAAGGCCTCTTGGTTCATAAACACTAACCTGTCCTCGTAACTTTCGTCGTGTAACCGCAGATGTTCTGAATGTATTAAGAAACAAACTTGTAACTTTTAACGCTTCTTTTAAGCGTATTATCCTCCATTACGTACGGCGTGTTCTCAATTAGGTCACTGCTTCCGTTTTTTTCTTCCATCAAACTAGAAGAAGGACTAGTGCAACCAGATTCCTCTTTTTCTATTGAGGAAACGGCGGCCATTACTGGCTGATATTAATTCGAGCATAGTGTGTGCAGTTAAACACATATACCTAATACTTTATTTGGTCAGGTAATGTGCAGACTGAGCGATAGATGTACAAGAATTAGAAGCAACATTCGAAAGCCTCCAATAAGTAAAAATTAGCCCTTCCTCGTAACTTTCATCATGTCCCAAAACCGTTCCAAATAAGTAAAAAGCAAACCCAAAACTTCACGTTTCTTTCTTAAAGGATATTTTAATCCATTTCTCACGGCACGTTGTCCGATAGATTGCAACTACCATTTCTTACATTAAGATAGAAGAAGGACTGCTGCAACCAGATTCCCCCTCTTCTATTGAGTCGAGTGGCGGCCATTACTAGTTGATGTTTATTCGAAAATATTATATACGTTTAAAACACATATATCTAATATTTATATTAGTCAAATAATAAAAAAGTTAACAAATAAGTGCACCTAAGTTAGTAGGCTAACTATATTAGTAAATGAAAATAGAAAAAGAAGTAGAGGCCTCCCATGTACAATAATACATGAATGTAGTAAGTAATGGCTAAGAAAGCCATTATTAAGTAGATATATATATGGTACCTTTGAGATTTTCACAAAACATAAATTTCACATTGTTGAAATATCATTCAGCCATACATTTATCACAATATTAGGCATTAAATGACTAAATAATGTATATCATATTAGGTCCACAAGCAGTTAACAAACATCCTAGTCATGTTGTATGAACAATTAGGCATATTTTAAGATTTATAAGCAAGAGAGCCAAACTATACCGTCTTAACATACATCGGGCAAAAAAGGGCATCTATATAGTAAGCATTTCCATTAATTTCTCAATTTAGGAAAAAAGATGTTTTGCTTATTGGCTATACAATTGCTAAAAAGATGACACATTATCAGAAAACCCGTCTAGTCCTTCAGGAAAATATATAGTTCTTTGTCGATGTTAATCCCCATTTCTACCGCACGAAGACGAATAATCCATTGCCCTTCGGCTTTCCTTAGACTCAAAGTCCTGTTTCCCCCTCTACCATCAGTTTGAGTCTCAGCGATACCATGAAAGCTCAGACCTGTTAGGGTTCTATTGGGATGTTCAGAGTTGTAGTGTAACGCTAGAGGATAACTAGAGTCGTTATTTCTAATTGCCCTCATATGCTCTTGAATTCTCTTCTTGAGCGGTCGTATTGTACTGCCTATATATATTAATCCACAAATACAGCGTATACAATAAATGACATATCTGGTGTTGCAGTTAATAAATTGACGAATCTGATATAGTATGTTAGTGTTATATTTGAATTCCTTCAATTTATTGCAAGCAAATTGGCACACATTACAATGTCCACATTTGTAAAAACCATCCGGTTTATTAGATAGCCAAGTCTTGTCAGTATGTTTAGGGGGTAAATAGCTTGAACATAAAAAGTCCCTTAATGTTTTACCTCTTCTATAGACAATACTGGGATTAGGTGTAACAAACTTTTTCATTACACCATCTAGAATTAAAAGATGCCAATGCTTCTTCATGATTTTATAAATCTGATAACTATGTGCATTGTAGTTAGTCACAAAACTGATCTTATCTCTACCTTTCTTTTTCTTTGTAACGTTAGATTCTTTCAATATAGAATGTCTGGTCTTCTGTGAAATTCTTTTTCTAGATTTCTTAAGTACACATGTGGAATATCCTCTATTCAAAAAGCGTGTTTCAAGATTCGTCAATTCTTGATTGAATATATTTTCCTCACTACAGTTTCTCCTAAATCTAGTCATTTCTCCAAAAGGAATTGAATTGACCTGTGTAGAGGGGTGAGCACTAGAAGCATGTAAAAGAGCATTACATGCTGTTGGTTTCCTATATAAACGGGACATGATTTTATTATCCTTAGCATAGATTGTAACATCCAAGAATTCAATTTCTGTTTTGCTATAATTCGATGTAAATTTTAAATTATAGATGTTGTTATTAAGATAGCCAATAAGAGCTTCAAACTGGTTCGCACTGCCTGCCCAGATGACAAAAATGTCATCTATATAGCGTGTCCAATAGACAATAAGTCCTGTCAATTCTGGGGGTCCTAGAAGCCATAGATGTTTAGCCTCAAATCTACCCATGTACAAATTAGCGTAAGATGGGGAAAATTTTGATCCCATAGCCACGCCCATAGATTGTTTAAACCACGTACCTTGATGAATAAAGACATTGTTCTCTAAAACTACCCTTGTAAAATCGAGTAACATCTCCGTGTGTTCAAACAAAGTCGCGTCTCTTTGATATAATGTGTCTTTAAGTGCCTGTAATCCCAGATCTTGGGGGATACTAGTATATAGAGAACAAACATCCAAGGTGGCAAAGGATAATTCCTCCGTCCATTCCATGTCCTCCAATTTATTAAGTAAATCTCCCGTATCTCTAAGGTATGACGGCATGTTTTGAACTATTGGTTGTAAGTAGACATCAATATATTCAGACAGGCGTTCTGTGGGAGACCCGATACCAGAGATAATTGGTCTCCCTGGAGGAAAAGGTCCCACCTTGTGAATCTTAGGGAGTACGTAGATACATGGTGCACGAGGTGTTAGAACAAAAAGATATTTATATTCTGTCTCTGAAATTATACCTTGTTGTTTCCAATATATCAGCCTAGATTCAATATGTTTGGTGATATCTGTCAAGGGATTATTTGCAAGTCTGGTATATGCCATATCTTCTCTCAATTGTCTCTCTATTTCTTGTACATAGTCTTCATTTTGCATGATGACTATGTTTCCCCCTTTATCTGCTTCCTTGATGACAATCTCTTGGTTGTCTGCCAAGCCTTTTAAGGCTTGAAATTCTGCTTTAGTCAGATTGTATGACTGTTTTAAAGGTGTGTTAGACAATTTATCTTCTAGGCAATGTAACTCATGGCTGACTACTTTGTAAAAGAATCAATTAAGTTATCAGCGGGCAGAGTAGGTGTAAAACTAGATTTAGGTTTTAGACCGCTGTCTGTGTCCATATTTGTAGGAATATCTAACTCAGCAAAAGTATCAATGATTGTATGAGAAGAGTCATCTAATGATAACAATACATTTACATCATGAATCTCCCTTATTGTTCTATGGCATAATGGTGTAGGAATAGAGCAAGCAGCCACAGGCAAGGGGTTCTCATCAAAAAACTTTTTTAATTGCATTTGACGCACAAATTTAAATAAATCAATATGCAGTTTAACAAAATCAGGCTGAGCTGTTGGACAAAAGTTTAAGCCCTTAGTAAGAACACTTTTATCCTGTATAGACAGTTGTATAGAAGACAAATTAACAATGTTGACATTATCGGAAGCAGTGGGATTACAAGCTGTACTATCACCTAGTTCAGTGTTTGTAGAAGCACTCAGTTCTTCGCACCTCGTGATGATGATCTGGTGTTGGTTGCACCCTCTCTTTGAATGCCTGCGACGTCTACCCCGCCTTGTTTTTTTTAAATGACTTTGTTGTAGTTGTTTCTTGTCCCCTTTTGGAAACGTACCATTTCCTCTAAAAAAGAGGAAGAATTGTGATTGGGCAGATGTAGAGCAGTGGACGTACCCGGGTCTCCCTCGATACTAGTAGCACTATGGAGACTCGATAGATCAGATTCACTGTTGGAGACTGTAATTGCTAATGAAACAGTCGATCCTTCTCTTGCCACTTGTGGAATTTTTGTTTCATCAAATTTTCTTGCAAATGTAAAAACCCTACCGGATTTGTAATCATTCTCATCCCTTTTCAATTTTCTCGTTTTTTTTATCCTTAATGTAAAGCTGATGATTAGCCAAAACATCCTTGAGAATTTTATAATTTTTTTCAGTAGCTTCTGGCAAATTGAGCATCTTAATATCATTTTCCAATTTGTCTATATCAGCCAGTAGGCTGTTACGTTTTCGCTCCGCATGGCGAATAAGAATATCTATCATCCCATACGATGAATTTACAATTAATTCCTCCCATTCTTTTATTAAGTCAGGATCCAAATCCTCAAAAGAAGGAAAGATGATAACTCGTAATCCACGAGGTACTTGTTTAATGTCTAGGTACCTCTTCAAGATAGTAGCATCCCACCATCGGGATAATTCCTGTTTCCTCAAGCGCTCTAACTTAATAAATTTCTGTTTAAGACCTTCATGTGTATTACTGGGTTTGGGACGTATTGTATTATTAGTTGTACCAGAGATAAGTTCCTGTAGAAGTTTGTCTCTTTCATCATCAAAAGATGTCATACTCAAAATTATTTCAAATTTTCCCTATTATCTCGTAGTAATGCAAAGAACTGAGTGCATCCAAACCACACAAACTTTACAATATTTACAAATGGTAGTGGTGGTCTTATTGGTAGCACATCACTCTCTATGTGCATTAAATATTTATTTGCAATATTGGTGCCCCTCAAGGTTAAAGGTTTACACCCCACTACCTAAGGTGTTATCCACTGTAGTTCATAAGAACTCAGTGGTGATATCAGAAAATATAGAAAAACCTCGGCACTCAAATCAGTTCAATTTTGTTTCATACAAAAAGAATATTTGTTCAATGTTTATTTTTTTGAAAGGAACTTAAAGCGATTCAAAATATCAACATACAAAAAAGTTTCATGGAGCAGTTCATAATACCAACAAATCAGAAGTAAAAATAAACACATCCAACAAACAAATTTCAACCATATGTTTTAAAAGCAAATGGCATAGTATTTCAATATTAGAAGGTGGATACTGTAATCCTTCCAAATAGCGTTGAACCGACAGCCGACACGTGTTTCGTTTCAAAAGAAACTTTTTCAAGGCTGCAATAAATGCCATAAAAAGAAATCCAATATTTAAAATACAAAAAATAAGAAGTGAAAAGAGGAAACTAGAATTTATATCATTTCTCAAGAATAAGAAAGACAAAGAGAAAGAAAGTTTATTTGCAGAAAATACACTGCATTTAACAACCATATGGTTATAGTAGAGTGCAAAAAAGAACAATTATTTTGGAAATTGCTCCGTAGTAAACCAAAAACCAACCAAAAGTGTGATCACATGATATACATCATGTACATTAGCAAAAGTACAAGTGATGGATAGAGAGAGCCCCGAGTAAACCAATAGTAAGATTCATGCTACATTTGTGCACCATAGTAAAGATTATTCATAAACCCAATAGATATAAAAAATAATAAGAGCTAGCAAAAACAAAGCAATATAAAATACCTTCAATAGCTTTAATAGATGATTTCTCAATGTATTTATAAAAAATTCTGATCCTTTCAGCGAAAATGTTTAGTCCCTGACAAATATAAATTAAAGAGAGACAGAGCAGTCTTGTAAGTAAATATCCAAGAATAAGTAATTGATTTTGTATAATTAGACTTAAAAACCCTAGTAAATAAGTACCTACTAGAGAGAGTATTTTTATTCAGAACGAAGATAGTTTCCATAATTTCATAGAAATATCGTAATAGGTATCTGAAAAAGAGTAATAAGAAAAATACAAATAATATTCTCTTATAATAAAAAGAACTCGTCACTCTAGACCCACTATCACTGAGCCATTCTTATAACTTAAATGGCTCCAAGTAGTTGTGAAAGTTAATAGAACCAATCTTTTACCACCGACATGTTAATACATACTAATATCCGCCAAAAGCCCGAACAATATGTGAATCATTTTCACTTCGGTCAAATGTTAAAATTTATTTAAAATAATGCACCTATATATAATCCCACTTCTTTTGTGGATATTTAATGCGTAAAACAACTTACTGATAATTCCACGATGAACGTCGGGCTATGATATGCCCCTAAAGAGAAAACAATGATGTCCCTATTACCAAAAATACAGAATATGCCATTCAAGTATGTACATATAAAGACCACTCTTAAGAATACTAAATGAA
Organism: Calotriton arnoldi; assembly: GCA_963921515.1. Classification (NCBI taxonomy): domain Eukaryota; kingdom Metazoa; phylum Chordata; class Amphibia; order Caudata; family Salamandridae; genus Calotriton; species Calotriton arnoldi. The sequence goes on along the minus strand of CAWUFW010000097.1, from coordinate 3,784,158 downwards.
AAAAAGGAAAGAAAAAAGCCCCGTTGTTCGTCGCTTTTAATACAATTAAGAAGTCTTTTAAGAAAAATAGAACGCAGCAAGAATTAAGCCTGCTTATTTTTAAGTGTATTTGTATGTTTCGCCACCTCTATTATATCAAGCAGTCTATAGCGTTGTTAAAGCATTGCCAAATAAAGCCACTGCCACGTAGAATATATCATTAAACAGAAACATAAAAATTTAGAACGGTAAGTCCAGACCCTGAAAACTTTGACACGATGTTGCACAAAACGCGGCCTTTAAGAATAAATAACAACGTTCTAAAAGGCCTCTTGGTTCATAAACACTAACCTGTCCTCGTAACTTTCGTCGTGTAACCGCAGACGTTCTGAATGTATTAAGAAACAAACTTGTAACTTTTAACGCTTCTTTTAAGCGTATTATCCTCCATTACGTACGGCGTGTTCTCAATTAGGTCACTGCTTCCGTTTTTTTCTTCCATCAAACTAGAAGAAGGACTAGTGCAACCAGATTCCTCTTTTTCTATTGAGGAAACGGCGGCCATTACTGGCTGATATTAATTCGAGCATAGTGTGTGCAGTTAAACACATATACCTAATACTTTATTTGGTCAGGTAATGTGCAGACTGAGCGATAGATGTACAAGAATTAGAAGCAACATTCCGAAAGCCTCCAATAAATAAAAATTAGCCCTTCCTCGTAAATTTCATCATGTCCCAAAACCGTTCCAAATAAGTAAAAAGCAAACCCAAAACTTCACGTTTCTTTCTTAAAGGATATTTTAATCCATTTCTCACGGCACGTTGTCCGATAGATTGCAACTACCATTTCTTACATTAAGATAGAAGAAGGACTGCTGCAACCAGATTCCCCCTCTTCTATTGAGTCGAGTGGCGGCCATTATTAGTTGATGTTTATTCGAAAATATTATATACGTTTAAAACACATATATCTAATATTTATATTAGTCAAATAATAAAAAAGTTAACAAATAAGTGCACCTAAGTTAGTAGGCTAACTATATTAGTAAATGAAAATAGAAAAAGAAGTAGAGGCCTCCCATGTACAATAATACATGAATGTAGTAAGTAATGGCTAAGAAAGCCATTATTAAGTAGATATATATATGGTACCTTTGAGATTTTCACAAAACATAAATTTCACATTGTTGAAATATCATTCAGCCATACATTTATCACAATATTAGGCATTAAATGACTAAATAATGTATATCATATTAGGTCCACAAGCAGTTAACAAACATGCTAGTCATGTTGTATGAACAATTAGGCATATTTTAAGATTTATAAGCAAGAGAGCCAAACTATACCATCTTAACATACATCGGGCAAAAAAGGGCATCTATATAGTAAGCATTTCCATTAATTTCTCAATTTAGGAAAAAAGATGTTTTGCTTATTGGCTATACAATTGCTAAAAAGATGACACATTATCAGAAAACCCGTCTAGTCCTTCAGGAAAATATATAGTTCTTTGTCGATGTTAATCCCCATTTCTACCGCACGAAGACGAATAATCCATTGCGCTTCGGCTTTCCTTAGACTCAAAGTCCTGTTTCCCCCTCTACCATCAGTTTGAGTCTCAGCGATACCATGAAAGCTCAGACCTGTTAGGGTTCTATTGGGATGTTCAGAGTTGTAGTGTAACGCTAGAGGATAACTAGAGTCGTTATTTCTAATTGCCCTCATATGCTCTTGAATTCTCTCCTTGAGCGGTCGTATTGTACTGCCTATATATATTAATCCACAAATACAGCGTATACAATAAATGACATATCTGGTGTTGCAGTTAATAAATTGACGAATCTGATATAGTATGTTAGTGTTATATTTGAATTCCTTCAATTTATTGCAAGCAAATTGGCACACATTACAATGTCCACATTTGTAAAAAACATCCGGTTTATTAGATAGCCAAGTCTTGTCAGTATGTTTAGGGGGTAAATAGCTTGAACATAAAAAGTCCCTTAATGTTTTACCTCTTCTATAGACAATACTGGGATTAGGTGTAACAAACTTTTTCATTACACCATCTAGAATTAAAAGATGCCAATGCTTCTTCATGATTTTATAAATCTGATAACTATGTGCATTGTAGTTAGTCACAAAACTGATCTTATCTCTACCTTTCTTTTTCTTTGTAACGTTAGATTCTTTCAATATAGAATGTCTGGTCTTCTGTGAAATTCTTTTTCTAGATTTCTTAAGTACACATGTGGAATATCCTCTATTCAAAAAGCGTGTTTCAAGATTCGTCAATTCTTGATTGAATATATTTTCCTCACTACAGTTTCTCCTAAGTCTAGTCATTTCTCCAAAAGGAATTGAATTGACCTGTGTAGAGGGGTGAGCACTAGAACCATGTAAAAGAGCATTACATGCTGTTGGTTTCCTATATAAACGGGACATGATTTTATTATCTTTAGCATAGATTGTAACATCCAAGAATTCAATTTCTGTTTTGCTATAATTCGATGTAAATTTTAAATTATAGATGTTGTTATTAAGATAGCCAATAAGAGCTTCAAACTGGTTCGCACTGCCTGCCCAGATGACAAAAATGTCATCTATATAGCGTGTCCAATAGACAATAAGTCCTGTCAATTCTGGGGGTCCTAGAAGCCATAGATGTTTAGCCTCAAATCTACCCATGTACAAATTAGCGTAAGATGGGGAAAATTTTGATCCCATAGCCACGCCCATAGATTGTTTAAACCACGTACCTTGATGAATAAAGATATTGTTCTCTAAAACTACCCTTGTAAAATCGAGTAACATCTCCGTGTGTTCAAACAAAGTCGCGTCTCTTTGATATAATGTGTCTTTAAGTGCCTGTAATCCCAGATCTTGGGGGATACTAGTATATAGAGAACAAACATCCAAGGTGGCAAAGGATAATTCCTCCGTCCATTCCATGTCCTCCAATTTATTAAGTAAATCTCCCGTATCTCTAAGGTATGACGGCATGTTTTGAACTATTGGTTGTAAGTAGACATCAATATATTCAGACAGGCGTTCTGTGGGAGACCCGATACCAGAGATAATTGGTCTCCCTGGAGGAAAAGGTCCCAACTTGTGAATCTTAGGGAGTACGTAGATACATGGTGGACGAGGTGTTAGAACAAAAAGATATTTATATTCTGTCTCTGAAATTATACCTTGTTGTTTCCAATATATCAGCCTAGATTCAATATGTTTGGTGATATCTGTCAAGGGATTATTTGCAAGTCTGGTATATGCCATATCTTCTCTCAATTGTCTCTCTATTTCTTGTACATAGTCTTCATTTTGCATGATGACTATGTTTCCCCCTTTATCTGCTTCCTTGATGACAATCTCTTGGTTAGAAATAACGACTCTAGTTATCCTCTAGCGTTACACTACAACTCTGAACATCCCAATAGAACCCTAACAGGTCTGAGCTTTCATGGTATCGCTGAGACTCAAACTGATGGTAGAGGGGAAACAGGACTTTGAGTCTAAGGAAAGCCGAAGCGCAATGGATTATTCGTCTTCGTGCGGTAGAAATGGGGATTAACATCGACAAAGAACTATATATTTTCCTGAAGGACTAGACGGGTTTTTCTGATAATGTGTCATCTTTTTAGCAATTGTATAGCCAATAAGCAAAACATCTTTTTTCCTAAATTGAGAAATTAATGGAAATGCTTACTATATAGATGCCCTTTTTTGCCCGATGTATGTTAAGACGGTATAGTTTGGCTCTCTTGCTTATAAATCTTAAAATATGCCTAATTGTTCATACAACATGACTAGGATGTTTGTTAACTGCTTGTGGACCTAATATGATATACATTATTTAGTCATTTAATGCCTAATATTGTGATAAATGTATGGCTGAATGATATTTCAACAATGTGAAATTTATGTTTTGTGAAAATCTCAAAGGTACCATATATATATCTACTTAATAATGGCTTTCTTAGCCATTACTTACTACATTCATGTATTATTGTACATGGGAGGCCTCTACTTCTTTTTCTATTTTCATTTACTAATATAGTTAGCCTACTAACTTAGGTGCACTTATTTGTTAACTTTTTTATTATTTGACTAATATAAATATTAGATATATGTGTTTTAAACGTATATAATATTTTCGAATAAACATCAACTAGTAATGGCCGCCACTCGACTCAATAGAAGAGGGGGAATCTGGTTGCAGCAGTCCTTCTTCTATCTTAATGTAAGAAATGGTAGTTGCAATCTATCGGACAACGTGCCGTGAGAAATGGATTAAAATATCCTTTAAGAAAGAAACGTGAAGTTTTGGGTTAGCTTTTTTACTGATTTGGAACGGTTTTGGGACATGATGAAATTTACGAGGAAGGGCTAATTTGTACTTATTGGAGGCTTTCGGAATGTTGCTTCTAATTCTTGTACATCTATCGCTCAGTCTGCACATTACCTGACCAAATAAAGTATTAGGTATATGTGTTTAACTGCACACACTATGCTCGAATTAATATCAGCCAGTAATGGCCGCCGTTTCCTCAATAGAAAAAGAGGAATCTGGTTGCACTAGTCCTTCTTCTAGTTTGATGGAAGAAAAAAACGGAAGCAGTGACCTAATTGAGAACACGCCGTACGTAATGGAGGATAATACGCTTAAAAGAAGCGTTAAAAGTTACAAGTTTGTTTCTTAATACATTCAGAACGTCTGCGGTTACACGACGAAAGTTACGAGGACAGGTTAGTGTTTATGAACCAAGAGGCCTTTTAGAACGTTGTTATTTATTCTTAAAGGCCGCGTTTTGTGCAACATCGTGTCAAAGTTTTCAGGGTCTGGACTTACCGTTCTAAATTTTTATGTTTCTGTTTAATGATATATTCTACGTGGCAGTGGCTTTATTTGGCAATGCTTTAACAACGCTATAGACTGCTTGATATAATAGAGGTGGCGAAACATACAAATACACTTAAAAATAAGCAGGCTTAATTCTTGCTGCGTTCTATTTTTCTTAAAAGACTTCTTAATTGTATTAAAAGCGACGAACAACGGGGCTTTTTTCTTTCCTTTTTTCATTTAGTATTCTTAAGAGTGGTCTTTATATGTAAATACTTGAATGGCATATTCTGTATTTTTGGTAATAGGGACATCATTGTTTTCTCTTTAGGGGCATATCATAGCCCGACGTTCATCGTGGAATTATCAGTAAGTTTTTTACGCATTAAATATCCACAAAAAGAAGTGGGATTATATATAGGTGCATTATTTTAAATAAATTTTAACATTTGACCGAAGTGAAAATGATTCACATATTGTTCGGGCTTTTGGCGGATATTAGTATGTATTAACATGTCGGTGGTAAAAGATTGGTTCTATTAACTTTCACAACTACTTGGAGCCATTTAAGTTATAAGAATGGCTCAGTGATAGTGGGTCTAGAGTGACGAGTTCTTTTTATTATAAGAGAATATTATTTGTATTTTTCTTATTACTCTTTTTCAGATACCTATTACGATATTTCTATGAAATTATGGAAACTATCTTCGTTCTGAATAAAAATACTCTCTCTAGTAGGTACTTAATTACTAGGGTTTTTTAAGTCTAATTATACAAGATCAATTACTTATTCTTGGATATTTACTTACAAGACTGCTCTGGCTCTCTTTTAATTTATATTTGTCAGGGACTAAACATTTTCGCTGAAAGGATCAGAATTTTTATGAATACATTGAGAAATCATCTATTAAAGCTATTGAAGGTATTTTATATTGCTTTGTTTTTGCTAGCTCTTATTATTTTTTATATCTATTGGGTTTATGAATAATCTTTACTATGGTGCACAAATGTAGCATGAATCTTACTATTGGTTTACTCGGGGCTCTCTCTATCCATCACTTGTACTTTTGCTAATGTACATGATGTATATCATGTGATCACACTTTTGGTTGGTTTTTGGTTTACTACGGAGCAATTTCCAAAATAATTGTTCTTTTTTTGCACTCTACTATATCCCTATGGTTGTTAAATGCAGTGTATTTTCTGCAAATAAACTTTCTTTCTCTTTGTCTTTCTTATTCTTGAGAAATGATATAAATTCTAGTTTCCTCTTTTCACTTCTTATTTTTTGTATTTTAAATATTGGATTTCTTTTTATGGCATTTATTGCAGCCTTGAAAAGTTTCTTTTGAAACGAAACACGTGTCGGCTGTCGGTTCAACGCTATTTGGAAGGATTACAGTATCCACCTTCTAATATTGAAATACTATGCCATTTGCTTTTAAAACATATGGTTGAAATTTGTTTGTTGGATGTGTTTATTTTTACTTCTGATTTGTTGGTATTAAGAACTGCACCATGAAACTTTTTTGTATGTTGATATTTTGAATCGCTTTAAGTTCCTTTTAAAAAAATAAACATTGAACAAATATTCTTTTTGTATGAATCAAAATTGAACTGATTTGAGTGCTGAGGTTTTTCTATAATTGTGGGTATTCCCTGGATACGGCCACCAGTGAATGAGGAATAACCCCGTAAACATTACACGAAGGAGCGTGGGATAAGGATTTGCCTGACAACTACTAGATCCCCGACCTAAAGGGGATTGTGTTATTGCTTGTGAATGTCATATTACTTGGCTGTGTAGAGTTAGAAATAAAATACTACTTTTTCTTATAAAAGCACATTTTTGGCTGGACACTGATTCATTTCATGCTGTTTGCACTTTCAGTTATGAGTCGGGTTCACTGACATGTATCTACATCCCCCACAGCTACCACTGAGAGTGAAGTGTAGAAGGTGTACTTGGCCCTCTTGAGCAGGATCCATAGTAGGTGGGGCTCCTGGATATCAGGAGTAAAATGCCTCAACCAAAACGGTTGGGCCCAGTAACCCCTGCGTACCCCATGGCCCTCTGAAAGGGGTTCTGACACAAGTACTGCCAAATTAGTTCGGTCTTTGGGACCCTACTTATCAGCTAGCCTGAACACTCTTTTTAATGAACAATAAATATTGAACAAGCATGGGCAATGCCAGTAGGTTTGACATTTGCATTGGACAGGCGCACACCAAAGAAACTTCACATATATCTGCTTTGTCAATAATTGTTTGCACAGTAGCACTGGGGAGCTGGCTCAGACAAAAGCTTTGGAGAAATAGGTGCTAGAGAAAAAGAGTCTTGTCTTTTTTCCTGCAGCATCCATTTTTCAGATGCTTCTGGGCTGTATTCCAACAAAAAACACCAAGATTTCTCCCCAGAATAGGGATTAACCTCACGGACTGGCGATATCAGGTGAATATGTGTGATTTTTGCCGATTCCGGTGGCAAAGCTGCAGCCATTTTCCACCTGCTTTGTGCAAACAGAAAGTGTGAGTAGAAGGGCCATTAGTGGTTGGGGGGAGTAGGATGAAGGAGTGACGTGTGAGACTTGGCATTGTCTGCTACTCCCTGTGCTGTTACAGGGGTCAGGCTGGGCCTGGGCTGTGTTGCTGCCTACAGTCCAGTGGCGGCTCGCATAGGGCGTGCTGCGGGGCGGGGGAGGGGCAGGGTGGGGGCTTAGTAAACTCAGACATACGACGGAACGGAGGAACGGAATAATTACTTTCCTCCGTTCCTTCGTATGTTCAAGTTTACTATCCCCCCACCCTGCCCCTCCCCCGCCCCGCCCCACCACCCCGCAGCACACCCTATGCGAGCCACTACTGCTACAGTCCCTGCCCCAACATCTTGGAAAAGGGTCCGGTAATTTGGGCATGGTAGTATTGGGCCCAATAAGTCCAGAGACACATAACTGTGGGTGGCAGAATTTCCCCCAGAGTTATCACTTCAGATGTAATTCGGCTACTCGTAATGAAGGTCAAAGTGAGACAGAAAAAGAGCAGAGGACAAAGCAGCATCAAACGATGTTTTTTTAGATAAACATGGACTACAGATTTCCATGAACAGACAAGATAGTTTTAAACCACTGGAAACAAAGATCAAAAGTTGCCTGGTTGCAAAAGACATATAATGTGCTTACCAAGAAAATACAGGGGCTTGTGACCTGCACATTGCTTACCATTGGTTGGCTTCCCTGCTGCTTTCATGTCCCAACTTCTTAGTCTTGTTTGTCCCTCTCATGGAGCATAGCCTTTTTCTCATCATTTTTGATTAGCTGGCTTCTCTGCTTCCCTTGCTTGCTTTTCAAGCACTACTTTTTTCTTTTTGGAAAAGCAGGTCACAAGAGTGCATGTGTTTTCCAGCTGTCTACCTCACATACTTCTCTTCTGCTGTGCTCCATGTTCCTCACTGTTGCCCATGTGCTTCTTCTCACCCCCCCATGTTGTACTCACTCTTGTGTTGTCCACCCATTGCTTTCTCGTCCTTGTGCTTCTTCCTTACCCACTCCATTTTATCATCTCGCCTGATGTTTCTTCTCCTCACCCCTGCCATCCTTCTTGCTTCCACCCCCCGTCCTCCATGTTGCTCCCCCACCCACGCACTCCTTTTCTGTTGCTGTTGCTTCTCCTCCCCACCCCCTGCATTGCTCACCCCCACCATTGTCTTCTGTGTTGCTCTTCCCCTAACTGCACTGTCCATATTGCTCTCCTAACCCACGCTTAAAAGAATATTTTTGCACAGTTTGTTTTATTTTCTGCTCCACTTCTGATGGGAAAATAAAAAGTGTCTACAAAAGAAAACAGATAGCCACTTCCTGGCTTTCTTTTAGGCCTGCAGTTAGCCAAGACCTTTTGATTGTACTTCTTTCAGCCATCTCTCTTCATCCATTGAGCTGCTGTTGTGTCTTTCACATTTTGCTTCTGACCACTACAGCATATAGCATGGGGCAGTGGGTCAGCCTACATAAGCCACTGATTAACTTCACTTTGAGTAACTGCATTTTACTCTCTCACAAGGAGCACATCCGCCCACAAGCTTGTTCCCTTCAATGCCAGAAGTGTTTTTGTTTCTACTTCAAATTACTTTAGTGTCCTTTTTGTGTTTAGATCAGTACACTTGTGATGTGAACACAGGGCACATTCCATCTTTATCAGTTCCCTTCTCCTGCCAATGCTGTTGTAAATTCCTTCTGGAGTGTTTTGCTTTTCTGACTGCTCCTATTTCACAGGCTACAAGATTGTGTCCAATAGAAACTGTTCTATATTAAGTTATCCTCCTTTTACTTTTTTTCTCTCTTTCCTTCTTTCTTTCTTAAATTACTAAAATTATGTGCATTACCTGGGCCACTGGAATTATGTCATTGTATGGCAATTTTTGCATAATTATAGATTTGTTGCATTTGCCACATATTCCATTATTTGCAGCATAATCTGCAAATTTTAACAAAAAAATGTTTTGTAGTTCAAATGGTTCAAAGGGTAGTAACAACGAAGCAATGTGTTGCTGCGCAGTGGAAGGCCCTTTGCAAAGATTGACTGGTCACATTTCTGTTGCTTATTGTTGTATTTGGGTGTTAAACTGGTACGAATGAGGTGCAACCAATGCCCAGACAGTCTTAATAAGTGTATAAAAAACAAAATAATGAAGTAATAGTATCACAAAATCTGCAGCATAATTTGCCTTTTTTTGCTGAATAATTACTCAAACCTGACACATAATTTGGCCCTCCTCTGCTGCATAATTCCAGTGGCCCAGTGCATAACATAGTTACTTAAAGAGGTTTCAGCCAGACTTGATGTCTATTTGTCTATGGTTGTGTCATTCACATTTTTCTTCCACCCACTCCAGCATGCATTAATGGGCAATGCATGAGCCCATTTCAGCCAATTGCTGACTTCGCAATGAGTGACGGCACGCTGCCCTTTCAGAAGGAACACATCCACACACAAAGTGAACTCAACAAGTCTCAAAGGCCAGACCTAATGGCTGTGAAAATAATTGTTTATCTCGGACTCAAGAAAAGATGACATCCCTGCTTGAGAAAAGTAAACGTGACTCTTGTCTTTGTTAGAAGAAACCTGGAAGGCGTCATAAAGCAATTGAAATTCCTCTGAACCGCCACCGTAGGACCAAGGCTGAATTAACTCGGCACAATAAAGGTAGTAGTTAGAGAGAAACAAACTCCTTAGACAGGAGGAGGGCCACGTTGTCATGGGATCAGTTAAGTTTACACTGAGGCCTTACAGCACAGAGACATCGCAGGCGCCTACAGTGTGAAACGACTACTAAAAACAAGCATTAAAAATGCAATAGGTCTCGCCTTTTATTAAGTTAAAGCCATTTGCTTTGCTATACAATACCATTAGCAAAGCAAATGGCTTGAACTTAATCAAAGGCGAGACCTATTGCATTTTCAATGCTTGTTTATAAATGTTTCTATGGGGAGGTCCCACCTAGTATATACATGTGAAACTACTGTTAAAGCCGTGTGCAGAGTGAGAAATGGAAGGGGTCACACCCATATTTAATCGGGATGTAGTGGAAGTGGTTTCTCCAAAGGGAATTGGGAAAATACAGTTAAATGTTCAAACAGAGGAGAACATTTGGGGAAGGAGGTGCCGTTAGATCTTATTAAGTGCCAGAGGGTACCTGTACCACTCATCCACACTCTTAGACTGACAAAATTCCATTAGGAGTCCCATTGAACGTGTTAATGTGGCCGGGGTGCAGTGATGACTGAGGACCTGTTTCCGATGTATTACTAACTTTCAGTTGCCATTGGGATGCTTGTTTCTTAGATCTTACTAGTCCTGGGCCAATTCTGTCTGTTTTTTGTTGGTTTGAGGTTCCGGACAGAGCTTCTTGAAGGCGTCCGGGGCTATTCCATCTCACTTAGTGATACAGCATTTAAACACAGCCCAGGAGCCCCTTCTTAGGTGGCACCTTGTTGCCCTACTGGAGTTTGGTAGACAGAGCCTACTGTTTAAAGTAAAGCAGACTGGCTGTCCTTTCTTCTGCCAAAGGCTTGTATCTTAGAAGCATGGCCATTAGGATATCATATATGTGCCCTCCTGAAGCTGGCAATGTTGTAAAGTTGAAGGGAACAGCCATTACCTTGGGGCACGGGACTGGACTAACCATTCTGCCACTCTGGCGTTTCCTGGGAGACTGATGGACAGGGTGTCTCCTTCTGAGCAGGGTGCCCTGTCGTGATCCAATAATGAATGCCCCATTCTACAGTCATGGGCTGTTTTGAACAGTTTTTGAACATTTTTTTGCAGGCAGCCAACAGAGCTGCCTTTCCACGCTAACAGCACCTGTGCTTAATTGTAGATAGACAGATTTTCCTAGGACACCACCAGCACAGTCGAATGCCACAATACCAAATATCAAGGTTGCCTAATCTTGATCCCACCTCCTGCTGCCTCTTCCACCACTCTACACTTCCTCTCTCTTTCTATCTATCCCTTGTCAGCTTTTTCATCTCTGTTTTCTCCTTCTGTCACAGTTTCCTCTTAATCCTTCTTTCTACCTTTTCGTCATTTCTGTCGCTTGTACCCAGTCACATTTCAATTAGAAAATGAAGTCCGGCCCCCGACGAATGAGTGCCGATTCCCCGTACTAGCAGCACCCCGAGCGCGCGCTCACCTCGATTCTAGCAGATCACGGTGAGGCAGACTTCCTTGTTTTACCATCAGGAATCCTTCGTCTGAAACGTCGAAAAGATGCTGCTAGACAGCTCGTGCACTGCCATATGTGGGGGAGGGGGAAGGCGGATAGTCTGAAGAAGTTCCTTCGAGGGTTTGTCTGCTAGTCAACACGGCTAGTGGTGCCAGTAATGAGCGCTGCAGCAACAGGCAGACGTCAGGCTTTGGAGTGCCCGGTCCCGGCGAGTGAGTGAAAATACTTGCATAGTACCACCCGCCAAACCCAAGTGCCTAGAGGAGTGACGTGCACTTCTGAAAACAATTTTATGCACCGGGTCAGAAACAAGCGCCTAATACCGGCGCAAGACGCTAAATTCTGAACATTGGCAATGCTCTCAGAGTTTGCCAATCACTGAACGTCCCCTAATGAAAATACACATGGCCTGCGTCGAGAAAGAAGCGATCGGTGGAATGCTTGAATGAACCTCAGAAACTGGTAACTCCTCTGGTCTGTACTCCAGTCCACAGTTTTTCAGTTTACTGTTTGATGGAGTTCTGCTTCTAGGTGATTGGTGTTTAAAATTCATCGGCAAGGACTTTTCACCCCTGGTCCTATAGAACCCACGCTGTGCCCAGCACGGCGAGTGCTCAGTGTCTGCCTTCTCCCAAGCGAACTTCAGTCAGCCCACGCCTCCCTGGCATTGGTAGGCGCATGTCCCCCCACGTCTTGACTTTATCCCTGATGCCGAGACGAATCTTGAAACTGATACACTTTCATCAAATAGCTCAAGCATCACAACTCTAAGCCCTTTGCATCGCATGGGGCGGGGGGCGCTATACAAATACCAATAAAATATATACAAAGAGATCCCTGTGACTCGCTGTCGTTTGCAGTACCAGTCGTCTTTGCTGAGTGTGAGTATGCACAGCAGCACAATCCGCGTGCCATGAGTCTAGGGCGCACTCCCGAATTAAAACAAACATTTGAATGCACAAACGGGAAGGGGGGCGGCGGGCGAGCAAGAAGGCATCGGACTGCGAGGGGGGGGGGGTTAGAGGAACGGGAAGAAATTGCCTCGCGAAACTGAAACGAGCAAGCAGCTGTGTCTCTGAGAGAGACAGAGGGAAGGGTCTGCTCGGGGAGAGACAGAGGGAAGGGGATACAAATAGTGCTTACCCAGTAATTAAAGGCCACAGTATCATGCCGCCAGTAAAAGATCAAATCCCGGTGGGCGGGGCCAAAAGGAGACAAGGCGGCAACAAGGAGGGACTAAGAAGCCTCCTTTACAATCAGAAGCCAGCGTTTTGCATGGAAGATGACGCCAGCGAATGAGGAAGATGGGCGGGGCTTCAACTCCACTTCCGAGAGCTTCGGAATCTGTATTGATTCCAAGAAGCCCTCGTATGCCGAGAGCAGCGCATCAGCCGAGACCTAATAACCACTCACAAGGCTACGCCTGCCCACCTAGAAGTTTTATCCAGACCTCCAAGTTAAATATTATAGCATCTTCAATTCTCTCACCGCCGCTCGGGCACCCTAAAAGGCACAAGTCCTTCTCCACAACAGAGTATTTTTTATCTCTCAGCACAATTTTTTATCTCTCAGCACAATAACCCTGCACCTCAGGGCACAAGTCCTGAAAAAAGAAGTGGAGGGACTAATCAAGTTAGGCAGTTTGCAAGTGGCTTCACGGTACGTGACATCACGTTGCGTAACATCATGTCTCGTGATATCACGTGGGTAACATCACAGCACGTGACATCACAGCACGTGATATCACGGCGCATGACATCACAGCGCATGGCATCACACGTGGCATCATAGGAATTGACATCACCGGAAGTGGCATCACAAGCCATGACTTTACAGGAAGTGGCATCACAAGCCACGACTTTACAGGAAGTGGCATCACAAGAAGTGGCATCAGATCTTAAGCCCTCACATATATGTTTAGCAGGTGTGTCATGTGTACGTTTGAGCGCATTGCCAGGATAATAGCACAGTGAGCTATGGAAGATGATATGTGACTTCTATACCTTGTAATCCCCCAGTTTTATGTAACACATCATGTACATTCATTTAAAAACGTGTATAATTTATTGTATATGTAATATGCACGTCTGATAAGCGCTCTGACACCCTGCATTGGGATGAGTAGGGCTATACAAGAAAAAATAGTGGTACTTAAATTATTTCAAAGCCTCCTCAGGAAAAGTAAGCTGTATATAAATGCAATTTGTTTTGTGTAAATACTGGGAAAGACCAACACATCTGACATTCTTACAGTGCATGCATATCTCCTAAACAGGGACTGAACAAAGTGAAAAGCTGCCTTTCTTAAGAATGTGTGAAGTGCTAACAAGGTGTGAGCCTTTGTTTACCCTCTGCTGCATTTGCATCTAGGTGTGAGGCTCCTGACTGCTCCCAGCCAAGAGACTCGAACAAAAGGAGGCCTGATGACCCCTCAAATTCGGCCTTTGTTATGGGCCCAGCAGGAGTCTAAAATAAGAAAGTCCCCTCCCCGCCTGCACGTTGTTGCGGATCGAAAGCAGACAACAACGTGCAGGTGCTGCTGAACGTGTCCCAGTGTCTGAAAATTACACCAGGACAAGTGCAGCATATTTCTGTGGGGCCCAACGTTTTGGCTGTGGTGACGGCGTCCACCCAGTGAAAAGAGTGGGTGGACGCCGTGTACCTGAGTGTACCCCGACTTGTGCCCTGCTGCACCTAGATTCCCTTCCCACAGATCCGAGGAGCAAACACAAACTGGCCAAAACAAAGCCACTCCTGCTCTACCAAAAACATGCCTCTTTACCAAAACTAAGATTTGTAGCCAGTCACCCCGGTTACAAAACACGACCCAAATGTTGATGTCCTGGCATGTTATTTATATATCGCGTAATAGCAACATTTAGCCCATTTCTAGGCACTTTAAATTTAGACAGGTCTGAGAACTGCAGCAAAGCAGATTAAATGATGTCCTAGGATCACACAATGTGGTTAAGTATAATATTTGTTATGAGAATTAGGGGCATTAAGCAGGTCCCTGGAGCTCCTGCCGCGAGTGTGTGTGGTGGGAGCAACACTTCGGGGAGGGGGTTCAACCTTCAGGGGACACCTTTCAGCCCAATGCCAATGAGAGGATGTGGTGTAATGCCCAGAGCTGCTGACTTTGGAACTGGAGAACCAGGGGGCATATTATCAAGAGAACTATCGCTGCTTTTTCGGCACATAGCGCTGAAAAAGCGGCGATTTTATTATCGCATTATTAACAAGGACTCGCTAACAAGCGTTAGCGCGAGTTTCCTTGTGATAACAGCCGTTTTTTTTTCACTTTGCATGTCAGCGAAATATATCGCTAATGACATGCAAAGTGGGCGTTCCTCACCAAACCTACATGCAAACATTCAGAAACCCAACTTCGCACTATTTACAATGCTGCCACGGACCCACGAAACAATAGGAAAAGCTGCGCTAACCGCGGTGATCGCAGGATTCTAACACCTGAGTGAAACCTGACTTAGCTATCTACACAATGGGAGGTGGATTGTCAGGTTAAATCCACACTCCACTATCAGCAAGCTTTTCTGTAGCGCAGGTACATTATCTCCGGATTTTCCTCGCTAATGCAGATTATCGCCGTCTACCGCTGTATTTTACATCGCCTCAGTGCAAGGCATTGATGACATGCCGCTAACACGGCGAACTAAACCAGCAATAGACGGCGATAATGTAAAACGCACTAAGTGCGTTTAGCGAGAATTATCGCTTGTGCTTGTTAATATGCCCCCAGGTTCGAGTCTCGGCGTCGGCTCACCGTCCTGTGAAGGAGTCCTTGTGTAAAGTAACGGGTGCTCCTGTAAAGAGCTCCAATACCTTTAGGTCGAGTTCCCGCTGTATAAAACTGCAACAAAAAACAAGCATTTAGAATGCAATCGGTCTGGCCTTTGGGACCTTATAAGGATTTAGCAATGCAGTACATTGTGCGGGCCTGTAGCTTTTATGGTGCCAAGTCGCTGATGAGCAAGATTCATACCGGTCAGAGCATGGTGAGGAAGAGGGCGCTGTTAAACTAAGAGAATTGTGCACAACCCACCTGATGGCAGCCTTAAATGCCTGGAGATTGTGCCTATTAATGTTTTATTGATGCTGGATGGAGACGGTGCCCCCCCTTTAGAAATTCAGGAGGAGGACGACGGGGTGGGGCCTCCCAGTAATCCCTGTCCTTCACATCTGGGGAAGGGAGGTGGGGGAGGGTTTGGAGGGGGCAGCGCCAAAGTCACGAGCAGGAACAGCTGGGTCATCGGGACGACCAGGAGGAACCGTAAACACAGAAGGGGAGAGGGAAGGGGAGTGACGAGGAGTGATGACGGGGGAAGCATCAAAATACAAAAGAAACACAAGCACAAAAGAGCGAAGCCTGGCACCTGCACGGCCCCCGCCCATCAGGCACTGCCTCCTCCTGCAGGACAATCAAAAGGAACCATCAGTGAAGTCGCCATGGGAGGCAACAAGCCACATATTTAAAGCTAAAGGGTGGCAATGCGTGAATGCTTCAAAAGTAAATAAATAGAAATGAAAGGTGGGCAGCTGCCATGCTTAAAACTAAAGTCGATGTACAAGCTGCAAAGCCGGCAATGTTGTAAAGGCCGCCGCCAGCCTTTCTTTTAAATGTATTTACTTTTGTAGCATTCGCGGCACACCGCACTTTAGCTTTAAACATGTGAAGCTAAAGCGTGGCGTGCCGCAAATGCTACAAAAGTAAATAAATAGAAAAGAAAGGCGTGCGGCCGCCATGTTTCAAAAGCTGATGTAAAAGCTGCAAAAAGTGCGCAAACACAAAGGAAAAAGCCATGAGAGAAAGGATACCCTAATAGGGCAAACTCCAGGGGAGGAGTAACACACGAGTAGGGTGAAAGTTATACCGACAACAAACCGTAGAGAAAAAAGCTTTTTGGAAGGACACACCCTTTAACCAATCGGCAGCGAGGGCGTGGCCAAAGCCCATAGAAGTGGTTACAGCATGCCTCTTAAGCTCGCAGGCGCGCTGCTAGGCTCGACCCAAAAAGATATGGGAGATGCAGGGGCTCCTGATGACATTGGGGGGGAGGGGGCGGGGGGGCATGATTTTGTATTACGCCAATGATGAAAACCTGGCATTTGCTTCTATTTCTTTGCTGCAGGGAAAACCATGTATTACAGTAGGAAAGACTGGAATAGCAGCTGTAATAAACAGTGTATGATCACCATGCAGGGCTCCTGAGAAGGCAGGCTAGTGTTCCCTCATTCAAGTAGGAATGTGCTTATGTCCAGGTTGCAATTAATTCCTAGAGGTCGACAACATGCCTGAATATTTTTAGATTCATTCAGGGCTCGGGGGAATTTGGAGGCGAAATGGCCTGCACCCACCAAGCTGTGTCTAGAACGGATAGCAATCACATTTATTTCATAATCCGTTTCAATCCCCATCCAATGCCTATACATTAACCAAAGGCACGAAAAATTAATGAAAATTCAAATTTAAAAACTCATGAGACTTGGTGGATGATTGCAGCAGCTCGCATGTTCAAATCATGATCTGGAACCTAATCTTATTTCACACCTATGTACATAACCTCTCTATAGCTTTGGATCCTGCACAGAAGTTTGTGTTCTCCACCTATAATTTCGGGCGGGGTGGATAACAATGGAATATTTCTTCATATGCTACAGCAACTATACAACATACAAGTTTGTGTGATATCCTTGAAGAGAGTCTTTAGACTACCCCCAACAACGATCCCCACCAAAATCCTACAAATAATACTTTACAATACTCATGGAATCGGAATTGTGCCACCTGAATACTTGGGGCAATCAACACCTCACCCCTTTGCAGCATTCATGATTTTTAAACGTTTTTATGCCACTTTCTTTATTCTGTTCCTTGAATTCCTAGTCGCACGAATCAGTTAAATAAAGCGTTAGCTTGAGCATTGACACTGCAGTATAAAACGTTTATGAAGTGGTGTAATGACGGAAGACGGTTAGTACAAATTTAAACAACAATCCACAATTTGGTCACCAGTCAAGTCCCGGAAGCCAGGGATAGAGAACACTAGCATGTACAACTAACTTTGGAAAATTGTTTCTCTCCCTTTCTGTCCAGAATGAGAAGGTACAAGAACAAGTAACGCTACCTTTAAAAACTCAGAAATATGTCCGCCCTCTGATATATATCAGCTGCATACTTTGGATCTCATTTTTTCCCATAGGAAACCCTCACTACAAATATAAGTACGGCAAAGCCAATAGGTATGACCTTTGCAAGTCTGAAACATTTTGTAAATTTAGTTAGTTTTAAAGTGTGTAGGGAACTGCTGGACCTCTGCAAAAGCTAAAAAACATTGGCAAAGCCAAAAATAATAATTGAAACGAAGGCAGAAATGAAAACCGAGATAGGAGCACTTGCCCTGGCACTGAGGTCCACTACTTTCATTGAAGGTGCACATGCAAAGTCAACTCTCACACTACTAGGGAGAGCCTATGGCTGGAGTGGTTTAGCTCATGCTGTACAGTGTGGCTGGTGGAAGTAAAATGTGAATGATGCTTGGAACTGCTTAATGGAGGAAAAGGGCTGGCTGATCGCCCCATACCAGAGAGAGTGTGGCCTGAGTACTGGAGCATGGGCTCCATTTTGGATGCCCCTGATTTAGTGTGAAACAAAAAGGAGGATGAGGATAGCTTCTACAGAAAGTGGAAGTGTATTGCCTGCATTCATGAGGGTGCAGGGAAGTGACTCAGCAATTGGAGTGAGTCAAAAAGGAGTCAGAGCTTCCCTTAGAAATTGAGGGCCTTGTCAGTAAAAGTCTACTGATTAGATCGTCCACAGCACTGCCATTTGGTAGATGGTAGGGGTGCGTGATGGGAATGAAGCTTCTATTATTCTAGGTGAGGGAGTTTCTAGGCAGGGCCTGCTCTTTTGTCTATCCTCAATTGTTCCTTAAGGAGACTGATGACAGCCAGTTGCAGAGATCTAACTCTTAATTATGCCCTTTTTTGGGATACTCCTGCTTAGCGCTAGCCCCATTACTACTTACTGGAAGAACCAGTATTGTATTTAAAGTATGTCTTTTTTATTGTACTGGTGTATTTTTGTGGACCTCCGTCGTAGTTCCATAACAAATAAAAAATTGAATTGAATTGAATTGAATACTGGAAGAACCATCACCTTGCTCAAAGGCAGTGTCTGAGGGCCAGTGTTAGAAATGGGGGTCTCTAGTTGGCAGAGGTAGGTACCTTTGTCCAAATAGGGACCCTTCTTCCTAGTCAGGATAAGGGAGTTACACTCCTAAAATTACCCCTGCTCACCCCCTTGGTAGCTTGGCACGAGCAGTCAGGCTTATCTTAGAGGCAGTGTGTAAAGCATTTGCACATAACCAACAGTTTTACAGCGTAAGCACTACAAAAGGACACCACACCAGTTTAGAAAAATATCCAATATTTTTATATACTTAAGACAAGACCAAAAACGATAAAAAACCACAATACAGTACTTGAAAATCTTCAGTTACCAAAATATGCTTGAAAAACAGTTCCTTGATGTCGATAGCTCCGTCCGGGGCTATCACGGCGTCGTGAGCAAACAAATCCAAACAGTTCTGGCTGAACGCGGCGTCGCGGGCCAGCTACGGTGTCGGGAAGACCCACAAACAGTACCTGTTAGAAATGCAGGGCGTCGGCGACCTCTCGTTGAGCTTCCGAAAGCCCGGCGTCCGCAGGCGTCGGTTCCGGAGGTCGGTGCAGGAGTCGTCGGGGCCCTCGAAGTCACACGCGTTGCAGATCGAACTCCTCTCTGTTGAAGTCAGGAGCGCTGGCGTCGGCAGGCATCGGGTGCTGCGGTGCGAAGTGCAGCAGTGCGGCGTGCGGTGCCCTCAGGTCGTGGTGCGAGCAGCGGCTCAGTGGGGGCGTCAGATGGCGTAGTCGGTTAGACCAGGGTCACGGTGCGAAGTGAATGCGGTGCTCGTCGCGGTGCTGGCAGGTTGCGGTGCAAGCGGCGGTGTCGTCGTTGCTGAAGCGCTGTCGTCGGCTGACGAACTGGAGTCGATGGCGCTGTCGTCGGTAGGCCAAGGCTGCGGTGCGGGATGAGGTCGGTGCGTCGTGTAACTTTACGAGCGGTGCCCTCGAACCACGGTGCAAGCAGCGGCGTAGATTTCGACGTGGAGCGGCGGCGTCGGGGATACCAAGGTGTCGTCGTGAAGCGAGGCGGTGCGGAGTGCGGTGCCCACAGGTCGCGGTGCGAGCAGCGGCTCAATGGCGGCGTCAGCTGGCGTCGTCGGTGAGACCAGGGTCGATGGTGCGTTGTTGCGGCGGTGCCTTCAGGACACGGAGTCGTCAGCGGCGTCGTAGACGGCGTCGAGTTGCTTTTTCTTCTGTTGCAGCACAAAACACACAGTCCCCAGTGCTGAGGGCAGAAGAGCTTGAAGTCTTTGCTGTTCCTGAGACTTCTTGAACAGGGGGAAAGCTCTACCTCAAGCCCTTGGAGAAACTCACAAAAGTAGATTGCAGAAAGTCCAGTCCAGTCCTTTCACTGCCCAAGACAGAAGCAGCCACTGCAGGCCAACACAGCAAAGCACACAGCAAAGTGGTAGTTCCTCCGCACAGCTTCTCCAGCTCTTCTTCTTGGCAGTCTTCTTGGTCCAAAAGAGTTCTAAAGTTCAGGGGTCTGGGCCCCAATATTTATATCCCAAAATCCTTTGATCTCTTAGGCAGAGAGTGTCTGTGCCCAGCCAAAACCAGTTCTGCCTTCTCTGGTGTGGCTTCCTGGCAGGAGGTGGAGACGGCATTGTCAGAGGCAGACCAGGCCCATTCAGGTGGAAGGAAATCTCCTCCCCCTACTCTAAATGCAGCCCAGGTCTATTCAGCCCTTTCCTGACCCACCTAAACTATCCGGAGCCACTCCTGCTCCCCAGCCCCTATCATCCAAAACCCAGACAGTCAATCCAAAAACCCAGCAGAGGCACACTGGATGGTTAGGCAAGAAAATACCTACTTTCTAAAAGTGGTATTTTCAAACATGGAATGTAAAAATCACCTTTATTAAAAGATGCATCTTTAGATTCTGAGTTCAGGCATACTAAACTTTATTTTCCTATCTTGTTCCTGGGGTCAGTTATGTTTATAAGATGTTATAAACTAACTCCCCATTCTGGCCTATGGGAACAGATAGCCTTGCAATAGTGAAAAACGATATTGGCAGTATTTCACTATCAGGACATGCAACACACACCAGGGCATGTCCTACCTTTCACATACAATGCACCCTGCCCATAGGGGTACCTTGGGCCTACCTTAGGGGTGACTAATATGTAGGAA
Organism: Calotriton arnoldi; assembly: GCA_963921515.1. Classification (NCBI taxonomy): domain Eukaryota; kingdom Metazoa; phylum Chordata; class Amphibia; order Caudata; family Salamandridae; genus Calotriton; species Calotriton arnoldi. Next base: position 3,763,289 of record CAWUFW010000097.1, on the reverse strand, counting down.
AGGGAAGGTTTAGGGCCTGGCAAGTGTGTGCACTTGCCAAGTCGACATGGCAGTCCCAGACTGCTCACAGGCTCTGCAATGGCAAGCCAGAGTTACATTTACGGGCTGTTTGTGTGGGTGGCACAATCCAGTGCTGCAGCCCACTAACAGCATTTGATTTACAGGCCCTGGCACACTCAGTGCACTTTACTAGGGACTGACACATAAATCAAATAGGCCAATCATGGAAACACCAATCCATAACACATTTTACCACAGGAGCACTTGCACTTTGCCACTGATCAGCAGTGAGGAAAGTGCGCAGAATCTTTACACCAGCAAAAACAGAGTCAAAACCGGGAGGTCAGAAAGCAAAAACTCAGGGGAAACACGCCAAAAGATGCCAAGTCTAACACATGTCCCCTCCAGCTGAAAGTTGGGAGAACTACCCACCCTCCTGGGAGTTCTCTTCACTAAGGCGGAAGAACATGGACAGACCATCTGCATTGGCGTGTTCTGTGCCAGGACGGTGTTATTTGATATATTTGATATTTATTAATTTCTATAGCGCCCGAATCACCCCAAAGGGGTATCTCTGCGCTTGGACGGTATGCTATAGCCAAACCAGAGGGCCTCAGAAAAGGTAGGTTTTTAGAAGTTTCCTAAATTGAGGAAGGGTTTGGCAGTCGCGAAGCTGGCGGGGGAGTTCGTTCCAGAAAGTCGGGGCAAGATGGGTAAATGCTTTGCCACCCTTACGGGCCTTATTAATTCTTGGAGTGCAAAGGAGAAGCTTGGTTCCAGATTGGAGGGGCCGAGAGGGAGTGTACCTAGTCAGTTTGTTGGACAGGTAGGTAGGACCCAAGCCATTGAGAGCTTTAAAAACCATGCAGCCGATTTTGAATTTCACCCGTTTTCTTATAGGGAGCCAGTGGAGTTTGTTGAGGAGTAGAGTCGAGTTCATTCTGGGAGGGGCATTTGTAACTAGTCGGGCTGCCGTATTCTGGACTACTTGTAACTTGTTTAAGGCAGCCTCATTGGCCGAGGCCAGCAATGCGTTAGAGTAGTCCAGACGGCTTAACACTAGTGCTTGCATCAGTGTTTTTCTTGTAGAGGAGGGTAACAAAGGAAATACTCTTCTGAGTAGGCTGAGTGTGTGAAAGCAGGTACCTGCTGTAGTAGCGGCGTGAGCTTTGAGTGTAAGATTCTGGTCAATCCGGATTCCTAAATTCTTGACCACTTCTTTTGGAGAGGGGGCCGCGCCCAGCTCCTCTGGCCACCACCTGGGAGACCAACTTATGGCTGCTCCTCCAAACAACATAATCTCCGATTTCTCGGCATTCAGTTGAAGGAAGTTGGTCCTCATCCAGGCGTCAATGGTCTTCATGCCCTCTGAAAAGATGAGTTGTATATCAGGGCTGGATTTATCAAAGGTGAGGAGGAGCTGGTGTTCCACCATAAAGTCTATTCCTTGTAGGGAGATGGTCCACCTCAGCAGTTTTGGATTCTCACCCCTCATGCCCATTAACCATCTGAGGGACCTGTGGTCTGTCTGAACCCGGAAGTGAGTCCCAAACAGGTAGGGCCTCAGCTTCTTCACTACCCAGACCACAGCGAAAGCTTCCCTTTCTATGGCACTCCACCTCTGTTTCCTGGGGAGTAGTCTCCTACTAAGGAAGACTACAGGCTGGTCTAGGCCCTCTTCGTTCAGTTGTGAGAGCACCGCTCCCACACCATGCTCTGAAGCGCCAGTCTGCACAACGAATTCCTTGGAGAAGTCGGGTGCCTTGAGCACGGGTGCCGTGCACATGGCGGCCTTCAGGGCATCAAAAGCCTTCTGGCAGGACTCAGTCCAGATCACCTTCTTGGGCTGCTTCCTGGAAGTCAGCTATGTCAAGGGGGCAACAATGGTGCCATAGCCCTTAACAAACCTCCTGTAGTACCCGGTGAGACCTAAGAAGGCTCTCACCTCTGTCTGGGTCTTGGGGGGCTCCCAAGCCAGAATGGTGTCAATCTTGGGTTGTAGGGGCGCCACCTGGCCGCTTCCTACCTGGTGTCCCAAGTACACTACGGAACCCTGCCCGATCTGGCACTTACTGGCCTTGATCATGAGGCCTGCCCTCTGCAGAGCCCTCAACACTTCACCGAGGTGCTGCAAGTGTTCTTCCCAGCTGGAACTGAACACTGCGATGTCATCCAGGTAGGCGGCACTGAAATCCTCCAGCCCAGCCAACACATGGTGTACCAGCCTCTGAAAGGTGGCAGGGGCATTCTTCAACCCAAAGGGCATCACCCGGAACTGGTAATATCCTTCTGGGGTTGAGAATGCTGACCTCTCCTTGGCCCCATCGGTTAAGGCAATCTGTCAGTACCCAGACGTTAAATCAAATGTGCTGAGGAACTTGGCAGCTCCCAACCGATCAATGAGCTCATCAGCTCTGGGGATGGGGTGCGCGTCAGTCCTGGTGACGGCATTGAGCCCACGGTAGTCCACACAAAACAGCAGTTCTGGAGTGGCACCGGGTGCAGCAGCCTTTGGGACCAAGACCACTGGGCTGGCCCAAGGACTGTTGGAAGGCTCGATCACCCCTAACGCCAACATCTTAGAGACCTCCTCTTTAATGCTGGCCTTGACCGGTCAGTCAACCTGTAAATCTTGTGCTTCACAGGAGGGCTGTCACCGGTGTCCACGTCATGGGTACACCAGTGAGTAACACCTGGGGTCAGGGAGAACAGTGGGGCAAACTGTCCCAACAACTGGTGACAGTCGCTCTGCTGCTCTGGGGTCAGTGTAGGGGAGAGGATCACACCTTCCACTGACCCATCGTGCTCCTTGGTAGATAGGAGGTCAGGGAGAGGTTCACTCTCCTCTTCCACCCCATCATCTGTGCCAAGAGCATGCTCACTTCGGACCTCTCGAAGTGGGGCTTGAGGCGGTTCACGTGGAGGACCCTCAAAGGGTTCCTTGGAGTCCGCAAATCCACCAGGTAGGTGACATCACTTTTGCGCTCCACCACCTCAAACGGCCCAGTCCACTTGTCCTGCAAGGCACAAGGTTCCACTGGGGCCATGACCCACACTTTCTGCCCAGGTTGAAATTCGACCAGAGTGGCATTCTGGTCATACCACTTCTTCATTTCTTCCTGGCTTGCTTCTAGGTTTGCCTGAGCGAGTTTCCTGAAGCGGGCAGTTTGGTTTCTGAAGGCCAGCATGTAATTAAACACATCCTGGGGAATTTTCCTGGGAGCTGCCTCCCAGCCTTCCTTTACCAAACTCAGAGGTCCTCTCACAGGGTGACCATACAGAAGCTCAAAGGGACTGAACCCAAGAGACTTCTGTGGCACCTCCCTGTATGCAAAGAGAAGGCATGGCAAGAGGACGTCCCACTTACGCCTCATGGGTTCTGTTATACTCTTAATCATGCCCTTCAAGGTCTGGTTGAATCTCTCCACCAGACTGTTACCTTGTGGGTGGTAAGGGGTGGTGAACTTGTAGGTTACACCACACTACTTCCACATGGATGTCATATACTTGGATATGAAATTGGTCCCCCTGTCAGAAACCACCTCTCTGGGGAACCCCACGCGGGAAAAGATCCCCATTAACGCCCGGCCCACCACTGGCGCCGTCGTTGTCCTGAGAGGGATTGCCTCCGGGTACCGGGTGGCATGGTCCACCAAGACCAGGATGCACCTGTTGCCCATGGCTGTCTTGGGATCCAGTGGCCCCACAATGTCCATCCCTACCCTTTCAAAGGGTGTTCCAACAACTGGGAAAGGTTGGAGAGGAGCTTTGACCTTCCTCCCACTCTTTTTCAAAATGTGTTTATTGAAACGTTTATCACAAAGTACAAACAGTGCTTAATGATTACATCTCACAATGCGTTTCAAAAGATTCAACAGGTACAAATACCAAGCTATAAGTAGCTAAAGTAAAGAGCACAGTTTCTAATTAACTTGGTAAGTTCGTCCCCCGCCATGGCATCTCAGGAATCGGCGCAGTATAACAAGAGGTAACAACCAAAGGCCCGGTAGCTCCGGGAGTCGCCAGGCCCAATTTTACATATAGCGCCAATACAGGTATACGCCCTTGAGAGATAAATAATGAGCATCCAATGCAAACATGCTGGATGCCTGCTGCAAGCAGCCTCCGGTTTGTAATAAAGCGTAGAACATAGTGCAAGAATCAAAGGAAAATAAAAGTAGGGAAAAAAAAGGGAAATAACAGTCAAACTACGGTGATACCCAGGGAAGTTAGTGCTGTGGCAGTATGGGCTGTGAAGGGGGGAAGAAGAGGGGGAAGGCCAAGCCCCGACGAGGGCCCCCCATCATCCGAACAGGCCGTTGTCGCCGTCGGGATCACATCATCCGTGCTGTTGTCTCGAGGAGGGGCAGGACCCAACTAGATCAAAAAGAGGTGAAGCGCTCTCAATCTAGGACTACACGCACAAAGGGGAAGGCCCTCTGAAAGGTAGCTAACCAGGGGGGACCAGATATAGTCAAATCCCTTCCTGGAATCTTCTGCTATGTCAGTGAGTCGTTCCATTGCTATTGCCTTCCACAGTCGGGCATGCCATTGGGAGAGAGAGGGGGCCTCAGGTTTTTTCCAGGCTCCTGCTATGGCCATTTTCGCGGCCCCCAGGCATACCCACATAATAGATCTATCAGCGTGTGTTTGGTATTTGGGCAGTGGGTCGCGGAGACCTAGTAGAACCTGTTCCATGGAGTCACCAATTGGATAGCCTAATATGATTTTAATTTGGGATAGAATCTCCTTCCAGAAGATTTTAATGACTGGACAGTCCCACCAGATATGTTTAAAATCACCCAGTGACCCACATCCCCGCCAACAACGATCGGAGGTGCTTGGGAAGATAGAGTGTAGTCTGTGGGGGTGAAGGTACCAGTCATATAGTGTTTTGTAATGGGCTTCCCTGAGGTGCATGGATCGATTGAATTTGACTATGTCCCTATAGAGGGATTCCCATTGCTTATCCGAGGGCGGTGTCTGGAGCATATCTCCCCAAAAGACTCTATGGCGTTGGGTACGTTGTGGCGATAGAGTGAGAAGTAGGTTATATAGGAAGGAGATACATCCTTTGCCCGTGGTGCCCGTCTGTACAAATTTCTCTATTGGGGAATAGTCTCTGGTGGCAGCTTGGCGCATCTGTGGCTGCTGGACCCAGTGTATTAGTTGTGTATAGTGGTAGCGTTCAGTAAGTGGAAGGCGAAACTTGTTCATACAGTCATGGAAGGACCGTATCTTGGAGGCTTGAAAGAGGTCAGAGATCATGAGGCACCCCCCTCCCTCCATAAGTCAAAGGGCCCCTCTAGGTGTGCAGGAGGGAAGTTCTTGGAGAAGTGTATGGGGGTATAAGGGGATGGGAATGTAGTCAATGGTAGCAATTTGGTGACTGCATCCCACGCGTGGAGGTAGGGACACTGAGGTAAGCATTGGGAGACCTGTCCTCTTTAGCCCGCCAGGGTAAGTCCCAAATCGTCCTCCCCGTCACCTGTCTGTCTATATGGAGCCATAATTTGTCAGATTCTCGTAGTGACCATTCGCTCAGCACCCTTAATTGGGCCGCCCTATAATAGGTCAGGAAGTCTGGCAGGGCCAGGCCACCTTTCAGCCGTGGCCTCGTTAGTAAATGGTAGGAAAGCCGTGTGCGTTTCCCTTGCCACACAAATTTAAGTTGCAAGGTTTTAAGTTCGGGGAAGAGTGTCCTGTCTGGTTGGTTAGGGAGACCCTGAAAGAGATAAAGAAGGCGAGGTAGTACGTTCATTTTAATTGCATTGATCCTCCCGATCCATGAGATATAGGCTGTGCTCCATTGTTTGCAGTCTGCCCGTAGTCGACGAAGAAGTGGTGGGAAGTTGGCCTTGTAGAGGTCCGTGAGTTTGGGAGTAATTTGAACTCCGAGATAGGTAATGTCCTTACGGGCCCATTGGAAGGGAGATGTCTCTTCCAGAGTCGTTTGAGTGTCTAATGGTAGGGTAAGATTTAAAATGGATGATTTAGAGAGATTCACTTTAAAGCTGGAGACAACCTCAAATTGCTCAAGTTCCCGACTAATGGCAGGCAGGGAGGTGGTCGGGTTGGTGACTGGTAGAAGGATGTCATCTGCGAATAGAGCGATCTTATGGTCACCCTGTCCAAAGCGGATTCCCGTAATCTGTTGGTTAGCGCGAATCCGGGCAGCAAAAGGCTCAATACTGAGAGCGAAAAGGAGCCGAGACAGGGGACATTCCTGTCTAGTCCCTCTCGCCAAGTTGAAAAATTTTGAGGCCACCCCATTCACCAGTACCCGGGACTTAGGGGCACTAAAGTTGGCATGAACCATCCCAATAAAGGCGTCACAGAGACCAAATCGGCGCAGAGAAAGCTCCAAAAAATTCCAATCAAAAGCTTTCTCCACGTCGAGCGATAAGAGTGCGCCGGGATCTTCTTTTTTTGGGATTTGTCTATTAAATGAAAGATGCGTCCGAGATTGTCATGAGTTTGTCGCCCTTTGATAAACCCTGACTGGTCGGGATGGATGAGATCGGGAAGAAATTTCTCAAGTCGTGTAGCCAGGATTTTGGAGTATAATTTGGCGTCAAGGTTAAGAAGGGCAATGGGGCGATATGATGAGCATTTCTGTGGGTCTTTCCCAGGTTTCGGAATGATAGAAATCAGGGCTTCGCCCATGGAGGGTGTCACCGCTTTGTCGGGTTGCAATGTCATTGAATAGTGCGGTGAGGTGTGGACCTAAGTCAGCCGAGAAGGTGCGATAAAATTGAGCGGTAAAGCCATCAGGCCCTGGGGCCTTGTGATGTTTTAAGGAGTCAATTACGGCCTGTACCTCCTCCAAAGTAATATTCCCCCCTAGGCTATCATTGGCGGAGGCCGGGGGTTGGGGTAAGTCGAGGGTAGAAGATATTGTTCCTGGTCAGATTCCCTAAGAGCGTCAGCTCGGTATAAGTTTTGGTAAAAGTCATGGAAGACCTGTGCTTTCTCTTCTTCTTGGATGTGGGTCGTGCCCTGTTCATCTATGATTTGTTTTACAAAAGCTTTTTCCAGCTTGCTCCTCAGCTGTTTGGCTAGTAAGGTGCCCACCTTATCTTTCCCTTCGTAACCTCTAGCCTGAAGTCTCAGAAGTGTCTTCTCCGCTCTATTTGTATATATTGCGTTAAGTTTCCCTTTGAGGGCTGTAACTTTCCGCAGTGATGGGACTGAGGGAGCAGCCTTATGCTGCCCCTCCGCTTCCACCAACTCTCGCTCCAAATCCAGACGTTCCTTGGTCTGAAGTCTTTTAAGGGAGGAGGCGAGGGAGCTACAATGACCCCTGATGTGTGCTTTAAACGCGTCCCAATTGTTCGCTAAAGAAGTGTCGGTAGGGTCATTAAGGAGAAAGAAATCTCGGATCGCTGTGCGAAGATCGTCTCGGTGTAGGCGATCCCTGCAGAGGAACTCTGGGAAATACCACCTTGTAAGTTTAGAGCGTGGGCCGGCCAGTCCAAAAGGCAAGTCAGAGGGGCATGGTCGGAGAGAGCAATAGGGAGAATGAGTGAGGTCGTGACTGCAGGAGTGAGCGATTGACTGAGAAAAATATGGTCAATACGGGAGTATGATTTGTGGACATGAGAAAAGAAGGTGAAATCCCTCGTAGTCGGGTGAAGGTGGCGCCAAACATCTATGAGCCCCGATCGTTGTAATGCTTGTTTAAGTGATGTGGGAAATAAGCCCCCCCTGTTCTGTGAGTGTGTGAGGAATCCAAGTGAGGGTTCCAGACGAGGTTGAAATCCCCCATGATAATTAGGTCCCTGGTTGAAAAGCCCATTAGGGAATCTAGGAAGGAAGGAAGAAAGAAAGTCAGCTTGCCCAGTATTGGGCGCGTAGAGGCAATAGTGCAGGGGACTTTCAATTATACCCTAAAACCTAAATGTCCAACCCACATATGTTTCAAAATCAGTACGAAATCCATTTCTCATTGGCTAAGATTGGGGGTGTTCTGTCACATCACTCTTCATCATGAACACTTTATTAAACAATTCTTTGTTCTAAACATTCAACATTACGACAGATTCATCTCAGGAAACAACTTTGAGCACAATCATAGTAAATATTTCCTACAACATTTTTCATGTTGCAAATCTCTACGCCTCTATTGTTCGCCTCTGCCATCTCGTGAGGAAGTTGTATCACTTCCACTCGCTTATCAAATTGTCCTTTCCGAAGCTTGGCAGTCATACAAGGACATAAGAGCATGCACAGCTTTTCGCGTTTTCTCTCTTCTTCTTGCAAAATCATTCTTTTTTGGACATCTTATTTTTAACCCAAAACTGGCATGCAGAAATGTAGGCCCATGCTTGCTTTTCTACAGAGAACAGAACACAAACATTTATTATTTTCATGAAATGTAATTTCATTTTGCACACCATCCCAGCATTGCACTAACCCATGCACAACCCATGTTATTCCTAGTGAATTATTATTAACGTGCACAAAAGCAGCATTAGTTTTTTATCGAAGCAATTTTTGCGGCCTAGTTCCATGCATTAGTACACGCATTAGTTTACGCATGCGAATAAGCATTTCCCCTTATTTTAGCGTTCTTTATTAGTAATTTTCACAGCACACTGTTAATAAATGTTACTGAGGGTTCAATCCGAACAGGTTTTATTTTCTCAAAACCCTGCTCCATCAATCCCCCCTTTGATGGCGTTTTTGAGCCATCATCAAAATACCCATCACATACAAGTTACCACTTATTTAAAATACTGTACTTCTTTCTCGTTTTATCATTCTTCCATCTAAGTCTTTCATAATCTCAAAGTAATTCCCTCTCACATCCTCTAATTCTATCTCTTCCCTCTTTCTCTTCCTAGCTCTACGTTTAAGATCCGAGGTCTCTTTCTTTCTACACTTGCATTTACAACATTTATAAATCATAATAATCATTATTATTACAGCAACTACTGAAGTAACAGGTATTAATATTTTTCCTAACAAACTACTCCCTAAAGTAGAAAACCAATTTCCCATTGAGGAAAAACTCTTACCAAGTTTCCCCCAAGCACCGTCAACTTTCAGTTCAGTCAAATCTTCATGAAGTTCTGTAATATTTTTAATGTACCCCTCAAGATTTTTACTTTTGTCAGGAATATAAGTACAGCATTGTTGTATTTTCAACATGCTACAGACTCCACCCTCTTTTGCCAATAATATATTGATTTTGCAAAACCATTGATCTAATTGCAACCATTTCAGTATCAATCATCAAGAACCTGCCAGCAGTATAGTATCTGTTGATAAACGATCAACCACTGTGGACAATTTTCTAATTTTATGTGAATTCAGAATAACTCCAAATGAAGGTATCAGTGCTCCAAAAGTACCCCCAATTATTTCAGAATAACTCGCTCCTCTCTTATTACGTGTTAGTCCTTGTTTCATTTCATTAACTCTATTATTCTTATCTACGTGATATACCTTTGGGAATACTATGCCTAAATAACAACATCCGTACCAACCTGTAGGTAATCTATAATAAGCATTCTTACCACACACATAATAAATTCCCGGGAAAACAGGATCAGTTCCTCCTTTCAGTCCCCAATTTCCTTTTATCAAGAAAATTTGCTCACATTCACTAGAACCAATGAAGTAACTATTATGTTCAGTCTTTTCTCTAAACACACAAAGCTTTCCTCTGTGTTGAAAATCTAGAGTCATGGCAGCGTAAGTCTCACCCTTTTTATAATCACCCTCTCTGAAAGCCCATGGAGGTACATGAGACTTTTGCTCAGCAGCTTTCTTTTTGAAATCTCGTCTTCTATCTTCTACCATATTCATAAATTCTATTTCCTCCTGCCGCAGTTTACAGGTTAAGTTATTTCTATGTGCATCTATTGTATCTATCGGTTTGTTACTAATGAAAAAATCTCTCATATAAGTTGCATAAATAGGACCATAAACAATTTTTAAATCTCTTCTAATAGGAATTTCGGAAAATATTAGATCAAAATTAGAGTAATAATACTCTAGTCCTTCCCTCTCGTAGAACAGACTAGTTAATACACTACAAGACACACCATATGTTAAAGGTAGGTGATGGTAAGTCACCCCCTCTGAGACAGACGACGGTAATTGCATGCACACATAACAATCTCTCGCATTCATTGTATTAACATATTCGTATAACAATTTAGTAAAAACATTTAACGAAAAATCATTAATTGATTTATCATGATGATAAACACTCATCTTCTATCTTTTCTATATTAGTATTTATATTTTCCTTAGTAACAGTATCCATTCTCTCACTTCTCACATCATTAGTATTATTTTTGTGATTAGTCACCAATAGAACAGGGACGATAACAACCAGTGTTAACCATACCAATGTTAGTAGTAAGACACTACATAAGCAAGCATTAATACATCTACGTTTAAAACTATGATTTTGATATCCAGTCTCTGTTACCTTTGCCATTTTAGACACTATATAAAAAAACTAAAAATCTAAGAAAAAACCTAAAAATCTTTAAAAACTTTCGAAAAAACGTATCCAAAAAACCATCTAAAGTAGTGTATCCTTACACTTTATGTCTCTCTTCTTTACCCCCTCTTTTTTCTTTCTTTTGTTTTATATCTTCTTGTTCTTCAAATCTTTTGGAACTTTCAGAATATTCTTCATTGAATTTGTTGCACCTTTATTTTCACAGTTCTTTTTAAGGTGGTTTCAGTTTGCTTTGATCACTTTGATCAGTACCAGCTTCTTTTTCTTTCTGATCTGTGTTCTCAATTTCTTCCAACACCACATATGTCCATTCTGGAGCTATGTATTTCTTACTCGAATTCTTATTCTTTTTGTTTTTCGTACTAATTCTTCTTCTGAATCACTTTGTCCAGTTTGACTTGATATTTCATTTATTTGATCTGGCCTTTTCTTTTCTACAGTGTATTTCAGTCTTTTCACTCCTTTTGGCCACTCATCACCCTTTCTTGCTTTCTTAACTTGAACTGCTTCTTCACCTTCGTTGTCAAATTCGCAAGTTCTTTTATGCAGTTCTTTTCTTTGTTGTACTTGCTCTTGATTTTCATCAGTCACTTTCTCCTTTTCTTTCTCAACAGCAGTCTCTTGAGACCCAGTAGCTGGTGCCCACTTTATTCGACTTGTACTTGGTTCTTTCTCTTGCTCAGCTTTTTCAGAATCTGTAACACTAGATTCTATAGCTTCATGCTCTTCAGCTCCTGGTTCTTTTCTTTGCTTTACCAATTGCTGCTCTTCTTCTTGTCTTTCAAGTGGACTTGGGACTCTTCTTGTATGACTTGCATGAATCCAGTTGGGCAAGCCACCACACTTCACTGCTATCGTCGTCACCAATATAATCTGGTATGGTCCATTCCACCTGGGTTCTAAACACGACTTCCTCACGTGTTTCTTGACAAGAACCCACTCTACTGGACTCAAATCATGTGCTTGATCCGGCTGTGTTGTGGTTGCAATTTCTCCAACCTGATGAGACACAGAACGCACCAGATCAGCCAATCCTTTGAAATAATCAAGCACTAGATCATCAGTAATATTCATCAGTTTGTTTGCTGGTACAATTGCTTGTCTCATGGCTCTCCCCATCAAAATTTCGTGAGGACTCAATCCAGTCTTTTTATCAGGAATACTTCTAAGACTCATCAATACCAGGGGTAAAGCGTCTGGCCATTTCAGTGAGTGTTGTAGACGCGCACACTTTTGATAGTCTGGATTTAATAGTGCCGTTGATTTGTTCGACCACTCCAGATGCTTCTGGTCAATAGGCACAATGCAGCTTTTGCTCAATTTGTAATGCTGCGCAAATCATCCGAATGATTTCATTGTTAAAATGGGTTCCTCTATCTGTTTCTAAAGAGACTGGAAATCCGAATCTTGGGATTATCTCTCTCAAAAGTAATTTAGCAACAGTTAAGCTATAATTTCTTCTTGTTGGATAAGCTTCTACCCAGCGAGAAAACAAACAAACAACCACCAACACATATTTCAGTCCATTACAAGGGGGAAGTTCTATAAAATCTAACTGTAGTCTGGTAAATGGTCCTGCTGCTTTTCCAATTCGACCCCAACTAACAACTATCTTTCTACCTGGATTTTGCTGCTGGCACACTATACACCTCTGGCATAGACTCTCTGCAATGACCCTAAACTTTGGGTTGAACCATGACTGCTTGAAGAGCCTAATCATAGCATCTCTTCCAACATGTGCAATTCCATGGTACATTCTTGCCATTTGAGAAAGTAAACTATCTGGCATTACTGGTCTTCCATCAACATACACCCACACTTCATCTTCTGCTCTCTTTTTACAACCTGATTTTATCCGAATTTCTTTTTCTTCCTCACTTGCTCCTTCCTGTAGCTGCCTAATTTCTTCCCATGTTTCCAAAGAAGAAAACATCAAGTGACAATTTGTATGTTTTTTCTCCACCCCTCTGTTTATTGAAATTTAATTTTGTGCACAGAAACGAGCCACTTAGTCTGCGTATCTGCTTCCATTTGTCACATAGTCATTTCCTGACTTGTGTGCTGAACATTTTACCACAGCAATCATTTGTAATGCATTCAATAGATCCTTCACATTTTTACTGTTCCGGATCGGTGATCCTGAAGAAGTCAGAAATCCTCTTTGCATCCACAACTGACCAAAATCATGCACCACCCCAAAACCATATTGACTATCAGTGAATATGGTTACTCTCAGATTTTTGCCAATTATAAATGCTCTAGTCAGAGCTATTAGACAGTCACCCACGCACTCATCACCAGCAGACTGGACTATGGAAACGCACTCTACGCCAGCATCAACAAGTCCCTACTCCGCAAACTCCAGACAATACAGAACACCGCCGCCAGACTCGTCCTCGGCATCCCCCGACACGAACACATCAGCCAACACCTACGAAGTCTCCACTGGCTCCCCGTGGAGAAAAGAGTCACTTTCAAAATCCTCACTCACGCCTACAAATGCCTACACAACAATGGACCCAAATACCTCAATGACAGAATCAACTTCCACGTACCCAAAAGAAACCTCCGATCTTCCAACCTCGCACTGTCCGAAACCCCGTGCATCCACAGAGCCAGAGCAGGCGGAAGATCCTTCTCTCACATTGCAGCCAAGACCTGGAACGAGTTATCGGCAGACATCAGACGCGCCCCCTCCCTGAACACCTTCAGGAAGACCCTCAAGACCTGGCTCTTCGGCTAAACAGATCTGCGGACCCCCCCCATCAGTGCCTTGAAACCCTCACGGGTGAGTAGCGCGCTTACAATTCCCTGATTGATTAGTTCAGAAATTTGAGCAGAATTTATCCCTTTTAGACAGGATGCTTCAAGAACCATAGACACTGTACATACTGCATAGGCAGCACTCAATGCACCTTTTTCATCTCTCAGACAAGATCCATCCACGAACATCACACTATCTGACTCTTCTAGTGGAGTATCTTTAATGTCAGGTCTTGGTTTCGTGCACAATTCTGTCACATCCAAACAATCATGATCTGCTTCATCTTTCACTTCACAATTTAAACTTGGCAACAAAGTTGCTGGGTTCAATATTGTACTTCTTGTCACTGTCACATTTTCAGCACCCAAAATCACTCTTTCATACCTAGTCAGACGACTATAAGTCATATGCTGAGTCCGAGTCCTTGTTAATAGGATCTCAACAGAGTGTGGCACATATACTTTCACTGGATGTCCCATAACAATTGTTTCGCTTTGCTCAAGGCTCACACAAGTAGCAGCCACTGCTTTTAAACAACCTGGTAACGCGGCAGCCACTGAATCCAAAGTAGCAGAAAAATATGCCACTGGACGACGTGCCAATCCATGTTTTTGTGTTAAGACTGAAAGTGCACACCCATCTCTTTTGCAACAGAATAATGCAAAATCTTTTGTGTAATCTGGCATTCCCAATGCAGGTGCTCGACAAAGACTATCTCGTAATTCAATAATAGCTTTCATACACTTTTCATCCAATTCAATCGGATCAACCACATCTTTATGAGTCAACCTCTAAAGAGGTTTTGCAATCAGAGAAAACCCACTGATCCACTGTCTGCAGTATCCAACCATTCCCAAAAACATTCAAACTTCTTTTTGAGTCTTAGGAGGACCCATCTGCAAAATCACATTGATTCGTTCTTGCGTTACTTTTCTAACTCCTTTCTCAATTTTGTGTCCCAAATACTGAACTTCTTTTTGACAAAACTATAATTTTGATGAAACTTTATGCCCACCTTCTGCCAAATGATTCATTAAGGCAATTGTATCTGTCACACAGGCTTCTCGTGGTTTTGATGCCACCAGTAGGTCATCAATATACTGCACTAACACTGAATTTTCTGGCATGATTAATGACTCCAAATTTTTTTTCAAAATCTGATTAAAAATCGAAGGACTCTCTGTATACCCTTGAGGAACTCGGCACCATGCCAAAACACGGTTTCCGAACCGGAAAGCAAAAAGATATTGGCTATCCGGATGCAAAGGTATCGAGAAAAATGCTTGACACAGTTCAATTACTGTGTACCATTCTGCATCACGAGGAATTTGATAAAGAATCACTGCTGGATTTGGCACTATTGGACAGCAAGGTACTACTATCTTATTAATTTTTTTTAAATCCTGAACTATTCTATATTTTCCACTTGGTTTCTTAAACCCCATATTAGGTGAGTTACAAGGACTACTTAGTATTTGCTCAATCAATCATTTGATCAATTACAGGAATTACTCCTGCTGTTATTTCAGGACTCATCTTGTACTGAGGAGTGTTTGGATATATTGCACCTGGTTTAACTGCAACCTGAATAGGATCCACACCTTTCATCAATCCAATGTCTTTTCCTGTAAAATCCCATACATCAGGTCTCACTGCATGTCTCAACTCTGCAGGTAAATCTTCTTCTGTTAGCAATGAATACAAATCATTTAATTCTGTCTCTTGCTTCGCTAACATCATTTTAAAAGCAACATCCTCATCTGGTGTTTGAAAGGCAATACCATCTGGCGTACAATAGATGGTGCAGTTCATCTTACAAAGCAAGTCCCTTCCTAAAAGGTTCATCAGACTTGTATCACATACTACAAATCGATGCATGTCTCTGAATCTTCCAATATGAACTTCTATTGGTCTTGTTATTGGAGTCTTAATATATTTATTTGAAACTCCCACAACTTGGATAGTTTCTCCCGAGAGGGTTAGGTTTGGAATTTCTGCTGCTCTCACAGTAGAACGGGTATCATTACCTTCCACTTTTCCATCAACAAAAGGACCTGATTGATCTACCTCTAGAGATGCTCCAAGCACGCACTCTTCCTACCCCCTCAGGCACCGTCATTGAGATGAGTCTGAGTCACTCTCTGAACATTGCAATAAATACTGTGAAACCACTTGCACATTTTGATTCTTACCAACTTGTTCACCTGCGTGAAATCCAGAATTCGCACTGTATCTCTGTACTTGAGCATTCACATTATTTGGCATAGGAGCTTGAGGCACCTGTACTTGTTGTGTTTGTGGTGTAACTACCTGCTGCTGTTGTTGCTGTTGTTGATTCACAACCCTTTCATTCTGCATCTGCG
This sequence comes from Calotriton arnoldi, assembly GCA_963921515.1. NCBI lineage: Eukaryota > Metazoa > Chordata > Amphibia > Caudata > Salamandridae > Calotriton > Calotriton arnoldi. Next base: position 3,747,682 of record CAWUFW010000097.1, on the reverse strand, counting down.
GATAGAAATTTTGATTCATTCCATTATTTTTCAGTAAAGATCTACACTCATTCCTCCAATGTCCAAACTTTCCACAAGCATGACAAGGATATTTCTTTTTCATTTCTTCTCTATTCATTTTACCTCTACCTCTACTTCCATTTAGTACCTGACCATTTTGATTTTGTCCTTTCATCTGAAAATCTGTTTGAGAACCATTGTTTCCATCTTTCTGTTCTGCCACTTTCACCTGTGCCCACATCATTTTCTCCTTCAGCTTTTTATGCCTTGACTCAATATCATCACTACAATATTCAGCATATCTCAGAATTTCATCAACTGTTTTACTCTGCCAACAAATCAAAGGTTGCTGAATCATATTACTAATTTTAGGTTTTAATCCAAAAACAAACCTATATACAAAATGTCCCATATCTTTGTCACCTATACTTTCAAAACCACTATACTTTTTGAACACCTGTAACAACCTTTAATAATAGGCATGTACTGATTCTTTGGGTTCCTGAGTTGTCCTGTCAATTTTAACCCAATCTGTTTCTTTTGGAGAGAATTTACTTTTCAAGAAAGTAATTACTTGGTTATATTTTTTCATCACTTCTTCTGAAGGTGCTCCTGTTTTCACATCTCTAGGATATTCTTCTATTGGCCAATCAACAGTAATTTTACACTCAGTAAATAAGTCAGCTGGAACTACAATCTCAAACAAACCATCTAAATCTTTTAACAAAACTTTTGAAACCTTTACAAACCTCTCTACCTGTTTGTACCACTCAACAGGTTTCTCTCTCAACCTAGGAAAATCATTCGTAAAGGATAATATATCCTGTCTTGTCCAGGGAACGTGAACATATCCACCACCTGGAACTCCTCTCATTGGGCATACCATTTCAGCCTGTCCTGTTTCTCTTAATGGGAATAAAGACGCATTTTTATTTGCGAGCATTTCTTCCTTCTTTTTCGCCCATCTACCTTTCCATCGTTCTAAATCACCCCATTTCTTCAAGGTATTCATTAATTCTTTTATTTGCAATCGTTTACCAGACGTATTCAAACTCTCCAAATCCTTATCAGTAAAATCCAGTCTGTACGTTTTTGCAAAACTTTAGACTTTTCTATGTCTACTCCATATTCTTGTGCAGCTTCTGCCTACCTCTCATGTAGATTCCTTGCTTTCCATGTAATATTCTTACACAAAAATAACAACTCTTCATCTCGGTACTTACTCAATCTTTCTGGACTTATGGTACCAATAATCATTTCTTCCAGATCCACTCTCAATCTAGCTACATCTATACTCGATTGTGACTTATTCTTTCCATTCCTCTTATCCAGTCATCTAACTCCTCTGGCGAAGGACCCACTGAACTCCCTGATACTGGAGTTGTTCTACTGACATTCTGCACTATTTTCCTAGGATCCATCTGTACACTTCTCTTTGGTGTTTCAGTTACATTTTCACTCACTGGAAGATCAATCAATGAAGTATTCATCTCAACTTGTTCTGATCCACTAACATTCCTGGCATTATTCACAGGAATTGCATGTACTCTCGATATATTCTGACTCTCACCATACAATGGAACTATAGGACCAATCGTTACTGGTACCGATAATGCTTCTGCATTCAGACTCATCTGACTAATTCTTTGAGTTAACTCCTCTCTCGCCTTATTCAACATGTCAATCTCATTCTCCTGCAACACTCGAGTGTGTTAAGCTACCGGAACTTGTGTAACCTGTGTAACTTGTGGAGTTTGTAGGACTTGTGGAACCTGAGGAACTTGTATTTCAATTAGTGGTGCATTTGGAACTGTTTCCCCTGAACTTTCCTGATATGGTGGAGGTCTCGTTAATAGTATTTCATCTAACAACTCATCATCAATCTCATCTGAATCATTATCTATTTCTGAAGTCTCTAAATTATTCTTTTTCTCTTTACTTTTGCCTCCAGTCTGATCTTCAGCAACTATTACTGGATATAATCCATCTGCAATTACATCTCTCCTCCATCTTTTCTTTTGATCATCCCATCTAGCCTCAGAATATCTCGTTATTATATTCCTGTATTTAATTCCATTCCTGTCTCTCTCCCTTTTATAAGCCTCATGTTCCCATTCCTCAAGCGCTTCATATTGCGTAGGTCTAGGACTTGGTTTTAATGAATTCACTCGTCCTCTCAAGTTCTCCAAAATCCTTACGTTAAATGTACCATTCTCTGGAAAAGCTAAAACTCCATCATCTTCCGTATAACTCATCCAGTTCTCTAACCATGTACACGTATGATAGCCACGTTCCAACATCATAAAAGAAGCAGGCGTTCTCGGGGGTGGTATAGGAAGTCCCTCTCTGGTAACTATCGGCTTGTCTTTTTTAAATAAATCTTTTATTCTTTTTACCCTCTGCATTTTTAAAACACTCACTAAATAAACCAAATCAAACAAGAGAAAACTTCCGTAAATCCTCTCACTCTATTCGCTAATTCACAACCAACCAATCACGGCTCACTATGTATCTGGTACCTCTTAACCAATGCTAGCGCGGCTCACAGCAACCAACCAATCACGGCTCACTACACGCCCACTGCCTGACCAATGCCAGCGCGGCGTTTTGTGACGTCAGTATTACTCCTGCTACTGACCCTCCCTTTACAAAATAATACGGCAATGTATTTTCTAGGTTTTCTTAACTATTTCTTGTTAGAAACAACACAAAACAATGCTACTTTGTCTGTTCGACTAATAAAAGAGATAGTTTTATTTATTCAAAAAAATAGATTTTTTCGCTTCTAATAAAATAACGACCAGCCCTACTCTGTTCTCAATCAAGTTAAAGGAGGTCTTGGTACTCCCCTGAGGATACTAGCCAAAGTTTCGGAAGAGGACTTTCCTTTCAGAAAGAGGTCTTGGTACTCCTTTGGGGATGTAAGGCCAGAGTTTCGGAAGCGGACCTTTCACTATTTCATGCAATCTTCTTTCGATCGAATATGTCCCTAAAATAACATCGACAACCTTTCGCTGTTCGATATTACAACAACAGACAAAGTACTTCTGCAGTGTGATACATTTTCCACACTATTCCTCTGCCACTTTAGGCTAAAATAACATCATTCTAGGATCTTAGGTAACTCCGTACCCGTATTTCCAAACAACATAAAACAAAGACACTAACTTTTCATGTTAATAATCAATAAATCAATAACCAATAATTATTGCCAAACTAATCAATAATTAACACCCCTCTGCTACCAAAACTGATCCAGCGATCAGGGATCGATAATTTTCACAAACACATGCCCATTTACACTACCCAACTTAATCCCTTCACGCTGGGGTTCAGTGTGATGCAAGTTTATGCCTGGTTCACTAAATATTCAAAAACCTGCAGTTCTCTACAACATGAATATATTTGTGGCGATGGTTTTTATTTTAGTTGAAGAGTTGATGACAATAATATATACTTATCTATGTATCAATGCTACTAAATAATAACAGACTCAGTGTGTAGTTTTATGTTATTTATCGTAAAAATAATATGGAAATAATTGCTCATCAAGGAAATGCAAATCATGGATTATCACAGAGAGAAAAACATTGGCAATGTATAAATTCAAACTCATGTCAAATAAACATTGCATTGAAGGAGTGGATAGGTGTAAAGAGAAAAGTTTCAGAGACAAAATACATTTGCAAATGAATATGCAAATTAAGAAGATTAACTATACTAACCCAAAATAAGAATCAGGGAAAACTACCCCACTGGCCAGTCAGGGCAGCAAGGCCACGCAAGTAGAGTCAAGTGGCAAAGATTAAGACGGGAGTCAGGAATCAGGTAGGCCTCTATCTGGAAACAGCAAACCGACGACAACAACGATCTCCCGCTAACTAGCATCAGCAGAAACACCTACTAAACCACACCCACCGGGGACTTTCAATTATACCCTAAAACCTAAATGTCCAACCCACATATGTTTCAAAATCAGTATGAAATCCATTTCCCATTGGCTAAGATTGGGGGTGTTCTGTCACACCACTCTTCATCATGAACACTTTATTAAACAATTCTTTGTTCTAAACATTCAACATTACGACAGATTCATCTCAGGAAACAACTTTGAGCACAATCATAGTAAATATTTCCTACAACATTTTTCATGTTGCAAATCTCTACGCCTCTATTGTTCGCCTCTGCCATCTCGTGAGGAAGTTGTATCGCTTCCACTCGCTTATCAAATTGTCCTTTCCGAAGCTTGGCAGTCATACAAGGACATAAGAGCATGCACAGCTTTTCGCGTTTTCTCTCTTCTTCTTGCAAAATCATTCTTTTTTGACATCTTATTTTTAACCCAAAACTGGCATGCAGAAATGTAGGCCCATGCTTGCTTTTCTACAGAGAACAGAACACAAACATTTATTATTTTCATGAAATGTAATTTCCCAGCATTGCACTAACCCATGCACAACCCATGTTATTCCTAGTGAATTATTATTAACGTGCACAAAAGCAGCATTAGTTTTTTATCGAAGCAATTTTTGCGGCCTAGTTCCATGCATTAGTACACGCATTAGTTTACGCATGCGCATAAGCATTTCCCCTTATTTTAGCGTTCTTTATTAGTAATTTTCACAGCACACTGTTAATAAACGTTACCCCCAGGTCCCTTATGTCCTCGTCCCATTCATTACTAAGTGGAGATAACCATCTCCCGACAGAAAAAAGATCAGAAGAATGCTGGGATACTAACCCCGCCCCTCCCACCGGGAGTACATAAGGGTACTTACCCAGCATTCCGCCTGTTCTTTTTTTCTGTCTACCGACAGACTTGATTGTGGTTGCTGGTGCTGCTCCTGCTGGGCTTGAGTGGCTTCTGTTCCTGTTCTACCCCGTCCGGCTGCCTGGCTGTGCGGTTGGGGTATCTGGTTCCTTGCCTCCCGGCCTGCTGGGCTTGCTGGGAGGCTTGGTTTCTCGGCCGGCTCTTTGATTCCCATGTGTGGAGTTTCTGGCGGTCCTTTGCGGCTGGTGAGCTGGCCTCCCGGGTCCTTCCGGGTTGCTGAAAGCTCGTCTTCCTGGGGCTTGGCCGGGTGGAATACGAGCCGGTTTCCTGGTTCCCCTGCCTTCCTGTCGGTCTTCGCTCTCACCGCTGTGGCTTCTTTGGTGAGCGCTGCGGTGTGATGGCAGGCTGTGAGGAGTGCCTGCTGCATCGAGAGCGTCCTTGCTTCCAGCTTCTTCGGCGGTGTCTCTCTGCTGCCTTTGATGACTGGCGGCGGCTTCCTGGAGTCCGGTGGATGCAGGGGGGGGGGGGCTTGTGGCTGTTTGCGCCCCTCCCGGATGAGTCCCGCATAGCGGTTTTGTTTGCTCTTCGTTAGCAACTGAAGCCCTCATTTCACAGATGTATGCACTTTTGTTTTCTGTGGTACGAGCGCTGTGGGTATTCTGGGATGCGCGAGGCACTCGTGGCCTGTCCACCGGCACGTCTTCCTGCATTCTGTATGGATGGCACATGGAGACGTGCACTGGTATTCTGTTTCTGGTTCCTCACGCGGAGTTGGCCGGGACTGTATTTTGGCATTTGGATTTTCCAGTCTCTGTCTCCGTGCTCGCATTCTGTTTGTCGCTGGCTGCTGCTGTGTGTTCGTGCTGTGGTCACACACGCTGTCCTGCAGACGGGGCTCCTGTGGCTGGCCTGTGGGTCTAGTGGCGTCCCGTGGCTTGTCTCTCTGCCTCACCGATTTTTGAATGCCGTTTTTCTTGCCCTGGTGCATTTCTGTGTGCCTGGTGCTGTTCCTCTCGGTTGTCTGGTGGAGTGGCTGGGTGCCGGCGGCAGCCCTGAGTTCGGGGCTGCGCAGAGTTCACTGCTCGGTTGCTCTGTCAGGTCTGGTGGCTCAGTGGACTGATGTGTCTACTGCATCGTCCTGTGTTCAACCTCATGGTTACCGGTTCAGATCCTGACAGGTCCCCTCAGCCTTTCATCCGTCTGTGGTCGATGTGATGGGTGCCATTGAGTTGGGTCACAATAAGCTTCTGTTTCTCAGCGCCTCACGACCCCGACGGGGTGAACGTTTGCTTTACAAATACACATGTACACGTTCGGCTGTGCATGCCTGTGTTTGCGTGCTTTGGCTCGTTGCAGTCTGTCACTGGACTTTGCTATTTTCCGTGGTTCTTCTTTGCATGCGGTTGTGGTGCTCCCGTTGTTTTGTTGGGCTACGACGTGTACAGGCTTCCTTGGCTTTGCATGTGTCCCTGTGTGTGCTCTGCTTCTGTCTCCGTTGCAGGTTTGGGGGGGGGGCTTGTTTGTGGGTGGCTCCCCTCTTGTATGCCTCGGTCCTCCTCCACTGTGCGCTGTTCCTTTGGCGGCTGTCCGTTGGTTGGCGTGCCGTCTTTGTACTGGGTCCGGGAGGGCTTTTCTTAGCCAGTGGGTCCGGTGTTCTTCCTCTGGGCCCACGGTTCTGCCGGTCTGTGTGCACCTGGTCTCCTCGGCTCTCGGTGGTTGTGCTGGGTCGGCCTGTTTTGTGCCCGGTTGGTCGTCCTGGGTCTTCCTGGTGCGGGGGCTCTTTTGGGGTCCTTTTCTTTGGGGGCTTCTCGGCCCTGGCCTGGACACGGCGTTCGTGGCACCGGTGCCTCTTGGTGGCTTCTGTGGTCTCTGCCCATTGCTTCTCCTGGTGGGTGGGCTTGTTGCGGCAGTGCCTGGTTGTCGTCTTTGTCCTCCTGCTGCTGTTCTGGCTCTCCTGGTTCCCTTCCATGTTGCCTTTGCCTACGCTTCTGCATGGTTCTTCCTGACGCGCTTGTTTGTGCTGCGTTTTGCCCTGGTTGTCTGTTAGCCCTTGCCTTCGGGCATGGTGCTGGACCTCCTTGGCTGTGTCCTGGGCCTCGATGTTGCAGTCCTGGCTCCGGGGTTTTGCCTGTGGCCTTTCCTCCCTGGGGATGGCTCTCTCCTGGGTGGGGTCGCCCGCTTGGGTTTCCGGATGAGGTTGGTTTCCTCTTTTTCTGCTTCCCCGGGCTGCTGGTTCTTGGCGGGTGCTGTGGTGCTGGTCTTGCCTCCTTTCGGGACTGTCTCCCTTGCCGGTGTGCTTCGGGGTGCCCTGGTCAGTCCTCTCTGGTCCTCGCTGCTGCGTGGTGTTCTGGGCGCCTCATCTGACCGGGTGCCTCGGTGGCTTCTGGATCCCCTGGGGTGTCTGGTGTTTCACCTCTTGGCTGTGGGCTGTGCTTCTTTTCTTCAGCCTTTTCCTCCCTGCTTCCTCTGATCTTGTCTCGTTTCAGTGGTGCTGCAGAGTTGGTTTTTTTCTTTTTTAGTGTCAGGTTGGGTTTCCTGGATGCTGTTGGCCTCCACTGTGTCTCCTCTGGCCTGCGGTGTTCTTCTCCGGCTTGTTTTGCTGGGGTGGAGGGGTGCTTGTCCCTGCTTGTTCCTGGTGGTTCTTTGGCCAGGGTTGTGCCTCGGCTTTCCCTGTGGTCCGGGGTCCGTGTTCCAGTCTCCTGGTCTGCAGGCTTGCGGCTGCTTCTGCTTGGCCTTCGGCGGTACCTCCTTGTGCTTGTTGGTTGCCTTCGGCCTTCCTCTCTGTTGGCTCCTGTTCTTGGCTGGTCTCCTGGTTGCCGGTGGTACGATCTGCTCGGGGTTGCCTGGTTGCGCTCTTGCGGCGAGCCTGGGCTGCCTGATGGGGCTGTTTTGGGGGCTCGCTGACTGGTCTGCCCCTTTGGTTTTGCTGGTGTATTTTCTACCTGTGGGGTGGCTGGTCCCTCTGCTGTCTGGTGCTGGTCCTTGCGGTTGTGGTGTGTTCCTGCTGTTGTGGCCTCTTGGCTCTGCCTGGCCCTGTTTTGGTCTGTCACCCAATCCTTTCTTCCCTGCTTGCCTTCTCTGGGGCCTATGGCCGTGCCTCCCTTAGAGCACCTGTTCTCGTCTGGTCTCAGAGGTTACGCAGGGTTAGGCCTGGTTACTACCGGCATGGGAGACTGCCTGGGAGTGCCAGGTTCTGTGGGCTCTGTTGTCAGTTTGGCGGCGCCGGGGCTGCTTGCTCTGTCTTTCTCAGCCCTTGCTGGTCCGGGCCTTTGTGCTGTTGCCTTGTTTTGGTTTCGGTCCTGCCCGGTCTGCTGTTTTTCGGTGCCTGGGGTCTTTTCGCCCTTCCGGCCTTTCTTGGCCTCTGCTCGGCTAGGGCCTTCCCCTCGTTGGCCTTGCCCCGGGTGTGGGTTGGGCCGTCGGGTCCTTCTGGTCACCTTTTCTGCCCTGGGGGTTTCTCCCCTGGTCCTGCTCTACCTGGGGTCGTGTGGTCCCGTGGGGTTTAGTTTGCCTGGGCATTCCACCCTGGCTTCTGTTGCTTCTGTGGTCGGGTTGTTTTTTTGTGTTTCCTCTCCCCTGATGGGTTGGGGTTTCCTGGTGGTGGTGTTTGGGCCTGACGCTCTCCTTCGAGCCTCTGTGGGTTGTTGCTCCTCGGTCTGGGCTGCCCTGTGTGGTGTTGGTCCTGCCTTCTGCATGGTCTGTTTGGGGACGTCTCTGCCTGGCCTGTCTCTCTGCTCCGGTTTTCCCGGTTTGCGGTTGGGCTGTTCTGCTGTGGCTTTGTGTTGGGGTCCTGTGCTCCCTCCTGTTCCCTTTCTCTGGTTTCCTGTTCTGTGTTTCGCTCTGTGGAACTCTGGTCCCTGATGGGTCTGCTCCCTTCTGGATCTCGGGGCCTGGTGGGTTGGCTTCCGGGTGTTGTTCCTCTTCCCCGGTGGTTTGTCTTTCCCTGTTTCGCTGTTCCGGGGCTCTCTCTCATCTTCCGGGCTGGGTGCTGATCGGCTGGTCTTTGGTGCTGGCCCTTTTTTTTCCTGGGGCCTGGTGCTCTTCTGTGGGTTCCGGGGGGCTTGTCCTCTGGTCTCTCTGGGGCCGGGTCGTTTGCTTCGCTTCTCTTCTGGTTTGGTCCTGCCCTTGGTGGGCTTCTCGGCCTTTTTGTACCGTGGACTCCTTTGATCGTCTCTTGTTGGGGCTTCGTTTTTCTCTGGGCCCCTTGGCGATTGGGTGTTGTCTTTCTTTCCGCTGCCTGCGTTCGGCTGGCGTGGGTTCTCTGTGCCTTGGTCTGGCTCCTGGTGCCCTGGTCTGCCTTGCTCGCCTGGTGGCTCACTGTTTTTGTTCTTTCTGGCCTCGGTTGGCTTGTGTGTCCGTGCTCTCCCCTTCTCTGGTTGCCTGTGGGGTGCTCCTGCTGTGGTTGTAGGGCTGGTCGTCTGGCTGTTCTCCCGTTGTTTTGTTGGGCGCGTCCCTGCTTGGTGGGGCTCCCTCATGTCTGGGTGCTCTGCCTGGGGTTTTCGGCGGTTCTGCCTTTTTGCTTTCCTGCGATGGCTGCCTTGGTGTGGTTTCCTAGGTTGGCTTCTGTTTTGTTTGGGAAGGCCGGCTTTTCTGCTTTGGTATTCTCCACTTAGTAATGAATGGGACGAGGACATAAGGGACCTGGGGGTAATGCTCTGTACTTACCGGTAATCTTCATTACTCCGGGTCCCGTTGTCCTCGTCCCATTCTACGCCCGCCCTCCCTCCCGGACGGCCGGCCTTCCTGTTGTGGGCTTGGTTGTTCAGGCGGAATGCTGGGTAAGTACCCCTTATGTACTCCCGGTGGGAGGGGCGGGGTTAGTATCCCAGCATTCTTCTGATCTTTTTTCTGTCGGGAGATGGTTATCTCCACTTAGTAATGAATGGGACGAGGACAACGGGACCCGGAGTAATGAAGATTACCGGTAAGTAATAGAGCATTACTGAGGGTTCAATCCGAGCAGGTTTTATTTTCTCAAAACCCTGCTCCATCACGTTACTCTGTATGTCTTCCAATAGATCATCTTTACCTACCCTCCTTTGTCCCCCCTTTTCCTCCTGCTCAGTTTGCAGGCTTCCCTGGCAGCCAGGTGAGAGAGGGAAAGGGAGTAGCTAGTCAAAAGACAAAATAGTAAGGGCCAGCTTAAGAAGGTCTTTTTAGCTCGAGCCTGAGTCAGCACACATGCACTGCTCTGCGAGACTTGCTGTAGTGGAGTATGGAAGAGAAGCCCCACCCACTCCCCGCCTATATTTTTCATTGGCTTGTGTCTTTGTCCTCCGTAAATGCTGGCTTCTGATTCAGTAATTGGCTTGTTAGTCCCTCCTTAGTACAGCCTTGTCTTCATTTGTAACCTCCCATGGCCCTTTTACTTCCGTTGTTACACAGTACGTCTTTTTAAGTCTGTAAGTACTACTTTCTTTAATGAGTTTTTACTACTGCAGGCAAGGTGCTCTGCAGGATAAAATCGCGCTATTTAAGGATAACGTTCTTCACAATGGAGCTGCTTCTGTGTGTGGTTCCTTTCACATTGACTGTGAACATTTGCCAAATATCAGCCGAAGAGCAAGCAGGGGGCACCGCTTGTAAAGACCCTCTTGTGGCTAGAAATACAATTCAAGAAGCAAAAAGCACAAAAAAAAAGAGAAACGGGTTGTAGTCCCATTCATTGCTCAGGTTATCTGTAAGGAAGCCTTATGACGTGAGGTTTTTCCCATCGCGTTTATAATAGTTGAAGAGCAACACCATGTTTACTGTGGGAAGCATCACTCAGGCCCCAGTACTTCTGTTTTTGTCTGGCAGTTTCTGCACTCCTTCTCAACTTCTAAGGGATTGATGGATGACCTTTTGTTTGTAATGACATTCAGGGATTTGCTGTGCTGGCCTCTAAGAAAGGGGGTGTTTCGTTTCACAGAAAGAAGCCGTCTCTGCAGGGAATGAGGAAAGTGAAGTGTCACTACAGCAGTTTATAAATGTATTTTTCCTATTCAGAAAGATGGATGGACTCTTTCACCTCCGTCCCGCGCGTGCCTGTGCTGGACTACGGAGGACAAAAAGGTCAGACATCTATAGTTTGAGCTATCTATTGTGTTTTTTATAGCATATAATTTCATATAAAAATTTGCAAATACCCTAAAAGGAAAAGTTGTAACTACATAAACTTGTGATAAGAGTATATAAATACATCATGAACTCTCTTATCTAAAATGGCTGTAAACAGCTGTAATGGCCAATTACAGTCAGCAATACCATAACATGTATTATGGAAGAGTCTTTTACCTGAAGATCGGCTTTAATACCGCACAGGAAGTACTACAGCACCTCACTGCTGCTTCATTAAGAAGGAGGGAACTCATAGAACAGCAACTGCCACCACAACGCCATTTTTCCCTTTAAACACAGGTTACAGTTGGGACACTTATGTAAATTACACCCACCTATATGGACGCTGTTGTTTAATAGGTCCAAAAGCACAGCTAAGTGTCAGAACTTGCAAAGTTGGTGACATTTCTTTGGAAGAGAACACAACAGAGAGTAGACAAGTGGTGTGTGAACTGGGAGGCCAGGCTTCAGGATGCCACCAAGAAGAGGCCCAGTGATACCCCCGAATCATGGTGAACAGCACTTAGATTGATGCTGAGAAGGTGAGCTAGGTGTCACTCGAGGTAGAATTCACGAACTGAATGAGGCAGTGCTGGGCATCACAATATGCAGATTGCTGTGGCTGTTTTATGCCTGTGAAATATGACTTACAACAGTTCTGCCCAGTGTTTACACACTGATGAAAGGGCATGACCTCATCATATCATGAAATCACTGATGGTTTGGAACACTGTAGGCTGCTCCTTCCAGCCCAACTTATGCCCAATAGCGGTAGCTTATATCTGAAGACAGAGCTCTTCACCTTTCGCTAAAATGAGATTTTCAATCTCTTTCCAACTCCCCGATGTTCACCCAGTTCTTAGACACCCTGGAGTATCATATTTCACGAAGTGATCCCGACACTGAACAATGAGTACAGGACTTTTTTTGGAAAGCCACACTTCTGAGAGCAAAAGTGTCTGACAAAGGATGGGTTTCTGTGAAAACTTCCTGTTGGACTTGGCCCTTATTGTCCTAAAATTTTTCGCTTTTCCCCCTAGCCTTTTTACTGACATGGTGTGTCTGAACTGAAAATAATAAATGCTGTGCAATGGTGTACGCACCTTTATTTCCACCATTGTAGAAATGCACCTTTGTAAAATGTTACTTTTAAAATGGACGCCCTTCCTGTCTGCACATGTGCCGCCTGTCTGAGGTGAGTTGGCGGTCTAGTTGTCTGCTTCCCAGCACCCCCAGCTTTTGGAGGGAAGCCTGGCACCCAGGGTGCTCTACACCTCCCCCTAAACCAGTTGGGACCGGTTCCCCAGGGAACCTTCCAGAAGCTTCCAGCCCTTTCTGGTAGGTGGGGTGAGGGGGGCTGTGCCTCCATGTGCTCAGACGGAGTGTGGACTAGATTGAGAGGGGACACTCTGCCAGGAGGTACCGCCACATTGGGCCTGTGTGCTGGCCCCTGTGCCCATCTGCACCCCTCTGCTGTCCACAGGGCCAGTGAGAGCCCTTTACTGGAGTGAAGACTGCTGCGTCAGGAGGAGTGCCACTTTATGGGAGATGACTGCTTCTAGGAGCTGCTGTCCTGTTCTGATGAGTACCCACTGCCTGCTGATCTTGCCCAGTATTGCCTGCCTGCTCTCCTGCCGTCCTAAGCCCAGCACCTGGTGAGCACTATATCTTACTGCCAGCTGCCTGCTTCCTAGCACCCTGTGAGCACGTGGTCTGCCCAGGAGAAGAGAGGAGCTGATGCCTGCAGCACTGTGCTGCTAAAGCGCTATAACTGTGCCACAGGGGAAGAGGAGCGCTGCAACTTTATTTTGTGGGACTTAGCGCTACAACCTTATTCCTGCACCAGGAGAGCGCTGCCTCCAGCCCTGCCCAGGAGAAGAAGGTGCGTGGGTCCTGCAGCGCTGGGCTGCCGGAGTGCCATATTTGCATTGACTGTGCTCTGCTTGCTGCGAGAGCGCTATAACTGTGCCCAGCAGAAGAGGAGCTCTACATTTGAAGTGACTGACCATCCCTGCCTGCTGGCTAGCGCCTGGAGAAGAAGAGTGCTTTATCTTGTTGCCCAGGAGGTGAGGAGCTGACATCTGCAGCGCTGTGCTGCAAGAGCGCTATATTTCCAGTGACTGTGCCTTCCTGCCTGCTCCCTAGCGCCTCGGGAGGGCTATATTTCATTGCCAGTGAAGGGGAGCGCTACCACTTTATGGTGTGGGACCTAGCGCTTGTGGGCGCTACAACTTAATTTCAGCCCAAGAACTTTCCCTGCCGCCTAGCGCCTCGTGAGCACTATATGTAAATTGCCAAGGAGGAGTCCTGCGGCGGAGGGGGCCCGAGGCACATTGTCGGTGCCTGCCCCTCCATGCTGCTGACGAGGAGAAGGCTCCGCTGAGGGTGAAGCCAGGAGAGGTCCCAGAAGCGGGACCTGTCGGGGCACATTGCCGGTGCCCGGAGACTGCAGAGACAGCCAGAGGGGCCCCAGACTGCTGGTGAGTGGGGCTCAGTCATCCTGTGGTTGGGGGGTGTGTCGGGGCACATTGTCGGTGCCCGCCCCCGGTGCCAGTATTCTTTGGAGGGCATTGGTTGTGTTTAGAGTCCCATAGGAGGGGGCTCCAACGTGCCCAGTACTTGTTTCCTCCCTCAGCTGCACGACAGAGGCATTTTGGGAAATTCTAGAGTCCCAGAAGAGGGGCTCCACCGTGCCAGTGTTCTTGTGGGCAGATTCCTGTTAGAGCCCGGAGTGGGGCTCCCATCGCTGCATTGTTGGCGCCAGTGCTTGTTGGGTTTACCCAGCTACCCCGCAGGACAGGGGCCAGCTGCCACCCATTGGGGGCATTGGATTACCCAGAAGGGAAAGAGAGAGGAGTGAGGGACCCTCCTACCCTAGCGCTTTGCGCATCTTTGTTTTCACTGCCCTTGCAGCCAGCCCTGACTTGGCGGGACATAGGGCATTTGAGCCCGGGTGTAAGGCCAGTTGGCCTGGGGTCATTTTTGGGTGTTAGGGCACAAGGCCCTTACCAGTGTTACTATGGGGCACTGCTGCTTTCATGCCTAAGATGTGTCCTGCCTAATGACATGCCTCATGTGATTCAGGCCCCATGATTATTGCGTAATGTGTTTTATGCTGATGAGCTTTGGGCCTAATATGATTTATACCTAATGTGATTTATGCGTTTATGCCTAATGCTTACACTGATGGTTCTGTGCAGAATGTGCTTTTATGCCTAAGGTTACGCACAAGGTTATGTTCATGCCCAATGTGACCGACGCCCTAATGATATTGCGTTTCTATGCCTAACCTGATGCTTCCATTCCAGGCTTCCGGCAAAGGTGATTATGGCCTAATGAGATGCCCCATGTCCTGTTATGCAGTGCTAAGGTTATGCCTGCGCTAAGGTGTTATGCATAATGTGAGTCATGCCTATTGGAAGCATTGCTTCGGTTGCTAAATGTGTTTCTAGGCCCGATGTTCACGTGGTTTATGCCCCCGGCTCAGGATGCGTGCCTAATGTTATGTAGGGGCTGTTTTACACGTCATACCTTGGCTATTGATGGACTTTATAATTACTGATTACACCTTGTGATGGTTCTGGCAGCGGCCCGATTGGCCCTGCCTTGTAAATAGTCCCGTGCAAATTGCTACCCAGTGCCGGTTGGCACCATGTATATGCAACTGTGATTACATTCTGACGTGTTTATGTCACAATACACAAGTTATTTTCACATCACCTGGTGTGGTCTCTTTTTGTAGTGTGCCTGGTGTGTTGCCTGTGAATGTGCTGCGCAGATGCTTTACACATTTCCTCCGGAGTTTGGCCCGCCCGCTCTGCACCACGCTACCCGTTTCTAACACTTCCACAGAAGTATTCGGACGTTTGCATTCCGGATACATGTTTACGATATAGAAATTATTTTTTTCAGTTTAGTTGAAAACGTCCTAGAAAATATTTCTGGAGCTTGTTTTGGAAATTTCTGCACAATTGTTGGAAGTACTGCATTCTGGTAAAGAAAAAAGAATAATCACAGACTATGAAACACTTTTTAGGTTGAGCCTGAGTCAGCGTGCATGTGCTGCTCTGCGAGACTTGCTGTAGTGAAGTATGGAAGAGAAGCCCCGCACACTCTCTGCCCATATTTTTCATTGGCTTGTGTCTTTGTCCTTCATAAATGCTGGCTTCTGATTCAGAAATTGGCTTGTTAGTCCCTCCTTAGTACGACCTTGTCTTCATTTGTAACCTCCCATGGCTACTGGCCCTTTTACTTCTGTTGTTACACTGTACGTCTTTTTAAGTCTGTAATCACTACTTTTTTTAATGAGTTTTTCCTACTGCAGGCACGACAATCTTTCATGCAACATTCAGCGCGTGATGCGTGCTTTCCTTTTCAAGCAGCCCGTCACTTGTTTAACCTGCGCTTTCAGTTTCATGGCGAGTGCGAAGCGATGTGCGTGTGCGGTACGAGCAGCAGCTCTCACTTGCTGTGCAGACGTTGCTGTGAGAACATGCAACGCTTGCTCCCTGGGCCATATATAGCTGCCTCTCCCTCCCTCCTGCTCATTTCAGTTACGATCTTAACTGTTTTTTTGTGAACCTGCGCTTTTAGTTTCATGGTGACCGCACGCCTTTCTTTATATGCGGCTCGCCGTATTTACTTAAAGTGTTTTCTTCATAAAACTTCCCATGCCGCACTTTAACATTATTGGCTATTACTTTTAAATATGCTTCTCGCCTCCCCGCTACACGGACGCCGCACGAAGCACGCGCCATGTTAATTAAACAAATCTGTGACGCCATTGTTCCCACTCCCTCCCCCATCTATGCCCTCTGTGTGCTTTTTTTTTTACCCGAACGCGGTGTCTGCTTTATAGTGTTTCCCTTTTTTATTTTTATTTTTTTTCTATATTAGGGCAGCCCTCACCCTCTGATATTCTGTCCTCCGAAGCTGCAGCACACACACAGCTTCCTCAACTCCGGTTGCGGCCAGTGCTCCTGCAGTTGCCCAACACCCCCCTTCGCCACTTTGAGGCTCGCAGTCCAGCCATGGATGAAAGGGGAGGAAGAGGAAGAATCCGTGAACCTCCCCGAGGCGAGGGTCAGAAGGTAATTCAACTAAAAAAATACACACATGGAAGAGTTTTCCATGGATACCCTCAGCTGCCACTGCCAACTACCAACAGAAAAATATATCTTTTTCACCCCCAAGATTCCAGCATTTGACAGCCCTGCTCGAGCTTTTAAATGCACAATTCTGTCTAATCACCTATGAAGAATTGAAAACGGGGTTGACTTTGCATAGTATTTAAACTTGTTATCTGGACGTAAAACAAATGTCACTAATAAACGCTTAACTAGCTGAGCCATCCTGTGAGATGGGAGCGATGAAGCAAACATTTCGAAATTACTACAAGCGCCGAGATGTAGCATTCCAATGCACTGTATATCGTGTCTGTGGTATTGGAGAAGGAACTAGAGATATGCTGTTAACCATTTAATGTTTCTTCTCTCTCGTTCACTTAATACCTTTCTCTCATTGGTGTTTCCCACTAATTTACTGATGCTGAATTCAAGCAATGCTTAGTTCATTGTTTTTCCAAACTCAATGTTTTGTAAAAAAAATAGAGATCCCTACCGGTTGTTACTTCC
This sequence comes from Calotriton arnoldi, assembly GCA_963921515.1. Lineage (NCBI taxonomy): Eukaryota > Metazoa > Chordata > Amphibia > Caudata > Salamandridae > Calotriton > Calotriton arnoldi. The sequence goes on along the minus strand of CAWUFW010000097.1, from coordinate 3,731,182 downwards.
GTAAAGTGCACTGACACAACCTGTAGGTAGAGTTGCACTTCATACAAAAGTGGAATAAATATTAAATAGTGCAATCTATTTATATTTTATTGCATACTAACAAAATTCTTGATTATTTGATCCTAACGTAGTTTACTTTCCCCAGGAATCACATTGTTTTATAAAAGCGAGTAGAAATGTTCTCTTGACACTGCGTTTCAGCTATATTAATTATTTCTCAATACCATTCCTCAACACCAAATTTGGACTCTGGACACTTACTGGCACAGTGCAAGCTTTTAATAGCAATCTATTAGTTGCCCATAAAATCATTTCACTTTCTATAGTTCACTATTAAAAAAATTCTAAACGTTTTCATTGACTGAAACCCCACTCTTTCATTTGCGTAGTTCGCCGTCCAAAGCATGTGCCCAGAATCCTTCTTTTATCAGGTACGTAGTAATCATCTTAGCTTCTTCAGGAAGTAACCACAGCCCTTCCAATCGTAGTGTACATAACAAGACCTTTACAAACTTACGCCATGGGATCTTAGAAATGCACAATGCATGTGAAAACTCTCTCAAGCCCACTCTGTATGCGATCAGTTCATCCGTGAATCAAAGTTGGGGGTTGACTCTGCATGTTTTTGTTTTAATATTTGGACAAGTTTTTGCACATTATGAGGTTTTTTAAATTTGAGCACAATGAAAGGCCGCATTTGAGTGTAATTATGTTTCATCATTTTTACACTTCAGTAACATATTCCACACAAATATACTCTACACCATGCCACATAATTCCAATCAGCATAATTTCACTCAGCGCCACACACTTCCACACCACATAATTCAGCTCTACACATTTCCGTTGACACCACATAATTTGACAACAAACCACATATTTCAACTCAACAACACAATTACACAGCACACTATATGCATCCAATCCACACCACAGAATTCCACATCATACCACACAATTCAACAGCATACCACATACTTAAACGCAACAACATACCACTCCACCACATAAAATGCCATTCCACATAATTACACTCTGACACACAATCCCACTCCACATAATTCCAATACACTCAATGCCACATAATTACTATCTACATATGACCCTTGGGTGATTGTTTCGCGCTCTACAAATCTCCATTTCATTTCATTTCATTTCATTTCCATTACACACCATGCCACATAATTCCACTACACAAATCCACCACACAGAATTCCACAACTAACAAATCCAAACCAAATAATTCCACTCCACATCACATACACTCCAATCCAAAACACAAGAGTAAAACACATTCTCATTTACAGCACCAATACCTCTAACTCTCATAAATGCGAGACCAATTTGCATTGCAAATGCTTGTTTTTATTTACCCAGGGCATTTCTCAACAAGCGCTGATGACCAACCATAAATTAGTGTAAATCAGTGCAAATTGTTCTGCAACATTTCAGAGTAAAATGAATGGGAGCATATGAACTGACATGCAGATGTGGTAGGCATGCTCTATGGCTAAAATACTATACTGTATACAATATAAGTGTGAATGATATGACATATCTGTGCTGATCAGACAAATCCAATCTGTGCACATTCTTCCTGCTGTCAAGGAATCCAGGGAAGGACCAGGCACTTCCGCAGATTTCATGCTTTCAGTCATCTCTTTTTCCAACAACAAATATGGTCACTGTCAATATGCAACATGATCTGACAAACTAAATATGTCTTGCCTTTGAGATCTATTTGCTTTGCCAATGGGGATTTGGGGGGCAGCCAACCGAAGGAAGGTCTGCCCCCCGGGGTCTTTGGGGAAGTGGTGCAGTCCAGAGGACTGCACCGCGGGGTTTGGGCTTCTTTTGGGCTATCTAATAGCCCAGCTATATAATCCCTCCATTTTGGGTGCCAGACACCATTTTAACATGGTGGCACGGTGGCTGGCCCCCTCAGCTAGGTTTTTGTCAGGTTTTGGGCAGTGCGTGGCGTGCAGTGTAGGCCAGGCGTGTAGGGTGGTGAACTGCGTGAATTGCACTCACCAATGGCAGACGACCGGATCCAACAGGCGGTCCGGCTTCTGGCAGATGCTGGGAGGCTGGATCTCCTAAAGGTCGGGCCGATGTCCATGCGCGCCCCCCCACGGAAATCCGCTGGGGAGGGTTGCGGCAGCAGTGCTGGCTTGCGCGCTAGAGCGCAGGCCCCCGGCCTCGTGGCAGGTGAGGGGGAGGGGCCGCTCGAGAGTGCGGTGAGCAGCCCCTTCCGCCGGGGAAGCGACCGGTGATGCGGGTGAGGGGCGGGGTGAGGAGGTTTGCGCGGCCCCCCCTGAGCAGCGGGCCGCGTTAGAAGCAAGCGTGGGTCGGGCGGGGCCCCCCGCAAAGACGGGAAGGCCCGCCGTTAAGGCAATATGTTAAGCACTTCAAGGCCTCCGGGAACCCAGCGGAGGCCTCGCGTGTTACTCCAGGAGGCGGGGTCAGGCGTCAGGAGGCCTCGCAAGTGCCCGGTGAGGCCTCTATAGGCCAAAACATGGGCGGGGCTGCAGGCGCGGGGCCTACGGTCCCGCGCAGCACCACGAGTCAGGGAGAAGTGGCACAGGGCCAGCCCCATGCAAAGGAGGTGGTGGACCTGGAGGCCAAGATCAGCAACCTCAGGGCATTGAGGGCCCGCGCAGCCCCCAGTCATGAGGTGGACTTCAGGGAAGCCTATGGGCAGCTCTTGGCGGGAAAGAGGGGAGGAGGAGGGGGATGAGCCAACCCGGAACTCAGGGGCTGAGGTAGGCCAGGGAGTAGGATGTGAGTGGGACTCGTGGCTGGACAGGGCATCTTCAGGGGCTCGGGTAGGGCTGCGCAGGGGCTTCAAGGGGGTGGGCTCTGGGGAGGGCCCGGTGGTTTCCAGAACGGGGGCCCCAGAGTTGGGGGACCCTAGTGGGCAGTCGGGAGGGGTAGCTGACCTTATATGGAGCGATGGGGAGGAGATGGAGGAGGGAGGAGGTTGGGCAGGGGCGGGTTCGCCGGGCAGGCAGTTGGTGGTGAAGCCTCCGAGTAGGTTTTATGGCACAGCAAGGGGTCAGGGCGCTCAGCTGGTTGAGCAAGGGGAACAGGGGTGGGGGGGCGGGCCAGGATAAGGGGCGGTACACCAGCCGGGGTGCCAGTGCTCCCCTGGGTAGAGCGGCGCATCAGGGATTGGGCGGTTCCTTAGATTTTGATTTTGTCCTGACCAGCACACCGGACCATGTTCAATTTTTACAGTATGGCGCGCGTGCGGGGGGACCCAACTCAAGTGGGTCCCGTGCGGCTCAGCGGCCCCGAGGAGAAGAGTCAGCGAAGCCCCGTGCGGCTGGCTGGCATGCAACGGTAGACCGCAAGATCACTGCCACAAGTGAGTACAGCGCAACCCCGGCGGTGCAACGGGTGGAAGGATTCCGGGCATACTCCACCTCGTCGGATCAAGGGTGGACACCCACTGCAGCTGTAAACGTCTGGGGGGGGCAGGGTACGGTCCCCCCGTCTCAGGCTCCAGCACAGGTTGTAGGAGTCAGTGCTGGCGACATTGTGCCGTTAAATTATGATGAGGATAGTTTGGAAGAAGGGTAGCTGAGGGAGGAGATAGAGACACAGTGGTGCGAGGAGGGAGCATTGGTGGGCTCTGATAACGTTTGCACTTCAAGTATTTTCCAGGAACACAGAACCCAGCGGAGCCGGGTGGATGCCGAAAACTCTGGTCCACAGTTGGTGTCGAAACGTGGGCCCCGGAGCGGACACTGACTTTGGCGCCAGGTAAGAGGTCGAAGCAGGGGGTACATGCGGTTGCAGTGGGTAGGGTGGGACCCAGGGAGGGGGGGGCTACGAATGGCGGGGAGGCCCGCATTCGTACGGTCTCAGGGGGAACAGAGGCCAGAGAGCCTTCAGTAAGTGGGAGGCCCACTTTGCTATGGTATCCATAGGGGTGGGGGCTGGGGAGCCCACCGACAGCGGGGAGGCCCGCTTACGGAAAGGGCGATACGTGCGGGACACCGGTGTAAGGACAGAGGACCTCCCGGTGCGCACAGCGCAGATAATATCAGACCCACCGAAGACGGAAGGGCGCACAATCAGTACAAGGGTGGAACACGGGGACAAGGGCGCCCAGGTAGACCCTGGGGACAAAAAAGAGAGTATAGACTTGAGATTCAAGAAGCTCCCATACATGGGCACAGCAAAACCTTTGGGAGCACCCTTAATGCCGTCAACGAAGGAGAAAACCTGGAAAGGGGAGTATGTAGAAATCCTTAAATTACTGCACAGGGAACTTAGATCTAAGGAGGTCTCCAAGGAGGAAGAGCTAGAGCTATCCAAACGCCCGCGGGTCCCAGTGACTATTGAAAACTGAACCGCGACTTTCCTTATCTATGCCAGCGTCTACTGTGAAAAATGTCCGGAGAGGGCGGTGGCCATATTCAAGTATATGGATATCATTAGGAAGGCACACTTGAATTTCGGGGGCAATACCTGGGCCCAATACGACGAAGAATTCCGGGCCCGGCTAGCAGTGGACCCGGACGCACAATGGGGTGAAATAGATACGGATTTATGGCAACACACCATGGAGCCAGCGAAATTTGGTAGGACTATATTCACAGCCAGTGGACTGCCAATAGTATACAAGCCCTTTCAGGGTCGCTCCACCTGAGGCGGGGTGGGGAGGAACAACAGGCCACAGGGGACTCAAATGGGAGCCTGCTGGGACTACAACAAGGGCCTATGTACACGGGAACTCTGCAAATTCTGGCACGAATGCTCAAAATGCTCGGGTAGACAGCCGTTGGTCGCTTGTTTCTCGCCTGGCACCGCCAATGCCACAGGCTACGGGCAACAGCAAGGGGCTACAGGTAGCCAGTCGGTAATACCACAGGGGAACCAGTACGGTCGGGGGGGTTCCGGTCAGGAAGGGGGGCGCAGGGACCTGGAGGGAAAGGCTCATACACCCATTAACATTGAGAAATTGGCTATCTGGCTCTCCTTTTATGACAAGACAGACGATGCAGCGGTTTTGATACAGGGGTTCAGGAAGGGTTTCAGGCTGGGTTACAAAGGCCCAAGGGTACGCCGCTGGGCACCCAACTTAAAATCCACATCAGAGCATCCACAGGTGGTTAGGGAGAAACTGTTCAAAGAGATACAGGAAGGTAGAATGGCAGGACCATTTAATGATTGGCCCATGGATCAGCTGGTAGTGTCACCCATTGGGGTAGTGCCCAAGAAGGAGCCAGGCCGCCTGATTCAACACTTGTCATGGCCTGAGGCCCAGTCAGTGAACAATTTCATCCCCGCAGAGCAAGTGACAGTAACATACTCGTCAGTGGACGTAGCCTTGTCTTTGGTAGAGAAGGTCGGACAGGGGGCACTGATGGCAAAGAGCGACATCAAGTCGGCTTTCCGTTTGTTGCCGGTACACCCTGACGACTTCCAACTCCTCGGCATTCAGTTCGAAGGAAAATGGATGGTGGACAAGGCACTCCCCATGGGTTGCTCCATCTCGTGTGCCCTCTTTGAGTGTTTCAGTGCATTTCTGCAATAAATAAATAAATAAATACCAGCATTTGTAAAGCGCACAGCTACCTCCGGAGAGGTGTCCCGGCGCTGGGGGCCCTCGGGAAGATTAAGCGAGCTATTGCCCAGTCACATGGTGCTGGGCTAACCTGCCGCCGGCACCGGGGATCAAACCATGAACCCCGTGGTCCGGAGTCAGGCACCCTGGCCGCTGCGCCACACCTCTTCCAATGGTTATTCACCTGGCACACAGGGAGGGAGCACATCGCACACTACTTAGATGATTTTTTCTTTGTAGGGACTGCAGGGACTGGAGACTGCCAAGGCTCACTGGAGGCATTTCAGGCTTTGATGGCAGACTTGGGGGTGCCTTTGGCCCCGGAGAAGACAGTGGGGCCCACGACCAAGTTGGCTTTTCTGGGTATCGAAATTGACTCTGTAGCCAGGGAGGCCCGGCTGCCGGAGGACAAAAAGACCAAAATGGTGGGGTTGCTGAATACGATGCTCACAAAAAAGAAAGTGATAGTGAAGGAGGTGCAAACACTCCTAGGTCATTTGAAATTTGCCTGTAGGGTCGTCAGAGCGGGGAGGACGTTTTGCAGGCGCATAGGTTTGTCCCTTTCGGGCCTCCCCTTGCCTCATCATCACGTCAGACTGTCAGCAGGGGTGAGGGAGGACCTGCGCATGTGGAAAGTTTTTCTACAAGACTTTAATGGCATTCCCCTGACCTCCTGGGTGGACATGGACTGGGACGTGCACATTTTCTCTGACGCTGCGGGCGCCTGCGGTTTTGGTCAGAACTGGCAGGGGCAATGGTGTGCCGAGCAAGGGCCTCCAGCATGGAAGGAGGGCAGGCGCAGCATCGCTTTTCTTGAATTTTTTCCACTAGTAGTGGCTGTCAGGCTATGGGGCGACCAGCTGTCTCACAAAAGAGTCCTTTTCCGGGTAAACAATATGTCAGTGGTACAGGTGGTCAACAGACAGTCGGCCAGGGAACCACAGCTGTGGCAGCTACTGCGAATTTTTGTACTGCATTGCCTTAGATTTGATATCACCTTCAGAGCCCGCCACGTCCCCGGTGTGGACAATGGCATTGCTGATGCAATGTCTCGTTCGCAGTGGGAGAGGTTCCATGGGCTGACCACTGAGGCGGACCAGGAGAAGACTTGCATGCCACAAGACTTATGGTCCGTAGGCGAGAGAGGTTGCTCCATCTGGTATCAAGATCTTTAGCTCTGTCAATGAGGAGGGCTTATCTCCAGGCTTGGGGGGAGTTCTTGGGGGTGGGGCACAGAGGAGGCAACACGAGTGGGAGAGGGTGGAGGACGTTGTCCAATTCATACTCGGGCTCATTGAGAAGGGGCAATCCAGTGTGACGATCTCAGGTAAACTGGCAGGTATGTCCTTTATGGGCAAGCTATGGTGGGGGTACCCCCATCAGCTGGGGAGCTGGGAAAAAGAATCCTGGAGGGTTGGGCAAGGGAGTTCGGCCCAGTGGGGCCCAAGCGGAGGCCCTTGACTCTAGATATTCTGGTGCAGGTGATTCAAGCGCTCTCATTGGTGTGCACTACTGATGGGGAGACGGGAATGTTTTCGGCCATCATGTCTTGGTTGTTTTTTGGGGCATTTCGAGTTTCAGAGCTACGGGGGGCAAGGACAGCAGAGGCTTACGCTGGGAAGAAGTGTTTATACAAGATAGCGGGGTTCGGGTATGGCTATATAAGTCCAAGAATGACCAAAGAGCGGCGGGTAAGGCGGTGTTCTTAAAAGCCTACCCCCTGTTAGTGGTTTGCCCGGTACGCTGCACAAAAATATTTAGGATTGGAGCGGTTAGCGCGGGAAGAGTCTTTACCCACAGGGATGGGAAACCAGTAACAGCGTTTCAACTGCTAGCGGTCCTACGCAAGACATTAAAGACACTGGGCCTAGACCCCAGCCAGTTTGGGACACCTTCCTTCAGGATTGGTGCTGCGACAGAGGCCAGCCGACGGGGTTGGGGATCGGACATAATAAGGGAGCTGGGTAGATGGAAATCGGGTTGTTTTAGTGCCTATGTCAGGGGGGTGGCAAAGGAAGGGTTGTAATTGTCTGGTTGTCATCTTTATTTCGTTTGCAGTTTCGGTTGCTGGTCTATCGGAGTCGCGTTTGGCGGTATGGATCGTGGGTCATTCATTTGTAAAATGGGCCGAACGGCATGCGAGGGCGAGCTTTCACGGTGCCAACCTGGGTTTTAATAAGGACTTGTACTCAATTTCCTGGAAAGGGAAAGGTGGAATGCGGTGGAAGGAGCTGATACCAATTTTGAATAAGCACATGGGGGGCGGGTAATATCCGGACGTGCTCGTCATTCATTTAGGGGAGAACGATTTGGTAGCTCCAAAGGGCTTGGCGTTATTGAAAGCAATGAAATGGGACCTTAGACTAACGTGCAAGTTGTGGGCAGGCTGCTACACTATGTGGACAGAATTAATTGCCAGGAGAGTCTGGCGGGGAGCTATCAAACCGTCGGCCATTGACAAAGCCAGAAGGAAACTGAATAAAGAAATGAGGGCTTTTTGCAGAGATAACGGCATTGGCCAAATACAGCATTCAGACTTGAAATTTGAGGACGTGGAGTTTTTTAGGGGGGATGGAGTCCACCTATCCTTTATGGGGATGGAGCTTTACTTGCTCCAGTTGAAGTTGGCGTTAGCAAAAGTGTTAGGGGATGAGTGACAGGGTCTGCGGGTATTGTGGCTAGCACTGTTGGGGCAGCGGGAAGGGCAGGGGTGGGAGGGGCAGGGCAAGGGGTGTAGCCCCTGGCCCTGGGTGGCGGTCGGCTGAGAAGTTCCCAGGATTTACACAAGTTTATTGTTTGTCAGCTACAGTTCAGGCTGAAGGGGAATGGGTAGGAAATTCGCGCCTGGACGACATAGGAAGTTAAAACGTTAGGTAGGAAGTTCAATAAGGTTCCAGGGTAGCTGAGGTAGGAAAAGGGGAACGGTTTTTAGGGGTCCCACATTCTGTTGAGCAGCTCTGATGCAAGTATGTTATTCAAGTTTGAAGAGGTTATCGGGGGGAGAGCTCTTTTAGGGGTAGGGGTAGTTTATCTTAGGTGAGTAATGATGTATTGTGAGGCATTAGTTTTGTAAGGCAAAGGCCCAGATTATGTTGTAATGTGCACCTGTCTCAATAAAGCGGCCTTTTTCACACATCCCAGTGGTCAGTGGTCTGTGCTGCCCCCTCTTCCCCAATGGGGATTTGGAGGGCAGCTGACCAAAGGAAGGTCTGCCCCCTGTGGTCTTTGGGGAAGTGGTGCAGTCCAGAGGACTGCACCGCGGGTTTTGGGCTTCTTTTGGGCTATCTAATAGCCCAGCTATATAATCCCTCCATTTTGGGTGCCAGCCACCATTTTAAAGTGGTGGCACGGTGGCTGGCACCCTCAGCTAGGTTTTTGTCCTCCTCCCTCCCCTCCTCCTTTAGTATTAGCATGCAATGTAATTAATGCAGGGTGTCTCCTCCACCCTGGCGGGTCGTTTCCATTGGTACAGGTGCACAAAGGGGGAAAAAGAATTGTATTGTGGTTGTCACTTGATTCAGGTGCACCAGCGGTCGGCTGAGAAGTTCCCAGGATTTACACAAGTTTATTGTTTGTCAGTGGCAGTTCAGGCTGAAGGGGAATGGGTAGGAAGTTCACGCCTGGACGACATGGGAAGCTAAAACGTTAGGTAGGAAGTTCAATCAGGTTCAAAGGGTAGTTGAGGTAGGAAAAGGGGAACGGTTTTTAGGGGTCCCACATTCTGTTGAGCAGCTCTGATGCAAGTATGTTATTCAAGTTTGAAGAGGTTATCGGGGGGAGGGCTCTTTTAGGGGTGGGGGTAGTTTATCTTAGGTAAGTAATGATGTATAGTGAGGCATTAGTTTTGTAAGGCAAAGGCACAGGTTATGTTGTAATGTGCACCTGTCTCAATAAAGCGGCCTTTTTCACACATCCCAGTGGTCAGTGGTCTGTGCTGGACCCTCTTCCCCAATGCATTTTGTTCATACTGTACAGCATCTGCAAGAATGTAGATGCTGTACAGCATGAACAAATGAAAAAAAGGCACAGTCACGTAGCCGTGTTATTTTGTAGGTGGTGCAGCCATGTCATTTTGTAGGTATGCGCATGCGTCATGATGCATTCGCATGACGCAGTGCCATTTATTATTATAAATCTGAGATGGATGGGTAAATAAAAAACAATATAAAAATGAAGTAGCGTGAAAGCACTTTTATTTATAAAGCGGAAGCCAAGGGCCAGAAACAATTTGCTGCCTGGCCCTCCAAAATAAAGCTAACATTAAAAAAAAGAAAGCCATGGGGGTTGGAGGAGCAGGTCGCGATTGCAGCTGGGGGGGGGAATAAAGCACTTGATGAAGGTAGCAACAAGTAGGGCAGGGAAGACGTACACGACAACACATAGGTGAAGGAAGAAGCACACGGGCGAGTGCAACATGGAGCACGGGGAGAGAAGGACAGGAGCGAGCGATGGAAACACAGAGAAGCACTGACAAGAGAGAGCAACACGGAGCGTGAGAGGGAGAGAAGCAAACGAGGGAGGCAGGGACAGCTAGAAACACATGCACTCTCATTGAGTGCGATAGCAAAAAGTGAGCAGTGGTAGTAAGCTATTCTCTAGAGGAGGGACAAGGCAAGCTGTTGAGTAAGAAGCACGCAAATGAGAGTGCCACTAACGCCAGTCAGTGGCTTTAAGCATACTGTTAGTTCTTGGTAAGCTGACAGTAGGTCTTTAACTACCAGACAGCTTGTGGTGTCATGTAGGCTTGACCTTAAAAGAGCACCTAGGATGGGAGACAACTGTTTTTGTTGACACCACAGTCCAGCTAATGAAATTAAGGTAACAGCCAATCACAAGAAAGAAAGGAATCACGTAGCTTTGTGGGTTACATTCTATTTTTTTACCCATTCGTTTTTTCTCTATTGCCCGTTTTATTGACGTTTGCAAGATGGAATTCTGAGTGGATCCATTTGGATTTCAACCTGTGACAAAGAGGTCAAACAGAGATTTCTTAAAGTGAATGCACTAATCAATTGAGCCTCCAGACCCTGCTCGTTTTTCTGGACTCTTTCTCCATTTGTGCTACATCTTTCTATTTCTATCCCTCTCCTTCTTCCTTTCTCTACACTTCAGTGGTTTTACTCTCGCACACTCTGTCTTGTTCTGTTTCTTGTTTTTGGCTGCCCATCTCTGGTTCACCTTTGCACATGTTTGCAATGCCTCTGAAACAGACCTCACCAGTGGTGCATATACCAGCTCCAGTATGCTGCAGGTAAAGTACAAGGTGGGAAAAATGTGTGTGTGCGGAAATCAGCTGTGCAGAACATAACCGGATTCCGTCTGTATGTACTTGCCTTTTTTGTAACGTACCTCCCGATGTCCACGGGCTTGGACTTTTTCTGTGGATTGCTGTCTGCCTAATCTGCGTGCCTGTCTCTTCTGTGCCTCTTCTCCTTTCAGTGTATATCCGCCTTTTCCTCCTCTGCATGTGAATCTCTGTGCCTCTGTGGCCAGTTTTCCTCTCTTCTTGTCTTTCTTCTTCTATGTCTGCTGCTGTCCCTTTTAGTCTGTCCCTTTTTTAATGTGCTCAGTCTGTATCTGCTACATCAGCCTCCCGCCCTGTCTCTGTTCTATGCATGTCCTTTTCTGTCTCTTAGCATAACATTTTTAATCATATTTGTCTTCATTCTAGACTGTCTGTCATTTCCTGTCTCTATTCTAAAAAATCTCTGACCTGATGTGTTTGTGCCCTCTTCTCATATGGCTATGTAGTTTGCACGGGTGTCTCTTCCTAACCTATCTTTTTCTCAGGCTGACACAGCCACATATTTTGTTGTGCTGGAAAAAAAGGACACTATTTCAGTGGGTTTCCATGATGTGCAGCAGGGGTGCGGTGAGCACGCACACATGCACATTCTGTTTTACGCACACACGCATACTCATACCCAGCACAAACATATGCACAAGTCCATTCACAGTTTGTACGCACGCATGCACATATACACAAACATACATATACACATGTATCCAACCTTAAAAGAACTTACCGGCCATGGCGGTTATCTCGGGTGGGGGATAGAAGCCTCTGTTGTTTCCAGGTGGAAGGAACATCCTGCCACCTACTCTCATTGGCTGACCTTGTCGAAGGTAAGGTCAGCCAATAGAGGAGGAACTTCCTTACCTCATCACAGGGTGGGATGGGGTCAGTGAGAGTTGCTGACCCCAGCCCCCTCTGTGACAACTTCACTGATGGACACTTGGCCCAGGGCCCTTCAGCACTTAAAACTGAAGCACCAAGGTTCGAGTCTGTCAGTGACGCTCCTCCTCGTCATGCGGGTAAGGCTCACAGTAGACTTTGCTGGGCTGAGGAAGTCTCGCTCACCGGGCTGTGAAGTATTCAGCCTGGCAAATTTCGGCACAGGCAACCAGGCGCCTGCACATTCAGCGCATGTACAGCACCTGGCTGCCTGACTAGATCATGAAGGGTGTCTATGAGGCTTACCTTTGCTCAGCCTGACGGACACTCTTCCTGCGTTGGAAAAAGGTGAAGGTTTGGGGCCCCTCTGCCCTTAATGATGGGTCACGGTTGCACAATGTACATGCTTCTATGCCTTGGTGGCCCCCTGATTATCTTGTGGTGGAAAGCTTGTGGCATAGGCAAGAAGAGCAGCTACTTCAAGCCACATACATGCCTCAGCGCCTCAACGATGTCTCCAGGTGGGCTTTAGCCAAACGTCAGGTAGACAACATGATCTGAGACTTTCTAGGTGAGCACAATATTAATGATGGAATACTCTGTTTAGAGAGCAAATGTGTAAATGCCATCCAGCCTCTTGGTATGCATCTTTGTTTTTAAAAAGTATGGGAATAGATTATACCAAATTAAAAAAGTATGGGAACACCGTTCCCAAAACATGCCATCCACTGCGGTCACTGTGGGCCTTGATCCACCGGCAGCCTTTCAGTCATGCGAGCCCAGGCTACGTATGTCAGCCCATTTCTAGGTCCTTTTCTGTACAGTGCTCCCTATTTATTTGTCACTGCTAGATTTATTTTCATAACTGTGCACTTGAAAACTATGGTGCCCGGCTGAGTGATGTAGGGCTGAGGTTGTGCTTGGATGGGTTGAAGGACGTTTCCCGCTCAAAACTGCTCATCAAAAACTTTGATTGGCTACTTGTCCTATCCATTTGAGTCTATGTTAGAACCAGATGCAAGGATTGGCTTTCTTCACTTTATTAACGCAGCAGCAGTTCTATAGTTCACTTATCTAACATCAACAAACTAAGGGGCATATTTACGAGGAAGTGACGGAGCACGGCGTTAGCCTCCTTGGCTTAACGCCGTGCTCCGCCACTTCTGAAACGCAGGGCTGCACCGTATTTACAAGGATACGGTGCAGCCCTGTGTTTCCCCCTGCACTGGTGCTGATTTAGCCGCTGGTGCTAATTTAGCCGCCTAGCTTCAACGCAGACACCCTTGCACCATTGCACCATGGAAACAGCAAAAACTAGGAGAAATTAAACATTTCTCCTTGTTGCGCCAGGGTAAGACCTGGTTTTCCCTGGTCTTAATTTTGGCGCTGCCCCATAATTACACCACCCTTGTAAATATGGGGCAGCGTCAAAATCAATGGGTTTTGCTGTGGAACGCCCACCACGACACCCATTGCCCGCCCCTTTCACGCTAAGTATAGCGTGAAAGGGTGCCTTAATACAAGGCAGCGTTAAGCTACGTTAAGTGGCTTAACACTGCCTTGTAAATGAGGTAAATCCACTATCGCCACCACAACGTTAGAAAAAGTGACGTTGTGGTGGCGATAGGGGCTTGTAAATATACCCCTAAATCTCCGCAATACATGGAAAAAGTAACAAGACACAACCTCCAATCACGTCTCCATCCTCTATAAATCCCTCTGTAGCAGCCTTCCTCTTTCTTCACTGCTCAGTAGATATAATATAGCACATTTGATTGTGTGCCAGAATTTTGTGGGGGCTTTGATTTATTTTCTTCCCCCATCAGATCTGCCTGATTGGGCGGATCCTCTGGCGTGGTAGCGAGGAAGCCCAAGGGCATTTATCATTAGAGTCACCCCACATTGCGGAGTCAGCCGGCAGACTGATAGCACTATGTGGTATTTCTGTTCTGACAACCACTGGCCCTGCATTGTGAGAAAGCAGAGCGAGGGAATTCACCAGGCAGGAGCTGCGCAGGCGTGCTACATAGAGATCCCTTTTTGTTCTGATTTTGTGAGATCTCTTGGAGAGCCTGTGTTTTGCAGGTTTGCCCGACTCTAAAGAGCTGAGGAGGAGACTTCTATACACTAAAGCTAGTGTCCCCTCCACTTGGATACCATTTAGGCAGTAAGAAGTGAATAGTTCATGGATTGCAGGCACTAAAGGTCAGTGTGATGGCCCAAAGAACGCCAAAGGGCATAGATATAATTATTCTAGTGCCTGCCCGTCCTATACAGATTATAGCATGGCACCTATTAGAGATCATGGATACTGTTCAAAGAAGCTGGAGATGGGGATTTTTACCTTGCAGAACAGCATCTGCCAAAGGTATTTGAGCAGTCAGTATAGAAAGCAGTAAATGAGGCACTGAAGCCCCTCAATGACCATTTCTTGGTGTTGGTGGCCTGACTATTGGTATCCCGAGGAAGGGAGAAAGAAGTTTCTGGTAAGGATTCCTCTGATGATAAGTGTCCCCACGATATTTAATGACCTAAGAAAGCTCCAAGAAAGTGCGAAGCAGACGCCTAGAAGAATTTAACAAATTGAAAGAATTCTTCTGTAAGAATGCATGCACTCTTAAGCCCATGCCTTTCTCATGGGAGGTAGAAAATACTGGTGGAAATGACCCCCATATGACTGGAGGGCATCACAGACGATGGCGATACGTCTGAGGTGGAGGCGGGGTGAAATGGACTCTGGTGTCCAGGACCTCTTCCTTCCAGAGGGGCAGATAATGAACAGATACCATCAGACATGTGTGGTGTTCTTGTCCTTTCCCGTCATTTATATGCTATGCTTTGACTCCCTCCTATTCTGTATTCCGTTCTATGTTGTTATCATGGAGCTACGTGGAGAATCTGAGAATGTTACTGCTTGAATTGATTGTCAGTTTCTTATGTCGGTTGTAGGATGAGGTCTGATTATATGGAGCTGCAATAAAGACCTTATCTAAGAGCTTACGCCTGCCTGCCTGCCTGTCTTTCTTCGGTGTTGGTCATCACCTCATTTTGGCGACGAGCGGAAACCAACCCACCGGCTCTACAAACCTCAACTCAACCCAACTATCCAGAAGTTTACCTGTTCCACGCTGTTCCTTACACTTGCTGTCTTCTGTGGACCATCGCCGCCTTCGCACTGGATTCCGGGGAGCATTTCATTTGCCTCTACGGTTTGTGCTTCATTCGCCATGCCGGGCCTGCTTAGTACTGGTTCAACCCTCCGTTCAATGTTGCCTAGCAACCCGGCCTACTCGGCACTCTTGCGGCCTTCTCTGCACCACTTCTACGCTGCCTGGCAACCAGCCTGACCAAGCCTGACTCCAGGGTAGGGGTCTCCCTACCAACGTCATCGCCTGACCCTGCGTCAAGACTTTGGTGCGGCCATCTTTGCCTGTGTGTGACCCTTCCACGTCACTATTAGGTCAACGCGCAACGTAACGGTGGCCATTTTGGTCAACTTCACCGTGAACTCCAACACGGAGACTTCGGCTTTCTTTTCGTCCTCTGCTGCATGTCTCTTCTCCCGGGGAGTTCCGATTGTCTCTCATGTGGATCGCCGTCACATTAGTAACGATAAGGTTTGACTTTCTCCATCTTCTGCAGTTCGGGATCCTTCCATCCCACAGTGCGGTCAATGACACCCCCAACTGGTGATGACCAACACCGAAGAAAGACAGGCTAAGTAATACTTCCCAGGGGCCATGCAAAACGTCACTCCCCCTCCGCTTTTTCTCTCCACCCCTGGTGATCCTCCCATACCCTGGCTAAAGTGGAAAAAGGTTTTCTCTAACTATGCAAGGGTTTGCGGTACATCACTAAATGCAGAGAGGAAATCTTCCCTCTTTCTACATTGCCTGGGTTCGGAGGGGCAAGAGGTATTCGAACACCTACCAGACCTTCTTGACAGTGAAGCTGTCTCTCTCAATGAATACGAAATCTGCATTAAAAAAATGGACTTGCATTATCTTCCCAAAGTGAGCATGATTTTAGAACGCTAACACTTTGGGAAGAGGATGCAAAGGCACGAAGAGCCTGTTGAGCAATACGTCACAGCTCTACGCAAGCTTGCTTCAACATGCTCATTCACTGGCAGTCTGGATGAAAGACTAAGGGACCAGCTTATGCTAGGCTGTTCTATGGATAAGGCAAAAGACAGTCTTTGGCAAAAGGACGATCCCCCTCTTCAAGAGGTGGTTACCACTATGAAAATGCATGAACACTCCAAAGCCTGCGTTGAAGCTATTCGCAAAGATACAGAAAGCCATAAGACTACCTCCACTGATGTAAAAGAGGTTAAAACCTCATCGGCAGACAAATCACACAAATCCAATCCACAAACTTCTCCTTTAGTGTCTAAGTCTACACATTCCTTTACAAACATCAAATCTTTTTCCGTAAAATGCTTCCGTTGTGGGAACCCAGGTCATGTAGCTAATTTTAAGGATTGTCCTGGCTGGAAGACTGTTTGTTCTATCTGAAAGAGGAAGGGCCATTTTTCGAAATGCTGCAGATCGAACAGAAATCAGAAGAAAGTAAGGGAGGTGGATATTTACGAGCAAGATGATGATGATGATCTGATTATTTGTCAAGTTAACGATCGAGAGGTTGAGGGTCCCATGGAACATGTTCTAATTAATGATAAGTCTGTTAAGATGTTATTCGACTCGGGAGCTAAAATTGCCCTTGTGCCTAAAATATTTTATGAGAAACATTTGTCTGGAAAAGTAAAGCTTTTTAAACCAGACATTGTCCCAAGAGGCTATGGTGGAGAAATAATTAATTTGTTGGGTTATTTTATGGGTACCATAGACTTTAAAGGAAGAATCACGGGGGGGAAAATATACGTATCCATGAAAGGTGATTCACTTATTAGTTGGTCTCATCAACGTGATCTTGGAGTATATCTTGACCCAAATGAGTCTCCCTCTGTTTGTTTAAGAGAACCTCCTTCAGTGGCTGTGGTCACTGATCGCAACATGTGGATTACTAAGTTTCCAGGTGTGTTTGATACTACGCTGGGTTGTCTTAAAAATTATGCACACATGATCAAGTTGAAACGTGATTCTGTACCTAGGGTGGCGAAGGTTAGGAATGTACCTTTGTTAGTTAAAGACAGAATGAAGTCCGAATTAGACAAATTGTTAAAGAATGGTGTCATACAAGAGGTTGAAGCCACTGAATGGGTCTCTCCGGTGGTGATGGCCCGCAAGGCCAACGGTGAGGCAAGATTATGTATTGACCTCAGAGAGCTCAACAAAGCTGTGGTTGTCGATCGTTATCCGCTACCAAATATTGCTGAAATGTTGTCCTCTTTGGGTGGTGCCTCCCATTTCTCCACGTTGGACCTCTCCTCGGCCTACCACCAGGTTAAACTCCATCCCTCGTGCCAAGATCTGACCACCTTCATCACCCCGTTCGGCACCTTCAAATTTCTCAGGATGCCGTTTGGGCTAATATCGGCTGCCTCAGTATTCCAAAGGGTGATGGAGAATATTTTGAGTGGCATTGAAGGTGTCAAAGTCTATCAAGACGATGTGCTTGTTCATGGTGTAAATTTGCAAGAGCATGATTCTAGACTGAAAGAGGTTTTGTCCAAGTTGCAAAACTCAGGACTCACCCTCAGGTTAGATAAGTGTAAATTCGACGTCAGGGAAATTGAATATCTGGGTCATCTGGTGTCTGGTTCAGGTATCAAACCTAAACCATCCTTAGTTGAAGCCATCTCCAATCTCAACTATCCTGTGAACAAGGGTGAGCTTGTCCAATTTTTGGGGATGGCAGAATTCTATAATAAATTTGTCCCTGGCTTTGCACAAAAAAACGGAAAATGTAAGAGCTCTGCTTAAAAAAGGACGTGAATTCACTTGGGACAAGTCTTGTTGTGACGAGTTTGATCTCATCAAGAGTTGCTTGAACAAGGCTCCTAATCTATCTAGCTTTGATCCTGCAAAAGAATCGTTCGTTATGACAGACGCTAGCTGTAAGGGGCTGGGAGCTGTTCTCTTGCAACCTGGCGTACACACTGACAACACCATTCTATTCATTTCCAGGCCGCTTAGAGGTGCAGAGTGTAACTACTCTGTGATAGAGAAAGAAGCTTTGGCTGTCTACTAGGCAGTTCGGAAGCTCAAAAAGTTTTTTTGGGGCAAGCATTTCTCGCTGGTCTCAGATCACAAACCTTTAAAAGAGGTGTTTGAAAAAAAAGGTATTGATTGTGTTTCCCATAGAATTAGGAAATGGGTAATTGCTCTGCAAGATTTTGGATTTCATGTCTCTTACTTACCTGGGGCAAGTAACATTCTTGCGGATTGTTTGTCTAGGCTCAGTGGTTCGGCTATTCCTGATGGTTGTGATGATGACTGTTTTCTTGGTGAAGACTCTGGGGAAGACCTGAAAGTGTGTGTTGTGACTGAAGGTGTTGTGACAGAGGGTGAATGGAAGGCCAGTCTGGTGAGTGATCCCATCTTACTGCGGGTCATCACCTATGTACGTGATGGTTGGTGCGAGAAGCGCGATTGTGATGACCAGGTTAAAGGGTTTTGGTGCGTGAAAGAAGAGTTGTCATGTTCAAACGAGTTGCTATTCAGAGGCGGTAGGCTTGTGGTTCCTTCAGACCTGCGTGACAAGCTTGTGGAGTGTGCCCACTCTAGTCACATGGGCATAGCCAAAACAAAGGAAAGACTCAGGGAAACATATTGGTGGCCTGCGATGGATGTTCAGATTGAAAGGTTGGTGCGCTCTTGTTCACAATGTGCCAACAGTGATAAGATTCTTAAGTGTAGGACTCAACCCATGGTCATCAGACAGCAAGCTAGTGGTCCCTGGGTTGATGTCGCTGTGGATATCCTGGGTCCTGTGAAGGTCAGAACTCAGGATCGTTATGTATTGGTGTGCGTGGATATGTTTTCCAGGTGGCCTGCAATTAAACTAGTTCATTCGGTGGACTCGTCTTCTGTGATCAGTTTCTTAGATGATCTCTTTTCTAGTGAGGGGTTGCCTGCTTCTGTGTTAACAGACAATGGAGTGCAATTTACGTCCGGTGCGGTTGAAGAATTTTCGAGTGAAAGGGGGATTACGCATAAGCGCGCCGCCCTCTACCACCCTGAATGCAATGGTGTAGTCGAAAGATTTGTGAGAGTGCTCAAGGAGGCCATGCAATTGGCTGTTGTCTCTAGTTGTGACTGGGAGGAAGCCATAAAAAAAAAAGTATGTGAATACAGGTTTACCCCACATTTATCCACCGGTGTTTCTCCTTTCACGCTGTTTAAAGGAAGGGTGGCTAGTACTCAGGTCAATCCTCTCTGGGTTACCTCTAGAAGAATGGAAGTTGGGGGTGTCATTGACCGCACTGTGGGATGGAAGGATCGTGAACTGCAGAAGATGGAGAAAAGGAAGCAGGAGTTTGATGTGAGGAATGCTGTGAAGAAGACTATTGTTCAAGTTGGGGACTGGGTTAGAGTGAGACTCCCTGATAGAGGGTTGGCAGGTCCAAGTTTGGACAACCAATAAGGGTTACCAAACTTCTGGGGAACGCAGTAAAAACCCAAGATCACAGGGTATGGAACCTTAACAGGATTGTTAAGTGTCCTTCCAAATGTATTGAGGAGAACTCCTCCAGTGGGGCATCTGCTCCTCCTGTTGCTCCTCCATGTCCTGTGGAAAGGAGACTTAGTAGGGTGAGGAAAATTCCTCTTCGTTTAAGAGATTATAGTTAGTGTATTTCGTGCATTTATTGACTGCACTTTGTGTATTTCACTTGTTCAATAACTTTGCATTTTTTTTTTTGTGTTTTTTTTTTCTTGTTGGTAAAAAAAGGGAGGTGATGTGGTGTTCTTGTCCTTTCCCGTCATTTATATGCTATGCTTTGACTCCCTCCTATTCTGTATTCCGTTCTATGTTGTTACCATGGAGCTACGTGGAGAATCTGAGAATGTTACTGCTTGAATTGATTGTCAGTTTCTTATGTCGGTTGTAGGATGAGGTCTGATTATATGGAGCTGCAATAAAGACCTTATCTAAGAGCTTACGCCTGCCTGCCTGTCTTTCTTCGGTGTTGGTCATCACCTCAACATGTTCAAGCCTGAACTATTATTTCTCTCAAAATCATCTGAGTGAACACCTGTGCCCAAGGTAGTGAATTATGTCGCAAAGAAAACACTCCAACCTCTCGAGAAGGAGGTTAGGGCTTTGCTGAGGGATGAATGCACATGCCCAACAATGGAGGGCAAAGGTACACTGACTCCAGAGAGAGACACTAAAATATCTAAGTTCTTAGCAAAATATATGAAGGATCTCAAGAAGGGAATAGACCATTTATAGAGACCCTGGCACAACAAACGCTAAGATTTTTTGGGCTCACTAACAAAAATATTGTACATAGCGGATGAGGCTAAGGCGTTGGGTGGCATCTGTCTCTGGACATAATTTCTGAATGGGTCCAGAAAGCAATCTTTATGTTTGGAAACACCAAATATGAGAACGGCATTGGCCCGTCTTAACGAAGGTTGATCAGAAGCTGGGAGACCTGACCATGCCAGAATCTGGAGCTGTTGCACAGCAGTGCCTTTTTGGAAACCCATTTGTGAAGAAGCTGTGGAAGGCTGTGGTTCCCTTCACCACCCTGGACAAAGCCCATACTTTGATAAGGAAGATCTTTGGAGGGACAGTCTTCACCAGTGCTGGAGATTCACGGGGTGTTTATTCGGCCATTTCGTACAGAATGATCCCCAGATATGACTAAAGACATTTTGGTGCCTCCTTCCCATCTAGAGGAAATGCCAGAGAAAACAAAGGCAGCTTCAGAGGAGGAGCAAACCCTCCTAGGCTATTCAGTTTTCCTTCTAAAACTACTGGGGGGGGGACTTCAGAGAGAAATGGATGCAGATCACAAGGGATCCGTGGGTCATGGGTGTTACACAGAGTTCTGTGGATTCCCATTGCAAACAGTAAGACTCAAACCCCTGGGGTTCACAGAATCAGAGACAATTCTTCTAGACACGAATGTGGAAGAGATGAAAAGGAAAAGAGACATTCGGAGATTGGCTCTCCACTCCAGGGTTTTTTTAAACAACTTATTCCTGATAAAGAAAAAGGAGAAAGGGTGCAAGTTAGTCGCAAATTTGAGGAAGTTCAACAAATGGCTAATTTATTGTCACTTAAAGATGGAACGAGTCCTTCTTCCAAGAGTTTGGATGGTTGGGTTAGTTCTGTTGAAAGGGAATTTGTTACTCTGCCTTTCGGACTGTCATTGGCTCCAGGGTGCTTCACCAAGCTACTATGCCTGGTGGTAGAGCACCTGAGAGTGAGGGGCATCAGGTTGATTAATTAAGTAGATGAAATATTGGTGATTAATCAATGCTCTCAGTAACTGAATTGCAACTTGAACATAACTATTTTGTTGTTTCAGAATCTGGGTTTTTTGATCATTCATAAGAAAGCAGAGCTGGGACTGAATCATTTTATGACCTTTCTGGGGTTTGTAATGAATTCAGTGGTAGCCATTTTAAGTCACCTGGTGAAGAAAATAGCAAGGATCAAAAAGAACTAACAAAAGTCCTCCTAACGGACAAGCTTTCCCTGAGACAGTTTTCAAGGATAGTGGAACTTCTTTTGTCATCTATTTAGGCTACATTTCCAGGGCCACTTCATTAGAGGACACTCCAGAGGTTGAAAACCTCTCATCTCAAGAGAGAAATGAAATGAATGAAATGAAATTTGTACTTGTAAAGCGCACCCATACCCCCAAAGGGGTGTCCAGGCGCTGTACGCATACCGCTGTGGAACCCTTCCTGGCTTTTCCCTGTGAAATGTCCACTCCTGGGCACCCCCAGGGTGAAGCCAGGCATCCCAGCGCTGTTGGGGCCGTTGTGGAGATTAAGCAAGCTATTGCCCAGAGTTGCAGAGTGGGACCCATGATTAGAATAGGCACCGAGGCGAGAATTATCAGGTCCGAGGAAATTGAGCCCAAGACCCGCCGAGGCGGGGATTGAACCCTGGTCCCGGGCCAGATCTCTGCATCAGGGTCTGCCGCTCTAACCATTGAGCAACTCAGAGTTGGTGATGTTGTCACAGGATGCCAGGATGGAGCCAGTGATAGCTGGATTATATGGAGGCCTGGAATGTTATGTTATGTTATTGTGTCTTATAAAGCGCGACAGCTGCCCCAGCAAAGGGGCGTCCCGGCGATAATGTAGGAAAGACTGACATAGCAACAGAGCAGGCACGAACTAAAATGAAGGGTAGAGAAAAGTCTTAATGGCCTTCCTAAATTCTAAGTAATTATTGAGGCCACGAATCTGCACAGGGAGTGTGTTCCAAAGAGTGGCAGCTCTGTAGCGAAAGGAGCGGCCGCCGGCACGAGCTCTACGTATCCGGGGAACCACCACCAAGTGCTGGCCCTGTGAGCGGAGAAGCCGTGGTGGGGCTTATGGCGAAAGGAGGTTGGCCAGAATAGAAGGGGTGGCCAGTTTCAAAACCTTAAAGGAAGTACATAAGGTTTTAAATTCGATACGCCTGGCCACCAGTAATCAATGAAGGCGGCGGATGTCGTTGGACACAGAGCAAGACTTGCGCAGGCCTAAAAGGGTTCTAGCTGCTGCATTCTGTGCCCTTTGCAACCTCACAACCGCCGCCTTATTGGACCCTAGATAGAGGGAGCAGGCATAATCAAGTCTAGACAAAACCGTCGCCTGAATGATGACCTGACGCGTAGACGCGTCAAAGAAGCCCAGCAATGGTCTGAGCCCTCGTAAAAGTCCAAAACAGGTCCCTGCTGTTTTTTTGGTTTGGACTCGATAGTTTAAGGATGAGTCCAACCAAACCCCTAGATTTTTTACAGCTTGTTTGGGGGAGGGGGGGCTTGCCCAATCTGGCTGGCCACCAGAGATCATTCCACAGACCATGGTCCCTACCTACTAACAGTACCTCTGACTTGTTGGAATTCAGTTGGAGGCAGTTGTCAGTCATCCACTCGGCCACCCGCAAGGTCGCCCCGAAACTTAAGGGCGTCCCGCTCGGTGTTATTAGAGAGTGCCACCACCAACTGAGTATCGTCAGCGTAGGAGACCATGGTCAAACCCCTGCTAATGGCTACTGCAGCCAGAGGTTGAACATAGATGTTAAACAACAGGGGACTGAGGGAGGAGCCCTGTGGCACCCCTTGTTTAACAGGATATTCGCCAGAAGCAAACGGGGGAGCTGTTACCGAAAATGACTTCTCATGGAGAAATGAGGCAAGCCACTCCAGTGCCAAATCCGTAATTCCTGGGGGGGCGCTAGGTGGCGCACATCCAAGATGGCCGCACACCTGTGAGGCTCTGGAGGCTTGGCGACTAAATCCTTTAATTATCCTCTACCCTAACTCGGAAATTAGCACCACGACGCTACGCACCTGTCCTACTGCCCTCCGGGCACCTCCGGGGAAAAAAATCGGGCCCCTCGCGCTCTCGAGGACACCGCTGGTGCGGGATATCGGCGGCGGCTGCCTGCGGAGCTGCGAGACTGGAGAACCTGAGCGGCGGTCGCTGATACTGGAGACCCGGGGATCCCACGTGGCTGTGGGCCCGGCGTGGACTGCGCTGCTCCCTGGCTTCCCGACGCAGACACCTCTTTGTTGCCGGCCTGGCACGGGGCGGGAGAGCACCGCAGGAGACTGAGTGAGGCCCGGCTGGGGGCTATTGACACAGCAAGAAACGGAGTGGCGCACAGGCACGGAGAGGAGAAGCCCTGCCGCCATCTTTCGGTATAAGCGGATGCCGCGAGTGAAGGGGACCGCGCAGTGGCGCATCGCAAGCGACTCACCCCAGTAATCCTGCGGCTGACCAATGCCGTACACGCTGTGAACTGCCCGGCAGGGAGGGAACGGGAAGTATACGCTGATCCCGGTGGGCGAGAGCTGTGGGGATAAGCAACTGGGACTCCTGCCCGTGCCGCCGCCATTACACATTGTGGACAGCTGGTAGGAGGACGAATATTTGTTTACTGTACCTCGTTTCCCCCGGGAGGTCAGAGGCCAAAATTACGTCCTGATCTCCTCCTGCTTGCCGGACAGCGGAAGATCGCCTCTTGAGGAATAGAGTCCCCCCTGGAGGAAACGCATGTGCCTGTGGGGTGAGGCCCGCGGGGAACATAGCTGGGCCCTACTCAATGAGTCCTACATTCAGCAATAGCTGCCAGGGCCCTGAGTTTCATACGGAGGAGAGGGCTATGCGAGGGGAAACCTGAGATTCCATCGCGAATCCTGATGAGGATAACCACCTACCTGCTGCATTAGTTCTACTCCTGCACTCGACATACTGCTCTGAAATCTGGGGAAACACTGCCTGCCTGCAGTGAAACAGATCCTCCAGTATACAAGACGATAAAGAGCAGACGTTACAGACCCCCCTGATTATAAGTCTGTAGGTAACATTTGCCTGCGTTTACCCATTTGCTTGCCTCCTCACGCTTTGCTCGCCCTACATACCAGGGAGTACGCGACGCAATGGGGAAACCAGATGGCCGCCAACCTCGTCTCACCTTTGAAAATAAGAAAGCAGCTTCCAGATCCACGTCTGCTGATTCGGGACCGGCTGGCACGGACCAGTCGCAGATCTCCGCGCCAACACAGGAGGATGAGGTAAAAACAATACTCCTGGCTATGAAACACAGTCTAGCTGACCTATCGGGAAAAATGGACACAATGAATAGCAGACTGGACTTTCTCGTCCAGAAGGTCGACAAGCATGATGGCCAGTTGAAGGAGGCGGAACGCCGCATCTCGGAGACTGAGGATGCTACATCCCAGATGCAACAGCATATGTCGCAAATGGACAAAGTGCTCAAAATTATCGCGGCAAAAAACAAGGATTTGGAGGCCCGCAGCCGCCGAAACAACGTTCGAGTTCTTGGCATACCAGAGAGCACAAGCACTGGGCGTATGGAGGACTTCATAGAACGCCTTCTCACTGGCACCTTCGGAGCGGACTCTTTCTCATCGCAACTGGTGGTCGAACGAGCCCACCGCTCGCTGGGACCCCGACCGCCGCCAGGAGGACCTCCTCGACCTATAGTTGCACGTCTCCTAAACTATCGGGATCGAGATGCTGCACTCAGGAGGGCAAGGGAACAGAAGACACTACACTTCGAGGGTAATGTATTTACCATCTACCCAGATTTTACCATGGCGGTTCAGGAGGCACGACGCAAGTTCCTGCCAGTCAAAATAAAGCTACGCAAAGCTCAAATCGACTATGCCCTCATGTACCCTGCACGACTTAGGATAACGCATCAAGGCAAGCAGACATTCTGTATTAACCCGCAACAGGTGGAGGACTTCCTGAAGACCAGTCAACGCAGATCCCCGCGACAGGACCAGGCTTCCGGATCCTCATCTCCAGCTGTGGACTGAGCTGGGACATGGACGGCCGCACTGTGGGCTCCTAGCTTTGGTCTCCTCCCCCGATTTGCGAGGGGAACGCTGTATGTTGTAGCTGAAGTGGGGAGGCCCCAGGGGACTTGTCATTCCCAGCTTGGTTAAAAAAGGCGCCCGACGAGATGAACAGAAATGGACACAGACAGCTAAGTGCCCTTTGGGCTTAATTCTCCTAGTTCTAAGATACATAAATGCAAAGATTACTGCATATGGGTAGGGCTGACACAAACTCTCGCCAGGCACCCTTCCCCTTCCACTCTATTTCCTCCCCTTACACCGGGACATTTGGGAACTGCTATGCAGAAGAGTTGGGACATGGGAAGGTTTCGTGACCCACTTGCGCCCCCCCCCTATGGGAGATCCCCCTGAGTGTTTTTTTTCTCATTTCCTTTTGTTGCTTTGCTGTCTGCCAAGTTGGCTTTGTTTGACCAAGACAACACAGTTCATTTGTCTAGGACGTATGGGTGGGTACCTTAGTACCGGCACGATTGGGGTGCCGTTGTGGGTGGGGGTGGGATGGCTGTCAATCAGTTGGCCCAATGCCGACTCACTAGGGGGAATGTTGGGGGGAAAGTTGGGGATGGGAATGTTATATACTGCAGCTATGTTTATGCGACAGCAGCTACTAGTCTTACACATCTGTTATGGATCACACATTTGCTCTAACACCATAGATTCATGCATTGCGTCGTGGCGCTACATTCTTATATACACTGGGCTTTGGGATGTCGCTGCACACTGACCCACAGCGAATTAAAATGATAACATGGAATGTCAGGGGCCTTGGAGATCCCCGCAAACGTCGACAGATACTGGCGTATCTGGACAGACACCACATCCAAGTAGCAATGCTGCAGGAAACACACACAGACCCCAGACGTCCAAACTGCTTCGGAGCTCGATGGGCTTCTGCTCGTGTCTTCTCCTCATACTCCACATACTCGCGCGGCACGGTGATACTGGTGAAGAAGAATACACCCTTTATACTCGGGGGCACTTATAGCGACCCCATAGGGCGCAGCTGTTTACTCTGGGGTACACTGGGCACACAATCAGTCACCCTGGTATGCTGCTATGGGCCGAACACAGACGACCCTGACTATTTCACAACATTGTGGGGGCAAATAATTAAGGTGGGATCCATTCACGTGTTATGGGGCGGCGATTTTAACACAGCCCTGCACCCCTCCCTGGACAGATCCAATCCCCTTCCGTGTCACTACACCAACACACGAGAGGCTCTTTCGCAATTATTTTTAGATCAAGGGTTAATAGATGCGTGGCGATATGTACATCCAGCGGACAGAGAGGGCACCTTCTACACGGCCGGGCACCGGACCTGGTCGCGCCTAGACTACTGGATATGCTCCCGGGGAGTCAGCACTTGGATTCACTCAGTAGAGCATATGGCCCGAACATACTCGGATCATGCGCCTGTGTGCCTTGAGATAGTGCCGCCTAACTCCATAGCTTCCCCACGCTGTTGGAGACTGGTGCCGGAAGCGCTTCTGGATGCGGTGTTCCAAGCGGAGATTGCTGAAGAAATAGCTGATTTCTTCGCTCGGAATAAGGGCTCCATTGCAAGCGTGGGCACGATATGGGAAGCCTTCAAAGTCACTATGCGCAGCACATGCATGGCCAAAAGTTTTGGGGTCTTGCGTGATATACGGAGAACCTTGCGGCGCCTTGAATCAGAGCTGAAACAACTCGAACTAGACATGTGGGATAAGAAATCGGGTATCCACGGGGCATTACTCCGAGAAAAACTAACAGACTATACCACCACTGCAGACCGGGAAGCAAAATTCAAAGGCAAATACTACATCGCCCGCAGATACGGGGAGGGGGAGAGGCCGGGCAGGGCGTTGGCGACTGAAGTTCGACAACCCCGCTTTTCCAATTATATATTGGACGTGGTGGACGGTAATGGGGTGCGACATAGAGACAGCTTGGACATACTGCATACCTTTTCTGACTTCTATGCAGATCTGTATAGATCGCGTCATGAAGACCCCCCGGACTTTTCGCACTACCTTGAAGATATAGCGTTAGGGTGGCTGGGCGATCACCAGCGTGAATTCTTGGCAGCGCCTTTCGAGGATGATGAGATCCGGGAAGCCATCATGCAAATGAAATCGGGCAAAGCTCCTGGGCCCGATGGTTTACCCCGTAGATTTTTACAAAATGTACCTTGACCAACTGCTCCCAGTATTGAAAGAGGTCTTCATGGAGGCCCAGGAGGCTCAGTCTTTGCCTGAATCAATGAGGGAGGCGCTCATTATGTCTTTGCTAAAGCCCGGTAAGCCTGCGGACCAATGCGAGTCCTATCGCCCCCTTTCTCTAATTAATACGGACGCAAGAAATACTCGCCAAACTATTGGCCAATCGTCTCAAACTCCTCATGGAAAACCTGGTCCTTCCGGATCAGGCCGGATTCATCCCCGGTAGAGCAACGTCCCACAATCTTAGAACGCTTTTCTCTATACTGCAAAATGTGGACCCAGGGCTGGCACTAGTGGCGGTCTTCCTTGACGCCACAAAGGCCTTTGACTCGTTAGAATGGGAGTATCTGTTTACCATACTCCAGAGTATGGGACTACCCAAGGGCTTTTTGGCCTGGATCCGACTTCTATACACGTTACCGACAGCGAAAGTTTTGATCAATGGCCATGTATCTCCCTCAATTACCCTTTCGCGCGGCACAAGACAGGGATGCCCACTTTCTCCCCTGCTCTTTGCTCTTGCCATGGAGCCACTGGCAGCCAAGATCCGGCAACATCACCAGGAGAAAGGACTACGATGTTTTTTACGCCCAATCCTCATATCTCTCTACGCAGACGATGTCACACTATATATCAAAGACCCGCACCATAACCTTAATTCAATTCTCCGGGAATTTGTTAAATTTGGCGGCCACTCTGGAATACATATTAACTGGGCTAAATCCCAAATCTTCCCACTGACGACTGCGGTTGTACCCTTCGAGGCAGACTTTCCCATTACGTGGTGCTCGGAGGAGGTGAAATACCTGGGGATAACGGTCACGGCAGACCGCGAGGAACTCATGAGGGCAAACTATGGCCGTGCATTAGAGCATATAACAGGCTGCATCACTCGATGGAATGCTCTCCCACTCACCATGGCGGGCCGCATCTCCCTTATTAAAATGGTGGTGCTTCCAAAATTTTTGTACTTATTTCTAAACATCCCATACGATCCAGGACGCCATTTTTTTTCTGCTATCCGAACGGAGCTGATCCGACTGGTCTGGGGGGGCAAATAGCCACAAATAAAATGGGACACACTCATGCGCCCATATTCACAGGGGGGTTTTGACGTCCCGGATATGGAACTGTATTACATATACGCCCAGGCACATTATGCCCATTTCTGGTTCCACCCACCTCGGTATACACCTCATGTTGCTACCGAACACTGGCTCGCCGACCCTATCCCATTGGAGGGAGTCCTACTATCACAGATCAAACCTCGAGAACCCCGTCCCACCTCCGTGGAATGCACGCTCCTAGCTTGGCGCCGCATTGCTACCCGCTTGCAGACGCCATGCCTATACTCACCTCTGCTCCCACTTACATACCACTCAAAGATGCCGTTACTGCAGGAAGGGATTTTCAAAAAGGTTGTTAAGGCGCGGCGACTCCACTCCTGGGGAGATCTATATTTAAATGGTAGTTTCCGTACTCTCCAACAGCTCTACCCAAATCCCCCTCCTTCTACTATGGAAATGTTCTTATATGCTCGCCTACGTCATGGGCTCAGGGACTGCAACCCAACGTATCCTGTGGAGCCCGTAGTGGTAGCCCCGCTGCACAACATACTCCGCGCCCCCACCGCAACTCATTTAGTGTCCACACTATATCACAGCTTATACACTGACACTGAATACCCTCAATGTGCTGCCCGGGACAAGTGGTCGACTGAATTGGCACTCCCCATTTCTGACACACAGTGGGTTTTTTGCTGCAAACAAACTGAAAACATCTCTGCTAGTAGCCGATTACGAATCACACATTATAAATTTCTCCATCGCAGCTATTACACTCCGGCGAAATTATATAGATTTGGGTTGCGAGATACCAGTAGATGTGATAGATGTAGGGCGGAAAACGCTGACTTCCTCCACCTTGCTTGGGACTGCCCAGGGATATATACCTACTGGCAACAGGTTTTTACAGCACTAGATTGCATGACCTCTTTGTCCATTGCGCGATCCCCCTGGTGGCTTTACTTGGGTACACTGAGCAACTGCCGGTGACACACCGTAAATTTGTATCCTTTTGCCTCGTGCTGGCTAAACGGCGGGTGGCTTGTAGATGGGGCCGCGGAAGGGCACCTAAATTTAAGGAATGGATTGGAGATATGGCACTATGGCAGGAACAAACATGTCTGTATGCTGAACTTCTCCCAACCTCCTCACGTCCCCGGGACATATGGGGCCCATTACAGACATACCTAATGGAACACCCAACCGCCATTACTGGGGAACCCTGACACTTACCAGGAGTAATTGTACCACCTCGGCCCTCCTATTACATGCTCTGATTGATTATAGGTGCTGGTACCCTCTGCACGAGACACCCCTATCAGATAACTAGACAACAAGCCCTGACATTTCTTGAATGTGCTACTACTGTAATGACAATGCAGTGACATACCACAAAGTAACGAAGTCCCACGATGCATGTATGTTTTTTTTTTTAAAGTAACACTGGTATATATGTTGTATAATATGCCATGCCTTGATGTATAACTTGCTGACCATCTTTTGTGTATGCTGTACACGGTTATCATGTACCATCCCTAACATGTAAATAAAAAAAAATAAAAAAAAATTTAAATCCGTAATTCGTACCTCCTCAAGGCGTCTCAACAGTATGTCATGAGACACAGTATCAAACGCGGCGCTCAAGTCCAGCAGGATCAGCGCCGAAGTTTGCCCCTCATCCATTGCTGACCAAAGATGTTCTGTCACGGCCAGGAGAGCTGACTCCGTGCTGTGACCTGGCCTAAAGCCGTTCTGGGAGGGGTCCAGTATGTTATTCAAGGCCAAAAAATCAGACAGAAGGAGTTCACATATGCTTCTGTGATCTTTGCCGCCCAGGAAGCGGAGAGATGGGGCGGTAATTTTCTGATTTGGCTGGGTCAAGCGCAGGTTTTTTAAGTAATGGAATTACCTTGGCCTGTTTCCAAGCCCTGGGCACCGTAGCTGTACTGAGGGAGAGCACTATTCATATCAGTCAGGATTTTGTGATTTTATCAGACACTAGTCATTGGGGCTGGTGCACCAAGTTTGGAGACATCTCCATGGGGAGCAGATGGCAAGAAAAAGACCTGCATCTCCACAGTAAATGTCTGGAGTTATTAGCAGGATAGTTTGTGATCACGTCACTGATGAACAACAGGGTTTCATGCTATATCCTTCTAAAGATGGACAATGTGTCCACAATCAGATATATCAACCTTCTTCATGACGTACTATTCAAGAAACTAGCAGAGATTGTGTAGAACTACTGGCATTTTTGCCTGGAGCATCAGATATCGGTTCCAGCAGAGTACTTTCTTGGTCACCAGAACTTAGTTGTGGAGTGGAACTCCAGGACCATTCAGGATGCAAACAATTGGATGTTGGACCTCAGAGTATTCATGGCTCAGATGCATATATGGGGTCCATGTGAGGCAGATCTCTTTGCATCCAGGCTGAGTAATCAATTGCAGGAGTATTGCAGCTGACATCCAGATCCTAGGGTGGCAGCAATGGATGTGTTCTTTCCAAATTGAATTGGAGCTCAGAGGTAGGTTTTCTTCCCTTTTGCCCTGATAGCTAGGGTGTCGGCATGAAGGCTTTAAACCGTGACAGTTTGCAACACCCATCACCCCGTTCCGAGATGGATCAACCTCAAGCTTTAGCCCAAGAACTACAATTGCGTGATGAAAACATAACTGTGCATCAGGCCTCTGTTTCCAGAACTTCTGCTATTCCAGTGGTTTCTCCTGCCATTGAACGTTTTTCTGGCGACCCAAAGAAAGTAAAAGAGTTTCTTGACTCTTTGATTGTTTTCTTTGCTTTTTGTCAAGCCCAGTTTTTGTTAGATCAGGCTAAAGTTTGATATCTAATAAGAGCCTTGTCCATATCGGCATTAGCTTGAGTAACCCCTTTAGTACCCGCTGAAGATCGCAGCCTTTCAAAATATGCCACCTTTTTAACTTTAAGCGAATGTTCAAAAGGCATAACCTTGAATTTTCAGTTCATCATCAACAAGTCAGCAAAGTACTAAGCATGCTTCGAAAAACCTTTTTGGTAAGCAAGAGAAATGTGAATTTGATCTAACTGAGCATTTTGAATAAATAGCCAAGATTCCTCTAGGGTTCCTCAATAGGTGTCGGCAATTCTGGAGTGGCCAATTCCTTCCAACATCAAGCAGACTCAGTGTTTGTTTAAATTCACCGATTTCTAATGACAGTTTATGGGTGACTTCCCTCATCTAACCAGTAACATCATCCGATTATTAAAAAAAAAGTATATGTTTATTTAAGTTTTCCACTACGATTCCTCAGCTGATAAGGCCTTCAAGGGTCTAAAGCTAGCTTTCCCTTAAGCTCCAATTTCGCAGCATCCTGACCCCACTAAATGTTTATTGTTGAGATAGATGCCTCAGAGAGAGCTATTGGTGCAGTCCTCTTACAGGCCCAAAATGACAATGGTTTGGATCACCCCCTTTTTTTAGTTTTCACATATTCTGTCAGATTTTGAAAGAAACTATTCAGTCCTTGGAAGAGAACACCTGGCTAGGAAATTGGCTCATCTGAGCGAAGACATTTTTTAATGGGAGCTTGAGAGCCCTTTGAGAATTGAACGGATTACTGGAATTTTCAGCATCTCAGGAACATGCAGTGCATGAACAGTTGACAGGCTAGTTGGATATACTTTTTCAATCAATATGATTTTTGTATTACTCGTATTACTGGCTTAATTAATCTTGCTGATGGTCTTTCCCATAGATATCCTGAGTCTCCACCTGCCTATAGGCAGAATGTCTTTCCTCTGTAAAGGATTATAGGGCTGTTACAATCTTTCCTCGAGAAGAAATTTGTTCTTTTTGGTAGCCGTACATTTGAGTAGACACTGAACTTTATGTTAATTCTTATTCAGTCGGTGCCCAGGGAAGAACTTCAAATTCTCATCCATCTGGATTCCTTCAACCAGTACCACCGAGCCTTGGCATACTATTTCCACAGATTTCATCATGGCCTTATTGCCATCTGAGGGGAACCAGGCTATTATGGTAAACACTGATTCTTTCCCAATAAATTGATCATTTTACGGCCTTGAAAAGATTAATTTTGGATAAGACTTTGGGACAAATTAATTTCAAGAATTTTTTCAATTACATCGCTGCTCCAAATTATTATTTCTGATTAAGGTCTGTAGGAAACTGGGTTTTTGTTGCAGTAGTCCCCCCACTTTTTGTTTGGTATTTGATTCAACTTTTGACTGAGGTACACTGGGTTCCTGCTAACCAGGTCCCCAGTGCCAGCGTTCCTTCCCATAAAACAAGACAACTGGTCACTTGATCCCCAAGTGACCAGGCTTTTAGCACCTCTGTAAGTCCCTAGTAAGTGGTAACTTTGGTGCCTAGGGCATAGGTACTAAAGAGGGTTCTTAAGAGCTGCAGCATATCTTGTGCCACTCGAAGGAACCCAGTACCAAACTCATACAGACTGCCACTGCATGATGTGTGACAAGGTGCTCTAAAAAGTGAAAACACAACATGGCACACAGCCTGAGTGCCATGCCAGCAGACACTGCATGCAGTATAGGTAAATCACCCCTACAGCAGGCCTTACAGCCCTAAGGCAGGGTGCACTATACTACAGGTGTGGACATATCTGCTTGAGCAGATATGTCCCTGCGCTGGTCAGTTCAATTTCTGCCAGTACAAGTGATCAGGTAGCAAGTTTCCCAGCTACATGATGGATTTATTAATACATGCACCCAAAGGGCACCTTAGAGGTCCCCCCTGAAAACATACCATTACTGGTGTGCTGACTGACTGGTCTAGCCGGCGTGCCACCACAGACGAGTTTCTGATCCACACGGGGAGGGCTTTTGCACTCAGGAGGTCAGAAACAAAGCCAGGTAGCAGGTGTTTACACCCCCTCCCACAGAATGCAAATTAGCATTCCAAGAAAGGGAGCTTCAAAGAGCCCACCGCCTTTGGTATGTGAATCTGGCTTCCCTCATAGGAGAGGATGCCGACCCCCCTGTCCAGGGCCCATTTGGCGCCTGGACAGGTGGGACAGATGGGAAAATTAGTAGTCAGAAAGGTGTGTTCATCTTTGTGATGGCAAACTTAGGAATTCTGGAACAGGGTTATAGCCACTTTCCACAGGAAATGGTCATAAAGGGAGCATAGAGACACCAGGGGTTAGTAGCCCATTGGCTCCTACCCTACTCTCCCGTCTGGAGGAAGTCATGTTTTTTGGGTAAAAGAAATTCCCAACTTCTTAGACAGAAGTGAGAATATTTTCCGGAATGGCTGGCTACTACCAACAATGGATACCAAACTTTTCATTGGTTGCGAAGCCTTTGATAAGGCTGATGCATGTGGATGTCAATGACCCGATGCAAAGGATGATGAATGCATGGAAGCCTTCCAAGAGCTTAAATATTTACTTTCCAGTACACCCGCTCCTGGAATGCTATACTATACAAAAGATTTTGTGCTCTTTTATCACAAAAGAGATGGGTGCTCATTGTCTATACTAACACAAGTTCTGGTGGTCACAGCTTTGCCTGGTTGTCTCAAAGCGGTTGCAGAAGTTAGCCTTAGCATACAGCAAACAGAAGGGATTGTGATGGGTTATCCTTTGATTGTTATGGCACCTCACTTGGTTGAGATTCTTATTTCTCGCTCTAGAACACAGCATATGACAAATAACCAGATATGAGAGAATTATTCTGGCAGTGGAGCATGTTTCCATCCAAAGGTGTAATACACTAAATCCAGCTTCTTTACTGTCTACTCCGGAGGGAAAGGATGAAAATGAATTTGACCATGACTGTGTCAATGCAGCCGAGTTATGTACAAAAACAAGACCAGATATACTGGATGTTCCTCTTACAAATCCTGACCATACTCTTTGTGGATGAATCATGTCTAAGAGATAGGTATGGTATCCTAAGAGCTGCTTATGCTGTATGTACTCTAAGTGGAGTAGTGGAAGCTTCCTACTTGTGCCAAATAACTGCTGCACAAGTGGCTGAATTAATTGCCCTTACCAGAGCCTGCTGTAACTTAGAAGGTTCAAGAGTCACGATTTACACTGACAGCCAATATGGATTTGGAGTTGTGCATGAGTTTGGTCAGCCATGGCCACAAAGAGGATTTTTAACCTCTGCTGGCAGTCCTATAAAAAAATGGACCGTATGTTCGAATTTACTAAATGCTCTTCAATTGCCAAAGGAAATTGCAGTTGTGAAATGTGTTGCACACAAGAGCGGAAATGATTTTGTGACAAGTGACAATCGCTATGCGAATGAAGTTGCCCGATTCTGCACTCTTGAGCCTAGTACTTTTCACTTAAATGAATTATGTAATACAGAAGGAGAAACTGTGACAAATATGTTGATTTATACTGTACACACTTTTAATAAATTAAGGGAATTACAACATCCTACCCCTGAAATTGAAAAGGCTAAAATGGGAAAGAATGGGATGTACAAAAGATGCTAGTGATATTTGGGTGTCAACTGAAGGAAAGCCTGTACTTCCAGATTCCCTTTTGCCAGCTATGGTGCAACATATGCATGGTCTGAATCATGTAGCAAGAGATGGGATGGTATTCACGTTTTGTACATATTGATACAATCCGCAGTTCAGAATGATTGCAGAAGATTACTGTATGAGGTGTATGATCTGTCAAAAGTAAATGTGGGCAAAAGAGTAGCTGTAGAAATGGGTCACAAATTTGAAAGTCTGTCGGTCTGTTTAACCACCTCCAAATAGATTTCCTGGAGATGCCTCAATGTAATCAGCTAAGGCACATCCTTATGATTGTCTGTTTTTTTTCACGTTGGGTTGAGGCTTATCCCACCCGAAGATGTGACAGCCTAACAGCTGCCAAACTATTGTTGCGGGAGTTAACAGTGAATTTTGGCATGCCAGCTCATCTTGAATCTGATCAAGGAACCCATTTTAAAAATGAGATCATGCAGTTTCTATGTACCGCTTTAGGGATTGACCAAAGATTCCACTGTAGCTATAGACCAGAAGCCTCTGTAGTAGTGGAAAGGCTGAATGGAACTATCAAAGCTAAGTTAGCAAAGGCTTGTGCTGCTACACCACTTAAATGGCCCGACATTGTTCCTCTGGTGCTCATGAGTATCCAAAGCACCCCATGCAAAAGAATTGGATTGTCACTGCATGAAATATTGATGGGAAGAGATATGCGTATACTCTCTGTACCAGCAGTGGTCCTGTTGAATATCACAGATGACATGGTCTTGAATACTGCAAAGAATTGTCTGATGTGGTGCGTTCTATTTCTCATCAGGTTGACACTGCTACCCCAGCAGTACAAGACTCTCTGGGGCATGACTTGAACCCGGTGATTGGATCCACATCAAGAAACATGTTCGAAAGTCCTGTCTGGAAGAGGAGTAGGGTGGATTCTACCAGGTGATCCAGGTTATTAACACTGCTGTCAAACATGCTTATCTCCTGATTTGGCTACATGTCACCCGCACCAAGAGGGGAAGGGACGAAGGGGAAGAAGTAGAGTTAACATCTGTCAATTTTCCCAGTCGCCTGCAATTTGAGGTGTTTGAGGCTTCAGAAGAGGATGAAAAAGACCAGACTGGGAACCTACCATCTCCATTGAATGAACAACCTGTTGAATGAGAGACTGATGCGGATGCTACAAACCCAGTGACTTCTGTGATACCAACAACTGGGCTGAGAATACGCATGCGCAGAGGCAGTAAAAATTTGTGGAAAGCTGAAGCTAATCTGCCACAACAACCTGCCAGAGAGACTGAGTCTGAAACCGAACAAAAAGAAAGAGAACAAAATACATCTGAATCAAGAATTCCGAGCACTTCAAGGGAATAATGGCCAAAGAAAACAACTCTTAGAAATAGACTATTGACACATAAGACAATATCAGAAACGATTAGGGAACATAGTGAGATAGAACTAGAACATTCAGACATTCTTGACTTTGACTCAGAATCAACTGTTGTAAAACAACCAAAGAGAGAGTGAAAAGTGAATAGAAAATATGCTGGTCCAGACTGGACATATTATGCAAAGATCAAAATTAATTCAGATGATTGTCTGACAGACTCAGATGAACCTTCGTGAGACAAAACAAATGAGAAAATAGGCATGCTAGAATTTGAATATCACCAACTGCCAAACGTTAAAAGGATAATTATAGATTTATGGTAACGGTTAAAGGACAATACCCCTTAATGGCATCCAGCTGAGCCAGAATAAAAGATCCTAATAGTTTCTGAGATAAGGTAGAGACAATAAGTTAGTTATTAGAGGACTAATACTTGTTTATTTAGAGGTTTCTTTGAATAGATCTAAGTTGGTCTCGGTGCAGTCACACTGCAAATTTATAGTTGTGCGTATGGCAGTTGAAATTTCTGTAGCTATGTTTGGATGGCTGTAAGATGTTTCTTTGCTGGGGGTGGTGACTTTCCCAATCCACGTAATTTTTCTGTTGCTTCTGTAACTAGACCTCCATCACATGAGGGAGATGTACCTGCTGTTAATGGAGAGAATTTATATTTGTGGGCTACTAAACATTTGTCTCATACTTATAAAGGGTTAAAATCAAAGGAACAGTGTGCGTATATGATGAAATTGTTTATTCCTTTAACTAACAAAAGCATTACTGATCATAATATCCATCAAATTAACGCAGATGAAAGCATTTTCATAGATGAATTGAATGAAAGGATAAGAATAGATGAAGAAAAGGGGGAAGAGAAAACAAATGCTGCCCATGTCATTGGGAAAGGTGAAGGGACTTTAAAGGAGCCTCCTCCTAGATTGAGTCTTCAGATTAATAAGAAAGGAGCATTATGTATGGTACGACAACCAGAGGGAAATGAGAAAGTTGAGAAATTAGGATGGAGTGAGTGTGAACACAGTTATCTAGTAAAAGGAAAGACTCTTTCCAATGACTCTAGTGTTTAAGGCATATATTATGTGTGTGGTAAATCAGCTTATTTCCAGTTACCACATAATTGGGTGGGTAGTTGCTATGCTGCACTAGTCTTTCCTCGAATATATCATACGAATAAGTTTGATCTTCCTCCGAAAAGTACATTAGACAAGTAGATGAAGTTTCAAGTTGATTCTTATTGATATTTGTGGAGCACTCCAGCTATAGAAGTGGCCCAGAAAGATGTAAAGATTAGAAAATTGTCTACCTTAGTTTACAGGTTTGCTACTAACACCACAGGTGCTTTAATTGTGATTAATAAAGAAATGCTTGCAATGCAAGCTGTAATTATGCAAACCACCTTGTGTTGGATTTGCTCCTTGCAAATGAAGGTGGAGTTTGCATTTCATTAATGCTCAAGAGTGCTGTGCTTACATTCCTCGCAAAGATAATCAGCTCAAATATTAACATTACAAACAATGCATAAATTAACTGAACTAGAAGAGACAGGTGCCTGGGAAGGATTTGGATCATTCTTCAGATCAATTGGTAATGGCTTTGCAAAGCTAGGCCAGTGGTTGGAAATCGTAGGCGGAGGAGTGTTGAAGTTGCTATTAACCCCAATTTTTGTAATATTAATTGGCATTGCATGTTTGCTTGACATGTTGCAAAGGAATTTCATTATCAAAGGGAATAACTTGTGGTTATAAGGAATATGTCAGCAACGAGAGGGAGAAACCGAAAGAGACTTGATGTCAAAGTCGAGGAGATGCAAAGTGATCTTTATGATGATCAATAAATCATCATTTTTATAGCGCAGCACTTTCACCCCTAGGGGTATCTGGGCGCTGTGGATGTGACGTCTCCGTCGAAGAGTCAGTTCAGAAATAAGCAGAAAGAGAAAAAAATAAATGTCAGAAACAAGCAGAAAGAGGGAAAATAAAGGTCAGAATCTAGCAGAAAGAGGCAAAATAACAGGCAGAACTAGCAGATAGAGGCAAAAATAGAGGGCAGAAAACGACCAGAAAGCAAGCAGAAAGGAAGACAGAAAATGAGCATAGGAGGCACAAACCTAAGGTAGCAGACTACGGGCAAGCCGGACAGAAGAACTGTTGCACGGGAAGCTGGCATGAGGACAACATGAAGAATCTTGAAGAGACCAAACAGAAGAATCCAAAGTTAATGAATGATGTACTGTAATAAATAATTAAAGTGATGATGGATTCATCAGAGGGGGGAAGTGTGATTACAGATTTTCTGTTAATAAAAATAAAGTGCTTTATTTGAATCACTGCTAATACTGAACCTTGTTGACATCGTCTTCCATCTTGTTTAAATGTCATTCCATGCCATGTGATGTAATTGTCGATTTCAGTTCCAAAATTAACTCTAACAGTTTAACGCAGGTCAGCAGAAAACGTTCTCTGAGAAAGCTTCCTGAATGTGTACCAAGTCATGGACAAACTTTGCTCATCCTAGTTCTATTAATATTGTTTCAACTAAACTGTATAGCCAAGACTGTGAGAGTGATCGAACCATAGAGTATTGATGGTGGGAAAATCTCCCGAATGTATTCTATGAGGAATTGTTTCTTTTAAACTGTTTCCTATTTTGTTCAAATTTAATGAATTATGTATTCCATCAAATGTATGAACCCCATTGTCTAAAGTCCTATATAAGAGGATGCCATTCTCTCAAAAACAAGAGTCCCTACTCCCATTCTTAGAATGCAAATCTATGCCGGATTTCATACTGAACTGTATTGAGTTCATTACTTATGATTTATATGCTGTGCTTCTAATATACTGATGGCGTATATTGTATTTTTACTAAATACTTATATAAAGCATTTGAAAAAGATCTATTTTCAGTCATTCTTATGAGAATGTTACAGAAGTACCTTATGGGCTCCTATTTATCAAAGTGACAGTTCCAATTGGGGAGCATCAAAGTCCGAGCTACAGCGACTACACCACTCCTAGGTTTTAAACAAAATCAACGCTTAAATGATGTGTCTTGGGTTAAGAACTTGGTAGTATAAAAAGCACTGAGAGTATCAATGCACATATCACTTTGCCTTCTTTCCCTAACAGCTTCCTGTAAAGGCCACAGAGTTCTACTTAAGAACTACAGTTTTCATCTAGCTCACAGAATGTGCCTGACACTTGGGGCTTGCTGCTGAGAATCATTCACTTTCCTGGGCAGAAGACTGGGTTTGTACATGAAACTGATTCTCATCTCTGCTGCTAAAAGTTCCTGAACAAATGAGCCCCTGAAAATATTCCATTCCAACCCCTGGAAACATTTCTTTCCATGTGCTTGAATTCTATATTTATTTTCCCAATCTGTGAAAATTGTTTAGTCCAGGACAGCTTTCAGTGTTTTAAGATAACTGTCGCCAGGTTCTTGGCCTGATTTAGACTGTTACTTATTTTAAAATGTGTTGTAATTGATTGCTTTTGAATGTAGTTGTTTATAAAGTGCACAAAAAGCCATTTTATAGACATTACATACAAATTTTTAAACATATTTTATGATTTCTTTAAATATAACTGTAAGAATTCGCCTCTTTTTGGTTTTTCAACTATAAAGTGCACATAGCCCTGCTGACCAGGCCCCAGTGCATGTGCTCCAACCCCTCAAAGTGTATGTGCAATTGGCTAACATCTGATATGTAATTTAATTTTTAGTCCCTAGTATGTGGTGTAAAGTGTGCCCAGGGCTAGTAAGTTACATGTCACTAGCAGACTGCAGCACTTATTGTGTCACCACTGCAGTGACAAAGTGAAAACTTGGCTAAGGTCTGCACTCCAGCCTAGTCGGGCAGCTTTTAAACTGCCAACCCGACATGGTAAAATAAACTCTTTTGCCAAGTCCAAACATTCCTTGTTAATATTTATAAGTCACACATAGGGAAGCCTCGGTAGTGCATGAGGCAGAGTACTAACTATTAAATAAGAAGTACATGTTTCTTTTATGCTTTACATGTCCTGGCACCGAAAATTCGCAATTGTTGTTTTCACTGTAGCTAGGCTGGTAGTCCCATTGGCTAGCATGGGGTTACACTAGCCCAAACACTAAGTGCTAACATAGTGCTCCAAGGTATCAAATTAATTGTTACATTAAACCCAACTTAATGCTGAAGTCAGATTTGAAGTAACTTTAAATATAAAGGTCACCACTTTTTTGCCCCAAAGTTTTAGTACCCGTGTCTGTTTCACTGCAGCAGTTGTCATCCGAGACAGCCTGTTGCCCTCCTACCAAGAGGAGTGGATGACTCTCAAGAAAGGGGACCAAAAGGCCTGCTGGTGGGAGGAGGTATGACCTCCTCCTGACAGGATGGCCAGATGACTGTGGCCCCAGCCTCAAAGAGGCTACCGCCTCTGATAGGCAAATACAAGTCATACCTTAGCTTGCCCACTCTTTGTGTAGGTAGACAGGCTGCTATCGCTTCCAGAGGGGGGACAAAACCCATTGCAGAACTGGTTTTACAGGAGGGGTGGCTCATTTTCCCGACACACCTTAGGGAGAGCTCATACCTCTAACACAGGGAGGAAATGATCCGAAATCTTGGATTTGGGCAGAGAGACGCACTGTGGCGTTGTTCATGCCTACCCCACAGGAAGTGATGTAAGAGTGAGTTGGGTTGCCCCATCGGGATTTCCCTCTATTGGTTAGGGAGTCCTCCCACCCACAAACTCAAAATTGGCATAAAAGTGGCACCCCTGGCTTCCAGCCTCCGCACACTACTGAACTCGGAAATAACAGAAGAAGGATTGTACCTGCTGAACCTGTGGACCTCAAAAAGAAAGGCTGCACGTGCTGAACCATGACAGGACTTCAGAAAGAGAGGCTTGCCCCTACTGCTAAACCTGTGGTGAGAGACCCCTAAGGCTGGACCTGCTTCCACTTATGTCAAGGACCGGTGAGTGGACTCCAATGGCTGCTTGGTTAGCCTCCTGTCAAGCTTCAGGGACACAAAGGCTAAAGACACCTGCAGCTGCAAAGTGCCCAGCTAACCAGTTGCCACTGGACTAGGCTGGATTCTACTGGTATAACCCGTGAGATAGAGCCTTAGCCCCCAACAGGTGCCCCCCACGACCTGCCCCCTTAGTTGGTGCTAGAGTATACTCCTTCTCCCCACTGAAGAGCAACTTGTGAGTCTAAAGCAAAAGATAATGGTTTTTGGGCAGACTAGCACTATCTGCCGGTTCATAGGTAGCCTCAAATGTCATCAAGAACCAGACCACTGGACTTTGCCTGTCCACGGATGTTGAACCCAAAGTTGGACTCAAGCTGCTGATTACCCTACCGACCAGCCCATCATCGAGAAAAAGAACTAGAAAATGTTCTAAATATGAAGGTAAAATCTTGACTGGGAGTAATCTGGCCTGCACTCCATCACAGCCAGCCTCAAACTTTGGCTTTGGCCAGGACCCTTGTATTCGTGGCTCATAGATTACTGCTAAAATTGAAAAGCAGTAATTTACAAAACATTTTGGAGGGAATTGCAGTGATGTATGATAACCTTGCAAATATCATAAATCACCCTTCATCAGATTTTTGTCGGTCTGGTGTCTGATTAAAAAATGTATAGTATTGTTATTAATTGGAGAGGGATTTTTATTGTGTTGTGTTTCTTACCTAATATTGGTATTCATAAATGTTTTACACTTGTTTACCTTTGAGTTAAGCATGACTAGTCTGTGCCACAGCTACCTAGGAATGAGCTAAGGCTTGATTTAAAGAAACTTAACTGGACCTGATACAGGATAGTGACATCATTACTTGGTGAGGTCTGACAACCCCCCCAACTAATAATCCACTTTCTCACATTAACTTGCAATAAAAAGGATTTTGAAGCTAATGCATGCTCATACAGGGAGTTGAACCTACTGACAAAAGAAAATTGAAGATGTTAAAAAGAAATATAAAATGTCCAAACAGCATCATATTTGAAGGGTCTCACTACCCAAAGAAGTACAAATCTATTCATTTTTTAAAACATGAGATCTGTATGCAGATAGCATTTTGGCCTGTAAAAAAACCTACTCCAAGCTTTTATGTTGAACATTTAAAAAAAAGTCTATGTTAACCAAAATGTTGCTATTTTAAAATTAAGGGAGTATTAAGCAATAGAGACATTGGATTGTCTCAGGAAACAGGTTTGTAAAAGGGATAACAGAGATCGCTCTCATTATTGATTTTTAGCCCTTTAAAATATATTATGCCATAATGACTAAACACCCTTACTTCCCCTCATATCTTTTTGAAACAGCTGATTTCATATTTGCATTAAACCTTCATTGTTCATTTACTTCAACCTGCTCCAAAGAAAAGTTCAACAATCATATGCCAGCAACATGGCGTCTAGAATTGCCTCACATCTGTCAGGAATTTAGAATGTTAGCACTCTAGTTGTTCATTGGAAATCTTTGGTGAAGTTGAAGAACGCAGGGGAATCAACTGACAAGCTGCTGCTGCTGTTGGAAGTATGTTTTACTAAGTTGCATCACATGTGTGAGGAAGATATTTGTGGAGTGATAGCAAGTTTGTCCTCACTTTAGCTCCAGGAGCAATGACTATAATTTGTATGAAAAAAATAATGAGAGAAAACGCTCAAAGATGGTTTATCAAATTCCAGCAGAGGATTAGTATTTTCTATAGAGTGAATCACTTGAGAATCCACCACAATGCCTAAAATTAGAATGGTGCCACCAAAAAATATTTATATTGTGACTAAAATCTGTTATCACCCTTTACGTATGCTCCGTTTTGTGACCCTTAAAACCAGGCATTCCCTACAATGCATTTCAATAGAACAAAAGTAGCGGAGCCTTAGCACCCAAAAAAAATTAACAGTTATGCTTATTGTAAACTTCCACCTAAACAGTACAATGAAAAAGACACCCTCTAACAATCAATTTTGTCAATTTTATCCCAAATTTTAAGTGTCTAATTTACAATAGCAATATTATTCAAGATGAGAGACACTTTCAGGTGGTTATTAACCAGGACTAAGGAGGGCCCTTGGCTTTGCCACCAGGGGCCTCTGACTCCAATCCTTGGATAGTATTGCTTAATTATCTATTACTGTCGTCCCTATTGTTTCGAAGTACACCGTGTGCTGAAGCCATGAAGAATTCCTAGGAGTAGTTTGTCTTCTTCTGGTTACTGCTAAAGGAGATCTATGCATCATTCTGAATGAGGGCCTGTTATCATACTATCCCAATAAAAAGGGTATTTTGGATTTTAATATCAGACATCTCTGCTCTTCCGTACATCCCTGGCTCCTTTACTTGTCTTACTAGACTAGGAAACGTGCCAAGGGATATTCTACACATAGGGAAAGATGCTGTATCTTTGTGATCCATTACAGGAAGTTTTGTTTGAGGTAATACCTGTCGGATTCTATCTTAGTTAAATAAAATAATATCTCGTTTTACATATATTTTAGCAATCAAGCAATGATGCTGTGACCCAATTTTTAAATGTGGTCTCCTAGACAATAACAGCACTTGTGATGATGCTGTATTTTAGGAAACTCCATGTATTGTGGATAATTGAAGATCGTGGTGATTGTGCTACCCTACTACAAATCTAACTTTGCAACATATTACTACACATAGGCATAATTTAAACCTAGAAAGCACTTCCATTTCCTACAATAAGTCACACAG
Organism: Calotriton arnoldi; assembly: GCA_963921515.1. Lineage (NCBI taxonomy): Eukaryota > Metazoa > Chordata > Amphibia > Caudata > Salamandridae > Calotriton > Calotriton arnoldi. The sequence goes on along the minus strand of CAWUFW010000097.1, from coordinate 3,687,104 downwards.
TGCCTCTTGATTTGTTGTTTCAGATGTTTCAAATGGTGGATCAACCTTTTATCTCTTTAGTGTCTCATGACATATATTTCTGAATCAGGCATCGACTCCTCAGTTACTTTAGCAGTTTTTTCCAAAGTACTGTATAGATTCCTCTGCTTAAGAAGCCCAATACGGACCCCTCTGAACTGAAAGATCTTCGCCCTATCTCCCTTCTTCCGGCCCCGCTAAAATCCTAGAGAAGTTCATCAACATTGAGTTGATGAATTACTTGGACTCTAATGAGCTCTTGGATCAGTCACAAAACGGTTTCCACACCAACTACAGCACCGAATCCGCCCTTATTGCGGCCACTGATTACATCTGCATGCAGGTCGATCAGGGTGGGTCGGTAGTGCTGATTATGCTCGATCTGTCGGCGGCTTTTGACACCGTCTCTCCCACTAGAATGGTTCAATGTCTGAGAGAGGTGGGAATCTCGGGTAAGGCCCTGCAGGTCCTCCACTCCTTCCTGACAAATAGAACTAATGTTGTTAGTTGCGGGGGTTTCAGATCCAAGGCTTTTAGCCTACCCTGTGGCGTTCCCCAGGGCTCATCCCTGAGCCCCACTCTCTTTAATGTGTACGTGGTCCCGCTGGCCAAGCTGGTCAGATCCTTTGGGTTTCAGGTGATCTCATACGCTGACGACACGCAAATCATTGTCTCCATCTCTCATGATTTGCAGTCGGTCGCCGGGAAATTTAACCAGTGCATGGCTAGTATTATCAGATGGATGCAAAATAACTCCCTTAGGATCAATGCAGAAAAAAACGAGGTCCTAGTTTTTGGTCCCCAGACTTCAATCTGGTCAAATGCCTGGTGGCTGGGAGCTTGTGGCCCCCTCCCCATTCCCGCCAAAACAGTCAAAAACTTGGGGGTTACTTTTGACGCGGGCTTGACTTTTGAGGCTCAGGTCAGTCGCACTGTCAGTACTTGCTCCTACATTCTGAAGACTCTCAGAAAGGTGCTCCCATATATTCCATCAGCACCCCACCGGCCCACAGTCATTGCACTGGTTACCTCCCGGCTTGACTACTGTAATGCCTTGTATCTGGATACTAGTACGGACTCCCTGAACAGGCTTCAGGTTATACAAAACGCGGCCGCTAGGCTGATCCTTAATATCCCGAAAAGGCATTCAGCAAAGGAGGGGCTTCACACCCTGCACTGGCTCCCTATTAGGAAGCGAATCTCTTTCAAAACCCTGTGCACGGTTCACAAGGCCCTGCACAATATAGGTTCGCAACAGCTGAAAACCATGTTTAAATGGTACACGCCTGGGAGGACTTTGAGATCCTCATCCCAGAGAAAACTGATCATCCCTAGAGTTCGCAAAGCCAGATGGGGCGGCCGCTCCTTCTCGGTGGCGGCGGCCAAACTTTGGAATACTCTACCCTCCTCGATCTACCAGGTGGAATCCCTTCCGGTGTTCAAAAAACTACTGAAGACCTGGCTTTTCTCAGTTTAGACGGCAGCTTCTCTTTCTCCTCTCCTCTTCCCGTCCGCTCAGCGCCTTGGCACCCTCGGGTTTTAGTGCGCTTTATAAATCCCTATCCTATCCTATCCTAGATTGGTCTCCACCGACCACAGTAATCTGTCCTCCTCAACCTCAAAGAGCACCGCAAAGCGAAGCCTATGGAGTGCAAGTAATCCTCTCTCTTTTGCATCCACAAAGGAAGGTGTTAACTCATTCCTCCTTCCTCTGAGAAAGTGTAATCGGCATCCACACCATACAAAAAAGTAACCACATCTGGAGGCTGCAGAATAAAAGTGAGATCCCCGAAGTAATGCACCATATGGTTTTACTTCCCTAGGAATTTATCTAACCCCTGAGGAAAAACCATTCTATGACCAAAATTTGGCTGGTCATGTAGAGAGATTTCAAGTGAGAGCTTACTGCTGGGGAAACCTAAAAAGATGGAACCCAGATTATTGTATGGACATCTAAAGACACAATTCTTCAACTATAATGACTCTATGCTGTGTGGGCTTTTCTGGGAAGGAATAGCACTCAGAATAACAATGGACACTCTATGTAGGTGGTCAGCGGTGGTGGTATTGCCCCGCGAAATGTTCGTAATTACTATCTGCCAAGATAATCTCTCTTTGCGAATAGACAGATATCAGATGGGGAATATGGGATATCTTCACTATGGGGGAGAAGTTCCAAATGATCTGCCATTTCCCTGTAATCATGGTGATTCATGTATGGAAGGAGGCCTATCGGGAGATGGGTCGAAAGGAAAAGTGTCCCCAAAAAAATCCTGTGGATAGGTGAGCATTATGAAGGAGATTAGAAAGGAACAATATTTACAGCTCATGGACCAAGCTGGCATAGCAACCTTGGACTACCTTTTTCAGCGTGATCAACTCCTGTCATTCAAACTTCATGTTTGTCAATTTTTTATTGTACAACTCAAACAAAACTCACAGTACATGTTCTGTATTATGATAATAATGAGGTGCAGTACATGGCATAGGTGTGACAGTCATTAAATTATATATAGGTGCAAAAGGACTGGCCATAATAATTTCAGCTTTTAAAACTGCTCTATTTACTGGACTTGTAGCCCACTATGGACACCTAATGTTTAAGCAGTGTCTAATATGATGTGGCCTACAATGTCCCCAGGATGAAGAGTTCAGTGATAACCAATTGTTCCAGTCCAAGAATGATCTCTCCAGATTCCCCAATCATGCCATAGCAGCCTCATGGGGATTATGTGCAGTTTTGAGCCTGTACTAGGAAGGATTGTCAGATGCCACACCAACAGTCTGCGCTCTGAGTAGCCTCTGATATACCCTCTGAATACCATCCAACATACCCTTTGAATTACATGGGCAATCGTAGAGATCAAACCCGCTACACATATGCTTGTGCATACCTTGCATACAGTGGGCAGCTGCCATAGGCTTATTAGCTGGATAACCAACTCCTTAGTTGTTCATACACAGGCTTCATTGCAATCCACACAAGAGGTTTGGAAGGCAGAATTCGGTAGGTCCTTCTACCACAAGGATGGGCAAATGTGCTGGAAAACTCACAGAAAATCTCCCGATATGCCAGAAAAAAAGTGAATACAATTGTATATACTGCATAGAGCTTACCACTCCCCGACGCACACATTAGTTGAATGTTTCCTGGGGCGTTGGACTCCTCTGCCAGGTGTAATGCCCTCTGACGGAGCTCAAACACCTGCTCTAGAACTGCCCCCAGGTGACACCGTATTGGGGGGAGGTAACACAAAGACTGGAGACGGTCACTAGACTGCCAAGAGTTGACTCCTTGGAGGCAAGTACGCAGGGCATCTATAAAAGGGTTAAAGAAATCTAAAACAGCCATCCGTTTCCTCAACTTAGCACTGATCCCATCAAAGAAGGCTATCTCCAGGAAATGGAACAGGCGCAGTGCGTCCATTGGGGCGTTGCCCCCCCGCCCGTGCCCGCAGCTCCCTCGGCGTCTCTTAACTTAGTTTACTTAAGTTCAGAGACGCCGAGGGAGAACTGAGTCTGACAATCATGTCAGTCAGCATGACGATCGGACCGCCCACCCCCTTCAGAGTCTGAAGGGGTGGGCGGTCCGGCATCATGTTGACTGACGTGCATTGTCAGACCAGCCAGGGACAGGCAGCAGCACAAGTGCGCATGAGTGGGGAAGATGAGCGAATTTTTCGCCCGTGCCCAATCATGCGCACTTGTGTTTCCACTGGCTTGCGCATGCCCATTAGGAGCCCCTCGGTCTCCTAATGGGCAGGCGGCGGGCGAAGAGTAACCGTGCCCTCAGCCAATCCTGGCGCTTCAGCAGCGCCAGGATTGGCTGAGGGGTTGCCACTCCAGTGCTGTTCCTGTTTGAAGAGGCACCATTGCCAACGCGGACCAGGAGCAGAGGCGGTCAGGTAAGTTTTCGTTTATTAAATTTTATTCTCCCCCGACCCCCACCCCCGCGCGACCCCCCCCCCGCGAGTACTGCGAGCCACGGCGTAAGGTACTCTGTCTCTCTCAGGTTTGGGACTCAGTGCCCCCGTATCTCCCTCGGCTGTTGATAATCCCTGCCCCTGTGACTCTCTCGGGTGCGGAAATTGCCCCTCTGCATCCTTTGATGTGAGGTACACTCTGTGTGCTGTAACCCAGTGTTCCTGTGTCTCTCTCAGGTGTGGCACACACTCTGCTGTGGCCCTGACTGGTGTGATACCCACTGCCTCTGTCTCCCTCTGGTGTGGTGCCTACACCGCTGCCTCTCTTCAGATGTGACACTCTGCCCGCTCGCTCTTCTCTTGTGCGGTCTGCACCGCTCCCATTTCCCTTTCAGGGGTGGCACTCACTGAACCTGTCTTTCCCTGGCTCTCAGGAGTGATACTGAGTGACTCTGTGCCTCTCTCGTGAGTGGCACTCACTGTCCCCGTGTCTCTCTCAAGTGTGGTACTCAGTGCCCCCGTATCTATCTCAGGTGTTGATACTCACTGCCCCTGAGACTCTCTCGGGTGCGGTAACTTACTCAATTGCATCCTTTGATGTGAGGTACCCTCTCAGGCATGTAACTCAGTGCCCCTGTGCCTTTCACAGGAGTGGCATTCACTGCCCTTGCGTCCCTTCCTGGTGTGCTCATCCCGTGTCATCCTTTGGTGTGTGGTACTGACTGTATCTCTTTCCCTCACAGGTATGGTGCTTTCTGTCCCAGGGTTCCTCTCCGGCTCTGCACTCACCGACTGCGCCTCTCAGATGCGATGCTCACTGCCGCGTGCCTCTCGTGTGGAAATCAGTGCGCTTGTGTTCACCTATAGGCTGGTACTACCCACGCCCGGTCCCTTCAGGTGTGGCACTCATAGATGCTGTGTCCCCCTCTGGCGTGGTACACAAACGCCAGCTTCTCTTCAGATGCGAAACCCACTGCCCAGGTGTCCTTCTCTTATGTGGTCCTCACCGCTGTCATGTCCCTTTCAGAGGTGGTACTCACTGCCCTGTCTCTCTCTCATGAGTGGTACCCACTGCATCTGTCTCTCTCAGGAGTGATAGTCACTGCCTATTTCTCTCAGGATTGGTGGTCACTGCGCCCCTCCCAGAAGTGGTACTCACTGCCCCTGTCTCAGGAGTGGTACTCACTGCCCATGTCTCAGGAGTGGTACTCATACATCTGTCATGAGTAGTACTCACTGACCATGTGTCTCTGTCAAGTGTGGTACTCATTGCCTTTGTGTGCCTAAGGTGTAGTTGTTACCCACGCTGTCCCTCTCAGGTTTGGTACTCATGCCCCCGTGTCCCTCTTATGTTTTGGAACTCACGGTCCCTGCGTCTCCTCGGGAGGTGTACTCACTGCCCCTGCGTATCTCGAATTTTGCTCTCACCGTCTCCGTGTTCCGGTCAGGTTAGGTGTAGCGTCCCCTGCTTCGTCATTGTAGAGAGACCCCACCTACCGCGTACCTCTCACCTGTGGTACTCACGCCCTGTATCCCTCCGCGGTACGGTACTCACCCCACTGTTTCCTGAGCTCATCCTCTGCTCCCCGGGCAGGACGGAGCCCCTCACACTCCAGACCAGCAGCAGCGCCGACATCAGGCTCGGCAGCACCCGCATGAAGGGAGTCAGTGCCGGGGAGGAGTGGTGACGGGAGTCGGTGCAGGTGATTGGAGTCAGTGGAGGTGATGAGTTGCAGTGCTGGCGACGGGAGTCAGTGGTGGTGATGATGAGAGTCAGTGCTGGTGATGAGTGGCAGTGCTGGTGATGGGAGACGGTCTTGGGGTTGGGGTTCGCCTGGCAGAGGGGGGCAGTCGGTGGGAGTTTCAGTGGATGTCAGTTCTTAAGTGTGGATGGGGGTCGTGCCGCGGGTGAGGTCATACACATTACTTAGTGTCTTTCTTTTCAACAAGTTTTGTAAATGTCTTAACGAGTTCTTGGGAGCCGGGTCTGACTGCAAAGCTCTTCTTGGTAATTCTTTTAATATCTTTTTGAGGACTTTGAACTCTTTGTCGGTCGGCATCTGGCAGCGATTCAATTAAATGCTAACATGTAAGAAATGCCTTATCTTTTCATTTCCTATCTGATGAAGCATTTATTTATTTTTCGTTGAGCCTAGGCACTGTGTCAAAACTGGCACTAGGCGCAACTCCGATCCCTCTCCTGCAGGAACATTAATCACCAGAGTTATATTATCATTTCTATTGTTACCTGATAACTCAGCTCATCAAATCCCCCCCCCGGAGAAGAAGCTGAAGAGATACGTAACGTGAGTAGTGAGTACGGTACAGCTTTTCTCCTTTCGGGTTCCGTGTGCAGTTATGACAGTGCAGCAAGGATGAAGGGCTGCGTAGCTTTTAGGAGGGTGACGGAGGCTGCATTTACCGATTTGTAAAGTAATTCGCAGTGACTATTTTTCTACCTCCGTACTACTTTCATCAGCGCCTTTTCATTCGAGTTCAAGTGCTCAGAAGCTGGCTTAGCGCTACAGGAACGGAAATGCGTGTAAATAAATGCTTAACTGCCGAGTTTGCTCAGTCGTGCTCACAGACGAGGGCTGTAGGAAGTCCACCTGTTGTTTTACAGTCTTGTTTATGCTGCCTTGGGACTGGTCATCTTGTCTCCTTTGTTTATTTAGTAGTCAGAAATACATTTTCATGTCAGTCAATGAATTTTCCTATTTGTGAAGTTTTTCCCCCTCAAATGTCAGTGTAACAAGTCTCTTGAATCGCCGCGCCCCCCGTCGTATTCAGTTGTACAACGTTTAATTGTCAGTTGTAATGCAAATTGTCAGTTAGCGAGCTTCCACTCAAATTCCCACGTTTTGCCATTTCTAGTTGTTTTGCTTTCACGTTGTGGTGTTTATGATATTGATTTTGTTTGTTTATATGGCGCCAAAATGCTTTCTCGTGGCCACTTCTAAGCGTCCCCGCTCTAGTTGGATTTATGATATTGTTTTGCATAGCGCCAATACATTGCCTCATGGTAAGTTCCAAGCGCCCTGTCCCACCAACGCTTTGGTGACATCTTGGACACTGAAAGGGATACCATTGCTCTGTTTCACGAGCACTGATTTCATTTGATGCAAGAACAGCATGGCACGCTTCACGTTAGGTTTTAATCATATGCACGATATGTTGGAATACAGTAAATTGTACATTTTCTTTTATGTATGGGCAGGTAGAACATGAAAACTGTACATATGTTCTTTAGGTCAAATAAAATATTTGCTCTGAGCAAGTTAAATGAATGTTTTCTTCTGTAAGATATTATGGAGTAATCTGCTCTGCCCAAGGTTATTCTTTGCCTTTTGATTTTTCTCTTACTCCAGTTTTTACTCAGCAAGAGTTCAACTCTTGTGTAATCCAGCCAAAATCCTAAGTGTTCTGGTTAAAGGCTAATACTGGGCGCTTCACCTATGGTCAAAGGGACACAATATGTTGGCAGCCCATGGCAAAGGATAGCAAGCATTGACAAAGTCAATGGGTCTGGCATTGGCAAAAGAGATGGGGGAGTGAACATGATAGGAACGTACACAATCTGAGAGCACAGGATGGGAAAGGACACAGAATGACATGGCACAGGGTGGAGAGAAGCATACATACAATGCGAAGAGAACAGTATAGGAGAGGATGGGAGGGAGAAAGTGCAGACAAAAAGCACAAAGAGTGGTGCTGTCCGAGTGTAAAATGAACGAGTGCAGGATGAGACAAGGACCAAATGGTAGAGCATATCGAGAGAAGCAGAGGATGGGAAAGAGCAAATGATGGATAGAGAGAGGATGAAAAAGAATACGTTGGGAAAGGCACCGAAGGGTGACAGAATGGTGACTGGGATAAGAGAATGAGACATAGTATATTATGGGCTGGTTCATGCAGTGATGGGAGAGGACAGGGTGGGTGAGAGCCTGGAATCTGCAACAACAGAGAAGGGAGAGCACAGGATGGAATAATGTGAGAATGGGAATGCAAGTGAGCACATGTGGTACTAGCACCGTTAGCAGTAGTGCCAGTAATAATAACAGTAGTACCAATGGATGGCAGCAATTACGTAACACTATTAATACTAGTAATAGGAACAGTTGTACTAATGGCAGTAATTGTATAATACTATTAGTAGAGTGGGGGTACTAATAACAGTTGTACTAATGGCAGTACTTATGTAATACTAGTAGTAGTAGAAGTGAGAGTAATAGTAACAGTAGTACCAATGGCAGTAATTATGTAATACTGTTAGGGAATCACAGAAATGTATTTGGCATGTTCCTTCATAGGGAGCACCCACTTTTTTCATCTCACTCAAAGACCTGTCTGCACATATTTCTATATGACTGGTTACAGCCAGCAGCTGTGGGTGCTTCCCGAAGTCTGGTTAGAGCATATTTTTCCAAAGTTAATGCTGCATGCAGTGCAAGACACTGGGCAAGCATACATTTTAAAGGGCTAAAGTTGTCATGCAGAACAATTTACATATTACAGTAACTGTTGAACAAATTAATACAAGAAGATACAGGGCAGTTTTTAATGTGTTTAATATTTCAAGACTATACGTTCCCACTGCTTAATAAGCCTTGCTTTATCGCTGCATTCATTTGCTTTAAAATGCACCATTTGCCAATCTTTTAAAAATTTCTTTCTCAGGAGAGGGACTCTCCCTAGACCCCAGATTTGTCCATTGAACTTGTTCACATCGCTAACTAGTGTTTTCTATTGGAAAGGGTAGAGCCAAAGCAGTCTTGCTTAGTACCCTAGCCCTCTTCAGAAGTCAGACTTGCTTGGCAACCCAGAAATTCTCTGAAATAATGTATGAGTTTTCTTTTATGAATGCCTAGAAGAACTGAATTTGTAGTCCATTTATCACAGAAATAGTGCTGAAAATCGCACCAAAAAGATGCCAATTTTTTAAAAATTTCTTCACGGGGGGAGAACCCCCCCGAACCCCACTTATTGCCGTCGAGCTCGCTCGCTGCTCTCGCTCGCATGCGTTGATTCGTTCTGCATACGCCCCACCAGTTTCAAATTCCACCAGCCGCCCCTGAAATGGAAGAGTAGTATCCCTCCGTCCAGCACGACCTGGTGCCAATCACTGGGGTAATGGGTGAAGTCTTAAAGGGTAGCCCGTCATAAGGAGAAGGCAAAAGCCTTTCGCCGACACCTGATAGCCAAAGAATGGGACATCGCACTATCAGCCGTGACTGAAACTCATATTGGGAACGCCTCATCGTGATGAACGAGTCTCCCAACTACCTACTTCTACTACACCACCTAACCTTTCCCGACGCAACCTTGGCCCTTACAGCCCTCTCCTGAGCCGAACGGCACTAACACTTCCAGCGTCTGCAGTCAGATATCTCTGCCCCAACTGAGTGGGCCCTCACTGACTGAGTTACCTCACCCCCCCACCCCCCCTCTGCAAACCTGCTAAGTGGGATAACTGTAGCTTTATTTTCACTTCTTCTTAAGACCATTTTGACACCATCGTCGACGTCCTCGCTCTTCTGCTGATTTTTGTTGTTTGATTTTCTATTTTATTTTTACACGATAGACTACCACAGTTGTAAGATTAAATCTTTAATTAGGTTTTGGGTACAAATCCGTGGTCTATACCATGGCTTCTTGGTCTACTGATGATTTATTATGTGCCTCACAGAAAGAATGCTTTTCCCACAAACAGATGGTAGCATACTTTTGTTGCTTAATCACAGGTCATTATGAGAGGTTAACCTATATTGTTTATGTTTGTATAGATCTAAACTCTCTCATGAATCTGTAACATAAACCAGTAATAAAAACGACTAAAAAAAATGTAGGAGGTTAGTCGGCTACAAGGGTTTAAGAAATGGACCTTAATACACATGACAAAGATATGGGAGGGATGGGGAGTGGATATGATTTTATTTTGCACTCAACTGAAGCTGAAATATGATCTAAAGATGATTTGTTTAGGTGTCTTCATTTGAGATACACACTTGAGAAAGATGTGAAGACAAGGAAGCAAAATCACAATTATCCCCTATTGGAGAACTGACTGAACTCAAATCCAGTTGAAGTTGAAGGCAGTGTCAGTGACTTACAATATGTTACCCAACAATGCATTACACTCATTAGACAAACTAAAATCAAAATGGGAAAAACATGTGGTTAGGTCCCAGGAAGATAGCAATAAGAGCTTAGCTCCTGTTAGACTAACTGAAGATTCGAAAAGTAATATACTATTCAAGAACTCTACTGCCAGTGTTCGGGTACACTACCTCATCCAATTGTTTAAGGGGATGTGCACAAGAAAGCACATTTCCCTCATTCATTGATTTCGTGTTGCAATACCTACCTTCGGTGAGAAGGTAAGGGAGGTAACACAAAAGGGTAGTATGCACACTGAATTGATACTGCTGGGTATAAGGAATGATCTAAAAGCTACAAGGTAAAAAAACTTTTATTGACCTTTCTTTCGAGGTAGCCAGCAGTATCAAACCTCGTTTGTTCATGCTTTAGAGCACTTATGAAGAAGTGTGGTGCCCCAAACCACAGAGGAAACATTTGGAATTGGTGTTGGGCTCGGTAGGCAGAAAAGGTGGCCTGTGAAAGATGGGCGTGTCCAAGGAAATTCGGTGAGTTGTGTGGTGCTTGGTGTAGCCATTTTAACTTCCACTAGATAAGTATGCAGAATCAGTCTAAGATTTGAAATGCTGTGAGAATTGTATTATCAAGAAAAATGAGTTTGGTGAGAACATAAGTGGTGAAACCATTGTGAAAATAAATATCTTGATGCTAATATTTTGTTATGCTCAAATAACAAATCAATTTAAAGTAATTAGGCATTTAGGAGTACTAAAGTTAGGATTTTGTCTCAGTTAAACTTAAGTTTGTCTTAAGTTTAACTTAAGACCAAAACTTGAGATTAACTGAGACAAAATCCTAACTTTAGTACTCTTAAATGCCTTCTGTGAATACCGAAAGTCATAAAGTTAGGATTTTGTCTCAAATTACTTTTGTGAATCGGGCCCATGGTGTTTTAAGTGTTTGGGACGGTCAAAGTAAAACCATTGCCTTAGTTTAACTGTACTGCAGCCTTGTTTACTTGCTCATGCTACCTGCGTCTAAGGGAAATGCCCTTCTCTGATGTGTAGAGCGTCTCCTTTACATCTTGGCTTTCGAGACAAGAACGTGTTGATGAGCTTGCGTAGCTGAAATCTTTACCTGCTTATTACAAGTGAAAGCTATCTTCTTCCTTTCCCGTGATCTCAGCCTCTGGCACCTGCATACTTCCTTTGTTTTATGAAATTATGCGATTCCCATTGGAAGCCTGTTTGTAAAATACTATATATTTGTGTCCTAACATTTCCTAGTGGCGCTAGCTTACATTACGGTTTCAAGGGGACTTCTTTCTTGACCAATTCTGGGATTCACAGAATAGAATTTTCTTTTGTTAATTAATATTTTAAGACTTCATTTGGCTTGAACACAATGGGGCATGTTTACAAGGGGATTTCGCCATGAGAGCGTCACTTTTAGTGGTTTCCCTTCCTGCACATAAACAATCACAAATGGCCATTTGTAACTTCTATGTGTGCTGCATTGTGCAGCACACATAGAAATTGCGAATTGTAATTTTTTTAATGATTTTTTTATGTGCAGGAAGGTACTCCTGTGTGTGTGCTGCACAATGCAGACATAGAAACAGCAAAAACGAGGAGAAATTAAGCATTTTTCCTTGTTTCGCCGTGTTAAGACCAGGTTTTCCCTGGTCTTAATTTTGGCGCTGCCTCCTTTTTACGCCACCCTTGTAAATAGGGGGCAGCATCAAAATCAATGGGTGTTACGGCAGAATGCCCACCACATCAGTCATTGCCCGCCCCTTTTGCACTACGTTGTGAGGGGCTGGAGTAGAGGCCCATCATGGTTTGTATGATACCCAAACTTAAGGGAGGTGCGGATGCAGCCTCCAAGAGTCACAACACAATTGAGGAGAGCATAGCTAAGATGACACAGGCTGGAGCCACACATGATGTTGATATGGAGGAGGAATCTACTCCCCCGTCTGATCTCGAAATCAAGAACTTGATACTAGAAGGGACTAAAACTATCACTAAAAAGATTGACGGAGTGGCGGTGACAGTGACTTTATTACGTCAGGATATGGATAAACTCTGTGAACTTGTAAAGGACTTGGGATCTAGGCTTGACACCACGGAGGAGCTGATTGGTGCACACACGAGTCAACTGTGAGATCAGGAATGACGCATATAGCAACAGGAAGTGAAGACTGTGGATTTGGAAGATCAGTCAAGGATAAATAACGTGCGTATTCTTGGATTGCCGGAGGGAACAGCGACAAGCCCTGTGGAACTGTTTCTGGAGAATTGCCTTCCTAAGGTGCTCCCGGGGTTACATGTGGAGGGAGGTCTACATGTGGACAGAGAGCACAGGACTCCTGGGGGTAGACCTAAAACTGGTGCGCCTCCTCGTATGTTGATTGCTCCGGATGCTGCGGTATAGGGACAAGGTTCAGATTCTGGCGGCAGCGTGTACACAGGGGAAAATAGAGTACAATGAAAATACACTATCTTTTTACCCAGACTATGGTTTGGCCACTCAAACAAACCGTAAATCATTTCTGGAAGTTAAATGAAAATTGTGAGAGAAAGTGTGGGATTATGCTCTGCTGCCCCCAGCACGATTGAGAATTGATCGGGAGGGAAAGAGATATTTCTTTGAACAACCGGAGCAGGCTATGCATTTTCTTGAAAACCATTGATTGATCATAGTTGCTGTTGGATGCAAAACGTTTTCCACGCTGGTGTGATTGCATAGGGGGAGAAGAGTTGATATTGAGGGGGGTACATTTAATTCGATTATGACCAGGGTGAGTGTTGACCGGAGCTGAAGTGGGTGAGTTGAGCATTTTGTTGCTGATATGTGTGATGTAAATGGCATTGCTGCCTCCGAGAGATCCTATGTTGGGAATCTCGGGGGAACATCGTGATGTTAAAGGGGATTTTGATTGTGTTCTCATGAGGGGGAGGGTGTTGTTCTTGATAACGACTGTGGAGGCCAAGTTGGGGTAGGTCATGCAGGAGGGGGAGGGATAATTTCCCTACTATTTTTCATGTTGAAAGGAAGCAGCTACAATTTAACATATATTATCTGGAATATTTGATGATGCAGGTATGCAATTTGATATTGGCAAGTATGTATAATGGTGACGTTATTATCTTGGAATGTAAAGGGGATCCAAAACCCTGTTAAACGGCAGAGACTATGGTCTTATGCCCGTACGCAGCAAACAAAATTACTTATGTTACATACAGGAGACACATCTATTGCCCCCGGAAGTTGAATAGCTACGGGCTAAATGGGGTGGAAGGTTATGGTACTCGTGTTTTACCTCCTCAGCACAAGGGTCACTGTTTTGGGTGGATAATGGTGTTCTATTACGGGTTAATGCAGAACTGAAGGTCTAAGACGGAAGGTATGTGGGGGTGATAGGGGAGCTAGAGGGTAGACCTATAGTACTATTCACTTCATATGCACCCAACTTGGACACTGATTTTTTGAAGCATTGACGAAAGTCCTGGCTCCCTACGCCCACTATAATATTATCTGGATGGGGGACTACAATTGTATATTGAATGGGGAGCTTGACAGTTCCCAGCAGGCGAGACAACCGTTAGGCAGGGTGTCCAAGGCACTACTGGCAGCAATGGATGCGTACATTTATTGGAACTCTGGAGGGCAGTCCATGGTCCAATAAGGGGATACTCTTTTTATTCTCCACCCCATGGTACGTTCTCCAGGATCGACTACTTGCTAACGCATCCGGAACAGGTATTTGAGTTTGATAGGCTACAGTACCTTGACCGCAATATTGGATCATGCTCTCCTGCTGGCTACAATGCGTTCACAGACCTTAGTTAATCCAATTTCGTTATGGAGATTCCCAAACCGGGCATTACATGATCAGGCATATAAAGAGATAATCTGCACGGTAGTGAGGGAGTTCTTTGAGATTAACACTGGCTCAGCTGGAACGCTATGGGAAGCTTTGACAGTGACTATAAGAGGTAAATGTATGGCGACCACATATGGGGTGAGGCGATCATTAATACAGACAGTGACAGCATTGGACCGTCAGATTGGGGACATAGACAGACAGGTTCCTCATGCAGACGAGATCTGGGAAGAGCGATGTAAATTACAGGGGGACTTAGATGAGGCGCGAAAAACTTTAAGCTATCATGATTATGAAGTATATAAGGAGCTGCAACATAAACAAGGAGATGCTCCAGGCCGATTATTAGCATGGTTGGTCAATAGAGAACGGGCTGGGAATGCAGTGGTTGCGATAAAGGATAAACGGGGTAACCTACTTACAGCGTATGATGACATAGTAAAACGATTTGCCGAATTCTACTCAGAACTATATGCACAGCAGGAAGAATATGATGAGGCGGATATGACAGAGCTTTTGAAGGCAGCCCGATTGCCGGAAGTGGATGCTGAAATGCGAGAGATACTGTGTGCCCCAATTGATGATACAGATGTGCGATGGATGATAACGCAAATGACTGCAGGAAAAACGCGGGGAATTATGGTTTAGGAGCTGAGTTTTATAAGGAATATGCTGATCTGTTATGCGGGCCATTTGTGAATATGTATAGGGAAGCGTTTGAAAAAGGGTTCTTACCTGATACGTTGAGAGAGACATATATTGTGATTTTACCAAAGCCAGGACGTGATTTCACTGAATGCGAATTATACCTCCCGTTGTCCATGATTAATGTGGACGCTAAGCTGTTAGGGAAGATCTTGGCTCATCGCTTGGCTAAAGTGACGGGGGCACTGGTTCATCCAGATCAAGCAGGTTTTGTGAGAGGGCGCACTACCACTACTAACATTAGGAAAGTGTTCCTTATACTAGAACAAGTTCAAAAAGGGGATGAGTTTTGTGCATTCGCTAGTCTGGATGCACATAAGGCGTTCGATACTGTGGATTGGCGGTATATGATGTATGCATTGCAAAGGTATATTTTGGGTGCAATCTAATTAAACTGGGCACAACTGTTCTATACTGAAAGTAGAGCCAGGGTGAAAGTAGGGGATATGTTCCCTGATAGTTGGGTGGTAAAGAGGGGAACTAGACAGGGGTATTCCCTTTGGCTCCATTAATATTTGCATTAGTTATTGAGCCCCTGGCAAGACTGATAAGAGCTCGACACGAGAGAGAAGGGGTGATGGTAGGAATGCAAAGAGAAATGATTTCGTTAGATGCTGATGATATTTTGTTGACTATGCGAGATCCAATACGAACGTGGCCCAAAGTATATAATACTATCAAGGAAGTTGGGGCTTATTCTGGGTTTACGCTCAATACGGATAAATCGGTCATGTATCTGGTACGGGCCCCACAATTAAGAGAGGAAGCTATTAATGACATCAGAATACAGAGAACACCCATTAAGTACCTGGGAGTGTACCTATGCTCTAGTGTGAAGGAAATCTATGAGGCTAATGTTGGGAATCTATTGGAAACAGTAGAACATAGTATTCAAAGATGGTTAAAGTTCCCTATGTCTCTAATGGGACGCATAGCAATTAGTAAAATGATTCTTATTCCTCGAGTGTTGTATGTTCTGCAGCATATGCCAATGCGAATTCCAGAGGTATGCTTTCGATGATTGAATGAGTTATTTTGTCTACTTTACTGGGGTACAGGGAGAGCTCGTATTAGCTTATAGGTATTGCAGATACCATGGGATAGTGGAGGACTGCAGGCCCCGCATTTTAGAAGTTATTATCGGGCTTCCCACTTACAATATATCACTGAGTGGTTTATGGATCCCTATACAGACCCTGTGAAGGGCGTATTGGCTAGACTGGTTAGACCATGTGACTTACTAGCCTTACCATTAGTCCATAACAGAAAAAAAAGATAGTCCCGTTGCAAGTATGCACACAATTGGAAATATGGGAACAAGCAACGAAGGGTACAAATGACACCCATATATACTTACAATAGCTGGTGCTGTGGTTAACAGATATAAGTCCTATGCCACTGATGTTTTTACGACACAGGAGGGGGATAGCACTCCATATACAAAGGGAGATTTATATGAAGATGGTTGATTAATGAGTTATGCCACCTTTTGTGCTAGATGGGAATCAGTGGGAGGCAGATTTTTGGCTTATGTCGGATTGGTAGCAGCCATTCGTAAGGCTTGGGAAGGGTTTCAGCAGGAACCAGACACATATACTCTTAACCGGACCCTACCAGATATGAGAAGGGAAAACAAGCTTATCACCAGGTTATACTTATTGCTTGTACCAAAGGATAGGCCCCGTATGAGCGTGCAACGATTGCAACGGGAGGCAGATATTGGTTAGCCATTGCCAGATATAGAATGGAAGTCTATATTGGGAAACTGCAGGAGAGTGTCCCGGAATGCGGTACATAAATTGATCCAGTATAAATGTGTGCATAGGGACTATGTTACTCCTAACTGGATACATAAACTGAATCCTACCCATTCGAATACCTTTCCCTAATGCCGACATAATGTTGGAACGTATATACATATGTGGTGGGAATGCCAGGGGATACGAGATTTCTGGAAAGATGTCATCAAAACGTTACAAGATCTGAAGGAATTGCCTTTGCACTGTTCTATCCAGGTATGCCTGTTGGGTTTAATACCACGCACTAAGATGACTTAACCTGCTGTAAAACTTGCCGAATTGGGATTAGTTATCGCAAAGAAAAATATTGCAAAATGCTGGATTGCATCCAAACTCCCAAACAATAAATACTGGCTGCGAGAATATATGCAGTGGTTGCGAGCAGAATGTGGAGTAAGGCGAAAATTAGTTCATACTGAGCAAAGCCGGGATGGTAGGATGGTTTGGGAATTAGCAGAGATTCATTTCCAGCAGATTATCGATATTTCAACACAGACGCCTGATAATGCCACCATTGAGCTTTGAGACCATATTCATTTTAGCCTAATGTATGATGCTGCCTTTGTTATTGCTGGAAGTTATTATCTGCATCTAGAATAATGTAATTGGATACTGTATTGTCTTCGTGAAATCTCTGTATGTTACGCTTCCAAGGAATCATGGAAAAGGGAAAGTGGTGGGTGGGAATTGTTCACTGTTATTATTGATCAGATGTAAAACACAATAAAAATATATTTTTAAAAAAAAGGACATAATGGGCAGGATAGGGTTACCCTGATCCCCTAGCCCTGGTGAACCCAAAACTTTAAAAAAGTTAGAAATTGGGATGGTCACTCGATCCCGTAGGACTCCAGAGGGTGTCCCGCAGTATTAGGCAAATGAATTACAAAAAACAAAATAATGTGGCATGTGTGTCCGAGGGGGGTTTGCTGCCTATAGGATGTTAAGAGCAGGGCCTGGCCACAGGCCAGGTCTTGCACCCAACCCCACTCCACACACAGCAAAAGTCTGTGAGTGTCAGGGGATTGTGTACCTGTGATGAGGTGGGTCCGGTCCTGGATATTTCTTCATACGACCAAAGGGGTTGACAGTTCGCAGGGGGTTAAATATGGTAATGATATCTTACTTTACATTTTTTTTTTAATTAGAAATTCACTGGAAAAAATAAAGCTTAAAGGGACATTATAGTTAGGTATGGTAATAATATCTTACTTTACATTAAAAAAACATCTGAAATTCACTGAAAAAAACAAAGGTTAAAGTGATGTTAAAGTTAAATGAAAATAACAGTTACAACGTAACATTTTAAACTAAAAAAACATTAAAATTTGCCAGTTATAGTTTACTGAGCTAACTAGAACTTGTGCACCTACCATGCTCTGCTTATGACCTCACAGATTGCACCACTCAAGACATGTTCA
Source organism: Calotriton arnoldi (assembly GCA_963921515.1). Taxonomy (NCBI): domain Eukaryota; kingdom Metazoa; phylum Chordata; class Amphibia; order Caudata; family Salamandridae; genus Calotriton; species Calotriton arnoldi. Next base: position 3,669,253 of record CAWUFW010000097.1, on the reverse strand, counting down.
ATGATGTCATTGATGACATCACTGATAACATCTCAAATGTCATCATTGATGACAACACTGGGCATGGTGGGGCATAAGTTCTAGTTAGCTCAGGAAACTATAACTGATGAATTTCAATGTTTCTTTGAGTTTAAAATGGTATATAGTTAACTGGCATTTTCATCTAACTATAATGTAACTTTAATCTTTGACTTGTTTAACATGGAGTAATACTGGCACCCCAAACTTTAGTGATTTGTAAACGGTGCACCATAGCACAACTACAATTGCCTCTAAAACTTACGCTATTTCCAGGCTATGCGCCCACCTGGGTTCACACATTAACTTTATGTTGTATTTGACAATGGTGTTATCAATGATGTCAACAGTGATGTCATCAATGATGTCATTTAACATGTCATCAGTGATGTAATCAATTATGACATTTAACATGTCATGAGTGATGTAATATGTGAGGTCATAAGCAGTGCATGGCGGTAGTGCAAGTTACAGTTAGCTCAGTAAAGGATAACTAGTGAGTTTCAATGTTTCTAGATTTTCAAATGTTAGTTTTTGTGTTATTTCAATACCTAACTATAATGTCATTTTAACCTTTGTTTTTTATCAGACAATTTCTGTTTTTTAAAAAATGTAATGTAAATTTTTACCATACCTAACTATAACATCAGTTAAAGCTTTGTTTTTCTTTGTGAATATATATGTATAGGTATATATCACTGAAAAAACAAAGGTTAATGTGACATTATAGTTACAAATTGCAATTATATCTTACTTTACATTAAAAAAACAAAGGAATTCACTGAAAAAAACAAAGGGTAAAGGGACGTTATAGTTAGGTTAAAATGTCAATTAAAACACGTTTTAAGTTAACAAAACCACTAAAATTCACCAGTTATAGTTATCTCAAGTAACTATAACATGTGCCCCAAAAGCCACTATAGCTCACGCCCCTACCATGCACAGTGTTGTTATCAATGATCTAATTTCAGATGTTGCATTGATGTTATCAATGATGTCATTGAACATGTAATGAGTTATGTAATATGGGAGGTATTTAGCAGTGCATGACGAGGGCACGATTCATGTTTACTTCAGGGAGCGAATTATAAATACTTAAGATAACTACCTGGCTAACTATGTGATGATACAATATAAAGGGTGTCATTTTAAGTAAGACAGACCTACTGACTTTTTTCAAAGGGTCTGAACACCAAAATTTGAAAAGTGGGCCTATAGTCTGCATAATAATATATATATAACAGACCTATTATCTTTGGAAAAAAGTCACCAGTAATTATAGTTAAATGTATATTATATAAAATCACTTACTCCAATGTTTAATAAAAGTAATTATGATTTTTTTAAATAAACCATTAAAAAAAATATCTTTTAGCATTTCTTTTAACGTTTTTCAGGCCTCAAGGTGCAACCATAGAAACAACCACAACAGGGTGTTGCTCTCCAGCTGATGAGCATACATACTTGGAGTGGTTTAAACAAATATGGTAAGATTTCCTTGGGTCAAGGGTTTAATGAACAAAGGAGTCGCCATTTTAGGCCTCCCCCATCTTCCCCAACGACAAAGGTGTCTGGTACAAATACAGAAAAAGGACCAGCGAAATCCAGGTGTCCCTTGCACGCTACATACAAACAAAACAGAAAGACGTCAAAGGAGGTTGAAGACCCTCCTCGACCTACCTGGCTCCCCCACCACACCACAGAAAGAATAAGAGGACCACCTGAACACAAGCTCCTCTCTCACTACCAGATTGGCGGACATCTTGGAATGGGCTGGCTCAAGTTCAACTCAACTCAAATACGCTGCTCTGAGTAGCACCTCCTTACACTAAATACACTAATATTCATTAGTGGAGAGCTCACCCCTTATCTCCCCTTTCCTAAAAACTGCCCCCAAGGCAGTCAATTGATGCTTGCAGGCCTCTGCCATATACATTGGGCCTACTAAAGAGTAGCTAGGAAATATGCCTGTCCTGACTCTTGAAATATCTACGAGGACCCCCTAAAAGGACTTATGATGCAGGCCTCCAAAAAACCCTCCACCCCTACACTATCCTCCGTCTAAAAACCTCATGGTCCAAATTCCTTCTCCAGCAGTCTCCCCCCCAACCTCTCCCCCACAGCGGCAAAAAATCTCAAACACAAATTGATCAAACAACACCCTGAACTGATCATTGCTTATATCTATTACAATGTATCCAAAGGCCTAAAGAGAACAGATCTAATCTTTTACACTACATGCCCTGTGAAATGGAACACATTCCTAACTAAATAACTTCACATTACCAAATCCACCAACATCCCATGTGAACGCAAATTTACAATCTCCAACTCACCCATGTTTAAAGGCAATGCTACCACTACCACCTTAAGAAACTGAACTTTCATGATGCAAGCCAATGATGCCAACCTGCTCTCTTTTGAAAGCATATTCCTACAATATAGAGCTCCATATCAATGACACAAACTTCACTACCCCCCCAGATGACACCACACAAAATTAAACAAGCACGAGTTACACCACAAACTCTACTCATTTCCAGCCTCTATGTTCTGCTTCAGCGCTGGGACGCCTCTTTGCTGAGGCAGCTGTACGCTATACAAAACATGCTAACATAACATAACATACTCACAACTCACTTTGCCCTCACCCCAGCCTATACTACACCTAGTAGACCTGGTAGCCCGCAGGTCCACACCACTACCCCTTGCTCGCATAATATGGTCTACTCACTCACCAACACTCTCACAAACCCAGCGCACAACAGCAGTTAAGCTCAGAATACCAACATCAATCCCATGCCCCAACCCAACAAATCCCCTGACTACCCACCCACACAAACCTCACCTCACTCCCCTGCCTCACAGATCTCTTGGTACGTCGACTGAGTTGCTCACGCTCCCAACTCCCACTACCTATCCTCAACGTTCACCAATGCGCTGACGATCTCAACTCAAAGGGACCTACACTACTCACCCACCAGACCCGTCATTAAAAATAAAGAACCCAATGACATCTCTAATCGCAAATCTGTCGACATCTCAAATCTCATTCCCACCAACAAACTCTTGCAGACTCGGGATCGCCATACTTCATACAATCTGAAGCAAAACACCCATACTCTGCCCTCATTAAATCACATGCCCCATGTCCAAACGAAACGAGCGACTAATGCACTTGAAAAACCAACCAGAGATAGTAATACAGGGTCTCAACAATATCATAAGGAACCTAAACATGTATTCGAATCCAGCCCTTGACCCTAACCCCCCCACCTACAGACACCAACAAACTTCGCCTAGGATGAGCCAATACACAATCAGTCAGCTGGACCACAACGTCTCTCAACTACAAAGCTCAGAGGACAAAAAGAACTAGCGCCACAATGTCTTGGAGCAAGGAGGTGGAGCTAGCCAAATCTTACAACCTGAAAGTTGCTAAAATTAACCCCTCCTCTAAGATCCAGGTTATCACGGGACTAGGAAGAAATCACACACCAATGAGCACTACCAGGCCACCAGCACACCTCATCAATATCCCTCTGACCTCCGTCCCTCAAGATCCTAAGCTCGGCATACAAACCAAATGAAAGCTCATAAACTGTAGGTCCACAACCAACCATGCAACAGAACTTCCAGAAGCCACCCTGAACCACAACATTGACATCGCTTTCATCACAGAAACATAGCTAAATGAATCCTCACAGTCGATAATGGACACATTAGTACCACCGGGATGTTCAAATAATCGAGAAAGACAGGAAGGACCGCCACAGTGGAGGCATCACCATTATTCACAAGAACAACATCAATAACATCAACTTAGGGGTAACAGACACCTTCAGCTACAACTCATTTGAATATCTCAGCACCACCATAAGGATGAAAGACAACTCAAATATGATCTGTCACCTACTCTACCACACACCTGGCAACCCACTCTCCTTTGGTAAACACCTTGCAGATTTGATAAAACACTGCTGACTCTCATGCGCCAATAACATCATCCTAGGGAACCTCAAACTTCACTGGAACAACGAAAGCAATACTCTAATCCAATCCTTAAATGACGTCTTACTCAGTAAGGTCCTCTGCCAGCACTGCAAAGGTCAAACCCACAACAAAGGCTCAACCCTGAATGCTATCATAGCTCAGGAAGAAAGACTAACTATGGACAACATCCTCGCTGTTGACTGGTCGGATCATCACATTTTTCTGTTCCATATCAACAAAGCGTTTCACCACCCAATTTGCAACCAAAAAACCCTCCAATGGGCGAGAAACATAAGACAAATACCCCAGGTGGACCTCAAAGGAAGAATGGGATCACTTCTTGCCCCCTCATCAGATAACCTCTCAACAACCGACCTCACCACCCACTACAACTCAACAACGTCCTCCATACTGGGCCAAGTAGCCCCTATGAAACGGAAAGGGGTGAGAAACACAACCTCGAGATCCTGGTTCAGTAAAGACCTAAACACTGAAAGAAGACAGCTTAGAGCAGCAGAAAGATTCTGGCAAACAAATCCCTCCAAAGCCCACCTTGATCAACTCAGGAGGGAATGCAGAAATTACAAAGATCACACCATGAAAAAAGCCACCTTCTTCTGCAATGCTCTAGACAAGGCCAAAAACCCCTGCAAAGAGCTTTTCAATATCATCAAGCAACAAACCTCCAAACCACCCTTAAACAACCCTCAGACCTCCAAAGAACGATGTGACAACTTCGCCAACTTCTTCAATGAAAAAAATCACAAAGATTGAGCCTCCCTTGAAGATCACAACCAGTCAACCACTGAGAACCTTCTTCCCAGAAAGGAAGATAACAATCCCTCCTCTCTCTCCACAGCTTACCTGTCAATGATCTCTCCACAGGACAACAACAGGTGTAATCAAATCCAAGGCCCCCCACAACTCCCAGAACCTGGAAGGTATTCAACCCACTCTCAGAGATGGACATTTCTGCTCTGCTGGCAATGTCCAAACCATCTTCCCACCTGATGGGCCCCCCTCCCATCATCCCTGGCAAAGAAAATCAACCATGCCCTAACCCTCATCTGGGCTAAGATTATAAACAGCTCCCTGATGACTGGTGTGATGCCAGACTGCCTCAAGCTTGGTCAAGTCACACCACTGCTTAACATACCGGGAGCAGACCCGAACAACCTCAATAACTTCAGACCTGTCTTCAATCTACCCTTCCAACCCAAAACTCTAGAGAGATGTATTCTCTCACAACTAAACCAACACATAGACAACAACAATCTCCTAGACCCTCATCAATCGGGCTTTAAAAAAGGATGCAGCACAGAAACAGCTATTCTGAAAATAGATGACCTTCCCAAATCCCTAGATACAGACCGATGCTGCCTGCTCATACTCCTAGACCTGTCAACGGCCTTCGACATGATCGACCACAAGCTTCTCCTGGATTCCCTCCAAAAAAGGATCGGCACAGATGAGGTGGTCCTACGCTGGGTCACATCTTTTCTACACGACCGCTCTCAACAAATAAATATAAGCAATCTGACCTTTGACACAACAGCAATTACCCGGGGTGTCCCCCACGGCTCTATCCTGTTGCCTACACTGTATCTACATGGAGCCCCTCACCGTCATTCTCAACCAAACAAACACCCCCTTCCATCTATACGTAGATAACACCCAGCTCTACATGGAAATCTCCTCACTAGGGGACATACACCGGCTAAATGCCACCCTCAAAGAAGTACAACAACGGCTATCCCACAACCACTTTAAACTCAACCAAAATAAGACAGAAATTCTTCTCATATGAAAGAAAGCGCAGTCCCTCAGATGCAAGAATGGATAAACTCCATAGACGCACTTAACTGCAATCTAATCCTAGCTGATACCGTCAAATCTCTAGGAATCACACCTGACCCCAAACTGATCATGAAAGATCACATAAAGAATAGTGCGAAGAATGCCTTCTAGAACCTGAAACATCTGAACAAAATTAAACCCTACCTGCCGCCGAATGATCTTAAAACCTGCCATGAAAGTGCTAATGCTGTCCAGATTAGACTCTGGGAACACCACCCTCCCAGACACGGCGAACGCCCATCTTGCATCCCTTAGGTCTACTCTCAATGCAGCAGCCAGAATGGTCACAGGAATGAAAAAATACGAAAATGTCTCCCCTGTCGTGAAAGAACTGAATTGGCTCCCAATTGAAACTCGCTGTAGCTTCACAACTGCTTGTCTAAATCACAAAGCCCTTCACTCTGGGAGACCAGCCTACCTCACCTCTAAACTCAAAAAGGCAGGCCAGACAAGAAAACTCAGAAGCTCAAACACCCTACACCTCATTCCGCCCAAAGCCCGCAAACAAAAAACCCTGACACGCTCCTTTTTGAGCAACGCCTCTAAAATGTGGAACTCCATTCCAGTACATATCAGGATGAACCTCTCCTTCTGGAGCTTCAAGAGACAGCTAAAGGATCTCCTCCTCAACTAACATCTCAACAAGCAGGACACCCATGGCCCACAAGACCTATTTCCCTCCACTGTTATTTTTCTTCCTAAGTCGTGCTCATACTTTAATTTGTTTTGATTCAATTCAGCTGTACTGATTATATGAGTCATCTGTTATGAACATATATTGGTGTAAAGCGCTCTGATACCCTCAGGTCTTGCCAGTGCTATATAAAACTCTTGAATAAAAATAAATAAATAAAGAGACTTACTGCACTCAATGCAGCCTGCCATATCATACAAAAATGCTTGGTGGTACCCCTGCTTCTCCTAGGGACACCACCAAGCTACTAAAAATACAAATAAAAAGCCCTCGCATGGCATTATGGGGCATTCCTCACAAGGAGCAGTGAATAATAAATAAGCTGCTTCTGTTGCTTGTTTATTATTTCATCATTTAAAAAAACAAAAACTTTTGTGGGTCCCCTGGTGCCTTTTTTCACTGTTAGGGGTTGCAGTGGGAGACCCAGAGCCTCCATGGCCGTAGTCAGCTAACCAACCAGCGCCCAGGAGCAGGCACCATCCTGCTTTGCTCCCGCCCGGGCAGGAGTAGCTGTTTTCAGCGCTCCCTCCCGGATAGGAGCAGAGATGTGTTTTTTTCCTGGAGAGAGAGGGCAGGGTATGCCTGCACTCTCCCAGACAGAAAACAGAACTATCCCTGGGATGTGGTCCCTGGCCACACCTTAGACTACACCTCAGGGGATGGGGTCTCCAGGACAGATTTTCGGCATGGGGAGGGGGGCTGCATGCCACCTTCCCTAATTTCGAAATGGTCCCAGGGATGGGGTCCCTGGGGCTCCCCTCCCTATATTATATTAAAATGGCCCCAGGAAAGGCGGTCCCTGGGGCCTCATTGAGGCACCGGTAGAGGGGCTGCACCCCCTACCTTATACACTGGACCACAGGGGATTTGGTCCCTGTGGCCATTATCAGCTTGGGAGGGAGGCATATGCCCCTCCCCTTTATAAAAGTGTGGCAACCCTGGGTAATGGGGTCCCCAAGACAAAGATCGGCTTGGGGAGTGGGGCCCAGGCTCCCTCCCTATCAAAAAATGCGCTGGGCCCCAGGGCATGGGGCCCTCTGGCTGAAATCGGCTTGGGGAGGGGATCTCTCACATGCCCCCTCCCCATAATTTAAAAAATAAATATGTTTGACCCCTGTCCCCTGGCTCACCCCGGGGGCATTTATTTAAAAAAAAAAATAAACAGGTGCCATTTTTGTTTCTCCCGTGATCCTGTGGGAGAACTGCGGGATTGCTGCAAAAACAACATTTTTCTTTTTACTTTTGGCCCTAGTGGGTCCCTCTGCAACACCCTAAGGCTAAGGGGGCAGGATATCTCTACCCTGCCCCCTTATATTTTTTTAATCTTTTGCAGGACAGGCAACTAAGTCCCTGAGTCCTGTAATGGCCACTGCAACATTTCTAAGTTGCAACCAGCCAATCAGAGCCTTTATTCTGAGAAATCTCCCTCAGCCAATGAAATGGCTTGATTTTTTTAATTTTGGACCAATGTTCTAGAGATACAAATATTTTTTACCTTAATTTCTCAAAAACTACTGAAAGGATTTACACCAAATCACAAAAAGCATGCTTTCTGGACCAAGATCTCTGCCAAATTTGGTGTAATTCCGTTCAGCCGTTTTGGCTCTAGCCCTTTCCAAAAATCCCTATAGAAATTGCATAAGGAAATTGCATTTTGGGACTCCCCTTTTGCTCGGGCCCAGCTTGACGGATCACCCTGAATCTTTCAAGAAAGTTGCTGAGAAATAAAGAGCACTTTATTGGAAAGTTTTCTGAAGATTCGTCAAATGGCGCCATAGTTGTTAGCAAGCCAAAAAAGCCATTTCCTATAGAAAGGTATTCCTAACTTTAACGACCCAGTGGCAATAGTCACTGGGTAATATGTATGTGTGTGTGTATATATATATATATGGCTGCGATCTTTTCTGGAGGACAGATACTTCCAAGTAGTTGAGGGTGAGGCCATTTCCACTCCTCGACCTCTTTATTGTGGGGTTCCTCAGGGGTCGTCCTTGAGCCCCACTCTTTTTAATGTTTACATGGCCCCTCTTGCTGATATTGTTCTTCCATTTGGTGTGCAAATTATTACTTATGCCGACGACACTCAATTGGTCGTCGCTTTGAACCACACCAACAACGCATCTACCTGTCTTGGCCCATGTCTCGAGGAAGTGATGAGATGGATGAAATATTCCCATCTTAAACTCAATGGGGACAAGACTGAGCTTATGCTCCTTGGTAAACCTTCTCTCTCCGAAATAGCTTCTGCCTGGCCTACTTGTATGGGCTCTATGCCGGCCCCTAAATCAGAGATAAAGAGCCTTGGTGTTTGGCTTGACTCCGAGCTTGGCTTTAAAACCCAAGCCAGAAAGGTTGTTGCTTCCTGCTTCGGCATTTTAAGAATGCTGCGCAAAGTGCTTCCTTTGCTACCCCACCAGGTCAGAAAGCTTGTAGTCCAATCGCTTATTTTATCTCGTTTGGACTACGGAAATGCTTTGTACCTTGCTGCCCCTAGCCTGGTGTTGGCTAAACTTCAAATTGTGCAGAATTGTGCTGCTAGGATTCTTATGGGAATTTATAGTCGCCAAACAGCAAGGCCAGCCTTAAAGGCTCTCCACTGGCTCCCAGTTTTGGAAAGAGTCCAGTTTAAAGCTTTGTGTATTACTCACAGGCTGATAGGAGGGAATGGACCTCCTATTATTTCTTCTCTGACCCAGCCCTATTTAGCTAATAGGGACCTTCGTTCAAATAATCTTCACTTGGCTTCTGTGCCTAGAATCAAGAAGGCCCGAAGCGGCGGCCGTCTTTTCTCTTACAACGCCGCTCAGCTATGGAATTCACTTCCTCTGCAGCTCCGAAAGGAACCCAACTACATGACATTCCGCAAGATGCTCAAAACTTGGCTTTTCCCCAAATGATCGTGTCTCAGCTTGATTTGACTTTGCCCACAGCGCTGGGATGCCCGTGGGTAACCATGCGCTTTATAAATATTATTTTCATTTCATATACACATATATATATATATATATATATATATATATATATATATATATATATATTCACTGAAAAAACCATAGGTTTTAGGGACAGTTATAGTTAGTTGGACATTTCACTCGTACAAAACCCGTGAAATTCCCCCGTTATAGTTAGTTCAGCTAACTATAACTCGCGCCCCCGCAATGCACTGCTGATGACGTCACATATTACATCACTCATGACATGGTCAGTGACATCACTGATGACATCACTGATGACATCTCAAATGACATCACTGATGACATCATCCAGTAACTGTGTGTTTCTGTAAAGTTTAAATATGTTTAATATATATAGGGAAAGGCGTATTGAAGAATGAGTGGGTGTAGAAGCGCCTGAATGGATGATTTAGTAGGTGCGTGACTGACTCTACAAGTGAGTGATTAAACGTATCTTACTGAATGCATGGGTTAGTGACTAAACTGTGTGAATGTCTGTATCCGTCTGTTTGTTGGTGTGTAAGTGGATGCATGGATTTGCGAATAGCTACATGAGTGTCTATATGGGTTATGGATTGATTCTCTGAGTATCTGTTTGGTGCCTCAGTGTTTGTGTGGGTGGGGTGTGTGTGACTCTGTGCATAGATGTGTGAGTGTGTGATTCACTGGGTGCATGGTTTCAAGAGTGCGTCTGTGATGGACTGTATGGGTGGGTGAGTGTGTGTAAGGGTGTGTTAGTGATTGAATGTATATCTCAGTGGTACATGTGTGAGTAACTACATATGTGAAAGGCAGTATATATGTGTGTTGGAGTATATAAATGGCTATAAGTGAGAGTGTGTGATTGTGAGAGTGGCTATATGGATGAGTGTGTGCTTGCATCAGTGATTGCATAGGAGCGTAAGAATGTGCTAGTATTTTTATGAGTAAGTGAGCTGGTGTGTATAACTGTATAGGTGAGTAAATTGGAGTGTGATTAATTATTTGCATGACTGACTAGGTGTGTGAGTACTTCTATGGATGAGTTGCGTTGTGTGAGTGTTTATATAGGTGTATGAGTGCATATGATAGTCCTGTACTGAGTGACTGTAAGTATGAGTGACTGTACGGGTGAGTGAGTAGATGTGTGTGTGTAGACCTAAGAATCAGTGAGTGGGTATGTACTTATTGTTATTTGAGTGTGTATGGTTTTGAGAATGGCAGTCTGTAATTTAGAGTGGGTGTATCAAAACTTATATTAGGGTGTGAGAAGATGCATTAAATTCTCACATGGATGATGTCATCAGTGATGTCATCAGTGATGTCATTTGAGATGTCATCAGTGATGTCATCAGTGATGTCACTGACCATGTCATGAGTGATGTAATATGTGACGTCATCAGCAGTGCATTGCGGGGCGCGAGTTATAGTTAGCTGAACTAACTATAACGGGGGAATTTCACGGGTTTTGTACGAGTGAAATGTCCAACTAACTATAACTGTCCCTAAAACCTATGGTTTTTTCAGTGAATTTCAAAGGTTTTTTAAATGCTAATTTCTAACTATAACGTGTCTGAAACCTATGGTTTTTTCAGTGAATTTCAAAGGTTTTTTAAATGCTAATTTCTAACTATTACGTGCCTGAAACCTATGGCTTTTCAGTGAATTTCAAAGGTTTTTTAAATACTAATTTCTAACTATAACGCCCCTAAAACCTATGGTTTTTTCAGTGAATTTCAAAGGTTTTGTAAATGACAATTTTTAAATGTATTAATTGTTACATTTATTTTTTTGATACTGATTTACTACATTTTTTAAAACTATTTATTTTTAGATATTTTATTTATTAAATTACATTGTAATTACATTATACATTACATTACAAAATATACTTTCTCAGAATGAATTACTTTAGTTTAAATAGTTTGCAAATAGGCAATAGAGTTTTAAGTACAGTAGTTACAGTTGTTGCAATGGGCAAGACAATTTCAAACACAATGCAACATTGAGCTCAATGTGAATTTCTAGTTAAATGCAATTAGTTACTTTATGGATTACTTTTCTAACCACAGGACTGGATCCTAGATTCAGTCCTGGGACATCTCCTGTAAACAGTTGAGTAAAAGCGTTTTGGTTACAGTACTGATTTTTAAGGAATATTATTGTATTTTAAAAGTTGACACTTAGAAACTTTTTCACATAGAATCACCAATGTTATCCTATGGCAGGAAATGCACTTAGCAGGTAAGTAGTGTTATCGTTACTTTTTCTTACTCAGTGGTGGATCCTGGATCCAGCACTGGTGCATCTCCTGTAAACAGTTGAAAGAATGCGTTTAAGTCATACAGGCGATTTTTAAGGAATATTTGTAGTTTGTGAAAATCGACACTTTGAAACTTTTCTGCTGAAAACCAGACAATGGATTCCTATGGAAGGAAATACAAGTTACTGGTAAGTACGGTTAGAATTACTTTTCAGGGTCAGTGCTGGGCTAAAAGATGCAGCACTGGGTTCTCTCCTGATAACAGGTGAGTAAATCGGAATTCGTAGTTCGGCTGATTTTAGAGGAATATTATAAAGTTCCAAAACTCCACACACAGAAGAATTTCCAAGTGAAACCAGTCAATGTTAGCCTATGGAAGGAAATTCAAGTTACTGGTAAGTACGGTTAGAATTACTTTTCAGGATCAGTACTGGGCTAAAAGATGCAGCACTGAGGTCTCTCCTGATAACAGGTGAGTAAATCGGAATTCGTATTTCGGCTGATTTTAGAGGAATATTTTAAAGTTCCAAAACTCCACACTTAGAAGAATTTCCAAGTGAAACCAGTCAATGTTAGCCTATGGAAGGAAATTCAAGTTACTGGTAAGTACGGTTAAAATTACTTTTCAGGATTAGTACTGGGCTGAAAGATGCAGCACTGAGGTCTCTCCTGATAACAGGTGAGTAAATCGGAATTCGTATTTCAGCAGATTTTAGAGGAATATTTGCACAATGGTGAAGGGAGGGGCGGGGCCTGAGGTGACATCTGTGCAAACGCGCCCCGTGGCGCGTTTTAAGTTGGGGGATTAAGTCCCCTTGAATCATGAGGGTCCCTAGGGGCCAACTAGCCCACCAGGAACCTCCAGTATGCGCCAGGGGCTGCGTTGCAGAGACGTGTAGAGAGGCCACACCCCTTTTACACCTCTCTGCAACACAGCTCTGTGGCGCTTTCTGGATGTACCTGTTGGGCTAGTTGGCCCCAGGGACCCTCAGGATTGAAGGGGATTTAATTCCCCATCTTAAAACGCGCCACGGGGCCTGTTTGCACACATGTCACCTGAAGCCCCGCCCCTCCCTTCACCACTGTGCAAACGCGCCCCGTGGCGCGTTTTAAGTTGGGGGATTAAGTCCCCTTGAATCCTGAGGGTCCCTGGAGTCCAACTAGCCCACCATGTACTTCCAAAAGCGCCGCAGAGCTGCATTGCAGAGAGGTGTAAAAAGGGGCGTGGCCTCTGTACACCTCTCTGCAAGGCAGCCCCTGGCGCATACTGGAGGTTCCTGGTGGGCTAGTTGGCCCCCAGGGACCCCCAGTATTCAAGGGGAAATCGTTCCCCATCTGCAAACGCGCCAGGGGGCGCGTTTGCAGACTGCTGCAGGGTGGGGGCGGGGCCTCCGGCACGATGCCGGTCTTTTTTATTTTTTTTAATTTTATTTTTTGTATGGGAGGGGGGCTGCGTGGCCCCCCTTCCCTTGGCCTCTTTTGGCCCCGGGGACCCCATCCCCCAGGGCATGTGGTTTTAATTTTTTTTTTAATTTAAATAAAACGGGAAGGGGGCCTCGTGGCCCCCCTTCCCTGAGCCTATATTGGCCCTGGGGACCCCATCCCCCAGGGCATGCCCTCTTTTTTTAAATTTATTAAATATTTGGAGGGGGGCTGCGTGGCCCCCCTCCTCAGGCCATTTAAGGCCCCGGGGACCCCATCCCCCGGGGCCGGCCTTTCCGTTTTTTTTAAAAAAAAAAAATTATTTTTTGGGGAGGGGGGCCGCGTGGCCCCCCTCCCGGGCCACTACTTGCCCCGGGGACCCCATCCCCCGGGGCTGGCCCTCTCCGTTGGGGACTGTGGGGGGTCCCCAATCCCCCCACAGTCCCGCCGGCTCCCCGCGTCCCTTGGGAGCCGGCATTGCTTTTCCACATGGGGAGCTGCTAAGATGCAGCTCCCCATGTGGAAAAGCAATGTGCTTTGGATATTGGAAGAGAGAGCAGGTTTCCCTGCTCTCTCTTCCAATATCCACATAGCTGCCAAGGTTTCAGATTGCTTATGTGTGACATTTCCAATAAATAAGTGTACTTATGTGTGACATTGTAGTGCAAATGTGTGACACTGCGAGCGACACTTTCTCACATGAGAAACCAGGAATAAGGTTCATTTAAAGAGATAAATATCAGAAATGAGCGCCTTCTGAGCAGTAAGACCCCCACAGAAGGCCTAGGAACTGTTATAAACTCCCTGAAATGGAGGGTCACTAACTGATTTCGCATTTCTAAAGTGATCTTACTGTAGTGATTTCTAGAAAGAGCCTGGACACCTTGTGATGACTGCCATGACTCCTGCCTGATCACTTTTGAAGAGAAATGATCAGGCCCTTATTCTGTAGTGACTATGGTATGCTAGAGAAACCTCTTAGCGGTTAATGAGAAAGAGGTCATTCCAGTCATGTTCGTTAGGGTTGAGAATAGACCAATATTTTACCAGTGTTTCACCAGCCTGGTAGGTATTTTTATGCCAATGCAGGTAAAAAATGGGGAAAGCTCTTCAGAATTCATATTTTTTCCCTTTGAAATATAAACCTGCAGCTCCAAATACATCAACAGTGTTATTAAGTTGTCTAAAATTGTCATAAATGAGTTTTAAAACATGGCACCTCGACAAAAGGCCTACATAAAAAAAAAAAATACAGAATGACTCGGTATAATATTGAGGCTTTAAACTGTTTCAAATGGCTGTTATTTTTCTTTGCTAAAGGTAGCAGTCACTGACAGCTAGACATCCCTCAGTCAGGCCCCGAATATGGGTTTTTTGGGGGCTGAACTGTCCCTAACTCCAGTCGTGCCTGCTGCGCCAGCTGTCATCGCTAATCTCAGGTCAAGGCCCTGGAACATTAGATGCTGGTATAAGGTCATTCTGGATTCTATGAGCACTGTTTCTAGAAAACTGTGTGCTCGGTAGGAACCGGATGGTTTCTTAACTGTTTTGCCCTGATTCCTCTGAGCTGAGCTCTGCTAAGAGTGAAGGCCAGCTACTGTCTCTAAAATCAGAGAACTGCGACGCTGTTACTAACGATAAACTATTTAATAACAGTAAAATAGTTTTTTAAAAATTGCCGACTTGCAGACCATGTTTTCTCAACAATTGTAATCAGTATTTAGCAATGAAATGCTTTATGTGAGCACTCACCTGTAGTGCCCGGAACGTAAGTCTGGTGCCTCTGTACTGAGTGCAAGGCACCTGACGACCTGCCTTTACCGTCGGGTACGCAGGGCTCGGCCTGCCCGCGCCATCCAGAAGAAACAGAGGTAAAACCACAATGCACGGGGGTGGGTGCAGGTGCAGCTACAGCATGGGGGCCCTCTAGAGTGCGCAGCAATGTGATCGGAGGTGGCCGCTGGCGGCAATATGGGCAGGCAGATCCTGTCGTGCTGCGCCCCGTGCACACAGCTCCACTTTAACCACCATGAGTCCTGTGCAGCAGCAGGGTGAGGAGAAAAGGTTGAATACAGGCTTGGACCGGCCGCATGAGACATCCAGTGTTGACTGGAAGAGAAAAGAAGGCAAGTGCTCACTGGGCCAAGCCCAGTGGTAGACTCGTCCAGGCCGATCAGCTGTCCTGACTCCTGTGAGTGCCGGGCGGCGGCGGGGCCATCCTATGACAGACTGACTAGTGTGGATAATATCAGCGGTTGTTTATTACCTCTCCCATGCTTAATTCAAATATATATCCACTGGATATATATTTGAATTAAGCATGGGAGAGGTAATAAACAACCGCTGATAGCAGGCGGTGACCCGGGCTGGTGCGAGCTGCAGCAGGCAGCGAGCGCTGAGAGCAGCACCGTGGCCTGCGCCATGATTATTTGCAGCACTCCGGCCATGATACGCAGCGCTGCCCGCAAACTAGCCACACGCCTTGTAGCTCCCAAAACAAACCCCGCGCTCCGGCAGCAGGATGTGACGTGACGTCTCCTGCGATGATGTCAGGCCAATAGTGAGAGCCCGCCGGGTACTGGAAAGCGCAATCATGATACTGTAGCAAGCAGCTGAGTGCGACTGCCAAGACTGCTGGAGCAGCACGCGCAAGTCAGAGGCGGTGCGCTGCCACAGGCTCAGCTTTAATCAGGGCTTTTAGTGACAGAGCTGACACACAGCATATGCGTGACATTGCATTTCAGTGCGGTAATGCGGAGTACCACACTGAAATGTGTTAGTGTCACGCCTGATGCGTGACACTTCGCAGGACTGTATCCAAAGCAGTTTGCTATGGCAGGACGGGAGCCGCGAGGCTCCCGTCCTGCCATAGCAAACTACAGTGTCTTGGGGGTAGGCACCCCGGGACACTGCAGGAGCCGGCCCTGGGGGTGGCGGTCCCCAGGGCCATCAAGGGCTCCAAGAGGGGGCCGCGCGGCCCCCTCCCTTAAGTGCACAGCCCCGGGGAGGTGGTGGTCCCCGGGGCTCTGGGGTCCGTAATGGACCCCCACATTTATTTTGTAAGTGCCCCGGGAGGTGGTGGTCCCCGGGCGTGTGAGGGGCTGGAGCCCCCCCACACCGTATTTAATTTAAAAAAGAAGCCCCGGGGTGGCGGTCCCCGGGGCTGCGGGAGGGCAGGAGAGCCCTCCCGCACCATTTTTATAAAGCCCCGGGGGTGGCGGTCCCCGGGGCTTGTGGGGCCTTAGAGGCCCCCCATATAAACAATATACCCACCCCCACATGCCCCCGGGACTTGGGCCACCCGGGGGCAAATTTGCATCAAAGCGCGGGAGACCGCGCTTCGATTTTTTTTTTCCGGTAGGATCCGCGCACCCTGAGCGCATCCTGCCGATTTAAAAAAAAAAAAAATGCTTTTCTGCCCAGGGGGTCCTTATGGGACCCCTGAGCAGACCTAGAGGGTCAGGGTGTTTCTACCCTGCCCCCTTTGTGCGCTTTGCGCACTTGTTTCTGTCCCTCGGTTCTACCGAGGGACAAAATGGCTGCCAACATTTCCTGAATCGGAATGTTGACAGCCAGCTGACAGCCAATTAACATGCAGCTCGTGATCGGGACGGTGCGCGCAGGGTGCGCTCAGGGTGCGCGAATCCTCCGTGCCCATAGATATATATGTACTTTTACTTTTGATTTTCTCAGCAACTACTGAACGGATTTACACCATTTAACAAAAAGGGTTCTTTCTGAACCAAGAACTACCTCTTTGCCAAATTTGGTGTAATTCCGTTCAGCAGTTCGGGCTGTAGCCGTGTCTAAAGTTTCCTAAGGAAAAATGAATGGGGAAAACGCGTTTTGGGACCCCCTTTTTCTCGGCCCCCGCTTGACGAATCCCCCGAGACTTTCAGGGTAGGAGCGGACCGGAGCGCCCCACAAAGTTTGAAAATTTTGCGAAGATACGTCAACCGGCAAGAGAGTTATTTCCAATAGAATGTCGCGGATTTCCTATGGAAAATAGGTTCTAACTATAACTATCTACTGGCGACCGCCAGTAGATAATATATATATATATATATATACACATTTGGTGTAGGATGCAGGCTATTGGACACTACATTTCCCAACAGACACTGGGGCTCATTAGAGAAAGCCCATTGGAGGGCAGATATTTAAAAATGTTGCCAGTAGCAGAGCAAATGTTTGAGAAGCCTATGAAGAAGGAACAGTCTCCGAAGTGCGCCCTTGCTGCTGAGCACCCGTACTATGATGTTTATCACGCCGGCTTCGGGCCTGAAGGGCTGCACCACCCATGGGAAATAACAAGGGGCCACAGGGTGCAAAATCTGTTGCTGCCCGGATGTGGGGATAACAGGCATGGATTTCTGGCAGAAACAAACACTTTGCCTCTCTTTTGGGGCCGATTTTGATTTTCTCAACCACCATTTGGTGTAGGATGCAGGCTATTGGACACTACATTTCCCAACAGACACTGGGACTCATTAGAGAAAGCCCATTGGAGGGCAGATATTTAAAAATGTTGCCAGTAGCAGAGCAAATGTTTGAGAAGCCTATGAAGAAGGAACATTCTCCGAAACGCGTCAGGCTTGTCGATTGAAAGTGCGCGTTAATGCCTATGCAGGATTGTGTTTCCGAGTGCGCCCTTGCTGCTGAGCACCCGTACTATGATGTTTATCACGCCGGCTTCGGGCGTGAAGGGCTGCACCACCCATGGGAAATAACAAATGGCCACAGGGTGCAAAATCTGTTGCTGCCCGGATGTGGGGATAACAAGCATGGATTTCTGGCAGAAACAAACACTTTGCCTCTCTTTTGGGGCCGATTTTGATTTTCTCAACCACCATTTGGTGTAGGATGCAGGCTATTGGACACTACATTTCCCAACAGACACTGGGACTCATTAGAGAAAGCCCATTGGAGGGCAGATATTTAAAAATGTTGCCAGTAGCAGAGCAAATGTTTGAGAAGCCTATGAAGAAGGAACATTCTCCGAAACGCGTCAGGCTTGTCGATTGAAAGTGCGCGTTAATGCCTATGCAGGATTGTGTTTCCGAGTGCGCCCTTGCTGCTGAGCACCCGCACTATGATGTTTATCACGCCGGCTTCGGGCGTGAAGGGCTGCACCACCCATGGGAAATAAGAAGGGGCCACAGGGTGCAAAATCTGTTGCTGCCCGGATGTGGGGATAACAAGCATGGATTTCTGGCAGAAACAAACACTTTGCCTCTCTTTTGGGGCCGATTTTGATTTTCTCAACCACCATTTGGTGCAGGATGCAGGCTATTGGACACTACATTTCCCAACAGGCACTGGGACTCATTAAAGAAAGCCCATTGGAGGGCAGATATTTAAAAATGTTGCTAGTAGCAGAGCAAATGTTTGAGAAGCCTATGAAGAAGGAACATTCTCCGAAACACGTCAGGCTTGTCGATTGAAAGTGCGCGTTAATGCCTATGCAGGATTGTGTTTCCGAGTGCACCCTTGCTGCTGAGCACCCGTACTATGATGTTTATCACACCGGCTTCGGGCGTGAAGGGCTGCACCACCCATGGGAAATAACAAGGGGCCACAGGGTGCAAAATCTGTTGCTGCCCGGATGTGGGGATAACAAGCATGGATTTCTGGCAGAAACAAACAATTTGCCTCTCTTTTGGGGCCGATTTTGATTTTCTCAACCACCATTTGGTGTAGGATGCAGGCTATTGGACACTACATTTCCCAACAGACACTGGGACTCATTAGAGAAAGCCCATTGGAGGGCAGATATTTAAAAATGTTGCCAGTAGCAGAGCAAATGTTTGAGAAGCCTATGAAGAAGGAACATTCTCCGAAACGTGTCAGGCTTGTCGATTGAAAGTGCGCGTTAATGCCTATGCAGGATTGTGTTTCCGAGTGTGCCCTTGCTGCTGAGCACCCGTACTATGATTGATATATATACATATATATATATATATATATATATATATATATATATATATATATATATATATATATATATATGCAAAGGTTCTGTTTAGGCTTACATCTCACTCATACAAAACCAGTGAAATTCGGCAGTTATAGTTACCTGAGCCAACTATATTTTACGTCCCCGCAATGCACTGCTTATGACCTCACATATTACATCACCCATGACATGGTCAGTCACATCACTGATGACATCTCAAATTGCATCACTGATTTCATAATCCAGTGAGTGTGAGTGTTTTCTAAGAGTTTCTGAGTGTTAAAGGTATATACTAAGATACTACAACACTTAAATAAGTTTAGTTTGTGTACTAATAAAGAGCAATACTGTTTGTAACACATTTTGTGGGAGTGGCTGTGGGACTGTGTGTATCCATGTGTGAGTAGGTGTCTGAGTGGCTTTATAGGTGTGTGGGTGGTTGTATGAGTGAGTGAAAGGTTGTGTGAGTGGCTGTATGGGTGAGTGAGTGACTGTGTGTGTGGCTGAGTAAGGGTGTGTTTCAGTGGGGTATGGGTGTCTAGGTGGGTATGTGAGAGGCTGTATAGGTGAGTGATGGGGTATGTAAGTAGCTGTATTGGTGAGGGAGTGGGTGCATAAGTGGTATATGGATGAGTGTGTGGGTATGTCAGTGAGTGGCTGTATGGGTGAGTGAGTGAATGTGAGAATGCCTGTATGAGTAAGTGAGTGCTTGTGTCAGGGACTGTATAGATGAGTGAGTACATGTGTTAGTATCTGCATGTGTAAGTGAGTAGATGTATGAGTGACTGTATGGGTGAGTGAGAAGGTGTGTGAGTAGATGCATGGGTGACTGACTCAGTATGTGGGTGGCTCTATGGGTATATGACTGGGTATGTTAGTGTCTATGACTCAGTATGTGGGTGGCTCTATGGTTATATGACTGGGTGTGTTAGTGTCTATATGTCTGTATGGCTGGATATGTGAGTGGCTATATTGGTGAGTAAGTGAGTGTATGATTGGCTGTATGGGTGAGTTTAGTGGTTATGTGAGTGGCAGTATGATTGAGTGGATGTGTGAGTGGTTCTATGAATCAGGAAGGGGATGTGTGAGAGCTTGTATCAGTTTGTGAATGGGTTTGTGAGTGGTTGTGTGGGGGTGGATGTATGTGAGATTTTATAGGAGTATAAAGGGGTGTGTGAGTGGTTCTGTGGATGATGTTATCAGTGATGTAATTTGAGATGTCATTAGTGATGTCAGCAGTGATGTCACTGACCATGTCATGAGTGATGTGGTATGTGAGGTCATAAGCAGTGCTTTGCGGGGGCGTAAGTTATAGTTAGCTCAGGTGACTATAACTGCTGGATTTCACCGGTCTTGTACGAGTGAAATGTGAGCCTAACTATAACGTCCCTGTAACCTTTGTTTTTTTTCAGTGAATTTCTACGTTTTTTAAAATTCTGTTTCCAAACTATAATGTCCCTGTGGCCTTTGTTTTTTTTAGTGATTTTCTAAGGTTTTTTTAATTCTATTTCCTACCTGTAACATGTAACCTTTGAAACTTAGTATATGAGTGAGGGCAAGAATACCTTAATGGGTGTGGGACTGAGTGCGTGAGTACCTCAATGGGTGTGTGACTGAGTGTGTGCGTGTCTAAGTGGGTCTGGAACTACCTGCATAAGTCTGTCACTGGATGTGTGAGTGGATGCATCACTGTCTGAGTGAGTCTCTGACTGTTTGAGTAGATGTCGAAGTGGGGGCATGAGTGTGTGAGTGGGTCAGTGGATGGGTGCATACATTTTTGAGGGGATTTGATGCCTGAGAAAGACCTACAACATGTCAACTGAAGCTTGCAGTGAGAGAGCACAGACAGGGTCTGCACTAGTAGCCATCATCCATGTTTGAAGGACTATTTCTGTACATGGTTGAAAAGGTGTTGTCAGTACTTACCTACATATCTGAGAGAGTGTAGGATCTATCAGTGCCATGAGAAGTTTAAGTAAATGTGCTGGTATGTAACTGCATGCTATAATACCTTTATGACTGTCTAAATGTGTATGCAAGTGGCTGCACAAATACTTCAGTACATGTGTTAGGCAATAGAGAGCTATATAGGTGTCACTGCAACTTCTGCTGCATCCATAAATTGTTTCTGGTGAGTGACTGAATGTATAAGTGCTTGTGTATCTGTCTCTGTAACTGAAAGACGGGCTTTATGCTTTTGTGATCATGTATGTCTATTGTATTAGGGATGGCATACTCTATGTAGTACTTGGCATAGGGGCCTGCAAGTGCACAAGTAACTTATTCAAATCGAAAGGACATCTCTCAATCTCTTAAGCACAAAACAGCATCCTTTGTGGCATATGTACAACATATCTTAGAAGTGTGTTATGTGCACTAAATCGTGGGTTTGACACTTCAGAAACACCTATAACATGCCATGTGAAGCTTGCAGTGACAGTACACAGACAGGGTCTGCACTAGTAGCCATCACCCATTTTGAAATACTATTTCTTTGCATGATTGAGAAGATTGTGTCAGTACTTGCCTACATATCTGAGAGAGTGTAGAACTACACCTCTATCAGTGACATGAGATGTTTAAGTAAATGTGCTGGTACGTAACTGCCTGCTAAAATACCTCTACGGCTGTCTAAATGTGTATTAAAGTGGCTGCAGAAACACTTCAGTGCCCGTGTTAGCAATACAGAGCTATGTAGATGTGACTGCAACTACCTTTGAGTCTGCTGCATGTATTAATAGTTTCTGGTAAGTAACTGAATCTATATGTGCTTCTGTAACTGTCTCAATAGCTGAAACAGAGGCTTTATGTTTTTCTGAACATGTATGTCAGTTGCTTTAGGGATGGCATACTCTATGTAGTACTTGGCATAGGGGCATGCAAGTGCACAAGTAACTTAGTGAACTAAAAAGAACATCTCTCATCTTTTAAGTACAAACCAGCATGCTTTATAGCACACCTACAGCATCTCTCACATGTGAGTTGTGCATACTGAAACTCAGATTTAAGACTTGACAAACATGGCAAATAAAGCTCCAAGTGAAAATACACACACAGGACCTGTACTACCAAGCATCATCCATGTTTGAAAGAGTATTTCTCTACATGAATGAGATGGTTGTGTCAGTACTTGCCAACAATCTGAGAAATTGTAGGAGTACACCTGTAGGAATGCCATAAGATATTTAAGTAAATGTGCCAGTATGTGACTGTCTATTTTAGTATCTCTATGACTCTCTAAATACCTATGTAAGTGGCTATAAACAAACACCAGAGTGCCTGTGGTAAAGAAAGGAGAGCAATGTAGATGGGACTACAACTATGTTTGAATCTGCTGCATGCACAAGTAATTTCTGGGTAAGTATCTAAGGGCCAGATGTACGTTTCCGTTTCATTTTTTAAGGGCAGGCAGTGGTCCCTGGGACCACTGCCTGCCCTTAAAAAATAATATTGCATGCATTTGCAAAGGGGAAGGGGTCCCCTGGGGACCCCTTCCCATTTGCGAATGCATTACCACCTACTTGAAGTAGGTGGTAATTTGCGAGTGTTTTGCGACCGCAATTGCGGTCGCAAAACATTTGTACATAGCTTTGCGGTCGCTATTAGGAAGGGAACGCCCCTTCCTAATAGTGAGTCGCGAAACAGTATTTTGCGAGTTGCAATTTATTTGCGACTCGCAAAATACTGTTTGTACATGGGCCCATGCATTTTAGCACGCGCAAACGGGTCTAAGACCCGTTTGCGCACGCTAAAATGCGTCGTACATCTGGCCCCTAAATGTATATGTGCTTCTGTAGCTGTCTGACAAAGCAGTGTAACAGAACTACAACACCCATAATTCAAAGAAAAACACTCTTTGAGAACAGCACATCATACATACACATGTAAATATTTCCACGTCTTCTAATGCCTTGCTAACTAAAGATTTAACTCTTAATCTACAGTTTTTTTACTACCAATTACACCATGTAGTAAGCAGCAAATGTAGAACATACTAATTCAAAGCAACAGATTGCGAACCAACTTCTCACACAACTAGTCTGAAAATCAGACAAACTGTCACTGTTGGAAAGTGCATTATTAGTAGTAATAAGTAGTGACTTACCACCAGGGGCGGCTGGTGGAATTTGAAACTGGTGAGGCGTATGCAGAACGAATCAACGCATGCGAGTGAGCGAGCTTGACGGCAATAAAGGGGGTTCGGGGGGATTCTCCCCCCGTGAAGAAATTTTTTAAAAATTGGCATCTTTTTGGTGCGATTTTCAGCACTATTTCTGTGATAAATGGACTACAAATTCAGTTCTTCTAGGCATTCATAAAAGAAAACTCATACATTATTTCAGAGAATTTCTGGGTTGCCAAGCAAGTCTGACTTCTGAAGAGGGCTAGGGTACTAAGCAAGACTGCTTTGGCTCTACCCTTTCCAATAGAAAACACTAGTTAGCGATGTGAACAAGTTCAATGGACAAATCTGGGGTCTAGGGAGAGTCCCTCTCCTGAGAAAGAAATTTTAAAAGATTGGCAAATGGTGCATTTTAAAGCAAATGAATGCAGCGATAAAGCAAGGCTTATTAAGCAGTGGGAACGTATAGTCTTGAAATATTAAACACATTAAAAACTGCCCTGTATCTTCTTGTATTAATTTGTTCAACAGTTACTGTAATATGTAAATTGTTCTGCATGACAACTTTAGCCCTTTAAAATGTATGCTTGCCCAGTGTCTTGCACTGCATGCAGCATTAACTTTGGAAAAATATGCTCTAACCAGACTTCGGAAGCACCCACAGCTGCTGGCTGTAACCAGTCATATAGAAATATGTGCAGACAGGTCTTTGAGTGAGATGAAAAAAGTGGGTGCTCCCTATGAAGGAACATGCCAAATACATTTCTGTGATTCCCTAACAGTATTACATAATTACTGCCATTGGTATTACTGTTACTATTACTCTCACTTCTACTACTACTAGTATTACATAAGTACTGCCATTAGTACAACTGTTATTAGTACCCCCACTCTACTAATAGTATTATACAATTACTGCCATTAGTACAACTGTTCCTATTACTAGTATTAATAGTGTTACGTAATTGCTGCCATCCATTGGTACTACTGTTATTATTACTGGCACTACTGCTAACGGTGCTAGTACCACATGTGCTCACTTGCATTCCCATTCTCACATTATTCCATCCTGTGCTCTCCCTTCTCTGTTGTTGCAGATTCCAGGCTCTCACCCACCCTGTCCTCTCCCATCACTGCATGAACCAGCCCATAATATACTATGTCTCATTCTCTGATCCCAGTCACCATTCTGTCACCCTTCGGTGCCTTTCCCAACGTATTCTTTTACATCCTCTCTCTATCCATCATTTGCTCTTTCCCATCCTCTGCTTCTCTCGATATGCTCTACCATTTGGTCCTTGTCTCATCCTGCACTCGTTCATTTTACACTCGGCCAGCACCACTCTTTGTGCTTTTTGTCTGCACTTTCTCCCTCCCATCCTCTCCTATACTGTTCTCTTCGCATTGTATGTATGCTTCTCTCCACCCTGTGCCATGTCATTCTGTGTCCTTTCCCATCCTGTGCTCTCAGATTGTGTACGTTCCTATCATGTTCACTCCCCCATCTCTTTTGCCAATGCCAGACCCATTGACTTTGTCAATGCTTGCTATCCTTGCCATGGGCTGCCAACATATTGTGTCCCTTTGACCATAGGTGAAGCGCCCAGTATTAGCCTTTAACCAGAACACTTAGGATTTTGGCTGGATTACACAAGAGTTGAACTCTTGCTGAGTAAAAACTGGAGTAAGAGAAAATCAAAAGGCAAAGAATAACCTTGGGCAGAGCAGATTACTCCATAATATCTTACAGAAGAAAACATTCATTTAACTTGCTCAGAGCAAATATTTTATTTGACCTAAAGAACATATGTACAGTTTTCATGTTCTACCTGCCCATACATAAAAGAAAATGTACAATTTACTGTATTCCAACATATCGTGCATATGATTAAAACCTAACGTGAAGCGTGCCATGCTGTTCTTGCATCAAATGAAATCAGTGCTCGTGAAACAGAGCAATGGTATCCCTTTCAGTGTCCAAGATGTCACCAAAGCGTTGGTGGCACAGGGCGCTGGAACTTACCACGAGGCAATGTATTGGCGCTATGCAAAACAATATCATAAATCCAACTAGAGCGGGGACGCTTAGAAGTGGCCACGAGAAAGCATTTTGGCGCCATATAAACAAACAAAATCAATATCATAAACACCACAACGTGAAAGCAAAACAACTAGAAATGGCAAAACATGGGAATTTGAGTGGAAGCTCGCTAACTGACAATTTGCATTACAACTGACAATTAAACGTTGTACAACTGAATACGACGGGGGGCTCGGCGATTCAAGAGACTTGTTACACTGACATTTGAGGGGGAAAAACTTCACAAATAGGAAAATTCATTGACTGACATGAAAATGTATTTCTGACTACTAAATAAACAAAGGAGACAAGATGACCAATCCCAAGGCAGCATAAACAAGACTGTAAAACAACAGGTGGACTTCCTGCAGCCCTCGTCTGTGAGCACGACCGAGCAAACTCAGCAGTTAAGCATTTATTTACACGCATTTCCGTTCCTGTAGCGCTAAGCCAGCTTCTGAGCACTTGAACTCGAATGAAAAGGCGCTGATGAAAGTAGTACGGAGGTAGAAAAATAGTCACTGCGAATTACTTTACAAATCGGTAAATGCAGCCTCCGTCACCCTCCTAAAAGCTACGCAGCCCTTCATCCTTGCTGCACAGTCATAACTGCACACGGAACCCGAAAGGAGAAAAGCTGTACCGTACTCACTACTCACGTTACGTATCTCTTCAGCTTCTTCTCCGGGGGGGGATTTGATGAGCTGAGTTATCAGGTAACAATAGAAATGATAATATAACTCTGGTGATTAATGTTCCTGCAGGAGAGGGATCGGAGTTGCGCCTAGTGCCAGTTTTGACACAGTGCCTAGGCTCAACGAAAAATAAATAAATGCTTCATCAGATAGGAAATGAAAAGATAAGGCATTTCTTACATGTTAGCATTTAATTGAATCGCTGCCAGATGCTGACCGACAAAGAGTTCAAAGTCCTCAAAAAGATATTAAAAGAATTACCAAGATGAGCTTTGCAGTCAGACCCGGCTCCCAAGAACTCGTTAAGACATTTACAAAACTTGTTGTAAAGAAAGACACTAAGTAATGTGTATGACCTCACCCGCGGCACGACCCCATCCACACTTAAGAACTGACATCCACTGAAACTCCCACCGACTGCCCCCCTCTGCCAAGCGAACCCCAACCCCAAGACCGTCTCCCATCACCAGCACGGCCACTCATCACCAGCACTGACTCTCATCATCACCACCACTGACTCCCGTCGCCAGCACTGCAACTCATCACCTCCACTGACTCCAATCACCTGCACCGACTCCCGTTACCACTCCTCCCTGGCACTGACTCCCGTCATGCGGGTGCTGCCGAGCCTGATGTCGGCGCTGCTGCTGGTCTGGAGTGTGAGGGGCTCCGTCCTGCCCGGGGAGCAGAGGATGAGCTCAGGAAACAGTGGGGTGAGTACTGTACCGCGGAGGGATACAGGGCATGAGTACCACAGGTGAGAGGTACGCGGCAGGTGGGGTCTCTCTAGAATGACGAAGCAGGGAACGCTACACCTAACCTGACCGGAACACGGAGACGGTGAGAGCAAGATTCAAGAGACGCAGGGGCAGTGAGTACACCTCCCGAGGAGACGCAGGGACCGTGAGTTCCAAAACATAAGAGGGACACGGGGCATGAGTACCAAACCTGAGAGGGACAGCGTGGGTGACAACTACACCTTAGGCACACAGAGGCAATGAGTACCACACTTGACAGCAGTGGTCGAAGTGGGGAAAAAAAGTAGGGGAACTGTGGGCGGAGAATCAGGGGGCGGGAATAAACAGAGGATTGGATCAGTGGGCGGAGTCAGAGGTGTGGCTAGAAATAGCAAAACATACCAATTTTAGTACGTTTGGCATTTCACTGACCAGTTACAGCTTATAACGTTATTTAATTCAAACAATCGATAAACATGTTTATTTGAGGTTTAATATATAAGTTGTTTACATTTAATACATTTACAATGTGGGACATGTTTCCAATCACAAAATGTTCCAAATACACTTATAAGTGGAATCATAAGCCATTTGTCTCCGAGCCATGCAGTTTCTTTCATCGGCACTTCTCCTCCCTTTTTCTAACCATTTCTGAACATAAAATTCAGGTTTAAATTCTATGATTTTTATGAAGATTATAGAAGACAGACGATTGATTGATACTCTGTTCCGCAGTGGTGTGAGCACATCATTCATTACACTAAAGCCCTGTTCACATTCAGCAGTGGAGGTACAAAAGGTGTCTATAATGTGCACTAATGGTTTCAGGCTTTCAGGGATGCAATTTTTATTTTGTTTGTACTCTCTGAAACCAAGGATGTACTGCCTAGTATCAAATACATGCAACCTGCTACAAAGGTTTTGTAATTCTCCCTCACCGTATAAGATACAAATGTATCAATTCTGAAATTATGAGACTCAAACATTGGAAGGGTCAGAAATAGGTAGTGGTCCTCTGATTATCTCAATCAGTTATTTTCTCCACCTTCAAACTACTATCCTCTTCAGTCACTATTAGACACATTCATCCTTTGCCTCACCGCGAGCACAATAGGTGTCCAGAAATACCACCCAAAAGAGACTGCATGAGATAAGCTCAAACATGAATGGTAAAATATCCTAGTTTGCAGATGTTTTCCACATAATTATAGCTCTGCCGGATTTTCCACATGATACATCTGCCGCATAATCTGATGGTTTTAACAAAAAATTGTTTGTAGCTCCAACGGATCAAAAGTTACTAAACAACGTGACTTATGTTGCTGTGAAGTGGAAGGCTGTGTGCAAAGGTTGACTGGTCACCTTTGTCACCGCTGCATTTGCATGTTACACTGGCATTAATGAGGCAAAAGCTTTGCAGAGACTGTTAGTATGTGTAAAAATGTCAAAATAATAAAGTATCAGAAAATGTACTACATAACACTGCAGTCTTTTTTGCTGCATAATTTAGTCAACACTGCAACATAATTTTGTCCTCCATTGCTGCATAATTGCAGTGGCCCCAAAGCAGGCAGCACATGCTAAAAGTGCTTGTGTATGAAGCAGAGAGACAATGAAGTTTGTGAGCTTAGGGGCATATTTATGGGAATGGTGGCGCAGGGCAGGGCAGCGCAGCAAGTTGCTTTGCTGCACTGCCCTGTATCACAGGGAAAGGGCAAGAATGCACGGTATTTATCCAATATGGTGCATTCCTGTCTTTTCCCCATGCGCTGGCGCCATTTCAGCAGCCTAGCACCAACGCAGGCACACTTGCCCCATGGTGCAAGGGTGCCTCCGTTGCATGCAGGATTGTTTTTGTGCAGGAAGGGGCACCTTCCTGTACAAAAACAATCTTGAGAGGCTTTTCCCTCTTTCTATGTGTGCTGCAGAATAAAGCTCACTTTGAAAGAGGAAAAAACAAGGAGATATAAAGATATTTCTACTAGTTATGCCTCCCCTAGGGAGGCGCAAGATTTTGACGCATTCCCAGGATTACAAGTCCTTGTAAATCTGTTAATGCGTCAAAAACCGTGGGAGTTGCGTGGGAGAATTTTATTGTTGCAGGAAAACTACTGGGCTTACAAGGAACTCTGCAGTGATTTATGCGTTTTTAAGAGTGAGTCATTATGCTGCACAGTTCTGCTGGTTTTGTTACTGGGGGGCAATTTTGAAGCATTGCTGCAAAACCAGTCCCCAGTTACAAAACCAGTCTCCCATGCAACACCTACCGCAACACCTCCCTTGCACAAAGTAAGGCAATGCAGCAGTTTGTGCTGCGTTGCATTACTCCATATCTATGAAGCCATTCAAAGACATGCAAAGTGGCTTTACGTGGCTTTTAAAATATGACTTGGAGCTTTGCGTTGTGCATGTACCACGTTGCAAGGTGCAAGCATGACACAAGGCCCTTGTAAACATGCCCCTTAGTCTGGTGTGCATGCAAATCCTGCATTGCCAATCCCTGGTGAGTTGCATTAGTACTACTGGAACAAGGCCAATGGAGGCACCAATGGGTGAGGCGGACTGGCATCAAGGGTCCTGTGACCTCAGTGACAAAGTCACTGCTGCTCTAGGGTGTGCTGCTTTGTAGGCCTGCCCGCAAGACTGGAGGTGAACTTCAGTATGGATTGTGGAGGACAGGGCTTCAAGGTTAACCAACACTGGCCACCGGTAGGGTTCACCTGTTGGTGCTAAGAGACCAGGGCTTCTAAGGTCTAGTAGGGCCGTCTAAGGTCTAGTAGGGGAATGCGCTCCCTCAGGAGAGTGGTCTTATGGACAAGTCATGGAGCCTGAACCAGGTTCCCCAGTTCCAAATTCGGTAGCTCTGGCCATAGTGCCACATCCTATCCCCTCCGAACACCCTTCTGCCCCACTGAGTGAAACTCGCACTGCCTGCAGCGCAGCTACAACCCAATTCTGCTTCATTATAAACACCTGGATGTGACTCAATTCAAATTATGCACTGCCTGGAAAAAAGTAACAACATTCTGGAAAAAGCAAACACTCATAGGGAATGCAGGATTATGTAAAGCATGCGAAATAGAAGCAGGAACTACATGTTACCTTAACGCTTTTACTCTCATTGTTCAGAAATCAATGAGTATTTTTTGTCTCAAACATTGAGGACATGAATACAGGGCTCCTCCTGTACACATGTGTTAAGCAGGGCTCAGAAGAGAAAGGGACTCTTCAAGAGAATCTGATCTGACTCACGGAAACCCACAAGGGCTCCTTTATATTCATGTCAGCCAGCTAGCTGCTCAAGCATAGTATAGTACATATGTATTCAAGTGTCCTGCAAAGAAGAATGAGTGCGAGTAAGTAAATGATTAAGTGCCTGAATGTAACTGAGCATGAGTGAAAGAGTGTATGTGGATGAAAGTGAGAGAAAGTGAGTGAGAATGAGTCACGTAGAGTAAGTGAAACTGTAAGTTAGAATGAGGTAATCAGAGTAGGAGAAAGTGAGACTGAGTGAGAGTGAGAATGCGAAACCGAATGTTTAAGAGTGAGTGCAAGTGAGCAATTTTAAGTAAAAGGGAAATGAATGAGAATGAATAATGGGGGTAGTGAGCCTGAGTGAGAACATGTGAGCAAGCATGACAAAACACTGGCCTTGGTAAAGTGGAGGTAAATATTTACTTATGGGAGGAACATATTGTGCATCTTGAAAAAAAATGTGGTCAACTCCTGGGGAGCATCAGGCTATGTTGGCTTAGCACAATAATGGCTTTTGAGAGAATCTGTGTAAAAATGGGGTGTTAAAAATAAAATGCAGTATTTGACCCTATAGTTTTTTTTCAAAATTTTCTTAGGAGTAGCAACACCCAGACTGCAAATCCTCCTAAAAAAGGCACGCTTACTCGCTTTGTACGCTCTAGTTCAGCTCTAGCATTACGCTGCACTACTCTCAAGCATCACCAGCCACGGTGAGAAAGGGTATTGTGCAAAACCTACACAGTTAAATAGTTTATACATTTTACTGTTCCATTGGCATAACCCTCAGAAAAAAAAAAAACTGGTCGCAGTTCTTTATTGAGCCTTCAATTTAAAGTGGATCCGAGAAACCACTAATCTCTCCTTATAAGTGATAATATATCTTTTGGGCTCTCGCTACCGGCTTTCTCACTTTATCTGCATTTTATGGTGTCATGTTTGAATAGGAATAAGACATTCATCAACTGAAACAGCTACAGCATTACTCGGGAGCTGAGAGAAACACATGACTGACTAGCAGAATTTTTTCTGATAGCGCTTTCATGCTCCTCTGTCTTGGATGACAGGCCAAGTTTAAAAGAGGCCATATTTTACTGTCATGCTTTCTGAGTTTATATTTCAGCGATAGCAGTAACTGGCACATACCTTTCAACATAATAATGACTGCCTCTTAGAATGTAATGGGACTGAAGCCAGTTGGATTGATTTCTCTGACATCATTAAAGCATGTGAAAAATTCGCAAGAATTCTAATGAAAGTCGATAAAGCAAGCAGCAGTGTTACGCCATTTCTGCTAACGTTTAACCTCCGTATTATAGATAGAAAAAGGGATGCTCGGGACAAGGGAAGAATGCACAAACGAAAGATTAGCTTTGGCATTCTTTCACAGAACGTCCCGCTGTACTAGAGGCAGAGCAGGACTTCCTCATGCTAAATGTTCCCTTTGTTTTACAGTATTCCAGACGAGGAAAATGCAAGACAATCCAAGAAGAGAGGAGACATATCCCATGGTGGCGTCCGTCAGTCTGCGTGAGCCTGAAAATAAAGGGCAGGGGACACCAAAGTATCCAGATGTGACCATTGTATTGGTCACAGTGGGTGCAGGCAAGTAGCCTCCTCGCTAAATGAGGTGTGAATCACGGGCTCACAGCAGCAGCAGGGCCATCAGAGGTAGCCGTTTTCGCGCTATCCTAAGACTGATGGCCCTTTCAGTTTTGCTTTGCAGGCCCCTAGACACAGGGGGAAGGGGAGGAGGTCGGGGGCACTGCAGAGGCCTTCCTCGATGTGCACCACACAGGCTGAAAGATAAAGTTGTAATTTTAAAGTAGGGCTTTTCCTGCAGTCCCGGGACGCTTTTTTAAAACAAAGAAGTAGGGGAACGGACTGGAATCATTTTTAAAAGTAGGGGCACGCCGTGCCCTTCCGATCCCGCCCACTTCTAACACTGCTTGACAGAGACACATGGTCAGTGAGTACTACTCATGACAGATGTATGAGTACCACTCCTGAGACATGGGCAGTGAGTACCACTCCTGAGACAGGGGCAGTGAGTACCACTTCTGGGAGGGGCGCAGTGACCACCAATCCTGAGAGAAATAGGCAGTGACTATCACTCCTGAGAGAGACAGATGCAGTGGGTACCACTCATGAGAGAGAGAAAGGGCAGTGAGTACCACCTCTGAAAGGGACATGACAGCGGTGAGGACCACATAAGAGAAGGACACCCGGGCAGTGGGTTTCGCATCTGAAGAGAAGCTGGCGTTTGTGTACCACACCAGAGGGGGACACAGCATCTATGAGTGCCACACCTGAAGGGACCCGGCGTGGGTAGTACCAGCCTATAGGTGAACACAAGCGCACTGATTTCCACACGAGAGGCACGCGGCAGTGAGCATCGCATCTGAGAGGCGCAGTCGGTGAGTGCAGAGCCGGAGAGGAACCCAGGGACAGAAAGCACCATACCTGTGAGGGAAAGAGAGACAGTCAGTACCACACACCAAAGGATGCAACGGGATGAGCACACCAGGAAGGGACGCAAGGGCAGTGAATGCCACTCCTGTGAAAGGCACAGGGGCACTGAGTTACATGCCTGAGAGGGTACCTCACATCAAAGGATGCAATTGAGTAAGTTACCGCACCCGAGAGAGTCTCAGGGGCAGTGAGTATCAACACCTGAGATAGATACGGGGGCACTGAGTACCACACTTGAGAGAGACACGGGGACAGTGAGTGCCACTCACGAGAGAGACACAGAGTCACTGAGTATCACTCCTGAGAGCCAGGGAAAGACAGGTTCAGTGAGTGCCACCCCTGAAAGGGAAATGGGAGCGGTGCAGACCGCACAAGAGAAGAGCGAGCGGGTAGAGTGTCACATCTGAAGAGAGGCAGCGGTGTAGGCACCACACCAGAGGGAGACAGAGGCAGTGGGTATCACACCAGTCAGGGCCACAGCAGAGTGTGTGCCACACCTGAGAGAGACACAGGAACAGTGGGTTACAGCACACAGAGTGTACCTCACATCAAAGGATGCAGAGGGGCAATTTCCGCACCCGAGAGAGTCACAGGGGCAGGGAGTATCAACAGCCGAGGGAGATACGGGGGCACTGAGTCCCAAACCTGAGAGAGACAGAGTACCATACGCCGCGGCTCGCAGTACTCGCGGGGGGGGTCGCGCGGGGGTGGGGGGCCGAGGGAGAATAAAATGTAATAAACGAAAACTTACCTGACCGCCTCTGCTCCTGGTCCGCGTTGGCAATGGCGCCTCTTCAAACAGGAACAGCACTGGAGTGGCAACCTCTCAGCCAATCCTGGCGCTGCTGCAGCGCCAGGATTGGCTGAGGGCACGGTTACTCTTCGCCCGCCGCCTGCCCATTAGGAGACCGAGGGGCTCCTAATGGGCATGCGCAAGCCAGTGGAAACACAAGTGCGCATGATTGGGCACGGGCGACAAATTCGCTCACCTTCCCCACTCATGCGCACTTGTGCTGCTGCCTGTCCCTGGCTGGTCTGACAATGCACGTCAGTCAACATGACGCCGGACCGCCCACCCCCTTCAGACTCTGAAGGGGGTGGGCGGTCCGACGTCATGCTGACTGACATGATTGTCAGACTCAGTTCTCCTCGGCGTCTCTGAACTTAAGTAAATTAAGTTCAGAGACGCCGAGGGAGCTGCGGGCACGGGCGGGGGGCAACGCCCCAATGGACGCACCGCGCCTGCTTACCACCAGCAATAAGACCACAAACACAATAAAAGGGTCAGACAAAGTCTCAATAAATTATTCGCTTGCTCCACCCTCGGTAGCTGGCAACGAGCAGGCAGGCATAACTTAGGAGACAGGTGTGTAAAGCATTTAAAAACACCAACACACTAAATACATAAGACACAACACACAATAAAAATCCCACTCCAGTTTATAAAAATAGATTATATTTTTATGAACAAATAGACACCAGAATGACAAAACTCCAATGTAGGAAACCGGAGATATGAATTTTCAAAGACTAAACACTTTCTAATGCTTAAAAACATATAGAGCCA
Organism: Calotriton arnoldi; assembly: GCA_963921515.1. Lineage (NCBI taxonomy): Eukaryota > Metazoa > Chordata > Amphibia > Caudata > Salamandridae > Calotriton > Calotriton arnoldi. The sequence goes on along the minus strand of CAWUFW010000097.1, from coordinate 3,635,191 downwards.
CTATGGGACATCCGGTCGCACTTGACCGGGACAAAGTCAAAGTTTGAGGCTGACAACGATGAAGCCCTAGTCTGATACACTGAGTGGGAGTTCTTGGTCAAAATTTTACCTTCACACTTAGGGCCTGATTACGATGTCGGTCGGAAAGGCTCCGAATGGCATTCGGAATTTCCTAACCCATGTCGGAATCCATGTTTCCGACCGACTCGGAAACATTTCCGACCGACCGATTACGATAGAAGGTAACCGTTCGGTCTTTCCAACTCAGTTCCGACCAGCATTCGGAGAGTTCGAGTCGGTCGGTGCCGAATCATACAGGTCTATGGACCGCGCTTCCGACCAACGTATTACAATGTCGGATTCTGACAGCCTTTCCAAATCGGTCCGTCTGACACGAAAAGGCTGTCAGAAACTGACTTTGGGGACACGTAGCAGGCCCCCCTTCACCCAGAGGCCTCCGGTTGGGGCCCATGGGGATACCCATGGTACCCCTCTGTACAACCATGCGCAGTGTGGCAGGCACCATGGGGTATCCGCCACAGGATGCAAGGCTTTCCGCAACCACCCCTTTTTTCAATGGGGCCTGTGTTGTTGGTCGGAACACAGGCGACCGAACGGTGTTCGGAAACATCGTAATCAGTCGGTCAGACTCCCCGAACTTGAGTCGGTCAGAAACGATTCTGACAAGGAATTGGTCGGAATGCTTCCTGACCAACATCGTAATGAGGCCCTTAGTTGTTTTTCTGAAGCTTTTCCCTCAACGTCGAGCAAGGCACTACATCAGGCCGGATTCGGTGAAGGTTCGCCAGCTTGACTTTCTGCAAGGCCCGGTAAAATCCTTGAAGTCTGGAGCTACGGAGCTTTCAGCAAGATGAACTTGAAATCCAGGACGGGTCGTGGTTGAAGATAGCCAGCTTGTCTCTAGAAGTCAGGTCGGTCACCTTAAGGAGCTTTTTCCAAAAGTTGCTCCAAACTTCTCCAAACGTCTGGAGCTTCTTCCTGAAGTTCCTCTTGAGGGTTCAAAGTGTCCAAAACACACATCCAAGGATCTGGAGTCTCCTAGATGGTCATTGGGATGTCTGGACTACAATTCCCACAATGCACCTGACCAAATCCTTAAAAGTCCACTGGACGCACTCCGGAGATGGGAACTCTTGGGGGAGATGATGCAGGTGGGCTCTGCTAACCTGTAGCTTGCAGGGATTACACGCCTTAGACTTTCAGAGTGAGGCAAAGTCCTTCTGGTGCTGAGTCCCACGGTGTGCTGCAGATGCAGTCCTCTTGGTGCAGGCCAGGGAGTCAGATGGGCAGTCCTTCTTCTTCTTGTCTCTACAGGCAGCAGATCTGAGGAGCTATGCAGTTCTCCCATATTTATCCATGGTTTCTGGCCGTCAAGCAGGGTGGCACCCCTGACCAATTGAATGCAGGGTGTCATCCAGGTGTATGACCACTTCCTCCAAAGTGTGGAGTATTCCTATCCCAGAAAGCATAATTCTTTTAAAATCCAGCCTGGAGGAATTCTCTCCAGAGGGGCTGGATCAAGCTTATCATACCTACTGGTGTGGCTAATTTTCCTAAACACTCCCTTTCCAACCCTCTCCCTAATTTAATTGCAGAGGCTCTTATGTGGCTGAAAAAGCAGGATATGGGGGTGGGCCTGTGCTGTTCAAAATTGACATTCTCTCTTTGAAGACCAGTTTGGCCATCCTCACCCCCCTACTACCATCTGCGCTGCAGCGTGTGCTTCTCCACCCACAGGAAACCTATTTTGTCCTCTGGCAGGACACTTCACACCTCATCAGGCAGCACTGGCACAGCCTGGGAGCAGGCTGGCCAATCAGGAGAGAGCAGCTGGAAAGCTGGACTTTGACTTACAGAAAAGAAAGAACTTATTTCCTGTAATAGTTATTACAAATCCAACAGTTGCAAGTTGTTGGGGTTATCTCAATTATTTATTTGATATCTTGAAGTATATTTTTTTACATGGCTCCTAACAATATTTATACTTCAATAAACTATTACAATGTTAGCCTACGGAGCCATTCACTACAATGGGAGAAAAACAAAATTGGCAGTTTTTACCTTACCTGGGTTTATGAAACACCTTTTATAATGTCCCTACTTATAGTTACAAGGCACCGTACCCCTGGGGAGACCTTAGCGGTGACTTATATGTAAAAATAAGGTAGTTGGAGACTCTGGAAGTACCTTTAAATCCCAAGTCGAATTTGCATATAATTTCAATTTAAAAGCAGCCTGCAAGGCAAGGCTGACTTTTAAAGTGACAGCAGGCACCACAGTAGCGCACACTCCAGTGCAGGAAATCTACAGAGTCTCTAAACCTCCCTGCGCTATGATATACTAGGGACTTATAGGTAGTTTAAATCCCCCTTGCCTTACTGATGGCTAGGGACTTGCAGGGTTCTGTCATTCCCAATTATACCAATTTACCATGTTCTTTTAAAACAGAGAATAGGCCCTGTGCCTGGTTAGCAGAGCCCAGGGCACAGTTAGAGTAAACAAGCATTGGCATAGCCAATAGGTCTCGCTTTTGGTACCTTATAAGTATTTAGTTATGTAGCACAATATCCTTGGTGCAACAACATCAACTGTTGCATGGCTAAACACTTATAAGGTCCCAAAGGCGAGACCTATTGGCTATGCCAATGCTTGTTACTTTTACAGGTGACTTTGGCAGCAGGCTTAGTGACATCACAACTCAACTGTAGCAACTTATTACGATTGAGCAGCTAAGACATTTCATTATTAAAAGTGACTAAAGGTGTCACAACTCGCATGTGATAAGGAAATTAGAGACAGCCTTTTATGCAGGTTTGCATGTATTATAAAGTTCTATATTTAGGTTAGCATTAAAGAACTAATCTAGTTAATCAAATATTTTAAATAAGAAAGTATCCACTTGATCTATAGTTAGAATTAAACTTAAAACTCATTTTTTTAAGTAACCTCTGTAAGGTCAATTTAGCCCTTATGCCTCCCACTATGTCCCCTGTGTCTTATTTTACATATCATATTTATGGTTTAGAATCATATCGTTTTTCACTTCATCTGTTATAAGAAATAGAATGATTCACAATTATAGTATTACTGTAATTAAACATACTATTTTAAACAATATATTTTGGACCTAAACCCGTATTACAGAATGAAGTTGAAATCTGATGAGGACAATGATATATTAATATATAAAATTGTCTTCAATGGAGCTCCCAACAGTCCAATGTTGTAATAATATATAAAAAAATTAAAAAGTTATCTGTGATTTTATTCGTGAACCTAATCCAATTATTCTTCTCTCATATGCGGCTCCTGCAATGTATGTCTTGTGTAATTTTATAAAAGAGACATGAGAAGTACCTCCTTCTTACAGTAAAAATACATCAACTTTTTTAAGTAGTGCTGCATATCTCCCTTCTCCCATTTTAAGAGCGGTAACTGGCAGGGTTTACTAATACTAGGCCATTAATGGCACTCTAATTACTGACCTTAGAGAGACGGAACACTGAGTTTGCATCAAAGGCATTCAAACTTGTGCTCTGTATATTGCATATTTCATCAATGCTTTCAACTCACTGATTCATTCTTTTGGGCGAGCCCTAGAATTGCTCCGTTGGTCATAGAATAGTGAGGAATTGTCCAATTTAGACCTGGGTGAATTTTTAATTACGCTGTTGGAATTCGATAAAAATTTTAAAAATTACGCTTTCCGGGACTTTTTTTTTACCTCAGAGCCCATCTAACGTTAAAAACTCTCGTAAAATACCACTTAGAGGCTGGCTTGTGTAGAAAACGTCTGAGACATTTTCGACACAAACCATTTTTCTGCCAGTATCTCGCCGGTTTTTTTTTTTAACAGAAGGTGTGTGCTAAAGAAAAAAGAAAGGGAGAAAGAAAATAAAAAAGGGAGGAAGAGGACGATAGGGAGGGAGAGAAAGGGAGGGAGAGAAAGGGAGGGAGAAGGGCATTGTATTAGAGAAAGACAGGGAGGGAAAAAGAAAGACAGGGAAGAAGAAAGAAAACTAGTGAGAGAAAAAAGAATGAGAAAGAAAAGAAAAGTGGAGGGAGGATAAAGAAAGGGAGCTGTCTGTAAGGGAGACCTAAGAATTAAAGATGTGAATTAAATATGGCAAATCATTAATGTGTATGTCAATGAACTTTTAATGATAACTGTTAGTATACCGCATAGGAGAACAAACATTGTAAACAAAGTCAGGCAGCATCTAACAGCAATTTTACTAACCACAGCAGAATACTAAATGTAAAAGAGACAACTGATGCATAATGGATGTGAGTTATTGTCTGAAGCTTCAGAGAATACTATGGTTTCAACAGATATTTAACATTTACACTGGAAATTAACAAATTGCAGTGTTTTATTGCTAATGTAATTACAGTGCACGTAAGTGGTGCAAATATATCTGTTTGTAGTGAAGCTTTTTATAAATGTTCCCCATCACTGCTTTGTTCCCAAGATTAAAAAAATTGTGCTGGTGGTACGTCAAGGTTATTTTATATAAGGAGCAGACAGAATAAAACAAACAGGCAACCTACAGATAGATGCATTATGGAAGTTGTAGTCTTTATTTGCACCAATAGAATACATTGTACTAAAAATTCAGTTGACAATGGCGTGTTAAAAAAAAAAAAACCCTGACTATGGATGGGCCTCATCACCGGAAGGCGATGCAGCAGCAGGCGACAATGTGTAGTTAGTTATCAATAGTGCAGAAGGCCCAGTTACACTGGGGCGCAGGGGTGTGAGGAGATCACTGCGCCCAATAAGTGGCTGTTTTTTTACTGTAAAACCAGGGAATGTGGACCAAATGTAATTACTTCCTTAAGGGACAACCGCACTTTTACTATGCCACTAGATGCAGGCCACACAATTTCTTGGACGGAAGTACTCTCTGCCCGTTAGACCACATCCTCTCCCTTGTTAGTAGCCACTTTACTGCAAGTCCATTTATTTGCGCATTAACATTTCCATGTTTACTATGAATCACAGTTTTCAGGTTACAATTACAAATCAGCCAGCATTTACCAGGGGGTCAGTGAGACTCCAGCTTCTGGCGCAATTAATTCAAGCAATTACTGCTCTCATATTTTGTGTGTATTGCGATCATGTGAATCCAGTTGCCTCGTGTTAACGCTGATAATTGTTTTTTAACGAGCATTAAAACGGACAATAAATGACACGACAGCAAACTATGCAGGAGGGGCGGGGCAGCGAACGACGTGTGATGGTGGTGCTCTGGAGGAGACAGCATAACAACGGAGGGCGGGTGGAGGCAAACTCATGAAAATCCAGTATGACTGAAATCCGATGGCGGCTGGCGTGGGAGGCATCGGGAGGGGTGCAAAGGGCAGCGTGAAAGAAAGGAATGAGGACACAGAAAGAAACGAGCGAGCGCGGCAGCCTGGGCTTGGAAGCTGACCAGACGCTCGTGCATCATGGCCTTTCCCGCACGGCCGGCATGTGTTTCCACTATCGCGCCCGCGTCTGGGCACGATAATGGGAAACAGATGTCGGCCCTGCGCGCGTAACCGCAGGGAAAGGCCATGACGCACGAGCGTCTGGTCAGCTTTCCAAACCCCCTAACATAAAGTCTCGCCTAGCAGCGCTTGCGCGCTACTCGAGGCTCGACCTAAAAATCAGCATCTAGTTAACAAAATGGGGGCAAAATGTGGAGGGACACTGCAAACAGGTCCTGATTTCTCACAGTCACATTCTCATACACTCATAAAGCGTCTTATTCACCTGTTATTAAACATACAAAGGCACTCACAAAACCACTAATGCATTACCTCATATAGTTCCAATATTTTCTCAAAAATATTTGATGCTCTTTTATAATATTCTCACATATGCCTTTTCAATCCTTTTTTTCTCCAAATTAAATGTAAAAACTAAGCATAAGAATGGCACACCACTCTCACACAGAGCAACCATTAATGGCAGCATTTTCAACTTTGCACCCTCTGATAGTGCAGAAGGCAGCAAATTAAAACGTCTTACATTTTTTAGGTCTCACCTAGGCAGCGCATTCGCTGTCTCTCAAGACATGCTGTATCTGGTGTATGGGCATTCAGCATGCCCATAGCTTATGATTGGTTCATTTATGTGCTTTTCCAAATCCCTTTGTTTTCATTGGTGAATATCTTACATTTGTCCCTCCTTTTGCTGTGTTGGTCACGCCCTGGAGACTGCCCCTGTTACATGGATTATTTCATGAGCCCCCATATACTTTAGTGTTGGGCACTACTTTTTCTTTGAACACGGCTTGTTTTTAATATTTGCTGTTAATGCTCGTAGCTCCAAGCGCCGCTATGCATCCTGCTTTCAATTCACCCGTTTCTCATGTTGCCTTTAGCCCCTCACTCGCCTCCTCGTTCTGTCCCAGTTGAAAATTCCCCGCTCCGCTCCCAATGTCACCATGAACCAAGTCAATGCCTCATGCGGTAAACAGTCTAAATATCGAGTTTTAAATATCGAGTGGACAAAATATCGAGTTTAAAATATCGAGTGGACAGAATATCGACTGTCAAAAATATAGTGGTACAGAATATCGATATGCAGGTAAGAAATATTGTTTGTCATAATATCGAAGTAAGTAATATTGTCAGTCATAATATCGTTGTTAAAAATATTGATTTTTTTTAGTGTTTTAAATGTTAGTATATGTGTTAAAAGTATATATTATTTTTATAATGTATGTTAGAATTTTTTTAAAGTAATGAGTTTTATGTTAATTTATTTTTGCGTATTTTAGTTCTGTAGCGGGTTGTGGGTTTATAGGGGAATAGGGTGGGAAGTAATTTAATTACAATATATTAATGAAGAATTTTTTTGAATTAATTAATCATATGTTAATTAATTTTTGCGTAATTTTATACCGTAGGGGGTTGTGAGTTTATAGGGGAATAGGGTGGGAAGTAATTAAATTTAAATTAATTAATTTAAAAAGTAATTAATATTTTGGTATTTAATAATTTATATTGTTAATTGTGTTAATTAATTAAGTATTAATTAATTATAAAGTTATTAATAATAATTAATAATTTATTGGTAAATATGTTAATTGTGTTTTTAAAAAGTTATTAATTAGTTATTGCTTTGATATTAATTATTAATAATTAATTTGTTAATATGTTAATTGTGTAATTTTTTTAGGAGTGGGTTTAGTGTTGATAGGTTAGTAGGGTGGGAAGTAATTTAATTTTTATTAAAACTTTTAATATTTTTATATAATATTTTTTAAAGTTATTTTATATTGTTAATTGTGTGAATTAATTTATATTTGATGGTTATTAATTTTATTGTTAATTGTTATTAGTTAATTAATTAATTGATAATTATTTATGTTAATTCATTAATATTTTACAATATTGGTGGTGACGTTTATAGGGGAATATGGTGGGAGGTCAATTTTTTTTTTAATTAATTAATTGTTAAATAATGTAAATTATATTGCAGGAGTGGGAATACTAAATTAATCCCCTACGCTATCCAACACTTTCCCTACTGTTATACTTGGTGGAGTGGGAATAGTAAATTATTCCCACCCGCTATCCAACACTTTCCCTACTGTTGCACTCCCTGGAGTGGGAATAGTAATTTTTACACACCCGCTATCTAACATTTTCCCTACTGTTGCACTCGCTGGAGTGGGAATAGTAATTTTTACCCACCCGCTATCCAACACTTTCCCTACTGTTGCACTCACTGGAGTGGGAATAGTAAGTTTTTACCCTCCCGCTTTCCAACACTTTCCCTACTGTTACACTTGGTGGAGTGGGAATAGTAAATTATTCCCACACGCTATCTAACACTTTCCCTACTGTTGCACTTGCTGGAGTGGGAATAGTAATTTTTACCCACCCGCTATCCAACACTTTCCCTACTGTTGCACTCACTGGAGTGGGAATAGTAATTTTTACACTCCCACTATCCAGCGTTTTCCCGACTGTTACACTTGGTGGTGTGGGAATAGTAAATTATTCCCACTCGCTATCCAACACTTTCCCTACTGTTGCACTCACTGGAGTGGGAATAGTAATTTTTACCTTCCCGCTTTCCCTACTGTTACACTTGTTGGAGTGGGATTAGTAATTTTATCCCCTACGCTATGCAATGTTTTCCTACTGTTATAATTAATGTAGTGTGAAATATTTTTTTTTTTAAATAATAATTTAAATAATTTAATTAATTATATAGAAAATTACTTTTTATATTTATATTACAGGTTTATTTAGATATATATGTAATTATAATTTAAATTATGTTTTTAACATTTTATAATTAAATTTAATAATTATTTATTAATATTATTAAGTTAATATATATATAAAAAAAATAATTATGAAATAAGAGTGCCTTCAAAGGCCAGGTCCCCCCAGACCATCAGCCCAGCTTTTCTAAGAGGTAGTGCCAATCTGTCTCTCAGACACTCCGGAGCGCCGGGTGAATCCCAAAGCGGGGCCAAGCTAGAAAAATAGTTGAGTCCAACCATGCTTTTAAGTTTGGCCCATGTTTTTTCCTCCTTCCCCCTTTAGTGTCCTTGCCTGTCAGTTTCACCTAGTGTTGCCCCTCCATCCAACCACTGGCCAGCATGGATCTGTCGTGGCTGCTATGGGTCTGCCTGCTGCTGGTGAGCCCTTTCATACTAATGGAGATGAACAGCATCCTCAAGTTTCACTTCAAAATAGTGTCTTACACTGTGCTCTGCTTGGTGTTGTCGGCCCTGGCAGTGCCTTTCTGTCTGATGAAGAGCGAAGGCAGAAACGTGGAGATCATGAGGCAAGTTCCATCGTGCTTTTAGACTAACTGGATGTTATTGTACTTTTGATATCAATACTTTATATTGTACTGGCCTCGTCAGCATTGTAATCTGATTGCTTCAAGACTTTTAACTATTATGGTAACGGACGCAGAGGTGTATGAAATGAGTGACCAATTCACAATTTGCAACTTAGATTCCCTGGCTCAGAAGCCTGATGATAGAATCCTAGATCAATACATGTTGATTCCCAATTGGAACAAAATTGACACGCATTACTGGTGCCAGTCCCTGGCAAGAAAGCAATCCGATACTTTATCTATAGGTACTGTTATTTTATAGTGACAATCACGGGGATTACCATAGCGGAACGTCAGCCTTTTAATAATTCTAAATAAACAAATAGAGACGTAATGCTTTAAAACGTCAAACAAACACGTTCGGTACTAAGGCTAACATGGCAAACATAAATTATTGACTTGATAACCAAATTAGTGAGTAAGTTTTCTTGCATAGAACACATTTCGCACAGAATCGCATCCAGTTTTTTGGGGAGTAGATTTAGTCCTTGTGAAACATGCCTGATTGTGAACACAGGAAACCAAAGTCATCCATGTGAGAGCAAACTTTTTTGTATTGGCATTTTGCTGACAAGTGGCCCTTTGGTTTGTGTGACACCCTCTGTCAGTCCTAGCATTTAGCTAACTGCACTTTTGCTAAAATTTGTAAGCTAATTAGTATGATGGTAAAACCAAAACAAGTACAACAAGCATTTGCAGTGCAATAGATCTTGCATTGCTGAAAGTTTGAGGTATTGGCATTGCAAATAATAATGCACCGCCAATAGCTTAAACTTTCAGTAATGCGAGACCTATTGCATTGCAAATGTTGTTTTATTTTGTCACTCCATTCCTGAATGGTTAGTATGTATTAACCCTTTCATGCACTTTTACAAAGAAGCCCAATATCTGTGGGTGTTTTGCACACTTCTGATATTGGGTTAAACTTGGGCTACATTTGGGCGACATTTTTGCTACATTTGGGCTCTTTTCTCTCTGGTGGCCATCTTGGGAGACTTATTTGTTATGAAGCTCCCTAATCTCCTTATTTACTGCAGTATCCTCGGAGAAATTGCTTTCAGTTTTCCACTTCGATTCCATCAAGATGGTGGTCAGATGTACCACACATTTGTCATAAATTCAGAATGTTAGCACTCATGTTGCTCATCAGAACACTGTAGTAAACTGCTGATCACCAGGGAGCTAACTGGCAGCCTGCTGCTGGTGTTGAATGTGCATGTTTCAGTCTACATGTCATAATGTTTTAATTAAATAGAAGAGGAAGATATTTGAGAACTAATTTTTCTTTCTACAGCACTAACCAAAATTTCTATGGCAAATGAAACCCCTTATTTTGTTCCTTTCTAATTTAAATGTTTTAAGTTTTACCAGTTTGATTCAGCCAGAAAACGACGCAGCCAGAGAACTCCACACCTGGATCTCCAACTGCGCAGATGAGCTCGCCCCGCTACGCAACCCCGACAGACAACGCCCCAGGAAAGCCGCCTGGTTCACAACCGCTCTCCAAGAAGCCAGACGCACCTGCAGACGCCTAGAGAAGAACTGGAGAAACACCAAGACAACCGAAAACCACACCACCTACAAGGACGCCATGACGGACTACCACACCCAGATCAGAGCCACCAAAAGGAACTTCATCCACAACAAAATCCTGGCCAACTCCACCAACTCCAAGGAACTTTTCAGTGTCATTCAAGAATTCACCAACCCACGCAGCGAAGCCACAGACATCACCCCATCCCAAGACCTCTGCGACAAGCTTGGAACCTATTTCCACCTCAAGATCAAAAACCTCTACGACAACTTAATCGACCATCCACCAGGCGCCACAGACGGCCCCCCGCCCCCCAGAAACACCAGCCAGCCCACCATCTCCAACTGGACACCGATCACGGCCGAAGACACCGCCTCGACCATGAAAAGCATCCACTCGGGGGCCCCCACCGACCCCTGCCCCCCTCACATCTACCACAGAGCCGTGGCCGCCATCGCACCCAAACTACAACGCACCATCAACACCACCTTCAAAACAGGCACCTTCCCAGACGACTGGAAGCGCGCAGAAGTCAGACCCCTGCTCAAGAAGCCCACAGCTGACCCCACCGACCTCAAGAACTATCGGCCGATCTCGCTCCTCCCCGTCACAGCCAAAGTTGCAGAGAAAACAGTCAACAGGAAACTGACACGATTCATTGAAGAGAACGCCGTCCTCGACCCGTCCCAATCCGGATTCCGAAGCAACCACAGCACAGAGACCGCCCTACTGTCCGCCACAGACGACATCCGCACCCTCCTGGACCAAGGCCACTCCGCAGCCCTCATCCTACTCGACCTATCAGCGGCCTTCGACACCGTCTCCCATCGCACACTAGTCGTCAGACTACACGACGCAGGCATACAAGGAACAGCCCTGGACTGGATCCGATCATTCCTCACTGGAAGAAGCCAAAGGATCAGACTCCCACCCTTCCTCTCCGACCCCATGAAAATCACCTGCGGAGTCCCACAGGGTTCATCACTGAGCCCCACCCTCTTCAACATTTACATGGCTCCCCTTGCAGCCATCGTCCGACAACACGGCCTCAACATCGTATCCTACGCCGACGACACCCAGCTCATCCTCTCCCTCACCAAAGACCCCACCACTGCCAAACTCAACTTCCAGAAAGGAATGCAAGACGTCGCAGTCTGGATGACCAACAGCTGCCTGAAGCTCAACGCCGAGAAGACAGAAGTCCTCGTCCTCAGTACCACCCCTTCTGTGTGGGACAGCACCTGTTGGCCGACCGCCCTCAGAAGCCCACCTATCCCCTCAGACCACGCCAAGAACCTTGGCATCGTACTCGACTCATCACTCTCCATGAACCGACAGGTCAACGCCGTCACCTCCAGCTGCTTCAACACCCTCCGCATCCTCCGCAAGACCTTCAAGTGGATCCCCCCTGAGTCAAGGAAGACAGTCACCCACGCACTCATCACCAGCAGACTGGACTATGGAAACGCACTCTACGCCGGCATCAACAAGTCCCTACTCCGCAAACTCCAGACAGTACAAAACACCGCCGCCAGACTCGTCCTCGGCATCCCCCGACACGAACACATCAGCCAACACCTACGAAGTCTCCACTGGCTCCCCGTGGAGAAAAGAGTCACTTTCAAAATCCTCACTCACGCCTACAAATGCCTACACAACAACGGACCCAAATACCTCAACGACAGAATCAACTTCCACGTACCCAAAAGAAACCTCCGATCTTCCAACCTCGCACTGGCCGAAACCCCACGCATCCACAGAGTCAGAGCAGGCGGAAGATCCTTCTCTCACATTGCAGCCAAGACCTGGAACGAGCTACCGGCAGACATCAGACGCGCCCCCTCCCTGAACACCTTCAGGAAGACCCTCAAGACCTGGCTCTTCGGCTATACAGATCTGTGGACCCCCCCCCTCAGCGCCTTGAGACCCTCACGGGTGAGTAGCGCGCTTATAATTCCCTGATTGATTGATTGATTGAGTCAAGATAACTTCAGGTGTGCCATACTTTTGACATAATTTAAACTGTTAACACTCTAGTTGGCTGCAGTAGAACACAAGGCAATCAACTGACAAGCTGCTCCTGTTGAAGTACAACAGGAAGATATTTGAGATCTGACTTAAAACATGTCCTCATTTTTCTTTCTACAGCACTAACCATAATTTGTACAACAAAATGAATCCCCTTATCAGTTTGATTCAATCAAGATAGCTTCAGGTGTGCCACACTTTTATCATAAGTAATACTGTTAGCGCTTTAGTTGCTCTTTAGAACACTCTGGGAGGCTGCAGTAGAACGCCCTTGAATCAACTGACGGGATGCTCCTGTTGGAAGTACATGTTTTACTGAGATTGTCAGGCTTCATTCTCATATGACTGTGAAACATAATATGAATTTACAGAAAATATGCTCTCATTTTAGCTCTGGAGCACCTTCTATAACCTCTATGGCAAAATCATGAGAAAAGTGTTTGCTCTCAAACATGCTTGATGTACTTCCAGTAGAAGGCTTTTTCACAGGGTAAAATCACGTTCGAACACACCACAATTCCTAAAATTAGTATGGTACCATCAACAAATGATTTCTCCTTTTTGTGACCATCAAAACTTGCTATTTACTACAATGCATTTCAATGGGGTGCTATCATGTATATTGGCCCCAAGATGGCTGCCAGCACTTTCTGGTTGAAGTGCTGACAGCCAATCAGATCTCACCATGAGATCTGTGCTTAGGCTCCGCCCAGATATCCTTATTTGCTTTTCCTTAAATTTCTCAACAACTACTGAACGGATTTACACCAAATAACTGAAAGTGTGATCTGCAAACCAAAATCTACCTTCCTGCAAAGTTTGGTGTAACTCTGTCCAGCAGTTCGGGCTGTAGTCGTGTTCAAAGGTCCTAAGGGAATTAACATGGGAATTTGTATTTTTTAACCCCCTTTTGCTCGGCCTCTGCTTGACAGATCACCCCTAAACGTTCCATGCACAACAAGACTCACTATGCTACTTTTTTTGGACACTTTCGTGAAGATTTGTCAAACAACGCCAAAGATATAGGCAAGTCAAAAAACGCTTTTTCTATAGAAACATGGTCCTAACTATAACTACCTACTGGTGATCCATTACACACATTCCTCTTCTTCGGGGCTCTGTAACAAAGGGCAACACAGAGACACTTCACCTTGGCAAAAATACTGCTCCAAAAATACTGCTTTTATTCTTTCAATTGGCCCCCTAGTGGGCCGCACTTGTAACGTGTTAATTTTTAAAGGCTTTGTGGAACTTGTATTCCGAAGCGAATCACAATCTCCACTGAGTGGGTGTGTTTGCCCATGTTCATTAATACACATATTATCCTTATAGTAAGGTCCAAGAACAAGGGGTAAGTGTGCATAACACGGCTCGCTGTGCCGTTTCAGGTCAAAGACAGTCCAGACCACGGCCTCTCTAATCCTACTGTCTCACGAGATGGTGCTCCCCATCGCGGCTCGGAACTGCGCACACATATGAATCACCAAAGGCCCGAAAGCTAGTTCCGGGGGCACAAAACAGCTCGCCAGCCCTCCAGCTTCTCTTCCACTCTTATCCCATGTTTCAGATAAATTGACTGCCGACGCGTTTCAAGGAACAATCCTCTTCTTTGGGGCTCTGTAACAAAGGGCAACACAGAATCACTTCACCTTGGCAAAAATACTGCTTTTATTCTTTCAGTTTGCCCCCTAGTGGGCCGCACTTGTAACGTGTTAATTTTTAAAGGCATTGTGGAACTTGTATTCCGAAGCGAATCACAATCTCCCCTGAGTGGGTATGTTTGCCCATGTTCATTAATACATATATTATCCTTATAGTAAGGTCCAAGAACAAGGGGTAAGTGTGCATAACACGGCTCGCTGTGCCGTTTCAGGTCAAAGACAGTCCAGACCACGGCCTCTCTAATCCTACTGTCTCACGAGATGGTGCTCCCCATCGCGGCTCAGAACCGCGCACACATATGAATCACCAAAGGCACGAAAGCTAGTTCCGGGGGCACCCAACAGCTCGCTAGCCCTCCAGCTTCTCCTCCACTCTTATCCCATGTTTCAGATAAATTGACTGCCGACGCGTTTCAAGGAACAATCCTCTTCTTCGGGGCTCTGTAACAAAGGGCAACACAGAATCACTTCATCTTGGCAAAAATACTGCTTTTATTCTGTCAATTGGCCCCCTAGTGGGCCGCAGTTGTAACGTGTTAATTTTTAAAGGCTTTGTGGAATTGTATTCCGAAGTGAATCACAATCTCCCCTGAGTGGGTGTGTTTGCCCATGTTCATTAATACACATATTATCCTTATAGTAAGGTCCAAGAACAAGGGGTAAGTGTGCATAACACGGCTCGCTGTGCCGTTTCAGGTCAAATACAGTCCAGACCACGGCCTCTCTAATCCTACTGTCTCACGAGATGGTGCTCCCCATCGCGGCTCGGAACCGCGCACACATATGAATCACCAAAGGCCCGAAAGCTAGTTCCGGGGGCACACAACAGCTCGCCAGCCCTACAGCTTCTCTTCCACTCTTATCCCATGTTTCAGATAAATTGACTGCCGACGCGTTTCAAGGAACAATCCTCTTCTTCGGGGCTCTGTAACAAAGGGCAACACAGAATCACTTCACCTTGGCAAAAATACTGCTTTTATTCTTTCAATTGGCCCCCTGGTGGGCCGCACTTGTAACGTGTTAATTTTTAAAGGCATTGTGGAACTTGTATTCCGAAGCGAATCACAATCTCCCCTGAGTGGGTGTGTTTGCCCATGTTCATTAATACATATATTATCCTTATAGTAAGGTCCAAGAACAAGGGGTAAGTGTGCATAACACGGCTCGCTGTGCCGTTTCAGGTCAAAGACAGTCCAGACCACGGCCTCTCTAATCCTACTGTCTTACGAGATGGTGCTCCCCATCGCGGCTCGGAACCGCGCACACATATGAATCACCAAAGGCCCGAAAGCTAGTTCCGGGGGCACACGACAGCTCGCCAGCCCTCCAGCTTCTCTTCCACTCTTATCCCATGTTTCAGATAAATTGACTGCCGACGCGTTTCAAGGAACAATCCTCTTCTTCGGGGCTCTGTAACAAAGGGCAACACAGAATCACTTCACCTTGGCAAAAATACTGCTTTTATTCTTTCAATTGGCCCCCTAGTGGGCCGCACTTGTAACGTGTTAATTTTTAAAGGCATTGTGGAACTTGTATTCCGAAGCGAATCACAATCTCCCCTGAGTGGGTGTGTTTGCCCATGTTCATTAATACATATATTATCCTTATAGTAAGGTCCAAGAACAAGGGGTAAGTGTGCATAACACGGCTCGCTGTGCCGTTTCAGGTCAAAGACAGTCCAGACCACGGCCTCTCTAATCCTACTGTCTCACGAGATGGTGCTCCCCATCGCGGCTCGGAACCGCGCACACATATGAATCACCAAAGGCCCGAAAGCTAGTTCCGGGGCACACAACAGCTCGCCAGCCCTCCAGCTTCTCTTCCACTCTTATCACATGTTTCAGATAAATTGACTGCCGACGCGTTTCAAGGAACAATCCTCTTCTTCGGGGCTCTGTAACAAAGGGCAACACAGAATCACTTCACCTTGGCAAAAATACTGCTTTTATTCTTTCAATTGGCCCCCTAGTGGGCCGCACTTGTAACGTGTTAATTTTTAAAGGCATTGTGGAACTTGTATTCCGAAGCGAATCACAATCTCCCCTGAGTGGGTATGTTTGCCCATGTTCATTAATACATATATTATCCTTATAGTAAGGTCCAAGAACAAGGGGTAAGTGTGCATAACACGGCTCGCTGTGCCGTTTCAGGTCAAAGACAGTCCAGACCACGGCCTCTCTAATCCTACTGTCTCACGAGATGGTGCTCCCCATCCCGGCTCGGAACCGCGCACACATATGAATCCCCAAAGGCCCGAAAGCTAGTTCCGGGGGCACACAACAGCTCGCAAGCCCTCCAGCTTCTCTTCCACTCTTATCCCATGTTTCAGATAAATTGACTGCCGACGCGTTTCAAGGAACAATCCTCTTCTTCGGGCTCTGTAACAAAGGGCAACACAGAATCACTTCACCTTGGCAAAAATACTGCTTTTATTCTTTCAATTGGCCCCCTAGTGGGCCGCACTTGTAACGTGTTAATTTTTAAAGGCATTGTGGAACTTGTATTCCGAAGCGAATCACAATCTCCCCTGAGTGGGTGTGTTTGCCCATGTTCATTAATACATATATTATCCTTATAGTAAGGTCCAAGAACAAGGGGTAAGTGTGCATAACACGGCTCGCTGTGCCGTTTCAGGTCAAAGACAGTCCAGACCACGGCCTCTCTAATCCTACTGTCTCACGAGATGGTGCTCCCCATCGCGGCTCGGAACCGCGCACACATATGAATCACCAAAGGCCCGAAAGCTAGTTCCGGGGGCACACAACAGCTCGCCAGCCCTCCAGCTTCTCTTCCACTCTTATCCCATGTTTCAGATAAATTGACTGCCGACGCGTTTCAAGGAACAATCCTCTTCTTCGGGGCTCTGTAACAAAGGGCAACACAGAATCACTTCACCTTGGCAAAAATACTGCTTTTATTCTTTCAATTGGCCCCCTAGTGGGCCGCACTTGTAACGTGTTAATTTTTAAAGGCATTGTGGAACTTGTATTCCGAAGCGAATCACAATCTCCCCTGAGTGGGTGTGTTTGCCCATGTTCATTAATACATATATTATCCTTATAGTAAGGTCCAAGAACAAGGGGTAAGTGTGCATAACACGGCTCGCTGTGCCGTTTCAGGTCAAAGACAGTCCAGACCACGGCCTCTCTAATCCTACTGTCTCACGAGATGGTGCTCCCCATCGCGGCTCGGAACCGCGCACACATATGAATCACCAAAGGCCCGAAAGCTAGTTCCGGGGCACACAACAGCTCGCCAGCCCTCCAGCTTCTCTTCCACTCTTATCACATGTTTCAGATAAATTGACTGCCGACGCGTTTCAAGGAACAATCCTCTTCTTCGGGGCTCTGTAACAAAGGGCAACACAGAATCACTTCACCTTGGCAAAAATACTGCTTTTATTCTTTCAATTGGCCCCCTAGTGGGCCGCACTTGTAACGTGTTAATTTTTAAAGGCATTGTGGAACTTGTATTCTGAAGCGAATCACAATCTCCCTGAGTGGGTATGTTTGCCCATGTTCATTAATACATATATTATCCTTATAGTAAGGTCCAAGAACAAGGGGTAAGTGTGCATAACACGGCTCGCTGTGCCGTTTCAGGTCAAAGACAGTCCAGACCACGGCCTCTCTAATCCTACTGTCTCACGAGATGGTGCTCCCCATCGCGGCTCGGAACCGCGCACACATATGAATCCCCAAAGGCCCGAAAGCTAGTTCCGGGGGCACACAACAGCTCGCCAGCCCTCCAGCTTCTCTTCCACTCTTATCCCATGTTTCAGATAAATTGACTGCCGACGCGTTTCAAGGAACAATCCTCTTCTTCGGGCTCTGTAACAAAGGGCAACACAGAATCACTTCACCTTGGCAAAAATACTGCTTTTATTCTTTCAATTGGCCCCCTAGTGGGCCGCACTTGTAACGTGTTAATTTTTAAAGGCATTGTGGAACTTGTATTCCGAAGCGAATCACAATCTCCCTGAGTGGGTATGTTTGCCCATGTTCATTAATACATATATTATCCTTATAGTAAGGTCCAAGAACAAGGGGTAAGTGTGCATAACACGGCTCGCTGTGCCGTTTCAGGTCAAAGACAGTCCAGACCACGGCCTCTCTAATCCTACTGTCTCACGAGATGGTGCTCCCCATCCCGGCTCGGAACCGCGCACACATATGAATCCCCAAAGGCCCGAAAGCTAGTTCCGGGGGCACACAACAGCTCGCAAGCCCTCCAGCTTCTCTTCCACTCTTATCCCATGTTTCAGATAAATTGACTGCCGACGCGTTTCAAGGAACAATCCTCTTCTTCGGGCTCTGTAACAAAGGGCAACACAGAATCACTTCACCTTGGCAAAAATACTGCTTTTATTCTTTCAATTGGCCCCCTAGTGGGCCGCACTTGTAACGTGTTAATTTTTAAAGGCATTGTGGAACTTGTATTCCGAAGCGAATCACAATCTCCCTGAGTGGGTGTGTTTGCCCATGTTCATTAATACATATATTATCCTTATAGTAAGGTCCAAGAACAAGGGGTAAGTGTGCATAACACGGCTCGCTGTGCCGTTTCAGGTCAAAGACAGTCCAGACCACGGCCTCTCTAATCCTACTGTCTCACGAGATGGTGCTCCCCATCGCGGCTCGGAACCGCGCACACATATGAATCACCAAAGGCCCGAGCTAGTTCCGGGGGCACACAACAGCTCGCCAGCCCTCCAGCTTCTCTTCCACTCTTATCCCATGTTTCAGATAAATTGACTGCCGACGCGTTTCAAGGAACAATCCTCTTCTTCGGGCTCTGTAACAAAGGGCAACACAGAATCACTTCACCTTGGCAAAAATACTGCTTTTATTCTTTCAATTGGCCCCCTAGTGGGCCGCACTTGTAACGTGTTAATTTTTAAAGGCATTGTGGAACTTGTATTCCGAGCGAATCACAATCTCCCTGAGTGGGTGTGTTTGCCCATGTTCATTAATACATATATTATCCTTATAGTAAGGTCCAAGAACAAGGGGTAAGTGTGCATAACACGGCTCGCTGTGCCGTTTCAGGTCAAAGACAGTCCAGACCACGGCCTCTCTAATCCTACTGTCTCACGAGATGGTGCTCCCCATCGCGGCTCGGAACCGCGCACACATATGAATCACCAAAGGCCCGAAAGCTAGTTCCGGGACACACAACAGCTCGCCAGCCCTCCAGCTTCTCTTCCACTCTTATCACATGTTTCAGATAAATTGACTGCCGACGCGTTTCAAGGAACAATCCTCTTCTTCGGGGCTCTGTAACAAAGGGCAACACAGAATCACTTCACCTTGGCAAAAATACTGCTTTTATTCTTTCAATTGGCCCCCTAGTGGGCCGCACTTGTAACGTGTTAATTTTTAAAGGCATTGTGGAACTTGTATTCTGAAGCGAATCACAATCTCCCCTGAGTGGGTATGTTTGCCCATGTTCATTAATACATATATTATCCTTATAGTAAGGTCCAAGAACAAGGGGTAAGTGTGCATAACACGGCTCGCTGTGCCGTTTCAGGTCAAAGACAGTCCAGACCACGGCCTCTCTAATCCTACTGTCTCACGAGATGGTGCTCCCCTTCCCGGCTCGGAACCGCGCACACATATGAATCCCCAAAGGCCCGAAAGCTAGTTCCGGGGGCACACAACAGCTCGCCAGCCCTCCAGCTTCTCTTCCACTCTTATCCCATGTTTCAG
Source organism: Calotriton arnoldi (assembly GCA_963921515.1). Lineage (NCBI taxonomy): Eukaryota > Metazoa > Chordata > Amphibia > Caudata > Salamandridae > Calotriton > Calotriton arnoldi. The sequence goes on along the minus strand of CAWUFW010000097.1, from coordinate 3,615,379 downwards.
ATAAATTGACTGCCGACGCGTTTCAAGGAACAATCCTCTTCTTCGGGCTCTGTAACAAAGGGCAACACAGAATCACTTCACCTTGGCAAAAATACTGCTTTTATTCTTTCAATTGGCCCCCTAGTGGGCCGCACTTGTAACGTGTTAATTTTTAAAGGCATTGTGGAACTTGTATTCCAGGCGAATCACAATCTCCCCTGAGTGGGTGTGTTTGCCCATGTTCATTAATACATATATTATCCTTATAGTAAGGTCCAAGAACAAGGGGTAAGTGTGCATAACACGGCTCGCTGTGCCGTTTCAGGTCAAAGACAGTCCAGACCACGGCCTCTCTAATCCTACTGTCTCACGAGATGGTGCTCCCCATCGTTGCTCGGAACCGCACACACATATGAATCACCAAAGGCCAAAAGCTAGTTCCGGGGGCACACAACAGCTCGCCAGCCCTCCAGCTTCTCTTCCACTCTTATCCCATGTTTCAGATAAATTGACTGCCGACGCGTTTCAAGGAACAATCCTCTTCTTCGGGGCTCTGTAACAAAGGGCAACACAGAATCACTTCACCTTGGCAAAAATACTGCTTTTATTCTTTCAATTGGCCCCCTAGTGGGCCGCACTTATAACGTGTTAATTTTTAAAGGCATTGTGGAACTTGTATTCCGAGCGAATCACAATCTCCCTGAGTGGGTGTGTTTGCCCATGTTCATTAATACATATATTATCCTTATAGGAAGGTCCAAGAACAAGGGGTAAGTGTGCATAACACGGCTCGCTGTGCCGTTTCAGGTCAAATACAGTCCAGACCACGGCCTCTCTAATCCTACTGTCTCACGAGATGGTGCTCCCCATCGCGGCTCGGAACCGCGCACACATATGAATGCCTTTAAAAATTAACACGTTACAAGTGCGGCCCACTAGGGGGCCAATTGAAAGAATAAAAGCAGTATTTTTGCCAAGGTGAAGTGATTCTGTGTTGCCCTTTGTTACAGAGCCCCGAAGAAGAGGATTGTTCCTTGAAACGCGTCGGCAGTCAATTTATCTGAAACATGGGATAAGAGTGGAAGAGAAGCTGGAGGGCTGGCGAGCTGTTGTGTGCCCCCGGAACTAGCTTTCGGGCCTTTGGTGATTCATATGTGTGCGCGGTTCCGAGCCGCGATGGGGAGCACCATCTCGTGAGACAGTAGGATTAGAGAGGCCGTGGTCTGGACTGTCTTTGACCTGAAACGGCACAGCGAGCCGTGTTATGCACACTTACCCCTTGTTCTTGGACCTTACTATAAGGATAATATATGTATTAATGAACATGGGCAAACACACCCACTCAGGGGAGATTGTGATTCGCTTCGGAATACAAGTTCCACAATGCCTTTCAAAATTAACACGTGGAATGGCCGTAAGCCACGGATGAAGCAGACACTTGCGATGCTTCCACCAGAGAGAGGGGGCCTTGGCATTCCCGATCTCCACCTCTATTTTCGAGCTGCCCAATTACGCCACTTGGTGGAATGGAATCGGTTGGAGTCAGAGAAGCACTGGCTGTTCCAGGACCAGGCAGTTGCCGCCAGACCTCTGCAAGAAATTCCCTTCCTCCGAAAGAGGCACAGACCGCCCAATTTATACGCGTCTCACATTACGCGAGCTATCCTTGACACATGGGATCACACCAATGTCAAACACAACCTCACCACCTTCCCCTCGCCTCTCACCCCGCTGCTGAACAATCCTGATTTTCAGCCTGGTATGGACACCGCCGCTTTCGGGCGGTGGAGAACATCAGGGTGCCGCTCGCTTGGCCACCTATTTGACGTCGACGGGATAATTCCATTCCAACGGCTCAAATTGGAATATGGGCTACCGGAAACTGAAAGGCTACGATACCTTCAAATTAGGCATTGGGCGTTACATACCCAGGTTAAACCAACCGCGGACAGACACCTTTCCACTTACGAGAGATGGCTTATTACCCGCACATCGGACAAAAAACTCATTTCAGATCTATATAAAATGCTCTTAGACAGACACACACATACGTATAACGCCGGGCGCACGAGATGGGAAAGGGAACTCGGCAGAACACTCAGTCATAAAGAATGGGAGGGGGTGTATTACAGGGCCCGCCACTCCGTATATCATATGGGACTCACTGAGACCCTTACAAAGCTAGTCACATACTGGTATTATACACCGGAGCGTCTACATGCGATGGACCCCACTCAGGGGGTGCATTGCTGGCGGGGCTGCGGGAAGGTGGGCACACTGGTACACCTGCTGTGGGAATGCACATATCTCCAGACATACTGGGACCAGATCCTAGAGGAAGTGGACAAACACCTAGACACAGACATACCGCGCTTCCCAGCGTACGTCCTTCTAGGCCTCCCGAACCCTTTGACTTACCCGCTTCGCCCCGCAGGGGCTCGTTTAATAGCTATAGCACTAGGCTCTGCAGTGCAAACCATACTTACACATTGGCGTTCCCCTCAAGCACCCACCTTTACAGGTTGGCTATACCGTCTGTGGCATGTCCTGGGAATGGAGAAGCTGACCCTGACAATGGCAGGGAGGGGGTCCTTGTTTAGAGAGCTCTGGCAACCATTTCTGTCCCTTCTCTCCTCTGAATTTAGGGAAATCACTTGCCCCAGGTATCTCCGTTTACTGCGGCTCTCTGACACACAACCCACAAGTACGTAAGACACCTATTCATCAGGCAGGCCCCGGTACATTGTAGATAGCTCAGTTAGTGGACAGGGAACGGGGAGGGGGTGGGAGGGGGGGGAAAGGGGTTTGATAAGTTTTCTTTTTGGTATGTAATGTTATGTTTTATATTATAAGATGTGTTCACAACGATTTGATCACTCGATTGAACCATATGTTGCATATGTCCTTGCAGCACAGGAATGGTTTGTGTATCGCCAAACATATTGAATGTTGAAAATTTCAATAAAAAGATTTAAACCATAAAAATTACCTCGTTACAAGTGCGGCCCACTAGGGGGCCAATTGAAAGAATAAAAGCAGTTTTTTTGCCAAGGTGAAGTGATTCTGTGTTGCCCTTTGTTACAGAGCCCCGAAGAAGAGGATTGTTCCTTGAAACGCGTCGGCAGTCAATTTATCTGAAACATGGGATAAGAGTGGAAGAGAAGCTGGAGGGCTGGCGAGCTGTTGTGTGCCCCCGGAACTAGCTTTCGGGCCTTTGGTGATTCATATGTGTGCGCGGTTCCGAGCCGCGATGGGGAGCACCATCTCGTGAGACAGTAGGATTAGAGAGGCCGTGGTCTGGACTGTATTTGACCTGAAACGGCACAGCGAGCCGTGTTATGCACACTTACCCCTTGTTCTTGGACCTTCCTATAAGGATAATATATGTATTAATGAACATGGGCAAACACACCCACTCAGGGGAGATTGTGATTCGCTTCGGAATACAAGTTCCACAATGCCTTTAAAAATTAACACGTTACAAGTGCGGCCCACTAGGGGCCAATTGAAAGAATAAAAGCAGTATTTTTGCCAAGGTGAAGTGATTCTGTGTTGCCCTTTGTTACAGAGCCCCGAAGAAGAGGATTGTTCCTTGAAACGCGTCGGCAGTCAATTTATCTGAAACATGGGATAAGAGTGGAAGAGAAGCTGGAGGGCTGGCGAGCTGTTGTGTGCCCCCGGAACTAGCTTTCGGGCCTTTGGTGATTCATATGTGTGCGCGGTTCCGAGCCGCGATGGGGAGCACCATCTCGTGAGACAGTAGGATTAGAGAGGCCGTGGTCTGGACTGTCTTTGACCTGAAACGGCACAGCGAGCCGTGTTATGCACACTTACCCCTTGTTCTTGGACCTTACTATAAGGATAATATATGTATTAATGAACATGGGCAAACACACCCACTCAGGGAGATTGTGATTCGCTTCGGAATACAAGTTCCACAATGCCTTTAAAAATTAACACGTTACAAGTGCGGCCCACTAGGGGGCCAATTGAAAGAATAAAAGCAGTATGTTTGCCAAGGTGAAGTGATTCTGTGTTGCCCTTTGTTACAGAGCCCGAAGAAGAGGATTGTTCCTTGAAACGCGTCGGCAGTCAATTTATCTGAAACATGGGATAAGAGTGGAAGAGAAGTTGGAGGGCTGGTGAGCTGTTGTGTGCCCCCGGAACTAGCTTTCGGGCCTTTGGTGATTCATATCTGTGCGTGGTTCCGAGCCGCGATGGGGAGCACCATCTCGTGAGACAGTAGGATTAGAGAGGCCGTGGTCTGGACTGTCTTTGACCTGAAACGGCACAGCGAGCCGTGTTATGCACACTTACCCCTTGTTCTTGGACCTTACTATAAGGTTAATATATGTATTAATGAACATGGGCAAACACACCCACTCAGGGGAGATTGTGATTCGCTTCGGAATAAAAGTTCCACAATGCCTTTAAAAATTAACACGTTACAAGTGCGGCCCACTCGGGGGCCAATTGAAAGAATAAAAGCAGTATGTTTGCCAAGGTGAAGTGATTCTGTGTTGCCCTTTGTTACAGAGCCCCGAAGAAGAGGATTGTTCCTTGAAACGCGTCGGCAGTCAATTTATCTGAAACATGGCATAAGAGTGGAAGAGAAGTTGGAGGGCTGGCGAGCTGTTGTGTGCCCCCGGAACTAGCTTTCGGGCCTTTGGTGATTCATATGTGTGCGCGGTTCCGAGCCGCGATGGGGAGCACCATCTCGTGAGAGAGTAGGATTAGAGAGGCCGTGGTCTGGACTGTCTTTGACCTGAAACGGCACAGCGAGCCGTGTTATGCACACTTACCCCTTGTTCTTGGACCTTACTATAAGGATAATATACGTATTAATGAACATGGGCAAACACACCCACTCAGGGGAGATTGTGATTCGCTTCGGAATACAAGTTCCACAATGCCTTTAAAAATTAACACGTTACAAGTGCGGCCCACTAGGGGGCCAATTGAAAGAATAAAAGCAGTATTTTTGCTAAGGTGAAGTGTTTCTGTGTTGCCCTTTGTTACAGAGCCCCGAAGAAGAGGATTGTTCCTTGAAACGCGTCGGCAGTCAATTTATCTGAAACATGGGATAAGAGTGGAAGAGAAGTTGGAGGGCTGGTGAGCTGTTGTGTGCCCCCGGAACTAGCTTTCGGGCCTTTGGTGATTCATATTTGTGCGCGGTTCCGAGCCGCGATGGGGAGCACCATCTCGTGAGACAGTAGGATTAGAGAGGCCGTGGTCTGGACTGTATTTGACCTGAAACGGCACAGCGAGCCGTGTTATGCACACTTACCCCTTGTTCTTGGACCTTCCTATAAGGATAATATATGTATTAATGAACATGGGCAAACACACCCACTCAGGGGAGATTGTGATTCGCTTCGGAATACAAGTTCCACAATGCCTTTAAAAATTAACACGTTACAAGTGCGGCCCACTAGGGGGCCAATTGAAAGAATAAAAGCAGTATTTTTGCCAAGGTGAAGTGATTCTGTGTTGCCCTTTGTTACAGAGCCCGAAGAAGAGGATTGTTCCTTGAAACGCGTCGGCAGTCAATTTATCTGAAACATGGGATAAGAGTGGAAGAGAAGCTGGAGGGCTGGCGAGCTGTTGTGTGCCCCCGGAACTAGCTTTCGGGCCTTTGGTGATTCATATCTGTGCGCGGTTCCGAGCCGCGATGGGGAGCACCATCTCGTGAGACAGTAGGATTAGAGAGGCCGTGTTCTGGACTGTCTTTGACCTGAAACGGCACAGCGAGCCGTGTTATGCACACTTACCCCTTGTTCTTGGACCTTACTATAAGGTTAATATATGTATTAATGAACATGGGCAAACACACCCACTCAGGGGAGATTGTGATTCGCTTCGGAATACAAGTTCCACAATGCCTTTAAAAATTAACACGTTACAAGTGCGGCCCACTTGGGGGCCAATTGAAAGAATAAAAGCAGTATGTTTGCCAAGGTGAAGTGATTCTGTGTTGCCCTTTGTTACAGAGCCCCGAAGAAGAGGATTGTTCCTTGAAACGCGTCGGCAGTCAATTTATCTGAAACATGGGATAAGAGTGGAAGAGAAGTTGGAGGGCTGGTGAGCTGTTGTGTGCCCCCGGAACTAGCTTTCGGGCCTTTGGTGATTCATATCTGTGCGTGGTTCCGAGCCGCGATGGGGAGCACCATCTCGTGAGACAGTAGGATTAGAGAGGCCGTGGTCTGGACTGTCTTTGACCTGAAACGGCACAGCGAGCCGTGTTATGCACACTTACCCCTTGTTCTTGGACCTTACTATAAGGTTAATATATGTATTAATGAACATGGGCAAACACACCCACTCAGGGAGATTGTGATTCGCTCGGAATAAAAGTTCCACAATGCCTTTAAAAATTAACACGTTACAAGTGCGGCCCACTCGGGGGCCAATTGAAAGAATAAAAGCAGTATGTTTGCCAAGGTGAAGTGATTCTGTGTTGCCCTTTGTTACAGAGCCCCGAAGAAGAGGATTGTTCCTTGAAACGCGTCGGCAGTCAATTTATCTGAAACATGGCATAAGAGTGGAAGAGAAGTTGGAGGGCTGGCGAGCTGTTGTGTTCCCCCGGAACTAGCTTTCGGGCCTTTGGTGATTCATATATATATATATATATACATATATATATATATATCCACAACGCCGTTCCTTCTCACTTCCCTTCCTCCGGGAAAAACGGACTGCGAGACCACAATTTCGTGCTAGATTTGATTTATTTTGCCAACAATTTAGCCATGACGCGTTTCGGCCTCACTCGGCCTTGATCACATATATATATATATATATATTACCTACTGCCGGTCAGCAGTAGGTAGTTATAGTTAAAACCTCGTTCCCATTGAAAAAGCATTTTTTGTTTTGCTAATAACTTTGGCGCCGGTTGACGAATCTTCGCGAAATTTTCAAAACTAATGGTTCACTCAGTTCAGCTCCTGTCTTGAAAGTTTTGGTGTGATTCTTCAAGTGGGGGCCGAGAAAAAGGGGGGGTCCCAAAACGTGTTTTCTCCATGTTAATTTCCATAGGAAACTTTAGACAAGGCTACAGCCTGAACTGCTGAACGGAATTACACCAAATTTGGCAAAGAGGTCGCTTTTGGTGTAGAAAGCGCCCTTGTTTTCAAATGGTGTAAATCCGTTCAGTAGCTCCTGAGATATTAATGTTTAAAGAAATATATATATCTGGTGACGTAGGAACCCTCCCGATCACGTGCTTCACTCTGATTGGCTGCCAACACTCCAAACCAGGAAGTGTTGGCAGCCATCTTGTGACTCGGTTGAGTGAGAAGCAAAAGGTGAAAGGAACATTAAAAAACAAGAAAAAGGGGGCAGGGTAAAAACACCCTGACGCCCAGGCCTGCTCAGGGGGTCCCACAGGGACCCCCAAGGCCCAAAAAGCATTTTTTTTAAAAAATACATCAGCCGAATACGTGCTGGGTGCGCGAATCCGGCCGAGAAAATTTTTGAAAAAACGAAGCGCGGTCCCCGGGCTTTGTTTTCTATAAGCCCCCGGGTGGGCCAGGACCCGGGGGCCATGTTTATAATGTAAGTAGGGGCCGCGCGGACCCCCGCAGCCCCGGGGACTGCCACCTCCCCGGGGCTTTTGCAATAGTATGCGGGGGCACATGGCCCCCCGCAGCGCCGGGCACCGCCACCTCCCCAGGGCTTAATTAAAAAATGCATGGGGGCTCCTGCCCCCCACGCTGCCCTGGGGACCGCCACCTCCCCGGGGCATTCTTAAGTATGTGCGGGGGGCCTCGCGGCCCCCCCAAGTCCCAGGGACCGCCACCTCCCCGGGGCTTAAATAGATTTGAAAAGTATGGGGGGGCTCCTGCCCCTCCCCACACTGCCCCAGGGACCACCACCTCCCCGGGGCATTGATCATGTAAATATGGGGGTTCGTTACGGATCTCCGGCCCCGGGGACCACCACCTCCCTGGGGCTATGTCAATGTTGGGAGGGGGGCCGCACGGCCCCCCTCCTGGAGCCCTCGATGGCCCTGGGGACCGCCACCCCCCAGGGCCAGCTCCTGCAATGTCCCGGGGTGCCCACCCCCGGGACATTGCCATTTGCTATGGCAGGGCGGGAGCACGGCTCCCGCCCTGCCATAGCAAACTCTGCTTTGCTTCTGGAAGCGAGAGCAGGAAACCTGCTCTCGCTTCCATGAAGCAAAGCAGAATTGCTTTGGGCAAGGGAGCTGCATGTTAGCAGCTGCCCTTGCCCAAAGCAATGCCGGCTCCCGCAGGAGGCGGGAAGCCCGCGGGGACCGTGGAGGCATTGGGGCTCCCCCACAGTCCCCAGCGTAAGGCCAGGCCCCGGGGATGGGGTCCCCGGGGCCAGAAGTGGCCCGGGAGAGGGGCCACTCGGCCCCCCTCCCCATTAATTAAATTTTTTTTTAAATTAAAAAGCAGAAGGCTGGCCCCGGGGGATGGGGTCCCCGGGGCCATATTTGGCCTGAGTAGGGGGGCCACGCGGCCCCCCTCCAAAAATAATATTTTTTTTTAAAAAGGCTGGCCAGGCCCCGGGGGATGGGGTCCCCGGGTCATAATAAGCCTCTGGAGGGGGGCCACTTTTATTTTTTTTAAACAAGAAGGATGGCCAGGTACCGGGGGATGGGGTCCCCGGGGCCAAAAGTGGCCCAGGGAAGGGGGGCCACGCAGCCCCCCTCCCATAAAATAAAAAAAAATATTTAAAAAAAAACGGCAACTCACCGGAGGCCTCGCCCCCTCCCTGCATGACTCTGCAAACGCGCCTCCTGGCGCACTCTGCGTTGGGGGATTAAGTCCCCATTGCTAGTGAGGGTCCCTGGGGGCCAACAAGGCCACCAGGAACCTCCAGTAAGCCCCACACAGTGGGATTGCTGAGAGGTGGTCCGAGGCCAGGCCCCCTTTTCACACCATTCTGCAAACGCGCCTCTTGGCGCACTGCTGGTGGGGCAATGAGGTCCTCTTGTGTCCTGAGGACCTCAGGACACAAGTGGACTTCATCCCCCGAGCAGCAGTGCACCAGGAGGCGCGTTTGCAGAGTGGTGTAAAAAGGGGGCGTGGCCTCGGACCACTGTCAGCAATCCAGCTGTGTGGGGCTTAGTGGAGGTACCTGGTGGGCTAATTGGCCCCCAGGGACCCTCAGGAGGCAAGATGACTTCATCCCCCAACCAAGAGCGCGCCAGGAGGCGCGTTTGCAGAGTGGTGGGGAAAGGGGGTGTGGCCTGCTATAACAACTTAGCAATGCTGCTGTGTGGGACTTACTGGAGGTAATAGGAAGGGTAGTTGGCCTTGGGGGCCAACTACCCTTCCTGTTACCTCCACTAAGTCCCACACAGTGAAATTGCTAAGAGGTCTTCGGAGGCCACACACCCCCTTTCTCCACCACTCTGCAAATGCGCCTCCTGGCACAGTACTGGTTGGGGGATAAAGTCCACTTTACTCCTGAGGGACTTTGGGGGCCAAGAAGCCCTCCTGGTACCTCCTGTAAGTCCTACGCAGCGGAATTCCTGAGCGCTGGTTGGAGGCCCAGTCCCCTTTCTCCACCAGTCTGCAAACGTGACTACCAGTTGAAGAAGCATTTGTAATTTGATAGGACTCGCATTTGCAAGAGTTAGAGCTATTGGCGTTGTAAATGTAAAAGTTTTTTACTAATGTTTTTTGAAGTGGAGTGGATGTACGTTGTGTGTAGTGGAATTATGTGGTATGCTGTGCGGTGAAATTATGTGGAAAGAAAGTATGTGGTATTTAGTGTATAGGAATTATGTAGAGTGGGATTATGTGTTATGGAGAGTAATTATGTGGTATGGTAGTCTGTGTTGTGGAGTGGTAACCTCAGGTTTAGTCTTCCTTGTTCCACTGGAATTATGTGACTGTTTGGCTGCACCAACTTTCGCACAATAATACATTTTCCGCTTTAGCCACATAATCCATCATCTGCTGCCTAATCTGCAGATTTGAACAAAAAAGCCTTGTTTCTGGCTCAAACGGCTCGAACGTTACCAAAAATGCAGCGACTAGTGTTACAGCGTGGTGGAAGGTCCTTTATAAACGTAGATTGGTCACCTGTTAATTATTGCTAAATGTGGGTGTTAAATTGGTACTAATAATTTGCAAGCCACTCTTGCTTCTTTCTGCGCCTCTCTTGCCTCTTTCTGCACCCCTCTTGCCTCTTTCTGCACCTCTGTTGCTTCTTTCTGCACTTCTCTTCCTTCTTTCTGCACCCCTCGTGCCTCTTTCTGCACCCTTGTTCCCTTTTCCTGCACGTCTCTTCGTTCTTTCTGCACTGCTCTTGCTTCTTTCTGCACCTCTGTTGCTTCTTTCAGCACTTCTCTTGCTTCTTTCTGCACCTCTGTTGCTTCTTTCTGCACCCCTCTTGCCTCTTTCTGCACCCCTCTTCCCTCTTTCTGCACTTCTCTTGCTTCTTTCTGCACCTCTGTTGCTTCTTTCTGCACCACTCGTGCTTCTTTCTGCACCCTTCTTCCCTCTTTCTGCACCCCACTTGCCTCTTTCTGCACTTCTCTTGCTTCTTTCTACACCTCTGTTGCTTCTTTCAGCAATTCTCTTACCTCTTTCTGCACTTCACTTTCTTGTTTCTGCACCTCTCTTGCGTCTTTCTGTACCTCTGTTGCCTCTTTATTTATTTATTAAATTTATAAGGCGCAACTGCTACCCAAGAAGGGTTTCCCGGCGCCATGGCAGATCAGAGACTGTGTGAACGGCTTACAGGTTACTGGTTAAAAAGCCAAGTCTTCAATGATTTGCGAAATTGGACATACTCTGTTTCATTTCGAAGAGCTATGGGCAGGGCATTCCAAAGTGAGGGACCGAGATATGCAAATGACCTTCCGCCCATCCGAGATAATCTAATTTTAGGAACAAAACATTTCCCTTGAGTGGATGAGCGGAGATGACGAGAAGGGACATATGGGCAGACCAGAGATTGCAAGTACTGAGGGGCAACCCCTATTTTAATTTTAAACATGTAGCTCAGGGCTTTGAACTCTTTTTGCACGTCACTTGCTTCTTTCTGCACCCCTCTTGCCTCTTTCTGCACCCCTCTTCCCTCTTTCTGTACATCTCTTGCCTCTTTCTGCACCTCTTTTGCTTCTTTCTGCACCTCTGTTGCCTCTTTCTGTACCTCTGTTGCTTCTTTCTGCACTTCTCTTTCCTCTTTTTGCACCCTTCGCGCCTCTTTCAGCACCTCTGTTGCTTCTTTCTGCACTTCTCTTTCTTCTTTCTGCACCCCTCCTGCCTCTTTCTATACACCTCTTTCCTCTTTGTGCACCTCTCCTACCTCTTTCTGCACCCCTCTTGCCTCTTTCTGCACCCCTCTTCCCTCTTTCTGCACTTCTCTTGCTTCTTTCTGCATCTCTGTTGCTTCTTTCTGCACCACTCGTGCTTCTTTCTGCACCCTTCTTCCCTCTTTCTGCACCTCTCTTGCCGCTTTCTGCACCTCTCTTGCATGTTTCTGTACCCTTCTTCCCTTTTTTGCAACCCTCTTGCCTCTTTCTTCAATTCTCTTGTCATTTTCTGTACCTCTCTTGCCTCTTTCTGCACCTCACTGGCCTCTTTCTGCACTTCTCTTGCTTCTTTCTACACCTCTGTTGCTTCTTTCAGCAATTCTCTTGCTTCTTTCTGTACTGCTCTTGCTTGTTTCTGCACCTCTCTTGCGTCTTTCGGCACCTCTGTTGCCTCTCTCTGCACCTCACTTGCTTCTTTCTGCACCCCTCTTGCCTCTTTCTGCACCACTCTTGCTTCTTTCTGCATCTCTGTTGCTTCTTTCTGCCCCACTCGTGCTTCTTTCTGCACCCTTTTTCCCTCTTTCTGCACCTCTCTTGCCGCTTTCTGCACCTCTCTTGCATGTTTCTGTACCCTTCTTCCCTTTTTTGCAACCCTCTTGCCTCTTTCTGCACCTCACTTGCCTCTTTCTGCACTTCTCTTGCTTCTTGCTTCTTTCTACACCTCTGTTGCTTCTTTCAGCAATTCTCTTGCTTCTTTCTGTACTGCTCTTGCTTGTTTCTGCACCTCTCTTGCGTCTTTCGGCACCTCTGTTGCCTCTTTCTGCACCTCACTTGCTTCTTTCTGCACCCCTCTTGCCTCTTTCTGCACCACTCTTTCCTCTTTCTGCACCTCTCGTGCCTCTTTCTGCACCCTTGTTCCCTCTTTCTGCACCTTTCCTGCCTGTTTCTGCACCTCTCTTGCATCTTTCTGTACCTCTGTTGCTTCTGTCTGCACTTCTCTTGCCTCTTTCTGCACCCTTTGAACCTCTTTCAGCACCTCTGTTGCTTCTTTTTGCACTTCTCTTCCTTATTTCTGCACCCCTCCTGCCTCTTTCTATACCCCTCTTGCCTCTTTGTGCACCTCTCCTACCTCTTTCTGCACCTCTCTTGCCTCTTTCTGCACCCCTCTTCCCTCTTTCTGCACTTCTCTTCCTTCTTTCTGCACCTCTGTTGCTTATTTCTGCACCACTCGTGCTTCTTTCTGCACCCTTCTTCCATCTTTGTGCACCTCTCTTGCCTCTTTCTGCACCTCTGTTGCTTGTTTCTGTATCCTTCTTCCCTTTTTGCATCCCTCTTGCCTCTTTCTGCAGTTCTCTTGTCATTTTCTGCAGCCCTCTTGCCTCTTTCTGCACCCCTCTTCCCGTACTTCTCTTGCTTGTTTCTGCACCTCTCTTGTGTCTTTCTGCACCTCTGTTGCCTCTTTCTGCACCTCACTTGCTTCTTTCTGCACCCCTCTTGCCTCTTTCTGCACCACTCTTTCCTCTTTCTGCACCTCTCTTGCCTCTTTCTGCTCCCTTGTTCCCTCTTTCTGCATCTTTACTGCCAGTTTCTGCACCTCCTTTGCCTCTTTCTGTACCTCTGTTGCTTCTTTCTGCACTTCTCTTGCCTCTTTCTGCACCCTTTGCACCTCTTTCAGCACCTCTGTTGCTTCTTTCTGCACTTCTCTTCCTTCTTTCTGCACCCCTCCTGCCTCTTTCTATACGCCTCTTGCCTCTTTGTGCACCTCTCCTACCTCTTTCTGCACCCCTCTTGCCTCTTTCTGCACCCCTCTTCCCTCTTTCTGCACTTCTCTTGCTTCTTTCTGCATCTCTGTTGCTTCTTTCTGCACCACTCATGCTTCTTTCTGGACCCTTCTTCCCTCTTTCTGCACCTCTCTTGCATGATTCTGTACCCTTCTTCCCTTTTTTGCAACCCTCTTGCCTCTTTCTGCAATTCTCTTGTCATTTTCTGCACCTCTCTTGCCTCTTTCTGCACATCACTTGCCTCTTTCTGCACTTCTCTTGCTTCTTTCTACACCTCTGTTGCTTCTTTCAGCAATTCTCTTGCTTCTTTCTATACTGCTCTTGCTTGTTTCTGCACCTCTCTTCCGTCTTTCGGCACCTCTGTTGCCTCTTTCTGCCCCTCACTTGCTTCTTTCTGCACCCCTCTTGCCTCTTTCTGCACCACTCTTTCCTCTTTCTGCACCTCTCTTGCCTCTTTCTGCACCCTTGTTCCCTCTTTCTGCACCTTTCCTGCCTGTTTCTGCACCTCTCTTGCCTCTTTCTGTACCTCTGTTGCTTCTGTCTGCACTTCTCTAGCCTCTTTCTGCACCCTTTGCACCTCTTTCAGCACCTCTGTTGCTTCTTTTTGCACTTCTCTTCCTTATTTCTGCACCCCTCCTGCCTCTTTCTATACCCCTCTTGCTTCTTTATGCACCTCTCCTACCTCTTTCTGCACCTCTCTTGCCTCTTTCTGCACCCCTCTTCCCTCTTTCTGCACTTCTCTTCCTTCTTTCTGCACCTCTGTTGCTTATTTCTGCACCACTCGTGCTTCTTTCTGCACCTTTCTTCCATTTTTGTGTACCTCTCTTGCCTCTTTCTGCACCTCTGTTGCTTGTTTCTGTATCCTTCTTCCCTTTTTGCATCCCTCTTACCTCTTTCTGCAGTTCTCTTGTCATTTTCTGCAGCCCTCTTGCCTCTTTCTGCACCCCTCTTCCCTCTTTCTGTACTTCTCTTGCTTGTTTCTGCACCTCTCTTGTGTCTTTCTGCACCTCTGTTGCCTCTTTCTGCACCTCACTTGCTTCTTTCTGCACCCCTCTTGCCTCTTTCTGCACCACTCTTTCCTCTTTCTGCACCTCTCTTGCCTCTTTCTGCACCCTTGTTCCCTCTTTCTGCATCTTTACTGCCTGTTTCTGCACCTCCTTTGCCTCTTTCTGTACCTCTGTTGCTTCTTTCTGCACTTCTCTTGCCTCTTTCTGCACCCTTTGCACCTCTTTCAGCACCTCTGTTGCTTCTTTCTGCACTTCTCTTCCTTCTTTCTGCACCCCTCCTGCATCTTTATGTATCCCTCTTGCCTCTTTGTGCACATCTCCTACCTCTTTCTGCACCCCTCTTGCCTCTTTCTGTACCCCTCTTCCCTCTTTCTGTACCTCTCTTGCCTCTTTCTGTACCTCTTTTGCTTCTTTCTGCACTTTTCTTACCTCTTTTTGTACCTCTCTTGTCTCTTTCTGCACCGCTGTTTGTTCTTTCCACACTGCTCTTGCTTCTTTTTGCACCTCTGTTGCAAATTTCTGCATCCCTCTTGCCTCTTTCTGTACCCCTTTTCCCTCTTTCTGCACACCTGTTCCTTCTTTCTGCACCACTTTTGCCTGTTTCTGCACCCCTCTTGCCTCTTTCTGCACCTCTTTTGCTTCTTTCTGCACTTCTCGCTCCTCTTTCTGCACCCCTCTTGCCTCTTTCAGCACCTCTGGTGCTTCTTTCTGCACTTCTCTTCCTTCTTTCAGCACCCTCGTGCCTCTTTCTGCACCCTTCTTCCCTTTTCCTACACGCCTCGTGGTTCTTTCTGCACTACTCTTGCCTTTTTCTGCACCTCTGTTGCTTCTTTCTGTACTTCTCTTACTTCTTTCTGCACTTCTGCACTTCTGTTGCTTCTTTCTGCACCCCTCTTGCCTCTTTCTGTACCCCTCTTCCCTCTTTCTGCACTTTTCTTGCTTCTTTCTGCACCTCTGTTGCTTCTTTCTGCACCACTCGTGCTTCTTTCTGTACCCTTCTTCCCTCTTTCTGCACCTCTCTTGCCTCTTTCTGCACCTCTCTTGCCTCTTTCTGTACCTCTGTTGCTTCTTTCTGCACTTCTCTTGCCTCTTTCTGCACCCTTCGCACCTCTTTCAGCACCTCTGTTGCTTCTTTCTGCACTTCTCTTCCTTCTTTCTGCACCCTTCCTGCCTCTTTCTATTCGCCTCTTGCCTCTTTGTGCACCTCTCCTACCTCTTTCTGCACCCCATTGCCTCTTTCCGCACCCCTCTTCCCTCTTTCTGCACTTCTCTTGCTTCTTTCTGCACCTCTGTTGCTTCTTTCTGCACCACTCGTGCTTCTTTCTGCACCCTTCTTCCCTCTTTCTGCACCTCTCTTGCCTCTTTCTGCACCTCTCTTGCTTGTTTCTGAACCCTTCTTCCTTTATTTGCATACCTCTTGCCTCTTTCTGCAGTTCTCTTGTCATTTTCAGCACCTCTCTTACCTCTTTCTGCACCTAACTTGCCTCTTTCTGCACTTCTCTTGCTTCTTTCTACACCTCTATTGCTTCTTTCAGCAATTCTCTTGCCTCTTTCTGAACTTCTCTTGCTTGTTTCTGCACCTCTCTTGCGTCTTTCTGCACCTCTGTTGCCTCTTTCTACACCTCACTTGCTTCTTTCTGCACCCCTCTTGCCTCTTTCTGCACCCCTCTTTCCTCTTTTTGACCTCTCTTGCCTCTTTCTGCACCCCTGTTCCCTCTTTCTGCACCTTTCCTGCCTGTGTCTGCACCTCTCTTGCCTCTTTCTGTACCTCTGCTGCTTCTTTCTGCACTTCTCTTGCCTCTTTCTGCACCCCTCTTGCCTCTTTCTGCACCCCTCTTCCCTCTTTCTGTACTTCTCTTGCTTGTTTCTGCACCGCTCTTGTGTCTTTCTGCACCTCTGTTGCCTCTTTCTGCACTTCACTTGCTTCTTTCTGCACCCTCTTGCCTCTTTCTGCACCACTCTTTCCTCTTTCTGCACCTCTCTTGCCTCTTTCTGCACCCTTGTTCCCTCTTTCTGCATCTTTACTGCCTGTTTCTGCACCTCCTTTGCCTCTTTCTGTACCTCTGTTGCTTCTTTCTGCACTTCTCTTGCCTCTTTCTGCACCCTTTGTGCCTCTTTCAGCACCTCTGTTGCTTCTTTCTGCACTTCTCTTTCTTCTTTCTGCACCCATCCTGCATCTTTATGTATCCCTCTTGCCTCTTTGTGCACATCTCCTACCTCTTTCTGCACCCCTCTTGCCTCTTTCTGCACCCCTCTTCCCTCTTTCTGTACTTCTCTTGCTTGTTTCTGCACCGCTCTTGTGTCTTTCTGCACCTCTGTTGCCTCTTTCTGCACTTCACTTGCTTCTTTCTGCACCCTCTTGCCTCTTTCTGCACCACTCTTTCCTCTTTCTGCACCTCTCTTGCCTCTTTCTGCACCCTTGTTCCCTCTTTCTGCATCTTTACTGCCTGTTTCTGCACCTCCTTTGCCTCTTTCTGTACCTCTGTTGCTTCTTTCTGCACTTCTCTTGCCTCTTTCTGCACCCTTTGTGCCTCTTTCAGCACCTCTGTTGCTTCTTTCTGCACTTCTCTTTCTTCTTTCTGCACCCCTCCTGCATCTTTATGTATCCCTCTTGCCTCTTTGTGCACATCTCCTACCTCTTTCTGTACCTCTCTTGCCTCTTTCTGTACCTCTTTTGCTTCTTTTTGCACTTTTCTTGCTTCTTTCTGTACCCCTCTTGTCTCTTTCTGCACCTCTGTTTGTTCTTTCCACACTGCTCTTGCTTCTTTTTGCACCTCTGTTGCAAATTTCTGCATCCCTCTTGCCTCTTTCTGTACACCTGTTCCCTCTTTCTGCACCCCTCTTGCCTCTTTCTGCACCTCTTTTGCTTCTTTCTGCACTTCTCTCTCCTCTTTCTGCACCCTTCTTGCCTCTTTCAGCACCTCTGGTGCTTCTTTCTGCACTTCTCTTCCTTCTTTCTGCACCCTCGTGCCTCTTTCTGCACCCTTCTTCCCTTTTCCTACACGCCTCGTGGTTCTTTCTGCACTACTCTTGCCTTTTTCTGCACCTCTGTTGCTTCTTTCTGCACTTCTCTTACTTCTTTCTGCACTTCTGTTGCTACTTTCTGCACCCCTCTTGCCTCTTTCTGCACCCCTCTTCCCTCTTTCTGAACTTTTCTTGCTTCTTTCTGCACCTCTGTTGCTTCTTTCTGCACCACTCGTGCTTCTTTCTGTACCCTTCTTCCCTCTTTCTGCACCTCTCTTGCCACTTTCTGCACCTCTCTTGCATGTTTCTGTACCCTTCTTCCCTTTTTTGCAACTTTCTTGCCTCTTTCTGCAATTCTCTTGTCATTTTCTGCACCTCTCTTCTCTCTTTCTGCACCTCACTTGCCTCTTTCTGCACTTCTCTTGCTTCTTTCTACACCTCTGTTGCTTCTTTCAGCAATTCTCTTGCTTCTTTCTGTACTGCTCTTGCTTGTTTCTGCACCCCTCTTGCCTCTTTCTGCACCTCTTTTGCTTCTTTCTGCACTTCTCTCTCCTCTTTCTGCACCCCTCTTGCCTCTTTCAGCACCTCTGGTGCTCCTTTCTGCACTTCTCTTCCTTCTTTCTGCACCCTCGTGCCTCTTTCTGCACCCTTCTTCCCTTTTCCTACATGCCTCGTGGTTCTTTTTGCACTACTCTTGCCTTTTTCTGCACCTCTGTTGCTTCTTTCTGCACTTCTCTTACTTCTTTCTGCACTTCTGTTGCTTCTTTCTGCACCCCTCTTGCCTCTTTCTGCACCCCTCTTCCCTCTTTCAGCACTTTTCTTGCTTCTTTCTGCACCTCTGTTGCTTCTTTCTGCACCACTCGTGCTTCTTTCTGTACCCTTCTTCTCTCTTTCTGCACCTCTCTTGCCTCTTTCTGCACCTCTCTTGCCTCTTTCTGTACCTCTGTTGCTTCTTTCTGCACTTCTCTTGCCTCTTTCTGCACCCTTCGCACCTCTTTCAGCACCTCTGTTGCTTCTTTCTGCACTTCTCTTCCTTCTTTCTGCACCCCTCCTGCCTCTTTCTATACGCCTCTTGCCTCTTTGTGCACCTCTCCTACCTCTTTCTGCACCCCATTGCCTCTTTCTGCACCCCTCTTCCCTCTTTCTGCACTTCTCTTGCTTCTTTCTGCACCTCTGTTGCTTCTTTCTGCACCACTCGTGCTTCCTTCTGCACCCTTCTTCCCTCTTTTTGCACCTCTCTTGCCTCTTTCTGCACCTCTCTTGCTTGTTTCTGCACCCTTCTTCCTTTATTTGCATACCTCTTGCCTCTTTCTGCAGTTCTCTTGTCATTTTCAGCACCTCTCTTACCTCTTTATGCACCTAACTTGCCTCTTTCTGCACTTCTCTTGCTTCTTTCTACACCTCTATTGCTTCTTTCAGCAATTCTCTTGCCTCTTTCTGAACTTCTCTTGCTTGTTTCTGCACCTCTCTTGCGTCTTTCTGCACCTCTGTTGCCTCTTTCTACACCTCACTTGCTTCTTTCTGCATCCCTCTTGCCTCTTTCTGCACCCCTCTTTCCTCTTTCTGCACCCCTCTTCCCTCTTTCTGTACCTCTCATGCCTCTTTCTGTACCTCTTTTGCTTCTTTCTGCACTTTTCTTGCTTCTTTCTGTACCCCTCTTGTCTCTTTCTGCATCCCTCTTCCCTCTTTCTGTACCTCTCTTGCCTCTTTCTGTACCTCTTTTGCTTCTTTCTGCACTTTTCTTGCTTCTTTCTGTACCCCTCTTGTCTCTTTCTGCACCTCTGTTTGTTCTTTCCACACTGCTCTTGCTTCTTTTTGCACCTCTGTTGCAAATTTCTGCATCCCTCTTGCCTCTTTCTGTACACCTGTTCCCTCTTTCTGCACCCCTCTTGCCTCTTTCTTCACCTCTTTTGCTTCTTTCTGCACTTCTCTCTCCTCTTTCTGCACCCCTCTTGCCTCTTTCAGCACCTCTGGTGCTTCTTTCTGCACTTCTCTTCCTTCTTTCTGCACCCTCGTGCCTCTTTCTGAACCCTTCTTCCCTTTTCCTACACGCCTCGTGGTTCTTTCTGCACTACTCTTGCCTTTTTCTGCACCTCTGTTGCTTCTTTCTGCACTTCTCTTACTTCTTTCTGCACTTCTGTTGCTTCTTTCTGCACCCCTCTTGCCTCTTTATGCACCCCTCTTACCTCTTTCTGAACTTTTCTTGCTTCTTTCTGCACCTCTGTTGCTTCTTTCTGCACCACTCGTGCTTCTTTCTGTACCCTTCTTCTCTCTTTCTGCACCTCTCTTGCCTCTTTCTGCACCTCTCTTGCCTCTTTCTGTACCTCTGTTGCTTCTTTCTGCACTTCTCTTGCCTCTTTCTGCACCCTTCGCACTTCTTTCAGCACCTCTGTTGCTTCTTTCTGCACTTCTCTTCCTTCTTTCTGCACCCCTCCTGCCTCTTTCTATACGCCTCTTGCCTCTTTGTGCACCCCATTGCCTCTTTCTGCACCCCTCTTCCCTCTTTCTGCACTTCTATTGCTTCTTTCTGCACCTCTGTTGCTTCTTTCTGCACCACTCGTGCTTCCTTCTGCACCCTTCTTCCCTCTTTTTGCACCTCTCTTGCCTCTTTCTGCACCTCTCTTGCTTGTTTCTGCACCCTTCTTCCTTTATTTGCATACCTCTTGCCTCTTTCTGCAGTTCTCTTGTCATTTTCAGCACCTTTCTTACCTCTTTATGCACCTAACTTGCCTCTTTCTGCACTTCTCTTGCTTCTTTCTACACCTCTATTGCTTCTTTCAGCAATTCTCTTGCCTCTTTCTGAACTTCTCTTGCTTGTTTCTGCACCTCTCTTGCGTCTTTCTGCACCTCTGTTGCCTCTTTCTACACCTCACTTGCTTCTTTCTGCATCCCTCTTGCCTCTTTCTGCACCCCTCTTTCCTCTTTCTGACCTCTCTTGCCTCTTTCTGCACCCCTGTTCCCTCTTTCTGCACCTTTCCTGCCTGTGTCTGCACCTCTCTTGCCTCTTTCTGTACCTCTGTTGCTTCTTTCTGCACTTCTCTTGCCTCTTTCTGCACCCCTCTTGCCTCTTTCTGTACCTCTTTCCTCTTTCTGCACCTCTCTTGCCTCTTTCTGCACCTTTCCTGCCTGTTTCTGCACCTCTCTTGCCTCTTTCTGTACCTCTGTTGCTTCTTTCTGCACTTCTCTTGCCTCTTTCTGCACCCTTCGTGCCTCTTTCAGCACCTCTGTTGCTTTTTTCTGCACTTCTCTTCCTTCTTTCAGCACCCGTCGTGTCTCTTTCTGCACCCTTCTTCCCTTTTCCTGCACGTCTCTTGGTTCTTTCTGCACTGCTCTTACCTCTTTCTGCACCCCTCTTGCCTCTTTTTGCACCTATTTTGCTTCTTTCTGCACCTCTCTTGTCTCTTTCTGCACCTCTCTTGCCTCTTTCTGCACACACAGGGCTACTTTTAAACTGACCTCAGGCTCAGCAGTGCACACATGCAAGTGCAAAAAAGGGCTGCTGGCCTCTAAACTGCCATGCCCTATTATGTACTAGGGCCTTACAGGGACGGTCATGCCAATCACAGGGGTACCCCAACCCATAGTGTACCCTAGTGTATGTAGGTGTTTTCACTGTATTCTAAGTGTCTTTCAGCATAGCACTGGCTCTGGGCCAGATTAGGTAGAGGCCACGGTCAGTCAGAGTGAGTTACCACCAGTACCAGTCAGCAAAAAGTTGGGGGTGCCCAGGGCACAGGATGACTTTGCAACAAGGCCTCTTTCTTTACCTCTGTTGGTTCTTTCTGCATATCTCTTGCTTCTTTCGGCACCTTTCTTCCTCTTTCTGGACTTCTGTTGCCTCTTTCTGCATTTCTCTTGCTTCTTTCTGCGCCTTTCTTCCTCTTTCTGTATATGTCCTACCTCTGTAGGCATAGTTAAAAATTAGCATTTAAAAAACCTTATAAATTCACTGAAAAAAACAGAGGTTTCAGGGACGTTATAGTTAGAAATTAGCATTTAAAAAAACTTTGAAATTCACTGAAAAAACCACAGGTTTCAGGGGCGTTATAGTTAGTTGGACATTTCACTCGTACCAAATCAGAGAAATTCAGCCGTTATAGTTAGTTGAGCTAACTATAACTTGCGCCCCCGCAATGCACTGCTGATGACGTGACATATTACATCATTCATGACATGGTCAGTGACATCACTGATGACATCACTGATGACATCTCAAATGACATCACTGATGACATCACTGATTACATCATCCACTTGATAATCTGATGCACCTCCTCACACCCTGATATAACCTTTGATACACCCACTCTAAAATACAGACTACCATTTTCAAAACCATAGACACACCAATACCAGTTACTACATACCCACTCACTAATTTCTAGGTCTACACACACATCCACTCATTCACCCATACAGTCACTCATACATGCAGTCACTCATCAATACAGCAATATCATATGCACTAATACACCTATACAGACACTCACACACCGCCACTCATCCATAGAGTTACTCACACACCTAGTCAGTCATGCAAAGAATCAATCACACTCCCATTTACTCACCTATACAGTTATACACACACCACCTCACTTATTCATACAGATACTAACACATACTTACTCTCTTATACAATCACTGATACAAGCACACACTCATCCATACAGCCACTCTCACAATCACTCACTCTCACATATAGTCATTTATATACTCCAACACTCACATATACTGCCTTTCACATATGTAGTTACTCACACATGTACCACTGAGACATCCATTCACTCACCAACACACCCATACACACACTCACCCACCCATACAGCCCTTCACACATGCACTCTTGAACCCATACACCCAGTGAATCACCCACTCACACATCTATGCACAGAGTCACATACCCCCCACCCACCCACACAAACACTTAGGCACCCATACAGATACTCAGACAACCAATCAATAACCCACATAGACACTCATGTAGCTACTCACCAACCCATGCAGCCGCTTACACACCAACTGACAGACTGATACAGATATTCACACAGTTTAGTCACTAACCCATGCATTCAGTAAGACACATTTAATCACTCACTTATACAGTCACGCACCTACTAAATCATCCATTCAGACAATTATACACCCAATCATTCTTCAATACACCTTGGCATATATATATTTAAAACATATTTAAACTTTACAGAGACACACAGTCACTGGATGATGTCATCAGTGATGTCATCAGTGATGTCATTTGAGATGTCATCAGTGATGTCATCAGTGATGTCACTGACCATGTCATGAATGATGTAATATGTGACGTCATCAGCAGTGCATTGCGGGCGCGAGTTATAGTTAGCTCAACTAACTATAACGGCCGAATTTCTCTGGTTTGGTACGAGTGAAATGTCCAACTAACTATAACGTCCCTGAAACCTGTGTTTTTTCAGTGAATATATATATATATATATATATATATATATATATATATATACATATATATATATATATATATATATATATATATATATATATACATATGTAGAAACTTGAACATGTTTTTTAATTTTGCACTATTTTGCACAACCAGTGAACATCTTGTTCATTAGTTACTCACATTTTGCACATTTAAAGCACTGAGTATTTGATAGTAATGGGATCGATATGGTACAAGTCTACTTAGACTAATATATGATTTAGAAATCGCGCAATGTATAAACAGGCAACAGACCTACACACACGTTAAATAATGGAAACGACATTTATATATAATTATGGTAATCCACAAATTGATAAATGTTGATCGTGATGTATTATACAGATACAATTATTATTCATAACATAGGAATGTTTATTCATTCTGGCACTAAATATAAAGAATTTTTCAACTATTTAACAAAAGTTCTTTTTAAACATTCTGCCAAAGTTATTGTATTTTACATTCATTTGTACTTTTTTTTAAAATATTTAAATATTTATTTAAATATTTATTGTGATGAAACTCTGCAATTATGTTTTATCATGTGTGTGTGGTCATATATCTGTATATTTATATATTTATTGCCGTTTTGCACATATTTATGACGATTTCAGTAAGTCTGTCTTCCCATTCTATGGTTAAGCAGGAATCACGTGTTAAAGGCACTAGCATTTTAAAAATGAAACTGTTACTCCCAGAGCGCGTCATGTGATCAAGGCCGTTGTACGACCGAAACGCGTCATGGCGATTGTGGTGGATTGAAGGCGATGAAATAAACACCAACTAAGCACGAATATTGGGTTCACGCTTTGTTCTTTCCCGCGGAAGGGAAATTCGTGAATGTGGCGTTACGACGATATATATATATATACCATTGTTCAAAGAAAAGAGGGACATCATGACTCATTCAAGGCAACTATGGTAACAGCATATATAAAGGTGTGCAGAGTGTAATATGTTATTCCTATAGTTGCCTCACATGAGTCATGATGCCCCTCCCTCATCAATAGTATGAAATAGCATATAATACTCTGTGGATTTGCATAGATTCATTAATGCCATGGCATCTTTCATGTATAATTCTTTTGGATAAACAACTGCGACAGAAACTTGAAGTTCACTCATACATTGAAGACAACGTCAATAACTTTCTTGGATGTAACCATCTTTGCAGAGGACGGGGGTCTACAGACTAGAACTTACCACCAGCCAACAGGCAAGAACACACTGTTAAAATTTGACAGTTTCCATTAGAGAGCCTTGAAAGAAAATTTTCCCTATGGACAGTTTTTAAGATTAAAAAGAAACTGCAACAAGACCACTGATTTCAACCTACAAGACAAGTCCCTTAGAGAGTAAGTACGGGAACTGGAATATCCTGAAAAGATGATACGAACTACCCGGAGAAGGGCTCGTAACCAGAACAGGGAAGCCCTGTTGGAGAACCAGGCGAGGATGGTTTCCACAACTGCATCCCTTACTTGTGTGACTACCTTCAACACAATCTCTAACCATGTGACGAAAGAGATCAGGCAACATTAGCGAATCCTCCATACAGGGAAACTTAACTGGGGGAACCCACTTTTTCCATTCAAAAAAGCAAAAAGCTTGAAGGACAGCCTGGTTTCTATCCGTCCTAGACCACAACTGGAAATACGGAAGACGGTATGCAGCAACTGTGGCTTGCCAGAGGTAGTGGGTCATTAAGCATGGAGCAACTACAGCATATGCCACCTCACCACCAGTACCAAAACGCTTGATCTAGAACCCAGAAAACTTTGGACAATAATGTAACACACAAACTGTAATTCAACCAATGTGATATATTTGATCACATGCCTGTGCAAGCTTCGCTATGTGGGTATGACCAGTAGGAAAATTAACACACGCATCTGCGAACACCGGAGTATTGGATGCTGTAAAAGAAGCACAACAAGGATGACAGACCACTTCCTGAAGGAAGGGCATACATCGAATGACATGAGATGGGTGGTCATTGAACAACTAGAAGGGAGTCTGAACAACTTGCAGGATCTCTTATATGAGAAGGAACAACGCTGAATTTAGCGTTTGTCCACCCACACGCATGGACTTCATGACAATATCGCTTGGAACACAATCCTAACGTAACACACTTGTCTTTGCCCAGATTAAGCTAACGATGAGGAATGGGGTTCTTAAGAATAACCAGAACTGTATCAACCCGTAAGGAGAATCGCCTACAGTGAGTCATACACCCCCGCAGACACTCTGTACATATACAGCAGCCAGGCACCGTTCTATAAGAACATGTATTACATCTTAGCAGATAGCTTAGGTTAAAAGAAGATTCTGAGCTCTTTGCCTATATATTTTATACAACCATTTTTCTGGGGTCAGTAATACAACCATGCTTAATACAACTAGGCTGTCTAAGATGACTTCTTGACAACTAGCCCTTTGTAAGAAACAATAATTGCTACTTAGTTCATAGCTCAGGTTATAGGTTTTCTGAGCTCATTACATTTTTCACAGTTAAGGTTTTTTTGAGGCCAGTATTGCAACCAGGCTAGCCATTATGTCCATGGCCTATTAACGTTCCTAATGCTTCTTCTTTAAAAACAGTCCTCAGAGCAGCACCTTGCCGCTTTCATAATCAAATGCGGTCAGTAAGGGGTTAACTTAGCCCTCCAGTGCGGCACGTTTGACGCGTCACGCTGGGACAGGGAAGCTCGGCACGATTTCCAGACGGCTTCACTATTTCATACCCTGGTAATAACGGGATAGCTGTGAGGTCGTGAGTAAGCAGATATGCATGCCTCGCCGGCTGAGAGCTGGGAGACTGAGGTTGCGCCACTCTTGCTGATGTGTATGAGTAAAGCTGATGACATCCCCATACAAGGTTGTGAGGCCCTCTTCACCAGATGCAACCCTACACTATCTTCCTCCTGTAACTTCCTGCTCCTTTACAGACCTCCACCTGGCAATGCAACATTCCCAGACACACTTCTAAACACAGTTTCAAACCTTATAACACTACACTTCAACCTATGCATTCTTGGTGACCTCAACATTTGGTTTGACAAACCCAATATGCCCCATCCAAAAACAATCATCACTGGCCTAGATGCACTTATCGTCCACAATACCACACACATTGCTGGACACATCCTAGATGTCATTTTTGCAAACACAGAACTAGTTACCTTTCAAACAATTACTCCAGCCACATGGTCAGGCCACCATCTGCTTGCATTCAAAAACAAAACAACACAAAGCAACACACCTAAAACCACCTTACGTGCATCCACCTATCGACCGTGGGTCAAACTGAATTTTGAACACTTAGAAACACAACTAACATCCAGTACAGATCTAGACACAATACATTCCCTTCAAAAACTATATGAGTGGCAACAGGAAGATTTTGATATCCTAATACCACTAAGAACAGCACATCAGAACAAAAGAAAACAGGCACCTTGGAGAAATACAGAGATAAAACAGCAAATTAGAAAGCTGCAATGTACCTGGCTTAAACAAAAAACCAAATTGCCTAGAAGGAGCTCATCCCATTACTCAGGAATTCACAGGCAAACTGGCAAATCATTACACGACCAAAGCAGACACATTGGATTCCTATTTAAA
This sequence comes from Calotriton arnoldi, assembly GCA_963921515.1. NCBI lineage: Eukaryota > Metazoa > Chordata > Amphibia > Caudata > Salamandridae > Calotriton > Calotriton arnoldi. Next base: position 3,589,303 of record CAWUFW010000097.1, on the reverse strand, counting down.
ACTAAGAAAAAACACCAGCATGACCCTTTTCCAAAAAAAACCCTCTAAGAGTAGGCTAACCCAGCCTCTGCATCCTTCCAACAAATATCACACAATGAATTTATGGGCCTGGTCAAAGCAAGCAGGCCTGCCGGCAGCCCTTTTGTCCCATGTTCCCCACAAACCTTCAAGAAAATTCTTCTAACTACCTGTGCTGCCAAACCAGTGAGAAGAGTCATCAATAATTTGTTAACTACGGGAATATTTCCAGAAGATCTAAAAAATTATACATACGCCCATTACTAAAGAAAACAAACCTGGACCCTTTTAACCCCAACAACTACAGATCAATTACAAATGGACCTTTCCTGGGAAAACTGATAGAAAGAGCAGCATTCGCCCAGATGCCGCAATTCATTGAAGGCAATTCCATACTTTCAGATTTCCAAACAGAATTCCGTCCAAGAAGAGGAACAGAATCTGCCCTCATTGCCATCTGGGATGACCTTAAGAACACAGTTGATTGGAACGGAGTTGTTGCAATACTTCTCTTGGACCTCTCAGCTTCCTTTGACGATCTGGGAACACCACCTAAAGTATCAAAGGAAGTAAGAAACCTCGGAATTACCATGGACTCCAAGCTATCAATGAATACCCAAGATCAAGCTTCGTTACTATAAAAACTCTGTGACGCATCTTTCCCCACCTGGGATTTCCACACAAGGTCCAGGCTACTATCTCTCTTGTTCTGTCTAAACTCAATTACACCAATAGCCTCTACCACTGATCATCTTTAACAACTATTTATAACTCAGCTGACAGACTACTCTTCCATATAAAGCCACAGGCTCACATCTCCCCTGCCTTGAAGGCCCTACATTGGTTACCGGTTAACAGAAGATCCACTTTCAAGCTGCTTTGTATCACCCATAAATTGACACATTGAACAGGACCGCTCTTCATCAGGAATAACATTACCAAATACATTCAACAAAGGAACCTCCGCTCTAGATTGGCACCTCGCCTCAAAATCCCACCATACAAGAAAAAAAGCGATGGGTGACACATCCTTCTCTGTTCAAGCAGTCAAACTATGAAACTCTTTACCCCAAATATAAGATCCATAGATAATAACCTTATCTTCAGAAGACTACTCAAGAGTTGGCTCTTCCCCACATAACCACCATACTCAAACATAAATATACAGCATATCCCTGTGTATATAAACATTTATTTGGACTATATATGTGTACCTACATATGTGTATTGCTTTGTATAAGCGTGTATAATAATTATGTTTATAAATATATAGATTTTTGTTAATTCTGCTTAGCAAATGTACATATTTCTTATGGTTATATTATTCTATGTTTAACATGTTTATAGGTCACTGCATAAATAAGTACATCTTTATTATAACTATCTCAATTGCTTAACTATTGAATTACAAATAAAAATTTAACTTAAAGTACAGAAAATCTTGAAAGTCTGAGTTTATTAAATACAAGTGAAATATACATATATTACCTTCCTTATACATATTTACCTTCTATGCACTTCTGTATCTTTATATTTGTTACTTTACTTCTAATTCAGCATCTCCAATGCACTATCCTATACCTCTCTCAATATATCCTCTACCTCCACTCTCTGACTCATCCCAAACCCCATTCTACTACTATGATCCCAAAATAACGATTTCTAGACTCTTCCCTCCTCTACCCCTCCTTGCATCATCTCATACCTCTTTTGCTATTCAGATCTCCCAAACAAGCATTTCTAAACCCTTCCCTCTGACTGTTCCCCCCTCCACCTTCCCTTTACTCATCCCAAACCTCCTACTGCTATGAGCTTAAAAAAAACCTTTCTAGACCCTTCCCTCTTCTATCCCTCCACTATCCTTTTCAATCCAATTAACAGACTAACATGTCCACTGCTCAAATTAATTTCATATTTCCCTTTACTAATTCCCCACTAATCCTGTTTGGGATCCGGAGTAGAGTGCTACCTGCCAAAAAGCACTTCAACACCTCATCAGGGTTAGCAAGCGCTATATAAAGGCAAACCCTTCCCTCTTCTATCCCTCCACTATCCTTTTTCAATCCAAATAACAAACTCACATGTACACCGCTCAAACTAATTTCATATCTCCCTATACTAATTCACCACTAATCCTCTTTGGGTTCCAGAGTAGCGTGCTACCTGCTGAAAAATCGATTTGATGCCTCATTAGGGGTAGTAAGCGCTGTATAAATGCAATTACAATTACAGTACTCTGTGCTCTTTGTGCCCCAAGTCATATATGCATAAGAAACGCAGGTCTGAAAGGCTTGGTGTTATTCCTTCTTTTTTCTAAGCAAGGAGTGAGGTGCTTGGCGTAAAAGCACTTGGCCTACAGTCACTTGGCTTAAGGGCTAAATCAAAACCTTGAATTACTTAAATTTAGGTCAGAATATTGCATATTTACTTGGCTTTGGGGGAGGCAATTTTTTGAAAATGTGACTGAAAGTGAGGGTCTCTGAGCTATTATTGTGATGTTTTTGGGTACTGAAGAGAGTTACTCATCTAAGTTTGGATTTCCTATCCAGTAGTTAAAGTTAACTGATGTTAAAGAAGGATCTGGTAGCATTCAAAACTGAAGCAACTTCAACTACTAGAGGCATCTTCTTTTCCATCCCGGTTTTTTGGAGATAGTATAAATTCATAGTGCTGTCTGGTGAAAAAAGTCCTTAGGGGAATAGCTTCAGGGTACCTGGTGGCATGATCCACTACCACCAGTATACATATGTTCCTTGATGCTGTTGGAGGGTCTAGGGGCCCAACAACATCGACCCCTACCCTTTCAAATGTAATCCCAACCACTGGAAGTGAAATTAAGGGGGTCTTTGGGTGGCCACATGCTTTGCCACTGGCTTGGCAAATGGCACAGGAGCTGCAAAACTCCTTCACTTTCTGGGAGATACCTGGCCAGTAGAAGTGGGTAACTAACCTACTCCAAGTTTTGGCCTGGCCAAGATGCCCAGCTAAGGGGATGTCTCGAGCCAAAGTGAGCAAGAACTCTCTATACATCTGAGGCACTATCACTCTCCTAGTGGCACCAGGTTTGGGGTCTCTGGCCTCAGTGTAAAGGAGTCCTTCCTCCCAATAGGTTCTGTGGGAGCCACTGACACCTCCCTTTTCCTGATCAGCAGCCTGCTGTCTCAGGCTTTCAAGAGTGGGGCAGGTCCTCTGTCCTTGGCACAGCTCTTCCCTAGAGGGTTCTTCTGAACCTAGGAGATATGCTGTGTACCGCCCAAGTTCCTGGGGTTCATATCCCTCTGGAACTGACAGGTCTTCTCCTGAGGAGAAGGTACCTGAGCTTGTGGCTGATTTGAAGCTGGTTTCCCAGTCTTCCTGTCTTTTCTCTTGGAAGGTTGGGCCATTATCTCAGGCTCCAACTTTTTTTTTCACCCTAGGCTTTGCCTTGTGCTCTTGTTTTCACACACACCCATTCAGGTATACCCAGCATAGCTGCATGCATCTTTCTTTCAACCTCAACCCATGCTGAGGTCTCCAGACCATTGCCTAGCAGACATTCTACAGGGATTGCAGAGGATACCACCACCTTATTTTGGCCAGTAACCCCACCCTATTCTAAGGACACCATTGCCATGGGATGAACCTTAGCCTGATTATCATCATTGAGGACTGTGAACGTCTCACCAGTCAGGTATTGTTCTTTGGGATATCAGTTTTTTTGTCACCATAGTGACACTTGCACCTGTATCCCTCAGTGCTTCAACTCTGATCCCATTTATATGAGGCTGTTTTCTGTCTTTTTCCATGTTAATGGGCCAGGGCAGCTACACCCACCTCACCCTCTGAGACTAAAGTTGCTTCAGTGAGCTCTTTGACATGGTCAGGGCTCACCTGGGATCCCATCTGGAGCCTTATAACTGCATTTACTGCAGGTGCACTAGGGGGATGTTTTTTGTTGGAACAGCTAAGGTCTCTGGTTCTGTGCCATTGATTTGCAATCATGGCACAAAGCCTTCTTAGGATCCCAGTTTTTACCCTTGTTACCCACCCTTAGACTGTGTATTGGCTCGGTGGCCCACCCTCCTGAACAGGTTTTTAGGGGTCTTGAGAAGACTCTTTGTTTCTATTTTTTGACCGGTCACCATCTTTCCCTTGGGGGGCTTGGCAACTCCTTTCTTTTGGTCACCCCCAGCATGAGTTGTCTTGGTTACCCTTGTCTTGACCCAGTGGTCTGCCTTCTTCCGCAACTCATGAGGAGAAAGTGGACCTAGGTCTACCAGGTACTGATGTCGTTTCTCAGGAACGCAATTACTCAACAGATGCTCTTTCATAATAAGATTATAAAGCTCATCATAGTTGTACACATTGTTACCTTTCAACCAGCCACCTAGTGTTTTCACTGAAAAGTCTATCAAATCTACGCAGGTCTGACTCTTTTCGAGTCTCCCTGAACCTGATCCTGTATTCTTCAGTGATGAGTCCAAAGCCCTCAATCAGGGTAGCCTTCATGAGGTCATAAGACTCAGCATCTGCCTCATTCAATGTCAGGAGCCTTTCCTGAGAACATCTTCCAGAGCCCCAATACTTTCGGTTGAGCAGCTGCGGCCACCACAAATAAAGGGTGGTGCGGCGGGCGGAGGGAACGCTGGAGGGGAGCGCGGAGGGGAGCATGCGGGGGTGTAAGAAATAATAGATTAAAAAATAACTTACCTTTAGCCGCCGCCCGCTTCCAGTGTTGCGTCGCGTTTCTGCCTCTCCTCTTCCTGGGTACCAGCAGCCCCTGGGATAGATTCCCATCCAATCCCGTGCTGCTCTAGCAATCCCAAGGTGCTCTTCTAGGGGGTAGTGTGGCCGAGCGGCCTTAGATTTATCAGAGAGGAGTGTTAAACATATGCAAATACACACAATAGTCAATTAATGATGCACGCGACTCAATAAGGAGATCCATACCAATTTCTTTTTTTTTAAACGTATCTTTATACATATTTAGGCACCAGAATCAATACGATCATGTAAGTATGTTTTTCAAGAGAAATACTTTTGCGTTTAAAAGGTTGACAGTGCGTTTTTCAGAAGCTGCAATGTTATCCTATGGGAGGAAAAACAAGTATGGCATTCAGGTACAGTACAGCGACTTACGAGACCAATCTCCTGTACTTAAGCTGAGTATGGGGCAAGGCCCATGGCCGCTTCAGCAGGTCACTTCCCGCGCAATTAGGGCGGCTGGGTGCAGTGGTGCAATACAGCATCGGGTGCCCAATGTTAGTCTATCGGGATCTGTCTTCGTGAAAAGAGGCTGCAGATTTTGACTGAGAGGCCAGTTGGGTTGAACCAAACAAAGAACTCAAGTATTGCGATGCTGGCGATGTGAGTTTCAAGGTTCTTTTATTTGCATAGCTACTGAAAACCATTGTAAAGTAATAAAAACAAGCAATAAAACCATAAATATATACAATTAAAATGTAATACACATGTGCAAAAATAGCTCCTCATAGTCAATAGCCAGCTAAACCCAAGTTATGCTTGTCATACAGATTTGTGGTTGCCTGGGTATGGTCAAACCAGTTGACAGACAGCCTAGCACCTTCCGCAAAACCAAGTGAAATGTTGAGTGCAGAGAGCACCACTTGGAAATGCATCGAATGTGCTAAGACTCAGAAGCCCCCGTCCAGTCACCTGACCATGTGTAAAAAGTGCCATGTGCTAAGTGCAAGAGAACTAAAAGTGCCAAGTGCAGGGCTGTTGCCTGTGTTTCAACGGTAAGGCAATGTCAGAGATGGCCAGGACTGGGTTCCAGTACAAAAGTTCCAACCTGTTTAAAGTATCATGTGCTAGGGGACGTGGGGACAGCGGTAGTCCTCTTTTCCTCAGGCCGGAGTGGCCGGATGCAGGTGTCGGATTTCTTTTGTCTGGCTCACTCGCGGTTGAGGGGGCCTGCAAACAGAGGCTGCAGACGACGTCAAAGAGTTCATGAGGGGTGAACCCAAGGTAGACTCTGTCTCTTGAGGGCTTGGGGACCATGTTGACACCGTTGACCCACTTCAACTCGGTCTGGGCGGCTCAGATGCAATGGTGCTTAGTGGCGTTGGGTTTTGGTGGTTTCTGAGTCCTCACGATTCTTCCTGGGGTGCCTGCAGGAGAACAGCTCTGCTGCTCCACAGGAGTTCTTGAGTCTTTATTGAAGGCAGGCAGTCTTCTCAGGCTTTGAAGGCATGACAGCTTGCAGGACGAGATGTCTTTGGTGCAATTCTACAGGGAACAGCAGACAGGCTGGCAGGGCTGGTGCCAAGTCAATTGCTCTTCTTTAGTCTTTGCTTTCGCTGCTCTTCAGTGCCCTTCTTCTTCATAGGTCGTCAGTATCTGATTTTCTGGTGCCAGGGACTCCCCTAAATACTGAATTTAGGGGTGTTAGGGGAGTGTAGGTTAGTAACCAATGGGCTACCTAACCCTGGGGTCACTACACCCTCTATAGGAGCACTTCCTGTGGGAAGAGGCATACCCTGTCCCAAAGTTCCTAAGTTTGCCTTCACCAAGATGGCTAACTCTGAAAAGTCGCCTCCACTTCAAGTAGCCCAGCTTAGGCGTGGTACTAGCTGAGGGTGGACACGCATATCTGACTAGCTAATTTTCCCGCCTGTCCAGGTGCCAAAGGGCTTTGGAAAAAGGGGGTCAGCTTCCTCTCCTGTGAGAGAAGCCACATTCTCATACCAAAGGCGGTGGGCTCTGTGAAGCTCTCCTGCCTTGGAAGGCTAATCTGCATGTCATCCTAAATGATGGGGTGTAAACACTCTTTGCCTGAGCAGGCTTTATTTCTGGCCTCCTGAGAGTAAAAGGCCTCACCCTTGGGGGTGCGAAACTTGTCTCTGGTACCCTCTGCCCGAGTGTAGGAAGCTGGCTCTGTATATACTATACCAAAGTGAGGTATAGTGTGCACAGAGTCCAATGGAACCCCAAAGGTAGGCAGAGGTAAAAGTAGATAGCACCTTACTCTCTATTGTGGTAGTGTGGTCGAGCAGTAAGGCTATATCAGAGGGTAGTGTTAAGCATTTGTTGTACACACTCAATCAGAAAATGATTGTCACACACTCAAAGACTGAACTTCAGACCAATTGGTTTTGTATAAAAATATTCTTTTAGTTATTTTATTTCCTAGAACCAAGCAAACCTGGCACAGGTAAGTGATTTATACTTTGCAGTAATAATACAGTTTGAATTGCAGTTGTATATATACTTTAGTTTGATTACAGTAGAATCACTGGTAATCCAATACCTTGAAATATTGTACATATACTTTGTATTGGCTTTTCAATAGGATTTCAAGTATATTACTTTACAGATTACTTTTCTTACACAGTGTAGTATACCTGGATACTGCACTGGGACATTTCCTGTAAACAGGTAAGTAAAAGCGTTTTGGTTATTTGGTTACAGTTTTAGAGACTTTATAGATTTTCCAACTCCACACTTAGAAACCTTTTCATAGAAAACAGTCAATGTTATCCTATGGGAGGAAATAGTGTTATCGGTTAACAGGTAAGTACTTTGTTGTGGGAGTTGGGTTTCTGGGGTTAGACTCAGGGGTCCCCCAGGGTCAAGGATGCACTCTTGTTACACCCTCAGCAGCACTAGGACGGCCGGGTGCAAAGTGCTGAGGCCCAATGTTATCCAATGGGGGATAGGGGGCCTCCGGTTGGTGGCTGCTCACGAGCAAGCCACAAGGTTGTGGGAGCAAAGCTCCTGGACTTAAGCTCAGGGCAAATGTGGGTTCAAGGTAGCACCAAACGTACACCCTCAGCGGCACTAGGGCGGCCGGGTGCAGGGTGCTGGTTTGTAGTCGGGTGCCCTGTTACTTTCAATGGGGAGTCTGCGGTTTGCAAACACACTGCAGGCTCGGGGACGAAGGTCTTCTGGGTGCGACCACCACTTGGAGAGGTAAGTTGGGATGCTGGGGGTTGGTGAGACACCGTCGGTTGGGCCACCCAAGGCCGTGGGGCGTCGGGAGCAGGGGTGTCTTTTAGGGTCGGATCTTCTTACCAGCTCCTGGTCGCGGTTGGGGGGACCTTCCGGATTTAGGCTGCAGGTGTCGGCTAGAGGCTTGAGGCAGGTCAGGGATCACTGGATCTTGGGTCTGGATCGCCGGGGAGACCTCCTTGTGGTGCTGGGCCACTCGAACTCGGGCCGTGGGCGACGGGTGCAGAGTGGTGCAGATTTGCAGATTTCGCCGGAGCTGGAGTCTGTTGGTGAATAAATCTGGTGTTCACGGGAGACAAAGTCTTTTCTTTGGAAGGCAGGGCAGGTCCTCAGGGTTCTTGAGGCTGCTGGCTGCAGGACACACCAGAGTTTTGCTTCTGCAGGTTCGAGGTGGGGACAAGCCGGTAGGGCTGGGACCAAGTCAGTGGGCATCCTCCTCTTCTCAGCTTCGGCACGGCTGTTCGGTCCTTCTTCTTCTTTTCTTCTTTTAGTTTCTTGTCTGAGTTCTTGGTTCATGGCTGCCCCCTAAATACTGAATTTAGGGGGCATTTTAGGGGTCTCGAGGTCAGTAGCCAGTGGGCTACTGACCTTAGGGTGACTACACCCTTGGTGTGCTCACCCCACGTGGGGGAGTGAGCACAATCCCTAATCCTGATTGGGGAGTGCCTGCCATCTGCATGATGGCGGGCACTGAAGAGTGGTCTTCACCTCGCCTCCCCCACCTGAGGGGTGGGGTTGGCAGAGGTGGGCACACCTTCTGGGCTGGCTAATTTTTCCCGCCCGTCTTCCTGCCGAAAAGGAGGGGAGACAGGAAGGGGGCCTGCTCCTGATAGCAGGAGAGGCTGGGGGTCGCATTACAAAGTCTGCAAGGCCTTTGAAGCTCCCCTGCCAGAGATGGCTTTTCCTGGTCTGGGAGAGGTGTGACCGCGTCCTCCCAGGAAAGGCTTGGTTTCTGGGCTCAGGGAGCGAAGGCTCCCACCCCAGGGGTCCAGAAACATGTCTTGTGGTGGCAGGCTGGTGTGTACCAGTCAGAGAACCCACCAGAGGCTGGTCGTTTTTCAGGGGGCATCTCTAAGATGCCCTCTGAGTGCATTTTTCATTAAATCCCACACTGGCATCAGTGGGAGTTTAATGTTCTGAGAAGTTTGATACCAAACTTCCAAGTTTTCATCAAAGCCATTATGGTGCTGTGGAATTCGTAATGACAAACTCCCAGCACCATATGCTCTTAATGGCATTACTGCACTTACAATGTCTAGGAATTGGTCTAGACACTGTAGGGGTATGGGGCTCACGCACCTGTACCCTCACCACTGGTATAGTGCACCCAACTAGAGGGGTGGTTGACCTATGCCAGGGCAATGGGTTGTAGGCAAGGCACACAGGGATGTGTGCCAAGTCGACTCTTCACTTTGTTCTGCACCAAAACACGCAGCCTGCAATAGCAGTGTGTGTGTCTAAAGGTACAGGGCCTCTAAGAGTGGCACAATAAGTGCTGCAGCCCTTAAAGGCCTTCCCTGACCACAGTGCCCTTGGTACCCATGGTACCTTTTACAAGGGACTGGCATGTGTCCAGAGAGGTGCCAATTGGGGGTACAAGGTACAGTTTTGGGGAAAGAACACAGGCCCTGGGAACCTGATTGGCAGGGACCCAGGGTACATCAAGTGAAAGTGCATCAGTAGTCTGACAAAAAGTGGGGGGGTTACTGCAACAGAAACCCAGCTTCCTACACAGAGCAGGCTTTATTTCTGGCCTCCTGAGAGTAAAGGGCCTCACCATTATGGGTCCGAAACTTGTCTCTGGTAGTATGCTGGCGAAAACCAGTCAGTCAGCACACCAGTAGCTGTTATGTTTTCAGGGGGCACCTCTAAGGTGCCCTCTGGGTGCATGTATTAATAAATCCAACACTGACATCAGCATGGGTTTATTAATACGATTTGTTTGATACCAAACATTTCTATTTTCAGTGACGCCATCATGTAGCTGGGGAACTCGGTTTCACCAGTGTCCAGCACATGCACTTAAAATGGCTTCCCTATTCACTTGTACTGGCAGCTATAGAGCTGAGCAGCACAGGGGCATATCTGCTCATGCAGATATGTCCTCACATGGAGTATAGTGCACCCTGCCTTAAGGCTGTAAGTCCTGCTGGATGGGTGACTTACTTATACTGCATTCAGTGTCTGTGGGCATGGCACACAGGGATGTGGGTCATGTCGTGTTTTCACTTTTGTCTGCACCAAGACACGCAGCCTGCAGTGGCAGTCTGTATATGTTTGGTGAGGGGTCCTTTAGGGTGGCACAATTCATGCTGCAGTCCTTAAGGATCCTCTTTAGCCTCCTTGCCGTAGGTACCAGGGGAATCACTGGGGTCTTACAGGGAGTGCTAAACGTATTGCCAATTGGGGAAACAATTGTACAGTTTTGGGAAAGAAATCTGGCACTGGGGAGCTTGTTAGCAAGAACCCGGTGCACTTTTTTTTTGTTTTTGTTTTTTTAATTGAGCTTAACATGATTTACTCTTTTCATAATACAATATCCAACATTTCATTCTGAAATCTACTATCAATGCAAATGTTAAACAGCAATATATTTAGATCAGGCAAATTAATATACATATATATATGGCCTCCGAAAAATAAAAAAGTAATGAATTCAATCAAATACAGTTTAGCCCTCTTCACTGGGTTAGGTACCTGCCTAACCCGTATTCACTATTCCTGGAGCCAGCCAATCGCTATACCCATATTGCTTTTTAATCCAAGTTGTCATGGGGTACCAGATCTGCGCTTCCCGCTTTCTGTCATTCTTCCCCTTGCAATTGTATAATGCTTTCTCTGTGTTATACATATTTGTCATTTTGAAAAACCATTGTTGTACCGTGGGTGGTTCATAGTCTTTCCAGGCAGTCGCTATGAAGAGACACGCCACCTCCGTAGAGATAAACATAAAATAAAGCTGCCTCCTGTCCCCTGTGAGAGAAGAATCAACCCCACCAAGCATCAATGACTGGCTTATGTGTACCTCTCTCCTAAAAATCTTACTCCAACAGTTCTCAATACTCTCTATTAATGGGGCTAGCTTTTCACAGTTGTGAAACATATGACCTAAATCAGCAGGCGCTTCCCCACATCATGAACACTTATAGTCCACCTTTCTGCCCCAACTAAAAAGTTTGGCAGGTGTTTAATACAAATTAAAAATTGTTTTATTTTGCTGAAATTTCAGGTTTTCCATCAACAAGACTTTCATTCTCATCTCTATTGAGGTCTGGATATCCAGACCCGGAGTCCCCAATTTGTGGACACCCATTGAGAATCTTGATACCCAAATCATCCACCTCCAAGCTGTTTAGTAGCACGTAAATCTGCCCGATCTTTGTGCCCTGACTGAGCATCATATCCAAAAGGGGAATTTTATTAAGTGAGAGCTGACTGATTGCCAGCTCTTTGAAAAGAAATCTCTGATCTGTAGAATTTTTTTAAAAAGAGCCCCTTTCTAGTCGAAAATCCTGTTGCAGGTCCGAAAAAGAACACAACTGGTTCTGGTAATACAGATCACCCAACCTCATAATCCCTGCCTTTTCCCACCTTCTACATATCCCATCATGAAAAACTCCTGGAAATAAAGTGGAGTGCCATAATGGAGTATACTGATTGCATTTATCAACTCTAATCCTTCTTCTGACACCACCGCAGATCTTCATTGCAGCTCCTACTACCTTAAACTTAACCTTTTTCTAATAGTTAGGCTCAATATGTTTTAAAAATGGAGTTCAAGGGAAGGCTAGTCTCGGTCCTATGCAGCCATAATAGAAGACAGACAACAAAAAGAAAGAAGAGAGAAGAGTCCTTTGTTGTCTCTCTTCTATTAAGGCTGCATAGGACAGAGACTAGATCACTTGTACCTGTAATACCAGGGTCAGGTGTGGTAACCAACTTAAAAACACTCATTCACGTACAGGAGCGATGGAGCGGTATATCTTGATTCTCCGCTTCACTTGGAACGTGAAAGCATCATCATTGGGTTTTGTTTCGATAGTATGCTTTCCTCCACCTGGAGGTTGACCACTTGGTTTTAGCAGTAGTGATCAGGAATAGGGTGAACAAAAGTGAAGTGAATTTAAATTGCTTAGCTCTCCTTCCCAAACAAACGTTATTTGGTAGAAGAGGTGGCAAGGTTAAAAAATACGGTGGTGCTTACCTAGAGCCACCGGGGCACCGGAACTGGAGCGAGCACAAGCAGGACTGCCTGCAATATCAGGTGTCTGAGCCCGCCGGTACACCCGAGGAGGCCGAATACATTGATAATAAGCCATAGGTACTACTGACCTGTTGCTAAGAAGAAGGGTGAGTTAATTACCTACCCCTATAGGATGCTTACAGTTTAGCACCCTAGCATTCGATATAGGTCCTGAAGAAAGCCCCCCGACCCTTTGGGCATCTCTAGGGGCTGAAACATGTCGACCTTTTGCTTGGACTACTAGGTACTGGAGAAAAATAGCACTTCTACGTAAGCACCACTGTATTTTTTAACCTTGCCACCTCTTCTGCCGAATAAAGTTTGTTTGGGAAGGAGAGCTAAGCAATTTAAATTCACTTCACTTTTGTTCACCCTATTCCTGATCACTACTGCTAAAACCAAGTGGACAACCTCCAGGTGGAGGAAAGCATACTATCAAAACAAAACCCAATGATGATGCTTTCACGTTCCAAGAGAAGCGGAGAATCAAGATATACCGCTCCATCGCTCCTGTACGTGAATGAGGGTTTTTAAGTTGGTTACCGCACCTGACCCTGGTATTACAGGTACAAGTGATCCATTCTCCCCTTTGTTTACTTACCTTCGACAGGAAGCCGAATTGATCCGAGCTTCTTCCTCCCTCTATTGATTAGAATATATAGGACAGAGACTACCCTTCCCTTGAGCTCCATGCCAAGGTTGATTGCGGATAGACACCTGACAACAGCGGGTAAGCACCTCCACTGCTAAGATTTGTGTCTATCATTACTGTCAAAATAGTTTATGATACTGTTTACTCACTCCACCACCTACTGAGGAGCTAAATGTGTTATTGTGATTAACCAATGTGTATTTATGACACTACGATGGGTTCTAGATACCCTCCCAAAGACCGTTCTACATGATGAGATTGGTCTTTTTGCAATCATGTATAGATTTGTTGCCCTTTATCTGTACTTTATAACTACCTATACCACCTAAAATGCAAATTGTATCCAAAAACCTTTTTCTTTGCATATGTCTTTCACAGGTACTTCCAGTGAATCCTTCCCCTTCAGATGCTCTATGTGATCACTGGATGGTTTGGTATATAATCTGATTCATGTTTTTAGTTTTTGAGCTCTTTGAGCAGCAGCACTCTTAGGTCCTGAAGAAAGCCCTGATGCCATCTGGGTTGTAGTCTGAAACATGTCGACCGTTGTGACACATAAGCAGGTCTAATAACCCCTGCAGTGCCATGCTGTTATTAACCCTGGCCCAGGGCCACACGGATAAAAGTTCTTTAGCAGATCCTGTAGCTAGTTTTAATCACCCTTTTCTCTTTCATTTGCTCTGCTATCCTCACCACCCCTAACTCTACAATTGGGTATTTAGTAAATACCTCCCTTAGCACAAAACATTCCTGAGCTCCTCCCTCTCAGCGAGGGGGCCATAGCCCGTATCATAACTTGGCCTCATGATACGCGGAGGTTCCCCAATGATGAAGCATGCCACCTACGGTGGGTGAGGGAAACCGTCCTAAAAAAGGGATGCCCTTTTGGTCGGTAGGCTTTTAGTGAGGCTTTCTGTACACATAGGCCCAAGGGTTCTTTTCTGTGTTTATGTCATTTGAATTAGGGGAGTCAACCCTTGCTGGTCTTTAAATCTCCTTTAACCCTACATTGTGATATCATCATGAAGAGGTGGTGGACATGGGTTGCTGCTGGCGAGTGGCACAGGAGAAGTAGCAGGTGGAGCAGGAGAACTCACCTTCAATGTTGGAGAAGGATGCGTGGGAACAGCGAGCTCATGGATGTCCTGTGTTTGACAGTGCTTTGGTGCACTTAGTGTGTAGAATGTCATTCTTTGCAAATCAGCTGAAATATTTCTCAATTGATGTTTTCTAATTCCCAAGGTAACTTCAGATTTCTTTAATCTACTAATTTAACTAGTTTTAAGTTAACCAGAGGACTTAAACCTGCTTTGTGCATCTGATTGTGTGTGGTCAATTTTGCAAACAAATTTAGGGAGCTGTAGATTGTTTCATTTATTTTGTTTTGATTTGTCTTTGATGTAGACATTGTATTTACTGACAGGTATTGCATCATTTAAAGGCACTGTTCTTCACAAATGTGGTTGCCATAAATTCCGTAGTGAAAATCCAAACGTTAAGATATAATTTCTCTGTTGATTATTAACTTGTTACATAAGCATGTTTCTTGAAGTTTGGCATGCAGCTGAACAGGTTAAACTCACAAATTACAGGTATGCCGACTGTCCTGATTTTATCTTGCGAATATTTTTCTTAATGTTTGGTTACAATGTTCTAACAAGTCATTAGTTCAGGAATTTTAGGTGGTCCGGTTTTTGATGACGTGCATGTACACTTTTGCATTTTTGCTCATATGCAACATGTAAACTCACCATTTGTGCTGCATTTATTTTTACATTTTGCATTAAAACATTACATCATTGACATTTCATCCCTGAAGGGTAATTCTATGGAAATTTCTCGCTGTTGATGTTTTTTATACTTATGATACCTATGCTAAAAGAAAAACAGGAGGGGAGCATTACGATCAACCGCATGAATTGAAAGGAGACATTTTTTAATTGGCTTTAGTTAAGTGTCTTGCAAAGCAGGAATTTTGGGGGGATAGAGGCCTCCTCTTGTCTTGTCTTATCTCCTACCAGATGAGCCATTGAGCCATATCTGTCTTTTTTTAGATCGAAGCCTTCCAGACAGCGCAGCTGTCTGGTTTGCTAACGACATCTTGGGGACATTCGGAAAGCTTCCCTGGCAATGCATGCTGCCCATTGCTTACCATTGGCTTTGTGGTTTGTAACTCACATTTGCTTGCTTTCTATTTGCTGGCTGTTAGAAATGGGGGTCTCCAGTTGGCAAGGGCTTGCACCTTTGTCCAAGTAGGGACCCTTCTTCCTAGTCAGGATAAGGGAGTTACACTCCTAAAATAACCCCTGCTCACCCCCTTGGTAGCTTGGCACGAGCAGTCAGGCTTATTCTAGAGGCAGTGTGTAAAGCATTTGCACAAAACCAACAGTAATGCAATGTAAGCACTACAAACGGACACCACACCAGTTTAGAAAAATATCCAATATTTTTATATTCTTAAAACAAGACCAAATACGATAAAAATCCACTATACAGTACTTTAAAAATAGTTACTTCTCAAAATGTCTTTAAGTTGCAAAATGCGTTGAAAAACACAGTTCATGCGAGTCGGTAGCTCGGTCCGAGTCTACCGCGATGCTATAAACAACAGAGTCTCGCCGTTCCCGCTGACCGCGTCGGTACGGGTCAGCAACAGCGGGACAGATTCGTTCACAGTACCTTTCTTAGTGCGGCTCACACAGGCGTGCGAGTCGGTCTTGGCATCCGTCGCGGTCGCGATGCAAAATGGAAGTGGTGCAAGGTGCGGTGTCCCTCGATGCGGTGCGAGCAGCGGCTCGGTGACGATCATGCAGACGGCGTCGGTAAGACCAAGACTGGCGGTGCAGGGCAAGTCGGTGCTCGATGCAGTGCTGGCAGGTTGCGGTGCGGGTGACAGAGCCGGTTGTGGCGTTCATCGCGGTCACGGTGCAAGGTGGAAGCGGTGCAAGGTGCGGTGTCCCTCGATGCGGTGCGAGCAGCGGCTCGGTGACGATCGTGCAGACGGCGTCGGTGAGACCAAGGCTTGCGGCGCAGGGCGAGTCGGTGCGCGATGCGGTGCTGGCAAGTTGCGATGCGAGCGACAGAGCCGGTTGGCGGGAATTGGCGCTGGCCGAGCCGGACAGCTGTGCGTGACGAGTCGGTCACGGGTGTCGAGCCAGCAGCGACCGTGTCGGTGAGCCCAGGCCAGCGAGGTGAAGCGAGGCGATGCAGGTCGCGGTGTCTCTCGATGCGGTGCAGGCAGTGGCTCGGTGACAGAGTCGGTGAGACCAAGGCTTACGGTGCAGGGCGAGTCGGTGCGGCTTGCGGTGCCTTCGGGACACAAGGCCAGCGACGGAGTCGGTTGACAGAGTCGGTCGCGGTTCCCTCTTCTCTGTGGCAACTGAAACAGCAGTTCCAGGAGCGGTACCCAGAGATTGGTGAAGTCTTTGCAGTCCCTGAGACTTCTTAACAGGAGGCCAGCTCGGTTCAGGCCCTTGGAGATACTCAGCACAAGTAGAGAAAGTTCAGTCCAGTCCTTTCACTGCCCAAGGCAGAAGCAGCAGCTGCAGGCCAACCCAACAAAGCAACAACACAGCAAAGGGGCAGTACTCCTCCTGGCAGCTCTTCCAGCTCTTCGTCTTTGCAGGTTCCTTAATTCCAGCGAGATCTAAAATTCTGGGGTTTGGGTCCCCCTTTTTATCCTCAATTTCTCTTTGTTCTCTGAAGTCAGAGAGGCCTTTGCCTAGTCCAAACCAGTTCTGGTCAGTCCTGGAGCACTTTGTTGACACGTCTCCTTCTTTCCTTTTGCAGTGTAGGCCAGGGACATCAGACACACCACAGGAGGTGGAGCCAGCATTGTGGAGGGAAGGCACAGCCCTATTCAGGTCCCAGGTGCAACTCCTCCCACCCATCTACATGCAGATCTTGCTATTCAGAATGAATAATCCAGTGAATAATCCAGTGAATCCAGTGATAGGGGCTGGAATCCCCCAGCCCCTATCACTCACACTCCAGACAAGGAATACACAACCTAGCAGAGGCAGGCTTGGATGGTTAGACAAGAAAATACCTACTTTCTAAAAGTGGTATTTTCAAACACAGAATGTTAAAACCAACTTCACTAAAAGATGCATTTTATCATTCTGAGTTCAGGCATACTAAACTCGAATTTCTACCATGTTCCCTGGGTCAGTTAGGATTATAGGATGTAATAATCAAAACTGCCCATTCTGGCCTATGGGGAACAGGTAGCCTTGCAATAGTGAAAAGCGAAGTAGGCTGTATTTCACTATCAGGACATGCCACACACACCAGGGCATGTCCTACCTTTCACATACAATGCACCCTGCCCACAGGGGTACCTTGGGCCTACCTTAGGGGTGACTAACATGTAGAAAAGGGAAGGTTTAGGGACTTGCAAGTGTGTGTACTTGCCAAGTCGACATGGCAGCCCCAGGCGGCGCACAGGCTCTGCAATGGCAGGCCAGAGTTACACTTTACGGGCTGTTTGCGTGGGTGGCACAATCCAGTGCTGCAGCCCACCAACAGCATTTGATCTATAGGCCCTGGCACTCGCAGTGCACTTTACTAGGGACTGACACATAGACCAAATAGGCCAATCATGGAAATACCAATCCATACACATTTTATACAGGAGCACTTGCACTTTCCCACTGGACAGCAGTGAGGAAAGTGCGCAGAATCTTTACACCAGCAAAAACAGAGTCAAAAACGGGAGGTCAGAAAGCAAAAAGTCAGGGGAAACACGCCAAAAGATGCCAAGTCTAACACATGTCCCCTCCAGCTGAAAGTAGGGAGAACTACCCAACCCCATTGGAGTTCTCTTCACTAAGGCGGAAAAACCTGGACAGACCATCTGCGTTGGCGTGTTCTGTACCAGGGCGGTGTTCCACCGTAAAGTCCATTCCCTGTAGGGAGATGGACCACCTCAGCAGTTTTGGATTCTCACCCCTCATTTGCATCAACCATCTGAGGGGCCTGTGGTCTGTCTGAACCCGGAAGTGAGTCCCAAACAGGTATGGTCTCAGCTTCTTCAGTGCCCAGACCACAGCAAAAGCTTCCTTTCTATGGCACTCCACCTCTGTTCCCTGGGAGTAGTCTCCTGCTAAGGAAGACTACAGGCTGATCCAGGCCCTCTTCGTTCAGTTGTGAGAGCACCGCTCCCACACCATGCTCTGAAGCATCAGTCTGCACGACGAATTCCTTGGAGAAGTCAGGTGCCTTGAGCACGGGCGCCGTGCACATGGCTGCCTTCAGGGCATCAAAAGCTTTCTGGCAAGACTCAGTCCAGATCACCTTCCTGGGCTGCTTCTTCGAAGTCAGCTCTGTTAAGGGGGCAACGATGGTGCCATAGCCCTTAACAAATCTCCTATAGTAGCCGGTGAGACCTAAGAAGGCTCTCACCTCTGTCTGGGTCTTGGGGGGCTCCCAAGCCAGGATGGTGTCAATCTTGGGTTGTAGGGGCGCCACCTGGCCGCTTCCTACCTGGTGTCCCAAGTACACCAGAGAACCCTGCCCGATCTGGCACTTACTGGCCTTGATCGTGAGGCCTGCACCTTGCAGAGCCCTCAACACTTTCTCAAGGTGCTGTAAATGTTCTTCCCAGCTGGAACTGAACACAGCAATGTCATCCAGGTAGGCGGCACTGAAATCCTCCAGTCCAGCCAACACCTGATTGACCAACCTCTGAAAGGTGGCAGGGGCATTCTTCAACCCAAAGGGCATCACCCGAAATTGGTAATGACCTTCTGCGGTTGAGAATGCTGACCTCTCCTTGGCCCCATCGGTTAAGGCAATCTGCCAGTACCCAGACGTTAAATCAAACGTGCTGAGGAACCGGCAGTCAGCTCTGGGGATGGGGTGCGCGTCAGTCCTGGTGACGGCATTGAGCCCACGGTAGTCCACACAAAACCGGAGTTCTGGAGTGGCACCGGGTGCCGCAGCCTTTGGGACCAAGACCACTGGGCTGGCCCAAGGACTGTTGGAGGGCTCAATCACCCCTAACGCCAACATCTTAGAGACCTCCTCCTTGATGCTGGCCCTGACCCGGTCAGTCAACCTGTAAATCTTGTGCTTCACAGGAGGGCTGTCACCAGTGTCCACGTCATGGGTACACCAGTGAGTAACACCGGGGGTCAGAGAGAACAGTGGGGCGAACTGTCCCAACAACTGGTGACAGTCCCCCTGCTTCTCCTGAGTCAGAGTAGGGGAGAGGATCACACCCTCCACTGACCCATCATGCTCCTTGGTAGACAGGAGGTTAGGGAGAGGCTCACTCTCCTCTTCTACCCCATCATCTGTCGCCAAGAGCATACTCACTTCGGACCTCTCGAAGTGGGGCTTGAGGCGGTTCACGTGAAGGACCCTCAAAGGGTTCCTTGGAGTCTGCAAATCCACCAGGTAGGTGACGTTACTTTTGCGCTCCACCACCTCATATGGCCCAGTCCACTTGTCCTGCAAGGCACAAGGTTCCACTGGGGCCATGACCCACACTTTCTGCCCAGGTTGAAATTCGACCAGAGTGGCATTCTGGTCATACCACTTCTTCATTTCTTCCTGGCTTGCTTCTAGGTTCGCCTGAGCGAGTTTCCTGAAGCGGGCAGTTTGGTTTCTAAAGGCCAGCAGGTAACTAAACACATCCTGGGGAGTTTTCCTGGGAGCTGCCTCCCAGCCTTCCTTTACCAAACTGAGAGGTCCTCTGACAGGGTGGCCATACAGGAGCTCAAAGGGGCTGTACCCAAGAGACTTCTGAGGCACCTCCCTGTATGCAAAGAGCAGGCATGGCAAGAGGACGTCCCACTTACGCCTCATGGGTTCTGTTAGACCCTTGATCATGCCCTTCAAGGTCTGGTTGAATCTCTCCACCAGACCGTTTCCTTGGGGGTAGTAAGGAGTGGTGAACTTGTAGGTTACACCGCACTCCTTCCACAGGGATGTCATATACTTGGATATGAAATTGGTCCTCCTATCAGAAACCACCTCTCTGGGGAATCCCACACGGGAAAAGATCCCCATTAACGTCCGGCCCACCACTGGCGCCGTCGTTGTCCGGAGAGGGATTGCCTCAGGGTACCGGGTGGCATGGTCCACCAAGACCAGGATGTACCTGTTGCCCATGGCTGTCTTGGGATCCAGTGGCCCCACAATATCCATCCCTACCCTTTCAAAGGGTGTTCCAACAACAGGAAAAGGTTGGAGAGGAGCTTTGACCTTCCTCCCACTCTTACCACTTGCCTGGCAAGTTTGGCAAGACCTACAGTGTGCATCTGACTGCCTTCGCATTTGGGGCCAAAAGAAGTGGGTGACAAGCCTGTCAAAGGTCTTGTCCTGCCCCAAATGTCCTGCCAAAGGCACGTCATGAGCCAGACCCAGTAGGAAGGTCCTGAAGCGCTGGGGTACCACCAGCACACGGGCTGACCCAGGCTCAGCAACCTTAGGCTCACTGTATAGGAGACCATTCTCCCAGTAGATCAGATGTGACCCGGACTGATTACCAGCTGCCTGGTCTGCAGCCTGCCGCCGCAGACCCTCCAGAGTAGGGCACTCGTTCTGCTCCCTGCAGAACTCCTCCTGGTGGTACCCCCTTCTTGCTGCCAATGGGTCAGCTCAGAGATGTCTCCCAGTTTGGCTACCTGCTCCCCTGTAGGCACCGGGCGTCCCCCTCGAGGTCCGCCTCCTCTCGGTCCGTGGGAACTTCGGGGGCCGGTTTCCCGCGCCCCCTGCCTTTCCTCTTGGCAGGGACTTGGGCCATTGTTCCAGGCTCCAAGTCCTCTTGATCACCCTTTCTGGCTGCCATTGACCGAGTAGACACGCATGCCCACTCTGGCAACCCAAGCATCTCCAAGTGAGACCTGAGCTCAACATCCTTCCATAAGGACTGCTCCAGGTCGTTACCTAGCAGACAATCTACAGGCATGGTAGGGCTCACAACCACCCTCAAGGGACCTGAGACCCCCCCATTCAAAGGGAACCTGCGCCACCATACACTGGCGCTCAGAGTTGTCCACAGCAACTACTTGGTGGAATGCCCCTGGGACTACCTGCTTCTCAGAGACCAGGTGACACCGGACTGAGGTCACACTGGCTCCAGTATCTCTGAGAGCCTCTACCCTGTTCCCATTGATGGTCACCCAGGTGCTATATTTCTTTGTGTTAGGGGGCACCTGGTTCCCTGGGACCATCTCACTGTCCCCTAGTGAGACGAGGGTCATTTCTGCGGGATCCCCACCCTCCTGTGGGCACCCCTCCTCCCGAAGCGCTACACTAGCCAACACTTTGGACTGTCCACCGGTGGGCGGCTGTGTCCCCTTTGGGCACTTGGGGTCCCCCTTGAAGTGACCTACCTGGTCACATGCATAACACTTGCGGGGCCGGTCTCAACAGGCTTCCCTGTAGAGACCCCTTTCTTCTTATCACCTGGGGGTGGGAACCTTTACCCTGGGTACTAGTTTGGGGCCCTTTAGAGAACTCCTGTGCTTTACCCTTGTCCCCCCACTTTTCTGCTGGGGACCCTGCCCACCTTTGGCTGAGTCTCCCCCAAACGCTTTCTTGTGGACCCTGGTACTCACCCAGCGGTCCGCCTCCATAGCAAGCTTTCTGGGGTCAGTTAGCTTACTGTCAACTAGGTGCTGGCGCAGATCTGCAAAACATAGACTAGACAAGTGCTCCCATGCAATCAAATTGTAGAGCCCCTGAAAATCAGTTACATTACTGCCCTTCACCCAACCATCCAGCGACCTACAGAACATATCCACACATTCCAAACAAGTGTTGGCCTCAGACTTTTTACTGGACCTAAACTGATCCCTGTACTTTTCAGGTGTGAGCCCATATCTAGTGACAGAGCGTCTTTCATGTCAGCATAGGTGAGGTCCTGCCCCTTACCCAAAGCTATCAGAGTATCCCTAGCTTCCTCTGGAAAGAGAG
Organism: Calotriton arnoldi; assembly: GCA_963921515.1. NCBI lineage: Eukaryota > Metazoa > Chordata > Amphibia > Caudata > Salamandridae > Calotriton > Calotriton arnoldi. Next base: position 3,567,515 of record CAWUFW010000097.1, on the reverse strand, counting down.
GCCACAACCCCGCTCCCCAGTTCCTCTCAGGGACCCCATTCATATGAATAGACGACTCGTACCCTTGAAACCACCTTTGAATGTCATCACCCTTCTTGTACTCTTTACCTACATTCTTGGGGATGTGTACGATGCTGTCTGTGTGTGCTGAAGAATTGCTGCCACCATCTGAGCCGGTTCTACTTTTTAGCTCCAGCTCCTTAATCATTCTCTCATGATCTAGTATCATTTTCCTTTCCTCCATGGCTATTCTTTTCTCTTCCCTCTCACTTTCTAATCTGAGTTTCTCCAATTCAAACCTCCTTACTTCCCGCCTGTCCTCCAGCTCCTCTGGGGACAAGCTACTGCTGCCTGGACTGGAGAGCTCCCCACCTCCCAAAAGCACATCCACCCTAGGAACAGGCTACTCCACCTCTCCAGTGAGATCACCAGATTGCCCACTGGCACATCTGGCTGCTACTCAGGCCCTCAGCGCCTTTTGTAGCTCATCCTTCCTGGTGAGGCCTCTGACCTGGACTTTTAGGTTCTTGCAAATCGATTTTAACTCCTTGACATTGTAGGCTTCCAATCGATCCTCCTCAAAGGCAATCTCTACTGATGCAATTGATGATACTATAGATTCAGGCATGTTGAAGTAGCAAGTTCAAACTGGCAAGATCAAAAATAGGCCAAAAAGAAAAAGAACCTGTATGTGGTACGTAATGGTCTGCGATATGGTAGTAGTGCACACCAATCACTGTAAGTAAAGTGCAAACACAAGTCCTATCCTCACCGCTGACAACCAATGTTAGAAATGGGGGTCTCCAGTTGGCAAGGGCTTGCACCTTTGTCCAAGTAGGGACCCTTCTTCCTAGTCAGGATAAGGGAGTTACACTCCTCAAATAACCCCTGCTCACCCCCTTGGTAGCTTGGCACGAGCAGTCAGGCTTATACTAGAGGCAGTGTGTAAAGCATTTGCACAAAACCAACAGTAATACAATGTAAGCACTACAAACGGACACCACACCAGTTTAGAAAAATATCCAATATTTTTATATACTTAAAACAAGACCAAATACGATAAAAATCCACTATCCAGTACTTCAAAAATAGTTACTTCTCAAAATGTCTTTAAATTGCAAAATACATTGAAAAACACAGTTCGTGCGAGTCGGTAGCTCGGTCCGAGTCTACCGCGATGCTGAAAACAACAGAGTCTCGCCGTTCCCGCTGACCGCGTCGGGACGGGCCAGCAACAGCGGGACAGATTCGTTCACAGTACCTTTCTTAGTGCGGCTCACACAGGCGTGCGAGTCGGTCTTGGCATCCGTCGCGGTCGCGATGCAAAATGGAAGCGGTGCAAGGTGCGGTGTCCCTCGATGCGGTGAGAGCAGCGGCTCGGTGACGATCGTGCAGACGGCGTCGGTGAGACCAAGGCTGGCGGTGCAGGGCGAGTCGGTGCTCGATGCAGTGCTGGCAGGTTGCGGTGCGGGTGACAGAGCCGGTTGTGGCGTTCGTCACGGTCACGGTGCAAGGTGGAAGCGGTGCAAGGTGCGATGTCCCTCGATGCGGTTCGAGCAGCGGCTCGGTGACGATTGTGCAGACGGCGTCAGTGAAACCAAGGCTTGCGGTGCAGGGCGAGTCGGTGCTCGATGCGGTGCTGGCAAGTTGCGATGCGAGCGACAGAGCCGGTTGGCGGGAATTGGCGCTGGCCGAGCCGGACAGCTGTGCGTGACGAGTCGGTCACGGGTGTCGAGCCAGCAGCGACCGTGTCGGTGAGCCCAGGCCAGCGAGGTGATGCAGGTCGCGGTGTCTCTCGATGCGGTGCAGGCAGCGGCTCAGTGACAGAGTCGGTGAGACCAAGGCTTATGGTGCAGGGCGAGTCGGTGCGGCTTGCGGTGCCTTCGGGACACAAGGCCAGCGACGGAGTCGGTTGACAGAGTCGGTCGCGGTTCCCTCTTCTCTGTGGCAACTGAAACAGCAGTTCCAGGGCGGTACCCAGAGGTTGGTGAAGTCTTTGCAGTCCCTGAGACTTCTTAACAGGAGGCCAGCTCGGTTCAGGCCCTTGGAGATACTCAGCACAAGTAGAGAAAGTTCAGTCCAGTCCTTTCACTGCCCAAGGCAGAAGCAGCAGCTGCAGGCCAACCCAACAAAGCAACAACACAGCAAAGGGGCAGTACTCCTCCAGGCAGCTTTTCCAGCTCTTCGTCTTGGCAGGTTCCTTGATTCCAGCGAGATCTAAAATTCTGGGGTTTGGGTCCCCCTTTTTATCCTCAATTTCTCTTTGTTCTCTGAAGGCAGAGAGGCCTTTGCCTAGTCCAAACCAGTTCTGGTCAGTCCTGGAGCACTTTGTTGACAAGTCTCCTTCTTTCCTTTTGCAGTGTAGGCCAGGGACATCAGACACACCACAGGAGGTGGAGCCAGCATTGTGGAGGGAAGGCACAGCCCTATTCAGGTCCCAGGTGCAACTCCTCCCACCCATCTACATGCAGATCTTGCTATTCAGCCCTGTGCTGACTCACCCTGTCTCCTGGAATCCCCCAGCCCCTGTCACTCACACTCCAGACAAGGAATACACAACCTAGCAGAGGCAGGCTTGGATGGTTAGACAAGAAAATACCTACTTTCTAAAAGTGGTATTTTCAAACACAGAATGTTAAAACCAACTTCACTAAAAGATGCATTTTATCATTCTGAGTTCAGGCATACTAAACTCGAATTTCTACCATGTTCCCTGGGTCAGTTAGGATTATAGGATGTAATAATCAAAACTGCCCATTCTGGCCTATGGGGAACAGGTAGCCTTGCAATAGTGAAAAACGAAGTAGGCTGTATTTCACTATCAGGACATGCCACACACACCAGGGGATGTCCTACCTTTCACATACAATGCACCCTGCCCACAGGGGTACCTTGGGCCTACCTTAGGGGTGACTAACATGTAGAAAAGGGAAGGTTTAGGGACTTGCAAGTGTGTGTACTTGCCAAGTCGACATGGCAGCCCCAGGCGGCGCACAGGCTCTGCAATGGCAGGCCAGAGTTACACTTTACGGGCTGTTTGCGTGGGTGGCACAATCCAGTGCTGCAGCCCACCAACAGCATTTGATCTATAGGCCCTGGCACTCGCAGTGCACTTTACTAGGGACTGACACATAGACCAAATAGGCCAATCATGGAAATACCAATCCATACACATTTTATACAGGAGCACTTGCACTTTCCCACTGGACAGCAGTGAGGAAAGTGCGCAGAATCATTACACCATCAAAAACAGAGTCAAAAACGGGAGGTCAGAAAGCAAAAAGTCAGGGGAAACACGCCAAAAGATGCCAAGTCTAACACTGGCTTTATTTGCTTTAGGCTGTCCAGCTTGAGTTTGTCCCTTCCCTTGCCAGACTTTATTTACTGTATTCTTCCAGCAGTACTGGATTTCTATAAACAGGCCTTTAAAATCTTGTTCTTGTCACATTTGCTGTGCAGTAAAAGACAGAGGTCAGATATCAGGTTCTGTCTTCCAGGAGCTTGGTGTTTACTTTTCTTTCTCTGACTTCAAAGTGAGAGAATTTATGTGACAATCATGCTGGCTACTGAGGGCGTGCTGGTCGGAAGGCTATACAATGGTATTTTTTTTCTAGCCCACAACAAAATGTAAATGTCTGTAAATGAACTGTGCAGATATCTCAGAATATATCAGAATTAGGACACCACAAATGAAGTACATTTTTTGGTAATTCTGAAATGTAGTGGAAACAAATATTTTAATACAATCAAAACAAATCAATACACTGGATGATGACAGTTCCACACATTATCGTTTGTGAGCTGTATACTTTTTTCAATAAAACTGAGTGCGCAAATGCAATGGACGTTTCAATTGAAGATGTGTTTCTGTAATGGCAGTATGCTATCACACCAGACATACTCCACTTTATCCTACTCCACTCTACTGTGCACAGCTCCACACTGTGCCACTACTCTGCACCACTCCATGCCCCTCTACTCTACATCACTCTACTCTATGCCAATGCACTCTACTCCACACTACTCTACTATGCACCACTGCACACTTTGCCACTGCACTCTCACTCTACACCACTCTACTCTGCATCACTCCACTCTACGCCACTCCACTTTATGCCACTGTACTCTGCAACACTGCACTCTATGCCACTGCATTCTATGCCAATACACTTTATATCAATCCACTCTAATCTACTCTACACCACTGCACTCTATGCCAATCTACTCAGCACCACTCTACTCTATGCCACTGCACTCCACGCCAATGCACTTTACACCACTCTGCTCTATGCCACCACACTCTACGATTGTCTGCTTTGTGCCACTGCACTCTATGCCACTGCAGTCTACACCACTCCACTCTACTCTGCACCACTCCACTCTATGCCACTCCACTCTATGCCACTGTACTCTGCAACACTGCACTCTATGCCACTACATTCTATGCCAATGCACATTATATCAATTCTCTATGCCACTCTAATCTACTCTGCACCACTGCATTCTATGCCAATCTACTCAGCACCACTCTACTCTATGCCACTGCACTCCAAGCCAATGCACTTTACGCCACTCTGCTCTGTGCCACCACGCTCTATGATGGTCTGCTCTATGCCACTGCACTCTATGCCACTGCAGTCTACACCACTCCACTCCACTCTACACCACTCCACTCTATGCCACTGTACTCTGCAACACTGCACTCTATGCCAGTGCATTCTACACCAATGCACTCTATGCCACTCTAATATACTCTGCACCCCTGCCCTCTACGCCACTCTACTCTACACCACTGAACTCCACGACAGTCTGTTCTGCGCCACTGCACTCTATGCCACTGCACTATACAACAGTCTACTCTAGTCCACTGCACTCTACAACCAATGCACTCTACGGCCAATGTATTCTACCATCACTACACTCTACTGTGCACCACTGCACTCTACACCTCTTTAATCTACTGTGTACCACTGCACTCTATGCCAGTGCACTCTACCCCACTCTACTATGCACCACTGCACTCTATGCCAGTGCACTCTACCCCACTCTAATATGCACCACTACACTCTACACCATTCCAGTCTAGGTCACTCCACTCTGCACCACTGCACTCTATCCCAATGCACTTCACGTCACTGCACTCTACCCTGCACCACTCCTTGCCACTCCACTCTACCCTGCACCACTCCACTCTACCCTATGCCACTGCACCCTGTGCCACTCCACTCTATCCTGCGCTATGCCACTGCACCCTATGCCACAGCTCTCTACTTTGTGCCAGTGCACTCTACGCCACTCTGCGCCAATGCACTCTACGCCACTACACTTGACGCCACTCTAATTTATTCTGCAACACTGCACTCCACGCCACTGCACTCTACACCGCTCTACACCTCTGCACTCTACCCTGCACGACTACATTCTATCCCACTTCACTCTACTCTGAAACAATCCACTCTATGCCACTGCACTATGTGCCACTCCACGCCATTGAACTCTACGCCACTGCAATCTACTCTGCACCTCTCTACTCTATGCCACTCTACTCTACGTCACTACACTCTACGCCAATGCAGTCTGCACCACTTTTCTCAAAACCAATGCACTTTACGACAATCTACCCTGCACTATTGTACTTTACGCCTCTTCACTGTAGGCCACTCTACTCTGATGCACTACTCCATTAAACTCTACTCCACTCTATGATGCTCAGTGCAACTCCCTCTATGCCACTTTACCCCGCTCTATTCTACGAGACACTACTCCACTCTACTATTCCCTTCTATGCCACTCCACTCTACGCCATTCCACTGTCCTACACTACTCCATTCTATGCCAGTCCACTCAACAACAATCTACTACGCTCTATGCAAACCCTCTATGCCACTCCGCTCTGTTCTACAACAATCCACAGCACTCTATGCCACTTCACTCTGACACTCTACTCCACCTATGCCACCCGACGCCCTTCCACTCTACGACATTCTACTCCCTCCACGAATTTCCACAGCACTCTAAACTACTCCACTCTATGCCACTTCACATCTCTCTACCCCACTCGATAGCACTCCACACCACTCTCCTTTACCCCACTTTTAGCCATGCCGAACAGCAGCCACACTGGTGTACAACATGGCTAAAACAAATTGGAGAAGGCAGTATCTGTTGCATAGGCTAGACCTATTGACTTTGCCATTGCTTGTTTTCCTTCCCGTCTATTGTTGCTATTCTTTCTTTAATGCAAGACAGTTAAAACCAGAGCGCATCGACAAAATGAGGTTTCGTAAGCTTCTTAAGAATGAGAATAGAAGTTGGACAACTTGAGGGGAAGAAGACGTCAGTTAACGTTTCCCTCGAAAATAAGGCAGTATTTTTTCGGGCTGAAATTGGGTCCTCTAACGACCCAAAGCCGTTATCTGGGTTAGAAGAGTTTCACCTCTCAGAAGCCGCCCGCATAGTCACGTAAGTTGCCGAGGTGACGTCAGACGGCAACGCCTCCAGCTGAGGAGCGAAGTGCTGAGAGGGCGGGATCGTCCACTGCTGCTGCTCTTTTCTCATTTGACCGTGCGTTCTGTGCGCGTGCTGCTGTGTCGAGAGATACGCTCGTGCAACCTGTGCCCCGAATTGTGCCCGGCACACTGCTGGATGCCCCATGGCCACGGTCCGGGAGAAAGCGGTGGCTCTGAATTTCTGCGCGACCTACAGCCCCTCGCAGAGGCCCCCTGGTAGGCAGCGCTACGCATTGCTTTCCGTACTCATTTACTGCAGCTGAAGTGCGCGCTTAATTAATAGAAAGAGAGAGTGCTGCTTATTCTCGCTTAACCTCAAAAAGCTTACATGAGGGCCGTGTTGCTAAAGTCCTAATGAGTCCTCTAGCTCAGCGCGCCTAGAGACTGCAGTTTAGGCACTATAACTTCACCTATGTACAAACGCAAAGACTCTGGCGAGAGTATCCAACTGGGGGGTCAGCACAAGCCAATACCTCTCTCTCTCTACCTCATACGTTGCCCACCGAATCCTAAGGAATCTCCAGTGACCTGTGGCATCGGAATAGAGCTCGTATGGTGAAGGTTCCCAGAAACTCCTTCACCACGGATATTATCTTCAGTCCGGGGTACCCCTTTTCAGGTTACTGTTTTCACGTGTTAGTTCACTTGGTTAAGCTGTATTGGAAGCAAGTAATACACATACCAGAGTGCAATATTTTAAAGGGAACCTCGGTACAGGAAGTGTGTAGCCTTGAGGACATGGAGCCATCTAGTACCCATAAGGTTGGTATATTGATGAGAAGTTGCTACATAGGTGTGCAAAAAATACTGCCTTTGGAAGGTCAGGAATCTTCGAGGTTTTGTGTTTTAATTGACTGTGCTTGAAATTATTACATTTATCAATTTAATAAATTAAAAAATAGCACAAGATCCGAGCAAATATCAAACTTTAAGGTGAGTTTTTAAGGTTTATGTGGCGAACAGGATGGTTGCACTCTCCCCATTTAAGTCCTAAACCGCCTTCATTTTCTTGAAATGTAAAAGCATGCAGCCCTCAAATTTAGTAAAACGGGCTTAGCAACTTCCCTGGCTCAGACTCTGCATTATCAAAATTGCCCATTCTTAAATGCATTGTCTGGGTTCCGTGTGCATCAAAGTCTCCGCGGGAAATGAACGTAAGGCGGGTAAGCATTAGACACAGACCAGGATCAAATTAAGGTGAACTGCAAAAGCAGAAACGTCCTACTCCTCCATCCTCCTTGCCCCCGTGTTTCAGTGCTTCAAGAACGCCCTCCTCGAATAAGCAATTTTAGATCATAAGCATGCTTGCAAATACTGTATAGGTCGAAATTCGTTTAAAAAAAAAAAACTGCAATTTTGTATACAGACAAAAGGAAGACGTTACCAAGATGGACTGATAACATGCGACCTGTTTGGCAGGCTGCTTGCTAACTATGTAGGAATCTTTATATGGCCCGGGGCTGGGCCACGTAGAGCTGGTATGTGCAGACCTGTTTTTCCATAAGCGTCTGTATCCTTGCGTTTTTTAAGATCATAATATTTATCAGCCCCTGGTGCTTATGGTGCTGGTAGCTTAGGTTTCCCCAGTTGCTGTCAGTATTTGGAGGCCACGGTGCTTGCACGTCTTTTTGGGTTCTAGTACTCGTATTCAAGTTATTTGCAGTCCTTGTTTTTCTTGAGCTCATGGCGTGTTTACCCGCCTTGGAGATATGTAAAGGGTCTCTTTAAGACCTCCTGCTCTCTTAGCGGGAAGTTTGGGCATCAGACACCCTGTATTTTCTAATAAAGGAAGTGCGGTTGCGCGGAGTGTGGCAGTGGCTGGCTGGGAGGGATCCTACGTTAGTTAACACCATTTGTGTGCTGTGTATTCTTCAGCAGCCCGTAGTCTCTTGGCCCGGTCCCTTGTCTCCGTATGCAGCCTATGGAGAGTGAGAACAGGATCTTGCTACCGTCCACCAACCCGTGTGAGAAGCTGAGCTTTTGTTTTGGTTACTGTGTGCTCCCTGCCTCAGTGAGAGTGGTGTGCTCCCTCTCCCAAGTCACTGTGTAGTAAATGTAAATCCAGTACTTGTATAGCGCACGAATCACCCCCGAAGGGGTATCTCGGCGCTGGGGGCCATTGGGAAGATTAAGCGAGCTATTGCCCATTGGGAAGATTAAGCGAGCTATTGCCCAGTCTCGCATGGTGCTGGGCAGACCCATGCCGCCGGAGCCAGGGATCGAACCGTGATGTCCAGCGTCAGTCGCCCTGGCCGCTGCGCCACACCTCTCACCGAGGTAGGTTCCCAGAAGGCCGTAGGTGCAAACAAGCACTTCGTGTTAATCTCTCTAATGCATTCGCCTGTAGACCAGAAGCTTGGAGTAAGGATAATTGAAGAGGAAAATGCAAGACTGCCTAATTTCCAAAAATGCTTTCAGTTTATGGAAGGACACAGCGTTGCTATGCCATAGGTAGAGCTTCTTGAAGCTAACTGTGTGTAACTTGAATATCTGAAATAAAGGACGCCACAAACCTTTTATTGGAAGTATTTTGCTACAGGTTTATTGACAACACGCTTTTGGGTTAATCTGAATGCTATACAGGACAGTTGGCGACAACATGACCTAAGCTGACTGTCCACCTTTGTTGATAACCTATACCAGGTACCTTTTTTAGCCTCTGGTGTAGTCTTTTCAGGTTTTGCCCTGCATCTGGACCCCATCGCTGAGGTAAAATTGTGCTTCCACCTAAGGCAGAGCAATACAAGAGCAGCAGCCTTGCTTCAGCACAGAATTTCAATGGTTCCTGCCTGAGCAGAGGGCGCTGTCGTAGACACCCAGGTTACAGCAACTCACTTTACCTAGGTGCCACCAAGGCAGTGATTTCATAAACTCCAAGTTGTGCAAAATGCGGCCACACGAATGCTGTTAGGGAAACACAGGTACGACTCAGTCATACAGGGTCTGATTGACCTTCACTGTTTACCTGTGGCCCAAAGGATCGAATTAAAATCCTTGTGCACAGATCCTTTCATACGAGCGCACCCACATCTCCCGCCAACTGGATATCCCTTGCTCTCCCAAAAGGCTTCTTAGATCCACCAACTCTCATTTAGCCAACGTCTCCACTGTTAGAAGAGCCAGAAGTGGAAGATGTTCTTTTGGCTGCAACGTGGCCAGGCTCTGGCCATTAGATCTATGAATAACGAGTTGAGTTTCCTAAAATCCCACAAGACCTGGCTCTTTAGGAACTGACCTTTTCAGCTTTTGCGTCTGATCTTTGTTCAGTGGTTCTCTTTTGGCCACCAGCGCTGGGAAGCCTCCAGGTCGCCATGTGCTTTACAAATCCCTTAGCATAGCATTATGCCTGTGAGCTCCCTTTGCGATTATTGGTGTTCTTTGCTGCACCTCTTGTCTTGGGGTTGCCCTGTGATTTTATATTTAGAGGAGAACAAAGCAATCTGGCACAACTGCAGAAATGTAAAAATCAGAAAGACTGTCAAGGAAGGGTACTCTGTGTGTGCATGGTGGGTGGAGAGGGAAGGTTGACCAGTAAAATTCAAACATGTTAAGTTTTGTACTGGCTCTTTAAGAACTCCACCAAGCTTAGTCCACCTCTTTCATATTCATTAGATCGGAGTGGATGACCTGCCACAGTCACCGTAAGAAATTGGACTGAGAGGATGAAGGATTAAAGAAACCTTCAGACCTACCGGCATAACACATTTTCAAAATCGTTGTCTATCACAGTTTCACGTCCTTAACTCCACTAAATGCTACATCTCATAACACAGTAATTGCAATGTGTTTGCCATAACAAATGACTTGGAAAAACGTCCTGCATGGGGTCAAAGGAAAGACAACACTCCCTCACACCTACGTGGAGTAGCAAGCTGTCTGGGTGTACACGACCTTCAGGATCCCACTTAGCTATATTAACAGTACAATACAGCCCCTCAGGCTGACGTCATGGGATGCAACTTAGGTGAAGCTACTGATTAAGCCCATTGCAAACTCAACCCGTCTTTCCCTCCTGTAGAACAGTGTAGGAGTGGGATGGTCTACTTACCTTGTACTGGAAGCAAGAGTGAGTTGCTGTCTCTTGCATATTACGTGGTCCGTTTCAGTAGCATCAGTGTTCTTCATAGTTTCTAGTCTTCAGTTGCATCCTCAGGGCAGCAGAGGGTTTCTTGGACGCTGAAAGGCAACTTCACTATTCTAACAGCAGTCGTGGATATTTGGGGTATGTGTAACTTTCCCCAAATAGTTCAGGAGTATTGTTTACTATTCTAAGTGCAGCCCTAGAATATTTTGAGGAAAGTTAAAAGTTGGAAAAGGGTAATTTTGCATTGCTGGAAGTGCTGCCGTGAGGACCCTGATCAAGGCAAAAGAATATGAATACTGGCTTCAGTTCAGGTGAGGCACAGACTTGCTGCGTGTGTTTGCACTGTGTCTGTAATGGAACATATAAGCAAAATACGGTGGAATATAATGCAGTGCAAACACAAGGAGATGATGGACGGAGCGCTGAAACTTTTCATACACTCACCCCCAGTCACAGATCTGGTTAGAATCCATCATCATTCTTTAGCTCACTCCACCTCCCCACTTCAGACATGGCCATATGCAAATCAGTCTGACCCTGTGCCTCATGGGAACAGTCCAGCCCGAACTGCCAAGCCATGTCTTCCCTGGACCGGAAACAAGCATCCTGGGACCGGTTTCTGGCTATTCAGCCGTCATCAGCCAGGCTAGCTTGAATCCAGTGGCAAAGTGAGCAAGGGACCCACGTCTGGGCATACCCTGCCAACTTAGGGCGAACAAAGCGATACCAAAGGGGATGATGGACGGAGCGTTAGAGCAAATCAAACACCCCCAGTCAACTGATCTGGGTTTAATCCATCATCATTCTTTAGCTCACTCCACCACCCCAGTTCAGACCCAGCCATATGCAAATCAGTCTGGACCCTGTGCCTCATGGGAACAGTCCAGCCCGAACTGCCAAGCCAGGTCTTTCCTGGACCGGAAACAAGCATCCTGGGATCGGTTTCTGAGTAACACTCCTCATCAGCCAGGCTAGCTTGAATCCAGTGACAAAGTGAGCAAGGGACCCATGTCTGGGCATACCCTGCATATAATGCAGCACTGTGATTCCCAGTGACTGGAGTTAATTGAAACATACCACCCTAACTTTTTGTGCTGTTGGGTGGAGAATTAATGCCACTCTGACCCCAGGAAGGCCAGGCTGAACGTGTTCATCATAACCTAAAATGTGCAGTTTCTTGTAAAGACGTAGGAAGCCTGTGTGATTGTCATAATACGCCCCCTGACTTGGCTAGAAAGCACCGAACACAATACTGTAATATTCTTCAGATCTGTTGTGAAGAAGTGTGACTCTCTTTGAAAGAAGAAGCCCTGAGATTGGACTAAACACGTAAACGCGACATGGGTGAACCCCGAGACTCCCTTGGTACCCGTGAGCCAAGACTCCCTCCATCTACAGTTGTTTTGCATTTTTGTGGCGCACGCGGGTTTGAACGTCTACCCTGCAGTGGGAGGCACTGAGAGACAGACCCCCTGCTGCTTTAAGGTCTCGAGGCGAGGTGGCGCCCTGGGTTTGCCTCGTACCCCGCCTCGAGCTCTGAGGGCCCCTCCCTTGTGTTGTCTCTTGAAATGACCAGGTAACTTGCTCTGAGGCTAAGAGAATTCAAGCATGCATTGTTATCAACTTTTGTGCAGACATACGACATTAATACAGTTGTCACTCCTCCCTAGTGTCGCATCTAACAAAACGAAGTTTGCTGGGCAGACTTTAACAGCCTGTTGGTGTTGCTGCATTCACACCCTTGTGTGGTGTCCATATCTTCCGTCTGAGTTTCTAATCCTGTTTGGGGATTCTCTGTGGGTGGTAAGAGTCTAATGCAGATAACGTCCAAGAGCCCCGGATGCGTAAATTTTGCTGTTATCATAATGCGACCCAAGCGGCTTCATATCAAACGAATGTATTTTCACAACCCGCACTGGTGCAATATATTTTGGACTATTTGTCCCCCCCACTCCAAGCACACGCCAGGCGCTTGGGCATATGTATAGGAAGTGCGCGTCATCGGTTGGAGATGGGGGTTGTAAGTAAAGTAACACCATGTCCCAGGCAGCCCGGAACTGATGACGTTTGCTGACTGCTGGTCTCTGTATATATAATTAATGGTCTCATTGTCTTTTCTTGCAAAGCTTTGCTTCCTTCAAATTGCGTCGCTTGGCAAACGAGCGTTGTTTGTGCCTTTTTGTTGTGTTTACCTTCGCCTCCTCTATCAGCTCTCTCAAATACCTATCGTATCTTGCCCTCAAAATCGGTTGTTTTCGAACTTGTTGCGTTTGGCAGTGAGCAGGGTGTGATGAGCAGAGGTACCACCTCGCGCGCACTCGTCCGTTAAGTTGACACATCCGGACATGCTTGGTTGCCGGTATTTTGTCTTGTGAAATGCTGTTTTTGTATAGCACAACTTTGACTGTTGCATTGCCGTTTGATGCTGTTAAATGGCGTCGTGTGCGAGCTTGTGCACGTTTTCTATGGTGCAGGGTCCGAAGAGGTTCTGCATGCAAGCTCCAGCCACGTGACACTGGGTGGGTTGCTAGGTGTTGTATTCGATGATGGTGTGTTGAGCGAGTGAGGTTTGCAGATTTGGTTAACTTAACAGGCTCTTTGCTGGATTGTTTAGTGCCCGATACCGGCACCTAAAAGACTTGCGTACAGTATCTTGTCTGTGTGTTTAATTCTTTCTACTCCTATGCCAATGTTTTGTGACTCGACAACGAACGACGAATCGGCCTGAAAGCAGACTCACTGTTCAGATCTCACCCATCCTCTGCTTTCCTGGGATTGGAGGGGGCGGGTTAGATGCTCAGGCTGCATCTCTTTTCGGACTGCAGATCTCCCAAGAATCTTGCAGCGGACTGACTGCTGTCAAAGTACAGTGGCCTTTTATTCAATGTGTAAAAAAAAAAAAAAATGCACACAGTGGACACTTTTCAAGGATCACAGCTAGAGTCGGGGCACTTGCAGGTTACGTATTTTTATTTAAGCAAGACCTTCGATTGTTCAATTTTCCAAATTTGTTTGTAAAAGCTGCTGTTATTTCCTGTTTCGCATAATACCTCTGCTGTCCTTTGGCATTTCGCTTTTCACCTGCATTGCTGTCGCACGCAAGCCACGCCTGGAGAATGGAATGTAAACAAACCAACCCATTAGTGTGTAAAAATGGAACTCTTTAAATTGTGTGTGTGTGTGTGTGTGTGTGTGTGTGTGTGTGTGTGTGTGTCGCGTGTGTGTCGCGTGTGTGTCGCGTGTGTGTCGCGTGTGTGTCGCGTGTGTGTCGCGTGTGTGTCGCGTGTGTGTCGCGTGTGTGTCGCGTGTGTGTCGCGTGTGTGTCGCGTGTGTGTCGCGTGTGTCGCGTGTGTCGCGTGTGTCGCGTGTGTCGCGTGTGTGTGTGTCGCGTGTGTGTGTGTGTCGCGTGTGTGTGTGTGTCGCGTGTGTGTGTGTGTCGCGTGTGTGTGTGTGTCGCGTGTGTGTGTGTGTCGCGTGTGTGTGTGTGTGTCGCGTGTGTGTGTGTGTGTCGCGTGTGTGTGTGTGTCGCGTGTGTGTGTGTGTCGCGTGTGTGTGTGTGTCGCGTGTGTGTGTGTGTCGCGTGTGTGTGTGTGTCGCGTGTGTGTGTGTCGCGTGTGTGTGTGTCGCGTGTGTGTGTGTCGCGTGTGTGTGTGTCGCGTGTGTGTGTGTGTGTCGCGTGTGTGTGTGTGTGTCGCGTGTGTGTCGCGTGTGTCGCGTGTGTCGCGTGTGTCGCGTGTGTGTGTCGCGTGTGTGTGTGTCGTGTGTGTGTGTGTGTCGGTGTGTGTGTCGCGTGTGTCGCGTGTGTGTCGCGTGTGTCGCGTGTGTCGCGTGTGTCGCGTGTGTCGCGTGTCGCGTGTCGCGCGTGTCGCGTGTCGCGTGTCGCGAGTGTCGCGTGTGTCGCGTGTGTCGCGTGTGTCGCGTGTGTCGCGTGTGTCGCGTGTGTCGCGTGTGTGTGTGTGTGTGTGTCGCGTGTGTGTGTGTGTCGCGTGTGTGTGTGTGTCGCGTGTGTGTCGCGTGTGTGTCGCGTGTGTGTGTGTGTCGCGTGTGTCGCGCGTGTGTCGCGCGTGTGTCGCGCGTGTGTCGCGCGTGTGTCGCGCGTGTGTCGCGCGTGTGTCGCGCGTGTGTCGCGTGTGTGTCGCGTGTGTGTGTGTCGCGTGTGTGTGTGTGTGTCGCGTGTGTGTCGCGTGTGTCGCGTGTGTCGCGTGTGTCGCGTGTGTCGCGTGTGTCGCGTGTGTCGCGTGTGTGTGTCGCGTGTGTGTGTGTCGTGTGTGTGTGTGTGTGTGTGTGTCGCGTGTGTGTGTCGCGTGTGTGTGTGTGTGTGTCGCGTGTGTCGCGTGTGTGTCGCGTGTGTCGCGTGTGTCGCGTGTGTCGCGTGTGTCGCGTGTGTCGCGTGTGTCGCGTGTGTCGCGTGTGTCGCGTGTCGCGTGTGTCGCGTGTGTCGCGTGTGTGTGTGTGTCGCGTGTGTGTGTGTGTGTGTGTGTGTGTGTGTGTGTGTGTGTGTGTGTGTGTGTGTGTGTGTGTGTCGCGTGTGTGTGTGTCGCGTGTGTGTGTGTGTCGCGTGTGTGTGTGTGTCGCGTGTGTGTGTGTGTCGCGTGTGTGTGTGTGTCGCGCGTGTGTCGCGCGTGTGTCGCGCGTGTGTCGCGCGTGTGTCGCGCGTGTGTCGCGCGTGTGTCGCGTGTGTGTGTGTTGCGTGTGTGTGTGTCGCGTGTGTGTGTGTTGCGTGTGTGTGTGTTGCGTGTGTGTGTGTTGCGTGTGTGTTGCGTGTGTGTGTGTTGCGTGTGTGTTGCGTGTGTGTGTGTTGCGTGTGTGTTGCGTGTGTGTTGCGTGTGTGTGTTGCATGTGAGTGTTGCATGTGATCAGCATTGAACTCGTCTTATGTTTCCTATACGTTGTGGCAGCTTATTGAGTGATACTCGCTTACTGTGAGTCGGGCCAACCCACACTCGCGTCTTTAGACGCGGTGGAAGCATTAGGAGCTTGGATCCGTCGTGCAGCTACTTGAATTCCAGCCAGGGAGGGGTAAAGCATACCTTCGGTGTAGGTGGTGAGAAGACTGCGTATTTGTGCAAAGCTATTCTTAATAGACCGCTCTAAATATCCAAACCTTTCTCTTGCTCAAAGTAACTTTGCTTTTACATTATTTGAAATGTATCTTAGATAGTGGACTACTGTTTAAACGACTTTGAACTTCAGACATGACACCTACGACTTTGGGGAGGTGCAGATAGGCCGCAGGTGGACTGTGATCAGTTTCGGCAGCAGTGAGCATGAGCGGTGCATCAGCGCATGCCTGTAAGCAGGATAGAATTGATAAGGCGGTAAATGGGCGTTGGGCCGGTATCTCAGTTGCAGCCGAGAGCCGCTTTTTTGGCCAGCGTGGTGGCCGATTTGGGCTGTCAGTGTTGTATAGATGCTGCCAGCAGCCCAGTGGGGGCCTGAGCGGCCTCACCAGAGGCAGATGGGCCTCTATTACCCCTTTTTTACCAATTCCCAGTTTCTCGCTGGGCCCTGTGACCTAATCCGTGCGCAAAGAGTCCTGGCAACATTTGCATTTTTTTTAAAAATCTCAGCGGAGTTAAGAAAACACGCCTCTTTTAGCGATTCCCCCTCCCCCATTGTAATACTTAAAACACGGAAGCAGTGTTTTGTAATAAAGCGCAATCCGCAAAGGTGGGACACTTCTTTAGGGTGCCCGGGCCTATTTTTGATCGCAATCCAACCCTGTTTTTAAGGTGGAAGGAGCTGTATGTACAACGCAGCTTTGGAACACACTTTTACATTAAAGGTGCTAATAAGGAGCAACACTGTCGTGTCCCTAAACCACAAGAGGTCCGGCACCAGGGCCATTAATCCAGCCAAACGGTCGACATGATTCAGATTGAGTTAATGGCCGTGTGCCTTTGGGAAGGGAAACTTCAGGAGCTCTTTTTTTTTTGTGTGGAGGCAGCCGCCGCAAAACACTACTAAATAGTTGTACACCCGCCCAAACTGCATGAAACGGTTTGAATGTGTGCTAGGATATTGTGGCTTGCTTGTGTTGTAACAGTATAACCCCCTCTCGTCGCCCTTCCTAGAAGAGCAGCGCGCCTTGCCACGCTCCAGTGTCATGCTGATATTTCATCCTCGGCAACGGAGGAGGCTTGCTCTTGACATGAATAAATCACTTGACGAGATCTCGAAGACAAGTAGCACCGATCCATATCCAACCGACTCTGCAATGTGCTTCGGGTGCTCAGCACTGGGATCTGTTCGCGAGCTCTTCTGCACTACCCTCGCGCGCACTCATCTTCAAGACCGTCATAGAATCCGGTGCTGAGAAACTTCACGCTTGACGTCTTTCTCACTCTGCCATGGTTGGTTTATTAAACTTAATCTGTGAAGATTTTTCAAGCTAATTTGGCAGCTTCTATGCAACTCTGTTACAAAGGGTCATATCCTCTCACATAGAACAGGTTAAAAAAACTCCATTTGGACTTGGGCCATTCTTTTTATTAAAATGATTTATTTCTGTATTTACAAACGATATCGATGGGAACATAGGTTAGATTTTAAAGTCTTAAAATAAATCCTAACAATTGCCCATTTACACGGATGTGTTTTAATGTTACAAAATAATTTACTGCTTTAAGGAAAACTGTTTGCTGGCGCCTCATTGGGAGCGGCCATGCATTGAATTCGTAAAAGGCTGTGCATAATACAACCAGGTTAACCACACAGAACGTCCACACCCGTCCTGCATCAAAAATTAAATGCAAGGTCCCACTCGGTAGGTTGGAGCAAAGGTGGCTGCTGGAGGACAGGGGTCTTAATCCCAATAACAAAGGTACCCTAAGGGTTTTACATCTACGCACGTGCTGCGCGGAGACAGGGCTATACAATGCCATGTCTGAGGAACTGGAGCACTTGTTTCCCGTCAGAATTGATGAATGTTTAATTTTTTTTTAAATGGATTTATTTTCTGGTGTGGGTACCCATATTTATTTACTCCAACCCCACCCGATCTTTCCACCATTTGAGAATAATTAAAAGCAGACCGGCAACTGAAGTAAATATATCCATCCCCTTTTGATAATAGGAAACCTACAACCACCGAGCCTTTGATTCTGAGTGACCTCGACCTGACCCAGCAAGAGCCGCACAAAATAAGGATCTGGGCATCTGCTAACTAACACTAACACAAACACCACCATAGCAGCCCCCAATGTCAGACCTTCGTCACTTTATAAATGCATTCTACCCATGGGTTGGTGCCTCAATATAGTTGCAATTCCTTGGTAACTTGCAATATCCTGTACTTTACAGTCTGAAGCGGACTTTATTCCATATGCAAACAAGCATTTGCAATGCAACAGGTCTCACATTTGTGAGTTAGAGCTCTTGGCATTGACAATGTTTTTACTTTTGTCTTTCTTATTTGCAGTTGAGTAATTATATTTGCATAGCGCTATTGCCATTTGTATGACTTTGTGGCATTGGACGACCTGGAAATAAGTTGAGCGGGAGGGAAGACTGATATGCTGGCTGGAAGAAAAACAAGCATTTGCAATGCAATAGGTCTCGCACTTACAAGAGTTTGAGCTATTGGCATTGTAATTGACAATGCCTTTTATTTATGTGTTGTTTTTAAAACCGATAAATAAAAGGCATTATCGTTTACAATGCCAATAGCTTAAACTCTTGATCCCACAAACAAGTGACCAGTTTTCGGGGCTGTGGGGAAACACCTGTGCAAGCAGATTTGCCATGTAAAGGGGTTGGAACCAGCTGGACAGTACAGTCCCAGGGGGAATACAGAAAGCACTTAACAAACATCTCCTTCGATTATTCGTCTTTGTTTACGAGGTTCCAGACTACTTCAGCAGTGTCAATTAGAAAGAACAAGACGGACGAAATGCAGGTACCCAGACTGCATTAGAGCACAACCAATGAGCTCCTCAACGCATTCAGTCCTGCTCAAAGAAGAGGATGGAACTGTGTCCTCAAGATCTGCGGGCGCAACTAAAGAGAAGGTTTTTAACTGGTTTCTTATGTCTGTATTAAGTACGTACGATCAGTTCTCCCTTAACATGTGTGTCTTAGAATTCATGATGGGCCTTTATGAGGAGAAACTACAGTTCTCAGGCAACAGAAGCAAGGGAAGAACAACTCTGATTGTGAATATATCCCTGTTTCATAAGTACACGACTTCCTCAAATTCACAGGCCCATAAGAGAAGAAAAGGAAAAGAAAAAGATAAGCCTATAAACGAAAATATTCCCAATCGTTCCAAAAAACTACAAAAATGTAAAACGTTTTGAAAAAAATACGTTTCATTGACAGAAGAGGGAATTAACGCTCACTGCCTCATTTTTTTAATTAAGTTTTTAACATAAGATCATATACATTACGTAGTTTCTACCTTCATATGCAATGCAGTACAAATGCAGTGTGCCGGTTTGACATATGTTACAGGTGTGGCACAGAAGAATAGAATGATCGGAGCATCATTCTTTTAGAGGGAGCCAGGCGGGAGGAGTTACAATCAAGCTCATAAATAACAGAGGCCTTCCTGCATTGTAATATCTGATGGACAGGCGAAAGATTAGTAATAAAAGGAAAAACAGATATACAGTGAACGTTTGAACCTCTCCTATCGTGCACGTAAATGATTGTCTATCGCATGACGTCACCTGGCGTGATTAGCGTGTCCTGGGGGGGAAGTATTTAGCCCCGCGAGAAACGCTCATTGCCTCATCTAATGGAGTTAAAAAATTCAAAGCCTGGTTAGAGGTTGAGCAAAAATTGGTGGTTTAAGCAGTATGAAGGATGAGCCACAGAACAAATGTCGCTGCAACACAGCATTTTCTTTTGTGTCCAGGGTGCTTTAATAGCACAACCTGCAGGGCGAAGTACACTGAAAAGAAATCGCACTAAGTTTCGCCTGGCTGCACCTGAAATCCCAACTGCAACATGTTGCATAATCATCAGGCCACATCTCATGCGCCATATCCTTTGTACAGGCCCGGCATAAATGCCAAACAGCAATCCTGCGTTCACCATATATTTAAGGGGAGTCACTCAGCCTGAATGCAGGAATAACCCAGGGAACTGGAGAAGCGTGCAGATAACAAAACAAGCATGGAGTAAACAAATATAAAACAAGCTGCGAGACGTGCTCTGTGGTGGGGAGGGGCATTGAAGCGAGGCGCGCGTGACGGCAAAAGGAAACCAGGAGTTGTATGCGCGCCGTGAAAGTGCATCGCGATCCACTTAATGACCCGTGACAGGAGGAAAGACAGATGGCGGCTGCGCGCGTGCACGCTTTCGTGCACGCAAGCTTGAGGCCACCAAAATGCCTGTGGTAGCACTTTGAAAACCCGCTTTCTAAATGTCTCGCAGAGCAGCGCATGCGCTGGCTCAGGCGAGACCTAAAAAGTAACAACCCTTGGAAACGAAAACACTTCTAGGTAATGTAAGATTAAGTAAAGCATGTGAAATGTAAACAAAAACAACAAGCTCTTCACAAGGAACAATTTAGCTCCTTAGATGGTTTGAGAGAAAAGAAAATCGAGAGTCAGGCGATCAGGCCCCCTAGTGTTCACGGCTGATATGCTGGTTGCAGAAGTGGAATAGATTTAAGGGAAATAAAAATATTTCCAAACCGTCCAGTCACTTTGCAAGGCTAAAAGAGCGAAGGAAGAGTCAGTGAAAAGTGGACTCGAGTCCTGGGGTGGAGGTCTAATTCTGTGGTAGGCGATTCATTTGCTCCTTAATTCCAGTGTCGTATTTAAGTTAAGTCCAGCTCCTGTCCTCTTGGTTAACATAACGTCCTTAAGCATACTAGTCCTGAAGTAGCAGTTCTATCTGCAGGCAGGGATGCCAAGTGAATTTGTTTGCTTGCCCTTTGATTGCACGCTGCCTGCATTGAGCACTTTATCCCACGAGATAAATAGCAACTTGTCTAAAATGACAGCTTTGCTCAAGTCTCTCGTTGCCTTTTCACCATGTCACAAGTGACACTCAGGAACAGGTTGTTCTGGGAAGAATGTGAAAGCATTCCTTCGTGGCCCTGTCATTTCACATGCACAAAGTCCACGCTCTCAAATTTTGCCTGTAGTGACAGCGTTTACAAACTGCCATAACCTGTTCTACGCCACCACCAGCCCTTAAGACAAGCTCACTTGGGGACTATGCGGGAGACCTCCTCCGGTCCTTGTGCTCACTTCACAACTGCAGCCGCCCGAAAACGCACAGTGCAGCTGCGGAACCCCGAACCTTGTAGGCGCACGCGGGACCTGTGCAGGTGGGTTCAGCTTCCATAGCCGTGTGAGCGTCCGTGTGTTCCAGCGCTTACAAAGTGCAGGTGGGTACATCCGTGTAGACTGGTTATTCCTTGCACTGATTTGCGCCGTCAAAGTAACGGGGCGGGGGAATCAAGGCGGCTCGTTCATGCCCACTCGCAGCAGCATGGTGATGGCCATGGTGGAGCGGGGAGACCCTTGGGAGCAAGGGAGGAGGTTAGGCAGAGCAGTGAATGGCTGCGGGAGGAGGAATGAGGAAGCGTTGCTGCCTGTTTAAGGGAAAGGCTGCGTTTGTGCTTAGAGTGTGGGGGGAGCATAAACTGCTTCAAGGTAGATGCCGCACCGTGCAAAACAAAAGAAAGGCGGCACTGCTTCTAAAGTGTTTTCACACACTACTGTTGAAAACTGGAAATGCCTACACACGCTACTGTTTTTAAAATGCAAATGCCGTTTAGACATGAAGGACGTCAATGCCCTGTGTGACAATGCAGGAAGGTGAAGTGCATGGTACAGGCATCCTCGTAAGCATCTGATGAGTCAGGATTAGGGGTGGGGGGGTGGGAGGAGTGTGTAACACTGCCTGCAGCATAACAGAGGTGCTGACTTTGGTCCTGGGGAACCGGGTTCTAGTCTTTACGTGGACTGTATAAAAAGCATGTACATGTTAAAAAAATAAAATTTAAACTTATAATCTTATTAAACAATATTACACAATGTTAACAAAAGGAAACAAGTGGGAAGTGCACTGCGCCCTGAGATGCAAATGTGTGTGTGTGCCAATGCAGGAGGGGGAAGTTCACGGAACAGACGCTCTAGGAAGCATCTGATGAGTCAGGGTTGGGGGTAGTGCGTAGCTGTGCCTGCAACACCAGCTACCACGAAAAACGGATTAACAAAAGAGTGCTTTGAAATTGTAAATAAAACGTAGAGAGTAATGTTACATGTAAAAAGGATTTCCTCATGGGAGGTAGCAACAGAAGAGGGAGGTACTAAACAGGAAGGAGGGACTACTAACAAAATAAACCAATGAAATAAAAAGAATTCCGAAAGACACTGCAAGGAGCCAATAAAATGTATGGGCAGAACATGGGCGGAGCTTAGTGCCCCTATCCTGAATACAGCATGTCTCGAAGAGATAGCGCAAGCGCTGCCTAGGCGAGACCTAAAAAGTGCTTCGTAATATACCAAAGGCATGACATTCTGTAAGGCCTCAACCTTTGTAAAGGATAGCCAAAGTTATTTTCTTATGACTTTCATTGAGGTCCCCAGCATAAGCCCAAAAATGTTTTGTATCCATGGTCTTTTGTTTCACTGCTTCTAGAGTGACCTTTCTAAAAGAGACAGTTCTGCAGTCTGTTTCTTGTAACAAAGCATTTATATCGCCCCTCATATATCCCTTTTCTGTCAGAGAAATATTTCTGACTTGCAGGTTGAATTCTTGAGGCTTATGTCCCAGGTGGTATATTAGCGTCTGCCTGGTTGCGTAAGACCTAGTGTGGGTTTACCAATAACTTACAGGGGCCTTTAGCCTGCCCTTTGCTTACCATCGGGGGCCTGTGCTACTCATTTCCTTGGTTCTTACTCAATAACTTTCCTTGTCCCAGCTTGTCCATTTAGTGTTTGTCCCTCTCTTGGAGCATTTCCTCTTTACTATCACAGGCTTCTTTCCTTCCATTGCTCACTTTTAGAGAACTACTTTTTCCTTTTTGCTTAAGCATTCCATGAAAGGGTGTTGTGGGTAAACTGAGATAAAGAAAAAGACAAGACTCCTCTTGGCAAGTCAAAAGCAGGTTTATTGTCGTGATGGGGAGAGTAGCTATCCCCACACAGATAAACAGATGGTCTCAAATGGTTGCTCACAGGCAGCCCCTTAAATAGTCTCTTACAAAAGGTCAAATAGGTTACTCAATTACATATTTGTTAGAAAACATCATATCACCTGTGTCTTTACACTCCTGACCTTTTCCTCTACACATTCTTTATTGTAATTCTAACAAGGCTTAGCAAACCATTTATTTGTTCCTTTCGTAAGCATGCACGTGTGTTTTTATTGTTCTGCTCCCAAGATGTTTGATCAGATTCTGCATACACTTGGCTAACTCTATCTCCTGCTCCTATTCCTCAATCACTTTCTCAGTTTGCTGAGAACACAGAATCAGTGCTTTTTGTGCTGTGACTAAATTCTTTTAGGTTTGCAAACACAGCTTTTCCTTTAACTAAGACCTTGCTGATCATGCACTCTATTTCTTAGTGAACTCTTCACCTGTCTTGCCTCATTTTTGAAATGTGGGCCTGCACTGCTCTTTCACCATGATACTCTCTACTGATGTCTGCGGTGGTGTAACCTCTTCACATTTAGTTTCTTCTCGAACATTCCCCCCTCTAGTTGATATTTCAACTCCTGGCTCTAATCCTGCTTCTGTACTTGGCACTAGATTATTGCTTTACCCTGGGCATCTACTACTCGTGTAGGTGCCTTAACTGTAAACATCCCTCCCACCTTTGTACTGATCCTTCTACAACATGCTAAGATTAATTGAATGCCAAAACATATCAACAACAGTGCCCTAACAGCTGGAAAATAAAACTTTTAACAGTCCTGACATCCAGGATGGTAGATAAGCAAACCACCCAGTAAGCCAACTATCTGGGGGCTATTCCTTCATTTACAATTTTCTTCTGTAGAGTATGCAAAGTTTGTATAGCCTCTGACAAAGTTCTATTGGCCGCATCATTTGCTGGGACATGGGTACAGCAAACAGTTCCTAGCTTGGTGCATACCCCTCCTTCCTTGGCAGTCATACAGTGAAGTACATGACTACGCTGCAAAATCATCATTCTCATGGCACGCAGCTCTTCCTTTATGGTATTAAATCCATCTTTCATGGTATTGATGCATTTCAACAGTTCCCATCGAGTTATCTGCAGCCATTGAGCAGTTGCCTTTGCCGGAACAAACGGCAAAAGACTTCCAGAGTACAACTGAGCAAAATTAAACAACCGGTACTCTTGCGGATCATCATTCCAAGTGAAAGTGCCATAATATTCTGCAGCTGTTCTTTTGATGATGTAACAGTCATTGGATGGCTCATGGGGTGTTCATGTAGCTTCGTAATCTTAACTCTTGGAATTACCAAGATGGGTGTGCAAAGTCACAAGTGTGCAGAGGCCATTCCAGTTTAGTTAACTGAGCATACAGTAGTTTTCCACACTGCCAATAATATTCCATGAGGTTGGTGGTGCCCCCTGCATGTCGGCGTTATCTATTGTGGCACTGCAGTTGATATTCTGTCCTACATTAATGGTGAAGTTTCTTCTGAAACGTAAAGAAACTGAAAAGATGTTCGCCTCATGATGTCTGAGGACTACCTGTACTATCCATCCAAGTGTATTGTGCAACATTATCATCCCATATATGCTCAGTTTCTTACTGCATCCTGACTAATATCAGTACCATTTCATAAAGGATTGGCCATACAAGAAAATTTGAAATCAGAATGCCATTGATCATGGGTATAAACTGTTCCAGTAACTCTAAAACCTGGCCTACAAACACAATCTGGGAGTAAAGGATTTAATAAATAACTTTTACACTTAGTGGGTGGGGGTGTCACTCCTAAAAACCTTAAGCCTAAAACCATTTGTATCCATTCTGCAGTATTAGGATGACCTGTTTTCTTCATTAGTGCAAGCTCATCCTTAATGTCCTTCCTATCTGTAAGGATATGTAAAACTTGTTAGAGTCCTATTTTACAGCATTAACTAGAAACTGTACTACCCTAATGTGTTGGCTGCATTCGGGCCTTAATCCTAACCATATAGAGATATAAAAGAAATAAAGCTGTGCTTGGGGGTGGTACTTTAGTTGAGTGCAACTTATGAGCCTGTGGCATGAGGAATTAATGAGCACACACAGTACATTCTGATCCTATGTCTGACATATGTTGGCACCACATATTATCTAACAGCCTAGTATGAATACTATGAGACACATTGGTGGGAGTAGACAGTTCTCTTTGAACGTGTGCTATATTAGAACAAAAATATACATTACTATAAAGAAGCAATAGTAGAAATGATAGTATCAAGAGAAGAAAGAGAAGAAAGAGAAAACAAAAATACACAAGGGTGTGGAATTTACTAAAATATCTACTTGTCCATGAGACATGTTGCTTCATAAATCTACTTGTCCTGTAACAAAATCCACTTGTCCCTTTGGTACCATGTAGTGCGAGGACAAATTTATGGCAGCAATCTCATCATATAAGAGCTGTGATAATAGCCTCTTTGATTATGGTGGGGCTCATACAATAGTAGGGTTTGAATACTAGCAATTCCCTTATCTTGCCACCTTTCCGCAGATCTACATACTGGGGCTGGAGGTAGCTGTAAGCAATAGTTCCCCATGGAAGAAATGTCCTTTTGTGCCTGTGCAAACCTACTAACTTGCATGTTTTAGGGTTTTTCATCAGCTCGTCCCATAGTTTCTCATACAGAGAAAGGTTTGAAATTTACTCCTGACAAGGGCATAAGTAAAACTTCTTCCAGGGTTGGGGGGGAAAAATTGGTTGGTGGGAGTGTGAACTTGTTACTGCTCAACAGATTTCTGCATAAGCAAATCTATTCATGCATATTTGCTCGTGGTAAAATGCAGTTCACAAACATTTTCTAGGTTTGAGATTTCCTTACCTACTTCTGTAAATTATTGTGAATTCATGAAAACTGTACATCTGCACTAATGCAAGGACATATGCCACAGGTGCACTTTTGTGACTTTCTTTAAGAATTGGGCCCCTATTTAGGTCTGACATTAACCAAGACCTTTTTGTTTTTATTAAAATTCTTTCTCTCTCTCTCCTTCTCTTTTTCTCTTTCTCTCTCTTTTTCTCCTCACACCCGCCCCCCCGGGCTGTATCTGCATGCAAGTAGTTTTGGTCAGTGGCTCAAGACATGCATTGAGAACCAATAGGCTGCCCATCAATGTCATACCTATTGGCTTTGCCAATGCTTGTTTATTTTCATGATTCATAAAATTTTGTTGAAACTGGTTACACTGATTTTCCACTATGAATATTGTTTGGAAATAGTAGCATGCATCAACACATTATACGAAATGATGCTTCAAAGATATAGTGCCTAAAATTACACAGTAGCTTAGGAAAACGTTTTTTTTCCTAGTTGCATTTTTTTAATGAACATTTTATTTTGAAAGTAAAGAATCATCAGTCTTGCTTTTGCATATATTTATCTCTAATCAGAGGGCACCCTAGAAGCATTATACATGGCCTCAAATTGTTAAACGTTGCAAACGTGCATACTCCTTTTTATACCGGAACCACTGTAGCCTGAACTTACATTTCCTTAGAGCGGTCAACCTAATAATAAAGGCTTCGTATTAATGAACCATAAATACAAGTTCAACAAGCATTAACATATGGTTAGAAATATTACCTTAACTGCAGACAATGCCCTTCCCTGATTCATAACAGTGGTACTGTAATCTGACAGCCAAAGGGTCTGTGCTGCAGGGGGTTGGGCCTACTTATCCAAGGACAAAATAAACATGAAAACTATGCATCGGGCTATAGGAATTCCACATCCCTGAATACATAATTTTTTATTTTTTTATTTTTTTTTGCTTGTTCAAAAAATTGCCCAGAGGTGGAGGGGGTATTTTTACCGTCGCAATCTTCTTTTCCCTCCTCTTCTTCCATTTACATCGCTAGCGGTATGTATGTGATGCAGGGTTTATCTGAACATCCAATAGATGGATCCATGGCTTCCTGCCCTCTACCTTGAGAACAGTTGGGGTGGCAATTGTCACAGTTAAAGGACCGTTGAACTTCATGTCTTTCCATTTCCAGACAAAGTTCTTCACGAAAACTGCATCGCCTATGTGCACAATTGGAAGGTCGACCTCCATGGTTGGGCACTTTTCCCTTTCTTTGGTTACCTGTTTAGAAATTAAATTCACAACTTTTTTTAATTCAGAGAGCGAAACATGCATTTTATCATTCATAATTTCAGCTGACCTTTCTCCCTGTACTTTACTTCTAGTGGCAGGTATTTGTATATTCATGAGTCTCCCTGTCACTATTTGTTGGGGTGTCGGGTGATGATCAGAACTAGGTGTGTTCCTAAGGGAGAGCAGTGCTAATGGTAAGCAATACAACCACTTTTTATGTATAGTGGTGCATAACTTGCTGGTCTTATTCTTCAATAAGCCGTTTAACAATGCCATTACTCTGTGGATGATAAACAGAAGATAGTTTATGCTTTATCCCTAACATTGTCGTGAGATGTGTGAAAATTGCATTAATAAAGTGCATGCTGTTATCAGATCTTATCCCAGCGGGGAATCACCTCATGGATCAGAAATGTAGCAGCTGACACACGGTCCTGCTTCAACCCATCGATTTTAAACAGGACAGACTACAACTATGAGATACAGATAGTTGTTGCACCTGTCTCTTAGCCACAAAGTCAAGAGGAAGAGCTTTAAAATGACCTTCTGGTTGTGGTATGTTAGAATTTATCACCTTCAATGTGGGATTTGGAGAGAATTGTTGACAAAACAGGCTCAATCGTGTTGTATTTGCATAGACCAATGGTCTCGAGATATGGGCTGGCAAGTGCACTTGATCAAGTGCTATCATAAGTAAAGCCTGAGGCATCACTAGTTTACCTGTAGATATTTTTCTAAATTAAATCATCCCTTGACGGGGAGCACCCTCTAGTCTCCCATAACTGTCTCTAATGCAATGGAGCAGCTTCCTGTAACTCTCGAACATGTAAATGCGCTGTCTCAGCATAATAAGGGGTAACATTATCTGGGGTAGCGTTTGATTCTGACTCAGGCGGTGAGGCAGTCTGGGCTAATAAACGGGGACATGTTGTGAACCCGATGGCACAGACTGGGGGGTATGCGCCAAGCTGCGTCTTTAGCTGCCCAATCTGCTAATGCATTACCCAGTGACACAAAATCCCGTCCATTTGTATGTGCCACACATTTCAGAACTGCCACTGCCTGTGGTAAAGTGCCTCTATTAAAGCCTCTTAGAGATTCCCTTGCATAACAGGACTCCCGTCTGACTTGTAGAGGCCTCTGCTGCTTCATCTCCTAATGCTAGAATGCACTGTGGTAGGTAGGTAAATAAGCCGATTCTGAATAGATTGTGATGACTTTTCCTATTCTTTGCTTAAAAGCCTCTATCAAGGCTATCCGTTCTGCTGCTTGTGCAGAATAATGTGCTGGTAATGTTAACTGCTCTACTGTGTGCAGTGTATCTGAAGAATCCTGACTACTGCCGCACCCATGTGTCTTACTCTTGTATCCTGGTCGATAGTAGAGCAATGATCAACAAAATAGACAATGCTACCGGGAATATGATCCTCTTTTGCTTGACTAGATTCATCAGGAGTATATGTTGCAGTCATGCACATCATCCTCAAAGTCTAATATAGGATGAGCAGAAAATGTCCAAGTATTGACCGTATGACACTTCACAACCTTCAAAGAGGATAGGGACAGTATCGCTTCGTATCCCGATACTCTCTGATAGTTTAAGTGGTCTTAGCCTTCTGAATGATGGCAAACACTGCATGTGCCGCATAGTGCGTCGAAGGTGCCGCCATGACGATGGGAGTGCTCCTCTGTACTGCAAAAGGTGCAGTGGCGAGAGCTTGCTTGCAAGGATAATGTCCTCTCATCACAGAATCCAACTGCACACTAAAGTATGCAATGGGTTTGTGTCCGAAGGGATATTTTTGTGTAAGGACAGCTGTCATCACTTGACCATTGCAATAACATAAAAGATAAAACTCTTTGGTGTAATCTGGAGTCCCCAAAACTGGGGCATTCTTTATCTCCGTATTCAATTTTTGAAAAGTCTCCTTCATTTCTGTTGTCCACATTATCTTGTTGTTTCGGTCTTTTGCCTGTTTAATAGAAGTCAGCAAAGGCATTATTAAAGTGCTGTCCTCAAAGACCCACTGTCTTTCATAGTTGCAGAGACTAAGAAACTTCTGCATTCAATTTACAGTTTCTGGCTCAGTCATTTGACGTTACTCGCTGACCAGAAGCTGGCAATAACTGTCCTAGGTAATGGACCTCCTCCTGACAATACTGAACATTGTCTCTCTCCACTTTGTATCCTCTGTGCGAGAGTAACCAAAAGTGATATGGTATCTTTCCTACAATGTTGTTCTGTAGGATTGCACATTAATATGTCACCAACATACTGCAACATCGCACTCTCACAAAATGAGGCAAACAAGAATACAAATACGGAGTCCCGTGATAGAACGCTGTCAAATAATGACGGTCTGGATGGAGAGGGATGCTAAAGAAAGCATTCTTGAGATCTATGACGGAGAAATTTAGCATCCTAAGGAATGTTTGTCAAAATAATGGAAGGGTCGAGAACAATTGAGAATTCTGGTACCACTACGTCATTCAAGGGGTTCAGGTCTTGAACCTTATGCCAAGTATTACCCTTGGATTTCTTAACGGGGTAAATAGGGGTATTACAAGGAGACACTACAGGGTTATTTACTCCTTGCTCTAGAAAACGCTTGTATAATAGGGGGAAAGCCCTCATCTGCTTTTTTGGAAAGGGGATACTGTCTCACCGTAGATAGAATAGCACCTTCATTCAATGTAATTCTGAATGGAGTAGCAGTACAAATAAGGCCTACATCATAGGGACCCTTAGTCCACAAGGTGTCTGTTACTTTGGAAAGATCTGCATCCCTGACGGACTCAAAAGCTCTACCTAGTGTGGACGTCCTTTCTTTCAATACTGTTCTCAGCAGTATATCATCCTGAAAGACTATAACTGATTTCTTAGACTCATCCCCAAACAGTGATCATCTCGTATTTCCTTACCCATTTTATCTGGCTCAATGAATAGAACACATGCCCATAAAACAAGGTTATAATCACAGGCTGTCGAAGCGCCATAGGTCGGTGTTATCTCCAAGGCCTCTATTTGTAGTATCAACCCATTGCCAGGTATTCAAGAATCTTGTCCTTGTTGAGGGAAAGGGAACTCTTTGGGAAACTTGACCTCCCTTCCCAGTAACTCTGGGGTTTCTGCTATTGTGTATACCGCTGTAGTAAATGCTTCTATATCAGTGGGTTGAGCTCTGATTTGATCTCCAATAGAAGAAACCGCCATAATTCTGGAAGAGGAACTCCATGGGTAGAACTAACCATAGTACTGTCGGGCTCAAAATGAATTGTCATATGTAATTTAGCCATAAGATCTCTCCCAAATAGATTACCAGGGGCAGCCGGAGAGATTAGTAAACAGATGTTAATGTACCTCCCTCCTATTTCTATCTCCACTGGTTTAGTAAACCGAACCCTCTCTTCTACCACCAGAGAATCCTTGTGTGTCCATTTATCTATTAGAAATTAGGTTTCCTTCTCTAATACAAGATCGAGTTGCTCCCGTATCTATGAGGAATGCATACCTCTTGTTATTGATAGCTACCGTCAGTGGGTTCCTCATCTGGTCTGTGCGTCACTGACAATACTGGACATCTGGAACTACTCTGTGGGCACCTTCGTTGTGTATATCATCCCATATAACTTGTTTGGAAGAGATTTTCCTCCTCACAATCACACCTCCTTGTCCACTTTGGGGTGGAGTTGCCGTTGGGGGTGCTTGGTAACTTTGCTGTGACAGCATTTGTTGCACTTGAGGCATTACTGGTTGCTGCACGTTTTGTGGTGGCATCTGAGGTACATATATTATTTACGGGTTTGACTGTGACTGGTTGCACTGACTTTCCATTAGGAATATGTTTTGGGAAATAGCATGCATGTACACACCTTATTAAATGATGCTTCAAAGAGATGGTACCTACAATTTCATAGAGGTTTAGGAAAACATTTTCTTTTCTAGTTGCATTTTTTTGTGAACATTTTATTTTGAAAGCAAAGAATCAATCTTGCTTTCAAGCTTCTGCAAATATTTGCATCTATTCAGAGAGCATTCTGGGAGCATTATACATAGCCTCAGATTGTTAAACTTTGCAAATGTGTGTACAGGTTTTATTTTTTTCACTGGAACCGCTGTCAGTAGTGCAGTCCGAGCTTACAACATTTATTTGGATCGCTCACGCTAATAAAGGCTTTGCATCAATGAACCATAAGTACAAGTTAGAACAGCATTAACAAGATATGGACACAAATATTACCTCAACTGCAGACAATTACCATCCCTGCTCTGTAATGTGGTACTGTAAATTAGCAGTTAACAAAGAATCTGTAGATGACAGATCCAAGAACCTAACCAAAGGGAAAAAGGTGGGGGGTTCCGCTAGATGTGCGAAACACAACCCTGAATCTGGGAAAAGTTAGTTCTTTTCTTGAGTCCCCTCACTCACCAGGGGTTGCCTCTAGGTGACATGCTTCATCATTGGGGCCATCCCAAACAGCTACTGTTTGGGGCGTGCTGCAACTTGCGAAACTACGTAGGAGCACTTTTTTGTGAAAAAATGTGTAGTGCAGTGTTGGGGGAGTGGTGAAAGTGATGCTAAAATTACCTAGCTAGTGAGCTAATATTTTATTCCTGCTCCTAGTTGGTATGGATAAAAATAGGCAAATAGTAGGGAGGAAAAATAACTTATGTGTATACAATCCCTAATATTTGGTCAACCTGTTTCGAGGTGTCCCCTAAACCTCTTATTCAGGACCACATGGGGACCAGCCCCATGAGTATCACTCCGTGTGTAAACAAACCTGTAATAAAGGAATCCAGATGCACACCTAATGTGTGAGCACCAAATTAAAATGCATACGGTTTATATCCGACTCGTAGTATCTGTTCAGGGAATAAAGCAAAATGGAAATTAGTACACACTGCCTGCCCACCTCTCACGTGGGCAGGTCCATACCATATGCGGTGCTTAGATCAATGTGCTCCTCTATAGTTGGTGTAGGTGCCCTTAGAAATAATGCTTAATTAGTGCTTGAATCCATTGTGACATGATAAAACACATCAGACATCTCTGTTGTGAGAAAGCGTGGTTAAATACTAATAAAATTGATAAAAACACTCGTGGAAAAAGGACATCACATGACATACAAAACATATAAACATAATGTTCACAATTTGTAAGAACATACTTGGGCTTAGGCAATATTGTGCCTCATGGTCTGCCAGGGTGGAGGGGCTTGTAGTAAACCTAGAGAAATGTCTATAGAGCATTGGAGTTAAGAAAAGGAAAAAGGAGAGACTGAGAATCACTCTTTAGTTATTCCCCCATAGCGTGAACCCCCCACCTTTTTCCCTTTGGTTAGGTTCTTAGATCTGTCATCTACAGATTCTTTGTTAACTACATGTACTTTGGAGGGTGAACCTAACCACTACCTCCGTCTCCCCCCATTTTTGTTTGTACTGTAAATTAGCAGCCAAAGGGTTTGTGCTGCAGGGGGTTTGGCCTACTTATCCCTAGGACAAAAATGTGTTGTCCTTGACCCCAAACAATATGTCTTGGACGTTGGTCTATAACAGAGGTCTTCAAACTTTTGTCGGCTGAGCCCCCCCATCTAAACTTTTTTACACGTCGAGCCCCCCCCCCACCACCCCTGACAAAAAAGTTCTGGAAGCTGGTACTCTGCATCATTGATGGCCATTCCCTCCTGCAGAGCCCAGGTCGTAAGGGCAAATAATATTAATAAAGTAAGAGTGTTTAGTATACTGAAGTTTTTGTAGTGCTTGTGCTTATTATAAAGTTCAAATAAAAAGTCTCCAAGAAAACATTAGCCCAAAAAAATTACATTGGTGCTTTATTTTTCACATAAAACACAAAATTTAGGATAGATTAGTAAAAACACTCCCAAAACACAGGCGAGGGGTGTGCCTGTTTTTCTCCACAGAGACAGTCAATGTGTGGATGGATTCTTGCTTCTGCCATCCTTAGGTTGTGCTCCACTTCCAATCTTGAGCAGTACCCGGAAACGGGAGTGCTCACAAAATTTTGTAATATATTTTTGCTGTTTTATATAGCGCGAACATGACCCAAAGGTATTGGAGCGCCTTACAGGAGCATCTTTTACATTACACAAGCACACATTCATTTTTTGTAAGCACAGGGAGATTAAGTGATTTTGCCCAGGATCACATGATGTTGAGCCGATGCCAGGACTCGAACCTGGGTCCCCAGAACCAAAGTCAGCACCTATGGCATTATCTCCAAATGTGCTCCTCCTTGAAGCCTCCAACATTACCACTAGTAGTGGGACGAAGGGGAAAGGAGTGAAGCTTTAAAAAAAATAAAACAAAAAGCTCTTCACTCTTACCTGCCAGAGAATGGAATCTTGAGGAAAGATACAACCGTTGTAATTTCCTTGCTGTAAAATGCAGTAGCTGCCAGGGTACAAAGGTATGTAAATATTGTAATTCCATTTATCTAGTGCTTACTACCCCTGATGAGGCGTCAAAGTGCTTTTTCGGCGAGTAGCACGCTGTGAGAAGTTGGCCTGGCATATGCTGTCCACTAATTATAGTGGGCACCTTGCACCAGTCCAAACAACCCCTTATTGGAGATAGGTTAAAGACAACCTTATTGAAAGCTATCCTAGTGGTAGCTATGGAGAGCAGCCTTCAGGCTAAGTCTTGAAGGAATGTAAAGCAGCTTGTTTTACCAGTCTATAATCTCTTGAGTGATCAAATGAAAGAGCACCACACCAGGTATATATTCAAAATATATGTATTTATTGCTAAACACACCCCTCTAGTCTCTTTATGAGGCTAGAGTTCGAAGTACACAAGTTAGAAGTTATTTAAACACAGTACTAGCACAAATACACGTTTGGGCCCTAGGGGCGTACCAAACCATATACCAATAAAGTGGTATAAGAACCACGACTGAACTAGACACTAGGCCTAGAGCCTCTAGAAGTGCTTGGACCACAAGGAACCACCCAAGGTAGTGACACAGGGGACCCACGGGGGATGCGTGCAGTGTAAATACACAACCGCGATACGCCGTTAACTTCTATGGAGAAAGTCGCGATCAGGAAATTAAAGAAAAGGGACACTTAAAGGAGGACTTGGAGCAAACCCTTTGAGAACTAGGTCGTTCTAGAGTCTCTACCCACGGGAGCACCGGAGTACTCGTGTTACCTCACCCAGGAAACCGGGTGCATAGGTGCCTTTCGGGGTCGGGTTTCGTCGTCGATTTGAATGGCGATCTGCTGCAAAGTGCTGCTGGCGACCAAGTGGAAAGTGTCCGGGTGGATCCAAGAGTGGATCGGAGATCTGAAGAACCTGAAAGCAGAGGGGACAGAGTCTGGGTCACTAGCCAGTGACCAGGAAGGCGATGGACAGATGCCCACCGATGTCGAGTGCTTCAGGTGCGTTGACGGTCGTCTTGACTCTTCAGCCACGAGGTCCAGGAGGCGTTGTCGGCGACCAGGAGCAGGATTCGGGCTGGTACACGATGTCTGTCGAGTGCTGAGGTGTCGGCGACCGGATTGGACCCAACAAGCCTTGGCAACGGCAAGTCTCGATGAAGATCGTCGATGGTGCAGACCAGCAAGGTCTGAGGAACTCACCCAGCCAGGGTAAGTGAGGGCAAGCCTGGAGCAACCAGGGAGCCCAAGAAGAAAAGGAGTGGCCTTCGTGAAGGGCTACTAGCCAACGGGCTAGCGACCGCGAAGGAGCCTCGAGACGTCGCACGTGGATCTGGCTCACAGGACACTCGTGGAGTGGAGGCCAGTGATCTTCGGTGCAGTTGGTGCTGGAGGCTAGGGCTACTCGGAGCCCAAAGCACAACTTCGTGGGAGACCCAGAAGAGGATGCACTAGCAAATGCGTGCGGTGTCCAGGGGTCACGGTTCCACGTTACCCACGACAGCTACGGGCCTCAGCTTTGCTGGGGACTCGGGGCAGCCTCGGGGAAGTCTGGAAATCCACCTCTGGTGATGCAAAGACTTCGGCGTCCGACGGGAGCTTAGGCGATGCAGACCGGACAATTGCTTCTTTGGTGCCTGCCAAGCAGGGGAGTCACTCCTTGACCCCAAGGGAGATTCTTCTGTCCTCTAGTCTTGAGTAGAGTGTCGA
Source organism: Calotriton arnoldi (assembly GCA_963921515.1). Lineage (NCBI taxonomy): Eukaryota > Metazoa > Chordata > Amphibia > Caudata > Salamandridae > Calotriton > Calotriton arnoldi. The sequence continues at coordinate 3,532,565 of CAWUFW010000097.1, read as the reverse complement.
AGGTCCAGGATTCTGTTTCAGAGTTTCGTCCAGGGATAATCTAAAGTCCTAAGGACTGGGTTCCTATACTTATACCAAGTATAGGGGTTGGACTACTCTGTGGCCCCACCTATGGGTGGGTCAGGGCAGAGGGGTGGCTACACCCCTTTCCCTTTGTCCAGTTCGCGCCAAAGCAGGGGCTGCACTGGGGTATGCACAGGGACACCAAATGTGCCCCCAGTGCTGGACTTCAAAGCACCAGAAAATGCTCCCGCCCAGCCCCAATACACATTATCCTGTCTGGGGAGGTGGTCACACCTCCCTGGGACAGGAAACCTATTGTCCAGGCCTCCCCTGCCGGAGTTTCGTCCAGCAGCAGGAGGCCAGACTCTTGTCTGTGGCAGCAGCATCCATTTTGTGATGCCAGGGCTTTAGAAAGAAGTTACCGGCCAGGCCAGGGTTAACATGTCTCTCCCTCTAGAAGGGTGGAATGCTACCCCCGCCGCCAGAATTGGCGGGGGGGTAGTATTCCAAGATGTTTGACACCAAACACGACATGTTTAGGTGCAGCCATTCCAAAGTTAGCATTTAACGCGAGGTTATAGTGCGCTTAAGAGTATATGGTCAGGCTGCACTACAAACGGCATCAGAGAAGGGTCTCCGAACGCTGCAGAGGGGCCCTGCTCATGCAGGGGCACCCTCTCACATAGGAACCACGCACTCTGCCTTCAGGATTGATAAGGCCTGCCATAGGAGTGACTTATAGGTTTATATGTGTGTATGTATTTAGTGATATAGGTAACCTATATCACAGTAAGGGGTGCATGCACCACCTTACCCAGGCTGCAGTAGCAGACCTGTGGTGTCAGTTTGGATGGCCTTCCAGGGGTGGCATAATACATGCTGCAGCACCTGGTAGGCCTCTGAGGTACCTATGCCCTTGGTACATAGTATACCATATACTAGGGACTTATAAGGGCACTCCAGATTCCAATCAGTGATGTGCCTAAGGCACATGGAAACCATTTTAGAGAGGAAGCAGCTAGGCTGGGGTTCTGATTAGCAGGGCCCCAGCCAGACTAATGTCGAAAACCAGTGAAGCATCAGCAAAAAGTGGAGGTACCCATGTGAAGCAGATCCTACTCTCCTACACACGCTATTCCGGAACCCATAAAGGATTAGTGTTGAATTAGTATAGTGAAATATGAAAGTGATTTAAGTGGTGGATAGGTTAGTCAATTATTTGGATTCAGAAGGATAGCTGAAGGATAGAAGAAGTTTGTATTTATATAGCGCTTGTTACCCTTGATGGGGTGTTGAAGTGCTTTTTTGGGGGGGGGGGGGGGGGAGTAAAGGATTAGTGGTGAATTAGTATGGTGAGATATGAAAGTAATTTGAGTGGTGGATATATGTAACCCACCCAAAAAAATTGATCAAGTTTAGCAGTGCTCAACTCGTGTCTGCCAGGTCAATTACACAAGGTGTATAGCTGGCTACACATAGGAACATGGGTGAAATATGGACACGAATGTTCAGAGTTCATTTAAGGAAGCACCAGGCTCACCTCAGCTTTGAAGCTGGGTCAAGTCCATTCACTGCGGTAGTGGAGCCTGGGTAAAGCGCTAAACACGTAGCCCTGCCCCTTTACCTGCGACATCGAAACAGTAGTAAAGGTCAAACAAAAGCCCGAACAAAAAACACTACATAAAAAGATATCGTCTAGGGTCAGGTGTTTTATTTTAGATGATGCAAGTTCTTTTAGTGTGACCTTAACCTGTGTACGATTTGAAATAGTTTTTGAAGCAAATGAAAATCGGAGTGTCAGCATTGGCTGCATTTGACAGACGGTGCGGGGATCCTACTAAGTTCGGAACGGGATAAAATTTGCATCGGGTGCCAAATGGAATATCTTACACTCAAGCAGCTGCAGCGACCGTTTATATCCACAAGATTTCAGTAATGCGACTAGTAACGGTACATGTAGCCCTTGAGAATCAAAAATATGCACTTTTGGCGCAGGTAACTCTTGAATGTAATATACAATCCCGTTATAAACAACCTCGGCACTCTTCTCCAAATTGACATTTAATTCTTGTAAAGTTAAAATTGTCTTGTTATTAAACGCTGCTGACTGTCGTTTAACATGAACGTGTTAATTTGAGAGCTATAACCAGGGCGACTGGAATTATGCCCCAGGGGAGGCCCTAGATATACAGGGGTTGCACATGGTCTTTAAAGACCTGTGAAAAACTCGGGCGTGCCGGAGATAGGACTCCAGACACTGCCCAGACAAGCCCCCAGCAGCTCGAGCAGCAGCCCGGGCTGAGACACACGAAGCATAATGGGCCTGGAAGGAACAATGGAAGGTAAAGTGATGGGGTGGAGTGCGCGCCCCCCCTGAGGGGATGCTGCGCACCCCCAGGGGGGCGCGTCCCACAGTTTGAAGACCTATGGTCTATAAGAATTCCACACCCATGCTACATCTTCTTCCACTGCTCCTTTCTTTGACAGCTTTTGCTGCACTAACTTGACTGCTGCTTTCTCTGTCACCCCCTGCTTGTTCCTCTCTTTCTCCTTTTTTGTCTTACAAAAATATATTGTGTGACACTGTGTCTCTGTCCAGGGTTTGGTTTCCACTGCCACTATATTATCAAGATTATCCTGCACATCCGAGGGTAAACCCTCCATCACTACATTATAAAACAACACAGCATTTCCTCCCTACTTCCCAACCCTGACCTACTTCTTGAGTTCATTTTTGGACTCCTGCTGAGAAACTGAACGGGGTCCTCATTCGGCTGCCTTGATTGATCTATGAGGGACCCAATGTCTGGCCTATCAGGATTCATTTTCCTCCACTGCTCCCAGACCACTGTCCAGTCTAAGTTGAATGGAAAACCATCATGCCTAGTCTGTGAGGGGAAACATTTCTCACTCCAGCCTTATGGAAAACAGAATCTGTCTCATTTCCTATAAAAGAGCTAAGTAAACTATGCCCCTTACTGTCGGGGTGATGTCTCCAGTTTGTTTCTCAAAGGACCTAATCCTTTTTCCTGCTCCCTCTGTAAGCGGCTGTAACAACTTTTAAAGATTTTCCTTGGCAATTTGTGGCCAAGGAACATAATGAGGTGCCCCAGGTCCCTTACGTATCATAGGCATCTGATACACGGGAGTCCGATTGTTGCGGGTTGTGCTGCCTGGCATATTTCTGCCACGTGCTAACATTCTGCATGTAGGGATAATCCCTGTCTGGATCTCCCTCACCATAAAAATTGCAATCCTTAGCATTTGCCATGTCACATGGATCAAAAGACCCTTCCCGTGGCATGGACTCATCTCTGGGGTTAAACCTTCAATCCATCCTGCTAAATTATCCACATAGAGTAAACATTGTACCAACTATTTTCCCCTTCAGCGACTATCTCACTAGGGCTGAGAAGTGCCATGCAGAACTGATTGAACACTCCTCTGCTGTACTGGTCTATTATGTAGCGTCAATCCTCTTATAGCTTCACAACATCCCATCCTGGGATCTGGCTGACCATGTATTCGCTTAAATCGCAACCGCTCAAGCTATGTTGCTCGTGGTCTCCTAGTTTTAGAGAACATGTCCTGCTCGCCTTCTCTAGTGGTGGTGCGATTGGACAATCCCATCGCTCTCTTTGCATGATCCAAATTGATAAGGGGTCTTTCTTGAGTGGTAGTGTCATAAGTAGGGTGCCTAGCCTCTGTAGATCGAAATATTTCTCATGTATGGAGACTACTCTATTTGCCATTGTTGGAAAACGAGGCAGTATCTGTGAGGCCTGCACAAATAACATGTCACATTTGTCCTTCACTGGGAACCAAACACCCTATTGTAGCGCTTGACTCTCAGAGGGTAGCGTTGCAGAGCAGTCTAAGGCTTACTCAAGGGAAGTGGTGTAGGCTAGTAATCTCCATTACAAGTACGCAGGAATAACACTGAATAATTGATTGTCCAGTCTGTACTTTGCTTTATAAAAGTAAGAGTACATTTATTAAACACACACTACTCAATACTATGCACCAATTTACAAATATACATAAGCTGTTGGAATTACTTTGTGACATTGCATAACATCTCCACCCCTCCCGCAGGCGGGGTGGGGTCTAGTACCACCACTCCCATGTATGCATATCATCTTGCCCCCTAATGCAGTGGGTTGACACAACCTGGAGCGAGGGCCTTGCCAGCTGGCACCATCCCAGTGGCGACCCACCCCATCATCTCAACAAGCATTAAAATAGGTACACCTGCCCTGGGGACACATAACCCTGACTGAGCATCTCATACTGTTAATACAGTATACACCTCTACATCTTAGTGGCTATCAGTCTGGGTTGTTCTTCCCCTAACGCAGTAGCAAGAATACATGTTTGGGCATCACTTTAAATGAGATACTTATCATAGCTGATCACAATTATAATGCATTGCAATTAAAGCCCCTATAAGGCATCACAGTTAAAATCACAGGATTAAGCAGATACAGCCAGACACCCTAGCAGGAGTGTCCAGCAACATAACCCCACTTTACTTATGACTCCACCTTACACAGGTACTTCACATTACACTGTGACTTTCAGTTCCTCTAAAAAGAAATAACATGGGTAAATGCATTTCTGGTGCAATTACACCTCTTCACCTCCAGGGGATGCCCTCTTCCAGACATCCCCAGCACAGCCATCCACACATTGAGGCAATCCTTCAGGCACCCCCCAGCTGTAGAACAAAAGTTCCAGCCCAGGGGAAGGTTGATTGCTGGCTGAGCCCTTGAGGTGTTTCTTTCCAGTCCCTCAGAGACTGAGGGCGGGACTTCACCTTTTCGTGCTGGGGGAGACTGCGTTGCTCCTGCAGCTCCCCCTGCACCTTTGCACACACCTGTTGGTGACCCCGTCCTCCTGGGGCCACCACACGCCGAGGGCGATCTGCATTTCCTTGCAGGCCGGTCCAGGCCTGCAAGGCATTATGGGGCGCTCTTCTCCAGCCCCGTGAATATTATAGCAGCGGCTCTCCCGCTGCTCCGGGCAGAGCCGCGCTGCCCCCGGCGGCCTCACGCCGCATCTCCTGGCCTCGGTGGGGGTCCCGGTCCCACCCGGACCCCCAGGTGAGTGCTGCAGCTCGGGGAGCCCAACCCCGGCTGCTCTGGCTTTTCTTTCGGGGGCCCGGACCCCCGCACCTCCTCCTTCCTGTGTTGGAGAGCCACCTGGGGAGTCCACCCCCGGTGGCTCCTGCCGGCTCCCCGCCCGGCCCGCACCCTCTGGTGCGGCCACGGGAGCCGGAGTATCAATTTCTGTCTGCCCGCCCCAGCGGGCAGACACTGAGGCGGCCTCTCGCTTTGCGGGTCTTCGGGGGAGCGCGACGGCACTCCCCCTGCTTCTCCACCGCCCAGGGCACCTTCAAGGGGAGCGCAACGGCGCTCCCCGACTTCCTCCATTCTTCGGGGCCCGGAGTTGGGATCCCGGGCCTCCACCAGGGCATCTTCACAGGGAGCGCGACTGCGCTCCCCGACTTTACTTCTTCGGGGGGGGTGCGATGGCGCTCCCCCCTACGTCACCGGGAGCCAGAGTGGGCTCCTGGCCCCTTCCTGGGCGATTTCACGGGGAGCGCGACGGCGCTCCCCGACTTTACTTCTCCCGGGGCAGCCCCCGGGACCTGACCCACCCCGGGGGCATAGTTGCGACCGGCGGCGGAGCCCCACGCGCTTAGTCGGTCCCATGAGAGGTCAAAGGTTGCCTACCTTTTGGGGGGCATATCTCGGCCCCCAGGCTGTCGATTTTTCTCATTCTTCGCCTCTTCTCGCTCCTGGTGGCCAGCCACCGGGAGCACTTTCTTTCGCCCTCCTGGTCTCCAGGAGGGTGAATTCAGCAGGGAGCGGTCTTCACTGGCTCCCTGCGCCAGCCTTTTGCTTGGCTCTCTTCCTGGGCCTCTCTTCTCCTTGCGCAGAGGCCCAGGCTTCTGGTCACTTGTCCTGGTCTCCCCTTTTGGCGCAAGTCAGGGTCATGGGCCAGTCTGGAGGTTCTTCCTTCCAGCTGCCCATGGTGCCAGGCTCCAGCACCAGTCGTCCTCAGCAGACCACACCCCAGAGAGAGCTCCTCTTCCTGTGCAAACTCTTTTAAAGAATTTGGAGGGGGCTGACAGGAAGTCTGTTTGCCCTATCAAACAGCGACAAATCACTTCCCTGCCCCTGCTCCCTCCTTTCTGCCCAGGCCTCTGGGTTAATTCAAAATGGCGCTGTCCAGGGGTCTCATGCCACATGGTCTCTGAAAGCCCCTTCCCCCCTTGCTGCCTTCCCTCCAGAGCAGCTTGGTGCCTGGCACCAGGTGACAGCTGCTGATGGATTAACCTGTAGCTCCACCCATCCTCTCTTCTTGGAGAGGAGGCCTTTGCCCTTGGAATGCTTGTCGTGCAGGGCTAGGCCTCTGATGCTATAGCTTGGGGAGGAAGGTCATTAATTCAGCCTGGCAGGGTCAGCCCCAGCCAGGCCCTGGTTATGAGCTGACTCTGAGAAATATGACATTTCTGGATGACCCAAAAGCAGTACAAATATGACTTTGGACTCTGCAGAATACTTCTTCTCACATAAGTTACAGTGGACTTTAGTGCGTGTCTGGAATTTGTAGGCCCTAGGAAAGTGAAACTAGCCCATGTGCTCCCCATCCTCATAGAGTAATGGAGTGAAAACAGTAAAGCACACTGACTTTCCCTCAAATGTTTCTTCCCACTGTAGAAAGCCTATTCCATGTCACCACCCAGCTCTGCGTAAGTCCTGCCACACCATTCACTTTGTAGCTGCTCCTGGGCTGCGCACGCCAGGAATCTCCTCTGCGCAGCCCTTACCCTTGTGTACACGCATGTACACATGTGTCTGCATGTAACCAGCCCAGTGCCCCTTACTCTGGCTGCAGCGCAGCGGCTTACTCGCGCCAGGGGGACACCGGTAAAATACACATGCAGTCCCTTTCATCATGAGTTCACTGTGGGCGAGTCCCAACTTATGAGGCTCTCCCACAGTAAAAGCTCAACAAATAGGTGTTCAAAAATCTAAAAATCTCGGGTACAAGATGGTAGCCCACTCCGGATTCACGTCCGGCTCGAGGGGGGTGGGAATATTGGTCCGTAGGAGTCTGCCAGTAACTGTATTAAATTCCTGGACGGAGGACGCTGGGTGCTTCGCGGCGGTGGCGGTGAGATGGGAAGGGCGTACGGTGCTCCTGTGCTCATGTTATATCCCGCCCGGCCTGCATGCTACACTCTACAAGAAACTGGGGACACATTTGGCGAACCTCCCCAACGGCACTCTGGTCCTGGGGGGTGACACTAACGCGGTAATGAACGTCGAACTAGACCGGTCAGGCGACAGACGGGCCAGCGGAGGGGAGACGGGCCTGCGGGGCTTCACGGATGCAATGGGTCTCTGCGATATATGGCGAACACGGTTCCCAGCCCGTAGACTCTACACCTTTTATTCGGCCAGACATGGCTCCTTCTCGAGGTTGGACTATATTTTCACGCGGGGGGATCAGTTGGGTGATTTTGTAGACCCGTGTATTATGGCGCGAGGCATATCGGACCACTCTCCGGTGGGTGTTCTCCTTCGGGGGACGGTGGTAGACAGGGCCGCATTCCCGCGAATAGATCCGTGGCGGTTAAGACACTTCGATTACTGATGAGCTTCGGGAGGGCTCCGAGAATTATTTCTCCGACAATCAGGGGTCGGTTACCTCCCAGCTAACGTTGTGGGAGGCATACAAGGCGGTCCTGAGGGGACAGGCCCAGGCTTTGATCGGTGCCCAGAAGAAAGAGGAATCGCTGCAGATTCAACAGTTGGAGCGCGAAATCGAGTCTCTGGAGCGAGAGGCCAGTGCGTCGCCCTCGCCGGAGCGCAATCATGCTTTGGCCATGAAGCACAGGGAACTTCGCTCGTTAGCGGAGGGTGAGGCACGTGCCTACTCCTTGCCACGCAGCATCGGATATATGATGCAGGGGACAAGAGTATGAAGCTTCTTGCGTGGCTGGAGCGTCGTGACAGGGAGCGTTCCTGGGTTACGGAGGTGCGGGATGGTTCGGGGGCCCTGGCTTCCACGAGTGCGGCCATTGCGGAGGCTTTTGCGTCCTACTATGAAGGAGTATATACCCCAGTGTGCACTAGAACCGAGAGAGACTGTGAGGAATTCCTGCGAGACTTTGCGTTGCCTATGCTATCCCAGGAACAAACTGAGTGTCTGGATGCAGACCTCACAAGAGCGGAGCTGGGAGAAGCCCTCAATGCCCTCCAGGCCGGCAAGGCGCAGGGACCCAACGGACTCCCGGTCGAAATCTTTAAGAAACAGGCGAGTGTGGTACTGGAGCCCATGCGATGCATGTTCCTTGAGGCACAGGAGGTGGGCGTGCTTCCGCCCGACCAGAGAGAGGCCACGATTGTGGTTATTCATAAGGCCGGGAAACCGGCTGACTGCTGCTCGTCCTATCGGCCTATCTCCCTCCTGAACGTGGAGGCGAAGGTATTGGCCAAGGCCTTAGCGACAAGACTGCTATCCGTACTGCCCGACCTCGTGCATGTAGACCAGTCGGGTTTTATGCCCCACAGGAGCACTCGGCACAACCTGCGGAGGCTCTATGGTATTCTGCACATGACTAAGGACGTGGGAAATGCGCAGACGGCATTGATGGCGCTGGACGCCTCAATGGCCTTCGATAGCATCGAATGGCCATACCTATTTATGGTACTGAATAGACTGGGTTTGGGCCCCGTGTTCGGTAGCTGGGTGAGACTCCTATACACGCAGCCGATGGCAAGGGTGAGGGTCAATGGGGTGACGTCCCGGGCTTTCGCCCTGTATAGGGGCACTAGGCAGGGCTGCCCCCTGTCACCGCTCCTGTTTGCCCTCGCCCTGGAGCCGCTCGCTCATTGGATCAGAAGAGATGGGGCCTTTTGGGGCCTGGCACTCACGGATGAATGGGAGGAGCGTATTTCTTTATACGCTGACGATATTGTCCTGTATATGGCCAGACCCTACCATTCCATGGCGCGGGCTCTCCACCTTTTCGCCCTTTTCGGTAGCTACTCTGGCTACTCGATTAATTGGACCAAGTCGGTGGTTTATCCTCTGTCGGGTCCACCTCCTCGCATCCCGCGGCACTGCCCAGCATCGCTGGAGACTGCTGGATTCCGGTACTTGGGAGTGTACGTCACCAGAGACACAGGGGAGTTCTTCGCCCGAAATCTGGAGCCTCAACTGATGAGGCTGGGGGTGGACATTGGAGGTCCCTGCCCTTGTCCTTGATGGGGCGCGTGGCGCTCTTTAAAATGCTGGCGCTGCCAAGACTTCTATATATCCTCCAAAACACACCGTACCTGGTCCCGACGGCGACATTTAAGCGGATCTCCCGGGAGTTGCGGACGTTACTTTGGGACGGCGGCAACCCGAGGATTGCGTTGCAGAAACTTACGAGGGGGGTGTACGACGGGGGGCTGGCCCTCCCGGACGTTCAACTCTACTACTGGGCAGCTCAGTTGCAGGTGGTCAACGACTGGGTTTACGCGCCGACCTCGTAGCCGGCTTACAGAATGGATAGGCACGCGATGATTGGAGGAACCTGTGAGCCATATCTCTACTCCCGCGGGCGGGGTCGGGATCTGCCCGCGCACACCGGGGTGGTACTCCACTGTTGGAGGGAGGCCAACAAATTCTTGGGCTGGACGAACACCCTAACGGGACGGACCCCGCTTTGGACGGGTGATCGGCTAAAGGAGGTGGCGGGACTATCATGCTATAGGGGATGGAAACTGATCGGCATTGAGTATCTTGGTGATGTGTGGAAGGGGGGGGCCCCGGTCCCCTTTGCGGCTCTGAAAAAAGAATATCAACTTAATGAGTCCCAACACTACCATTACCTGCGCCTTTAACATGCATTGCGGGCCCACATCCGTGCTGGCACTTCCATCCCGGAGTACTCCCCTATGGAGGACAGGCTCCTTCTCGACCCCATTCTAACGAAACCCACGTCAACGATTTACCGAAAACTTATTAATAATATGCCGGACCCCCTGGGTCCCCTGCGGGCGAGATGGGAGGGAGACATTGGAACACTAGATGACGACGACTGGCAGGACGCCCTGCAGAGCCCTCGCGAGGTCGCGATCCGGCCGCGATTCCGCCTTGTGCAGTTAAAAATACTTCACAGGGTCTATTATCCCCGCACCCACCTGTTCTCCTGGGGTAGGACTCTATCGCCCTTGTGTGTGAGGGGCTGTCAAGGGGAGGGCTCATTCTATCACATTCTATGGGATTGCCCACTCATAATTCCGTTTTGGACCAGGGTGACGCAAACGATGGAGGGGGTAGTGAGGTCCCTGGTCCCACTGGAGCCCAAGTGGCTCTTGCTCATGATCAAAGGAGCCACGGACTGGACACGCCATAACGAGATTTGGTTGGGGCTGGCAGCAGGGATGGCTAAACGCAATATTGCCAGGTGCTGGGGTGCACGGGCGCCCCCCTCGTGGGATCAGTGGCTCTGTGACTTGGATTGGTGTCAGAGGGCGGAGGAAACGGTCTATAGGTCCCGGGGATGTGTGAACAAATGGAGGAAGGTGTGGGGTCCCTGGCAAAGGTTTCGAGCTGTACAAGATGGGTTGGGATAGAAGATTGTTGCAATTACTCATCTGCATTTCCATGCATGCAAAATATATGACGAACTGTGATCCCTGTGACTATATCATGAACTGCCGCTGTGTACTGCACTTGAACATGAGCAATGTTAATAAAAAGAATTTAAAAAAAAAAAAAATCCGGGCGGCTCAGATGGTCAGAACCACCTAACAGCCATCCTCGCAAAACGTTCCTGAATCTGCCCTGACAAATTATCACAATATCCTTCTCTCGCATCTCTTCTATCCTCATTTCGTGATAACCATTCCTGAACACTCTCTGGTGAAACTATTAAGCTCCCCTTCTACCAAAGTGGTAAATTATCTTTAGTTCTCCTAAAATCCTTATCTCTTTCTTGAGATACTGGCCATGGCGCCATACTAACAGCCCTATCTACGTATTCATTGCATCTAGCATCATCTGCGTCTCTCCGTTGTGGAGCAGACATCCGGTCCTTAACTACCCTTCCTGTTATATTTCTCTTCTGTAACAAGTGCAATGTTTCGGATGAAACAAGCCACTGATCCAGTGTCTCCTGGACCCTGCTCTTCACCTCTACCCCCCTGGGGAGAGGCAGGATCTAAAAGCAGTGTAAATTGTGCTTCTAATTGTCCTGAAGACTGAGTCACTCACCCTTACTTGTTGTCTAGGAGTACTTGTGTGTCTCGGCATTGACATCTGTGGGGCAACATTAGGGGGTCCCTTTGGAGATTATGATGGGGTCTCAACCTCTGGATTCTCAAACCCACTGCGGCTTCCTGTAGCTACCTTGGGGGATGTATTTGTGGAATCATATGGAGATGGGAGAGCAGATGGTGTACTAGAGGTGGCTTCTCGCTTCTGTAATTTAATTCCTGCATAATCTACTCTTAAGATGTGTAACCATGTGCTCTAATATTTTGTCATCAAATGTTCTTTCCTTTGGCCAGTGAGACTTGTTTCTGAGTGGCTTTGGACGATTCCCTACAATGTTTTTGTAACCTTTTCTGGTCACCTGGGAAGGTCTTTTGCATATGTTCTATGGGAGTCTCTATAGTCCCCAGTATTGCTTGCAGTTTTATAATCTAATCTTTTATCTGTCTACTTCAATATTTATTCTTTTAATTTCTTATACTAGTCCTCTCAAATAAAAATAAAAAAATCTGTAAATATTTTCAGTCATATATTAAACATTATACATCACAACATTAAAGAACCTCACTCTGTGGCAACATTTCTATTTACATGCACTAACACACATTCATCAACATATTTTAGAAATATAAACACTTCAACTAGTTCTAAATATCACAAATGTTTGACTCTAAACTGTAAACTATGTTGGTAGCAACTGGTCACTTCTCTCTGGTGACATTTGAAAGTGGTGGGGCGTAAAACAATTGCTGTACAGCATTGTAGCGAGCGAGCGTAGCCTGAACCCCCAAGAAAATTTTGAAAAAAGAGTGGGCAAATGGTGCATTTTCAAGCAAATTTAAGAAAGCAGGAAGGTGACTGACAACCACATAACCGAAGTGCACAAATATTCTTTTCACATATGAACATCTCTAGAAACCTGTGTTTTATTATACGGTTTGCAACAAGGGCTGCCTTAATTTACCACCAAAGACGTGAAGCAGCTCCAGTCGAAAATGCTTTGTGATCCGGCCCTCAGAGAGCACCATTTTAAAAATAATTTTTGGGTCTATTTGATAAAATTGTTTACAATATTGAGCTGTACTTTAGCGCACTGTGTGAATTACACAGATAAAGATAATTCTCCCAACGTCCACAACGGGTCAAATTTAGAAGTACAGAGATTAACTTTACAAACCTTCCTCAAATTTCCATACAATCAAACCTGCAATCTAAGTTACGGAAAGGCCAACTGTGTGCTCTGCTGAGATTTTGCAAGGTTACAGGCATCCGTAGTGTCAGGCCTGCTTGCTGCGAGCTTCTCTCGGTACACACCAGACCCTCTTCCATTATCATTTAAGCTGCTTGCCCCTTAATCTTATATTCTGGGTTCCTTTTATTTTGCTTTAAATGGAAAGTCGTCCCTCTGATCGAGTCTCTAATAATGACAGTGCATAACAATGTACTGAATTACATTTATCCCCAAACCTCAAGCCATCTACAAAACCGTCCACAGCTACAATCCCACATCTGCTATGAAACAGGCGCATGACATTATGTACCCAAAGGCAGGACTCACGGGCAAACGCTGCAAAGCAAATTTACATCTCAGATTCTCCGAACGAAGAAGACTTATTTCTCTCCCAGGGGTAGCCACGCTTCTATTTATTTCTATTCACAGGGTAATATCAAAAGCAGTGACAGTAAATTCTTAGAAAATGTCGTACCTGTTTTGCGTTAAGGACTCGGAGTAGAACTTTGCGGCGCTGCTCCCCACGAGGAACTTTTTCTCCAGACCCTTCATTGCAGGCATGAAAGACCGGCGTCGCGGGAGACACCCTTTGACAGCAAGAGGGCTAGGCTTTCACAGGTGAGAGTGAGGCTGGTGAAAAGCTACAGACAATGTTCACAAGCTGGGTCTGCCAACCCGAAGTCTCTTGGTGCATTCTCCGGCAGAGAGACATCACCTGCAAGTAACAAAAGAATCTGTGTGACAAAAGCAGTAATGCACCGAGCTATCTATTTAAAACACAATTCTGTGTTCTGCATGGTGCACGTTCTCAACAGCAGGCGCATTAACCCTCGGCCTTACTGTATTTTGAGTCAAAGCTGCCACTAGACAAAACTCCGTTCTCTCTCCAGTGGAAACATTAATCACCAGTGTTATATTTACATTGTATTGTTGCCCAAAAATCGCCGGTCAGACAAACTCTGCAGCAGGGTCTTTTAAATCCGTAAGTTATTTCTTAAGGCACCGCCCTAAAGCCCGCCCTGGCAGTCAGGTTGTCTGCGGGGAGGATAAGGAACAGTCCACACGCTCCATTCCCTCCATAGCACTGGCACAGAGTGCAATTAAGCCTCAAACACAGACAGTCCTCCGAGGCGAGTTCACAGGACAGCGAAGTCAATACATTTTTATTGAAATTGAGCTCCCCAAAGCACTCGAGTGCGTCGAGCAGCAGCAGCGATGCTGTTTCTGCACTCTGCTGCGGTGAGCATGCACATCTGGGCTGTAGATTGTTGCAAGTTCAATGAAAATGCCCCTTCAATCAATCATGTTTCAATACCTTTATGATTATTTTATGAATATGCAGGCAGTTATATTAGAGATTCAGTCGCGGCCGGCATGGCGGGGGGAGGTGGGGGTGGAAATGGGGTCGTCGCGGGGGGGAGGTGGGAGGGGTTTAATTAAAAAAAAAATATTAAATAAAACTTACCGTCCTGCGCCACCTCAGCTTCTGGATGGGTCTCGACTCCCGCCGTCCTGCGTTTTCCAATTCCTGCAGGCAGCTCTCATTGTCATCACAGGAAAGGCAGCCTCCCTCCCCTCCGCCAATTACAACGCTGCAATGGCAGCGTTGTGATTGGTGAGGCGCAGCGGAGAGCGCCCCAGCCGGGCCATTTTCTCTATGTAGGCTGCTGCATGCAGCAGCCTACATAGAGAAAAAGGGAGAGTGGGCGGTCCTGCTCGAGGGCAGGGGGGGGGGGGGGAGTGGCTTGCCCACTGTTGTGGGTACTGGACAGTCAGCACCCACAACAGTGGGCAAGCCCCTCCCCCCTGCCCTCGAGCAGGACTGCCCACCCCCAACCAGGCACTTCTGCTTTCTCGCAGTGCGAGAAGCAGAAACATAAATGGTGGTAGTTATTACCAATTATGTTTATGCCTTCTCGCACTGCGAGAAAGCAGTGGGGCGACGCCCCAATGGGGGAGCCGCCACTGCTCTCTGCTCAAAAGAAGGTAACACTCAAACCATGCGTCTCATAGACCATGGAATGACTTCTGAACATTGGGTCCAGGACAACGATTCGAGTGTTCAGATTGTATTTGGAGGTAAAGTTTAGCAACATCGGCCTTTCAGCTGTCTGTCAAAATATTGGAACACATATTGAACTCCCAACTTCGAATCACCCACATTCACCACTTCCAATTTTCTGTTAGGATGAACACTCTACCAACTATGCACCACCTTAACTTAATATTGCACAGCACTTGTACACAATCTTGCATGCGATAACCTTATTTACATTATGACTACATTTACATTGCCAAAAAGACAAGTCATATAATATACTAAACAGGTAGTGAACTCTGCATTGTCCTCACCTCAAAGACTGCAATCTCCTGGTCCTACCCGCCCCATGAATAAGCAGAACTTTAGACAACACTTTGTCTGCTTACCTCATCGAAGATGCGCAATGCTCTATGCAGCGGGGATAAGCTGTATTCCGGTGGCAGCAGTTGGTTGAGGGCAAATGGGACTCCAATGCTGGCTCGCCAACTGTTGCAGGGAAACTGTGATTAAAAAAAAAAAAAAGACAACACTCCACTTGGCAAGGCAAAAGCAGGTTCACTGTCGTGATGAGGAGAGTAGTTATCCCCACACAAGTAAACAGCTGGTCTCAAATGGCTGCTCACAGGCAGCCCCTTAAATAGTCAAACAATGACTCTTACAAAAGGTCAAATAATAGGTTACTCAATTACATATTTGTTACAAAACATCACATCACCTATGTCTTTAAACTCCTGACCTTTTCCTCTACGCATTCTTTATTGTAATTCTAACAATGCTTAGCTAACCATTTATTTGCTTATTTTGTGTGTGAGTGAGATTGTTCTGCTCCCAAGCATTCAGTGTTCGAAAAATCATAATTTCACTAGACCTGCAGGTCTAGTAAGGTGAAACATCTACTCGACCTAACTGAAATGTACTTGACCTCTGTCTCTGAAAGCTGAGCAAATGTGACAAATTAACGAGATTTAAAAGCATTTTTATTGCTCATTCACTTTGTGAGCAATAAAGATGCCTTTAAATCTTGCTATCTTGTCACATTTGCTCTGCTTTCAGAGGCAGAGGTCAAGTGTCAGTTTGTCTTCCTACTCGCCAGAAAGGGCGAGTAGGACCTAAAAATAGCTTGTCCTTACTGAATCTGACTTGCAAATGCGAGCACATTTTTCAAGCCCTGGAATTCTTATCGGAGTCTGTGTACACTTGGCTAACTCTCTCCTATTCTTCAATCACACTTTCAATTTGAGGAGAACACATAATACTTGCATGTTGTGCTGCGACCATCAACTCCGTAAAGGCTTGCAAACACAGGTTTCCATTTAACGAAGACCTTGCTGATCATGCATTCTATTTCCTAGTGAACTCTTCACCTGTCTTGCCTAATTTTGGAACTTGGGCCTGCGCTGCTCTTTCACTATGTATAACTCTGTGGCACGCTCTACTGATGTCTGTGGTGGTGTAACTTTTTTAGTTTCCTCTCTAACAAGGGCCTGTGTTTTCCAGCTCTCCCTAGTGTTTCGCCCTGCCCAATATCCATCCCTGACATGCTCAGTGGTGCTGTGTCCCATGTGCAAGCAATCTTGTGTGCTTCAGTCCTGCCAAACTCCCTCCCTTCCTGTGCTCTATTGCTTTCGATCTTGTGTGCTTCTCCACTCCCCCCTGTTGCTCTCCCTCATGTGCTGCTTTACCATTCCACTGCCCATTCCCTGTTATTTCTTTCCCCTCCCACCTGCTCTTCTGTTGCCGCGTCTTTATTCTTTCAATTTCTCTCTTTTTTTGGGGGCAGGGGAGCAGGTTAAGGACCAGGCAGCAAACAAATTGCTGCTGGCTTCTCTGCCTAAAAAACCCCAAAACGTTTGTGCTTTAAAAATTTTTTTTTACAGATCCATCTTAGATCAGTAAATAAAAAAATAAAAAAGTGCATGCTTCATTATAAATTGACAGCCCCATTTATTTTTTTACTTTTGCCCATGCTGCTCAGCATAGGTAACAAACGTCAGGACTTTTGGCTTTGCCAATGCTTGTTCTGATGGGAACTAATGCAAATACTGGGAGTATTGCTTAAGTGCATAGTCTTTTCAGATGAGAAACCATTGCACTTCTTATTAACCCTTTTCCTCCCTTCTGGCAAATTAATACGGAACAGTGTGTGTGTCACCCACTTGTAGGTTTCCTGCCTGCTTTGCATGCCTGAGTGCGCTCTGTAGGTGTGAGGGCGGGAATGTCTGGGAACATGAAGGGCCAGGGGATAAAGTGGAATGGAATATGATCGCTGAGAACCCTGGTTTTCAGTTTTACTTGTGCATTCTCTGCCTCGTTGTGGTTGAGGAAGTGAAGTAAAAAAGCACCCTGCCTCGCGTTTAGCTAGATGGGTTGCTATGGAGGCAGCAGGAAAATAATTCTGATTTTTTGCAATTTATTTATGGGGCTAAAATATACAAATCTGACACCAAGTCAAGTGCATTTCGCTTTTATATCGTTCATAAAGGGATAGCCACACTATTCCAGCACCTGGATTTATACATTAAAAACAGATATTTACACACACAGAAAATAAACTATACGCATACTTCCATCCGTCACCCTAAAGCATGGGTACTCACAAACATTTTCCCGAGGGCCGCAAAGTTTGGTCTTTGGTGTGTCCGACGGCCGCACTGATGCCAGCGGGGGGTGTAAAGTGGATGCAGTGGAAGCAAAGCATGTATATCTAGTGGCGGTCTTTAAAAATGAAGGTGTTGCTAAAGTTAAAGGCCTAGCTACTTCCTTTCCCTAACTGCAATTAATCTTCAAAAAAGTGATTGCTGTATATATATATATTTTTTTCCATGTTCATGTTAGTGCTGAGTCGAGTAAACGCAGCCCAGTGCTGCTGCTGCCCAGGGGGCCGCATGTAAAGGTCAGGAGGGCCGCATGTGGCCCCCCCCCCCCCCCGGGCCGTACTTTGAGTATCACTGCCCTAAAGAGTGTCGCGTACTACAAATATATATCTAGAACTTAGGAACACCAGAACACACTTTCCTATGTCCACGTCTCACATAGTCGCATCACCTGTACCCTATAAAGTGTGCACAAACGCATCACTGTGCAGAAAGAACCTTCTAATTTTCAGACACAACAAATCTATTTTGTAGCGCAAGAGACAGATCTTACACAGCAGGCCAAGGAAATGGATATGTGCAAATCTGAGATCTGTGTTGACAGAGGACTGTGGATCAGTGTTTGTGGCATACACTCTGAAATCTCTAATGACGCCATAACTAAGAACCAAAAGAGACACAATTGATGCCACCCCAGTTTAGACCTGGCCATATGCAAATCAGTCTTGACCCTGTGCCTCGTAGGAACAGTCCAGCCCGAACTGCCAAGCCAGGTCCTCCCTGGACCGGAAACAAGCATCCTAGGACCGGTTTCGGGGTTTCACCCCTCTTCAGCCAGGATAGCTTGATTCCAGTGGCACAGTGAGCCCGGGACCCACGTCTGGGTATACCCGGCGCACTTAGGGCGAGGAAGCAAAAGACACACAATTGATGGACGGAATGCAGAACAAATCAAAATCTTCACCCCCAGTCAAAAGATCTGGGTTAAATCCATCATTCTTTTGCTCACCATGCCACCCCAGTTTAGACCTGGCCATATGCAAATCAGTCTTGACCCTGTGCCTCATGGGAACAGTCCAGCCCGAACTGCCAAGCCAGGTCCTCCCTCAATTGTTCTTTTTGCATAACTAAGAACGGCAAGTTTGACTCTAGTACTTCACACCCACTGACCTTACTTTCTATTGCCATAACCAGCAGGTTGCTCCAAACCTGTTCAAGCCCATCATTAATGCCTTCTGCAATATTTACATATAGATTCCTTCCAGTTTACAATAGCTGCACTTCGCTGCTCGTTGTATCGAGGTCTCCAGTCATATTATTGATAAAACATCTAGAGAAGGGGACATTGTGACAATATTCACTTTAAATTGCTAGCAAAATTTGTTTCCTTGACCGCCATCAGTATCTCTTCGGGACAGAAGTGATGATGACCATGCATTTGGACAATAGAAATTGTGTTGGAATGTTAACCTACCTTGCGTGCAGGGTATTCAATTAGCTGATGCTTTAATGGTGGGAGAGACTGGTTCAAAGTCCTCTCACCTTTTCCCAGCACGGTCTGCAAGTAGTAAACTTGATTCAAGTCCTTTTTAGGTCGGGCCTGGGCAGCGCATGCGTTGTTCTGTGAGGCATGCTGTATTCAGGTAAGGACTTGAAGCTCCGCCCACTTTCTGCCCATATTTTTCATTGGCTTGTCATTGTCCACTGTAAACTGTAGCTGTTCATTGGTCAATAGGCTTAGTAGTCCCTCCTTAGTACTGCCTTGTCTCCTGTTGTAACCTTCCATGGTGACACCCCCTGTTACGTGTGTTACTCGGTAGGCTTTAATTGCAGCCTCCGAGCACTATTTTCTTTAATAGCTTTGTCCTGCCTGCTATTGCAGGCAGGCAGGACACACTCTGCAGTTTGGAGATGGTTTTAATAAAAAAGTGGTAATGGGATGGATAATTAAAGGAGTGGGGAGACCAATCCGACAAGCAATAAAAAAAGATTGAAGGAATATTTTACCAACCACACATTTTAGTTCAGCTTGTTCACAGGTTTTAGACTGTTGATGAAACATAACACCAAATGGCAGCAAAGACTCAACTCCGGGGATCTCAGCTTTTAAGAATCCCTGGAAATGAGCTGCTCTGTACTTCGCTCCTCGGGCTTGCAGGCCCAGCAATACAAAACAGTATTCGATTTATACTTTACCCTATCTAGCCAAGTTGGGGGGCACGGAGGGAATACACCAGTGGTTAATTTGGTCAAAAATAAGTGCTGGGGCCCTCACCAAGAGGCAGCTTGCACTAGCCCATTTTTTCTGTTAGCACCAAAAACGGAACCAACTACTAACCACGAAAGTGGGGAGAGGATGTGGCATAGTGGCCAGAGCTGCCTACTTGGGAGCTGGGGACCCCGGTTCGAGTCTCTGGGTCAGCTCAACATTCTGTGGTTCTGGACAAATCACGTAATTTCCTGGTAAATGAGTGCTCATTAAAAACACCAGTGTAGATGTTTAAGTTCCGGTGCTGAGCACCGGAAACCACCAGCTCAAATTAAGCACTAGTATACACTGCCCAGGGTGCCGAAAGCAAATTTGATCCATATGTTTTGCTCCTGCCCTCTATTTGATGTACTGAGATCCGAGGTCGCTAAATTTTGGTGGGAAGTTCTTGACACCAATATTGTTCTGACCTCTCAAACTATGCTCCTCGGGATACAAGAGGCAGAAAGGGCTAGAGGGAGTGATTCCTTAATCTATGTGGCCTTGGCTGTTTATCGTATGTGCATCGCTTCAGCGTGGCTGGATCCGCAGCCTCCCACTATTCAGCAATGGCAGGGGCGGGTTTTGTCTATCCTGAATTTAGAAATTGCATTGTATGAGCGCAAAGGAAGAAGGGCCAGGCAGAAGGAGAAAAGAATATGGGGGCCCCTGCCGGATTGGGTTTATGCTCTCCGGCTGGGCCCGGATCCTTGGGTAGGATGTCCTGCTTTTGAGCCTAAATGCAGGCACGGTTTTTGCACTGTGGATTTTTCTGCTTACGCATGTACGAGTACAGCACGTTATGATAAGATGAATTTTAATATTGGTTATATGATACGGGCAGGCTGCTCGAATCCTTTGCAGAGGTATATATTAGACTCTATCGGGGATGGTACTGATGTGTTTTTTTATTTTATTTTTTTACATATCTAATTGATGTATGAGTCTCAAAAGTCCATGCTTTGATAAATGAGTTCTAATGGCCCCTACAGTTTTTTTAAGAGTATGAATTTTGCTCAAATGCTTTTTTTTAGTTTTATTTTTGCTTATCGAGTCTTTTGTGTGCAGTTTGATAATTGATTAATTACTGATTATGATTCGATTCTTGCTGAATGTGCACCCTCTTTCTCAGTTTACTTATTGTATTGATAAAGTAAATGTTGAAAAGCTTTAATAAAAATTATTGAAAAAAAAATAAAGAAAGGAATATTCCGTGGAAAAAACAAGAGACCTACAAAGTCTAGCAAACTACTCTGGTTGGAGATGGTTCGAATAAAAAGTGGTAATAGAATGGATAATTAAAGGAGTGCAGAGGCAAATCGGACAAGGAATAAATTAAATATTTAAGGGATACTCTACCAGCCACATATTTTACTTCAGCTTGTTCAAAGGTTTTAAACTGTTGATGTTGAGGTCTGCAGGGTGTGACTTGCTTGATGTAAGGTTGACCATTGGATCGATATGTAAAGGATCGTGTGTGGGCCAGCTGGACAATTTGGTGCGGATTTCAATAAATTGAGTTCTGGGTGTTAGTATGATGGTGAAAATGTGATGGAATGCCTATGACTGATTGCATGGTCTTAAATATGTCCTTGATCCTAGCTTTCGCAGTGGACTGAGCATGGTAAAATTATCTAGATGGCACTGTCCGTTGTGATAGTATATGGCACATCTCAGTTCTCTTGGATGCATGCTAGAAACTCTAATGCATGATTTGGGATGTTTTATGTAACATGCTTTGGTTCATATTGGTTTAGTCACCCCTCATAGCCAAACTACACAGCGTATCTTTATGGGGGATGCTCTCTGTAATGTACTTTGTTGTGCGTTGTCTTTTGTCGACCAGTATGACGTGACGTGATAGCCAGCTGTAAGGTATGTAGTTATGTGTCTGTCTCTGCACGCACTTGGTGGCATGCTGCAGAATGTGATGAAAATGCATGGATTGTTGGTGCTTGCTGAATCCTGGGAGGGAGGACGGAGTCCCAACAGAACCTAACTGGCTGTCGCTGTAACATAAGGGCCCAACATGAAATAAAACAAGCATTTGCAATGCAATAGGTCTCGCATTTGCGAGAGTTACAGCTATTGGTATTGTAAATGACAATGTCTTTTATCTATGCGTTTTGTACTGGAGTACATGTATATGATTTGGAGTGGAACTATGTGGGTTGAATTGGAACTGCTAGTACTGGAATAGTGTGGGGTGGAATTGTGTGGTGTATAGTGTATTTGTGTTTTGGAATTATGTGATATGATGAACAGATAAGTGTGAGAGTGGCATAGAATAGATGGAAAGAAAGATAGACAGGGATAGGTAGTTTGTGCAAACAGTGGTGAATGAACTCTAGATAGAGGAGCAGAAACAGTGTGTGAGAAAAAGAGAATGAAGGGGAGAGCAGGCCATACACGCATAAATAGGGAGCGCCTGTGTATGTAGAAGAGAGTTTAAGAAGAGGAGAGCGTGGGTTTGTGGGACGGAAATGTTGATAAGGCAGAGAAAACAAATTGTGTTTGAAGACCTGAAGAGAACGAATATTAGAGTGGTGGGAAGAGTCTGTGAGGGTGTGAGAGAGAGTGCACAAGAGAGAGAGGGATGAGTATGAGTGGCACCCCGAGGGTGGGGGGTTCGGTGTTGGTTTGAGAGTTGGACTTTAGCACAGCATGAGGTGGTAGAGGAAGGTAGTATGTGTGACCAGGTAGTATAGAGAGGAGACAGGGAGTGTGAGGGAGGGATGAGAAGGGGTAGTAGAATTGCGAGATGAGAGGGGTAGTGGCAGTGTGAGGGAGAGATGAGAGGGGCAGTGGGTGTGTGGTGGAGAGATGATAGGGATGGTGGAAGTGCGAGTTTGAGATGTGTTGTTTTGGAATTGTTTGTTATGGAATTGTGTGGTGTGGAGTTGTGTACTGGTAATATGTGGTACGATGTGCTTTTGAATTATGTGGATAGTAATTAAATGGTATTAACTGTAGTGGAATTATGTACAGGGCTCGAAAAATCATTTAATTTTTACCAGACCTGTAGGTCTAGTAACCTACAAAATCTACTCGACCTAACTGAAATGCACTTGACCTCTGTCTGTGAAAGCCAGCAAATGTGACAAGTTAACAAGATTTAAAGGCATTTTTATTGCTCATTTACTTTGTGAGCAATAAAGATGCCTTTAAATCTTGCTATCTTGTCACATTTCCTATGCTTTCAGAGACAGGTCAAAAGTCAGTTTATTTTCCTACTCGCCAGAAAGGGCGAGTTCGACCTAAAAATAACTCTCCCTAATTAAATCTGGCTCGCAAATGCGAGCGGGCGAGTGGATTTTTCGAGCCCTGATGTAGTGAGTTTGTGTTATGGAGTTAATTATGTGGAAATGTATTGTGTGTTGTGCTGTTATATTTTGTCGCATGGTGTTGGAATTTGTGGTATGTATTGCAGGTATGTGGTGTGTTGTGGAACTCTCATCCTCTCCCCAAATAACAAATGCTGTGGTGAGACAAGAAAGAGGGTTAAAGTGTTGGATGCATGCAGAGAGAATGTCGAAAGGGCCAACGTCGTGAGAGAGAAAATATAGGCAGGGAGAACATAGAGATGAAGATAAAAGAGGAGAAATGTGTAGGAGAGCGAGTCACGATGTAGTGTGATTAGGAAAGAGGATGTCAGGAAGAAAAGGGAAAGTTTAATAAAGCTCGAGACTGTGGAGCTAGGAGAAGCCCCCACAACTATGTCCTACATCACCTTGCTATGCGAATCGTTGTGACAGAGCCCATTTCACACATCCCTATGTTAAGGAACACTCACCTGAGTTTGCCGCTCCTGCCTCCAGTGAGCGCCTCACTTTCCACACTCAGGGGCTGCGCCATGAAGTCGTGAAAAAGTCAAGTGAACCCTGTTAGTTTCGGAGATGGCAAGTGAAAGCCCAGGGAAGGGGGGTGCTTGGGGCGGCACCGACGTAGGGGCGGGCAAAGGGCGTTGAAGGTAAACCTCCTGCCCACAGAAAACCAGAGGAGCAGCACAAAGTAAAAGGACTTAAAAATATTGGGGGGGGTTTTAATATAAAAGCGAGCTTGACCTCAAAAGAGAGAAAAGGGATAGTAGAAAGTAGGAACACAGAGAAAGAACAGCAGATCAAGGGATGTGAGGGAAAACAGAAACAACAAATAAAGTAGGCATTGACTAGACATGGCAACAAGAGAAAGACCTGCAGAGAAATTGAGATAATAGCACTGAAAGGATTAGGAACAACCCTAAGATTGAGTAGCTTTCACAGTGGAAGTATCCATAGCTTTGAAAGAATTCTCACTAATATAGTCATATAGCTTATTTGATCTTGAAAGGTCTTTGTGTGTAATCTTAAAGAAGCATGGGTGAACAATACCACATCATATATTCAACTAATTGAGAGTTGGCAACAATTCAACGCCTCATCAGGGGTACTATGCGCTATATAAATGCAATTTATTATAAACCGGTCTAATGAGGCTCAAGCACAGAGCACAAAATCTGATGCGCAATTTGGGCATGTACACAAGGAAGAGAAAGGGGACTATTCCATAACATGAAGCCAAAATAATACACCTAATAACACAAGGCAACCATGATTCGCTCTTAAGGGTTGTGCACTGAGTCCTAATGTGCCGAATAGGCATGTGCTAAAGAGATCCTTCTCACTGAAGGAAACCCACATCACGATGCATGTGGCATGGCCCAAACAGTGGGGATTGGGAAAATTAGTAAACGAGGAGCCCGAAATTCTGAAAAGCAAGGTTGAATCCCACCCTACAAGGGTTAATACCTATTCAACACCCACCCCTCCAAAAGGGAGCTCCACCTCTGTGGCTTTCCATAAAGTACTTTGCTTAACATTTTGAACAAAAGTAACAGTGGAGCTGGGTGTCATCACCGGAAAAAAAAAAAAAAAAAAATTATTCGAACGGCAGCTCCCACCAGTTAGATCTGTCTCCAAGAAGCACTGGTATTTCAGGTGAGTAATCTAGCCCAGTTATGCAGATCACCATCAAAGTTTGGGAGGATGGCTGTGCTCAAAGTGAATAGCATGTCACAGCACGTCTGTTCAGTGACTGCCTGTCACCTTGAGGTAAGCCCCTGTGTCTTCCCATTGGTGGAGAAGCTACCTCAGGGGGACAGGCTTTTGGGTATTTAGTTTCATTGCTAAGGGCAGTTGTGCAGACAAAACTACACATTACCTTGGTGGTTTGGTTACTTTTAAATTGAAAGTATTTGAACACATAATGGGGTAAACTTAAGAGCAGCATCAAGTGTGTATGGTTGAAATGGGCACTTTATTCCAGATGGACCCACAACTGCTTCCCTGCACCGCAGCATGACAAGTGCTTGCCATGTGCTTATATTCTAGAATCCCCATGTGAATGCATCATCCCCATTCCATACACTCTAACCTTACCATACTACCAAGTGTCTAAAGAACTGTGCTTGTAAATCTGTGGATACTGCATGTCTTTGCCAGACGGTCAGGCCCAACGCCATGGCTGAAGGAACGTGTTGCAGTTCCGAAATGGAGACAGCGGGCTGATGATGCAACAAAGTGTACAATCCAATGAACAGCGGGATCTTGTAGGATTGAATTAGGAGGTTTGCTAAGGGGCATGGTTAAGTGCGGCTACGCTCATGTGTGCTCCAAGCACGACATGGCCTGCTGGCTGCACTGAGGGGAATCCAGCTTCACTAGCTTAAACTGAGAGTGCTCCAAGCACACAATGGTGCTGGGGGAGGAGGTGTTGGTTTTACTAGCATGCACTGAGCGTTTTCCAAACATGAGCTAGTCGGCTGGCTACACTGCTGGGGGTTTTCAGCCGCACATGCATAAACTGTATTTGCTCCAAGCAACAGAACGGCCTGCTGACCGCACTAAATTCTCCGCTGCAGCTCCGAGACCACCACTGCATCCGGTCCATTGGATCACTGGGGAGGGCTCTGTTCGACATGCCTCGATTATGAGCGCGGCTTTTGTTCTTCGACTTCGCCACAGAGCCGGCTGGTGTCTCATGCTAGCACATGTCAAGCTGTTTCCGGAAGCGATAATAACTAAGCCGCTCTGTAAGAGGGCGGGATATTCGGGGAGCAGCAAGGTGACTTCAGCCGTCATTACCTGTGAGAGCACATGAGCAGTGGAGACTGAGTTCCTTTGTGGACATAGATGTCAATTGCCCCAACTGGGGTGCGCTGCACATGCCAGCCGTCCATCAAGGCGATAACCTTGTGGGGCAATGAGGTATTAAAAAATAAAACGATGCCGTGAAAAGGGGGTGGGAGGGCGCGAGGGGCATATGCCCTACTGGTGTAGGAATTTCATGACGCTTTGTGGGTTTCCTATGGAAGGTGAATGTGTAGAAAAGGGTGCAAGGGAATCTTTCCTAGTGAGTGCAGATAAGCTTGGTGGCGCTCTGTGGAGTCCCAGCGGGAGGCAAATAAAGTATAAACATGATCACACCAGCAGCTGTCTCAACTGAAGGAACCCTGTTGGGGAGCAAAGGAAGTCACGCGATGCAGGAGAGACAAGCATTGGCCGCACGCTGTGGTGGGGGAGGGGGAGCAGCCGGAGAGCAAGTGACGCGCGGCCGTGAAAGTGACACGGCCGCGCGGCCGCTAGGCAGCGCTCTGTGGTGGGGAGGAGCAATAAAGAGGAAAGCCAGATGGCCTGGAGCATGCGAGAAGCGCGTTACTGTGCGCGTTCTCGCATGCTCTAGGCAGGCTCAAAAAGTGGTCGCATTTCCGAAAGCCCACTTACAAAATGTCTCGCCCAGACCCAGCGCAAGCGCTGGCTTCAGGGCGAGACCTAAAAAGTGCCTTCTACCTGAGTAGTTTCAGGCTGTTGTATGAAGACCCTGCAATCCAGCTGCAACAATATGTGTTAATGTGTAAAATGTTCTATCTAATGTACTCTGTGATAGGTTAGTCTTTTGTTGGAGAGCAATGCAGACTTTTTCCGTTGATGCATTAAATGATATTAATGCTTCTAAATGCAGTGTCCTCTATAGGCTTGTCTCTAATGTTTTACTTGAAAAAATTTGGAAAAGTCCGTCTCCAACACTATGGCAAGGATTCCTTCAACTACCTCTATTTTTTAGGACCAGCAAAGCCATCACCTGCCCGTTTGTGTTACGAGGGCACAGTGGGTTTTGTGATGAGCCCTTTTCAAACCATTGGATTGCTTGCTTCAGCCAATATCTTGAGACCTTGTCAATTTAATCTTGGTTTAAACTTGGTTTATACAGATGAGTTTTTTCAGTCTTACCATCATGCTGTTGGCTGTTAGATGCACCATTCCCTCCAGTGCTTCCACTGGAACGTGGAACTATTTTACATCTGGAAAGTACACTCTTCTAATCACATTTTGTTACATTTATTCACCTCACACATGTATTTTGTACTTGAATCAATAGCTTTTTTTAAACACTTGAAGCAGTCATTTTTCAGATGCTGTTGTGCTCTTGTCAGTGTTCGATTGTGAGCCTGACTGTAGCAACTACCCCACAGGCATGCAGCTATTCAGATCAGGACGAACAGATCTCAAGATACCTGAAGTCTTGTGAGATCATCAACAAAAGGTACATCTCAAGAGATTTTGAGCGTGCGTTATGGGGTTAGATGAACCGACCTGTAGCAGGGCTGCTGCTCCTTTTCTGCAGGTGAGGCAATTTCCTTTCATTCTGCCATGAAGCCGCCGCTACTGCTGTTAACTGCGATGGAGGGCTGATTCTCATCCTGCTGCTGGACTGCTGCTAATGAGCATTGACAAAACCACAGGGTCTTACCTATAACCTAAAATGCATGCCTGACCTATTGGCTTTAGCAATGTCCGCTTAAAGATTTGAGATTTTCTGCAGTCTAGGTTTCTTAAGCTTTTTTTTTTTTTCCTCCTAACAAATGTTGATTAGATTATATGTGCTAATGCATACATTAGATTATTTCGGTTGACTTTTTTTAGCTATGCGAAACATTGAATAAAACAACTTGTTACCAACCCTTTCACTTAAGGAAAGAGAAGATGGGTGAGATCTGGGGTGTTGCCCTTGACTCTAAATCACAGCAGTTCTGCTATAAAGGAATCCCGTTTTTATTTGGCTTGTGGTGCAGTGGTCCAGGGCCCCCGGTGGTTGTAAATTAATTTGTGGGCTACAGCAGAGTGTGTTGAAGCCCAATTATGGGTTGACAAGCCAAATGAGTGATGACTATATACAGCTGAGATTAGGCGTGGTTGTACAGAAGGGCCTCCGTATGTACCATGAAAGAGGAAAGAAAAGTCTTGGAAGACCAGTCACAAGGCTCTACTGGGGGGGTTTTGAAGTGTACTCCAGTGGTGGATTGGGACTTAATCCTTTAAATAGGAAGGTAAAATCTTTGACCAGGACGGACCTGGTTGGTGTATCGGACCAGCGCTTCATTGCGGCCTGCCTCAAATTGTGTCTAGCTCTCGGTCTACTGCACTTTGTGCTTCAAAGTGCTATTGCTACTTAAAACTTTTAAATGTCATGTCTCTGGTGCCTCTTATTGGATTTGTCATTTTGTTTATTGCATTTTACCCTCCTTTTTTTTTTTTTTTTTTTCCTCGGTCGTTTTGGGTTTTCTTGTTTTGCATTTTTGCTTTGTTACTGTTTTTGGCATTGTATAAAAGCTTTACACATAAGCCTGTCTGCTGTGTGCCATTCCTACCAGGGGGTTGGGCTCAGGTTAATTTAGAGACTTTAATGCTTCACCCTGACAACTGTTGTGATTATTCCTTCGAGGTGGGTAGTCGCCCACCCCTATAAAAAATCCTGTCTCTTACACCACTGTTGTACTCCCTTTGTGATTCAACACTGCACATTCCAGTACACAGTGGAGAATAAGAGGCCCCATGGACTGAACACAATTCCTTATAAATGGGCCTTAGAAGAGCTCAATTCACTCGAGGGGGGGCCTAGAGCTGAAGGAAGCAGTCCTGAAGAGGCCTTCAAAGAAGTAGTAATTTGTCACGAGCGACTTCCAGGAGGAAGAACAACTCTCCGGCAAAAGTGCTCCAGATGACTCCTCAGGCGCTGGTTGGGTGTGCCAGTCTTGCCAACAGAGAAGCAAACACCCGTGTGTTTGCCCCGCTCCCCCTTATTTTTAAGGGAGTTGGTGCATTGAGATAATGAAGCACTAGGTGGACAGGCAGAAGGGGAACCTCTGAGAATTTATAAGGGGGGGTGTTTCCGGGAGTGGGGAGCTGCCGAGCACAAGAGGCATAGCCTTTAGGGTCCTGGTTAGAGGAAGGGAAGAAAATGGAGGGCCGCCAATGTGAGGTTGGAGTGTGATTGCACCTTTTGGACTTAAGGTATTTTTAAATTAATGAGTGCAGACTCTGACGCACATTGAATTGCCACGTCATGGATTTCATCACTGCTCCTCGTGACATTACCTTGTAATAGACTGGATGTAACACGTGGTGTTTGGTTATCGCTTTAAACAGTAGTACTCGACTGTGCCGTTATTGAACTCTGTGCTTGTTTGATAAAGTGAAATGCTGGCTAATACAAAGGATTGTCACTGCATCACGCTCACAGCGGTTGCTACATTACGGCCTTTATTGTCCAAAGGTGTTTAAATGCAAGTTATTTTATGTGTTTTTATAGAGCGCTAATCACCCGTGAGGGAATCGAGGCGCTTCGTAGCAGCTGTGAGGCCAGTCCTACATGTAGTGTCTGTGGGGGTCGGGACACTGGTCAGCATCGAACTAGGTCGCAGGCTTGGGCCAACTTAAATAACAGCACGCACACTGGATATGTCACTGGGCCAAGACCCCGAGCGGTCCTGAGCCCCTTTATTTATACCCTCGGGCGAGCCCGCCCTCTGGGTGCGTGGGTGCATGTAGAGCGTACGTGAATGGGCCGGGTGGCTCCGTCACTACATCCCTCCAATCTTTTAGATACAGAGACCCTTTCGGGTGGGTGTTCAGTCTCTCTTGGCACACCACGCAAAGTCTCTGTCTCTGGCTGGGGGTTGGGTTTGGCCGGAGACCATACCTCTGGCTCCGGGGGTTCTCCCTTGCTTCCGACCCTTCCATGTCCTTCTCTCGCTCGAGGGATCCGGTTCCAGAGCTCTGCGATGCTTCCACCGCTTCCACTTCTCTTCCAGCTTGATGTTGTACAGGCTCTGAGCTGCCTGGAGGGGCATCCGCGGGGGCTGCCCCGTGTCCGTCTTCCAAATCTTCCATGACTTGGTTGGTAGGTGGCGTTCCATCTGCAACCTTCTTGAACCAGGAAGTGTTTCTCGTGACCACACGGGTTCCCCGCATGGCCGATACCATGGTACCGTGTACATTAACAACCTCCCACACTTCGGGCTCATACGGGGTGCGATACTTCCAGCTAGGATGACGGTCCTTTACCACAACTCTGTCTCCAACGTGGATCCTCATGGACTGTGCTCTTCGAACTTGGCTCGCTTTGTCATTAGACGCTTTTCTTCTGGCCTGGGCTGCACCTTGATCCAGCGCTGGGGGACTCCACGATGAGTCCGCAGGAACACAGTCTCTTGGCGCTCTTCGAAACACGAGGTGGGCTGGGGCACACTGGGTGGTGCAGTGTGGGGTTTGACGATAGGCACCGAGAAACTGCGAGAGGCACTGCTCGGCATCTTCTCCCTTCTCAACCCCGATCCTGAGGGCCCGGTTCATTGTACGCATGAACCACTCCACCTCCCCATTCGCCTGGGGCCACTGTGGCGTGATCTTTCGGTGTCGAATGCCTCTGGAGGCTAGGTATTCTTGGAAGTCTCTACCTTGGAACGGCGGCCCGTTGTCAGATTTGATCTCTTCAGGCAGTCCCATCATGGCAAAGGCGTGCTCCAGAGCGGTCTTGACGTGGTGGAACGCTGTCGACGACACTACCTCCACCACCGGGAACTTCGAGTGGGAGTCGACAAGCACCAGCGTGTTTCGCCCATCCGGGAACGACCCGAAGTCAACGCTCACTTTGGACCACGGCTCCAGACATGGATCTTCGGTGATCACCGGGTGGGGTGCTGGGTCGCCACCCGTGATGTTGCAGGAGTGACCTGTGCGTACGGCTTCCTCGACCATGGCGTCCATTCCCGGGAACCAGACTTTGCTCCTAAGTCTGGCTTTGGTTTTTGAGACTCCTTGATGGCCTTGGTGTGCTAGCCGGACCACTTCCTTTTGCAGGCTCCTCGGAATCACGAGTGTGGTTCCACGCAAAACAACTCCATGAAGGCCTTCACTGAGCTCGCTTTGCACTCTCCACACTTGCTGTCGGAATAGCCTTTCGTCCTCGGTAAGGGAGCTGACCCCATCCAGGAAGTGACGCCAGTTTCTGTTGGCTAACGTGGTCTTGACCTTGCTGAGGCACTCATCTGATTCAGTTGCTTTCCCGATGTCTTCTAGCGTGAGGGCGACGGGACATGCTTCGAGAGAGACCATCCGGACAAACTCTTCTGTGTAGTCTTCGTCTGCCGGTGCACGGAGCGGTACGATCGGGCCGGGGTGGCGCGACAAGAAGTCGGCAGGGTTGTTGGCCCCCGGCCGGAAGATCACCTCGAAATGGTACGCCTGTAGCTGCACTGCCCACCTCTCGATCCGTGGAGGAGCAAGTCGAGATGTGCCGGCGAAGAGGGGGACAAGAGGCTTGTGATTGGTGACCACTCGGAATTCATGCCCATACAGGTACAGATGGAAGTGCTGGCACGCCCATCTAATGGCCAGGGCCTCACGCTCTATCTGTGCGTACCACATCTCCGTAGCAGTCAGCGCTCTGCTGGCATACGCAGTCGGGACCCATTCCTTGGACTCGGTCTCCTGCATCAGGACTGCACCCAGTCCCACGGGGCTGGCATCCACCACTACCTCTGTGCGCCGATGCGGGCGAAAGTATGCCATGACACGGTCATCAATGAGGGCCTCTTTGACGGCATGGAATGCCAGATCTTCTTTTGCGGACCAGACCCACGGTTGGCTGGACTTTGTGAGGGCACGGAGCGGCTCGGACAGGGACGCCAGGTTGGGAATGACCCGGCCACAGTATGTGGCCATTCCCAGTAAGCTTCGGACTTCAGTGGCTGACGTGGGCCTCGGGGCAGATCGTATGGCCGCCGCTTTCTTCAGGTCTACTCGCAGCCCTTCTCTGGAGAAGATGTACCCGAAGAAGTCTACCGACTCCTGATAGAACGAGTACTTGGCTCGGTGCAGGGTGAGTCCGTTGTCCGCGAGTCGCTGAAGGGTGGCCCGGAGATGTGCATGGTGCTCCTCTAGCATCTTGGAGAACACGAGAATGTCATCGCTTAAGTATATTATGCCTTGCAGCCCTGTGATTGTCTCCCTTATCGCATTCTGGAACACCTCCGCGGCCGAAGAGACGCCAAAGCTCAGCCTCTTGTAGCGACGTAATCCTACGTGAGTGGAGAACGTTGTGATGTTCCTACTGTCGGGGTGGAGTTCCAGCTGATGATACCCAGCATTGAGGTCGAGTTTGGTGAACCATTTGGCGCCGTTCAGGTCGGCCACAATGTCTTCCATCGTGGGTGTGAGATGGCGTTCCCTCTTCACGGCCCTGTTCGGTAGGCGCATGTCGACGCAGAGTCGAATGGCTCCTGGCTGTTTTGGTTTCAGGGCTACGACGAGAGGAGACACCCACGGAGTGGGGCCCGACACCTTCTCTATCACCCCCAAGTCCTCCAGCTTCTTCAGCTCCTCTTCCACTTGCGGCCGCAAGTGAAATGGCACCTTCCGATGCCTCAGCGCCATGGGCCGAACTGTCGGATCCACGTGTAGCTTAAACGTTTTCCCCTTTAGGCACCCAAGGCCTTCAAACCGCATGGGAAAGTCTTTGAGTATTTCTCGAGCATGGAGATCATGCACCTGGTTCGCGAAGAACACAAGCTCCAGGTCCTCCGCCGTGTGGCAACTGAGGAGCGAGCCTCGTTTTCCTTCCGTGACATGGAACTTTGTGTTGAGACGATGGCTTTCGCTGGTAATTTCGACCTCCATGACTCCACGTAGAGGAAGCGGTTCATCGCTGTCATACGTGTATATCCTTGCCTTGGATGGCAGGAGTGGCGGGCGTGGCGACAGTTTTTCGTATTGGTCGCTGTCCATCACGTTGACTGACGCTCCAGTGTCTATGAGGGCGCTTACGGGGGACCCTGCTACGGTGATGTGGCACATGGGCGGTGGTCGGCGCTTTGCTCCTTCGCGGCCGACATGACACGAAGAATACGTCGTCGTCTTCAGTTCCTAGGCCAAACCCTGGTGGGGTGTTGCCTACTTGGTCTATTGGGTCCTCAATCGTCAGCTGTCTCACCGCCGTCGAGAGCCCACGTGGCCCCGGGGCGTTGCTCCGTCCTCTTCCAATCCTGCAGACCTTTGCAAAATGGTTGTTTTCCGCATTGTGAAGCACCTCCCTGCTGGAGGGTGGTCTAGGCCACAGTTTCCGCACGTGTTCCTCTGGGAGGCCTCATGGATCCTTTCGATTGAGTCGGACATCTTTGAATCGCATCCACGCTCTCTCTCTCCTCTTTAATCGTGGGTGTCCGCGGTGGTGCGGGCTGCAATGAAGGCCGCTTCCATTTCGTCCGCGCGAGTGTTGGGACAGCTCGTGGGACCTAGCGAGCACGAGGATCTCATCTAGACTGATACCAGGTTGTCGCAGTATCGGGCATCGCAGCGTGACTGACCGACATCCCTGGATGAGCTGCGCCCTGATCTCCTCCCTCTGGTCCGGCAGCGTACAGGAGCTTGCAAGTTTCCGTAGTCGAGCGTAGAAGATATCGATGGTCTCTGCCTCCCCCTGCCGCGCCTGCCGGAGCTTGAAGCGCTCGAAATCTGGGTTTATCTGGGGATCAAAATGCCGGTTTAGGGCCGCGACAGCCCCGTTGTAGTCATCATCTGCCCCTCTATCCGGTAAAGTCTCAAAGAGGTCATACAGCTCGCCTCCTCCGTAGCACATGAGGAGCGACCTCTTCACTCTCCCGTCGGTTTCCCGCACGCCAATAAAGTAATGGCCCAGGCAGCCAATCCAGGATTTTCAGCGCGCCACGGCTGTGGACTGGTCTGAGAGTTCGCTGAAGGGTGGTAAAGGGGCAGCTGTGGCCTGGCCAGGCCGAGCGTGGGCTGGTGGATCAACCTGCTGAGGGGCTGGTGGTGGCACCACCGGGGGAGCACCGCCACCATCGGCACCCTGAACACTCATCCTCTACTGCGGGCCTGCTGAGTGAGGTGTTGAGGCAGCAAGGACTGGTGACGCCGATTGGCGTAGGGCACGTGTGGGAGAGGATCTCTCGCTGGTCTGTGGTGTCCAGGGCAGGCACACGTGGGTGTGGCTTTGGTGCACGTGCCGTGAAGTCACGCTATGGCTGCTGATGTGGAACCGGGGAGCTTCTGAACGTTTGCGGGCCTTTCTGGGTTGCTTGACTGGCCGGGGTGTGTTTGTGTACCCGCACTGGGGTAAGTCCCTTCCACAGAGGACCAAGCTGCAGGTTGGCGTGTGGACTTCTTCCCTTGTACCCTGCTGCTGTCTATTTTCTTTTTTTTTCTTTGTGGCACTGCAGTGTAGCTCTTCTCCCCCTGGGCCTTGATGGGCTGTTGTGTCTCAGAGCGGTAGGGCTGTTGGCCGGAGGGCTAAAGCGTGTGATTAGCGCGCCCTCGCAGGGCAGACATGCAGCCTGACGACAAACACGCCGCGAGCAGCGTGTGACTTCACCCGCCGGCTCGACCACGTGACTGTGGGAGCGTTGCCGGGCCGAGATGCAGCAGGGGCGTAGGCGCGAGGGCACAGGCAATGCGGCAGTGGGCCTGAGCGGTGCACGCGAGCAGGGCAGGCCTCACCTCGCGGCGCCGTTCCGCGCGCCGAAGACAGCAGCCAGCAGCGATGGGTAAGGCGGGGGTGCACCCGCCGAGGAAACGCACGCCGGTGTATCTCCGCTCCGGGCAGACAGTCTCGCGGGGTGAGCACCCGCTTCCCGCACAAGCGGCGCCGGCTGCGCGGACCGCACAGGCACCGGGACCGCGGTGGCAGCAGCCGGCCGTGAACTGCAGGCACCAGGGAGCACTTCAGGTAGGGACACGGCGAGGCGTGGGAGAGACCCGCCTCGTCGCCAGTGTAGTGTCTGTGGGGGTCGGGACACTGGCCAGCATCGAACTAGGCCGCAGGCTTGGGCCAACTTAAATAACAGCACGCACACTGGATATGTCACTGGGCCAAGACCCCGAGCGGTCCTGAGCCCCTTTATTTATACCCTCTGGCGAGCCCGCCCTCTGGGTGCGTGGGTGCATGTAGAGCGTACGTGAACGGGCCGGGTGGCTCCGTCACTACACTACAGGACTTACTCGAAAATCCAGGTCTTCAGTCAAGAAAGAAGGCGGCTCTGATGTGTTACCAGAGGTTGTTCCAGGCTTTAGGAGCCAGGTATGAGAAGGCGCGCCCCCTGCTCTGCTTTTGTGTATGCAGGGGTGCGTGCTTAAGGCATTTTGAATTAATCAATGGCACTTTTTGCGATACTGAAGCACTCCGGTCAGATAATGGACTGGTCCTGTTGAGCAGTAAGTGGTATCTGTCTCTAGATTGCCTTTGTATCCCCAGCCCCCTGGTGCACGAGCAACTCCATCCTCCCATCAGTTTTTAACAGGCTTGCTTCATGACGGGGGAGGAGGAGTGGGGATGGGGTGGCAGCGACTTTTGAGTGTAGACGAGGTAACATTTGTAATCTGGTAGTGTGCTATCCTATGAGTGGCGAGACCGTCATCGTACAGGGCAAGTTCGACCTTCCTGATTTGCCAGTTTGTGTTTGTCAACTGTATTGATTTTATATTTTGTCCTGTGTCCATTACACTGTGCTCCCGAGTGCACCTATGTATACACGGCTGCTGTCTCCTGCTCCCTGAATAGGTTATGGGTGCACAAATTAATGATAAACTCTGAGAATTTAACCTGTTTCAAGGTCACTCGGGGAATTCGATAAGCAAACGTAGAGTAAAGTCCAACGTGAAGGTGTTCTCTGAACATAGCTAGGCCCTCATAAATGTGAAATTCCTACCTTATCTAAGGCAGCTGACCGAGCAGCATGGCATCTTGAACTGCTTTAAAATGATGTTGGGGAAAGTGTGTTTTTACTTGTATAACTTTTGTAATGTATTCGAAATGTTACTAACGGTCATGTTTACAGTGTAAATGCACTTATAGTACATGCAGCTTTTAGGCTGGCTACGTATTCCTTTTTGTCCAGTTCCAGACATTGCTTTTTATTTTTAAGAATGTGCCTGATTCACTTTAGATGGTTTGTTTAAGTTTTGCAGTTTTTAGCAAAAGACGTCGGTTTGTTTTAGAAAGCTGGTTTGTGGTCTAGATTGAATTTTGTTATAAGTAGCTTTCTTGAGTTGTGGGATAAACAGACATGTAACAAACTACCTTGGTGCCAGCTAGACCAAGAAGACGGGAATATCCTAATCTGAATTTCAAGCATTGTTGCTGGATCAACATAGTGTGGTCTGTACCTCCCAGTTCCAAGAAACACAACGTTTCTAAAGATCCCTCTGCAATCCTGACCACCATGAATTGCAGCAACGCCTATATTGCGGTGAGGAGCACAGTACCTGATAAATTCACCTGCTGCAGTTTCATCTTCACTTGTTTATGGTTTGTTTTTGCTGCAACTAGGTTTTCGACATTTAGGGTTCTGTTGAAGGGTTTTTCCTGTGGGAGTTCACTTCCATAAGGAGGTGTGAACACCTTGTGTTTTTTCTCTCTTTGACTTGCTTAATAATGCACTCATTCTTGTGTTCTTTTGCATCTGCCCATGGCATACTTAAGTATGTACATCATTTGAATCTTTACCTCGAGTGTTAAATTTGTCAAAAAAGAGCCACAAAAATGAAATTTGAATTTACTGGATTATGGAGTTCGCACCTTTATTGTGATGACCTGGGAGCATTTTTACATATATCATCTTTTATTCATAACACTTTGTGATGTGGTACTCTTTGTTATGGAATGCCATATGCGATCATAGAGATGCAGCTGGTGGGTATTCGAGTATAGCCTAATGTTTTGACAGGCGCAGTGCACTTGTTTATTAAGATCATCCGGTAACTCCTAATTTGTTTTCAAGAGACCTTAGTTGTTGTTATATGTGCAGTTAGGGTGATTTGGACTATTTTCATATGTAACTGAGTGATTGTTGGCATTCTATGTGTTCAATGGGCTATTTATCTCGTTGCTGTAGCCTTTGTCACTCCACTCCCACCACTCTCTTTCTGTGGTAGGTCGCTCCCCCACCACACAGCTCCGTCTGTGTGCCCTGCTGCTGCCCCTGATTGTGCTCGTTTTTTTCGTTTCTGTGCCCCCTTGCTGCCCCTGATTGTTTGTTTTCCTTTCTGTGCCCCCTTGCTGCCCCTGATTGTGATCGTTTTTCCTTTCTGTGCCCCTTGCTGCCCCGGATTGTGATCGTTTTTCCTTTCTGTGCCCCCTTGCTGCCCCTGATTGTGATCGTTTTTCCTTTCTGTGCCCCCTTGCTGCCCCGGATTGTGATCGTTTTTCCTTTCTGTGCCCCCTTGCTGCCCCTGATTGTGATTGTTTTTCCTTTCTGTGCCCCCTTGCTGCCCCTGATTGTGATCGTTTTTTCCTTTCTGTGCCCCCTTGCTGCCCCTGATTGTGATCGTTTTTCCTTTCTGTGCCCCCTTGCTGCCCCTGATTGTGATCGTTTTTCCTTTCTGTGCCCCCTTGCTGCCCCTGATTGTGCTCGTTTTTTCCTTTCTGTGCCCCCTTGCTGCCCCTGATTGTGCTCGTTTTTCCTTTCTGTGCCCCCTTGCTGCCCCTGATTGTGATCGTTTTTCCTTTCTGTGCCTGTTTCCCGCCCCTGCTGGCCCCGCCCCCTCACTGCCCATTCGCTGCCCCATTCCTGCTCCTCCCTCCCACCTCCCCATTTATGGTGGCCGCTAGCAGCGCCGAAGGCGCGCCTAAAACAAGCCCGTCTGCGCCCGTCCGCGCCGTGGCCGCACCTAGCGCCAGACCCCTGGTCCGGGCATCCCCGCGCCCGCCACATCAACAGACGCCGATACGACGCCAGCACCCTCCACGCACTCAACCCCGGAAAAGATCACGCCTGCTACCAGGCCACCCGAAGCGCACCCAAGGGCCCTTCACCTGCCGGAACTGCAGCTTCGCCAGCACCCGCCCCGCCAAACCACCGCCCAGGAAAGAACCCAACTACCTCAGATGCATCCTCCTCAACACCCGCTCCGCCCGCAAACACGCCATCGAACTCTGGGACCTTCTCGACTCAACCTCCCCAGGCGTCGCATTCCTGACGGAGACCTGGCTGAATCCGCTTCAGCCCCCGACATCGCCATTGCCATCCCCGGACGGATACAAGATCACCCGCAGGGACCGCACCAACGGAGTCGGAGGAGGCATCGCCATCGTCCACAGGAACACCCTCAGAGTCTCAACCAACACCGACGACACCCTCAGCACCGCTGAACACATGCACTTCCAGATCACACCGATCCCAACACCACCCTCAGAGGAACCCTCATCTACAGACCCCCCGGACCCCGACCACAGTTCAAGCGATTCCATCGCTGACTTCGATCAGCACACACGCCATCGCCTCCACGGACTACATCCTCCTCGGGGACCTGAACTTCCACCTCGAGAACAACAAGGACACCAACTCCACCACCCTGATCGACAACCTCGCCACCCTCGGACTCAGACAGCTCGTGACTACACCCCACCCACGCCGCCGGCCACACGCTAGACTCCATCTTTTCCGCAAGCCCACCGTCTCCTTCAACCACACCTCCGAACTCCACTGGACTGACCACCACTGCATCCACTTCACCTACAGGAAGCCCACCACGCACCACCGCACCGAACAAATGCCTCGCCGCTGCTGGAGCAGAGTCACGGAAGACCAGCTAACCACAACCCTCACCCTGAGCCCACCCGCCGAACCCTCCGACCCCGACACCGCCGCCCGCAACCTCAGACAGTGGATCGGCGACTGCGCCAACACCCTCGCCCCGCTCAAGAATCCGCCCAACAGCCACACCAGCAAGAAAGCCACCTGGTTCACCGAAGACCTCCAGGCCTCCAAACGAACATGCCGAAAACTGGAGAAGATCTGGCTCCACGAACGGACAGCGGACAGCTACGCCGCCCACGAGCGCCA
The DNA here is from genome assembly GCA_963921515.1 of Calotriton arnoldi. Classification (NCBI taxonomy): domain Eukaryota; kingdom Metazoa; phylum Chordata; class Amphibia; order Caudata; family Salamandridae; genus Calotriton; species Calotriton arnoldi. Next base: position 3,493,994 of record CAWUFW010000097.1, on the reverse strand, counting down.
CCCGCAATCACCATCACCTCATCAGATCCGCCAAAGGGCCTCACTCAAAGACCGCCTGAGACAACAACGCACACAACAGCAAAGAGCTCTTCAACATCGTGAAGGAACTCTCCAACCCCAGCTCCAACACCAACGACATCCAGCTGTCGCAAGACCTGTGCGACTCACTGGCCACCTCCTTCCACCGCAAAATCGCCGACATCCACGACAGCTTCAACACCACGACCGCCCCGGCAACCACCGAGACCACTGCCCCCACAACCACCAACCGCCTGCTCTCCTGGACCAACATCAACGACGAGGACACCAGCGAGATCATGAACACCATCCACTCCGGTTCACCGCTAGACCCGTGCCCTCACCACATCTTCAACAAAGCCAGTACAGCCATCGCGCCCCATCTCCGGAAAATAATCAACATCTCCTTCGAGACAGCAACCTTCCCGAAAGCTGGAAGCACGCCGAGATCACCGCCTTACTCAAGAAACCCAAGGCAGACCCCAAGGACCTCAAGAACTTCTGACCCATCTCTCTGCTCCCGTTCCCCGCGAAGGTCACCGAGAAAATCGTCAACAAACAACTGACCCGCTACCTCGAGAGAACAACATCCTGGACCCTTCCCAGTCCGGCTTCCGCAGCAACCACAGCACCGGAAACCGCCCTCATCGCCGCCACCGATGACATCAGGACCCTGCTAGACAACGGAGAAACAGCAGCCCTCATCCTCCTGGACCGATCAGCCGCCTTCGACACGGTCTGCCACCACACACTACGAACACGCCTTCACGACGCCGGGATCCAAGAGAAGGCCCTGGACTGGACCACATCCTTCCTTTCCGGCAGAACACAAAGCGTCCGCCTCGCCCCCTTCCGATCCAAGGCCACCAAGATCATCTGCGGCGTACCCCAAGGCTCCTCCCTCAGCCCAACGCTGTTCAACATCTACATGGCACCCTTCGCCCACGTCGCCCGACAGCACAACCTCAACATCCTCTCCTACGCCGACGACACCCAGCTGATCCTCTCCCTCACCAAAGACCCTCACACCGCCAAAGCCCACCTCCACGAAGGAATGAAGGCCGTCGCCCGAATGGATGAGGACCAACCGCCTGAAGCTGAACTCGGACAAGACGGAGGTCCTCATCCTTGGTTCCAACCCTTCAGCCTGGGACGACTCCTGGTGGCCAACATCACTGGGAACAGCCCCGCCACCCACCGACCACGTACGCAACCTAGGGGTCATCCTCGACCCCACCCTCTCCATGACTAAGCAGGTCAACGCCGTTTCCTCATCCTGCTTCAGCATCCTCCGAATGCTCCGCAGGATCTTCAAGTGGATCCCCACCGAAACAAGAAAAACAGTCACCCAGGCCCTCGTCACCCAGCAGGCTGGACTACGGAAACGCCCTCTACGCAGGAACGACGGCTAAGCTCCTGAGGCGGCTGCAACGCATCCAGAACGCCTCTGCACGTCTTATCCTCGACATCCCCCGACGCAGCCACATCACACCCCACCTGAGAGACCTGCACTGGCTCCCTGTCAACAAGAGGATAACCTTCAAGCTCCTCACCCACGCACACAAAGCACTCCACAACTCCGGACCAGCCTACCTCAACAGACGACTCAGCTTCTACACCCCCACCCGCCAGCTCCGCTCGACCAGCCTCGCCCTCGCCACAGTCCCCCGCATCCGGAGAAAGACCGCCGGCGGCAGATCCTTCTCCCACCTCGCCGCCAAGACCTGGAACACCCTCCCCACCAACCTCCGACAGACCCAAGACCTACTGGCCTTCAGAAGACTCCTCAAGACCTGGCTCTTCGATCAGTAGCAGCACCACCCCCCTCTTCCCCCAGCGCCTTGAGACCCTCGCGGGTATGTAGTGCGCTTTATAAGTAACATGATTGATTGATTGGCAGTACCAGCCTCTTTTATTTACTGATGTAAAATTCGAAGCTTTTCACCTTTTTAAAGGCACTTTATCGTTTTTGTGGGCTTTCTCCAGAAGAGGAAGGTGCTGCACACATCAGTCTGCTCGAACACTATTTTATGCTGTCAATACTGTTCTTACGTTCCGTTATTCAGTTCGCGGCGTTGTTGGCACTTTTTATTTGGCCTGGTGCACAACATTACAGTGGCAACAAGTAGGAAGTATTTTCTGCCCAGTTTGATTGAGGCCTTCGTCATAGACCCATCTTTCTGTAGCGACAAGATTCTCAAAATTAAAAACCGGTATTGGAACCAAGAAACTCTTTAGCACACCTCGCTCCATGGCCCAGTTTTTACTGCTGTATGGTGCTGTTGACGCAGGATTCTGGCTGTCCTGACGCATAGGATTTTCAAAGCAGCTCTGTCTACTAACCAGGAAGATGGAGGCAGATTGTGTGGGTTCAAGGCTAGACAACTAGGGTTTCTTTGGAGCCACCCAAAAGCTGGTCTTTGATCTTAAGACGTATTATTTCCAGAAAGTTTTAAGGAGACCGGGTCCCAGCTTCACATGTTTCCCATTGGATTAAAGAGCGAGTCTCCTATGGCTTCCAGAATTGGTGTACTTGACAACTTGTGTAGTCCGATCCAGCAGCCGAGGGAGTATCTGGGTTATGTAGCTTCTGGCCTCGAGCAACTTTCTTTAACGTAGTTTGGCACAGGGAACGGTTTCCAGCTATTTAAATGGAGTACAGCAACGAGTGGCCAGAGCTTAAAGGGCACAGGCCAAACAAATTGCTTTCTGTGCATACACTGAAATGACTTCTAGTGCTACCAAGCTAATACTGTGGGTAGTTGTTAGAAATGGGATCTCTAGTTGGCAAGGGCTTGCACCTTTGTCCAAGTAGGGACCCTTCTTCCTAGTCAGGGTAAGGGTTGTTACACTCGTGAAGTAACCCCTGCTCACCCTCGTGGTAGCTTGGCACGAGCAGTCAGGCTTAATTCAGAGGCAGTGTGTAAAGCATTTGCACATAACCAACAGTAATACAGTGTAAGCACTACAAACGGACACCACACCAGTTTAGAAAAATAACCAATATTTTATATACTCAAGACAAGACCAATTACGACAAAAATCCACAATACTATACTTTACGAATGAATGCTTGATACGGTAACTTCTTCTTTGCAGGAATAGCACAAAAGCAAAGTTCGTACGAGTCGGTAGCTCCGTCCGAGCCTACCGTGATGCTGAAAACCACAGAGTCTAACAGTTCCAGCCGACCGCGTCGATACGGGCCAGCAGAGTCGTGAACAGACTCGGTTACAGTACCTTTCTCGTGGTGGCTGGTACGGAGTGTACGAGCCGGTCGGCGTTCTTCGCGGTTGCGGTGCAAGACGGAGCGATGCAAGGTGCGGTGTCCCTCGATGCGGTGCAGGCAGCGGCTCGATGAGCGTCGTGCAGACGGAGTCGGTGAGTCCAAGGCGTGCGATGCAGGGTGAGACGATGCTCGATGCGGTGCTGACAGGTTGCGATGCAGGCGACCAAGCCGGAGTGCGGGAGCTGGCGTCGGACAGCGGTGCGAGTCGGAGCGGTGCGTCGCAGACGTGCGAGCGGTGCCCCAAATGCGGTGCGGTCTCAACTCTGGAGCCAGTTGCAGCGACCGCGTCGGTCGGGTCCGGTTGGTTCAGTGAAGCGATGCGAACTGCGGTGCCCACAGGTCACGGTGCAAGCAGCGGCTCGATGTTGGCGGCGTCGGATGTCGCCCACGGTGAGACCAGGGTTGCGATGCGAAGCGGGGCGATGCGGTCTGCGGTGCAACCAGGTCACCGGCCAGGGATGGATTCGGTTGACGGAGTCGGTTGCGGTTCCCTTCCTCTGTGGCAACTGAAACAGCGTTCCCGAAGCGGTACCCAGAGGCTTTGTGAAGTCTTTGTAGTCCCTGAGACTTCTTAACAGGAGGCCAGCTCGGTTTCAGGCCCTTGGAGATACTCAGCACAAGTTTGTAGAAAGTTCAGTCCAGTCCTTTCACTGCCCAAGGCAGAAGCAGCAGCTGCAGGCCAACCCAACAAAGCAACAACACAGCAAAGGGGCAGTACTCCTCCTGGCAGCTCTTCCAGCGCTTCGTCTTGGCAGGTTCCTTGATTCCAGCGAGATCTAAATTCATGGGGTCAGGGCCCCAATATTTATATCCCAAATTCCTTTGTTCTCTGAAGGCAGAGGGGCCTTTGCCTAGTCCAAACCAGTTCTGGAGCACTTTGTTGACAAGTCTCCGTCCCTTCTTTCAGTGAGCAGGCCAGGGACATCAGACGCACCACAGGAGGTGGAGCCAGCATTGTGGAGGGAAGGCACTGTCCTATTCAGGGCCCAGGTGCGACCCCTCCCACCCATCTACAGGTCGATCTGGCTATTCAGCCCTGCGCTGACTCACCCTGTCTCCTGGCATCCCCCAGCCCCTGTCACTCACATTCCAGACAAGGAATACACAACCTCTCAGAGGCAGGCTGGGATGGTTAGACAAGAAAATACCCACTTTCTAAAAGTGGTATTTTCAAACACAATGTTAAAACCAACTTCACTAAAAGATGCATTTTATCATTCTGAGTCCAGGCATACTAAACTCGAATTTCTACCATGTTCCCGGGGTCAGTTAGGATTATAAGCTGTAATAATCAAAACTGCCCGTTCTGGCCTAGGGGGAACAGGTAGCCTTGCGATAGTGAAAAACGAACTAGGCTGTAATTCACTCTCAGGACATGCCGCACACACCCGGGCATGTCCTACCTTTCGCATACACCGCACCCTGCCCACAGGGGTACCTTGGGCCTACCTTAGGGGTGACTAACATGTAGCAAAGGGAAGGTTTAGGGACTTGCAAGTGTGTGCACTTGCCAAGTCGACATGGCAGCCCCAGGCTGCACACAGGCTCTGCGATGGCAGGCCCGAGTTACATTTTACGGGCTGTTTGCGTGGGTGGCACAATCCAGTGCTGCAGCCCACCAACAGCATTTGGTCTATAGGCCCTGGCACTCGCAGTGCACTTTACAAGGGCACTTTACAAGGGACTGACAGATAAACCAAATAGGCCAATCATGGAAACACCAATCCATAACGCATTTTATACAGGAGCACTTGCACTTTCCCACTGGACCGCAGTGAGGAAAGTGCGCAGAATCATTACACCAGCAAAAACAGAGTCAAAACCGGGAGGTCAGAAAGCAAAAAGTCAGGGGAAACACGCCAAAAGATGCCAAGTCTAACAGTAGTTAAGAGGGAGCATAAGACCGTTCTCCATGTTAATGTACTGCATGTGGCTGTTTTGAAAGTGAGACAATAATACATGATGGGTTCGGTTTGTGAATTTATAATAAAGGGTCAGCTGGAATGTAAGTTGCGTAATTTTAAAAAAGGAGCTGGAGGTGTAAGCAGGCTACTTTCTTACACCTCCCATCATTAGGCCACAGTGTAGATCTGCCAGCTCCTGAAGGTTTCCAAGCCGTTATGACATTTTTTATTGATGAATTTTTTTGGGATAAGTGGCCGTGGGAGAAGGTTTTGAAAAAGATGATTCAAGGAAACCAGAGAGGAATGTTCAGAGGAGCATTGGAACTCTAATGTGCGGAGAGAGAGAAGTCAAAAGGAGACATTGAAAATGGGCTATAATGGCGCCATGTACAGACTGCTAGAGGAAGGGTGAAGCAAGGAGTAAAACGAAGAGGGGCATATGGGAGAAATGAGGCGAAAGCAAGTCTATTGAGATTCATTATTCAGCCTGTTCTATAAACCGATGGAATTCGTTACGCCTTTCTAACTTCCGGCATTGACAGACTTGTGAGGGAGTTACTGTAGCAGTGTTTCTTAGGACTAGTCTCGTGGCTAATATCGCAATTTTTTTTTTTTATAGCAACAAACCTTACGACGAATTTGGGTTACCTATGATTAATTTTCATCAAACAGCTGCACAGCAAACATTTTAAGGAAAGTGTATTTTCTACCTTTATTCTCTCTCTTCATAGCCCACTTTTCTCATCTGAAAAATCAAACTCTGTTTTGGACAGTTATGAGAAACGGTGATAGTCCGACTGTACGGTGAGGGGCAAATTGTTAACCGCACATTTCGGCACTTGCTATGTCTAGACACTCCCTCGCAAGGAGGAAGGTTTCATTAGCTTGCTGCACTGGTTCTGCTGTTGGCCAAGCATAAAATAGCCATAGGTTAGCTGAGTCCACCTAGGCCACACGTTCAGATGTTTCGTAAAGATCTCTCAGAATGGAGCCTGGCTGAAGAGTTATAAACCTGATGAGCACCAGAAGTGACGAATTAAACAAGCATTGTCTTAGCCAATAGGTCTCGCCTTTTGGACCTTATAAGTTTTTAGCCAAAGCTATTGGCTTTGACATTGCCTTTAAGTTCTGTTGTAGAGCAGTGTGGCTGCTGTGCAGCATGTTTAAAAAGTTATAATAAAGTGTTATAAGCAATTTTGTTACCTTCTATATAACCAAGAAGACATTATGTACAGCTGAACGGCCCTATTAAAGAATGAACATAAAAAATGTCTTCTAGTTTTTGTCCTTGCAATGCTGGCAACTTCTTCCTACCTGTTTTATTGCTTGTTTGTTATAGCTTTTTAAAAATGTATTTCAGGTGGAGACATAAATGGGAGGATGGAGGTTGGGTAATAGTTCCTGAATTACAACATGAGCACCGGACAGACACTAGGGGAGAATCAACAGATGCCACATTCCGAGGGCAGACTGAGGTGTGCTGGTGCAGAGGTGATGCTCACATGATGCTGAATGATACTCTGGTGATGCTGAGGTGGTGCGGAGTCATGCTGAAGTGGTGCTGCATTAGTGCTGAAGTGCTGCACAGGTGGGGCTGCGCTGGTGTTTAGGTGCGGCTGAGAGGGGTCTGGTTCTGAGATGGAGCTGTGCTGTTGGTGCAGTGCGGGTGCTGTTCTGATGCTGCACTGATGGTGGTGCACTGATGAGGTGGTGCTGAGACATGCTGAGGTGGTGCTCCCCTGGTGCTGAAGTGATGCCGAGGTGGTGTTGCGCAGGTGGTGAATTGCTGAGGTTGTGCTGCGCTGTTGGTGCTGCGCTGATACTGAGTTGGTGCTGAATTTCTGCTTAGGTGGTGCTGAGGTGGGGCGGCGCTGGTGCTGAGGTGGGGCGGTGCGGAGGTGGGGCTGCACTGGTGCGGAGTGATACTGAGGTGGTTGTGTGCTTGTGTGGAGGTGGTGCGCTGAAGCTGAGTTGGTGGTTCAATGATGCAGAGGTGGTGCTGCGCTGGTGCAGAGGTGGTGGTGGTGCACTGATGAGGGGTGCTGTGCTGATGCTGAGGGGTGCTGTGCTGGTGCTGAGTAGGTGTGTGCTAATGTGATGCTGCGTTGGTACTGCTCTGATGGTGGTGCCCTGATGAGGTAGTGCTGTTGCTGAAATGGTGCGGAGTCATGCTGAAATGGTGCGGAGTCATGCTGAAATGGTGCGGAGTCATGCTGAAATGGTGCGGAGTCATGCTGAAATGGTGCAGAGGTGGGTCGGGGCAGGTGCTGAGGTGGGTCGGGGCAGGTGCTGAGGTGGGTCGGGGCAGGTGCTGAGGTGGGTCGGGGCAGGTGCTGAGGTGGGTCGGGGCAGGTGCTGAGGTGGGTCGGGGCAGGTGCTGAGGTGGGTCGGGGCAGGTGCTGAGGTGGGTCGGGGCAGGTGCTGAGGTGGGTCGGGGCAGGTGCTGAGGTGGGTCGGGGCAGGTGCTGAGGTGGGTCGGGGCAGGTGCTGAGGTGGGTCGGGGCAGGTGCTGAGGTGGGTCGGGGCAGGTGCTGCGGTGGGTCGGGGCAGGTGCTGAGGTGGGTCGGGGCAGGTGCTGAGGTGGGTCGGGGCAGGTGCTGAGGTGGGTCGGGGCAGGTGCTGGCGCCCTGATGCTGCGCTGGTGGTGGCGCCCTGATGCTGCGCTGGTGGTGGCGCCCTGATGCTGCGCTGGTGGTGGCGCCCTGATGCTGCGCTGGTGGTGGCGCCCTGATGCTGCGCTGGTGGTGGCGCCCTGATGCTGCGCTGGTGGTGGCGCCCTGATGCTGCGCTGGTGGTGGCGCCCTGATGCTGCGCTGGTGGTGGCGCCCTGATGCTGCGCTGGTGGTGGCGCCCTGATGCTGCGCTGGTGGTGGCGCCCTGATGCTGCGCTGGTGGTGGCGCCCTGATGCTGCGCTGGTGGTGGCGCCTGATGCTGCGCTGGTGGTGGCGCCCTGATGCTGCGCTGGTGGTGGCGCCCTGATGCTGCGCTGGTGGTGGCGCCCTGATGCTGCGCTGGTGGTGGCGCCCTGATGCTGCGCTGGTGGTGGCGCCCTGATGCTGCGCTGGTGGTGGCGCCCTGATGCTGCGCTGGTGGTGGCGCCCTGATGCTGCGCTGGTGGTGGCGCCCTGATGCTGCGCTGGTGGTGGCCCCCTGATGCTGCGCTGGTGGTGGCCCCCTGATGCTGCGCTGGTGGTGGCGCCCTGATGCTGCGCTGGTGGTGGCGCCCTGATGCTGCGCTGGTGGTGGCGCCCTGATGCTGCGCTGGTGGTGGCGCCCTGATGCTGCGCTGGTGGTGGCGCCCTGATGCTGCGCTGGTGGTGGCGCCCTGATGCTGCGCTGGTGGTGGCGCCCTGATGCTGCGCTGGTGGTGGCGCCCTGATGCTGCGCTGGTGGTGGCGCCCTGATGAGGTGTTGCTGAAATGGTGCGGAGTCATGCTGAAATGGTGCTGCGGCGCTGGTGCGGAGGTGGTGCGATTCTCTCTGAATCACAATTAGGAAATCGGTATTCCTAATGTATAATAAAGCTCTTGGGTTTCATTAGCGAACCCTAGTGGGTCACATATAGACCTACTTCATGCATGTAGGAATCGGAGCCATCACAGGGATGGTGGCCTGCTGAGGTCAGCAGACCACTATGTCTGTGATTTTTGTTTTTTGATAAAGCATTTAAAACGAAAAAATGAAACTTCGCAGTTTGATTTTTTTCTTCTTAAGAGTAGGCTGTGGTCCATGGGAACACTTACTGCTCTTAAAAAATATTTTTATTTACATTCTCCAACAGGAAGGACCCCATAACCTTTGCAAATGGGTTACCACCAGTTTTAAACTGGTGGTAAAGTATTACTGTTTTGCAACCCGAATTCGGTCACAAAACAGAAATACATACCATACCGATGGAGATTGTTTCCTTGCTGCTGTTTGTGCTGGTGTTGATGCAGTCTGCAGGAGCTGTGCACTGGGTGTTTCGGATCTGCTGGTGGGAGTGTCTTAGGGCAGATTTGAAAATATCTTTGCCTGTTGTCTTGACTTGTTCTCCACTTATGCTCCAGTGGTCTTTCTTCAGCCTGAGTTCGTTTGTGTACCAGCTGGCCTGTGGACAGGTTCTTGCCGTTAGGTTGTGGTTGAGAGAAGCAAGGGTGTTGGCATAAGCAGTGATCCAGCTGTTGAAGTTCTTGATGTCATTTGTCAGGCTGCTTGTGTGCATGTGGGGGGCAGAACCTCAATCCTCTTCTGTGATGTTTTTTCAACTGCGGCTGGGGGGTGGGGGTCCGGTCTATGGTGGTGTGGGATGGGTATGCTGAAACTGAGTACATGGTCTGTCCAGGTCAGAGGAGCTAGCTTGTCAGATGTGATGTGCTAACCTTGATAAGCTAGAATCAAGGTCATTTTAGCAGTTCTATGTTGCTTCTGAAGTTACAATAAAATTTAGATATGGGTCTTTACTTGTACACTGGGAGTAAGGTTTTACTTTTGTGAATGAGTTGTTCCTAAGGCTTTCTATATCATACCTATATTTCAGGTCTTTGTTGCACCTTACATTTGTTTATTCAGCTATCCCACAAACTTGCTCACAGTTCTATGCTGATTACCTGATTTTATTAGAAGAACGCCACTTTCATTTTACAGCGACCTAAGTTTTTATCTTTGCCCATCTTTACTAAACATTTTTTCATCAGTATTTTGTATGTTATATCATGTGTTTTAGGCTCTTGTAGATCTTCATTGCTAATATCCTGCTTGGTTCCAATTTATTGAATGCGATAGTGTTTTGTTTCAATCGTAAACCTCTTTTTAGGACTTTTTCTTAATTATCTATAATATTTTCAGAAATGGTTCTTGCGTCTCAAAATTGAGATCTGTTAAACTGTGATAATAGGTTCATCATGCATGGTTGATTTTACAGTAATACTTTCTCACAGTAAATTTTATTCCAATTGCATTGTAGCCTAGGTTGTACAAAGAGCATTATTTACACAAGTTAAATATTCTGTTATCACTTCTAAAGCCAGATGAAGTCTCTTGGTGCAGAGAGCATACTGCCCGATGTGAGTGAGCATCAATTGGGAGAGCCTGATCCTCTTTGATTGCATAAAACGTACATGGTGCATATGACTTGCATCACCACAAAGAGGTGCTGGGAAAATAGTTTTTGCATCATTTTTGAGGGAGTTCAAGGGAAGGTAACGTTTATCTTTTTTCTTTCACCAGACTCCCTCCACTGTCGCAATACTGCCTACCCTTCACGTCATCTTACTTGGTCTCCTGCCACCTGCTTTCTCTCCAACTTGGTGCCAGGCCCTCTTTCCACATGTTTGACCACCCCCCGCCCTCCACCACCTCCTCCTTCACAGCCCCCGCCTCCAGGTTTTTCAGAAATTAGGATTAATTTCTAGGTCCCTGGGCGGTGATAGAATTTGATTTTTTTATCACCAATTAACTTTTGTCAGTTAAAACATTTCACGTTGGGCATATGTTTGCCTATCTTCTCAAACTGATTATTTGTAACTTGGGGGCTCAGTAGGGCAACACATTAATAGTTCTCGAATATGTTGGGATCACGTTTCAACATGAAAACACTATAGATTTGGCCTCCATTAATTAAAGAGTAGATTAGGATCGTTGTTGTGCTGTAATGTAGCTTTGGAATTTCTCTGTACTGTTCTGGGGTGGGGATGGTAATTCTAGAACATTTGGGGACGCATTTTAAAAAGCATCACGGGGTGCAACAGGTGCTTTCACTTCCTTGTTGTACTACTGTGGCACTTTCGTGGTACACAAGCGGAGGCAGATGTTTATGCTGCCTCTTCTGTAAAATGGATCGTACTGGAGCAGAATATGCTCCAGTGTATTCACGAGGGAGTGTTGCCTCATTGCAAGGGAGTGTTGCACGTTGCAATGAGGGAACTCTTTGCCATTGCACTCATGCCTTGTTACCGATGCAGTGGCAAAGAAGTTATTAGGAGATACACTGATTGTGCTTTACATAGCGGTGGTTCACAATTTATGCACGAATCAACGGCCGCCTTTAGAAGAGGCTATTTGGATTCCCAAGGACTCCCTCTAGCCCCACCTTCCACAGGCCTTTCCATACATATGAGTTAAGTCACTCACTGAATATGCCCGTAGGGGACTATCTCCATCCTGCCCCCTTGAATTGAGGCCATATATCTGGTCAAATGAAGGGTAGACAGGCGTCTTCAAACAGTCCTTCACTTTGAACAGCACACTTTCTCCACATGTTCCCTGTGCACCCAGTTAAGGATGCGTGGCAGTGCAGAGTGGGACAATACTCTCTATCTGTAATACAGCCCTTAGTCTACCATAAAAGCAATTTTAAATCTGTTGATGCAGTGCACAAAAGTTTGAAGTGCATCTCCTTGTACATAGTCAACAAGTGGAGTTTCAAAGGCTGTGCTAGAAGGAGGTATTGGGTTTGATCAAATGACTTGCACCCCTTTTCTTAACTATATGGTCTAATGTCAAGTAGGCTCTTCCACTTTCCCCGGGATATGCCTAGTTATTGGCACAAGGATATCCCTTGATGATCCACTTTACACCCTGCTTGCGCTGAACAGTTTAAGTTACATTTATTGACTCCATGCCATCCCCACCCTAGAAGGACTGGTGCATCTCATTTTGAAGAAAGGTAGGCATATAATGTATTCATAGCTCTACCTGTGCTGTTATTGCACACCTGTTATGTGAATCACGTTAAGCTCAGGAGAGGAACCCCATTGTGTTATGCAAGTCCAAGTATAAACATACTGTCATGCAATGGTTCTGGGAGCACCATTTATCTTACCATTTAGATTAAATCTACTCCTTGAAATTTGTTCATAACCCTTATTTTGTATATAGTTAATTTGACTAAATTATAACCATTCGTTTAAGAAACTGCTTCTTGGCTGTTCATCAAGAGTTATCTGCTCAAGTTGTAACTGAGGGACATTTTTAAATTTACAGAAGAATGTATTTATGCATACAATTGGTATTTCTACTGTTACTTGTGCCACTGGTTTATTGTTTGGCAGATATAGGCTGACCATCTCCTTTGGCAATGTTTGTTACATGGATCTACGATGTTTCTAGCAAAGGTAAATTCATATAATTGGTTGCTGGTCATAGACCGGAGTCACCCCATATGTGACCGATTTAGAGCTGTGAGTAAAAGGGTGAAGTTGCTTTCGACCCTCCAGAAGCTGTTCAGTCCAGCTTAAAACGTTCTTGTGTTCCTATATCACGTAGGGAGTGAGGTCTTCCCCTGTGCTGAAAGGTGCAGGCTATTTGACCAGAATCGGTACATTGACGCTACTACAGTTCTGCTTGTGGCTTTAGCAATACAGGGCTCCTAGTTTGAAAGTTTGTTATCCAATATTCTTCTGGAAGTGTTTTCTTTTGGTAAATGTTAATTTGCCATTGTTCCACTTGTAGGCATAGTTGTCATTTGACAGAAAAAAGACTTACTGCAATATTCCTCCCAGCAGGGGTGGCTTATCCATAGAGGGCGCCAAGGAGCCAACTCACTGCCTCCCTGTTCCACTAAATGCTTTGCATGTTACAACTTTTACATGAAAACAAACTATCTCACTGATCATTTGTTTGCGTGTAAAAGCTGTAATATTACCTTGTCAGGAGAAGAGGGCTCCACTAGCTGTACTGCGCATGTGTTGGACAGGTACTGTTACAGACCGGCCTCACACAGACACAGTACATATCTGGCAGGCTGGACTAGCGTCAGGCAGTGTAGCATGACAGATAACGGAGCTTCACGGCTTGACAATCCTGCTGCCTCTTACCCAATCGGAACTGAGTAGGTAAAAAAGGTTTACCTTGGTACCTTCAACCCTATTCCAGCTTCTGATTGGTTAGAAGCGCGTGCAACTGGTACTGGTACTCTGCTAACCTAGCCGGAGTAAGGACACCAAGGAGTCCTGAATCAGAGAGCCGGCACGCTCATGTCAAAGAGGAGCAGGTAAGTTTTGTGTTTCTATGAGTTGGTGTTTGTGTCAGGGAGTGCTTGCATATGTCTGTGTGACTATCTTTGTATGCGTGAGTCTGTTTGTGTGTCACTTTGAAACCTGTGAGGTGGGAGGGATTAGGCACGAGGGTTGGGAAGCACAGTGTATGAATTTGTGCCCACCACTTTAAAAGTTCATAAGCCTCCATGCCTTCCAGTACTTCGGGACGGGAAACAGCGTTTACAACGCTGGTAATACCACGCGGGTAGGTTACAACGCGGACGTTACATCGTCCGCGTTGTTACCACGCATGGCATTACATCGCAAGTTGTTTCTACGACTTGCGCTAGATGGCGCGCAACACCAGGGAATGTGTTGGATTTTAAATCCAACACATTCCCTGCTGTTGCGCTAACTGGAGTAGGAATAGTATTTTATACTATTCCTAAGTCCAGCGCGCCATCTAGCGCAAGTCGTAGAAATGACTTGCGATGTAAAGCCATGCGTGGTAACGCGGACGATGTAACGTCCGCGTTGTAACCTACTGCGGGGTAATGGATGGCGTAGTAACGTCATACATTCCTTTGGGACAACCTACTCCTTTCAAATATTGGCAATTTTCTGTCCCATGCCTAGCCTTCTTTGTCTTAACAGAACTGGCTCTCCACCTTTATTTACCAGGTCGTCTTAACATCAACTGAAAGAGATATTACAATCTTCACAAATTTAAGGACACCTGTTTAGCGCAAGCTATAATCCGTTATTATCTGGGACCCCCTCATTCGTAAGAATTTTGGGCTCTAAAACTAGAATTAGGCCTAAATTAACTGTCCTTTAAAAAATCTATATTTTCAATGTGTCTGCATCATTACAAATTCACCTCACTGCGACATTCTGCCACCTGAACCAGATTATCTTGTTCTATCATGGCACTTCTCTCCTTACTGATTTTAATACCTTTCAGGAGCCCAGATTAGCCAACCAATCTGCTTCTCCTCTAATGCAGTGCTCAGCTATTTATCTTTTGTGCAGTCATTTCGAACTCGATTCATACAGCCTTCTCCTCAAACCAGCCATGACTTCTGGGCCAGATACATGGATACAAAACCCTTCAGATAAAGTTGCACTGTAGTTTTAAACCTGCTATATCTTACATGGACGTTATTCAACCAGCCTGTTACAATATTTTATAGACTCCGCTTTGAAGATTTTAAGTGATTTAAAAAAAAAAAAAGTTTTTTTATTTTGTTAGCCTGTCCTGTAGCCTCGGTCTGCAATTAATTTGAATGTCCTTCACATTGAGCTTAAGGAGGACCACGTAGACGGATGATGCTTGGGATATACCACCTGCACAGTCATTTACTATTTTCATTTCATCACAAAATAAGAAGTACTTCCTAGAACCTTCACTTGTGTTAAACTAGTCTGAAGCTCTTTGCCCCCAGAGCATACACTAAAAATCTTGATTCATGCTTAAGTGACTGTCTTGAACATAGGGCGACACAGGGTATTGTTTTCTAGGAGCCATGCCCACATCAGTGAGATGCTGTCTGCTACCATGCTTGGACTCACCTAGAAGTCGCCTAGTTCTGTTCAGTTAAGCAGTAGTGACCTTTCCAGCAAGTAGCATGTTACCGTAAAGGGCTGGCAACTATCCGCTAGGGATTATGGAACCATAAGATGCAAGTATGGCGATGGTTCACAGTAGCAAGTTTGCTCTTGACAAGTGTTCACTGCTGTTGAGTCCTGGATATGTGGATAGCTGTTCTCTTCATATGTTCCTTCTGAAACACTCCCAGTATGTCTATCGCTGCCATTCCCATTGCAAGTCTGGCTGGAAATATTTGCAGGAATTTGAAGGTAATACTATGAGAGCAAACTCGGAGGGATTTTACTTAATTGGTTGCTTCGGATACGGAGCTGCTTTTTGCTGCACAGCGTGAACTACACCGAGAGTAGACCACGCTTTTTAGAAGCAACAGTGCTAGAAAGTCTGAGCTGGTTGGAAGGTGAAGCATTTGTTCTTCCGTAGATTGGCAGAGTCAGAGTTGCTTGACTCTGATATTGTTGGAGTGTGTGGAAATCCGTTTTGGGACAGTTATAACTTATAATTTCCCCCCATTCCTCATATCTTGTAACTGGAGTGTAGCGGAATAAGGTGTAGAATGAAGGATAAGTAATGGGAGAGAAATGTTAATCCATGTTTTTGCCTCAACATCTTTAACGGTGCTGTCTTTTGGTCACAACAATTTGAATTGTTATGCAAGAGGGGTTGATGAGGGTGGTGGTTTGCAATATATTTGTATGTGCTGTGTACCTGTTAGAATTTTCTATGCGACAGGCCGCAGAATGGAATACTCTGCAATAAATTAAAATACACTATGCTTGCTGTGTTCTGCGAAGTGGTGCTCATCGCTCAACTTGTGCATTGCACTGATATGTATCAGCTGTTGTACAGATAAAATGTTTCTTGTAAGCATACCAAAACCATCACCAGTTCTATAAATGAAAGAATTGCTGCAAATGAGCGGTGTCTTTAATGGTGCCTTTCACACCCATAGGGTACTCCTATGGTGTAGCTTTTAAGATGTCTTAAATAGGGGTGTACAGAACTTTAGATTACACGGAGTTCTGTGAGCGGGCAGAATCGGCACGCCGCCCTGCTCACGCAGATTTTTAGTGCCGGGAGCTTGTTCTGCGCTGCAAAATCAGCGCGACCGACACCACATGGCACTCCGGAAGACGTTGCTTCTTTGCTGCAGCTCAAATAGATTTTCTACTCTAGTGGCAGCTTTCTCATCGCGAATGGTTGTGGCCGCCCATGTTGAGAATCTCGCTGGGTGCTGTCCTAACGCCTGCAAATCGCGCTCGGAAACACCAATTTTCACTCCAACTTACTGTTGGTGAGACATGTGCATGAAAAAACTGACGGTGGGCGGAGTTCTGTTAACTCCTTGTCAAAACGCAACCCGCTGAGCAGAATTTATTGCTCACCCCTAGCCTTTAAATCGAGGGCGTCCTTTGAAGGAAAGTTTGTAGTTCTGCTATTTTTTGTACTTGGCATTGCACTGGATTTATTAATTTACTTGACTTTGTTTTCTGGCAGGTCCTGGTTTACCACAGAAGCCATTTAGAGCAACGTATATCTGGAGCAGCATAATACAAACTCTTGAGACGCAAGTGGAGGTGAAAAATAGAAGGCACAATCTCAAGTATCACAATGACTGTTTTATTGGCTCTGAAGCTGTGGATGTAATTTTTGCTCACCTTGTCCAAAATAAGTATTTTGGGGACACAGAAATCCCCCGTGCTAAAGTGGTGCGGGTATGTCAGGCCCTGATGGATTATAAAGTATTTGAATCTGTGGCGACAAATGTCTTTGGTAAAGACAAGAAACGGACTTCTTTTGAAGACAGTAGTTGCAGTCTCTATAGATTCACCAATGTGACCACACATGTCGGCAACCAGAGGGACAAAGGACATGGGCGTTGCACACCTCAGAGTTATAGGAGGTAAGTTGAGTTGCTCAAATCTCCTATCATTTTTATAGTTCTCCATCATGATTGGGTAACTAGTCCAAATGTTGGATATTACTTTCAACCTTAACTGTTAGGTGTTCATCTGACACAAGCGCTGTCCACCGCTTATATTTGCTAAATAGGTTGAAAACAGACTTTCAGGTAATGTGGCATATTTAGTTAGTGAATCAGACTGCCTGTAGTTCAAAGGTGTAAAATACAATGAATTATGGAGCAACATTAGTCCATAAGTCATAACCTGCTGTACCATCTTTAATGAAGCCACTTTGTCTTCCGACAAATGCAAAGTATGAACATGACCTTCTTTTCTCCTTTTGAAGGAGTACTCAAACTACTGGGGTTTCAGTAGAAAAAGGGACATTGCATTACTCCTTACATGTATGCATGCATGTAGACTCCTACTAATATTTGATTTTAAAGCAATAACTGGTGAAAACCTCAATTTAATCCCGTAATATGTTGAGGGCCTTAACAGTCTTTTAGAGACCATCCTGGTCGATCTTGGCTCAGCAAGATTTACTTGCCCCAGTCCATATCTTTATGTATAAGCAACCTCAGGGTACTGGAGGAGATTCAGTTTCACACATTCATACAAGAGTAAATGGGCATTTGTGTGAGCACAACTAGGACATCTGCATAACTTTTTTCCCCCTTAAACTTGTAGTTTCCTCTAACTCTTTAATCTAATGTAGTTTGATTGGCACATGTCCTTCCCAGCAGACTGCACCTTTTCTTGTGACCTCACTTACATTTCTCATGTTTTCCTCTTCCCCCAAAAATGCGCCAGAGAAGCCACTTTCACATAGCTGTCCACCAAGGTCTGGAGCCATATCAAATATTGCTCTTCAAGGAGACACTGGTTTCTGGCCCTCCCAATGGTTAAGATAAACTTTGATTTATCCTGTTTAGGGGGGCTGTGGGAGAAGATTCCTATGGTACTCGAGCACAACAAGATTACTGCTGCTTTGTTTCAGTACGTGTAGTTCACTGTAGCGGTCTGAGATAAAGGGAGTAGGAGGCATTATTGGCTACCACTCTGCCCTCTCTGTCCTTATTCTCTAGTTGTAAAGGTTGGTTTATGATTTTGTGCTCTTTACCCTGGTTTAGCAACCAGGTGTTCTGTTTCCACTGACTTGACGCAGAACTGCCTAATCTGGCTGAAATCTGATTAATACACATGACCTCATCTTCACTTTTTCCCACTAAACCACAGCCTCTGCAAAAAAAGACTATTGACTTCATTTGTGGGGCCCTACTTTTAATTAAAAGAAGGGCCCCACAAATTAAGTCAGTAGCCTTTCCATGATTTGAATTTCTGCCAAAGAAATTAAGTGTTGCTTCCAGTGTCTTAGACAAATAAAGATGCCGATTAATTTAAAAGGCAAAAGAATACACACCTTTACTACATAGTTGCAAGTTTTAATTCACACATGAAACAATATTGGCATAGTGTTATATGTGTAGGATAGCATCTAAGAAATTGATGCCTTGCCTAAATTACTATGCCTAGATTCTACTTTCAGACTGAAGCAGCCATCTTTTTGAAGAGAGGAAATAGAGGCTCACAACCTTTATGTCAAAATCACTCTCCTGCTGCTCTATATCGAGAGGGGTAACCCTGGTGGTGTTGCACTCTTACTGAAACCCCCGCCATGTAAAGATGAAGGTCCTCTGCTTTCTCCCATTTCCTCCCACTCTCCTCCAGCATCACAAATGGGATCCAGAACCTAACCCCAATGTTCTCTCTGCACCCACACCTCTATTCCTGAAAAATGTGGGGGCCACTATCGCCCCACTGCTTGCGTACTGAAGGTTGGTTGTGCTTTGACTTGTGTGAGAAATTTTAAACTTGAAAATTGTTTTTTGTTTTGTTTTTTCTCCCTTTCTTGTTACTCCTGTGCCCTGACCTTTTACTTTCCGGAAGGCTGCTTGTGAACCCAGTCTATCACTGTTCTGTTTATCCCTACCTTAGGAATTTGAAGCAAACCAGGCACACCCAATGTCTGTCCACAGTGTTGGAGGTACTCTGCAGTGATGGCTTACCCAGATCTTAATTAATCAAAGTCATCACCAGTTACTCTTCGCCCATACGTTCAACAAATATAGAATGGCCTCTAAACATCTGATAAGGACGATAAAAGTGATTGCCATATGAGCAGTTGTCAGCAATTTGATACAGTAATTTACTAAACTGTCTTTTTTACACTCCTATGCACCATGCAAATCTTTTATTTTCTTGCATACAAGGCCTGATTCACAAAGGTAAACTTACACTTGCATGTAAGTTTACGATTGCATGCTATTCACAAAGGGATTTACGAGTAGTATCTTTACAAGTGCGGAATATCCGCACATAAAAAAGCCCCATCTTTTTATGTGTGGAAATAAAGCACTCCTAAAGATACTACACTTAAATCCCTTTGTGAATACCAAAGAATTATAAACTTACACATAAATTTACCTTTGTTAATCAGGCCCATGGGGCGTGAGACTGTCTACTTTTCTTAGCAAGTTAATTGTTTTTTTTTAATTGTCATAACCACAAACTACCGAATACAAGTGTTTTAATACATTGTTTCTCCAGTCCAGCTTTTACTTTGTCATAGTTTAATTGGAGATCTTGCTCTGTAACGCTTTTAGTGTTAATTGCCTACATTATACTGTAGCATAAAGCTCCTTTTTAAAAGCTGTTTTCTTACCATTTAGTTTCATTTCACATCTGTCTACCCATCCTTGGCTTGAAAGTGGTCGAAACTGAAGTGACCATATCATGCTAGCTTTTTAGCTTTTCATTTAACATTGCATAAACCTATCTCTAAGCTTTTGTCCGGCCCTTCCAAAGCTGTCATCCCCGACGTCTCAATACAGTATATCCTATTAAATGTGAAGTGGTTGTGAGGAGTGCCTACATCAGAATTAAAATTGAAGGCAAAGTGAATAGGCATGTATTATTTGTCACATCTCACCTGATAAGCCAAACCGTTTCCAGCACTGGGAGACCTGTTCCTCTGTGTTGACAGCAGACCTAGAACTCTATAGGGTGGCCAGAAACAATCCCCCACGTAGGTCTTCTGCCTCCCAAATCCTTCTGTAAATTGAAAACCAACAAATCACAGCTGGGGCCACCTTGGAAATGCAACAAGATTTTAGAAGCAACCCCCCCATATGTTATTTTGGCAATACGAAGGGTTTGAGTGATTCTATAATTCTCAATCCACTCCTACCTATTGAAAAACCTGATGGTATTTGTAGCATCCTCACCGGCATGGGTACCTTCCTAATGACTAAGCCCCACATGGAGCCTAGTATAACACGCCTTTATTAGTCTATGTGTAACTGCAAACCCAACATTCTAAACCTGCATTCACTTCACTCTGCTCTAACACTTACGTCACAGTTCTACAGAGTCAATCAGATGCCAAAAGGGTTCCGTCATTGCTAACTCGCACAATACTACATCTCCAACTCTGTTGAATAAAAAAATCTAAAATTTTTACAAATATATACAATCATAGCTCTTTGTGCTCTGATCACACATCCCAACAGTGTATTGGGAAACTGGGGGCAGTCAGTCGAAGTGTCCATGATCTGCGTTTGCAATGTGGGAACAGTAGCAGTCAGAGGGTCTTCAATTGTTCTCTCAGACCCATTCTCTACATGGACATCAGTGCCTGCCGAGCAATGAGCCACATGGAAGAAATACGAGGTATCTCAAGTAATGGACTTCCCAGGATGTTGGGCAGTCACCATGGGTCCTTTGCTGTTTACAACATAAAATGGCTCCGCATCAGATTTTCGTTTTCTAGACTGACTAACGAGCACTCAATCTCCTCTAGTAAAGTTAACGACTTGCATGTAGACGCTTGTCTGTATAAGCCTTCATTTTTGTCTTACAATCCCATTCTCTTATACGAGTTTCTTCCTCAGTACTTGATCTTCTGTTGGTCCATTGAGGTAACTTGGCCATCATGGCTCTC
The DNA here is from genome assembly GCA_963921515.1 of Calotriton arnoldi. Taxonomy (NCBI): domain Eukaryota; kingdom Metazoa; phylum Chordata; class Amphibia; order Caudata; family Salamandridae; genus Calotriton; species Calotriton arnoldi. The sequence goes on along the minus strand of CAWUFW010000097.1, from coordinate 3,473,308 downwards.
CTGAACATCAGGGTTGCAGGGCTTTCACCTGTGAGTGAGAGGTCGAGTGGTAAGCTCGAAGAGTAGAGTTCAATACAGTTTTAAGGTCGAGCTTTTCCAATGCAGCACGCTGAACTTCTTTATTGAGAGTACTCATGAAATATTCGCCATGGCCATTGGCTTGTGGTGAAAGAGGTGTACTCTGATGCTTCACATTAAGATGACTGAGAGTCTCTGAATTCTCGACTGTTGATAGTTGGGCCGTTGTCAGATTTTAGGACTCCCGTCTAGAGAGACTTGAGAAAAAATGATCCGCACACGCCTGCACGGTCACTTACTAACAAAATATATGCAAGCTAACATAATACCAGTAGGACTCCAGGTTAAAAACGAGCCTGCCATTTTCGTAGACCTCCCCAAGTTCAAGGAACATTTCAGTTTTGTTGCCAACAACTGCACACACCACTGGATGGTGCTGGGAGTGGAAACGGCGATCGAACAGGTTGAAAAACTCCTCAAAAAAATTTCAGACTTGAAACAGGAGATTGCAGGAGACTCTGCCCTCACCAACGCCAAGGAGGCCCTTGCACGCCTTGAGAAAACAAAGATTTCGAGACCAATACACAGGCTAAGAAGCTGGAAAAACTAGCAAAAGACATTCGCTACTACGATAAGAAGGTGACCTACCCTTACCTTCAAGAAGACTATTTCAAACAAGATTATCAAGGACGGTTCACAGGCAGTTATAGAGGCTGCAGAAGGTTCACAACTTTTTCTTAATCCTCTGGATCCAACAGTGCCGGGAGTGACACGGAACAAGCTGGCACCAACTACCAATACCAGGAGAATTGGTATCAACCACAAGGTCGGCCTTTTTTTAGGAGAGGCAAGATGGAGACCTCCCAGAGGCAGGGGGTACAACTACAACTGGAACCAAGGTCAACAACGTGGCCAGGAACAAAGAGGCCTGAACTGGGACAGAGGTTGGATGAGAGGACAGAAGCAAGTCCGTTTCACTCCGGAGAGCCACGGAGAAATCCAGACCCGTCGGCGGGTCTACAAGTGGTGAGGAGCTTGCAAAATCCTGTCATCAACCTGTCCTCGTATAGACTCACGGACAGTGAAACAAGTGTTCTCAGTAAAGGCCTGTCTTTCGTGCCGACACCCTACCTAACCAGTTTAACATCAAGGCTGAATTACACAGATTTTTCAGGAAGATCAGATTGAGGTATTTCTTCAAAGGCTCGCCTTCACTCCCTTCAACATCTCATACGGGCCTGAGAGTTCCCTCTACTTTCACGCCACCAGCCCATCTGGTATCCAGCAAAATACTCACTTATGAGAGTGTGGTCTTAAGGGGCGCGATGAAGACGTTGTCCACCCGAGAGTACGTTAAGCACAACATCACAAAACCAGAACATGAAGCTCTACTGTCCCTAAAGGACAATCGGCAGATTGTGATTATGCCAGCAGATAAGGGCGGTGCCATCGTGGTCCAAGACACCACGGATTACAAGACAGAGGTCTTCAACCAACTTGGGGAGGGCGTCAGCTACACCAAACTAAGAACAGATCCCACGAAAGAACTTACCAGAGTGATCCTACGAATCTCAGAAAATGGCCACAAGCTTGGTTTCCTATCAGACCTTGAGTTCAATTTCTTGAACCAAAAACAACCACGGTTACCCACTATCTACACCTTACTCAAGGTGCATAAGAATTTGGAACACCCGCCTGGACGACCTATAGTACCGGGTTGTGGTTCATTACTGGAACCTCTCTGTAAATACATTGATTTCTTTCTCAAACCGATCGCAGAAGCAACTGGAACTTACTTGAGAGAACATATGCAGACCATTGGATTGGAAAAGAGACCAGCTCCCACACTGGTTCCCATGAACTTCATCATAGAGCTCTTGGAAATTGCTATGATGCGTAATTTCTTCTCATTCCAAGGGGATTTCTATTTACAAACAAAGGGTGTTGCAATGGGGGCCAGCTTTGCACCGGACCTGGCCATCATATACATGAACCATTTTGAAAGCACCGTCGTGTTCCATGAAAGCAATCCATACCACGACTGCATAACCCTCTGGAAGCGGTACATAGATAACATTCTCCTCATTTGGACAGGTGACCAAGCTGAACTGGACACTCTTTCTGTGGCTTAACCAAAGATCTACGGACATCAAGTTTACCATGCACTCGGACACCAAGTCAATCGACTTTCTGGATACCTCCATTAAAGCAGATAACCACCTTTTTTATATACTACGATATTCAGGAAGCCGACGGAGCGGAATTAATTACTACGATACAACAGTCACCTCCCTAGAGGATTGCGTGACAACCTGCCTTTCGGACAATTTCTGAGGATCCGACGGAACTGTTCACGGAAAGAAGACTACCTGACTGAATCGGAGAACCTCATGGGTGGCCTCATAGATAGGGGCTACCCCAGAAGATTAGTCAAGCGTGCCCAAAAGGGAGCCTGGTTCAACCCCAGAGAAACCCTACTAACGGTCAAGACACGCAATAAAGATTTGAACAACAGGATGATCTGTGGGACTACTTTCTGCACCCACAGCACGCCATCAGATGGATCATTAATCACTACTGGGAGCTCATTTCAGATGATTTGGAATCGGTTGAACCACCAAAGCATTCCTTTAAGAAGGGGAAAAGCATACGGGACCATGTTGGCCGTTCTTTTTTAGAAACTCCTCCATCACCTTCCATCCAAACACTGTGGCATCTTCCTGAGATCACTGGCCATTACAAATGTGGACATTGCAAGGCGTGCAAGCTCACAATCCATACGAAACCACTAAACTACAAACATGCGATTGACCTGAAAACCCACACCAACTGCAACACAACAGACGTAATCTACGCCATTCTCTGCCCATGCGACATGATCTATATAGGTCAGACACGCCAAAAGGAGAAGGTTCGGATATTTCAACATTGTAGCAGAGTGAGGTGTGGCGTGGCAGGGGCTCCATTGGTTGAACATTTCCAGAGAGTCAATCACCCCCCAGAGAGCATAAAATGGGTAGTTTTGGAGAAAGTAACCCTGGGCACAAGGGGAGGAGATATTCAACCAATTTTAAACGCACGCAAATGGATGCACCGACTAGATAGCATCCATAATGGGCTAAATGAACTTGATGCGAGGTGTCTGCTGTGCTATGCAAAGATTGTGCCTAACCCGACAGGGCTAGCATCAGCAACAACCTCTGGATGAAGCTTTGGATCAAAGTATGCCATTTCAGTAGCATTCTCGCTATCTTGTTTGATCTTTTTGAAGCTTTTCACGCATTCATGTGACCAATTAAATATTCTTTTTCGTCAAGTCTCTCAATGGAGAACTTGCGGTGGCAAAGTCTCTCATATATGTAGAACAGTAGCCGGCCATGCCAAGGAATAAACGTTACATGGAAACCTCTTGTGTGGGACTGGCAGTTGACAGCACTTGCACTTTAGCTGGATCGGGTGTCATGCCCCTCAGAAAAGATCTGGCCAAAGAATTTAAGCTTTGTCTTATGGAACTCTCATTTATTGCCATTCAAAGTCAAACCGGCATCTGAAAGTAAATGACACACTTGCCTGAGATCTTTATCATGCTCCTTCTGTGTAGCTCCGAAAACCAATATGTCATCACTGTAATTAATCGCATTCATGACGGGCTGTATCGTGTGTTGAATGACATCTTGAAACCGCTCTGCAGCTGATGACACGCCGAAACTTAGTCTTTTGTATCAGAACAGACCAATTTGTGTAGAAAAGGTTGTAATGTACCTGCAACTCTCCTCGAGTTACAACTGATGATATCCTTTATTCAAATCAAATCAAGGCGAGAGAAGACCTTCGCCCCATTCAAATGGGTTATGTCAGCGATGTGTGGACCTGGATATTGTTCTTGTTCAGTTGCTCTGTTCGCTTTATGCAGCTCAACACAGATACGTACAGCTCCTTCACTGTCCTTTTTGGGCACTACCACTATAGGAGAAACCCTGGGCAATGGACCAGTGGAACGTTCAGTGATGTCATGTTTGAGCAATGATCAGCCTCCTGTAAATGAAATGCGGTTCTTCTGTGTCTTTGAGCAATAGGACGAACGTCCTCATTAATGTGTAATTGTACTTTCATAGTCTTGAGTTTTCCTAACCCATGAAACCATGAAGGGAACTGACTATTTCATGATGAGCACTCATGTTATAGTTCAGGGATAGAAGTCCCATATCAGTAGCTGCGCTGAAACGGAGTAAAAAGGCACTTAACGCTGTATCTTGAAGTACATGAATGGGTGCTTGTACTTTCTTTTTTTTGTGTTTCATGGTTGCTTCAAATAAACCTTGACTTTTCAATGGTGTCTATGCAGCCCATGCGTACACTTAGGTATTCCGTGGCATAAGTCGTGGCAATGGAGATAGTTCATTGTATTTCTCCTCAGTCATTGTTTATCGGCGCTCCACTGTCGATAATAAAAGGTATTGAGCATCCGTTTCTTTAGTGTGATCTTCAGACAATGTTTGAATGACTTTGGTGCTTTTTCATGTTGGGTTTTCTTTGACCTGTATTTTTCTTCACAAGCGGCTAGTCCAATATGCACACATTTTTCTGAAGTAATCATTGACATTGCGCAACCATCGTCTTCACTTTAACTTGATGTATATACTGTAGAATTTTTGACGACGATTTAGATGACAATCAACTTCGTTTGGTGTTGATTTGCCTCAAGTGGTATAGTTGCTTGGCCTTGTGGGCGAGCGTTGCTTCTGAAGGGTTTGAGCGGTAATTTTGTCTTTGCGCCGTGAAACACTTGCTTTTTCCTTTGCCTTGCAAACCCTTACAAAATGGGTCTCCTTCCCACAGCCTTTGCAAACCTTTTCAATGGCTGGACATGGAAATGAAAATTCACACCTGAAGCATAACCTCTTCTTCCGTGGAGACCTCACTCTGTGTACCTCTGCCTTGCCCTGCAGCTTACGTTTCACGTTCGTGACTGACTCACTGTGGCAACATTTGTCCTCCATGTTAGCAGCTTGTTGATCAGCATGCTCCTCGGCTCTGGCAACCATAGGAACTCGCTCCAGACTAAGTTTCCCTCTGCATTTGTCAGCTAAATGAATCTGACAGGCATCAGTCAATAACTGAGGCATGTAGCTTCCTCTTCATTGAATTGAACTTGGTGTTTGATAAGCGCACCCAGTCTCAACAAATTCATCAAAGGTTTCACCAACTTAGTCATTCTTGACTGAAAATGTACCTTTCTTAATCTACATTCGGCATTGGATTGAACCTGCTATTCAAGGCTTCTTTGATTTGACGATATGTAATTTCGTTAACTCAGTTTTTTATTTATGACCGCTTTTAACTCTTCACCTAGATTCTTAAGGTATTTGATCATCTTGTTATCTGTTTCTTCTACGCATCAATGGAATCCTCAAATGTCTCTATCCAAGCAGTCCATCTGTTGCCAATATTCAGCTTTTTGACAGTATCGAATGGTGTTGGCGGTTTCAGGAAAGCGGCGGCATTATAACAGTTTGTGGAACTTACTTGTGTGGAAAGTAGTGTTCTTTCTGACGCTGCTTGGTGATCTTGTTTATGCACACCATCTCTGAGGCCTTGTGACATGCTGGCCTCTGGGTCATCTTTGATAATTATGGGAAGCGTGGCCTCTTTATTGGTTTACATTGGGAAAGCAACCGTTCACTCTTGCGATCAGCGCTCTCGGCTTTCTGATCCTCGAAGACCTCTGAAGGTGTTCTGAGCCCCACTCTACAGCTGTGGTGGTGTGCCGCTTCGGGTGTTTACTGCTCCATAAACACAACCTTGGGCACTTCTTCTGGGGTTACTTCCTCCAACACTGGTATGATGATTCTCTTTACTCAGTACTGGTAAGCAGATGGCGGTTTCTTGTATCTGAATAGCTTTGTTTTTAGGCGTCTCTTTGCACTGTTTGACACCTGGTTGATCTCTGCCTTGCAGCACTTCTTCTCGCAGCATTATCTTGCAATTGGCTGTTGCTGTTTGCTGCTCTTTCAAAACCTGGTTGATCTCTGCCTTTAGCGTTATCACTCCGTATGATGTATAGCTTTAGGTTGCGTTGTAGCACTGTACCTCTTTATGGCCTTCCCAACAGATTCTTGGCCAACGATGTGTAGACTTCTCAGTGAAGTTTTCATTATCTCTAAATGCTTTACATAGGCTGGATTTGTGCTTTTACTCCACATACGACAAGCGTTGATTCTGCATTTCGACGGAGGGACACGTGACACGCATGATTGGTTTGCTGGACCACGGCAAACTCTCTGGGAGAGCACAGTCTATCTTCCGGTTACTTATCCCTATCTCATCACCAGTTGTATCGTCCTCCCCAACCTGGGTACTCGCTAATGACTATACCACACATGGAGCTAAGTATAACACGTCTTTATTAATCTGCGTGTAACCGCAAGCCCAACATTGTAAACCTGCATTCACTTCACTCCGCTCTAACACTTACGTTGCATTTCTGTGGAGTCCATCAAGAGCCAAAAGGGTTCCGTCATTGCTAACTCACACGACACTACAGCAATGACCACTATCGTACACAGGGGCAACTTGTATGCCAATATTACACAGTTAGAATGATATAGTATGGTGATAGGTGACGCGATCTTTGTAGTTTTACTCTGTTGAATACTAGGTATAATTTTGTAGATTGTTTTCCGGAGTAATATTAAAAATAAGACTGGAAGTTTAGAATTATTACAGTAAACACGAGCACCTTTACACTAAAACAAGAGTAGGAACTATACAAGAGCAAATAATGAACTCTCTGAACTGATATAACAATTGTGTAACCAGCATAGGCACAGTTGACACCCATGATCTATATAATCATTCTCTGTATGCCAAGCAAAAAGTCAATAACTCTAAATGTGTATACCCACTGGTGGGTTGAAATTATTTAATCTTTAATTTGACTATAATGAATTGTATAATCGCTAGAGTAACAATGACCCCTAGTAATAAGTCAGTAGGAGTTTCCCGTCATAGACGGTAATGGTTAATCCCTAGTCGTTGATTGTTAAATGAGAATAGTGAACTCCACATAAATTGGTTTGCATTATTTGTTGGTCACTTTCGAATATTGAACAACATGAGCCCGTGGGGAAATTATGTCCTACAAATGAGATTAATTGTGAATGTAAAACCGCAAGATTGACTGGATACAATATGCGGCTGTTAGAAATGGGGGTCTCTAGTTGGCAAGGGCTTGCACCTTTGTCCAAGTAGGGACCCTTCTTCCTAGTCAGGATAAGGGAGTTACACTCCTAAAATAACCCCTGCTCACCCCCTTGGTAGCTTGGCACAAGCAGTCAGGCTTATCTCAGAGGCAGTGTGTAAAGCATTTGCACATAACCAACAGTAATACAGTGTAAGCACTACAAAAGGACACCACACCAGTTTAGAAAAATATCCAATATTTTTATATACTTAAGACAAGACCAAAAACGGCAAAAATCCACAATACAGTACTTGGAAATCTTCAGTTATCAAAATAAACTTGAATTAAAGTTCCTTGAAGTCGATAGCTCCGTCTGGGGCTATCACGGCGTTGTGAACAACAAATCCAAACAGTTCTGGCTGACCGCAGCGTCGCGGGCCAGCTACGGTGCCGGGAAGACCTGTAAAGCAGTCCCTTTAGAAATGTAGGGCGTCGGCGACCTCTCGTTGAGCTCCGAAAGCACAGCATCCACAGGCGTCTGTTCAGGAGTCGTCTGGCCCTTTAAGTCTCACGCGTTGCAGATCGAACTCCTCGCGGTTGAAGTCTGGAGCGTCGGCAGGCGTAGGGTGCTGCGGTGCGAAGTGCATCGTGCAGTGCACTCGGGTCGCGGCGTAGGCAGCGGCTCGGTGACGGTCCTCCAGCGGCATCGGTGAGGCCAGGGCTGCGGTGCCAAGTGATGCGCTGCTCGTCGTGGTGCTGGCAGGTAACGGTGCAAGCAGTGGCATCGTCGTTGCTGAAGCGCTGTCGTCTGCTGACGAACTGGAGTCGATGGCGTCGGTAGGACAAGGCTGCGGTGCGGGATGAGGACAGTGCGTCGTAACTTACGAGCGGTGCCCTGGAACCATGGTGAAAGCAGCAGCGTCTGTCGGTGTGGAGCGGCATAGTTTGGGATACCAGTGCAAAGGCGTGAAGCGGGGCGGAGTGCGGTGCTCACAGGTCGCGGTGCAAGCAGCGGCTCGGTGGCGTCGGTGAGACCATGATTGCGTTGCGGCAGTGCCTTCAGGACACTGAGTCGGCAGCGGCGTCATAGATGGCGTCGGGTTGCTTTTCTGCTGTTGCAGCACAAAACACACAGTCCCCAGTGCTGATGGCAGAAGAACTTGAAGTCTTTGCTGTTCCTGAGGCCTCTTGAACAGGGGCAAGCTCTACCTCAAGCCCTTGGAGAAACTCGAAGTTGTAGAAAGTTCAGTCCAGTCCTTTTACTGCCAAAGACAGAAGCAGCCACTGCAGGCCAACACAGCAAAGCACTCCGCAAAGTGATAGTTCCTCCTCACAGCTTCTCCAGCTCTTCTTGGCAGTCTTCTTGGTCCAAAAGAGTTCTAAAGTTTAGGGGTTTGGGCCCCACTTTTTATAGCCCAAAATCCTTTGTCCTCAGGCAGAGTGTCTGTGCCCAGCCAGAACCAGTTCTGTCCTCTCTGGTACAGCTTCCTGGCAGGAGGTCGAGACAGCATGGTCCGAGGCAGACCAGGACCATTCAGGTGAAAGTAAATCTCCTCACCCTACTCTAAATGCAGCCCAGGTCTATTCAGCCCATTCCTGACCCATCTAGATACTCTGGAGCCACTGCTCCTCCCCAGCCCCTGTCATCACAAAGCCAGACAGTCGATCCACAAACCCAACAGAGGCACACTGGATGTCTGAGCAAGAAAATACCTACTTTCTAAAAGTGGTGTTTTCAAACACAGAATGTAATAATCACCTTCACTAAAAGATGCATCTTTAGATTCTGAGTTCAGGCATACTAAACTTTATTTCTCTACCTTGTTCCCAGGGGCAGTTATATTTATAAGATGTTACAAACCAACTCCCCATTCTGTCCTATGGGAACAGGTAGCCTTGCAATAGTGAAAAACGAAATTGGCAGTAATTCACTATCGGGACATGCCACACACACCAGGGCATGTCCTACCTTTCACATACACTGCACCCTGCCCACAGGGGTAGCTTGGGCCTACCTTAGGGGTGACTAACCTGTAAGAAAAGGGAAGGTTCGGGCCTGGCAAGTGGGTGCACTTGCCAAGTCGACATGGCAGTTGCAAACTGTGCGCAGACTCTGCAGTGGCAGGTCTGAGTTACCATTCAGGGCTACTCATGTGGGTGGCACAATCAGTGCTGCAGGCCCACTAGTAGCATTTGATTTACAGGCCCTGGCACAATCAGTGCACTTTACTAGGGACTGACGAGTAAATCAAATATGCCAATCATGGAAACGCCAATCCATAACACAATTTACCCAGAGAGCATATGCACTTTAGCACTGAATAGCAGTGGTAAAGTGCCCAGAGTCCTAAAACCAACAACAGCAGGTCAGGAGAAAATAGGAGGAAGAAGCAAAAAGTTTGGGGATAACCCTGCAAAAAGGGCCATTTCCAACAGCGGCTGACTTGAATTTACATACATATGTTTAAATATATTATGAATGTTCTCCTCTCCTGGTGAAACCAGTTTGCACATATTTCGCACATTGCATTCCCCCCCTTGTCTTCGAATGATTTTAACTTGCACTACATCTCCCATAAAGACATGCGGCGAAGACAGGATGTGATGTCAAAACACATAAAAATTTATTTAATTGGTTTTGAAATACCGCCCACGCACCCGTGAACAAGGTCTCTGTGACCGAAATGTGTTGGGGCACCCTTTGGTTCTGGCCTGTATGGATTTTACAAAAAGGAAATAAAAGAACTAGGATTGACCCGTGAGTGCGACCCACCTTTCTGTAAAGAAGTTTTTTGTGTGTGTGTGTATATATGTATGTATATACGTGTGTGTGTGTGTGTGTGTGTGTGTGTGTGTGTGTGTGTGTATATATGTATGCAGCATACTTCGCCAAGTAAATCCAAATAGCCAGGAACAGACTAATACGGACCCAGTCTTTTCGTGCAAGAATTTTAGTTTAAACTACCCTGCACTACCTCCATGACGCGTTTCGGCCTTCAGGAGGCCTTGATCACATGACGCGCATGAGGAGTGTCCCCGCATTTAAAGTGCAAGTACATAAGCACGTGACAGAGTTAAGGCACATAGTAATAAACATAGAAGAAACTGTCAAGTAAGCAGCAATAAATTGATGTTCGCAGATTTAGCAGATACATTTAAGCACAATTATTTAAAAAAATCATTAATTCATGAACATTAAAAATAATTAAAAGCACCAACAACGTACAAATATACGAGAATAAAAACCAATAATTCATGGTCAGTATTTGAAAGTGCAAGTGCAGGATCAAACAAGCCAAGTGGGTATTGACTCCTAGGAAATGCATTGCCATCACATTTGCTGTCTTAAAATTGCAAAAGCAAAATAAATAGTTAAATATTCTTTAATTCATAAATACTTAAAATGACTCAAAATGCAGATAAAAAGGTTACGAATGTCAAACTATAAGTTAAAAGTTTCCGATTCGTTATGCATTTCATACCTAGGGAAATGTTAGTCAGGGCAGTTGGTTTGTATTACTTAAACGACTACACAATCCCGTTGCATCATGTGTTGTGCTAGACACTGCCTGTCTATACATCCCGGTCCAATCAAAACAATTCTGCCCAAAATGGGCACTTGGTCGTCCCTCCATGTTTGTTCAACAAAGTGCAAGTGCAAAATTATGCTGCCACCTAAAAAAGTTAGTGTAAAGTGCTTTAAAATTCAGAGGCATGGTGGTGAAATGTATCTAAGATATCAGCGCAAACGGAAAGCGATTGAAAAAGTTACAGGTAAAAAAGTCCTCACTGGAGTTGAGGCCCTGTAGCGTCTTAGTGTCCAACTCCAGGATGTACCTAGTTTCCAGTTTGTGGAGAAGAGCCTCCCGGTTGCCACCTCGTCTGAGCGGCGGTACCATGTCCACCACAAAGTAACTTAGATGATCCAGGCAATTGCCATGGACCTTAAAGTGTCTGGCGACCGGGTAGGATGCGTCACTGTTATTGATTGCCCTGATGTGCTGGAGTACCATCTTGTGGACCTTCAACTTAATACTGCCTACGTATTGCAGGCCACACGAACACTCCAGCACATATACGGCAAACTCAGTTCTACATGTGAGCATCTTCGAAATGGGCAACGGGTCATCATGGAAAGGGGTTTTGTAAGCCGTTTTGCTCGTGCCATACTTGCACGCTTTGCAAGTAGTACATCTAACAAATCCTTTCCTAGAATTCAGCCATGTTTTTGTGGTTATGATTTCTGGGCTGCTTTTGACTAGGGTGTCGCACACAGACCGAGCTTTCCTGAAGGATATGCTTGGGGTTTTAGCAATTGCCCCTCCTATCACCGGGTCATTGCGGACCAAGACCCAGTTTTGATTGATTATTTTGCGTAAAGCTCGATGTCGATTGTAGGTCAAAATCAATCGAGTCGGTTCAGTAGTTTGGACAAGTGTAGTACTTGTGTCTCCTTCATTCTTAGTCAGGGCCTCTGCTCTTGAAACTAAGCCCGTTTTTTTGATAGCTTTATCAACCGTGTCCGTGGAGTAACCCCTAGCCAGGAATCTACTCCTACTCTCATTCTGAGCCTTGGTGCAGTCTTCATCCAAGCTGCAGATACGCCTGATACGCAGCATCTCCCCAAAAGGAATGCTACAAATCAGGTGTTCTGGATGGTGGCTAGTGGCATGGAGCACTGTGTTGCCCGCCGTCTGCTTCCTGTGCAGCCTAGTCTCTAGTCTCCCATTGTCAATGAACACCACTACATCCAGGAAGTTCACCAACTCCTTGCTCATGTGGGCTGTAAAGTGTAAATTCAGACCATTACTGTTAATCTGCTCAATGAAATTAAGTGCCTGATGTTCAGTACCCCTCCAGATCAGAAATAAATCATCGATATAGCGATACCACAGTATCAAATGTTTAGCTAAAACATCAGCAAATTGAGTCTTAAGGACCTGCTCCTCCCACAGTCCCATGTGGAGACAGGCAGAGCTGGGGGAGAAACGGGCCCCCATGGCTACACCTCTTATCTGATGGAAAATCTGGTTCTGGAACAGGAAAAAATTGTTATTCAGACATATGATCATATTCAATAGCATTCTGTTATGATTGTACATAAAGATGGGTTTAGTACTAAAGTTATTTATTTATTTATATATATATATATATATATAATCTACTGGCGGTCGCCAGTAGATAGTTATAGTTAGGACCTATTTTTCCATAGGAAATCCGCGACATTCTATTTGAAATAACTCTTGCGTCGGTTGACGAATCTTCGCGAAATTTTCAAACTTTATGGCCCGCTCCGCTCCTACCCTGAAAGTTTCGGGGTGATTCGTCAAGCGGGGGCCGAGAAAAAAGGGGGTCCCAAAACGTGTTTTCCCCATTCATTTTCCCATAGGAAACTTTAGCCACGGCTACAGCCCGAACTGCTGAACGGAATTACACCAAATTTGGCAAAGAGGTAGTTCTTGGTTCAGAAAAACCCTTTTTGTTAAATGGTGTAAATCCGTTCAGTGGTTCCTGTGAAAATCAAAAGGAAAATCACATATATATCTATGGCTGCGTCGGATTCGCGCACCCTCCCGATCACGAGCTGCATGCTAATTGGCTGTCAACACTCCAAACCAGGAAGTGTTGGCAGCCATTTTGTCCCTCGGTAGAACCGAGGGACAAACAAGTGCGCAAAAAGGGGGCAGAGTAGAAACACCCTGACCCCCTAGGTCTGCTCAGGGGGTCCCACAAGGACCCCCTGGGCAGAAAAAAGCTTTTTTTTTTTTTTAAATCGGCAGGATGCGCTCAGGGTGCGCGGATCCTGCCGGGAAAAAAAAAAAAAATCGAAGCGCGGTCTCCCGCGCTTCGATGCAAATTTGCCCCCGGTGGCCCACGTCCCGGGGGCATGCGGGGGGTGGGTTTATTGTTTATGGGGGGGCCTCTAAGGCCACCCAAGCCCCGGGGACTGCCACCCCCGGGGCTTTTAAAAAAAATGATGGCGGGAGGGCTGTGCGCCCTCCGCTGCCCCGGGACCGCCACCCCCGGGGCTGTTTTTTTTTTTTTTTTTTTTAAATTTAAAAAACCTGTGTGGGGGCTCCAGCCCCCACACGCCCCGGGACCGCCACCTCCCGTGGCACTAAAGATTTAAATATGGGGGTCCGTTACGGACCCCAGAGCCCCGGGGACCACCACCTCCCCGGGGCTTTGAACAAGTTGGGAGGGGGGGCCGCGTGGCCCCCCTCCTGGAGCCAGTGATGGCCCTGGGGACCACCACCCACCAGGGCCGGCTCCTGCAGTGTCCCAGGGTGCCTACCCCCGGGACACTGTAGTTTGCTATGACAGGACGGGAGCATCGCGGCTCCCGTCCTATCATAGCAAACTTGGTTTGCATTTTGAAAGAGAGCGCAGGAAACCTGCTCTCTTTCAAAATGCAAACCCAATTGCTTTTCCACACTGGGAGCAGCATGTTAGCTGCTCCCCATGTGGAAAAGCAATGCCGGCTCGCGCAGGAGGCGGGGAGCCGGCTGGGACTGTGGGGGGATTGGGGACCCCCCCACAGTCTCCAACGAGAGGCCGGGGGATGGGGTCCCCGGGGCCATAAGTGGCCTGGGAGGGGGCCACGCAGCCCCCCTCCCCAATTATAAAAAAAGGGCAAGGCCGGCCCCGGGGGATGGGGTCCCCGGGGCCAATAGAGGCCCAGGGAAGGGGGGCCACGCGGCCCACTTCCCGTGTTTTTTTATTTATTTTAAATAAAACAAAAAAAAATGCTCAGGCCCCGGGGGATGTGGTCCCCGGGGCCAAAAGTGGCTGAGGGAAGGGGGGCCACGCAGCCCCCCTCCCATTAAAAAAAAAAGGAAATGGAAAAAAAAAAAAACGGCATCGTGCCGGAGGCCCCGCCCCCCTCCCTGCAGCAGTGTGCAAACGCGCCCCCTGGCGCGTTTTAAGAAGGGAAGTAATTCCCCTTGAATACTGGGGGTCCCTGGGGGCCAACTAGCCCACCATGAACCTCCAGTATGCGCCAGGGGCTGTGTTGCAGAGAGGTGTACAGAGGTCACGCCCCTTTATACACCTCTCTGCAACGCAGCTCTGTGGCGCTTTTGGAGGTACATGGTGGGCTAGTTCGACTCCAGGGACCCTCAGGATTCAAGGGGACTTAATCCCCCAACTTAAAACGCGCCACGGGGCGCGTTTGCACAGTGGTGAAGGGAGGGCGGGGCTTCAGGTGACATGTGTGCAAACAGGCCCCGTGGCGCATTTTAAGATGGGGAATGAAATCCCCCTTCAATCCTGAGGGTCCCTGGGGGCCAACTAGCCCACCAGGTACATCCAGAAAGCGCCACAGAGCTGCGTTGCAGAGAGGTGCAAAAAGGGGCGTGGCCTCTGAACACCTCTCTGCAACGCAGATCCCTGGCGCATACTGGAGGTACAGGGTGGGCTAGTTGGACCCCAGGGACCCTCATGATTCAAGGGGACTTAATCCCCCAACTTAAAACGCGCCACGGGGCGCGTTTGCACAGATGTCACCTCAGGCCCCGCCCCTCCCTTCACCATTGTGCAAATATTCCTCTAAAATCAGCCGAACTACGAATTCAGATTTACTCACCTGTTATCAGGAGAGACCTCAGTGCTGCATCTTTCAGCCCAGTACTGATCCTGAAAAGTAATTTTAACCGTACTTACCAGTAACTTGAATTTCCTTCCATAGGCTAACATTGACTGGTTTCACTTGGAAATTCTTCTAAGTGTGGAGTTTTGGAACTTTATAATATTCCTCTAAAATCAGCTGAACTACGAATTCCGATTTACTCACCTGTTATCAGGAGAGAACCCAGTGCTGCATCTTTTAGCCCGGCACTGACCCTGAAAAGTAATTCTAACCGTACTTACCAGTAACTTGTATTTCCTTCCATTGGAATCCATTGTCTGGTTTTCAGCAGAAAAGTTTGTGTCGATTTTCACAAACTACAAATATTCCTTAAAAATCGCCTGTATGACTTAAACGCATTCTTTCAACTGTTTACAGGAGATGCACCAGTGCTGGATACAGGATCCACCACTGAGTAAGAAAAAGTAACGATAACACTACTTACCTGCTAAGTGAATTTCCTCCCATAGGATAACATTGGTGATTCTATGTGAAAAAGTTTCTAAGTGTCAACTTTTAAAATACAATAATATTCCTTAGAAATCACTACTGTAACCAAAACGCTTTTACTCAACTGTTTACAGGAGATGTCCCAGGACTGAATCTAGGATCCAGTCCTGTGGTTAGAAAAGTAATCCATAAAGTAACTAATTGCATTTAACTTGAAATTCACATTGAGCTCAATGTTGCATTGTGTTTGAAATTGTGTTGCCCATTGCAACAACTGTAACTACTGTACTTAAAAGTCTATTGCCTATTTGCAAAGTATTTAAACTAAAGTAATTCATTCTGAGAAAGTATATTTTGTAATGTATGTAATTACAATGTAATTTAAAAAATAAAATATGTAAAAATAAATAGTTTAAAAAAATGTAGTAAATCAGTATCAAAAAATAAATATAACAATTAATACATTTAAAAATTGTCATTTACAAAACCTTTGAAATTCACTGAAAAAACCGTAGGTTTTAGGGGCGTTATAGTTAGAAATTAGCATTTAAAAAACCTTTGAAATTCACTGAAAAAACCATAGGTTTCAGGCACGTTATAGTTAGAAATTAGCATTTAAAAAACCTTTGAAATTCACTGAAAAACCCATAGGTTTTAGGGACAGTTATAGTTAGTTGGACATTTCACTCGTACAAAACCATAGAAATTCCCCCGTTATAGTTAGTTCAGCTAACTATAACTTGCGCCCCCGCAATGCACTGCTGATGACGTCACATATTACATCATTCATGACATGGTCAGTGACATCACTGATGACATCATCCACGTGATAATCTGATGCACCTCCTCACACCCTAATATAACCTTTGATACACCCACTCTAAATTACAGACTGCCATTCGCAAAACCATAGACACTCCAACACCAATAACTACATACCCACTCACTGATTCTTAGGTCTACACACACATCCACTCACTCACCCGTACAGTCACTCATACTTACGGTCACTCAGTACAGGACTATCATATGCACTCATACTCCTATATAGACACTCAAACACCGCCACTCATCCATAGAGGTACTCACACACCTAGTCAGTCATGCAAATAATTAAATTACTCACCTATACAGTTATACACACACACCAGCTCACTTACTCATACAAATACTAGCACATTCTTACGCTCTTATACAATCACTGATACAAGCACACACTCATCCATACAGTCACTCTCACAATCACACACTCTCGCTTATAGCTATTTATATACTCCAACACACATATATACTGCCTTTCACATATGTAGTTACTCACACATGTACCACTGGGACATACATTCACTCACTAACACACTCTTACACACACTTACCCACCCATACAGCCTATCACAGATGCACTCTTGAAACCATCCACCCAGTGAATCACCCACTCACACATCTATGCACAGTCGCACACACTCCACCCACACAAACACTCAGGCACCCATACAGATACTCAGAGAACCAATCAATAACTCATATAGACACTCATGTAGCTATTCACAAACCCATGCAGCCACTTACACAGCAACAGACAGACGGATACAGACATTCACCCAGTTTAGTCACTAACCCATGCATTCAGTAAGATACGTTTAATCACTCACTTATAGAGTCAGTCACGCACCTACTAAATCCTTCATCCACACACTTATACACCCACTCATTCTTCAATACACCTTTCCCTATATATTAAAAATATTTAAACTTTACAGAAACAGTCACTGGATGATGTCATCAGTGATGTCATTTGAGATGTCATCAGTGATGTCACTGACCATGTCATGAGTGATGTAATATGTGACGTCATCAGCAGTGCATTGCGGGGGCGCGAGTTATAGTTAGCTGAACTAACTATAACGGGGGAATTTCACGGGTTTTGTACGAGTGCAATGTCCAACTAACTATAACTGTCCCTAAAACCTATGGTTTTTTCAGTGAATATATATATATATATATATATATATATATATATATATATTTTATTTTTTTAACACTTAACAGGTAAAAGATTGTTTGATGAATTAATGCTTCCAGAGAATTTTGAGTACCCCAGCCATATATTCTGTTCGTAGGTTCTCTTTTGGAGACTCACAGAGGGAGGGTTGACGTGGTCTACAACTTTCTCCTAAAGTTTTAACTGGCATTCAGTCTTCTGGAAAAGTACTATAGCCACGCAACATGTCCTGTAGCTGTGCACTTCCCGAGTTTGGAAACATTGTGCTTGGGAGTAAATATTGTAGTTGTCTCTTGTGTGCATAGTTTAACAGTAGCAAGTGTGGAATACAACTGCAGACACTACCTACCCATCAATTTTGGAAGTTTGTGCCACTCCAGAGGTTGATGCTGATGGGGAACTATATAGAAGGTGCTTGACTCTTGACTTCCTTCAACCACTCTGAGCATACTTCCAGGGAAAGCTGCACTTGATTATGGGAATTTGGAAACAATATTACTTTACTGGGTATCCCGAGGCACCATCTCATGAAGGGTAGTAGCCCAGCATCACTGAACATTTATTATTCTGCTGTAAAACAGCTGTGATAAATTGAAATGGCATCAAACGCGTTTTTATGGTTTAATTCGTTTTTTGTGTGTAAAATGTTAATTTGGTGAGATGTTTTGTATTGGTGTTAACTGTTACGTTGTTTCAGTGTAAGTTAATGGGGAATATGTGCTGTTGAGGGATGTTAGTGGACTTGACAATGTTGCTTGTGGTTAGTACTTCGTTTTTATAGTGTAGGTCAGTCTAGGATTGTTAAAGATTCATTTGCTCTGCTTTCATGTGTATGTATTTTGTTTTAAATTGAAACACACACACACACTTAGCAGAAAGTATAACAGTTTTTTATTCACTTTTGCGCCTCTGTGCTTTAATTGAGGCCGAGCTCAAGTTGGTTTTGACAATCCTACATCTCTGGCTGTATGAGTGGCAGATTGTATTCCTCATGGCCCCTGGTCCCGAACGGCCATCTCTGCAACCAAAGCCACAGACACACACCAAGTGCACTTTGTGTAACTAGGATCATATTCCTTACGGCTAAAGTTCCACCTCCCTCAAGCCACTAGTGCTAGTGCAAGAAACAAGGCTGCTTGTGCGTACTGCTCAGAACTCATTCCCACTTTAATACCCGACTCCCGCAGTGAACTCAGAAAACTCTGCGCTTCAGCCAGATCCATTTATATTATGACCTCTTGCGTCCTATCAAGCAATGCAGTCCATTGCATTCCTCCAACCCTATCCAGGATCCTACGCAACAATGTCTATGTATGGCTGATTTAAAAAAAAAAATAATAATAATTTATAACCTCTTTGTAGCAGTCTGGTTGGTTGATCATGTTCTCATTACAGAATGCATCACTAGTCCTAGTACAGTGGTTCTTAACCTGTGGTCTGCTGACCCCTGGTCCACAATGCCTACTGAGGAGCTTGGCAACTGTTTAGAAAATTATTTAATAAGATTAATAAAATATGTATAAATAAAGGAGAACAATTGAAAATTTAAAAACATTTTGTAAATGTGACGGAATTTGAAATTGGAGGCTAAACATTAAGTTGGTATCCTTAGCTTGATTTGTTGGTGCAGTGCAAGTACAGCAACAGAGTACAGCATAAAAAAAATTATTCTGCGCTGGAGGCAGTTGCTATGGCAAGCTAATTGTTTCATTACTTTCTGTGACCCTTTAAGCTGCTTTGTCAACTTTATTCGGTAAGTATATTGAACTTTAACAGTAAATGTTTTCTCATTGGATTGGGAATCGAAGTCCTATGTCACTCTGAGTATGAGTGCCTACAACTCTCCCTGTATGAGGCAGTCTCCTAGGGCATCTGCCCAGTTGATGGAGGTACAAAACAGTGATGGATGGAATGCTTGAATTAATCTCGGCCACTGGTAATTACTTGGGGTCGTATCCCAATCCATCATTATTTTGCACATCATGTCACCTCAGTTTGGACCCAGCTGTATGCAAATCAGTCTTGACCCTGCTCCAATAGGAACAATCCAGCCCGAACAGAAAAGCCATGTCCTCCCTGAACCAGAACACAAACAGCCCAAGACCGGTTTTGCCCTAGTTATGGGCTCATCAGCTGGGTCCAGCTTGGTTCCAGCGATCGTGTGCACGGTACCCACATCTGGGCATACCTGTCCCACTTAGGGTGACACAATAAGTATATAAAACAGTGACGGATGGAATACTTGAATTAATCTCGGCCACTGTTAATTGCTCGGGCAGCATCCCAATCCATCATTATTTTGCTCACCCATGCCAGCTCAGTTTTACCAGTGATTACGATTAGTTCGAGCATTACATCCATCTCTGTTTTGTATATTTGCAGTTGATAGAGATGCCAGATCCTTTGGATAGATGAGCATGGAAGAAGAGTTAGCACAGAACTAAAAGTGCTATCGCGTGAGAGCCAAATTGTTGGAAATAGCAGTTGTATAATATAGTTTTTTATATGCAATGCTTGGCTTTCATTTGGTTTGACAATGGAAAAACAAATGCCAATATTTGTGTCGATATGATGCCCAACACCCCCAGTTCAGGCAGCTGTGCAGATGTAGACCTCCCGACTATGGGCTTAATAGTTGAGCAATGAACAACTGATTGGTGATCCAAATAAGACTCTTACCAATAAGGAGAAAGGTATGGTCAGTGGCTGGTGCAGCCTTATTGTCTCAGCCAGATGGAACGGAAATCAGAAATCCTCAGGGGCCAGACTAGTGTGCTGAATGTTTCATGTACATCACTATGGTTTTTGGAACTTCTGGGGAAAAACTGGCAGCTGCTACTCTTCAGTCTTGAAGTCCTGCACTGAATAGTAAGTTGCAGCAGAGCAAACCAGTGCAAAGGGGAGAAAAACCCTTCTAGCATAGAGGAACAGTATCTGATGGCCTTTGTGGATGTTATGCTACTGGCTAGTGTTATCTCTACCAAGATAGCTTGCCAGAAGCCCACTGCACTGTGGTCTGACGCTAGACAATGCTTGTCCAGCCTGAAATGACAACCTCCCCTCTGCCCCCTGGACAAAAACAAAAGCAATCCCAGGATGGTTTTCGCTTACATAAACCTAGTCAGTGATGTGTAACTGGAGTCCTATGACCCAGTGAGCACGGGTCCCTCGTCTGGCTATACCTGTTGTACTCGGGGAATCTGCAGCAGCATGGTGCAGTGTACAAGACCTCCCCACCCCCTCCAGTCCGAAAGAAAATGTAAGCAAATGTGGGTTTTTTTCAGAGTGGTGTGGCTTGATGTTGTAAGTTATTGCATTGAGTGTTGTCTAGATGTGATTTATTCTTGTCTACTTCACAAATCATAATTAAATACATGGCTCAAATATGTTTTCATGACTGCAAGAAGTGATTTGGTTTTAGTTACAAAGTGTGTAAAAATCCTTTGTTTGCTTTTTCAATAGGCAAGATGAAACCAGTTTATTTCACAACTCTCCAATGAAATCAGAAAGTTTAGAAAACCTCTGGGATAACTTGAGCCTGACACCAACTAACTTGCCTCCAGTAAATGCCACTGCTGGCCTACCTCAGAAAGGTAAGCAAAACTGTAAATCTATGCACGATGGGTTTGCAATCAATTTTACTGTCTCTTGGCCTGCTCTTCATTGTTCTCCTTGATTGAAGTTGAGTTAATGCCTTGGAGACTGCCGGTAATCTTTAACTACTAAAATATAAGATGACTCTCTCTTCGTGTGGCTAATCTTGTTCTACTGAATCCAAGTCACCTAGATAATTGTGCATTTTCACTACTTCTCCTCTTTTCAGCTGTAGGTCTGTAGATAAATATATACAAGAGGGAGACTTGTTCAGTGCCCCAGACTTCAATGCAAGTATTTCTCAACATTCCTAACTTGTTTCTACATGAAAGTTAGTAGAGATGTTTCGAAGATACCTGTCTACATACTTATTTAAGCAGACATGACATTGGTTGCATAATGTTTCTAGGGAACTGTAGTAATCTTCTTCCCACATCCCCTTCTCAAACAAAGACACATGAGGAACAATCACAAACCCAGGCAAAAGAAAGCAGGGAAACTACACAATACATATGGGTAAGACATACTACCACCAAATCAAAGATACTGAAACCCCACTACCCTAACACAAAATTCCCTAGCAACCAGGTGTACTGTGACACCGTCTTACCACCACCAGATTATTACACATATCATGGCAGTTCCCGACAACCTGAGCTTCTCTGACTATCTCTCACCAGCTGTACTTGCTTAAAAGTCTCAATCCATCACCATCCACCCTGAACAAGACCCAGATTCCTTTATCCAGCACCGGGTGACTTTCATCTCCTTTCTGGAACTGAACAACTCTTCTCAGGTTCCACGTCTGACCATTTTCCAACTTCACCCAGTTTCGTCCAACAACCATCACTCCGTAGGGCCCCCGAAACTTCGACAAACCTGGTCTCACTCCACCAGGCTTAACCTTCAACCAGTCTCACACACCAATCATGCCTTCACTTTGACCTCCATCCACATTTCTTACCACCTTCACACTACATCCTTCCTTCAACCATGAAGGAACCAACTTGGTCCCTGGTTTCCTGCCCCTCATCTCGAAGGGAGCTTTCCTATTGACCGCATTAGAAGTGGTCCGATACGCCTACAACATGTCCTTTACTGCATTCTGCACACTCAGCCCTGCCTTACTGGCTAATTCCATAGTCTCTTTGATCAAGCTGTTCACCCTTTCCACTTGACCATTACCTTTAGGGTTATAAAATTACGTGCAAAGATGCTTCACACCAACACCTTCCAGACATTTCTCCATTTCGTAGGAAGTGAGCTGCGTGAGGTTCTAGGAAGTTTTGAAGGTATACCTTCTCTCTTAAAAATCTCTTCTAGCATTGCAGTGGTGGACTGTGTTCACATTCCTCATAAACGCCACTTCAAACCACCTCAAGTTGGCATATACTAGTATAGCAGCAAACCTCTCAAGTTCAGGCAAAAATTAAAAAGGCCCAATAAAATCTAGGCTATTCTTTTCCCACAAAATCTGCCTCTGACATATGTTGTTGATCTTTCTTGACACCCAATCCTACTTTCAACCTCTTCTCCGAATTTTTACATGCCACACACCTCTCTACCAATTGCTTGACTTCCCAGCCCAATTGGGCCGCCAAAAATTCTCCTTTAATCTCTTCAGCATAAAAGTCTGCCCCATGTGAACTTCGTATGCTAACTGCACAAGTTTATTCCTTAGTGCTCCTGAAGGTACAAACCTTTCACACTCACAATGAGTTTGTTCCTACTTAAAGACAATTCCTCAACCACCTTATAAGGTTTGATGGCATCTGAAACGTACTCGCCCTCCAAACATCTCCCTTAATCATTCTCGTCACCGCCTTTAGTTCCTCACCCTCACTAATGGCTTTCGTCCACTCTTCCATTGAAACTATTCCACGCACATCTTCCACCACATCCGCTATAACCTCTATGTCCAGGTCACCTTCAACAACCGCTTTATCGGGCATCCTCGATGGGCAGTCTGCCACTTTGTTCTTCCAACCAGGAAGAAACTCAGTACTACAGTCAGTCTTGCATTTTGACTGCCAACCTAGCTAAGCGTCCTGAGCAATTATTGGTCCCATTTGGTCCCAACACCTTAAGCAATGGTTTATGATCTGTCCTGAGTGTTATCTTCATCCCCCAAATGAAGGTGCGAAAGTGATTGGCCGCCAATGCTCCCACTCCGTGACAGAGTAATTCCTCTCTGACTCTGTCAATGAGCGAGACGCAAATGCTGCGGTCCTTGCACCTTCCCATGTATTTCACAGCCCCAATGCTGACAACACTGGCATCTAGTTAGTACAGTTTTCAAATCACATTGAAACGGAACCAATATGTCAGCATTCGAAATAACATGCTTAATTTGCTCAAAAGCTGTTTTTTTTTTTTTTTAAATCTCCCAACTCAAATTCCCCTCCCCCCCACCCGCCCTCAACAACACTCTCAATTTTACCCGCAAAATCTCTCACAAACTTAGAGTAATATTCCACAAGTCCCATGAAAAAACACAACTTGTCGATATCATCAGGGGTCTCTGCATTCACTATGGCACTCACAAGATTCATTTTTGGGTCTTGTCCCTCCCCCAGGAATGAGATACCCCAAATATTCAACCTGTTGCACTAAACATTTACACTTCTCTTTCCGTAGGGTGAGATCTGCATCCAATTATTGAGACAATACTTTGCGTAAAGTGCTATTATGAGTATCAATACTGGCCCAAACGATCAATATATCATCTTAAAAGGAGAATGCATTGTTGACCTCAAACAACACATTGGATACTGAGGCTCGTGAAAGTGCCGACCGGTAGTCATGCTCACACCATAGTACCCCAAACATGCCAACAATTTAACAAACATTGGCCACAAATCCCAGTTTAATGCAGAAAACACTTGCAGTTACTAGTAGGTGCACAGGTTGGGCTAGCACAGCACACACAAGCGAACTTGCTGGAGCAGGACTACTGCACTGGTGGGAATATGCGGCACATGATTTCTCTGCAGGTGATGACCGTAGTCTGATCACAGGTGCCTGGCTCTCCCATCCCGTCGCCAAAATATGTAGTAATCTTCTTCCAAACACAACTGGAGACTTCTGTTGTAACCACGCTTCAACTTTATTCTCAGGTGAAAACCTTTGTCTGACAAGCCAGACGCCAACAGCTTCTTCCTCCGTCCTCCCAACTGCCACAGAACCTTGCTATGTCACAAGGCCCTTTTCTTACATAAATGCATTCCATCCCCTTAAGATGCTGCAGGCATGAACACAAAAGCCCAACTCAATGTAACACATTATAATCTATCCCCTTATCTTCAACATTATAGCAGGAACCCCATATATATGGAGATAGAACCTAGAGATGTCTAGGTTCTCGGATACAGGCAGACTATTTTTTTTTTTTTTTTTTTTTTTTAAACTTGAGTTTCAAGGGGCAAACACTGTCTGTTTACACCCTTTAGACAGGACCTTCTAAGACTTAGTGGAGAGCTGGTTTTCCTTCTCCCATCAGCTCTTCAGGCGGCTGGTGGTACTCTAGTCGACCTTGGGTCCGCAAACTGCAAGACAATAAATCTCCCAACTGTCCTGTATTTGAATTATTTTGTACCAACTGTAAGAGAACTCTGTAGCCATGGTGCATTACTAGTCTGCTGGTTGCATCAGGGTTGGGGTGATGGCGGGATAGGCAGATGGTTGTCTTGTAGTAAAGCTGATCAGTGGGCATTCTCCCCAGGACTACAATAGAGTAACTTGCTAACAGTACTATTTGCTACTTTCACAGATGGTAATCTTCAATTTTTTTTGTGTAAACTTGTTTTTATTAGCATTTAAGATAAACTCACAATCCAGTTCTCAGTGCTACTGTTAACCATGTTTCACATTGTTATATCATATCCGTCTAATCCACAATCTGTATCGGTTATACAGCACCCATTATTACTCTCTGCACAGTCCGGCCAAGGTAGTGGTAGGAACATTGCATGTGGCCACGGGTAACAATTGTAAGGCAGAACAGTATCTTCATGATCTAACCTCTCGTGCTTTCCGCTTAAAGTTACAGTGCTCTGAGATGTTTGCTAAGCCACCAATGCACAAGACTGGATTCCGACTCCTAAAAGCTTATTCCTAGCAGCACACATTTCGGACCTGCACACGAGCAGCGCGCTTGCAACTGAGAACAGAATATCTATTATAAAAATAATGAAGTTAGGAAAGGGGAGGCAAGAAGGCGCCGACGAGAAGGAAGAGAGAGTGTGGGGTATGGCGGGAGGGGGGGCAAAGGGAGTCAAACGCTGCCAGGAAGGCGATTCACAAAGGTGCAGACACTACAGCATCTAGCGTCGCAGGTTGTCCCTTATGGCCCATGAGTAAGAATCAGGGTCTACTATGACGAAGGGAATGTTGGCGCTCTCGGGCTCTGAGGGGGGGAGGTCATCCGGGGTACCTTTTGAGTTGGTCTGTCTGCAGGCTTCCAGAGACTTTCTGGGTCTGAGGGGTACACTGCGTCCTCAAAGAGGCGCAGGGCTCGCAATCTCGGTGGTTGCAGTCTAGCATGCTCCAGTCGGCTTGGGTAATCCACCAGTGGTTTCTATAATTTTAGTAAATTTAGTGTCCTGGAGTTGCAGGCGTGCTGTGAGAAGCTCCATTGCCACTGTGTGCCACAGGCGGGTAAACCATACGTTAATCGGCGGCGTTTCTGCCTTTTTCCAATAGAGAGCAATGATTTGTTTAGCCGCTCTAAGCATATGGAGGCTGAGGTGCTGGTCTCGGCGGGTCATGGCACGCAGGTTCACCGGCCTAGGACCATCGTAAGCGGGTTCTCAGGTAGCGGGTAGCCTAATACCGGTCGAATATGACTGAGAACTTCCTTCCAGTAGCTGGTCAAGAGTGGGCATGTCCACCAAATGTGTAGAAAATCCCCCGGGGCGCTGGTGCAATGCCAGCATAGAGGCGAAGAAGTGGGGAACATTATATGTAACCTGTGTGGAGTGTCGTACCATTGTGTCATTACCTTATAGGCTGATTCCTGTTGGGGTATGCTACGGAAGGTCTTCGGAATGTCACGCCACAAGTGCTCCCATTGGGTGGGCGCGATGTCGGTGTCGGGTACAAACTGCCACCGCGCCTGGTAGGGGTGCGGAGCGGTTCGTTGTGAATGTTGGAGAACTTGGTATGTACGAGATAGGAGTCCCCTAGAGTTATCGAATGCACGTACCAGCCGTTCAAACGAGGTGAGGGGTCGGGTGGCCGCTCGTGTCAGCGAGGACGATTGCATCCAGTGTCGAAGTTGGATATACTGAAACCTCGCGCCCTCCAATAACGAAGTCCCGCTTACATTGTTCAAAAGTTTTAAAGGTATCCCCCGCGAAGAGATCACAAATTGTCCTACATCCCCCTTCCGTCCAGTCTGAGAAATAGGGCGGGTGGAGGGCTGGCGGAAAATGAGTTACGAGCGATAGGGGTGTGGGGAGACTGGAAGGATGTGAGGCCTTTGCGTGTTGCCAATTTATCCCATATCTCGAGCACCGTCTTGGTAGGGACCGCGATATAGGCGCTTCGGGAGCGCGCGTCACGAGAGAGCCACCCGAGGTCCCAGATGGGGCGACCGGTCACTTCTCTGTCCATATGGAACCAGACTTTCTCGCTTTCCCATGCCATCCACTCCGATATGAAGCGGAGGTGCGACGCCCCATAATATTCCAACAGGTTGGGACAGGCCAACCCTCCCCTGTCACGTGGGAGCATGAGTATTTTACTAGAGAACCGCGGCCTATTTCCTCCCCAGATGAACGCGCTTAGTTCACGCTGAAGGCCCTGAATTTGATGTTCCGGGATGGGCGTGGGTAGCGTCTGGAAAAGAGAGTATCTTTGGGAGGATCGACATTTTGACCGTGTTCAGACGCTCCAGCCAGGAAAGTGGTAGGGACCTCCATGCTCATAAGTCCGCTACTACTGCAGTTTTACACTCCTGCCAATTGGCTTGGGACCATGTGGCAAGACTAGGGGTCAGATTAAGCCCCAGGTATCGGATGGAGTGAGAAGCCCATTGGTAGGGAACGAGAGCTTGCAGCACGGCAACCTCTTCCGCAGGGATCGTGAGGTTGAGAGCCCATGATTTAGCATGGCTAATTTTAAGTCCCGAAACCCGTTCAAATGATTGGAGCAGCTTGTGCACGGCAGGCAGAGAGGAACGTGGGCTTGACAGTGTGAGCAGAAGGTCGTCCGCAAACAAGGCTATTTTGTGGTCCAGGCCCCCAAGTTTGATGCTGTGAACGTCAGGGGATTGGCGGATCATGATGGCGAGTGGCTCCACTACGAGAGCAAATAGGAGAGGCGATAGGGGGCACCCCTGTCTGGTGCCCCTGCAGATAGTGATGGGTTGGGTGAGCTGCCCATTGACCCGCACCCGAGCCAGCGGGTCGTTGTAAGGAGCCATAATGCGAGCGATCATCTGCGAACCTAGCCCTATTTTCTGCAGGACAGCTCGGAGAAATACCCAGTCTACTCGGTCGAATGCCTTCTCAGCATCGAGCGATAGTAAGTAGGAGGGTATCTTCCAGTGGTGAGACTTTCCGACCAAGTGTGCTACGCGGCGCACGTTGTCCGCCCCTTGGCGTTGTTGAATAAAGCCCACTTCATTTTTTTTGTAACCTGGGATTGTAAGAGATGGATTTGGCTTCTAAATAAGCTCCCAGTTTTCCATTTTTACTGATTTTTACATGAATACAGACAAACAATGTGTTTCCGGTCTGTATTTATTTCTAAAAGCAGAAAAATACTGAAAATGGTGCTTCTTGTCTGTCATGCTCCATGTTGTCAGTTGTAGGTTTCCAGGCCAACAGCTGAGCAGATAGACCACATGAGTTTAAAAACAAGATGAAATGACCTTAAATACAGGCTTTTGTGAACATATTTATAATATAATGCTAATATTTACCCGTGGGTGTAGTGTTTTGTTATATTTGGCTGCTTAATTTGCTAAAACGCAAAAGTATCAAAGTATGAATGCATGTTGATTAGTTAAATAAATGTTGAAATAAATATGGATAACTACAGACGGAAATGTTAAAAAGATAAATACCATAAAACCGGAAGCCCTATTTATAAACTGATATACTATTATGCCAACAAAAGCTTTCACTGCAAACAATAACAAAATTGACTGCTGTAACCTTGCATGGCATTGTCAGAAGCACTACAAAAAGGCCTGGCTGCCAATGTCAGAGCAACTTGGAAAATCTAGATATGCAAGTTTCTTGGCACGTAAATAGTAAGACAAACATCTGCTGGAAAGTTGTATTGTTCCAAAGGAAAACAAAACACCCATTACGCATAGTCCAGTTAATGTTCATCAGCTTCAAAAAGTCTTTACTCTTAGTGTGCAAATATATCCTTTAGTTGTAACCAATGCAAACATCAGAAATCTGAAGGTAAGCTGCCTCGCCAGATTTCACTTACTACTGAACTGCTACTTTACTGTGATTACCTCAAAATGCTACAAGGTCACTGGACTGAAGAACTGCAGGTGAGAACTGGAAAAACATTAGAACAGACTTGGTGTCCGTGCAATTCACCATTGTACACTTTGCTGAAACATTAGTCTTGCAATGAATAGCGTAAATTAAAACAGGCGTTTTTTTGCCTTTTTCCACTAGCTTTTGCTACTTAACCTTTTAAACTTTTAGTCCTGTGTTTACCATAAAGTTTACTTTGACTTTTCAGAATTTTGTTGTTCACAATATTTTGTAATTTAACATGCTCCTGAATGTTGAAATCTGATTTTCCTAGCTACTTAGCACCAACCTTCTTATAGAAATCCCTTCAGAGAAAATGAAATTTCGCATTGCTACAAATCCCAATTGCTGTACCATGCAAGTGTTTCAATGCACGTGCAAAGAGTTGGCCTCATTATCTGGATAAAATGGAATGCTATTAAATCACTAACTTATTTAAAAGATTCATTTTATTCAATTGATACACTTGACACGCATGCCAACTTGCAAAGCTCTTCTCTGTTTACTGTTGTAAAATGTTACACAGTTGTACCACTCTTGTTCTTCTTGTGGTATCCTTTTTGTACGCTAAATATATGGTGTAGGCGCAAGGGTATGACTGTTGAGACTTTTCATGGACTCTTTTTACTCATGAATATCCCATGTTGAACTGGTATCGAAGAAATCCTTTCCAGTAGGATTTAATTATTGAGATTGGCTCAATCAAAGAATTTGAGGTACTGAATTCCAGTTTTACTTGAGGATATTTGTGAGGAAGAAGGGAGGAGAATATATGAAATCTGAATAGACTGAACTATTTAAGGATTTAAAGTATCTTATGTTATATACAATTGATTATTCAGACAGTTTGACTGTATTAAGCATTGGAAATTGAAGGGGTTGGGGGCATTGTTAAATCTTTGAAAATCTTTGGTTATATAACTGAAGAGCCTTAAGAAAGCACCAAGTATGCTGCAAAACATGTGTTGGCTGGATTTTCTTTAAGAGTAACTTTTTTAGAACATTCTGCCTATAAATTTATTTGCAAATTAGACTGTAATCTGAAAACCTATGTTTCATGACTGCTCAATATAAAGCTTTGTATTGTGCCAAACTACTTGAATTAAAGTGTAAAACAAAATTGAATTTCTAAGTTGAAATATATTGATAAACTGTCTAATAAACAAATTAGTTAATATTTAATACTAGCTAAACATTTAGGTCTACTGTGACTTATACCAAGCAAAATGTTTATTTGTGCCCAATATCATTTTTGATTCTATAGTTTTTTTCTATATTTTGAGCAAATATTTTAGATTAATTTAATTGCAAAGCCCACCTGCAAAGCAACCTTCAAATCCAGGGTTTACAAAAACTTACCCACTTCACGCAAACCAGATTTTTACTTGGTTTTATTTTTGCATCTGAAATGGGCCAAATTAGGTATTTGTCATCAGGCATTACTTTATAATTGTACTATATAGCTAACTTTTAGGGATCTTTTTAAAAATATCAGTTTTAAAATGTGACATCACTAGTGGTCGATCTATTTTGCAAACTTACCTTTTGAGTACACCAAGAAGCATGATTAGTAAACTTATGTGTGTGTTTCACAAGAAGCTTATCTCGATCTAAAAATGTTCATGCATCTGAAAGGGTGCATTCTTGCCTCATAAAGGGTATGTCAAGAATTGCAAATATGTTCCCGCCCCCCCAAGGCAAATGCGCTCCATGTTTGTAGCGAAAAGATAATTTCCGTCTTTGTTATGCAATGGCTCAGTTGCCTCGTTTAAATACTTCCTGTCACCAGTGCTTACTGGGGATGTGATCACCCTTTTCTAAATAACTTTCCTTAGTCAAAGTCTGAATCGATCTGCCTCTGTTTTTCCTAATGGGTGGGGCATGAGGAGGTTGTTTTTGAAGGGTAATTAAAATTATAAACTGGAAAGAAGTAACCTTTATATTGCGCAGACAGGTGATTCTCTACCCCGACATAAGTTATGTATGAGTTTTTTTTCTTGTACAAAACTTTTTTTCTGCTGATTTGTTTCAACAATCCTGTACAAAGTTCATAATCTGATTCCTGTATGACTGTGGCATTAAAGTGGAATTTTGCCATCTTGGTCCTTCCTACGTAGGTGATATTGTAGAATGTGAAATTAGTGATGGATACTTTAGAGCTGGTCACTCTGTGATGTGACCACCAGGCCTTTCCCTGGTAAAGGAACCTCATTTCAGTGGTTCCATAATACCCTTTCTGGTTGTTCTTGATCCTAGAGTTAGCTTAATCTTACTTGCTGTGGTGTCCCATAAAGAGTGACTGAAGGAGAAAACGGAGGAACAATGATCAATTCCCACTGGTCACCTTTTCCCACCATCCTACCCTACCATCCCCTCCCACCCTGGCAAAACACACTGGGCAACTCCGACTTAGTCTACACAACCTCCCTATGAATAAATAAAAGATTCTCTCCCTTAACGTTAAGGGACTAAATCACCCAACGATACGACAAAAAATCCTAGACTACACACCAAGGGTGACCTGCTACTCCTACAGGAGATTAAGGCAGCTTTGAAAGAAGCTCTTCTAAAAAACAAAAAATCCTGGGTGAGTGACTTATCCTGTGCTCCAGCTATCAACAAGAAAAATGGCCTAATCACCCTAATTTCCACCTCCTTGGGGCTCACTATTACCGCAACAGAAGCAGACCTCGAAGGCAGATGGCTCATTACCAGACTCCAAACATATTATACTGATACCCTAATTGTGAATATCTGCGCTCCCAACAGCGATAACCCTATGTTTTGGTCAAACCTTCACAAACAATTGTCAACCTTAACCATGCAATGCACACTCATAGTGGGTAGGGATTTAATCCTACCTTGGGACGGTATTCTAGACAGACTCCACGTGCTCATTTAAACCCAACAAGTCTCACAAGCAAATGCAAAACCTCTGCAAAGTCAATAAGCTAAAAGAGATCTGGAGACTATTTAACCCCACAGGTAAGGGCTACTCATTCTTCTCCCACCCCCACAACTCCTTCTCCCATATCGCCTATTTATTAGCAGACGGAACGCACGTCCCAGCTACATCAAACCCCACTATTGAACCAATCTTCGTATCTGACCACACTTGTATTTCCCTGCTCTGACATTTCAAGTACTGCTCCAAAGTCCAAAACATGGAGAATGAATGACCTCCTCACTGAAGACCCAAGCTTTAGAGAAACAATCAAGAAAGAAATTGACCAATACATAGAAATTAACAAACTCAGTCCCTAATCCCCAAATTGTGTAGGACGCCCTTAAAACCACTATCATGGGACATATGATCAAACTCATGTCAAGGAAAAACAAGAAGGACAACCTGGCAGTAGATCAACTGGGAAGCCAAATAGAAGCTTTAGAAAAACTCTTAAACTGTCCAGAGATCAGTCACAACTAAACCAACTAACCAAACTAAAATGAGTACAACGAAATTTCGAATAACAAAGCCCATCTACTGGTTCAAAGATACAAAGGCATCAAAGTATGCAGCTGCAATAAAGCAGGAAGAATACTAGCTTCTTATCTAAAACAAAACTATCAAAAACTTAGGATAACCTCCATAACAAACAAACATGGCATACCTCCCAATAAAGAGAGGGACATTCCTGCTGCCTTTGAAAACTTCTATCGATCCCGCTACGCAAAAAAAAAAGCCCCCCCCCTCCCAGGAGCCCTGCTTAGAATACCTCAAAAAGAACAACAAAATAGACTAGGCTACAAAGCTTTTCTTAGAAAACCCTATCTCGACACGAAATCCTATATGCAATCAGAAATTTAAAAGCTAGAAAAGCACTTAGCCCGGACAGCTTCCCTGCCGCCTCCTACCAAACATGGTCTGCATCCCTGCTGATTTCACCATTAGAGGACCTTTTTGCACACTTCACCTCCACAGGCGCTATTAAAGGAATGGCTGCGGAAGCAACGATATTAGTCATCCCCAAGAAGGAAAAGACCCATCTAACCCCCAAAAATGACCATCCCATCTCCCTAATAATTGGCGACTGTAAAATATATGCAAAACCTCTTGCACCCAGATTGGAACCCATCCTTGACAAAATCATACACCCCTCCCAAACGTGATTTATCAGAGGCAGATTCAGTGCAGATAACAATAGACTATTTAGCCATACAATAGAAAAAGCCAGCCACCTGGATCACCTGGCCTATGCAATAGCATTAGACGCGTAGAAGGCCTTCGATAAGGTCACCTGGCCTTTCATCCATGCCACCATCACCACCTTCAACCTAGGTTCTTTTATTAAAACTATTCTCGCCTTATATCAAGAACCCCGAGCCAGAATAAATATTAACTGCTCTCTATCCAATACATTTACCCTCCAACAAGGGACCCGACAAGGGTGCCCCTTCTCTCCCCTATTATTTCTACACACACTAAAACCCCTCATACAAATTAGAACCCGGCTATCCCAGGCATCCCCTCAGAAGTTGGCCGCCTATGCAGGCCATATCCTCCCATTCAGTACCCAGACAGACACTGCGCTACCCATTATGTCCACTATCAACAACTGTGCCCGGGTTTCAGGATATTGTGTTAAAGATAAAACAGAGATCCTTCCTCTTAATATATATTGTAACAAATCTATTATAGGCGACAACTGTCTCAAATGAGCCCGCGACAAAATAAAATACTTACGTCTATGCTTCTTCCCAAATCTTTAAAAGTCCTTTAACTATAACGAGACTATGACCTTAAAGACACCATTGATAATTGGTCCTCAAGATTCATCACATGGTGGGGAAGAATAGAATCCATCAAAATGATGATCACACCGCTTCGCATATTCCTAATCCGTATGTCACCCGTATATCTCTCAGACACTTGCTTTGCCAAGACAGACTTAATCTTAACCAAATTCCTATAGCAAACCAAAAAACCCAGAATTGCCCTAAAGAAACTAAGACTACCAAATGCACTTGGTGGCCTAAATTTACCAGACTATAGGAGATATCTGCACGCTTTCCTAGCTAAACAAGCCTTTGCCGCCCCCCCAGCCCCCCTGCACACCTAACACACAATTCTAAATCTGAACTGGACACCAAACCTAGCATCTGAAAGAGACACGTTAGTGACAGATTCCTTACCTTAGAATATCCCCAGGCGTCAGGCTGGATCCGGAAAGTTTTTGCGTAGCAGTACCCTTGCGCGTCGGTAGGCGGCGTCGTGCGGCTCCGCGTCCATCGTCGGCGTCGTGATCGCCGGGATGACGTCGCGGGCAGTACTTAGACGCCCCCCCCTGCGCGCTGACGTCAGTTCTTCTTTTTCCGCGCCAGTAAGCGCAGATCCGGGAAGAGCAGTGCCCTAGTCAATTTTTGACTAACCTTTTTTGTGAATTTTTTCACCGTTTCTTCATCGAGTCTTCACGACTCCTAGGTGTCGTAGGGATGCCCGGCTTCAAGCCATGCGGAGCCTGTGGTCGCATGATGTCGATCACGGACCCGCATCTCGAGTGTCTCTTCTGTCTCGGCCGAGACCACGACACGAAGTCGTGCCCTGACTGCCGCAAACTTCATCCGAAGGCTTTGCGAGAGCGGTCTCAAAAGCTACTCGAGGTCCGGCAGTCGGCGCCGCACCAAGCCCCGGTCCCGGGAGAGGTCGAGGGGCCGGTCGCGGAGTCCCCGCTGGTCGTCTGAGTCCAAGTCTTCGCGCTCCTCGGGTAAGTCGAAGCACAAGAAGTCTAAGAAGCGTCATCGCTCTAAGACTTCGCCTCGCCGGTCTCGCGACTCGGCTGGTGCCCCAGTCGGCACCGTCCCCGCGGCCCCGGACATGCCTGTAGAGCCGCCCCCGCATTACCCGTCCTTTCCGGGTTCGGGGGCGACTCCGGCCGAAATACAGGAATTCCTGTCGGCCATGGCCCGCCTCTTCGGGCCTTCAGGCCCCTCCGGTGCGCCTTCGGGCCCCGCGGGCCCTGATGGGGTTGCCCCAGCGCCGCCGTCTACTCCGGTCCCGGCGCCGCCTGTCCCACCAGCCTTCATCCCGGCTCCGGCCCCGATCCCGGCTCCGGTGGTACCGCAACCCCCATCGACGCCGGTTGACCTAACCACGCCTCCGCCGTTGCTGATGCCGTCCGGGGCTCCGGACGGCGTCGTTCCCCGGTTCTCTCCGGCTCCGGACATGGAGCCGGACCGACGTCGCTCGACGCCGGCTCCGGCGCCGATGAGACCTTGGGTCCCAAATGTCCCTCCTCCTCCATATTTTGAACAAGAGGAGGACCAGGAGAGCTGGGAGGGGTCTGAGGACCCTCTCACACAACAGTGTGAGTATGATCCGGACTGGGCTGAGGAACTTGGGGATGCCAGTGGTCTAGACACCTCCCCGACACTGGCATGCTGTCTCCTCCCGTGGCTACGGAGGAGGGAGCTAATTTTGCAACGGTGTTGCGTAGAGCAGCTGGAGCCTTACATCTCCAGTTGCCTACTGTGGCCGTCAGGACTAACCTCCTGACAGAAGTGCTTCAGCCGGCGGCTTCCTCCTCGGAGACTGTGCTGCCGTTTAATGATGCACTCACTGACGTTCTTTTGGGTGCCTGGTCCAAACCCACCACAGGGGCTCCTGTGGATAGGAACGTGGCCCGACGCCATCGCCCTGCTCCGGGCGACCCCTTGTTTCTCTCCCAACATCCCACCCCGAGAGCTTGGTTGTCCAAGCCTCTGCCTCCCAAACCGCCTTCCCTACCGCCCCTCCGGATAGGGAATCCAAACGCCTGGACCAATTTGGGAAGAAGGCTTTTTCTTCCTCCAGTGCTGGCTTGCGGTCCGTCAACACCGCTTGCCTTTTGGGCCGATATACCAACTCCCTGTGGGATTCGGTGGCGGCTGTTTTGCCGCAGTGTTCTGAGGAGGTCCAGACACTGCTTACCCGCGCCATTGCGGAAGGGCGAGATGCGGCTAAATACACCATCCGTTGTGGCCTTGATACCGCCGACTCGCTGGGCAGATCGCTTGCGACGAAGGTGGCGCTACGTCGCCACGCCTGGCTGAGAACAACTGGTTTCTCGGGTGATGTCCAGAATACACTCATGGACATGCCCTTTGATGGAGTCGGTCTTTTTGGTTCAAAGGCAGACCATGCGCTGGAGCAGTTTAAGGACTCACGGGCTACTGCCAAGTCCCTGGGCCTTTCTGTTGTACGCCCTCCGCTCACCTCTGCTTTTCGCCCCTTTCGTGGCCACGGAAGGGGCGCCCAGTCACGTCAGCTGCCCAGCCACCGGCCCGCGCAGCAAGCGTCTTCGCGTGGCCGAGGACGTGGATACCGCCGTGGCGGTTCGGGCAACCAGCGTGCGGGTCAGGCCACCACCTCCAACCCGTCCGCGGCCTCCAAGCCCTCCTAGTCCCTCCTTTCCGGTGCACAGCACGCCAGTAGGGGGCAGGGTCCGCCATCACCTTCACCACTGGCGTCCCATCACCTCGGACAGGTGGGTCTTGGACATTGTCCGAAGGGGCTACTCCCTCCCCTTCGAGACCACCCCCCAGCCATGCCACCTCAATTCCACCGCATGTCAGGGGATCACTTGGTACTTCTGCAGAAGGAAGTCACGGCCCTCTTGGCCAAGAGGGCCATCGAGCATGTTCCGACCCCAGAAGTAGGACGTGGTTGCTACTCCCACTACTTCCTGGTGCCCAAAAAGGACAAGGAGGACATGCGTCCTATCTTGGACCTCCGGAACGTCAATCGCTTCCTCCGGAAGGAGAAGTTCAAGATGCTCACCCTAGCTCAGGTCTTGACTGCCCTCGACCCTGGAGACTGGTTGGTAGCGTTGGACTTGCAGGACGCTTATTTTCACATCCCCGTCCTGCCGGCCCACCGGCGTTACCTGCGGTTCACGGTAGGCCTCCAGCATTTTCAGTTCACCGTGCTCCCCTTTGGCCTTACAAGTGCCCCTCGGGTGTTCACGAAAGTGATGGCGGTGGTCGCAGGTCCTCTGCGCCGGGCAGGGGTTCCAGTCTTCCCCTACCTCGACGACTGGCTGCTGAAGGCGGGCTCGTCCCAGGCAGTCGTCTCCCACCTCCAGACTACAGCCGAACTCCTGCACTCGCTGGGGTTCTCCATCAATGTGCCAAAGTCGCATCTGATTCCTTCTCCACAGCTCCTTTTCATCGGAGCAGTTCTGGACACGACGCAGTTTCGGGCCTATCCTCCCGAACGGCGAGTCCGGGATATTCAGGCTATGATTCCGATCTTTCAGCCTTTATCCTGGGTTTCGGTACGGATGACCCTGAGGCTGCTGGGCCTCATGGCCTCCTGCATCCTGCTGGTCACTCATGCCAGATGGCATATGCGGGCTCTGCAGTGGGACCTGAAGTTCCAGTGGGCGCAGCACCAGGGCAACCTGTCCGATCACGTCCAGATCTCGGAGGGGACTGCAAAACAGTTGCAGTGGTGGCTCTCGAACCGGCAATGGGTCATGGGCAGATCACTCTCCCTTCCCCAGCCAGAGCACACAGTTGTGACGGACGCGTCCCTTCTGGGATGGGGCGGTCACATGGGAGAGGCGGAGATCAGAGGCCTCTGGTCTCCGGCGGAGTCCCGGCTCCATATCAACTTTCTGGAGCTCCGGGCGACCCGACTTGCACTCAAGGCATTCCTTCCCTCTGTCAAAGGGAAGGTAGTGCAGGTGTTCAGACAACAACACCGCCATGTGGTACTGCAACAAACAAGGCGGGGTGGGGTCGTGGACCCTTTGTCAGGAGGCTCTGCGCCTCTGGACATGGCTGGAACATCAGGACATGTTCCTGATGGTTCAACACCTGGCAGGTTCCCTGAACGCCAGGGCGGACGAACTCAGCCGCAGGTGCATGATGGATCACGAATGGCGTCTTCACTCGGAAGTGGCGCAAGGACTCTTTCTACAGTGGGGAGAGCCTTGGTTAGATCTATTCGCCACCGAAGAGAACGCGCAATGTCATCAGTTCTGCGCGTTGGAATTTCCAAGGCGGCACTCGCTCGGCGACGCTTTTCGTCGCGAGTGGAGTTGCGGTCTGTTGTACGCCTTTCCGCCTATACCACTTCTACCCAGAGTGTTGAAGAAGATTCGGCACAACCGGGCCCAAGTCATCCTTGTGGCTCCGGACTGGGCTTGAAGAGTTTGGTATCCCGAGCTACTCAGTATGAGCGTAGATCCCCGATCCGTCTGCCTCTTCGGGAGGATCTTCTGTCGCAGCAGCAGGGGACGGTCCTCCACCCGAACCTGTCCAGCCTCCACCTGCTTGCGTGGAGATTGAGCGGCGGCAGTTGATTCCTTTCAACTTGCCTCCCGAAGTTTGTGATGTGATTCTGGCAGCCAGGCGTCCCTCCACTAAGGTGGTATACGCCTGCAGGTGGAACAAGTTTGTGGCATGGTGCACAGCAAAGGCTGTGAATCCCCTTTCTGCCCCTCTTTCTGAGGTTCTTCTGTTCCTTCTTTCCCTGGCCCAACAGGGTTCTGCCCTGGGTACCATCAAGGGCTATCTTTGTGCCATCTCGGCCTTCCTCAGGCTTCCTGATCAGCCCTCCCTTTTCAAGTCCCCTGTTAACAGGTTTCTAAAAGGCATTACACACCTCTTCCCTCCTGTTCCGTTTGTGATGCCTCAGTGGGACTTGAACTTGGTTCTTACCTTTCTTATGTGCGCTCCCTTTGAGCCTCTACAGAACTGTCCTCTTCGTCTTCTGACTCTGAAGACAGCCTTTCTGGTGGCCATCACCTCCGCTCGGCGGGTGAGTGAGCTCCAGGCTCTATCATGTAAACCTCCCTTTCTGTCTGTCCATCCAGACAAGGTTGTTCTTAGGACGCGTCCGTCCTTCTTGCCAAAGGTGGTTACTGCCTTCCACATTGGGCAGACCATCACTTTGCCCACCTTCTTTCCGCCTCCGCATCCTTCCAGAGAGGAAGAGAGGCTCCACCGTCTGGACCCAAAACGTGCGCTTTCCTTTTACATCAACCGCACACAACACTTCCGGGTGGATGACCAGCTCTTTGTTGGATACGTGGGCGCCAAAAAGGTCGGGCGGTGCACAAGAGAACCATCTCCCGCTGGGTAACCTTGTGTATCAAAGCCTGCTATTCTTTGGCTAAGAAGGAGCCTCCTGTTGGGCTGCGTGCCCATTCCACCAGGGCAACGGCTGCTACCACGGCTTTGGGCCGCGGTGTTCCGCTGCAGGATATCTGTCAGGCAGCTACGTGGGCCTCGCTGCACACGTTTACCAAGCATTACTGCCTTGACAGTCGGGTCCGGAGGGACGGCTTCTTTGGCCGTTCTGTCCTCCGGGACTTCCTTGTCTGATCTTTGTTCGCAGACCCACCACCGGGGTTGGTATTGCTGGGGTATCTATTCTAAGGTAAGGAATCTGTCACTAACGTGTCTCTTTCAGATGCACAAGTTACTAACTTGTGTAACGATATATCTGTAAGAGACAGTAGTTAGTGACCGATTCCTACCGCCCACCCATCCTCCCCGTTCTGCGAACTGATTTCTAGGGTTAAGGACATCCCTTTCAGGGCCCTAGTATTTTTCAGACACCTATGTCAGCTTCTTGCATGGCTCTGCGTTCCTGGCGCGGAAAGTCGTGTACAGAACTGACGTCAGCGCGCAGGGGCGGTGTCCAAGTACTGCCCGCGACGTCATCCCGGCGATCACGACGCCGACGACTGACGCGGAGCCGCACGACGCCGCCTACCGACGCGCAAAGGTACTGCTACGCAAAAACTTTCCGGATCCAGCCTGACGCCTGGGGATATTCTAAGGTAAGGAATCTGTCACTAACTACTGTCTCTTACAGATATATCGTTACACAAGTTAGTAACTTGTGCTTCTATTTCCCCAGGTATCCTCCCCTCCGACTTCAAGCTAAACGGGGATGAGTGTTTGTTATGGGACATCCTTGTCTCAACAGGCCTTAAAGCCATTCTCTCCGAATAGAAAGACTTATCCAAACCATCTCTCCACTCTTGGTGGGAATGGTTACAATTCACATAAGGGGCGGATAATTCCCTAAACAAATATCTAAAGACTGCATCGAAGAGGAAAGATGATATCTGGTCCAAGCTAGACAGCTTCATGCTTACCATATCCCCATAACTACTCCCCCACCCACCCTCCTCCCAGACATACGTTTCCCCCAACTCTACTCTCTTCTTTCTCATCCGTCCTATCCTCTTTCCTTTACTAGCCCCTTCCACCTGGCGTCACAATAAATCAGTTGGGGTGACTTTCACCAGAAGATCACTATTATCCCCTCAACCCCCCCCCCCCCCAAACTACACCCTCATCAACTCTCATACATACGACTACCCATACTCAATGTTTTACTTATCACCAATCTTGAGAAAACTGAGACTACTGTATTATACTGCATAATGTCTCCCCAATGGGATACCGTTTATTCGCCATACATTTGCCATGTCTGTACTTTTTCGCTCTTCTAACATTTCAATAAAAATGATGAATTAAAAATAAAAAGCCATCATCTAGGCACCCATATCCCCTCTAGAAACACTTTGAGCAGACACTCTCCTCTGTCTTTAGGTCTGTCTGAAGGTAGTGAAAGCAACCGGAGAATCCTTTTGTTGCTCTTCTCATTCTGAAGTGTCTTGAACTTGGCCTCCAGTTGGAAATGGAGGCGGATATGCATTCTTCCAATTGCTGGTGTCTGCGTCCTCATTTGTGTTTTGAAGAGACTAAACCACCAATGCAGGCAATTGGTGGTTCATCCGTCCCATATTAGACTCTCTTGGTCCTCCATTGTTGATCTCCTCCTCACAAGAGGGCTCTTCCCTGGTATCCGCATGGGAGCACTCAGCAAATCATGCAGTGCAGCCATAATCCTGGATTCCCCATCGGAAAATGTGACGCATTCCTCCTCCATAGGCCCATCAGCCCCTAGCAGACTCCCCCTTTGGGGGGAGGGGTTCAAAGGTTTGGCCAGAAAGGTCACTTGTCCCTGTCACAGATTTCTCTTTATGCTCATTAGGCCCCATTGTTGCTGGGTAGTGAGCGGTTGTTGCCTTAGATTGAGGCAGAGTGCTGTTGAGATGCCTCCCAGTGGGGAGAGGAGCATTGGCCTGCCAGCTTCCTTTTTCAGCCCCTGCGGTAGATATCTCCCCACTCCTCAACACCACTGGTATCTGAAGGCCCCTCCCTCGTTAATCTGGCTCCATCATGGGCGCTCTAGCATTACCTAGACTTCAAGTACCTCAGATTATGTCGCAGGTGGTATTGCAATCCGAAAAAGCCAGGCTTTGGCAAGATGCATGCCATCATTTCGAAAGTCCAGGACCACCAATTTCTGTACTCCTACAAGTGAAATTCTGGATATTGTGGAGCACCTTACCGGAGTTGCTGCTTTTTCCGCGGGACATTCACAGAGTTAATGGCATGACCTCTGCTTCCCAGCGCTGGCATGTCGGATGAGACCAAAGCTGCGCCGGAGCTCTGTGCAGAAGCAGTTATCTTCGATTTTGGCCACCCCATAGTTTAAGCTTTAGGAGTTTAGATGTGTCTGCTAAAACTAATTCTAGATCCGGTGTACTTTAGATGCATAGTCAAGTAAGACTTTGGTTTCATATCCCGGACTATGGCCCAGTATATTAATGCTTTGTCCCAGTAGGTTGATTAGCAATTTATCTAGACCTCAGGTATTCAAGTTTAGATTGACATCAGCATTTTCTCAACGACAAGACTCCTTTAAAATCTTTGCATCAGTATTAAATGTCAACTCTGAGTGTACTATTTTTGACCTGTCCTCTGTTTCTGCTGAACAAATTTGGCCTGATGTTCCAGTCATCTCCTTTAAACCTTAATGGTGTTTGCTGATGACTTTGATTCATTTTTCTTGAATGGAGTTTACCCTATACATAGGTTCAGTATAGTGATTGTTAAGAATTATAAGTATTAAAGATATTTAGTATGCATAATGCAGACTCTGCTTTCTGCAAATGCCTGTGAAGAATACAAAAAGGTCTTTGAAACAACATTTTATGGTTGATACCAGTTACAGACAAAACCTTGCAAGTTTTGTTGAGAATCAAGATTTACCCAATTTTAGTTCGTTAAAAAAAAAAAACATTTAATGGAGACTGTAAAACAGGCAGCCAAAAAATTATCTGATCATAATGATATGGCATGTCAAGGGTTTGTTGCATAAAGTTTTGAAAGTTTAAGTGCTAACGTGAAAATATTCAAGGATATTAGCAATGCTTGTGAACTTTAGCACAGCAGGCATTGAAGATGCTTCTTTGGCTTAATACTTTTTTGCTTTGGTGGGGTTTAACCAACCTGATGATGAGTGGTAAACTCCATTGGTTGTCTGAAAGTACACTGTACGACAAATTTACTAAACTTCTAATTCTACGTTGCCCAAGAACTTCACTTATGACCTTTGTATTTGGGGAAACGGCCTACAATGTGTCTGTCTCCTCTGTGAGTGTGCTTCACCATACTTTGGTATTAAACTTGGTTTAAAAGTATGGATTTCCTATTTCTATATCTTTTATCCTATTTCTATATCTTTTATCCTATTTCTATATCTTTTATCCTATTTCTATATCTTTTATCCTATTTCTATATCTTTTATCCTATTTCTATATCTTTTATCCTATTTCTATATCTTTTATCCTATTTCTATATCTTTTATCCTATTTCTATATCTTTTATCCTATTTCTATATCTTTTATCCTATTTCTATATCTTTTATCCTATTTCTATATCTTTTATCCTATTTCTATATCTTTTATCCTATTTCTATATCTTTTATCCTATTTCTATATCTTTTATCCTATTTCTATATCTTTTATCCTATTTCTATATCTTTTATCCTATTTCTATATCTTTTATCCTATTTCTATATCTTTTATCCTATTTCTATATCTTTTATCTTATTTCTATATCTTTTATCTTATTTCTATATCTTTTATCTTATTTTTATATATAATTTTGAAATGGAAGCTGGGGACAGTCTATTAGTTGACTACGAGGCTTGTGTTTGCTAAAATAGGGTTCTAATCTTTTTCAAAATTAGAGTACATTGAAGCTGTTGTCTCAACCCCACAATTCATAAGATGCCATTAATGGCCTATTAATAAATGATTGTACTAAATACCCGGGTGTCTGGGTGGCATTACCTGGTCCCTTAATCTCGAGCCCCTGACGCAAAAGGCCAAAGCCAACATCGCTAAATGGCAGTCCCTTTCCCCTGAACGTAATGGGTTGCATAGCTCTGTATAAAACGGCGATCCTGGCGAGGTTTTTATACATCTTTCAGAACCTGCTGCTCCTCATACCACGGTCCTTTGACAGAATTGCAGCCTCCTTCCTGTGGCACATGTCCAGGCCCCGCCTTGCTTTTGCTCACTGCCTGCGTGCCCCATATGACGGTGGCTTGGGTATGACCTATCTCTATTATCTAGCCTCTCTCCTAGCAATTCACAATTGGTTTAATGGGGGCTCGTCGGACCCAGTATACCAGCAGGAACTATCCCTCCTAGGATTCCCTCAAATACTAGCCATGCTCCACGGTTCCCCAATGCCACACCCCCAGTGACCAAAATGGCCCTCTAGCTTGGAGGGCTGTCTTACACCACACTCACTGGGACACAATACTCGCGCAACAAACACCTCTCTGGAATGGTATCTGGTTACAGGAGGTGGCGACACTGCAGGGCTTTGGGAGATGGGAACTTACTGGTATTTTCCAACTAGGCGACGTCTGGGGACACACCGGTATCCTTCCAAGAACTCCAAACCGCTTATGCCTTTACCAATACACAATTCTACAAATACCTCCAATTGAGACAGGCTCTGCAGTCCCATGCCTCAGACCGACTCTCTCCCCGAATTCAACCAGCTGGAGGCTAAACTTCTTATGGGTGCTCTGGAAAAAGGTGGGATTTCCAAAATTTACTGCACTTTGATCATAAATGCCCCAGGCATTTTAGAAAATCTTAGAACCTGATGGGAGAACTGGATAGGTCCCCTCGAAGACTGACTGAAGAGACTCACTGATGGCACCTAGGGTTACCACCATTTCTTCCAGATTGCGACTGATCCAAACGTACTACCTCTGTAGTGCCTACCTCTCCCCAGTGAGATTACACCAAGTGGGCCTCCTTCCTGAGCCCACCTGCCCCCACTGTGGTGACGCTCCTGCAGATTTCTATCATATGGTCTATGTCCTCCGATTCAGGAGTTTTGGTCTGCGGTGGTGGAAGGTCACCCTCTTTCCCCCCCCTTAGTGCTTCTGCTGGGGGTCCTCGATGGCTCAGGCGGTACGAGGGCTGATCGGTCCTTCTTGGGTGTGGCCCTTATGGTTGCCAGGTGCAACATTACCACTCGGTGGAAATCTCCCGCCCCTCCTACCTTCTCACAATGGCGCCAGGTGATGGACTGGTGTGCACAACAAGAAAAACTGGTTATAAGGCCAAAAGTTGTCCTCTTAAACATGGTCGAGTCTGGGGGAATTGGCTGGGCCAGTTAGCCTAAGGTCCCGTTTGGGGCTGAGGGTGTTGCTGTTGTTTTGTACTACTGTATTGTCATTTGATAGCGTATGCCTTGATCAAATGCTGTATAATCTTCTCCGACATGCTGCTTGTGTCCTGTTTCTTCTATGCAAAAATCAATAACTGTTTATAAAAAAAAAAAGATTGTACTGAAGCATTCTAAATGTTTTTTTTTCTCTAGTTCTTGATGAAGTATGGCAAGAACAGACCATCAGGCGACTGCTGCAACTTGTAGAACTACCCCTTCTTGATTCTTTACTAGAAGGTCGAGATTTGGAACACCAAGCATCAAAGCGAGAGAAGGAGAAAACTATGGTTGTCACAAGCAACTACTTGGATCGAGAAATTCTCAAGGCATTCAGCGACTCACAGTATGTATTTTATTTTACAGTGGGAATTTTTTGTAACTTTTATAGAGTAAAAAGTCTCCCAAATTTTGACATTGCATCTTAGATCATTTTAAGATATGTAAACACTTGCGCCATATTATTATTATTAAACTTATAATGCGCGACAGCTACCCAAAAAGGGTTTCCCGGCGCAAAAGCAGATCAGAGACTGAGTTTAGCAAGGCAGCAGGCTATTGGTTGAAAAGCCACGTCTTCAATGATTTGCGAAATTGGATATATTTTGTTTCGGAGAGCTAAGGGCAGGGTATTCCAAAGTGAGGGGCCTCGGTATGTGAATGACCTTCCACCCATCCGAGAGAGTTTCGTTTTAGGGACAAAAAACTTCCCCTGAGTGGATGAGCGGAG
The DNA here is from genome assembly GCA_963921515.1 of Calotriton arnoldi. Lineage (NCBI taxonomy): Eukaryota > Metazoa > Chordata > Amphibia > Caudata > Salamandridae > Calotriton > Calotriton arnoldi. The sequence continues at coordinate 3,428,662 of CAWUFW010000097.1, read as the reverse complement.
GTTGCGAGGAAGGACATATGGATGGACCCGTGATTGGAGGTATTGAGGGGCAACTCCTGTTTTGATTTTAAACATATAGCTCAGGGCTTTGAACTTGATTCGGTTCTCCACCCTGAGCCAGTGCAAGTCTCGTAGATGGCCGGAGATGGAGGTGGTTCTAGGGATCCGGCATAAAAGCCTTGCTGCGGAGTTCTGGACCAACTGCAGCCTGCGAGTCACCTCCTTGTTAGATCCCAAATAGAGAACGTTGCCGTAGTCAAGCCTTGAAGTGATCAATGCATGGACAACAGTTTTCTGAGTGGGCTCAGGTAGCATCCAAATGACTTTTTTTAGCCACTTCATGATTGTGAAACAAGTGGCGGCTACTTTGACAGCTTGGGAGTGCATACTGAGCGAGTCATCAATGGTGACGCCCAAGTTGCGAACTTGGCGGGAGGGTAAAGGAGGAGCACCCATCTCACAGGGCCAATGTTGAGGACCCCAAAGTTCCTTGTTTTTCCCGAGTATGAGGACCTCTGTTTTCTCACCGTTGAGTTTGAGGTAGTTTGATTGCATCCATGATGCGATATTGCTCAGACCCAACTGGAGGGGAGAAAACTTGGTCGTGCTCTTCATGGAGAGAGAGAGAAAATGATTTGGGAATCGTCCGCATAGGAGAAGAGGGTCAGCACGGACTTCAGCAACATCCGCTAAGGGTCTTACGTATAGATTAAAAAGTAGAGGGCGAAGGATGGAGCCTTGAGGTACCCCATGGGCAAATGAGTATCGGAGCTGGCTGTGGGAGAACTTGAAAGGTGCGGTTTGTGAGAAAAGAGATGAGCCATTTCAGAGCTGACCCGCATATGCCCAACGATCTTAAGGTTTTAATTAACACGGCGTGAGACACAGTGTCAAATGCTGCACTCAAGTCCAGCAAAATGAGGGCCACAGTGTCTCCAGCGTCCAGATGGTGGCGCAGTCTTTCTGTTACCCGCAACAGGGTGGTCTCTGTTGAGAAGCCGGCTCTGAAGCCTGATTGGGAGGGATGGAGAAACCTTTGAGTTTCGACGAACAGAGAGAGCTGTGCATGGACATGTTTCTCTAAGATCTTAGAGAAGGCCGGTAGCAGTGAGATTGGCCGATAGAGGGTAAGTCGGGGTCAGCGTTAGCCTTTTTAAGGAGAGGGAGTATCATGGCATGTTTCCAGTCAGGCGGGACGGTTGCTTCCTGCAATGCGGCGTTAAGGAGATCCATGACTACGTGCAAAGATGGCAGTTCCAGCTGCTGGAGCACGGAAATGGGCAGAGGATCCCTTGGAGATCCCGAATTAATAGTACCTAAAAGTTTTTTTAGGGTAGTAGCGTTTAACAGGGGCCATGTGTCCAAATGATTGGCAGGTAAGCTGGACGTCCTATCCTGGTTGGGAGGCGTGTTATCCATGGAGGATGGTTTAGATATTACTGGAGGGGAGGAGAGGTTATCGTACTGCGCACGTACTATGTCCTGGTATATTTTCTCCACCTTCTGAACAAAGAAGGTAGCCAGGTCCTCACATTGCTGTTTGAGTGCAGGGGGCTTAGATTGGGTTTTGGAGCCAGCGAGCTCCTTGACCATGTTGAAAAGTGTTTTGGAACAGTTTAGGGCATCAGAGATGGTGGACGAAACATAGTCCGCCCGTGCAGTTTGCAAAGGTTGTGATAAATTTTTTTGGTTGCTTTATAATTAATTTTGGAATCAGGGGTGTAATTCCTTCTCCACCTGCGTTCCATTGCTTTGCATTTGGCCTTCTCTGTTTTCAGAGTTTCGGTGAACCAAGGTGCCGGAGGCCGGTGATTGTTGGCCCTTTTTTTCGAGAGGTAAGCTGGTGTCAATGGCATTAAGAAGCCATTTCTTCACCAAGGTAGAAAGTAAGTTCACCGTTTGTTTGGAAATTGGCATGTGGGAGCATAAAATCCTGTTTAAAACAGTGACATCTAATTTTTTCCAGTCCCTGGTTAGAGTTCCATACATGTCAGTTATTATACCACAATGGTTTTGATGTATGTGAAAACTATTCAAGTAGAACTATTTCTTTCTAGATGCCGAAAAGGCATTCGACTCGGTTGAATGGAAATTCCTATATGCAGTCCTGAAGCAAGTGGGCGTGGGAGAAGTATTTCTCAAGCTGGTCGAAGTCTTGTACACGCAACCCACACCAAGAGTGTGTGTTAATGTCCTCCTTTCCAAGCCAATACCAATTACTAGAGGCACTAGACAAGGTTGTCCACTCTCCACTGCTGTACACGCTAGTTGCAGAGGCCCTGGCTTGCGCCATAAGGAAATATCATGCGCACAGAGGCATAGGGTTTCCACAATACAATTTGGTTATTTCGGCGTATGCAGACGATACGTTACTGTACATATGCAACCCAGAGTATAATATGATGCCAATGCTGCAAGAGGTGGAACGATTTGGGCAGTACTTGGGCCTGTGCATTAACTGGCATAAATCAATGATAATCCCCCTCACGCCGAATACGGCCCTCACCAGTACGGAGTATCCTATAGAATGGACCTCTGACCCTGTAAGATACCTGGGAATCCAGATACACACCGATCCTGAAGTGGTCATGCTAGAAAACTGCTGGCAGTGCAGCGACTCAGTCTATCAAAAAGTTGATCAAGCTCCCTCTATCACTCCTAGGTCGCATCGCGATAATTAAAATGATTGTGCTCCCTCTGTTTCTCTTCTTTGCGAATATCTCAATCGCACTACCAAGGTCATTCTTTCATAATCTTAGAACCCTGCTGATCCATTTGGCTGGGGCGGGTAAACCGCCCCGGGTAAAATGGGAAACGCTGACAGTCATACTCAGGTGGGTTGAATGCACCAGATATCAAAACATATTACAGAGCAGCACAGCTGTTACATGCACATTACTGGATACATGGTCCCAGTACCCTTCCACAACTCTACATCGAAAGGGACGAGGTTGACCCTGTCCCACTTCCCCAGCATTCGTTGCGCAAATCACAGCGCAGATTCCATACAATAGATCCTGTCGGGTGTACAGTGTCCCAACTGAGACAAATGGCAGATAGTCAGCAAATCTCACTTTTATTCCCCACCCCCACCCCCCCAAATTAACGATTGAATGGTGCGATTGGTTCCCTCTGAGCAAGAAAAAAGCAGTTACACGGACACTCAGCGTACTACACACAGAGCGCATGGCAGACCTCTTCCTAGAGGGGGGTGGTGAAAACGTGGGACCAAATACAAGCGCTGCACTCGACAGATATCACTGCCACCGAGTGAGACAATCATTTTGGGCAACACTGGGGGAAGGCATGGCTGAACCGTCGGAATTAGTATCATTGACTTACTTGCGTCAGGCAACATCACCACAGCGTGGCATCACTATCCTCTACATACTCTCAAAAGCACATAACACCCAGGCGCTGATTAAAACTCAGCAGGAATGGCACGTTGAATTGGGCATGGTGATAACTGAGGCACAATGGGTATACTGTTATGCAAGCACTAGGACCATTTCGCAAAATGGGAGGCATAGGTTAATACACTACAAATACTTACACAGTCTACTATACCCCTGCCTGGCTGCACAAATATGGCCTGAGGGAAGACGACAGATGCTCGAGATGTGGGATAAGCGAGGCAAACTTCACTCACTTGGCGTGGGAATGTCCTGGAATTTGGGCATTCTGGGCGGAAGTGTTCTCAACACTCAGTGATATGCTGGAGAGGCAGGTACCCGAAACCCCACTAGTTGCGTTACTTGGATATGATAAAGACATACCTAAGGCAGGCCGTAAGCTAGGGGCAATAGGCATCCTTTTAGTAAAAAGAATTGCAATGCGTTGGATGCAAGGCCCATTACCCACTTTAGCTGAATGGCATACAATTCTAGCATATTGCTCAACACAATCGGACAACTATAACGCATTAATTCCGGATCGTTGCAGACCCAAAAACATTTGGGGACCCTATCAAGCGTATTTAAAAAAGCAGCAGAGGAAGAGGAACTAATACCATTGGATGACACGGGTATCAGATAGGATGCACCCCAGAGCAGTACTGTGCATCCGCTAGCGAACACTAAGAAAGAACTTCACAATGTTAACTAATGTGTATATAACAAGCTGGGGAGCACATATATAGGAGAGGGTGCGGGGACACAATAGAAACTAAAGCAAGATGGATGTAGATGAGCATGCATGAAAAACCGGTTCAAAAGTGACTGTGCCACAGATAAACAGAATGCCTACCACAGATGTAATATGATACTGTACACTGTCTACTGGATGTGATGCATATGTAAAACATAAATAAAGTTTAAAAAAACAAAGTAGAACTATTTCTAGGAGTGTCTAGCATTCTAATATATTGCTTATTTGAGACACTTGCCTATTTGAAATTTTATTTATAGAAGACGGGTTACTAATTTGGTATTGAGAAATGTACCCAAATGTTTGTGTGTTTATAACATTTTCCTTCATCTGCATTTGAGAGCTACGGGGGCTATTCACAAAGGTAACTTACACTTATAATTTACACATCTAATTTACTCTTAATAATGCATAGTATGCGTTATATGCAGCTATGATAAAATACTGTTTTTGTTTGCTTAATGGTTAATAGTGCTGTAACATTTTAATTTTGTTCTACATTTAAAATAAATGTATACAATGTATTTACATTAATATTTAAAGTAAAATATATTTACTAATTTATTGTAAAGTTCAGTACATTTTTTAAGCTTTCCTTGTACGTTACCATAGCGAGTCCTTCACCCCAACCGTTCATTCTCACTATGGTAAAGTATAGGGAAAAGTAAAAAAAAAAAAAACTAGTTAAAAAATTTTTTTTTAATGTTTTTGTTTAATGCTAATGTCAATTTTGTATAGTTATTTTAAATGTAGAACAAAACAGAAGATGCTACAGCAGTAATAACTTAATTTGGAATTAAATCTTTAATTTAATTAGATTAAATTAAAATAATTTCTGAAGTTTAAATTTAGAAAGTAAATATATATTCTAACTACGCATTAATCATTAAGTGACGTATAGAATTTCTTAATAGTAATGTAGTTATATTTTAATATTACATTCATTTATAAATTTAAAAAAGTAAGAATATTTTATAATATGATTTTGAGATACTTAATGACATTAAAATATATTTATTTATATTTTTTACTTTTTAAATAACTTAATTTAACATAGTTTCATATGGGGTCTTATTTTAAGTCCCTACCACCATTATTTTCAATGGGAGTGTATTGCAGTGGTTGTCCATGTGTCATGCTGGACTTACTCCAGCTTTGAGCTGGAGTAATTTACTACTCTTTTGGGTCCTATTTTGGTTGTAGTAAGTTTAGAAGTGCAGTTTATTAATAGCCGTGGGGTTACTCTTTTGAGGATGGTTGCATGTCCCTCCAACCCCGTCCCTTGCACTCTCTGAAGCCCTCTTTACTTCTCCCTAAACCCCACCCATTTAGTAGCAAGTATGCTCCTTTTTCCAGTCACTCCACCGGTCCAGAATATTTACTACTAAGTAGTAAACTTATATACCCCTAAACATGCTACAAAATGCAGTTTGTGAATAGGCCCCTCCATGTGCAGTTGAGACGCACACTGTTAAAAATCTTTTCTTGGAACCATAGCATACGTAGATTAGACTATTTCTGTGAAAATTGTCAGCCTACCTATTGTTCTGGGTTGAACTGTTCATGCTCTACTGTGTTTGTATTCATCTCCTTCCACTGCACAAAATGTTCTCTGTGGGCATTGCATATGGATTTTGCTAGGTTCTTTTGGCAGCTCTCATGTGCCCTGACCTCCATTTAAAGCACCCCTGCGTGCTACATCTCGGAGTTCTGCCTTAAAGCACAGGTCGGTTATCGATCCTTATATTGTGCATATTCGGTCATCTAGTGGTTTTGTAAGCTTGGTAGTTCTTCTCTAAAAACAAATAGGAGTTGTAATTGAATTGTCTGTAATAAGTCTTCCTAATAATGTGGACACAGTGCTGCACTCTGCCACAATTTCCAAAATTAGGTTGCAGGCTTTTTCTACTTTCTGGTTCAGCTGCAAGGAGGAAACCAATAAAGAAAAAAAAGAAACAAAGGAATACTGAAATAAAGCAGGCAGTTAGGAATTGGTATAAGGTGGGGGAAAGCTTAAAACATAATACAAAAGAGTGGTGAACTTCATTGTGACAGTGAATAGGTTCATCTCATCTAGCAGAAGAATATACTTATGAATCATACTTGCAGGTATGATTTAAGAGATGTCAATTTTAAAGTAATTTGACCACCCCACCCCCATGTTTCAAGAGTACTGATTTGTATGTCTGTGCCAAAGAAGGTTCCAGGCCAGACCAAACTGTGCAGACAGATTTCTTAACATAGACCCATTGTAGTCATATTTAAGTATGCACCTTAAAGACTCTGAAAGCTCTAGAATGCTTTTAGAGAATAGCGTTGTAGTGTGTTGAGTGCAGCGTTGGTTCCATAATCCTCCAACCTGATCAGTGAAGATGTTCAAAAGAGAATTCCCCAAAATCTGAATGACACCAGTACAGGATGGTATTCTGAACTCCAAGCATAATCCCAGCCGTACTCTTAGGTGTGCATATAAAGTCCATTTTTTTCTTTCAGAGCTATCTATGCTTGATTAGTTTCTTCTAATACCTTCCCTTGGAATTTTTTTAAAATAAAACTGGGGCTTCGTTTATCATGTTTGCTTATTATCAATGCCACCCATTAGCCTATCACTGGTCAAAAAAACATTGAAAGTCAGTAGACCACAGCAGCTGTATCAATCTGTCGGCCCCCCAGGGCTATTTCTTCACCCAAATTAAACTCATAATTTGTGATGACAGTATTTTTTAATAAAGGACATGGCGATAGAAAAGGATGGTGCTAAGAAATTAAGACTTGATAGATTGGGCAATTTCACTTGATTCCCAGTTCACACTTTGAAAGACAAACTTGATATTCATTTGGGCAAAGGGTAGTGAATGGTTTTCATGAGTACCGGTATCTAAAATGTTGTAGACTAGTGTCCCCTGTTGTCTTTGTCCTTCATAAAACAATATCGATCTGGTATGATCAATGAAGGCAGTAAGTGTGTTAAACTATCTGCAAGCATTCTAAAAAGATCTTGCAGTCAGTGTTTTAAAAAGTGAATGGACTCAACATTGGATCCAAAACAGTGTGTTGAAAATTGTGTCCAAGTTGTGAAAACGTATCTTGAAAGGGTTTTTCTTTTTACTTGACTGTTTACAAAAATGGGCTTCTGTGCGCTGTGGCTTGTACCAAAATCTGACTGGGCATTGATTTACCAGTGACAGGTGACCAATGAGCTGGAAAAGTTACGTTTGCAATATGGGGTTGGCTGTTGCAGAAAATAAGTTGGAAAGACATTGTGGGTGCGATTTTCTTCTTGTCTTCTCGTGATACCCCCACCTCGCCTCTAATGCCTCCTCCTCCCCAACCTTGAAGTCAGTCCTTCTCCCCTGTTTATTCTTCTGAAACTGTCTCAAATTTCTTTCTCTAATAGCCCAACAGTGTTCATTTGTTTGTAGCCTATTTTGAATCCAACCGATAATAAGCATTTGATGTACAGAGCTGCATTGGGAATTCCCCTTTGGGCCAGATTAGACGTTTTGCCGGATGCAGGAACACACCTGGTAAAACCAAATGATTCTGTGCAGATTCTTCTTCTGCTGGGAACAGGAAGAAAATATGCACGGAAATATACACTGGAACTTGCCTGAAACTAGTAACCATATGCTGTGTTGGACATATAATTCATGGTCCAGCATGATATTCCAGGCCCAGCAACTCCTCATGGCAGAAAGCAAACTCTGGGCATGTTTTTTATTTATCATCCCACACGTACCAGCTACCTTCATTTGTGCCTTCCAGGTTGTGAGATAATGGTTTTTTGCTCCCTACCTGCTCGATTGTATAGTGAGAGACTGAGATTCAGTTCTTTTCAGCTGGGTCAGACTCCTGCTGTTTGTTCCTCCTTCAAGGTGTACTGCACCTCCAGGGGCGGTCTTTCAGGTGGTTTAATTATCTTTTTATTTTTTTATTTTTTTAATTGACAATTAGAAAACAGGATCATTGTACAAACTCTTTCAAAGGATATGTTACTATATGTTCGCCCTGCATGGGCAACGCAGTCGCGGCTTTTACAAATACAGTTTGGCAAGGTTTGTTATATTATGTATCGGGTTGACCCGCGATGCTATCCGGCATGTTCCCTCTCTCACTCCCGAGGCTGTGAACCCCTTATGGCTTATCTCGCTGGGGGCCTCTGATGTTCGGCCTACTTCCGCGGCCTTTCCTACTCTTCAGGTGCGCTCCTGACTCGACCTCATTGCCACCCAGGTTAGTCGTGTTGCAGCGCACCCTCCCCCAGCGCTCTAACTCGGGAGCGATAACCCGACTGACTCTCCCCTTTCCCTTGGGATCCGACGTTCCTCTCCCCTGCTCTCCCCCTCTGATGCTGACATGGGGAAATCCTTTGATGGCGTTTTCCCTTATCCCTCATCCCAGGAGCTCCTGGTCTCCTGCTCCATCCCTGCTCTCATAGTAGTTCCCCATTGAGCAGGGCGGTGAACCCCCCCCAGTTCCCCCTAGCCCGGATCGGCGCTACGCTCTCTCTCTGCACTGCCCTCTCCTTCCTCGGACCTCCTGCCTCTTCTGTCCATCCTACTGATCGCCCCACTGCCTCCCGTTTCTCCCCTGGTTCATCCGGCCCTAAGAGGCCTCCGTTATGATCAACTACCCTGACTGTACGGCGGCCTTTTTCTACCTGATGGCTGCTTTCCACTCCCCAAGATGGTGATGGCACTCTCCTTAACATGGTGAACGACGGTATTGGTACACGGATATTCAGGGTGAGTTGCCCCCTGCCTGGACCTCCCGCTTTGGCCACATTCTGCCCCCCAAACGCCTCCCAATTTGGCCCAGCTGATCATCATCTCTCCTGAGTCCTCTCTGAACCAACCCCCGGTTACTCAGGGCTGAATCCTGTCCACTTGCCCTCCCGACTGGCCGGCTCTGGGAACTCTCGAATTTCGTTTGACTGCTCTGCCTCACCTACAATTCCTGAGCCCCGAATAAGGCCACCACCGAATGCATATATCTGTCATTTTGGCCTCTGCTGAACATTGTTGCACCTTTGCTGGGCGTCCTCTCTTGGCCTCTCTCGTCTCCCATCCTGAGCTGACACAGACTTTCAGATCTCAATTACCGCGTCCTCGCCGGAACTGGCGTCCTAATGATTCCTCAGCTGAATGTATATTCCTTCCTGACTTTATCTTTTGCCCTTCTTAACCGCCGCGCAATAACCTTACTGTTTGATGTTTTAGATGATAACCTCTGCTTCTTTTTCTGAATGTACTTCCTATAGAATCAAATATTAGATTTGTGTAATTGAATAAAGTTAGAACTAATGTTATACCCCCCCCCTCTGATACTCAAATGCTCTAACTCTATGCTCAATGTGAATTTTTTCTGGGTCTTCCAACCCTGCAACTTGTGCCTTGACCTCTCCTGATAACCTACCCTCTTGCTCCTGCTCCAACTAGTTATCTTGCATTGTTCGTGTTACGGACCACCCTCTCAACTTTTTCACTCCTAGCGCTGCCCTCCCCTTCGCTTCATCTCCCTTTACTCCTACGCTGACCTTTTATCCATTTCCATATTGCCCTTTTCTCTTTCCTGCCTCACCAATATCGGAATTTTCCTGATTTTCTTTATCTATCCGTCCTCTCCACCTTCTACTTCATTACGCTCCACTTTTTCCCGGATCCGCTTGGTCCGTAATCTCCTCTTCACCCCTCTACTTCTTGTGTCTAAGCTGGTCTTGGTTGGACTATTTTATTGTAATTTGCCGCTCAGGATAATCTGCCCTCCCGTGTATACCCTAACTTGACAAATTTTCTCCCGTGTCCTACTGACCTTCCCCGCTCACTTTCCCCCCCAACTGCTACTCGCCCTTACCCCCCTCCACCTCAACTCAGCGACCTAGCATGCCCGCCCCTCAACCACACCCTCACCCCCTCCCCACCCCCCCACCTAGATTTATCCCTCACCCGACATGGCCCCAATTCATGGACCATTACTTACCCTCCTAATCTCTCAAAAAATGGCAAGAAATTTTTTAAACATAAATTACTAATTCGGCATCATGAAACATTAATTGTTGACAACTACCTCAGCCTTTCCTCCCCTATAAAAACTAATTACATCTTCTACTCCAAACGCCCCTCCGAATGGAAGAGCATCTTCCTTCAACACCTCCCAGTATCCAAATCTATCAAAATTCCTTATGGATTTAAACTATCCACTAACCCTTCCCCAACTTTTCGCGGAGAAATTGACATCTCCATATTTAAAACCGGTAATATTCTCATACAATCCTCTGAACACCATCTCTCCATCTTTGAGCACCATTTCCAGACTCTGTCCTCCCTTCTATCCAAACCCTCGCCTAACCACCCTCCTACCCATCCCCTCGACGCCCTTTGGCTCTCTCAATCGCCCTCGACTCTATTCCTCCCTCCCCTAGACGTCTTTACTGCTAATACTGTCCCCCAATTCTCGACATCCAATCACAGACCCCCTGAGACCCTCCCCTTCCCCCCCCCGGCCTCCAAGCAACCCCACACCTCTCCCAAACTCATGCACTCTCCGATGACCTTCTCTCTCCAACCCCTAATGCTACCCCAGACCACATTCCTGCCGCCCTTCCCCCCCGCCCTCCCTGGAACCCCCTAATTCTCCTCACTTGACCCTGACCCCTTTCCCACCCTCTCTGAACTGCAGTCCTCCCCCTACTCCCGCTGTCGCCTATACCCACCCCCCTCTCGGCCCCTCATCTTCTCTAACCACACCTCCTGACTCTAGGAATGTCCCGTCCTCCCCATCGGCCCCCCATGCATCCTACAACCCGTGCACTCCTCTTATCCCCCTTCCCGAAATGTCTCCATCTCCTCACACCAGACTGTCTCCCCCGACCAACAACGAATCCATCCTTCCCCCCCCCCCCAACTCTTTTCCCTACTGCGTCCTTCCCCACTCCCTTAATACAGACTCTGTCCAACATTGAACGCAATCTCTCAACCTTGATGACTGAACTCACACGGCTGAGAGAAGATTTCTACTCCAAGTCCCTCCCTAACCGCTCTAACTCCGTTGGCCCTGCTCACAACGCTTCTCTAATCCTAAACAGTGGAACACTACACCCCTTAGCTGCCGTTCCCATAGGCCCCACCGTACATAGTCATCTCACCTCTTCCGACCTTCATAACCTCTGCAACTCCTACCTTCATAATTCCTCTATTAACGATCCTCCCCCTCCTCACTCCAACATTCCCGTTATTGTGGGGACCAGCAGATTCCCCCCTTCTCCCGTCTCCCCTAGACTCCCACCCCAACGTATCACCATCCATTCACGCTCTCCCCCACAGACTCCCCTAAACCCCTCACCTACATTCACCCTAGCTCCAACATTCCCGTTATCATAGGGACCAACAGATTCCCCCCCTTCTCGCGTCTCCCCCAGACCCCCACCCCAACGTATCACCATCCATTCACGCTCTCCCCCTAAAGACTTCCCTAAACCCCTCGCCTGCATGCTCGTGAACTGCCGTTCGGCTGCCCGACACGCCATTGAAATATCAGAAACCATCCTTAGTGAAGCCATCGACATCGCCTTCCTCACGGAAACCTGGCTCAATGACCACTCCACTTCCATCCTTGACTTTCTTTCCCCCCCGGGTTATTCTATCATCAGAAAAGACAGGACTGAGAGAATGGGGGGTGGATTAGCGATTATCTTTAAAAATGAACTTCAACTTTCCCTTGTCAAAAACCCCGACCGTAACACCTTTGAATACCTTGAAGCCGAACTTAAGTATCAAGGTTCTCCCCGATTCGACTGCATAATATCTACACCCCCTGGTGACCCACTTCCCTTCGTCGAGGAACTATCCGAACTTCTTACCCAATCATCTCTCTCTAACTCAAAAATCTCTTCCTTGGAGATTTCAATCTCCACTGGAATGTAACTGATGATCCCTCAGTCAACCTCCTCACCAATCTGCTCGAAATCAATGAACTCAAACAACTCTGCCACTCTCCCACCCACTCCAAAGGAGCCACTCTTGACACCATCATTACCAACGACGACATGGCTTCCCTCTCCAACATCATCCCCATCGACTGGTCTGACCATCACCTCATTCTGTTCTCGATCGCAATCACAGCCCCCCCACCAAGAACACTAAAGCTTCAAAATGGTCCAGAAATCTTAATCGCGTCCCCCCAGGTGAACTTGAATCTAATCTACAAACTCAACTTCTTTTCACCCCTCTCTCCCTTAATGCTAATGAACTCACCGAGCATTTTAACAAAACAGTCATCGATGCCTTAGACCAAATTGCCCCGCCCAAACTTAAAACCCTAAGAAACAGTCCATCTAAATCATGGTTCAATTTCAACCTCAATGATGAAAGACGTGCACTTAGACTTACAGAAAGAACGTGGAGACAACACCCTTCTCCCGCCCATCTTGCTCTCCTCAGATCTGCCAGAGCCACATACAAGAAACACATTTTCACGGAAAAGGCTTCCTTCTTCCGTACACAACTCGATCGTGCGAAAAATAGACCCAGAGAGCTGTTCAGCATAGTTCGAAACCAAACTTCCTCTGCCCCTCCCTCCCTGACGGCCACAACTGACAGATGCGAAGAAATTGCTAACTTCTTCTCCGAAAAAATATCCATTATAGACCGATCCTTCCTAGCATCTCAGACCCCCCCTTATTCTCTACCTATCGCTGACTCCACCTCTCAATCTTCCTCCCTATTAACGCCCCCCGAGTCCCCCTTCCTACTTCCAGCCACGACCCCTCCGGATACCAGTCTTTCTAACCCACAGCCAAAAAACAAAGCCTCCTGGCACAATTTCCAACCCGTAACGGAACTTGAAGTCTCTAACATCTCCAAACTCAAACCGTCCTCACACACCAAAGACCCTCTCCCTGCTAACCTTGTTCAGGAGCTTAAACACATCATTGCTCCTTATTGGACCTCTATCATCAACTCCTCCCTCACCTCGGGATGTGTCCCTCCTCCCTCCAACTCGGACAAATCACTCCCATTCTAAAAAAATCCCAATGCTGACCCCAATGACCTGAATAATCTCCGCCCTATCTCCAACCTCCCCCCTCCTTTCCAAAGCTCTTGAAAAATGTGCCCTTCAACTGGACAAACACATTGACACCTTCAACCTACTCGACTCCTTACAATCCGGCTTCCGAAAAGGCTGCAGTACAGAAACTGCCATACTAAATATTGTAGACGACATCCATCACTCTTGATAATGGCGAGAACTGCCTACTCATTCTCCTCGACCTTTCTGCAGTATTTGATACTGTTAACCACCCTGCCTTACTCAATGCGCTCAAAGTTCGATTTGGCCTTAATGGACTGGTACTTAAATGGTTCTCCTCCTTCCTCCAACACAGAACTCAGCAAATCAAAATCTACAACTGCCTTTCTAACCCCACACCGGTCTCCCTCGGTGTCCCCCAGGGTTCTATTCTCTCCCCCTCTCTCTTTAACCTCTTTATGGAACGCCTTACCCTCATTCTAAAACAAGCTGGAATCAGCTACCACCTCTACGCTGATGACACCCAACTTTACTATAAGATCAGATCCCACTCCGACGTTCTACACCTTAATAACACCCTGTCTAAAATCCAATCCTGGTTCCACTCCAACCATCTCAAACTCAACCCCAAAAAAACGGAAATCATTCTCTTCTCTCCAAAAAACAACCCTCTTCCTATCCAATCATGGATCTGACCTTAACGCCCTCAACTGTCCGCTCACCTTATCAAACTCAGTAAAATCACTTGGCATCACCATTGACAATAGCCTTACCCTCCAGGCCCACATAAACTCGGCCAAAGGAGCGCTCTTCACTCTACGCCATCTCAAGAAAATCAAACCCTTCATCCCAGCTGATGACTTTAAATCGGTCGTCCAATCACTTGTCCTCTCGAGAATTGACTATGGTAACGCCATCCTCTCCGGAACCCCAAAAGTTCACCTAACCCCACTCAAATCTGTGCTAAACCTAGCGGCCAGGCTAATCACCGACTGCAAACGATTTGACCACATCTCCCCAACCCTTAAGGCCCTTAAATGGCTGCCCATCGAAGGCAGATCCTCCTACAAGATGGCTTGCATTACGCACAAAGCCCTTCACCAAAAGGCCCCGCTGTATCTCACTTGATAAACTCAACAAAGCAGGATGCGCCCGACCGTTGAGAAGCACCAACACCCTCCTCCTTGTCCCACCCCTGACAAAAGAAAACCACACAATCTCGCTCTTTCTCCGGACATGCCCCCAGCATATGGAATGCCCTCCCTAAAGACCTGCGCTGTAACCCCTCCTACATCAGCTTTAAAAAAGACCTCAAACTGCACTTGCTCAAGAAATACTGGGGTCCATAATCCTTTCCTTTCCCTACTCCTCCCTCCTCTCCCCTCCTTTTTCCTCCCCGCCTTCCCCTTTCTTACCTCTTCCTTCCACACTCCCTTGCCACTACCCCCCACTCCTTTGTCTATTTTTTCTCTTCCCCCATTCATGCCTGCCCTCCGTCCACCCCACTACCACCTAGCCTCCCTCCACCTCAGACTACTATATATAATTCGACTACATGTATCCATTCTACTTGTTTTATATCTCTTTTGCTGCGACATATGCTAATTTGTACTATGCTACTTGTTATCTTTAATCAAACCTATATGATCTCTACGTTATGAACAATTGTATTATGTCTGTACTATCCTCACTCATGTAAAGTTCTCTGATACCCCCGGGTCCAGCCAGCGCTATATAAAACCTTTAAAAAAATATATATATATATATATATATACATAACATTGTTGTACCCCGCCCCTCGCATTGATACAGCATATCTGACATGCCCATGGGGGTCATCTCGTCCCTACATTGTCCATCCGGCCTACACCTGATATGGGATGGGCCTCACCATTATCCGAGCGGAGCCCGTGTGCAGTTCCATGGCTGCTCGAGTTATATTATACTTTTGGTTTTGTAGAGTATTCTGTTTACATTTTCTACCCTCTTTGTCATTTTAACCTTGGGGGAAAAAGTAACTTAAACAATATAATACAACTGACAGCATCTGGCAGTTACGGCACATCCCAGCGGTTGAGTCCTGTGGCTCTTGTCGAGTTTAGAGAGGCTTTCATATGTCACTTTGTCCCCCTATCCATTACCGAGGTACGTCGGGGAGCGTGGGAGTGGTATAGCAGGGGCTTGATTGGATCAATTGGGGGAGAGGTCGTGTTTAGTCAGAAAGGTCGCCAATACAAAAGCATGTGGCCTGGTTGGCGATCTATACTTATGTCTCCGTTGTGAGCTATCAGAGAATCATTTAATGGGATATGAGGTCAGGTACTGTGGTCTCTGCGGTTGCGTGGGGAGGGTGTGGTGTCCGCAGGTGTGTTCCACTGTGTGTGCAGATGTCCCACTCTGAGTTAGTTCAGGGTCCCTCCCTCCAGGGTGATCTGTAATCTGTGTCCTCCCCAGCATGATTCCCCAGATCTCTAGGTCTGTCAGCATTCTCAATTGTACGGACTGCATGTAAGCGGCATTCCTCCGTAATTTCCCATTCGTGCATGTCTGCCCTGCACTTTTCAGGAAGAGGGGCAGTGTTCTGCTTCCAGTGAATGGCTATGCGGCGTTTTGCCAGCCCCAGCATGGTGAATTTAGGCTGCGTACGGGTTGTGGCCTTGAGGGTCGACAGTACGCCCAGCAAACACTGCTTTATTGTGGTCTCAACTGGGAGCTTTGTCGCTTTCTGCAGTATGTCTAGTACTGAGCTCCAATATGTGCAAAATGGGGGTCAGTCCCAGGTCATGTGTATGAAGTGGGCTGGGGAAGTGCCGCATCTGGGGCAGTTCGGTATGTGTGACGGGTCTATTCTCGCCAAGCATAGAGGGGTCAGATGTGTGTGGTGGAGGTAACTGAATTGAATGAGTTTAAATCGTGCATTGCTAGGTACTTTGTGGACCTGTGCAAATGGTAGCTTCCATTCCCCCTCTGTTAGCGGCACGGGCAAGTTCTCCGCCCATCTATCCCTGGTCTTTGTCAGGTCGATTCTGCGATCAGTTTTCAAAGCTTTCTATGGTCGCGATATTAGTCCCTTTAAAGGAGCCTGGATCTAAGATCGTGCAGAGTGTGCTGGGATCTTCTGGCTCTTTCGGAAATGTAACCCAAATTTCGCGGACAGTACGTGTTATCTTAGCATATTGCAGAAAGTGGCCCTCTGAAACCCAGTCATTTTCTTTCGTGGCCTCAAAGGAGAGGAAGGTATCATTTAAATAGAGATCCCCTGCAGAAGTGCAGCCGCCTTCATACCAGCCTGCCAAATCCATCATAGATTTTATCTGGTGAAAGCCTGGGAGCCATTTTAAGGGTAAAGCGCGTGCGTATGGGGCTTTCCGTAATACAATGGTGACCGCTCGTTCCCAGGCCCATGCAACCTGTTGGATTACGAATGGGCAGTCTCGAGGGGTCATCGAGCCCATCATAAGGTACTTCGGTAGGTTCGTCTCTGGGCACCAACCTGCAATCAATCTTTTTTCAGTATTCGGGCCGTCTGCACACCACTGTGCCGCATATTGCAGAAGTCCTTCAATATAGTAGAGGTGCAAATCCAGGAGCCCCAAGCCGCCCTGATCCATGTCTAGTTTTAGGAGATCAAGTTTTACTCTGCTGTGTTTACCAGCCCAAATGAGCGAAACCAGGAGACTGTTCAGGGTGGTAATGATGTTGTTAGGGATGCAACAGAGTGAGTTTTGTAATGTGTATATAGGCAACGGGGGAGTAGCACCATTTTCGCCACCCGTACCATGACAGACAATGGCAGTTGGTTCCAGAAGAGTATTGACGCCTTTAAACCTTCGAGGGTTTTTCCTGTGTTCAGACCATATTGGGCTTCAGCCGTGTGGGCGACCTGTACCCCCAGGTAGCGGAAATGGTGATCTTCCCAAGTGAATGCCAGGGGAGGGAGTTCTGCTATGTCTCTCCCCGCTAAACCTGCCAGTGGAAATGCAACTGACTTTTGTTGGTTAATCGTCGGTCCTGACACCATCCCGAAGTCAGTCAGCAATGTCGGGAGGGCCTGGGTGGAGTCTACGCGGTGGTGCATATATATCAATGCGTCCTCTGCGTAGAGAGATGTGCGTCCTCCTACCAGGCCCCAGTGTTCCATGTCTCTCCTCTGGTGGATTGCAAGGGGTTCCATTGCTAGCGCAAATGAGTGGGGACAGTGGGCACCCCTGTTTCGTACCCGGCTCTGTGGATATTAGAGTGGAGACTAGTCCACCACTACGTACTCTAGCAGTAGGGTGTTGATACATTAGAGGTACCCAGGCAATAAAGTCCGAGCCTAGTCCCATTCTGTTTAGTAATACCCATAGGTGCTCCCATTGCAAGGTATCAAAAGCTTTTTCTATATCCAGGGATACTACCGCAGCCGGGATATCCAAGCTCTCAACTGTGTAGTACATGTGCGAGTCTGCGCAGGTTCATGTGGGTTCCCTGTCCTGGCGTGAACCCGCACTGATCCTTGTGTACTAGTTGGGTAACTACTCTGTTCAATCTTGATGCCAAAACTTTGGCCAGGATTTTAGTATCCACTCCCAGCATAGAGAGGGGGTGGTAGGAGCTCAGCGATGTGGGGTCTTTGTCTGGTTTAAGTAGCATAACTATTTGGGCTTCTCGCATGGACTTCGGGAGTATCCCCGCGCACTTTGCCTCGCGCAAGGTCTCCAGCTGTCTCTGGAGTAGTATTTCCGCAAATGTCTGATAATATTCTACTGGGAAGCCATCCGGCGCAGGGGCCTTACCGCCTGCCATGTTCTTGGAGGTCTTCCAGGCTGATATCCTCCCCAGAATCTCGCTTTGCTCGTCGGTGAGACGAGGCAGGGGTATCCTATCCAGAAACTGTTCAATGACCGCTCTTTCAGCTGCTTGGCCTTTTTTGTAGACCCCTGCCAGATGTGTGCATAGCCGTGAGTTTATGGCGGACTGTGTGTGCATGAGAGTTCCATCTGCCTGGCTTAGTGCTAATATGATGGGGGGTGGGCTCTCTCTCTTAAGGAGCCATGCTAACAACTTCCCGGACTTGTCTCCCCCTTTATGTAGAAGCTGCCGGTATTCCTGTTTCACCAGGCAGCCCAACCTGTCCCATATTTCTCCTACTCGACAGAGGGTGCTCAGCATCTCCTCATCCTCTGGTTCTAAATCTGGGCCTGTACTTTGTAATATAGCCAATGTAGTCTCGGCTTCCATAAGGTCTTTCTCCAGGCGCTGTCTCATACCGCCCACCTTTGACAAACATTCTCCACGCATCACTACTTTTAGCGCATCCCATTCCATCCCCCTGGTGTCTGTACACAACCAGTTACTGTTGAGATAATTACTGATTGATTCGCCGTGCTCTGATCGGAAAATATCGTCTTTCAGCGCTCTTAGCTGTGGTCGCTAGAGTGGGATCTCAGGTCTGTCACACCTAGTGCCCCACTGTAAGACCACTGGGGCATGGTCCGATAGGAATCTGCCTAGTATTTGTATATCCAGGGTGGCCTCGGCTGCGTCGCTAGTAAGCAGGAAGCGGTCTAGGCGGCTATAGACCGAATGAGTTTGGGTGTAGCATGTGTATTTGCGCTTTTTCGGATGTACTGTCCACCACCAATCCATGCATCCCTGTTGCATTACCCCCTGGAGGGCTGCTGTCATGTTGGGTTTTGTGTGTAATTTTGGGGGGGTGCCTATCGAGCGAGCTATCTAGCACGCAGTTAAAGTCGCCAGCCCACAAGAGAGGTATGCCTACATATGATACCAGTAGTTCTTCTAGACCGAAATAAAAAGCGCCATAAGCCACGTTCGGAGCGTAGACATTCAGCAGGCCGATTTCTCTCCCAACTAGCACTGTGTGTACCAGTATGTATCCCCCTCTATGTCCGCTGTGTAGCCCAGGACCTGAAAGGGAGTCTGTGGGGCTATCCAGATTGCCACCCCTCGAGCGGAAAAGATCTGACGCCTCCATTTTTTGTGTAGTTTTTGGGCCTCATCAGTCAGATGGGCTTCCTGCGGCATGGCTATGTGGGACCGCTGTCTACGGAGATAAATTTGTGCCTTATATCTTTTTACAAATATGTTAAGCCCCTGTACGTTGGAAGTGATAATGTTAAAACCAGCCATCTCTCAACTGCGTGTTTGGAATGAGGCGTCTGCGTCCTCCCAGCCAGTGCTGTCTTCGAACCAAATTAACATAACTGAACTGCTTCCCCCCCACCCGCCGGGGAAACACATGATGCACCAACTGTGCTTTCCCAATCCTGGCCTAACATTTAACACCCACTTAGAAGTCAAAAACTAACTTATTAGGCATACAGCCTGCTAATATTAATATGGAGGATTGACACGAATATTTATACTATACTCATTCACAACCTGTCGCGCCGCACTCACTCTACAACTATCCCTGTGCGGGGAAGCAGGGGTGCCACGACCGCCCCCGATGGGGAGCTGCCGATGATCCCGTGCCCTTTCCGCTGCGTCACTCACGTCACAATGTCACACTCACTTTGTTCCTGTTACTGCACTTCGTAAATGCCTGCTTTTGTTTGGTGTATGTGCTTAATTAGACCAGCCTTCTGGTATTTTGGACCCTCTGAGGAAACTGTCCCTGTTACATGTGGTCTTACTCTTTTTTTAATGTTTCTTTTGTAATGTTTCTTCATGCGCACAAGTTTATTTTTTTGGGGGGCGGGGGGTTTGCCTCGGCTTGTGTAGCAGCACGGCGCCTGCTTCACGAATGGTGCACTTGCATTTTCCAACCAGTAATGTGTGTAAACAAACTTTCTTTTATTATATCAGCACGACACCTGCTTCACGGACGTGCGCTGACTATTTTGGAGTGGGCGCGCCTGCTTTCATGTTTTCTCCAACGCGCAGCTGCTGTGCCGTATCTGCTTCTCTTGAGCTCTGGTTTCTCTACCTTTCTAATCATTATGTTCGCTGTAGGCGCCTGAAACCTGGGAAGCAGCTTTAGGTTAAAGCCGATGCGACCACTCCCTCCCCTGGATTTCTTTTTCTCCGTCATTGCTGGTTTTTAATTGTGGGAGAGGAACCTGAATAATTACTCAGTTAGAGAAGACACAAGCATCATGCACGGTTTTCAGCGGAGTGTTCAATAAGCAAGTTACGTTCGCTGGAAAAATTTAGCGGGAGACACAGTTGGAAGTAGTCTCGCATCTCTGTAATCAAGCGAGTGGTAAGTCTGTCTCTGTGTTTATACATGATTTCCCCTGTGCTATAACACCCTCCCACTTTTCGGTTTCAGCCGTCCCACTACTCCCTTCCTTTTGTGTGTTTGTATCTCCCTTTGTTTGTATCTCCCTTTGAGTGTTTGTTCGCAGTCCCCGAAGAGGGGACGAGGGAGACCAAGGAAACTACAGCAGGTCAGTGACTGCAGGGGCTGGTAGCGGGGTAGCGTGCTATTGCTAGGTTTACCTCACAGGATTTCACGCCAAAGTCATCCCAAATGGCTTCTCCAAGCACACGTCCTTTCAGGTGAGTGCATCACAGCCACACCACAATATACCACCCACATGCACCCCAGCAACACACACTACCCACATGCATGCCACCAACACACACATATAACGCACCACTACATTCCACACATGCCTGCTGCCCCCATGTCACTACACTAAACACAACTTGGACGCCAAGTTTGCAGTACAGGCCTTTCATTTTCAAACTGCTATTATCAGGTGTCGGTGTGGTTTCTAATTTAACTAAAAGATATCCCGACTACAAATCCCAGAACGCATTGGGTGGTTAAATTAAAGCACTTGACTGAAAACCTAGTATTCCGGTTGGCATTGAGCAGCGCAAAACAAGGTGATACAGTATATTTCTGAAACACAGCTCAATACATCGCCTAACACTGGTGTACACCATTAACAAGAGTACAATGCACAGTAGCATTAAAAGTCTACCACAACACGCTCTTATGTTGCAGCATGTCGCAGTGTCTCTCAGTCCACACCAGGGCATACCGCCCACACACATTACTCCACTCGCTAAAATGAAAGCATATCACTGTATACCTCGGCAAATATTTGCTCACACTTTGGTACGAGGTTAAAATCAGATTTTCATCACTGCGTTTCAGACCTGCCAACTCGCACGTTGCCACCGTTAGACACACAATATCTGCTCTCATCACATGGTCACCCTGTGAGGAGCCAATATCACACGGTGGCTGGGATAACAAGCTGATAACCACTGTAAATAGTGGATTTTTAGCTTGTTTCCTAAGGCTTTGAACTGCCGATGTCCATTAAGGAGTGTGAAAACAACCCCGGACAATGGCACCACCAAAGCAAGCTTTTTTAAATTTTGTTTTGAACGAGGGAATTTGGGGCATGGTGGGGGCAAAAGTGCCCTGTAGGTACTTCTTGGCACAAGGCCCTGTCACCTCCTCCCATGGTGAGATTTTTGTTCAGGTTGGCAGGTATGGTGTTTGTAGCATTTATTGCACATATTACAAGTCATTTACCGTTGCCCATTTCGAAGAGTTACTTTCCACTGAGCTGTCCAAAAGCTGCTGCGTTAAGTATTCGCCCTGATGAAGGGCCTTCCCTAACATCATTTCCAATTGCACTTTAATATTGATATGCTTGCACTTTATAGCATAATTCACGCCTACAAGCTATAAGTCTTGGCCCCGCTTTGCTCCCCCAGAGGAGCCTAATCCATATTTTCACCAATAGGTGTGGAGTGCAGGTCCATTGGGGCCGCTCTGTATTGCTTTAGTCATGGAGCATTAGGGCTGAAGCCTCTTAGGGGGGTGATGCTGTCAAGTACATTAACACAGACTGGGGGCCAAATCACTGGAACTAGCTCAGTCAATTCTCTGCATCACGTATGCCCGATCAATCATGCGCAGCTTGACATGGGGCCTTCAGAGGCTCTCAGCCCTGGAACATGCGTTGGTATGTAGACCTGAAAAACAAATGGGAGAGGAAGCCTCATACACGGTGGGAGTGCAGAAAGAGGCCATGACTGCTCTTTCATGCACCCTGCTACCATTTCCCTTCTTCTCTGTCAGGCTCTGTTTGAGGCGCATCGTGGCTGCATCATGACCACATGGCACAGCATGGTTCATGTTTGGTCGGTTGTAGTTATTATGCACAGCCCCTTTAAGTGCATGTGCACAGCTCATGCTAGGAATGCTCCGTCTCCGTGGAAAAATGTTCCATTGTGTCAGTTGGAGACTGGGAGCATACTGTCAGGTTGCACTTTTGGTGGTGTGACATTGTACCCAATAAAAGAAGTTAAGGAGCAGTGGCACAGTATCTTCTTTTAACACTGGTGATGAGGATTGGCTCTTAAGAAGTTTGAGGAGCATTACTCGTGTATTGATAAGGAGGCCCTAGCGATAGTATGGGCGGTGAGACACGTCAAGTTTTATTTGTGGGGCATTGCCTTTTTGGTGAGGACAGACAATTGCCACTGCTTCAAGTTTTCTCCTTTGGTCAAAGTGAAAGGGTGATTCCTAGACTCAAGCGGTGGAGTGAAGGTTTGGAGGAATTCAACTTCCAAGTTCAATACCTTTCAGGATTGGCTAACAAAACTGCTAACTGTCACACTTACCTCTAGACGATATAAAGGAGGTGTGCACTGATGATTCTGAGAGTTGGGTAAGGGAGCCCACCATCCCGAAGGATGAGTGGATAAAGAGCTGTGAGGCAGATGAATGGTTTCCAACTATTAAAGCCTATGTTGTGAAGTGCTGGCCTGACTACAAGGGGCTTGATCTTGAATTAAAACCTTTCTGGTCTGTGAGAGATGAGCTCACGATATGTCAAGGTGACCTTATAAGAGGGTGGTTTCCCTAAGTAGCATGAGATCCATCGTGGTCAATCGAAGTCATGAGAGGCATTTGGACACACACCTAACTAAAGCCTGTGTCCGTGAGAGGTACTGGTGGCCAGGAATGTATTGTACCTTGGCATCGACTCAGCACCACCTTTAGAATCGACTCCGCATCAGCACAGCACCACCTCAGCACAATCTCAACAGTGCACCACCACCAGTGCAGCCCCACCTCAGCATCAGCGTAGCACCCCCTCAACATCAGCACAATCTCTGCATCAGTGCACCACCACCAGCGCAGCCCCACCTCCGCATGAGTGCAGCCCCACTTCAACAGCAACTCAGCAAACACAACAGCACTTCAGCATCAGTGCAGCTCTGGCGCCACCTGAGCCCCAGCTCCGGCGCCACCTGAGCCCCAGCTCCGGCGCCACCTGAGCCCCAGCTCCGGCGCCACCTGAGCCCCAGCTCCGGCGCCACCTGAGCCCCAGCTCCGGCGCCACCTGAGCCCCAGCTCCGGCGCCACCTGAGCCCCAGCTCCGGCGCCACCTGAGCCCCAGCTCCGGCGCCACCTGAGCCCCAGCTCCGGCGCCACCTGAGCCCCAGCTCCGGCGCCACCTGAGCCCCAGCTCCGGCGCCACCTGAGCCCCAGCTCCGGCGCCACCTGAGCCCCAGCTCCGGCGCCACCTGAGCCCCAGCTCCGGCGCCACCTGAGCCCCAGCTCCGGCGCCACCTGAGCCCCAGCTCCGGCGCCACCTGAGCCCCAGCTCCGGCGCCACCTGAGCCCCAGCTCCGGCGCCACCTTCCAGTGATCAGCAAGATTCTTGAAAAACATGTCAACTCAGTCTTGTCCACATTCTTAGTCTCCCAACCTCCTGCACCCCTCCCAGACTGGTTTCCGACCCCAACAGGGGACGGAAACTGCTCTTTTAGCAGTGGTTGAAGAGTCCAGGAAAATCCTGGACCGAGGAGGTACAGCGGCTATCATCCTCCTATACCTCCGTGCCGCTTTTGATACCGTCAACTACAACATCCTGATTCTCGGACTCCGGAATCTTGGAGTGTCTGGTGGTGTTATCACATGGTTGCAGTCCTACCTGGAAGACAGGTCGTTTCAGGTCTTTGAAGGAGATAACATCTCCAAGCGTATGTCTCTCAGCTGCGGTGTCCCTCAGGGATCGTCCCTGAACCCCACATTGTTTAATGTATATATGAGCCTGCTAGCTGAGATAGTCCTTCCTTTTGGTGTCAAGATAGTCACATACGCTGATGACACGCAACTACTCGTGGCCTTAAACCATTCGGAGAATTCTTCTCCCGGCCTGGGCCCCTGCTTGGAGAAGGTGGCCAAGTGGATGGAGCTCTCCTGCCTCAAACTGAACGGAGAAAAGACAGAGCTAATGCTCCTAGGCAATTCCCCCATCTTCAATACAGGACTGCTGTGGCCAAGTTGTCTTGGCCCCGCTCCTGCCCCCAAAAATCAGATTAAAAGTTTGGGCATGTGGCTGGACCGTTCCCTGAATTTTGAGCATCGGGCGAAGAAATTGGCGGCCACCTGTTATGGCATCCTCAGGATGCTCTTTAAAGTTCTTCCCCTTCTTGGCAAGGAGACTAATGGTCTAGGCCCTGATTCTTTCTCGCCTGGACTACGGGAATGCCATTTATCTAGAAGCTCCCGAGTAACTATCTCCAAACTGCAGATTGTTCAAAACTGTGCATTTGCTTCTTCAGATCCCCAACCGTCAATCCGTTAAACCGGCACTGAAGGCTCTTCACTGGCTACCTGTATTGGAGAGAATTAAATTTGTCTCTCTGAATTGCCCACAAGTCCTTCGAGGGGAAGAGACCGTCTATCAAGCGATCTATTATCTCTCCCTACCACCCAAACAGATGCCTCCGCTCGACCAACCTCCACCTTGCTTCAGTTCCCAAAATAAAAAAGGTGACAAGCTCCGGTCGTTTGTTCTCGTATAATGCCGCCAAGCTTTGGAATGCCCTTCCCCCTCATGTACGTCCAACCTTCTGGCCTTCCGGAAACGTCTCAAAACATGGCTCTTCCAAAACCCCACCCAGTAATCTGTCTTCTGTCTGCAGCCACTATTAGCGCAGGGATGCCTTGGGGTAGCTACGCGCTCTATAAATATTTTTCTCTTTCTATGCCACCTGAGGACCAGCTCGGCGCCACCTGAGGACCAGCTCGGCGCCACCTGAGGACCAGCTCGGCGCCACTGCAGCACACCCCTCGGCATCAGCGCAGCACCCCCTCAGCACTAGCACAGCACCATCTTAACATCAGCACAGCACCACCCTAGGATCAGCGCAGCACAGCACCACCTCAGCATCACCACAGCACAGCACCACCTCAGCATCACCACAGCACCACCTCAGCACCACCTCAGCACAGCACCACCTCAGCACCACCTCAGCACAGCACCACCTCAGCATCACCTCAGTCTGCCCTCTGAATCTGGCATCTGTTGATTTTCCTCTGGTGTCCGTCCGCTGCTAGTGTTGTAATTCAGGTACCATTTCCCAACCTTCACCCTTCCGTTGTTTATGTACCCCCACCCTCAATAACAAAACAAAAAAAAACTAACAAGCCAGCATTAGGACAGGCAGGTAGGAGTTGCCAGCACTGCAAGGACTAAAAAAACTAGACATTTTTTTATGGTTTTTTTTTTTGATAGTCGTTCGGTTGTACATAATGTCTTCTTGGTTATATAAAAGGTAACAAAAATGCTTAACACTTTTTTATTATTACTTTTCGACATGGTGCACAGCAGCCACACTGCTCTACAACATAGCTTAAAGACATTGGCAAAGCCAGTAGCTCTGGCTAAACACTTATAAGGTCCCAAAGGTGAGACTTAGTGGCCGATAGATCTCAAAGTGAGATCTGATTAGCTGCCACCACCTCAACCAGGAAGTGGTGGCAACCATCTTAGGACTCTGGACTCAGTCCCAGGTTAAAAAAAAAACAACTCCCCCAAAATACTCCCAAAAAAATCAACAAAAAAAGACCTAAGGAGGCAGGGTACAGATACCCTGACCCCTTAGGCCTTGTGGTGGGGTCCCGGAGCCTGCCATTATTTATTTATTTATTTATTTGTATGTAATTTTTACATTTTGCCACGAATTTGTGAAAAACGCCCGACAAGATAAAAAAAGAGTGCAGTCTCCCGGGCTTCTTTTCTAATTCTCCCCCCACCCCCGAGCTACGCCTCCAATGTTTATTATTTTTGGAGGAAGGGGGGCACCATATGTTTAGCCACTGCATTGCTGCAATCTTTGTTTGTGGTTGCTCTTACATGTTCTAAAATCCGTTTCTTCAATTCACAGATGGTACTTCCCACATATCTGAGACTGCAAGGGCACTATATTGCGTATAACTAAATTGACTTTTGCAAGTAATGTGTTTGATTTTCCAATTTTTTTCATTTGCCATAGTTAGTTCTTGTTTTTCTACTGCAATTTGGCACACTTTGCATTCATGAAAGCCAGAGTGTGTGAATCAATTGGTTGATTTTTTTTCTTCTTCTAAAGTGACTGTGCATTAAGGAGTCTTTCAGGGTCTTTGCTATGCGAAAAGTGATGTTCAGCTGTCTACCCATTATTTTTGCCACTATAGGGTCCAGTTGCAGGATACTCCAATGCTTCCTTAAAAGTTTATTAACTTTCTTTGCCTCAACTGAGTATGTGGTAATTGAACATATAGGTCCTTCCTCTTTTATTCCTTTTTCTTTGTTCTTTAACATCGATGATCTGGACATTTGTTTCATTTTATTTAGTCCTGTTTTGATCACCTGTTTCTTGTATCCCCTCAGTTTCCTGGCTGTATTTTTCCATTTCTTTTTCTTGGGAGCAAATTCTTCAAATTCTCAAGAATTCACCATATGGGATACTGTTAATTAGGCTTTGTTGATGGAAGCTTTTAGCGTGTAAGATTGCATTTGTTGCAGTTTTCTTTCTGTGTAGTCTCGTTTGGATTTTATTGTCCTCAATGTAGATCTCTGTATTCAGGAATTTTAACTTTAGGCTACTTATGTCATACATAAATCTTAGATTGGTTGCGAGGTGGGTGTGGGTGTGTGTGTGTGTGTATATGTATATGTATATATATGTATATGTGTATGTGTATATATATGTGTATGTATGTATATATATATATATATATATATATGTATATATATATATATATATATTATACACAAAGGTTACATGGTCGTTCTAGTTGGGGAATAGAGGTTGTTTGGCGGTGTGAGTAGGTGTGTGTGAGTGGTTCTGTGGGTGATGTCATGAGTGAGGTCACTGACCGTCATGAGTGATGTCATTTGAGATGTCATAAGTGATGTTACTGACCATGTCATGAGTGATGTAATATGTGAGGTCGTAAGCAGTGCATTGCGGGGGCTTAAGTTATAGTAAGCTCAGGTAACTATAACTGCTGTATTTCACTGGCTTTGTACGAGTAAAATCTGACCCTAACTGTAATGTCCTTGCAAACTAGAGCATTTTTTATGCTCTCGGTTGCTAGAAGAGGAGCACAGTTTGCTTTGCTTTGGTGGGAGCAGTAAAGCTCCCACCAAGCTATAGCAAACAGCTATGTCAAGGGGATGGCCACCCCGGGACGTAGCAGGAGCTGGCCAACGGGGGGTGGCAGTCCCAAAGACCATCTATGGCTCCAGGAGTGGGGGGGGGGGAAAAGGGGCTGCGTGGCCCACCTCCTTTCTCCAATTTTGCCCTAGGGTGGTGACGGTCCCTGGGGCTGCGGGGGGGTTCCACCTGGCCCCTGCAGTAATTTAAATTAAAGCCCTGGGGAGGTGGCGGTACCCGGGGTTGGGGTGGTCCAAGAGGCCCCCAATTTATAAAGAAAAATGCCCTGGGGAGGTGGTGGTGGTTTTGGTATTGGCCTTCCCTGCATTTTTTTCCTAAACGATACGGGGAGGTGGGGGTCTCCGGGGTATCAAGCCTGGGGGGGGGGGGGAGCGCCCCCCTCCTTTATTTAATTGCCCCAGGAACCTGGCCCACCTGGGAGTTATTTAACATCAAGCACAAGAACCCGCGCTTGCTTTTTCTTTTTTTTTTTCTTTCTTTTTTTTAATGCCACGAATATCGCAATTTCTCATAAATTGTGTTTAAATGCTTTTTTCTTCTGTTCATGTCCCTTTGGGACCCCTGGACCAACTTGTGGGGCCACGGTATTCCTACCCTGCTCACTTCTCTTTTTTTCTTTCACATTTTTTTTTTGAGTGGGACTTGGTTGAAGCGGAGTCCCCAGATGGCTGCCAACACTTCCTGGTTCAAGTGTTGGCAGCCAATCAGAGCTCTGCATTTCCCTGCACGAGCTCGTCTTTTTTCGTGATTAATCGCAATGTCGCCACAAAATATCCTCGAACACCGATATAAACTTTTTTTTCTTAAATTTCGGAAGAACTAGTGAACGGATTTATAGCAAAAAGCACAATTTGCTAAACAATCTAGCTTTCTGTCAAATTTGGTGTAATTCCATCCAGTGGTTCGGTCTGTAGTCGTGTTGACGGGTCCTATGGGAATTAACATGGGAAATGAACCCTTTTTTGAACAATTCCCCCCCCCCCCCCCCCTCACAAATGACATGGGGCCATTTTTTGGGGGGGCGGGGGTGTTGTGAAGATTCGTCAAACTGCGCCAAAGTTATAGGCAAGTCAAAAAATGCTTTTCCAATGGAAACATAGTCCTAACTAGAACTACCTACTGGCGACCACCAGTAGGCAGTATGATTGATATATATATCTCCAGGATTAGAAGCAAGACTAAAGGCTTTAGTCCTACTGTTATGTCTATTCTGTCCCAGTTTGTAGGTGTTGCCCAGGCAGCACATGCGCGCTGTCTCCAAGACATGCTGTATCTACAATATGGGCTTCAAGCACCTCCCATCTTTTTCATTGGTTCCTCTTACTGTCCTTTGTAAATGCTGCCTTTTGTTTGTTATTTAGGGTACTTGGAGAACCCTTTTTTTTTTTTTTTTTTTTTTTTCTTGGCCTGCCTCTGCTTGTGTTAAGTGTTCGGTTTTGTTTAATTCGTACATGAAACGTTCACGGCTGCTTCATTTGCCATGCTGTTGGCCTGTCTTCAGTGTTTCAGCTTCGCATGTCACTTAATCTCCCTGTGACTTCCCCCCCCCCACCTCTCCCACAACACTGCTTGCCCGCCCTCACCACCTCTCCGAGGTCGCTGCTTGTTTTCTCTCTTGTTTTAAAGTAAATTAAATTAGATTTATATTTGGCGGCTACCCATGAGGATGTCCAGGGGCACGGGGAGATTAAGTGATTTGCCCAGAATCACAGGATGTTAAGCGAACGCCGAGACTCTAACACGCATCTCCGGCTCTCGAGTTGACAGCTCTGACCGATGCGCCACATCCTCTCCCTCTAATGTAAGGTTGTCTTTGTGCGTGTTTGTCTTTTCAAATATATTCTTTCATGGAATCTAGCCACGTCGTTCCTTGCACCCGCTACCACGTCTTTGCTGGCACTGCTATGCTGGTTAAAAAAAGTCTTTCTGCATTTCTGTTTTCTACACACCTCCCCACATCCTGGGCTCTAACCAGCTGAGTTATGTTTGTGTTTTGTTTCCATCTATTGTCTGGGCCTCAGACGCCCTTCACAGCATGTCTAGTGCCGTTTTATTGCTTGTGTGTGGGGAGCGGTTTAAACTTTTTTTCGCCCGCCTGTGCTCCGTTGGCTGTTTCCACACCTTCTTCCCCCAGTTCCAACCTCCTCTCTTACGGACGTTTTATATTTTTCTGCTTCCTTTCCCGGCAGATCGGTGATCATCAACTTCAGTTTGTATCACCCCTCTTCGTGATCTCAGGAAGCCAAATGCTCTTTTCTGTCCTCACCTTTGAAAAAAACAAAACAGCAAATGTGTAACGCTTGAGCCTTGGAATGTCAGCGACTTGCAGATAACACCATCTCCTGGCACACACCCCATTGCTTGCAGTGTTCAGTTTTAGCATCCCTGGTTAGTTTCCTGCTTTAAACACCCACTATAAAATATTAGCTGTATAAACGCTGGTGCCCAGGATTCTCGTCTCCTTGTTGAAACTATTTCGGGTGTGAGTTGTTTCAATGTCCAAGGTAAGCAAGCATGAAAATCCTCTGAAAGCTCCCTGCCTTACAACTAGCTACAGGGACACACCTCCCCTTCTTGCTTTCCCACACAGACGCAATTTGTTGTATTCATGTTTTTAATTATTTCTGAATATTGCATTACTGTTTGTAATGCATATTTGCAGCGCTTTCAGCTAGAGGCTGGGACCTTGTAGCGCTTTAAATACATGCGCCACTTATTCCTATTGCACCAACCAGCATTCAGCTCTATGGACACACAGATTTTTTTGCAGATTTATATTGCACTTATTCAGTGTGAACTGCAACCAAAGATGTACATGAGCACCAGTTAGCATTTTCTTTGCTCCTTCCTTCCAACCACTTCCCACTTCCCAAGAAGTGTCAGACCTGCACAAAACTCTAAATAAATATATACTTTTGGCTGTCTAGCCTGCTAGCTACCATCTCATTAGTAACTAAACCCATGACCATCAGGTGCCTACACTACTTGTCCTCTATTATTCATGTACCAGCCGACAGGAAGGAGCAGGGTGTGAGATCATTCATCACAGTCCACTGCTTCCCATGTAAACACACAGAATGGATATAATGGTTTTTAATATTGTCTTAAGTAACAATTCTTCTCACATAGATATGTAATTTTATTGCGGTGAATCCCAGAGGGAGTACCACGTGGAGTCCAACATTCGCCGCTGCAGGTGTGGGAGCCAGCACTTAAATGGGCCTGGGAGGCACGTCGGACTGACTGGGGTGCAAGCTCTGTGACGCCTCGTGAGCAGGGGACTGCTGTTCTGGATGCGGGGGGCGGATGTGTACCTCCAGGGCCGGGCGCTGACGTGAAGTGAGGAGAGTGGGGCTGCGCTGCTGCCCGGTTGCTAAATCTTGAGGGGAGCTGGAACTGTGCTGCCGCCTTAGACGGAACCACAGACTCACTGAATGTCTTCTGATTGACCCGGTGGGGACTGTGATGACCGCCTGAAGCCCCTGCAAAACGGAGTCATCCGACTGACCCGTATATGAGGTTTCCCCACCACCTACTGCGTGAGAGAGTGCCCGCATTCGCTATAGGGCGACCACGAGCACCGGAAAACCCACGGCATTCTACCTACCGATTATTGCACCATTCTGAAACCTAGTTCGACAGGGCACGAGATGGGCAGAACGTCCAGGAGAAAAGGATTTGAGGTCCTGCGGCTGGACGAGCAGGAACATCACACCGACGAGGATGAGGGGGCACCTGCTGGACGTGTGGAAAGTGTGCCTGCAGATCCTACCCTGGCTGACATTATGCAGGCCATCGCCTCCTCGAGGGAGGCTCTGGAGACGAAGATGGACGCCATAGGGACGGATCTCACCCTGCTCAAAGACGATCACCGCAAACTTAAGGAGAGAGTGGCTGCCAATGAGACCACCATGAGGGATATCCCGGACACAGTAGACACACTGAAGCAGGCCCTGAAAGCGGTGGAAACCAGGGTCAAAGTGTTGGAGGTGAGAGCTGAGGACAGTGAGGGGTGCTCACGCAGAAACAACCTGCGCATCGTAGGGGTTCCAGAACGGGAAGAGGGGATGGATGCGGTCCAGTTCTTGGAGGCTTGGTTAAAAACAGAGGTGGCCCCGGAGGGCCTCACCCCCTTCTATGCCCTGGAGCGGGCCCATAGAGTCCCGGCCAGACCTCCTAACCCTGGTGCTCCGCCCCGCCCACTGGTGGTGCGATTACTCCATTACCGAGACCGGGATTTCCTCCTGCAGCGAGCTCGCGAAAAGCAGTCCTTACAAATCGGGAACAGTAGGGTGATGATCTTCCCGGACTATACTAGGGAGGTGCAGCGACAAAGAACCTCCTTCCTAGCTGTCAAGCGAAAGATACGACAACTGCAGCTCCCTTATGCCATGCTGTTTCCGGCTCGCCTGAGAGTGACGGCGGATGCGGCGACACATTTCTTTAATACTCCACAAGAAGCTTGGGACTGGTTAGAGGCTCGACGCGACAGGGAATCGCGATCGCCGTGCCTGGAATCGCCCCGACAGCAATCAACCTCTTCTTCGCCGCCCAAGGGGGCCCCCTCGCCTGATGGGAGACTCCAAGAACGAGACAGGGCGGTGCGAGCAGTGGCGGAGATCAGTCAAGGAGCAGCGAGTCCGACCAGCAATATCACGGACCCTGATCGGGACAGATCTGGGAGCTCGAGATCAAGCAGTGCCCATGGGCTCTCGGACACTGAACTGCCGGACGTTACACCACAAACAGCAGATGGCGTGTTTGGCTGACCAGACAACAGGTCGTATATCCAGAGGGTTGCTTGTTGGGGAGTGTTGACCCTTGGTACTAGCGGTTTAGATTGAGAACTGCCGATGGACACACTTGCACTATTGGGGCTTGCCGAGTGTTCTTTATCTGTGGGGGGAGCGGGGTCGGGGGGGTTCTGGGTCCAGTGATATCGGATACGTGCTGCCACTTCCATGATTCACTGTTTGAGTGATATAGTTTGGATGGGGACCTGGTTGGGTAGGCCTGTCCTGGGGGAAGGGAGTTGGGGTGTTTTTATTGTTGGGGGAATTTGGTTTGGGACCAGGCATGTCGCTAGGAGAGGGGTACGTCGAGAAGCATTGGAGATTGTACTATGGATTCCACCGTAGCTTTTAAATGCATAACCTGGAATGTTAGGGGGATGCACACCATGAGCAGAAGACACAAAGTACACGCCTATCTGATTAGAAGAGGAGTGCAAATTGCATTATTACAAGAGACGCACCTCACACAGAAGGAAGGGACAGCACTGCAGCGCCGTTGGAGAGGGCAGATCTTCCACACCACGTATTCAGCCTTTGCTAGGGGACACTAGTATGGGTGAGGGCGGGAGTCCCCTTTCAGTGCGTCAGACAGATAATAGACCCAGAAGGTAGGTTTGTGGTGGTGCTGGGGCGCCTGGATGGCCGAGACATCACTATAAGGAGCATATATGCCCCCAATGTTGATCAACCCGCATTCTTAGCGCAGCTATCACAGACGTTAACGCAGGTCCTGACCGGACCAGTACTTTTGGGGGGTGACTTCAATAGCATTGCTGACGTGAACCTAGACCGATCTCACCCACCACTCCCTGCCGCCCCTACACACAGGGTCGCAGAAGCTCGACGGAACTGGCAACGACATTGGGGACTGACAGATGTTTGGAGGGCCCATCATCCGATGGAAAGAGACTACTCTTATTTCTCTGCTCTACACGAGCTGCATGTTAGGTTGGACTACATTCTCTGCTCACCAGACGTACATGCAGGGATCACCTCGAGCGAGTACTTGACTAGGACGCTGTCTGATCATAACCCCTACTGATATCCTTGAGCTGGGCGCGGACTAGGTCCACAATTCCCAGTTGGCGTCTCAGACCGGAGGTACTAGAGGACCAGGTATTCCGAACTACGATAGGCACCGCAGTAGAGGAATATTTCCAGAATAATGCTGGCACAGCTGCCAACCCCACATTGAATGGGATGCCTTTAAAGTAGTCATAAGGGGTCGTTGTATTGGTGAAGCGGTAGGCGTACGGAGGGTTCTTTTAAATGATGTACAGACAGCCGAAGACCGGCTCCGAGATGTTGAAAAAGATAGACCAGAAAGGGTAGACAAACAAGCGGAGCTAGTAGCGGCCAGGGAAACACTAGCATTACAGGTGGAACGGTTGAGATGCTTTGACTATAGGGCCTATGCAACCCGGGCCAACGCTGAGAGGGATAAGTCTGGGGTGTTACTGGCTTGGCTGGCCAATCCAGCGAGAAGAGGGACGACGATCCTAGAATTAAGGGGGAGGGGTGACGTGACTCATTACGGACAGCAAGACATCAACGCACAGTTCTTGGAATACTATACTACTTTATACCAGAGCCAATTGGACCCTATGGTGTTGGAGGATGAGGGATTTTTGGAGGATATTGAACTTCCCCAAATTGATGCAGACGCTGCGGAGGCCCTGGGCCATGATGTAGAGTTGGGTGAGGTCAGAGGGGCCATTAAATGCATGGCCAGAAATAAAACGCCTGGCACGGACGGGCTCCCGGTCGAGTTCTATGACACATATGTGGATGCATTGGCTCCTCGCTTGGTGGCCCTGTACAATAGGTCGAGGCGGGACGGGTGTTTGCCCGTGTCAACGAGGGAAGCGGTAATTATACCGCTCTTAAAACCAGGTAAGTCGCCCTGGGATCGCACTGCGTACTGGCCCCTCGCCATGCTCAACCTTGATTATAAGATCTTGAGCCGAATTTTAGCTAGCCGTCTGATGACTCACATGACGGCGCTTGTGCACACAGACCAGGCGGGTTTCATTCCATCCCGGAATACGGCCATGAATATCAGGCGGTTACTTCGAGTGCTGGACGCCCCCATCCAAGACAACAGAGAGGCGTGCATCCTATCGATTGATATTGAAAAAGCATTCGACAGCCTTGAATGGCCATATCTTTAGAGTCTTGAGGGCCTTTGGCCTCGGGAAGGGTTTTGTGACCTGGACGGCAATACTGTATAAGAGCTCCACTGCCAGGGTGCGCACGGGAGGTGTGATATCAGAGGCCTGCGCAGTGGGCAGGGGAACGAGACAGGGTTGCCCGCTGTCTCCCCTCTTGTTCGCGCTGGCGATGGAACCTCTGGCTGTACATGCGCGCTCGGGCGGTATTACCGGGGCTGGACGGGGTGGGTCAGTCCCAATTTATTGCATTATATGCTGATGATCTTCTAATGTTCCTCGCCAACACTACGGAAGAGCTACAAGGTGCCAAAAACCTATTGGCCAGACTGGGAAGGGTGGCGGGCCTGAAGGTCAACTCGAGCAAGACGTGCCTGTTCCCTGTTTTAAGTGGAAGGAATGACCTGCCGGATGGGCTAGATGTTGAATGGGAAAGCAGCTGTTTGACTTATCTGGGAGTACGCATTTATCATACGGCTGCCGATTTACTGGAAGGTAATGTCGGACGGGCGATACGGGCCACCAAGAATAATTTAGAATTTTGGGGGACTCTCCCGCTTTCAATGGCGGGACGGGTGGCACTTCTAAAAATGGTCACGTTACCGCGACTACTCTATTATTTTGGGACGCTACCGCTATGGATTCCGCGAAGATTCTTTACCCAGCTTAATACCATGGTCACGGGCTTTTTATGGGGTTCCGGGAGACGGAGTAGCGCTCGCCACCATGATGAGGCCTAGACGAGAAGGGGGCTTTGCAGTGCCGGATTTTGAGGCATACTACCATGCAGCACAGCTGCAGTGGTTCACGAAATGGATGGCGGGAAGACTTCGCACTGGGGAAGAACGGGGGGGCTCCGATCCGGATCTGAGACAGCTCTCTCGTGTTACTAGGGCTCCCATTGAGCGAAAGGGACGTTACGAGAGACCTGTGGGCGATGCGTCAATGCTGGAACCGGGTTAGTAGGAGAACCCAGCAGATACCCCCATATGCCCCTGAGATCCCGCTGCTGCTGTGCGAGGCACTACCCCATGGGGGAGATTGGCAGGGATTGCGGACCTGGGAGGGGGCGGGGATCTCCACTATTGGAGACCTCTATGAAGACAATACCCTGTTACCCTTTAACGACTTAATGGAGCGGCACGGGCTTCCCAGGAGAGACTTCTTGTTACATGCCTCCCTGACGATGGCTATCCGTAAACATTGGAAGAAAGGAATGGTGGAACCGCCGATCTCGACACCATGCCAATATGTAGTATCAGCGGCTGGGACGATCAAGGCAGTCACTTGCCTCTATGGGCGGCTCACCCAGGAGATGAGGCGGCCCTTAGAGAACCTGCGGCTCAAATGGGAAACAGACCTTGGGATGCCCATAGCTGAGCAGCCGTGGGAGGCATTAGTAGAGAGGGCATGGAAAAGTTCTAGAAATGCACGATTCCAGCTAATCCAGTTTTTTGTCCTCCACAGAGCATATCTCACCCCGCACAAGATTAATGAGTATTTTGGGGCCCGATCAGTTTGTCCGCGATGTAAATTAGAAAACGCCGCATTTTTACATATGTTTTGGGAGTGCCCACTACTAGAGGGGTTCTGGAGGGAAGATGCTGACTATACTGGGCGACATAACGGAAAGAGACACTACACTGACCCCGGGATATTGCCTGCTGCATTGGTTTCCCCACACTGCCCGGAATAAGGTTACCAGCAAATTTATAGACCTGGGGTTAGTCCTGGCTAAACGAGAAATCACCAGCCACTGGAAGGCGACCAGTGCTCCTAGTGGCTCGAGGTGGCGGAGGGAATTTATAAAATGGGCAGATTGCGAGGGGATTCTTAGGCTGCAAATGGCCCGGAGAATAGATAATGGACAAATGCTGGACGCGGCGAGAGCATGGGAGGCATTAGTTGAGCTGCTTAGGCGCCCGGCGGACGATCCCGAACCCCCCCCCCCTGAGTGAGTGGATCTGTGAGCGAGAGCTGCAGTGTTGTCCTATTGGGTTGTGATCTATGGGGGAATGAAACCATATAATACGTAGCGGCATCCCCTTGCTAGATGCCTCTCTATTGGAATTACTGTATCTGTTGTCTTATGACTGGGTACGATTCTTCGCAGAGCTATTGATGACCGAGCGACATGCCTGGAGGGTGGGGGGAGGGTACGTTATGGCTAACGGAAGGGGTGGCAGGGTGGGTGGGGTTGTTCCTAAAGTTGAGGAGGGAGGGGATTATTTGTTTGTAACTTGTATGACATATCAATGAGGGCTTTGAATTTGATTATAATTGAACCTAATGGGAACCTGATGCCTGGGTATAAAGAACTGCGCAGCAGGGCCCATTTACATAACTGCTACAAATGACTAGGTATTGCCCTACATGCCTAGACCAAGAGACTATGCCATAGTGATTGTTGTATTATAAATGCCTAATAAAATTTGTTTACAAAAAAAAATAGATATGTAATTTTATTTTACGGACACGTTTGCATAAACTTATTGTGATGCTAAGGAAAGTTGTAGAGAAGAGTTAAAAAAAAAAAGTAGTATGTCTCTTTTCAAATGAAATGCAGTCAGCGACCAGTATTTTATTTAAATACTTTAAAAAAAAAAAATTAAAAAAAATTGAAGATGACCCCTGCAGACATGGAAGGCTTGTTTAATATGCCCTTAGATTACGCTGAATTTAGTAGCAGGTTGCTCGTGGCTGTCTGCAAACTCAGTGCAAGTAGGCTTACTTGCAAAAGGCTTTCAGCAGTGCTACGGATTACCACTTTTAGGGGCACATGCATCAACATAGACAATAGCGATTCTTTAATTGCGATTATTAAAGAATAGCTATTAAAGAATCGCTATTGCCTATGCATGTAGGAATCTCAAAAAAATGTGCGATTCCTACAAATTCCTTAATTGCGAGTCGCAAATTGCGAGTCGCAATTAAGGAATTTATTCCAATTCATTCCTATGGGCCCAGAGGCAAATAGGAATTAAAGGGAATTGCAAGCGCAATTTGCGAGTACCCAATAGGTACTCGCAAATTGCGCATGCAATTTCATGGGTGCAAGGGTGCCAAAAGGATACCCTGTTGCACCCCTGAAATTGTTAAGTGAACACATGTTGCGCACACACATGCCCCAAGGGCATGTGTGTGTAACCTGGAAAAATGCACTTTAGTGCACTTTTCAAAGTTTTTGCAAAATACCATCAAGTTTCATTTGACAGTAATTTGCGTCCCCTAATAGCGAAATCGCTATTTTTTAATGGCATCGTGCATTGCATTTGAGGCATCGCAATTTGCGATTCCTTAAATGCAATCACAATTTAAGTAATCGCAAATTTTGCGATTCCTTAAATTGCGATTTTTGCATTTGGGATGATGCATCCCAAATGCAAAAATACCGGTCGCAAAGGGGCAGATTCTGAGAATCTGCCCGTTTGTGACCGGTTTTTCCTTTGATGCATGTGGCCCTTAAACCCTAGTGAAGCACAAAGACTTCTAAGAAACGAAGGGCACACGAGATTGGTGCACTCCTCAAACCTCAGTTTAACGAGTTTCCCATCAAGGCCTCGATGGAAAAATGTGAAAACGGCCGTATAAAGAAGGTGAAATATTTGTC
The DNA here is from genome assembly GCA_963921515.1 of Calotriton arnoldi. Taxonomy (NCBI): domain Eukaryota; kingdom Metazoa; phylum Chordata; class Amphibia; order Caudata; family Salamandridae; genus Calotriton; species Calotriton arnoldi. The sequence goes on along the minus strand of CAWUFW010000097.1, from coordinate 3,390,482 downwards.
CACTTTTGACAAAAGTGTAAATCCTCTATGCTTGTTTATTGCATAAACATCTTTAAAAGGGCCTATTTACTGTGCTTGGCGTACCTGGAACTTTTAAGGTTACACTCTCTGCTTTTCGAAAGGGATCATATGGAAAGGGTTAATAATGTCTACAGATGTTACTACGTAATGGTACTAAATTATCAACCTCGGAAGGAAAGAAGACTGGGTCGGCCTTGCTTGCATTTCAAACTCGTGACCTGCAAGTTTCAGAGGCAGCGTTCAACTCGCAGAGCCATTTGGTCGCCCAACTATGCTAGTTATGACTCCGTAAGAAAACCATTTGCTATTACCGTGTAAGAAAAGTCTTTCTAGAAACCGAGACATTGTGGCAAATGATACGTAGACTTTTGCAGTGCAATCTACACCTGCTCTGTAACCTATACAACGCAGTGTGTGCTCAGGCGGGCATAGAAATCGCGTGCTCGTAAACGGTGACAAAAAATGTCAATGGACAAGTGTTATGGAGGCAGGCTCCTCTCCGAGTACATCACACAAGCGTTGCACTATCTACGCCATGGACACGACTCTGCGTCAGCATGCGTATCAGCCTGAAAGTAAAAGTTACAGGTTTCACTATTTTCATCATGCATTTGCTTTTTTAAAACCACGTAAGGAGACGTAATATATATATATATATATATATATATATATATATATATATATATATATATATATATATATATATATATATATATATATATATATATATATATATATATATATATATATATATATATATATATATATATATATATATATATATATATATAAATGATACCCGCTCTTTAAACCTGCGTGTACGCTGCAGGCCACTGATTGGTGTCAAAACTCTGTGGTCTGGTGGAGCTCTTGGGCCTTTGAAAGCAAGGCATGTGTGGGCTCAGCAGGAACTTGGAAGGCCGAGTATTAACTGCTTAGATACATGGCTGTTCTACTTCACATGTCTGCAGAATAATGAAGGATGCGACCTGCTTCCAAGAGACTCCATGCTTCTGTATCAAGGACAGGAATATAGTGCGCCGCTGCCTTTTACAGGCTCCATCTTTGGAAGCTACCAATGCCCTCGAGGAGACAAATGACCTTCGCCTTAGAACAGGGTGAATATTAAGTAGTTATTTTATAAATCAATTTATGAGCACAAAACTTCAAGCACACGCGCTTAAAAACAATTGTCCTGCGCAACTACCGCCGTTACACGAAATGTGACCGGTTGCTCTGTCTACTTTCTGATGTTTGTAAACTCGCCGCATGTGTGCTGCATGGCTAAACACTTATTTGGTCCCAAAGGCGAGACCTATTGGCTATGCAAATTCGTTTTGTAATGTTGGCATTTGGCCACGTGCTACAGGGGGTTGACTTCGATCTGGGCTTCTCCCTTACACTGTGCAGCCAACCCACCCCCCCTGCATACATTCTTTATCCTCTGAGAAGTGAACCGCGTTGAGCATCGACAGCAGACCGATCAAATGCGACCCTTTTCAACCATAGAAGGTCCAGATTGTAGAGAACGCAAATTTTCAGATTAATTTTTTCCTTGTTTCGGAAGTCTGCTTTTTTTTTTTTTAAACATATTTGGTTATTGAAGGAACTGGTTGTCTGGTGGTTGGTTGTTAAAAAAAAAAATGGCACTAAATGACGAGCACAGTAGATTCGGTTATTTTGAGGACTAGGGCAGCACTACAACGAACACCATTGGGGAAGCTTGAGAGACGACCCAGAGATGTGGTCAAGAATAACTTGGGCATGTTGATTCGATCAATAATACACCGAAATATAAAACCAAATAAATCAAGCATGTTAGCTGTTAATCTTTAAGTTTTTGTTAAAAGTTCAGAGTCTCCTAAAGCAATATAAGATCTTTTTTTTTCCCCCGTACCAAAAGCAGATCTGACAGAGACCAATATTGGGTGCGAGTCGTGAATCGGCTTGTGAAGACATGAAAATGAAGACATTATAGGAAGTTTCATCTTTGGAATAATAAGACTTCTTGTTGAGATTAGACCTCAAAGATTCTTACTTCAGTATTTCGAAGGGTCACAAGAATCCCAAATACCTAGGGTTTGTACCTGTCAATTCTGTTTTGATAAAGTGTACTTGTTCTAATTTGGTGTAATGGTGCCACCTAATGGGCAAAAAGCATAAAATCTATTTTCCAGTACTGCCACTGTAATTCTAGTTCAGTATAATTTTAGTTTATTTACCCTGATCTCCTGCAAAAAATAGTGGATTTTTTGTCATCCCTGTTTTTGCCTTGACACTTTTGTCCTCCTTTAGGTTTTATGTTGGCAGTGCATATTGTACTTTGCTATGTTGTCTTGTATCCACGTTTCATCATTTAGGACTTTTATTCGACGAGAGATAAGAGTGCTAATAACATAAAAGATGCATTGGCAATGCCAGTCGGTCTGGCTTTAAAGGAAAATTGTATGGTAAGGTGGAGCATTACAAGCCGATAGCATGGGAATGGATATGCATTTGTGTGGAAGCAAAGAACTGAAATAATATTGGTGTAGGTTAAAAGGTCAGGTGACAGTTGTACTGCCAAGCCAGACCTAAAAATCCATGTAGGTTAATTATTGCTCTCCTTCCATCTGTGTTTCTGTCATAAAATCACCATGAAATATCTAGTTATTCAAGACACTATAATAGCATTATTACCATGTCATGTGTGTTCCCCTGTAAGTTCAAACTCTGGCAGCTGGATAAAGAATCAAAATGAAAGCAGCTGTGTGGATTGCAAACACTTTTTTTTGCGGCAGCACACAACTTCTGCCCAATCAAAACATGTACTCCTGACTCCCAACATGTGGGCGGAGCAAAATTCCTTCTCCTGGTGATACTCACATAAGTGTCTGGAGACATCTGTGCTGTCCAGCCAGACCATAACTAGTGTTAATTGTATTCTCTGAGCTGTTTGTTTTTATTAAATTGTTGGTATGTTTTATAATTTTGTGCAGTTACCACCACCTTGTGTGGCTCTTTTCACTTTACTCTTCTAAACGTGTGTCATATTCTTCCAATGAAATCATGAGAACAAAATATTAAAGACTTTGGTGCAATCATGATCCACAAAACTTTAAACACCGATTTTTATACTGTTTGGAATCTTGCCTTAAGCTCTATCAATTACTCATTTATTGGCAGCTCTTGACAGTTTCCTCATGAACACTGTTATAGGCATAAAAAAATCTCCTACACCCTTCTTCACTCCTGCCATCATACTTTATTTGCATTTGTTTGGTCAGCATGTTTACCATTTCTCATCCCTCCACGACAGGCATGTGAAATTCTTATCTCAAACTCTTACCATCCCATGATCCATCTCTCTGCTGTGCTGGAGGGTAGTGTCCAAATAGAGCGTTGCCCAGCTCACTGTTAAGTCCGTGGAGGTAGATGCTGGACGTCTCTTCTCGGGAATTTGTGTGCACTTTTTCTGATACTGTGGCAGCAGTAACCTTTTCTTCTGATTCTTAGGCCAGGGAGTTTAGAATATTATGTAGAACCACTGAGTAAACTTGTGCTTCTTTAATAAAAAGAAACACAAAAACCCCAAAATCTTAACCCTGGAAGTATAGCAGACTTTCCTCCTACCATTGGTCTCTCTCTAATTCCAAAGTTCTTGATGGTTGTCTGTACTTCCTTACAACCACCACCACCTCTTGATTAACCTGCGAGTTTTGCCGCTGATTCTCCTGAAAATGCATTTGTTTCTACTTGGAGCACAACAACTTTGCTTCTGCTCATCAATACTATGACCACGCTCATTTTCCTAGGATCCTCTGCTGTGGCAGTCTGTGGTTCTGGTTTTCTATTGGAGGACATTACATGCACCTGTGATCCTCTGATTGGACTCAATGTATGCAGCGCTGCTTCTTTTTTTAGCATCTCACAATTACTTGTGCAGTTCGCCGGTGGGTCTTTTCCCTCTTCTCCTAGTTTCTGCTCCTACTTAAGGCACTCCTTATGAATTGGGTCAACGTCTTTCACTCCCGTATGCTCAAAATATATCGTACCTTGATACCGGTGGTCTCCAAAAAGTGATGCAAGGTTTCAGACTCTAAAGTAGGTGGAAAGTCAATACAATGAAGTCCTAAACCCTTCTTTGGTGCACCTAATGTCTGATCAATTGGCTTTCCTCCATTCATACTTTATTTCCTCAGGGTTGATCTATCTGTTTCAAACGACCTGTCAAATATGTCGGTCTTCCTAGATAACATCAAAACATATTGGTCAGTGCCCTTCATAGGCATTTCTTTCAGCTGTGGCAACTCGTGGGCAATTTCACCCTCCTCTCCGTGGATGGTCATACTGGGGCTGTTGGCATTCTTATGAATTTCAGGTTGACTTTGGCTTCCACGTGCACCCTCTCTGCTGATGCCCCGGACCTCCATGTTGGTGGTCTTCACAAGGTTCAGAAAGAAGCAGGTTAACATATCAGTCTTAAATAGTTCTGTCCTTTTTAAAAAAAAAAAAAAAAAAATGTACTTGCTCTTGACGCATCTTTTTTAACATTCTCTCCCTAACCTATCCTTTAGTCATCATATTTACAAACCTATCGCAAACTTGCTGCAGTTTTGAAGCTTATTGTTCCTACGTTTAAGGGAAAGTGATAGTTCAGAAAATGCACCCACAAGTCTCCAAGTAACGTCATTTTAAAATGTTTTCTTAAACAAAACATGGAATCTCACAGAGCTGATATAGTCCTCTTTTGCTGCATTTAGACAGCACAAAGACGGATATGTGCAATGATTAAATTAACCTCAGCCCTGATATCTCTGGGTTGGATTCCAATCCGTCATTAGCTAGTGTTAGCTCTTAGACTGAGATCAGCCATATACAAATCAGCCTTGGCTTCCACACCACAATAGACTTTTCATAGCAAACTGTCTTGATGGCGTTTATACACATCTCAGCTTTCTCTCCTTAACGTGCAGATTGTAACAACAATTGTTTGCATTTCAAAATGACTAACATTTACAAGTACACTGCACATGGAGTGCAGTTTTTGAAACTTATGAAAGTTAATTGACCCCTAGTGATCACTGTTTTTGGGCACAAAAGTCCCAAAAGTAGCCCCTGTGGTTGGACATAGGTCAGGGTGCAAGTGCTTTTGCTTGTAGCAGGACAAAACAATGGCGAGACCAATACGGAATTGTTTTGAAAATTCTTTGTTTCAATTGATTCAATCGGGTTTCCAATGGCACAGGCATTTAAGCAAAATGTTCTGAATGTAGAAAAAATTGAAATATTTTGCATTGTTTTTAGGTCGAGCCTAGGCAACGCGCGTGCACTCTCTCGACATGCTCTATCTGCTTCTGTGGGCTTTCACCACGCCCATCCATTTCTTTTGTTCCTTGGTCTGCCTTTCAAACTTTCTCTGGTTTATTTGGTAAATGCTTTGTTTAACCCGCTCTTTTGTTTACTTGGGCCTATCTAATGTGAACACGACGCAAGCTGAAGCGTAGTTTACTGCAGAAAACAAAAGGTCTTTCAAAGGTCTCTGCACAAAAGTAAAATCTTTTGGCGAAATATAGCGACCATTTTAGAATGACAGGAGCTTTTGTCATATGCGATTTATGATGGAACCTATGACCTAAAAGACAACTTTTCTGAAATAATTCTTGCATTAATGAAACACAATTTACCTTCTATTCTCCAATCTTTGCTGTTGCTCTCTGTGCATGTAAAAGACTAGTAAAATAACTGATACTTGTACAGTGTGCAAGCGTTTATTTTCCCAATTTAACATCTAAGGTATGTTCTTACATAAGCATAGCTGCCGTGCTCACACTTGCGGCCTTTGATGGCGTGCAGCAAGAGTCTCCACGGCTGCAGCCCTTAGACTTGAGGAAGTAGAAGAAACTCAAAGGCTGATGGGACATCGAGGGTCTCTGACAGCTTTGCAGACTCTAATAGCAGCATGAGTCGATTTAAACTAATCAGTAAGAAGACGTGGGTGCCTTTAGGCCAATATGTGCTTTTTGTGATCCACATTTTACAGGCTATGGGCTCACAAATTTCTCCCAAACTTAAATGTGGCCCAATGCTGTCACTTTCAAAATGAATGGTAAATCACTAAGGAGATGTGAATCTCCCATTTTCTTTTTGTAGTTTTATATAGTGCGAACTTGACCCAAAGACATTGGAGCGCCTTACATGAATGAGCACCAGTTGCATTACACAAGGACACGTTCATAGCCATTCACCATACAGTCCAAATTTTGGAAGATTGATTAGAGCTACATTTGAAAAGATTGTTATATTACTGTATTAGGTGTGTAGAGCCATAAGCAGGGTCAGAAAGATGAAGACGAATTGTAACGAGCAGGGAGTGTGTGGCATTTTATTTTACATTTGTTTGCAACAAAAATATAATTCTGTGCATTTCTATTAATTTAAGTGAAATTAAGGTTAACTGGTCTTTCAGTGAAATTAATTTTGGAAGATTTACGGTCATAAACATTTTAAGGGCGATTAATCAATCATGCAGGCTGCCCTAATATTTTGTGGGGTTGCTCACGAGAGATGCGGAGCACTGTTTGTGGCATAGTTATACGACACTGCGCTGGCAAAGAAAAGAACTGGAGTGCATTGGAGTTTTTTTTTTTTTTTTCTCCAACCCAACTCATAAAATTGCACTCCACACCACATGCATCCACACCCCTCCAAACAAAAACACATGGTTAAAAGACATTGTCATTTACAACGCCAATAGCTCTAACTCTCATAGATGCGAGACCTATTGCTTTGCAAATGCTTGTTTTTTAATGCGTCTTGAAAAATCTTGCACAGAGTCTAAGTGAGACAAATGCTCCATAAATAAATACTGTCTGTACAGCTATTCATAGCTCAAAAAGGGTACCTTAACATTAACTATATGTAAAATATATATTTTTTTTACATCCAAAAACCTGCTTTCTAAACTATTCAAATGCATTTTGTTTTTATACCTTTGTGGCATTGTCGAAGCTGTGCCTTGCAAATCAAGCTGACCGAGCAGTAACTCATGGATGTTGCCTGATTTCATACAGTGGAGTACAGAAACTACAAATAACCTCATTATAGATAGCTAAAGGCACATACTTGAGGAGCTGACGTACCATGAGCTCTAGTATACATACATAATTACTCTGTACCCTTAAAATGTAAGCTGTGATTACTTTTCCATTTATACAAAGCATGCTTTCTGTTGGGGGTGGGAACTGCACTGGACACTAGGGTCAAGAGATCATCTTCTGGCCATTGTCAGCAGTTACCACAGTTCTTTCATGGGTGAGGAAGGGAGTGGCCACAGTGCACTCAGAACTGGACTGGCTGGCTCCAAGCGTTGAGCAGCTGTGCAGCAGGATTTCTAAGATGGTGTGTGTGTGGATCATAGAGCTGGATTCGAATGATTAGCAGCCGAGCCTTGGTAGGTTTTAGTTTGCAGCTAGGATATTGGAACCAAAATATTTGGCCACAGTGGAGTTCAATATTTTTGAATAAAAATTAGCCTAGATTTCTGCCTGGAAGCCGGAATAGTCTGTTGGTGGATTGACACTGTGTTCACTAGGCAGCAGTCTAACTGTTCTGCCTCACAAATCTGGGCGAGAGCCCAGTGTGTACCGAGATATGAAATGTGTTGTAAAAGATGTTGGGTACCAGAGTATGCTGGGCTCAAAGGGAGTCTGAACTCACTTCTCTTCAAATGCTAGACTTCATCGCTTTAGATTTGTTGTATCGCAGTTTTTTCCACTGATAACTTGTTTGCATTGCAGCCTGTTCAGAATGTTCACTCTGAATTTTTGTATGGGGCATTTACGTTTTGAAGTCATATATTACAGTTTCACATGATTGCAGAGGTAGTTTAATGTTTCCTGTTTTTTTACTTGAAGTTACATATCTAAATAGAATACTAAAACCGACCTAGTCACCTTTTTAAGAACTGAACTGGCAGAATATTTTATCTTGCGTAAGGTGCAAGAAGTGGCTTTTTTTATTTTCTACATGTGGCACCGTTTCCATCCTCCGTGCACCCCCAAGCTGTTGTCCATTGCTGGCATGGTTACCAAGAGTCCCAGTATGGTAGGTAGACCCATTGTAAAGCAACTTCACTGATCCATAGAGTGGCCAAACCCATCAAGACTGATTACCTCTCACCCTAATACAGGCATTAAGACCCTTTAATTGGTTTGCGTGTTAAACCACCTTATAACCCAGGTTGCCATATAAACCACGATCTGAAGGTATTTGGAGCAGAGGTTTACAATGAGGCGACTTGACCTCCGATTCCAACTAGGTACTGGTCAGGTCAAGGTCACATTTTGGTATAAGACATCTCTCTTGGGGACCTATGTATTAAGATGGCGGTGTAATGAAACTGAAACCACAAATGGCCTACTGGACTTTCTGATTACGGTTGAACCTAGTCTTTCTTTCTTGCAGGGCAGATGAATGGATATCCGCTGCAATAGATTGCTTAGAGTATTTGCCAGATCCGCTGGTCGTGGATGTGAGTAGGAAACTACCAGAGCAACATGAGAAGGTGGAGAGATGGAAGCAGCTACTGTTTGATACCATCAGCAGACACTATCAAGACAGGGAGCCGTTGTTTCGAAATCACTTCTTTGATATTCACACAGGGATTGCAGAACTCCTAGGTAAGTAGCTCTGTTACAGTGAGGTCCTGTACAAAATGATTGCTGTTTAGTTTTGTTGGAACTGTACACTTAAAAGGCAAAATGGGATCTTGTATTTTGGACATCGAAATAGAAGTTCAGTTTGTAGATTAGTTTCACTCATTAGAACCAAGCCTGCACCAGAAATGTTGATACGTAACACTTAAGTCTTGAACTATCCTGAGGCTTTGACATTTCCTCTGAAAGAAAACTGCTGGTCTTAACTCAGTTGGGATTGATTGCATAGATTACAGTAGAAACTTTGATTTTTAGTTTTCAAAAATATTTATTGAAGACGTTTGACATAGAGACGGTATGCAATTCGCAAAGTAAAATCTTCTACTTGCCCATAAACATTAAGGCAGAAACCTACATGAACATTACCCTGTGGTTCAAAACTCGGAGTTAGAATATAACTTTCCTCTGTATTCTGCACATGTCTCTCAAACTCAGTCCTGGGGCTAGGGAAGAGACTGGGAAGGGCAGAGCAGCTTTGACTTCAGAACGTTTGCTCTTTTAGAAACGTTTTTCTAGCTGAAAAAATGTCTAATCTAAATTCAGCTTAACGAGCTCCCCTTTCCCTGTTTCAAGATATGAAGTATATGTCAGATAAGTAGATTGTCCCTGTGCGCCCACACCAGGGTTACAATAAGAGAGGACCATTCATCAAAAATAATGAAGCCCATTCAGATGTCTGTGTGAGTTAACTCTCAAGTGGCTTCTGGCTGAGTGAAATGGAACAACCTGCCCTCTTATTTCACTTTCATGTTTGTTGGAAAGCCTGCATTCCCTCTGCCGGCAGCTCTTTTCCAGTCTGTAATTGTTGCTACCTAAGGCGTGTAGCACAATATTCTGGAAATATATGCATCTTAACTTCTACTATGGTTAAATCAATGTTTTTTGCCATCGTCTGCTGATTGCTTTCCTTTGGACCAGGCTGCAACAGCTCTACCAGCACTGTACCCAAGTCCTGTCCACTCCAGTGAATCATCTAATAGATAATCTAGTAGACCCAAGTGCCGCACTCTGAACAGAAGATTCTGGACCCAAAATCTCATTCTGCAATAATCTGTGTGCACTTTTTGACAAATATCTGATTCATTAATTGTAGACAATCCCATATTTCGAACCATGGGGACTCTTGCTTCGTTTTTAAAGATGTTCATTCTTTGTCTCTATCTGAGCGGTAGCTACACATTGTTCAAAATGCTTCTTGTCTGCTTCCTCCCTCTGTTTTTCTTTCTCTCTCAAGCCTGTTGAATCGCTAATCAAAACTACCCATCACCTTCCATTTGCCCACTCTCTCCCCTTGGTATATACCATAATCTCCTCCATAAGTATATTTTAGAATACATTTGCCAGTTTGAATGCTGTCTTTCCACATTAATAATGTTGTTTTTCTCACTGCCTCTCAGAATCTTCCTCCTTAGTTTCTTTGGCTGTCAATACATTGGGTAAATGAATTCTCTTCTGTCCTTCTGTACAGTCTGCCGATTCTCCATAGGGGAAGTGTTTCAAATATATAAAGTCCACACAATCCTGTGTCGTAGGATCTCACCATTCAGTACTTGGCTTCCGCATGATTGCCAATCGCTTCTTTGTTGCATTACCAAATAGCGATTGACTTTCACAAGCAGAGGTACCAGGCTTTTGAAGTACTCCACCTGTCCACCATGGAAGTCAGTGTCTCAATTGTTTTCTTTGCACCACATCCTCACCAGCATCTGTATTCCCTGGGCTTAGTATAATCTCCTTCCTTTATCCACTTCTCCACTAGATGAAACCTGTCAGCATTGGGCCACCACCATCTTGGCATTCACTTGCAGTAAGCGCAGCAAGTGGGGAGGGGAACTATCCCTTTTAACAGGCTTCAATGCAGGCCCCTTATTCTTAGACCTAGGCTGAACTACTGGTTGGGTTCGTCCAATTCTTCAACACTGTATAGCAGACACATACCAAAATAGAATAGAGCTTGCTTTCTTAATCTGGAAACCCATGAGAAACTTGATCAAAAGATGTCTCGTCTTGGTTCAAGAAACTGAATGTGCTTAGCTGAAAAGACAATTGAGTTCTTTGGGGCAAAGCCTGGGACACAGTGTGCTCACATTGGAACTTTAGAAAGAATTGTAAAGTATTTTTCTCTTCCCACAACTTTACAAAGTGTGCAACAAGGCGCTGCAATAAGTCATTTATGCTCTCTGTAGCTAATGTGACTGATATTTTAATTTAAAAAGCCAAAGACTGTCATAGGAGCAATTTTGTCTGCTTTATTATGACATCCACATTTTTAGTTATGCAGCCTTTGTGCCTCTTGAGCATATGCTATTAAATTGGGATCAATCTGGTTTTATTCTGGGTCTAAACTGAAGGCACTTTTTCAATATCGCAGCTGATAACTGAAAGCAAGACCGCACAACTCTAAACAGTGTATTAAAGCTTGTATTGCTTATTTAGTTCTTTATATAGGGGTAGGACACTGTATTGAATCTCAGGCTGCGTTTAGAATGGTGATATTTTCTCAGCCATCTGGAGCCTGACATATGGTGCAGATGACTGCCTTTTATTCCCTGCCGCTTGCTCTGGTACTCGAGCCATATTCTCTATTAATTTGGGTGAGGTATGCACAGAGGAAACGTTCTCCTGGGGAAGCATAGGGTTTTGGTGTTGCTCTCTGCTGCCTTTATCAAAGCGAGGGAGTGAGACGCACTTAAAAGGGTCACTTCTACTTCCAAAGTTCATTCAATAAATCAGTCGGCGTGGGATTGGGGATACTCGTAATTTTCCTCCCTTAAACTTCTCAATCACGTTTAAGGCTTAGAATTCACATAGTGATGTCAAATGCAATAAAAATCATTTTTAGCAGAAAGAATAGTGTGAAAAGCAACAAATCAATAGAAATGGGACCCACTTCTAAATTTCCTTACACTCTTATCTTAATTTGTAAGGCTGGACCTAAGTATTTGTCTAGGAATCACCCCCCAGGGTTACTCGTGGCATTCTTCATCATGGAGTCCTTGTTCAGATGCCTACTGGATTTGAAAGTGCTTGATCTTTAGTCAAGGGAGCTCTTTAGTATTCTTTTGGAGGGATTAAAAATTAAAATTGTCTGATGCCCTAATGTTGGTTTATTAAAGACTACTATGATATGTTAAAAACGGATGGCAATGCTTACTTCGAAAACTGTTCTCTCTAAATTCTGTGGGTTGACATGTTGCAGCCAACTTGTTCAGCTTCTAAGAGTCATTTGGCTTTCTTCAGGACCAATTATGAATCTCTTATCCCCAATTTGGATTTATTTATAGAATTATGGATTTATATTCCTATTCACCAACTATTTTTGGGTGTTTAATAATCATCCATGCCATACATAAGTTGCCAAACATAAAACCACTACTGTTATTCGTCAGTAGGGTGTCTGTTGGTTAAGAAAGAGATCCTTAAAAATGCCATAGCTATATATGCAGGTTGTATCACACAATGAGTACTGCACATTCAACGACTATCAACGTGTAGTGATATTGTGTACAAACATTGTTAAAAGAACATTTTCATAAGATTTGCTAAAACTTTTGTGAGTGGTATCCAATAACTGTCTGTTTTGACATATATATAAGCATGCATCTTTCAACCTCCACACCTAGTGAGAGCCTCTTAAGGGTAATATTGGCTCTTTGTGCCTCATGACGTTATCAGAGGGGGCGTACCTTATTGTAACACACTGTTGAGGAAAAATACAAAAACAAGATAACGCATTAAGGGGTTGCAGACTCATGTGTTTTTTGCAGGAAATCCTCCCCCCTATTTCACTTACTACTTCAAAGGTCTGCACCCGGTGCTTTATTTTACTCCTCTGCACCTTGAATGTTGCTTACCAGTGTTTTTCTGGCATCATTTGTTTGCTCTACTTTCGTGATAGTGGGAAACTGGGTTTTGTTGCAGTTGCCCCCCTCCTTTTGCCCCTTTTTTAGCTACTAGATGTCGATTTTCAACTCTGACAGTGCACTGAGGCCTGCTAACCAGACCTCGGTGCCAGTGGTCCTTCCTTAAAACAAAGTGATGTCTGATTGTTTCACAATTAGCCAAGGACTTTAGCATCCTAGTAAATGGTTCCCCCGGTACCTAGGGCAGTGGTCCTAAAGCGGGTCCCTAATGGCTTCAGCATACCTTATGTCGCCCTAAAGGACCCCCACACAGACTGCCATTGCAGGCTGCGTGACATGGTGCAAACCATGTTTGAAAACATGACATGGCACACACCTGTTCCATGCCAAAGACGCTGCATGGGCTATATGTAAATCACTCCTACAGCAGGGCTTGGATCCCTAAGACATGGTGCATTATATCACATGTGAGGACCTATCTGCATGAACAGATATTACCCTGTAATGTCTAGTTTCATTGCTGGATATTACAAGTAGGGAAGCCATCTTTAGGTATGTACTGGGCACTGGTCAAAACGAGTTTCCCAGCTACATAATGGCTTCACTGAAACCGATGGGGTTTGGTGTCAAACCCCTCGTATTAATAAACACGCACTGATTCCAGTGAGGGATTTAATAATACATGCAGCCAGAGGGTACCTTAGAGGTACCCCTTGAACCCTCTAAGTCCTCTAGTTCGCTGTCTGACTGGTCCTGTCCAGCCTGCCTCCACAGATGTTTCTGACCCCCTGGAGGTGAGAGCCCATGCTCTCGGAGTTCGGAAACAATGCCTGCTCTGGCAGATGGTGTTGTCACCTCCTTCAAGCAGGATGACTGGTAATTAGCATATCAAAGCAGGAGGCTTCGAAGGCTTCCACTGCCTTTTATATGTGACCCTGGCTTTCCCCAGACTGGGGAAATCCACCCCCGCCCAGGACCCATTTGGCACCAGGACAGGTGGGAAAATTAGCTAGTCAGGCAGTGTGTTCACCCTCAAGCCAGTACCACCCCTAAGGTGGGCTACCTGAATTGCACGCTACTAGCCATCTTCCACCATCTTAGTTTTTGGCGGAATTGGGTCCTCTGGGTCGGGGTTATGCCCACTTCCTTCAGGAAGTGATCATATAGAGGGTGTAGTTACCCTAAAGGTAGGTAGCCCATTGGCTTCTACCTGACACTGCCTGTAACCCACCTAAATTCAGTTTTTAGGTGGCACCCATGATGCCACGACCTCAGATTCGATGGACACAAGCAATGAGCGGACAAAGAAGAGTGCTGACATGAGAAATGAGGAGCAACTACTGACGACGCCAACCCTGCCGGCCTGCCTGCTGCCTCTGACAATCATGGAGAAACCAACTCGTTCTCCCACTGTGCAGACTCCCAAAAACCTGGAGGGCTGCCATTGCTTCACAAATCGCCAGAGAACTCCTAGAGTAGAGGAGCTATTCCCCGGCAGCAGCTGCCACCAAACAAGTAACGTCTGTTTCACCATCTGCCGCTTACCAGGATTATGGCACTGCAGCCGCCCAGGCTCTTGGTTGCTGTGCTCCAACAGGTCAGAACTGCCCTCTCTTCAGGTCTGGGACGCCAAGACCAACCGGAGCTGCACAGCATCATTACCTGGGGTATTGGACCCCTTGGAGCAACCAAGGCTTATTGTGTCCAGACACCAACGCTGAGGAAGGCAGACCTGCACATCGCAGGACTTCAGGGAGAATGAGACCCACAACGAGAGTGGCTCAGCGGTCCTGTTTGCCCCTTTTCTGCAGAGCCAAGACAAGAGTGAGCCTTCGACCGCCACCACCTGACACCTCAAAGTACCTCTGCACCCACACCCCATGGCCCGAGTCCAAGGGAAGTGATGGTGCCAATGGGGTCACGCGATCCCTAAGAGCCGAGCCGACCCTTGGGTCTTCCCAGACTGGACTCCCAGTCGCACGCCTGCTGCCTCTTTCCGCGGGGACCGATTACAGAGTGTCTTCAGCAGCGTGAGCCCGCTGGATAAAGCCCCACTGCACACGAGCCCCCTGGCCGGAGTTTGAGTGGACCAACGGTGCCCTTGCCTGGACAAAACCCACAAGACCTTCATCCAGACTGCCCCTCTCCACCAGTCCCAGCTTGCAGCCTTTTTCTGACTGAACCGATCCTCATAGACTGAAACGGAGCACCCGACGCCAAAACGCACCTCTTGCACAAGGTCGCCCCAGTGCCGCCCGAGATGACCTGTTAGGGCTGCCTTGGACCCTGTCCTGGAGAAGAGTCCCGTAAGTCGCTGACAAGTGCCCGAATGCAGTACATGTTTTTCACCCATAGGATAACATTACCGCTCCAGAAATTGCACTGTGTGAACTTTTGAAACCTGTAAAAATTCCTATTTCGAAAACTACTTACCAGATTCTGATGATCTTAGTATCTAAATTTTTATAAAAATCTGTTATTTTTTTATAAATTGGTGTCTGATTTCTTTGAGTGTGTCTCACTTATGGCTTTTGTGTGTGCAATAAATGCTTAGCACTCTAAGTCTAACTGCTCACCCACACTACCACAAAAGAGCTATTGGGTTATCATTTTTGCTTCTGTAAACCAATTAGGGTTGGCCTGGACTCTTTACACAGTGTACCTCCTTTTGGTCCACTATATAAAAAGCTAGCTTCCCACAGGGATCAGCGTACAATGTTTGTGCTAAAGAGTGACGTCACCCATTACTCCTCGTGTTGGGATGATTTTTTGCTTCTCTACCTAATTTTTGTTAACAATATTGCACACACTACCAGCAATACACAGCTAGTTTTCCTGGATGTAAAAATGGTACCAGATCAAGGTACCTGAAGGACAGAAACCTCTAACGGACAAGAATAATCTGCTCAAGTATGACAGTCTCTACCCAGAACCATTAAATGCAAAAAATGACTGCAGTAGATTAGGTTTTTAAAGACCGGCAGGTACTCTAACAAAGAAACTTGTAGAAAGGGACTATCCAGAAAAAAATATTCAAAGGTCAAAATAGATAGAGCAGGGGAGAGGAGTTGGCCTAACTGCAAGGGTGGTCGACCTCCAATCTGGGGAACCGGGTTCGAGTCTCGGCAAAGACAAGCAACATCCTGTGATTCTGGGCAAATCACTTAATCTCCCCGTGCCTAACAAAAAAAAATTAATGTGTCCTCATGTAACGCAACTGGTGCTCGTGTAAAGCATTCTGATTCCCGATACCTTCGGGTCAAGTTCGCGCTATATAAAACTCGGGGGGAGAAAGAGGAATCAGAATAGGGATTTGTATTTTTCCCCATCAGTGTGTGACAATAAGTTTCGCCCACCTCTAACAACCTTATAAGGCACGAACAGCTAATACCAGTAAGAGTTTTTCTCTGTGTAGAGATTGAAAGATCCGTGAAAAAGACTTGAAAATGTTTTTGGAAACCTTATGAAAAGGTCATTTTTAAAATGTTTGTGCACAGTACCACCACACTTTGATATTTGTCGAGTGTGCAGTGCTCACTGTGTGAGACACAACATATGTATATATAGCTATGAAATAATTCATGATATCTCAATCAACAGATAACCTACTGAGGAATACAAACAGGTTGGTATGTGTGGCACAAAAGATGAAGAAAATACCCACAG
Organism: Calotriton arnoldi; assembly: GCA_963921515.1. Taxonomy (NCBI): domain Eukaryota; kingdom Metazoa; phylum Chordata; class Amphibia; order Caudata; family Salamandridae; genus Calotriton; species Calotriton arnoldi. The sequence goes on along the minus strand of CAWUFW010000097.1, from coordinate 3,374,236 downwards.
ATAGTGGGATGGTAGGAATAATACAAATAAACATAAATTTGAGGTATCTAGCGAGCCATAATTAGTCTTGAAGAAAGCTAAATGACTCTTTGAGGCAGAACAGGTTGGCTGAAACATGTCAAACCTCAGACGCTAGAGATAAGTGTTGTCTAAGTGTCACCATCTGTTTTGAACATTGAGATTGTAGTCTTTAATAAACCAATGTTGGGGCATTATAGACCATTTTAATTTTGGATCTCTCAAAGTATACCAAAGTTATCCAGTATTAGGGTGTCTTTCATAGATTCACATGCCTGAATCATTCCCCGTCGTCGGGATGTGAGTCCCTGGTACATAAATAAAGTAATGTCTCATTAGACATATAGAGTAATAGGCTAAGAGCCTTACATTAGTAACATATCCATGTCCTTTTGTAAAAAGGACCAAACTCTAGAAAAGAACCAATCGGCTATCACCACCCTGTGGAACCTTCCTGGAAGGAGCTCTAGTCCCTCAGATTTTCTACCGCACGTCGTGCTAAGGGAGTCTCCACTGAGCTCTGCTCAGTTTTTCCTTGTTTCTGGATTTCCAGTGATTTTTTTCTCCACCATTCCTTCTGTGTGAAGTTCTCAGTATCTTCATGACAGATTCTACTAAGAAAGGCCTTTTTAGGCCCTGTGCTTCCTGTGGTAAAAAGAGGCTTCATGTCGACGATCAACACAAGGACTGCCTCTACTGTCTTTACCCGGATCACTCTTCAAAGGACTGTAAGGTATGTCGTACCTTTTCTTCAAAAGCCCTCAGAGACCGGGAGGGACGCCTTTTAATTTGGCTGCAGAGACTTAAAGACAAAGACCAAGTTTTGTCTTCTGAAGAGAGTGAGGGCTCCTCCAAATCTTCTCAAAAAAGGCCCAGAGTTACTTCTCCAGGACCTTCGTCGCAGCCCCCTCAAAAGAAGACGCACAAAAAGTCTTCAGAGGCACACCTTAAGGCTTTACCAGCGAAGGTTGCTCCACAGGAGGTTCTTCATACCTTTAAAAAGCCTACTTCCACCTCGTCGACGACTGCCTCGTCGACGGTGGCTTCAACGACGAGAAAATGCCCATCTACAGCCGTGGGAGTGACCTCGTCGATGACAACTGTCTCTACCTCTTTGGCGTCCTCTGCATCGTCGACGACTACTTCATCGTCGACGGCGGCTAAACCTGTATCGTCGACGATAAAAATTAAGAAATCGTCGACGACCAAGCCAGCGTCGACGCTACAATCGCCGACTAGCGCGTCGACACCTGCGTCGGCGAGGAATGTTCTGTCGACTGTTACCCCGTCGACGACGAGGGCGACGTCGACGACACCGTCGACGATGGCTCCGTCACTGGGAGCTTTGTCGCTGTTACCCTCAATTGTGTCCGTCGGTGCTTCACAGTCGACGACTACACCGACGACTGACTCGTCGACGACACCAGAGTCCAAAGTGCGTATGTCCATCTTAAAATAACTAAATGCACGTTGACACCTGCCCTGACTTCTCCTAGCAGGGTCCAGCCATTACCTCCGACTCACCTTTTGGAAGAAGAGGAAGACTCAGACGATGGCAGTATGTTCGGAACAGCTACAAGTCCTTCTGAACTTCATGTCAAATACCATGAGAGTTCGGACTATGACGAACAAGGACCAGAAGACCAGACATACTTTCCTGACGACAGCCATCCTCCCCAACCTGCCATGGTTTGTCTACCTGCGTCTTTGGTTTCTGACCTCCAATTTCTAATTACTGACTACAAGCAGAGATTTCCTACTTCTGCTACGTCTCCTGCTCCAGTTGCCTCTCCACCGCCAAGGCTACAACCTCCACAGTCTGTGCATGTCACGCTACCACCTCCACCTTCCACGGATGATGATGAGGATGACCAACAAGAGGAAGGAGAACTCCATGATTCCCAATCGACTCATGATGAGTGGGATGACTACGTTATCCCGTGTCCAGCGTCCCCGGTGCCTACTCAAGCTGATTCGCCTCCTGAGGATATCGGGGGGTTTCATAATGTCTTGGAAAGGGCTGCACAACGTTTCCAGATCCCAATGCCTTCTCTCCAACAGGATTGTTTCCTTTATGACTTTAAGGAACCTTTTAAAAAGTCTGTAAGATCTATACCCATTATAGACTACATCTGGAATCAGGGTGTTAAAATAATGCACAATCCATCTTCGGTTGCCCCAGTGTTACCTCGACTAGACAAAAAATACAAAGCTCTGGACACCGCTCCGGCCTGCCTTACCGGACATCCCAAGCCTGATTCCGTCATCACTCAGGCTGCTCAGCGGAAATCTAAAAACCCTTCTGCTCCGCTGTCCGCTCCTCCAGACAAGGAAGGCAGACGACTTGACAATATTGGAAAACGTTTTTCTTCCATGTCTGCATTAACAGTGCGTGCGTCTAATTCCTTAGCGTTATTAGGGCGCTTTAACAGACAGATTTGGGCGGACATTGCTCCATACTTGGGTGCCTTGCCGGACGAATCTAAGGAAGAAGCAAAGAAGATCTTGCTAGAGGACGAACGTTCGGCTTCCGAAATCGATTGTGCGATGGATATCGCCTCTACTGGTTTCCGCCAACTCGCTGGCGCTGCCGTACTACGACGCCAAGGTTGGCTGAAGGCTACTTCTTTCCGGACGGAGGTCCAGACAAAACTTCTGGACATGCCCTACGATGGTCAGCTTCTTTTTGGCACACATATTGATGAAGCTCTTCAGGGCATAAAAAAGGATACCGACACGGCTAGGGCCCTGGGTACCCTTCAATTTAAAAAAAAAAAAACCTTTTCGTGGCTCATGGGGCAGAGGTCAAACTACCTCCAGGGGAGACTACCAACACCATCGGTCTTCCTATTCCTCCTCCAACCAATATCGGCCACAATACCAGCAACGTCAACAACAGCAATCGTCTTACACTAAGACCTCCTTTCGAGGAAGAGGAGGACGACAGAAGGACACTACTCGGCGCCAATGACTTTTCCCTACCGCCGGTCTCCATTTCCTCTCCACCCTCCAAAATAGGAGGAAGGATTTCCCATTTCTTACACAATTGGAAACCAATAACAACGGACCGTTGGGTTCTTCAACTAATACAATTTGGACATTCCCTGGAGTTCATTCAAATTCCTCCCCAGACCCCTCCTCGACCTATGCTTCACAAACCTCTACGCCTTTTACTCCTGGAACTTTCACTTATGCTCCAGAAGGGAGCAATAGAAAAAGTTCCTCTTCGTCAATGGGGGAAGGGGTTTTACTCCTGTTTTTTCCTGGTGCGCAAAAAGGAGAAGAAATGGAGACCAATCCTAGACTTGAGAGGTCTCAACAAGTTTCTAAAGAAAGTCGTTTCGCATGGTAACCATCCAAGAAGTACTGCAACTTCTCAACGCAAACGACTACATGGTGTCTTTGGATCTTCAAGACGCCTATTTCCATATCCCTATCCACCGGAATCACAAAAAGTTTCTGAGGTTCGCCGTGGCAGGCAGACATTACCAATTTCGAGTCCTGCCCTTCGGGCTCAAGTCAGCTCCATGGATTTTTACGAAATACCTTTCTCCAGTGGCTGCATACTTCAGGCAACAACACCATCAGGTCTTTCCCTACCTCGACGACTGGCTCGTCAAGGCACCTTCTCTAGACTGCGCGACCAGGTCTTCCAACGCCTGTCTACAGCTTTTCAGTCGCCTGGGACTCACTCTCAATCAGGACAAGTCTGTCCTCCATCCTTCTCAGCGGATATCCTTTCTGGGTGCTACTCTCGACACAACCCAAAAGAAAGCTTTCCCATCACAGGAGCGACAAAACAAACTACTTCATTTGGCAAACCAAATAAAAACCAAGAAGTCCCTCTCGGTACGCCTCTTCAAATGCCTACTCGGAATGATGTCGTCCTGTATTCTGCTAATTCCTCATTGTCGCCTCCACATGCGCCCTCTCCAAGAAGCACTGTCGGCTCAATGGATTCAATCCGAAGGATCCTTCGATGTCATTCAGGTAACCCCTCAGATGGTCACTGCTCTACAGTGGTGGACTCGTCCACGGAATCTTTCTCAAGGCCTGCCCTTCTTGCTCCAAGCTTCTCCACAAATCATCACAACAGATGCGTCCCTGGAGGGTTGAGGAGCTTTCCTCCAAGAGCTCCGAATCAGCGGAAAATGGTCTCCTTCCGAACGGAAGCTTCACATAAACCGCTGCGAGCTGGCTCTCCTGGCGTTCCTTCCCAGCATCAAACGTTCTTTAGTGCTTGTCCGAACGGAAAATACTACAAGAATGCACTACCTGAACAAGCAGGGAGGTACTCGTTCACTAACACTCTCTCACAAATCTCAGAAGATCTGGAACTGGCTACTTCTCCACAACATTTCCCTTCGGGCGGAATACGTTCCAGGAACAGACGACGTACTGGCCGATTCACTAAGCAGGCAACAAACAACATGTCACGAATGGGAGTTGAACCAGCGGACTCTCAACCGCATATTCTCCCAATGGGGCACTCCTCTCTTGGACCTATTTGTACCAAGCAGAACGCCAAATGCCAAAACTTCGCAAGCTGGCATCCCCAACGAGGATCTCTAGGGAATGCATTTTCGATCGCATGGTTCAACGTCTTTGCATACGCTTTTCCACCGATTCCCCTAATTCCCAGGGTCCTCAGGAAGTTGAAGGCAGAACCCTGCACGCTCATCCTGATAGCTCCTGCATGGCCACGCCAGCATTGGTTCACGGAGCTCCATCTTCTCTCCCTGGAGCCGCCGATCCCTTTGAAACCGTTTCCCTCTCTCCTCACAATGAACAGGGAACAAGTCCAACATCCGGATCCAGCATCTCTCAGGTTATCGGCTTGGCTCCTGAGTTCAGAGAGTTCCATGGCCTAAACATTCCTCCGGACTGCAGGGCAGTTCTGGCTCGGGCTCGAGCCGACAGTACTAACAAAACATATTCCTTAAAATGGAAGAGGTTCTGTATTTGGTGTAAGTTGGCGAACATACACCCTCTTTGGTCTTCTCCAGAGAAAATGTTGCCTTACCTTCTCCATCTGGCAACTTCAGGTCTTGCTCAAGCCTCTATTAAAGTTCACCTGGCAGCTATATCCAGTTTCAGGAGATCTTCTGCAGGTCCTTCTCTTTGGTCTAGTAGACTGATTAAACAATTTCTCAAAGGCCTATTCAGGACTTTTCCTCCCGTCAAATCTCTGCCTCCCACTTGGCAACTCAACACAGTTCTTGCTCAGATCATGAAACACCCTTTCGAGCCAATCTACAGAGCTGATCTTAAATATCTTTCTTGGAAGACGGCACTCCTTCTAGCCCTTACCTCTGCAAGGCGAGTAAGTGAGCTTCAGGCATTCTCAATTCAAGACCCTTTCCTTCAGTTCAAACATGACAGGGTTATATTGCGAACTAATCCTAAGTTTGTGCCCAAAGTCCCGTCAGACTTTCACCTCAATGAGCCCATAGTCTTACGGACCTTTTTTCCAAATCCTCAAACGCCGGCAGAAAGAGCTCTACACTCTCTAGACCTTAAACGCTGCCTTAAATTCTACCTTGACAGGACAAAGTCGTTCCGCAAATCCAACCAACTCTTTGTGGCTTACAGTCGACCTAGGAAGGGTCTTCCACTTACTAAACAAAGTATCTCCCGGTGGATCTCTGGAGCTATTACTTTGTCACCAGCAAGCGGATCAACCCTTGCGTTCCAAGGTTCGAGCCCATTCCACTAGGGCGGTTTCTACCTCCATGACACTCTTTGCAGGTGTGCCTATCACAGACATTTGCAGAGCGGCAACATGGAAGACACCGCATACATTTACCAAGCATTACTGCTTGGATACGGAACTCATGAAGGATGCTGCAGTGGGATAGGCGGTGCTCCGTCATCTATTCCAATAGAGGTGAGCCTTCTTCTCTTCCCACCATCCTTGCTCTTATACGCACATTTCTTTATTGTGTTCTTTGATGGTTTTTTTCTTTGATTGCAGTTTGGTACTTTCTATGTTTCACATTGATATGTTATTATCTAGTGAATTTGTATATGCTGTACCATCCAAAATGTGCTTATCATTGCTTACTACTCTGATTCAGGCATGTGAATCTATGAAAGATACCCTAATACTGGATAAGAAATGCGTTACTTACCTGTAACTGCAGTTATCCAGTATTGGTATCTTTCATAGATTCACATGCAACCCACCCACCTCCCCTGGAAGGGCTCACCTCATGCTCTCAGTAATACACCTACTTAGCACTGTGCTTACGAAAATCTGAGGGACTAGAGCTCCTTCCAGGAAGGTTCCACAGGGTGGTGATAGCTGATTGGTTCTTTTCTAGAGTTTGGTCCTTTTTACAAAAGGACATGGATATGTTACTAATGTAAGGCTCTTAGCCTATTACTCTATATGTCTAATGAGACATTACTTTATTTATGTACCGGGGACTCCCATCCCGACGACGGGGAATGATTCAGGCATGTGAATCTATGAAAGATACCAATACTGGATAACTGCAGTTACAGGTAAGTAACGCATTTCATCCCTTGACTTTCAAGGCTGAGGCCATTCAAGTACATTAGATATCTGAACGAGTGCTCCATGTTGAAGTATCCCATTAGAAACCCTACTTGACAACAGTCCTATAAAACACTTGGGGACCACCTTTAGAGATTAGGGTAAGAGGGCTTTAAGAAACATAGAAGTGGTGCCCCTCTCTATTAATCTGTTGGTTTCTGATAACAATATATTCTTTCTGCTAAAACTGATTACTATTTTATTTGACATTGCTACGTGAATTCTAAGCCTAAAACTTTATGGGGGAGAAGCTTAAGGGAGGAAAACAACTAGTCTGACCTGTCCTACCCCAACAGGAATGTGCATCAATACCTCAATCCTATGAAGTCCTGATGGTGTGGTATAGTGATGAGTTATGACCTGGCACAAACAAGCATTTACAATGCAATAGGTCTTGCAATTGCGAGTTTTTGAGCTATTGGCATTGTAAATGGCAATGCCTTTTATAATACTAAAAGGCATTATCATTTACAATATCAATAGTTCAAAGTTTTTCAAAAGCAATACCTATTGTATTGCATGCAGAGCGCTGTGTCCGTGAAGCGGCCGCCACACTCGCTATTAAAGTTTTTTTTTAAAAACGAGTGCGGTGTCCCTGAAGCTGGTGCTGCACTCAGCATGCAAGTTAGAGCGGCATAGCGCTCTATAAGAAAACCGGCCGCCACTGTCCCCATCAGTGTCAATAAACAAAATAGTGCTCACCCACTTATAATGCAGCTCGGGTTACAAGCCAAGTAAAAGGTCCAGTTTTTATGGGCGGTAACATATGCAGATAAGGCGGTACCAAGGAGGGACTAACTAGCCTATTTACGAATCAGAAGCCAGCATGTACGAAGGACAAGGACACAAGCCAATGACAAATATGGGCGGAGAGTGGGCGGGGCTTCCAGTGCATACTCTAATACAGCATGCCTCGCAGTGCATGTGTGCTGCCACTAGGCTCGACCTAAAAAGGGTGGCTGTTATGTAATCCTTGACATTGAAAGAAGGTTGACAAATGGATCAATTCTTGGGGAGTTTGCATATTGGGGTTTCCATAAGAAAGTATTGTCCCCATTTCTTTCTTTTATTGCTAATAGTGAGGATGTTATTTCTTTACTACCCCAGCTCATAAACTATATCTGAGGCAGTACAGCTGCTTGGATAAAGTAGACCAATTTGAGTTTAACTATCATTAGCTTTGAGGTTGAGAACATAGAGATGGATTAATTTATATCACACCCTTCACTTTCTGATTCAAAGCCAAGTTTCAGACCTCTCTTGTAACACTGAGCAGACTAGGTCAATCTCCCAGTCCAATCTACCGTATGGTGTTTGGTCTAGGTTTTTGAGGCCTTCGACCCATTGATTTCCGCAAGGATTTTTTTTTTTTTTTTTTTTTAATACCTTTATTTTTCACTTTTATAAAAAAAAAAAAATCCACAAAACAGCATATGCATGGTGAACGACAATACACACATGATGCAATATGACATTGCGGCAAGCAAGGCCATGGACAAAGTAAGTGCAGTCCTAAACCTGGGGAAATCGGGCATAGCTTGCTAATGTCACCCTCTCAGCGAGGAACTTTAAAGTAAACTTGAATATAGAATAAGTGTTTTTTCGCAATTTATTTCTTGCAACTATAGCTCTGGAGCCCTCTAGGCCCGTTGTCCAAGATCCTTTTGGTTGTATATTTGTACCTTTTGAGTGAGCTGTTTTCTGATGACCTTACTTGGTGACCTTAAAATATGTTTGCAATATCTTCAGGTTAAAGGCAATCTGTTATCCCCGCCCTCAGTTCTGTTCCTCATACCCCCAGCTTCCAAAGATACTGTGAATATGCCCCAGGCCACAGTAAAACTGTAGGTCTAGGTAGAAAAAAAAATTCCCTAGCAAACAACCGCACCTCATTCACTAGAAGGTTCTTTGTGGGATATACTGGCCTCCCACCATTGTACACAATTAGCTTGGATACAGCTGTGAACTGTGGCCGAATCCAAGTTGTTGCTTTTGCAATCTCACCTGTTGCATCTAGCTTGTTGTCTCATGTGGTGATGATTTGAGAATTTAACTCACCCCTGAGCTGTGTTCTCACCCTGCAACATGGCATACTTAAACTGCTTGACCTATTTATTTTTTTTAACAGATTTTTATTGATTTGCACAAAAAGTCAGAGGGTCCGGGGACACCTCTCAGTGGAAGACAAAGTTACAAGCATGACCTTGAAATCAGATGGCAAAATTAAGTGTCCAAGCCATCCCGTCAGGCAAATTATGCAAAGTATGCAAACTGCTCAGTGAATAAATGCACCTATTACAAAACCTTATCCCAAACTAACCCTCCTCCCTCCCCAATCTTCCCACCCCCCAGGCGTGTCACTAAGTTGAGGTAGCAAAAGGGGCCAACGGGTCAAAGCCCATACCAATGGGACGTGTTGGAATGGGGGCATGGCTTCGGGTGTGGTGATCCAACAAAGTTGTCTAGGACCATCCCCGTATCCAAGGTGGCAGGTCGTGGGGATCAGAGGACTATTCGCATGTTATACTGCATCCTCGCCCGGGGCGTCTAGGGGGTCACTATCGATCTCTTCGGGAGCTTTGAGTGCAGCAACCAGCGCTTCCCATGCTCTCGCCCCTTCCAGGGCCTTATCATTCCCGGCTAGATGCGCTACCTGCAGCCGGATCACTCCCTCACATTCAGCCCATTTTATGAATTCTGCTTTCCACCTTGCTATGGTGGGACCTTGTGTAGCCTTCCAGTGTGTGGTGATGTTTCGCTTGGCTAGTAATAGGCCCAGGTCGATGAATTTGCTAGTAATTTTGTTCTTGGATGTGTGTGGAAACCAGTGTAAGATGCAGTGCGCAATGGTCGGGTCGATTCCCCTGTCAGTGAGGTCTGAAGGGACTGACGCTATCTCCTCCCAGTAACTATCAAGGAACGAGCAGTCCCATAACATATGCTTGAAGTCTGCACTATCTGCGTTGCATCTCGGGCAGGCCGCTGTGTGGGTCGGAAAATATTTGTGTAACTTTTCCGGGGTGAGATACGCCCTGTGCAATATATGGAAGTGTACTAGTTGGAACCGCGCATTTCTAGTGCTCTTCCAGGCTCTCTCCACTATCATCCCCCATGCCTTGTCTGGGATGTCTTCCCCAATGTCAGTCTCCCACTTGGTCTTGAGGTCAGTCAGGGGAAGCAGAGTTTCTAGCGTCATGCGCCTGTACAGACATGTGACAGCCTTAAATGTGCCAGCCGACATCACCACATACTGACAGCCCAGGGAAGTCTGCGGCTCTGTCAGCCCTCTGCCCCAGTGTTTTCTAATAGCTGCAGTGAGGGCCGTATATTGTAGAAAATCCCCTCCAGGTATATCATACCGGGCTTGTAGCTCATGAAATGGGAGCATGGCACCCTCCTCATAAAGGTCTCCCATGCAAGTCAGTCCCTGCTCCGTCCACGACCCCAATCGTCGCCAGTTACCTCCATGTGGCAAAGCTCTACACATAAGTAATAGTATGTTCGAGGCATGTGAGCTGCAGAGCTCACACTGCATTAGATCGCCATCTGGTGTTGGGCTCGGATGCTTGCACTTTGTTGTTGTCTTCGAAGAAGTCTTTTGTAGTCATGTGATAGGTGACTCCTCCTTTGGACAATAGTGCGCATGGGCATCGACTCCATCCTCAGATTTTTTTCCGCCATCGGGTTCGGATGCAACTTTCGACACTCCGGTTCGAAACTTACTTCTACTGTTTTTTACAATACTTCAAAACTTCTACAACTTCTATCGATATCATCATCTCGACGCGTCTCTTCTTCGATCCCCTTTCCAGCCGTCGACGCGGGCCACTGGGCCCATCGACGCCGTAAGGCCTACAGCTAATGGAAAGGACGCCCTTCCGGAAATGCCCCCAGTGTTGAGCAAAGTTCCCCCACAGTGACCATCACGAGGTCTGTAACCTGTGCCTCTCGCCCGACCACAACGAGGCCACCTGCCCAGCTTGCGCCTCCTTCCGCTCGAAAAAGACCATTCGGGATCGTCGAGCTCGAAGACACGTTATGGCGTAACGGTCCGCTCCAGAACCTGTCGACATCTTCAACGAGGGCCCCGATGTCCCGGAGGAAGATTCCGAAGACCTAACCATCGTGTCGGAGGCAGAGGACTCAGACGGTTCCATCACTCCTGGGCAACGAGTGAGTACTACTGCCCCTGCCCCAACCCCCATCAAAACAGAAGGCACCGGTCAAGACTTCGCCTGCTGGCCCCAGTCGCGACCGAAAACATGCTTTGGACGCCCCGCCTTCCGGCTCGGCACCGAAGAAAAGACTAAAGCCTTCCAGTTCCTCGGCACCGACCAAGCCGCATGTATCAGTTCCACCGGCACCTTCGGTGCCGAAGCCAAAGGAACACTCGGCTCCGAAATCCACCTCTGTCCCAAAACCCGCCTCCAAGCATGCGGATAAGTCGGCGTCGAAACCAAGGCTCCACGACACAGCCCCTAAGCCAAAGCTGTCGGAGCCCATTGGCAAGCCGAAGGACTCTTCCACGCCTTCCAAGGCCAAAGAGCACACAAAGCAACCATCCCCGCGCTCGGAACCGAAAAAGTCGGCGCCGAAGCCAAATCTCCAGGAGGAGGAACTGTTTCAACCGGATCCTATCGATCCTAAACAACAAACTTTACATTAACCCTAAAACTGGACATGTCACTACTGTGCCACGCCCCCGTCCCTGTCAAAAAGAAGGACTCTGCTACTTCCCCTATGCCTCCTTCTTCCCCTGTCCTTCCACCTAACACCCCTCCTCTCTACATCCCTGTTACACCGCCTCAGCCTGTAACCTCTCCACCACATGACTATCAGGACGACATGGGGGATGGTGGTGACCCTGACGCTTTCCCAGACCCAGATGACCCACCACAGGACGATTGGGGCTACAATGATCCCATAGATCTTCCAGACCTCCCAAGTCCTCCACCATATCCCACAAAACCATCTCCCCCAGATAACATTGGTTTTGGGCAACTTATTCACAGGGCCGCTGTCTTTCATAGGGTACATATACACACCAACCCACCAGAGGAAGATTTCCTCTTAGATACCTTCGAACAGTCTCAACGAACTGTACAGACATTGCCCATGATTAAAGGAGTCATCAAACATGCTCCTGAGATATTTAAAGATCCTGTACGGGCCAGGATTCTTAACCCTAGGATCGACAAAAAATATAGACCTGCCCCTGATGACCCTGCCTACATCAAAGGCCAGCTCCCTCTTGACTCCTTAGTCTTCTCCAATGCTCGTAAACGGGCTAATTCTCAGACTTCAGGGGACGCTCCGCCCCCTGATAAGGAGTCAAAATTGTTGGATGCCTCTGGCAAACGAGTGGCTGCGCAAGCCACCAATCACTGGCGCATAGCCAACACCCAGGCACTGCTGGCAAGATACGATAGGGCCCACTACGACCAGCTAGAAACCCTATTGCAACACCTACCTGACCAGTACAAGACGCAGGCAAATTATCTCATTCAGGAGGGCAAATTAATCTCCAATGCGTCCATTAAGTGTGCCCTTGATGCGGCCGACACCGCCGCTAGGTCTGTTAACACCAGCGTACTCATCAGAAGGCATGCCTGGTTACGCATTTCAGGCTTCAAGCCAGAGGTTCAAACCACCATTTTAAACCAGCCGTTTAATCCGAACCAACTCTTTGGTCCGGCTGTAGACACGGCACTTGAAAAAATGAAGAAGGACACTGACACTGCCAAATCAATGGAAGCATTGCAGTCTCCACAACAACGTGGCTCCTTTCGCCGCTCCTTCTACAGAGGAGGCTCTAGGAACACCAACACAGACAATTCCTCTTCTTACAGAAACACCACCCAAACATCTCCCAATAGGGGATACTTTAGAGGTGGTTACCGAGGCAACAACAGTAAGGGCAGAGGTAGCAACAACACCCGTAACTCCCCCACTCCTGAACAGTGACTTCCCTCCGCTTCCCCTCGACCATTCCACTCCTGTCGGGGGACGACTAGCACAGTTCCTACCTGTCTGGAACTCAATTACAACAGACAGGTGGGTGAGACAAATTATCCAACATGGTTACTGCCTAGAACTTACAGCTGCCCCCCCAAACATACCACCCAGGCAGCGTCCAATGTCCGCAGACCATCTCATGCTTTTAAAGCAAGAAGTTCTTTCCCTGCTTCAGAAGCACGCCATAGAGCCAGTCCCTCTAAAACACCAGGGCACAGGGGTTTACTCCCTGTATTTCCTAATCCCCAAAAAGGATGGGACTCTAAGGCCTATTCTAGACCTCAGACCCCTCAATCAATATATACATTCGGATCATTTTCACATGATCACTCTCCAACAAGTGCTTCCCTTACTACAAGAACAGGACTTCCTTGCCACACTAGACCTCAAGGACGCCTACTTCCACATTCCCATACATCCTGCTCACAGGAAGTGTATCAGGTTCGTACTCGATGGACAGCACTACCAGTTCAAAGTACTTCCATTCGGAGTCACCACTGCTCCAAGAGTGTTTACCAAATGCCTTGCAGTAGTAGCAGCACACCTACGAAGACAGCAAATACACGTCTTCCCATACCTGGACAACTGGCTCATCAAAGCCAGATCATTCAACCAGTGTGTCCAACACACTCATCAAACTATACAAACGCTACACAACTTGGGGTTCACAATCGACTACACCAAGTCGCACCTCCAACCATCCCATATACATCAATATCTAGGAGCCACAATAAACACTTCCACAGCCCTAGCTTATCCCAGCCCAGCCAGGATAGCAGGTATACAAACCCTCATCACCAGGTTTCAAATACAACACTCTCTCCCAGCCAGAGTATTCATGCAACTAATCGGCATGATGGCATCTTGCATTTTCATCGACCCTCATGCAAAACTTCAAATGCGTCCCCTATAAGAGTGTCTAGCGCACCAATGGAACCAGGCTCACGGACAACTTACAGATCTGGTGTTGGTGGACAGCCGCACACATCGCTCTCTGCAGTGGTGGAACACAAAAAATGTGTCCAAAGGGCGGCCGTTCCTAGAGCCTGTTCCACAAATAGTACTGACAACGGACGCATCACTCACAGGATGGGGTGCACACCTGTTAAGTCATACAACACAAGGCAAGTGGACCACTCAACAAAAGCTGCTCCACATCAATCATCTGGAGTTACTAGCTATATTCCTAGCTCTCAAATCCTTCCAACTCCACGTACAAAACCAGGCTGTCCTGATCGGAACAGACAACCTCACAGCCATGTACTACATACAAAAACAGGGGGGGACACACTCTCCACAACTGTCCCAACTGGCACAGGACATTTGGAGGTGGGCCATTCCACAGAACATATACCTTCTAGCAGAACACCTACCAGGAGTTCACAATCGGATTGCCGATCTGTTAAGTCGACAGACACAACAGATTCACGAATGGGAACTACATCCACAAGTTCTTCTACCGTTTTTCCACATATGGGGCCAGCCAGACATAGATCTGTTCGCCACACACCAAAACGCAAAATGCCCAACCTTCGCCGCCAGGTTTCCACACCCGCAGTCCAAGGGCAATGCGATATGGATGAACTGGTCCGGCAGATTTGCGTACGCTTTTCCACCACTACCACTCCTTCCACTTGTGGTACGCAAGCTCCGACAACAGTCTCTAAAAATGATCCTAGTAGCTCCCACATGGGCACGCCAACCGTGGTTCACCACACTGCTAGAACTATCAGTAGTCCCATATCAAAAACTACACCTCTCCCCATCAATGCTAACGCAGAGCCATGGAGAGATAAGGCACCCAGATACATCCCAACTGAACCTTGCGATCTGGCTCCTGAAGTCCTAGAATTCGGTTACCTTAACCTACCGGCAGACTGTATGAACGTTATTAAAGAGGCTAGACGCCCTACTACCAGAGCTTGCTATGCAGCAAAATGGAAAAGATTCGCTATTTACTGCACTGACAATAATATCCAGCCATTAGACCTCCACGCAAAACATCATTTGCTACTTACTACATTTGCAAAGATGTAATCTTGCATACTCATCCATACGTCTGCATCTAGCGGCCCTTGCTGCTTACCTACAGAACAGGCAACACTTATCACTCTTTAGAGTCCCAGCCATTAAAGCCTTTATGGAAGGCCTTAAACGGATCATACCTCCCAGATTACCACCTTCCCCAGTGTGGAATCTTAACTCTAGGCTCATGGGACCACCATTGGAACCCCTGCATAAATGTGAACTTCAATTCCTTACATGGGAAGTCGCGTTCCTAATTGCAATCACCTCTCTCAGGAGAGTCAGTGAGATCCAGGCTTTAACTATACAAGAGCCCTTCTTACAAATCATAACAAAATAGTTCTCAGGACAAACCCAAAATTCCTCCCAAAAGTCATTTCGCCTTTCCACCTTAACCAATCTGTAGAACTACCTGTGTTTTTTCAAAACCCAGATTCTGTAGCAGAAAGAGCTCTCCACACCCTGGATGTCAAAAGAGCCCTAATGTATTACATTGACAGAACCAAATCATTTCGCAAGACAAAACAATTGTTTGTAGCTTTCTCTCCACCACATAAGGGTAACCCCATCTCAAAAGCTGGGATTGCAAGGTGAATTGTTAAATGTATCCAAATATGCTACCAAAAAGCCAAACGCACATTATCAATTCCCCCTAGAGCGCACTCAACACGCAAACTAGGGGCTTCCATGGCATTCTTAGGGAACATTCCCCTAGAAGACATCTGTAAGGCAGCCACATGGTCTACAACACACACCTTCACTAAACACTATTGTGTTGATGTGCAAGCCAAGCAACAAGCTTCTGTGGGCCAAGCTGTCCTTAGAACACTTTTTCAAACTACTGCAACACATACAGGTGACCACCGCTAGGGGAGATACTGCTGTACAGTCTATGCACAGTGTGCGCTCTGCAGCTCACATGCCTCGAACGGAAAATGCTACTTACCAGTATGCATCTGTTCTTGGCATGTCGAGCTTCAGATCCTCACACGCCCACCCACCTCCCCGGGACCTGTATGTGTTCCAGTCCTATCTTATTTAGATATACACACATGGACATCTTTTTCTACTAACTCCATCACTCCCCATTATGGCGAAAAACAATCTGAGGATGGAGTAGATGCCCATGCGCACTATTGTCCAAAGGAGGAGTCACCTATCACATGACTACAAAAGACTTCTTCGAAGACAACAACAAAGTGCAAGCATCCGAGCCCAACACCAGATGGCGATCTAATGCACAGTGTGAGGATCTGCAGCTCTACATGCCAGAACAGATGCATACTGGTAAGTAACATTTTCCTTCCGGGGCATGAGGGCGTTTGAGAGAGCCACGCCGCAGATACCTGCTCCAGCATTTTCGCGCTGTATTAAGTTCCAGGGTTAGGGTTGCAGCGTCTACCGGGAGCCGCAGAACGATACGGAACAGCATTGATGGGGTCCTAATGTCTTCTCTGTGCTCGTCATCCCCCCTGGCGGCGTTCGCCACCCACTGTGTGAGCCACTGGAATAGCGCTGCCAGGTAGTAGGTCTCATAATCTGGGACCGCCAGCCCATCCTCTGCTCTCGGTCGCATGAGCGTACTGAGCGCCACCCGTCTTCAGCCTGTGCCCCAGATGAAAGCTGAAATCATGGAATGGAGTTGTTTGAAGAATTTTGTCGGGATCCAGACCGGTAAGGTTCCAAAATAATATAATGGGTGCGGGAGGGTTATCATTTTGAGTAGGGCCACTCCGCCTGCAACAGACAACGGCAGGGAGCCCCAGAATTCAAAGTTGGATTTAGCGCCCCTGATGGCCTTACCAATGTTACCCTCGAGGATGTCCTCCTGACTGTGGTATATCTGTGTGCCCAAATTGGGTAGACAACGGTTCTCCCAAGTCACACCCTCTGAACTCTGAGGTCCCCTCGTGCTGGGAACAGGCAAGATTTCGACCAGTTCACCTTCAATCCCGCTACTTCGCTGAGAGCCTGGAGGAGGCATTTTGCTCCCCGGAGTTCCGACCCTGCGTCAGCTAGGAAAGGTAAAAGGTCATCAGCATATAATGCTATGTGATGGACCTGTCCGTGGACATCGAGCCCTCGGTAGGCTCGCCCCGACCTAGCCTGTGCCGCCAGCGGCTCCATCGCCAGGGCAGACAGCAGCGGGGAGAGCTGACGCGTGCCCCGTCCCACACCGCAGGCGTCCGAAATGAGCCCCCCAGTTCTGACCCTGGCAGTGGAATCGGCATATAGGAAAGCCGTCCAACTCACAAAGTCAGAGCCCAGTCCCATGATCCTCATCACATGAAATAAAAAAAGCCCACTCCAGGCTGTCGAAGGCTTTTTCTATGTCCACTGTGAATATCGCAGCGACATTAGCGCAGTAAGTGTCCGCCTCCAGGACCCGCAGCAGCCTCCGGACATTAAGTGCTGTGTTTCTGGTGGGGATGAACCCGGACTGGTCTTTGTGAACCAGGGTGGTCATGTGGGGGAGTAACCGGGTAGCTAAAATTTTGCTTAATATTTTATAATCCAAATTGAGCATGGAAAGCGGGCGGTAGGCCGTCTTATCCCATGCCTGCTTGCCCGGCTTGAGCAGGGGAATAATAACTGCTTCCCTGGTGGAACCCGGTAGTTTGCCCAGACGTTTGGCGTCATTATATAACTGAACTAGTTTGGGAGCCAGAAGGTCTATACAAGTGAGGTAAAATTCAACTGGCAGGCCATCAGTACCTAGGGTTTTGTTGCGGGCCATGCTCTTGATAGCCCCCTGTACCTCCCCAATTTCAATCTCCCGCCCCAGTGAGGCTGCGGTGTCGTCATCTAAGGCTGGCAGATCGAATTCTCGTGTAAAGCCATGTAATTCCTCGTCCGTGGGGAACAGCCGACTCCTGTAAAGCTCAGTATAGTACGTTAAAAACAGGTCATTGATACCCTGTTGGTCGTATCTGGGCACCCCATTCTGGTCACGGAGCTCAAGAATCACCGACCCGGGTCTGGCTGGCTTGGCCAGCCAAGCCAGAAGGGCGCCCGACTTGTCCCTCTCGGAGTGTGCCCGAGTAATGTAATTTTTGTAATCTAAGCAGCGCAATCGTTCTACTTGCGTCGCTACGGCCTCCCGAGCTTCAAGAAGTTCCTGCTGTCTGTCTGGGTTGCCAGGTCTGTCTTTTTCCAGGTCACATAGGCGTTCGTCATCCCTTTTTATGTCCTGAAGGAGTACCTTCCGAACCCCAACCATCTCAGTTATGCACCTCCCTCTGATGACTGCTTTACATGCGTCCCACTCTACAAGTGAGGATGTGGCCGTGCCCTCATTGTCTTGGAAGTAGGTGGTGATGGCTGAGCCTATTGCAGCGCGGAAGACTTGGTCTTCTAGGGCCTCAGGCCGCAGTCGGCAGGTGGGGATTTTCGGACGAGCACGTGACCATTGTAACTTCACTAGGACCGGATTATGATCGGAGTGTGTCCTGGCAAGGTATTCGCTGCACTCAATCCCCTCATGAACAGCAGGCAAACTTAAAATGGCGTCTAGTCTGACATGCAACTCGTGAAGGGTGGAAAAGTATGAGTAATCGCGGGTGTCCGGGTGTTGCGCCTGCCAAGTGTCTATTAAGCCCCATTTCTGTTGCCAACTAAGGCGTGCCTCTGCCAATTTGTGTGCGGGTGCATTAGGAAGGGGGGGGTGTGAGCGGTCCAATGTGATGTCGGAAGTGCAGTTGAAGTCGCCCCCCCTTAAACTGCTTGACCTATCTCACTGAATAAAATGGTGACACTTGTAGTCAGAAGGCCGCTGGCTGTGCCCCTCCCCGCTCTTGATGCCTAGTTTAAAGAGCTAATATTCACATCATAAAATAGATGAGCTCTTTAGTCTGCTGTTAGCGCCAAGGTGCAAACAGCATAGTATTTTGGGTGAGATTTAGTTTTTTGCTTTTCTCTAGCTGTTGCTCATTTTTATTCTTGCACAGGCCTTGATATAATATCTTGCAATGTCCACTATTTTTTACTTGGGTTCTTGTTGTTCTTGCTGTTGTGACGTCGCCTGGATTACTTTGCTGCACTGTACATATTTATCATATCTGCATTATTCTCTTGGATAGATTGTCTGTTCATGATTGAAAGATATATATATATATAAAATATATTTTTTTGCATTTACTAAGTTTGGGAGGTGATTTGTATTACTTTTTGGATTAAACTACTCCAATAAAACCATGAATGCTACATGATGATCCCACATCAAATAGTAAGATTAATTTTTGAATTATAGTAAATGGAAAAACTGAGCAAGCACTGGAGGCAACTCAGCTTTGCCTAAAACTCCTGGATCCTTCAACTCGAGAGGAGTTCAGAAGACTGCTATATTTCATCGCTGTTGCAGCCGATCCATCTGAATTTAAACTGCAGAAAGAGGCAAGTGATTCCTATTATTTTAAGCATAGTCTGGTAGTTTAGCTAAATGTAATTTGTATCCTATAGTATCACCCAAAATTTGCAAAAAAAATACAAGCAATTACAAATAAGTTTTATTTCATTATAAATATTCTATTGAAGGAACGTTTTAAAGGAATCGTAGGTTAGGCAGAGGTTTAAGTTGCTGCAGCTGTTTTGTGCATATACTTGGGATAGCAGATCTGTGCCTGTAGGAAGCTGGCTCTCTACACCATATTCCTCTTTTTGGTATATTATAAAGAGTCCCTAGGTATCCCTTACAAGTGAACAGGGCTTACTTTAACAATCCCAAGGTGCTCTTTTTGTTTAGTGTGGTCGAGCAGCATTAGGCTTATTAAGGAGGAGTGTTGGATATTTGTTGCATACACACAGTCAAATAATACACACCCACTCAAAAAGGAGATCCACACCAACTTAGAAAAATAACACTTATTTTTATATATTTTTAGACACCAAGAAGTTAGGCGTCCGGTCTGTGCTGCAGGAGACACTCTCGGTTGAGGGGGGCCTGCACAAAGAGGCTGCAGGCGGGAACTGGAAGTCCAGTCTCGGCAAACCCATGGTGGGGTTCGACTCTGGAGGGTCTCAGGCCCTCGTTGGCACTGTTGGCACACTTTAAATCAGGCTGGGGGGCACAGGTGCAGTGTTGCGTTCTAGTGTCTGTTTTTCGGCAGTCCGGAGTACTCCCAGACCTTCTTGGATTGCATGCAGGGAAGTAGCTCCACTACTCCACGGGAGATGCTGGTTTCTCCTTAAAGTGCTGGCAGTCCTCCCAGGGTTTTGGAGGTAGAGAAGCTGCAGGACGAGTCTTCTTTAGTGCACTTGTCAGGGATAGCAGGCAGGCCAGCAGGATTGGCACCAAGTCCGTCGCAGCTACTCAGTTCTTGCTCTTTGTCGCTCTTCGATGTTCTTCTTAGGCTGACAGAATCTGCTTTCCTGGTGTCAGTGGCTTCCCTAAACACTAGAGTGAGGGGCGTTAAGGGAAGTGAAGGATGGGAGCCAATGGGCTACTTACCCTGGGGTCACTACACCCCCTATATGACCACTTCCTGTGGGAAGTAGGCGTAATCCTGTCCCAGAGCTCCTAAATCTGCCATCCCAAGATGGTGGAATTTTCCTAAAGGGGGGCATATCAGGCAGCTTACCTTAGGGTTGTGACTGGCCTGGTAGTGCACCACGCCTCCCTGCATATCTAATTTCCCACCTGTCCTGGTGCCAAATGGGCCCAGGACAGGGGGTTGGCATTTCCCCATATCTTGGAAAGCTGTGGGCACATATCAAAGGCAGCAGAGGCCTTTGAAGCCTCCTGCCTTGATAAGCTGATTACTTAGCCCTCCTGCTTGGAGGAGGTGACAAAACCTATGTCCATAGCAGGCATTGTTTCTGCCCACAGAGCCTAGATTCTCACCTGCAGGGTGTCATAAACCCTTTGGGTGCATGTATTAATGGATCCACCACTGGAATCAGTGTGGGTTTATTAATGCAAGGTGTTTGATACCAAACACCATAGATTTCAGTGAAGCCATCATGTAGCTGTTAAACTCGTTTTACCAGGGCCCTGCACGTGTACTTAATGATTTTCCTGTTCACTTTTGATATCTAAGAATTGACTTGGACATCACAGGAACATATCTGCTAATGTAGATATGTCCACACATGTAGTATAGTACACCCTGTCTTAGGGCTGTAAGACCTGCTGTAGGGGTGGCTTACCTATACTGCATGCAGTGTCTGCAGGCATGACACACAGGGATGTGTGCCATGTCTTCACTTTTATCTGCAACAGGACACGCAGCCTGCAATGGCAGTTTGCGTGTTGGTGCTGAGGAGTCTTACGGTGGCACAATACATGCTGCAGCCCTGTGGGCGCCCTTATTAGCCTCCTTGCCCTAGGTACCCGGTGTGCCACTTACTAGGGACTAACGGGGGTTGCTGATGGTATTGCCAATTAGGGGAACAATTGACTAGTTTAGGGAAAGAGACCTGGCACCGTGGGGGTGACCATGTCAAAAAGGAGCACTTTTCTACAATGCCATGTGAAGTGGGACATGTCTCCTACACACGGTCACCACCTCATTGAGGCTGAGTGTGAATGTGTCTTTCATGCCCACTGGGTTGTAAAGTAGGCATGGCAGGCCAATAAGTTTTGAAAAATCATCTAGATAATTACATGTTCAAAGTCGTTAATCAAACAATTTGTCAATTTTTCTCTCCAAGGAGGGAATATGGACAATGTATTCGACAGGCTTTTTGGGCCTTTGTAAAAAAAAAAAAAGGCTAAAGATATATTTTTCTGCCCTACACGATGATGCAATCAGTATTTTAAGTGCATTGTACTCACTGAGATCCGTTCTGCCACCAGAACGCCAGTTTAAAGTTTTTTTGCTGGAATTGGAAAAAATGTACTCCGGGAACCCAGAAATTGGAAGTCAAGGTGTGGCAGAGGCAGGAGGTGGAATCACAAAGTGTGAAGCTTAGAAAGCAGAGTCTGACAGTCAACTTAAATATACATTTTAAAAATATCTGCTGCAAAGAAATTTGCAACAAGGTCATATGAGACAGTAAATTCCTTCTAAGTTACTTATTTGGTCGCAAAGAGGCTGCATTTTAAAATATCTTACTAGGTTAAAACACTTGCTGCTGAGATCATTGTGTGCCCAGACATTTTGAGGACGTAAGCGTGATAAAATAACTTGAGTGCTTAGAACAGTTCTAGAGGGTTAATGTGCCTACTGCAAAGCACATTGCAGAACATGCAGATCACAGATTTATTTTTTATGTAGATAGTTAAGTGTGCTACTGCATTTTGACACCAAGATCAATTTGTTACTTTCTGTTCATAGGTTGCAGTCCATCTCATATAGTACAGTGATCTATTTACTAGCATCAGGAGTTGCATGCGAACTAAGGGCCTGATTAAATTGCCGGATGGGTTACTCTGTCACAATAGTGACGGATATCCCGTCCGCTGAAATATAAATCCCATTGGATATAATTATATTTATATTTCGGCAGACGGGATCTCCATCACCGTTGTGACGGAGTAACCTTCCACCAAGATCTAAACCAGGCCCCAAGTCATGGGTTTGGATCCTTATTGTGTTTTTTTCTCAATCTGTTCTTCTACGATGGCATAGAAGGGTTCATTTGGGAAGTAATAGTCTTATTAGTACAGACACCACAATCGGGGCGTATGGTTTTATATCCTTACTTTATTTTCCTCCCAACTGTCCACTTTTTTTTTTTTTTTGTCAAACTTGTTTTTATTAAGTTTTTCAGGACATTAATCATCAAACATGGTAATACCTTTAATCCTTATACTCACATACAGCTGTTGGCAATCCATTTCCTTGTACAGAGCATCGGGTGATCCGAGTCATGTCCCCTTCAAGTATCTGTTCAGGTATTACCTTGAAGCATACATTACATTTTTTTAAAAACAAAAAAATTCCCTTTAAACTAAACCCTAACCTTTCTCCCGTAGCCCTCCACCTCCCATGAATCTATTACCCGTGAAAAGGTATTGCAATACTGCTTCCACTTGTGGGTAGAAGACAGTGGGGTGCGACAGAAAACCCAAACTGAATTTAGGAAGGAAAATAAAAATAAACAAATAACCTGGGCTAACCGGGGTCCTGGGTGACCTGGAGGTACGAGTCTGACTCTGGAGTAGGCTCTGGCGGGGATGGTGGCCCTGCTTAGAATTGAAACAGGTATAGTGCTCTAACCCTCGTGGGACAGGTGGTCAGCGGGAGACCGCTAGATAGATAGCTGACTAGGGGGGTCCCAGGTGTATTCAAAATTTTTGAACTTGTCTCTGTAGATGTCGCTCATATGTTCCATAGTGAGTGCTTGTTATAGACGTGTGTGCGCCATTGTGTTATGGTTGGCGCTTCTTTCTTCTTCCAGGCGGCGGCTATTGCTGTCTTGGCTGCCCCCAGACAAAGCCACATTATGGCTTGGTCAGCTGTCGTTTGGCATTTCAAACCCGGGTCTCGAAGACCAAGAAGCGTGAAATCTGAAGTCTGGGATGGGATAACCTAGTATCTCTGATTTGTGCCAGGATTTTGGACCAGAAGGGGCGAATTGTTGGGCAATCCCACCATATGTGGCGGAAGTTGCCCAGAAGGCCACACCCTCTCCTTCAGAGGTCTGATGTGTTAGGAAATATCTTTTTTAATTTCATAGGGTATAGATACCAGCCTTAGACTATCTTGTAGTGGACTTCACGTTGGCCTAGGGAGTGGGTGTGGCGTCTTATATCTTTCCACAAGGCTTTCCATTGTGTGTCTGTGATATCATGGCCTAGTGTGCGTTCCCAGAATTCGAGATGGTGTGGGCGCCGAGATGGGAGTGTATGTAGCAGTAGGGAATAAAGGAAAAAGATGGCCCCTTTTACCGAGCCTGCCCCCTTCACATAGCGCTCTAGTGTCGTGAGTTCTCTTGTTGCCCCTTCTCTAATCTCGATTTGCAGGACCCAGTGGCGCAATTGGAGATAGTGAAAGTATTCTGTTAGGCAGGTGGAAGTCTCTTTGACAGTGTTCAAATGTTCATATAACCCATTTATGAAAAATGTCAGCTAGGGTTAGGCAAGCTCCCTCTCTCCATGCGTCAAAGGGTCCCAGCTGTAATGCTGGTGGGAAAGCTGGATTGTAGTGTATAGGAGTGAACAGTCAAGGGAACGTTGTCCATTCAGTCTGTCTTAGTACGTCGTCCCAGGTTTTGAGAGTTGTTCTAGTGGGAGTACTTATGTAGGCATTAGCCGGTCCATCCGACTTTGGTTTCCATAGGAGATCCCATATCGCCCTTCCCGTAATCGCTCGATCCTTGTGTAGCCAGTGTTTATCTGACTCGCGTTGGGACCATTCGACTATGACTCAGAGTTGAAACAAAAGCAGAGTCAGAGTTGTGCTGCTTTATAATAGAGGTTCAGATCAGGCATCGCCAAACCTCCTTCATCCGTGGGCTTCTGTAATAGATTGAAAGGGAGCCTCAGTCTTTTATTTTGCCATATAAATTTCTTTAACAGTATGTGGACTCCGTGTAGGAAGTCTCTTTCAACTTCAATGGGCAGACTCTGAAATAGATGCAAGAATTTCGGGAGGACCACCATCTTAACGGCATGTATTCTGCCAATCCAAGAGAGATATAGCGGTGCCCAATGCCTAAGGTCATCTTGAAGCTGACGAAGGAGTGGCGGATAGTTGGCTGCAAATAGCCCTGAGATTTTGGGGGTCAACTTTATACCCAGGTATGTTAATTCTCTCTTGGCCCACTGGAAAGGGGTTGAAGCCACCAGATCTCCCATCTCTGCTTCCGCTAATGTCAGGTTGAGGAGGAAGGATTTAGGCAGGTTAATTCCCGCTACCCCTTCAAAGCGTCCCAGCTCCTCCCGGAGTGGTGTCAAAGATCGCTGCGGGTCAGATAGTGTCAGTAGGATGTCGTCGGCAAACAGGTAAATCTTAGGTTCGTCGGATCCAAAATCTACCCCTCTGATCCCTCTCTAATTTTTGCGGCCAATGGTTCAATGCTAAGTGCAAAGAGGAGTGGGGATAGGGGACACCCCTGTCTCGTTCCCCTCCCCAGGAAAAAAGGATCCAGTGCTACTCTATTAACCAATATTCTAGCACTTGGAGTTGCAAAGTTAGCCTTTATCATGTTTATAAACGTCTCGCAGAAGCCGAACCGCTGGAGGGCCTGAAAGAGGAAGGGCCAGTCTACCCGATCAAACGCCTTCTCAGCGTCCAAGCCGAGAACTGCAGAAATCTGTTTTTTAGTAGTTTTTTCTATTAAATGAATCACTGCGCACATTGTCGTGCGTCTGTCTGCCCTTAATTAAACCGGTTTGGTCCGGGTGTATCAGTCCTGGCATCAGGTTCTCTAGTCGAGAGGCCAAAATCGTAGAATATAATTTGCCGTCTAGATTGAGGAGCTCTAAGGGGCGGTAAGATCAGCATTGCTGTGGGTCTTTACCAGTTTTGGGTATCACGGTGATAAGTGCTTCACACATGATGTGCGTCACCTGTTTGGCGTCCGCTATGTGATTAAAAAGGGCGTCAGTGGGGGATTAATTCTGCGCTGAAAGTTTTATAGAACTGCTTTGTCAGGCCGTCAGGTCCTGGAGAATTGTGCAGCTTCAGACCCCCGAGTGCCTTCTGTACCTCCTCCTCTGTTATAGGTCCTCCCAATTGTTCGTTCTGGGTTGATGTGACCTGAGGGAGCTCCACTGCACTAAGGTAATCTGCTTGTGCCTGAGAGTTGGGTTGGTCGGCTGTATATAGTGTGCTGTAGAAATACCTAAATATTTGTGCTTTCCCTGACTTTTCCCGTGTCTGTGTTCTTGAGGGGTCCTGTATGTTTCCAATGTAGTCCTTTTCCCTCTTCACTCGCAACTGTCGTGCCAGATGCGCTCCCACTTTGTTACCCTGTGCATATGAGGTCTGCTTAAGTTGAAGTAATGTCAGCTCTGCCCTATTAGAGTAAATCACCTGTAGTTTCCCTTTCAGGGATGTGACCTTTCTTTGGAGTGTTAACATGGGGTTGGCCTTGTGTGCTTGTTCTAATGTTTTCAATTCCCCCTCCAGGCTCAGTCTTTCTGTCGCGCTCTCTTTATTGAGGGCAGCGATTAGCGTCAGACATTGGCCCCTAACCACTGCTTTAAACACATCCCAGTTATTCGCCAGGGACGTGTCCGGAGGGTCGATTAGTTGAAAGAATTCCCTGATGGTTGTGCATAGTGCGTCGCGCAGTGTTTTGTCGCGGGCCAATTTGTTGGGGGAAGAACCACCCAACTGTTCACTCTTAACATGTAAGGTGCAGGAATCACATACCATCCATATTTGTAGTTATTATAAGTTATAACTCTCATTGTGTTTATGTATCATTTCCTGTACATTGATTTACGCATGCATTTGATTTATTGTGCCTCTGCGTGTGATGTAAAGTGCTCCGAGACCCTACACTGGGATGATAGGCCTATAAAATGATTAAATAAAAGTACAAGTAGATGGCATTTACTTCAATATTTGTGTAATTAATCATGCAGATAAATGTTGCATTCTTACAGTGCACGAACATTTCTTACATAAGGAGTTGAACAAAGTTAAAAACTTGCCTCCAAATCATAGTGTCTCTTAAGTACTTGTGAAGTGATCACATGCTGTGCACCTTTCTTTCCTTCCTTTGCTTTGGCATCTAAGTGTTGGGCACCAGATAGCTCCCATCCAGTATTATCTTCACACAAAAGGAGTGCTGATAGCTCTTTAATTCAGGCCTTTGTTTTGGGCCCAGCTGGAAGTGTAAATAAGAAAGCCTCCCTTGCTGTCTGCACATTGCTTCTCCAAACGTAATGCAGACAACGTGCTGGTGCTGCTGAAATGTCGCAAAATGACCCCAGGACAAGTTCACCCTGTTTACATGGATCAGATGGATCCCAGGTCTGGCCAGAAATATCTGCCAGAAATGGCATCCAATGCAATCCCCTGCATTCCATACACTGTACGCTTCTATGCTGTAATACTCCCTTGTGAACTTTGCAAGCTTTAATGCCTTTGTGACAGCATCATATCAGCCAGAGAGGTTGATAAAGTCCATTGCAATGTTTCTCTTTGTGACCTGGCTGACAGTACGCTTGATTTCTTTTACTTGAACGAGAAAATGTTTTTTTTTTTCTTGCCGTCATTCTTCTGCTGCTTAGTGGATTCTTCAGTCTGTCTTAGCTCTTCAAATTCAGTGTAAAATTCAGCCCTGATCACTTCCTCATTTACAGTGACTTCCGTGGAGGTAAATCCTCCGCAAAGGCTGTTTGTTTTGTATGCTAGTGTAAGCTTAATTGTTTCACTTGCCAATAGGATGTCCACCTTGTCATGGATGCAGACCTCAGCAGCTTTTGCTACTGTTGGCTACAGCCAGGAATGCATTCTACATAATTTCTTTGTTCCATCTCAATGATGCACAAGTTCAGCAATGTGTCAACCCGCCTGGATATTCGAGGTGATTCTTGAGTTGAGCTCCATTGAGTGTAATGGGAAGCTTAGCATAGTAGTAAACAAAGTTTTTTTTTGTCTTGTGTTTTTTTTTTTTTTTTTTTTAATTTTTTTTTAAGCCGATTACTCTTGTCCTATTTCTTAAATGCTATTGCTCTCCTAATAATTGCTATCCGCATTCCACATAAGTGGCTTGAAAGGGAGCTGAGGAGTACACAGCTGACCTACACTAGGAATTTGGGTGAGTGGGAAATGTACTAAACAGAATGCTACATATGTACAATGCTGGCTGTTTGCAAGTTTGATCTCAAGAGTTTAAGCGGTTTCTGGTTCTATCGGTAGTTGGTGGCATTTCACATTTTAGTAGTTCCAGAGATCCTTTGATTACAGTATTCAAGTCCCCACAAAGCTGATTTCCCATTAAGTTGCTTGTGGTGCTGTCAGGTGATTGATTCTTGTGGTTAGTTAATTAGCTGTGTTGAGTTCCATTTCCTTACCATCCAAGAGCTCTTGAAAATGATCGAAGAGATGTGCAGGCTGGTGGAATTAGTGCCTGGTTTTTCTCTTTTTAGTTGCCTTTTAACTGTGAACAGGTGTTACTAGCTGTTGTGATTCAGAGTTCTTTATTTTGGATCCAACTTTGGATAGTGTTTGTGAGGGGGGAGAACTTAAAATATCTTTTGGAGTTAATGTGTTAAACATTTTTTTTAATCAGGTTGAAAATCGAATGATTGTGAAGAGGACTTTCTCGGTGGCTATTGTCAACAGTAAAAGTTTGTCAAAGGGTAAAACGGATCTCCTTATCCTATTCCTACTGGATCACCAAAAAGATGTGTTCAAGGTAATTTAAAAATTCTCAATTTTTGGCTAGCATTGGCATACTTCTCAACCATCAATTCTGGCTATTTTAATCATTCTTTTCTTTTGCAATTGAAGATCCCTGGATCCTTACATAAAATGGTTAGTGAAAAATTGGCGACGATTCAGCGTGGAGGAGATCCTGACAAAGACACAGGTAACTGCGATCCTAAAAACGTCTGACACCTAGCCCCTTTTCTTGCCATCAAAAAAGTGACTTACTAAACTATATGTGCCAGATTGGTAAACTAGATGCCATTCTGTCTTTTAAGTCTAGCCTGATACAACGAATTGGATTTTACAAAAATTCTGTATATGATATAAAGCTTAAAGGGACTTTCAACCAGCTTTTTTTTTATCCATTGGTGAGTTGTCATTCACATTTTTCTTTCGCCAGCTCTAGCAGTGGGTCAATCCACTGGCTAACTTCATTGTGAAAGTATTTCACTCTTACACAAGGAGCACATCCACACAAAGTAGTTCCCTTCAGGGCCTGGGACTACCATGGCAATGTATATGTATGAAAGAAGACTCCAAAGGATGGACTCACCAAAGAACAAAAATATGTTGTAAGCATTTGTGGCTGTAGATGCACATGCTCTGCATACTCCTGCCATCTAGTGTTGGTCCCAGATGAGTGCAAGTTTTTTTTCTTTGAAGAATTTTTCTTGAGTCATGAGGTACTGTCACTCCACTGCTTGCTTGCAATGCGCATGGTCATCGGCTCCATTGTTAAATTGTTTTTGGCCTTCATAGTTCCTCTCCCTCCATCGTTATTGTATTTGACCACTCTCCCTTTCTCTCGTATTGGGAAAACTCCTGCAGTTTTGTCCGGGGCAGATCTCCAGTCGACCTGGGCCCTCGCCAGTCGGGCCTTTCGCTTCAACTCTGTCTGCTCTCACCATGCCTTTCCTCAGATGGAAAGGATGCCTTCTCAATACGGCCCTCGGTGTCACACAAAATATCCATAGGCTGACCTCCACCAGGTCTGTAATCTTTGCCTGTCACCCGAGCACAACGCCTGTGGTCCTTCCGGTTGAAAG
This sequence comes from Calotriton arnoldi, assembly GCA_963921515.1. NCBI lineage: Eukaryota > Metazoa > Chordata > Amphibia > Caudata > Salamandridae > Calotriton > Calotriton arnoldi. The sequence continues at coordinate 3,345,302 of CAWUFW010000097.1, read as the reverse complement.
ACTGTTCGACACTGCCAGACCCATCGACTCAAGCTGTCGCACTGAGGTCTTCGGCACCCAGGACCTCAAGGGGGAACATCATCCTGTCCAGTCTGCTGCCGACGAGGATACTTTCTCACCTGAAGAGAGTTCTAGCTCCAACCTCTAGGAATATGACCTCCTGCTGGCTCAACAGGTCAGAAGTACAGTTCCCACTACCCCTTGACATTGCTCCGAGCGTCCACCCCACAAGGGATGCTCAGCCACTCTGGACCCACAGAGACATGCTCCTGGGCCATCACTGCTTTCGGGCCATGGTCGGCACTGACACTTAACTTCTAACCCTATGCCCAGATTTGGCTCAGCGTAGAAGAAAATCTTGAAGCCGACTCTGTGTGTGCTGCCTGCTCCCGGCTCTGTACCGACCTGGACGTCGGACCCGAAACCATCGGCGTTGAAACCCAGGTTGGTGCTGACGCTGAAATATTCGGTGCCGACGGGAAGATTGCCCATCTAGCCTGTTAAACTGGTCCTCCAGAAACTGCAGGATGAACTCCGCATTCGGCAGAGGGAAATTGTCATTCACCCCAAGACGGTCCAAATTCTCACTCAGCCTCCGGCACTAGGCACTCGCCCTTTAAAGAGACGGCTCAGCTTAGAGGAAGCACTGAAGCCTTCACCAACAAACAGGCAGCTAAAGAAGCATGACGGAGCCAAGGGTGCTCTTCTTGAGCCTGTCCTGCCTCTCTTCCATTAAATCACTCAGGCTTCCAGCGTCACAGTCCCTACCTCCTTCTCTGCCTGACCACGAGGGAGAGGAGGGGAAACTGTACAACATGCCCCCACTAGGAGATCCATGGGATTCTTAATATGTAGATCCACCAGGTGATACGGATCATGACCTTTACCCTGCCCGCCCCGCCCCTCCCCTCCAGACATCACCTCCTACTTTGAGGGCTTTGGTACATCTGCAGCATTTCAGTAGAAATGCACAAGGAGCTTGTTAAAGGAGATTTCTTCTTTGAGACTTTCCACTGTTCCACGCAGTACCTACCCATGCTGAAAGGGATGCTCAGACTTGCTCCTAATATGTTCAAGGAGCTGGTTAAGGGTTAAGTTACCAGCCCCTGGGGTCCATAAAAAAATACAAGACTTCCCCATTTATGTTAGGGGCCAACTCCCTTGTGGCAAATGGGCAAAGGCGCTGGCAATGTCCCTGCGCTGGACAAAGAAAGTAAATGTATAAACGCTGCTGGCAAGTGCATCGTGGCACAGTCTGCCGATAGTTGGCGTTTCGCTAACTCTATCGGCCTGCTTTCCAGGGACGACCGTGCCCACTGGAACGAGATGGAGAAGCTCCTCCAATATCTCCCAGAGGAGCACTGTACGAGGCCACAAGCTGGTATCAGAAGGCAAGCTGATTGCCAATACCAGCATTAGGTGTGCGTTGGATGCTGATGACATGGCTGTTCAGGGTATCAAATCCAGCGTTCTCCTTAACAGACACGCCTGGCTCCGTGTCTCTGGCTTCAAGCCAGACGTTCAACACCTCCTCAATCTGCCGTTTGACAGGAAACATCTCTTCGGGCCCCAGGTGGATGAGATGTTGGAGAAAATTAAGACGCTGAGATGGCGAAGGCCATGGATGCCCTACAGACGCCTACCCCTCATGGGTCCTTTTGCTGCTCAATGTATTGTGGAGGCTCCAAGACCACCTCCCCTGAAGCTTCCACGTCCTTTCAACGTCAGCCAGGCCAACAAACCTCCAAAAGGGTTGTGACGGAACCCCGCATGCATTTGCCACGCATTCCGGTTCCACACGGTCTTAACCATGCATATGCCTTTACCACGTATGCCTTACAACAAAATATTCGTTAACGCATGTATGGCAAAGACATGCGTTAAGACTTATCAGGTAATTCTTACCCCCTGCCCCCCGCCCTGAGACCTAAAACTACCCCCTCCCTCCTGAAAACCAACCCCTCCCACCCCCAGAGCCTTAAACTACCCCACCCTATCCTAAGCCCTAAAACCACCCCGCCCCCCCAAGCCCTAAAAAGTATCCCGATCCCTGCCAGGAGTCCTAAAACGGCTCGCCAAACCCCTGAGACCTAAAACTACCCCCTCCCTCCTGAAAACCAACCCTTCCTCCAAACCCTAAAAAGATCCCTGCCCCCAAACCCTGAAAACTAACGCACCCTTCCCTAAGCCCTAAAAACCAGTTTGGGGTTGCTTGCACTCTTTACACAGTGTAATTCTTTTTGGTCCACTGTATAAAGAGCCTCCACCCTCCCTTGTGTGTCTCAGCCCTGGCTGCTGCAGCTCAAGCTGCTGTGAGCTCGGCTGGGGAGTGTCCGGGGTCTTATCTCCGGCACACACAAGTTTTTCACAGGTCTTTAAAGACCATTTGCATATTTACATACCTTTGTAAACTGGTTACCGAGGCTTAGTTTTTTTTCTGGTTCCAGTACCCCCTGGGCACCCACTCTGCCTATCCCTTACATTTTTATTTTACATTTACTGCCATAGTGTGAGAATGCATTTCATTAAATTTAATTCAGTCATGGACCATTCAGGCAGCCCTAGAACACAATTAAGTGCTTTCTATTTATATTTGCTGTTCGAAGTATGCACAGATAAGTGCTGAAAATCCGGCTTTAGGTGACTTTATTTGTGTACCGTCTGGGACATTGAATAATGAGCTGGCAACCCTAATCATAAGACTAGAAGTTTGTTGCAGGATCGGCACATTATTTATTTCCTCCACCCTCGATCCCTGATTAATGCCATTATAGCAATAGTTTAACTTCTATCTGAAACCCTACACCACTGTCAATAACATGCTGAGTTACTTCAAGTGTCTGGGAATGCACCCTGCATTCAGACAACTCACTCCTCATTCCCGCCCTTGACTTTCACCCTCACCCTGCACTCACAGCGATTACAATGCACTGACACTGATCACCATCCACTCACCCTGCACTCACAATGCACTTGTGCTGTTCACCCTGTACCTCACCCTGCAGTTACACGAGCACACTACTCACCCTACACTCATGTGACACTTCACTCACCTGTCCCCCTCACTGCTCAATCTGACTCAAACAAGCCCATGTATGTATGTATTTAAGCTTGTATAGCGCTCAGCTACCCCCAACGGGGGTGTCCCGGCGCTTGCGAATACAGTGGGGGGTGAGGGCAAGTTAAAGTTGTCGAGTCCTAGTTTGCTAAAGGAGGCTGAAGAGCCAAGTCTTCAAATCCTTCCGGAAGATAGGTTCCGACTTGGCTTTTCTGATATGATCAGGCATGGAGTTCCACAAGGTCGCGGTTTTGACGGAAAAGGACCATCCTCCTATTCTGGACTTAGAAAAACGGGGGATGACAAGGCACTCACGATGATTAGATCTTAGGGTCCTGGACTGATGATATTTGCGAACTCTCTTCTTTAGATATTGCGGGCCAATATCATTAAGTGCTCTGTATGCAAGAGTTAGTGCCTTAAATTCAGTTCTTCTCTTGACAGGCAGCCAGTGGAGACTACGCAGATGAGGGGATATATGATGTCTTAGTGGGATGTTCCTAATAAGCCTGGCTGCTGCATTCTGCACAGTTTGCAATTTCCTGAGCAGGTATGCTGGCAGCCCGATGTACAGACTGTTTGCATAGTCAAGCTGTGATGTAATCACCGCATGGACTATTGTTTTCCTACAGTCCATTGGTAGGAAGTAGAGGAATCTCCGAAGGGCCTTCATTTTCCAAAAGCAGGACGAGGAAACATGGGCTATCTGAGTCTTACATGACAGGGAAGTATCTAGTTTAAACCCCAGATTCCTCGTAGACGAGACTGGGAGAGGAGGGGGGTTGAGTTCTGCGGGCCACCAGAAATCTGATAATGGAGGTGAGGGCTGGTTGAAAAATAGCACCTCCGTTTTTTCTGTGTTCAGCTTTAGGCAGTTAGCTGTCATCCAAGCTGAAATGTCCATGAGACACTGCCTAAAGTTTGAAAATACGGCCTCAGAGCAATCTTGGAAAGAAAACACGAGCTGCGTGTCATCAGCATATGAGAACATCAACCCCGCGTTGCTTTACCAGAGGGGCCAGGGGGGCGAGGTAGACATTAAAAAGGGTCGGGCTAAGGGCTGAACCCTGAGGCACTCCACAGATCAAAGGGCGAGAATTAGAAGTGTAAGGATGCAACCGAATTCTCTGGGAGCGGCCTTCTAGGAAGGAACAGAACCAAGCTAAAGTAGTCCCCGTCACTCCCAACTGTTGAAGCCTGTCTAAGATAATCTTATGAGACACTGTGTCAAATGCTGCCGACAGATCCAATAGCACCAGCATTGCACAGTTCCCTTTATCCATTGTCTCCCGGACAGTTTCTGCTACTTTGAGTAGTGCTGTCTCCGTGCTGTATCCTGCTCTAAATCCCGACTGGGTGTCGTGAAGCAGTTTATTTGATTCAAGAAATGTGGACAATTGTTTTTGCACTTTTTCGAGAATCTTAGCAGGTGCTGGCAAAAGGGAGATAGGTCTAAAGTTTTTCAATATTGTAGGGTCTGCATTCTCCTTTTTGAGGATTGGTTGAACAACAGCGATTTTCCAGCTAGATGGATAAATGCCAGTTTCCAATGAGGTGTTCCAGAGCTGGTTTAGCGCAGGGTTGAGCAGTGGAGCTAATATTTTAAAAAATCTGGCCGGGCAAGGATCAAGTGGAGACCCGGATTTGGTTTTTTCCAACTGCTTGAGGGATGTAGCCAAATCTAAGGGGCTAAATTCAGACCAAGTTTTTGTCGGGAGGGTGCGAGGCAGTGGTGTGTTAAACGGTTCGGTCTCAGGAAAAGCTGCATAGATGTCTTGGATCTTTTCCTGGAAGAAGACCGAGAGATCCTCAGAGTGTGGCAGAGGGAACTATATTGCTTTTCATTGCCTCTGGTTTAAGGAAACCCTGAACAATTTTAAAAATTTCCTTAGTGGAGTTGTCAGCTGATTTTATTTGATTGGCAATATGATCCTTAATAATATTGCGTTTTAGTTTGTGAAACTGTTTTATTGCCTTTCTGTATATCATTTTTGCTTCAGGGTCGTAGGCAAGACGCCAGGCCCGCTCAAGTTTCTTACAGCGGCTTTTTCCTGCTCGAAGTTCTGGTGTAAACCAGGGGGCAGAAGATGTGATCCTGGCCTGTTTCGTTGTTTTCATGGGAGTTATTTGGTCAAGGGCCGACATGACCCAGTGGTTAAAGGTTACAGTGTCGCTGTTCGGGTCTCCGGTAGGTGACAGGGGTGTTTACTAATACAGGTCCTAGTACTTCAGGGGTAACTTTCCTCCAATTTCTTCTAACTTCATATTCAGGATTTATAGCATTGTGGTTTGTGAAGATAGTTAGATAGAAAGGAATAAGACTGTGGTCAGACCACAAGAGGGGGATAGGATCTTCAGTTGTTAAGGTGGGGATATTAGTAAAAATGAGATCCAAGATGTGGCCAGCCCTGTGTGTGGGTTTGTGGACCAGTTGTTTAAGATTCAATCCTGTCAGTGTCTCCGCTAATTGGATGGTCATGGGACATAAATCATTGTCCATGTGGACATTAAAGTCCCCTAAGACTATGAAGTTGGTATATTTTAAAGAGAGGTCAGCGATCCGGTCGCATATTTCCCATAGCTCAGTGGGCTTAGATGTTGGTGGCCTATAGATCAGCAATCCTGCAATGGTGAAAATAGGGGAGATTGTGATGTTAAAGGACAGTGCTTCTATCAGGTCAGTATGTTCGACCCTTGTGTGAGATCTCCCAGTCATTTCTAATAATCACCGCAAGTCCACCCCCCACTCTATTACCCTCCCGGTTTTCTACCACTATTTTATAGCCTTTTGGGATCGCCATTGAGATATCGGGGTTAGAGTTCTCTCTCATCCATGTTTCCGTTAGGAAGATGAGATCCCAAGACTTTGAATCAAGTAGAAGCCAAATGTTGTCTGCGTGCTTAGGAAGAGACCTACAGTTAATTAGACAGGCATTTATTTTGGAGGTTGACCTATTACTGGGGGTCCATATCTCTGAAGGTGTGACTTCTGCAAGGGCTTTACACTTTTTTCCCAAGACCTCTTTGTTAAACTTAAAAGAGCAGGACTTACAGCTATGTTCCAGGTCGTGTGGCTCATATTCTAATGTACAGGGGTCAAAACATGTCGGCTCGGGGAAGGCTGTTGAGTTAAACTCAAGGATTTGTGCCCTGGATAGCATAATACGCGAGTCTGGCTGGAAACGGGCAGCATGGCTGGCGCTAGTCGCGGGCCGGTTGCGGACGGGCGCAGACGGGCTTGCCTTAGGCGCGCCTTCGGCGCGTCCGCTGCGCGTCAGAGCCGGCATACAATTAATATACTGCTTTGCGAGAAAAGGGCCCGCCTCTGCCGTCCCCCGGAATAGCGTCACTCACAGGGGGTGCCGCGCTATTGGTCAGGGAAAGCCCTCCACTCAATCGGCAGAAGCCGTGGTGGACCGGGGCAATGACCGAGAGAAAAACGGCGTGGCAGCGCCGAAGACAGAAGCCCCAAGAGACTAGGTAAGTCAAGGAGCGTGTAGAAAACGAGATAAAACAGTGACAATTCACAAATTCAAGCTTAAATAGCAGGCTGTGAAGTACTTTAAAACAGTTGTGCTGATCGGCGATTTAAAACCAGATATACTGACAGTGTAGCTAGCGCCTCACCATGAACACGCGTCCCATCACAAACCATGCATTCGTTCGTCCCACTCTGCACTTACATCCGCACCCAAATTCATATGGTCACCTCACTCCCCCTGCAGTCACCCCTCTTACCCTACTCTGACACTGTCGCATTGCTCACCATGCACTCACATGGGCACTCCTGCCACCCACACAGCGCGGAGGGTTAATGTGCCTGCTACAAAGAACGTATACCATGCAGGTCACAGAACTGAGTGCGAGTAAACTATGAGTAGCGCTATAAAAAAATTAAATGTTTGTCAGCAAGGTGCTATAGAGAGATGAGGCGCATTGTTGGTGAGTGGTAGTGAGGGAATTCATGGAGAAAGAGGAAATGGGAGGGAGAGGGTGCCAAAAAAGACTGTTGCACCGTGTGTGACCAGTGCTCGGGCCAGCCCTGGCTGGGAGTGTTAGCCTCCCCCCCTCCCCCCCCCCCCCGAAATTCACGTCTAGTTGCGCCCCTGACTTATAATGTGATGGTTAGTAGTCGTGTTGATACTGTAATTGACAGCACTGAAAGGGGCAATGGCTGATGCATGCTGCAGTGGCCGCCTAAGGAGGGCCTTGGCACTTTTTTTAAACAAATTAAGCACTGGTGAGGATTAAGAGGCTGTTCAAACATTATACGCCCACAAGACCCTGCTGATGATGAGCCATGGGATGCGTAACAGACGCAGGGACCAAGGTGACAACCGGTTTAATTTTGAGAGAGTGCACACTCATCCGCATTAATAATCTGCACTGGACACCTCTGTGCAGCAGAGAGGCAGATCGGCCGCCCCCAGCATGGCAATCCCATGGAATAACAGGCAGCAGACCACCGCCCACAACATGGACTGGGTGAAAGAGCAGCAGCTTCCTGATGATCGCCTTCAGCTCTCCTGTTCAGTTTCTTTCATTTGATTTATTCACTCGCCTATGTCCCACACCCTCTTAAATCCGGGCCAGATCTGCCTCTGCATTCTCCAGCCCCGTAGTGTCCTCATCTCCTTACACACGTTGCATGTGAAAACAAGCATTTGCACAGCCAATAGGCCTCGTGAAATCTATTGACTTTGCTTTTTTTTTTTTTTTTTTAGCAGCGATGTATATTTGTCCAACAGGATTATTATATAATTTATTATAGCATGATTGTGTGATAACATTTGTATGGTATGATCTGTCAGTTTATAGTATGGTATGCCTATCATTGTATGGTACAGACCGTCACTGTATAGTATGTTACGGTATACAGATTTGTATGTCATGGTGTGGTTTGTCATGGAATGGTATAGTATGCCTGTTATTCTATAGTATGGTATGGTGTGGTTTGTCATTGTATGTTATGGTATAGCCTGAGTAACCGAGTGAGACTGGTGGCTCACTCTTAGAGGAGGAATCACTCCACAGTTACAGGGTCAATCAAGGGGTAGTCAATAGTGTACCTTATGGTGCATCCCTTTCCATCAACAGTCACTGGATGGTGGACCTTTTTTAGCAGGTCTCTCATTTCAAAGCATCCTCAGGGATCTCCCAGCGATGACCCACTCTTCCCTGGTCACTGTACAAAACAGCTGATTCTCTGATAAAATATCCAACAGCGCTGACGAGACAAAGATTTGGTATGTGGGCCAGTGAGTTAACTAAGCACTTTCCGAGAAAATAGAGGACTGTGAATGCAAAGCGTTCATTTGAAGTGCAAGGTGCCAGGCTTTCTACAATGTAGGATAGACGTCCAAGTTATGTTTCTTCTAGATGGGGAAATTAAAAACAAGAGCATTTGTCATAAATGCTGTAGAGGAAGAAATTATTTTTTTTGTTACAAATGCTATTTTTTAAATGTAAACCTTCGTATGCCACTTCTCAAATTATTTTCTGCTCAACTATATTTTGCCCTCTAAATGCATTGCTATGTGGCCATCTTATCAAAATACCACTCCCCTTCCCGATTTGTACTAAAATCCGCTTTTCATGATGAATTACATTGCTTATTCGTCTTATAAGGGTATTATGGAAAGCGCCCCTCCCCCGTCCCTCCCGGGAGGTAAGTGGAAACATTCCTTTAGCTGTGACTCGCACAAAGCACATGTATATTATCATGTGGGCTAATTAAACATTTTGAAAAGGAAGTTTTTTTTCTTCCCAACCAACACACAATGGAATTACGCCATAAACCGATGAAATTAGGGGGTTGCTAAAAGTGAAAGGCTCTGGGAAAGGCTGTACATGCAACCACACAGATCTCGTCAGCCCGACTGCCCCGCTTCCACACCCATTGCTCTGCAGCAGTCTTGGCAGTGCGGGAAGAGTGATTAACTTTCCACCTTCGGTGGGAAGAGATGTGGGGACAGGAGTAGTGCTTCAGCCTCACATGCACAGCGTATTGTATGTTGACAGCATGCTGAGAGAGGATGGCCATGTGCCAGTCAGAAGCTAGGTATCCGCGCTTATAAGTGAATGCAATTCTCTAGTAGGGCGCGCTACTGTACACTGCATCTCGTCACATTCTACCAGTTAAACTGTGGCACTTATATTAAAGAACCATCATTGGCAAAGTCAGTATTTCTCAGCTCTGCCAGAGGTATTGGCTTTGCCAATTACTTTTAGCCATGTTGCAGAACAGCGCAGGCTGCAGGCAGGCGTCGCTTAAAGTTAGTAAAAAAAAAAAAACACTAATGCAGGCAGGGCTGGCTGCGTTATAGTGCTTTTTAGGTCTCGCCTAGGCAGCGCATGCTCTGTCTCTTCGAGACATGCTGTATCTAGACTGGGCTTTAAGCACAGCCCATCTTTCTAATTGGCTCCTTTTACTGCCCTTCGTAAATGGATGCTTTTCATTGGTTAATATGTTCAGTAGTCCCTCCTTTTTAGGTCGAGCATCAGTGTGCAGGCGCTGCTGCAAGACCTGCTGTAATCTATCTACAGAGGGAAATTCTGCCTGCTGTTTACCATTGGTTCACGTCTGTGCCGGTCTTCTTTGGTGCGTCTTTATTGGTTGACACGCCGGTACATAATTTCTGTTTTGTACTCTGGGGCACCGGCCAACTACAGTTCCCTTACGCGTAAGCGGTTTATTTGTTCCTTTGGGGACTACTTCAGTAAAGTAAAAATGTTAAAGCTTGCAAATATAGCGCTGCAGGCTGTCTGTCGCTTCCTCGCTGCCCGCTGTTCCGCGCTCTCCAGCTCTGCTGGGACTCTACCTTGTCTACCCCTCCTTCACTTTTTATTTTCTTTGAATGACTGTTAAAAATATATATATCTTTGTTCACCGCTCTTTTCTCATCAAATCCTTTCGATTGAAGCAGGCGCGGACCACAGGTAAGTGCATCAGTCCCTTTTTATATATTTCAAAAGGGAAAACATTTGCAATTTTTCCTTCCTCCTTTAGGCACTAATGAATAATTAATGCCTTTAGAAATTGTGATGGGTTTTACATCAAAACAATATACGTGTAATTTACGATCCTCAGAAGTTTCCCTTCCGTGACGCCATTGACATTTCGGTTTATTTTAAGTTGTTTTTATAGAGCACAACACACTGTGATGTCATTACACGTTGCTGGAGCTTCCTGTTTCCACTGCTCCGGTGAAGGCCAGGGCGACGGATGTCGATCGGCGGTGACTGCACATTGACGACATTTGTCATAACAGCGCCTACGAAATAGAATGCAAACACGCATTTGGGAAATGAGCTGTGTGGCATCAACACGATTGCAGGAAAGGCGCGAGTGAACACGGCACGCTTTGTTTTATGAATTGTCCTCTGTTCGATAGATCTATCTAACATTGGACAGGGTCCTGCGGCCGCTGTCTAGCCTTGGGTTGTTGTCACAAGGTGTTAACTAGTATCGAGTAGATGCCCTTTGTTAGGTTTTCACTGCACGAATCTTCGAAGTTGCAGAGCACAACCCTATCCAACCTTCCGAGGTGTATTGCCTCGTGTCTGGGCCGGTGCCACTGTGACCCTAGACCAGGACCACTGGAATTATGTGGCATGGTTAAGTAAATTATGCCGCACATTCAGTGATATTGAATGCAAACACGCATATCGGAAATGATCTGTGTGGCATCAACACGACGATGGCAAGGAAGGCGCGAGGGAACACGGCACCCATTGTTTTTATTAATTGTCCTCTCTTCGATAGATCTATCTACGTGACCAACTCAGGCAGCTATAAACAAACATTGGACAGCATCCTGCGGCCGCTGTCTAGCCTTGGATTGTTGTCACAAGGTGTTAACTAGCATCGAGCAGATGCCCTTTTGTTAGGTTTTCACTGCACGAATCTTTGAAGTTGCAGAGCACAGCCCTATCCAACCTTCTGAGGTGTATTGCCTAGTATCTGGGCCGGTGTCACTGGGACCCTAGACCAGGACTACTGGAATTATGCGGCATGGCTACGTAAATTATGCTGCACATTCTGTGATAGTATTTATACATTATTGCCATTTTCACAGCACGGAGTAGCCTTTCAGCCTATAAAATATTGTTCAAGCCACTCAGTCGGGTGTGTTGAATCAGCATGCCACCTTGCAGTACTCATAGCAATATTAACTCATTCATGCAGCAGTGAACAGCTACAGGAATGTGCTTGCACAATATTTTCTGCAGCACCCATCTGTTCTGTGGTAAATCCCTTGCAGCACCTTCATTTTCAGGACAGAAAGTTACAGCTACACGTGTTACATTTACACAAGATTTACAAACACGTTTTGAAAACACTCTTTAGAAGGTTCTTATGGTTCAAGGGGACACGGGTGAAACGTACAGCACATTTTTTACTTTTAGTAAGAGCAGAGCTGTCCTGGGAAAGATTATACATTTAATCCGTATATTCCATTCAGAGGTGTGGTGCAAGAAGCCTTCAACGTTCAGGGAGCCCCCATTCCTTTGAAGGCCTATGAATATCTGTGAGATATTGGATGCTGTGGGGGCCCCTCTTCATATTCTGCAGAGGAGACCCATGGTTTTGTGCTGTGCCACTGGACCCATTATTGTAAAAATGAGAGAGCAATGTTCTTCTCTTAAATATTTGTTTCTGTGAACACACATTCAGATCTGCTTATATATTAAATGTATTCTGGGTTTTTTCTGCAGTCTGCTCTGGTTTTGGGGTATTGACATTCCGATTCTATTTAATGATTGAGGACAGTCGACCCTTTTTTGTGTTGTCTTTTTAGGTCGAGCTTATAGCGGCAGCGCGCATGCGCTGCTCGCTTTGCGAGGCATGCAGTAATCCAGTATGGAGTGGAAGCTCCGCCCATGTTTTTAATTGGCTCCTGTCATTGTCTTTTGTAAATGCTGCTGTCTGATTGATTATGAGGCTTGTTAGTCCCTCCTTATTTTGGCCATGTCGTCATTTGTACCCTCCCATGGCTACTGGCCCCTTTACTTCGAGTGTTACGCAGTCCGTGTTATTTAGAATGTGAGCACTATTTTCTTTAATGAGGTTCTCCTACTCCCCTCACCCCATCCCCCCACCCGCACTCCGGTTGTCAGTGCCTTCCCCCCTCCCTCCCATTGTCCGTGTTGCAATGCAATAGGTCTCGCGTAAATGCGAGTCCTATTGCATTGCAAATGCTTGTTTTTCTATGTGCAGTCTCAATGGCCTTGTTCGTAATCACATATCATATCTTTTCCAAATAAGTACTCCCATTGTTCTGTAATCTGTGTGCATTTTGTGCCACAGTGGCATAGTTAGCCTCTGTATACACGTGCCCCAATCATTAACCTATTTGCACGCTAACCATTAATTAACCTGCTCAGTCAGTCAACTTTCGTGCACCTACTCAGTCTTTTCTCTCACAATCCAACTCCTCCATCTACTGAGCCTCTGTCGTTCTGACCATTACTAACTTCCCCAATACCTACCTACTCTTCCAGCATTCAACAAGTAACCCATTCACAAGTTCATTCTTCTACCTGATCACACATCCATCAGCCTAATTATTCTTTCAGCCATCTATCTACTCATCTGCCATCACTCGCTGACTCGTCTGGCATCGCCTGTAAGCTCCTCTGCCGTTACCCTGGCTTATCTATCTACCAAGCTTCTCGTCCACCATCCAGCTAATTAGCTGTACAGATAACCATCCACTTTTACTCTCATCCATTTACCTACTCTTACTCACAACATACCCATCCCCCTCCTCTTACTCATTCATCCACACATAAACTTCTCCATCTACTCACTAGTCCGTACATCTGTCCCCACCATACACCTACTCACCCACCATCCACTCACCTACTCGCCCATCCTTGCATCCGCTGACTCACTTAGCCATCTACTCGCCATTTATTAACTTGCTCATCCTCTTATATTTAATCACCAGCAAGTGAATAATCCACCTGACCCCTACCATCCGCATAGTCTTCCATCCACCGACTTACTCATTCATCCTCCTGACTATACATTATTTTGCCCTCCCACTCTTTCAACCATCTTATGCATCCATCAATACTTCTGCGGACTCACTCATTCCTCATCTGTTTAGCTGTCCATAAACCTGCTTATTCACCAACGTATCCACCAACTAATCATACCTTCGCCTAATCATTGCTATCCACTTATTCATCCTGCAGTCACCTTGTCCATAACACACACATTGATTCAAGCTAAACTCGCACATCAATTCCCGCGCTACTCCACTTGCACATTCATCCACCTAGCTATACATTCATGCACAGCGCACCAGCTTACCCACCCATTCATCCTACTCCTCACTCATCCTCCCTTTCAGTTAGTCCACTCATCGCCCATTGATCCAACTACCCGTCAACTCAATATTAATCTACCTACTCAGTTTATCCACCTATTCACACACTCACCACAGTAACCTTTTAGAAGTGGGAGTGTAAAACGCACCACTCACCAATGCAATTAACTACTCCTGCTTCCAACTTGTTTCTATCCATCCCTTCTTCCATCATCCACATGCTCTTTCACCATTCATTTATATGTTTGTCAACTAATTCCCTCTTCACCTACTTATGCATCCACCTCCTTACACATCAATCTATCTAACACTTAATTAATCTACTTACTCACTCATCCACCAAACACCTATTCACTCATTCGCCTACATATATTCATCCATTCACCTAACAATACATCATCCTCCTCTCTTCCATACTAATCCATTCACATGTTCAATCATCCAGTATTGACTGCCTCCCTGACCCATGCAACGGTATTCACTCATCCACCAACATGTACTCTTACTGATCCACCCGTTTACCTAGACATACACCTTCCTATCCACCTACCCATCCACAGTTCACCTAGGTATACATCCATGCACCTTCCCATCACATCCATCAGCCCATTGAACTACTGTCATCCATCCATCCATACTCCCCTTCACCTTTTATACATCCATTCTTGCACTCCTATAACTATTCACACATTCGCCCTGCATCCACCCATTCATCTACCTATGAATTCATGCACACACCTACTAAAACAAGCATCCGCTTATTTATCCACCTTTCCCCACCTCTCAATTGTTCAACTGCCTACTCAACCATCCATCCCCCTACTCATATATTTATCCTACTTTAATATTGGTTTCCCCACTTGCCCACAACAATCACTCATACACATACCTAATCATCCAATAATCTACTCGTACACCTACTCACCAACCTACCCATTAATCAGTCCACTAAAGGTTTCACCACCCTTTTCTCTCATCTACCCACTTATCCATCTGGAACCCCATCTATTCCTCTGGCCCACCCTGCTTTTCATACCCCCACTGACGCATTACCCATTCATGCTTCAATTGACTCATGCACACACCCATGTACCTACGTATCCAGCCACTCTCATATTCACTCCAACCACCCCATCAACGCATATCTTTTTCTTTAATGATTCATGCTGGCGTTTGAGGACTTTGTAAAAATACATGGCTTGTGACCCCTTTCAATATTTTTTTTGATCTGAAAAGCTACTGCTGGGTAACCATCCTTCATACTTCTCTTTTTTTCACATATGCAATTACTGTTGGTATGTTTTGAGAGATGATCATGTTTCAAACGAGGACCTTTGTGGCTAGATTTATTTTGCAAACAGTTTAATTCCAGATTAGTAGTTGGTTCAAGGTAAACCCAGGAAACTACCGAAACGTGATTCTGCAGCTGTGGCTTTTTTCATCCGTATGAATTTACCTCAGCAGCGAGGTAGTTCATCATATGCTTCATAATTATCTGATTTTTAGGTCAAGCCTGGGCAGCGCATGCACTGCTCTGCGAGGCAGGTAGGGACTTGAAGCTCCGCCCACTCTCCACTCATATTTTTCATTGGTTTTTGTCATTGTCCACTGTAAACTCTCCCTCCTTAGTACTGCCTTGACTCATTTTTTAACCCCCCATAGCGACACCACCTGTTACGTGTGTTGTTACTCGGTATGCTTTAATTACAGCCTCCCAGCACTATTTTCTCAAATAGCTTTGTCCTGCCTGCTTTTAGAAGCAGGACACGCACTCTCCTAATGCTTTTTTTTGTTTTTATAGCACAAACGCATTTGCAATGCAATAGGTCGTGCATTTGAGAGAGTTTAAGCTATTCGCATTGTAAATGACAATACCTTTTATTTATCTGTTTTAAAAACAACTCAGAAATAAAAGGCATTGTCATTTGCATTGCCAATAGCTCTCACTCTTGAATGCGAGACCTATTGCATCGCAAATGCTTGTTTACTTTTGTAACCTCCCATGAGGACTGCCCCTGTTACATTTGCTCTTACTCTTAATGTTAATTTACGCTACTTGGAGAGCAATCAGTTGTTGTTTTTTGGCCTGCCTCCGCTGGTGCGTGTTTTGTTTACTTTCTGCAGGCTGAAAGGGTCCCGTGCGATTCATTTGCCATGCTTGTTTTTTATTTTAGCCATGTTCCAGAGCAGCGGTGGCTGCTGGGAAGCATGGCTAAAAGTTAGTTTTAAAAAAACGCTGTGATGCAGACAGGACTGGCCTAGTTATAGTAGTTTTTTATTTTTTCCTGTGGGGAAGGGGGGTGCAACGCAGACAACAGGACGGAGGAAGGAAAAATGGAAGAAGCAACACAGGCACGAAGAAAAGAAGAAAGAAGCAGCAGTAACACAGACCGTGAGAAATGAGGAAACTGGGGTTGGTTCGGCACTTTTAAAGTGGATTTGACAAATGCGGTGATTACGAGGAAAATAGAACACTCACTGGAATAGCTGCTCCTCAATCTGTAGGCTGGAAAGATGCTACGCCCAAAAGGATGCGAAAATTGCAGACTACAAGTGCCAGAAAAATTGACACAGACCGGTACATCATGCCGCAACGGGAGCAGTTAAGTCTAAGCTGGTACATGTGTACTGTGTATACTGTCCCCTCGTACCTCTGTGCCCACTTTCCTGTTTATTAAAGCAGACACTCTTCTCATCAGGCCCAAAAATAAGCTCCACTTCCAAAGCGCGCACACACACTTCGAAGCACTTTTAACACTGTACACAACTGAATGACAGAGCAAGGGTAAAGTACTTGAGTATCAGAAATAACTGGATACAAAACGTGCATATGGGAGAAGGTCTCGTCCTCCGTAGACGTAGAAATGCTGTGCAAGTTGGCATGCAAGTTTGTTGGGCTGTGAGATGGCTCATTGTTTGACAAAGAAAGCAGAGGTTAGCTTGTTTCTTTCTCTCGCATTTAGTTCGCAGTATTGAGATAGCGATATTTAACACGCAGCACTGACAGGACGGTTAAGGAAGTTGATTTAAAGAGATCAGTTTGCAGTAATTGGGATGTAAAGTAGATCGTTTCAGCGACCATCTCACTCAAGGCAGCAAGTGTGGCTCAGATAATCTCTTCATGAGATCACAGACACTTAGCAGGCTGGAGGTCGATGGCTCCAGTCTCTCAGCTCTGCTCAATTCCTCCTGGTTCATAAATCAGTACAGCATTATACACCATGGCCTCAGTTCTGCAGAGTAGTTTGTGGGCAAACAGCCTGCCTCTCCCCGATGCTCCAGCAGAGACGACCTCTTGGCAGCATCTCATCAACACAGCTGCCCTCGGCACTGCGTTACACATTCTGTTAAAAGACCAGTATTAGCAATGCCATTAGGTCTTGCTTATGAATGCACTGTCAAACCAGACCTACAAAATCCATGTAGGTTAATGACTGCCCTCCTCCCATCTGTGCTGCTGCCAGAGAAAAATACCATAAATTATCTAGTTATCCAAGAGACTTTAATAGTGTTGTAATGCCATGTCTGCGCCCCTGAAAGTTCAACCTCTGGCAGCTGGATAAATAAAATGAGCCCAGCTGTGGGAGGGCAAGCACTTTTTTGTGGAAGCGCACAACTTCTGCCAAAGCAAAGCGTACTCCTCGTTATCCAGTATTAGGGTATCTTTCATAGATTCACATGCCTGAATCATTCCCCGTCGTCGGCATGGGAGTACCCGGTACATACATAAAGTAATGTCTCATTAGACATATAGAGTAATAGGCTAAGAGCCTTACATTAGTAACATATCCATGTCCTTTTGTAAAAAGGACCAAACTCTAGAAAAGAACCAATCGGCTATCACCACCCTGTGGAACCTTCCTGGAAGGAGCTCTAGTCCCTCAGATTTTCTACCGCACGTCGTGCTAAGGGAGTCTCCACTGAGTTCTGCTCAGTTTTTCCTTGTTTCTGGATTTCCAGTGATTTTTTTCTCTACCATTCCTTCTGTGTGAAGTTCTCAGTATCTTCATGACAGATTCTACTAAGAAAGGCCTTTTTAGGCCCTGTGCTTCCTGTGGTAAAAAGAGGCTTCATGTCGACGATCAACACAAGGACTGCCTCTACTGTCTTTACCCGGATCACTCTTCAAAGGACTGTAAGGTATGTCGTACTTTTTCTTCAAAAACCCTCAGAGACCGGGAGGGACGCCTTTTAATTTGGCTGCAGAGACTTAAAGACAAAGACCAAGTTTTGTCTTCTGAAGAGAGTGAGGGCTCCTCCAAATCTTCAAAATCCTCTCAAAAAAGGCCCAGAGTTACTTCTCCAGGACCTTCGTCGCAGCCCCCTCAAAAGAAGACGCACAAAAAGTCTTCAGAGGCACACCTTAAGGCTTTACCAGCAAAGGTTGCTCCACAGGAGGTTCTTCACACCTTTAAAAAGTCTACTTCCACCTCGTCGACGACTGCCTCGTCGACGGTGGCTTCAACGACGAGAAAATGCCCATCTACAGCTGTGGGAGTGACCTCGTCGACGACAACTGTCTCTACCTCTTTGGCGTCCTCTGCATCGCCCACGACGACTTCATCGTCGGCAGTTAAACCTGTATCGTCGACGATAAAAATTAAGAAATCATCGTCGACGACCAAGCCAGCGTTGACGCTACAATCGCCGACGAGCGCGTCGACACCTGCGTCGGCGAGGAATGTTCCGTCAATGGTTACCCCGGCGACGACGAGGGCCCCCCGTCGACGACAGTCGACGACGACCACACCGTCGACCAGGGCTCCGTCGACGACGGCTCCGTCACTGGGAGCTTCGTCGCTGTTACCGTCAATTGTGTCCGTCGGTGCTTCACAGTCGACGACTACACCGACGACGGACTCTTCGGCGACACCAAAGTACAAAGTGCGTATGTCCATCTTAAAATAACTAAACGCACGATGACACCTGTCCTGACTTCTCCTAGCAGGGTCCAGCCATTACCTCCGACTCACCTTTTAGAAGAAGAGGAAGACTCAGACGATGGCAGTATGTTCGGAACGGCTACAAGTCCTTCTGAACTTCATGTCAAATACCATGAGAGTTCGGACTATGACGAACAAGGACCAGAAGACCAGACATACTTTCCTGACGACAGCCATCCTCCCCAACCTGCCATGGTTTGTCTACCTGCGTCTTTGGTTTCTGACCTCCAATTTCTAATTACTGACTACAAGCAGATATTTCCTACTTCTGCTACGTCTCCTGCTCCAGTTGCCTCTCCACCGCCAAGGCTACAACCTCCACCTCCACAGTCTGTGCATGCCACGCTACCACCTCCACCTTCCACGGATGATGAGGAGGATGACCAACAAGAGGAAGGAGAACTCCATGATTCCCAATCGACTCATGATGAGTGGGATGACTACGTTATCCCGTGTCCAGCGTCCCCAGTGCCTACTCAAGCTGATTCGCCTCCTGAGGATATCGGGGGTTTTCATAATGTCTTGGAAAGGGCTGCACAACGTTTCCAGATCCCAATGCCTTCTCTCCAACAGGATTGTATCCTTTATGACTTTAAGGAACCTTTTAAAAAGTCTGTAAGATCTATACCCATTATAGACTACATCTGGAATCAGGGTGTTAAAATAATGCACAATCCATCTTCGGTTGCCCCAGTGTTACCTCGACTAGACAAAAAATACAAGGCTCCGGACACCGCTCCGGCCTGCCTTACCGGACATCCCAAGCCTGATTCCGTCATCACTCAGGCTGCTCAGCGGAAATCTAAAAACCCCTCTGCTCTGCTGTCCGCTCCTCCAGACAAGGAAGGCAGACGATTTGACAATATTGGAAAACGTTTTTCTTCCATGTCTGCATTAACAGTGCGTGCGTCTAATTCCTTAGCGTTATTAGGGCGCTTTAACAGACAGATGTGGGCGGACATTGCTCCATACTTGGGTGCCTTGCCGGACGAATCTAAGGAAGAAGCAAAGATCTTGCTAGAGGGTGAACGTTCGGCTTCCGAAATAATCGATTGTGCGATGGATATCGCCTCTACTGGTTTCCGCCAACTCGCTGGCGCTGCCGTACTACGACGCCAAGGTTGGCTGAAGGCGACTTCTTTCCGGCCGGAGGTCCAGACAAAAATTCTGGACATGCCCTACGATGGTCAGCTTCTTTTTGGCACACATATTGATGAAGCTCTTCAGGGCATAAAAAAGGATACCGACACGGCTAGAGCTCTGGGTACCCTTCAATTAAAAAAACCCCCCTTTTCATGGCTCAAGGGGCAGAGGTCAAACTACCTCCAGGGGAGACTACCAACACTATCGGTCTTCCTATTCCTCCTCCAACCAATATCGGCCAGAATACCAGCAACGTCAACAACAGCAATCGTCTTACACTAAGACCTCCTTTCGAGGAAGAGGAGGACGACAGAAGGACACTACTCGGCGGCAATGACTTTTCCCTACCGCCGGTCTCCATTTCCTCTCCACCCTCCAAAATAGGAGGAAGGATTTCCCATTTCTTACACAATTGGAAACAAATAACGGACCGTTGGGTTCTTCAACTAATACAATTTGGACATTCCCTGGAGTTCATTCAAATTCCTCCCCAGACCCCTCCTCGACCTATGCTTCACAAACATCTACGCCTTTTACTCCTGGAACTTTCACTTATGCTCCAGAAGGGAGCAATAGAAAAAGTTCCTCTTCGTCAACGGGGAAGGGGTTTTACTCCCGTTTTTTCCTGGTGCGCAAAAAGGAGAAGAAATGGAGACCAATCCTAGACTTGGGAGGTCTCAACAAGTTTCTAAAGAAAGTCGTTTCGCATGGTAACCATCCAAGAAGTACTGCAACTTCTCAACGCAAACGACTACATGGTGTCTTTGGATCTTCAAGACGCCTATTTCCATATCCCTATCCACCGGAATCACAAAAAGTTTCTGAGGTTCGCCGTGGCAGGCAGACATTACCAATTTCGAGTCCTGCCCTTCGGGCTCAAGTCAGCTCCTCGGATTTTTACGAAATGCCTTTCTCCAGTGGCTGCATACCTCAGGCAACAACACCATCAGGTCTTTCCCTACCTCGACGACTGGCTCGTCAAGGCACCTTCTCTAGACTGCGCGACCAGGTCTTCCAACGCCTGTCTACAGCTTTTTAGTCGCCTGGGACTCCCTCTCAATCAGGACAAGTCTGTCCTCCATCCTTCTCGGCGGATATCCTTTCTGGGTGCTACTCTCGACACAACCCAAAAGAGAGCTTTCCCATCACAGGAGCGACAAAACAAACTACTTCATTTGGCAAACCAAATAAAAACCAAGAAGTCCCTCTCGGTACGCCTCTTCAAATGCCTACTCGGAATGATGTCGTCCTGTATTCTGCTAATTCCTCATTGTCGCCTCCACATGCGCCCTCTCCAAGAAGCACTGTCGGCTCAATGGATTCAATCCGAAGGATCCTTCGACGTCATTCAGGTGACCCCTCAGATGGTCACTGCTCTACAGTGGTGGACTCGTCCATGGAATCTTTCTCAAGGCCTGCCCTTCTTGCTCCAAGCTTCTCCACAAATCATCACAACAGATGCGTCCCGAACGGAAGCTTCACATAGACAGCTCGCAGCTCGCGGAGGTTTATCTGGCTCTCCTGGCGTTCCTTCCCAGGATCAAACGTTCTTTAGTGCTTGTCCGAGCGGACAATACTACAACAATGCACTACCTGAACAAGCAGGGAGGTACTCGTTCACTAACACTCTCTCACGAATCTCAGAAGATCTGGAACTGGCTACTTCTCCACAACATTTCCCTTCGGGCGGAATACGTTCCAGGAACAGACAACGTACTGGCCGATTCACTAAGCAGGCAACAAACAACATGTCACGAATGGGAGTTGAACCAGCGGACTCTCAACCGCATATTCTCCCAATGGGGCACTCCTCTCTTGGACCTATTTGCTACCAAGCAGAACGCCAAATGCCAAAACTTCGCAAGCTGGCATCCCCAACGAGGATCTCTAGGGAATGCGTTTTCGATCGCATGGTTCAACGTCTTTGCATACGCTTTTCCACCGATTCCCCTAATTCCCAGGGTCCTCAGGATGAGCGTGCAGGGTTCTGCCTTCAACTTCCTGATAGCTCCTGCATGGCCACGCCAGCATTGGTTCACGGAGCTCCATCTTCTCTCCCTGGAGCCGCCGATCCCTTTGAAACCGTTTCCCTCTCTCCTCACAATGAACAGGGAACAAGTCCAACATCCGGATCCAGCATCTCTCAGGTTATCGGCTTGGCTCCTGAGTTCCGAGAGTTCCATGGCCTAAACATTCCTCCGGACTGCAGGGCAGTTCTGGCTCGGGCTCGAGCCGACCGTACTAACAAAACATTCCTTAAAATGGAAGAGGTTCTGTATTTGGTTTAAGTTGGCGAACATACACCCTCTTTCGTCTTCTCCAGAGAAAATGTTGCCTTACCTTCTCCATCTGGCAACTTCAGGTCTTGCTCAAGCCTCTATTAAAGTTCACCTGGCAGCTATATCCCGTGTCAGGAGATCTTCTGCAGGTCCTTCTCTTTGGTCTAGTAGACTGATTAAACAATTTCTCAAAGGCCTATTCAGGACTTTTCCTCCCGTCAAATCTCTGCCTCCCACTTGGCAACTCAACACAGTTCTTGCTCAGATCATGAAACACCCTTTCGAGCCAATCCACAGAGCTGATCTTAAATATCTTTCTTGGAAGACGGCAGTCCTTCTAGCCCTTACCTCTGCAAGGCGAGTAAGTGAGCTTCAGGCATTCTCAATTCAAGACCCTTTTCTTCAGTTCAAACATGACAGGGTTATATTGCAAACTAATCCTAAGTTTGTGCCCAAAGTCCCGTCAGACTTTCACCTCAATGAGCCCATAGTCTTACAGACCTTTTTTCCAAATCCTCAAACGCCGGCAGAAAGAGCTCTACACTCTCTAGACCTTAAACGCTGCCTTAAATTCTACCTTGACAGGACAAAATCCAACCAACTCTTTGTGGCTTACAGTCAACCTAGGAAGGGTCTTCCACTTACTAAACAAAGTATCTCCCGGTGGATCTCTGGAGCTATTACTTTCTGTCACCAGCAAGCGGATCAACCCTTGCGTTCCAAGGTTTGAGCCCATTCCACTAGGGTGGTTTCTACCTCCATGGCACTCTTTGCAGGTGTGCCTATCACAGACATTTGCAGAGCGGCAACATGGAAGACACCGCATACATTTACCAAGCATTACTGCTTGGATACGGAACTCATGAAAGATGCTGCAGTGGGACAGGCGGTGCTACGTCATCTATTCCAATAGAGGTGAGCCTTCTTCTCTTCCCACCATCCTTGCTCTTATACGCACATTTCTTTATTGTGTTCTTTGATGTTTTTTTTTCTTTGATTGCAGTTTGGTACTTTCTGTGTTTCACATTGATATGTTATTATCTAGTGAATTTGTATATGCTGTACCATCCAAAATGTGCTTATCATTGCTTACTACTCTGATTCAGGCATGTGAATCTATGAAAGATACCCTAATACTGGATAAGAAATGCGTTGCTTACCTGTAACTGCAGTTATCCAGTATTGGTATCTTTCATAGATTCACATGCAACCCACCCACCTCCCCTGGAAGGGCTCACCTCATGCTCTCAGCAATACACCTACTTAGCACTGTGCTTACGAAAATCTGAGGGACTAGAGCTCCTTCCAGGAAGGTTCCACAGGGTGGTGATAGCTGATTGGTTCTTTTCTAGAGTTTGGTCCTTTTTACAAAAGGACATGGATATGTTACTAATGTAAGGCTCTTAGCCTATTACTCTATATGTCTAATGAGACATTACTTTATTTATGTACTGGGGACTCCCATCCCGACGACGGGGAATGATTCAGGCATGTGAATCTATGAAAGATACCAATACTGGATAACTGCAGTTACAGGTAAGTAACGCATTTCTTCCCACCATGTGGGCAGAACCAAAGCCCCTTTATAGTGCTGTCACATAATTATCTGGCGGTAGCTCCACTGTCAAGCCAGACCATAAAAAGCAAGGACTGGGGAGAGGAGGATGGGGGTGCGGGCAAGCAAGTGTGGTGGGGAGACGTTTGGGGTACGGGGCCAGCAACATAGAAGTGGTGGGTGGGAGGGAAAGCAGCAACACAAAGAAGGGGTGGGTGGTAGGGGAAAAAAGCAACACAGGCAAAAGTTAAAACATTTTTTTTTTTTAAAAGTATCTCACTCACAGCGCCACCAGCAGACTAAAATTAATTTAGAGAAATCAATCTGCTTGATTTGTGCGCCAGAGAAGAAACCGGTAGTGACTCCAAGCCCACATTGGCCAATTAAGGAGGCACCAAAGAAGACATTCCTTACCAATAGTTGGTTTCAGTGACTAAGTGGACTTGAAGCCCTTTATTGTAAACAATAAGTCTTGCAAGCGAGAGCGCATGCTCTAGTGCATGTTCATGCGGGCTCGACCTAAAAAACAATTATTTGCACCAAAGAACAGAACAAGGTGTGACCAGCTAGACAACGGGTCATGAAACTAGTTCGGAACAAATTATTGGCAGTGTTCATGAGCATTCCAACTCTTCGGGACGGCATACCGTTCCCAGGTGGGGAGAAGGGGTACTTTACATGTAGGGTTGGAAGCCTAAATAAAAAGGTGCGCACCTTTTTATTGCATTCTACAATACACTTTTTATTGTGAAAAAGTATAGAAACTGAGTCTGAATTAGTTAAATGGCAGCCGAATTACTCAAGGGAAGCAACACGTGTCCACGCACATGCATACCATCCCACCACATGGTCCTGTGAACTCTGCAACTCTTTAATAATTAACACACACATCCAGCCTCCGTGCTACGCTTCGTGGCCTCCCTATTTAAGTCATTAACCCACTTATCCACCCCGGGTGACTCACCGGTCTAGAACCTTGTCCTTGGGCCCCTTCGTGTTTTAACACTGCAGGATGCTTTCTAAACTGTGTGTTCACTAGGTTTTCATTGCGTTGCGTACAGTTAGTTTCCTTTTTCCTGCGCATGTCCCCAGCTTTACATTCTCTAATTTTTTGTGTGTAGTTAATTGCAAGATTTTGCCTAATGCACCAAACTGCTTGGGGACTTGTAAGGGCAATTGAACGAGTAGTGAAAATGTAGCAGACATCCTGTCCGAGGCAATTTAAGGCACGGACAATGTCTGCAATTGCCCAGGGCCCCCCTGGGGAAATAAGCTTTCTTGTTATGAAACTTCTATCTATACTGTTTCTCTCTAAAGCCCTCTCACTCTCTGCCTACATGTACCCCTGACTATCCTCCCTCTCCCAAGGGTCATCTTAACCATTTTTGGGGTCTCGGGCCAAACATATTTCAACAGTTTTTTGTGACCCTGTTAAATTTGAACATTTTTCAATATTGCTTAGCATAAATGCCGGCTTGAAGAGGGGTTGGGGGACTTGAGGTGGGAGCCCCGATGCTTTCGATACAAGGGGGTGAAGATCTTCCACTCGCCCCAGGATGTACAGGAAGGAAATTTAGGGGGGGCACTGCGGGCCCTAAAAGACAGCATGGGATTCTGGGGGAAACTAGCTCGGTAGCGGGAAGGATTTCCTTGTTAAAAATGGTGGCCCTCCCCCGACTGCTGTACTTCTTTACCACACTGCCCGTGTGGATCCCCGGGGTATGGTTCTGGGAGCTGGACTCGTGCCTCTCAGCCTTCATATGGGGGACTGGACGACGACGAGTAGCCCTGGCCACGTTAAAGCGGCCTTCGGCGGAGGGAGGGCTGGCAGCCCCGGAGTTTGAGGCATATTACCTGGCAGGGCAGTTGCAGAGATTCACACAATGGATAGCAGGGAGGATGACACCAGATAGGGGGGGTGCCCCCTTTCACCCTGGAGAGAGATGAATTACTCTGCACCCTAATGAGAACCGCAAAGCCACAGCACATACACACCAATGAGCATAGAGTGATACAACGGTGCTGGAGTAGATGCCTCCAGAGGACCCAGACGAGACACCCATACTCACGGGAACTGCCACTAATAGTTAGGGCATTACCACATGGGGGACAGTGGAGAGGACTAGATGACTGGGTACAGGCAGGGGCAACGAAAGTAGGGGACCTGTATAGAGACGGAGAACTGGTCCCGTCTGAGGAATTCAGTACTGACTGGGGCATCCCACAGGGCCACTTTCTGCTTCATAGGGCAGTCACAGGGGCGGTGCGGCGACACTGGAAGATAGGCACCCTTGAGCCACCACGACACGCCACATGTGAGTACATTGGTATAGCTGGGGGCATCATAAAGGCAGTCACATGTCTGTATAGAGCAATAGGGAGAGACTCTGCTAAGCCGCTGGAGGGGTTGAGAAACCACTGGGTGGAAGACCTAGGACGGCCCCTTGAGGACAAGGACTGGGAAAACATACTGCAAAGGGCGCCAAAGGTGTCCAGAAAGGCACGGTTTGGGCTGATTAGCTTTTACACACTGCATTGAGCATACATTACTCCTGAACGAATAAATCGTTACTTTCATAGGGACGATGCAGAAGTGTCCACGGTGTAGGGAAGTGGGAGCGAATCTCATCCACATGATGTGGAGTTGCCGGGCCCTGGCGCCCTACTGGCAGGAGGTGACGACGGAAATGGCCCAAATAACTGACAGGGTAGTGCCATGCACACCAGCACATTGCTTGCTCAACCTGTTCCCACACACAGCCAAGACCAAAGTTACTGCCAAGTTTCAGGACCTGGCCTTTATTTTAGCCAAGCGGGAAATCACCAGTAGGTGGAAAGCACCTAATGGCCCTAGCATCACCAGGTGGTAGCGGGAGCTGGAGAAGTGGGCGGGCTGCGAGAGCAGTGTCTTAATGAGGAACGCGAGACGGGGCCTAGGCAAAATAGGAAGGGCCCAGGCGTGGGAAGCACTGGTGGAAGAGATGAAACTCAATGATCAGGAATCTGGCGCTACCACCCCAATGGCAAATTCTAGACAGGGGAGCCCCCCGAGACAGGGCCCAGAGGGCGACCCAGAACTGGAACCGGGGGGAGACGAACCCATAAATAGATCAAGGCAGGCAGAGTAGGGCAGGATAAAGGGAAGAAAAAACACAAATGCTACACGACTGATCAACGAGTAGCAAGAAAAGCGACAACTAGCAGAAAGGTGGTCTCGACAATGCCTGCAGTGAGGGGGGTGGGGGGGGAGTTGGGGCGAGTTGGGAGGATTTCAAACATGAATAGCTGAATCAGAAGATACATGCAATAAATAGATGAAGACTCAGAGATGAAGACTCGGAGATGAAGACTTAATAAGGAAAATGTAGTATAGTGCGAATTGAAAGCACCTTAATGTACCAAGTTATGAATGTATGACTATGCAATGAATCAAAGGAAATAAAATGGGTTTTTTTTAAATGCCGGCTTGAATTAGCAGGAAATGAGTAAGAAAATTCAAATTTGTTCTGTACAGGAGCCCCCAAAATGTCTTGCTCGGTCCCTGAAAGTCGCTAACGCTGCATGCTGTAAATATGGGTTACTGGGGAAGTTAGTGGACTTGTAACTTGCATTGTGTTTTGAAACTACACCAGTATGTTTAACAATATTTCCATTCTTTGTGCTGCCTTCGGTTTCTTGTTTCCTGGGTCTTGCTTCTGTAGTTGATTATTTAGTGTAATACTGTATCACGGTAATTCACCTAGTGTTGGCACCAACAATAATGTTTTTCAAACATTTTCTTTCCCAAGGTTACACTTTCTGCCAAAGGGTGGATAGCAGAGAGTATGACAACACTGCACAGATTGCCACAAAAATTGAACTTTGGACATTGCTGAAAACTATTTATGAAAACACAAGACTTTCCTCAAAAGAAAAAAGGCGGTTACTGGGACAGTTTTATAAGAGTCACCCAGATGTATACATTCAGTATTTTGGTGACAAGGCAACTAGTGTTTACACTTGAGCGAGATGTTGAACAAAAAATGTAAAGTTTGTAAAATTGTATAGATAATATATTTGATACTTTTTGGTTTATGCATTAAAATTAATAAAAAATATGGTCTCTTCTGGTGACTGAGGTTTTTGTTTTCTTGCTGATCACTTTTGCGGTGTCAGTGCATCTTATATGGCAGTGTTGTTCAACCAAGGTTATCCTTGGGCGGTTTGATTTCCTAATCTCCATTGTCCCCTCCCAAAAGAACGTGCAACAAATGAAAGTGCTTGTAAAGTGTGAATGTTGTAGTTTTCGAAGCAGTCTTGTTGACCAAAGCAGTTGGAGCAGAACCAAAGCACATAGGTACGCAGTCATTCAATTGGACCTCTTAGTAGACGTTAATGAAGCTGTTTCTAAAAACCAAGGCAATCAATGTTCTCTGGCCCAATTAGAAAAGTAAAGTAAACTAGAAAATATAAGCTATTGAAACACCTTAGCCAATTCTCTCTTCATAGAAGTCTAAAATGCTGGTTGCCCAACCCATACTGAAGAAACGTCTGGAACAAAATCAAGGCAAGTGGTTCCATCCTTTTACTGATCCTACTCAGGACAATTGGTAGTAGGGCATCTATCGCTTGCCTTCAGCGGTACAGCTTTCTAAGTTGGTTAAGCCACAAAAAACAACTTTTTGATGGATACTTCTAACTTCAGATTCTTCATCTTTTGAATATTCCCCAGGCTTCAGACCGGATTTAAAAACTTCAAAGCTGTACTCCTGCATGTTGATCAGTGTCATTATGCGACTCCGTACCAACTTAGTTCTCCTCCGGAAATGACGGGCAAAGTTAAGTGCCACTCATCTACGCTGATCTCAGTTTATTTCTTTCCCCTTTGTCAGACGTGGACCCAATGCTGCTCCTTAGTTTTTTCCAAGTCTTTTTCACAATTTTTTTCCCAGTGTGCAAGGTAAAAAAGGTCGTCTTAAGACGAGTTTAAGCCTTGTAGGGACTCTCAAACCAGTATCTGACAGGCCCTCATGATTCTAGCGCCTGTGACCCCCTGCTCCCAGATGAATCAGAAGGCCCTATGGGACTGTGAGGTGAAGCTTTGTCGCCAAACATCTGAAGACTCCAGGTCGAAAAGAAGGTCCCATTCCCGTGGCAGATAATCTTCACGGTCAAAGTACTTGGGTGAGTCCAAGAAAAAGCATAAGAAATGTAAGTGGGAATCTGCCCCTTCCCGCCACTCTCGAACTTCAGAGAGGGTGTGAGGGCATCCATGTGCCACCTGGTCTTGCTCCTAATCTCCATTGGAGCCGATCCGGAGCCTAGCCCAACGCACTGAATTTCTGTGACAATGCAGCAAGTGGAGGCCTTTAGGGTGGTCATGCTGCACATGTTCGGCCCTTTACCGGTTCCCTCTTGCATGCCTTTGGTCCCCAAGGATCTGCTGGAGTCTCCAGTCTGAATTCTGTTGGCGGGTCTGCCCTCTGCACAGTCTGCGCCTCATAAAATACCTATGGGTTCAGTGCCATCTTCTGTTCTAGCACCACACGCTGGTTCCCTTCATATGGACACCGGTGCATGCTACGCCTGAGGAAGATTCACAATCATTTGTGCTCTCCAAGCAGAATCCACTCCAACCTGTACTGAGGCTGCAGAGTGCAGCCAGTCAGCAACTCCGATTTTGATACTTCGCTTTTACTACGTGGTAGGGCTTGGACTCTCCTCCACCTTTTTAGCACAGATTCAGACTATGACAATTTTAATGAAGGGGATGATTTTGTTCCCCAGTATGATGAGGAAAATTGGCATAAAGAGCCACAAGAGGACAGCCGCATGGACTTCTCTAGACACTGGCCTCTTTTTTTCTCCGGGCACTGGCAATAAAGAAAACGCCTCATTTGCTGTAATGCGGTGAGCGACAGAAGTACTAGACCTACTACTACCTACTATGGAGGTGAACACTAATGTTCTTACAGAGGTTCTCCAAGCTGATCAAGCACCTACAGAACCTCTTACCATTTGCCGAAGCCCTCGCAGATATCCTCTTGGGTAAAAACATATTCAGGACCACCAGTCAATAGGCCTGTCCTGTGCAATCGACTGGCACCAGGCGACCCTTACTTTCTTACACAACACCCCACATACGAGAGCTTGGTTGTGCAGGCGTCCACCAGTAAAGTAAATCCTTATGCCTTCCCCACCTGATCGATCGACATTTGACAAGCGCATCTTTTCCTCCAGGAGTTTGGTAAATGAGATTGTTAAATGACCACTTCTCTTTACACTTCTACTTTCATGCCCTCGTAACACAGTAATACAAGGCCCAGGTGACCCAGCAAAATTATGTATTCCTCACAGGCATTCATAAACTCAGCACATGCACTAATCCCACATGTACCACACAGTACACCTCTACTCCTGTACTGTACCCATCCCAGGTACACATACAACCACACACAGTCACTACTCCTACGCTATGCAGCACTCCACAGATCCCTGATTTAGGCTCAGGGTGAGTTAAACACACAGAAGCGGACCTTTAAAAAGGTGAGTGACCCTGTAGGCCTCACTCTAGTGACACAGGGTAAAAAGGTCTTGTTCACTACTACTGATTGCTACACAGTATGCTACCACCACCGTGCTTGTGCTCCTTAATTCCTGGTGAAGGCAGTAGCCTTCCACCACTATGAAGGTAGTGCTTTGGGTGCCCCTCCTGGTCCAACAAGACCGCAATCTATGACACAGGCCTATGTCATGGCGCACATGCATGATCTGTTTTTGCCTATGACAAAATAGTCTACTTTGGGGATCCAGACAACAGTACAGTTGGGCACTCGGGGCAGGGGTGCACGTCTTTACAGAGAACGTTTCTGTATCCACTACAATGAGAGTTAAAGTAAATGGGAAAGTAGGTTTGGCTTAGTAACTGAGAAGGTTGGTATTTTTGAGCATATTAATATCTAGATGTTTGCTTGTTAGGAGGTATATTCTGGAGTGGTGAGAGCACTGTTTTGCCAACCAGTGTCAATTTTTATGTGTGAGAAGATCCAGTAATTCCTACAGTGCAGAACGAACACTGCGGAAAATAGACCGTTTCCAGGAATGGAGGAGTAATTAATAGGTGCGTGTGGGACTGTTGACTCTAGTACTGTTATGGGTCGATTCAAATTGAATCTCATCAGGTGTAGCATATATCTTTTTCAGCAGCAGAAGCTCTACTATCTTGACCAATTTGATAGTTCGGTTGGTGGAAGTCTCCAGAGGTTTTAGTTTTGCGTTTGGTAGTGATGACCTCATGTTGTATTTAAAAGAATAGTCTGGAAAATACCTGAGTGAGTTAAATGGGGCTTTCCATCTTGAGGGCAGCATGGGGCCAGGTTTTGAAACTGCCTCCCATGCAAGGCCTTTGCCGTGTGGCCAGGCATTGTGCCAACCTACCAATCCCATTGGTCTTGCAGTGCCTCTGCCCTCTTTTTCTTTTTCTGTATTTCTACCCAAAATTGCCCCATGGGTGCTTGAATGTCACCGGTAGTACTGCAGGAAAAATAAACACTATTTTTAATTTGACCTTCTGGGTACCCACCTCACAAGGGTCAGGGTACACCTACATTGCCCCTTTTTAGGTCGAGTCCTAGAGCCAGCGCGCATGCGCTGCTCTGCGAGACTTATTGTAGAGGAGTAGGGAATAGAAGCCCTGCCCACTCCGCCCATATTTGCCATTGGCTTGTGTCATTTTCCGTCCTAAAGGCTAGCTTCTGATTCATCAACAGGCTTGTTAGTCCCTCCTTAGTACCGCCTCCTCTTCATTTGTCACCTCCCATGGCGACTGGCCCCTTTATTTCGGTTGTTTCACGGTACGTGTTTAGACTGTGAGCACTATTTTCTTTAATGAGGTTCTCCTACTGCAGGCACAACATGCTTTGGTGCCTTCTTTACTCCCCACCCCTCCCTCCGTTATTGTGCCTTCTGCTTCCCCCCTCCCGTTGTCCGTGTCTTCTTGCCCGCCCTCCCGTTGTCCGTGACTTCTCACTCCCCCGCCCTCCCATTGTCCATGCCTTCTCGCCCCGCCCTCCCGTTGTCCGTGCCTTCTCTCCCCCCCCTCCGCCCTCCCTCCCTTTGTTCGTGCCTTCTGCCCCCCGCCCTCCCTCCTGTTGTCCGTGGTGCCAAGATACCCCTCGTGATCACATCTTTTTTTTCATGCGGTTCTAGGCATCTCAGTAGTTCTCTTTTATTAGTACGTAATGTGATTCTGCAACTTTTTTCATTTCTTTGCGGTTATTTTCAATTGTAGCTTTTAGCATTGTCTTTGACTTTTCGGACGGTTTGCTTTTAAAGTTGAACATTCCAGATTCTCAAACATTACATTGTGCAAGGGCGGATTTTTCTGTGCTGGGTTTGGTCGCTCTGTGGATAAATCAATCCACTCTTGGGATCTTTTTGGCCCCAGGGTCACAGGTTCAATCCTCGCGGACCCACTCCGCCTTTCATCCTTATTAGGTCGATAACGTGAGTAGCACTGAATTGTGTGGCAATAACAAATATTTATTTAACAGTCCCCAAAAGACGCCACAATGAGTTAATGAGATCTGCGCTTTTATGTCAACGATATAGTAAATGACCGCCACTTTTAGCTATGAATATTCCCACATATCGATGGCCGGGGCTCTAATCCAGGTACAAACTTACAGCAGGTTAGAGCAGGGTGCAACAGAAGTCGCGACGCAATACGGATCTCTGTGCCTGGTGTATCAAAGGTTTTTCCATTCAATGTCAATGATGGGAAAAGCTTTGCTACAGAAAGCCTCCGTACTGCACTGCAAAATGTATTTTGGTGTGCTCACTGGCAGACTTGCACGCACAAAGCCATACGGCTTTCAACGCTTCGAGGGGCTATTAAACTCTATATGATTGCTATTTCAGTACGGCTGCCAGCGAGTGCGGCGACACGAGTCTGTCACTTTGAGGCGAGAAGGCCCACTCTGCCTTTAATTTGGGTCAGAAAGAGGTCCCTTGGAGGCGTGCCTCGTACTGTTGCCAAACTTGCATACTGACCAGTTTCAAATGGTTTCTACTGCGGAAATTTGCAGCGTCTTGTTTTTTTAATTTTTTTTTTTTTATATACATTGGCCTTTATATACCCTCCCCTCACTAGGCAAGGTCGTGGACCGGATGTTACACTCAATCTCCAAGGCAACACGGAAGTCGACAAGATTGGGCCTGAACCAGTCAGCCTTCAGACCACCAGGGGACAAAGACCTGGGCTCCGTGTCCACCCAGAGTTGTTCACACAAGCAAGCATGAGAAGGGGTACTTTAAGGCATGGTCTGTTACTAGACTGGTTTGGTATTACATAAAGTGGTAGAGCCACCGTAGCGCTATGCTCCCATCTTTGGCAGTGGTTGTGATTTTACACTGAATTTTTAATGGAATGTGCTGTTTTTGGTCAGAGAGGTAACAGACAGTATTTGTTGAAGTCTGCAAAGGAACTACCCACACATACTTCCAACACAACCAAAACAATACAACCACAACAAAAAGCATATTGCAACTCATTGTCCTTCGTAAATGCTGGCTTCTGATTTGTTAATGTTTTTTTAGTCCCTCCTTAGTACCGCCTTGTCTTCATTTGTAACCTCCCATGAGGACTGGCCCTTTTACACAGTGTTTCTGTTACACGGTGAGTCTTTTTTAGTCTGTAAGCACTATTTTCTTTAAATAGTTTCTCCTACTGCATGCACGACATGCTTCCCTGCAACATTCAGCATGCCATGCGCGCTTTCACTTTCTAAGCAGCCCGGGAAAATGGCGGCCGCTTCTTTGAATAGGTCTCGCAGTTTGAGCTATTGGCGTTGTACATGACGATGCCTTTTATTTCTGTGTTAATTATCAAAACCTATAAATAAAAGGCATTGTCATTTACAATGCCAATAGCTTAAACTCTCGCAAATGCGAGACCTATTGCATTGCAAATGCTTGTTTTATTTTATTTTTGATAATACTGAGGCGAAGTACCTGGATCATTAAATAGCGGTCACAACTTTCTCTTCATGTTGCGGTCTACCAACCAGACCGTGACTGTTGAGCTCGGGGCACCATAGTACTCTGCAGGGGTACTGTTTCGCTATATATAAATAAACATTGTTTACCTTAATTTTTCAACTATTGAATAGATTTAGTTTTCCTGCATCACTTTGTAACCTGGTGGCCTCAGTATATGTTGGTTTGTGTAGATCAGCAGATATCTTAGAAAAAAGCAAAGTAATATCCTGCTCCTTATCTCCCGGATTGTTTTATCTTCACTGATGGGGGTTTTGTAGCATTTGGCAAATGTGCATCAAACATGTAAGGGTGTATATTGACTCTCCGTGTTTGTCAGAGGATACGACAAACAGCTGAGCAGAATACCACCAAATGTCACCTCTCATAGGGCCACTCAGTCGCTTTTTACCGCTTTTTAAAATTCCTTTGTCATCTTTAATAAAAAACAATTATAGGTATCTAGACAGAACATATTCCTTCATAAAAAGGAACAGTCTGATTTTTAGGAGCTGAAGGTTTTATTCAGCCCTCTATTATGTGGGGCTGTTGTATGAAGCTCTTGGACTACATCTTGGAAAAAAACATTTTTGGGGGACATTGTGATGGGGAAGTGGAATTGCAGAAGCCCACCCTCTGCCCAGGAAAATTCCATCCCCCCATCCCGAAAATGAGGAACATATTTCATTCAAATCAAACATGGTGTGAGATACATTAATCTAACTCAACCCTATAAAACCTAACCTAAACTCTCATCCAGTACAAGTATGTGCTGGCAGATTGAGACCCGCCCGAACCTCAGAAACTAGTATTGTGTATATATATATATATATGTGTGTGTATGTGTATATATATATATATATATATATATATATATCTCCAATTGAAAATCCCGTGTAGTACACTCTCAGGAAGAAACAGACAGAGCACAAGCTAGGTATCCAAGATTTAATCCACACAACGCGTTTCGGCGAAAGCCTTTATCACGTGTGAAAAGTGCACAAAACCAGCCGTCACTGAAAGTTTTTTGGCCACGATCATCAACAAAATCAACAAAGGACAACATATGCTTAATTACCACCAGTTTACATGGCCGCCATCTTGGACTGGCAAATGAATGTCTATATAAATACATTGCAACTTAGAAATAACAGGCAATATGATGCTTTGCCACATAATGCTCTATAACCTATGTTGTTAATAATTAAATGGATGCCTCTTAACAAGATTGTTGAGATCGATATCAAATTAGATTGAATCTCTGTTTGCTACGCAACTGTATTTACAATATTGAAGCATCATGTATAATAACATAGTGCTACTGCGATCGTCAGGAAAATAAAATATTTAGTGTGAAGTGGTGAGAAAAATGCAAAGTGCGCATTGCCTCTGATTGCATGCCTAAGCATAAACTAAAGTGAAGAGCCAGGTAAAAGAGAAAAGAGAAAGGACTTTGCTGGTGTAGAATGTACCAGGCTGAAATCACATCCTCACTAAGCTAACATACAAAGTGTACTGTCTATATAAATACATTGCGACTTGGAAGTAACGGGCAATACGATATTCTGCCACATAATGCTCTATACCATGTTATTATACATGATGCTTCAATATTGTAAATACAGTTGCGTAGCAAACAGATTCAATCTAATTTGATATCGATCTCAACAATCTTAAGAGGCATCCATTTAATTATTAACAACATATGTCATAGAGCATTATGTGGCAAAGCATCATATTGCCTGTTATTTCTAAGTTGCAATGTATTTATATAGACATTCATTTGCCAGTCCAAGATGGCGGCCATGTAAACTGGTGGTAATTAAGCATATGTTGTCCTTTGTTGATTTTGTTGATGATCGTGGCCAAAAAACTTTATCAGTGACGGCTGGTTTTGTGCACTTTTCACACGTGATCAAGGCTTTCGCCGAAACGCGTTGTGTGGATTAAATCTTGGATACCTAGCTTGTGCTCTGTCTGTTTCTTCCTGAGAGTGTACTACACGGGATTTTCAATTGGATATTGTAACGACCGGCGCGCTCCGCCGGAGTGTACACCACCCTTCTTGGGTTCCAGCATCTCGGAAGGAGCAACTTGGTTTTTTGTACGTTATTGAGAGGTGCAACTGAACCGGCCTTATGGAGCGATTTTGAACCGCTACACGATACGAGAGAGCACTGGTGGACCGCACACGGAGGTAAGTTTACCACCGCAATTTGTCCGTCCCTTGTGGGGGGTGCTGTGGTTGCGTATCGGCTGGTATGTGCCGTGGGAGCTTCCCCAGGGCAGCGGCAAATGAGGAGGTAACTGCCGAGTGTTGGTATTGACCGCTTTCCCTGGTGTACACAGCGGCTGATCTAGTTGTGTACAATTATCTTAGCCAGCGCTACTTTACTACAACTGATTAGCAGCGTTCACTGGTGACACATACGAACTTGTTGTCTTACGAGGTACCGTGTATGGTGTTTATGTTTGTTTAGTTCATTAGGCAAAGGGAACTTTCCATACTAGGGAAGGGGAAGACAGACCGTAGCACATAGGCAATTGATCCAAGTTACGCACACGCAATGGAGGAGGAAGCGGAAAGGAGAGCGGCTGCTCTTACATTGTTTAGCAGGAAACCTGGGGCAGCTATACGCTTGGATGCAGCTGAGAAATCAGACCCCAAAACTCAACCGCTAGAAGAGAAAATCAAGAAATTGGAAAAATTGAAATGCACGGAAACTTCAAAATGGTGGGAGGCGATCTCTCTACAAAATTACGTGGACCAGGCAATGGTACCTAGGGGATTAAGAATTTTTATTACTCCCACGTATGAGGCTCCCAACCCCAAAATGTTGGAGGAATGGTCGGAGCATTCTGCATCAAGTTCTAGGATTATGATGGAAATACTCATTAAATATGCTTGGCAGGATAGAGAGGACATACTGAAACAGATCAAGGAAATCATGATGGAACTCTCTCTAACATCGGATTCTGATACTATAAAAAAATTATTGGATCCCATGAAAGAACGCCTCAGTAAATATGAGGAAGACATCAAGGCCAGAAAACAGAGAAAGCTGAATCGTGACTATGCTGACTATGAATGTGGCAGAATATTAACTTTCAGCAAAAAGTATGATCATTTATATAAAGCTCACATCACCACACCCATTCTCGCCAATACCACGAATCCAGTGACTGATAATTCTACAATCAGTGACACAGAATCAGACATATCGGGAGGTAATGTATCTGGTGAAGAACGCAACCCCAGACAAATCAATTTTTTAGACGAATTTCGGGTGATGAGAAAGGATCGACAGAAGGAGAGAGACAACCAACCACCGAAACCACGCGGCCGGGGACGGGGAAGAGGCAGAGGACAGGCAAACGCCGCAACAGAAAGAAAAGACTCAAACAACGCTGGGAATACAGGCAAAGGAAGGGGCGCTATGGGAAGTCGCAAAACACGCTCCAACAGGAATTACTAATGGATATGAACATGGTAAATAGAACTGTAGTGAATCTATCTAAGAGACTTATCAGTGATGTGAAGAAAAAAACTTTATGCTTAGGTCTCTCTTTCTGCCCATCCTCTGTATTTAATTATACTGATACTAGAATTGATCTGTTCCGGTATGTACGCAAATTGAAATTGAAGAAGTGGCATAAACTTAAGAGATTGGAGCAGAATCACAACACTATGACGAGCACAAGTACGAACGACAACAACTTAGTGATTGGTGACATAGAAACTGATCAACATGGCTGAACTAGCACAGGACAGTGAGTCTAGGGAAGGACACATTGATACCACACTAATGCTGGAACAAATGGAGTTAGAATTAGGGGCAGCAGCCAAAACAGATTTTAAGGTTAAATCTACTTTTGTCCCCCTTCTTCCACACGACAGCATAGATACGTTCCATGAGTGCACTAACAAGGGACTCCTGGAACTCAGACATAGGAGCAAGAAGCAGCGCAGAGATATTCGAAACAATCTATCGTTTAATCAAAGACAGGCACTCAAATCTCTACATGAGGACACCAATATAGTGATCCGTCCAGCTGATAAGGGAGGGAATGTAGTCATTTTGGATCGCGATGACTACATCAATGAGGCCTTACGCCAACTCAATGACACCAAATTTTATGTACAGATTACATTAGCGATGTATAATCAGAGTATCACTGACATTTGGGACAAATTGATCACATGGAGGGACAAGGGGGTTTTAACATGGGAAGAATATTGTTATCTGAAAAAAGATCATCCCAAACTCCCCATACTGTGTTTGATTCCAAAATTGCACAAGGATAGCATCAAACCTCCTGGGCGCCCCATAGTGTCGTCGATTGGCAGTGTGAGTGAACATATTTCCAAATATGTTGATCACTTCTTAAGGGACTTTGTGGTAACTTTGCCTAGTTATTTGAGGGACACGAAAGATTTCCTATGCAGAATTGAAAATCTTGTTTGGAGCCCTGAGTATCTTTTTATTGTATTAGATGTGCACTCACTTTACACCATAATTGACCATCAACAAGGACTAGAAGCGTGTGAACACTTCCTCAAGAATAGGCCCTTACATTATCGTGACCACAGCCAGATGTTCATAGATATGATCGAATTTTGTCTCATAAATAACATCTTTGCTTTTAATGGCGCCCTCTATAGGCAGATTAATGGTACTGCAATGGGATCTTGCTTTGCTCCCAGTTTTGCTAATCTGTTTATGGGCTACTGGGAGCAAGAGATTTTCAGCAGCGACACACTCAAAGGCGATCTCCAGAAAGTCGTCATGTGGCTACGCTACATAGACGATTTGTTCATCATCTGGAGGGGCTCGAGAAGTGACGCTGTTGATTTTGTCAAGAAACTCAACACCAATACGTATAACATCGTACTTACTGGTAACATCACGGCAGATAAAATTGAGTATCTTGATGTTTGCTTAGAAATCAAACAGGGCAGAGTGTGTACTCTCTCTTCCGGAAGGCCACTGCAGGTAACAGTGTCCTGCATGCCCTCAGCAGCCACCCAGAGGCACTGAAATGGAGTATACCATTTGGCGAACTGCTGAGGGCCAAAAGAAACTGTAACAACACTGAGGCATATACGGAGGAGAGAGATCGCATCATAGAGAGATTCCACAGTCGGGGATATCCCAACTGGGTTCTTAAAAAAGCTAAAGATAGGGCAGAAGTGGTCGATAGAAAACAAACTCTAGAGGAAAAACCCTGTGAGATCGGGGAGGATGACTGGGAAAACACACGTGTTATTCTCACCTACAATTCTGAGGCACACAAAGTGAAACGCATCCTCACAAAAAATTGGGATATCCTCAAGTCCGATAATGTTTTGGGCACTAGTATAACAGACCCAATGTGACATACAGACGGAACAAAAACATTCGCGATCTAGTGGTCAGAAATGACATCTGTATCCAACAACTATCACACATGGCCTCATAGGATTCTATCCTTGTGGCCACTGCAAGGCGTGCAAATACAGCTTGTTCAAAGCTGTGTTAGAATATGGAGGGATCTCCCAAAAAATCACACAGTTTTTAACATGCAGCACCAGTTTTGTTGTCTATGCTATTGAATGTACCTGTAAACTCTGGTACATTGGCAGTATGACCTGTACAGCCAAAAAACGGGTCCTTGAACACTTAAGGACTGTTACCAACAACGACCCGAAATACCCTGTGGCGCGTCACTGCCAGGAAAAACATTTTTCCAATGTTGCAGAATTGAGTTATTTGATCCTTGAACACATCCCCAAGAATCCTAGGGGTGGAGACAGGGTATTGGCCCTTAGGCAATGTGAATCTAGATACATTATCGATTTTCAAACTAAAAGTCCCGGGGGATTGAACCTCGACGAGGAACTTTCTGTTCACTTGAGAGAAGGGTCATAAATAATTCATCTGCTTTTCTAGTTTTTCTAATTTTATGACTGTTGGCATATTTCTGTTCTTCCTCTTTCAATGCTGTGCGGCAGATTATACTTAATTGTATGTTTTTAATTTCTATTTTATCCTTAGGTGTTGGACTGGAATGCTTATTTACAATTGTTTTAACTTCTATTTTTTGTTTATGTTTTTTTGCAGGAGAAAAGGAAGGAGCCCTCTCACAGGGTATTATCTTCACGGGCATCCTACCCTTTTCCTCTAGAGTCAGACGTCTCACCGTTCACATTGTCATGTATAATCACTTTGCACCAGCCAGTCACTGTTAGATGCACGATCATCCACTTCCTTTTGCTTCTATTGCCTGATCACAGCTCGGATGAGCACTATGTTTGTATTTAACAGGACATTCATTGTTCTACTAGCGGCAGCCCACAACAGTACACTATGTATAATAGCTTAGTGGGCATATGATTCCTGCATCACGTTGCTTGGATCAGCCTGGTATATCTCACACCAGGAAAGTCTGTTTCCTTGGCTCTTCACTTTAGTTTACGCTCAGGCATGTAATCAGAGGCAATGTACACTTTGCATTTTCTTTACCACTTTACACCCCCCCTTTCTTTCGCAGTGGCACTGTCATCAAACATGATGCTTCAATATTGTAATATACTTGCGCCACAAATAGACACTTAATCTACTTTGATACCGATCTTAACATATTATGTTAAGTGGTAACCTTTTAATTATTAATGACATTATGGTATAGAGCATTATGTGGCAGAATATCAGTATTGCCCGTTACTTCCAAGTCGCAATGTATTTATATAGACAGTACACTTTGTATGTTAGCTTAGTGAGGATGTGATTTCAGCCTGGTACATTCTACACCAGCAAAGTCCTTTCTCTCTTTTACCTGGCTCTTCACTTTAGTTTATGCTTAGGCATGCTATCAGAGGCAATGCGCACTTTGCATTTTTCTCACCACTTCACACTAAATATTTTATTTTCCTGACGATCGCAGTAGCACTGTTATTATACATGATGCTTCAATATTGTAAATACAGTTGCGTAGCAAACAGAGATTCAATCTAATTTGGTATCGATCTCAACAATCTTGTTAAGAGGCATCCATTTAATTATTAATAACATATGTTATAGAGCATTATGTGGCAAAGCATTATATTGCCTGTTATTTCTAAGTTGCAATGTATTTATATAGACATTCATTTGCCAGTCCAAGATGGCGGCCATGTAAACTGGTGGTAATTAAGCATATGTTGTCTTTTGTTGATTTTGTTTATGATCGTGGCCAAAAAACTTTATCAGTGACGGCTGGTTTTGTGCACTTTTCACACGTGATCAAGGCTTTCGCCGAAACGCGTTGTGTGGATTAAATCTTGGATACCTAGCTTGTGCTCTGTCTGTTTCTTCCTGAGAGTGTACTACACAGGATTTTCAATTGGATATTGTAACGACCGGCGCGCTCCGCCGGAGTGTACACCACCCTTCTTGGGTTCCAGCATCTCGGAAGGAGCAACTTGTTTTTTTATATATATATATATATATATATATATATATATATATATATTCTCTTGTAACATTGGCCCTGGATGATGAACTGCAGGAAAAATTCTCAAGAGCAAAAAGTCCACTTAAGTTAGATCTTTGAAATCTATCTGCAGGTTGGTCCATTAACATACCAAAGGACCATATCAAGGCAGTCCTGGAACTGGGACAGCATGGTGCCAAAGGCTGCCCTTTAGGACCCACTGGGCCCCATCCCGAGGCTGCTGCTAGTGGGGCATATTGGGTGGGGCAATGGCAAAAGGCCATGCCCTCTACCCAGTACCTTTCTACAAAAAAAAAAAAGTAAATAATTCTTGAGAACCAGTTTCAGTTTTGCCACATTTGTTTCTCTGAAATCCTGATAACCGGTTCAGATTTTCTGGAGTTTGGAGCCACATCCACTGATTTCAAATTCAGATTACTGAGTAGTCAACAATGACTAGAATGTGGCTCCGTAGTGTCCTTCCCAGCCCGGTAGCAATCAAATGACCATGCCACACACTGAGCTCTGTAATGCACGTCTTTATTCTTTAGAGTGCTGCCGTTACCCGCACTGCATCATAAATGTTATTAGAAACACCCAACCGATTAAGTAATTCTCCTACGGAGTCCATTTGGGATCCAAAGGGTCTGGTTATTCATATTTACAAGACACTACAGCTACCCTTTTGTTAAATAAAAGTACAGATATTACATATATGTTCTAGTTCCTCAATCAGTCGTCTAGGTGCTCGAACCAACCTTCTGATCTTGTCGTATGAGGTATAGGAGAGAGGCCAACCTTAGGTACAGGTGATGCAGAGGTAGGTGTATGAGTTGGGCTCTCGGGTGGACATGTCTCACTTCTAACATCTGAACATCGAGGCAAGTGCTTGAAATGTGACTAGTCTCTCTTGATGGAATTTCTGGGACATTGAGCGATTGCCATATGTACTTTGCTCATCACAACCGTCAGCGGGCCAGCATCAGAGCGGCAGACTTGCGTTTCTGATTTTGTTTGACCAGGACCTGGTCTCCTTCCTTGAAAACCACGTCCCGAGCACATCAGCATTTGTCAGCGTAGGTCTTCATTCTGGATTTGTGAAAGGAATCTGTTGTACGGATCTCGTCAGCATCATTCGACCGATTAGTGGTCCATTGTGGCAATTTTGTTCCCATGGCTCTCTCAAACTTCGAGGTGGCGGTGCTTTCACCTGTTGTGGAATTGGTGAGTTGACCTGTAAGCACGAAGGGCTGAACTAAAGCCCACTTGAATGTAC
Organism: Calotriton arnoldi; assembly: GCA_963921515.1. Lineage (NCBI taxonomy): Eukaryota > Metazoa > Chordata > Amphibia > Caudata > Salamandridae > Calotriton > Calotriton arnoldi. The sequence continues at coordinate 3,303,245 of CAWUFW010000097.1, read as the reverse complement.
TTTTCTTATGTTTAACTTTCATATTAGTGAAAAAGTCCTTAACCTCCCGGCTGTTGAAAGGTGGGCCATTGTCAGCCTTAAGAATGGAGGGAACACCCCATGTTGCAAAAAATGTCATTTAATGTCCCAATGACTCTATCATGTGTGGCTGATGATAGGTCTTCCACAAGGGGAAATCGTGAGTATTCATCAAAGACTACAATGAGATGATGGCCATTGTTGAGGGGATCCAAAAAAATCAACTGCAATCCTCTCCCACGCTCGCTTCAGAAGATCAGACATAACTAGTGGATGCTGTGTTCTTTTGGGAGATAAGCAGTTAAACAAATGACAGGCCTTTAATTCTCTTTCAACTCTCATCAAGGCGAGGAAACCACACTGTGAGAGCTTTTAGTGGTGGCAATGCCACAATGACCCTCCTGTGCTAGTTGAATGACTTATTGTCTCCGACTCGAATGAAAATTCTTGAACCTCGTAATATAATGCCTTCTTGAGTAACAAAGTTCCTCTCCCACATTTTTGAACTTTTGATATTCAAAGTAATCCGTAAGAGTATGTTTATGATTTCCTGTGCAATAATGTCCTTGGAGGCAAGCATATCTCGATCGGTGTTCGTAGTAGCAAGAAATTGTTCGACAGATATAGCTGCAGGTGTACTTGACTATGAAGTTAATATATGCCTCAGCCACTTTACAGACCCCCCAGGATATTGCGGCATGGTTTAGCAAATTTAGCGGCACAAATATGGAAATTTAGCGGCATTTTTGCGGCACTTTATTTTACTCATCCATTTTCAGCTTTAAAACAATGGAAACTGTTTTAGCAGAGTATTCCACTTTGAAATAGGCAACCTGGGATATGGAACAGAGGAAGCAGCCCACAGGTGAAGGCTGCTATCCCTTGGAAATGCAATCCTCCATTTGCTTAGCCCATTCTTGTAATCGGCACACGGAGTGAGAGAGGGAGACATTTGAAAGACTGTATCCTGCTTCCTAGACCTGTGACTGGGCGTGAAGCTTCAAATGAGTCCTCATTGGGACCACCAGGGCAGCTTGTAATTCTGAACACTGAGTGAAGGAAATGTGTTTTGTTTCTGAATTGCAAGTACCAAACGTCACCAGTGGCTTGGCATGGCACATTTTGCACTACCCAAACCGTCATGCTCCGTGAAGGGAGTGCACTACCACTCCCCTCAGTGCCTGTCACCCTCCAGGCCCCGCCCCCAAGACTCGGCAGGAAAGGAAAAATAAAATGAGTGTTTATTATTGTTTTATTTTCCTTTCCTGCCATTTTTTGGGGTGGAAGGCGACGCTCCTCCGCCATAGCGGAAGAGCCGCCGCTGATCTTATCACTGCCTGGATGTTTTGTAGTCAACCCTGATGCGTAGTCTATCCCTCTATTTGATCATTCCAATGGCCCTGAGTTTATCTAACATACTATCTCCTTCACTGTAACTCAGTCTGTGCACATAATAGCGAAGCACTGCCAGTGATTTAGTCAGTAAATGTAACACATTATCTGTCGCACTATCACCCTGTTGGTGAATCTGGTGCAGTCACTATTGCACAGTAGGTAATGGCATATATATAACTCTTGAGTACTCTTGCTGCCACACTGTCCTAATATAACTTCTCTCACTCTGCCACTTAGAACATCTAAAATCATCCATACAATAACGTACCAAACTCTGGGGCATTGTTTCTGTTAAGGTGTCACGTGACCGTATCAACAGCATAAGCGTGCTGACACTGTCACAGCTTGTGCGTGCCAGAGAGGGAGGGAAAGAATAATCGAGAACAGGAGCTAGAACACATGCGATGGAGAGTGAGGAATATTGGTGGCCATTTTAGGTCGGGCGTCATCTTTAGTCAATAGGACCAAAATGCCAGCCTCCTGGAAAGAATCCAGTTGCCGTTTTCTAAACCAAGTCTAACGTGATTAACATTTTTACAAAGATTGACAAGTGCAACACTCAAATAGTTTTACATGTTTTTAACATTTATAATGTCTCAGATGGTAAAAAACCTGACTCTTTTATTCCACATAGTGTTTAAATAGCTATTTATCCCTACAATGACCCACCAGGACAAGCTAGTCATAGAATAAGGACTAGAAGCTGGCAGCGAATATGGATACAAGAAAGATTATAAGTGCTCATCCAGGATAGACGACAAGTGCAACAGACATACAGGGCCAGACACCTTCTCTCACTCTCAAGGAGCTTGGATTCAGGACTGAGGATCCTGCAGACTTCCTTCTGTGCTACATGACGGAAGCTGATGCAGAGCGGCTTCTTCATAATTTCTCACTGCGGAAGCACCAGTGGATATTAGCTCACTCCATCCTTTCCCCCAAAACAGGGACATATATTTAAAGTCACAGGACTAATCAACTGGACAAAATGCCCAACAAAGTGTTTCACGCTATGATGACACAGAATATGAAACCAAAAAGTATAGACATAACTTTTCTACAATTTATATCAATGGATGAGACGCTGCATTTTGGTATTCAAATCTGTTGCCCAAGATGACAATATACAGCACCTCACACGTAATGACCACTGATCAATGTGCATGGAAATGAGCATGACCACCCTCTTCGAAGCCAATCCTTTCCCTAGCACCCTAATATTGCTTGCTCTACTATTCGTAATCAGCATTTCCTACATCCCACCACTTCTGGCATCTGGGCGCTCTATGCACTTCCCCCTACAACAGCAGTCTCCAAACCTTCTAACCCATCAGCATATTTCACAAATCATTGCACCAATACATATATATCTCATTTTCACTGGCACTTATGTCAAAATCGCGGCATTTTTACAAAAGTGCCGATTTCGCGGCAAATCGCGAAATCCTGGAGGGTCTGACTTTAGATGTACTGTTACACTGCATTGGTACCCGTTAAGAATAGTTAGTGGGATTTTGATCTTTCCCTGGCCTATGCACAATAGTATAATCATACTCTTGTAGTCGCAACCCCCCACATATTGATACAAGGGGGCATCTTGGCATTCGGATTTCCGAAACTGGTGAGGAACACCTGGTGATCAGTGACAAAGGTGAAGCGCTTTCCATATAGAAACACATGGAAGTGTTCACAAGCCCACTCAACAGCTAGGCTTTCTTTTTCAGGTTGGGAATAAGCACGTTCGGTCTTCAAAAGACTCCTGCTCACATAAGCCACAATGTGTCTCTGAGCATTGTCGTGTCCATTGTGCTGGGCAAGGATTGCACCCAGCCCCCACAGGCTTCCTTCTACCACAATCTCAGTATGTAGTTTTGGATCAAAATTGGCCATTTCAGTTGCGTTCTCAATTGCATGTTTGATTTTCTTAAACTCAGATCACATTCATGTGACCACTTCAACTTTCACTTTTGTTAAATCTCTCAAAGGAGCACGGACTGTGGCAAAGTCACGAATGTACTGGGAACAGTAACTGGACATGTTGAGGAAACATCGCAGCATGGTCGCATCCTGTGGGGGGGACAAGTGGATGAAAAGGCTTGCACTTTAGCCGGATCTGGTGTCATCCCCTTTTCACAGAAAATATGGCAGAAAAATTAGAGTTTTGTGAAACTCACACTTTTCTGCTTTCAAAGTGAGACCTGCGTCAGCAAGCAAATGGCATACTTGTGTAAGGACTTTGTCATGTTCCTTTCGAGTGGCCCCAAATACCAGTATATCGTCACTAATTAAAAGCATGTGTGACAGGCTATATTATACTGCGAATGACATTCTGAAAAGGTTCTGTAGCGGACGACACCCCAAAACATAGTCTTTTATATCTGAACAAACCAACAAAGGTCAAAAAGGTAGTAATGCACCTGCAGTTTTCTTCTAGTTCGAGTTGATGATACCCCTTGTTCAGATCAAGGCGGGAAAAGACTTTAGTACCATTCAGCTGTGTAATCATGTCTGCACTGTGGGGACCTGGATGTCGTTTCTCAATTTGCCTTGTTAGTTTGGCGTATACCAACACAAATGCGCACAGCATTTCCACTATCCTTTTTTGGCACTACCACCATGGGCGAAACCCACGACGGGCTAGTAGAGCGTTCAATGATATCATGCCTCGGCAGCGTTTTGAGTTCTTTCTGAACAGCTTCAAGTAGATGCAAAGCAATTTGACGATGTCGTTAAGCAACAGGATGAATGTTGTCATTAATGTGAAGTTGCACTTTCATTGTCTTAAGCTTTCCTAGTCCATGAAACAACGGAAATGGACTAACTATTTCAGCATGTGCCTTCAGGTTATAATTGATAGAGATCAGTCCCATGTCAGCAGCAGTACTGAAACTAAGTTAACATGCACTTGATGAAGTACCTTGAAGAACATGAATTGGCGCTTGTACTTTTGTCTTCTTGTGACTCATGGTTGCTACAAATGATCTTTGACTTTGCAATGGCGTGGAGGCAGCCCATGTGTATACCTTTGTCTTCGATGATGTGAGACCGGGCACTGGAAACAGTTTATTGTATTTTTCTGCCGGCATGATGTTTATCAATGCACCACTGTCGATGATGAAAGGTATGGAGCAACCATTCACCCTTCGTGCAATCTTAGGGCACTGTCCAAATGTATTTGGTCGTTTCACGTGGTGATCCCTCTTGGGCTCTTTTCTGCATGCAGCCAAACCCACATGTGCACGTTCTTTAACATTTATGTGACCCCCCTGGTCGAGTTGGTGAGATCATTAGGGTTCCAGGTGCTTTCCTATGCGGACGACATGCAAATCATTGTTTCCATCTCAAATGATATGCAATTGGTCACAGAGAAATTCAACCAGTGCATGGCAAGCATTATCTGTTGAAGGGCAACTCCCTAAAGATTAATGCTGACAAGACCAAGATGCTGGTGTTTGGCTCGCAGAATTACATCTGGTCAAATGCCTGGTGGCCGGCAGACTGGTCCCCTTCCTGTCCCGGTTAGGACAGCAAAAAATCTGGGGGTCACTTTCGACGAGGGTATGACCTTTGCTGCTCAGGTCAGCCGGACTGTCAGCACTTGTTTCTAGATCTTAAAAACCCTTAGAAAGGTGCTACCGTATATTCCGTCTGAACTGCATCGGTCCACCATCGCACTAATCACCTCCCGGCTTGACTACTGCAATGCTCTGTACCTCAACATCAATGCGACTTCCCTGGACAAGCTTCAGGTTGTTCAGAACGCAGCAGCCAGGCTGATCCTTAACATTCCGCAGCACCAATCAGCCAGGGAGGGGATTTGTGCCTTGCACTGGCTCCCCTTTAGGAAGCGCATTTCCTTCAAGGTCCTGAGCACGGTATAGAAGGCCTTGCACAGTAAAGGCTCGCCGCAGCTGAAAACCATGTTCCAATTGTATACCCCCGGGAGGACCTTGAGAGCCTCAACTCAGGAAAAAATTGATCTCCCCGAGATACCACAGGGCCAGATGGGGTGGTCGCTTCTTTTTGGTAGCGGCCACCAAACTCTGGAACTCCCTGCCTTCCTTCATTTCCAACGCAGAATCTCTTCCGGTTTTTAGAAAACTGCTGAAAACATTTCTATTTTCATCCTAGTTGCCTGTTCCGTGCTTCTCTCTACTCCTCCATCTGCCCAGCGCCTTGACACCCTCGGGTATAAGTGCGCTTTATACATTTTATCCTATCTTTAGTGGTTGATATCATCGTGCACAGCCATCTTCTTCACTGTCGCTCGACAATGAAGTTGAGCCTTTAGAAGATGACTTTGATGACAATCGACTTCCTTTAGTTTCCACTTGCCTCAATTTATGTTGCCGTTTGGCCTAGTGGGCATGGCTAGAGTGCTTCTGGAATTTTCTGGCTTCCATTTTGTCTTTTTGACGTTTCGCAAACCGTTTATGAAATGGTTTTCTTTTCCGAAGCCTTTGCATACTTGTTCAATGGTGGGGCATCTGCCCTCGTGTGGGAAGGAGAATCCACTTCAGAAACACAACTTTTTTTTCTCTGAGATCACTTTATGGCCCTCGACCTTGTGTTTCTGCTTACATTTCATATTCAATGCTGATTTGCTCTGGGCTATTCCAGCTTCCATATCAGCTGCTTGTCAATCTGCACGTTCCTCTGCTCTTGCAGCCGTGGGTACCTTCTCTAGACTGAGAGTCTCTCTCAGCATACCTCGTCTGAACAAGTAGGACAGGCAACCATCGATGACTGAGACGTAGGTCTTCTTCAGCATTGAATTCACTGAACTTGCAATGCTTGATGAGGGTTTCAATTCTTTCAGCAAACTCATCCATCGTTTCTCCATCTTGCTGTCTTAAAGATGTACCTTTCAAAGTCGACATTCGGCATTGTATTGAACTTTGGTTCTAATGCCTCCTTAATTTGACGGTAAGATATTTCATCAACTTGTGGTATTTTCTTTATCACTTCGTTCACTACGTCACCTGCAAGGTTCTTTAAGTATTTGATGAAAGTTTTGTCATTTGCTTCTTCTAGCGTTTCAATAAAATCATTGAATGTTTCGATCCATGTAGTCCTTCTGGCGCTGCGGTGGTTTCAGGAAGGCGGAGGTGCCATATTTGGCACTCGTCTCGGCAGCCATTGGGACCCTTACAAATTTCGAAGACTTTTTGAGCTGTGCTGAGCGCAACCGATGACCTCGGTGGTTGCCGCTTCAAATACCACTGGCTTCGTACGCATAACCGTGCGTTTACTTGGATCGTTGTGGATGCTACTTGCCACTTTGCCCGCACTGGTCTTCGACCAGGGATCGACTCGATGTCGGACGACTCCTTTGTTCTTGCTGGTGAGTACAGTTGTGTTCTTCACACCTTTTGTCACTGCCTTTAGCATTTCTTTGCACTTGGATGCTTCTGCTTTTGGTGTACATTCACACCTGGCTGTTGCTGCCTTTAATGCTTCTTTGTACCTGGTTGTCTCTGCCTCTAGCACCAGGGCCGGCTCTAGGGCGGTGCGATCGGTGCGACCGCACCAGGCGTTGACTTGGGGTGGGGGCGTCATTTTTTAAAATGTGTATTATTTTAAAAGCACCTGCCGCCTTGTTCCTGGCCTCCGGCAACTTTCAGACATCAATTAAAATGTCAAGAGAAGTCCGGTGAATAATCGTCTTTCTGGAAAGAGACCGGAGGTTTGTCTAGTGGAAGTTTTGACTCCTACTAAATACCTGCTGCTAAGAATGTGTACCAGGCAGATAACGAAGTGCATATAATGTAAATAGGTCAGTCAGGGTGTTACTGCTTCTGTAAGAGAGCTCGTTTTGTTACTTGTTTATGTCAAAACCCTAATATAGAACATTGAGCCATTAACTGTCACCCTAGAGGTGCTGCAAAATGCAAGGTATAGGTTAGAGCTATGTTTTTTTGCCCAGTCTTTCATTATCCTAATCTTGTGAAAAGGGTTCATTTGGGTAGAAAACAATTCCTTATTATGAAAGAGAACCCCTAACAATGATGTTACGTTTTAAATTCTGAATTTGTGCCTTTCCTGAATAAGAACTTTAACTATATTGCCTACCAGTATCGATGACGTCACTCCTATGCTACACCTTGTAGTATTGTCTGATGTAACATTTCCTATACACTGATTTACACACATATGATTGTCTCTGTACAATGTGTGTGTGGTGTAAAGTGCTCTGACACCTTACACTGATATGAGTGGTGCTATAAAACTAAAAATCTGAGAGACAGTGGTTATGGAGACTTGAGAGGCACTGTTAAAGGGTGCTAGTGAGGGAATCCGTGGCAGACGTGGTCATTGGGGGGGGGCGCCAACAGACATTGTCGCACAGGGCGCCACCAGTGCTAAAGCCGGCCCTGTCTAGCACTATTGTTCTGTACATATGATGGCTCTTCGGTACGTTGTGGTGCACTATCTCTTCTTTCGGACTTATCAGCAGGTTCCTGGCCAACTGTGAAAAGGCTTCTCGATAGGGCATTCGCCTTCTTTGAATATCTTGCACTGGCTGGAGTGGTGCTTTGACTCCAAATACGCCAACTGTAGACTGCTTCACTTCTACTTAGGCGCATGTGGAACGTAGGAGCAGTTTGCAGCAAACTCTCAGGGAGAGCAGTCTTGTTTCTTCGGGGCACGTATCACCCACACATCGCCAGTTGTAGCGTCCTCACCAGCCTAGTAGCACACAGATGACCACGCCACACATGTAGCTTTGTAGTACACGTCTTTATTCATCTGAGTGCTGCCGTTAACTGCATGCACTGTCAAAAACTTTATTAACCACACCCAAACATACCCAACGATTATCATTCTCCTACGAAGTCCATCAGAGACCAGAAGGGTCTTGCTATTCATATTCACAAGATACTACAGCTCCCTCCATACAACTTGAAGAAACTTTTTCCAAAGGTGTTTTTGCTGAGCCGATCACTTACCAAGGAATCCTTGCCATATGAGACATTGAATACATTATTTTTGGTTATGCATCTGCTATGGGAAATGAGGGCTTCACACATTCGGATCTCTATTTTCAACATGCCTGATAGCTGAATAATGTGTCATGTGAGTGATGAACTTCCCTGTGCCCAAGCATCTGAGCACTAATTGTTCTGAATTCAGTAGCTTGTTTTGATATTATTCTTCTGATGTGACTGGATCATTTTCTTTATTCGTAGTAGTTGCTAGATCTCTTCTTATCCCTGGGATTTGAGAAGTGCTGTTTTTCACCTATTTCCCTGCTGTGTTTCGATTAGCTCTTGCAGACACAGTTTCCTATCCTTGCCAGTCACCTTAGTTTTGAAGTTGTGACTGTCCCAGTTCTTCTGAGACTCCTACCTCATTGTCATTACTACTGTTCCCCCCACACTTCTTACTCCCCAACTACCTCTGCCCCCCACCCCTTCAGACTCACCCTCTCATTGTTACCTACTCAAACTCTGGGTTTGCAGGAAGTGATTGAATGCAGAGCCTGAACAGCTGTTCAGGAATTCTATGAGCAGAAGTAGGAGAGCAGGTTACAGAGTTATCTTTAGCTTTTTGTTTTTATTGCCATAGTCATGTATGGCTATCCAAAAGGTCTGAATTCTCTCCTTTATCAGCTGCTAAGTCTGGAGCTGTTCTTCGACTACTCTTGTATTCATTAAAAAAAAAAACGACTTTTGTTAAAGCTTGAATTATCTCTCATCAGTGGTGACAACTGGAACACCTGGATGTAACCCCAGCACAGAGTGGACCCAGACGTCTGAGCTTGTCCCTCTTCTCCGCTTGTGGCTTGGAAAAGAGACTGTACCACAGTAAGTACTTGGTGGTTGGAGGAAGGGGGGGAGGGTATGAACTTGAATTGGGTCCCAGCTCATGTGAATGACTATTGTGAACTTTGAAATATGTCAGTCTGACCATGCCTGCATGTCTCCTATTATTGTGTTGCTCCTGATCCTCGTTTACCATTAGGTAAATGGAACTTTAATGTGCGTGTGCTGGTGACAGAAATACATCGACACGTATGGTTGCTGTGTCCTCAATTACATCCATGGAGCTTGTTGGCCGCATGAGTGGTTCTGTCTCTGAAAATATGCAGTGTGAGTTGGGCCTCGTTGGATGATTTGAAGATGAAGGAAGAATTGAAAAGGACGGGTCACAGGGGTGAGAAGTCCATAGGGAAGCAACACATTTTGAATACAGAAAGAATGTGTATATAACACATCGGATTGGATGAGAAAGGAGAGGGCAGACATTTGTGAAAAGAGAACTATTGTGTGTCCATTGGACGTTATTCATTGTTTTGAACGATACTGGGTATATTAGCTTGCACATTTTACAAGATATTAAGAAACGTATTGTGGCAATATGCAGCAAATTGAACCTCCAGCCAAGTTTTGCAAAACGGATAGGAAGCAGGACAGCCATAACTGAAATAGGGGGATCAATTTAATACATACCTATTGGCAGGCGCGCAACACCCATTGGGCTGAAAGAGCTTCAGCCCCCCCCCCCGGTCAGGTTCCGTGGACCGGGCTGAGGCTGCTGGTCTGACTGCCATGTCCACTCCCACATATTTCACTAGCCTTTCTCACCTCATAAGGCCATTATCTGCTTGTCAGGCCTCCATAAACCTTTCCCACCGCTTTCCTTGTCCCCTGCGGTGCCTCGACTCATCGAAAATCAGCAATAATGTGTTTTAAGCGCTGGGGCTGGGTGAGAATCCCATCCTCCTTGATAAAAGACAATGCAGCGCACGTCAGCCTGTAAATAAGAAACAGGGCTCTTGCAGGAAGCATGGCACAGCTTTTGCCTTGAAATCTCACTAAACAGAGAAGTACTAAACAAACAGCGGAGGTACTGAACTTCACAAGACCTCCTAAATGTAACTACTACTAATCGATTTCACGACTTTGCAGTGTCCTGCTTCATCATAGGGCCGCATCTGACACCCAGGTGCAGACCAACACACTGGATGAAGCGCAGAAAATATTTTTTGTATGTAAGAAGACTAGTGGTGAGGGTACAGCATGTGTAAAAGAACAAAAACCACAATGACAAAAGAAGGAAAGAATATTCCCTTGAAGGGACCAAAAGGTGCAGACGCATACAGTTAAAACTACCTAAAGGGCAACCATAATCTTTCTTTATTCCTGTGGCCCCTTGGTAGGATTAAAACTAGAAAATTGGGATATTCAGGGGAGGTAAAAGCCCCTATATCCCTGCTGCAAATACCAACATGTTTCTGCCAATTCTATGCGCCTGACTGGGTCGCTCTGGCATTCGTCAGGGTGTTGGTCCCTAGTTATCTGGTCTCCAACCCTATTTGGGTGTTTTACCTTAATTAATCAGACGGACAATGTCCACTTTTCATTTCCTCTGGGAACGTTTCCGAGAGGGATCCTTTTTACGAGTTCACAAGAAATGCTCTGAACCCGGGACCGTGGTCTTGTAGTCACACTTACTCCAAAGAGCCACTCGTGGCCGTTTCCTCACGCCGGTCCAGAGACGCACAGCTTTTGCCTTTCCAAGAAAAGTAAACAAAAGCATGTTTGTAGAGGGTACAAAAATCAAAGTTGTGATTTCTTTCTTTGCTTTAGTTCTATTAGGACTTTACTTACATGCACCACTATTTAAATATAAGCGCTATGTGAATACAATTTCTATGCAACATGAACGAAAATCAATGTTGCCTTATGACATTGGAGTACGTAAATGTTTTTGTTGAGATTTTTTATAGTGCCTCACAACAGATAAGCACTGTAAATAACAGACCTTGTGATAACCTAATTTAATGGTACTCTTAGGAGGATGGAAGGTAGAATCTACTTTTGAAGCTTCAAAACATTCACCTGAAGAAAACTGGATGTCTCCGTGGTGAGCCTTTGGGGCCAGATGTACTATTATTCAATTCGCAAAAAGGGGTTGCAAATTGAGTACCGACTTTTTGTAAATGGATTTGGATTTTGCAAACCACCTTATGCACTAATAGGTTGGTTCCCAAAATAACGAATCATAGGGTCACAGAATGACCTGCCTAATTAATATTCATTAGGCAGGTCGCAGTTTGTGATCCCCTGCGATTGGCTGCAATCATAGGGTTATGGCCTGCAAGGTATAGCATACCACCATCCTTGTGATTGCATTCCAAAAACGGAAACTGTTTTTTTAAATTTTATTTAAAGCAGCCCATTTCCCTAAAGGAACTGGAGAATCTTGAATTTAAAAAAAAAAAAAAAAAAAAATCTGTTTTGAAAAACGTCAATTTTTTTGAACATCCACACCCCAATTACAACACGCAAGAGCTAACCAAATCCTTCGGATCCCTTGTATTCTAATGACCCTGGTGACAAAAAACAGTCTGTCTGCAGAACGGAAGGAAAATGAAAGAAAGACAATTTGTGGTGACACGTCCAGGATATAAATGTAGAGTCGAATGTAAGTAAAGTTCTGGTTTGGGGTCGTAATTAGCTGCCCTTCTGGGCCAGTCTTCTTTTACCAATGATTGGCAGAATTGAATTAATTAAAATGACAATCCTTCCAAGATGCCTTTATTTGTTTAACAGGACTTTCTACCGGTTGCCAGGACAGGTTTTAGGGAGCTGGGTACATTAATGGCATTATTTGGGTAGCCTTTGGAACCTGGCTTCTGCAGTCAACTCTCAAAATCCCAGTTCAAGGAATTGGTCTATGCACATGATTCAACTGGCTCACTGTCAGATCCCTGTCGCATTCAATTGTGCAAGTGCATCCTATTCTCCATGATTGTTCCCACCTCTGCAAGGGCTCTCTTCAGAAACTCTATTACTTTAGAAAGATAGACCTGCACAGCGAAAGACCAAGAGAGAAATTGTAAGACCAATAAGAGAGACTAAGGGCCTCATTATGATGTCAGTGGGACCACCAACAGGCCATCGGTGGCGGTCTCACCGACAGACAGTCCTTCGGTCTGACTGCCACATTACAGTGCTGGCGTATGGACTCTTGTCTGTCAGGGGACGGAACGCCACCTCTGCCAGGATCAGTGATCCCGACAGGGCGGCGGTTGGAATCATGATCCTGAATAGAGTCGGTGCCGAGGCAGGAACCGCTATCGGGATTACGATGTCCCTTTCTGACCACCTTTACATGGCGGTCCGAACGCCATGAAAAGGCTGTTGGAAAGGGGCTTTGTGGGCACCAAATGGTGCATGGCACACGGTGCATGGATGTGTACAAAGTGCTCTCTTACACTGTGGCTTGTGCTGCGGCCGTTTTCCTGGGCCGTACCAGAAGCCGCCATGAAAATGAGCACTTAGTGAAAGCCAGATTGGCGGTCGCATCGTAATTGGGCGGTCGGGCTGCCGCCTGCTTCTCAGGTGGTCTCCTGACCGCCTTGATAGCGGGCGGTGGTCCAACCACCCGCTATCATAATAAGGGCATATGCAAAAGAAATCCAGTAGTAGTGATTTAAAGTAAAAAATGTGTTCCTAAGTTGTCATGCTACGTATTGGAATACCTTGATCATCAAAAGGTTTCCTCAAAGCAGTAATGGTGGAGGAAGCATGGAGCCTATAAAGAACCAGGGAAAAGAGAGAAGAAAAAGAACAAGGAAAGAGCTCAGATAGAAGGAATGAGGAAGAATAATTCTCAAAGTAGTGCCCTTCGCAAAGATACTGAGACCCACACTTGATGCAAAGCAATGCAAAAGACAGAATAAATTGTGTTGCGGTATGGTGCAAGAGCAAACTATAGTAAATGTAGACCTCCGTTCTTATTGGACAAAGCAATAGGGCTAAGAGTAATTGGCCTGAAGCATCTAAACAACAGGGAGGCATGAGAGTAAAACTAAATATAAAAGGAGAAAGGCTGTTGGGAGCACACTGCCTCGCATCCCAGCACAGTTTGCGTCTTTGCATCCTGGTAAATGCAGTACAAAATGAGTGCTTAATTGAAATTTAGCTGTAGTTTTTCACCAAAGATGGTGCAGACATTGTTGTATATCTCTAGACACGTGTTTCTGGGTTCAGCCCTTCTTCAGTAGAGAGCAGCAGTAGTAGAAAGCAAAAGAAAAGTCATCTGGGGTTGCTGGAAATGCTGCCAAATTCCTCTCAGGTCACTTACCACTCACAGGCACACAGGTGCATCTCCAAAGCTTGTCAGCTTGCTGGCTCAAGGGAGCCTTTTGAACAGAAAGGGGGTTGGGAAAACACTGCCTCACATCCCAGCACAGTTCGCCCCTTTGCATCCTGGTAAATGCAGTACAAAATGAGTGCTTAATTGAAATTTAGCTGTAGTTTTTCACCAAAGTTGGTGCAGACATTGCTGTATATCTCTAGACACGTGTTTCTAGGTTCAAACTTGTGTACCTACAGCATAAGAGGGAGGACGAGATAAGAAAAGCAGGAAGCAGGAAACCTTCCAGGAGGACAGAGACAATCTGGGTTAAAGGCCACTTCAACAAAGGCAAATGGGGTGTGGGTATAAGTGTGTTCAGTTACCCGGAATGTCAGTGCTTCAAATGTAAATAGTAAGAGGAAGAATTTACTGTCATATCTGCTTCCTGCTGAGAAGATTCAGTACACTGCCCCTAAAAATGAAATGAGGTTGAAAATAAGCTTGCCAAGCCTATTTATTTTGCCCGCTTACCTGTCTGCTGCAACACAGTAGACTCGGTCTAACTCACCTTTATCATCACACCAAATACTCCCATTTGTCCAAAACCTTTTTAAATTACATTTCTGATTTTGCCCAACCATCCCTGCATGTAGCCTGTTTCAGGCCTTTACCTTTCTTTCATCCAGAAGTCTGTTATGCTGCTACTGATCATACCCTGAAAATGACTCCTAGTATGATACCATGCCTGTCACAAGAATTCCACTGAAATGCACTCATTATGGCAGCTGCAAAATTCCAGACATAAATTTTAGCAGAGTTGTTCTTCATGCTCTGTTGCAAAATATTTGCACCAGGAGTATTGCTATGTAACAATTTGCTGCTATTAATGCACATGGGTATGGTGCAAGTCTGGGTATTGATTCTGTCATGTGGTGGTACTTTGAATGATCCTTTGTGCTCAGTAACTGTACATCATTGTGTTTCTACAGCATATATCTTTCCAAATGTGGGCTACATTTCTGTGAGATTGTCCAAGCATATGACTACCAAGAATATCTGATGGCAATTGAAACCCAGATTTACTATGTAGAACCATGGAGCACAGTTTCAACAATCTAAGTGTTAGATAATTTGAACTTGAGTCACCCCCGCTTGGCTGCAAGAGTTGTCTCCTGCACTAACATATATGTTGATAAATGCAGTATGAACAGAGCATTAACCAAAGCAATGTGCTTGAACACCAAGATGTTATGTCTTGTTAGGCACAACCAGTGCCATGTGTTTTAAAATACATATTTCACAAATGTTTCCTAGAAAAACTGACTTCCCGTACTAGTATTGTTCTTGTATAGTAATGGGACCCCCCATGTAATTCAGACTCCCCCTCCATCCCCCCCCGAAGCTTGGTTCTAGTTGCGCCCCTGCCTATTGGTCACTGAGGCCGAGGAGATCGCACCAAACAGGAAGATAGCAATTTTATTTATGTGTTGTTCTAGACAAGAAAAATAATATGAATGTGGAAACTGTAAAGGTGTGCCGAAGTAGGAAGCCAGATACGGCTCAGAAAAGGGGTACTGGAGCAAGAGGAAAAACATGAGGACAAGATAAAGTTGGAATTCATCAGGGCATGCCAATAGTGGGGAACTGCAGTGGTAGGTGTGTATGATTTAGGCAATGTGGCTTGCTTTGCATGGGCACAGGCCATGTCATTATAGTGGTTGGACACTCAAGGGCTTGTGGCACCAGGCATGTTCTCCACGCAGGCTGAAATGTAGCCTGGATGTAGAACATGAACTGGGCCGGACAAGCAGTCATGCGCACTTGGAGTGGGCAAACCACTCCTTCCCTGCTCCTCTGTCTTTACCCCCCAAAGACACTGTTAAGCCACCAGCAAGACACTGAAGTGAGTCCACCCAGGAGCACTAGGTATCCATGCCATAGAGTTATTGTTACACCACCTGGAATGTTGGGCTACCACATTATAATCCTGGTGTAACCAACTAATTCACATATTGAGATGGGTAAGAGATGTGATCAATGTGGTCTGAGTGACAGGGAAGAGTTTCTGTCTATATGCACTTTCTAGGCCATAACAGGCAGAAACAGGGAAGACCAATGCAAAAAGAACAATTGATGAATGCAATGCTGAACAATGTCAAACATTTAACTCCAGTTCAGAGATCTGGGCCTAAATCCATCGTTTTTTTGCTCACCATGCCAGTCAAGTTTGGACCCAGTCAGTTCGGGCTGGACTGTTCCCATGAGGAGCAGGGTCAAGACTGATTTGCATATGGCTGGGTCCAAACTGGGGTGGCATAGTGAGCAAAAGAACAATGGATTTAACTCAGATCTATTGATTGGGGGTGAATGTTTGATTTGTTCAGGATTCCGTCCATCATTTGTTTGCGTAGCATGAAACAGGGAAGATGCCACTGGAACATGCCTTGGACCTTCCGATCTTCACCTGGATGCCTGGCCTGGGACGGAAGGATGAGCGAGGTGTGAGGTAGAAAAAGGAGGGGCGATCATCTCAAGATGGGACTTCAGGCTGGAAAGAGCCCAATGGTAAGGGAGTGGGAGATGTGGAAACTCAAGCCCTAGGACACCTGGTCCATGAATCTGGTTCAGAGAGCCTTTCTCAAAGCGCAGCTAGCTTGAATCCAAACATCGGCATCACATTCAGACCAAACATTCTAATTTGAAATTAACGGTTGTTGTATAGGTCGCTGCACTCCAAGCCGTTCCACAACACAGGTGCTGCACTTCTTCTTGGGTTAATCGTTTCAAAAACACAAAACACAAATCCCACATGAGCAATCAAAGAAATATGAGAGATGCCCTACACAAGTAGTAACTCAACCCCCAAATTGTTCAAGAAGTCAGATATTTCATATATGAGGTCCAAGACAAATAGTCAATACTCCATTCAAGTATTCATATAGTTAATAGGCTTTCATTCTTGACCTCAATTTACACTAGGAGTCCCTGTCTTCATCCTTCTGTGAAGTGTGTAGCCATGGTCATGTGTCAAAATGGAACATGCCACCATGGCTACACGCTTCACCTAAGGACGCAGAGACTATAAGAATACTTGAATGAATCAAAATAATGTCCCCTGAACAAGTCCCAATGTTTTCGTGACGAAACGCGTTGGCTATGCTGGTCTTTCATCTTCACATTAAAAGATGGGAATAAAGAATATAATTTTAACTACGTATGAATATCTGTTTATTTGGAGTATTGACTATTTGTCTTGGACTTCATATATGAAATATCTGACGACTTCTTGAACAACTTAAGGGTTGAGTTACTATGAGTGCCTCTCCCACATTTCTTTACATGATCAAACACTGTAGGCCTATAACATTACAACCTCCTGTTACAACACACAAAACAAACAAAACCTCTGTGAGTGGTTCTACCTCTCCATGTTTTCTGCATCAGTCTGGCATGGTGGTGTGAGGCCCTACAAGAAGGTGTAGCTCCCTCTGTGTCCCATCTCAACAGCCGATGGGATCAAGCCGGAGGGAGGGCAATGGTAGGAGGCAACACCAAGCCCCAGGGCACATGGACCATGAATGAGGTTCTGGGTTGGAGGGGGCCCGTCTGGAAAAAACAGCTCTAATCTGAACATGTTTGTCATAGTTTGCCAAACTTTGTAGTCCAATGACGTTACAGCCGCCAGTTACAGCAAACGAATCCTGTGCTGGCGATCTGCACTCTCTACGGTGTCCTCAAACATGGAGATGGAAGGCCATCACTGACGATGTCTCTCCATCCATTCCCCTTCTCAATATATGTTTTCCAGGAAAGTAATACTGATTTGCAAAGACTGACACTTTAGTGTTACCAGTGAACAGGCTCATCTTAAATTGCGAACAATTAAGCAACGAACTCTCTCCAGTTCTCTCAGTTCAGCTCTTTTGGATATCAGTGAGTTCCTGCAGTGTGATGTGCTCAGGACTGCACTTGCCTTCTTTGTTCCTGCACATATGTGCAATACATGTCATAGTCTGCACCCAGCAAGCTGGAGGAAACTGAAGGATGCTTTATACTACAGCATTTACTAAACATGTTACACTACATCCTAAGTTTCATCTTTGACACTTTGCAACTCTGCTAACAGTGTGATATAACTGCCTCTGGATCTTGCAGTGTGCTGTCATGCTGTGACCCTCATCCAGAAAGAGAAAATGAGAGAGAGAGGTAACAGGGCTGTGGGAACTGGGTCTGGTGACCGGGGGGGCACAGGAGTTAGTGGTCAGCAATTGGGCCAATTGGTGCCTTTTTATTTTTGATGTCCCAGGGCCAGTGACAGACTCAAAACAGAGCACCAAGTACATCCTTTTAGAACCTGACCCTCATGGTAGGGAAGCAAAGCGATCCAAGGCTTACTCAGGGACGTGGTTTGGAGTTGGAGGCTCAGGACTCCGCATACAACAGTAGTGACAAAGAAATCAATATCCATCCAGCGCTTTATATTTAAAATGAGAAGCTCATTTATGCTAGGTACAACGGAGTGCTAAACATCTAATAAAAAAACTGCGATATCTATACAATGTTCTGGAGAAATTAAAATCTGTGGATAACAGCAGTTATCTCTCAGTGGAATTCTGGAATCCCTGGTCTCTTGTGAACAGATCCCACCTCTGACAGTCTTTGTGCTTGCTTCATAATCTGTGCTGGTGCGCCTTGGAATTTGTAGTCCGTGGAGCACAGTCTACTTAGGGACGGGCCTCTCTCCCTAGTGTTAATCATCCCCCTTAGAAGTATCCCTGGCCATGTATATTCTAGCTGCAAAATTTCACAATTCTAGTCAAGTATTTGGATTTTGTTTGTGTCTCACCCTTTGGTCACAGACTGAAAGAAAAGAAAAAAATACCACTTGCCTCCAGATATTGAATAGGAAATACTGGGAGTAGCACTAATTGAATAGAGTACCTCTCCATATAATATATTGGAAGTGGAGTTTGACTTTAGGGAACAACTGAAGGATACTGGGGGCGTAAAGAAGGCTACCCATTGAAGAATATAACATCCCGTAAGTTCTCCTTGAACAAACATGCATACTTTGGACAACAACTAACAGATTATTGTTGTCTCAAAGTTAGTCCTGAAGAAGGTGGTTTCTATCGAGTTGCATCCACCGAAATGCCGCGTCGACAACTTTATGGTTTTGTTTATTTTATCTGTGCATTTGGGTGGTCATATGCCAGATATTAATGTGTATTTTCAATGTGATCTTGATGATTTAATGTGTTTTTAATCTATGTACATTGATGTATGAATTGTACCTGTATAGATACTAGCAATATGTTTCTGTGGTCAATACTAGAAGATATAAGGCCTTGTTTTAATTGCAACAGCATTGTTTTTAAATAACTTTTATATTACTACTATAATAATAAAATGAAACCTCACTACATATAATTGGGTTCAGTATTTTAGTTTTGCATGGTAGATGTATGAATAGAGGAGTGGCTGGCTTGTAAGGAAACTGATTTCTTCCATGCCACACAAGCTGGGACACCGCAGACACGGGGATCAAAATCCATTCTTTGGTGGCTCCTCCCTAGGGCCACATATTACGAGGTAGATTTCATACCTAGGACTAGCAGCACAATAGTGGGACAGGACAGTAGCCAACTCACTACTACTTCAGATGAGCTGCTCAGTCCCCGATGCTTCCTTGATGCTCTGCTGGTGTTTATAATAAGGTCAACTGCTGACAAGGGTGTTATTCAAAGGAATAGTAATTTAAAAGATTTGAAATGATCAGAATGTCCAATAAGTGGCATCAAAAATTAATTTGTATCATTCATATAACAATCTTTAACATGAAATTAAACCAAAAATCCTTAATAAAAATAACAAACAGGCATATAAGGTTTTCTAATCAGAAAGAACATATATTCACCACACGAGAAACTGGGGTTCAATACAAATAATATCCACCTATACGTTGACAATACATTATCCTGATACAACTACACCGTTCCATGATTCCATCTGTCAATGTATAGGAAACCAACCTCAAACAAATCAATATAAATGTCCGTGTTTCTTCGAGGCAAAATTTCACATCAATGGTGAAAACTGAAACCGAGAGATGTGCTTGTCGTCGATGTTTCGGTCTCAATTGGTAGCAACCGGTGAGACCATCGTCCGGACCAGTAAGATTTGTGTGGAGGTACATAAGTGACCCCGCCGAAACTGATAACTTCACAACTGAAGAATTTATTGTGGAATTAATTGGCTAGGAGCCGGGATCTCTCTTATGGATTAATCGCTAGTAAGCACTTCATTAATGGGTGACTTTCAAACACAGCGTCCACCATTAAAGGTTTCAGTGTTTGTGATGGGATCTGGCGTGTTCGGCTCTCCTGTGCGCGCCTGGTGTTCAGTCATTCCTGATCAGCTCTTGCTCTTCCTCAGGAAGATGTGCTGTGGGTCGCTTTCCGAGACAGATCCTTGCTGTAGAAATTCTTCCAATACCCCTCTCTCTTCAGTGGTAGCTCCATTCTCTAAGCGTCCTCCTAAGCACTTCTAGGAGGATGGTAGTAGGACTTTCAGGTCTGTTCCTGAACTGGGAAGAGGGCTAGTTGACAAAGACAGCCCTGGAATTCAGAAATATTTCTCAGTTTATTGCCAAGAACTGCTTGGCAAAGGTCATTGGGAATTTCCTGGAACACTGACCTTGGGATACCATCTTATATTTATCCCAGAGCCCCTCTCTGTTTTAGGATTCGTCTGGTTTCAGCGAAGTGGCTTTCACTTCACACTTGCTACTCTACCACTTGCCTTTGTTCTGCAGATTTGGCTGGCAGGAGTAAGGGGTCTGGTGTTTCCTGACTGGGGCTTGTGAAGTAATGGCACAAAAGGACCCAAGCCTCACTCACCTCGCTAGTACACAGAGGCACACCTCTGAGGAAGAATGGGGACCCAGGGGGCAGAGACTCTTTTCATTTTGAAGGGGTTTCTGTCTCTCTCTCTTTTCCTTCATATGAGCCTGGTACTCCTGAAAGGCTTCTCATAAATGTTCTAGGGTCTATCTGTGCAATTCACATACCCGTTTGGTAGGTTCCTTCCATCCTACATTTTCTGAACCACTCTTACATATAAGATTCAAAATTGACTCCTGTGTCCCTGCAGTCTAACTAAGTCTGCTCGCTCCACTGTGCCACACAATTACAGAGCAAAAGTACATGTGCCACCCATTCTTCACATGGATGGAGCGAAGGACCCTGGTGAAAGGTGTAAGAAAGTGGGTTTCTGTTCCAGTAATCCCCCCACTTTTAGTCAGACTACTGATGCACTTTCACTTGATGTGCCCTGGGTCCCTGCCAATCAGGCTCCCAGGGCCTGTGTTCTTTCCCCAAAACGAACCCAATTGGCATCTCTGGCCACAGGTCAGCCCCTGGTAAATGGTACCACAGGTACCCAGGGCACTGTGACCAGGGAAGACCTCTAAGGGCTGCAGCACTTATTGTGCCACCCTTAGAGGCCCTGTACCTTTACCCACACACACTGCCTTTGCAGGCTGCGTGTTCTGGTGCAGAACAAAGTGTAGAGTCGACATGGCACACATCCCTGTGTGCCATGCCTACAACCCACTGCCCTGGCATAGATCAGTCACCCCTCTAGCTGGGTGCCCTATGCCAGTGGTGAGGGTACAGGTGCATGAGCCCTGTACCCTTACAGTGTCTAAGTTCATTCTTAGACATTGTAAGTGCAGTGCTGCCATTAAGAGTATATGGTGTTGGGAGTTTGTCATTACGAACTCCACAGCACCATAATGGCTAAATTGAAATCTTAGAAGTTTGGTATCAAACTTCTCAGCACATTAAACCCACACTGATGCCAGTGTGGGATTTAATGAAAAATGCACACAGAGGGCATCTTAGAGATGCCCCCTGAAAAACGACCAGCCTCTGGTGGGTTCCCTGACTGGTACACACCAGCCTGCCACCACGAGACATGTTTCTGGACCCCTAGGGTGGGAGCCTTCGCTCCCTGAGCCCAGAAACAAAGCCTTTCCTGGGCGGAGGTGTTCACACCTCCCCAGGCCAGGAAGAGCCATCTGTGGCAGGGGAGCTTCAAAGGCCTGGAAGCCTTTGTAATGCGACCCCCAGCCTCTCCTGCTATCAGGAGCAGGCCCCCTTCCTGTCTCCCCTCCTTTTCGGCGGGAAGACAGGCGGGACAAACTAGCCAGCCCAGAAGGTGTGCCCACCTCTGCCAACTCCACCCCTCAGGTGGGGGAGGCGAGGTGAAGCCCACTCTTCAGTGCCCGCCATCTTGCAGATGGCAGGCACTCCCCAATCACCCTAAGGTCAGAAGCCGATTGGCTACTGACCTCGAGACCCCTAAAACGCCCCCTAAATACAGTATTTAGGGGCAGCCCTGAACCAAGAAAGCAGATTCCCGCAACCTAAGAAGAAAAAGGACAAAAGAAGACGCCCAGCAGAAGAGACTGCAGAGAACAACTGACTTGGCCCCAGCCCTACCGGCCCGTCTGCAGTTTCCGGAGATCCTGCACCAAAAATAGTCTTGTCCTGCAGCCAGCAACCTCCAGAACCCCTGGGAGGACTGACTGCCTTCAACAAAGACTGGATCTTCTGTGAACAGCAGCCCTGTTCAAAAGAAACTCCGAAAACAGACTCTGAGCCTGCTAAGGACAAAGAAACCCGACGCCTGGAACTACCACTGCACCAGTCGCCTACGGCCTGAGTTCGAGTGGCCCACTGGTCCCAGCGAGGTCCCCCAGTGCTCCAGAGTCCGAGTCCACCATGGGTTGACCCCTCCAGGACTCCCCGACGTCGCCTGCAGCCTCTGCACAGAGACCCCCCCCCCCAACCGCAAGTGGCCCGGTAAGGTCAAATCCGACCTCAAGAGACCCCTGCAACCAGCCGCCCTGCGCCCTGGAGAACAGAACCCGAGGTGCACCTACGTCCCCGAGCCCTCCAACTTACCTGCCCAGCTCTTGGTTCCTCCTGGAAGTCTTCCTGGACCGAGCCTGCAGCTGAAAAGCAAAACCGAAAATCCCTATTGAAAACAAGGCACCCGACGCCAAAACAGCACCCTGCACCCAGCCGCCCCTGCGCCGCTGCGGGTGCACTTTGTGTGCTAAACCGGATCCCCCTTTGCCCTGAGCATAACACCAGGAGCTTGGCTCCCACAACCTTGTGGCCTGCTCGCCAGCAGCCACCAACCGGAGGCCCCCTATCCCCCATTGGATAACATTGGGCCTCAGCACTCTGCACCCGGCCACCCTAGTGCCGCTGAGGGTGTAACAAGAGTGCATCCCTGACCCTGGGGGACCCCCGAGTCTACCCCCAGAACCTCAACTCCCACTACCGATAACACTATTTTCCTCCATAGGATAACATTGACTGTTTTTCTCTGAAAAATGTTCTAAGTGTGGAGTTGATTTGTATGGAAACCTGAAAAATAACAATTGTGCAAAACTGACTTTACTTACATTTTCTCTAGGAAATGTCCCAGTGTGATATCTAGGCATATCACACGGAGTAGAAAAAGTAATCTAAAAAGTAATCTCAAAAGTAATGTAAAAGTAACTTACCTGTAATTTTTACTGCAAAATCGATACAAAGTATATGTACAGCATTTCACAGTACTGCATTACCAGTAATTTAAACTGTAACCATTTCAAAGTACATTTGCAACTGCATTCCAAACTGTATATTTACTGCAAAGTATTTATCAACTTACCTGTGCCAGGCTTGCTTGGTTCTAGGAAATAAAATAACTAAAAGAATATTTTTATACAAAACCAATTGGTCTGAAGTTCAGTCTTTGAGTGTGTGAAATCATTTGCTGATTGAGTGGGTACAACAAATGCTTAACACTGTCATCTGATACTGCCTTACTGCTCGACCACACTACCACAAATAGAGTGAGGTGCTATCTAAATTTTCCTCTGCCTACCTTTGGGGTTCCACTGGACTCTGTGCACACTATACCTCACTTTGGTATAGTATTTACAGAGCCAGCTTCCTACATTGGTGGATCAGCGGTGGGATATACAACTTTGCATTTGTTGGACTACTTGGTTACCACCTGATCACACAACAGAACTCTTAAATTGTCTTTAGAATTCAGATTTTTCAAATTGGCAATATTGTTTGCAAAATTACTAAAAGTCTTGTTGGGCCTTGGTTAAGTCCCTTTAGAAGTTTAGAAAACTAAAAGTCACTGTAGCTAGGGTTAGAAGTTTTTTTTAACAATGTCTCAAAACAAGAACCCAGCTGTTAGTGAGAATAACCATAATGACATAGAGGACATGGTTGAGGAGCTTGACCTCACCCCTTACCTTCACTTGTCTTTCAAGGAGGTAAGGTCCTTATGCAAACTTAAAAACATAACTATGGGGTTCCATCTTACCAAACAAAAGCTCCAGGGGCTATTGGATGGGTATGCTAAGGACCACCCATCTGAAAATGGTGAAGACCAGTCAGATGGAGAGGAAGGGGATGGCCTGGTAGATCAGCCCCCTCCACTTCCTAGGGAGAAAAGGGTCCAAGTACCCTTGACTCCAAGAATCAACCTCTCAGTACCTAGAGCCCACACAGGTGGATCAGGTACCACTGAGGACATTGAGGACAACCTCAATGAGGAGGACAGCCTTTTAGTAAGGCTGACCAAAAGACTGGATCTAGAGACTAGAGACCAGGCTCCTGGCTCTAGAAAAAGAAAGAGCAGAGATGGGCCTAGGACCCATCACAATGGTGGCAGCAATCTAAAAAAATATAGAAAAGGAAGGATCCTTTGATCCCAAGATCCCCAAAGGGATTGTCCCTAAATATGAGGAGGGTGATGATTTCACCAAATGGTTCACAGCCTTTGAAAGGGCTTGTGAAGCCAGAAGGGTGAAGAAAACTCACTGGGGGGCACTCCTTTGGGAACTGTTCTCTGGTAAGAGCAGAGACAGACGTCTGACCCTTAGTGGGGCAGATGCTGGGTCTTATGACCTCGTGAAGAGAACTCTGATTGAGGGATTTGGACTCACAACTGAGGAGTATAGAATTAGATTCAGGGGGGCTCAGAAAACCCAGAGTCAGCCCTGGGTGGAATTTGTAGACTACTCAGTTAAGACACTAGATGGCTTGTTGACTGGAAGCAAAGTGCAAGATTATGATGGTCTTTATAATTTGTTTATGAAAGAACACATATTATTGTATTGCTCGACCACACTACCACAAATGGAGAGTGAGGTGCTATCTAACTTTACCTCTGCCTACCTTTGGGGTTCCACTGGACTCTGTGCACACTATACCTCACTTTGGTATGGTATATACAGAGCCAGCTTCCTACAAAAGGGTCTTTCAGAACCCTTTTTAAGAGGAAAGACCACTGGGCCTCTTCCCCACACAGGGAAAAGGATTGTACATGCATCTATAATCAACTGCTGACACCCCTGCCATTATTTCTCAACCTGCCAATAGGATAGTAGTCACTCTCTGAAAAGGAGGGGTACACTTGGTGTGTCCCTCTAGGGCCGCTTTGAGTCTTAATCCATGCCAAAGGTCCTCAGCATATATGTATGATTCTTGCATGCTGAGGCCAAAATTCAATGATAAGTTACTGAAACTTGCTATGGGGAAACTTAGGGCAGGGGCAGATGCTACATTGTGCCACGAAAGGGACATATCCCCCTCAACAAGAGCCATGAAATATGGGAATAGAATATAACAGAGATTCAAAGTGGGAGAGGTGGAGAGAGTAACACCAAACAGTGCACCATGGGAGAGAGAGAAAGTTTGTGAGGGAGATGAAGCCAGAGTAAGAGGGTTGAAAAGATGAGGGTGTGAAAGGAGAGCCAGCAAAGATGGCATGAATAAAGAAGAATGATAAAAGTATAGGAAGAAAGGCAAACATTTCTAAGAGAGAAAGGATGAGTGAGAAAAATAGAGCTAGAGGAAAGAGCGAAATGTGGAAGGAACAGTGAGAAGGTTGTGTGTGAGAGAGAAACTAACACAATAGTATCACACTGGAGGGAGATTCAAATTGCAGCGGAGAATGTTTTCTGAAGGTTCAACAATTAAGTACTCCTAAGGTTAATGCATCATTCAACAGTCTGTTCCTTCTCTGTGCATGGTAGACAATGCTGGTCATTAACGCAACTGGTGCTATGTAAAGCGCTCTGATACCCGATACCTTCGGGTCAAGTTCGCGCTATATAAAACTCTATAAAATAAAAATTAAGGATGTGGAGGGGGTCTTTTTTGTTATATCACAAAGCATTCAAAGAAAGCGAATTCTTGACTATAAACTTGTTTGCAATTGAAATACTTTATGTTGGCCATTGCAATACCCACAGTGCCTTTCCTTTCCTATCAAGGTCACCGATACAGAAACTCTGGGTCTCGTGCGAGTGGGTTCTTAAAGAGGCAAAGAAGAGTAAAGGTCTCGGTCTTCATGATAGGAGCTCTCTATGTGTAGTTGCTGAATGAGGGTGGGGAGTACACTACTCAGTTGATCTGGGCATTGATTTGTTAAGGGATAGTTTGTCACACAAACCAGGAATGAGTGATGGTTGAGTGAGAGTGATGACCTTACATGGAACCCCTAGGCCTGGGCATTGCGAGTCCACTATCTTACTGAATCAATTAGGGATTATGGATTGGCTGAATTTTATGGTCATTCCCAGGGCTGGGCAGGGTTGCATTCAGAACCAAATATGCTTCCTCAAGAAGAAAGGAGTAGTCATGTGTCTTGTAGTGATGAGGTAATTGGCTCAAGCACAGTCTTCTTTAAGGTATTAATGAGTTTGTTTGGGGAATAAATAAAGTCCTTTTGGGAAATATGTGTTCCTGGTTAGTTTTAGTGAGGGCTTCTTCAGTGTTTATAGTTTCTGCTGGAGTGGATAACTGTAACCACTGGGTATTCCTAAATTACCTTTCAGTAGTCAGCATTCGTCCCAGAGTGCAGCTCAGGTTGTAGTTGATGGTTCTCTTTGCATAGGAGTGTATATCCATTTTCTGTTGTATTTGGTTTCAATTTTTGTGAGTACCCTATAAGAGGTTTGTGGTTCTCTTTGTGTGGATTTCAGTATTTGGATGGGTATGTTTGCATTCATTTTGGTAGCTCTGGTTGTCTTTGCAGCTCTGATTCTGTGTAATTTGTGCGATGTAGGTGTATGAATGCTCACTGGTAGTTTTTATGGGAACATGGCTGACTTCTAAGATTGTCTTTTGATGTTTTTTAGTAGGTGGCATTTTGAGGTCCACTGGTAATATCCAGGCAGTCAGAATTATCCTGATTGGGTAGGTTAGAAAGCACAAGAAAATGTTTAGAGATGTCCAGGTTGAAGGCATGTAATGATGTGCGTGGACAAGCTATTGTATCTTTTGATTTATAAATGGTTAGCCATAGTTTAACATAGTAAAGTTTTGTTTCTGACTGTACGTTTGATAGAAGCAGGGCGAACATGTCTCACATGGCATGGGAACCCCATCTCATAGGTCAGGACTGTTTAGCATTAAAGTCAAAACTTTGAGAAAGTTATGGGTTGGGGTTCCACAGAAGAAGATAACAGTAGTGTTTATAAAGGTTGATTTATCTATAAACTACCAACCCTCAGCTTGAATGAAGCATGGATCAGTATAGACAGCACTAAGAGTAGGTCGTGGCTTGATGAGATTACCGGGTGGTCGAGATTGACATTCTTTGTTGTCTCTTTGCCATTTTCTGAAGGGCATACACATCTCTTAAATGGTAAATGAGAATTTTGCTTCTGGGTGTGAGATGGGGGGGTAGTGGGTTTTTGGAAATCCTGTTATCTTTCATTTTAGGCGTTTCACTTCTCTTTGCAAGGTGGATTAGTGGCTGGAAAGGATGTCATGTTTGCACTGACTCTTGCTGCTGATATATTATAACCACATTGTCATAGTTTTTCATCAGTTTTTGTTTAACACACTCAGCCAGAAGCTGTTTATCTCAAAGTTGGTTAGTGCAGCTAAAAATTGCTGTATTAGAAAACTCTGCATGAATGGAGTGAACAGGGCCTACGCTCCAGACATACCTCTGTGTTTCACAGAATGGGTAGAATCAAGTGTAGTAATTGATTTATATCTGTGGGTCTCTTGCTCCTTTAATATGACCGGTGATATGTACATCTCTGAGAACATAAATACTTCTGCAGAGGAATATGGCATTCCTTCAGGACAGTTTGTAACATATGGTGGCATGGATGATATGTACCAATGGTAACACTGCGCCAACTACCAACAAAATTCTCCAGGAACTTCTAACTTGGGGACTGGGCCTTAGGGATATATCCCACTTGTACGCTCTGATAACAGATATCCTAGTTACACGTGGTGGGAAACCACTATAGGGAATCTGAAGATAGAGTGGACAGGGCGGGCTTCTTCTATGTATGCCGAATGTCCAGAAACAATAGGTTTAAACTGATACAATTCAATTAACTGCATCATCCTTACCTAACCCCCGCCAGACTGCATGGAGTGTTTGGCAATTCCTCAGGTGCCTGTCCTAGATGCCACTCCCCGGGGGGGTGACTTCTTCCACATGGCATGAAGTACCCAGAATTAACGAGCGTCTGGGAAGAGGCCTGTCACACATCCATAAGTCCTTGCATGACTGTCTCTCCCGAGGTGTGTTGAGGTTGTTTCCACACACAGGTACTGGTAAACTTACTAGTGAATTTGTGGATCTGGCACTGATACTGGGCAATGATAGGTTAGCTGTGGGACGGAAATCCCAGAAAACACCCCAACTGATGTCACGGATGATGGTGCCATAAGATGGGCTATGGCTGAGATAGCTCTTCTGCGTACAATAGTTATAAACATATATAAACAGGCGTTATAGGAAGCATGAAAGGATGCCTTACTAGAATTTACAAAAAAATCAAAGACATGCCCACCTGAAACTATAGCTTGCAGCTAGATCCAAAGATGAGTATGTCACCCTATGTTGGAAATAACTAGGTGAGGGATAGACAGTGTAGCAGTGTCACGAGGGGCACTAACATTAATATAAAGCATCAATTTATATACTGAAATTACTGCGAACTAGAACTGTGTGATGTAATTTATGGCCCGCTGGTGTTTGCTATTAATTTCCTCTCTTTTCCTAATGGATTGGCAAGGAAATATCCCTCATATAATATATTAATATTGAGTCGGCCAGCAATGCCCTGCGCATAACCAAAACAAGATTGCCTACAAATTGTGTCACTGTGTGGAACTATATTTACTTGCTCTGTAAGAACAAATAAAAGCAATAAAACTTTTGTTACAAAAAACATCTTTCTGCTGGTTTCCTTGCTCATCAATGTCAACCACTACAGCCGGCACACCATGCTGAAGTGCAGCTGATACAGGGAATGAGGAAATAAGACCACATCAGCCAGGCTAGACTAGTTCTTTGTTAAAAAGCTCATCATTTTTTTTCCTTGTTAAAGAATGTATCCCTTTTAAAAGTGGATGCCTCATTTTTAAGTTCATCTTGGGTCTTGAACCTTGTTACTTGTCCCAAAGTAACAATATCTACACAAATAAAAAAGAGCAAAGACGTCCTTCTCAAAATGGACAGTCTGTAACTTAAATCTGTGGGTGGTAGGATATTCTTTTCTGTAGGCCTGTCATTCTGGAACTCACTTCTTAGCAACATATAGCACAGCTCCTTGTTTGATACAATAAAAAACCGTTAAAAAAAACCCTTTCGGTTAACTGTTAGATCCGCACCAAGAGACCTTCAGGATGTGTGGTGTGTAACAAATGCAATTAATAAATCAACATTAGCAGTTAGAAAATTCCAGAAAAAGTTCTACAGTTAGCTCAAATAAATCTAGAGACCTCTGTATTTAACCAATACATTTTGCATTTGTGCTAAGTGAGCCATGCCAGTAGCTGTTTGGAACATTTCAGTTTGTTGGACAATTTCCAATGTCTCAGCACAATCTTTTTTCCGCCCTGTTTGGCCTTGCTGTAACCACTGCTATGTACCCTTTCTCCATTAAGGTCGCAATAACTTCTCTGTAACATTTTTTGTTGAACCAAACAGTCATCACGCTTGTGTATTGTATTTAGTGCAGTCCTCATTGGAAATGTCACGTTCTGATCAGTTTCCCAACCGTGATTATTATTTTTAGCAAGAGATGGAAATGTTAACACATACCTCCTGTAAGCAATAAATGATTAGCTTTCAGCATGTTTATTAAAAATTCAGATACAATTTTGTTTTACAGCTTTACATACTCATAACGAGAAGCGCCAGAACACTGTAATGTTTAGCTTTGTTTACGTCAGAAATGGAAGAAAGGGTAGTCACAGACTTTCACCGGTGTGCCCGCTCTCTGGCAGCTGCTGTTGGGTTAACAGATTGATGTACTAGTAACGCTATGGCTGCTCAATGCTAACATATTTATATCATGTTGTTACGTATCGATGGCGAATGGGTCAAAGACACACTATCATTGTGAGAAGTTGGCCTGGTATATGCTGTCCACTAATTATAGTGGGCACCTTGCACCAGTCCAAACAACCCCTTATTGGAGATAGGTTAAAGACAACCTTATTGAAAGCTATCCTAGTGGTAGCTATGGAGAGCAGCCTTCAGGCTAAGTCTTGAAGGAATGTAAAGCAGCTTGTTTTACCAGTCTATAATCTCTTGAGTGACCAAATGAAAGAGCACCACACCAGGTATATATTCAAAATATATGTATTTATTGCTAAACACACCCCTCTAGTCTCTTTATGAGGCTAGAGTTCGAAGTACACAAGTTATAAGTTATTTAAACACAGTAATAGCACAAATACACGTTTGGGCCCTAGGGGCGTACCAAACCATATACCAATAAAGTGGTATAAGAACCACGACTGAACTAGACACTAGGCCTAGAGCCTCTAGAAGTGCTTGGACCACAAGGAACCACCCAAGGTAGTGACACAGGGGACCCACGGGGGACGCGTGCAGTGTAAATACACAACCGCGATACGCCGTTAACTTCTATGGAGAAAGTCGCGATCAGGAAATTAAAGAAAAGGGACACTTAAAGGAGGACTTGGAGCAAACCCTTTGAGAACTAGGTCGTTCTAGAGTCTCTACCCACGGGAGCACCGGAGTACTCGTGTTACCTCACCCAGGGAAGCCGGGTGCATAGGTGCCTTTCGGGGTCGGGTTTCGTCGTCGATTTGAATGGCGATCTGCTGCAAAGTGCTGCTGGCGACCAAGTGGAAAGTGTCCGGGTGGATCCAAGAGTGGATCGGAGATCTGAAGAACCTGAAAGCAGAGGGGACAGAGTCTGGGTCACTAGCCAGTGACCAGGAAGGCGATGGACAGATGCCCACCGATGTCGCTTGCTTCAAGTGCGTTGACGGTCGTCTTGACTCTTCAGCCACGAGGTCCAGGAGGCGTTGTCGGCGACCAGGAGCAGGATTCGGGCTGGTACACGATGTCTGTCGAGTGCTGAGGTGTCGGCGACCGGATTGGACCCAACAAGCCTTGGCAACGGCAAGTCTCGGTGAAGATGAAGATCGTCGATGGTGCAGACCAGCAAGGTCTGAGGAACTCACCCAGCAAGGGTAAGTGAGGGCAAGCCTGGAGCAACCAGGGAGCCCAAGAAGAAAAGGATTGGCCTTCGTGAAGGGCTACTAGCCAACGGGCTAGCGACCGCGAAGGAGCCTCGAGACGTCGCACGTGGATCTGGCTCACAGGACACTCGTGGAGTGGAGGCCAGTGATCTTCGGTGCAGTTGGTGCTGGAGGCTAGGGCTACTCGGAGCCCAAAGCACGACTTCGTGGGAGACCCAGAAGAGGATGCACTAGCAAATGCGTGCGGTGTCCAGGGGTCACGGTTCCACGTTACCCACGACAGCTACGGGCCTCAGCTTTGCTGGGGACTCAGGGCAGCCTCGGGGAAGTCTGGAAATCCACCTCTGGTGATGCAAAGACTTCGGCGTCCGACGGGAGCTTAGGCGATGCAGACCGGACAATTGCTTCTTTGGTGCCTGCCAAGCAGGGGAGTCACTCCTTGACCCCAAGGGAGATTCTTCTGTCCTCTAGTCTTTAGTAGAGCGTCGAAGGTCCAGGATTCTGTTTCAGAGTTTCGTCCAGGGATAATCTAAAGTCCTAAGGACTGGGTTCCTATACTTATACCAAGTTTAGGGGTTGGACTACTCTGTGGCCCCACCTATGGGTGGGTCAGGGCAGAGGGGTGGCTACACCCCTTTCCCTTTGTCCAGTTCGCGCCAAAGCAGGGGCTGCAAGCCCCTGATCCGGTTTGAACTGGGGTATGCACAGGGACACCAAGTGTGCCCCCAGTGCAGGACTTCAAAGCACCCGAAAGTGCTCCCGCCCAGCCCCAATACACATTATCCTGTCTGGGGAGGTGGTCACACCTCCCTGGGACAGGAAACCTATTGTCCAGGCCTCCCCTGCCGGAGTTTCGTCCAGCAGCAGGAGGCCAGACTCGTGTCTGTGGCAGCAGCATCCATTTTGTGATGCCAGGGCTTTAGAAAGAAGTTACCGGCCAGGCCAGGGTTAACATGTCTCTCCCTCTAGAAGGGTGGAATGCTACCCCCGCCGCCAGAATTGGCGGGGGGTAGTATTCCAAGATGTTTGACACCAAACACGACATGTTTAGGTGCAGCCATTCCAAAGTTAGCATTTAACGCGAGGTTATAATGCGCTTAAGAGTATATGGTCAGGCTGCACTACAAACAGCATCAGAGAAGGGTCTCCGAACGCTGCAGAGGGGCCCTGCTCATGCAGGGGCACCCTCTCACATAGGAACCACGCACTCTGCCTTCAGGATTGATAAGGCCTGCCATAGGAGTGACTTATAGGTTTATATGTGTGTATGTATTTAGTGATATAGGTAACCTATATCACAGTAAGGGGTGCATGCACCACCTTACCCAGGCTGCAGTAGCAGACCTGTGGTGTCAGTTTGGATGGCCTTCCAGGGGTGGCATAATACATGCTGCAGCCCCTGGTAGGCCTCTGAGGTACCTATGCCCTTGGTACATAGTATACCATATACTAGGGACTTATAAGGGCACTCCAGATTCCAATCAGTGATGTGCCTAAGGCACATGGAAACCATTTTAGAGAGGAAGCAGCTAGGCTGGGGTTCTGATTAGCAGGGCCCCAGCCAGACTAATGTCGAAAAACAGTGAAGCATCAGCAAAAAGTGGGGGTACCCATGTGAAGCAGATCCTACTCTCCTACACAACCCCCCCAAACGTAGGGACATTAAACTAACCTTGCCCAGTTAAGTCTTCATGTTCTAAGTGGAAGTACCTAGAGAGTCCATCTGCATTGGCATGGTTACTCCCAGGTCTATGTTCCACTGTGAAGTCCATCCCCTGTAGGGAAATGGACCACCTAAGCAGTTTGGGGTTTTCACCCTTCATTTGTTTTAGCCATAAGAGGGGCTTATGGTCTGTCTGAACCAGGAAGTGGGTACCAAACAAGTATGGCCTCAACTTCTTCAGAGCCCAGACCACAGCAAAGGCCTCCCTCTCTATGGCTGACCAACGTTTCTCTCTAGGGGTCAGCCTTCTGCTAATGAAAGCTACTGGCTGATCCTGACCTTCTTCATTCAATTGTGACAGTACAGCCCCTACCCCCAATTCAGATGCATCAGTTTGAACAATGAACTTCTTGGAGTAATCAGGACTCTGTAGAATGGGAGCAGTGCACATGGCCTGCTTCAGGTCATCAAATGCCTTTTGACAGCTAGCTGTCCACTGAACCTTTTTGGGCATTTTCTTAGAAGTTAAGTCATTCAGGGGTGTCACTATTGATCCATACCCCTTGACAAATCTCCTATAGTACCCAGTCAGGCCTAAGAAGGCTCTCACCTGAGTCTGGGTAGTGGGAGCAGTCCAGTCCATGATAGTCTGGATCTTGCTCTGCAAAGGTTGAACCTGGCCTCCACCCACAAGGTGGCCCAGGTACACAACCTGACTCTGCCCTATCTGGCACTTAGTGGCCTTGATAGTCAGGCCTGCCTTTTGCAGGGCCTGTAAAACATTCCTGAGGTGGACCAGGTGATCCTCCCAGGTGGAGCTAAAGACAGCAATATCATCTAGATATGCTGCACTATAGGCTTCCAGACCTGTGAGAACTGTATTCACCAACCTCTGGAAAGTGGCAGGTGCATTCTTCAGACCAAAGGGCATCACCACAAATTGATAATGCCCACTAGGGGTTGAGAATGCTGTTTTGGGCTTTGCAGTATCAGCTAGTCTGATCTGCCAGTAGCCAGCTGTCAAGTCAAATGTGCTGAGATATTTGGCTGAGGCCAAAGTATCTATGAGCTCATCTGCCCTTGGTATTGGATGGGCATCAGTCCTAGTGACTGCATTGAGACCCCTGTAGTCCACACAAAACCTCATCTCTCTTTTTCCACCACTGGTGTGAGGTTTTGGCACAAGGACCACTGGACTAGCCCAAGGGCTATCTGAGGGTTCAATAACTCCCAACTCCAACATTTTCTGGACTTCAGTCCTGATACAGTCCCTGACATGGTCAGGTTGCCTATAAATCTTATTTTTAATAGGCAGACTGTCCCCAGTGTCCACTTCATGAGTGCACCAGGTGGTCTGACTGGGTGTCAGTGAAAACATGTGTCTAAACTGATTGAGCACCTGTCTACAATCAGTTTGTTGCTGGGTAGTGAGGCTGCCTGCCAAGGCTACACCATCTACTGACCCATCGTCAGGGTTCTGTGAGAGCAGGTCAGGGAGTGGGTCACTCTCTTCCTCCTGCCCTTCATCAGTAGCCATGAGCAAGCCCATGTCTGCCCTGTCCACATACGGTTTTAACCTGTTGACATGGAGAACCCTGTGGGGACTCCTGGGTGTTCCTAGGTCTACTAAGTAGGTAACCTCACCCTTCTGCTCAACAATAGTGTGGGGTCCACTCCATTTGTCTTGGAGAGCTGCTGGGGCCACTGGCTCCAACACCCACACCTTCTGTCCTGGCTGGTAAACAGTCAGAACAGCCTTTGGTCATGCCAGGCCTTTTGAAGTTCCTGGCTAGCCTCAAGGTTTTTGGTTGCCTTTTTCATATACTCAGCCATCCGGGAGCGGAGACCAAGTACATAGTCCACTATGTCTTGCTTTGGGGGCTTGAGAGGTAACTCCCATCCTTCCTTCACCAAGCACAGTGGACCCCTGACAGGGTGGCCAAACAGAAGTTCAAAAGGGCTGTAACCAACCCCCTTCTGAGGCACCTCCCTATATGCAAATAAAAGGCAGGGCAAGAGTATGTCCCATCTTCGCCTAAGCTTTTCTGGGAGCCCTTTAATCATGCCCTTCAAGGTTTTGTTGAATCTCTCAACTAAACCATTGCATTGTGGGTGATAGGGTGTGGTGAACTTATAAGTCACTCCACACTCCTTCCACATTGCTTTTAAGTATCCAGACATAAAGTTAGCACCCCTGTCTGATACTACCTCCTTAGGAAAGCCCACTCTTGAGAAAATTCCCAGGAGGGCCCTTGCCACCACAGGTGCTGTAGTGGTCCTGAGGGGAATAGCTTCTGGGTACCTGGTGGCATGATCCACTACCACCAGGATAAACCTGTGCCCAGATGCTGTTTGGGGATCCATGGGACCAACAATGTCAATCCCTACCCTTTCAAAGGGCACCCCCACCACAGGTAGTGGTATCAGGGGGCCTTTGTAGTGCCACCTGCCTTGCCACTGGCCTGGCAGGTTACACAGGAGCGACAAAACTCCTTGGTGTCTTCAGACATGTGGGGCCAGTGAAAGTGAGGGACAATTCTGTCCCAAGTCTTGTTCTGGCCCAGGTGACCTGCCAAGGGAATATCATGGGCTAGGGTCAATAGGAAGCCCCTGAACTTTAGAGGTATAACCAACCTCCTGGTAGCACCAGGCTTGGGGTCTCTACTCTCTGAGTACAGGAGTCCATCATCCCAATACACTGTATGGGGACCACTAGCTTTCCCAGCAGCCTCAGCAGCAGCTTGCTGTCTGAGGGGTTCAAGGGAGGGGCAGCTCTGCTGCTCCTGGCTCAGATCTGCCCTGGAAGGTCCCCCTGTCCCCAAGAACTCAACCTGGTCAGGTTCAAGTTCCTCTGGGACAGTTCCTTCTTCAGGACTGAGATCATCCCCCTCAAGGGACTGATCTTCCTCCTGAGCCAAGGGGAAGGCACTGCCTTAACCCTACTACTCCTCCTCTTGGAAGGCACTTGGTCCATTATTCCAGAATCCAAGGCCTGTTCAGTGCTAGACATTTTGGCTTGTGACCTGGTCACAGCAAACACATCTGCAGGGATCCCCAGCATTTCTGCATGGGTCCTGAGCTCCACTTCTGCCCAAGCAGAAGTCTCTAAGTCATTGCCAAGCAAGCATTCGACTGGTAGGTTTGCACTCACCACAACCTTCTTAAGGCCAGTTACCCCTCCCCAGGAGAAGTTAACAACTGCCAGAGTATGGTCTGTTCTGACGTTGCTAGCATTGGTCACTTGGTACATCTCACCAAGTATAACTTGCCCAGGATTCACAAGGTCTTGTGTCACCATTGTGACACTTGCCCCTGTGTCCCTAAATGCCAAAGCCTCTCGTCCATTGATTAAAGGCTGTTGTCTGTACTTGCCCAGATTACTGGGACTCACAGAGGAGGGCACATCCATGCCTCCATCACAGACTAACACAGCCTGAGTTAGTTCTCTGACTAGGTCAGAGCCCAACTCAGTACCCAGGGTGAACCCTACTAAACCCTTGGCTGGAGCACTCCCACCAACTGTAACTGTACTAGGGGGAACAGGTGCCTTAGGGGCATTGGTGGGTGCTGGACTTGAGTCTTTGGACTTGGTGCAATCACTGGTCCAGTGGGTCTTTTGCTTACAGACCTTGCACCATGGTTTTCTTTGGCCTTTCCCTTTTGTAGACTGTGAATCCCCACCTGAAGAAGATTTTTGGGGGCCTGATGAAGACTTTTGATCTTTACCCTTCTCCCCACCCTTTTCAGAGTTCTTAGCATCTTGCTTCTTAGGGTCCCCACCTTGGTTCTGTACTTTCTGCTTCACCCTGGTTCTGACCCATTTGTCTGCCTTCTTTCCCAATTCTTGGGGAGAGGTCAGATCAGAGTCCACCAGGTATTGATGCAACAGCTGATTTTGACAGTTATTAAGAATCTGCTCCCTCATTATCAGATTGTACAATCCTGAGAAGTCACACACCTTACTGCCCATCAACCAGCCTTCCAGAGCCTTAGCAGAACAATCCACATAGTCTACCCAGTCTTGAGTCTGTGCTTTTGGGTATCTCTGAACTTCAACCTGTACTGTTCAGTGGTTAGGCCAAACCCATCAATAAGAGCACTCTTCAAGACCTTGTAATTATCAGCATCCTCCTCTCTAACAGTGAGGAGCTTATCTCTACCTTTGTCTGCAAAGGAGAGCCACAAGATTGCTGCCCACTGCTCCTGAGGGACCTTCTGTACTTTACAGGCCCTCTCTAGAGCAGTTATCCACTTGTGGATGTCATCCCCACTCTGGTAGGGAGGGACAATCTTGCTCAGGTTCCTATGGTCATAGGACCTTTCCCTATCTCTAGGGACATGGCTGCCACCATGGGACTCTAGTCCCAACTTTCTTCTCTCTTTGAAGAGATCTAGGGACTCCCTGTCTATAGCCAGTTGCTGTTTTCTGAGTTCAAGCTGAGCTTCCTCATATTGAACCAGCCTCTTTCTCCTCTCATGAGAGGATTCCCTCCTATGAGATGAGACAGAGGTCCCTATGGAGGTGCCAGAGTGGTTAGACTCCTGAGAAGGAGATCTAGACTTTCTGGGCACACTCATAATCCTTCCTGGGGGGACAAAGTGGGGATCATCCTGATCTTCCTCTTCATCGTCCACAGGAGGGATTGGGTTATCCAGGTCAGGGTCATTGTCACCCTCCTGGCCAGTTTCAGAGGGGGGCTGGGGGTATTTCTACCCCTGGTCCCATCCTCATCTTCTGCCCCACCCTCAGCTCCTACCCCTTCAGTCCCCAAGGGCTTACTGAGATCATAAGCTTCCAACATCTCTCTAAGATGTTGGGTGGTGGGACTTTGTCCTGTCTTCAATTTCCTCAAGTTACATAATGCTCTCAATTCCAAGAATGGGAGTGTATCATACTTGGAGGGGAGAAGCCCATGGGCTTCTGGCAAGGACTCACTGGGTCCTGGCTTTGAAGACATCACTAGTGAGGTGTGGTGTATGCACTACCTACTCTAGTGTGGCCTACTAAACTCTCTTGAGTTGTAGAAAGGGTGTGCTATCCCTTAACACACAACTCTAAGTTCAGTAGAACTTACTGTATTCTAAGCTTAAATTATATGTACCTTAGGTACCTTTAGTGGTTTTCAGTTGATCAATTCAATTGAGATTATCTGGTAAAACAATAGCAAGCTGGAATCCCACACGCTGCACACCAATGTGAGAAGTTGGCCTGGCATATGCTGTCCACTAATTATAGTGGGCACCTTGCACCAGTCCAAACAACCCCTTATTGGAGATAGGTTAAAGACAACCTTTATTGAAAGCTATCCTAGTGGTAGCTATGGAGAGCAGCCTTCAGGCTAAGTCTTGAAGGAATGTAAAGCAGCTTGTTTTACCAGTCTATAATCTCTTGAGTGACCAAATGAAAGAGCACCACACCAGGTATATATTCAAAATATATGTATTTATTGCTAAACACACCCCTCTAGTCTCTTTATGAGGCTAGAGTTCAAGTACACAAGTTATAAGTTATTTAAACACAGTAATAGCACAAATACACGTTTGGGCCCTAGGGGCGTACCAAACCATATACCAATAAAGTGGTATAAGAACCACGACTGAACTAGACACTAGGCCTAGAGCCTCTAGAAGTGCTTGGACCACAAGGAACCACCCAAGGTAGTGACACAGGGGACCCACGGGGGACGCGTGCAGTGTAAATACACAACCGCGATACGCCGTTAACTTCTATGGAGAAAGTCGCGATCAGGAAATTAAAGAAAAGGGACACTTAAAGGAGGACTTGGAGCAAACCCTTTGAGAACTAGGTCGTTCTAGAGTCTCTACCCACGGGAGCACCGGAGTACTCGTGTTACCTCACCCAGGGAAGCCGGGTGCATAGGTGCCTTTCGGGGTCGGGTTTCGTCGTCGATTTGAATGGCGATCTGCTGCAAAGTGCTGCTGGCGACCAAGTGGAAAGTGTCCGGGTGGATCCAAGAGTGGATCGGAGATCTGAAGAACCTGAAAGCAGAGGGGACAGAGTCTGGGTCACTAGCCAGTGACCAGGAAGGCGATGGACAGATGCCCACCGATGTCGAGTGCTTCAGGTGCGTTGACGGTCGTCTTGACTCTTCAGCCACGAGGTCCAGGAGGCGTTGTCGGCGACCAGGAGCAGGATTCGGGCTGGTACACGATGTCTGTCGAGTGCTGAGGTGTCGGCGACCGGATTGGACCCAACAAGCCTTGGCAACGGCAAGTCTCGGTGAAGATGAAGATCGTCGATGGTGCAGACCAGCAAGGTCTGAGGAACTCACCCAGCAAGGGTAAGTGAGGGCAAGCCT
This sequence comes from Calotriton arnoldi, assembly GCA_963921515.1. Lineage (NCBI taxonomy): Eukaryota > Metazoa > Chordata > Amphibia > Caudata > Salamandridae > Calotriton > Calotriton arnoldi. Next base: position 3,264,180 of record CAWUFW010000097.1, on the reverse strand, counting down.
GGAGCAACCAGGGTGCCCAAGAAGAAAAAGATCGGCCTTCGTGAAGGGCTACTAGCCAACGGGCTAGCGACCGCGAAGGAGCCTCGAGACGTCGCACGTGGATCTGGCTCACAGGACACTCGTGGAGTGGAGGCCAGTGATCTTCGGTGCAGTTGGTGCTGGAGGCTAGGGCTACTCGGAGCCCAAAGCACGACTTCGTGGGAGACCCAGAAGAGGATGCACTAGCAAATGCGTGCGGTGTCCAGGGGTCACGGTTCCACGTTACCCACGACAGCTACGGGCCTCAGCTTTGCTGGAGACTCAGGGCAGCCTCGGGGAAGTCTGGAAATCCACCTCTGGTGATGCAAAGACTTCGGCGTCCGACAGGAGCTTAGGCGATGCAGACCGGACAATTGCTTCTTTGGTGCCTGCCAAGCAGGGGAGTCACTCCTTGACCCCAAGGGAGATTCTTCTGTCCTCTAGTCTTTAGTAGAGCGTCGAAGGTCCAGGATTCTGTTTCAGAGTTTCGTCCAGGGATAATCTAAAGTCCTAAGGACTGGGTTCCTATACTTATACCAAGTTTAGGGGTTGGACTACTCTGTGGCCCCACCTATGGGTGGGTCAGGGCAGAGGGGTGGCTACACCCCTTTCCCTTTACCAGTTCGCGCCAAAGCAGGGGCTGCAAGCCCCTGATCCGGTTTGAACTGGGGTATGCACAGGGACACCAAGTGTGCCCCCAGTGCAGGACTTCAAAGCACCCGAAAGTGCTCCCGCCCAGCCCCAATACACATTATCCTGTCTGGGGAGGTGGTCACACCTCCCTGGGACAGGAAACCTATTGTCCAGGCCTCCCCTGCCGGAGTTTCGTCCAGCAGCAGGAGGCCAGACTCGTGTCTGTGGCAGCAGCATCCATTTTGTGATGCCAGGGCTTTAGAAAGAAGTTACCGGCCAGGCCAGAGTTAACATGTCTCTCCCTCTAGAAGGGTGGAATGCTACCCCCGCCGCCAGAATTGGCGGGGGTAGTATTCCAAGATGTTTGACACCAAACACGACATGTTTAGGTGCAGCCATTCCAAAGTTAGCATTTAACGCAAGGTTATAATGCGCTTAAGAGTATATGGTCAGGCTGCACTACAAACAGCATCAGAGAAGGGTCTCCGAACGCTGCAGAGGGGCCCTGCTCATGCAGGGGCACCCTCTCACATAGGAACCACGCACTCTGCCTTCAGGATTGATAAGGCCTGCCATAGGAGTGACTTATAGGTTTATATGTGTGTATGTATTTAGTGATATAGGTAACCTATATCACAGTAAGGGGTGCATGCACCACCTTACCCAGGCTGCAGTAGCAGACCTGTGGTGTCAGTTTGGATGGCCTTCCAGGGGTGGCATAATACATGCTGCAGCCCCTGGTAGGCCTCTGAGGTACCTATGCCCTTGGTACATAGTATACCATATACTAGGGACTTATAAGGGCACTCCAGATTCCAATCAGTGATGTGCCTAAGGCACATGAAAACCATTTTAGAGAGGAAGCAGCTAGGCTTGGGTTCTGATTAGCAGGGCCCCAGCCAGACTAATGTCGAAAAACAGTGAAGAATCAGCAAAAAGTGGGGGTACCCATGTGAAGCAGATCCTACTCTCCTACAATCATTTCTTTTGATCTGCATCCAATTTAATGTGACTTTCTTTGATGTCCTTGTCAGGGAAAAGGTCTGCCATTTCTGGTTTTCCATTACGCTAATTACAGATCTTCAAACATGGAAAAATACTTTTTTTTGGCACAGGATGTTGCCTAGTTAGGGGCCCATGTCCGATTGGCCTATGCCCTAGGCCCGCTGGTGGGCCGGTTTGTTTTCCATTGATTAAGTCATCCATCCACAGTAACCTCACTGCACTCAGAGGCCTCTTGCTCCCTAGTCCTAAATATTACCTTAGTTTTTAGGTCTCGACCTGCACCAGCGCTTCGCTGGTCTGGCCGAGAGTTTTAGTAAGCGGGTTTTGGAAGTGCAAACCCACTGGCTTTCGGCTGGCGACCAGCTTGCGTTCACGATGGCGTGCACGCACCATCCATTCCTCACATCGCTGGCAAGGCGCCATCTGCCTTTCCTCCCCCTCCCTCACCAGAGAGCGCGTTTCCATTCCTCGCATCGCTGGCGAGGCGCCATCTGCCTTTCCTCCCCCTCCCTCACCCCTCCCTCACCAGAGAGCACGTTTCTTGGCCGCGCGGCTTGTTTAAATCTAGCCATACCTCCTATTTGCTAAGCATCATTTATCTTTACTAATAACATATTGCTCTGGAGTAATACCCGACCCTTTTCAGGGCCGAACGGGTTATTTCATAGGATATGCAAATCTGCCTATTGAAACAGATCTCCGGACTCCACACAGCCACCCTCGATTATGGAAATGTTCAATAAGTCATTGTCACTTACATATGTGCCTCGGCGGAGCTCGCTGATAATTAGCAAGGCATGTAAACACACATCTGTGAAAGTCCGCGCTGACAGAAGCACACGCTGATGAATCTCTATTAATAGTTAATGACGCATGTCTAGGAAAAGCCAGTGGCTGAATTCTTTCTCTTTAAAGGGATGTGTTTTGTTCTGCTTCAGTTGGTCAAGCTCCCCCCCCCACCCCCCTTGTTGCCCTCCGCTCGGCGGTTTGTATTCAGAGCCAGGGTGAAGTAATTAAATTCCTGCGTCCTGAATACGGAAGGCAGGAGTCTTCTGCCCTGAGCCGAGAGGCAGCAGGCGGCTGTAACTGTGCCCACAGCGCTGTCCGCCAAGAGCTCCCCTTCAAGCCACTTCTGGCGTTGTTTAAGATGACCGTTTTATGAGACTTTTATCACGTTCTAATGGGACTCCTCTGGTCCGAACACGGCGCACAAGCTTGCTTGGTGTTTTTACAGCATTTAGTCACTCCCCTTTACTTCCCGTAACGGATTACATAGCTGCGTTTTCTACAAGACTTGCCTGTTTAAATTTGCATCCTATTTCAAACTGCAAAGGTTCAGTAAAGTGCATGTAATCATGTTTGTTTGCTAATATTACCGTGGGTTTGCGTTTCATCCAGCGAGAAACTGCGTCAACCAAGAACACCTGATTGACATTCTAAATGTGCCCGATGCCTAAACATTTTGTATTGTATTTTGTGTGTCTTTTGTATTCCTACCGACCAAAACCCGTAAGGCGCTTAATCCTTCAGAATTCCTCATTTTCCTCTAGATTTTTAGATGGAAATTTCGGCTGCTTTGAACCTTCTTGTGAAAGTAACGAGAACTTCGGGGGTCCTGCGGACCTCATAACTCCTGTGTGTGGGGAGGGGGGGAACTGCTGTTATAGGCTCCATGCCGGCTTCCATATGACCGGTTATTTACCTGTACAACAGGTATTTTAATATCTCAGCTGGTAAAAAAATATTAGAAAAATCACATCAAGCCGGTATTTTTCCCCTCATCATTCCATATTTTAATCAGAAAATGAAAGAAGAAAACACTTTAAAATGTGTCTGCAGCTGCCCTATTGCCCCCTGAGTGATAATTAAAGGAAACAAACATAACAGGAGTATTTGTAAAGTGCATGTTCACCCAAGGGTATCTTGGTGCTGAATAACAGATGTTTATTGTTAACCAACTCTCATTTTATTGACCTCAGAATGAGGAAAGGCTGAATAGGCCCACAGGGATTTGAACCTGTGACCATGAGGTCAAACACAGCGCGTAGAGTGAACACATTAGTACACTAAGCCGCCCAACCCACCCCAACTGGCTGGACATAAAGGTAATGTTAACAAGCATTGGCATAGCCAATAGGTCTCACTTTTGGGACCTTATAAGTATTTAGTTATGCAGCACAATATCCTTGGTGCAACAACATCAACTGTTGCATGGCTAAACACTTATAAGGTCCCAAAGGCAAGACCTATTGGCTATGCCAATGCTTGTTTTTTATTTTAATTAATAAGGCATTTCGTTTTTATTATCAGAAACTAAAACCTTAATGTATCCAGTGTTTTTTACAGTAAGGTTTCCTCCTATCATTTTTGTTTTTGGCATTGTGCGTCAATCCTGACGTATAGATACTCAGTAGGTGCACAGCTCTGCCAAGATCCAAGAACCATGATCTGCATGCCACCCATGCATATACCGGTGCCACTGCACGTCAACCCTGACTTGCCCATGCCCTGTGTGCATACAGTTCTGCTCGTGTAATCAACAGGAACTGTTCAAATACTGCACACTGTGCCAATGTGCTTCAGCACTCACCAGCACATACCTAGGACATGTACAGCTCTGCTCCCATAACACAACCCTGACCTGCACATAATATGCACATACACAGCTCTGCCAGTGTACCTCAACCATGACCTGTCCATAATGATGTGCAAACGAAGCTATGCTAGTGCTCTTCAGCCATGACCGGCAGGGCCTCTGTGGGCACACAGTTCTACCAGTGTATGTCAGTCATGCTCTGAACATCCCCCAGTGCACACACAAACCTCTTTCAATGAACCTCAGTCCTAAATACATCTTCAGTTGGACACAGCTCTGCCACTGCACCTTGGACCTTCTCTGCAGATTCCAAAGTTCTATAAGTGTACCTCAAACACAACCTGCACATACCTACAGTTCTATCAATGCGCCACAACCCTCACCTAGAGCAGCCATTGTACCCTAATCGCGCAATCCTAATGTGCACACAAATCTCTGCCATTGATCTGAACCCTGACCTTCAGTTGATCAGTGCACGCATACATCTGCCCTCTTATAAGCAAGACCCTCTGGCGCCCTGAGTGTAAGCAGGTGCCATGGGGCCTGGAGGGTGAGCAAGAGCAGTAGGCACTTGAGGGTTAGCAATAGCCTCATGGAACTAAGCGGCAGCTATAATCTCAGGAAACTAACTGTGGGCAGGAACCTCGAAGAACTGGTGGCGAACGTGAGTCTCAAGGAACTGAAGGTGAGTAGGTGACCCATGGAACTGAGGGTTCAGTAGAAGCCTTAGGGAACTCTGATTAAATAGGAGACTCAGGAAAATAAGGTGGGAGTGGATAGCCTTGGAACAGGAACCTCTGGAAACTGGTACTGAGCAGGAGCCTGAAGGAACTAAGGATTATGTTGTAATGTGGCACTTGCCTTGTACAGTGCTTGTTGTACTTCTTTCCAGAGTTCCATCCCTCTGTTGTGCCACGGTTGCAAGATTCCACTAACGGCAGTTGCTCTGTGGCTGGCGAAGGTGTGATCATGCTCTGTGTGCTTTGAAGAGACTAAAGCTGTGTTTGAATACCCCCCTGTTGTCAGTGTCATTACCACATTTTTGGCGACGATCGCCAGCCACATTTGGTGACACCACTCAAGCACAGAAGCGTGATGTGAACAGGCAAGAGGGCCCTGAAGAAACTGACTCGCTTGATGGAAGATGCCGTGCTGCTGTGTGTTCGTGCGCTGCCTTGTTTTCCTGCTGCCACCGGCCACCCTGAGGCGTGTGGAGAGCCTACGGGCAGTTTCCGACTGCACTGAGACGCGTGTGACTGGCCCGCTGCCTTAAGGAAGAGAGGGCCGCTGTTTGTCCACGCCCTGCCACCGACTTGTTTTCCCGCTGTCTTTAATGAAATCATGATTCTCATATCACTCTGCTTGGAGAATCGCCATTTCATTTCAAGACCGGAGGCTATCATTATGCATGTTGAAAGCCTTCTAAAATCACATTAGACACATGTTTAATTGGTCTAAAACAGTGCTTAGCAAAAACACCTACATTAGACCAATCTGCAGCTTTCAAAATCTCCTCCAACCTACCTCCACACAAAAACATCTTACTAGCACCAGCACCTCTCACAGAATGTGCCTTAACGTTCCACATCTACGCCACTCTTTCATTGTTCTTTACCCATCTAGCAATAGTTGCTGTACTTACCGCTCCATAAGGCTTCACATACGATATCAACAACTGATTTTCACCATGTTTCCTGAATTCCATCATTCTCCTCTCATATTCTTGCAAACAATCCACAACACACAACTTCCTCTCCTCCTCAAATCTTGGATAGAAAATTGACTCCGACATCGTCTTTGTTCTTTTCCAAATTTCAAAACCCACCCCATCTGGTGCCCAAACCTTGTTATTTATCTCCAAAGCTCGTACATCTGATACTCTTCTACATGAAACCAAGCACAACAAAGTCGCCAATTTACCAGATAATTTTTTCAAATCTAAAAAACTATATGATGGCCAAAACAAGAACAACTTCAACATTACATTGACATCCCACAATACACTGTATCTTGCTCTAGGAGGTCTCCTCAACCTCATACTCTTCATAACCCTACAAACCATAATATTCCTACCAACTGACTTGTTGTCCACCAAGGCATGTCCTGCCGAAACTCCTGACCTATAACAATTTAATGTTCTGTAGCCTAATCCTTCTTCAAACTTCCCTACTAAAAAATTGACTACTTCAACTACAGGAGCCTCCACGGGATCCAGACTCCTTTCCATGCACCAACTAACCCAAACTCTCCAAATTCCTCTATATCTTCTCCTTGTACCAGGAGCCCAAGACTCCTCCAATAACTCCTTAGCCTTTTCCGAAAGTCCTCTGAAGCAGCTACTTCTCCTGACACTCTCCAGACAAGAAAGTTCAGTACCCTGCTCTGCACTAAAGGATGCTCTTCTCCTTCTATGTTCCTCAACAGACCCTCTTTTGCAGGAATCAAATAAGGCTCTGCACAAGCCAGCTCCATCACTGTCGGAAACCAAACCTGTGACACCCAAAAAGGAGTCACCAAAACTATTTGACATCTCTCTTTCCTCACCTTCAATAATACTCTTTGAATCATAGCAAACGGGGGAAATGCATACGCCTTCTTTCCCTTCCAAACTTGTTGAAATGCATCCACCGCTAACGCCAAAGGATCCGCTCTCCAACTGAAATAACTCTCCAATTGAAATGTTAATCGGCTTGCAAAAAGATCCACCTCCAGAGGGCCCATCAAATTGTCTATTTTCCTGAAGCTCCTCACATCCAACTTCCAATCGCTGAAATCCCTCATATCTTGAATTCCAATCTGCTATCTGATTCATCTCCCCAGGCAAATACTCTGCCCTCACCTCTATTTTGTGTTCCAAACAGAAATTCCCAAAATATTTTGCCAAATCTGCTAAACCTTTTGACCTTGTTCCTCCCAACCTGTTTATATACGCTACAGCTGACACATTGTCCATCCTTATCACCGATTGTCCTTCCAAAATTTTCTTGTAACTCCTCACTGCATACAACCCTGCAGTCAACTCCAAACAATTTGTGTTCTGACCTCTCTTCCAAAGTCCACCTGTCTGCTCCTCTCCTAATCGAGCCCCCCAAACATTCAAACTCGCATCTGTCTCCAAAACAAAATTCGTACATTTTCCAAATATTGCGCGTCCATTCCACGCATCCAGATTGTTTAACCACCATTCCAATTCCTTTTTCGCCTCCATACTTAAATAAATCTGGTCTCCATACCATAATCCTTTCCTTAACGCTGCCCCTTTCACTCTCTGTAAAGCTAGATAGTGAAGGGGACCCGGAAATATTGCCTGAATTGATGAAGACAATAAACCTAGAATCCTTGCTAAGTCTCTTAGTCATACTCTCCTTCCTCATGCACCACTTTATCTCCTTCTTTATCAACTTCACTTTCTTTTGTGGCAACAAAAGCAAGCATTTCACCGTGTCCACCTGAAAACCCCAAAACTCCATGGTCTGACTCGGAATCAGAACAGACTTCTCCAGCTTCACTACAAATCCTAAACTCTCTAACATCATGGTCACATCCTTCACGTTCTTTCTCAACTCCCCCTGATCCTGGTTCATTAATAAAATATTGTCTAAGTATATTATCATTCGCACTCCTCTCTGCCGAAAATAGGAAACAACCACTCTAATCACCTTTGTGAAACACCATGGAGCCGAAGAAAGGCCGAATGGCAGACACAAAAACTGATAAAGATTCCTTTTCTATCTGAACTGTAAATATTTCTGGCTCTCCTTGCTCATTGGAATTGTAAAATACGCATCCTTCAGATCTAATTTCACCAACCAATCTTTTTCCTCTGACATATCCCTTAGACAATGGATTCCCTCTATCTTGAAATGTCTGTATTCCACGAATTCGTTTAAATCCCTCAAATTTATGACCGGTCTCCATCCTTTCTCTTTTTTCCTTACCAAAAACAAATTGCTTACAAAACCTTTCCTTTCCTCTCTTATTCGAATAACTGCCCCTTTCTCTATCAAAGATTCTATTTCTATATTGACTATCTACTCTTGATCTTCTGACATTCTTATCTCTCTTACTTCCTTTTCCTGACTTGGAATCTTCGTAAACTCTATGCAATACCCCTGTATAGTCTGTAATACCCAAGGTTCCTTTGTGATTCTTTTCCATTCCTCTACAAAAAACCTCAGTCGTCCTCCTAATTTACTTGGGGTAGAACCAATAAAGGTCCCTGTACTCACCTTGTCCTCCTTTAAATTGGCCCAGTCTTCTTCTTGTACTTCCTCGTCCTGTTCTTCCCACTCTTCCTCTGCTTGGGAAGAAACTTCCTGGAGTATAGCCTCTTCCTCTATAGCCACTACCGCCTTGGGTATAGTATTGTCCATTATACTGGGACCTCTGAAATCCTCGGCCAGCAGAAAGTCCCCTTCTGCCGGCCCTGCCAAAAACACTACCTCCAAAGACTCTGCTCATGTTCACTTGTGCCTTATCAAGAGCTGCGAACGTATTCACATATTTTCCAATATTTGTAACAAGACCCTCTCCAAAGAGAAGTCCGTTCGCATCTTTGCTCCCTTCCTTTTGCGCCATATCACCTAACTTCGGACTTATCTTCATAAAGATAGCCTTCCTATGTTCAGATAATAGGCCTGCATTTGCATTTCCCAAAAGCACTAGAGCCCTTTGGCTCCAACCTCTAAGCAGTTCTAAATCTACTGCTTCCTCATTGGAATAAGCCTCCTCTGCCATATCTAGGATCCTCGCTAATGGTCCCAACACGTCAAGAAGCTTATCTTGACAGATTTTCAAAGACCTCTCAAGTCCCTTCCTTGGATCTCTCCCAAGTCGAAAAAGAAAACTAATCCGCTCTGGATCCAGATTTGGAGTACTGCATACTTTCTCATCAATTACTGGCCTTGCACATTCAGACCTCATAACTCTTCTCACCTCTCTATCCAGTGGCTTACGAATCCACGTTTTAATGAATTTCGCCACATGATCCATTTGCCACCACTCACCACTGCGTGGATGTTTAATGTCTAGCGGTGTAAACATATCTATTCCAAATGGGTCTTTAATAGCGTCAGTAGAACAAGACCCTTCAAAGTCTTCAAACTCCTCATCTAAATACTCATCTTGATTCAGATCAAAAACATATTCATCTAAATCCTTCACATCACCATCCCCTCTGCTATTCCCATTTTCTTCAAAGTTTTCTTCCTCATGTGTGCCGCAAAAGGACACCTTTCATGTGTGCCGCCTTGGACACCCTTCCTTTACGTGCCGCCAAGGACACCTATTTTTTCCCCGGCAATCGTGCCCTCCTTTTTAGCAATCAACACATCCGCCACATGTCTTGTCTTCTTTGTTCTCTTTTTACCCACTTCTGTACTTACTCCTTCTCCATCAGATAATGAAAAATATTCTTCCTCACCATCCTTATTTCTTTTCCTACTCCTCAAAACACCATCTACTGCTTCCTTTACCTGTTTTTTCATTTCGAATTAACCTCTTAACTACCTCCTCATTCACCAAGTCACTAGTGACTGTTAATCCTTCATCCTGAGCCTCTGACATTCTCCTGAAATAACCTCCTACACAAAATTCTTAAATTAACTAAAGAAATTTCAACTAACTAAAACGCCTTAAAATCAACCTTTTATTCCCTCATTAACTCCTACTCCTCACCGTCAGCACTCCGATAACGTTTATCGTTACCGTTTAACCGTCACCTATCCTAACATAAAAATCAATTCTAACAATCCTTTCCCTACCGAAAATGTCCCCCAAATCTCGCGTTAATAAACTAAATCACGCGCTGCAAATGCACGCAAAGAACGTGCTGCCCATGCGCGTATACAAACAGTTAACCCCTTGACCGCGATCGGAATTTTGCTCGTGTGCTGGACATTCCGATCGCGGGTGGGGTCGTGACGAGCTCAGCTCGTCATGCGCACAGCGCTACCGCGCAGCATGACGAGCTGAGCTCGTCATGAGCACCAAAGGGGTTAATATTCTCCTACGTGCTGCCCTTGCATGTCACTATGTGCTACTCATGCACGTTGGAGCACTTGAAACCATGGAGAGCGTGAGAGACGCTCCTTTCCTCTTGTAGCATTGAGAGTTCTCTGCGTTCTCTACACGTCTCATGCCACTTGAGATCGCGAGCGCCTGGAGCCGTGAGCCGATCATTCGAAACTCCAGCCCCCTCGCGCTGACGACGCGGGCCTCATTCTCTGCTAATGGAAAATCGCATATATTTAAAAAATGCTAAGCCTCGTAACAAGTTCTCAAAAACTCCTAATTTCCTTTTATTAAACTTACTTAAAACTAAATCTATTGACAACCTTTTACTAATAACTTAAATAAATACATTCAACAACTTAAAAACTACAAGAACACTCGCAACAAAAAACATTACACTTCAGTTTCTGAAAATTAGAAACTGTAGTTAACTAACAGATACACTCTCAAAATAAACGTTTTCCAAGCAATACACTCATTCAAATATACATCTCCTTTCTCATCTATTAAGTGTAACGTTAAAAGGTACTTATCTTGAGCAGCAATTAAAAGAGGAGGAATGTTCAGGAGCAGGGTTATTTATGGACTGCTGTGTTCTAATTCTAGTGTTTGTGATGTTTTGTAGTTCTTTAGAGGTGCTGCGGAGAGTGGCAATTAAAGGATAATATGCATAATGTTAGCCTCCGGTCTTGAAATGAAATCTGTTGGCCTTGTATGTGAGCTGAAGCCTCAGAAGTGTGAGCAGGTTGATGGTCCAGACAGAACAAAGGCCTGCAGACCTAATGGTGAGCGTGATCCTCTTGGGCCTATCAGGATTCTCAGTGATGAGCAGGAATGCTGGTGCATCTGGCAGTCAAGAGTTTGTGGGTGAGCACGTTCATAGAGACCCAAAGGTTTGCAGTTGACCCCGAGAACTAAGGTGAAAAGGGCATTTATGAACTCAAATCTGATCATTAGGAGACTTGTAAATGTTTTCAATCTTTGCTACTGCCCCCAAAATGTGCATGATGACACTAATAAAAAACAATGTTTTAGAAAGGGTCGCAATCTGAGAATGTGGGCCACTTTCTTTTTTGCAGGGCCCGGGCCTATTTGTGGTCCCAATCCGACTCTGTACCTGACTTATGCTTCTGACAATGACACGTTGTAAACTCTATCGAAACACATTTTTAAAAGTGTATATTTGTCAGCATGTACAGCAATCGATATAACACTAAGAGCAACAAATTAGGTAAATAATCTACATTTCCCACTCCAACGTTCAGAAAGTAAATTTTATGTCTTCTCGAAGCGATCTAACAGCAACTTCATAATGTAAACATTTGAAAACCACAAAGAAAAGCAATGCAGAACGCGGGCAGTCATGTAAACACTGAAATGTTTATGAATTAGAAAGCTTACGAGCTCTGTAAAGCAACACAAATCTGATATCTGCTGCGTCTAAAACATGTGCAATGGTGTTTTCAAAGGACAATACGAATTTACGAACGTCTGGATTGTCTGAAGGCTAGATAGGTTTAAGTAATCGATGAGGACGCCCAGCTAGGTTTAAGTAATCGATGAGGACGCCCAGCTATGACATCTGCAGCGCTCTGGGATCTGCTGCTTCGGTCTGTTGAAACAAGGGCGGAGTTTAATTTCCGGAGACGTCAGGGCCTAGGATTCTATGGCATACCCAATAGTAAATAGAGATAATGGCTGCTCCCTGTCCTGTCCAAATCGCTGCAGTGTTTTGAGGGAATCTTGCCGCGCTGGACTTTGAGGGGTCACTACTGCTTTCAAGGACCTGGTTGCCATTTAACTCCCTGATTTTGATTGTGGTAAAAGTAATAGACTGTCGTGAGAGCAAGAAATCCCAAAGGTAGACCTCTACTCTCCCTCCCACCTTTTCCCCGTCTCCTGCTGCTGTTTACGTCATCTCATTTTACTGGGAAAGAGGTAAGGCGAGCTTTACTCTAGTCTCTTGGGTTTTGTTTGCCATTTGATTTCTTTCAGTTATGCCTAGTCATGCATAATTAGATGTCTGCACTGCATATCAATTCACTAAGGAGCTCCAAAGTGTCTGTTTTGTATACATTTTCATCCACCTTTAGAACGCATCCTTTCCATGGACCTGAGGCACGTGCATCTCCGACCCCATATAGCCGCCTTTTTTATTTATTTATTTATTTAATGCCTTTTTATATAGCGCGGACTTTACCCGAAGGTGTCAGAGCGCTGTACAATAGAACCAGCTATGTAACGTTACATGAGAGAAATGGTACAGAATAGAACGTTACAAAAATAAACAGGAGAGGTAGAGTAAAACCATATAGGCAATAACACAATATCAGACACAGCAATCAAGGGTGGGGAATGAACAAGAAGATGTTACAAATTTACAATGATGAACTAGCTTCCTGGAGGGGTCTGAGAATGAGGGTATTAGTTCTGAAAGTGTCTTTGGAAGAGAAGAGATTTGAGGTCCGCTTTGAAAATCTGGATGGAGGTGGTGGCACGGAGCAATGGCGGAGCGAGTTCCAGATTCTCACCGCATTACCTGAGAGCGATTGAGCCATCGATCTTTCCTTTTTGAAGGAGGGGGCTCAAGCAGAAACTTTTCTGCATTCCGAGAAGGTCTCGAACCTCCTGACATTTTCAGTTTATTCGCCAGGTAACGAGGGAAGAAGTGTGCAAGGCTTTATGGGTGATGCAGGCAGTTTTATAAATGGATCTTGCCTCGATGGGAAGCCATCGAGAGAAGACAGGATAGGAGTAATGTGGTCACTACGTTTGGATCCTGAAATAAAGCGAGCTGCTGAATGGAGGACGGATTTGAGGGGGGGAGAGGTGAGATTTGGGTAAGCCAGACAGGAGAGAATTGCAGTAATCCAGTCTAGAGAGAACTAGCGATTGGACCAGTGTTTTTAGGTCTTTCTCCGGGAAGAACCGACGGATCCCCCACAGAAGTCGCAGCTGGTAACGTGCGTTCTTAGCAATGGAGTTGATGTGGGAGATTAGGTTGAGTCTTTTGTCAAGTATGACACCTAGGGATTTAGCGCTGTCGACAATGACGGGTTTATTGTTGAGTAAATTCAGCTGATCCATCCAGGATTGAACCGGAGGAGGGGAGAGAGAGTAGATAGGAGGAGGAATTCAGTATTGGTGGGATTGAGAATGAGTTGGTGAACTAACATCCAGTTGTGAATAGAGTTGAGAGTAGAGTTGAGTAGTGAAAAATCGTGTGCGGAAGACACCTTGAGGTAGATTTGGGTGTCATCCGCATAGAGATGGTAGTGGATCCCAGATTTACTTAGGAGGTTCCCTAAAGGTTCCAGATAGAGATTAAACAGAGTGGGTGCAAGGATAGAACCTTGAAGGACGCCTTGACCTACCGCCAATGGAGACGAAAGACTGTTCGCTATCTTGATCATTTGGGATCTGTCCGAGAGGAATGAGGCAAACCATTTAAGCACTGTGCCTTCCACGCCCATTCTCTGTTGAAGAATGTTAAGGAGGGTGTTGTGATTAACAGTGTCAAAGGCTGCAGAGAGGTCAAGAAGAATCAGAAGGCACGATTCCCCAGAATCGAGTATATGCAGCGCATCATCAATCACTTGCAGCAGGGCTGTTTCAGTGCTGCAATTTTGGATGAAACCAGACTGGAACACGTCAAGGAGATTATTGTCCATAATATGTAGGGAAAGTTGTTTCGCAACACATTTTTCTGTGATTTTAGAAAGAAAAGGGAGGTTGGTGATGGGGCGGAAGTTGTTGAGGTCATTCGCATCTGCGGAAGGTTTTTTTTTAGAAGAGGGTAACCTGTCCTGTTTTGAGGGCAGCCGGGAGGTAGCCTTGACTAAGGAAGAGGTTAACTAGCCTGGTCCAGTAAGAGAGAGTATTGGTGTAGAAATCAATGGCGATGCCACTAGGGATGGGGTCAGAGGAATGGTTGGAGGGTTTGGTTTCAAGGATGCATTTGAGGAGGTCATCTTCCGAGATGGCTGCAAAGTTCTGCCAAGTGACTAAGGATTTTCGTTCCTCAATGGGGGTGGGGTGGGTGACCTGATCCACTAGTGATTTTACCTTTTCATCAAAGAATAAAGCAAATTCTGCTGCTTTCTTTGAAGAATCCTCAGGCTTGATGGTTTGGGGAGAGCAGTTTGGGTTTTTGATGAGGTCAAAAGTTTTTGGGTCTGTTCTTGGCTGAGTCGAGGAGGGATCTGAAATGTGATGCTTTTTCATGGAATATGCGCTTGTGGTATTTGGATCTTGCCGAACGTAAATGAGAGAGATTGGTGGTGGAGGGAGATTGTCTCCACTTTCTCCAAGATTCTAAGGTTTTTCCTTTCATCATAGAGAGCTTTATTGAACCAAGGTGCTGAGGGTGGGTCTTTTCTTTTTGCTTTGGGTGGAGCGACTATATCGATTTCGACTGCTAGGACTGAGAGGCAATGGGAGGTGAGATCATTCACATCCACGTTGGGGTCTAGTCTAGGAAGTGATTGCAACGCAGAGTCACACAGAGTGTCAAGATCAATGTTTTTAGTGTTGCGGAACCAGGTAGTTGCCTTCTTGGGTTGGCCGAGTGTAATAACGTGCGATAAATGAAAACGGAAGGGAATGAGGAAGTGGTCTGACCAGTCTACATGGACAGGGGAGCAATAGTGAGCAGGTCTGCTTTGGATATGACAAGGTCTAGAATTGAGCCCTTAGAGTGTGTAGTTTCCGAGCAGTGTTGGAAAAGATCATTGGCTGAGAGAAATGTGGCAAGCTTGTTGGCAGCCGAGTCTTCCAAAGAGCCCCAGTGTGGATTGAAGTCACCCAGGAAGATCTGTCTGTCACTTTGAGACAATTGGTCACTGATGAAGTCGGTGAGTTCCTCCAAAAAGGGAGAGCAGTTACCGGGTGGATGGTAGATGACATGGAACCTGAAAGGTGAACCGTGATAAACTTGAAGTTCTAGGGATAGGCTTTCGAGTGTACGGAAGGGGATGGTAGGAAGGACTTTAATTTGAAGGGAGTTTCTGAAAATGATAGCGACACCTCCACCAATTTTGTCAGTTCTGTCATTTCTGAGGATAGAGTAGTCGGTAGGTATCAGAAGATCAAACAAAGTATGAGAGGAGTCATTGAACCAGGTCTCAGTGAGGAAGAGCATGTCAAGATTGTGATGGGTGATAGTGTCGGAAATTTCCAGTTTGTGCTTGATTGCAGATCTGCAGTTGTGGAGCAAACAATGCAGCTCTGACGCAACTGTTTTAGTGATGGGGAGTTTGGGCTATTAAGGGAGATGGGGATAAGATTCTTGTATGAGGGTGCCAGGGAAGACGAGGGGGCTGGATGGATCTGACAGAGGAGATGGTCTGAATAGAGAATTGTGTGGGATTCTTAGGAGGGGAAAGTGGAGGGGATTGACGTTGGTGGTCTTGTAGCTAGCCAGTAAGTTGGCGATGTCTGTGGAGGACAGACAGTGGTTGGCTTTATTGGGGCACGGGGCAGGGAACTCCTCGGGAGGTTGTTAGGGAAGTGGGATAACTTAGCACTTAGAAGTGAGATGGACGAGACAAGCTGGGAAATGGAAGAGATGAGAGAATCAAGTTTATTTTCCAGGGAGAGGAGGGCTGAGCACGCAGTGTTGGGAGGCTCGCTGGTTAAGGGAGGGAGTGCAGTAGGCGAGGGAGGACAGGGAGAGGTGGTTAAGGGAGGGAGAGCAGTAGGCGAGGGAGGACAGGGAGAGGTGGGGGAATGGGGGTATTGGGGTGCAGGGGTCGAAGGTAAGGAACGATGGTGGTAGAGAGGAGTGGATGGTGTTACAGTGATATTTTTACTGGTGTTGAGCATAGGGGTAGAGTAGAGATCAAAAGTGGGAGGAGGCAGTTGAGGAATAGAGAGGGGGGGGGGTGGGGGTGGAGTGGGGAGGGCGGGGGTTCAAAGGAAGGCCGGAGATATGGGAGGATGAGAGGAGAGGGGGCTGTACAAGGAGGGGAAGGAGGGGAAGGAGGGGGGGGGCAAAGGAAGGTAAGAGGAGAAGAGAGGAGACTGGGCTGTACAGGGAGGGGAGGGAGGAGGGTCAAAGGAAGGCCAGAGGAATGGGGAGAGGAGAGGAGAAGGTGCTGGATAGGTACTGTATGCTAGGAAAGGTGTATGTAGGGGAAGAGGCACCAGGCATAGTTGGGGGCATTGGGCTAAGTGGAAGTTGGGGGAGGAGTATGGGACTGTAGGGTCAGAGAGAGGGAGGGAAGAGGGTGGAATTACCGATAGGGGAGACAGGGTTGCAAAGCATAGGAGGAGTAAGGGGAGGTAGAAGAGAGATGGAAGGTGAAGGAGAAGAATTAAGGATACGAGGGACGGGGGAGAGCGGAAAGGGATGAGGAGAAGGAGAAGGGAGGAGGAAAGGGGGAGGGTAGGGAAAGTTGACCGGTGGACCAGGTTGTAAGATAGGTGGATTAAGTAGGGGGGAGATGGGTAAGAATAGGGGGATTAGGGGGCGGGAGATGGCATTGGAATATTGGCAAGATGCAGGGTGGGGAGGGGAAGCCGGAGGTAAAGCAGATGAGATGGGGGGAAGATCAGATTGGGAAGGGGGAAGAGTGGGAGAGGAGGGAGCAAGGGAAGGGGAGGAGAAGGGATAGCCCTGTGTCTCCCGGGAGAGCGGCCTGAAGGAAGATAGGGGGGTCATGGGGGGAGAAAGGGAGAAAGGAGAGGAGCTAGCAGAAGAAGAATCAAGGGAGATCGTAGTCGGATGGGTGGGACGAAGGGAGTGGAAGAGGTGGTCAAAGAGAGAGAGAGACAGGAGTCAGTAGCTTGGATCATGACAGTGCCATTGTTATAAAGTGTAATGGTGAGGGAACCATTAAAACAAGTGGAGGGGGAAATTTTTAGCCGCTGCCCATGTGGGATAGAGGAAGAGGAGGAGGAGACGTTGAAGGAATTGAAGAAGCAGGTGGACCAGGCAGGGATGTCGTGAGAGAAGAAAATGGTCATTTTTTAGCTTCCCTAGACGCCCATTGTGGAATTGGTCAACAAAGAGGGAATCAGGGAATTGTTCAATGGTGTTATGCTTAAATCGTTTTGCTGCTACTTTGGACAGATTAGGGGGATAGATAACTTTGAAGATGTTAACTCCAGATTTAATTCGAATGGGAGCCATGGTAGGGAGATGAGGTGATGGGGGGTTGGGTTTTGGGGAAGAAGAAGGGGCCACTAGGGTAGCGAAAGTGCAAAGAAGTATAATAAGAGGAGTGAGCATATTCCGGAAATCGAGTGAAAATGATCCAGGAGAGGTGTGGTCAGATCAGGATCAGAAGGAGGTACTATTGGCCACCGGAGGTGCGTCAGCTGACAAGTAGAGAAGAGAAGACCCGGACTGATGACTGACCAATACCGTTCCAAGATGGCTGCCGTATTTGCTCATCCAGTGCAGCGGTTCGTGGGAGTCCCTCCTTTGTTTTCAGGAATCGACAAGGGAGACCATTTTGGAGAAGGTATCTAACGAGGCTGAAGACATGCAAGAAAGCATATTCCACTTAATAGAGGTGCTCATATGAGTGGTAGGGGAGAAACGGCAACAGAATCTTTTAGGTGAATCCAGTAGTCAGTGCACGAATGTCATTAATGGAGGACTCAATTAATTTAGTATGGAGGAATGTGGTGAGTTGCCAAATCCAAGATGGCCGCCACAGATTGATACACCAATCCTCTTTCTATTTCCATAAACCATTACTCAGGTAGGAAATAAAGGTTTTCTTAGCCCTGTCCAAGATGGCCACCATAAATTGAGAATAGCCTATTCCTCTTTCTATTTCCATAGCCATTTTGAATGCTGGAGATTGGGAGAGTGTTGGGTAGTCCTTTTTCTTTAAGTTTTTGTAAAGAAGGAGCAGCCATTTTAAATACTGGAAGTTCTCAGAACAGGGAGGGGAGCAGCTCGTTAAGCAGAGTCTTCCGATAGAGACATGGTTCACAGTTATGAGGCAGAAGTTCTTTCCCTCATTAAACCACAAAGCAGAGGCTTACTTACACACTCAAAGCGCCTCAGAGACAAGAGATTTGAAAAGCAAGCATGCAGCGCGCATAGCAGGGAGAGGCTTCTTTTCTCCTCCCCTTAGAAAGCTTATGTTGAGTGCACTGTGCCTGACCCGTGTGATCAGTGCTGCGTCAGTTTCCTGCATATCTGCATCCACGTTGGCAGGAGACCGACAGAGTTTCAGGGCCTGAGAAGGGATTTGAGACCCCGGGCTTTTTAATTGCATGCGTTTGGGAGCTGTGAAAAGTTGCATTATTGGTTGTATTAGTGAGCGTTCTGTATTTACTAAGAGCTAACGCTCAAAAGTAACCGGTGTCTAGATGCTGCTGAGGTCCCAGACTAGAAGAAGGAATCCTTCGAGGCTCTCCCAGGAGGTGTGCATCCTCGGCTCATGTTTTCCATCCCCTGTCGGGAGTCGTGGGAGGCGAAGGGTTCGCTTCTCTGTGTGTTTTTGTAATTATCTGGGGACTGTGAGGTTCAAGTTGGTCATAACTATGTTATAAAATGGGCATAAGTTCAACTTGCTTACAGTTCAATCGCCCCAGTTGAAAATAAAACTATATAATTGTCTTGTCCCTAGAGAAGTAAACAAATCTCATATTGTCCCATGCCTAGTCTGGTAAACAAAAGTGTTCGAAGGAATTCCTGAATTAATATTAGTTCAGTGTTCTTTCTTCTCTTTCCAGACAGAGACCAGCCACATTCAAATCAGACTTGGTCTTGCTCCAATAGGAACAATCAAACCCCAACGGCCAGGTCAATGACACTGACGTCACTTGTTATTACAATACTTACAGTTTTAAATTTACCTTTACAAATGAGGAGCTAAAGGTTCACTTGGCGGAAAGTAGAGTTGAGGCGCCTCAAGGATGCTGGCAGATTCCATCTGGCAGAGAGATGTTTTATTCTGTCAGCATGAAGAGATTGGACAATATATAGTGACATTTGTGCAGGCCATTGCCTATACAATGTAACTCGCGTGCACCAAGTAGTTAAAAGCAGGGCACAAGTCCTATAAAAGGAAGTGGGGGGACTGACCAAGTAAGACCGTATGCAAATGACATCATGACGTCACGACATAACGCTATAAAAGAAATAAAATAGTGCTATTTAAATAATTTGTGTAAATACTGGGACAGACCAACCCATCTGACAGTCTTACAGTGTCTGCATTTATATACAGGGATAGAACAAAGGCAAACGCATGCCTCTCTTAAGTACCTGTGAAGAGAAGGCACGCTGTGTGCCTTTGTTTCCCTCTGTGGCATGTACATTTAAGTGTGAGGTTCCAGGCGGCCCCCAGTCATCATATTCAAACAATAGGAGGCCGGATGGCCCCTTAACTTCGGCCCAGCTAGAGGTGAAAAAAGGCTCCCTCGCAGCTGCAAGTTGCTGGAAGTGGAAAGCAGACAACGTGCAGGCGCTGCTGAACGTGTCCCGGTGTCTTACACTGGGACAAGTTCAAAATATTTATGTGGGGTCCAACTTCTTGGCAGGGGGGACGGCGTCCACCCTGTGAAAATAGTGGGTGGACACCGTGTACCTGCGTGTACCCCCGACTCGTGCCCTGGTTAAAAGATGTAATGCATAACTGAGAAATAACTGCAATGGAAGAAAATGAATATAGCGTTTCCTAAACTGCTTCCTATATCAGTCTGCATGGGCCAGGCTTGCTGCTCAAGATTATCCTTATTCGAGGTTCAAATTGGATTTTGTAGTTTTCGATGGTGGCAGAGTTTATAGTAGAGAATGCTCATGTGGCTTGTCGGAACTTTAAGCTTCCATTTACACTTTATTTTTGGTTCTGTTTGTGGGGAGTGTTGATGTGGGTAGTAACACAAAAGTGGTTGTAATGCAGTCGTATATGAACCACAGTTTTGCCGCCTGTCTGACCATTTTTCAGGTGGCAAAGGAGAGGTGGGGGGAATTCCAGTCCCTTCCTTCAAGTCTCTCTATAGTTCCCCGTCCTACAGCCCTGTGAAATTGCTTGTCTGTGTTGTTGTTCAGTTCATTTCCTTTAATTGACTTTCTCTCTGTCAGATTTATGCCATGTGACTTTCTTGCCTGTCTCCTCTGGGACTGCTCACTCAACACCCACCTGTCCCACCAACCCACTGGTTCATGATGAACACGTTCTCCAATATTCATCATGAGCTGGGCAGCTTTTCTGTGAGTTGGGTCAGTTCAGTTCTCCAAGTTTATGTCGCAGGCTATTACTCTTGGGACTTTTCCGTGGGATTTGCAACCAGTGCGCACTCTGCCAAGTGCCTCTCTGCGTAGGTATTCACCAGAAATATACCCCACTCGGTGCTCAGCAGCAAGAACTACCACAGGACATCCCTGCCCACAGCCTTTCATTGGATTTGCTTTTATCACCACCTGTCGACCAGCATTCTATATCAGGTGTATTGCTCTGAAAGGTTTCTCATAGTAAAGTTTTTGGGCCAGTATTTGCTCTAATCCGACACTTAGGTCCACAAACACCATCCTTTATGAGTGGGGATTTATCTCAGTGTTTCACTGAAAGTGACTTTGAACTTGAACTTACTTCCACTTACAAATTCGCCAGTATGGCTGACTTTTGTGTGTCTGTAAATCTTCACAGCGGAGCATGTTGTAGGCTTTTGTAGATGAATACCAATAAAAACACACAAGTTTGTGTGTATTCACAAACTCTTGACAGACACGTACCCATCCTGTATACAGCTAGCAGATGTGAAGCAGTTGCATCGCAGGTAAGTACATCAGATGTTTTTTTTTTCCATTTCAGATAATTATATCGAGGGTCATTTGCATTACTTTTACATTGTTGTACCTTACATCTCAGGTAACTAATTTTTTTTATGGTTTAAGAGATAACGTTAGGTTTTTAGGTTGAGCCTAGAGTAGCGCGCAAGCGCTGCTAGGCGAAGCATTATGTAGGGCAGTGGTTCCCAAACTTTTTCAACCCATGGCTCCCTTGGCTTATTGGCCGTTGGCCGCGGCTCCCTATTATGTGACATTTTTTTGCAGGTGGATGGATGTAAGCCAAGTCGCGGGAGTACTTACACTTTTCTCCATGAAAATAATTGGGATAAAGTTGGGTGATGTACCCCATGACATGCCGAACAGTCATGGGGTACTCCTGTAGTGTAGAATGGGATGGAACGCCTAGTTCAGTTGGGACATTTATCACACACAATAAATGTCAATTCTTTTATATTTATAAGAGCTAAAACTATGCTGTGGGCTGTCTGACCATCTATGACAGAAATACAGCTTTAATGGTAAGTTTATCTTTGTAGATAAAGCGCAAAGTCAGGGCACAGTTTTGCAAGGCTATATCTAACTTGGTTCTGCAGATGGAATATACACTGTTCTTGTTGGGCAGCATTGGTGGAACTGCGCTGCTCGAGCACCATGCTGGGGGTCGGTTGTGCTTTCTTCCTATCTCAGTTTTGTTTTAGCTCAGAGTGTGTGCTCCTGATGAGCATATGTGTTCTGCAGTGCTGCAGAGTCGGCAGAAGCAACTGACACTGGCACTGTCAGAAATGCCAATGTAGAGGTCGAAAGTGCTACACTGGTATGAGGGACAAACTGAGGTTTATTGCAGCTTGTCATTGAACAAAGGTTCATAGGTGTGTATGAATCGCTCTCTGGCCCCTCATCATAGGAAAACTGTTGGACTGGGTGGTGAGGAGGTACGCAGGCCCTGATGGGCTCAGCGCTGCTTGTCAGGGAAATGCAGGTGCAGCAGCAGGTGCGGTGGAATAAGGGCATATAGGGCGTCTCAGAGCAGATCTTAGTCAAGCTAAGCAGTGGTCACTATCCTCCAGCCTCTCTCGGTTGATTCCCTTTACTGACACTCAGAACCACCAGACTCCAGCTCTCCAGAAGCAAGGCAAATTTGCTCCATGTTGGGGCAGGTAGTGTTTCTTCTTTCTCTTTTTAATTTTAAAACAGCACTGTTTTCCTCAGTTCTGGATTAATTCCGGCCTAATCCTTTAAGAAAAACGACCAAACTTTTTGCCTCCTCTTCCAAATGTATTTCGGGAACTGTATGAGCCTGGAGGGTGCTGCTTCTATCCAGTGCATTGATAGTTGGGCTCCAGCTACACACATTTAAAATGGGCCCTGTATGTTCTAGGGTAGCTGCATTACAAATCGCTTTACCTTCCTGTGTTCTATAGCAGCCTGCTACCATGACCACTGTCACTCAGGTTGTGGGTTGGCCACCAGGGACCTCTTGCCACGCAGAAGCTCTTCATTGCTGGCTTCTTAAGCAGGAAATACGAGTAACCCATCTCCATTAGTAACATTCAGTTCTGCACTCACAATACAGAATGCTCTGCTGCCATCTGGTGGACAAAGAGGTTTTATGCTTTTCCTAAATAGCTCACATTTCTAAGATGTTACCGGCAATTTAATGACTTGAATTCGAAAATATGAAACCTTTGAAGCGCGGCGCCTTGGCTGGTTTGTAGGGCGCACCAGGGAGCCGCGGCGCACAGATTGGGAACCCTGAAGGGGTTTTCAAGCTGACCAGACGCTCGTGCGTCATGGCCTTTCGGGCGGTTACCCGCGCGGCCGACATCTGTTTCCCATTATCGTGCCCAGACGCGGGCGCGATGGTTGGAAACACATGCCGGAAAAGGCCATGACGCAAGAGCGTCTGGTCAGCTTTCTAAAGCCCAGGCTGCCGCGCTCGCCCGCTCCTCTCTTGTTCTTCTTACTGCCGAGCATACTTTAATCATCTGTGCTGTTCTAATGTGAGTCGACTCTTTTGAGCTGTCACCGCAGTTCATAGAAGTCTACAAACACTGGTGCCAGGGGCTGAAAGCGACAGGGCTGCCTGGACGGGAGCTGGGAGTGTCGATGTCTAGGCCCTTTGTCATTCGGAGGTGCCTGGGGCCGCGCGCATTCGCACCTCTTATTCCTCGGCCACTGCAATTACATAGGAAGCCTTCACCTTACACATGGGCAGGAGGGGGAAGGGTCTGTCACAGAGGACGGGGTTGGGATCAGCTCTTCCAATTTAAAAGTGTATTCGGGTTTGTAGGACGGGAAGTTTAGTCTGTGCGAAAGGGCATTTCAGCATATTGAAAGGCTGCCCTGGAAATTGCTTTTAAAAATTGTCTGTAAGCCATTTTGGTGGAGAATAATTACACAGTGCATCACAAGCAGAACGAAAGATGCCTTATTTGAAATATGTTTTTTTTCTTTAAAAAACCCTCTGCTCTGGCATTATTGTGACTTTGAACTGTTATGGATGTGGTTGCACTTTTCCTCTGATCTGAAGTTTCTGGTAAACATTTGGCCGTGCCTTATGGATATTCCATTGAGTGCTGCATGCAGAATTTCTCTACACTAGGTTGTAGCAAGGGGCGTGCGCAAATAGTGAAACTTGCTTTTGGGTCATTGCGAAAAATGATGGCAAACTTACAGTAGCGGTCGGTGGTAGGAGTGCCGGCCGGGCGGTGGCGTGGGGCGGGGAGGGGCAGGGTGGGGGTAGTAAACCACGGATTACGGCGGAGATACAGGTAAGTAAACATTTAAATAAATAAAACTAATCTCGTTATGTCGCACTGCATCGCATTTGGCGATGCAGCGCTCACAACGAAATTCGTTTTATTCATTTAAATGTTTACTTACCTGTATTCCGCTGTAATCCGTGGTTTACTACCTCCCACCCTGCCCCTCCCCCACCCCACGTCACCGCCCGGCCGGCACTCCTACCACCGACCGCTACTGCAAACTTACATGAAATTAGAAGTAATTGTGCAAAAATGCAAATCTGTCGGTTTGCACTACATTTTAGTGCAAAATCCATCCTCACATCAAATAATTTTGCAAGAGGATGCATCTAAATATAAGCACCGCCCACAACAGTGACTTTCATTTTGTTGCTCTTGTGCATTCACTTTAGCTTTTGCTGCAACCTGCTATATGTTGCATATACAATTATTTTTTAACGAATATTGGCTCTTCAGTAGTTCTGCTTCCCAGTAGTATATTGTAACGTAATTCATTGTACCAAAGTGCATATATTTTCAAACATCCGAGGGTCTTTCGCACCTCTTTAAACCTTGAATAGGTGAAGCAGGAATTCACGGGCAGTTGATGGTTAACAGGTCCTCTGTGCAGATGGAAACGAGCTCCAAAGATGCCCCCCTCTTGAGCCGTTCTGATGCACACAGTGGACAGCCAGGGGAGTTAAAAAGCATCCTTGTGAGGCCAAGGTCAGTTTATTTGCCAGAGCTTGGGAGACGCGCTCAAGGCGACAATTGCTCATTTCAAAGCAAACGGAAATCCACCCCTCCTCCTACGGCCTCAGACTAAATGATAACACCAGCTCTTTTACGGCTGTGGAGGCTGTGCTGGCACTCTCTAGTTGTATCCTGCACCTGAACTTAATAAAGTTGGTTCATTCTTCAGATTGTTTCACGTTTATTCATTTATCTATACTTGAGGATGCAGGAAAATGGATAGACAGAATGACTCTGATTGTGGGTATTTAACATCCATTTCTCGTTTTTCACATTTTAACATAGAGCTGCTGGTAAATCCTCTGCAAAACATGCGCTTTCAGGGACGTAGGTGGGAGATGGAGGGGTGAATACTCCGTATGCCCTCTCTCACATGTATGTAATTTGTTTTATAGCGCCTCTTATACCAGACTATGGTGTCGGAGCACTTTACATCACACACACAAAGACAATGAATAATACATGTGTAAATCAGTGTATAGAAAATATTACAAAGACAAGGGGCACTACAGGGTGCAGCCATTTTTAAGTCGAGCATTAGAGGCCTCTTGTAAATACTTTAGTATATACTTATATGTGTATGTACTTTGTGGGCTCTGGAGAGCATCCCTAGGACTTATCTGCTTCTGCTTAGGACTTTTTTTCTGTTCAACTGCCTCTATTTAACTGTCTTGATAGAAAACGACCAGCCGATGTCAATAAAATACCAGAATTGTTTTTTGCTTGTTCAACTGCTTCTATTTAACTGTCTTGATAGAAAACGACCAGTAGAGGTCAGTAAAATACTAGAATTGCTTTCTGCTGAGGGACTTTCTTTTTTAATTTTTCTGGCAACTGCCTCTAGTTTAACTTTCTGGATAGAAAACAACCAGCAGAGGTCAGGAAAATACCAGAATCACTCTAGCATTCTCTAGATTCCAGTCCATAGAAATGGTCTTCCACGAGCACCCGTAGACAATAATTTTTTTTTTTAATCTGGTATTTTCAGTGATATGACCACCGAAGGCCCTGATTTTATATTAAAACAGAGCTTTGGACTATACTGTTTCTCACTGAAAGGCAGTATTTCTCTCCATGTGTTCCCATACCTGGCGTTTCATGCAGTTTGGTGCTTACTTTCCCTCCATGTTAAAGAACAGTAGATGTTTCAGCACCCAGGCTAATGTGCTGCATAGCTAAATACATATGATGTCCCAAAGGCGAGACCGATTGCATTGCAAATGCTTGTTTATGTGTGAGTGTGTGTGTGTGTGTGTGTGTGTATGTATGTATATGTATATGTATATGTATATATATATATATATATATATATATATATATATATATATATATATATATATATTGCATTACCTGCTGGCAATATCCAGTAGGTAGTTATAGTTAGGATCAACCTTTCCCATAAATTAAGTGTTTTTTGTTTTGCTAATAACTTTAGCAGCGTTTGACGAATCTTCCCCAAAATTTCCCAGAAAAGTACCCTATTTTGCCTAGCTCTGCGTGGAAAGTTTTAGGGTGGTCATCAAGTGGGGGCCAAAAAAAAGGGAGGATCCCAAAACGCTTTTTTCCCCCCATGCAGTGTCTATGGGGATTTTGCAGTTTTAAGACGCAGCTACATCCCGAACCACTGAACGAAATGACGCCAAATTTGGCAGCGAGCTAGATCTTGGTCTAGAAAGATCTCTTTTTGCAATTTGTTGTAAATCTGTTCAGTAGTTTGGGAGTTATTAAAGAAAGAAATTCATAGATATCTAGCGACGCAGATCCTTCATGGCTCTACCTCTGGGGATTTGCGAGTACCCTCGGGGGAGCCTGTGTCAAAGACCTGTGGCAGGGTCAAAACACGTTGGTATGAAGTTTGCTATGGACTTTTGAATGGATATTATTCTCAAAGATTGTTACAGGGCAGGGTGTAATGTATTTAAAAAGTGGGACATGTACTTTAAAATTTGAAATATCCTGGTAGTGAAAAACCCCAAATTTTGTTTTTCACTACTGCAAGGTCTATCTCTCCTATAGGATAACATTGCAGTTGGCTTATTACATTTTATAATTGTAATTTCCAAATGGGAAGAGATACCCAATTCATGTTTGGTGTCTATGGAATCCTAATTTGAAATTCTAACTTATAGTGAAGTCGGGTTTTAAATTACAATCCTGAAAATGCCACTTTTAGAAAGTTGGCATTTTCTTGCCTTAGCCATTTGGTACCTGCAGGCTGTCTCTGAGTCACATGACTGGGTGTTGGTGACAGTTGGACTTTGTGTACTCCTCCTAGAGAGCCACACACTATGGGAGCTTAGGTGTGGCTGGATCGGCCATCACTGGCAGGATGGGAGGGAGGAGCTGAGCACAGCCCCACTTACACTTGAATAGGCTGTGACCTGCCTCCACACAGAGGGCTGCATACCCCATGTAGTTAGTCTGTAGCCAGGGCAGGGAAGGCAGGGAATCTGCGCACTTCAGAAGCAGGCCTCTAGAAGTTTCTCCCCACTTCAAAGAGAAGAACTGCTGTGCTGTTACAAGGACTGCCACTCTGCTGGACTGCTACTCTGAATTAACTGGTACCCTGCTGTGCTGACTTGCTGCCCTCTTGCCTGGGGAAGAAGAACTGGACCTGCAACTCATCTTGATCCCAGAACCCCAGAGTGACTCATGGGGCTAGTCTGCTGGCCTCCTCTGAGCCTCTGGGACATAAAAGGCTCCCCAACAGCTCCCAGACCCGTCTTCAGTGAGTTCCTGACCCCCAAGTGGTGCCTCTCAGGCCCTGGACACTTGGTGTGGCTGTCGAGCTCTTGAAATCAAGCTTTTGGGCACTTCACAACAGTGAACGGGCCCGTTCACACCGGAACCGAGTCACTCGCTCCAAAAATCAGCACGAGTCACTGCCAGCCTGTCTCTTCACACAGCAGCATCGACAGCCCATGGAGGACCACCAACGTGAAGCTCCAGCCTGCCCGTCCGTGACATCGGCCTGCTCTTCACGCAACGTTGACCACCGCCCGGGACACTCTCCTTGCTCCCGGTGACCCTCTCCAATGTGAACGGGACTCTTGGCACAAAACTTGAGAAGTTAACACTTCAGTGGGACGTACCTGGGACTGTATCCGACCCACACTCCATCGCGGTCTCCCTGAACTTTTGACTTTGACACGGTCCAGCCGACCAGATAGCTGCGGTTGGCGCTTTATGCTTTTAGGCACTATATTGCAGTTTATTCTTTAATATTCATAACTCCTGTCCTATTGATTAGATTTTTATCGTTTTGGTCGTGTTTTAGTTTTTACATATTTTGTCTATTTTTCTAACCTGGTATGGGATTTGTTTATGTGGTGTTTTCACTGTTGTATTGTTTGAAGTGTTGCACAAATACTTTACACATTGCCTCTAAGTTAAGCCTGACTGCTCTGTGCCAAGCTTCCAGGGGGTTAAGCACAGGTTAATTTGGGGTTTGCTTCTGCCTTACCCTGACTAGGATTGCAGGGCTCAAAAAATCTTAAAAATGTTACTAGACCTGAAGGTCTAGTAACTTGAAAAATCTACTCAACCTAACTGTAATGCACTTGACATCTGTCTCTGAAAGTCGAGCAAATGTAACAAGATTTAAAGGCATCTTTATTGCTCATTCACTTTGTGAGCAATAAAGATGCCTTTAAATCTTATCTTGTCACATTTGCTCAGCTTTCAGAGACAGAGGTCAAAAGTAAGTTTGTCTTCCTACTCGCCAGAAAGGGCGAGCAGGCCCTAAAAATAGCTTGTCCTGATTAAATCTGGCTCGCCATAGGGAGCGGGCAAGTGGATTTTTCGAGCCCTGCAATGATTGTGCTTGCTGCTTGACCAGGTCTCGCACCCCAGTCAACCAGTAACCCCATTTCTAACATGGCAAGCGGAAAAAAGTATTTGGCCAGGTATATTACATGAACTCTATTAACCTAATAATTCTTTCATCAACCTATCAAGCCACAATAAAATGGAGACTATTCTACCACATCTCATATCTGTAAGGATGAGGCATCAATGAGTTCGGAAACCCAAATTAGCCTCTATTCATATGTAACTGCTTGCGCTCTGTCAATCTTAAATTTACTACTACTACACTTCAGATCTATTATCTATATCACTAAGTAAAGCAGTCAGGATGGGCTTCCTCTCAACTTAAGGCTGTCAGCTTGAAAGCTCACTTCTTTTTCTCACACCTGTCTGGTCCACTGTTTTTGCTCCTTTCTGGCACTATGACACAGAATAATTTAACACTTGGGTATTCACCAGGTAACTCTGAAATCAATTTTACAAAATTGGCAGTATCTCTAGTGGCACTAAATGGTATTGTGGTGTTGGTGACTGGGCAACACCAGTGATGGCTGATACCTAGTAGAATAGCTACATTGATTCTGATTGCAACTGGTACTTTAGCACCATTAGATATACATAATCTGTGCTACACCTTGGGGATGCACGTATCATTGGTGAGGATTGTATGTTATGGGTTTTAAGGTGGTTGTATGAGTGAGGGAGTCTCTTGAAGTGGCAAGTTGTATTGTATTGTAGCATTTGTATGTGTAGCGCACTGAAAAGCTTACCCACATGGACAGCAAGCCATACCACGTAGGTTGTGTGGTTGGAATTGTGTTTTTGATTTTTGTGTGTGATAACAACTGAGGTGCAGTTATAGTGGTATGGGACACAGTGCCTGATGGTGTGATGGGTGATGGGTGAGGGTTTGTGCGCTATAGATCCACAAATTATAACTGGAATAAGGACTCAAACATATCAGTAGCTACGCAGCACCAGCTAAGCCATAAGGGCAACGGGCTGTTAAGTGTGTGTACACTAAAAAAGGAAGGGTTAATAAAAGAAGGCGAAGTAATCTATATGGCATCAAGCGCCAGGCAGAGATGGTGTTTAATGAGTAAAAGGATGCCAAAAGGGCAAGGATTGGAATTGGTGACATGAGCGGTAGTCAAGACAAGGATACTGTTTACAGCTGAACAAATGCACCCAATGAACAAGGAAGGAAGTGGAAGAGCAATCAAGGCTTGCTATCTAAGCAGAAACTATGCAATCTTTAAAAAGCCCAGATCCCAACTATTTCTGCTAAGCCCAAAATTTTGAGCAGGGTTTCGCGGTCCAAACCCCTCTCAAGCTCCTCAAGGCTTCCAGAGGCGGACAAGCACCAGTTGGGCGAACCCTAGTCTGGGTGTGGCTCAGAACCTAGCCAGACTGGCCCCCTGCACATGTGAGAGTGAGGAACAAAGAGCTTGGTCAGTTGTTGCCCTAACAGAGCAAGAGTGAACTTACATGACGTATGATGCCCTGCTGTCCGCACCCTTTCATTTGAGCCAAATATTTTTCTTAGATCTTGGAGACTCTTGCTCTTTCTAGTTTACATTAAGGTGGCATTCCCCTGGCATGCTAGAATATCGTAACAGACAATGTCTACTTTCATTATTCATAGTTAATGACATTTCAGGGTAAAAAAGAGACAATGTGGTGAAAAAGAGACTCCCCCCCCCTGCCCGCTTACCTTATTTCAGCTAGACAGCAGCATGGTACAGATTTGGTAGTTCTCATTTTGTTCAATATTAGCCGAGCTCTATGAAAGGTACTTTGTGTATTACTCAGCCTCACATAATTGCATTGTCTGTTTTCAGCTATCAATCGAGTGCTGCTATAAATAAAGTTCAGCCTTGCTGCCATGCGTATGTGTTTTTGCAGAGACTTGGCATGGAACGATGTTGCAGAAATGAAGGATGATATTTACAGTTGTTGACCTCACACACAAACCTGGTCGCCTGCTAAGATCTATCTGCCTCGCAGTTCTTCACTGTATAGTTAGGGTGTTGCTTCTTTCTCTTAAATTCAGATCAAATGCATACAATATACTGAAGTTGAAAATGCCTCAAAACCTGCTACTTCCATGCATTCAAGGGTGCTTTAGCAACTTCATTAGGATGTGTTAAATTCCATGAGCATGCTCTGTTCAAATATATCAGTCGATTAGATCTTCCCTCCCATATTTCATGCCCCAACCCAAAAAAACCACAGAGAGCCAATAGGCAAGAAACAAATATTTCAGTTAACAGACAAACTGCGAATTGAATCTTACTATTGCAATAAGTATCCTCTCTGAAAAACTGTTCTGGTTCGGTAAGTTAATGACAAAGCCAATAGGTCTAGCTTTGTGTTGACAGTGAACAACATTTCTTTGTTCACCCTGAAAATGTGTTTAGTGTAATGTAGTCTTAGAAACATAGAGTACTGAGAGGCCTTGTTTGCAGCACACACAGAAGGAAGAGCTGCACGCGTCTTCTTAAAAGGGGTACTAAGAGATGTTTTTATGACTTTCATGATGACAACAGTTTATCAAAGTAGTTACGTTAATTCTAGAGTGAAAGTAGAGATAAGGAATAAGCATAGTTTACTTTGTTACTGGAAACCACACGTTCCTTGCAAAGTAACCAGCTTCAAGTAAGGACAGCATTGCATATTCCCTGCAAAGTGTATCATAGTCCTTGCACCTTATGTTTGAATGACCATCCTATGTATGTTTGTGGCATATTAGAATACACAAGTCAGGGCTAATGCCAACATTGCAAAAAGATTACACAATATGGAATACATGCATGTATATACTTATGAGAACACTTAGGACTTTTTTCCTCCTCCCATGCCATCCCGACTCGCACCTGGTAAATAGTAAACCTTCTGGGCGCTGTGCTTTTAGGGAGCACAATTACTGTAGTTTTCCACTTTTCAGACCTTGAAATGGGGAATACATAAAAAAATACTGCATATTTGTCCCTTTTTTTAGTGCTCAAACTCAAAATGTTTTTTTTTTATATAACAGGGGTCTTACGACTGTATGTTTCCAAGAAAGCGGTAGAGTACCACTCTTAAGTGACAGATTAAAAATCTCAAGTTGAGCTGGATAAATTGCATTTTCACCTTTGAACAGTACTGCAAGAGGAGCAGGGTCCAGCGGGGAACTAGATTTGACTGTTTTCATAAGATCTTCAATATCTTCCTTCCTAACATCAGGAAAGACTTATCTCTCCTTCTTGACCATGCGATCCTGAGGGAAACCATTGAAAAAGTCATAATACTCTACTTTCACTACCAAAGTGGCATAGATATTATTAACTTTTTCAAGAAAGTAGTTCACCAGCATATTGTATCGAGATTCAGATGGCAAGTTCAGAGTGCTTCTTGGCAAGTTTCATAAGAGAATTAACTGTTTTAAATAGTTTTTTGGGCGAGTTTGACGCACCGTCAATCTTCGTGCCAAAATGGGTGGCTGGAGCTTCTCCTATAGCATAGTGGTATTTTTTTAGGTCTCGCCTAGCGATGCAGTGCCATGCGTTGCTCGCGTAAGCGAGATCTATTGTTGCCGACTTGCCTGCGAAGGGGGACAGGACATGTGCACGTGTATGGCAAGTCCTGGACAGGAGATGTGCACGCGTATGGTGCGAGCAGGAGTTGTAATAATGCCGCAAACCGTACGCGTGCACATCAGCTGTCTGTGCCGAAGCTTAACAGACAGGAGATGTGCACGTGTACGGCTCGCGGCGTTATCACAACGCCTGCTCGCACCATACGCATGCACATCTCCTGTCCAGGCGCGGTGCGCTTGCATGCACCACTTACCGGCTCTTGAATCCTGCTCCGGCCGCATCATGCGGCATTCACGAAGGCGGGGTGGGCTCCCGCCGGACTTCCTCTACTACTTGCCATTGCGGGGTGGGCTCCCGCCTCGCTTCTCCGGCACGCGTGGGACAAGAGATGTGCACACGTACGTGCATGCGTCGGCGTTTCAGCAGTAACGCACGTATGGCGCACTTTCACTTTCCCTCCCTCCCCCGTCGGCGCCAGATCACCTCACTGCCTGTTACGCGCTTTCCGCCTCACAAGGACCAGAAGGACGGGTTCTTACAGTCAACAGCTACCTGTCATGTTTTTAAACTCTGCTACAAACTGCTCGGAAGCCAGGCTTGTTTGTAGTTGTTGTGGTTTTAAATAGCGCAAACTCGACCGGTATCAGAGCGCTTTAGATGAGCACCACTTGCGTTACAGACGGACACATTCATTTCTACGCACGGACAAATTAAGTGAATTGCCCACGATCACAAGATGCTTGAGCCGCCCGCCAGACTCGAACCTGGCTTCCCATCTTCAAAGTCGGCCGCTCTAGCCGGTAAGCCACACCCTCTGTTTGACTGTTTTTCCATTTTTCACGTATTCCTTCTTTCACCATTTGCTGCTTTGCCCTCTCTTGTTTTGGGAACCTGAGTCAACGTGTGATATTCAAATATACGTCCCTGCCCCCCAAAAAAGACTGCTAGTTTGACCCTACTGCAACTGCCATAGCGAATGAAGCACCGTGGCTCTGTCAAAAGGACAAAGGCAGGGAGTGGCGCTTTCACTCGCACACCTCTTACGCTCACTTGCAGCGAAAGCAATCTGCGTAAACACAGGGGAAGAAAGACATAACCCGCCCTGCCGGATCTTCTAAATATGTCTTTTTATTAGTTTTCTGTTTCTAAGACTACATGCGCATTCATTACCTTGGCCCGCTTTACTCTTTCGTCAATCCCCTACTCCACCTCGTGCATACCACAAACACCCAGGGCGCAACTCAGGGCGTCGAGGCGGATGTGTCGTGCAGAGCAGGTTTCGCTCCCTCGCCTGTCAGCACCTTTGTTTATTGTGCTGAGCACAAAAATCAGTGGTGAAAATGATAGACAGCTATAGGCTGAGTCGAATGGTTGGCGAATGCACGTAGGTGCAACAGATCCCTGTCAAAACTATTCAAACCAACCCCACATCGCAGGCTGGATGTAGAATGAGATCAATTGTCGTGGTCAGGGCTACTGGAATTATGCGGCAGGGGTGAATCAAATTCAGTGACAAGGCTGAATAAATTGTGCGGCAAGAAAAGGCAAACTATGCGGCACAACGTGGCACATTTTTTCATAGTATCACTTCATTATTTTGTATTTTTTTTACACGTGGTAATACTGTCTGGGCAAAGATGTCACCTCGTTAGTACCAGTTTGACAATCAAATACAGAAATAAGCAACTGAGAGTTGATCACTCAGCCTTTGCAAAGGGTCTTCAATGCGTGCAAACACATGTTGCAACGTCTTTCGTAACCTTTGATCCGTTTGAGCTAGAAGCAATTTTTTTGTTAAAATCTGCAGATTATGCAGTAGATGATGTATTATCTGGTAAAAGTAGCAAATCTTTAATTATGCGAAAAAAGCCTCAGTCCTAGAGCGCATCATTCCAGTGGCTCTGGTCATGGCACATGGAAGTCCATCTAGCTATGAACTCAGCTCGATAGCCTGCACCCCACTGGAAAACTGCAGAAGGACAGAATAGTCAGTTTGGCCATTAAGAGCTGGCTGGTCAACAGCCATGCTGCACGCCCTTTTCAACCCATAGGTATGTAGTAAGGTCCCAGGCAGCATTGGTCACTTCACTGAAATAAGGATTGGTTGCCTCTGTGCCTCGATCATGGGGTACCTAGGACAGCACACCCAGCCTTCAACACTTTGTAATAATCACACCCAAAAGAGATGTAGTCTGCACTCATGGGCGGTCGCTCAGTCTCCAAGTTCGGCTGACTGTGTGGATTAAGGATTGTTTACTGTAGGAAAAGAAACAAATAAAGTAGACTTAAGATGGCCAAAAAAACTTGGCTTCCATTCATGATCCAGAGCTGACCCACGTCCCAGCCTAGTATCCTCTGCTATTCAACAAACAAGCATTTGCAATGCAATAGGTCTCTCAATTGCGAGATTTTGAGCTATTGGCATTGTAAATGACAATGCCTTTTATTTTTGTGTTTAAAAACCTGCAATAATAAAAG
The DNA here is from genome assembly GCA_963921515.1 of Calotriton arnoldi. Lineage (NCBI taxonomy): Eukaryota > Metazoa > Chordata > Amphibia > Caudata > Salamandridae > Calotriton > Calotriton arnoldi. The sequence goes on along the minus strand of CAWUFW010000097.1, from coordinate 3,229,797 downwards.
GCATTGTCATTTACAATACCAATAGGTCAAAGTTTCAAAAATGCGAGACCTATTGCATTGCAAATGCTTGTCACTGATTTCTTGTAGCTTAATTTACTAATTGCATCGTCATTTTTCTCTCCGTCCTTTCCATTCTTTTTTAGTTCTACTAATTGCATATTGATGAGGACCTGAGTGACGGTTGTTGGTGGGGAGCCATTTGAAGATCTTCTTGAGCATCTTGAGTGTGTGGAAGCAGGAAACGGAGACTGCGTTCACTTGGCCAGTCATTGTGAGTTGGTTGTTGATTACTTTTCTGAGACTCTTGGTGCAGCTTGCCGGGAAGGGTGAGGGTCCGAGTTCGGCAGGCCACCAGGTGGAGTCTCAGAGCGAGGCGTCTTTGCCTAAGATTACTACTTCAGTCTTGTCTGTGTTGTGCTTGAGGCAGTTGGTTTTCATCTATCTGGCAACTTTGGTAGTGCAGGTGGAAAATTGGTCCGGGTGCGAGTGGGGTCACTGAGTGACGATCCTTGTGGAACTCTGCAGATGAGGTTCAAGGTGTCCGAGATGAAGGGGGCAAAGCTGACTGACTGGGGTAGCCTTTGAGGAAGGAGCGAATTCAGCGAAGTGTGGGACCTTGTATGCCGGCTTTGTGTAGTCATTGGATAACGATGAGGTGGGAGATGGTGTCAAAGGTTGTGGAAAGATCCAGTAGGATGAGGGCTGCAGTGTCGCCTCACGGCGACGAGGAGGGTGCCCTCTGTGCTGTGGATGAGCCTGAATCCAGATTGAGTAGTGTTGAGGTGGTTGTCAGTGAGATGGGTGGCTAGGTGTTTGATTATCATCTCTTCCATGACTTTTACTGGGTAGGAGGGAGATAGGCCGGTAGTTAGCTAGCGTCTTCAAATCTACTGAGGGTTTCTTGAGGAGGGGGTGTAGTGTGACGTGTTTCCAGGCATCCGGAAAGGCGGTGTGATGGTCAGGATTGGCGTGAGGGCTGCACTGATAAAGTCCAGTCCTTTGAAGACATGGTGAGGGCAGGGGTCCGAGGGTGCGTCGAGTGTATAGACTGAATGGTTGTTGCGGTTTCTTGAGTGGCCCTCTGGGTGTTGGTAGGGATGAGGTGTGCAACGGTAGAAGTGTCCGGTTGGGGCTCGAAGGTTTTGTGGATGCTGGTGATCTTGTTGCTGAATAATGACAGCTGGGTGTAGAGGTCCTGAGAGGGAGGTTACGCTTGCTGCCGGAAAGGTGAGGTCTTTCACTTTTGCAAAGATTTCCTTGGCACTGTTGGTGCTGCTTTCAATGCGATTTGGTGATGAATAGGACAGTATTGCATGGACCACATTTCCTCATGAGTGCTTGTAACACTTCTGGATGCAATTTCCATGCGCTGGCATCTTGAAAATGCCTTGATTGCCAATTCGCCGACATATTCTGGCATCCTAGAAGAGATTCTACCATTACTGCTACTTGGCCAGCTCTGAAAGAATCCTCAAGTAATTTCCCCCCAAAATGTTATATGTAGCCTGCTGCTTAAATTTTGTCCATCTTCAACAGTACGCATCATTTCAACTTGTCCTTCACCTAGCGTTTGATTGTGAATGGTCCTTCAAGGCACTCCTGACAATTTATGTGTAAAGCAAATTCTCTTTCTGACCACCTTCTTCCGGTAAACAAGTCTCTGCATTTAGTCCCTCAGCCCAATCTGCTGGCATCCAATTCTATGACTAGTTTCAGCGTCAATCCAGATATCAGTCTGCAGTTTCACACTTCCATGTACTGGAGTTAGCACTGAATTTCTTCTCTGGGCTCTGATGTAAGGGTAAACTTTTTTCTGAATATGTCAGTCCTCTTGTTAGATGTGAGGCTTTCAACCATTGTATAACTCAGTAATGAAGAGGTCCTGGGAATATTGCCTGGATGGAAGACTGTCTTGCTTCGCCTTTCAGATAATACAGAGTTCTACAAATCTCCCACACGGTGGCCCAAACAAGGCGAAACAGGAAACATAAAACACAACAACACCTAGAAAAGGGTTTCACTTTACAAAATGCAAAGACTCTCTTTTAGAATAAGGCTTGGGGTTTTATTTATGCAATGCTCTCTAACAGAAAGGCTTTCCCAGATGCCAAATGAATAACATTCAAATGTATATAAAGATATATACTTATGTGCAAGCAATAATAACCACTTGATAAATGCAACTGTTAAATGCATGGATAATAATATGAAATACAAACAGCAAATAATATGAGATAAAACTCAGGGAAATAATACTGGACGTCCTGCAAGAGATCAGAAAAATATATATACCCTAAATACATCGAGTGATTACTTTGGATGTGTACCTCGACTCACTCACACATCACAAAGAAAACACCTCAAATGATCAAAGCCACTGGCCACACATCACAATGGCAATAATCAAAACTCAACACTTCACCTGGTGCAAACACTGCATCTTAGCCCACTCCAGACCGGGGGATTTAACAGCCGGGGATAAGAACCTCAGCAACCAGGGTTCCGCTGTACCGAAGTAGACGCGTCCGTCCCCATTCGGATTCCAAATTCCGGTTTCGAAGTCAACAACCCTCAGCTTTATAATCTCAAAACACACTAGAAGGTTCAAGAGTCTTTTCCTCTGCGCCAAGGAAACTTACTGGAACTGGCCAGTTTTGTAGCGTGAATCTTTCTGGATTCACTATGCTGTGCATTATTCCGCCATCTTGTGGTTGGGTCCGGAATCGTAGTATTTTCTCTCTTTCTTTTTTTTTTTTTTTTTTTTTCGTGGCTTAGGTGGGTGGCGACGTCCCACCATTTGGTGTCCTTCGTGACGTCGACGCGCTTCCTGCGGAAGCTCCCACCTTTGGTCGCCATCTTCAGATTCTTTTTTCCGCCGTTGGGTCTGGATCGTTGCTGAAGAGTTCCAGAAGTTTGGAAGAGGAATCAAGGAAAATCGAAGAAAAACGACGAAAATCAGTTTTCAACTACACCGGACTACAGGTCAGGTAACCGGGACGATGAGGGAGAAGGTTTACGACCGAGATCTTGACGTTCTACGAAGAATGCGCTCGCAGGGGGCTCCCTGAGCGCGGGTATGGACAAAACACCGTTCAAGTTTTGCACCAACTGCCACCACAAATACGCCCAGAAGGACCAGCATCCAGTCTGCAACCTCTGCTTGCCACTCGACCACAGCAGCGAAGACTGCAACGCGTGCTCGGCGTTTACACCCAAGACCCTCAGAGTGAGGGAGAGGCATAGAAGGGCGAACCACAACATGCAGGGGCAGGGACCACCTCCATCGCTCCGAGACCTGGGCCTCTCCAGCGGAGAGGAGGACAACATCGCCGAAGGACCGGAGGACTGCACGGTCGTCGAGGTCCATAAGAAAACGTCAAAGGAGGGAAGGGAGTCGTCGACCCCTAAACACTCGAGCGACACTCGAAAGGGTGAAGCTAAAGCCCCGAGCGACACTCGTAGAAGTGAAGCTAAGTTCGCGAAGGGAGCATTGCCGCCGAAACACTCGACGAAGGCAATAGCAACCAAGGACAGTCAGCCGAGCGGATCCTTCGAAAACGACTCCCAATCGGCGAGAGCCCTCGAAAAACCCAGGGTGTCGAAGGTTGCCCTCGAAAAGGACACCTCGGCGCCGAGAAAGGAAGGGCAGACATCGTCGTCGACATCGACGGCCCCGAAGAGAGTCGCTCCAACCCTCGACGCCGAACAGGCACACGAGATGGAGAGAAAGAAGAGGAGGCTCGAGGCCGAAATGGCGAGCATCCTGCAGCGGAGGAAGGACTTCGACGACAAGATGAGCCAATACACCATCCCGTCGAAACCCGCGCTCGAGGTCGAAAGAGACGACGAGGACGCCGAACCGCCGAAAACACCCGAACCAGTCGAGGAACAGGGGGACGAAGACTATTATTTCGAGGGAGAAGGCGACGAAGATCTGCAATCCTACCGGGACTCGACGTCCTCGGAGGCACAAGACCTAGAATGGCAAGACCTCGACGCAGAATCGCCGGAAGAGGGGGTAGACACTTACCCTTCGAGGCCCTCGCCGCCAGACGACATTGGGGTCTACAACATGGTCGTCCAAAAGGCTGCACAAACGTATGGAGTGAAAATGGAAGAGGAAAAGCCCAAGGCATGTTTCCTCCTGGAGACTCTACTGCCTCAACAAACCAGGAGCCAATTCCTGCCCATGCTCCCTAGTGTGCTGGATCAAGGAAGAGAGGCCTTTAGGGAACCAGCAGTATGCAAGGCTGTGACTCCAAGAACGGAGAAGAAGTATAAACATTCTTCACAGGACCCTGCATACATACAAGGATCAGTGCCAGCTGACTCCATAATTACAGCAACGGCTAGGAAGAGGGCCAATGTGCCCACTGATGCCGGACCACATCCAGACAAGGAGAGTAGGAGGATGGATCTCACAGGGAGAAAGGTGGATAGAAATGCGGCAATCCATTGGCGCATCGCAAACTCCAACGCCCTGATAAACAGGCACGCATACCAACACTGGGATGAAGTGGGGCAGCTCCTAAAGCATCTACCAGATCAGTACCAACAAAGGGCAGCTCACCTGGTAGAAGAAGGCAAAAGCATGGCGAACACATGCTTGAAATCGGCCTTGGATGCTGCAGAGACGTCCAACAGACTGATGATGATGGGGGTGACCGAGAGGAGACGCGCATGGCTCAGAATTTCTGGATTCAAGCCAGAGGTGCAAAGTAACATCCTGAATACACCCTTTAACAGCGAACAACTGTTTGGCACACCAGTTGACGACAAGTTAACGCAGCTCAAGAAGGACAACGAGACAGCAAGGTCCATGGGAGCGCTGCAGTTCAGAGGGATAAGAAGGGGGACACCCACGAGAAGGCCGGGTGGTAGAGGAGGCAACGTGCCTACCACATCGCACCAAACGTTCCAGCAAGGCTATCAAAGGAACAACCAAGGCCAGCAGCAGCAAGGACAGCAGCAGCAAAACTGGCAGTACCAGCCCCGGGGCCAGTCCTTTCGAGGGCGCGGAAACGGACGAGGATAGACTCTGAGAGGAGGCCAACAGCCCACCTCCAAGTGACTTCACCATCAAGCCAACAACCACCCTAGCAACACCTCCGGGTGGGTGCAAGGACAAAGAGAAAAACAAAAACCTGACGTTCCACAAGAAACAGTCCCTCGAACATACAACACCGGTAGGAGGCAGGATAAAGAACTTCCTCAAGCAGTGGAGGAAGGTCACTACAGACAAATGGATACTAAACATCATACAATACGGATACTGCATAGAGCTTGAAAAACAACCTCCAAACAGAAAACCAAGAAACAAGGCTCACTCAGCAAGGGAACTTTCGCTCTTGCAACTAGAGGCGAAGGAACTGCTCAGCAAGGAGGCGATAGAGGCAGTACCGCACAACCAAAGGAACAAAGGGGTTTACTCAACTTATTTCCTCGTGCCAAAGATGGACGAAACACTAAGACCTATCCTAGATCTGAGATTCTTAAACAAATTCATAAGAACTCAAAGATTCAAGATGACTTCCCTACAGGAGGTAATACCACAAATACAACAAGGGGATTACATGGCAACTATAGATCTGAAGGACGCGTACTTACATATCCCCATCAACCACAGGCACAAACGTCTACTAAGGTTTGTGATCAACCAGACTCACTACCAGTTCACAGTACTGGCATTCGGACTCAAATCCGCACCAAGGGTGTTTACAAAGTGCCTAGCAGCAGTAGCAGCGCACCTATGAAGGCAAGGAATACACGTATATCCCTACCTCGACGACTGGCTCGTAAAGGCAAGCTCCTACAGCCACTGTAAAGAACACATCCAGCAGGTCGTACAAACACTGAGCCAACTGGGTTTCTCAATTCATTGGGAAAAATCGTCAACCGAACCGGAGCAGACAAGATATTCTTAGGGGCCGAGATCAACACCATACAGGCCAAAGTGTTCCCCAGCAGGAAGAGAACATTGGCGATACTGAAGGAAACACGTCCTTACCGCAAGGGGCAAGTTCTGACAGTGAGGACGGTGAGCAAGCTAATGGGAATGATGGCGTCATGCATCCACCTAGTACCAAATATCCGACTACACATGAGACCATTCCAGGAATGGATTCAGCAGCAATGGTCACAGGCAACAGGGAGTTGGGAAGATCTTGTGGTTGTCACACACGCAGTGCATCAGGAAATGGCGTGGTGGAACAAGGAAAACATATCACAGGGGAAGCCATTCACACAACCAACTCCAACAGTGACCATCACAACGGACGCCTCCCAGCTGGGGTGGGGCGCACACATGAACAAGCTCAAGGTGAGGGGTCTATGGTCGCAGCAAGATGCGGTCAGACACATCAACTACCTGGAGCTAAAGACTGTATTCCTAGCCTTAAAAGACTTTCAGAAAGAGCTGTACGGAAACAGGGTGTTGGTCCAAACAGACAACACAACCACCATGTTCTACATCAACAAACAAGGAGGAACATAATCAGTGGCACTATCAGGGCTAGCACAGGAAATATGGAGATGGGCCATTCCACTAAAAATAGACCTACTGGCAATACATCTCCCGGGGAAGGACAATGTGGAAGCAGACCGACTCAGCAGGCAGACGTCGGCATCCCACGAGTGGGAGCTCAATCAACAGGAAATAGAGAAGCTATTCGAAAAATGGGGTACACCGCAAATAGACCTATTTGCAACACACCAGAATGCAAAATGCCAACACTTCGCATCCAGACAACCAGACCATCGGTCACAAGGGAATATGGAGAAGTTGGTCAAAGACATTTGCATACGCTTTTCCCCCGATACCACTGATACACAGGGTACTCAGCAAATGCAGAATCAGCAACATGACACTAATACTGATAGCACCTCAGTGGGCTAGACAATCCTGGTTCTCACAGATAGTGGAAATGGCACAAGAACCATCACACAGGTTCCCAAGAAGAAAGGACCTGTTAACAATGCAGAACGGAAAGGTGCTACACCCAGAACCAGAGAGCCTCAGCCTAGCAGCATGGCTCCTGAAGACCTAGAATTTGCACACCTCAAGCTACCACCAAGTACCATGGCAGTACTCGGGGAGGCAAAGAGACCTTCCACAAGAAAGTGCTACGTAGCAAAGTGGAAAAGGTTCTCCCAATGGTGCATCAAGGAGAATCTACAACGGAAGATCACAAGGGAATCAACGGTACTAAAATACTTAACGCACCTGCTACAAAGCGGATTAAGCTACACATCCCTGAGGGTGCACTTGGCTGCGGTAGTGGCCTACACAAGAGGAGAAACGAGGAAAAGTTTCTTCACCTCTCAAGTTGTGAAAACATTTCTGTAAGGGGCGAAAAGAATCGCACCCCCAAAGAGGATGCCAGCACCAGCATGGAACCTCAACGTAGTGCTAACTCAATTGATGAAGGCACCCTTTGAACCTATTCACAAGACTACACTGCACATGCTCACACTAAAGACAGCCTTCTTAGTGGCTATCACGTCACTACGAAGAGTAAGTGAGTTGCAAGCGCTGACACTCCAAGAGCCCGACTTGCAAATACACAAGGACAGGATTGTAATGAGGACGGACCCACACTTCATTCCAAAGGTGGTGTCTCGGTTCCACATTAATCAAACAATCCAAATACCAAGTTTTTTCCAAAAACCTTCCACACGAACAGAAAGGGCGCTGCACACACTAGACGCCAGAAGGACTGTAATGCACTATATAGAGAGGACAAAGGAGTGCAGGAAAACAAAACAGTTCTTTGTCTCCTTTGCCAGCAGTCTTCTGGGACGACCAGTCACCAAGAATACGATTGCACGATGGATTGCGCAGACAATTCAACTCTGCCACAAGCAGGCAGGACAACAGTTACAAGGAGCAGCTTAAGCTCACTCAACAAGGAAGAAAGGAGCAACAATTGCGTTTCTAGCGAACACACCTATCTGAGACATTTGCCAAGCTGCAACATGGTCTTCAGTGCATACGTTCACTAAGCACTACTGTGTGGATATTCAAATGAACAAGGAAGCGCAAGTGGGACAGAAGGTCTTACAACACATTTTCAGTAACCAATGCTCATCTTCCACCCAGCCACCGCAATAAGGACAAAACCGCTACTAAGTCTATGCACAGCATAGTGAATCCAGAAAGATTCACGCTGCAAAACGTATAGTTTCTTACCTGTTGGTGTAGTTATGCAGCTTGAAGACTTTCTGGATTCACTAGCGATCCCACCCTCCTCCGCCAGAAAGATGAGACATGAGGACAAAGGAGGCTAAAATTGCATACATAGCTAAAGGGATCAAGCAAAGCGAATGACAAAAGGAGAAAAAAAAAAAGAATCCGAAGATGGCGACCAAAGGTGGGAGCTTCCGCAGGAAGCGCGTCGACGTCACGAAGGACCCCAAATGGTGGGACTCGCCGCCCACCTGGGCCACGAAAAAAAAAAGAAAAAAGAAAGAGAGAAAATACTACGATTCCGGACCCAACCACAAGAGGGCGGAATAATGCACAGCATAGTGAATCCAGAAAGTCTTCAAGCTGCAAAACTACACCGACAGGTAAGAAACTATACATTTCCAGGCAAGGATTCCACGGCAACAAGGAGTTCCCACGTTCCCTCTACATTCTCACATGTTCCAGCCTTTATCTTTACAAAGCTTACGAAAGCCTTCCAGGGTACATTAAACAATCTCTCACAAAACAATCCTTGAACGTGATTAACCCAAGCAACTTGCAAACACTCTGTGGGCCTGTCTGTGTGAGCAGAAAAGCTCAAGCAAGGCAGAGTCAGAATTCAGGATGACATGAGGCCATGTCAAAGCCAATAGTAAGAAATTCATAATACTTGCCAATGTACAACACAATGCACATTTGTGCACCACTGCCTATAGCATCACATACTTCATCTCTCAATGTACAACACAGTGCACATTTGTGCACCAGTGCTCATACCACTGCACTTCGAGACCAAACAGTGTTCTCTCTCTCTCTCTCTCTCTCTCTCTCTCTCTCTCTCTCTCTCTCTCTCTCTCTCTCTCTCTCTCTCTCTCTCTCCTCTCTCTCCTCTCTCTCTCTCTCTCTCTCTCTCTCTCTCTCTCTCTCTCTCTCTCTCTCTCTCTCTCTCCTACTGTGACAGCTCCCACTTCAAAACTACGAGAGGAAATCTTCAAGAGAAACAAGGCATATGCAGGACGTCGTACATTCTGGCTAGGGTAAAGTAAAACACCAAAGTCAATTAAAATGATGGTAGTCAAAGGTCATCACGTGGTGTCAGACCACAAGAGTGCCTTTAGCACTATATTCCACCCCATGACCTTTGACTATCTTAACATACATATATCAAATAATGAACTACTTAACTGAAAGCACAAATATAATTGAAGCACACACTAAAACAGTGAAATCATAAAAGCATGTAACAATCATTTTAAAAAGCTCATGCATATCTGAATACTCAGCAACAGGAATAAATGTATGATGGATACACAAAATAAATGCACAAATAGAATCAAGCATATGAACTCATTAATGCTCCTAATGTCACAAATGGCTAATTCTACTATTGAAGCAGCCAAACGTATATATTTTATGCTTAAAAATAAAGGCAACGTCATCATCTTTAAACAGAAAAGCATCTTCTGTCATTTCAATTTCACAATATATATATTTTTTCTTGTTCTTTTTCAAACTGAACATTGTTTCCGGTAACATTTTAGATTGAATGAAAATATCCTCCTGTGTGAAAAGTCAACACTCTTTCTTTGAAATTATTTAAACATTTTACTTCATGTTCATAACATCAGTTAATGATCACTAGCTTGGTAAGTTCGTCTGGTTTGTTCACCCAAAGGATGTCTGCTTGCATCGTCCGGTGATCACTCCAGGGTTGGGGGGGGGGCGGGGGGAGGGTCCCACACCCTCACAGGCCCACTCAAAGGCACCCACACTCAGGACTGGGACATCAGGTACACCAACAAGTCTCAGCATGATCTGGAAAAAAACCAAGCATCACTCTTCTTGCAAAAAATATTTTTCAAAAAGCACACGTTCTCCTTTTTTCTGTTTTGGGTCTGATGGCACAATATTATCATTCCTGTCTGCACGGTTCTCTGCGCGCTCTGGGGAATTATCTGAGAATTCTACCCACACAATTGCCTCTGAATTCTTGGTATTGGAGTGAAACTCTCCTTGCTCAGTAAAAAGGGCTGGGGCAGTCCCCTTCCTGACTATTTCTTCACACTGCTGAATACGTGCACCCTTGATCACTTGGCATGAGCCCAAGACAATTCATTTGCCCTACCTGCTCTAGTAACTTTCCTTTCTTCAACTGGCCCATCACCTTCTGTGGGACTGGTCTGCTCTGTGCATACTGACACATAGGAATCACAGTTCTAAGTAAGTCTAGGGGGATAGGCATCCCTTCATTCTCTGCCCACCTGTTGATATGGTCTTTCTCTCCTAGGTGCTCGCACTTAGTCATGCCCACCAAATCAGAATCGTGTGTCACCACCTCTGTCTCCAAGATTTTAACCTTTTCATCTGTAAGGGAATTAAAGGTTCTGTCTAGTGAATGTGCAGGACAATGAGCATCTACATGATACACAGTAGCTGCGATTTGCAGTAAAATCTGCCACTTCACTGGGGAATCCTGTGTCCCAGGCACTTCAAACACCACCCTTGGACTTTCTACTGGGACCAGCACCAACTGTTCATGCAAAACTGCAGTTTCTGTCTGTATGTTACATTTGATCACATTTGCTTCTTGTGCATTACCTGTTCTGTATAACTCCAGTAAAGGCATCAGTCATTGCATTTGAGAAAATTCAAAAGTCAAAATCACATTGGCTTATTGTCATCTGCCCAGTGTCTGTCAGTGTGCAAAAACACAAAAGCATCTGTATCTGCCCTGTGTCTGTCAAAGCAGAACTCCAAAGCAACTGTATGTGCCCTGTATCTATCAGTGCACAAGTCAAAATCAACTGTCTGCCCTGTATCTGTCAGAGCACAAGAACACATACACAATTGTGTCTGCATAATGTCTGTCAGAGCACAAGTCAAAATCAACAGTGTCTGCCCTGTATCTAGCAGAGCACAAAAACACGCACACAACTGTGTCTGCCCTGTATCTATTAGTTATTAGCAAGTAAGTGTGCCTACAAGGGATTTACTAAACCATGCTTTAGTAAGCATTCATTCTGCATTCACTGTTGGCAAGCTCTATCCAGTAGCTCACATTTTAATCATTTTGAAATTAAATTCACTTATTTAAATGAATCTAAAGCAAGAAATCTAACACGGGTGTATATATTTCAAAAGAATAAATTTATATTGAGAAGATATTTCAAAGGGTACAAAACGGTAAAAAGATTTTCATAAAATAGCACAACGCAACCGGGAGTTTCAAATGTTTTGATGTTACAAACACCTCATTGTTGCAATTTCGAACACCACCTTCAAACAATAACAGGAAAATATGACCGATTAAACAGACAACATATCCTTAAATCAAATGATTTAAAACGAAAGTAGGCGTGGTTGTCGACGTTTCGTTCTATGTAGTGTAAACATCAGCTAGACCATCTTCAGGACGTTTTAGAATCAAGTGATGAATGACCCCTATACAAAAACGGAATGAACCAACAATTACCGTATGATTATTAAAGTTGAACCAAAGAATAAAGGAAGAATTACACCCGTGTAGAAAAAAGAAAAATGTGCAACCATGACATATCCACCTCAGGATACATCAAAGTAAATGGAAAGGAAAAGACTCATCCCATCTCCAAAAGATTATTAACCAAAGAAGTAAACTCAAAAAGTGAAAAAGAAGAAATAAACGTGCTAGTGTTTAAAACTTACTTAGGGATTTGCACGGACAATATATAATTATAGTTGTGTCTTCTGAAATCAGGAGAAACGGTTGCTCAATGGCAACCCACGCATACCAGCAATTAATGCTGAAATGAGATAATAAAACTGTGTAATAGCTTTCGATGTAATGCGACACAGTCAAATAGGTTTCAGGGTCGACTGATCGTGGACAAATCTATGTATAAGAAAATCTACTCAAGTAATTGGCCAAGGGTCAAACCCCTTTCCATTCCTCAGAGGTAAAACCATAACACACTATATTTCGTCTGCATATGTGACGTTGCCTTGGCTGCTTCTCTAAAGGGTCTAAACAGATGCTTACAAGAAAAGCTCAATGTAGAACCCTAACTCGATATTAAGGCGACACTACATTAAATGTGCCACTTCAGTATGTTGTTTCTACATCTCCTATTCCTATTTTAATGGGATACACATACCTGGAGCTATCTGTTTCAAGTCAAAGCCACTTTTGTGATCATCTGTTGTGCGCATTCATAGGAAATAGAAGGCCACGATCAAATAATAGGTAAAACTCAGCCCATCGTTAATATGTTAACACCACACATTTTACATAGACTATAGTTACATGTGCAGAAATGGCACTGATCAGTATTAAAGTTGAAAGCGGTTATTGCATGTTAAAAGTGGTAGTGCACAAGATGACATTCATGCGAGGTGGCAATTACCAAAGCCACACAAAGTTTGAAATCCTTACCAGATAAATCTAAAAGTTGCGACCCTCCCGGTGTTATCCTGAAGCCCTTTTATGACAGAATCGCATCAGTCTGAAAATCAAAGGGATCCGGTTTAAACTCCCAATGTTAATCTGCGAACAGCAGATGAGGAACGAAAAGCAATTGTCAGAGAGGCAGTTTTTACCTAAATTCTGACGAGGCCCGGCTTCCACAACGTACCGCTGACTCTGCGGTGTACCTGCACTCATTTTATGTTCTTGTGCTTCCGGGTCACAAGATAGTTGGATAGAGACGACGGACTCACTAGCGTTTGTTCCTACACTGAGTTTGCTAACGCGGCCATCTTGGAATTCCGGCAAAATACGTAAAATAGTCACAGTGACAACAGTCTGTCATTTAGTTTGGACAGCTGTACAAAATAGGTATTTGGAAAAAAGGGGGGAGGCTGGAGCAAGGAGTATAGATTCATCGCAGCTCCGCTCCATATATATAACGGGCTCTCATTGAAAGAGTGTAAAAAAGAATTACACGCCTTGGAGGAGCCTCTACATAACTTATGGGATTCAATTTTAATCCTTCTAAAAGAGACCATGTTGAATCTAATAAAGGAAATCCTTTGCTTATTCTTGAGCCTCATGGAGGATGATCCTGTATTTTCTAAACGGGGTTGCTATTATCGAGCACGTATAATGGTAGCAAGGAGGCAGTCTTAACACAAGATCCATAGAAAAACTCCCACTTTCGTGAGGGAAAGAAAGGAAGAATAGTGCTTTCCCAGTCTTATAGAATATGGAAGATAGTGGTAACATGAAAAGATATAAATGTGCAAACATGACATTCTGCAACCTCATGTCAACATGTATTTCATAAGTAACTGGAATGAACATTTATATGAGATAAATACATCTGTACAGACAGTATCTTCAGTCAACCTGGACATACATGATGTTCTAAAAAAACAAACGAGTAAAGACATAGAAACAGATGTTTTTACATTTTAACATATCACATAGGTGGTTCATACCTATATTCAGACAGAGAAATGCAGAGTAGTGCAAAAACTAGTGTTTGTCATGACAAAAAGTTATACATTGCTCCCTATACATCATTAGTGGATAATACATACTCAAAATATTACCCAAAGTTAAAGGACGCAGGTCAGAGTATGCCACTCTGTTGCTGAATTTAAGCCTTTAGTTATGTTATCTGTGCGACAAATCCACCTGCTTTCTTTCAGAGTGAGAACCTGATCAACGTTTGATTGTCTTTTGGATGGTTTCACCACTTCAACCACCCACCAGGACATGTCTTTTTCCGAATGTTTCAATTTTGTATAATGTTCCACCAGAGAGGTATTCTCTACCCTGCAACGAATACGTCATTGGTGTTGCAGAAGACGTTTTTTAACAACCTGCGTTGTCTTGCCTATATAGTGTAGACCGCATGGACATTTAATGCAATACACCACATTGTTTGTTTTGCAGTTCGAAAATTGTTTAAGCGAGACCTTGATGCCATTAATCGCAAGTGTCTTAGTTGGTTGTGTAGTGCCACAGGCTGTGCACATATTGCACTTATAGTGACCCACTAGTGGTATTAGTTGTTTCATTCTGTCCACTGTGTTGATATTAGTGTTTTCGTATGCATGTACTAAACGGTCTTTTAAATTTGATCCCCTCTTAAAGGAGAACATAGATTTGTTTTTCAGCTCTGGCAAACCTTTAAAAAGTGACCAGTGTTTGTTTGTTATTTTTTTAAAGTTATTGGAATGAGTCCCAAAAGTCGATACACATACCAACTGTGGTTGGTTGGATCGTTCTCTGACCTCCAATAGTGCCTCACGATTGTTATACCAGGCACGTTTAAGTGATCTTTTCAGTAACTTAGCTGGATAATCACGTGCTTTCAGTGTTTCTTTTAGTTTTTTAGCCTCAATGAAGTAATCCTCTTTGTGTGTGCAGTTCCTGCGGAGACGCAAAAACTGCCCAAATGGCAGTCCGTCTTTCAAGGCTTGCGGGTGATGGCTATTATACTGTAGCAGAGTGTTTCTAGCTGTGGGCTTAGTATAGAGCGTGGTATATAGACAATTGTTAGTATCCACTTTGATGGTGATATCAAGAAAGTTCATACTGTTTGGGTCAGATTCAATCGTAAATCTCAAATGCGGATTTCCAGAATTGAGCCATTCATGAAAAACAGGAAGTTGGTTTTTGCTGCCTCGCCAGATAAGAAACACATCATCTATATATCTCAACCAACGAATGATGTTGGATGAGAAGGGATTTGATACATCATTGATACATTGGTTCTCTTCCAGGGGATCCTCATAAATAGTCATAAGCACTGAATATTCCCGCCCACGTGCGGGGACCCGGAAATATAAAAATTATATATGGAAATCACATATATACAGCTCTACATATATGCATATACATATATAATTTTTTCTCATACCAATGCAGCTCTCAATAGGAGGCTAAACAATGTAATTACACACATAAAAAACTACATTTGCCAATATATAAAAACACCAGAGGACAATTAGTACTTGAACTCTGTTTTTTAATGAGCAAAATACTCATAAAGAGTAAAACTGCAAATTAAGTAGACATTGTTAGCCTACAGGCTGCATTGCAAACCAATAGCATAGAAAATGAAAAATTTTCAACAAAAACTGGCACCGTGCCTTTAAGGCAGCCATGACCCCTAGCTTCCCATCATGCCTCAGGGGTGACAGTTAGGTCAGTTGTTCTTTCCGGCTCCTTCAGTCAGGACCCTGGATTTTCAGCTCTTGCTTTTTTGACTTTCTGTCAAAAAATATCTGTAAAAATCTAGTTTTTCTACTTTCACTCGACGTCTTTTGGTCCTAGAGTGCAAGTAACACCTTTTTGTGTTACAGAAAAGGTTTATTTTTGGATAAAATGCCTTCTTTATTCGATCCTTGCCCGTCCTGTGGCAAGAAGAAGGCCAGAACAGATACACATCCTGTGTGTATTCTCTGCCTCCCCGAGTCCCACTCTTCTGACAACTGCCAGCATTGTAAGAAGTTATCAAGAAGGACTATCAAGGAGAGGGACAGGATTCGTCTCCATGGCCTCTCTGAAAGAGGTAGGTCTCCTGTGAGGCAGAAGAAGAAGAGAACTCGACGTCGAGAGGAAAAGTCCCGACCTGTTCTCCGTCGGGATCGACGACGAAGAAATCGGCGACGAAGAAATCGGCGTTGAAGACTTCGGTGATGCCGGCGCATCATCATTCGACAACGAAATCTTCGTCGACGAAGGTAACAGGTCCTCCGTTGACGCTCAACCAGGCGGCGCTCAACGCCGAGAGACAGGTCTCCGTCGGCGCCGGCTGGGCGTTCGACGCCGAGGCAGATCGCTCCGTCGTCGCAGGTGCGATCGACGTCGAGGCACAGCGCTCCGTCGTCGCCTCATCATCGGCGATCGACGTCGAGGCGCATCTCTCCGTCGTCGCCTCTTCATCGGCGATCGACGTCGAGGCACAGATCTCCGCCGGGATCAAGGCAACGATCTTCGGCGTCGAGACACAGGACACCTCCTTCGGCGTCGAAGCAGACTCCAATCCATCATTCCACGCCGTCGAGACGGACGACACCGCCGAGTGGATCTTCGGCGTCGAGACCAAGACCTCCGTCGCCGGCAGTCCAACGCCGGTCGACGTCGAGACAGCAATCTCCTGAGAGGGTGCAAGGAATGTCGAAGCATGACACTGCATCAGTGTTGGAGAGACGTTCGACGTCGAGAAGTCCACCTTCTAAGAGAAGAAAGCCAACGTCGAGACATACGTCTCCGTTGAGAGGGCAGTCGACGCATAGACGCTCCAGATCAACGTCAAAGCGCCCTTCTGGAGACGCCTCACCTCCAGTGAGCCTGTCTTCTTCACCTTCAGGTTCGCCCAGTTCTCACCGAGGGTCAACGTCCAGATCCCCGGAGGTGGTGATCTCGACGTCCAGCAGTCCAGGGTCAGGGGGTCACCAAGATTCCCCAACAAGGCATGAAGAGGTGAGCTTCACTCCTCCTGCTCAGTCTCCAAAGGGAAGAGAGAGACGCAGATCACCTTCCATCCATTTATCACCACGATGGTACAGGCCTTTACATCACTGGGCTACTGACAAGAATTACTCGAGCCCCCAGAACAGATCACCGTTGGCTCGTTTAACTCAGGATAAAGAGCGATCTCCTTCAAGAGTCAGAGCTCGCAGCCGCACCTCTGTACACTCACACAGGAGGAGGTCTAGATCAAGAAGCAGGAGGAGAGCACACAGATCGCCTACTCCGTCCTCTTCTTCCACTCATACATCCCATAGAGACTATTCGCCGACTTTGACTGACAGTCCACCGTCGAGGGTCTCTCCGGTGGACGACATCTACACTTTTCAGGACATTCTTGGCAGAGGAGCTTTAAAACTGGGTATCCCTATGCCAACTCGTCAAAGCAAGTCCTCTGTGATTTTTGAGACTCTACACCAAAGAGCAGCAGCTAAACCTCTGCTTCCCTTGGTACCAGGCATCATAGAGCCAGTGATGGATATCTTTCTCACACCAGCGAGTGTTAAGATCGCTCCAGCGAGGATCTTAAACTTAAAAAAGTACCGTTCACCAGAGGACGACCCACTCTTCCTCAGGGCTGATCCTCCTCCGGATTCAGTCATAATTGCTGCGGCAAAGAAGACTCATGCGGTGACATCCTCCTCCACTGTCCCACCAGACAAGGAGAGCAAGACGCAGGATTCCTGGGGAAGGAAGGTTTGTGGCACTTCGGCCTCCATCTTGAAGGTCTCCAATGCAGCGGCACTCCTGGGCCGCTACGACAGATCTCTGTGGGACTCACTACAGAGATTCACTGAAAGGTTGCCACAGGAAGACCGTAAAGATTTTGAGGAAATCCTAACAGAGGCCAGTCAGGTGTCTAACCAGGTCATCAGTGCTGCGGCGGATGGAGCTACCCTTTCGGCACATGCATATGCTCATGGGGTATGCGCAAGAAGAACATCATGGCTACGTCTTACAGCGCTCAAGCCAGAAGCGCAGTCACACATCCTCAATCTTCCGTTCTCTGGTTCCTCTTTGTTTGGGTCTCACACGGATGAAGAGATGACACGGATGAAAACGGAACTGGACACGCTTAAAGCGGTGGGCCTGGAGAAAAGAAAGGAATTCCGTAAGAGATTCCGTCCTTACAATAGACGATCCTCCCAACAGAGGGTTCAAACCCCTCATTGGCAGCAAAATCAGGATCAGCAAGGCCAACAAAAAACGCAGTATCGGGCAGACGTTCCTCCAGAGGAGGAAGAAACCAGCATCAAGGCAACAACTCCGCCAAGACGCAGTCAAACAATGAGTACTCACTTCCCCTGTCGCCGTTCACCACTCCAGTGGGGGAAGTATCGCAAATCATCTCGAAGAGTGGCGAGCTATCACAAAAGATCGGTGGGTGCTAGCCACGCTGCGGAATGGGTACTCTCTACGTTTTCAACATCGTCCGCCATCAATCCCTCCAGTTCCCCCATCGTATCACCAGTTAAAACTCTTGCAGAAAGAGGTTGCCACCCTTCTCAGAAAGTCAGCCATCGAGAGGGTGCCAGTATCTCAAAGAGGGAAAGGGGTTTACTCCAGATATTTTTGGTGAAGAAAAAGGCCAAAAAGCAGAGTACAGACCCATTCTGGACTTGCGGTCACTCAACCTATCCATCAAAAAGGAAAAGTTTCGCATGTTGGCTCTCCATCAAATATATCCACATCTCAGACAGGGGGATTGGATGTGTTCGCTGGATCTGCAAGATGCATACTTTCACGTCCCGATCAATCAGTATCACAGACAGTACTTGCGATTCCTGGTGGGATCCGCTCATTACCAGTTCAAGGTTCTACCCTTCGGGTTGAAGTCAGCCCCCAGAGTGTTCACGAAGTGCATGGCGGTGGTGACAGCCGCACAGCGCCGCAGGGGCCTCTTCATTTACCCGTACTTGGACGACTGGCTGTTGAAAGTCCCTTCCCCAGACAGTGTGAGGAGTCATTTCTTGAGCTGTCTCGAGCTGTGTCACCGGCTGGGACTGCATGTGAATTTCGCCAAATCAACTTCACAGCCAACGCAGAAAATACATTTCTTAGGAGCTCTGCTAGACTCCACGGTAGGAAAAGTGTTTCCTTCGGAGGAGAGACAGTGTTCCCTCATACAGAAATGCCAGCTGGTTCTGCGCAACAGAAAACTGCCTGTACGTCGGATTGCCTCCCTGCTAGGGTCGATGGCATCCTGCATCTTCCTGGTTCCCAATGCCAGACTACAAATGCGTCCTCTTCAGCAGGATCTGGAGGACAAGTGGGACCAGCAGACAGCTCGCTGGGACGAAAAAATAAGTCCATCAAACGCGGCTCGAGCTTCCATACCTTGGTGGATGAGAAAACGAAATATGCAAGTCGGAATTCCTTTCCATCAACCTCCGCCTGCTCAGACACTCATCACGGACGCCTCGCTGCAGGGTTGGGGGCCCACATGGGTCCTCTCCAGACTCAAGGACTGTGGTCTCCAAAAGAGCGATCCTATCACATCAACATGCTAGAGCTGAGAGCAGTTCACCTAGCCCTCAAAGCTTTCCTCCCTCGATTCAGGCAACCTCAGTGTTAGTACAGACGGACAACACCACCACCATGTACTACCTGAACAAACAGGGGGAACTCGCTCACGCACACTTTCCCTGGAGGCTCAAACACTCTGGCATTGGCTCCTGGCTCGGAATCTGGCAGTCACAGCAGTCCACCTGCCAGGAGAACAGAATGTGAGAGCGGATGCGCTCAGCCGTCACTTCAAAGACAGAGAAGACTGGGTACTCAACGACGAGGTCGTCGAAGACATCTTCCAGGCATGGGGTCGTCCCACCATCGACCTCTTCGCGAACGACGAAACTACCAAATGCCGAGACTACGCCTCACGGTTCTACCGACCAGGATCGAAAGGGAATGCCCTTTTGATAGACTGGTCAGGGGCATTTGTGTACGCCTTTCCACCTCTTCCGCTGATCCCGAAGGTGGTGACCAAGCTGTCCCATTCGTGCACGAGGATGATACTAATTGCCCCGGACTGGCCGAGACAATGGTGGTACCCGGACCTTCTGCACCTATCAGAGTGCCCTCACAAGAAACTGCCGTGCAGACCGGACCTGCTGTCCAAGATGAACGGGAGGATTCATCACCCCAACCTTCCCTCACTGAACTTGGCAGCATGGCTCCTGAGGTCCTCCAGTATGGCCACTTAAACTACCACAGGACTGCATGTCCATCTTGAAGGAAGCAAGAAGACCGTCCACGAGGCATTCGTATGCATGCAAGTGGAAACGGTTTTACATGTGGTGTATGCAGAACAATTGTAACCCAATCAAGGGTCAGGAAGAGGTCATCCTTCCTTACCTACTTTATCTGGCGAAAGCAGGTTTGAAGTTTTCTTCCATTAAGATGCATTTAGCAGCTATAACTGCATATAGACGTTCACCTTCCCAACCTTCCTTCTTCCAGTTACAGGCTGTTAAGGATTTTTTGCAGGGTTTAAAGAAGGTCTACCCTCCGGTACGGCCTCCTTCACCATCCTGGGAGCTAAACCTGGTGCTATCAAAATTGATGGGTCCGCCTTTTGAACCCATACATAAAGCAACCTTACAACATCTTTCTTGGAAGGCGGCTTTCTTGGTAGCGATCACGTCAGCTCGCAGAGTGAGTAAAATACAGGCTCTCTGCTCTAAGGAACCTTATACAGTCTTCCATCTTAACAGGGTTGTGTTGAGGACGCACCCCTCTTTCCTTCCAAAGGTGGTGTCAGATTTTCATGTGAATCAGACCATCTCTCTACCCACCTTTTTTTCCCAATCCCTCCACTCCAGCTGAGAGGGCTTTGCATTCTCTGGACCTCAAAAGGGTTTTAAAATTCTATCTGGATCGGTCCAAGTCTATAAGAAAATCTGATCAACTTTTTGTTAACTATGGGTCGATCAGATCTGGGTTCGCAGCTTAAAAGCGCTCCATCTCTAGATGGATAGTTTCATGTATCAAGCTTGCTTATCAATTAGCGCAGAAGCCCCTGGGGTTTACTCCCAGAGCGCATTCTACTAGAGGAAAGGCGGCTACTACTGCTTTTCTTCATAATGTGCCCATGTCTGAAATCTGTAAGGCGGCAACTTGGAGGTCCGTTCATACATTTACGAGGCACTACTGTCTGGAATCAGACACCAGAGCAGACACCCAAGTAGGCCAGGCCTCCTTGCGGAATCTGTTCAACAGCTGATTTCGGCTGTTATGTTTTTTGTTGGGTCACTTTACTCTCATTTACCTGCAGGTGGTTGATGGGCTTGCTATTCTATTCAGTGCTTATGACTATTGATGAGGATCCCCTGGAAGAGAAGGATAAGTTACTTACCTGTAATCCTAGTTCTCTTCCAGGGGTATCCTCATCAAAGTCATAAGCAACCCACCCGCCTCCCCAGGTAAATGAGGGATTTCTAAAGTGTTAAAGGATATCTTTGTGCCCTGACCTTCAGGGTTATGCAAAGAACAACTGACCTAACTGTCACCCCTGAGAGTCATGATGGGAAGCTAGGGGTCATGGCTGCCTTAAAGGCACGGTGCCAGTTTTTGTTGAAAATGTTTTCATTTTCTATGCTATTGGTTTGCAATGCAGCCTGTAGGCGAACAATGTCTACTTAATTTGCAGTTTTACTCTTTATGAGTATTTTGCTAATTAAAAAACAGAGTTCAAGTACTAATTGTCCTCTGGTGTTTTTATATATTGGCAAATGTAGTTTTTTATGTGTGTAATTACATTGTTTAGCCTCCTATTGAGAGCTGCATTGGTATGAGAAAAAATGATATATGTATATGCATATATGTAGAGCTGTATATATGTGATTTCCATATATAATTTTTATATTTCCGGGGTCCCCGCACGTGGGCGGGAATATTCAGTGCTTATGACTTTGATGAGGATACCCCTGGAAGAGAACTAGGATTACAGGTAAGTAACTTATCCTTTTCGAAAGTTGAGACATAGATGTTTGCTATATCTGGGGCATAGACCACGCCCATGGCTACACCTTTCAATTGATGATAGGTGTTTTCGAAAAGGAAGACATTTTCACATAGTGAGATTCTGATACATTCAATGATGAACACCGTAGGGACATTATGTGGCCTTGGTCTAGCCTCTAGTAATCCATCTACAATCATTAGAATTTCATTCTGAGGGATGTTAGTATATAAACTTTCTATATCCATGGAGACCAATAACTCGTGGACAGGGTCAAATGGATGGTTCTCCACAATATTAATCACAGCCAAGGTGTCCCTGATGTATGATGATTGCTCCACAGCAAAAGGGCGAATAAAAAAGTCTGCATATTGTGCCAGGGGCTTCAAAATTGAATTGCAACCCGAAACTATAGGTCGTCCGGGGGGGTGCTGCTACATCTTTAGGCACCTTTGGCAAAATATAAATTGCTGGTACAGTGGGTGATTTATTTATGAGAAAGGCAGCCTCCTTCTCACTCAGCCAACCGCCGCCAAACCCTTCACGGCTCAAGTTAGAAATAATATTTGCCAGTCTGTTAGTAAGGTTGCTAACTAGTTTTTTGTAATGTTCCTGGACAGAAAGTTGTTTCAATACTTCCAATCTATATGCTTCTTTATCCCATAGGACTATACCCCCGGTTTTATTTTGATTTCAGGGAGGGTTTGTAGATGTTGTAGCGCTTTTTGCTCATTCCTAGAAAGGTTGAATTTGACATGCATTTTCTCCTTAAATAGATTATCTATTTCAGTTAAGATTGCATTTTCAAAGGTGACTATTTCTTTCGCAACCATTGCATTTGTTGGAAAGAAAGTGGATGGATTGCGTAGGCGCGTGATGTCATTAGAGGATATGGACACGTTAGGCGCAAAGAGGTTTTTAAGTCTGATTGAACGGAAGAATCTGTATAGTTCTCGTTTTGTTTGAAATAGATCATTTCTACAAGTTGGAACAAAAGAAAGGCCAGCAGACAGGACAGTGATTTCTGAATCTGATAGTGTATGTTTTGACAGATTAAAAATAGGGATGGCTTGAGGAGGAACTACCATTCGTAATACTGGTTCCTCGTCTGTCTGAACCCCGGTGTATACTGGTTGCGGTACCATCCTCATTTCGCTGCTCTTTGTCTCCTGGGGGGGGCGAGCCCCTCCGTTCCTGTCCTAATAAAGCCTGACGAGATGTCGAGGGCTGTTGTTCGTATTGCTGGCGGTATGGCGTATCAGAGGTTTGGTCACTACCTGTGTCTGAGTTGGTGTCTGAGAATGTGGTCCTCTTACGAGATGATTGATTGGGACCCTGGGGAAGATAAAAGTCTTTATTGAGATATGGATATGTCCTTTCCTTGCTGTATCTTTTAATATCTTTTTGTAGTTTCTCTGTTTTCTTATGTGCGTTGAACTCTTCAAATTCTTTTATTGTTTGAGAAACTTTATCAAGGAGAAACTTACTGTTCGTAATACTAGAATCTGTAAGTTCTCTATTTCTTTCGTGAGTAGTTTAATACGTTTCAACGATGTCTCGATGCTTAACACCATCCACGTACGTGAACACTTATTTGCCGAATAGCTAAACCCGGTTTTGAAATCCTCATCCTCAGTAAAAATTATTGGTATAGTTCTAATCTGTAACACTGTAGGGATTATGTTAGCATTGAGACAGTCAGTTAGGAATTTTGCATGTAATTCCGTCCAAACTAGTTTCTTCCTTAACATTTCTAATTGGTTGAGGTCTGATTCATCTGGTAACTGTGTTATAGGGCCTCTATTCCCTAAAAGGGATGGGCCACCTGCTATTTGTAAAATATATTCATCGGTATATGAAAGTCTCTGGGCCTCCGACATAGATATGACGAGGATAACACTTGATGGTAGTGAAATTCACTGTAGAAAACCACTTCAAATAAAGTGACCCACAACAGACAGTTGTCTGTGCAAAATTAGTGTAAGAAAGAGTGAGGAACCCAATATACCCCACAAAAGTGGTAGTGCAAATCAAAAAGTTGCAACCCTCCCGGTGTTATCCTGAAGCCCTTTTATGACCGAATCGCATCAGTCTGAAAATCAAAGGGATGCGGTTTAAAATCCCAATGTTAATCTGCGAACAGCAGATGGGGAACGAAAAGCAATTGTCAGAGAGGTAGTTCTGAAGATGGTCTAGCTGATCTTTACACTACATAGACCGAAACGTCGAGAACCACACCTACTTTCGTTTTAAATCATTTGATTTAAGGATATGTTGTCTGTTTAATCGGTCACATTTTCCTGTTATTGTTTGAAGGAGGTGTTCGCAATTGCAACAATGAGGTGTTTGTAACAACAAAACATTTGAAACTCCCGGTTGCGTTGTGCTATTTTATGAAAATCTTTTTACCATTTTGTACCGTTTGAAATATCTTCTCAATATAAATGTATTCTTTTGAAATATATACACCGTGTTAGATTTCTTGCTATAGATTCATTTAAATTGAAATAAGTGAATTTGATTTCAAAATGATTAAAATGTGAGCTACTGGATAGAGCTTGCCAACATTGAATGCAGAATGAATGCTTACTAAAGCATGGTTTAGTAAATCCCTTGTAGGCACACTTACTTGCTAATATTTAGATTACCCAAGTCTCCAAGGGTATATTGGGTTCCCCACTCTTTCTTACACTGTATCTATTAGAGCACAAGTCAAAATCAACTGTGTTTGCCCTGTATCTATCAGAGCACAAAAACACAAACACAACTGTGTCTGTCACAGTGCAAGCAAAACATTCTCCAGCATTTGAAAATGTTTCAGTCCAAAAGTCTAAAAGCACACTCTTTTTTTACTTGTTTTTCGCACATACTCAAAGTGGCACACTGCCCCTGAACTGTCACATATAACTCAATGTCTCCTTTCTGTATTGGCCACACGTCTGAAACACATTGCATAATCTCTTTTGCAGATTCAAAAGCACATTGCTGCTCCTCTTCAAAGTCAAACTCAGAGTCAAGTTTAAAAATTAAATTTTCTGTCATTTATTTTTTCAAAATAGCGCCTCTCCATGTAAAGCAAGGTTTGTCATTCACTCACATGTCTGATTTATAACTGCCACCAACGATCGCTAGTTCTAACAGGCTGGTTTGTTTATCTTCCTGCACGTTTACATTTTCTCAGTTCAACGTTACTTCGGAAGCTTCAGATTCAACCAAGACAACATTCATTTCTGGCTGAGGAACGTCCTCAAAAGAATTAATTAAAGCCTCCTGTGAGCACCGTAAATTAACCTGCAGCTTCTCTGCATCCACATTTTTCATGAATGAATCACTCTGGCTATCTAAACCGCCTGGCAAAATAAACAACTTTGGTGCTTGGTACATTTTCAACTCTTTTTCAAAGATTTATTTTCACATGTTAAAAGGTCTGACTCTTCTTTAGCTGCAAATAGCTCCCTTTGCAGCTCATTATGTTCTTTTTCCAACTGTTCACATTTTTGATACATGCTAAGCAGTGCATTCAAATTGACACAACTTTTTCTGTCTGAAATACCAAGTTGTTTTCCCTCTTTAAGAGAAAAATCATGTACACATTTAAATATCTGTGTTCGCCTCTCATCTGTTAAACATGCATTAGAGGCAACCTCCCACTCAAATAACTCAGTTGGCATCTGGGAATCTGCAACTGAAAACAGGGACATTTTAGAAAGCATCCTTCCCTTTTAAAATTGCACTTTTCGTAAATCCTGTTCGTGACGCCAAATGTCTTGCTTCGCCTTTCAGATAATACAGAGTTCTACAAATCTCCCACAGGGTGGCCCAAACACGGCGAAACAGGAGACATAAAACACAACAACACCTAGAAAAGGGTTTCACTTTACAAAATGCAAAGACTCTCTTTTAGAATAAGGCTTGGGGTTTTATTTATGCAATGCTCTCTAACAGAAAGGCTTTCCCAGATGCCAAATGAATAACATTCAAATGTATATAAAGATATATATTTATATGCAAGCAATAATAACACACTTGGTAAATGCAACTGTTAAATGCATGGATAATAATATGAAATACAAGCAGCAAATAATATGAGATAAAACTCAGGGAAATAATACTGGACGTCCTGCAAGAGATCAGAAAGATATATATACCCTAAATACATCAAATGATTACTTTGGATGTGCACCTCGACTCACTCACACATCACAAAGAAAACACCTCAAATGATCAAAGCCACTGGCCACACATCACAATGGCAATAATCAAAACTCAACACTTCACCTGGTGCAAACACTGCATCTTAGCCCACTCCAGACCGGGGGATTTAACAGCCGGGGATAAGAACCTCAGCAACCAGGGTTCCGCTGTACCAAAGTAGACGTGTCCGTCCCCATTAGGATTCCAAATTCCGGTTTCTAAGTCAACAACCCTCAGCTTTATAATCTCAAAACACACTAGAAGGTTTGAGAGTCTTTCCCTCTGCGCCAAGGAAACTTACTGGAACGGGCCAGTTTCCAGGAAAGCATTCCACGGCAAGAAGGAGTTCCCACGTTCCCTCTACATTCTCACATGTTCCAGCCTTTATCTTTACAAAGCTTACGAAAGCCTTCCAGGATACATTAAACAATCTCTCACAAAACAATCCTTGAACGTTATTAACCCAAGCAACTTGCAAACACTCTGTGGGCCTGTCTGTGCGAGCAGAAAAGCTCTAGCAAGGCAGAGTCAGAATTCAGGATGACATGAGGCCATGTCAAAGCCAATAGAAAGAAATTCATAATACTTGCCAATGTACAACACAATGCACATTTGTGCACCACTGCCTATAGCATCACATACTTCATCTCTCGATGTACAACACAGTGCACATTTGTGCACCAGTGCTCATCACTGCACTTCGAGACTAAACAGTACATTTTCTCTCTCTCATCTCTACATTCCACACCTCTCGCTCTCTCTCATGCTTTCAAATGCATATCTCACACGTTCTGTTCTTGGCAAGGCTGTTCTACTGTGACAGCTCCCACTTCAAAACTACGAGAAGAAATCTTCAAGAGAGACCAGGCATATGCAGGACGTCGTATATTCAGGCTAGGGTAAAGTAAAACACCAAAGTCAATTAAAATGATGGTAGTCAAAGGTCATCACTTGGTGTCAGACCACAAAGTGCCTCTAGCACTACAATGACGCCACCAGCCATGCTAGTCGGTGTAACATATTTTGGACTTTGTCAGAGCGTGTCTCAGCTCCTTTATGATTGCAGTCTTTGGGTTTGGAAGCTACTGTATCGCCTGCATCATCTCTATGACAAAACTTAGAAATAATATGTTCTGCATCGGTGTAGGACTAATTTCTTCTGGTTGATTATAAAGTCTAGGTCCTGCAACAGCAAGATGGTCATTCCCAAATGTTGTGTGAGGCGATATGACACTGATCCATAATCAAGATATGTCCGAGGTAGACTATCAACCTCATTTCTCTCAAACGGAGGAACTCCAGGACCGTTCTCAACAGCTTTGTCAAGCTCCAGAATGCTGATGACAACCCGAAAGGTAGTGCTCTGAATTCATACACCTTGTTCCCCCCCAGGAATTCTTCTTCTTCTGAACTGAGAAGATGTTGCTTAAAAGTCTCTGGGATGAAATACCATGTGCACAGTGCCTCCTTTCTGCCCCTGAGTAGATACCTCCTGAGCTATTAATTTGGAGTCCTTGTCCGAGAATGTGATAGACCTCGGCAGTCTGTAATAGTCTGTAGAACCCAAGAATCGCTGGTCAAGTCCTGCCATCTGTGTTCAAACAATGCCAACCCTCCCCACCCATCCATGCACAGTGAGGAGGATTTCAGACTTACCGGAGCATCCTTTCCCGGAGTTGTTTGCTTTGAAGGAGCCTCTGTATCCACAACTTCTGCCCCGTCTCATCAAGAGAAGAATCCTCCAAAACCTGAGTGGTTTTGCAATTGTCCTCTCCGATATGCCTGTCCTCTTTGATGGCCTTGGTTCCATTTTTGGCCCCTCCAAAAATGTTTTGGCAGAAATTCTTTTTTTATCGAAGCTTGGGCTATATATCAAGGGATGTGAATGTGGAAACATACTTGCCCAGCTCCTTCAAAAAAGGTTTCCCAAACAGGCCTCATGCCACAGGACCTTTCTAATGTGGCCAGATTTCCATGTTTCGGATACACATTGATAAGCAAAACCCTATATCTCTTCATGGAGATGGTGCAGTTTGTATTACCCCAAAAAATCATTGCCCATTCAGGCCAGGCTAGAAGAATCTTGGTTGAGATCAGCTTGCCTGTCTCTCTCACCTCTGCCTTATCAAGAATTTTGGTGATCGGGCCAGCCATATTCAATAACTTATTCTGGCAAGCATGCCAGGACCAGTCAGTACCCTTCTTTGGGTCCTTGGCGACTTTTGTGAGGAATGCGGCAATCGACCATCAATCTCAGGTGTCATTGCCTCTTTGCCTTCTAAAGTCGGACAAGAGTATTCTTCCCTCAGGCGTCTCCTTATCTCTTTATCTAAAGGCTTTTTAAGTCGACTGCCCATTTACTGGGGGACCTTATCGGACTGTACCTACTCTGAACAGCTGGGGTCCAGCATATCCTCAGGGGTCTTGGAATGCTACCTGTGTTCATTTAACTTTTGCCTGTTTGGTTCTGTTTTCAGATTTCAGGGTCTAATGGTGTCATATCCGTCATCCGAATCCCCCAGGGATTCCTATTCATCCCCATCTCTTTCTGGGATGGAAATAAGAATTCTTTGTCGACAGAGTTATCAGCAGTAAATCTGTCCCCACACATCTTATAGGCTCTGCAAGTTCTTGGAGTAGGCTATGAAAGCCTCTATGAGCCTGTCAAAGGCATCATCTCCCATCGATTTCCCCTGTTTGACCTTATGTTTGGTTTTAGACTTGGTGAGAGTCTGGCCCTTGGCCCACTGGCTCACTGTTCCCACCCGGTGGTAAAGTTCTTCCTTTGAAGGGAGACGTTTGAGAAGGGACGCAGCACATGCTATTATTGTCTTCCAGAAAGGCACTAGAGCACTGTGCATACCTTATGTATAGAGGCATCCACTAACTGAGAGTTATTGTTATTCCAAGGACTGAATTTTGCAACCGCCTTCTCAAAACAACCCTGCTCCCCTCTTTGCATGATGGTGATGGGTCTAAGTAAATGTTGGGCTCAAGGATGTCTCGCACACCCACAACAAAGAAACTGTTTATTCAGAGTAATCAATAGATCGGGTTGGGACACAACACCCTGATGTCCCGGGTACGCAGTACACAGTTTGTGACTATATCTAATTGGCTCTGTATGAATATTAATTTATATTGCACTGCTAGGCCTGTGCAGTGTCCCAGAAGAATTTCCCTGTAAGGGAAACAGAGTACTGACCCCTGACTGGGTGTTCTGGTAAAGGTCACAAAGTATGCTTCCCCCAGGTGCCAGATGTTCAGCGTGAGGATAAAACAATTTTTTTTTTGCTCAAATCAAGCCACTGTGATTCAGAAATATTGCCACAGAGCTCTGGTATGTACGGGCAGCTCTCATGACGAGGCACAGCCCATGTACGGGTCTCCATGGCAGTGAGAAGATACAAGACTACTCCTGCTCCTCCTAGTGGCCAATGGTCTATACCACTGCCTGATGGCCACAGCCCCTTGTAAATAACCAGCCACCTGTAGGGACAAGAAAGGGTATATGCAGTTGCCCACAGCAAAAACAAGAACAGTACTTACTTCCAAAGCATTCAATAGCAAGAAAACGATATGGAAAAAGCCCAGAGGGAAGGCTACTTATCTGATGGATCAGCAAATAAAGAGGCTGATTAGGATGGACTGCATATGTTGACGTGGAATGTGATTGGATGTTCTGCACTACATTTTTTCCCAATGGTTCATGGTAAATGTATTGTTATTACTGTGGCTGCTGGAAACTAAATTGGAGAAAGAAAAGAACAATCCTCGTTTTCGTTCCTGACCTACAGTCCTGTGCATTTTAGAGAGAAATTGGATGTGGTACCAGTTTGTAACTGCCTGTTTAAACACCACAGAGAGGAATTCAGATCCTCTTGTCAGGTCTTTACAGTTTCGCAACAACTCATATCCAGTCACTTTTCCTAACTCAGATAGAAGCTCAAAAGTTTGATTTCATTTGCAGTGGCTGGAAGTCAAAGAAATGAAAAATGTGAGAGTAAGTTGACAAGATGGTTTACCCAAAATGATAGCAAGGACAAGAGCCTGTATTTGTTATTTAAAATGTATATGAAGACAAAAGTGAAAGATTGCTGTCAGCACATCATTAACTCACACTGCCGCCAAGTTAAAATATTTCTTAAAGTAAAGCAAAGGAGAAAAATATTAACTCTTTAGACCTCAGCTGGTTGTGACCCACTCCAGCTCTGTTGGTTCATTATTTCCTCGAAATAAATATATAGCAATAGTAATATTCATTAACAGAATAAATGATATTTTGCCAGCAAAGTTAGCAATTGAAATTTCTTTCTTTCTTTCTTTCTTTCTTTCTTTCTTTCTTTCTTTCTTTCTTTCTTTCTTTCTTTCTTTCTTTCTTTCTTTCTTTCTTTTCCAAAAGGTAAAGACCCCTGCATCCAGGGACGAAATGAGCCCACCAGCCGGTTAGTAGCACATAAACTCCTTTGAATTGCAGAAGGTTTCAGCATAACACGTTTCGACCCCCCTCCGGGTCTTAGTCATATGCACCATGTGATGTGGTCAGTTGGTCTTCTTTTAAATCCACAGGCCTTAAAACACTGAAGATGGACTACAGATGATTTTCAGTCCCATTCTCATGTTAACACTATAGAAGTCTGTTTTTTAGAATACTATGGCCATTAGTAGGATTTCTATTAACCATTTCCACACTGTAGTAGCCAGTAGTTGGCACCAAAACAGGTTTTTGCTACATCATTCAACCCTCTTTAACTTCCTCAGACCACAGTACCCATAATGCCTTAACGCTGTTGGTTGCACTCATATTTGTCCATCATGGAACTCAAAAGTTTGATTTGATTGTCAGTGGCTGGAAGTCAAAGAAATGAAAAATGTGAGAGTAAGTTGACAAGATGGTATACCCAAAATGATAGCAAGGACTAGAGCCCGTATTAGTTATTTAAAATGTATATGAAGACAAAAGTGAAAGATTGCTATCAGCCAGGTTAAAATATTTCTTAAAGTAAAGCAGAGGAGAAAAATATTAACTCTTTAGACCTCAGCTGGTTGTGACCCACTCCAGCTCTGTTGGTTCATTATTTCCTCAAAATAAATATATAGCAATAAAAATATTCATTAACAGAATGAATGATATTTTGCCAGCAAAGTTAGCAATTGAAATACATCTCTTTTGATATATATATATATATATATTCCAAAAGAGATTTGACGACAAATATAGCACCAGAAAAGTCACACACAGTCCAGAGTGTGAACAAACAAGCCCTCCAGTCGAGAAGCAGTGAACCACAGTTGTTTTAATGCCAGTAGGTAATCCAGGTAACATAGCATAACGTGTTTCAACCCTTGTTGGGTCTTGATCATATCCACCACATGGTTACTTGCCTCAGAGTGCTTTGGACTCAAACATTGCTGTAAGGAAGAGCATTAGCTAACATTAAGTCAAAGTTCTTTTTTTATTGAGTGCTCTCTGATGCACAACAACTAAAACCTGTGGCATTGTTTGATATTTCTTTAACACAGTGCCTGCAATGTGAGTCCTTCTTCACTGTCTAAGGTGGCACATATTTAAATCTGAAAGCAACTGACCCTCGGTTTTTCCACCGACCCTGCCGCGCAAGCGCCTTACTTATCTATCGTCCATCATCACGGATGCCGAACTTTCAGTCTCCCATGGAGAGAGAGGTTGATTTTCCTGTTATTCCCCAGTTTGTTAGTATTCCCCCACCCGACGGCCTGACTCTTGACCAGCTCGCATATCAGAAGCCTGGCACCTGCTACAGGCTTGGCAGATGACACTTTCCCTGCCTCACACCATGGCTCTTCCCACCCCTCTTGAGTGCGAATGTCAGAGGCGTCAATGCTCCAGCGAAGCCACTTGCGTTCCTCTTCATGCTCCAAGACTCTCAAAGCGACATCTGCCGATTGCAAGAAACCCACCTTCTCAAGAAGGATTAGAAACCTCTGCATTCCTGCTGAATCAATAGGCAACATATTTCCACAAGCCCTGGCAAAAAGGCAGGAATGCGAATCTTGCCACAGCAGTTCAAGACTAAGTCCTGCAGACGCAAACAGATACCCGTAAGACTCCTTTTGCTACGTATCACGACTCACTCACATACCTTGATTGTGGCCTGTCTTTATGCCCCCAATCAACATCAAGAACAATTTATCCGTGAAGTATTAGCAAGAATACCAGCGGCCTCACATCCTGACATTTTGATAGGCAGTGACTTCAGTCTCGTCCCAGACACAGTACTACACCGCTCTGCACAAAGATTGGGGCAAATAGGGGCTTTCTCCACAGAGGATCTGCAATGGCTGCAGGAGAAGGAGCAGGTGGACGTGTGGCGATCCCCTAATCCCACCAGCAGGGGCTATACTTTCCTTTCTGCTGCGAACCAGACTTATGCTCGAATCAGTTACTTCCTGATCTGCTCCCGGCTCATGACAACTACCACCCAAGTTGACGTAGGGGTCACAGCTCTCTCAGACCACTCCCCCATCTCACTCTCCTTCACCTCCCCAGGGCTATTACACAGCAGCAATAGTGGTGCCTCGACCCCAAATTACTAACCCATGACTACACTTTAAAAGATCCCGGAAGGGATTACCAGCTTCCTCAGCACCAATGATATTCCGGGAACCTCTCCATCCTTACTATGGGACACCTTAAAAGTAGTCCTCAGGGGCTCCATTATTGCTATCACTGCGAGGCTTAATAGCTGTAGAAAGGACAAACACCCCACTCGAGAAGACCAGGTGAGGGACTTAGGGGAGGCACACAATCGCACAGTCTCACATGAGGCAAAATGCCAACTCATGCTAGCCAGAAAGAAAATTAAAGCGCTAGACATGGATAAAGCAGAGTACCCCCTCCTATGCACTAAGCAAAAGTACTATGCCGTAGGCAATAAGGCAGGATGCTTGCTTCCCCACAGAATACGGATCTAAATCCACAGAAACAGAATACCAGAAATTTGCAGGTCAAGCTTCACACACCAACTCTGACTTAGGGCAGGCATTTGAGCGCTTCTATGCTGGCCTATATACTGCAGACACATTAAGTCCTGAAGAAGCCATCGCCTATCTGCCCATGGCAAGGACGGCCCACCTGCCGGAGGCCGAGGTGCTGCTCGCTAGAGCAAGATATACAAGAGAGTGAAGATTTTTACAGCCATAGCATGACTACAACTAGGCAAGGCGCTGGGGCAAGACTGGTTCCCATCCTTATTCTGTGCGATTTTTTTGCCACGCGGCTAGTACCCCTTCCCACCAGCCTGTATAACTCCTTTGACGATACCGGCACCCTCACAGACACTATGAGGAAGGCAACCATCGTTGTGATTCCCAAATCTGGAAAAGACCCCACCCTGTGATCGTCTTCCCGGCCTATCTCATTGTTAAATGTAGATGTTAAACTCTTTACAGGTATACTCGCGACACGCCTTAACCTATATATGCAGGGCTTGATCGACCCTGACCAAACCGGGTTCATACCGGAGAGGTACTAGCGGCAATACTAAAAGATTGATGCACCTCAGAGGCAAAGTGTTCCGTTCCCAGACACCTGCTCTACTTATGTCGATTGACGCAGAAATGGCATTCGACCTCGAGCACTAGCCCTTCCTTCAACTAGTACTAGCAAACCTGGATCTAGGTACCCAATTCCAGAAACGGGTGTGGTCAGCTACACCCATTTACAGCTGCACTGTATTGGTCACATTTGGACATGGGGGAACCAATTGTGATTGTGGGGGCGGAGCCTGTAAGAGGTTGCAGTCTTCAAATGCCGGTAGTGGTCCTGACGTGTACAGTGGGTGCGCCGCCTGCACGCCATAGGCAAGCCAGTCTACGCTCATCTGCACCCATCCGCGGTCTGCCGGAGCTAGGGGCTAGCCATTATGCCCAAATTTTGACATACAACAACTGAAACTGTTATTCAGCTGGATATCAATTAGAACCCAAGATTTTGTCTTACCTATCTAATCTACGGCTTTTAAACAGTAATAACACAACCATTGAACCTAGTATGTGTACCAATTCCTCAGCCTCTGTTCCTAGGAGAACTATCAGCTTGATAACCAGCTCATGGTGATCTATTTGAATACTCGGTCAATGATTAAAGACCAATCCAAAATATTCCAGCTGTTGGACATCCTAGCGGCACTCCCAGATAATTATTATCTTCTTCAGGCCAATCTGTCCACAGGCAAAATAGGTGAAGTAGTAGCAGCAATAATAATCTACAATGATCTAAAGTTTACCAATCTGACCGCTCTCAACATAGTAGCAGTCAACAGTTTGTTAATCAAACTTGACTCTATATCCACTTCATTAACTTATGTGCTGGTATTCAGACCCCCGGGTCATATGCCTCACTTTCCTCATTTGTTAGCAGAACACATTTCTCATTTAGTGATTGACCATGCTAAAATCCTGGTAATTGAGGATTTCAATTACTGGGCTAATGAAGAGACGGGTGGACAAGAATCCTTGGAATTTACTGACGTGTTAAGTAGCCAAATATTGAACAGCATGTGATGTTCCCTACTCATAAAAGGGCACACCCTGGCTCAAGTATGGACTATTAACCTCGTGGTGGCCAACTTGTTGATCACTGCCTGTGTCTGGTCTGACCATTTTTTAATTAAATGTATTCCTGCTGATCTGGCCATTCCCAAACCCTAGGCCAGTTCTGGGATATTAGCGATGAATTGAACTCATGTCAACACCAATGCCTTTTCTAACTCACTGGTCCTAACCTTGCCTACAAAGCAGATTAACATTGATCAAGAAGAGGAAAATATTACAGCATGGGTAGCAGATGCCAGCAATATACATGCTCCCCTTTGGAAAGTCAAGCTTGCCGGATGGCATGATACCCAGGAATGGTTCTTAGATGATCTCAAACTTGCCAAATTAGCTCTTTGCTGCGCTGAACGTAACTGGTGAAGAAATTATTCACTGGATAAAAGGAAAGCCTATCGGACTCAGCTTACAATATAAAAAATTATATTCTGCAAGTCAAAGCTGTCTTTTTTTTTCTGGAAAAATGTTGAACTCGACTAACAAATCTAAGGATATATTTGCTATTGTGTCCGAACTATCAAACCCCGACAGAGTGACTGTAAGAATACCTCCTACTCAATCCTTTTGTGAAGCACTCAATTCATTCTTTGTTGAAAAAATTAAAGAAATCAAAGTTAGCATCCCTTCAAGCTCCCCTTCTGGAAATTTACCTACCATCACTAGGAATCCTAAATCTTTGGTTTGACTGCCTATAATCAGTAAGGCATAGTTCATTGACCTCTTGGTTAAAGAAAAATCAGGCGCTCCCTCTGATATCTGTCTTCCACAAGTGCTAAAATAAATGTTTTCTCTGTTCCCTGACCTCACTCCATCCTTACTTGACTCTCTAATTCAAGGTATAGTTCCAAATTCCTATAAGGAAGCAATAGTGATCCCATTACAAAAAAAAAAACAACTGGTGCCGATCCACACATATGAAATAATTATTGCCCCATCTCATTGCTTCCCTACTTGACCAAAGTTTTGGATGCAGATGTTGCCAAATGTCTCTGCACTTTTCTTGAGGAAAGCCATTTTCTTGATTCCCATCAAGTGGGCTTTCGCCCGGTCCATTCAGCCGAAGCAGTGATCTTGTCTGTCGGATGATATGAGGGAAGAAGTTGACAAAGGTACCACACAGGCACTGGTGTTTCTCGACCTATCTGCGGCGTTCGACACGGTCAACCATGAGCTTCTGGTGGACCGTGCCGGAGCCGTGGGTATACAGGGCACAGCGCTGGACTGGTTTCATTATTTCTTAAAAGACTGCTCCCTTTGGTTCTCCCACAATCCAACTCACCTGCGGGGGTGCCTCGGGGTCATCTTTGTCCTCTCATCTTTTTAATTTGAATTTACATCCCCTAGTGCTTACTCTGAGAAAAATTAAGGTGAGAATCTTCAATTATGCAGATGATATGCAATTTATTTTTGCTATCGACAACTCATCAGACTCCAAAATGTTCTCCCAAAATACAATGCTATTCATCCGTGACTGAATGAATAGCAATCAACTTAAACTAAACTCCAATAAGACCGAGATTGTCCTGGCTGAAGGCACAGAAAACCTATGGAACCCCAATTTCTGGCCAGCTGAAATGGGTCCCCCTCCTCAGCCAAAGAACTCAGTTAAGAGTCTTGGAGTCCTTGTTGACAAAAAACTTTCTATGAAGCCTCAAGTAGAGGCAGTAGTGTTATCCTGTTTTCTCCAGCTCAGGATGATTAGGAAAATGTGTAGATTTCTCACTCTTGAAGCCCTCATTCAGGTTGTCCTCGCATTAGTTATCTCATGAATACACCATGCAAATTCACTCTAACTCGCCCTCCCTGAATACCTGATTAAGAGATAGCAATTAGCACCAAACCAGGCAGCCAGGCTGGTTACCGACAACCTAGGAGGTGCCACATTACCCCCCTGATGATGAAACTACATTGGTTGCCTGTAAAACAGTGCTTGGCTTTTAAGACTGGATGTGTCATTTTTAAATCTCTCTATGGCAACAGTCCTGAGTTTATCTCTTTCTGAATTCAAAAGTATATACCCTCTCGTAACTTGGTCATCCCATCTCAACCTTCTGGCTATCCCCCCTTTTAAGGAGAAGAGATTAGGAGTGTCTAGATTTTCTGTATTGGCACCTCGGTTCTGGAATTCTCGTCCACTTAACATCAGAATGACTGCTGGTTATCTCAGATTCAGACAGCTTTTGAAAACGTGGCTTTTTACATAAGCACATGAATGAGACACTGTGCTGCAAGTTCTGCTCCTATACTCCGCTTCAAGTAACCAGCTGGTGAATGCATGATATATAAATACTTATAACAAACTCATAGACTGCGTATGGGTTCACAGAGTGATCTCAAGCGCTTTTGACATCACCAGAAGTACTCGGAAGGAAAGCCCTCTATCCCCAATGCTATTCGCCCTCTATATGGAGCTGCTGGCAGACTGGATATGAACTCCCCCACGAATTAAGGGCGTCCCTTTCGCCTGCCAAGAGAACAAAATAGCATTATATGCAGATGATGTGATGTTCGCACTCACCCAACCCCACGTATCCCTGCCACCACTCCTACAAGAGCTGGAGGCCTTTGGTAAAGCATCTGGGGTTAAAGTCAACCTCAGAAATCCTAAGTCCTTAATCTCTCAGTCGCTTGTGGTGAGAGAATACATCTAGAAAGCAATTTTCCCTTCACGTGCACAACGCAGTGGGTGCCATATCTAGGCTTATAAATCTGCCCCTCTCTAGAGAAGATAGCGGAGTGTAAGTACGCAGATCTGCTAGCTACGGCCTAAACTGACCTCCACAATTGGAGACATGGGAGCATTTCTTGGCTGGGTTGAATGGCCTCAATAAAAATTACCCTCCCTAGGATCCTTTAATTATTTATAAAGGTTTATATAGCGCGAACATGACCCGTGAGGGTATCCGAGCGCTTTACAGATGATTGGAAGGAAGAACCAGAAAAGCAAACAACAACATAATCAAGAGAGGTACAGACTGTGTAAGTTCACAAATTGAGGAGAGTTACCTCCATAGGACCAAGTCGACATGACAATACACATGATCCAACATTCGAATAATACTCAAAGTGTAGATACTGAGTCAAATAGTGAGACCTAGAGCAAAAATGTGTTCATAAGTAATATTTTAACCTCTTTTTTGAATAATGCACCTGAGGGGGTCAGTCTGATTGAGATATCAAAACTGCCTTAAGAATCAGACAGCCTTTATATGATGCAGACCCTCCCGCTTACGCCCCCACATCATCTGTTAGGAAAACTGCAGCGGCTCATTGAAGCCTACATTTGGTAGGGCAAAAAACCACGTATGGCTAGGAAGCTGGCCTATTTGGTGGTGTTAAATGGCGGACTAGGCATTCCTCACCTAATCCACTACTATCAAGTGGCCTATGGCCCAACTGCGCTATATGGTGGAGTAGAATTGACCATATTGAGAAAATGCCTAGGCAAGTAAAAAATATATCATACAATGTAATATAGGACACCACATCACATTGTTGGTTTTATACTGTGAATTATTTATTATTGTCTTCTTTGTGATAACCAAATAATAAAAATACATCACTTGTGATAAAAAATAACAAAATCGTCAAGTATGATATTTTGATATATTGTCTATGTACGGTTTCCTTCTTGGTTTGCCTGCACTTATGATATATTTTTTACTTGCCTAGGCATTTTCTCAATTGGTTTATATTCCCTGCGTCTGGCAAGTTCATTCTTGTTTGCAGGGGCCCCTTCTTTCTAAAAGTAGAATAGACCATACCCAGAAAAACAATGTTGCTTTATCGACCAAACTATCTAAAGGTATCTACTTATGGAAAATTCCTTGGCTTCTCAAAAAACACAGTCCGCCAGGAGTCTATATCTCGCTGGTTACTCAGGCGACGGTAGGAGACTGGGACAAGGTCAAGCACACAAAGCAGCTGTCCACACACATCTCTCCATAGAGGCCTCTTATAGGCATCCCAGACTTTTCCCCTCGTCACACAGGGCACCACCTTCCTTCTGTGGCAGGAAGCAAATTGTAAACCCCTGGGAGTAGCTAGCGAATCCTGGCACTACGCCGCAATTAATCACTGGGTCGCACCCCCAACCCCCCCCGAATACACCCCCATGCCAGCTGACCCCTCACTGACTTCGAGAAATGACTTCTCACTTGCACTCATGAGAAAAAGGCCTTCTCTCAGACATCTATGCCTTCTTGAACAAACCCTCCAACTCGAACAAATCACCCGCACAGAAGCGGTGGGAAAGTGAGTTAGAGCGTTCCTTTATCCCCAGAAAATGGTCTGATATACTTCACAGAACCCGTACTTCAGCCTTTAGTGCAGCTGGAAAGGAAATGATGCTTAAACTAACCCACTACTGGTACTATACGCAGACTAGCCAAGTGGAAGCACAGCACCAACGATGGCTGCTGGCGTAGTTGTGGCCACGCTGGCACCCTGTCCCAACTCCTCTGGCACCCCCCCCCGCCCCAAATTTACACGGTAGTGGGAGACCTTCCATTCTGACACTAATGAGATGTACAACATGGATATCCCCAACCTTCGAAACTACTTCCTGCTGGATCTCCCCAAAGCACTGAATCACCCCCTCCAAGCCTATTGGGGCAAAGCAATTATTTAGCACTGAACGCAGCCAAGGAGGCTATTCTATCTAAATGGGGCATGGATGTCATGCCGACTCACATGGATTGGCTACTCAAACAATGGAAACTTCTTGGCATGGAAAAAATTATGCCTTCCATAGACAATAAATTATCTCAATTTGACAAACTCTGGTGCCCTGCATTTGATTCCTATTACAGAGCTTTCATGAACGTTCCTGCCTGGTGTATAGCCGCATCCTTCGACTAACGACCACAGTAAATACTACAGAATAACCAACCAGTGGCTGACCCTGGCTGTCAAACTCCCAGGTGACGTCGAGTGCGGGCACATTCTCCCCTCTCTTTCGTGATCTATGGACCTGTTGGCCGTACACCACCTCCTCCCTCTTCCCACCTCCCACCCCCTTAATCCCCCCGTGTTATCCTCACCGGCCGTTGGATGTAGGTGAGAGCTGTTGTTTTATGTTATTCTTTAAAATCAATGAAAACAGATTTGAACCATAAAGTACAGTTAGTGCTATGAATTACAACCTATAAACCAATTAAATATGCCAGTTATGGTTACGTACAGAAACCACAACTCACGCCCTCTGCCACAAAAATCATAACTCGACTACCAAATGCACTGCTCAATAACTCACACCTGATGCGACATTGACACATGTCATCTTAGCATTGACATTATGGATTATAAGCAGTACATTTGTTGGTCGTTGGATGTTCACACTGTGCCTAACGCTGCACGATTGACAAAAGCTGCCTATGGCCAAGGCGTGAACAAGCCCGAGGTCTGTTATGTGCACTGTGCATTGCCATTGTTACTGTTTTCCACGCATATTTGCAAACATAATTTAGATCTTTGAATCAGGCAAGATAAGCGTTTTTTGCATTTTGAGGGCAGTATCTAGTACTCTGGGACACACACATTCTCCCTGGGTTCAGGGAGTGCTCCTACAGCTTCTTATGCTCTCAATCACTTTTATTTTAGGACTTTGGCTTCAGCACCTTTAATGGCTGCTGCAACAAAAAATTCCAGTGGCTGTCAGATTGCTTTGATCATAGAATCTGAGAAATCCACATTGGACAGAGGGGAAAAATGTTCTCTTTTCTGATGGATTTATTTCTCAAATGTATTATCCTCGGAGGATTTGACGATCCAGATCCTTGAAGCTTACACAAATTAATAGTCTAGATGTTTTTGACATTAACCCCTTCAAAGCCCACCCAAAATCTTTCTGTAACACAAACAACCTAAAAGCTACTGAATCAATTACATGAAACCAAGCAAAAGCTCACTTCTGAGTAAGCTTTACTTTCATACCAAATTTGGTGTAATTCTGTTTCTTATTTTGCCTCTGCGAAATGGGAAATGAAGCCCTTTTTTTATTGACCACCCCTTTATTCCCCCTTCCAGATGGATATGGATGAATCTTGACATGCCCAAACTTAGTAAAAAAAAAAGGTATTTGATTGTAAAAGTTCGTGCAGATTCAACAAGCAATGCTGAAAGTAGAAGCAAAGAAAATATTCCCTTTCTAATGGAAAGGTGTTTATGTAAATATAATGTCATTGATACATTTCAGGAGGTTGTAAACAAGGAAATAATAACAATGAGGAATAAACACTGGAAAAAACAACAATATAATTTAACAAAGTCAGAATGGCCGGCTCTGTGTACTTTGAGGAAAGATCAAAACATTGTAATAAAACCCTCTGACAAAGTGTTAGAAACGGGTAGCGTGGTGCAGAGCGGGCAGGCCAAACTCCGGAGGAAATGTGTAAAGCATCTGCGCAGCACACTCACAGGCGACACACCAGGCACACTACAAAAAGAGACCACACCAGGTGATGTGAAAATAACTTGTGTATTGTGACATAAACACGTCAGAATGTAATCACAGTTGCAGATAACTGTGCCAACCGGCACCGGGTAGCAGTTCACAGGGGGGACTATTTACAAGGCAGGGCCAATCGGGCCGCTGCCAGAACCATCACCAGGACAAAGAAAGAATAAATGTAAAGTCCATCAGCATTAGGACACATCGGCATCAGACCTGAAAGGAAAACATGCTTGCAGGCCATGAGGCGTCACCTGAGGCATAAAGACGTCGTCCGGCATTGGGGAAAAAGCATTAACATTGAATGCAAAACCATCAGCAGTCAGCCTTAGGGGAAAAACATTATCAGTAACATAGAGAATTAGGCCGGAACAACCACAGTAGGCATAGACCTGTGAACATCACATTAAACATGCCCATTGGCATAATCATAAGCATAGATGCAACATTAGGCAGGACTCCAACGATATAAGCCTGCGGGGGAAAACATTATCATTAGCATTAGGTATAAAAGCACACTAGGCACATCCTGAGCCTGGGGCATAAAACATGTGAACATAGGGCATAGAAACACATTTAGGATGTGGCTCCTCCTCCGCAGGAACCCAATAGGCCTACCATCAGCACTGCAAACCTGAGGGAAAAGCTTTAAATAGTATCCTAGGTACAAATGCATTATGCAACCATATTATGCCATAAATCATATGGGGCAATAGGCCTCGCCAGCATAACCCCAGTTCGCCCCAGTCGGGGGCACAACACTGAGACTGGCCCCAGGCCAACTGGCCTCTCTCGGGGGCTCAAATGCCCTCTGTCCCACACAGTCAGGGTTGGCCGCAAGGGCGGCGAAAACAAAGGTAATCCAATGCCCCCAATGCGTGGCAGCTGCCCCCTGTCCTGCGGGGTAGCTGGGTAAACCCAACAAGCACTGGCGCCAACAATGCAGCGATGGGAGCCCCATTCCGGGCTCTAACAGGAATCTGCCCACAAGAACACTGGCACGGTGGAGCCCCTCTTCTGGGACTCTAGAATTTCCCAAAATGCCTCTGTCGTGCAGCTGAGGGAGGAAACAAGTACTGGGCACGTTGGAGCCCCCCTCCTATGGGACTCTAAACACAACCAATGCCCTCCAAAGAATACTGGCACCGGGGGCGGGCACCGACAATGTGCCCCGACACACCCCCCAACCACAGGATGACTGAGCCCCATTCACCGGCAGTCTGGGGCCCCTCTGGATGTCTCTGCAGTCTCCGGGCACCGGCAATGTGCCCCGACAGGTCCCGCTTCTGGGACCTCTCCTGGCTTCACCCTCAGCGGAGCCTTCTCCTCATCAGCAGCGCGGAGGGGCAGGCACCGACAATGTGACTCGGGCCCCCTCCGCCGCAGGACTCCTCCTTGGCAATTTACATATAGCGCTCACGAGGCGCTAGGCGGCAGGAAAGTT
Organism: Calotriton arnoldi; assembly: GCA_963921515.1. NCBI lineage: Eukaryota > Metazoa > Chordata > Amphibia > Caudata > Salamandridae > Calotriton > Calotriton arnoldi. The sequence continues at coordinate 3,187,510 of CAWUFW010000097.1, read as the reverse complement.
CTTGGGCTGAAATTAAGTTGTAGCGCCCACAAAGCGCTAGGTCCCACACCATAAAGTGGTAGCGCTCCCCTTCACTGGCAATGAAATATAGCCCTCCCGAGGCGCTAGGGAGCAGGCAGGAAGGCACAGTCACTGGAAATATAGCGCTCTCGCAGCACAGCGCTGCAGATGTCAGCTCCTCACCTCCTGGGCAATAAGATAAAGCGCTCTTCTTCTCCAGGCGCTAGCCAGCAGGCAGGGATGGTCAGTCACTTCAAATGTAGCGCTCCTCTTCTGCTGGGCACAGTTATAGCGCTCTCGCAGCAAGCAGAGCACAGTCAATGCAAATATGGCACTCCGGCAGCCCAGCGCTGCAGGACCCACGCACCTTCTTCTCCTGGGCAGGGCTGGAGGCAGCGCTCTCCTGGTGCAGGAATAAGGTTGTAGCGCTAAGTCCCACAAAATAAAGTTGCAGCGCTCCTCTTCCCCTGTGGCACAGTTATAGCGCTTTAGCAGCACAGCGCTGCAGGCATCAGCTCCTCTCTTCTCCTGGGCAGACCACGTGCTCACAGGGTGCTAGGCAGCAGGCAGCTGGCAGTAAGATATAGTGCTCACCAGGTGCTGGGCTTAGGACGGCAGGAGAGCAGGCAGGCAATACTGGGCAAGATCAGCAGGCAGTGGGTACTCATCAGAACAGGACAGCAGCTCCTAGAAGCAGTCATCTCCCATAAAGTGGCACTCCTCCTGACACAGCAGTCTTCACTCCAGTAAAGGGCTCTCACTGGCCCTGTGGACAGCGGAGGGGTGCAGATGGGCACAGGGGCCAGCACACAGGCCCAATGTGGCGGTACCTCCTGGCAGAGTGTCCCCTCTCAATCTAGTCCACGCTCCGTCTGAGCACATGGAGGCACAGCCCCCCTCACCCCACCTACCAGAAAGGGCTGGAAGCTTCTGGAAGGTTCCCTGGGAAACCGGTCCCAACTGGTTTAGGGGGAGGTGTAGAGCACCCTGGGTGCCAGGCTTCCCTCCAAAAGCTGGGGGTGCTGGGAAACAGACAACTAGACCGCCAACTCACCTCAGACAGGCGGCACATGTGCAGACAGGAAGGGCGTCCATTTTAAAAGTAACATTTTACAAAAGGGTCAAAATCAACCTGCGTACACCATTGCGCAGTATTTAACATTTGCATTTCAGACACATCAACATGACATGTTTATTCCCACAAAAGCGAAAAATTCAGGGAAAAAGGGCCAAGTCCAACACAAGGGAAGAGACATTGTGATTCTGTCTAGAGAGTATTATAAGACTAAAGATCTGAGGCACCTAAGAAACTATGATTGTCCTGAACAAATAAGTAAATCAGTTTACTATATGACAGTGCTGGGTTACCATGATCTGTTGAAAGAGTGGAGAGACAAGGGTATACTTGAGTTTGATTAATAACATATTTGAAATGTGACCATTTCCAGGTACCTACTTTCTATTACATACCCAAAATATACACACATGCTTCGCACCACTCGGTCCCTCCATAGTTTCACCTAAAGCTAGTTTCCTAGTAAACTCTTCATCTAAATAGATTACTATCTGTTTCCCTTTGTTACGAGTCTCAGCGCCCACATTGGAGTCACTAAAGATGTTAATGCAAAATGAAAGGGATCAGGTGGGAGGATAATTTTCTCATGATCACCCTTGATGTCACAAGCATGTACACTATAGACATCTTGAAGGTATAAAAGTTTGTGATTACTATTTCAAAGGGAAATCATTGAAATTCTACTAGCTTAATCAAATGTTCCTTACTATGTTTGAATGTTGTCTAATCGAAAACATATTCCTCTTTTGAGAGGAATATTACAGGCAAAATAGGGAGCCTGCAGTAGGCACCTGTTTCACGCTCAGCTACGCAAACTTGTTAGTGGGCTGGTGAGAGAAGCAGTTGGCCTGGGCAGCCAATAATGAAAGTTGGAACACCGAATTTCGTGGTTACGCTACATTTGCACTTTTTTTTATTATATGCAAATTTGAGAAGACTCTAGGGGAATAATTATTCAGTGACAGAAAATAACAACCTGCACTTCACTAGAGACATATGCTAATATCCGGTACATTTTCTAGACTTAACCAAAGATAAACTATGAACTCCTCAGTAGTCTACATAGGAAGACTACATCTGGGAATAGCATTCTTCCTCAGACGAGCCGTCACCCAAATAGCTTAAGTGGACCATCCCCTATGGGGAATAGCTCTGTGCTAGGGGAAATTGCAGCAACAATCAAGACTATGCATATTTACAACAGGAAATAATAGATTTAATGAGCAACGTTATCATAAGGAAGTCTTGAGTAGAGTCACAGAAAGAGTCAAACTGCAGACACAGGATCCAGTACTGTAGGACAAAGAATGCATTAACTCTAAAACTCAAGTCAGATTTATCACAACCTTTTCCAGTGATACAGCAGCAGTCCTTAAAACATTGGAAAGAAATTGGAAAATTCTACAAGCAGATAGTGTAATAGGGCGCACTTTAGCAATTCATTCCCAGATTGCATACATAAGAGCTCCATCGTTAAGAGATCATTTGGTAAATAGTCATTTTTCACCCAGAAGTAACATCAAGCAATTATCCAGGGAAGGAGTTTTTCTAAAACTGTACTAAATGTAAAGCATGTAAGTACAGCTCCAAACAAACCACATACAAAGTACCAGGTTGTCTAAAACCATGAGGTATCAATACACATCTAGATTTCAAATCACACTTTATGGTATATTGTCTGGGATACAAATCCAGTTGCATGCCATAACATAATACATCACAAGAGTGATAGATATTTGGTGAGATTTGTCTGTATTAACAGAGGTCCCCCTACTCCTCGTGGCTGAGCTTGGTAAAAATGTTGAGTGCTAAAATTACAATATATCATTGACTTATAACCAATAGCAGTCCATTTGGACTAGCCCTATATCTACGGTTAATAAGAGTGAAAGCTTCTTTTGAGCAAGTCTCAATAGCAGTTTAAGTCTCCTATTCCAGTTGTTCTTCACCTGTGGTCCATGGAGCACTGATACTGTATAGATTAGAAAATTAAATAATAGCAGGTATTTGTAGTTTACATAAATAAAGAAACAGTGTAAAATGAAAGCTTTTAAAACGTCTGTAAATGTGAATAAATTTGAACTTGGAGGCTAAAAATAAAGTTGGCATCATGAGGTGGATTCGTTGGAATAGCTCAAGAACAGCAAACACAATATAATATGAATGATGGGTGGCCTCAATTGCAGAGCCAAAAAGAGAGCCTGTAATTCAAGCAAAAAAGACAAAGTGAATGCTGGAGTTTACCATACTGCTTCGTCTTTTAAAATGAAAAACCAAATTTAGAAAAGCTCCAGCCTTAAAATTTCAATTTCTATTTTTCTGTATTTGTTGATTAAACAACCTGTTTCATCATTTATTTGTTTCTTGTGTACTTGTTTGTGTATTGTTTTGAAGTTCAAATTGCAGAAACTGCTTAGGGTCCCCAGCTTCCAGTAAATACTCAAGGGGAGTCCTTGGATTTCAGTAATGATTCTGTGGGGGCCCATAGACGTTAGAAGGTTAAGAACCACTGCCCTAGTCGGCTCCATATTGGCACAGACAGTTATTTTGATCTAACTGCAGGTATTATGCCACCGATAACATACCCTATGTGAATGTAGCTCAATCAAATCCTTCATATAGCCCATGGGGACGCAGTAGAGTGATCATGGAAAGTGAGTCTGAATAATTTAAAAACCACAAATGTATTCAAGTATTCCACAAGAGGTAAAGAAATAACCTACTTGGGCATTGCAAAGTCAATCAGCTAACATCATATAACTAGAAATATGACAGTGCAGTAATTGATGATAGCGAATTGTAAATATGATTAAATAAGATGTATTAGAACATTGGAATGTTGGGAGCTCCATTGTAGACAATGGAGTGCTCCATGCTTCTACGGGCCGGTAAAGGCCCGCAGAGCAACATTCCAATGTTTTACAAAGGCCTCTCGAATCCCCTCGAGCTTTGAGAGGCCTTTGTTTTATTTGTTAGAACATTCTGCCCTCTAGTGGCAGAATGTTCTAATAGCCTTATAGCCCTTCGTAGCAGGGCTATACCGGCTATTAAAGTCCCGGTCCCTTGTTAAAGTCCCTCGCCTTCGGCTCGGGCCTTTAACGCGGGAGCGGGCCTTTAATAGCCGGTATAGCCCGCTACGGCAGGCTATAAGGCTATATTAGAACATTGGAATGTTGGGAGCTCCATTGAAGACAATGGAGTTGCTCTGGGCTTATAATGGCTGGTATAAGCCCAGCGCTCCAACATTCCAATGTTTGTCTTTTTGTTTCTCCATTTTTAATTTAGAACATTCTACCCTTAGTGGGTGGAATGTTCTAATAGTCTTATAGCCCTTCTGCCTCAGGCTATACCGGTTGTTAAAGGCCCTCTCCCTCGTTATAGGCCCTCGCCTGCGGCTCGGGCCTATAACTCGGGATCAGGGCCTTTAACAGCCGGTATAGCCCTCGGCAGCGGGCTATAAGGCTATATAATTTGTTTCATACCAGTACTTCCAATTTGGCGGAGGTTGAAGCCCTTTGTTATTTGTTTTGTCCTGATGAAGGTGGAAAATAAATTCTGTATGATCCACAGAAAGGCACGTTGACGTTTTTAACCTGCATACTGCTGTTGGCCACCCAAAAAGTAAAGATTACACACTGTCTCCTTAACTTTTGGACTGTTGGTTCACAGCAGGGACCTTGTTTTTACCTTAAGGACTGTATTGGTGTTTTGATTTATTATGTTGGGTTGGGCACTATCCTCTTTTTGTTTCGTTTTTGATATGCAAATCAGGGGCATTCTTAAAAAAGTGTTTGATGCCTCAGGGATATATTGTTGACCTTGTCTAAGTAGTGATGAATTGATTAATTAATTGATGTTGATTTAATAAGTCATGAGAATTTTATAAAGACTGTTTTGATGAATATTTGACTGTTTGGGCATAGAAGAGGTGGTTTTGGTTATGGTCTTAATAATATTTACTCTTATGCCCTAAAATTCCCACACCCTTTTGGTTTGACTGTTAGGAATTACTTCATTGAAAGATTACCTATTTGTTTCTGTGCATGTTCTGGAAATCTAACCTTATTGCCTACCTTAAATATATATTTATATGTGATAGAGGTTAACGCTTAGTCAGAGTAAAGAAAGTTCTTTTCTTAATCCAAACTGTTGGTTGCGTGATGGTATTTAAATGCTTGATTATAAACATGCCTGGTGTTCTTAGCGCTCATTATTACATTTCAAGGATAGTATTGAGTACAGTTATTTATGGAAACTGATCAATATGCTGAGGATGGCTTCCCTCAAGATAATTTATAACTAGGGCTCCTGGTCTAGGGTATTTATTTGATTATTTTTTTCTTTCTGTGTTTGTTTATTTACTTTTTGCTAATTGTATCTGTGTTTATCAATATTTATTTTGAGTTTTGCGAAACAATGAAACAGCCGCTAGTATGTTTTGGCATTTATTTAACCTATAACTTAACACTCATATTTGATTGTGTGATGGTTCTAACACTGTAAGTACTATATATATATATATATATATATATATATATATCAACCACCAGGATGGTCTGAGGGCGTTGAAATTTTTCCTAGACAGGAGACTGCCGGAATGTATCCTACATAGCAAAATGCTAATCCAAATGGTTGAATTTTGTCTTTGTAATAACATTTTTATGTTTCAGAATGCACTCTACCAACAACAACGAGGCGTAGCTATGTGGGCCAGCTGCTCCCCCAGTTATGCCTCCCTACACATGGGATGGTGGGAGGAGCTGGTCCTCCATAAAGAGTACGAGGCAATTGTCACCAATAACATCAAACTTTGGCTTAGGTTTATTGATGACCTCTTTATAATCTGGCAGGGGACACAATCAGAAGCAGAACAATTTATAGAGGTTTTGAATATCAATAGCCTTAACCTTCACTTCACGGCCACTCTGAGCACTGAGACTGTCAACTTCCTTGATGTACAGATATACATCGGGGACGGTAAGCTGGCAACAAAATTGCACCGAATACCAACGGCTGGTAATGCAATCTTGCATGCTAGCAGTTCTCACCCCCAACACCTAATACAGAGTATTCCATATGGGGAGATGCTCCGGCTCAAACGTATATGTAGCTGTGAGGATGACTTAAGTCAAAATAGGTTTTTAGAAAGAGGGAACTCAATAAAATGTATCACCGCTGCTATTGCCAAAAGCAATGCAGTTAAGAGGGAATCCCTCCTCGACCAACCTCCATCATCAGAGGGGACTAGATCTAAAGGTATTAGTACACAGGAGGAAACACCTAAAACCTTTAGAATCATCCTAGGATACAATAAACAGGAAAAGGCCATAACAAATATTATTCAGAAAAACTGGCCTTTGGTCCTGAGTGACCCGGTTATAGGCCACCTACTACCCAATAGACTGGCCATAACATACAGCAAGGCACCTTCAATGAAGGACACACTTGTCCGCAATGATCCTAGCAGCCAGTCAAAGGGTACATGGCTAGCCCAGAGGGAAGGATTCTTCAAATGCAAGCTATGCAAGGCCTGCCAATTTGGTGTCAACAGGACTTCCTATAAGACACCATTTGGAAACCAGGAATGGCCCATCAACAAAGCCCTGACTTGCAAGTCGGAGTACGTTGTCTATGTGCTGGAGTGCCCTTGCGGCCTACAATATGTAGGTAGTACCATACTTCAGGGGCACAAAAGAGTACTCCAGCACATTAGGGCTATCAAAAACAAGGATCAATCCTACCCTGTGGCCCGGCATTTTGATGAAGTACATAGTGCTGATCCTAAAGATCTGAAATACTTTCTGATTGATGCCGTTCCACCAAACAAAAGAGGAGGAATCGGGGAAAAGGCCCCAAGGAGACTAGAAACACGTTATATACTTGATCTGGATTCAAAACAGCCAGGGGGCCTTAATGCCACGGAGGATCTGTACACGTGCCTCTAGACAGAACTTGGATGTAGAGGAGATACACACACGTGCACATATCCACAGGCATAGATGATAACAGTAAGTCCCCCAATGTCGAACCAGTAGGGCAAACTGAAACCGCATAACACCCCCTTTTATTACCGACACAGTTCTTTTAAATGGAATTTTAGCTTGTTACACTAAGGTGAATTTTGCACACAGCACTCTGTTTTAGTAATTTGAATATGCACTTGCACTTGTTATGTCAAAATCGTAAAGGTTTACAAAATTGATGTTTACATTCTATTAATTGCTTATGCACTAGCACTTTGGATTTGCCTGCACTATTAGTCATATCACCTCCAATAAAGCCAGTAAGTGGCTAAACATCTTGCAAGGGGTTGAAATGTGCATGGGCATATTTTAACAACAACTTTTAGACATTTGAATAGTTTTTTCATTGCTTATAAAATTCTTTTTAGGCAAGGTTTTATGGTTTTATAGTCTTAAATTCCCAACAGGAATTTTAGGTATTTATACCCGGACGTTGTTTTAACCAAAACCTATTGACACAAACAGACAGTATGTCTTCAGTCTCTATTGTTGCTTCATGTAAAAACAAATGTAGCGTTTTAATGTGCTAAAAGTATTCTACGCAAGTTGTAATGGTTTTACAGTTTGAATTTTCAAAATGAACATTAAGGTATTCATACCTGGATGGTGCTTTGACCGAAACCTATTCTTGTAAACAGTATGTCTTCAATATCTATTGTTGCCTTACGAAAATAATGCACATGTCACTTTAAGGATATTGGAAAAAAACGGTTAAAAAATGGTTTAAAAGCTAACCTCTAACTGTGAGGCGCGTCATGTGATCAAGGCCCTTCGGGGTCGAAATGCGTCATGCTGTTGCACCAATCTGTGGTCCGTGCGAAAACAAACAAGCAAGGGAAGAGCATATGTATGTGTGTATATATATATATATATATATATATTATCTACTGGCGGTCGCCAGTAGATAGTTATAGTTACAACCTATTATCCATAGGAAATCCGCGACATTCTATTTGAAATAACTCTCTTGCCGGTTGACGTATCTTCGCAAAATTTTCAAACTTTGTGGGGCGCTCTGGTCCGCTCCTACCCTGAAAGTCTCGGGGGATTCGTCAAGCGGGGGCCGAGAAAAAAGGGGGTCCCAAAACACGTTTTCCCCATGCAATTTTCCATAGGAAACTTTAGACACGGCTACAGCCCGAACTGCTGAACGGAATTACACCAAATTTGGCAAAGAGGTAGTTCTTGGTTCAGAAAGAACCCTTTTGTTAAATGGTGTAAATCCGTTCAGTAGTTGCTGAGAAAATCAAAAGTAAAAAGATAGTGATATCTATGGCCGAGTAGGGTCCGCGTACCCTCCCGATCACGAGCTGCATGTTAATTGGCTGTCAGCTGGCTGTCGACATTCCGATTCAGGAAATGTTGGCAGCCATTTTGTCCCTCGGTAGACCGAGGGACAGAAACAAGTGCGCAAAGCGCACAAAGGGGGCAGGGTAGAAACACCCTGACCCCCTAGGTTTGCTCAGGGGGTCCCACAAGGACCCCCTGGGCAAAAAATATATATATATTTTTTTTTTTAAATCGGCAGGATGCGCTCAGGGTGCGCAAATCCTGCCGAAAAAAAAAAATCGAAGCGCGGTCTCCCGCGCTTCGATTGTATTTTGCCCCCGGGTGGCCCAAGTCCCGGGGGCATGGTGGGGGGGGTTAATTTTATGTGTGGGGGGCCTCAAAGGGCCCCCCAAGCCCCGGGGACCGCCACCCCCGGGGCTTTATTGCAAAAATAGTGCGGGAGGGCTCTTCTGCCCTCCCGCAGCCCCGGGGACCGCCACCCCCCGGGGCTTCTTTTTTTAATTTGAATAAGGTGTGGGGGGGGCTCCAGCCCCCCCACACGCCCCGGGGACCACCACCTCCCCGGGGCACTTATAAAATAAATGTGGGGGTCCATTACGGACCCCCAGAGCCCGGGGACCACCACCCGTGCAATTTAAGGGAGGGGGCTGCGCGGCCCCCCTCCTGGAGCCCTTGATGGCCCTGGGGACCGCCACCCCCCAGGGCCGGCTCCTGCAATGTCCCGGGGTGCCTACCCCGGGACACTGTAGTTTGCTATGGCAGGACGGGAGCCTCGCGGCTCCCGTCCTGCCATAACAAACTGCTTTGGATATTGGAAGAGAGCAGGGAAACCTGCTCTCTCTTCCAATATCCAAAGCACATTGCTTTCCACATGGGGAGCAGCATGTTAGCTGCTCCCCATGTGTAAAAGCAATGTTGGCTCCCGGTAGGACACGGGGAGCCGGCGGGACTGTGGGGGTTTGGGGACCCCCACAGTCCCCAACGAGAGGCCAGCCCCGGGGGATGGGGTCCCCGGGGCAAGTAGTGGCCCGGGAGGGGGGCCACGCGGCCCCCTCCCCAAAAAATATTTTTTTTTAAAAAAAACGGAAAGGCCGGCCCCGGGGGATGGGGTCCCCGGGGCCATAAATGGCCTGAGAAGGGGGCCACGCAGCCCCCTCCAAAAAAAACAAAAAAAACGAGGCCTTGCCCCGGGGATGGGGTCCCCGGGGCCAATACAGGCCCAGGGAAGGGGGCCACGCGGCCCCCTTCCCGTTTTTTTAAAAATATTTAATTAAAAAAAAGGGGTAAGGCCCTGGGGGATGAGGTCCCCAGGGCATAAAAACTGGAAAAAGGAAGGGGGCCACAGAGCCCCCCTTCAGGGGACAAAATTATTTTTATTTTTTAAACGATCGGGCCCGCAGGCCCCGCCCCTTCTTTCACCACTCTGCAAACGCGCCCCCTGGCGCGTTTGCAGATGAGAAGTAATTCCCGTTCAATACTGGGGGTCCCTGGGGCCAACTAGCCCACCAGGAACCTCCAGTATGCGCCAGGGAGCTGCCTTGCATAGAGGTGTACAGAGGCCACGCCCTTTTTACACCTCTCTGCAACGCAGCTCTGTGGCGCTTAATGGAGGTAGCTGGTGGGCTAGTTGCACCCCAGGGACCCTCAGGATTTAAGGGGACTTAATCCCCCGACTTAAAACGCGCCACGGGGCGCGTTTGCACAGTGGTGAAGGGAGGGGCGGGGCTTCAGGTGACATGTGTGCAAACAGGCCCCGTGGCGCGTTTTAAGATGGGGAATTAAATCCCCTTCAATCCTGAGGGTCTCTGGGGGCCAACTAGCCCAACAGGTACATCCAGAAAGCGCCACAGAGCTGCGTTGCAGAGAGGTGTAAAAGGGGTGTGGCCTCTCTACACGTCTCTGCAACGCAGCCCCTGGCGCATACTGGAGGTTCCTGGTGGGCTAGTTGGCCCGTAGGGACCCACATGATTCAAGGGGACTTAATCCCCCAACTTAAAACGCGCCACGGGGCGCGTTTGCACAGATGTCACCTCAGGCCCTGCCCCCTCCCTTCACCATTGTGCAAATATTCTTCTAAAATCATCCGAAATACGAATTCCGATTTACTCACCTGTTATCAGGAGAGACCTCAGTGCTGCATCTTTCAGCCCAGTACTAATCCTGAAAAGTAATTTTAACCGTACTTACCAGTAACTTGAATTTCCTTCCATAGGATATCATTGCCTGCTTTTTGCTGAAAAAGTTTCTGTGTTGATTTTTGAAACATACAAATATTCCTCTAAAATCAGCCGAAATACGAATTCCGATTTACTCACCTGTTATCAGGAGAGACCTCAGTGCTGCATCTTTCAGCCCAGTACTAATCCTGAAAAGTAATTTTAACCGTACTTACCAGTAACTTGAATTTCCTTCCATAGGATATCATTGCCTGCTTTTTGCTGAAAAAGTTTCTAAGTGTTGATTTTGAAACATACAAATATTCCTCTAAAATCAGCCGAAATCCGAATTCTGATTTACTCACCTGTTATCAGGAGAGACCTCAGTGCTGCATCTTTCAGCCCAGTACTGGTCCTGAAAAGTAATTTTAACCGTACTTACCAGTAACTTGAATTTCCTTCCATAGGCTAACATTGACTGGTTTCACTTGGAAATTCTTCTAAGTGTGGAGTTTTGGAACTTTAAATTATTCTTCTAAAATCAGCCGAAATACGAATTCCGATTTACTCACCTGTTATCAGGAGAGAACCCAGTGCTGCATCTTTTAGCCCAGCACTGACCCTGAAAAGTAATTTTAACCGTACTTACCAGTAACTTATCTTTTCTTCCATAGGAATCCATTGTCTGGTTTTCAGCAGAAAAGTTTCAAAGTGTCGATTTTCACAAACTACAAATATTCCTTAAAAATCGCCTGTATGACTTAAACGCATTTTTTCAACTGTTTACAGGAGATGCACCAGTGCTGGATCCAGGATCCAACATTGAGTAAGAAAAAGTAACGATAACAGTTTTTACCTGCTAAGTGAATTTCCTTCCATAGGATAACATTGGTGATTCTATGAGGAAAAGTTTCTAAGTGTCAACTTTTAAAATACAATAATATTCCTTAAAAATCACGACTGTAACCAAAACGCTTTTACTCAACTGTTTACAGGAGATGTCCCAGGACTGAATCTAGGATCCAGTCCTGTGGTTAGAAAAAGTAATCCATAAAGTAACTAATTGCATTTAACTAGAAATTCACATTGAGCTGAATGTTGCATTGTGTTTGAAAATGTGTTGCCCATTGCAACAACTGTAACTACTGTACTTAAAAGTCTATTGCCTATGTGCTAAGTATTTAAACTAAAGTAATTCATTCTGAGAAAGTATTTTTTGTAATGTAATGTATAATGTAATTACAATGTAATTTAAAAATAAAATATGTAAAGAAATTGTTTCTAAAAATGTAGTAAATCAGTATGAAAAAAATTAATATAAAAATTAATACATTTAAAAATGTCATTTAAAAAACCTTTGAAATTCACTGAAAAAACGTAGGTTTCAGGCACGTTATAGTTACAAATTAGCATTTAAAAAACCTTTGAAATTCACTGAAAAAACCATAGGTTTCAGATATGTTATAGTTACAAATTAGCATTTAAAAAACCTTTGAAATTCACTGAAAAAACCATAGGTTTTAGGGACAGTTATAGTTAGTTGGACATTTCACTCGTACAAAACCCGTGAAATTCCCCGTTATAGTTAGTTCAGCTAACTATAACTCGCGCCCATAATGCACTGCTGATGACGTCACATATTACATCACTCATGACATGGTCAGTGACATCACTGATGACATCACTGATGACATCTCAAATGACATCACTGATGACATCATCCACGTGATAATCTGATGCAGCTCCTCACACCCTAATATAACCTTTGATACACCCAATCTAAATTACAGACTGCCATTCGCAAAACTATAGACACTCCAACACCAATAACTACATACCCACTCACTGATTCTTAGGTCTACACACACACATCCACTCACTCACCCGTACAGTCACTCATACTTATGGTCACTCAGTACAGGACTATCATATGCACTCTTACTCCTATATAGCCACTCAAACACCGCCACTCACCAATAGAGGTACTCACACACCTAGTCACTCATGCAAATAATTAAACACACTGCCATTTACTCACCTATACAGTTATACACACACCAGCTCACTTAATCATACAAATACTAGCACATTGTTACGCTCTTATACAATCACTGATACAAGCACACACTCATCCATACAGCCACTATCACAATCACTCACTCTCGCTTATAGCTATTTATATACTCCAACACACATATATACTGCCTTTCACATATGTAGTTACTCACACATGTACCACTGGGACATACATTCACTCACTAACACACTCTTACACACACTTACCCACCCATACAGTCTATCGCAGATGCACTCTCGAAACCATCCACCCAGTGAATCACCCACTCACACATCTATGCACAGAGTCGCACACACCCCACCCACACAAACACTCAGGCACCCATTCAGATACTCAGACAACCAATCAATAACTCATATAGACACTCATGTAGCTATTCACAAACCCATGCAGCCACTTACACAGCAACAGACAGACGGATACAGACATTCACCCAGTTTAGTCACTAACCCATGCATTCAGTAAGATACGTTAAATCACTCACTTATAGAGTCAGTCACGCACCTACTAAATCATCCATACAGACACTTACACACCCACTCATTCTTCAATACGTCTTTTCCTATATATATTAAAAATATTTAAACTTTACAGAAACACACAGTCACTGGATGATGTCATCAGTGATGTCATTTGAGATGTCATCAGTGATGTCATCCGTGATGTCACTGACCATGTCATGAGTGATGTAATATGTGACGTCATCAGCAGTGCATTGCGGGGCGCGAGTTATAGTTAGCTGAACTAACTATAACGGGGAATTTCACGGGTTTTGTACGAGTGAAATGTCCAACTAACTATAACTGTCCCTAAAACCTATGGTTTTTTCAGTGAATTTCAAAGGTTTTTTAAATGCTAATTTGTAACTATAACATATCTGAAACCTATGGTTTTTTCAGTGAATATATATATATATATATATATATATATATATATATTCACTGAAAAAACCATAGGTTTCAGACACGTTATAGTTACAAATTAGCATTTAAAAACCTTTGAAATTCACTGAAAAAACCATAGGTTTTAGGGACAGTTATAGTTACTTGGACATTGCACTCGTACAAAACCCGTGAAATTCCCCGTTATAGTTAGTTCAGCTAACTATAACTCGCGCCCCGCAATGCACTGCTGATGACGTCACATATTACATCACTCATGACATGGTCAGTGACATCACTGATGACATCACTGATGACATCTCAAATGACATCACTGATGACATCATCCAGTGACTGTGTGTTTCTGTAAAGTTTAAATATTTTTAAAATATATAGGAAAAGACGTATTGAAGAATGAGTGGGTGTCTAAGTGTCTGTATGGATGATTTAGTAGGTGCGTGACTGACTCTATAAGTGAGTGATTTAACGTATCTTACTGAATGCATGGGTTAGTGACTAAACTGGGTGTATGTCTGTATCCGTCTGTCTGTTGATGTGTAAGTGGCTGCATGTGTTTGTGAATAGCTAAATGATTTTCTATATGAGTTATTGAATGCTTGTCTGAGTATCTGTATGGGTGCCTGAGTGTTTGTGTGGGAGGGGTGTGTGCAACTCTGTGCATAGATGTGTGAGTGGGTGATTCACTGGGTGGATGGTTTCAAGAGTGCATCTGTGATAGACTGTATGGGTGGGTAAGTGTGTGTAAGAGTGTGTTAGTGAGTGAATGTATGTCCCAGTGGTACATGTGTGAGTAACTACATATGTGAAAGGCAGTATATATGTGTGTTGGAGTATATAAATAGCTATAAGCAAGAGTGAGTGATTGTGATAGTGGCTGTATGGATGATTGTGTGCTTGTATCAGTGATTGTATAAGAGCGTAACAATGTGCTACTATTTGTATGAGTAAGTGAGCTGGTGTGTGTATAACTGTATAGGTGAGTAAATGGCAGTGTGTTTAATTATTTGCATGACTGACTAGGTGTGTGAGTATCTCTATGGATGAGTGGCGTTGTTTGAGTGTCTATATAGGAGTAAGAGTGCATATGATAGTCCTGTACTGAGTGACCGTAAGTATGAGTGACTGTACGGGTGAGTGAGTGGATGTGTGTGTGTAGACCTAAGAATCAGTGAGTGGGTATGTAGTTATTGGTGTTGGAGTGTCTATGGTTTTGCGAATGGCAGTCTGTAATTTAGAGTGGGTGTATCAAAGATTATATTAGGGTGTGAGGAGGTGCATCAGATTATCACGTGGATGATGTCATCAGTGATGTCATTTGAGATGTCATCAGTGATGTCATCAGTGATGTCACTGACCATGTCATGAGTGATGTAATATGTGACGTCATCAGCAGTGCATTGCGGGGCGCGAGTTATAGTTAGCTGAACTAACTATAACGGGGGAATTTCACGGGTTTTGTACGAGTGCAATGTCCAAGTAACTATAACTGTCCCTAAAACCTATGGTTTTTTCAGTGAATTTCAAAGGTTTTTTAAATGCTAATTTGTAACTATAACGTGTCTGAAACCTATGGTTTTTTCAGTGAATTTCAAAGGTTTTTTAAATGCTAATTTCTAACTATAACGTGCCTGAAACCTACGGTTTTTTCAGTGAATTTCAAAGGTTTTGTAAATGACAATTTTTAAATGTATTAATTGTTATATTAATTTTTTTCATACTGATTTACTACATTTTTAGAAACAATTTTTTTACATATTTTATTTGTCAAATTACATTGTAATTACATTATACATTACATTACAAAAAATACTTTCTCAGAATGAATTACTTTAGTTTAAATACTTTGCAGATAGGCAATAGACTTTTAAGTACAGTAGTTACAGTTGTTGCAATGGGCAACACATTTTCAAACACAATGCAACATTCAGCTCAATGTGAATTTCTAGTTAAATGCAATTAGTTACTTTATGGATTACTTTTGTAACCACAGGACTGGATCCTAGATTCAGTCCTGGTACATCTCCTGTAAACAGTTGAGTAAAAGCGTTTTGGTTACAGTCGTGATTTTTAAGGAATATTATTGTATTTTAAAAGTTGACACTTTGAAACTTTTTCTCATAGAATCACCAATGTTATCCTATGGAAGGAAATTCACTTAGCAGGTAAAAACTGTTATCGTTACTTTTTCTTACTCAGTGTTGGATCCTGGATCCAGCACTGGTGCATCTCCTGTAAACAGTTGAAAGAATGCGTTTAAGTCATACAGGCGATTTTTAAGGAATATTTGTAGTTTGTGAAAATCAACACTTTGAAACTTTTTTGCTGAAAACCAGTCAATGTTAGCCTATGAAGGAAATTCAAGTTACCGGTAAGTACGGTTAAAATTACTTTTGAGGATCAGTACTGGGCTGAAACATGCAGCACTGAGGTCTCTCCTGATAACAGGTGAGTAAATCGGAATTCGTATTTCGGCTGATTTTGGAGGAATATTTTAAAGTTCCAAAACTCCACACTTAGAAGAATTTCCAAGTGAAACCAGTCAATGTTAGCCTATGGAAGGAAATTCAAGTTACTGGTAAGTACGGTTAAAATTACTTTTCAGGACCAGTACTGGGCTGAAAGATGCAGCACTGAGGTCTCTCCTGATAACAGGTGAGTAAATCAGAATTCGGATTTCGGCTGATTTTAGAGGAATATTTGTATGTTTCAAAAATCAACACTTAGAAGAATTTCCAAGTGAAACCAGTCAATGTTAGCCTATGAAGGAAATTCAAGTTACCGGTAAGTACGGTTAAAATTACTTTTCAGGATCAGTACTGGGCTGAAAGATGCAGCACTGAGGTCTCTCCTGATAACAGGTGAGTAAATCGGAATTCGTATTTCGGCTGATTTTAGAGGAATATTTTAAAGTTCCAAAACTCCACACTTAGAAGAATTTCCAAGTGAAACCAGTCAATGTTAGCCTATGAAGGAAATTCAAGTTACCGGTAAGTACGGTTAAAATTACTTTTCAGGATCAGTACTGGGCTGAAAGATGCAGCACTGAGGTCTCTCCTGATAACAGGTGAGTAAATCGGAATTCGTATTTCGGCTGATTTTAGAGGAATATTTTAAAGTTCCAAAACTCCACACTTAGAAGAATTTCCAAGTGAAACCAGTCAATGTTAGCCTATGAAGGAAATTCAAGTTACCGGTAAGTACGGTTAAAATTACTTTTCAGGACCAGTACTGGGCTGAAAGATACAGCACTGAGGTCTCTCCTTATAACAGGTGAGTAAATCGGAATTCCTATTTCGGCTGATTTTAGAGGAATATTTGCACAATGGTGAAGGGAGGGGGCGGGGCCTGAGGTGACATCTTTGCAAACGCGCCCCGTGGCGCGTTTTAAGTTGGGGGATTAAGTTCCCTTGAATCCTGAGGGTCCCTAGGGGCCAACTAGACCACCAGGAACCTCCAATATGCGCCAGAGGCTGCGTTGCAGAGACGTGTAGAGAGGCCACACCCCTTTTACACCTCTCTGCAACGCAGCTCTGTGGCGCTTTCTGGATGTACCTGTTGGGCTAGTTGGCCCCCAGGGACCCTCAGGATTGAAGGGGATTTAATTCCCCATCTTAAAACGCGCCACGGGGCCTGTTTGCACACATGTCACCTCAAGCCCCGCCCCTCCCTTCACCACTGTGCAAACGCGCCCCGTGGCGCGTTTTAAGTTGGGGGATTAAGTCCCCTTGAATCCTGAGGGTC
Source organism: Calotriton arnoldi (assembly GCA_963921515.1). Lineage (NCBI taxonomy): Eukaryota > Metazoa > Chordata > Amphibia > Caudata > Salamandridae > Calotriton > Calotriton arnoldi. Next base: position 3,170,246 of record CAWUFW010000097.1, on the reverse strand, counting down.
CCCGGAGTCCAACTAGCCCACCATATACCTCCAAAAAGCGCCATAGAGCTGCGTTGCAGAGAGGTGTAAAAGGGGCGTGGCCTCTGTACACCTCTCTGCAAGGCAGCCCCTGGCGCATACTGGAGGTTCCTGGTGGGCTAGTTGGCCCTCAGGGACCCCCAGTATTCAAGGGGAATCGTTCCCCTCTGCAAACGCGCCAGGGGGCGCGTTTGCAGAGTGGTGAAGGAAGGGGCGGGGCCTGCGGGCCCGATCGTTTTTTTTGTTTTTTTATTTATTTTTTTTTGGGGGAGGGGGGCCGCCTCCCGGGCCACTACTTGCCCCGGGGACCCCATCCCCCGGGGCTGGCCCTCCGTTGGGGACTGTGGGGGGTCCCCAATCCCCCACAGTCCCGCCGGCTCCCCGTGTCCTACGGGAGCCGGCATTGCTTACACATGGGGAGCTGCTAAGATGCAGCTCCCCATGTGGAAAGCAGTCGGCTTTGGATATTGGAAGAGAGAGCAGGTTTCCTGCTCTCTCTTCCAATATCCAAAGCAAGTTTGCAATGACAGGACGGGAGCCGCGAGCAAACAGCAGTGTCCCGGGGGTAGGCACCCCCGGACACTGCAGGAGCCGGCCCTGGGGGTGGTGGTCCCCAGGGCCATCAAGGGCTCCAGGAGTGGGGGCCGCGCGGCCCCCTCCCATTCAGTGCACAGCCCCGGGGCGGTGGTGGTCCCCGGGCTCTGGGGGTCCAAAACGGACCCCCATTGTAATTTTTCTTAGTGCCCCGGGGAGGTGGTGGTCCTCGGGGCGTGTGGGGGCTGGAGCCCCCACACAGGTTTTTAATAAAAAAAAGAAGCCCCGGGGAGGTGGTGGTCCCCGGGGCTGCGGGAGGGCTCAGAGCCCTCCCGCACCATTGTACATAAAGCCCCGGGGGTGGTGGTCCCCGGGCTTGGGGGCCCTTAGAGGCCCCCACACATAAAATTAACCCCCCCAGCATGCCCCCGGGACTTGGGCCACCCGGGGCCAATACATCGAAGCGCGGGAGACCGCGCTTCGATTTTTTTTTTTTTCGGCAGGATTCGCGCACCCTGAGCGCATCCTGCCGATTTTTAAAAAAAAATTTTTTTTTTTTGCCCAGGGGGTCCTTGTGGGACCCCCTGAGCAAACCTAGGGGGTCAGGGTGTTTCTACCCTGCCCCCTTTGTGTGCTTTGCGCACTTGTTTCTGTCCCTCGGTTCTACCGAGGGACAAAATGGCTGCCAACATTTCCTGAATCGGAATGTTGACAGCCAGCTGACAGCCAATTAACATGCAGCTCGTGATCGGGAGGGTGCGCGAATCCTCCGTGCCCATAGATATATATGTACTTTTACTTTTTGATTTTCTCAGCAACTACTGAACGGATTTACACCATTTAACAAAAGGGTTCTTTCTGAACCAAGAACTACCTCTTTGCCAAATTTGGTGTAATTCCGTTCAGCAGTTCGGGCTGTAGCCGTGTCTAAAGTTTCCTATGGGAAAATGCATGGGGAAAACGCGTTTTGGGACCCCCTTTTTCTCGGCCCCCGCTTGACGTATCACCCCGAGACTTTCAGGGTAGGAGCGGACCGGAGCGCCCCACGAAGTTTGAAAATTTCGCGAAGATACGTCAACCGGCAAGAGAGTTATTTCAAATAGAATGTCGCGGATTTCCTATGGATAATAGGTTGTAACTATAACTATCTACTGGCGACCGCCAGTAGATTATATATATATATATATATATATATATATATATATATATATATATATATATATATATATATATATATATATATATATATATATATATATATATATATATTTCCCGACTCACTGGTTACTTCCGCCTATCGGGGCCGGTGCGTAGAATGGGCGTCGGAACCCGTTTTAAATGTCCAAGAAGTTTTGTATATTGATGCTTTATACAAAAAAACGACTTGCACTCCAGGATCGTGGTCATAAAGTTCTTATATTAGTATCAAGAAGATTGAAGGCATACACTGGCAGGACAACTTTTGGTTGACTACCATTGATGTGGTTGCATTATACACTTGCATTGAACCTTCAAAGGGGGTTGCGGCTAGTAAACACTTCTTTAGGGACAAGTCAATTTTCCTGTATGAGCACTCAATGATGCTACTAGAGATGCTTACCTTTTGTTTGGAAAATAACTTTTTTCTATTTGAGGACAAATGGTATAAACAAGAGATCGGGACTGCCATGGGAAGTTGCTTCGCACCGAGCTATGCATGTATGTTCATGGACTGGTGAGAGCAACAACTGGTGTGGGTTGAGAAAAATGAGGATTTGACCAAACACATTGTTTTTTGGACTCGTTTTATTGATGATATTTTTTTGATCTGGAGTGGCACCAGATTAGATTTAGAAATGTTTCTGAAACGAATAGCGGATAATGATGTGAACCTAAAATTCACCCACAAATGTGACCAAGCACGAATGGAGTTCCTGGATGTGTGTGTGCAGATTGAGAACAATGTTATTTGCCCCACGTTACATAGAAAAGAAACTGCTGGTAACAGCATCTTACATGCTGCTAGCCACCATCCACCCAAATTAAAGTGGAGCATCCCCTATGGGGAGCTTATTCAGGCAAAACGAAATTGTAGCACACGTGAATCCTATGAGGAAGAAAAAAAGAGAGAATGTTTACGAGATTCAGAGAAAGGGGTTACACAATGAAAGTGTTAAAAACAGCAGAAAGGAAGGTGACGGGTTTGAATAGGACCACTCTTCTTGCCAAGAAAACAAAAAACATACAGGAAGAGAGTCCGATCAGATTAATCACCACATTTAACACTGAGTCGTCACTGGTGAGGGAGACCTTGACCAAACATTGACATATAGCGAAAGGCGACCCGGTGGTGGGAGCACACGTGTTGCCATATCCCCTGGTGACCTACAGGCGTGCACGGTCCCTGAAGGATATGTTGGTACATAGCTATATGAGCAGTACAAAAGAACAAAGTTGGATAAGGCAGCAGAAGAGATTTTTTAAATGTGGCAGATGCAAGGCCTGTGGGGGGAGCAAAAACAGAAAATCATTTCCCTACCAACAGGAAAAACTAGGGATATTGACAAATTTATAAATTGTAACTTTGATTTTTGTGTGTATGGGGTTGTGTGCCCGTGCAAAAAGTTGTATGTGGGGAGTACAATCTTTCCCTTGAAAAAAAAGGATTCTTGAGCATCAAAGGGCAATCAAAAATGGCGATGCTAATTATTCAACTGCTAGACATTGGATGAAATATCACGAGCGAAGTCGTAATGTCTTTTCTTTTTTTGGTATTGACAGGGTGGAAGCGAGCCCAAGAGGGGGAGACAGGGAGAAACGACTGAGAGTGCTGGAATCAAGTTACATTCTGCTTTTGGTTAGCAAGTCTCCGTCGGATAAGTAGTATAATTTGATATATGAAGCTCCCTTCGTGATCTCTATTCCCCTGTGACATATTGGACCTCGGTGGGGCTTCCCACCGGGATGTAATGTTCACATCAGGAAGAACTTCACAGGTGGCCTAGCATACCAGGGCTCTGGCGGCTAGGAAATTTATAGGATCATGAGTTCATCAGTCTTTTGGAATCTGGGTTGAGGGAAATCCTAGGGGGCATGGCATGTCCCCTTCCGGTGTGCCGTGGCCATTTTAATCTATTTTTTTCTTGATTGGTTTGTCAACAATATGTTGTTTACGGGATCCACTTTTCATGAAGAATGGTATTTTCCTTTTTTCTTTTTTATCCGTTCTTTATTAATATTTAAATTGTATGGAGCGCTGTCGACTGGGAACTTTAGGTATGACTTTGTGGTATCTATGGCCAATGGGGTGCTAGTTAACTCACATGGCCACTAGGCCGGGATTGCTGATAATTGCGAGACCTAACAGTGAAGAGGGCCCTGCAGTGTATAAACCCCTGTACCTGATATCACATTCAGGCTCATAACGATCGTTATTTGGATTGTAACTTAATTTTTTGAAATGTTTTTCAATTATGAATTTATCAAATGAATTGTTGTAATGAATGATCAATTTCAAACAATTGTTTACCTTGTGAGGGAAGAAGGTAAAACAGGTTGTCAACTGAGTCAGTTTTCCATGCCTAATAACAGCCGGAAATGCGTTGTCTGTTGTTTATGTCACTTTATGTCGACACGATAAAATGGTGGTGTATTGTATGTGCAAACTGGCTTTGAAAAAGACCTTGTGGTCGAAACGCGTTGCTGTTGATACTAATATAAGAACTTTATGACCACGATCCTGGAGTGCGAGTCGTTTTTTGTTAAAGCATCAATATACAAAACTTCTTGGATATATGGATATATATATATATATATGTATATATATATATATATATATAATATTATTCTTGAAACCTTTTTTTGGTTCGGGACTCCCATTGACCTTGGTTTGATCCGTTTCTGTCGCGGGACTAGGCCCAGCCATACAAGTGGTGCAACATTTTTATCAGGACACGTGGTGTAACGTTGGGTGGTAGAAAGTTTGTGGATTCCTGTAGATTCCGGAAGTTTCCATCACAGAAATGTAAGGAAAATGCGTGATCTCAAACAAAGTTTGATTTGCAGAGCATTGTGGGTAAGAAAAACATGTGGGATTCATCCAAGGCACACCACCCTGGAGTCCGCTGGTTGTCTAGTTTTCAGAAATGTCTGTGGTTGGTAAGTTTCTATGGGTGGCGGCTTAGCACAGCCCCAAAATTCACAGCTACCCTTATTGCTGATCTCTCCATGTAGCATTTTAGTGCCTTTTGTGTCAATGTCTCTTGGCCCACCCACACAAGTGGGGTACCATATTTATCGGGAGACTTGGGGGAAATGCTGTGTGTTAAGAAATTTGTGTCTCCCCACAGGTTCCAGAAGTTTTCCTCACAGAAATGTGAGGAACATGTGTGTTTTTAGTCAAAGTATGAGGTTTGTAGGGCACTGTTGGAAAGAAAATGCAGTGGAATGCATGCAAAGCACACCACCCTAGACTCCCCCGGATGTCTAGTTTTCAGAACTGTCTGGGTCTGGTAGATTTTTGCAGGGGGGCAAACTACCCGAGCCCAAAAAATGCAGCCGTTCACCATTGCAGTGGAATGATATTGGGAGTTAGCCACACTCTCCTGGACCATATGGAAAAACAACACCCAAAAGAATCAAGTGTGCTCTCGCTTGCCATTGAGATGGGATGCTTTAGTCCGCAGGGGAGCAGAAAGACTGTTGAACTATTAGGGAAGCGAGTGGGGCCTGATGTTAGTATGGGCAATACCCACCCCATTATTTTATTAAAACTATATATTCCTTCCATACAGTGGGCTTTCTGCCCCTAGGGGCAAATTGGGGGCATGCCTCCTCTTTGTCCGAGGGAGGAAAAAAGACCAGTTTGTCCCTTTTGGGGTGGGCTGTGGCTAATGCCAGACACCCACACCACTTTCTTTTGCCCCAAAGGCAAAACTCCTGGTGTAAGGTGGAAGCTCCCAAACTCCCCTGGTGTCTAGTGAGATTTCTGTCCCCAGGGGGGCATAAAGACCCTTGCCCCATTTACTTGGGGTGGGGACATGGCCATGCCCATGGTGGGCAGTCCCCATTCCTATATTTAAAAAAAATAAATAACTTTCCCTGGCTTCTAGTGGGCTTCCTGCCCTGTGGGGGGCAATTCAGCAGTAATTGCCCCATCTGTCCTGCAAAGGGGGGCTCAGAAAGACTAAAATATAATCTTTGCCACGGGGAGCACAAGCTCTTGCCCAAGGGACCGCTCCCCCATCCCTGGTGGCTAGTGGGTGGATTTCTGCTTGGGTGTTGCTCTCTTGTGGCGATCCCCAAGCAACGATCCACCAGGCAGAGGTACCATTCTCCCCTTTCCAACTATACCTCTCCCAAAGGAATCAGTGCTCGGGGACTGAGATATTCCCTGAGCACTGATTCAGTGAAAGTAAAACGAGCCCATCGGTTCGTTTTACTTTCACGTTTACTGCAATGACGTCTTCATGCCCTGCGCTGATCGTCACTACAGTAAATTAAAAGAAAAACAATCGAACTGATAGGGTAGCTCTTCCAGAGGAGCCTGATGAAAAAACATAAAGGACTCCCTCTGGTGCAGAGCACCAGATGGGCCTTTATAACATTCCCAGTGTCTGCACTAGGGAGGGGGTGAGTCCTTCGACCTTTGGCCGACGGCCACACTTAAGAGGTTAAACTTAATGGACTTCCCACCCCAGCATACAGAACTGGCCGAATCACTCTGATTCATCCTTGACTCAAACCTCTCATTCAAAGAATGCATAGACAAGAAAACCAAAGCGGCCTGGTTCCAACTCTCTCTCTCTCTTGGTAAAAGTGAACCCTTTGCTCCCAGAAGAATTCAGGGTGACTGTTCAAGCCCTAATCCACTCCATCGTGGATGGCAGGAGTCCCCTGCGCCTTGGCACCCTAGATGCCACCCTCACTTCCCTGAAAGACATCCATCATGCAGCACTGCTCATCAGGGACTGAAGAAAGTAAACCGCATCAGTACCACTCTAAAGGATATACACCGGCCCCACGCAACCTGGTTCATCTTCTTGATCTGCTGCATCACATACAAGGCTCTCTACATTAAGATCTCTGTTTACCTAGCTAACAAATTAACAAGCTAACTAATGACTGACATTGTGAGATTTGAAAATAAACTCTGCAGGATGGAGAAAACAAACCTTGCCTATGCCCCCAGGATTTAGAAAAGGGGTCTCCAACCTTTTCTGTAGTAAGAGATACTTATGTTCAATGAAGATCATTGTGTGCTACTATTATTCATTTTGTAACAGTGACCACATCAAACAGGATTACCTTAGTGTCCACCTTATGCAAGATTACCAGCAGTGATCATCTCCATGCATCAGGAGTGTTGGCAGCTGTAGAGTAAACAAGCATTTGCAATGCAATAGGTCTCGCATTATTAAAGTTTAAGCTATTGGTGTTGCATTATTTTGCACCAACAGATGCATCAAAATTTCTGATGCATCTGTTAAATCCTTGCCACATGGAGCCCTGTATTGTAAATTCTGCACATCCATGTTGTCGCAAGGACATTTGCCGCAGGAGCAAGGAAACTGAAGCATAAATGCCGATGCGTCAGTTTCTTGTAAATGAGGCCTTCAGTTTACGTATTCAAGCCATGCCATAACTACATACGCCATGCCCTTTGTAGAGGCTCCCCCCACTTTTTTCACCCCACTTAAAGCCCTGCTTAAAAATGCATAATTATTTAGCTGGCACAGATGTGCGTGGGGGCTGTTGCAAATGGTATTGCAACGGTAAGTGCTGCAATTGAGATGATAACTTGCCCAGTTAATGAATTTAGGTGCTGTAAAAAAAAAAAAAATGTTATCGCTTTTTTAAAATTGTGTTAATGAATGTAATTTTGTATACTATAGATCTCATTGTAACATCTGAATCTTTAATAAAACTTGAAACTTATGGAGGGGCTGTTTCTTTTCTAGAAATGGGAAATTGCTGCTTATACCAACTCCTCACTGTCAATGTAGAACAAAATCCACACTCACCAACAAGGTACAGTTTTAAAAACACTGCTGTAATGGGCAGAGTGAAGGAGTTAGACTTTCATGGTAAGAATTAGCCACACGTCTATTTTGTTTTCTGCTAACACAACATCAACATACATGCTTTTCTCAAACGTGTTACTCCGAAAGATTGCAGGGGAGTCTCAGAGGGCAGGTTTAGAATTGATGCTCATGTATTTGAATGCAAGACAAGTCAATGGTGGCTACATAACCTTAGCCGCATCCGTACTGTACGTTTCAGGCAATCCAGCGCCATGATGACTCTGCACTGCTGCACCTTCCCAGGGGCCTTGATGTCAACAGAGACACATCCTAGGAGGTCACGGAAGTGACACTCGAGCAATGCCAGGGGAAGTTGAACTTGGTTAAGATAAGACGGGGGTGGGAGAAACCTTCAGTCTAAAAACTATGCTCTCCTTAAGGGAACCCAGATATCCGTCTGTAAATGGTGATGCACAGTTGTTACGTGTATTTTAATACAGTTAGCATTCAAGGTGTGGCCAGATGCAACTCAAGGGACTGATTGCTCAAAACAACACAATATGTAGACACAAGCCACGTTCGAGCTGCGCAGAAGATGCATTTCACCGTGCACTGTTTTCTAAACAAAAAAACGAACGTGTGTCCAGTACGGTATGCAAGAAACGTAAAGCAATTGGCTACTTTTAGTGAACTTAAGTTGAAATTTGAAGGAGGCAACGCATATGAAAATAATTCAATGGGTTAAAAATAAGTAGGCAGTTCGTCAGAGGTAAAGACAGGAGGAGCTCTTCGGGAACTTCGCACTGAGCATCTATTTGATTAGAGCTGAGGAGAAATCACACGCTGCCTGCTCGCGCGGCAGCCCGTGTCACCTCTTTGCCCTCTCTCCTCTTCTTCACCCCGCCGTTTGCCCAACTTAAATAAAGCAAAGACAATGGCACTAGTTGGCTGCTGGAACTGAAACCCTCAAAGCCACCTCACAATGGTGACTTTTTATGTGTCCTGCCTGCTCCTCTTCCTTGTTTGCTTCAGCCCTGCCAGTTCACTACAGATTGACCCGTGCAAGCAGCTGTGCCAATGCTCCGGACTAATTCTGATGTGCCAGTGGCAAGTGGCGGGCTCCTCGCTGCCTGGCAATAAGACGAAAATCACCCTTGAACTGTGAGTATTAATCTGTCGTCTCTGTTACACGGGCGCGCGGCCAGGAACCCAAATTCCGGGCACTTGGTGTGTGTGTGCTCCCGCGTAATAGCTCTGAAGTGTTGTTTCAGAAACTGCTGGACTTCAGAAAAGCTAGTCCTATCTTTCCTAAACAGCATACTGAATTTCCAAAAACACTCTGTGCGAGGTCGTTCTACCTATATCTATTTGCAGGTGTATTATTGCGCGTACATATGCACTGGGGCGGCGCCAGTGTGGGTATGACGTCACTTGTGCCCCTCTTCTAATGTGAAACACTTAATGAAGTGCGCGCTTCTATGCACGCCGGGTTATACTGTTTTGGCTGCACCACCGAATGTTTCTGATAATATAAGGTCAACATAACCAGTGGTGCGCGCGCAACACAGAGGAGCGGGGGCCAGGGAGCGCGGCAGCGAGGCGAACGCGCGCTGCTGCGCGTTCTGGCCACCGTCGGGAATGGGAGGAGCGAAGGCGGGACATGCGCCCGCCTTTGCCCAATCGCGTGCCGTTTTTTCTAAAAAAAAACGCACGCTACAGCCAATGAGGGCTTCTGAAAACAAAACCACACGCACGAGCGTGTGGGTCGTTTTCAGAAGCCCTTTCTAGAGGTCTCGCGCTGCGCGAGCAGGGCTGCGCACTGCAACGCTAGGCGCGAGACCTAAAAAGGCTTTGTCCATTTGGAATGCCTTATCATGGTTATTGCATAACATCCATAGCTGCAATGGTAGAGCATGACCAGTAAAACTGTTATGAATAAGTCTCCCGATAGCCAAATGATTTATCACTCAAATACCAGCTTTAATTATATTTTGGAAACCCAACCATTTTTCTCCAAATATCAGTTGATGAGTTCTGAAAATAACACATGTGTCTCACATACACACTTTAATTTTGGTTTCCATATATTCTACCAAGCAAAAGCTTCAAATTTAGTAGTCTGGGCTGCACACAGGAGAGCTACTTATAGGTAGCTGGAGAGCTACCAGTAGCTCACGAGCTACTCTTTGGAGAAGCCTGACCTAGAACAACATCCCCTCCAGTATTAGAACAGCACCAACCCTCCTACAATACAGGAAGAAACTGAAAACGCACCCCTTCAAGGAACATCGCCTCAGATAGGCTGACTTCTCACCCCTTTCATTATCTCTGCCTCCTCCCTCTGCCTTCCCTTCAATATATCCCCACTGGGCCCTGTGCCCTGCACAGTGCTCCGTCGCTAGACGACTAAGTTCACGCTTTAGAAATACAAAAACATACATACATAAAAGATATATTATTGAGAGATTGCTGAAACAAATGTTTCTTTATGTTTATAAGCATAAGTTCTCTCTAGCATTGATGAGAGTTATAGCCTTTTTTAAGTTGAAGTTGTTTGCTTCTGTGTTTTCTGGTGAAGGAAGAAGCATAATATGAGCCTCTTATCCTGAAACAGAATTGAGGGTTTGCAGATGTAGAGTTTTAGTATGTAAGACTGAATAATGGCCCAACACTGAGAATAATGTACAGCTGACGTGTACATAACGAACCAAGTTAGCTTGATCGCTTGTCAACAGACTCCATTTCTTGAGAGCCTATCTTCAAAGTCATAGAATCCCGCCATACTGGGTACAGTAAATTGTGTACATAATTCCCTATTCTTAGAATGATGGTATAAAATGGATTCCTCTAAAGGTCAAGATGCAGTTTGCTAATTTTACATGTTTCAAAAATAACTTTGCCCCAAGGACTTTAAAATAATCACCAAGGAATTGATCTAGAGATTGTGATCAAAAGTTGTCTCTTTAGCACACCTTTCATAGCCATGACAAAAACATACTTGCTTCTTGTTTTGAAAAATTGCATACACTCATTGTGCACAAAGTATTTCATCTTTCCTTGAATTTGTAATCAATCTCCTTCCAGTAGAGGGAGATTGCGCACACACAATGAACCGTAAATACAGCCCACTGCAGCAGTGGCTTTAATAATGAAGGAGCCTCGAGAGCAGTTTCATTAAATAATGTATTCGTTTTTCCCATGCTTTGTTTTAAGGGGAAACTCCCATGTAAAATAACTCCCATGCTATATGTGTGTGTGCTCAGCATTAAAGACCGCTGTTTTCCTGATGATCAGTGTGAGGTCAATGTTGATACTACTAACGGATGGCTCATGTGATCTAAAAGGGTCTAAGTTTAAGAGGTGATGTAAATGCTGATCTAGCAAAGGCACCCCCTGAAGTGCGTCCAGTGCTGCCAGCCTAAAGCCCCTATTGGGTGACGCACACTTTCAAGCAGGGTTTGTCAGGTGGAGCAATTCTAGAACCTTATAAGCACTCAAGTGGTTTAAAAGTAACCCTTTCCAGTTATGCACATATTTGTTACTACTTAACTGTACAACTCGTACATTGTTTGCATGGCAAATGTAAATTCTGTTTATTCGTGCACCTTTAATCCCTTAAATCGTCTGATCTGCCATATATAAAGTGGGGCAGGTGGAAGTAAAGATTGTTGTAAGGGAATTGAAAGGAAGTTGTAGTATTTGTTCTGTCCTTCGGAGTTGGGTCACATTGCTGAATGCTTGTGATTAACTAAGGTTCTATAGCTGGTTGCACAACAGCCTGTGTGTTTTGGAGAAGAATGTGCAGATCCCTTGTCATTGTGTGGATTACTGAGTTGCCGGGTGCAGTTGGTGTCTCACACACCTGGTCACAGTGAAAGTTCGAAACTGTGTTGTGCTTGCTAATTAGATTAATGAGGCTATTGTCAAACCACGAGATTTCTTGCTTCTGTTTTTTTTAATGCTTTGGTTTAAATCGGTTTAACATATATTACACAATATAGCAATTACCACTGTCTAGTTCTAGTTAGATCAGAGTTTCCATAGGAAGAGCGTTTTTTATTTGGCTAATAATTTTGGCGCCGTTTGTCGAATCTTCACAAGACAAAAAGTTCATCCACCTCAGCTACTTCCTGGATTGTTTCAAGGTGATCCGTCAAGTGGGTGCTGAGAAAAAGGTGGGGTCCCAAAACATTTTTTTTTCTATGGAATATCGCATAGGAATTTTGGGAAGTGACACAAAAAAAACAGCTGGACAGAATTGCATCACATTTGGGAGGCAGCTGCATCTTACTTAACTCAGAAAGTGGGCTTTTTATGATTTGGTTTAAATCTGTTAAGCCATTTTTGACAGATTAACCTTCAAAATATAGTGGTATCTAGACAGTTGGTCCCGCCGGAGTAGTACAGTACTGCACATTTAAAAATTAGAGCATACTGATTGGCCAAAAGAGGGCTTTTTTTCTAATTGCCCTGTGGTACAGAGCAATCTGATTGGTTGGCTGCAACAGAAAGGTTGCAGCTGCCATTTTAGGATTCAGGGAATAAAAAGAAAATATATATGTGTGTGTATGTGTATGTATGTATGTATATATGTGTGTGTATATATATATATATATATATGTGTGTGTGTGTGTGTATGTATATGTGTGTGTGTATGTATATATGTGTGTGTGTGTGTGTATGTATATATGTGTGTGTGTGTGTATGTATATATGTGTATAAGTATATGTATATGTGTATGTATATATGTGTATATATATATATATGTGTGTATGTATGTATGTATATATATGTATGTATGTGTATATAGGTGTATATGTAATACATATGTATGTGTATATATATATATATATATTTATTTTTTTCCAACAAGAGTTTACTCGCACTCCAGGAGATTGATGTCAAGGTACTTTATTTCATAAAGTTTTCAACCATCACCACTCTCTAACCAATGCGTTTCGACCAGAACGGTCTTGATCACGGTTAGTTCCAGTCCTTCTACTATTTCTATTTATACACCACCCACTGATTTGCCCATAATGAGGCAATGTGGGATATGAAGTTCATAGTGAAAAAAAGTGAAATATTAAGTATAAAAATTATGTATATATACACAAGTCCACACCAATCATTTCAAAAGGGTTTTTCAATGCTCTCCATGACTTCGTACTCCATTGACTGAAGATTTATTGATCATTTCAGTCATCAATTGTTTTCAGGGATTAGGAACATTTGATTTTTATCGGTCCTAAATTCTCCTTATTATGGCTAAGTGCCTCATACTGGATCCCATTATCAGTCATTAGTTCTCATTGATTCCAAGCTGGTACAATTCAATTCATGTATTGTGGCTCAGTGCCTGTTGTTTCCCTTTTCAATTTATTCAGGAGTTTTGTATTGGAAGCATCATCTTTTGAGTTTGAAAAAGTCGCTCTCACTTTTTTCATTGGTCTAAGTGACCTCGTAGTTCAGAAGTGTTGAATAATTTTGTTATTCTGTTACTTGATGTTGGTGACGTTCCCTCTCATAGAGCTTTTTAGGTATTGTTTCCATCGGGATTATAGAAGAACATACAGTTCTTCGTCCCCATTCAATCCATAAGGTTGTTTCGTACGGAAAACAAATTATTAGTCTGGACTCCAAGCATCTCAACTTTGTTGTTCTATCCCCGCCCCTCTCACTGGCGGGTATAGATGCAATGCCCCAGTATTTAATTTTTTGCCAGTTATGATCCTGATGTGAACGCAAATGTTTCGTCATGGCATAATTTGTGTCATTGTTCTTTATTGCACAAATATGTTCTAGGATTCTTTTCTTTAATTGACAGATGGTGCTGCCAATGTATCTGATTCTACATTCACATTCCAACATATAGATGACATAGGTTGTTTCACATGTGAGTTTTTCATTGATAATGAAGGTTTTCCCTTTGAAATCTACAATTTCTCTGGTGTTCTTACCAAAACGACATGCTTTGCATTTGTCGCATTTGTTGAATCCTTTCTGGCGTCATGTAGCCATGATGTTGTTTGTGGTTTCGTGAAGTGGCTATGTACCAGTTTATCTTTCAATGATGGTGCTCTCCGGTATGTTATGTTTGGTCTTTGCTCCACGATTTTTCCCATTTCTGGGTCTTTCATCAAAACATTCAAATGTCTATTCATAATTCTAACAATTTCATGATTCTCTTTGCTGTAAGTTAGAATTAGTCTGATTTTCGAATTTTCCTTATCTTGTGACTCATTTCTCTTTTCCTTTTTTGTTAGTAAGGTTTGTTCCCGCGGTATTCCCTCTGCTTTCCTTCTTCCTTCCTTCACATATGCTGGTTTGTATCCTCTTGTCTAGAATTTACATGTTGTTTCCTCTGTTTTAATTCTTAGTTCTTCTTCATCAGAGCAGTTTCGTTTCATTCGAAGAAACTCTCCATATGGTATGCTCTTGATTAGATATTTAGGATGAAAGCTGGAGCCATGTAGTATGCTGTTGGTTGCGGTAGGTTTACGATATACTGTGGTTTGAATTGCATTTTGATCTATATGTACTTGTACATCCAGGAATTGAACCATTGTCGCACTGATGTTATATGTGAATTTCAAGCCTGTGTTGCTCTCATTCAGCAGGTTGAAATACTGGATGAATTAATCAGTTGTTCTATTCCATATGACAAAAAGATCGTTGATAAATCTCAACCACAACATTATTTTCTCTGTGTACTAGTCCTTCCCCCCAGGCCACCGTTTTCTCCCACCACCCCATGGTGAGATTGGCGTAGCTTGGAGGGAAGGAAACTCCCATGGCCGTCCCGCAGACTTGACAATACAATTGTTGGTCGAATAAGAAGATGTTATTTCTGAGGCATATTTCCGCCATTTCTCTAATCATTTTGGAATGTTCCAAGTATTTGATGTCTTTCTGGCATAAAAAGTATTCAAGTGCACATAGTCCCATTTCGTGATTGAGGGATGTATACAGGGATACCACATCGATGGTGGCAAGAAGATACCCATCCTGCCAATGTGTATTTTCCAGAATCCTCAAGAAGTCGCCAATGTCTTTTATATACGAGTTTAGTGTTTTTACCATGGGAGCTAAAAAGAATCCACATATTTCGATATTGGCTCATATAGACTTCCACAACTCGAAATTATGGGTCTCCCCGGTGGATTTACCAGTGTCTTGTGCACTTTTGGGAGAAAGTAAATCGTTGGAATTGTTGGACTGTCTATTTTCAAAAACTTTGCTTCCTCAATGCTCAACAGGCCTTTCTCTTGCCACAAGTCTACCTTATCATGTAGGTTCACTGTTAGCTCGTTGATTGGATTTAGTTTCAACTTTTTATAATTCTTTGAGATACCCAGTTGTCGCAAGGCCTCTTTTTTGTATTGTGTCTTGTCCATTACTACAATGTTGCCGCCTTTATCAGCCGGTTTAATTTCAATATTCTGGTTATTTCCCAGTTCCTATAAGGCGTCCCTTTCTGCTTTGGTAAGGTTCTCTCATCCTTTGGTGTGTGTCTTGTTGTGTAATTTTTCCAAATCTGATATTACTAATTCATGATACAAGACAATCCTATTGCCTGGGGTCAAAGTTGGACAGAATTTTGATTTTGGTCTGAAGGTGGTTTTGTCTTTCTTCGTTGTGTTTATGCCTAGTTCTTTCAATATTTCCGATTCGGGCATATCCTCATCTTGTAAATTGTAGGCTAGATCATACATTGTCTTTAAATCTGAATCTTGATCACTAGTTATGCTAGTGCCTTGTGTTGTCTCTTCGTCATTCTCAGTTGGAATTGTTTGTTGTCTTGCAAAGAACTTTGTCAGTTTTAATTTTCGAATAAATTTGTATATATCAATCCTTGTCTCCACATACTCATGGTGTTTATCAGGGCAAAATGTCAATCCTTTGTTTAAAACTTTACATTGATTTTCAGTTAATGTATGTTGTGACAGGTTGATTATGAGATTGATTTCTGGTTCAGATTCCAATATTCGATCTATTTTTTCTGTCTGCTGCATAGAGGATATTTGTTTGTACTTCCTGAGGTTTCTTCTTGATTTTCTTCTCTTAACTGATTGATTGTTCTTTCTCTTCCATGTCCTCGTTTTGGTCCCTGTCCTCTCATGTTCCCAGGCCTTTGATCTATATATAACAGTCTCATTTCCCCTAAAACAGAGGTCTTTCTCGTACCTGTTGTTCCACTTTCTCCTTCACTTAAGTCTGCATCAGATTCACTTGTAGTTGCATCCGATTCATTACCTCTTATTTCTTTCTCTTGTAGTTGTTTTTTTAAACTTGTGAATCTTTTAGCAAAGGTAAAGATTGTGCCTATTTCATAGTCCCTTTCGTTTCGTCTACATTTTCTTTGCTTTCTTTCCTCTATTTCTTTTTCATATTTGTCCAATCTTAGCTCCATAGCTTTCCTGTGTTGTTTACTTTCTTCCGTAAAAAAAAAAAAGAAAATATATGAAATTTACTGAAATAAACAAAGGTTAAAGTGACGCTTTAGTTAGGTATGCTAATAAGTTCTTACATTATGTTAAAAAAAAAAAATTGCTGAAAAAAACAAAGGGTAAAGTAGCATTATAGTTGAGTATGGTAATAATATCTTACCCTATGTTTAAAAAAACCTCAGAAATACACTGAAAAACAAAAGGTTAAAGTGATGTTATAGTTAGGCCTTGTAATAATATAAAAACTATTGTTAAAAAAAAAACACTGAACTCCACCAGTTATAATTTACTGAGCTACTTATTACTTGCACCTCCACCATGCACTGATTTTGATCTTGCATATTACATCACTCATGGCATGTCAAATGACCTTATTGATGATATCTCAAATGAAATCATTGATGAAATCACTAATAACACCACAGTCATATACAGCATAAAGTATACATGTGTGGGTCCATAGCAAGGAAATAGCATAGGCCTTGGAGGCAATCATGATTGTGTATGTTGAACGTTATGTGGTGCACCATTTACAAATCACTAAAGTTTGGGACACAAGTACCACTCCCTGTTAAATAATATAAAAGTTGAGCGCTCCTAATGTGGGTTTCAGAGGTATGTTTGAAAGAAGGTTGAGGCTTAAAGCCAAAGGCTATTCCAAAAATCTGTGAGAAATGCCAAACCTTTTGTTTATAATAGATTATTTATACTAACCTACAGAGAGGTGCCAATAGTGCATGGAAAAAAGTGTCTTTACAGTGGCAAATATATACCTGTGAACCTTTTGACTTAAAATTGCAAGTCATGTGAAGTCCTAGGAGGTTAATCCCATGATGGTGAATAGAAAATTATCCACACCTGTATGTGTTGAATTCGTTCAAGGCCACAAATCCTATAGAATGGTGTCACATTCATTTTATGATGTCACCAGTAATGTCATCAATGATGTAATTTCCGGTGTTATCAATGAGGTCATTTACTGTGTCATGAGTAATATGCGAGGTTTTAAGCAGTGCATGGCGGGGATGTAAGTTATAGCTAGGTAAGTAACCTATAACTGGTGATTTTCAGGGATTGTTTTTTGTTTAAACTAATAGTTTTTATGTTATTACAAGGCCACTTTAACCTTTGGGTTTTTTTCCAGTGAATTTCTAGGGTATTGTTTTTTTTAATGCAAGTGAAAATCATAATACCTTACCTAAGTATAACATAATTCTTTTTCAGTTAATATTCTTTTTTTACAAAGAGTACTTTAAAGCTGATAAAGGCATAGCCTCCATTTTCCTCTCCCTCTTCTTTTCTCTCTGCTTTAATAACCAAATCAATCCAAATAGCAACAAGAAGATTGCTGGGAAAAATGGGGGGCCCACAAATAGGGAACTGGTGAACAGAATGTGGAATATCTGGGTCTGACTTCTGTAAATTAAAAAAACAGTCTTTAAAACTGATTAACAACTGCTCAAAAGGCAGCCAGCCTTTGGGTGTTTTAAGAACCAATTTGATATGTTTATCAGAAGCTCTTCTAGTAAATTTTAACTCATTGCCACCATTCATGAACATTGAGAGCAACTCCATCGTTCCATTGAGTTGCAGTAGCCTTTACGTGTGTGGCAACTAAAATGTCAAACAGCATTTTCCTGATTCTGGACATCTAGGTTTAAAAAGAACAATCTGAAGAGACATAGGATTCATTTCATTATGCCTCACAGAGATCTAAAACTCAATTACAGTTGAGTAATCGAAAACGTTTATTAAAAATTCACACCGTTTTTCTTGCAGTACCAACACAGTGGCATATCAATCAACTTATTCACATGTATTCTTTGAGGGGTCCACAATGTCTTAGGCAGTAGTTTATCATTTGCTTGAGCTATAGCACATTCTCCGGTGCCCACCTGGATACCGCAGGAGTTTCAACCGGATCACACCATTGCGCGCTCAACGATAAATTTCATCCACCCTCATCGGGGCTCCGATGCAGGGATCTTCCTCCAAGTTGGATGGGACGTTATCTCTACCGATTACCCCGATTACCCTTATGTAGTCGCCGCTCCTTTCCCAGCCCTAATTAGGATTTCGGCCCATGGACGTGTGGCCACGGCTACCCTGAGTATTGCTACTTGGTTGTTCCCTCAAGGGATATTGACCCTTGAGCTCCCACTGGCTATCACTCAGGCATAAACCCTTGTGTCCTGATGATGATCCCCCAACTCTAGTTGGGATCGAAACGTTGTCGACTTTTGCATCTTGACTCTATACCGGCTCATTTTAATTTCTGTGGAGCATAAGATGTTTGTTCTATTGTGACTGATTGAATATGTATTTACTGACAAAGTCACCATGTATGTAAATGCCTGAGGTCTGGAAATCTGTTGACTTCCAACCTTTTACCCACGTAATTTTGTAAATGCTTTTGCCTTTTGTTTTCGAATTATTTTGTATTTAATAAATGTATTGTTTCTCCATTGGGAGAATTTCAACACCGGTCCTACAGTGGTTCTGTGCACCATTGTTCTTAATGCTTTTTGTAGGGACCCATGTCTTATAATGCCATGCATACCATAGGTCCCTTCTGACTCATAGGGTTCCCTTGTTCCTTTACAAACACATGAGCTATAGTAGATGGCACACGGTTAGCAACACTTAATATTTCGAGCTGTACTAAAAATCAGTGTATATTGTATCTTTAGCTTCATTAGTAATGAACTTTTCAAATCTATCAAGGCCATTCTTTGTGGTTAAGGTAGCAATGGAATGAGCTAGAGATTGATGCAAGTCTATTTTCTTTAGGGTAAGAAGAGGTAGGGAAGCAATCATTTCTTCTTCAATTTTAACTCGCAATGGGGGAACCAGAGCATTGGACACATTGTGTTTCCATCTTAATCCTTGTCTGACCAAAAATGAGTCATGGTAGGATTTGAAGTCAGGGAGACTATGGCCACCCTTTGCTTTAGGCACTTTCAGCTTGGGTTGTGCAGTTTGTAAGGGAAATCTCCATCCTTATGAAGGTAGAGATGAGCTGGTCCTAGGTTCTGAAAAATATATTGGATATTCAACTGGTAAAAGGGCCAAGCTACAAAGAAATGATAGATGCTACAGACATTTTATTTCTGTCTGTCCCCATCAACACAGATAACGAGACAACCAGCCCTGCTTGAGTGACTTACCAAGTGCAACAATCTATCCATGTACATTTCGATTCAGTAGAACTATAAACATGGATGCCTATGTCCTTAATGGGTGATAATATCCATTTCACACATACTTTTTTATAATATTTGAAGAACAATGGCCGTTCCTTCAAATGACTAGATGAAATGGAGTGTGGAGAACATACATAAATAATGCTACCCAAGATAAATGCCTGAAAACAAAATATTATACATTCTAAAGATACAATAATGAACACCCAAGGAATCTGTGCATCCAGTCTCCAAGAGCATGAAATACAATTTAATTATAGCGAAAAATATAACTAGTTTTTGTGCAAAAAGCATCATTTTTCTAGACTGCTTTTCTATGCCTATGTTGTAGAGAAGAGACATCCACTATTCATTGCTTATTGTTCATTTAAAAGCCAGTCCTTTCTATTCTCTCTGCTCTGGCTGTGAAGTCACTGATCCCTTGACACCATATGTAGTGTATTTCTCTTGTGTTCTTTCCTTCATGTGACTTGTTTGAAACGAATTTTAAGATAACTTCTTTGATTTGTTTCTTTTTCCTTAGTGGCTTAAGTAATAAAAGAATGTTGAGTCAAGCATCATTTTTGAATTTTAGACCTTGTGAAAAGATAGAACTTCCATAAATGTTTGAAGGATGGCTTTGTATTGGCACTGGTATGTGGATTGGATAATAAACCCAAATTAAAAGCGTCTCCTAGATTACAAATCTCATGTTTAAAGATGAGTGCTGAACTATAAGAGATGGGTGCAAATGGATGAAAAAGAGTTCTAACCACAGGAAAGAGTGGGAGAACCTCTATGCTGGCAGTGTTTAGGCAAAAATTATATATCTATTTAAAAAAAAATAATCTAGCATAATCCTTAACCTTTTCAGGCAGTGGAACACTTTACAATAAAAACTGTTTAAAATCAGAATGTTGAAAACATGCCATAAACTTAACAGCAGCTCCACCACCCAAAACATTAATAGACAAAACGGAAAGTACTAGTACTTACAGAAAAACGCAAAATGTGAAGTATAAACAACATACTGCTAATATTGACCAATCCAAAACAATGCCTGGGCTGCTTTAATGCATAACCTCTAACCTGATAGGAAACAGTGAAAACAGATACTGACAAATACATTTTGGCGTAAGTTTTCAGGTGAAACAGAGAAGTACGAACATTGTTCCAAATATGAGTGGTAGAAGGTAAGACCGGCTTACAGGCATACATTTTTTTTAGCCAGAGGTATTTTAAGAAGTGAGTGAGAACTATAAGGCAACTTTGACCACCTTAGAGTTTCCTCTTCACAGTCACACAAAATGGTGCATTAAGATGAATTGCTTTGTGTACGTATATAGTTTCAATTGTTTCCACCCTTTTGCTGGGTATAAAGACCATAAACCACTTCTAATACCCTTATGGTTTTGTTTATGCGATATTAGATTTGAAAAAACATTTTGTTTCAAAATCTTTTTATTGAAGTTATTCTGAGCACCACAGTAATGCAAACATGTCAAATACAATCACATCATAATCAGGTCAAATGCTATAGAAATCTCACAGGTAAACACAGCTTGTGAACGAGGGTTCGACCCAGTATACGTCTACGTTTCTACTCCCCTGCTTGCTCTCACAGCTTTCAGTAGCAGATCTTTTGGGTAACGGCCCAGTTTCAGGGTTACTCAGTAAAAGTGTGATTGCTTACTGACCATATTATGCTCTTCAGTGAAAAAACCTGAACTAGTGAATAAAGGAGAAGAAAAAAAGAAAAAAACCAAAGGAAGGAAGAAAAACAGTGTAAACAAGGTATCATGGTGTAAATGGTGTGGAGTGAAATGCCGTGAGGGGTGAGCGGTGGGCCGCGTCCAGGAGCAACTCACAGTGGGAAGATTTCCTACCCAGGGGACCCCCTACGTAGTCAGATATGGAAGAGGTGGAGAGCCCTCAGTCTGGGGCTACATGCAAATAGGGGTAGACCCTCCGAAAGGTATGTCACTAGCGGGGACCAAATGTAGTCAAAGCCTTTCCTTGTGTCCTCCATAATGTCCATCAGTCGTTCGAGCGCCAGCGCTCGCCACAATCTCGCATGCCACTGTGTGATGGATGGGGCCTCAGACTTTTTCCAAGCTGCTGCGACTGCCATCTTAGCTGCACCTAGGCATAACCACATAATGGCCCGGTCACTGTTTGTTTGTCTCTTCAGTAGAGGATCTCTTATGCCCAGGAGGGTGTGTTCAATGGTCTCCGGAGAAAAAACATTTTGAACGTAGATTTGTCTTTTATATACATTTTATTCAATTTCATGGTCATTTATGAATCAATGCATTGATAGTTTTATCTTGTTTCAATCTTTTGTATAGGTCCCCAATACATTTCGAGTTCAAAGCTCTTCCTTACCGGTAAACACTGAAGCACTTCAAATCTACAGGAATAAACAATATAATACGTTTACCAAGGAGGATAAAACAAAGCTGAGATATAAACATTTATATTGCGACCATTTCAGAGGGAGCAGTCCCCAGGTGAAATCTTAACCTTTTGATGAGATGAGGCTTCCTGAATAAACAACCACCGATACCCAGAATTGACATGTTCTACAAGAACTGTGGGTAGGGAAGGTATTGGTGTGAAAGTGTTGAGCCTAAATAGGGCCCCACAGTCTCAGGGAACAGGTAAGAGGGGTTAGACCCCAACAGGATCATAGAAATTATGCTTCGGTCCGCCGGACTCATTTGCAGCCGTATAGACCTTCAGTATCTCAACGACGGAGCCTTCTCTGGCTCCATTGCCGAGATAGTACAACGGCCCAATGGAGTATGGGCCTTTGGAGTTTTGGTGATTCGACAGCTGTTTAATTTAGTGGATGGTCAAAAGGCTAGTTTTCACTTTCCATCACCGCCGAGTAAAACCTGGTAACTAGGGACAGTGAAAACGTTTGAATGACCTCCACATAATGAGAGCCAACTTCCATGGTGCGGAGACCATTAATTTTTGATTTTCAAAACAAACTCCAGTTTTGGGAGTTTGTTTTTGAAAAACAAAAAACTATTTCAAAGTTTGACGAACATCCTTCAATTCGACGGTACCGTCTGTCAAACCTTTAGCACATTGACCGGAATCACCATGATGGCGGTTCTTGCCAATGACAGGAGATGTCCGCAAGGCCAGCAGACACCTGTAAATATGGAGAATAAGTTCTCCATCAAGGCAACAGACTATTTTACTCCATCGCCCTGATGGAGTACAATTTGTACTCTGACCTTTAAATCAGGCTTCAAGTCTGTACAAAGGAAGCAAAAATAACTTGTCCACCATGCTTTGCACGGCAAATGTTGAAAATGGTGTTGTGAAGTGACTACACCTTAGTTCGGGTTCTCTACAAATAAATTTGGACTGGAGAGGGGCTTCAAAGAAGCACAGAGCAGTAGATTTTCCACATTAAAGTGAAAGTTTATTTGAAATTAAACGGAACAGAATAGTGTGCACACAAGCCAATGTTTGGCCATTGTTTATGACTTGAAATGATGATAAGGGATGCCTCTGCCCATTCTCAACTTTAATGCTGTTGGTAGAAGGGAGACACTAGTAGGAGTCACCTACTATGACAAAGATGTTAAACTAAGAGGGAAGGCAGCGGGTGGAGCTCACATGATCCGTTGCTAGTGCGCTTCGAGGGTCCTTCCCCTCCGCTACGTCAGACTCTCTTCCTGACTGCACATGAACAGCCACGAACACAACGAATGCTGTGAACACCGCAAGCCCCATGGGTGCGGAGCTTTAGGACATTTTGAGGGCGACTCGGCTTAATCAAGGAAGCTAGTAATCTCTGGGATGTTAGCGAAAACTGTCAGCTGATTTTTGAGGCTGCTTCACAACTCGGTTGAAGGCTGCTGGGCAGGTTCCTTCCAATCCTCCAATTTAACTGGATTGTCGGGTCAGGCTCATGCTGCTGCGGATGTATGTGGTAATGCAAGCAATTTAGGACCTCCTAAAGCTCACTTGAAGTCGGAAAGAGTCTGCCGCTTGGGCCCAATAAACCAGCACTTTTGCCTGAATTATGTATGCGGCAGCTTCATCTTGGGAGGGGTAACAGCAAAACTACCAGCACAGCGCCTCTGCCTCACAAGCCTATGTATTGTGCTCATCCGCCTCTCCTCACTGGGTCCGCCAAAGAGAAGCGTTCAGCTTGTCGGGAATATACTCAGCGCAGCACCGTGATTGAACGTACTTTAGCAGCTGCTGCAAGGTCCTTAAATCAGATAGAAGGGTTCAGTGAGAAGTCATTAAGCATATCTCCGAATTTTGAATCCAGCAACGAGGCAACTTTGCAAGCTTCTCAGGAGGCTATTAACTTCATGGCTACTGCACCTAAGGCCAGTTTAGTAGGAGAAGCCGAAAATGAGGGTAGTCATTTGGGAGAAGATGATAAAAACGTATCACAGTCCAGCTCGAATTTGGAAACTGCATCAAAAGACAGTAAGAGGCTAAAAGAGTATCCGCTGTTTGTAAGACATTTTAAAGGTGGGGGGAGATCGGATCTGGGCAGTTAGCTGCAGGGGCGGTAAGACATGAAGAGGACAGCTGGGACATTCAAGACCGATCAGCGATCCACCCTATAACAAATGATCCTGATCCAGCGGGTTACTAGCAACGAGCATTCATACACAAAATACTCACTTGGGCCCATACATTCATACTACGCTAGCAATTTTCCGCTGGTGGGTCAGTTGGTACTCTTTATCAAAATCCCTGCTACCACTTACTTTTCCGATTGAAGAGTAATGACTTACCAATGAATCCTTTGCTAATTGGGAAGTTTAAAATGAGTGACGTTCATTACAATTCATAATCCTGAAATAATCACTGAGTCATGAAGTTTAAAAATGTTTATCTAAAGATTTAGCAGAGTAAAACACAGAACCACATGATACTTAATCTCATATCAAGGATGAAGCGTAATAATCAATTATCGATCAATGACGGTCCCTTAGGAAAGGAGAAGATAGAGACAGCAGCGCAACTAAGGTTTGCATTTATATTTACCTAAAGTGCGAGAACCAAACCCCTTGGTCAAGGAGTTGGGAAAGATAGGACCCTGGAAGGATGAAGAGCAAAGACCTCCTCCCGGATCAGGACAGGACCGGTGACCTCTCTATCAACGACGCCTGCGTCGTTCCCCTCTCTGGTACTTCGCTTCTCCTCGATTTCTCCCGTGTCTTCCTTCTAAGGTACTCCGCCGCCCCCACCTCAGGACCTCTCTGGACAGCGGTTCAGTCTGCAATCGATCAGCTCGTCATGGATCTCGATCCTCTAACTCCTACTAATTAGCTAGTACTATATCTATTATACCCTTCTACGCCCATGTACCTCCCCTAAATGTTGCAGAATTATGGGCCCACTATTTCTGATTCGACGGAGACAGGGGGTTGATCCTCACACCATATTGATTTAATTCATTTTTCTTAAAGCCCTTTGTTTTAAAATACCGCCCATCACTTTTAATACATTTGCTTTATTTCCCACCCGTCTCACGACAAAGTTTATACAATCTTCAGGTACATTGTTGCATATTAGTAGGGACATTCATGGGTACAGCAATATTGGCCATCAGGTCACGGCCTTGGACGACGTCCAGGTTGACTTCATCTTTGTTCTCTCTCTGGGCAGCCATTCAGGGAGCATGCGCAGAACCATTGTCACACGAGTTTTCAGTTCACCAACCCCAGGCCCAATTTACGAACTAATAAAAGTCAAAGAAGAAAATATTAAAATCACAAATATAATGGTTCACTGTATACCCACTCTTTCTACTCTATTCCCATTTATTTATAAACTCTATCCCGCATTAGTAGCGTTAGAATATCACAGTTTAATTATAACACAAGAGCAAGCTGTAGCACGTGAAAACATAAAGCGGCCATTTTAATGCACACTGCGCAGAAGCAAGAGTTTCCCTCCAAGCAAAGAAAGACGTCACACCACATGATATGGTTGAGAGATGCGCAGTAAAGTTTCTGCGTTTTAGCGGCCATTTTAGAATAGACAAGCGTTACTGGTTAGTTTAAACACATAAGCAAGCTTCCTTGCTACTTATATTTGTGTGTGCAGTTAATAGTATAAACAATACAAGTTTAATACATTAATATTTTTGAGAAGATTGCATCCAAGCAAGTCTCATTTGTGAGTCCTTGCTCCATCAATCCCCTCTCTGATGGCGTTTCTGAGCCATCAATTACTACCCACAACCAGATGCCAACTTTTTAGCATAATATAGTTTCACTTTCATTTTTACACTTTCTATTTTTCACATCTCCTTTCAGTTTCTTGTATAATTCACTTCTTAAATCTTCAAGTTCGATTTCGTCAAACTTTCTCTTTTTCCTTTTCCTGTCACATTATATGATTCATTCTTTCTACAACATTTGCACCATATTGTTATTGACAGTACTATTATTGCTATCCCTGCTAAGGGTACTAATATTTGACCTGTAAGCCCTTTTCCTACATTAGCAAACCAGGTACCAATTGACCTAATACTATTGGTCAATCTTTCCCATACACTATCAACTTCCAGTGGTTTTTAGTTCCTTTTCAAGTTTAGTTATACTGTATATACGTTCTCTGCACTTTTATCAGGTATGTAAGTGCAACAGTGTTTCGTCTTCACTAATTTACAGACTCCGCCCTCTTTTGCCAATATAATATCAAGAGCAAGTCGGTTTTGCATAACCATAGATCTAATCGCAACCATCTCCGCATTAATCATTAGAAATCCTCCAGCAGTGTCAGTTGATAAACGATCGACCACTGTAGATAATTTACATATTTTCCTTGAGTTCAGAATTATTCCCACTGAAGGTATCAATGCGCCAAATATATCACCTACAATTTCTGAAAAACTAGCTCTTTTTCTACGTGTTAATTCACTAGTATTTTCATTGCTGCCAGTGTTTCTTTTTACGTGGTATATCTTTGGAAATACTATTCCAAAATAACAACTTCCATACCACCGTGCAGGAAGCCTAAAGTAAGCCTTATTCCCACACACATAATAGATTCCAGGAAAAACTGAATCTGTTCCTCCTTTGAGTCCCCAACCTCCAAGAATTAAGAAATTGTGTTCACATTCACTGGTACCGATGAAAACATTGTTATACTCGGTCTTTAACCTATGTAGACAAATTTTCCCTGTCTTTACAAAATCTAGAGCCATAGCAGCTTGAGTCTTGCCAGGTGTGTAACTACCTTCTTTCTCAGCCCAAGGTGTCAAATGAGCCTTATGCTCAGAAGCTTTCTTTTGGAAATCTTGTCTTCTATTTTCCACTAAATTCAAAAATATCTTTTCTTCTTCATGTAATGAACATGTTAGATTGCTTCTATGTGCATGTGTTATGTCTATTGATTTCATTGTTAAGAAAAATTCTCCCATAAACTGTGCATCTTTACTACTAAGCACTGGATTCATACTCTTTCGAATCGGAACCTCAGAAAATATC
Organism: Calotriton arnoldi; assembly: GCA_963921515.1. Lineage (NCBI taxonomy): Eukaryota > Metazoa > Chordata > Amphibia > Caudata > Salamandridae > Calotriton > Calotriton arnoldi. The sequence continues at coordinate 3,143,577 of CAWUFW010000097.1, read as the reverse complement.
ACATCTATATTTGAATAATAATACTGAAGTCGCCCTGTTCTATAAAATAAACTAGTCAGTACACTACATGATATGCCATAGGTTAATGGCAAGTGATGATACGTTAACCCTTCTGCTACGGATTCAGGTAGTTTCATACAGACATAACAATTACTAACTTCCATGGTATCTACATACTGAAACAATAATTTTGTGAAAACATTCAGACTAGTGTCATTATCTGTTACTTCATGATGAAATTCTGGTTCCTCTTCTGCCTTTAGTTCTACTCTATTACCTTTCAAGTTATCTGTCCTTTCCTTTGTTTCATTGTTAATCTTTTTATCTATTATCATAAGGTAAGGAATTGCTACGATCACAACTAACCATACTATAAGCATCACTACCAGATTGCATATGCATATAGCACAGCATCTTTTACAACCTTTCTGCTTTGGTCTCCCAGTAACTCTATCGTCAGGCATTTTGACAAGGAAGATTGCTCTTCTTATCGTTTTCTTCAAGTTTCTTTACGTTCTCATGGTGGTTCTATTTCTTTTTCATAAGTCAGTTCTGCACTGGTTCCTTCGTCACCACTTTCACTTGATTCTGAGCTTTCGTAGTCTTCGAGAATAATATAAGTCCAATCAGGACCTTTAAATTTGTTGTTCACAAGTTTCAGTCTTTTGCTTCTTCGTTTTTCACTTTTACCTTCTTGTCCCGTTTGGCTTGTTACTTCGTTTACTTGTTCTGGATCTTCACTTCTGGTTGTTATGTGGTATTTTACTCTTTTAATGACACTTGGCCAATGATCACCTTTTCTCGTTTTCTTTGTTTGCACTGTCTCTTTACTTTTTATTTCTTCTTCAGAAATTCTTTTATTTTCAGGTTGTGGTACAGTTTCGTTTTCTTCAATTTCAGTTTCTTCTGTATTTGTTCTTTTTCAGGTCTTATTTGTTTCTCTTCAGCTGCTCCACTGTGAGTCTCTAGTAACTGATCTTGTTCTTGATTTACGTTTTCATGTTCGAGATTCTCGGGATCTTCTTCTTGAATGAATTTTTCTGGATCTAACTGATTCTGATCAGGGCTTATTGCACTTTGTACTTCTGCAGCCTGACCGCGTTCTTCTAAACCTGTCTGTCCCTGCTCAAAATCTGTTGGTTTGTTTTTATTTTGAGCCCAGTTTCCTATCCCTATCTGGTCCTGCTCAGGTTCTCTTATTATCTCTTCTTCTTCTTCCTGAGCTGCTTCTTCTTCACCTATCTGATCTGCTTCAATTTCTTCTAAATTTGCTTGACTTCTTGTTCTGTGGTAAACTTCAGGAATTTCCACCACCGGTATCCAGTCCTGACTTGTGCTCGGTTGTTCTTCTTCAGCTTCCCTCAAATCTTGTTCCTGAGATTCTTCAGCTGGGCAACCTTCAGCTTCCTCAGCAATCGATACTGTCTGAGTATTTTCTTCTTCTTCAGGATCTGGTACTCTTTTGGTGTGGCTTACATGAATCCAATTAGGAAATCCTGCACACTTGACTGCGGTGTTTGTGACCAGTATGACCTGACAAGGTTCGCCCCACCTAGGTGATAGACACGTTTCTCTGGTGTGATTCTTCACTACCACCCAGTCTCCGGGACTCAGATCATGTTCTTATTCAGGCTGCCTGGAAACTGCATCTTCTCCAACCTGGTGAGAGACAGAACGCACTAGGTCAGCCAATCCTTTGCAATAGTCCAGAACCATATCATCAGATATATTCAGCAGTTTATTTGTGGGAACATGTGCTTGTCTCATTGCTCTTCCCATCATTATCTCGTGCGGACTCAATCCGGTATTTCTATCAGGAATGCTTCTGAGTCCCATTAAAACAAGAGGCAATGCATCTGGCCAATCTAATGACGTTGATGCACACATTTTTCCCAGTCTGGATTTTATTGTGCCATTCATTTGTTCAACCACTCCAGAAGCCTCTGGACGATATGCACAGTGCAATTTTTGCTCAATTTGGAATGCTTCACAGATTATCTTAATCACTTCACTGTTAAAATGCTTTCCTCTATCTGATTCCAAAGTTACTGGAAAACCAAATCTCGGAATGAGTTCTCGTAATAACAACTTTGCGACTGTAATACTGTCATTCCTCCTGGTAGGGTAAGCCTCCACCCACTTTGAAAACAGACACACTATGACAAGTACATATTTCAGCCCTCTACATGGTGGTAACTGGATGAAATCAAGTTGTAATCTCATAAATGGACCCTCCGCCTTTCCAATTTTCCCAAACCCAATTATTGTTTTTCTTCCTGGATTATGCATTTGGCAAGTTAAACATCTCTGGCAAAGACTCTCTGCTACCGCCCTAAACCTTGGATTGTACCAATTTTGTCTGAAGAGCCTAATCATTGCATCTCTCCCTACGTGTGTCTCTCCATGATACATCCTGGCCATTTGTGAAAGCAGACAGTCAGGCATTACTGGTCTGCCATCGGCACAAATCCATACATCATCGTCTGCCCTTTGAGAACATCCCATTTTAATCCATGTACTTCTTTCATTCTCATCGGCATCATCTTGCAATCTTTTCACATCATTCCATGTTTCAGGAGGTGCATACAGCATAAGTTGGCAGCTGATTCCCATTCTTTCCACCCTTTTATTTACTGACAATCTGTTTTTGGCACAATGTTGAGCCACAAGATCTGCGTATCTGTTGCCGACTACCACCCAGTCATCTCCTGACTGGTGTGCGGCACATTTCACCACAGCCAATTCTTTTGGTGATTGTATTGCCTCCAGTAGTTCTTTTACGAACTGTCCATTTTTAATGGGGGATCCTGAAGAAGTCATGAAATCCCTCTGCATCCATAGTTGGCCAAAATCATGCCTAACCCCGTAACCATATTGGCTATCTGTAAATATAGTTACTTTTTGATTCCTCCCAATTTTGCAAGCCTTTATCAATGCGATCAATTCAGCTATTTGTGCAGATTTGACTCCCGGTAAATAGGATGCTTCGACTATTCCAGTTAGTTCACACACTGCATATGCTGCAGTTAGTTTTCCATCTTCATGCCTTTGGCATGAACCATCAACAAACAGCTCCCTGTCTGGCTTCCTGAGGGGCAGTTCCTGAATATCAGGACGTGGTTTCGTGCACAACTCTGTGACCTGTAAACAATCATGTTCCTCTTCGTCATCTTTAACCTCTTCATGATATGGATCTGGTAGTAAGGTAGCTGGATTTACTATTGTGCACCTTACAATGGTCACATTTTCAGCACCCAATATTATTCTTTCATATTTAGTCAGCCGACTAGGAGTAAGATGCTGAGTTCAGGTTCTTGTCAACAGAATCACAACCGCATGGGGAACAAACACTTTTACAGGGTGTCCCATTACAATTGACTCACTTTGTTCAATGCTCAAACAGGTAGCCGCTACTGCTTTTAAGCAGCCTGGCAATGCGGCTGCCACTGGGTCCAATGTAGCAGAGAAATATGCTATAGGACGTCTGTCTAAACCATGTCTCTGGGTTAAGACTGAAAGTGCACAATTCTCTCTTTCATGGCAGAATAATGCGAATTTTCTTTTATAATCAGGCATGCCTAGGGCAGGTGCTGCACACAAAGCGTTTCTCAATTTTACAAAAGCTCCTACGCTTTCATCATCCCACTCAACTGGGTCCTTTGCCTTCTTTTTCGTCATTTGAATTAAGGGCTTTGCTAACAGTGAAAATCCCAGTATCCATTGTCAACAATAGCCTACTTTTCCAAGAAACATTCTCACTTCTCGTTGAGAGACAGGCATTTGCATTTTCTTTATTAATTTTATTCTTTCAACTGTTATTCTCCTTTTGCCCCTCTCAATCTGGTGTCCTCGATACTTAACTGCTGTTGTATAGAACTGCAATTTTTCAGGTGAAACTTTATGCCCTTCTTCAGCTAAATGATTTAATAATGCAATGGTGTCAACAACACAGTCCTCTCTGGTATTAGATGCCACCAGTAAGTCGTCTATATACTGCACTAAGACTGAGCTTCCTGGCATCACTACTTTCTCTAGACACTTTTTCAATATCTGATTGAAGATGGAAGGACTTTCCGTGTACCCCTGAGGAACACGATTCCATACATAGACCTTGTTCTCAAATTTAAATGAAAATAGATACTGGCTATCTGGGTGCAATGGTATTGAAAAGAATGCTTGGCATAAATCAATCACAGTAAACCATCCTGCACTCCAAGGAATCTGGTAAAGAATCACTGCAGGATTTGGCACTATAGGACAACATGGTTCCACAATCTTGTTTATTTTGCGTAGGTCTTGAACAATCCTATATTTCCCACTAGGTTTCTTCAGACCCATGATTGGTGAGTTACAAGGGCTACTCATTACTTCTTTTAGTATTCCTTGTTTTACCATTCTGTTAATTTCTTCAATGACTCCTGCCTTTACCTCTGCACTCATTTTGTACTGTCTAGTATTTTGGAAAATCGCACCTTCTTTTACCGTAATTTTAACTGGGTCTATTTTTGCCATAAGTCCTACTTCCTTCCCTGTGAAATCCCATACCATAGAATTCACTGTAGTTTTCAGTTCTTCTGGTAACTCGTCTTTTGTTATCAAAGAAAACATCTCATCTACTTCTGTACCTTGCTTTGCAATCATAAATTTATATACATGGTCTTCATCTGGGGTCTGAACTGCCACACCATCCGGCGTGCAGAAAATTGTGCAATTCATTTTGCATAACAAATCCCGGCCCAATAAATTTACTGGACTGGAATCACATACTACAAATTGATGCATTTCTCTAAAGTTTCCAGATTTTTACTTCCATTGGTTCGGTAAGAGGTGTTCTAATCTTTTGATTAGCCACCCCCACAACTTGGATAGCTTCTCCAGAGAGGGGAAGGTCTGGGATGTCTGCTGTTCTTACAGTAGACCTGGTAGCACCAGTGTCCAAAAGGAAAGTAATATCATTACCTTTCACATTTCCTTCAACATATGGACCTGACTGATCTACCGGTAAGGATGCGCCAAGTACGCACTCCTTCTCCCAGGCACCGTCATTGACTGTAGGAACAAAAGTCGTCCTGTAAAAGAAATTGTGATGTCATATAATCATTCTTACCACTTCCTCCTTGATATCCGACGTCTGTACCGTGCTTTGCTCTGCTTACATTACCCTGTATAGGTGCAGGTGGCAACTGACTCTGAGGATTTACACCCTGCTGTGAGTCATTCTGCGTCTGTGGATTTAAATTTTGATTTGGGCCATTATTATTCCGAATCTTTTTACATTCATCCTTCCAATGCCCCAATTTTCCGCACCCGTGACAAGGAAACTTCTTTTTAGCCTCTTCTCTGCTCATTCGTCCTCTCATTTTTCCTCCATTCCCAGTGTCACCATTCGTTCCAGAATCTTTTCCCTGATTCTCACTTAGATTATCCAAATTAATTCCCTGTTTCTCAGCCATTTTCACATTACTTTCTCCTGTAGTTTCTTGTGCCTATCCTCGATGTCATCTCCACAATATTTTGCATATTTCAAGATCTCGTCTATTGGCTTCCCTTGCCAACATAACATATGCTGCTTAATCATCTGACAAATCTCTGGCTTCAGACCGTAGACAAATCGATAGACAAACTGACTCATGTTTTTATCTCCAATGTCCTCAAATCCACTATACTGCTTAAATACCTGCAATAATCGTTCATAGTAGGCATGTACCGATTCACTGGCTTCTTGGGTAGTTCTATCTATTTTCACCCAGTCTGTTTCTTTTGGTGGTATTTTCCCTTTCAGGTAAGTTATCACCTGCTGATACTTTTTCATGACATCGCTTGACGGGGCACCTGTCTTTGGATCTCTAGGATACTCTTCACTGGGCCAATCAACTGTGATTTTGCAATCTGTCCACAAATCGGCAGGTACCACTATGTCGAACAAACCATCCAAATCTTTCAACAATACCTTTGACACCTTCACAAACCTCTCAACCTGCTTGTACCATTCAATTGGCTTTTCCCTCAACTTGGGAAAATCATTCGTAAATGACAAAATATCCTGTCTGCTCCATGGGACATGTACATATCCCCCTCCTGGAACTTCTCGCATCGGGTACATTTGATCTCCTTTCCCTGTTTCCTTCATTAAATATTCAGAAGTTGTTCTACTGTATCGGGCTTCTTCCTTTTTCTTTGTCCATCTAACCTTCCATTTATCCAGTTCTCCCCATTTCTGCAAGACTGTCATTAATTCCTTTACTTGTAATTTTCTTCCAGAGGCATTCATGTTTTCCAAATCTGTATCTGAAAAATCTGCTCTATAGGGTTTTTGTAATACCTTTGACTTCCCTATTTCAATTCCCATCTGTTGAGCTAAATCTGATAATTTCTCATGAAATATTTTTACATTTCTTGTGATGCTTCTGCATACAAACAATAATTCTTCTTCATCGTAAGTATGTAAGTATTTAGGCGATCTACCCCTACATTTCCTGCTATCATGTCTTCTAATTCAACTTTTAATTTATAAATGTCCATGATCTTTGGGGGTGAACTCTGTTTGTCTGATCCTTGTGCCCACCTTTCTAAATCTTCAGGTGTAACTACTGTGGCACTTTTTGTTCCTGATGAGGTTACTATGTTTACATCTCTTGAGCAACCAGGTGTAGCTCTTCTGGGGGTACTATTTACATAATCTCGAATGGGCAAGTCCATTAATGAAATCATAGACTCGCAATCACTAAAGTGATCCTCAACCATTACTACTGCTTCAGGTTTAGGAACATTCACAGGTGTAGGCATAACTAAAGGTTTGGGATAAGTTACTTTGTCACCATACAAGGGAACCACTGGACCAATTGTTACAGGTATGGTCAATGAATCAGGATGAATACTCAACTGTGTTACTTTCTGAATTAATTCTGCTCTGTTTTTATCTATTGCTTCCTTTTCTTTATCGTGAAGTACTCTACTAACTGGTGAATCATGCAATACTTGTGGTACCAAGGGTGTCCTTAACAAGGGTGCACTTGGGGTGCATCCACTTGTCCCTTCCTGATATAGTGGTGGATTCTTTAATATATCTTCCATAAATTCATCTTCGGAATCTCCAAATCTAGTTAAGTGCTTTGTCTTTTCTGTGCATTTACTCCCTAATGATTCTTCTGCCATTAATATCGGATACAGACCCTCTGTAAGCATTGCTCTTCTCCACTGTTTCATCTGACCGTCCCTTGACTCATTTTGGTATCTGGGAAAAAATCCCCGATAACCCCTATTACTCCTGGATCGGTCACGCTCAAATGCCTCGGTTTCCCACTCTTCTAAGGCTTCGTATTGAGTTAACCTTGGTCTGGGTTCTAAGTCATTCATCCTCAATCTTAAATTTTGAAGAATTCTCCCATTGAAAGTACCATTCTCGGAAAAAGCTAATATTCCATCATTTTTGGTATATTCCATCCAATTTTCTATCCATACACAAGTATGATAACCTCTCTCCATCATCATGAATGAAGCGGGTGTTTTAGCCGGTGGAATGATAATTCCTTCCCTAGTTTTGATTGGTTTATCCTTTTTAAAATAATTCTTAATCTTTTGTAGAACTGACATTTTCCTCTTCTCTCCGTACATTTTTGGCAAATTCCGGTGTACAAAATTATATTCTAGAAAGCCTAGGAATCTCCTATCCGGACGAACTCCTATTAAAGTCGGATCACGTTTTAACATACAATCTCCACTATCCACTAGGATTTCAGCTTCTAAGGTAACAACCAATCAGATTCCAGCTAACTTTTGTCTCTGAACCAATCCTAGCGCAGCCTTTTAGTGACGTCTTTTCTGCCAACCCCTCCTTTACAATCTGCGTTTCTCTGTCCCCCGCTGTTTCAACCAATCCCAGCGCGGTACCTGTGAGGTCAGTACTACTCCTGACTACTGACCCCTCCTTTACAAGAGTCTTTCTACGCCCGCGGTTTCAACCAATCCCAGCGCAGCGTTTTGTGACGTCCGCTTCCTCTCCGGTAGCTGACCCTCCCTTTACAAAATCGTACGCAAAACTTTATTTTCTCTACTCTTTTTATTAAAATTCAGTAACAACATAAATCATTCGCTATCGTGTCAGTTTCTCTAAAATTGAAAAGGATAGTCTCTCTCACACTTACTAAAACCTTTCCGTTTACTATACGTATACTACGAGTAAAACCCTTCCGTTTACTCTTCACACAAGCTTCAGAAATACCTGCTACTTCTTCAATGTTACCCTTTCTAGGTGATATAACATCAAATTTTCACTAGCATATTCCTTAGCTGTCACTCACACGCATAGAGTCCCTAACAAGTACTGATAGCCCTACTTAACTTTTCAGTACTATTTCTGCCTGACAGATAACCTCACTGCAGTATGGCTTCCACTTACCATCCGCTATTCAATTTTCCCCGGGGATTTCTGGACAACATAAAACAGACTTTAAACAATAACGGATGTTAGTTCATAGAAGTACCATTCTCATTACCCAATTAACAAAGCACAACCATCCTCTGATAACCAGAAAACCGATCCAGCGGGTTACTAGCAACGAGCATTCATACACAAAATACTCACTTGGGCCCATACATTCATACTACGCTAGCAATTTTCCGCTGGTGGGTCAGTTGGTACTCTTTATCAAAATCCCTGCTACCAATTACTTTTCCGATTGAAGAGTAATGACTTACCAATGAATCCTTTGCTAATTGGGAAGTTTAAAATGAGTGACGTTCATTACAATTCATAATCCTGAAATAATCACCGAGTCAAGAAGTTTAAAAATGTTTATCTAAAGATTTAGCAGAGTAAAACACAGAACCACATGATACTTAATCTCATCAAGGATGAAGCATAATCAATTATCGATCAATGACGGTCCCTTAGGAAAGGAGAAGATAGAGACAGCAGCGCAACTAAGGTTTGCATTTATATTTACCTAAAGTGTGAGAACCAAACCCCTTGGCCAAGGAGTTGGGAAAGATAGGACCCTGGAAGGATGAAGAGCAAAGATCTCCTCCCGGATCAGGACAGGACCGGTGACCTCTCTATCAACGACGCCTGCGTCGTTCCCCTCTCTGGTACTTCGCTTCTCCTCGATTTCTCCCGTGTCTTCCTTCTAAGGTACTCCGCCGCCCCCACCTCAGGACCTCTCTGGACAGCGGTTCAGTCTGCAATCGATCAGCTCGTCATGGATCTCGATCCTCTAACTCCTACTAATTAGCTAGTACTATATCTATTATACCCTTCTACGCCAATGTACCTCCCCTAAATGTTGCAGAATTATGGGCCCACTATTTCCGATTGGACGGGGACAGGGGGTTGATCCTCACACCATATTGATTTAATTCATTTTTCTTAAAGCCCTTTGTTTTAAAATACCGCCCATCACTTTTAATACATTTGCTTTATTTCCCACCCGTCTCACGACAAAGTTTATAAAATCTTCAAGTACATTGTTGCATATTAGGAGGGACATTCATGGGTACAGCAATATTAGCCATCAGGTCAAGGCCTTGGACGACGTCCAGGTTGACTTCATCTTTTGTTTCTCTCTCTGGGCAGCCATTCAGGGAGCATGCGCAGAACCATTGTCACACGAGTTTTCAGTTCACCAACCCCAGGCCCAATTTACGAACTAATAAAAGTCAAAGAAGAAAATATTAAAATCACAAATATAATGGTTCACTGTATACCCACTCTTTCTACTCTATTCCCATTTATTTATAAACTCTATCCCGCATTAGTAACGTTAGAATACCACAGTTTAATTATAACACAAGAGCAAGCTGTAGCACGTGAAAACATAAAGCGGCCATTTTAATGCACACTGCGCAGAAGCAAGAGTTTCCCTCCAAGCAAAGAAAGACGTCACACCACATGATATGGTTGAGACATGCGCAGTAAAGTTTCCGCGTTTTAGCAGTCATTTTAGAATAGACAAGCGTTACTGGTTAGTTTAAACACATAATTAAGCTTCCGTGCTACTTATATTTGTGTGTGCAGTTATTAGTATAAACAATACAAGTTTAATACATTAATATTTTTGAGAAGATTGCATCCGAGCAAGTCTCATTTGTGAGTCCTTGCTCCATCAATCCCTCGAGTTTCTCTTATTTGGCCTCGGGCCAGCCTTTGCCAGCGCAGTTAATTAATGCACAAAGTGTTAAGAAAACCACGCCTTTTGAACTTCCTGTTGTAGTGCAGGATCAGCACCCTGTACAGCTTGACGGCAACACTACTCTTGCCACTCTACCTGAAAGTCCGACTTTATCAAGCTAGTTCTACCTGGCTCAACCTCTCTTAGAGACGATTTTGACAGACAGACACAAGCCTAGGGCATCTCAGGCTCAGAAGGTAGCTGTGCTCCACCAAAGGCTGGGAAAAATCGAGGTGATCGTGCTACAAATATAAACACGGCTGCAAGAGGTGGAACAGAAGATGCCTGACTTGGAAGATCATTTCCTTATTTGGGACAAGGATATTGGCTCCATCCAAAGGAAGCTGGCTGACACACAAAATAAAATTGATGAAATGGAAAACTTTGCTAGGAGATCCAATTTGCATTACATTGGGATACCTGAAGGTTCAGATAACAGGGGGGGGGCCATCAAAACACTCTTCAATTTATGGCATCACTGATCATATATCATATTCTCGATGATGCCCCGGTAGATGTTTCCATTATGCGAGCCCATCGGGTTCCTGCTCAGCACCTGGCAAACTCCAAGTACCCTTACACTATTATTGTCAACTTTGCAGATTACCGCGTAAAGGAGCGCATATTGTCATTGGCTATTAAAAAAAAAAGAATTTATGATGGCTAACAAAAGTCAGATTTGTGTCTTTTCATACATGTCTGCTGCAGTGAAACGTAGGCAGAGAGACTTTGTAGGACTCTTGGGACAATTTAAAGTTGCCGGGGCAAAGCTTAAGGTTTTGTTTTAAAAGTCAGTTTCATTTGTGCAAAATGTTAGAAGAGGCACAAGGCCTACTGCAAAAGTTGCAAAGCGCGCAAAGCTGAGGGATCTCCTCATTTATGTACTTCCTTTTTATTTGTCTCTTTTGGTTGTTGCCCTTCTTTTGGAGTGGGTTTTTCAGTACATGAAGATAATTGGGGGGGGGTGGGGGTTGTCCCCTTCTGTGAAGCATTGCAGGGTGCAGCAACACAGCACTAAAGAGAAAGGGTGAATGCGATGGGGGGGTTATGGTGGGCAATTCCCACATTCAGGGTGGGCAGGTCACTGAGTGTGTGATTCACACTTTTGGTGTGGGTTTGCTGGGGTGGGCTACTGGGGCACACAGGGTTGCAAGAGTGGGTAAAAAAGAGCTGAGGCATCAGGAAATAAACGGTTCTGGACATAGTGAAGACAGCTGGGCTGTACCAGTTTATGTAGTCAGAGCAGGCAACTTTGATTTTAGATCGACGAGTGCTGTGGAGGGACCAAGCCAACATGCATTGTATTTGTTTAAATAGCCTATAAGGTTAGAGTAATCTCAGGCAATACCAACAGGGTTTTAAATAAGCAGAAATATGGAGCCACGATAAAGTGGTTGTCCTCATTCATCCCAGAAATTATCTTCTACAAGAGGCGCACATCTTAAAGATAAGAACCCCAAGATTGCAACATCAAAGAAATATTCACATGCATACTTTGCATCTGCTGGGTGTGCTATGTGGGGAGTAGCAATTTATCTGGCTAGGTCTATAGATTGGGAGATGATTGAGGTCATAAGAGATACACAGGAGAGATGCATTTGGTTGAAGGTACAAGTGCAAGCTGCTCTCTTTAATCTGTTTAATTACTATGGTCCAATATCTGATGAGGTAGGTCCCCAGAGGTACTTATGCACAATATCCATGGGAGCAGTAGGGCCTATGATTTTTGGGGGCGGTTTCAGTTTTATCCAAGATCTGAAATCGGACACCTCCAATAAGACCAAAAAACAACTCAAGCCTAAAACTGCCTCGATTCTTGCTGCAATTAAGCAGGATTACAACCTGGATAATCCCTAGCGAGTGGACCATCCACATGTGATGCAATATTCGTGTTTCTCTCGCCAATTTAATTCTGCATCACAACCTGATTTTTAGGTCTCGCCTAGCGTTGCAGCGCGCATGCGCTGCTCGCTCTGCGAGGCATATTGTAGTAGGGTATGTTTTAGGAGTGGAGTGGAAGCCCCGCCCATCTTTTTCATTGGCTGACGTCATCGTCCATGGTAAATGCTGGCTTTCGATTGAAAATGAGGCTTCTTAGTCCCTCCTTGTTACCGCCCTGTCTCCTTGTGGGACCGCCCATCAGGACTGGATCGTTTACTTGCGGCGTTACACTGTCTCCTTCATTAGTCGGTAAGCACTCTTTTGGCAATGGCAGCCCGTGTTTATTTTTGCATACCGCTTTCACTTTAACAATAGCTGCCTCCCCACCCCGCGAGTGCTCTGTGGGGCGGCAGCTATTGTAAAGTGAAAACGCGACAGCTTGTTAATACACTGAAAGCACAGCTTCATCTATCCATAAACGGCGGCGTATTTACACCAGAACCATGTGTGGGGGATCGTCACCGCACTAAATGTGCACACGCTTCAACCCTTTGCACATTTGTCACAACTCCATTGATCGAACCTGACTGATCCTCTGGTTTCTCCGGGCTGAGATCTCTGCACGCGATGCTTGTTTGAAATGTAACTAGCTTGGCCAGGACTAATAATGGGAGCCGCATGCCTTTTTAAAAATGTATTCACTTTTTTTTTACCGTGCCTTCACCCGCGCTTTAGCTTTAAACAGCTTAAGCTAAAATGCGGGTGCCACGATTACTTCAAAAGCAAAGAAATGGAAAAATAAATTGCATTTTCTTTTTATTTCTTTACTTTTTAAGCTATCTCTGCACCCGCGCTTTAGCTTAAGATGTTCAAAGCCTAAGCGTGGGTGCCGCCATTGTAACAAAAGTAAACAAACAAAAGAAAAAAAAGCATGCAGCTGCCATTTTTTTCTATTTGCTTACTTTTGCTACAATCGCGGCACTCGCGCTTTAGCTGTAAACATCGTAAACTAAAGCGTGGGTGCCGCAATTGCTTAAAAAGTAAAGAAATAGAAAAAAACATCTATTTATTTTCTATTTAAGCACTCGCAGCACCCGCGCTTTAGCTTGTGATGTTTACAGCTAAAGCGCGAGTGGCACAAAGGTCTCCCATTGCGAGAGTTTGCATTGTAAATGCTTGTGATTTAGGATTCTGGAGGAGAATAGCTGTTAGACAAGCGGTGCATTCAATGCATTCTGTTGTCTAGATTTTGAACCCCATTTTGTCTGCCCGTCTATCTTGGAAGAGCGTATCCCAGACCAACTGTTAATCTATTATAACGAGCTGGGAACTCTTCTCCTTACTAGCGTTAATGAGCCGGACACAGTGGCGAGCATGCCTGAAATCCTTTATAAACGGGGTAACATAGTTTCTATGCGGTCCTTGACTGGAACATGCAGGCATATGCATTTCTCATCCTTAGAAAGGTTCGGTCCCTCTCTGAGCTCCGTCTATGCTGCACTATCGGCTGATGCTCGGGGTGGTGAGGTCGGTCAGTGCGCCAGAGTGCACTGGTGCAAGGCGTGTGCCCTCATAAAGAGCTCCATGTGAAACTAAACTCAGAGCGCACTCCTGAACTTTAGAAAACCCGCTTACTCAGGAAAATGCTAGAAGCCCGGGAAAGACTGTGGAAATAGTTTTTTCCTGGTGACTAAAATTGGAAGGAAGTTTCCTTTTCCCAGAATATTGAGTTGATGCTAAAACATGATTTAGAATTTTCAAACACCTGGCTGGTTTAAGTTCTCCTATTTCTTCGGTTCTTTTCACCCCAGATTGGCGTTCATAGCTGCAAGGGGTCTTTAAAAACATTAAGATTCGAGGTCTGATTACTGAAGGCAGAACCTCCACTCCGTGCACCCCAGCCCACACGTGCCAGACGCGCCTCTGTGTAAGCCCCGCTGTCAGGGACTGTCCGGGACTATGTGGGGAACACAGTCAGGGACTTGGGCAAGGACTGGGAACTGGGTAGAAAACGTACACAGAAAGAGGAGTACAGCGCTGCCCAGGATCATACAGGGAGTCAGAGGAGAAAAAGGGATCCAAAGGGGAAGCCTGTAGAAGTGAACAAGATGGGTAAGACTCAGAAAGAAAGGGCCGCATGAGGCAATTTAGCTTTCAGAAAAACTACACCCAGGACGAATGTGCAAGACATATATATGAAACAACATTAACAATAAAGGGGAGTGTGGGGTAAAGCACTCAGGAGCTCCACACGGTAAGATTGAAGCTCAGTAAGTTTCTTACCCACAATTACTGTTACAGATACTGACTGCAAATACCCACATGTAGGATATGCATGCAAAGGCAGGGTCTGTGGAGCTTATACCTATGGTGATGTTATAAATGTAACTCAAAGACAATACTCACAGTGAACAAGAAACACCACCTAGGTAGTCAGCTGTGCCCACGGATCCTGGAAATCAAACAGGAACACGCAAGGCAGTAACAGCAAAGGGGTAGAACTAAACACAAGCACAATAGACAAGGAGCTAGCAAGGAGGAGTGCTTAACAGGAAAGGAAGGAAATCACTGGGCACACTTGGCAGAAAGCAGGTAACAAACATACAAGGCAACAGAAGCAAGACAGCAGAATAGAAAGACAGCAAACTAGGAACTGGAACCAATGAATTGGGAAGAAAGGCAGGGACTGGAAAGGGATATACAGAAGGGGAAGCTACAAGGGTATACTAGAATAGTGCAGGTTAAGAAATCAAGAAAACAAAGTAGCATAGAAGGCAGAGCTGGGGCAGGAACAAGAGCTGAGCTAAAGCTCAGGAGTCTAGGTAGCCCTGCAGGCAGTGCTGGTTCAGGAACAGGGAATTAGCTACAGCTCAGGAAACAAGGAGTCAAGAGAGCACTGCAAGCAATGCAAATCAGGAACAAGAAATAGCTGAAGCCCAGGAACAGGAACAAAGAATAACTAGCTCATGAACTCAGGAAACAAGAGCACTGCAGGCAGTGCTAATTCAGCTACAAGGAATAGCTATAGCTCAGGAACTCAGGAAACAAGGTAGCACTGCAAGCAGTGCTAATTCAGGAGAAGGGAAACTGCTGCAGTTCAGGAACAAGGAATACTAAGGCTCAGGGGTCAAGGTAGCACTGCAGGCAGTGCTAATTCAGGAACAAGGAAAACAGCAGCAGGTCAGGAACAAGGCATAACTAAAGCTCAGGAAACACTGGAAACAATAGCAAAAGCTCAGGGAGCACTGGAAACAAGGATCGGTCTCACTGGTAAACAGCTACAATGACCAACACTGGGCTGAAGGGAGCTGGGGCTTAAAAGAGCTCTCAGTAATCACATGCATCAGGTGTGAGCAGGCTAGCAGCAGCCAGCCACAGGTGAGCTGAATTCCTCCACCCATCCTTGGCCTGCAGGGGTGGAGACAAAGCAGTGAGCAGGGAATTCTGGGTAATGGAGTTTCAGGCATGAGTAGGCTGGCTTCAAATATAAGCAGGCTGGCTTTCAGAAAACCCGGCATGGATTGGGAATGGATGTCAATTCCCAATAAGTGTCCAAATGGCTGGAAGTCAGGATATGCATGCAGGGGAGGGTCTGGAAGCTTATTAGAAGACTGGAAAGTCCCACTATGCGGCCCCCTGGTGGTGGGTACGAGAGCACAGGGAGCAAATTGTGACACCCACAGGGAGACTCCCGCCCCGGCTTTGATTTCAGGGTGTCACCGAGGCAGAAGTGCCTCCTTTGTGAATATTCGGCACCTCGTCTCCGGTGCAGGAGAGGACTTGACTCCTTCAGTCTGTGTAATAAAGACCTGCCCAGGATCACAGCAGCATCAGCTGCCCTTTATGAACCTGATGTGGGTCACTTAAGGCTCTGACTTCAGCAAAGTGATTAATTAAAACAACTTAAAAAACACCACCCTAACTGAACACAAGCTGTCCTAGAAGTCGACAAAAACCTGGTTTGAATTTCATCACCGTCTGGGGGGGTCAGCTACTGTCTGTCCCCTTGGGATCTGTCTGGTGCTTGGTGGTAGCAGCTTCGGGGTGCCCTTACTAATTTCCAGTGCGGGTATTGGATGTCTTGGTTGGCAGCGCTTGGATGTTTGGATGCTTTTGTGGAGTTGTAATTGTGGGGACAAGGTGTTTACGAGCCCCCACCCCTCCACTGCAAATATTTTAGTCACTTGAATTATCGTAATGCTTTTGTTGGAGTGAGGGTTTTTGATGTGCATTCATTGGGAGTTGTAGTTGAAACATTAATTTGTGATTCGCTGTTCAGCATCAGTGTGTCATCCTTTATCCAATCACAGTGCATTAGCCATCCATCATGTATCCAATCACCACTCGAGGCACTTGGTACAGTGCTCCAGGTTTCCCCTCCAAAGACCTTTTCAGACCTGCACAGATTTCCATATGTGTCCTCCAGAGAAGGACTCAATGCTCCAGTTGCAGCCTCAAGAACTGGGCAGTCTAAATGAGGCATCATAGCAGACTCAGTGCACCAGTGCTCCCTGTTGGGGCACAATTTGGCCTAGAAAGGCAAGACCAATCCTCCATGTCCCCTTCAGAACTGTAAATATTATACCAGATGTGGTCTCTAAATATTCATCCAGTGGTAGCCTTTGTATATAGTAGCAATACTCCAGATGAGAGCTCTTGTGATCTAAGCACAATATTGTAAATTACTCTTCAGAGCAAGATACAGTGGATGTTAACCATACTGCCCTGACCTCACATTAGAGCGGCTGCTACTGCAGTGATGTGTTAAACATGAAATACAACATGTTGGGAAGCCCAAAGCCAGACTAGAATTTAATGCACTGTAGCAATCAGCAATGCAGGTAATTAAAGACAATTGTCATTTCAACTGACCAGAGCTCTTGCTAGAAAAAAGAGTCCGTTGCAGCATAATGCTAAAACATAAAAATCAGGATTAGTTTGCATATGTTTTCTCTCAATGCAAGTCTGTTAAACATATGCAAATCACCACTGCGCCTGCTTCATTGGCCGCCACGCACATAACTTTTTTGTACACGGTCGTAGCGCTTCATGGTATATGCATGGCGTCCGCTTTCATGTGGGCCGACATGCGCATTACTTTTATATAGACGGCGCCACGCTTTGTTTCTGCACTGCACCCACTTTCATGTTTGCAACCCAGGCACCGTGCTTTGTTTCTGGCAAATGCGAGACCTATTGCATTGCAAATGCTTGTTTTCTTAGTGACATAGACACTTGGCTGGCAGAATACAGACATATTAACCAATGCTTTCTCTGATCACATTATATGCATCCATTTGGAGTTAGAAGAGTTAAATGCCATAAGACCAAGGTGGCAATACGACAAAACCATTCTGTCAGACCAAGTCCGGCTGACTGAGCCGCAGATTTTTATTAGGGACGCTTTTTTAATTGAATCATAAATATGCTCCAGTTTTTGCAGTGTGGGAGGCCTTCAAGGCAGCGTTTCGGGATCATGTGTTAGCGTAAAAGACCAGGCAGTATAAAGAGAGAAAAAATTCCCATGTTGAGTGTAAGGCCCAGAAATGTTTTCAACTCCCCAGGTGAGGTGGGAGTTCACTGGTGTACCCCAAAATGAGGCCAAAGTTCCTCAATGCTCCCTCATAAACTGTTTGTCTTGCAAGTCAACATCTAGAAACAGATGGATGAAGTCAGGAGGCCAAAATCTTTCTGTGTTAACTTTACATTCAAACTCTACCCGAAGGTATTGGAACACATTACACGAGCCGTAATTACATTGTACAAGGAAACCAAGACTGTCTATCCCTCACTTTTAATGCACACTTCTTATGTCAGGTTGGCTTTTGGCCTCTCCAATAAAGCCACTCACACACCAACTCACTTAAGCAAACACCCACTCAACCAGCAACTCACTTACCCATACACCCACTTTAGTCACTCACTCATACAACCATTCAGACACCCACTCACCCATACAGTCACTCACACACCCACTCACCCACCTATACAGCCACTCACATAGCCACTCACTTACCCACACACCCACTCACACACCCAGATAGCCACTCATACACCCACTCATTCACCCAGCTACTCATACACCCACTTAAAAAACCCATACAGCCACACACACTCATACAACCACTCACATACCCATACAACCACTCACACAACCACTCACACGCCCACACAGCGAGTCAGAAATCCACTCACTCACCCATACAGCCCCTGATACACTCACTCACACACCCATACAGCCACTCACTCACACACTGATAGACAGTCACACCGTCACTCAGATCACATATGCTAGAAATAGTATCACTCATTAGTAGTACACCTAGCATACTAATCTAACATTTGTAGTAGGTTAGTATATATGTTTAACACTCATAAACCCTTAGAAAACACTTGCACTTGTTGATGTCATCAGTGATGTCATTTGAGATGTCATCAGTGATGTCACTGACCATGTCATGAGTGATGTAATATATGAGGTCATTAGCAGTGCATTGCGGGCCATAAGTTCTAGTTAGTTCAAGTAACTATAAATGTTGAATTTCAGTGTTATTGTACGAGTGAAATCTGAGCCTAACTATAACGTCCCTGTAACCTTTGGTTTCTTCAGAGAATTTCTAAGTTTAAAAAAATATTATTTCCTAACAATAACGTCCTTGTGACCTTTGTTTTTTTTCTTGCGCAAACTTGACCCAGTATCGGGTATCAGAGCGCCTTACATAGCACCAGTTGCGTTACATAAGGACACATTCATTTTTGTTCATTATATATATATATATATATATATATATATATATTCACTGAAAAAAAGACAGGTTTCAGGGACGTTATAGTTAGAAATTAGCATTTTTCAAACCTTTGAAATTCACTGAAAAAACCATAGGTTTCAGGGACGTTATAGTTAGTTGGACATTGCAGTCGTACAAAACCAGTGAAATTCGGCCGTTATAGTTAGTTCAGCTAACTATAACTCGCGCCCCCGCAATGCACTGCTCATGACGTCACATATTACATCATTCATGACATGGTCAGTGACATCACTGATGACATCTCAAATGACATCACGGATGACATCACTGATGACATCATCCAGTGACTGTGTGTTTCTGTAAAGTTTAAATATGTTTTATATATATATATGCCAAGGTGTATTGAAGAATGAGTGGGTGTATAAGTGTCTGAATGGATGATTTAGTAGGTGCGTGACTGACTGTATAAGTGAGTGATTAAACGTGTCTTACTGAATGCATTGGTTAGTGACTAAACTGTGTGAATGTCTCTATCAGTGTCAGTTGGTGTGTAAGCGGCTGCATGGGCTGGTGAGTAGCTACATGAGTGTCTATATGGGTTATTGATTGGTTCTCTGAGCATCTCTATGGGTGCTTGAGTATCTGTGTGGGTGAGTGGGGGGTGTGTGACTGCATAGATGTGTGAGTGGGTGATTCACTGGGTGTATGGGTTCAAGAGTGCATCTGTGAAGGGCTGTATGGGTGGGTGAGTGTGTGTATGGGTGTGTTGGTTGTATCAGTGATTGTATAAGAGAGTAAGTATGTGTTAGTATCTGTATGAATAAGTGAGGTGGTGTTTGTATAACTGTATAGGTGAGTAAATGGAAGTGTGATTGATTTTTTGCATGACTGACTAGGTGTGTGAGTAACGCTATGGATGAGTGGCAGTGTGTGAGTGTCTGTATACGTGTATGAGTGCATATGATAGTGCTGTACTGATGAGTGACCGCATGTATGAGTGACTGTATGGGTGAATGAGTGGATGTGTGTGTAGATTTAGGAATCAGTGAGTGGGTATGTAGTAACTGGTATTGGTGTGTCTATGGTTTCGAAAATGGTAGTCTGTATTTTAGAGTAGGTGTATCAAAGGTTATATTAGGGTGTGAGGAGGTGCATCAGATTACCACGTGGATGATGTCATCAGTGATGTCATCAGTGATGTCACTGATCATGTCATGAATGATGTAATATGTGACGTCATCAGCAGTGCATTGCGGGGGCGCGAGTTATAGTTAGCTGAACTAACTATAACGCCCGAATTTCACTGGTTTTGTACGACTGCAATGTCCAACTAACTATAACGTCCCTGAAACCTATGGTTTTTTCAGTGAATTTCAAAGGTTTTTTAAATGCTAATTTCTAACTATAACGTCCCTGAAACCTGTGGTTTTTCCAGTGAATTTCAAAGGTTTTTTAAATGCCAATTTCTAACTATAACGTCCCTGAAACCTATGGTTTTTTCAGTGAATTTCAAAGGTTTTTTAAATGCTAATTTCTAACTATGCCTACAGAGGTAGGATATGTGCAGAAAGAGGAAGAAAGGCGCAGAAAGAAGCAAGAGAAATGCAGAAAGAGGCAACAGAAGTCCAGAAAGACGAAGAAAAGTGCACAAAGAAGCAAGAGATATGCAGAAAGAACCAGCAGAGTTGCAGAAAGAGGCCTTGTTGCAAAGTCATCCTGTGCCCCCAACTTTTTGCTGACTGGTACTGGTGGTAACTGACTCGGACTAACCAGGCCCGGAGCCAGTGCTATGCTAAAAGACACTTAGAATACAGTAAAAACACCTACATACACTAGGGTACACTATAGGTTGGGGTGCCCCTGTCATTGGCATGACCTCTCCTGTAAGGCCCTCGTATATAATAGGGCAGGGGGATTAAAACTACCTCTAAGTCAGAGGTGCAGAAACATTCTAATTTAAGTAGTAGTCGCGTTTGCAGAGTGGTAGAGAAAGGGTGCTGGGCCTCCGACCAGCGCTCAAGAATTCCGCTGCGTAGGACTTACAGGAGGTACCAGGAGGGCTTCTTGGCCCCCAAAGTCCCTCAGGAGTAAAGTAGACTTCAACCCCCATCCCGTAGTCTGCCCGGAGGCGTGTTTGCAGAGTGGTGGAGAAAGGGGGCATGGCCTCCGAAGACGTCTTAGCAATCCTACTGTGTGGGACTTACTGGAGGTAACAAGAGGGGTACTTGGCCCCCAAGGACATCCCTGGGGGCCAACTACCCCTCCTATTACCTCCAATGAGTACCACACAGCAGGATTGCTAAGTTCTCATAAAAGTCCACGCCCCCTTTGCCCACCACTCTGCAAACGCGCTCCCTGTCGTGCTCTTGGATGGGGATTGAAGTCCGCCCGGAGCCAGTGCTATGCTAAAAGACACTTAGAATACAGTGAAAACACCTACATACACTAGGGTACACTATAGGTTGGGTACCCCTGTCATTGGCATGACCTCCCCTGTAAGGCCCTAGTATATAATAGGGCAGGGGGATTAAAACCACCTCTAAGTCAGAGGTGCAGAAACATGCTAATTTAAGTAGTAGTCGCGTTTGCAGAGTGGTAGAAAAGGGTGCTGGGCCTCCGACCAGCGCTCAAGAATTCCGCTGCGTAGGACTTACAGGAGGTACCAGGAGGGCTTCTTGGCCCCCAAAGTCCCTCAGGAGTAAAGTAGACTTCAACCCCCATCCCGTAGTCTGCCCGGAGGCGTGTTTGCAGAGTGGTGGAGAAAGGGGGCATGGCCTCTGAAGACGTCTTAGCAATCCTACTGTGTAGGACTTAATGGAGGTAACAAGAGGGGTACGTGGCCCCCAAGGACATCCTTGGGGGCCAACTACCCCTCCTATTACCTCCAGTAAGTCCCACACAGCAGGATTGCTAAATTCTCATAGCAGGCCACGCCCCCTTTGCCCACCACTCTGCAAACGCGCTCCCTGACGCACTCTTGGATGGGGATTGAAGTCCCCTTCGCTGCTGGGGGTCCTTTAGGGGCCAACTAGCCTACCTCTTACGTCCAGTAAGCCCCACACAGTGGGATTGCTGCGAGGTGGACACAGGCCCCGCCCCCTTTCTCCACCACTCTGCAAACGCGCCCCCTGGCGCGTTCTAATTTGGGGGATTAAGTCCCCTTGAATCCTGAGAGTCCCTGGTGGCCAACTAGCCCACCAGGTACCTCCAGTAAGCGCCACACAGCTGGATTGCAGTCCAGCTGTGTGGCACCTCCTGCGGGAGCCGGCATTGCTTTTGAGCAAGGGGAGCTGCTGACATGCAGCTCCCCTTGCTCAAAAGCAATCCTGCTTTGCTTGATTGAAGCGAGAGCAGGTTTTCCTGCTCTCGCTTCAATGAAGTGAAGCAGAGTTTGCTATGGCAGGGCGGGAGCCGTGCTCCCGCCCTGCCATAGCAAACAGCAGTGTCCCGGGGGTGGGCACCCCGGGACATTGCAGGAGCCGGCCCTGGGGGGTGGCGGTCCCCAGGGCCATCGAGGGCTCCTGGAGGAGGGCCACGCGGCCCCCCTCCCTTCAGTTTCAAAGCCCCGGGGAGGTGGTGGTCCCCGGGGCTTAGGGGGGCCCGTGAGGCCCCCCCTCAGTATTGAAAGAAGCCCCGGGGAGGTGGTGGTCCCCGGGGCTGCGGGGGGGCGGGTGCCCCCCGCGCATAATTTATAAAGCCCCGGGAGGTGGCGATCCCTGGGGCTGTGGGGGACCCGCGGGCCCCCTCACCATTATTTTATATTGCCTCCGGGACCTGGCCCACCCGGGGGCTTTTTTACTAACGAAGCGCGGGAGCCCGCGCTTCGTTTTTTAAAAATAATTTCGGTCGGATTCGCGGACCCTACGCGAAATCGGCCGAAATTATTTTTAAAAAATGCTTTTTTTTGGCCTGGGGGTCCTTGTGGGACCCCCTGAGCAGGCCTAGGGGGTCAGGGTGTTTCTACCCTGCCCCCTTTTCTTTTTTTTTTTTCAACCTTTTTTCCACTCTTTTCTTGTGACTCGGTTACCGAGTCACAAGATGGCTGCCAACACTATCTGGTTTGGAGTGTTGGCAGCCAATCAGAGTGAAGCTCGTGCCCGGGAGGGTTCGCGAACCCTCCTCGGTGCTCAGATATCGATATTTTTCTTTTTTTAATTTCTCAGGAACTACTGAACGGATTTACACCATTAAAAAAACAGGTCTCTTTCTGAACCAAGGGCTACCGTTTTGCCAAATTTGGTGTAATTCCGTTCAGCAGTTCGGGCTGTAGACTGTTCCAATTTTTCCTATGGAAATTAACATGAGGAAAACGCGTTTTGGGACCCCCCTTTTTTCTCAGCCCCCGCTTGTCAGATCACCCCAAAACTTTCAAGACAGGAGCTGACCTGAGCGGGCCATTAGTTTTGAAAATGTCGCGAAGATTCGTCAAACGGTGCCAATGATATTGGCAAAAGAAAAAACGCTTTTCCTATGGAAACTAGGTCCTAACTATAACTACCTACCGGCGACCGCCAGTAGGATATATATATATATATATATATATATATAGATAGATAGATAGATAGATATATATTCACTGAAAAAACCATAGGTTTCAGGGACGTTATAGTTAGAAATTAGCATTTGAAAAACCATTGAAATTCACTGAAAAAACCATAGGTTTCAGGTACGTTATAGTTAGAAATTAGCATTTAAAAAACCTTAGAAATTCACTGAAAAAAACATAGGTTTCAGGGACGTTATAGTTAGTTGGACATTTCACTCGTACAAAACCAGAGAAATTCCGCCGTTATAGTTAGTTCAGCTAACTATAACTCGCGCCCCCGCAATGCACTGCTGATGACGTCACATATTACATCATTCATGACATGGTCAGTGACATCACTGATGATATCTCAAATGACATCACTGATGACATCACTGATGACATCATCCAGTGATTGTGTGTTTGTTTAAAGTTTAAATATGTTTTATATATATATGCCAAGGTGTATTGAAGAACGAGTGGGTATATAAGTGTCTGGATGGAGGATTTAGTAGGTGCGTGACTGACTGTTTAAGTGAGTGATTAAATGTGTCTTAATGAATGCATGGGTTAGTGACTAAACTGTGTGAATGTCTGTATCAGTCTGTCTGTTGTGTAAGCTGCTGCATGGGTTGGTCAGTAACTACATGAGTGTCCATGTGGGTTATCGATTGGTTGCCTGAGTATTTGTATGGGTTTCTGAGTGTGTGTGTGTGGGTGGGTGGGAGGTGTGTAACTCTGTGCATAGATGTTTGAGTGGTTGATTCACTGGGTGTATGGGTTCAAGAGTGCATGTGGAAACAGCTGTATGGGTGGGTGAGTGTGTGTGTATGGGTGTGTTGGTGAGTGAATGGATGTCTCAGTGGTACATGTCCAAGTAACTACATATGTAAAAGGCAGTGTATGTGAGAGTTGGAGTATATAAATGAATATACGTGAGTCAGTGATTGTGAGAGTGGCTGTATGGATGAGTGTGTACTTGTATCATTGATTGTATAAGAGACTAAGTATGCGTTTATTTCTGTATG
Organism: Calotriton arnoldi; assembly: GCA_963921515.1. Classification (NCBI taxonomy): domain Eukaryota; kingdom Metazoa; phylum Chordata; class Amphibia; order Caudata; family Salamandridae; genus Calotriton; species Calotriton arnoldi. The sequence continues at coordinate 3,119,228 of CAWUFW010000097.1, read as the reverse complement.
AATAAGTGATGTGGTGTGTGTATAACTGTATACGTGAGTAAATGGAAGTGTGATTAATTCTTTGCATGACTGACTAGGTGTGTGAGTAACTCTGGATGAGTGGTGGTGTGTGAGTGTCTCTATAGGTGTATGAGTGCATATGATAGTGTTGTATTGATGAGTGACTGCATGTATGAGTGATTGTATGTGTGAATGAGTGGATGTGTGTGTAGACCTAGGAATCAGTGAGTGCATATGTTGTAACTGGTATTGGTGTGTCAATGGTTTCGAAAATGGTAGTCTGTATTTTACAGTGGGTGTATCAAAGGTTATATTAGGGTGTGAGGAGGTGCATCAGATTTTCACGTGGATGATGTCATCAGTGATGTCATCAGTGATGTCATTTGAGATGTCATCAGTGATGTCATCAGTGATGTCACAGACCATGTCATGAATGATGTAATATGTGACGTCATCAGCAGTGCATTGCGGGCGCGAGTTATAGTTAGCTGAACTAACTATAATGGCGGAATTTCTCTGGTTTTGTACGAGTGAAATGTCCAACTAAGTATAACGTCCCTGAAACCTATGGTTTGTTCAGTGAATTTCAATGGTTTTTTAAATGCTAATTTCTAACTATAACGTCCCTGAAACCTATGGTTTTTTCAGTGAATTTCAAAGGTTTTTAAATGCTAATTTCTAACTATAACATAGCAGTCTCGTTTTCAGAGTGGTTGAGAAAGGTGAGCGTGGCCTCCAAACACCTTTTAGCAATCCCACTGTGTGGGATTTACTGGAGGTAACAGGAGGGGTAGTTAGCCCCCAACGTCAACCTTGGGGGCCAACTACCCCTTTTATTACCTCCAGTAAGTCCCACACAGCAAGATTGCTAACTTGTGATATCAGGCCCCGCCCCCTCCCTACACCACTGTGCAAACGCCCCCCCTGGCACGTTGTAAGTTAAGGGATTAAGTCCCCTTGAATCCTGAGGGTCCCTGGGGGCCAAGTAGCCCACCAGGTACCTCCAGTAAGCGCCACAGAGCTGGATTGCAGAGAGGTGTTCCGAGGCCACGCCCCTTTTTACACCACGCTGCAAACGCGGCTTCTGGCGCACTGCTGCTCGGAGGATGAAGTCCACTTGTGTCCTGTGGTCCTCAGGACACAAGAGGACCTCATAGCCCCACCAGCAGTGCGCCAGAAGCTGCGTTTGCAGAGTGGTGTAAAGGGCGTGGCCTCGGAACACATCTCTGCAATCCAGCTCTGTGGCGCTTACTGGAGGTACCTGGTGGGCTACTTGGCCCACCAGGTACCTCCAGTAAGCGCCACAGAGAGGTGGTCCGAGGCCACGCCCCTTTTTACACCTCTCTGCAACAGTTGTTACAGTTTAAAATTGTAGTTTTAACTTACCCGTGATTGCATATTTAATTACCTGTTTTGTGTTCAAACTTGTGGTTTTTCCTGCCCATGATTGCTTCCATTTAACGTGTTGAATTGTGGGATTTGCAGTCCTAAATCTCTGTAGTTTTTCCCTCTCATTCCCGGTGACTATCAGTTTTCCCTCCAAATTTCCCCTTGTCTCTGTGCAAAGACCTGTATGTTAAACAGTGCACCCACAGCCACCATTTTGTGTTAACAAGTCAGTGAAACCAGCCCCTTCCCTTCCCCCCCCCCCTCCCCAGCAACAGGGATATTCTACATCAGAGTGTGCCCTGAGGCAGCAGTGATCTTCTGTGTGCTGTTTAAACTGTGTTTAATAGGGACTAAGCACTTCGTTTTTTGTCCAGGAGAGGGAGTAAAGTTTTATACAAACAAGATCTTCAGAGGACAAGTTAGGCTTTTAGCTGCAGAAGTCCAAAGTGTGGATTGAGCCTGTCTGTCTCCTAGGAGATTCTGAACAAGAGAAGCAGCTCCCCAGTCCCAGTCCCCACCCCCAGGCCAGCAGACCTAGGACTGGGGATTGGCTATTCAGCTCCCAGGCAACTCTGAGCCCTCCCCTCACACCTGCCCAGGCCCCTTAAGGCTTTGCTGGGTGCACCCCAAATCATTCTCCTTCATCTTGTGAGTTGCAGCCTACCTGTGCCCCAGATTGCAGTGAGCAGAGTCCAGGAAGTGGTAAGGAGGCAGACTAGTGCTGTCTCTTTCCTAAAAGAGTTAAAAAATGATTTTCCCTATCTGTGATTACTGTCTTTGCCTGTGGTTGTTACAGTTTAAAATTGTAGTTTTAACCTACCCGTGATTGCATATTTAATTACCTGTTTTGTGTTCAAACTTGTGGTTTTTCCTGCCCATGATTGCTTCCATTTAACGTGTTGAATTGTGGGATTTGCAGTCCTAAATCTCTGTAGTTTTTCCCTCTCATTCCCAGTGACTATCAGTTTTCCCTCCAAATTTCCCCTTGTCTCTGTGCAAAGACCTGTATGTTAAACAGTGCACCCCCAGCCACCATTTTGTGTTAACAAGTCAGTGAAACCAGCCCCTCCTCCCCCCCCCCAGCAACAGGGATATTCTACATCAGAGTGTGCCCTGAGGCAGCAGTGATCTTCTGTGTGCTGTTTAAACTGTGTTTAATAGGGACTGTGCACTTCGTTTTTTGTCCAGGAGAGGGAGTAAAGTTTTATACAAACACTATTTTCAGAGGACAAGTTAGGCCTTTACCTGCAGAAGTCCAAAGTGTGGATTGAGCCTATCTGTCTCCTAGGAGATTCTGAACAAGAGAAGCAGCTCCCAACTCCCTGGCCAGCAAACCGTGTCTGAGGTTGCTGGGACCTTATATAGTCTGCTAGTGGTAGGTACATGTATACACTGATTGGAGGTTGTATCTGATGTTTCTATTGGGTTAGTGTCCTCATTTGTTGGGTATTTGAGGGTTCTGATTGGTTTCTGGGTCTGTGATTCAATCAATGTAGGGTTGGGACTAGGGCTAGGGTTAGGATTTCTATTGGAAGTAGGGACTAGGGCTTCCTGTGTTATTGATTGTTGGGACTAGGGTGGGACTAGGGTTAGGATTTCTTTTGGAAGTAGGGACTAGGGCTTCCTGTGCCATTGGTTGCTTGGACTTGGGTTGGGACTACTGGTAGGGCTAGGGCCTCTATTGGACGTAGAGATCAGGGTTTTTGAAAGTTATTGGGTGCTTGGACTAGGGCAGAGATTGGCTGTAAGGTCCTTGTCTCCTATTGTCTCTAGATTTTAGGGCTAGTGTTGTGATTGGATAGGGCTAGGGTTCCCATTGGCTGAAGGGGTCACCTGACTACTAGGGCTATAAACGGCCAAGGCTTAGGGCGTCTCAGCCCGGGCGTCTCAGCTAAGGGTGGAGAGGACAAGGGTGAGTGCCTGTTTGAGCCTGGTCGAGACTGGTCGGGACCTGGGCCAGGAATGCTGCCCATTTTCCCATTCATTAATACCCACCCTATGTATTTGTCCCTCTGTACATAAGCATTGAATTTCACTATAGATATGTGCCTATCTTCGTGTATTGCTATGTATAAACATGTACAATAATCATGTTGTTATAAAAACAAAACCAAAGAAAAAAAAAAAATCTTCTTTGGTCTACATGTACTTGCTTCCATTGGGCATCTATGTACCTCCATGTACTTGGATCTGTGTGTCTTTTGACCTTGCCAGGTAGGTCGCTCCCCCACCACACAGCTCCGCCTGTGTTGTCTGCCCGCTGCTCCTGTAGGTAAGATCGCCCTCCGCTTGTGGCCCCGGTGCCCGTTTTTGTCTGCTCTCCCCCTGTTTTTCCTTTCTGTGCCCCTCGCTGCCCCACTGTTGTTGTGCCCGTGATTTTGTCTGCTGTCCCCCTGTTTTTCCTTTCTGTACCCCTCGCTGCCCCACTGTTGTTGTGCCCGTGATTTTGCCTGCTCTCCCCCTGTTTTTCCTTTCTGTGCCCCTCGCTGCCCCACTGTTGTTGTGCCCGTGATTTTGCCTGCTCTCCCCCTGTTTTTCCTTTCTGTGCCCCTCGCTGCCCCACTGTTGTTGTGCCCGTGATTTTGTCTGCTGTCCCCCTGTTTTTCCTTTCTGTGCCCCTCGCTGCCCCACTGTTGTTGTGCCCGTGATTTTGTCTGCTGTCCCCCTGTTTTTCCTTTCTGTACCCCTCGCTGCCCCACTGTTGTTGTGCCCGTGATTTTGCCTGCTCTCCCCCTGTTTTTCCTTTCTGTGCCCCTCGCTGCCCCACTGTTGTTGTGCCCGTGATTTTGTCTGCTGTCCCCCTGTTTTTCCTTTCTGTGCCCCTCGCTGCCCCACTGTTGTTGTGCCCGTGATTTTGTCTGCTGTCCCCCTGTTTTTCCTTTCTGTGCCCCTCGCTGCCCCACTGTTGTTGTGCCCGTGATTTTGTCTGCTGTCCCCCTGTTTTTCCTTTCTGTGCCCCCGCTGCCTCTCGCCACTCCCGCCGCTGCGTTCCCTGCGGCCCCGCCCCCTGACTGCCCATTCGCTGCCCCTGCCTCCCGCCTCCCAGCTGCTCCTCCCTCCCACCTCCCCATAAATGGCGGCCGCTGCACGGTGAGGAGAGCGACCCTTGACCTTGCCAGGTAGGTCGCTCCCCCACCACACAGCTCCGCCTGTGTTGTCTGCCCGCTGCTCCTGTAGGTAAGATCGCCCTCCGCTTGTGGCCCCGGTGCCCGTTTTTGTCTGCTCTCCCCCTGTTTTTCCTTTCTGTGCCCCTCGCTGCCCCACTGTTGTGCCCGTGATTTTGTCTGCTGTCCCCCTGTTTTTCCTTTCTGTACCCCTCGCTGCCCCACTGTTGTTGTGCCCGTGATTTTGCCTGCTCTCCCCCTGTTTTTCCTTTCTGTGCCCCTCGCTGCCCCACTGTTGTTGTGCCCGTGATTTTGCCTGCTCTCCCCCTGTTTTTCCTTTCTGTGCCCCTCGCTGCCCCACTGTTGTTGTGCCCGTGATTTTGTCTGCTGTCCCCCTGTTTTTCCTTTCTGTGCCCCTCGCTGCCCCACTGTTGTTGTGCCCGTGATTTTGTCTGCTGTCCCCCTGTTTTTCCTTTCTGTACCCCTCGCTGCCCCACTGTTGTTGTGCCCGTGATTTTGCCTGCTCTCCCCCTGTTTTTCCTTTCTGTGCCCCTCGCTGCCCCACTGTTGTTGTGCCCGTGATTTTGTCTGCTGTCCCCGTTTTTCCTTTCTGTGCCCCTCGCTGCCCCACTGTTGTTGTGCCCGTGATTTTGTCTGCTGTCCCCCTGTTTTTCCTTTCTGTGCCCCTCGCTGCCCCACTGTTGTTGTGCCCGTGATTTTGTCTGCTGTCCCCCTGTTTTTCCTTTCTGTACCCCTCGCTGCCCCACTGTTGTTGTGCCCGTGATTTTGCCTGCTCTCCCCCTGTTTTTCCTTTCTGTGCCCCTCGCTGCCCCACTGTTGTTGTGCCCGTGATTTTGTCTGCTGTCCCCCTGTTTTTCCTTTCTGTGCCCCTCGCTGCCCCACTGTTGTTGTGCCCGTGATTTTGTCTGCTGTCCCCCTGTTTTTCCTTTCTGTGCCCCCGCTGCCTCTCGCCACTCCCGCCGCTGCGTTCCTGCGGCCCCGCCCCCTGACTGCCCATTCGCTGCCCCTGCCTCCCGCCTCCCAGCTGCTCCTCCCTCCCACCTCCCCATAAATGGCGGCCGCTGCACGGCCGCGCAGCGGACGTGCGCAGCGGGCGCGCCGCTGGCGCGCCAAGGCGCGCCTAAGGCAAGCCCGTCTGCGCCCGTCCGCGACTGGACCGCGCCCAGCGCCAGAACCCCTGGAACCCACCAACGCAACACTACTCGACGAACCTACGACGCCGCCACACTCACCGCACTCAATGCCGGCCGGAACCCTGCCTGCTACCGAGCCTCACCGAGACGCACCCACGGACCCTTCGCCTGCCAAGCCTGCCGATTCACCTGCCCCCGGACGTGCACCACCTCCGCCAAGTCGAGCAACAGCAGCAACCACCTGAAATGCATCCTGCTGAACACCCGCTCCGTCCACAGGCACGCCGTGGAACTCTGGGACCTGCTCGACGCAACAGCACCGGACATCGCCTTCCTCACCGAGACCTGGATGAACGCCTCCTCAGCGCCCGACATCGCCATAGCCATCCCGGATGGATACAAGATCACCCGGAAGGACCGCGTCAACCAGACGGGAGGAGGCATCGCCATCGTACACAAGAACACCATCCGCATCTCGACTAACTCCGACGAGACCTTCTCCGCCGCCGAACACCTACACTTCTAGATACACACTGACCCCAAGACCACCCTCCGAGGCACCCTCATCTACAGACCCCCGGGACCACGCACACTATTCAGCGAAGACATCGCAGACTTCATCAGCCCGCACGCCATGCCCTCAGCCGACTACATCCTCCTAGGGGACCTCAACTTCCACCTGGAGAACAACAACGACAGAAACACCACCGCCCTGCTGGACAACCTCGCCAACCTCGGACTCAAGCAACTGGTGAACACGCCCACCCACTACGCCGGCCACACGCTTGACCCCGTCTTCTCGTCCAGCAAGCACATCTCCTTCAGCCACGCCACCGGACTCCACTGGACTGACCACAGCTGCGTCCACTTCAGCTTCAGAAAGACTGCGACCCACCACCACCCGCAACAGGCTCCCCGCCGGAGCTGGAGCAAGATCACCGCCCGAGCAGCTCACCGCCTCCCTCAGCCAGAACACACCCACCAACACAACGGACCCAAACGAAGCAGCCAGCAACCTCGCCAAGTGGCTGACCGCCTGCGCCGACGACCTCGCACCACTAAAAACCCTCCCAGCAGACCCGGAAGCAAGAAAACCCCTTGGTTCACCAACGAACTCAAGGAATCCAAGAAGAACTGCCGCACTCTCGAGAAAACCTGGCGACTCGACCAGACCACAGACAACAGGACCGCCCTCAAGCACGCCACCCGCAAACACCACCAGCTGATCCGTGCCACCAAGAAGTCGGCACTCAAAGAACGACTGGACAACAACGCCCATGACAGCAAGGAACTTTTCAGCATCGTCAAAGAGTTCTCCAACCCCAGCGCCGGAAACAACGACATCACCCCTCGCAAGACCTCTGCAACTCACTCTCCGCGTTCTTCCACCGCAAGATCACCGACATACACAACAGCTTCGACGCACAAACAACGCACCCTACCGCCGAACCAACGCCCGCCACCACCACCCTCTGCAACTGGACCCCGATCAGCACCGAAGACACCACCCGCACGATGAACTCCATCCACTCCGGATCACCAACCGACCCCTGCCCACACCACGTCTTCAACAAAGCCGACGCCACCATCGCACCCCATCTCCGGGACATCATCAACTCCTCCTTCCACACCGCCACCTTCCCGGAGAGCTGGAAGCACGCCGAGCTTACCGCCCTCCTGAAGAAACCAACGGCGGACCCCACCGACCTCAAGAACTACCGTCCCATCTCGCTCCTTCCGTTTCCGGCCAAAGTCATCGAGAAGACCGTCAACAGACAGCTTGCCGCCTTCCTCGAGACGAATGGATCCCTCGACCCCTCGCAGTCCGGGTTTCGGGCCAACCACAGCACCGAGACCGCCCTTATCGCAGCCACCGACGACATCAGAACCCTAACCGACAACGGGGAAACAGCTGCCCTCATCCTCTTGGACCTCTCTGCGGCGTTCGACACCGTCTGCCACCGCACCCTAGTGAAGCGCCTCAGCAACATCGGAATCCGAGAGAAAGCACTGGAATGGATCATCTCGTTCCTCGCCGGAAGAACCCAGAGAGTCCGCCTCCCCCGTTCAGATCCGAAGCCACCGAAGTCATCTGCGGCGTTCCACAAGGATCCTCACTCAGCCCAACCCTCTTCAACGTCTACATGAGCCCCCTCGCAGCCATCGCACGCCGACACAACCTCAACATCATCTCCTACGCCGACGACACCCAGCTGATCCTCTCCCTCACCAACGACCCCACCACCGCCAGAGCCAACCTACACGACGGGATGAGAGACGTCGCCGACTGGATGAGGAACAGCCGCCTTAAACTGAACTCAGATAAGACGGAAGTCCTCATCCTGGGCTCATCACCCTCCGCCTGGGACGACTCCTGGTGGCCCCCGGCCCTGGGCACCGCGCCCAAGCCAACGGACCACGCACGCAACCTGGGCTTCATCCTGGACTCCTCCCTGTCGATGACCAGACAAGTCAACGCCGTCTCATCTTCATGCTTCAACACCCTGCGCATGCTCCGCAAGATCTTCAGATGGATCCCCACTGAAACCAGGAAGACCGTCACCCAGGCACTCGTCACCAGCCGACTGGACTATGGGAATACCCTCTACGCCGGAACCACAGCCAAACTTCAAAGAGACTCCAGCGCATCCAGAACGCCTCCGCACGACTCATCCTGGACATCCCCCGACACAGCCACATCACCGTGCACCTGAAAGACCTGCACTGGCTCCCCGTCAGCAAGAGAATCACGTTCAGACTCCTCACCCACGCACACAAGGCCCTCCACGACCTGGGCCCAAAGTACCTCAACGACCGCATGACCTTCTACACGCCCACACGCCAGCTACGATCAACCAGCCACGCCCTCGCCACCGTACCACGCATCCGCAGAACCACCGCCGGAGGAAGATCCTTCTCCTACCTGGCAGCCAAGACCTGGAACTCCCTCCCCACTCACCTTCGGCGAACCCAGGACCATCTCTCCTTCAGGAAGCAGCTCAAGACCTGGCTGTTCGAGCAGTAACTTACCCCCTCCCCCAGCGCCTTGAGACCCTCCCGGGTGAGTAGCGCGCTCTATAAATGCCGTGATTGATTGATTGATTGATTGTTACTTTTCTCCTGAAAAAGCATATCCAATGCACTACCCTATTTCTCATCCTGTACCTCTATCAATATCTTTAATCGGCATATACTTACCTCCTTTATGCATCTATATACTCTCAATGTACTTATGGATCTATATATTTATAACTTTCTTCTAATTTAGCATTTCCAATGCACTACCCTATTTCTCAGCCTATACTTCCCTCAATATATCTTCTAGCCCAACTTTCTGACTCATCTCAAACTTCTTTCTACTACTCTTTCCAATTCACTACCCTATCTCACCCTATACATCTATCATTATATCCTTTACACCCACTCTCTCATTTATCCCAAACGCCATACCACTACTATGTTCCCCAAAATAACCCTTTCTTGACTCTCTCCTACTCTACCCCTCCTTGCATCTTCTGACACCTCCTTTACTGTACCGATCCCACAAAACAAACCTTTCTAAACTCTTCCCTTCTGACTCTTTCCCTCCAAAAACCCTTTTTACTCATCCAAAAGCCTCCTCTTACTGCTATGACCTAAAAACAGAAGTCCTTCACTCTTCTATCCCTCCACTATCCTTTTCAATCAAAATAACAGACTAGCATGTTCACTTCTCTAATTCCACATTCCACTATACTAATTCACCACTAATCCTTTATGGGTTCCAGAGTAGCGTGCTACTCGCCAACAAAGCGTTTCAACACCTCATCAGGGTTACAAGCGCTATATAAATGCAAACCTTTTTCTTTTTTACCCCTGCCTAACCCTTCTCAATCCAAATAACTGACTAACATATCCACCACTCAAATTACTTCATATTTCACTATACTAATTTTCAACACTAATCCTTTATGGGTTCCGGAGTAGCCTGCTACTCGCCAGAAAAGCGCTTCAACACCCCATCAGGGGTAACAGGCGCTATATGAATGCAAACCTTTCTTTCCCTTCTATCCCTCCGCTATCCTTCTCACTCCAAATAACTGACTAATATCCACCACTCAAATTACTTTCATATTTCGCCATACTAATTCACCACTAATCCTTTATGGGTTTCCGGAGTAGCGTGCTACTCGCCAAAAAAAGCGATTCAACACCCCATAAGGGGTTCGAAGCGCTATATAAATACAAACCTTCTTTCCTCTTCTATCCTTCCGAATCCAAATAACTGACTAACATATCCACCACTTAAAATTTACTTGCATGTTTCACTATACTAATTCAACACTAATCCTCTATGGGTCCCGGAGTAGCGTGCTACTCGCCGAAAAAGCGCTTTGACGCCTCGTCAGGGGTAGTAAGCGCTATACAAATGCAATTACAATACAATACAATACAACTCTGTGGCCCTTATTGGAGGTACCTGGTGGGCTAGTTGGCCCCCAGGGACCCTCAGGATTCAAGGGGACTTAATCCCCCAACTTAAAACGCACCACGGGGCGCGTTTGCACACTTGTCACATCAGGCCCCGCCCCCTCCCTTCACCACTGTGCAAACGCGCCCCGTGGCGCGTTTTAAGTTGTGGGATTAAGTTCCCTTGAATCCTGACGGTCTCTGGGGTCCAACTAGCCCACCAGGTACCTCCAGTAAGCACCACAGAGCTGCGTTGCAGAGAGGTGTAAAAAGGGGCGTGACCCCGGACCACCCTCAGGATTGAAGGGGAATTAATTCCCCAATTTAAAACGCGCCACGGGGCGCGTTTGCACAGTGGTGCAGGGAGGGGGCGGGGCCTCCGGGGAGTTGCCGGTTCCTTTTTTTAATTTTTTGTAAAAATGTTTTGGGGAGGGGGGCTGCGTGGCCCCCCTTCCCTTGGCCACTTTTGGCCCCGGGGACCCCGTGGCCTGGCAGCCTTGTTTTTTTTTAATTAATTTTAATTAATTAAATTAATTAATTTTTTAATTAAGCCCCCCTCCAAAAGCCAATTATGGCCCCGGGGACCCCATTCCCCGGGGCCTGGCCAACCTTTTCATTTTTGGGAGGGGGGCCGCGTGGCCCCCCTCCTCAGGCCACTTCTGGCCCCGGGGACCCCATCCCCCGGGCCTGGCCGCTCCGTTGGGGACCGTGGGGGGAGCCCCAATGCCCCCACGGTCCCGCCGGCTCCCCGCCTCCTGCGGGAGCCGGCATTGCTTTTGAGCAAGGGGAGCTGCTGACATGCAGCTCCCCTTGCTATGACAGCAGCTCCCCGTGCTCAAAAGCAATTCTGCTTTGCTTCATTGAAGCGAGAGCAGGTTTCCCTGCTCTCGCTTCAAGGAAGCAAAGCAGAGTTTGCTATGACAGGGCGGGAGCCGCACGGTGGGCACCCCGGGACACTGCAGGAGCTGGCCCTGGGGGGTGCCGGTCCCCAGGGCCATCAAGGGCTCCAGGAGGGGGGCCGCACGGCCCCCCTCCCAACATTTTAAGCCCCGGGGAGGTGGTGGTCCCCGGGGGTCCGTAACGGACCCCCGCATTTCATTACAAAGTGCCCTGGGGAGGTGGTGGTCCACGGGGCACTGTGGGGGGGCTGAAGAAACCCCACACTAATTATTGATTTCAGCCCCCCGCCCTTATTTAATTTAGCCCCGGGAGGTGGCGGTCCCCGGGGCTGCGGGGGCCCCCGTGGGCCCCTGCAAATTTAAACCACATTGCCCCCAGGACCTGGCCCACCCGGGGGCCTCATTAAAATGAAACGCGGGAGCCCGTGCTTCATTTTTTTTTACATTTTCGGCTGGATTCGCGACCCCAACGCGAATTCCGCCGAAATTATTTAAAAAAAATGCTTTCTTTGGCCCTGGGGGTCCTTGTGGGACCCCCTGAGCAGGCCTAGGGGGTCAGGGTGTTTCTACCCTGCCCCCTTTTCTTGTTTTTTATCTTTGTTTTACTGTTTTCTTGTGACTCGGTTCTACCGAGTCACAAGATGGCTGCCAACACTTCCTGGTTTGGAGTGTTGGCAGCCAATCAGAATGAAGCTCGTGCTCGGGAGGGTTCGCGAACCCACCGCGCCCACAGATATCGAAACCTTTTCTTTTTCTAATTTCTCAGGAACTACTGAACGGATTTACACCATTTAAAAAATGGGCTCTTTTTGAACCAAGACCTACCTTTTTGCCAAATTTGGTGTAATTCCGTTCAGCAGTTCGGGCTGTAGCTTTGTCTAAAGTTTCCTATGGAAATTAACATGGGGAAAACGCGTTTTGGGACCCCCTTTTTTCTCGGGCCACACTTGTCGAATCACCCCGAAACTTTCAAGACAGGAGCTGACCGGAGCGGGCCACTAGTTTTGAAAATTTCGCGACGATTCGTCAACCGGCGCCAAAGTTATTGGGAAAAGAAAAACGCTTTTTGAATAGAAACGAGGTCCTAACTATAACTACCTACTGGCGACCGCCAGTAGGTAATTTAGATATCTATATATATATATATATATATATATATATATATATATATATATCTCCTAACGGCTAGGGCGGTCGACCTCGAATCTGGAGAAAAGGGTTCGAGTCTCGGCAATGACGCTGAACATCCTGTGATTCTGGGCAAATCACTTAATCTCCCCGTGGGCTAACAAAAATGAATGTGTCCTCATGTAACGCAACTGGTGCTATGTAAAGCGCTCTGATACCCGATACTGGGTCAAGTTCGCGCTATATAAAACTCCGTAAAAAAAAAAAAGAGAATTTTAATACAATATAAAGACGGTAATGGCTAACACCAGGCCTAAAAAAGTAGCCCCCATATTCGGACTGTTGGGGGCTTGTAAAGACATGCACTATAGGTGTTTTGCAAGGTATGGAAGACTGCATGCATTGAAGCTTACTGCAGGCAATATTTGTGATAATATCTGGGCAATCAACAGTAAAAACCTGCCCATCAGACGGTAAAAGAGGCTCACAAACTCCTACAAACAATGCTGGCAGAACAAATTGTATGCTGCCATGCAGGTCAGCCCGGAGGCCGGATGACGGATCCCCGCAAATTTGTCTCCCAGTTTTGTTTTCTCCCTGGGGGTAGGGCATGATCACACCTTCCAGGCACGGAAAAACCTCTGTCATAATAACATATAGCACCCGGCAGGCAGAGGGGGAAGGAGAATGGTTAGGTCGGCCCTGGAACAAATGAAGCATGATTGTGCCCTCCTTGGGGGTGTGATTGCACACCCCAGGGAAAAACAGACATTGTCGTAATAATAAAATATGGCCCCCCAGGGGAGATTACCCCTGAGAAAAATGCATGCTTTTTGTTTTCCCCTGAGAGGTGCAATCGTGCCCTCCTTGGGGGTATGATTGAGCCTCCCGGGGTAAACAAACATTGTAAAACTCAAATATGGCATTGCAGGGGGGGTCTCCCCATTTGCTGGAGAGCGGCGACCCTGGAAATTAAATGTATTATTTAACTCAAAGGGGTCTGCCACACACCGGGGGGCTGACCAACAGAACAATAGTGCACCATTTTGTTTTTCCCTTGGGGCCGTGATTGTGCCTACAGGGAAAAGCAAACAGGCTACTTATAAAATATGGCCCCGTGGGCCATAAACCATGGGAGCTGACCACACAGAAACACTGAAATCCATTGTGTCCAGTAGATTTCACACACAGGAATATGTTTGAGAAACGCATCACTGGAAAGGGTAGACTCTCTCCTCTCCAACAACACCTCCCTCAAATGTAGGGAGACAACATAACAGCCTAAAATCCCTACTGGATGCATGAGAGAGCACTCACCTGCTCCTTCCTCGCTGCTTCATTGGAGGTTTGTGACAGTGTGCATCATGGCGTGCTGACATCACAGATGGGTGGGGAGACGGGTAGGGGCTGAAGTAAAGAGATTCTATTTCAGCCACGCCTTTGGGGCCTAAAAAAGGAAGCTCTGCGGCAAACATTGGGAATGGTGTTGTACTCACGAAAGGAAGACCGCCAAGTCAGCTGGTGAGTAGATTAACAAGTTTAATAGCAAGACAGCTGAGCTACCGAGCGGAGCGGCTACCGGCAACAGGAACCGTCTCAACTGGCATAAATCGAATGCCAGACATGGAACCTCCGCACGGTAAGCTTCCAAGTGACCAACATTCTCAAACAAGCATTGAAATACTACATTGGTCTTTCCTTAAAAACAAAAGGAAATAACAGAATAGAAATAGAGGAGCAAAAGGAAAAGAGGAAGAAAAGCATGAGCGAAGAATAAAGAGGGAACAGAGGATTGGGAACCAGAGAACAGGGAAAGGTAGGAGAAAACAAAACAGAACTAAAACAGAGGAGATATGCACTTGAAAGAAAACTATCTTCGGTATCGAAGAGGAACATTTGTAACTCGAGCACTGCGCCTTAAAGAAGACTGGCCCGCACAATCTGTACCCTCACCAGGGAGAACCATCCCATGGTCATGACTTCCCCTTTCATCTGTAACAGTGTTCAACAGCCGATTTCTAACGAGAAAACACTTGTTCCACCACTGGCCATTTCCTAACTTTACCGAATTCCCCTTGATGTAGATGACCTTTTCAGGTGAACCAAACTTAGACAACCCTTTCTTCACATGGACAGGCTTCTTAACTCGCACTCACGTCCCCCACACCTATCTCAATATCCTTTACTTTCTTAGTAGAATCAAAGTAGGTCTTCTGCTTCTTTTGGATTAACTCGACACGACTCCTAACTACAGCATCCGACCACTGTTTCCCTTTAATCCATTTACTCATCCAGCTGGGACAAAAGATAGTGGAAGCTCTCCGACCACGTAACAATTCGAACAGCGACACACCAGTTGTAGAGTGTGGGGTAGTGCGGTAGAACCATAACATGCTCCTCACAGAATTACTCACAACACACTTATTGGCGAGAGCCCACTGGATACACTCTCCAAGCACCCTATTCATACGCTCAACCAGACCATTGGTCTGAGGATGATATAATGAACTTTTGAGATGCTTAACCCCACTGGTGTGCAAAAATTCCTCCACCTCTTTTGCAATGAACTGTGTCCCATTGTCTGTTACTAAACATTCTGGGAACCCTTCCTTCAGAAACACGTCATTGAGAAATTCAACAACGGCCCCTGAAGAAACTTCCCTTACGAACTTGACCTCTGGCCATTTTGAATAATAATCCATGAGAACTAGTGCGAACTTAGAAGAAGCATCGAGTGCATGAAATGGGCCCACAATGTCCAAACCTAACTTAACCCAAGGCGCAGACGGCAGATCGATAGGTGTGAGGGGAGGAGTGCGTAACTTGTCAGCTTTGTCACAACTAGCACAGACTACACATGACTTTATGAAATCATCAATTTCTCTGTCCATGTAAGGCCACCAGAATGAGAGACGCACTCTTTTCTTCGTCATTGTGGCCCCCAAGTGACCCTCATGAGCATGCCTGACGAGTACAGTTCTTAATGAAAGAGGAGGAATAAGCTTGTCACCTCTAAGTAACAACCCATCCTCAATTGAGAGCTCGTCTTCAACTTGAAGAAAGGTCTTAAAATCAAAACTAAGGTTCCTCTCTTTAGGCCACCCGTTCTCCACATATTTCATGACCTGAGACATAGATACATCCGCACTAAGTGCCTCCCGCCAATCACACTCTGACACCGCACACAATTTGGGAATGTCCACTGCCGCCACAATGAACTCTTCCTTGTCTTGTTCTCCCGTGCACAACTCCTTCTCAACAATATCGGAGGACCTGGATAGAAAGTCCGCGCACCCATTCTTGTTACCAGGGATGTATTCTGCAGAGAAATCAAACTGGAGGAGCTTGGATGACAACCGAGCTATTCTAGGTGTGAAACTCCTAACATTTTTCCCACTGAGAATAAAAACTAACGGCTTGTGATCTGTCTGCAGGCGGAATCTCCTCCCCCAAATGAAATTCCTGAACTTCATTACTGCCCACCAACACGCTAGTAATTCCTTCTCTATTACGGAGTACCTCCTCTCTGTGGGAGACAAAACCCTTGACGCGAACCCAATCGTTCTAACGTCTCCTTCTTTCTTCTGGGAAAGAACAGCTCCCAAACCAACATTACTTGCATCAACAGTAAGGGTGCACATGAGAGAGGGGTCGTAATGCTTCAAAACCTTTGGCGAAGTGAGTTGTTGTTTGACCCACTCAAAAACCTTCTGGCACTCCTCGTTCCACCCGAAAACAACACCTTTCGTTAGCATACATGAAAGTGGCCTAAGATTGCTTGCAAAATCCTGAATGAAACGCGAATAAAATTCGCAGAGCCCCAGAAAAGACTTTAAACCAGCTTTATCTACCGGAGCTTTGGACCTGACAATCGAGTCAACCAGACTTGTCTTAGGTAAAACACCATCTCCATTTACCATATGTCCCAAATACTCAACTTCCTTGACTTTGAAAACACATTTATCCCTCCGTAAAACAACACCATTATGCTGGAACCTGGACAGAACCTCCTTTAGAATCAAATCATGGGTGTCCTCATCGGACGCATACACAAGGACATCATCCTGGAATACAGATAACCCTTCAATCCCCTTCAGCATGTTGAACATAATGCCCTGAAACACCGAGGCCGCAGAAGAAAGGCCAAACGGCATCCTGACATACTGAAACGTACCAAACGGTGAGACAAACGCTGTGAGGTGCCTTGACTCTGGCGATAATTCTACCTGATGATAGGCAGATGCCAGGTCGAGCTTACTGAAAACTTTAGCATCCTTCAAACTTGCCAGCATCTCATTTATGTTGGGGAGGGGATGAGAATCCACCCAAATTTCACTGTTAAGACAGCGAAGGTCAACACAGACCCTAAGCTCTCCATTCTGTTTCCTTGCCACTACAAGTGGAGACAACCATAATGACGACTCCACAGGTTCGATGATTCCCTTAGCACACAAAGAAGTCAACTCTTTCTCAAGGTCCTGCCTGACACTAAAAGGTACATTTCTCAATTTGTGCTTAACCGGTCTAGCATTGTCCTTCACAATAATCTTGTGTTGGAAGTCCTTAACCTTACCTAACTCCCCTGAAAAAACATGGGGAAATTGGTTCACCAAGTTCTCCATATCGGGACTATCCCTCAACGCCAAAACTTGTTCAGTGGTTCCAGGCCTAAGCACCATACCAAACAACCCCTGGTGAAACCATCCTAGGATATTTAGTCCTTTGTGTGCTACATATAGTTTGCCTGCAATTCTCCTCCCTTTAAATTCCATGACCTCTTCAATGTAACCGGACAGGTTTATCTCTCTCCCTTCATAGGAAACAGCCTTCCGATCTGGGGGAATTAAAGGTCTGTCCGGCCACGTGAAGTTGTACAGCTCTAAGGTAATCATGGAGATTCTTGCCCCGGAATCTACCAACAGACTAAGGATGCGATCTCCCACTAAAATGTCAACATAAGGATCTTTGCACAACTCAGGATTACCAACAATAACCCCATCATCATGCACTACAACGACCATGTCACTGAGATGTCTCACAACAGTTTCTTCATCTGCGCTGGATATGTCTCCATCTATGACACATTTGACAGGTTGTGACTGGAAGTTTGACTTTCCCTTATTATTTTGACAGACCTTGGCAAAATGTCCAATTTTGTTGCACAATCTGCAGTTCAAATTTTTGCTGGACACCTATTTCCCTTCATGTGAAACCTATATCCACATTTATTACAAAAGTTGCTCTGATGGTTACCCACGCTCTGTTTTTCTGCAAAACTTTGCCGTGGTCTGTCCATCCACTTTGTATCTTTTTCCTTACTGTCCTTTGCCCCTACGGCAGCGACAGCTTCATCGCTCTTCTGTTCCAGTTCCTTCGCCGACAACACTGAGGTCTCTATGCTCTTTGCTATTCTAATAGTCTCTTCAAGACTGGGATTTCCCAAGGACAGAAGTTTTTGTTTAATTGATTTGTCCGAACAATGGCAGATGAACTGGTCGCGAACCAGCTGGTCTGCAAAATTCTCGAACTGACAATCAGCTACCAATCTCCTTAGTGCTGTAATGTAGCTGTCCACATCCTCCCCTGTATTTTGTGAACGTAAGAAAAACTTGTGACGCAGGATCACAACGCTGGGTTGAACATCGAACCTCACTTGAAGTCTCCTGACCGTGTCTTGATACTCATCAAGAATTTCCTCTCCCACAGTTACAGGGGCAGGGAGGTGCTTAAGAATCTCTCTCCCTTCAAACCCTAAAGAATGTAATAGCAAGTATTTCCTGCGTTCTGCTCTGAACCTGTTCGCGCCTATTGCTCCCAGATAGGTTTCAAACCCATCCAACCATTGTTTCCACCTGATGGGAGGATCACCTGGGGCTGCCAAAAAGGTGGAGGCGCACTTACGGCTTGCATTTCCTTGTCTCTTTACAATTAAGATAAGAAGAAATCCTTGCGCTAATCTTCTATAGGAAAAGATCCTTGCGCTAATCTTCTTTCAAAACGTCAGCAAATGCCCGCACTAGTGGTCCCTTGTGGACCAGCACAGACTACCAACACGTTTTTTCCTTTTGAAAGCTTCCTCTGCGCCCTAAAACTGATATAGAGCACTATTGCATCCAAATAAAACGCAGAAAACACAGTACCTTTTGTCCTTCCCCAGTTTGCCTCTGCAGCCTTCTGTCACGTCACACAGTGCATCGCGAACCTTCCCGCCTGAAAGTTCTTAGACGTGCTTCCTCCCTTCTCACTCAGATGCGCACTGTGACGTAACTTGTGACGTGACAATACTGGAGATTCTCCTTTGAACGCATACGCACGTTAAACTCTGCGTGCTTACGCTACACACGCACTGCTCCGTTTCCATGGAGCGCACCCCTTTCGTGACGTGACACCACTGACCTCACTGACCTCACTGCACGTTCACGTTGCACCCTGGAACGCACACCGACACTTGTGCGTTTCACCTCGCTTCAACTCTTGTGCCACTTGCTCCGCTCTTCTCTTTTCTTCCGCTGCTGTTCACCGGACACAGACACCAACGGATGATTCCTCGAAGCTGCTCCCTTTTGGTTAACGCTTCCTCACGGGATCCGTCTTCTCAGTCATCTGCACGCGTGCTTCTTTTGGCAGCTCAGCAACTCGTCGCCAAAAATGGTGTTGTACTCACGAAAGGAAGACCGCCAAGTCAGCTGGTGAGTAGATTAACAAGTTTAATAGCAAGACAGCTGAGCTACCGAGCGGAGCGGCTACCGGCAACAGGAACCGTCTCAACTGGCATAAATCGAATGCCAGACATGGAACCTCCGCACGGTAAGCTTCCAAGTGACCAACATTCTCAAACAAGCATTGAAATACTACAAGTTCCTTTTTAACTTTCCCCAGATATACTTTATTCCCTTCTTCCGCCTTCTCATCTTTGCCACCAGTTCCAATATGACACAAAGAAACTCCTACTCATAATCCAAAGCCTTCCAACTTCAGGTTCCATACCCAGCTTCAGTACTCTTACCAGAATGCCATTACCTTGCTATCCTCCCCTGACTTTCATCCACTTACCACAACGGCTCCCATGCCTCCTGTTTAGAAAACCTTCCATCTTCTCCTAGTATTTCATAACTCTAGCTTTTCGACATCCTCATCCAATTTCTCTTTGCCCTCTTACTTCCCAGTCAGCCACTATGGCATGTGTTTGTTGGTTGGTTTACATCCTTTTAACAATTCAAAAGGAGACTTCCCCAATATAGCATTGGGAGTAACTCTTACAACAATAGAGTGACCTAAAAGGTCTTCCTCCAACACAACCCGGACTTAAGAGCCAACTGTATTGATTCCTTTACCACTCTAATAAACCTCACCACTACACTGGCCATTTGCCTAAGGATTGTATTGTGCCAGCTGGGACTGCTTAATCCCACTACTCAAGAGACAAACTTGCATCTTCGCGGCCACAACCTGTAGTCCATTGTCAGAAATTGAATCCCCTGGAATACCTTTTCAGCAAAAAACACGTTTGAGGAAATATGTGACCATCTGTATGTATGTCATACTACCGACTATGCACAGCTCAGACCATTTAGATAAATAGTCCACAATTACGATGGCAAAAGACTCCTTCTGGAGAAGAACAGAAAATCGACCCATCACATCTAAAGGCAACTTCCTCTAGGGTCAATCAGGTAACTTCACTGGTCTTCAGGAATACTATAGGCCTTTGCAGATTTATCACTTTTAAAACAAACTTTGCACTTTATCACAAAAAGGGAGGGAAACATTTTGGTGGCCTCCTGTTGACAGATGAGTGACAGAGTGCCACAGTTCTGTTCATGGCTCGAGCGCTGCTGTCAACCCAAAATCAGACACATCCAATACCTCAACACAGTTATTGCCCAGTACAAAGGTTTACAATTATTGTGCCCCAATAATTCCAGATTTGATGCTCTCAAAACACTTGTTATGCTCAGACCCCAACAAGAACCGAGCATTTTTCTTTGTCAATCTGTGCATAGGCTCAACCGTACATCATTAATTTTCAGCGAACGTACAGTAAAACTCTGATCCCAGGAGTGACAATGCAGATTTTCCACAGTTTTAATGGGTGGAAAATCATGATTTTATTAAAGGAACGGAGGCTAATATTATGCAGTATACCTTTATTGCTCCTCAAACACAGCAGCAACAAAACACTAGAATTAGAACATTAATAAACTCTAGAACGTAGAACATGCATATACTCATGGAACAGGCAGCCATCTTCCTCTTTTAACTGCTGCAAAATAAACAGATTCCAAATACAAATGTCCATCTGCAGGGCCACAATGTCCAATCCTTTGGCACTGTCCAGCACTTATCCCCTTTGCCCAAATCTTCTTCTTTAACCTACATCAAAAAAATATAAACAAACATTAAAATGGGGCGGGTCAGTGGAGGGATAATATTAGCCTCCGTGCCTTTAATAAAATCATGATTTTCTACCCATTAAAACTGTGGAAAATCTGCATTTTATGGCAAGGCCCGGAGGCCAATATTATGCATGTTCAAAGTTCATCTAAAACTCTTTCCAATACATTTTCCACAGGTTTAAAATATTTTTTTAAAAGTTGGATCATTTGACCAATCAGCCGCTCTCAAGATACCACTCAAACTAAATCCTCTCATAAACGCCTTACTAGCCCTAGCACCCCTAACCGAGTGTGCTCCAAAAACACTCACATCCACACCAGCCTTACACATAACCTCCTTTATCCACCTCGCTAAAGTAGGTGCTGAAACAGCCTTAAATGGCTTCTTATATGAAATTAACAACTGAAAACAACCACTCTGTCTTAATCCCATTGTCCTCTTCTCATATTCTCTAAGACAACTAACCACACACAGATTACTATTCCCCTCCAAAAGAGGGTAAAAAATAGTCCTTGACATCGTCTTTGTCCTCTTCCTCAACTCAAAACGCACACCTTCCGGTTGATAACATCTAGAATTCACCTCTAACGCCCTAATATCAGAAACCCTCCTAAAGGAGACCAAACAGAGTAGCATAGCCATCTTCCAAGATACAATTTTTAGATCCAAACTTGAATTTGCACCCCAACTATCCAGCTCTTTCAGAACTACTGAAACATCCCACAGAACACCATACTTCGCTTTTGGAGATAAACCTACCCTAATACTCTTAACCAATCTTTTAACCAAAGCATGCTGTCCCACAGGAATTCCATCTACCAGAACATGTCCTGCTGAAATCGCAGACCTGCTCAAATTCACAGTATTATATGCTAAACCACTATTATACAGATCCGATAAAAAGTTCACCACCTCCCTTTCAACACACCAACCACACCATTTTCTCTAAGCTGATTTGTACATCCTAGTAGTCCCCTGAGACCATGATCCCGCGATGAGATCCTCAGCCTCCTTTGATAGGCCATGCATCTGCCAAACTCTCCTGAAATCAACCAAGCCATAAGCCTCAACTGACCTGATACAATCAACTCGTGTACGTTCCCTTGCACATCCAAAATTACCTCTCTGAAGTTCGGCAACAAGACTGGATCCTCCATCAACAAACTCATCACATCTGGGAACCACACTTGTGCTTTCCAAAATGGCGTTACCAGGACTAACTCCGCCTTTTCCCTCCTGACTTTCGTCAACACTCCTTTGAATCATAGAGAACGGAGGCAATGCATAATTCCTCCCCACCTTCCACTCCTGAAGGAAAGCATCTATCCCCTTTGCTTCCGGATCCGGCCTCCAGCTGCAAAAATCCACCAACTGAGTATTCAGTCTGTCCGCAAACAGATCCACCTGCAGAGGACCCCACCTCTGTTGCAACCTCTGGAAAACTTCCTTGTTCAACTTCCAATTGCTCACATCCCTGAGATACCTTGAATACCAATCCGCTTCTACGTTGCTCAATCCTGGGATATACTGAGCCTGAACCATAATCTCCTTCTCCAAACAGAACCTCCAAAATTTCTTTGCTAACTCTGCTAGGCCCTTCGACCGAGGGCCCCCCAGCTTGTTCACATAACGCACTGCCGACAAATTGTCCATTTTCAACAGCACACAACATTTCACCTGATCCTTCAAGAAACTTTTTATTGCAAACGACCCTGCCAGTAACTCCAAACAATTTATGTGCAGCTCTCTTTCTTCCTTTGACCACTGTCCCCCCGTCGACACTGTGCCCACTTTGCTCCCCAACCGTGCAAACTCGCATCCGACTCCATCTCTATCTCTGGAACCTCTCCAAATATAGCCCTTCCATTCCATGCTTCCAGACTCATCAACCACCAATCCAACTCTTCCTGAGTTTCCTGATTCATCCTCACTTTCTGTGAATATTTTGCCCCCTGCCTCAAATGAAAAGCTTTCAACCTCTGCAACGCCCTGTAATGAAGGGGAGCGGGAAAGATTGCTTGAATTGACGCTGATAACAGACCCAACAGACGAGCCAACTGCCTCAAGGTAATCCACTTTGCATTCTTCACTCTCTTCACCTCTTTCCGAATTTTCTTCACTTTCTCCATCGGTAACTTCAACACACAATCCAATGTCTGTATCTGAAAACTTAAAAATTGCATCACTTGCTCGGGCTCCACACATGACTTCTCCCTGTTCACCACAAAACCCAGATCCTCCAGAACCTTTATTGCAAATTCCGTCTGCTCCCTTGCCAAACTCTTCTCTTCTGCCATAATCAAAATGTCGTCCAGATAAACAATTAATCGAATCCCCCTGGACCTCAGCCAAGCCACTACTGGTCTCATCACTTTGGTAAAACACCACGGAGCTGAAGTCAGACCGAACGGGAGACTCTTGAATCTCCAGCGCACTCCCTTCCACCTGAACTGAAGGAAGTCCCTTTGCTCCTCGCACATCGGAATGGTCAGATAAGCATCCTTCAAATCTAACCGGGTCAACCAATCCCCTTTTCTTAGCAAATCCCGCAACATATGAATTCCTTCCATCTTGAAATGGTTGTAACATACCCAATCGTTCAATTCCTTTAGGTTTATTACCGGCCTCATTCCTTTTTCCTTCTTCTCTACTAGAAACAAATTGCTTACGAAACAACCTAGAACCCTCTTTGCAGGTTCTATCGCTCCTTTTGCTACCAAAGCCTCTACTTCTTTCGTTACCAGATCTTCCATTTCCTTTGAAAACCGTAATATAATGGGAGGACTCTCCTGTATTGGCGTCTGTATAAAATCTATTCGATAACCTTCCACTGTTTCCAAAACCAAAGGATCCTGAGTTATTTCTTTCCATCTTAAAACAAACTGGGCTAGTCTGCCGCCCAATTTTACTTGTATAGAAATAGGGTCTGGTAAACAACTTACCTGAAGCACCCCTTGTTCTTCTCTCTGATCGCATGCCTCTCGATCTTGCCCTCTCTCTGTGGGTAGAAACTACCCTGCTCTGTCCGTGCATAACCATAGTTTGCTCCATAGTTCGCTCCATAGGGTCTAAATCCTCTACCAAAGGAACCCCTGGTAATACCCTGTCCATGGCCGGGGAATCGGCCCCGCATTCTCCCGGCCATTTCAAAAACTCTACGAATATCCTTCTGTGCCTTCTGTAGTGAGTTAAAGGTACCCACATATCTTGCCATGTCCTTTACGAAATCATCACCAAAAAGCAAGCCTCCACTTTGCTCCCCCAATTCCTTACTAGCCAAATCTGCTAGCTTAGGATCAATTTTAAAAAGGATGCTTTTCCTTCTTTCCACACATAGTGCTGCATTAGAGTTCCCCAGAAGGCAAATCGCTCTCTGTACCCACTGTCGTAACTCAACTATGTCCACTCCTGTGTTATTAGAGTGTGCTTCTTCACATAAATCAAAAATCTTAGTAAGTGGACCCAGCACATCCAACAGCCTATCTTGGCATCCTTTGAGTCCTTTATCCAGACCCCTTCTTGGATCTTTGCCAGATTTATTCAGAAATGCCATCATTTTCTGATCCAATTCTGGCGTATATGCCACTTTACTGTCCAAACTAGGCCTAGGGCACTCTGACCTCAACCTAGTTCTCACCTCTTTTGGAATCTCTCTTCTTATCCAATATCTGACATATTTAGCCACGCGCTCCGCAGGAGTCCACTGAGGAGACAGAGGGTGCTGAATCAGTAGAGGATCAAACATCTCCTCTCCCTGTGGGTCCACAAAATCACCTATCTCAATTTTAATTTCCTTCTCAGCCACCTTTCTCTTTTTGTGTGGAACTTCCTCCACATCTGAATCCTCAAAACTTGTAGTACACGTCAACTCTACATCACCACTTGTAGAGGACGAATCACAAGCCACAACACTGTGTTTCCTTTTTCGCGCCTTTATAGCGCTTCCTTTTGCCTTTATAGCACTCTCTTTTTGAACCTTACGTTCACTCTCATTTCCCTTTCTTTTTCTTTCCACATGCTTTCTTTTTTGTGTCTTTTTAGCGCTTTCACCAGATACTCCTGCGACAACCTCAACCTCCTCTGTTGTCCAGAAATTATCATCCTCTCCTGACCTCTTTTTTGAGTCTCTTTTCAACATACTTTTCTCGAGAATTTTGAGGCCACAACAGCTCACCTCTTGCCTACACCTCCGATAGGTCCAGACGGGGTCACAAATTTCCTGCTTAGTTTCTCGCCCATCTCAGTTGAAACTGGCTAAACACATCCACAAAGCTAAGTCAGGATCTCCCCTTGACCCTTGCCCACCAGCATGTCTGAAAGAATGTGCGGACTTGGTGAGCATTGGTTTAACAGAAATTTTTAACTCCATGTTTACTTCCGGCACTTTTTCTTCCAGGTGGAAGGACACTTCAATTCTTCCACTGTTGAAAAAGCCCACCGTAGATGCAACCAATCCCAACAATTACCGGCCTATAGCCCGGCTGCCACTACCTGCTAAAATAATTGATAAATTGATGAACAGCCAACTAACCCAATTCATCCGAGAAAACAATCTGCTCGACGACTCCCAGTTTGGTTTCCGCCAAGGACACAGCACGGAGACAGCTCTCATTAAAGCCTCAGAGGAGATCATAGCGGTGATGGACGGTGGAGGTACGGCTGCATTAGTACTCCTCGATCTATCTGCCGCTTTTGACACTGTGGACCATTCCCTCTTGCAACGGCGGCTGGAGAGTTTGGGAGTCAGAGGCACAGTGCTAGCCCTACTATCCTCCTTCCTCAAGGACAGGAAAGTAACTGTCTCGGTTGATGGGTATCACTCCACATCCTATACCCTCCCGTGTGGAGTGCCACAGGGCTCCTCTTTGAGTCCTTCCCTGTTCAACATTTATGTTTCCGAGCTGGCCCCGCTGATCCGAGAATTCGGGTTCAGCCTTACGTCCTACGCGGACGACACCCAGATTGTGGTGACGGCCTACAAAAATCAGGCGCCCCCTACTCAGCAATTTCAGAATTGTATGTGTGCCATCAACCGTTAGATGAACACACATTGTTTAAAACTCAATTCTGAGAAAACCGAGGTCCTGCTCTTCGGTAACATGCAACCGAGCTGAGGTAATCTTTGGTGGCGGGCTGAAATGGGAGAACCCCCAGAACCCGCGGTCAAGGCCAAGAACCTGGGAGTGTGGTTCGATAATAAACTCTCACTTATCCACCACACAAATGCCACGGTTTCTGCTGCCCATTTCCTCATCAAGAAAGTAAGGAAGATTCTCCCATACATTCCAGCAGACACGCGAAATACGGTTGTCACAGCCCTGATTCAATCTAAAGTAGATTACTGTAACGGGCTGTACATGAACATACAGAAGCATTGCCTGAACAAGTTACAGAGTGTACAGAATGCAGCAGCGCGACTACTGCTTAACCTCCCCAGACGCAAATCCGTATCTGAAGAGATTCGCGGGTTGCATTGGTTGCCAGTGGCACAACGAATAAAATTCAAGGCACTGTGTCAGGCCTATAAGGCATTGAGCCTCACAGGTCCTGTCTTCCTCCAGAACCTCTTCACTTGGTATGAACCAACTAGACATCTTCGATCTACGGGAGCCAAACTCCTGACAGTGCCTAGAATTTGGACCACAAAATGGGGAGGCCGCAGCTTTCTCTACAGCACCACTAAGCTCTGGAACAATCTCCCGAATGAGCTAAGAGGTGCGAGCTCCCTCCTCTCCTTCAGGAAAGGACTTAAAACCTGGTTGTTCCAAAATTAGATTGCCAACAGGGTCACTACAGTTACGCAGCGCCAAGACACCTGCGGGTATTCGTGCGCTTTATAAATCCTAATAACATAACATAACACACTACTCTCAATTTTTTTATCTAAAGATGCTGACATTTCTCCAAACATCTTCTCCATATAGAATTTCATCCTCTCTTCAAAACCTATTTCTGTATCTTCCATCTTGTCAAATTTAAATAAGATCTTCCTCTCTAAATATAATTTTCCTATCACAATACACCTCACAAAATCTTATGTTTTAAATAAAAACTCCTTCTTCTACAATGACCAAATATCACACCAGTTATAATTTCCTACCTCACGATATTTTCCTATCATTTCTTTCTACCTCAAAGCCCACAGCGTAACCATAAACAACCTCCACCTGAACTCTTGACCGAAGTCTGTCAGAAACTGACTCTCGTTCTGACAGACTCCGTTTCAATTTCCTATTCCTAATGTGAATAGATACAACTATTCCCAATCTCCTAAAATGGCCGCCGTACGTTGCGTAAGTACGGCGGTCTCGTTAATTCTTTTTAATTCATTTTCCCTCACGCTCCTCGAAACAGGAAACGCGAGGGAAACCATACGCGCTCGAGCGCAACCTTCTACAACCCGCTCGAGCGCTGTGAAACAACGAATCAGCCTCGCGCTTCACACGCGCTCGAGACCTGCCTTCCAACAATACCGCTCGAGTGCAGAGACGGCAACCTGCCTCGCGCTCACTTCGTTCGCCGCCTATTTCAAAACCTCTCAGCCTCTAACGGTAAAATTTACCATAATACTTAGAAACTGCTTCTTAACGCCCGCAAATAAATTTCACGAAAACTGCTTAATAACCCGCCTAATTAGCCGCACGCTTCCAAAATTCCGTTTTAAACAACTGTCAAACTCTGTTCCTTATTATAAAGGACAATTCCAAAGATTACATCAAGATCACCTCACAACCAACAAATACACCTCCCTTAAAAAAATGTCAACTCATAATCAAAACATACTCTTTCCCAAACATACCACATTCATATAAGAACAAGCATTGGCATAGCCAATAGGTCTCGCTTTTGGGCCCTTATAAGTGTTTAGGCAGAGCTATTGACTTTGCCAATGTGTTTGATTGCTGCAAAAGTAAAGAAATAGAAAAAAACATCTATTTCTTTACTTTTGCAGCTATCGTAGCGCCTGGCGCTTTACTTTTAACATGGTTAAAGGTAAAGCGCCGGTGCCATGCTTATAACAAAAGTAAGGAAATAGATGGTTTTTTCTATTTCTTTACTTTTGCAGCAATCGCGGCACCGGCGCTTTACCTAAACCATGTTAAAAGTAAAGCGCTGGTGCAGCGATTGAGCAAAAGTAAAGAAATAGAAAAAACATCTATTTCTTTACTTTGCTACAATCGTTGCACCCGCGCTTTACTTTTAATTTTAAAAGTAAAGCGCGGGTGCCGCGATTATGCGAAACTAAAAGGCAGGTGAGGGAAGTGCAAAAGCGAAGTTCAATTAAAACACAAACAATTAAATGAAGTTAAAAGCATTCTACTTAAAAATGTGCAGGCTCCCAAAAGTGGCAATAGTGCGGGCGGAAAGGCAGCTGTACACCTAATGGCTAAAACAACACTTAGCGTCCCAACAGCACGGACCGCTGTTACACAGACAATCGCGGCACCCGCGCTTTACTTTTAACATGGTTAAAGGTAAAGCGCCGGTGCCGTGCTTATAGCAAAAGTAAGGAAATAGATGTTTTTTTCTATTTCTTTACTTTTGCAGCAATCGCGGCACCGGCGCTTTACCTAAACCATGTTAAAAGTAAAGCGCGGGTGCCGCGATTGAGCAAAAGTAAAGAAATAGAAAAAAACATCTATTTCTTTACTTTTGCTACAATCGCGGCACCCGCGCTTTACTTTTAATTTTAAAAGTAAAGCGCGGGTGCCGCGATTATGCGAAACTGAAAGAAATAAAACAGTGACGCGGCCGCGCGGCCGCCAAAGATAAACAAAACTAGCACGCGAGTGGTGCGCGCGCGCTTGCGAGCAGCAGGCGTGACCACACGCTCGTGCACCATGGCCTTTTGCTTGCGCGTAACCGCAGGGAAAAGGCCATGACGCACGAGCGTATGGTCAGCTTTCGAAACCCCCTAACATAAAGTCTTGCCAGAGCAGCGCTTGCGCGCTACTCGAGGCTCGACCTAAAAAGGATATGAATTGACTTATCTGTGCTTGAGCAGCAACAAAAGAGGAAGATGGCTGGCTGCCTGTTCCATGAATATATGCATGTTCTACGTTCTAGAGTTTATTAATGTTCTAATTCTAGTGTTTTGTTGCTGCTGTGTTTGAGGAGCAATAAAGGTATACTGCATAATATTGGCCTCCGGGCCTTGCCATAAAATCATTGCTCTCTATGTGTAGTCATGGTAATTGCTTTCACATGCAACATCTTGGACTGAATGTCATCCTGAGATAGCTTGTGCCCAAGATAACCCACTTTATTTTGATCACATTTATATTTACTTTTCTTGATGGTCCACCCCACTCTTTGGTTTGCTAATAATGCGTCAGTTATTAGGGTCTTCTCTGCTCTTTCCAAACAAAAAGTGTTGTCCTGGAAGACTTTAGCACCCTGTAGCTCATCCACTATTTTAGATATCAGCTTCTGGAATACAGCTGCTGCACTTGCAAGTCCGAATTTCATCCTCTTGTATTGAATGCCCCCTCCCGGATGATGAAGGCTGTAAAATGTCAAGATTCTTCCTCTAATTCAATTTGGTGATAGACTCTGGCTAAGTCTATTATTTAAAAGACTATGGCTCCCGATATGAATACTAGCAAGTCCTGTAAATTCGGAAGTGGAAATCCATTTACCCACATCACTTCATTGAGGCATCAGACGTCAATGCAGAACCTTAATTCCTCTGATATCTTCAATGAAATGACCATCAGGCATAAATGGTCCGAACTCTAGATGGGTTCTATTATGTCTTTGGAACATAAGTCCTTCAAAATGTTCTTCAGCTTAGGTCTATGAGTAAGGGGCACATTACTAACCCACTGCCTCACATGATGCAGTCCTTGAAAATTATTATGCGATTGAATCCTTTAAGTTTGCTTAACTCACTGTGAAATATATTACAGAATTCCTTTTCCAGTTCCTTGTACCTCCAGTCATGAAAATCACTGATTACCCTGTATGTGTTGTGGGAGGAGATGGTAATCTGTCCCTAGGTCCAACCTTATACCAAATGTTTCCTTTTGGTGCCAACCCAAAATTGATTCCCCTTTGACGGCCATATACATTCTACCCCTTGTCCTTCTCCATTTAAAACACTTTTTGAATAATAAAAAAAGGAATCCATATCAATTTTGTGATTACTGTAGCTTACTGGACGAATACCAGTATATACTAATTTGCTCTCTGGCCTTATCCTGTCAAACAATGGCTTACCCATTCATGGTGGCATACCATACACGTGAATCCAACATCACATTCACTCATACCCCATCCATTGTGACACTGCATTGGGCAACCCTTTCCCTTTAATGCCTTCCCATTCTCCTCCCAAACGTAAAACAACCCCATCATCCTCAATCTCATCCTCTTAAGTATTGACTCATACTTTTTCCTGTTTCCCGACAGACCCTGCCAAAATGTATTTTTTTCATGCAGCAGTTGCAAATTGTGTCAATAGCAGGACAATTTCTGGCATTGGCTTAATGATTTGGGCTACTATATCTATAACAGCAATCCTCCTCCTTCCATTTATTACCTCCAAATTTCTAACAATTTTTCTATTCTCCCCCGTTTTTTCCTCATTGTTTTCCTTTTTATAACATTTATGTTCCCGCCCATATCCTTACGCACTTACTGCACATATTTTGCAGGTAATTTAAGTCATCTATCCACACTAATAGCCCTTTGTAGAGTAGTTCATGCACCTGCCCACTGTCTCTCTGCCCAGTGTCTCTCCTGAACCTTCTTGGCCTTCATAAAACCTGATCAGGCAAGACTTGCTAGGAATGGTAGTGGAGCTTGCACACTTAACATATTATTGATATTCAACAAAATAAGTTAAAATAACTAAGATAGTGACCCTTACCACAATGGTTTTGATTATCTAGTAACCAGTTCCAAATTGAAGGACGTAAAGTAGATACTGCCTTTTGTAAATTGTATGAACTCTAGAATTGTTATTTCTATTGGAACATGTAATTGTAAAGATATGAATGTTTAATTCTGCCCTCACGCTCTCAAGAGTTCATTTTGTGATATGGCAGCAAGATCAACAAAATTGTTATCTCACCGGCATTATTTAATACTATCTGCTAAATATTTAAAACATTTCACATGCTGTCACAAGTTATATTGCTACGTAATAATAGGCCTGTTACTTCACCTGATTTTTTTTTACTTTGCTCTTCCTGTCCAACACTTACTGCATAGTCAGACACTGCCTGGGACCTTGCTGGAGACATATTGTGCCCAAACCAAAATGGCACCTGATGCAAGTGTAACCACGTGGACAACATTCAGAGTCACCTGACACATGCCAGGCTTCCAGTTTCCTGCCATTAATGGTGGCTGCATGAAAGTTTGATCTTTTTGCGTACAGACTGTGTTGCACCACTGCTCTCTGTAGACTTCAAAAGCCATGCGACACGCAGCGCAATCGGAAAATTGGTTGGCAACTCAAACAAGCCAGGCTGCCACAAGCTATAAGATGCACCAAGACACTCGCTATCCTTTCTGGTTCCATTGTTCTGCTCCATTCCTGCTTTTTGCCACTTGTATAAGTTGCTCATGAAATACGCCACTTGGAGAATGGTCCAACATAATATTTATTTAAGTTCTTACAGGAACAGCACAAGACTAAAGTTAAAGACCACCCTGCAGGGAAGTTACTGTCACTCCACTTGCCCTTCTGGATCACTCCCTTTCCACTTCTGCCACTCGTGCAGTCATTTAATTTACCATCCCACGTTTCATACTCACCTTCTACCATACACCCATAAACACACATACCACACACTCAGTAAGAATTTTATTGGTTGAAATCTATAGTTGATTTCACTCCTCTAAATTAAGGAAACTAAGACACAGCAATGACCTATTTTTGTAAAATGTGGAATTTGAAACTGTTGTTGTTTGTGCAGTAGCTGGATTCACACAGGATATCAATTTATAACTAGACTTCTCTTACCTTTAAGATTTGAGAATGAAATTTGTCAATAGTGAAGATTTGGGCAGGTTATTTTTGGTTTGTAGGACATGAATAATTGATTGTTGATCTACTATACATAGATGGGATGGTTAGTGGAAGTA
The DNA here is from genome assembly GCA_963921515.1 of Calotriton arnoldi. Lineage (NCBI taxonomy): Eukaryota > Metazoa > Chordata > Amphibia > Caudata > Salamandridae > Calotriton > Calotriton arnoldi. The sequence goes on along the minus strand of CAWUFW010000097.1, from coordinate 3,087,614 downwards.
TAGCCTTCTCATCATTCTAAACATGTGTATTGTTTCCTCAGAAAAAGAACTTACATAATGCCTCTCGACCCTGACAAGCCAAATGCAAATGAAGAAGAAACAAGTGAGTCGGAGATCCATAGCCAGAAGGAAAACCGGGACATGTCTGATGAATCTGTCCGCAAGCGGATAAGGCAAAGTTCTCCAAGCCCACTTGGAGGGAATACATCTCAGGGTAAGTATAAGCCCATTTTAAATGGTTGCCATCAGGTTTTGTTCCAAAGTTACCATTAAGATGTATTGTGTTGTTGAGAGAGGTTATAGAAACCAGAAAGCAAGCTGTATATATTGCACCTGCTTACTTTTTAGTCTGCTTTTATGAGAACTAGCCCCTTCTTTTACACTCTAAACAGTGGTATATGCTCGCCGTCTAGCTCTTCCTGGGGCTCTGAAACAGAGGCACGGTTCTGTACCTGGGCTCCATCAGAATAAATGACAGCTATTCATGTGAGTGTCATTTGATGCTGGAAAGGGTGCTTCTAGTCCTTGTGATCTGGTTCTGGGGCCACTCCCCAAACGGCTATCTCTAACTTTTGTTTTATCCTTCTTGATCTCAAACTCCCCTCCCATGTCTACATTTCTGCATTCAGTGCCCTCAACATTTATTTGAATCTATCTTTGTGGATAGGCCCCAGTGTCTTGAGCCATGGTGCTTGTGGACTCTCCTATAGGAAGTTGCCAGTCTTCTTCTCCCTCAGAACCTATAGGAAATTACCTGGGCATTCCCAAGGTCTTTATTAGTCCCTCATCAGCTTGGCTGATTTCAGGATTATCTTAAATCCACTTCATGACACTTCTTTATCCCCCTCCAAATCTGCTCTCTCCAAGACCCCAACTCCGCCTCAGGCCTCCTCGCCACCTATAAAACACAATGTTAAGTCTCCTTTCTATCCACTACTTCTTACACACAGCCGGAACTCATTCTGACATACATAAACATATTTTTTTAGGACAATGGCATATCTTTTTGCACATGTTAACTTAGTCTTAAACCTCATTTTTAACCTATTCTTTGACAATTTAAATAACGTGTAATAGATATTCTTGCACTTTTTGTCTTTAAACAATTGATTTTGCAGACTCTCTTGGACTGCTGTGGTCATTTCCTTCACCGTAAAGTACAACACTTTTTTTTGAATTCCATGTTTAGTACAAATATTAATTTTGGATCATTATCGCATAATGAAACAGTTCATCTTTACATTAAATGACTCTTGCTTTGCTGGTCATCAGGTGTTAGCAACATCACGCTGTATAGAAGATAGACTAATAAGTTGACATAGTTAGGGTTCTGAGCCAATATCACTTACCTTGTGGTTAATGAGTAGGGGTTGTTAACTATGGTTTCAATTTAGGAGTGAGAAAACAAAATATAAGCCTACCATACTGTTCAGTTTTTGCTGTTCACAAGGTGAGAATGAAATATTCTGCTCAAATGCACTTTTTACTACAGTGGAAAAATATTTGTTCCTGTGGAGAAAGTTTTTCGCCTTCAGTAAATCTGGGGATGATCTATTCCCCTTCCAGTCATGGAAGGCTAGTAATTCCAACCATTTGGTAGAGTAAATCTCCAACCATTTCCATGGTGAAATTAAATATAGGTGTTCGGAAATGCACACAAATGTACCAGTTCATGGGGGTTCCTATACTTCCAAGGCAAGCTAGAACGCCAACTTCCCACTTGAGTGGAATTTACTATTATGGTTCTTTCCCCACTCATGACAGAAAACTGTAGTATTAAATTCATTTATGGTTTCCAGGAATCACTTTGTGAATTCCTAATAGCAAGGTATTTTCAGTCGCAAACCTAAGTTTATGACTGAATTTATCTTTGTGGATAGGCCCCAGTATGTTGAGCCTTATTGGTTTAGGACTACATGGTTGCCACTCTTGTTTTTGCTGTGACTATATGAAATTGATAACATTGAAAAAAGTGAAAGCTGTTTTGGAGATCTTTTGTATCTATTCATTTGAAGTATATTACTTACCAAGGTAATCTTTTCTTTGAGTATGCATGTGGAGGGAGCTTTCTTTTACTGTCAAACAGGTATTCATTTACTTAATCTCTTGATTCTGCATAACTAGAATAACTCTTGTTCTAAAATGCATTGTGTTTAGTAAGTACTCCCTGTTTTCTTGTGAGTGACATTTAATCCAGGCCAGAAAACACTGAAATTTGCTTTACTTTTACTACATATGAGCCTCCTTGTGTCAAAGCAGGGCAGCCCCTAACTCTAAGCAATTTTCTCTGATGGATGCTCACACTCTCACCCACTTGGACCATGGTAAACCACTTAATAGGCCGTTTTGACCAAACACAAGGTCCATGGAGCCCCTGAACTTCCTGGACTTACTTGTGCTCCCGTTTTGGGTGCATGGCTCAACTCAACTGGCTTCATCTCACTGCATGTTGCTGTGTAGTGGCAAGCAGGGTTGCGGCTAAACTGCGAGAAGGGTCTCAGTAAGGGCAATCAAACATTTGTGCCACTCTCCTTCACTAAGTGCGGTATGTAGGTTTGCTTTTTGAAAGCTCAGGTATCAAGATTGTGGCAACAAAGATCACTGTGCATACGGATGCCACTTAAATCAATGTCCTGTACCCAACACTTGATGACCTGATACAAAAGGATAAGGTTCATATCATGAACAACTTCATCAACCATGTACAGGCACAGAAAAGGCCTATGCTCTGGATTTGCTGACACTGAGTAGCCTATAGAACATATATTAAGTCAGAAAATCTACTAGGTATTTTATGAGCAGCAGGTGGTGCAGCTCAGAACCATTAAGAGGCAGCCATTGCTCAGCTTTTCTGAGTTTGTCCTGTAGACAGCACAATTTGAGGACAGACAGGTGTATGGACCAGTACTGAGCCTGCATACTGAAGTGGAACATGTTCATGATACTGCCCAAATCACCAGGTTCCATTTTCATCCTTACTGCCTCCATGTCAAAATGAAGCTTGAAAGCTATGGTGCTGAAACAAGGCCTGACATGTGACAAAATTACCTGCACAGTTATATTGAGCTGTGCTTGTTCTCTTGCCCCAGACAGAAAATGTACTAGAACAATGAATGATGCATAGAACAGAAGTGTAAAGTGCCTTGGGTGACGTGTGCCTGCAAGGAGCCCCCTGCTCCCACTGCTTTGAAATAAACAAGTTCTTAGCTGTCTCTATGCTGACTTTAAAATAAACTCAAAATCCCACAAGCATGGCACGATAATGTAAAGTAAACCTCGTTCATTATGTGAAGTGCATAGGCAAAAAACAAGGCATCTTGCAGGTCATGAAATTTCTTTACTACCTCAGCTGTTTTTTTCTATAGCCAGCAAGACCCTGTATCTAACAGTATGCACATTAATTCCTTGGTGAACTTCTCCCCTATGACCATGTAGAGCAGGAAAAGACTCTGATCGAGCCCAACTTCCACATTTATTAGCTAAGATCTTTATGGAATCTCGAGGCAAAGACCAAGGCAGTGTGAAACTGACTTGCAATAAAACAGCATCAATCAACCCACAATAAATATCACATGCCCCAAGTAGAAAATCTTCATTCAGTCAGTCTTTGAAGAAGAGAGCATCAGGGAGGTGTGTTAAAAGCACACCATTAACTTTTTATCTGCTGCCATCAAACCTTAATGAGGTACAACTATATATCCCCATTCATGCACATTTTGGACATGGTATGAGACTGGACTGCTGCACAGAGGCGTTTCAGTGCAGCGAAGTGTGCCTGGCAGGAAGGTGAGAGAAGTAATGAAAGGGTACTAAGTAGAACAAATTCAAGGAAAAAACACAGAGAAGGGATTTAGGAGCAAGAAAAAAGGAAGAAAGAATTGCAATATGGATAAACGAAGGAAGTTTTTAAACACACTGGGAAAATACCATCCTCATATCTCAAGTAACTATACCTGATGCCCTAGGGTAACTATAACTCGCACCCCTGCCATGCACAGTTATCTCCTCAATGATTTCACTGCAAATGTTGCAGTGATATTATCAATGATGTCATAGAAGATGTCATGAGTGATGTAATATGTTGGGTAATTAGCAGTGCATGGCTAGGGCGCGAGTTATAGTTACTTGCGATTACTAGAACTGCTGAATTTCTATGGTTTTGTGTGTGTAAAATCTGAACCTAACTATAACGTCCCTGTAACCTTTGTTTTTCCCAGTGAATTTCTAAGGTTTTATTAATTCCTAACTATAACGTCCCTGTAAGCTTTGGGTTTTTTTCAGTGAATTTCTATAGTTTTTTATTGCTGTTTCCTAACTATAATGTCCCTGTAACCTTAACCTGTGGTTGTGTGTGTGTATAACTGGGTGCGTGTGTGAGTGGGTGTGTGCGTCCTTGTGTGGGTCTGTGAATGAGTGTGTGAGTGGTTCTCTGTAAGTGTCTGTGTGGGTATGTGCTGGGTGTGTGAGTGGGTGTGTAAGTGGCTGTGTGGATCTGATAGTAGATGATTGGTTGTCTGGGTCTGTAAGTGGGTGAGTGGCTGTATGAGTGTGTAAATGGGTATGTGAGTGGGTTTCTGGATCTCTGAGTGGGTGTGTGAGTAGCTGCATGGGTGTGTGAGTGCCTGTGTCGGTCTGTGAGTGCGTGTGTGAGTGATTCTCTGATTCTCTAAGTGGATGTGTCAGTGACTGTATGAGTGGCTTTATGGATGTGTGAATGGGTGTGTGTGGTTTTTTGGGTCTCTGAGTAGGTGTGTGAGTGGCTGTATGGGTGTGTGAGTGGGTGTGCAAGTGGGTATGTGATGGGTGGGTGTCTTGAGTGGGTGGGTAAGTGACTGTGTGGGTCTGTGAATGGGTGAGTAAATGACTGTATGGATGTGTACATGGCTGTGTGAGTGCCTGTGTGGGTCTGTGAGAGGGTGTGAGAGTGGTTCTCTGGGTCACTGAGTGGATGTATCAGTGACTGTACGGGTGTGTGAGTGACTGTATGGGTGTGTGAGTGGTTGTGTGGGTGTATGTGTTTTTTTTAATTGGGGTCTGGATCCACAGATCCACACAGGGGCAGCACTGAGCGCTGCATGGTTCCATGGATCCTGTGCACACAAAAACAAAATATTTTCCACAATTTCTTCCGCTTGAGGGGTCCCTCACACACCCCTCCAATGGTCCTTTGGGATCAGGATACCTCTATCCTGACCCCTTATATTCTATTTCTACTTTATTCCCTCCCCCACCCTCCCCTTCTCCGGGAAACATGTTTCAATTCACAAAATGGCTGCCACAACTTTTCTCTCAGGATATAGTCGTGTCTGAAATCCCTATGGGAAATTGCAATGGGAAAACACGTTATGGACCCTCCTTTTTCTCAGCCCCCGCTTGACAGATCGCCCCTAAACTTTCTATGCGCAAACTAGTCAAAATTTAGCACTTTATTGGAGAGTTTTGTGGTGATACTTTAAACGATGCCAAAGTTTTTAGTATATATATATATATATATATATATATATATATATATATATATATATATATATATATATATATACACACTTTACTTAACTTATTATACATACCATGCATGGTAAAGGCATGCATTGTATTGTCATACATCCGATTAAATGCCTTGAAGCTCTGAACCCATCAAGAGGGATTTTTCATAATAAGAGTGTTAAGAGACTGTTTATTCAGAATACTGCTTGCTGCCTCTGTGGTCAAACCCAATTCGTAGAAATGCTTCATTGTGTTGAAATACTGTCCTCACACTGTGTCTACCCATGGTATTTGGTACCCAGAAGTAAAGGCATCCATATCCGTTTGCGTTGGTGCAAATTGGAAACTTTGTAGGACTACTTGTAGACTTCATTGGTGCTAAATGGAGTTTGTTTGGCAGCTGATGCAGAAGATGAGAGCCTTCATAGTTCCTGAAAGAATTTAGCTTTGAACTTGTCATATGTCTGTATCCACTACCCGTAGAAATGTGAAATCAAAGGGAAATCCTAGTGTGTCTTGGCGATATGGATACCAGTATTTGTTTTTGTATGTCTCTATCTACCTCTTATTGTTTATCTGTTACAGAGAGACTGACTTAATTGAAAAGGATCTTCTCAAGATTGGCAGTAATTAGACCGGCAGTGTTATAGCAGTGCCTTCTATCTTTCATGGTTACCTGTGAGTGTGGATGTACAAATGAAACTTAAGGACTCGGGTCAGATTGTCCTTCAAATCGTAGTAAAAAGGGAATCTGGTTTCTGTGTCTTCCCTCTACCAACTGTTGGCAGCTACTGGCATAATTTCCTCCCCTTTAATATTCTAGGTGGTGTAGGTGGTGAAGTTATGAAGTGGAGCAATGAATGGTGCTCCTACTGCTTTCAATACCGTTTTTTTTCATATGAAGCAGTAACTTTGGTTGTCTTGTACCTCTCTGTATGTGACTTCAGAACTGGCAAATCATTCAGTTAAAAAAAGTGAAATAAGATTATTTTTTTAAATTTTATTGGCCCAGTGATACTGTGTCAGAGAGCCATGGAATCCAGGTCTTAGAGCTGTGCGGAGTGTTAACGGTGCATTTGCGTCAGTCTCATATAAGCCTGAAATGGACTTTCAAGCCAAAGCATCTCATTCTAAATAGTAGGCAAACTCTTTTTTTTTGGCTACACAGTACAGTCTGGTTGGGGAAATAGGCTCCACATATGGATTAGATTTCATCGTTCTAGCAAAAATGCTATCTGACCACTCCCCGGTTCTTCTTGAGTTGCGGGTCCCGGGTCATGAAAGGCCCCCATTCTCGTGGAGGTTACAGCCATCCTCTCTGACTGATCAGGTCTTCAAACATACAGTGGGAGAAGCCATTAACGATTTTTTCAGAGAAAATGAGGGAACAGTGGATAGCCAGGCGATTCTGTGGGAGGCCTTTAAGGTTACGATTCGGGGGTTTGTATTGGAGCGCAGGCAGGGGTTCTAAAAGATTTACGCCGCAGAATTCATAAACTTGCCGGGGAAATAGTCGCACTGGAACGGGCCTATGCTCACGACCCTGCACCGGAGACGCTCTCTAAAATCCGCGTGCTGGTGACGGAGCACAATGAGACAGTAGATCAAGAAATGGCGCATAGGTCTCGGCGATGCATCGCCCGCCATTATGGAGAGGGGGCGACCTAGCCGCACGCTGGCGCAGCGACTGGCTGCCCCACGACATCAAGCCACTATAACCGAACTGCTGGACGGGGGGAGTGCCGCAGTATGGCACGGCTGAAATTAGCAGCGTGGTGCTGGGTTATTACTCAGACTTATATGGGGACCGTGAGGCTCCCGCAGCTGAGGAACTTCATGCATATTTGGATGATGTCGCACTGGGTTGGCTACCACCACACCACCGGGAATATCTAATACAACCCTTTGATGTTGAAGATGTCAAACTAGCCATCATGTCTCTTCCGACCTGTAAGGCGGCTGGACCTGACGGGTTCCCCAGCGAATTTTATAAGACATATGCGGAGGACTTAGCACCGCGCCTGCTGGAGGTATTCGCCGAAGCATATGAATCTGGAGCTTTGCCTCCCTCCCTTACGGAGGCCCTGTTGGTTATGCTGCTGAAACCGGACAAGGCGGCGAACCTATGCGACTCATACAGGCCCCTCTCCATAATAAATATTGATGCCAAGATTTTGGCTAAAATGATCGCCACTCGGCTACAACCCTTAGTACCCAAATTGGTCCTCCCAGATCAGTCAGGATTTGTTCCCTCTAGGTCCACCATGCATAATCTCCGCACAATCTTCGCTACCCTGCACTACTTTGAACGTGACTTCCAGGCGGTGGCTGTGCTGCTGGATGCGGCCAAGGCCTTTGATTCGCTACAATGGGAATTCATGTTTACGGTCCTGCAGCGCATGGGCATGCCGCCGTTCTTCCTCAAATGGATACACCTCTTGTACACTGCGCCAGTGGCGCGGATTCGGGTGAACGGCTGGATTACAGATCCCTTTTTTATTAAACGGGGCACGCGGCAGGGCTGCCCCCTGTCGCCCATGCTCTTTGCTCTGGCACTTGAGCCTCTGGCGTGTAAGCTCCGTCAATTACATGCACAGGCCGCATTGAGGTTCCGGCAGAGGCCCTTGGTGGTCTCCCTGTATGCCGACGACATGCTGCTGTATGTCCGAGAACCGGCCATCTATCTACCAGCGCTACTGCGGGAGTATGTAAAATTTGAACGATTCTCGGGACTGGGTATCAATTGGGCCAAGTCCACAGTTTTTCCGCTGACCGCTGGGACCACAGAGATGGAACTTGATTATCCTTTAACATGGTCTGTTAACCCAGTAAAATATCTCGGTATATGGCTGCATAGGGACCCGGAGGTGGTGATTACGGCTAATTATGGCCGGGCTGTGGACGGGATCACGGATCAGGCAGCGCGGTGGGCAAGACTGCCCCTTTCACTTGCGGATCGTATAGCGGTCGTCAAGATGTCTTTTCTTCCCAAACTCCTTTATCTCTTTATCAATATCCCCATCCGATTGAATAAAGCGTTCTTCGCCGCGTTGCAGACGACCCTGCTAACGTTTGTTTGGGGGGCAAAAACCCCGCTGTAGCTGGACTGTACTAACGTTACCCTTTGACCGAGGGGGCTTTGAAGCTCCTGACATGCGTCTTTATTACCTGTGCGCCCAGGCGCAGTTTGCGCACTTCTGGTACTACCCGCAGAGATTTCAACCGCACACTGCAATTGAGGCGGACTCGATATTGCCGATGCCCCTGAGAGCGGCTGCGTTGATGGGGGTAGTGGCTGCCCGCGAACAGAAATCAACCCAGTTCACTGCACGGCCTGGGCATGGAACGCGCTTGCTAGCAGAGCACGGCTGGGATACTTATACACTCCCACATTGCCGCTCGCAGCCCATCCTGATATTTCAGCCGCTAGGGAACCAGCAGCCCTGAAGGTATTGAATGCGGTGGGGATTGCGCAGCTAGGAGACCTATATGAGAATGGACGATTCCGGTCTTTGTCGGACCTGCAGGCGGGTCACGACACCGGATTTATGTTAGGGTTTACTTATGTGCGAGTGCGGCAAGCGATCCGGGACATCTATCCCGAGTTCCCTCATGAACCGCGAACATTACAAGCCTTGCGGGCGGTGTTGGGAAGTGAGAATCGCGTTGGGTTGATTACCAGGCTGTATAATGCGTCACTTCGGGAGGAAGAACTCACTACATCCCCCTCATACACTAGATGGAATGACCTGCTATCTGCTGAGTTGACGCTGGACGACTGGAAATTTTGTTGTGCGCTGACCGGGCGACTGACCGCGAATTGCAACCTCCGCATAATTCACTTTAAGTATTTACATCAGTTTTACTATACTCCGAGTCAATTATACAAGTTTGGCTTGCGTGACAGTGCATGCTGTGTGCGCTGCGGTCAAGCGGATGCGGATTTTATGCACTTAGCTTGGTCATGTGCTGGCATTTTCAAATTCTGGGAACGGGTCACGCAGATATTGTCTGCAGTTGTTGCTGAGCCTGTTGCGTGTGTGCCTGTGGTGTGTCTGCTGGGGTGGGTGCAGAAACTGAAACCTGGCAATAGACGCTTGGTAGCCATAGCTACTCTCTTCGCAAAGAGAGCGGTGGCACAATGCTGGGGAGCAAGGGCCGTGCCTACGGCAGCTAGATGGATCAGAGATTTGCTCTACTGCAGGGACCAGCTGGGAATATATGCGGAGGAACTGCCTGAGGCATCTAGACCCAAGGATTTCTGGGCTCCTCTTACTGGGTATCTCCTTACTAGCCCGGACTTGGTTTAACTCCCAGGAGTGGTGCACACTGTATGAGCTCCGGAATGTCTGAAATACTACTTTGTGAGAAGCGGGATGCTGCAATGTATTACTGCCAATATGCCATGACTGTATTTAGGAGTGCCAAGGTGGGGAGGGTGGGTAGTTGGGGGGGAGGGGGTAGGGGTATTTCGTATTGGGGAGTTTAGTTGATGTTATAAAATCGGCTTGTAATGGACACTATAGTACGAATCAAAAGCTCATCCCACCTGCGAGTGGGCTACTACGTATCGCTATGTACCATCAAGCTGTCAATAAAAAAAATAAAAAAATAAAATAAAATAAAAAAGATTTCATCGTTGACAGTTTTTCATTTACTTTTTGACACTTATTTCATGCCTTCCCCTGTGACTCACATTTTGGAGTAAGGTCATGCTTGGTCAGAGTGAGTTTTTTAAAACTTTTTTTAAATAACAGCGTTGTGTTATAAAAAAACAATATATACATATAGCCACAGTTTGAGCTCACTAAGGGCAGTGTCTTGCATTCTACGAATTTGAAATTGTTATTTTGACAGTTATACTTGTTATACTTGCTTTCCATTCGACGAACCATGACCTCACTAATTCTGGGGTATTGTTCTCCTTTATGTCTATATATTACTATTTGTAACATTCAGTAATGAACGTAATTTGTTACTAATTATGTTTACCTGTACAGCAAGTCCTCCCCGATTTGTGTCTCTGGAGGAACTCATGGAAACAACAAAAGGGGTCACTAAAATGGCGTTAGCCCACGAGATTGTCGTAAACGGAGACTTCAAGATTAAGCAGCCTGAACTTCCAGAAGGGAGGTAAGGTATATTTTATTTCAAGACAACCTCAGTAGAACAAATTCAGTGGTGGCTTCCTGTTTTTAGTACAGTACCTCTTATGGAGTAAATGCGCCATTTTTAAAGATAACCTGGAAATATTTATTTCAACTTGGAATAAGCAGTTGCCGTGTACCATGTTATACAGCATTATGTGCAAGTGAGGTTGTTTTTTCTTAAATTCATTCTCTCTGATCCTCTAGTCTTTGTGACATCCTACATTAGGTTTATCCTAGTCCAGTTGGTCAGACACCTATGACCAGTCTGTCCTTTTGTCCCTGAGCTCTGGACTCCTTCATGCTCTAGGTTTTGCCATCTTTCATGGACTTATTTGTGGCACTATTGTTTTGCATTGTCCTTAGCCAGGGAAGGACTGATTGGTGCCCCATTACTAGCTCTCACATCTGTTCGTCTTGGCTTTTCAGCTCCCTTATTTTACTTCCACTCCTTGAGCACTCTGAGGCTACAAGTTGGGTGGTTCGCAGCGTGTAACAAATAATCAAAATAATTAAATAACTATCATTCCAAGTTCGTAACACAGGCCGGGAATCAATCTATCAAGAGTACTCCATGTGACCTTTTCAAGTATTGGGCCAAGGATTTGGAATTACGTTGCTACTGGTGTCTTGCAATAACAGATTTCCCAATATTTTAAGTCTGTACAATTGTGATTTCTTCTGTTCTTTCTGTGGTGTTTCACCTTCTGTCTTAATCAGTGTAGCAAACTGCAAGGAGTAACCCGGAAGACCGGAATCAGAGGTGTTCTTTGATGACCCACCCCCACTCCTTTTGCGGGTGCAATAGAGATCTGGTTTTTGTGCCATTCAAGTGCATATCTCAAGCTATATCAGCTTATATATCAGCCATATGTCTTTACTCCCACGCATGTTAAAGGCCACACCCTGGACCAAGTATTTGCCAGCTGTTATATCCAGACAGAGGCTCCTGTACCTCTAGTATGGTCTGACCATTATCTGGTGGGTTTTAAGTTTCCTAAGCTAATGAAACCCTCATTGATTCAGAGCAATCGGCCATCTTCTACTTATAGGCCTTTTCACAAGATCACCTCGGCTGCCCTCAAATATGAACTCGACCAACACCCTATCAGGATAAGTGGCAATATAGAGCAGGATGCTGAGTCCCTCGTTAACTGGATATCGCATGGAACTCTGTCCCTTGCCCCTGCAACCACGTGCTCTACTAGAATTACTAGATGCTCAGCCCCCTGGTTCAACGAGATCTTGCGACTGTGTAGAAAGGACTGTAAACGTCAGGAAAGAGTATGGAGGAAAGATTTTAATGAAGAAAATAAAAGGAATTATAAAGAGGCCCTAAGAGAATATCATAAAAAGATACAGGAAGCAAAGAAAAGCTTCTTTGCATCTAAAATCGAGACCGCAGGAAATAAAAGCAAAGAAATTTTCAGTATCGTTAAAAGCTTCTCTTCACCTAGGGCTGCAACAAGGCTTTCCCTCCCTCTGCTGTCTGGATTGGAAAGTTAGCCAACTTCTTCTATACGAAGATTATAACAATTCAATCCTCCTTTGATGGTTTAGTCGGGAAAGATGTGATGGCTTCCTCTATAACTGCCCCCCGAACGAGGACGGGAGGGCCACCCTCTCCATCTTCCCTCCCATGTCCCTTGAGACGTCTTTATCAATAATGAAGGCCCTTAAATCCGGCTCGCCCGTGGATCCGTGCCCTGCCAAATTCCTGGCTTCAATGGCAGAGGTTCTGAACACCACTGTGAATAACGTTTTGAACGTGTCTCTTCTCAGCGGTCTAGTCCCAGTAAGTTGGAAAAGTGCTAAAATTATCCCTTTATTGAAAAAATCTACGGCTGATCCCTTGGTCTTAACTAACTACAGACCAATCTCCTTACTGTCCTTCTTTGCTAAGACAATTGAGAAATATGTTAACATGGTGATCAGCGACTTTGCTGAAGCTAATAATCTTTTTCACCCAAGTCAGTCCGGTTTTAGGCAGAACCTTAGCACAGAGACGGCCTTGCTGGAGGTCTCTGATTCCATCAAGGAGACTCTGGATAAGGGCGGCAAAGCTGTCCTGGTTCTTCTAGACCTCTCTGCGGCTTTCGACACCGTGCCCCATGACCTCCTTCTGCAGAGGCTGCGGGAGTGTGGACTGGAAGGCACGGTGTTGAAGTGGTTCTCTTCCTTTTGGAGGACAGAAATCAAGAGGTCTGGTTGCCCCCGTTTTCTGCCAGGGTGCCGCCCTTGAAGATCGGTGTGCCACAGGGATCTATCCTGAGCCCTGTACTTTTCAATTTGTACATGGCTCCCCTGGCCACCCTGGCAGAGGCAGGGGAGGCTATGATTATATCCTATGCCGACGACACGCAACTGCTGTTCACCTGCAAGAAGGGGGAGGAGTTTAACGGTGAAAAGATTAATAAATGTCTGAGAGATATCTTTGCTTGGTTCAGACATAACCATCTCAAATGTAATCCGGAAAAGTCGGAAATTATTTTCTTTGGCACACCCCTCTGGACGCCTGGAAGCACTGGTGGCCCGCGGATATGTCTCCCCCCCAGTCAGCTGTTAAGATCGTAAAAAATCTGGGAGTGAAAATGGATGACACTTTATCTATGACACCTCAAGTACAGTCGGTGGCGGGTACGTGCTTCGGGCTTTTGGAAATGCTCCGTAGGTTTCTTTTTCTATTACCGACCTCTCACAGAAAGACGGTCATTCAGGCCCTTGTCACTTCCAGATTGGACTATGCCAACGTGCTTTATCTGGGCCTTCCAGAGTCTATCCTCAATAGACTGCAAGTTGTGCAGAACGCGGCAGCCAGAGCAGTCTTGAGACTTGGACCAAGAGACCGGATCTCCCACCATTTGAAGAATTTACACTGGCTGCCTGTCCGATGCAGAATACTCTTTAAAGCATTGGTCCTTGCTTTTAAAGCTCTGCACGGCATGGGGGCACAGTATATCCGCAGACAAGTCTCTTACTACATACCCGGCCGTTCCCTTAGATCAGCACATCATCATCTACTTGTCATCCCTAAGTGTCTCAGAGCCCGCCGTGGTGGACGCTCGTTCCAAGTGCAAGTGGCTAGATTCTGGAACAAGCTACCTCTATCGCTGAGACAAGCCTCAAGTATAATGGCATTTAGGAAACAACTGAAAACCTGGCTGTTCCAGCATGCAGTTTAATGACCTTCTGCCTCGGGAATGTTGTTCCTCCTTGGCCTCTGCATCTTTCTATCCTAGCGCCGGGATACTCTATTGAGTAGCTGTGCGCTTTATAAATCCACTCTTAACATAACATAACATAGCTGGAGAGAGGGTGGATGTAATACACTGGGAAATCTGTACCTTGGGGACACTGTCCTCACTTTTGCAGAAGCCCCGGGGGCCTTTTGGGTAAGACTAGGCCAGTTTCTCCAATATGCCAAACTGCCCAACAGAGCCAGGGATAAGGACTGGATTTCAGAGGGCACCTAGATCTTCATTCACACTGCAGGGCATGCTGGAACTAAGAGAGGGGCACACAATGGTTTCATAGCTGTATGGGACCCTGAAAGCAGGTGGGAGCAGGACCCTACTGAGGGTAAGACAACAATGGGAGGAAGAGCCCCTCACAGATAAGTAATGGGAGATGACTTGTTCCCAGGTGAAGTAAGCATTGACCAATGCAAGATTCAACCTGATAATACTTTCAGTATCTACATCGAACCTATGCAAAATGTTTGATTTTGACACACCATACATTTGTTAATTTTAACACATTTTTAAAACAATTCAAAAATAGCACTGAATCAAAATTTCTAACATTAATTCAGAACATTGTTGTAACCATGCTTTAATGTATTTTTTACCGATTGAGATTTATCTCCTTAGTATAACTTTACATTGAACTAAAAAAAATCATAACATGATAAGGTTAAAAAAGAATGAATATCTTTATATTTTAGAACGAGATATTCCTTAATCTCATTGCCCATTTCTTATACAAGGACATTTTGCTAGATTAAATATTGATATCAAAATGCTTGTAACTAATTACCAAATTACAAAAGAAAATGCACATTTAGAACAGTTGATGTATTCAAGCAAAAGTGGTACTTTAGATAGTTCCTTGCTAGTGCTTGTCACCAGGAAGAGACAAAAAGTTATATGAAGTTAATTAAATTACCCTGGCCGAAATCCGAATCAGATTGTTTTAGAACATGCTGTGCCCAGCCCAAGCTGAGTTTTTGAATTTTGTAGTATTTGCATTCCAAATCCACATCTTCTGGCTCTTTATAAGTGATGAATGAGTATTCTATGCTTAATGTATCACAGACATGAGGATGATTTGGAATCTAATAGGAATTTTAGTAAGCGAGGCACACACATTTTACCTCCACAATAGAACTCAATGATTTATATATCCCATTTTAGTAGTATTTATTGTATTTGTCTAGCTGAGTTCTTTCAGTCATGGGAACTGGAGTTGTCAAATGTGTGCAGACGTACTTGTTCCAGACAAAGAGAAGTATTGCGGGGTACCTCTAGAAATGTGTGCATCACAGGCAGCTGTTGTGTGGTTTGTTTTGTAGATCCTTGGCAGTTCTTGACAATATCCATGTTGGTGTGTCAGAACCTCTTGTACTGTTGCGCTTCAGTTGGATAAGCAAGCTAAATTTATCAGTCAACACCTAGTACAGGAGAGAAGATGGTAGCTACACTCCACAAACTAAATGTCCAGTCAGAACCTTCGCATTCAGAAAGAATAGGTCTTGATTTAATGTTAGCAAACGTACAGCTGTTAAATTTAAGAACACCTCAGTATCACAGAAGATCCTAACACCTTCTTGGATGGTGGGACAACTCCTAACAGGTTTAGATCACTTGCACTGAGTAACATTGGGATCTATTGTACAGTGTTATTGTGTTTGCTCAAGATCGATAGCTATCAGTGATTGAACGATGTGTGTGGACATATATGTTGGTGGGTGGATATCCATATTACAGTGAGCATGTGAGCATATTATCGTCTGTATATTAGACTATGATGTTGATTTTGTGGATGTGTGATGATGGGTGTGTTATTTGTTAGCATATTATGTATGTATAATGTTGGTGTTGGCATATGATGGTGTGCATCTTGGTGTATGATATTGCTTGTGTGGACGTATGAAGGTGTGTGCATTTGCACTTGATGGTTGGTATGTCTGCATATTAGCACAAGAGTACTTGTAAGGATGTATGGTAGTGGATGTTGTTGATGTGATGATTGATGTTGTTAGCATATAATGATGGCTTTGGAGGTTGGTTGTATAGATGTGCAGTGGTGGATTTGTTGGTGTACAATGCTGGTTGTGAATATGTATGATGTTGAGGTAGCATGGTGGGTGCGTTGGCGTAAGGTGATGGCTGTGTTAGCGTATGATATTGGTTGTGTGGACATATGGTGGTGACTGTGTTGGCATCTTATTGAGCTTCTGTAGATATATGTGGACATCTAATGTTGCTTATGTTGATTGTGGATCTCCTAGTTTGATGGTCTGTATGTAGCTGTATGACAATGCATTTGCTGGCCTATAACAGTGAATGTGTTGGAAAATGATTGTGTTGGCAAATTATGTGGGTAAATTGTTTGGTGTATGACATTACTTGTTTACATGTATTTGGTGGGTATATTGGTCCATAATGGTGGGTGTGTGGATTTATGGGTGGGTGAGTAGATGTATGATATTGGTTGTGTGGACCTGTGATGGTGGATGCCTTGGCGTATTACAATATGTGTGGTGAAGTATAATAATGAGTTAGTTGGTGTAGGACACTCTCAGTGTTTGACGGTGATGGTGGATGTGTTGACATATGAAGTACGTTTTGTGCATGTATAATGGTTGGTTTGTTGGCCTATGGTGATGTTTGGTGGTGGATGTATTAGGATGTGGATATATGGGTGAGTGGGTGAGGTGGGTGAGTGAATGCATCATACCGGTCGTGTGGGTGTATGACTTCTCCGACTGGATCTCCAACAGCGATGACACAATCGCCTCCATGAAATCGTCCAGCACCAACAGATTTAACAAGCATGCTAGCTGGTTCACTCCCGAACTCCGGGCCATCAAATGTGAGTGCAAGCAATTTGAGAGACGATGGTGCTCCAGCAGGAATCCCACAGACCTCACCACTCTCAAATCGGCCCTCAGCTACTACCACCATCACCTCAAAGAAGCCAAGAAGAACGCCCTAACAAACTACATCAAAGCAAGCACCAATCACACCAAGGAACTCTTCAGCATCGTCAGAGAGTTCTCCTGCCCTTCAGCCACCGAGAACACGATCTGCCCCTCCCAAGCCCTCTGCAACACCCTGGCAGACTACTTCTACAAAAAGATATCCGACATCTACTGCAACTTCGACCCACAACCCACTGACTTCAGCCACCTTCTAACACCCACGAACACCACCCACTGCCAACTACTCCCCGCATGGAAACCGCTCACTACACCGATCACAACAGCAATCATGACCTTGATTCACTCTGGAGCACCGACGGACCCCTGCTCCCACTACATCTTCAACCTGGGACAGAAGTTAATCAGCAGTGCACTCGCTAACATCCTCTATGCATCCATCAGCACTGCCACCGTCCTCGACGTATGGAAACACGCAGAAGTTAAACCCCTCCTGAAGAAGCCCTCCGCCGACCCCAGCGAACTCAAGAATTACCGCCCCATCTTGCTGCTCCCTTTCCCTGGCAAGGTCCTGCAAAAAGCCATCAATCACCAGCTCACCGAACACCCGGAAAGAAGCAACCTGCTCAACACTTCCCAATACGGATTCCTTGCCAACCACAGCCCCGAGACCGCCTTGGTCGCCGCAACAGATGACATCAGAACCCTCCTCGACTGAGGAGAGACAGCAGCCTTGATCCTCCTCGACCTCTCAGCGGCCTTCAACACCGTATCCCACCACACCCTCATCACAAGACTCCACCACATCGACATTCAAGGAAACGCCCTCAAGTGGTCCTTCCTCACAGGACACACCCAGAGAATCCGCTTACCACACTTCACCTCTGAACTCAAGAGCATCATCTGCGGCGTCCCACAAGGCTCCTCACTCAGTCCCACCTTGTTCAATGCCTACATGACTTCACTGGCCAACATTGTACGCTCCCACGGACTTAACATTATCTCCTATGCTGATGACACCCAACTCATCCTCTCTCACCGAAGACCCCGTCACCACCAGAGCCAGCTTCCAGAACACCATGACCAACGTCGCCGACTGGACGAGGTCCCACTGACTGAAGCTGAACACGGACAAAACGGAAGTGCTTATCTTTGATAGGAACACCTCACCATGGGAGGACACTTGGTGGCCCACCGAACTCAGGCCTGCACCAACCAAGCCCGCAACCTCGGCATCATCCTGGACAGCAAACTCACCATGAAGCACCAGGTCAATGCAGTATCCTCCGCCTGCTTCCACGCCCTCCACATGCTTCGAAAGATCTTCAGATGGATCTCCATCAACACCAGGAAAACCGTCACACAAGCCCTTGTCACCAGCCGATTGGTCTACAGAAATGCACTCTATGCCGGAACCACCACACAACTCCCGAAGCGACTACAGACTATGCAGAACACTGCAGCCAGACTCAACCTCCCCAAGCAGACCAGCATCACTCCTCTCCCCCCCACCCCCCACCTCAGAAGACTGCACTGGCTCCCTGTCGAGAAGAGATGCCAGTTCAAGCTGTACATCCTCGCCTACAAAGCCTTTGACAACCTCGGGCAACCTACGTCAATCACCACCTGACCTTCCACCAACCTGCCAGACGATCCTTCGCCCGCACGTTTCCCCCGCATCTGCCAAAACCACAGTGGAGTCGTTCCTTCTCCTACCTCGCTGCCAATTCGTGGAACATCCTCCCTCTACACCTCCGAACCTCACCATCACTTGCTGACTGCAGAAAGGGACTCGAAACCTGGCTCTTTGACTAAAGGCCAGCGAGACCTCAGCGCCTGGATATCCCTCATGGTGAAAAGCAGCGCTTTATAAATGATTGATTGATTGATTACAGGTGCTTTGTTGTATCATGTTGGTTGTGTGAATGTTTGATACATGGGTGTGTTTCAGTATGATGTTGAGTTAGTAGACATATGATGGTGGCTGTGTCCCTACCTTCCTGCACACTCTCTGTATCCTGCCATGCCCCTTCAGATCCTTGTATGCAGCTTCTAAACATCCTGCTGCACCTCAATGTGCCCTGTACTCTGTGCAGCCTCTCTGTGTACTGCTCTGCCTCACCCTTGCAACTCCTCTATATGACCCCCCCTACCCTGCAGTCCTTCTGTGTGCCCCACTCTCTGCAGCCCCTCTCTTCGCCTTACCCCACTGTAACCACTGTAACCTCTGCGTGCTGACCTGCACTGCCCACTAGTGCCCCTCTGTGTACCCCCTGCAGCTTCTTTGTGTATCTCCCTGTCTCGCCCATGCAGCTCTTCTTTGTGCCTGTGTCCCCTCTGTGTGTTTACCTCTCTCTGTGGGCCTCCTACACTCCTGTCACCATTATGTGCCACTCTGCCTTGCCCCTGCTTCCCCCTTCAGGCCCTGTGTTTCACACTACCCTGTAGGCTCTTCGTGTGTCCGTCTGCCCTCATGGAGCCCTTCTGTGTGAGACTCACCGCTGCAGCTCCTGTGTGCGCCTTATGTCCTCTCTGGAGCCCTTCTGTGTCCCTTCCCAGCATGCAATATTGATAAAGGAAATAGGTTCGTTTGTAACTTATAAAGCATTCCAAACCTATTGGCTTTGCCAATGCTTTTTTAAAAAGTATACTCTATGTTCACAAACTTTGGGAGTCATTTTTGATTTTTTTTCCTGAATTGAGCCCAAACAGCTCACCACACCCCGGCCTCAATTTAAACGAAATGCTTCTGGGGATTGGAGAAGGGAGTTTACTATAAACTCTCATGGAGGGGATGCATTAGAGTTCTCCACCACGCACCTTGCCCTAGAACGAAGAGCTGTTGCTTGGTTTGATTTACAATGCCTACATCTATTTTGCCCAGTTGCAAGGGTAGTTGATGACACTATGCCCCCTTCCTTTGCCGAAGGGTGAGGGCTGAAAACTGTGTTCCCCTCAACTAGCCCAAAAAGAAGGCAAAGAGTAGGTGAGCTTGCCACCTGCTCCTGCTTTCTCTTTATTAAAAGACAGTGGCATTGTTTGTGATTTCTCACACCAGTTGTCTCTTCTGATAAGGGGTTAAAGTATTGGAAAACATTAAAACAGAGTTCAGAAGCACAGTGCTTTTCTTTCACTTGTTCCGTAGCACAGTTCCATAACACAGGCCAGGAACCAATCTATCAGTGAGTCATTTTCCACATTAAGGAATAATGAACGACGAGTCAGTCAGAACCCACTTATTCCCCCTTAATAATACAATAGTGTAACTATGGCATAGATTATCTATACCTCTGATCCTGAAAAAATACTAGGTTCAGACCTTGATATGGAGTCAATCTTTGGAAGAGAAACCACCATGGAAAATCACAGTACACAAACTATGATAAATGACTCCATAAAAAACAAACTGAACCATCTAATTCGCATCAGTTCAGCAGGTCACTGAAAATAACTGATATGGATGACAATACTCTACCAGTATTCCATATTTTAGTTCCACTAGGCGCTATCAGGGACACATGGAACACAATTTATGAATCTTCAGTAAGTCAATCTGCTGTACTTACCAAACAAACAACTGCTCTTAAAGACATGGCAAAAGGCACAAAAACAATAACTGAAACCACCGGTCCTCAAACTCAAATGATGAATAAGGAAGAGGGTTGGAATCTCTTCAGGAAAATGTACAGTCACTATTAAAAGTAGAAGGTTTTATCGACCTATTACGCTTACACCCTTCCAAAATACCTGCCAAATTATTACAAGACCATCAAAAATAACGGGGTTGCCCTGTGTCCCTAAGAACCTGGTTATATAATGTTATAGACTACAATGCTTTCTGTTGGGTATCTTGAAATGTCACACCTTTTGTATACACATCAATGTATGGTTTGAAGAAACAGAAGGAATGTAGGTCTATATGAACCAATATGTAACACCCCCATTATACAATTAATGTGAAAGTATAGACAACACACAACAATGCCATTAATTATTTTGTATATTCAAAGTCATATGCCCAAATAATATACACAGTTTTCTTCGTATGTGGCTGTCATGAACACAGAAATAATAAACAAAATGACTTGGTGAAAAGGTGACTCAAAGTGCAAAAGTGCTTGACACAACATAACACAAAAAATATACATGAAACAATGAAAGAAATGTCCGTCCTTTTTAGGTCTCGGCCTGCACCAGCGCTTGCGCTGGTCTGGCCGAGAGTTTTAGTAAGCGGGTTTTGGAAGTGCAAACCCACTGGCTTTCGGCTGGCGACCAGCTTGCGTTCACGATGGCGTGCACGCGCGCAGCTGCCATCTGGGTTTCCTATCTCTTCCTCATTTCCTCGTCATGGCTCATTAACTCTCTGGACTCTGATGTTTCAATCGCAGCAGCAGCTCACATTACCAACTGACGGCCCTGGACTACAGTCACATGAAAAACAACAGCGATTAGCATTGAAATGCAAGCTTTTTTTGTCTAGTTAGAAATATTGCTTCGGTGGGTTGATTTCACCTTATATCGCTATTTGTTTTATATTGGGAGTCACAGCCTAATTACCAGTATTTTTGTCTCACTCTGTTTTTTTTATATTTATTCGCGCAAAGCAGATAGCTATATTTAAGGTTACTTTTTCCACGTCACTTCTTCACTCTATTTAAACTCCACACCCCCACTCTTATTGTCTCTCTCCTTCTCTCTCCCCTCTCTAATTCTCTCTCTACTTAATTAACTCTCCCCTCTCTATCTTTTTTAGCCTTTCATTCTCTCTCACCCCTTTATCTGTTTCTCTTTCAAACTCCTTCATTCACTCTCTCTCCCCTTCTTTCGCTCTCTCTATCCCGCTCCACTCTTTATTCTATGTACACCCTTTCTCTCTCTTTCTCTCTCACCACCCTCTCTAATTGGGCATTATATCTTCACTCTATCTCTCACTCGGCAACACCACAGCATCACCACAGCATCACTCAGCGCAACCACAGCATCAATCAGAGCCAGCACAGCATCAATCAGAGCCAGCACAGCATCACTCAGCACCAACACAACATCTCTCAACGCCATCACAGCATCACTCAACGCCATCACAGCATCACTCAGTGCAACCACAGCATCACTCAGTGTAACCACAGCATTACTCAGCACAACCACAGCATCACTTAGCGACACAACAGCATCACTCAGCGCCACCACTGCATTACTCAGCAGCACCACAACATCACTCCGCGCCACCACAGCATCACTCAGCACCACCATAGCTTCACTCAGCGACACCACATCATCACTCAGGGCCAACACTGCATCACTCAGCACCACCACAGGATGACTCAGCACCACCACAGGATGACTCGGCACCACCACAGCATCGCTCGGCACCACCACAGCATCGCTCGGCACCACCACAGCATCGCTCGGCACCACCACAGCATCGCTCAGCACCACCACAGCATCGCTCAGCACCACCCAGCACCACCACAGCATCGCTCAGCACCACCACAGCATCGCTCAGCGCCACCACAGCATCGCTCAGCGCCACCACAGCATCACTCAGGGCCACCACAGCATCACTCAGGGCCACCACAGCATCACTCAGGGCCACCACAGCATCACTCAGGGCCACCACAGCATCACTCAGGGCCACCACAGCATCACTCAGGGCCACCACAGCATCACTCAGCGCCACCACAGCATCACTCAGCGCCACCACAGCATCACTCAGCGCCACCACAGCATCACTCAGCGCCACCACAGCATCACTCAGCGCCAAGACAATATCACTCAGCACCACCACAGCATCACTCAGCACCACAGCAGTATCACTCAGCAAGACCCGAGTATCATTCAGCATCACCTCAGCATCGTCTCCGCAACAGTCACCACCACCACCACTACCACCTCAGCATCACTCAGCACCACCTCAGCCTGCTCTCGGAATCTGGCATCTGTTGATTCTCCCCTAGCGTCTGGCCGCTGCTAGTGTTATAATACAGGTACTAGTTCCCAACCTTCACCCTCCGATTGTTTATGCCCCCTCAAAAAAAAAAGCTTTAACAAACAACCATTGCAATAGGCAGAAACAAGTTGCCAGCATTGCAAGAACAAAAGAAAACTGAGGAATTTTTTATTGTAAATACTTTTTTAATATGGTCGTTCAGTTTTACATAATGCCTTTTTGGCCATATATAAAGTAACAAAAATGCTTCTGACACTTTTTTATTATAACTTTTCAGCATGCTGCACAGCAGCCACACTTCTCTACAGCACAGCTTGAAGACATTGGCAAAGTCAATAGCTCTGGCTAAACACTTATAAGGCCCCAAAGGCGAGACCTATTGGCTATGCCAATGCTTGTATCAACTAGTTCAACAAACACCCCATCTCATTATTAGTTTTTTAGGTCTCGGCCTGCACCAGCGCTTGCGCTGGTCTGGCCGAGAGTTTTAGTAAGCGGGTTTTGGAAGTGCAAACCCACTGGCTTTCGGCTGGCGACCAGCTTGCGTTCACGATGGCGTGCACGCGCGCAGCTGCCATCTGGGTTTCCTATCTCCTCCTCATTTCCTCGTCATGGCTCATTAACTCTCTGGACTCTGATGTTTCAATCGCAGCAGCAGCTCACATTACCAACTGACGGCCCTGGACTACAGTCACATGAAAAACAACAGCGATTAGCATTGAAATGCAAGCTTTTTTTGTCTAGTTAGAAATATTGCTTCGGTGGGTTAATTTCACCTTATATCGCTATTTGTTTTATATTGGGAGTCACAGCCTAATTACCAGTATTTTTGTCTCACTCTGGTTTTTTTTAAAAATATTTATTCGCGCAAAGTAGAAAGCTATATTTAAGGTTACTTTTTCCGCGTCACTTCTTCACTCTATTTAAACTCCACACCCCCACTCTTATTGTCTCTCTCCTTCTCTCTCTCTCTCCCCTCTCTAATTCTCTCTCTACTTAATTAACTCTCCCCTCTCTATCTTTTTTAGCCTTTCATTCTCTCTCACCCCTTTATCTGTTTCTCTTTCAAACTCCTTCATTCACTCTCTCTCCCCTTCTTTCTCTCTCTCTATCCCGCTCCACTCTTTATTCTATGTACACCCTTTCTCTCTCTTTCTCTCTCACCACCCTCTCTAATTGGGCATTATATCTTCACTCTGTCTCTCACTCGGCAACACCACAGCATCACGCAGCATCACCACAGCATCACTCAGCGCAACCACAGCATCAATCAGAGCCAGCACAGCATCAATCAGAGCCAGCACAGCATCACTCAGCACCAACACAAAATCTCTCAACGCCATCACAGCATCACTTAGTGAAACCACAGCATCACTCAGTGCAACCACAGCATTACTCAGCATAACCACAGCATCACTTAGCGCCACAACAGCATCACTCAGCGCCACCACAGCATTACTCAGCAGCATCACATCACTCCGCGCTACCACAGCATCACTCAGCACCACCACAGCTTCACTCAGCGACACCACATCATCACTCAGCGCTACCACAGGATCACTCAGCACCACCATAGCTTCACTCAGCGACACCACATCATCACTCAGGGCCAACACTGCATCACTCAGCACCACCACAGGATGACTCAGCACCACCACAGCATCGCTCAGCATCACCACAGCATCGCTCAGCACCACCACAGCATCGCTCAGCACCACCACAGCATCGCTCAGCACCACCACAGCATCGCTCAGCGCCACCACAGCATCGCTCAGCGTCACCACAGCATCGCTCAGTGCCACCACAGCATCGCTCAGCGCCACCACAGCATCACTCAGCGCCACCACAGCATCACTCAGCGCCACCACAGCATCACTCAGGGCCACCACAGCATCACTCAGGGCCACCACAGCATCACTCAGGGCCACCACAGCATCACTCAGGGCCACCACAGCATCACTCAGGGCCACCACAGCATCACTAGGGGCCACCAGAGCATCACTCAGCACCACCAGAGCATCACTCAGCACCACCAGAGCATCACTCAGCACCACCACAGCATCACTCAGGGTCACCACAGCATCACTCAGGGCCACCACAGCATCACTAGGCGCCACAACAATATCACTCGGCGCCACCACAGCATCACTCGGCGCCACCACAGCATCACTCGGCGTCACCACAGCATCACTCGGCGCCACCACAGCATCACTCGGCGCCACCACAGCATCACTCTGCGCCACCACAGCATCACTCGGCGCCACCACAGCATCACTCGGCGCCACCACAGCATCACTCGGCGCCACCACAGCATCACTCGGCGCCACCACAGCATCACTCGGCGCCACCACAGCATCACTCTGCACCACCACAGCATCACTCGGCGCCACCACAGCATCACTCGGCGCTACCACAGCATCACTCTGCGCCACCACAGCACCACTCGGCGCCACCACAGCATCACTCGGCGCCACCACAGCATCACTCGGCGCCACCACAGCATCACTCGGCGCCGCCACAGCATCACTCAGCGCTGCCACAGCATCACTCAGCGACGCCACAGCATCACTCAGCGACGCCACAGCATCACTCAGCGCGACCACAGCATCACTCAGCACCACCACAGCATCACTCAGCAGCACCACAGCATCACTCAGCGCCACCACAGCATCACTCAGGGTCACCACAGCATCACTCAGCACCACCACAGCATCACCACAGCATCACTCAGTGCCACAACAATATCACTCAGCACCACCACAGGATCACTCAGCACCACCACAGGATCACTCAGCACCACCACAGCATCACTCAGCTCCACCACAGGATCACTCAGCACCGCCACAGCATCACTCAGCGCCGCCACAGCATCACTCAGCGCCACCACAGCATCGCTCAGCGCCGCCACAGCATCGCTCAGCGCCACCACAGCATCGCTCAGCGCCACCACAGCATCATTCAGCACCACCACAGCATCATTCGGGGCCACCACAGCATCACTCGGGGCCACCACAGCATCACTCAGGGCCACCACAGCATCACTCTGGACCACCACAGCATCACTCTGGACCACCACAGCATCACTCTGGACCACCACAGCATCACTCAGCGCCAAGACAATATCATTCAGCACCACCACAGCATCACTCAGCACCACAGCAGTATCACTGAGCAAGACCTGAGTATCATTCAGCATCACCTCAGCATCGTCTCCACAACAGTCACCACCACCACCACTACCACCTCAGCATCACTCAGCACCACCTCAGCCTGCTCTCGGAATCTGGCATCTGTTGATTCTCCCCTAGCGTCTGTTATAATTAGTGCTAGTGTTATAATACAGGTACTAGTTCCCAACCTTCACCCTCCGATTGTTTATGCCCCCTCAAAAAAAAAAGCTTTAACAAACCACCATTGCAATAGGCAGAAACAAGTTGCCAGCATTGCAAGAACAAAAGAAAACTGAGGAAATTTTTTTTGTAAATACTTTTTTAATATGGTCGTTCAGTTTTACATAATGCCTTCTTGGTCATATATAAAGTAACAAAAATGCTTCCGACACTTTTTTATTATAACTTTTCAGCATGCTGCACAGCAGCCACACTTCTCTACAGCACAGCTTGAAGACATTGGCAAAGTCAATAACTCTGGCTAAACACTTATAAGGCCCCAAAGGCGAGACCTATTGGCTATGCCAATGCTTGTTTAAATGATGGTTGACCAAGAACGTGGACCAGTAAGGTTGTCAGTAACTTAAAAATCACTCCCGAAATTCCACCAGAGCCAACAATAAAGATGGAATCGGATATGATCAAAATATCTGACTTTTTATCAAGCACATCATATCACAAAACCACTACTAATTACGCCAACTCAGTTGTGTGAACCAAAACAAACTCATCCAGGTAATATTCGAGAATTCCTACAAGAATAATACAAAGTACTTCCAAAGTCAGTAATGGCTCCTCAATGATTAGTCAATGTGTACGCAATAGCTCAGACCCAAATGTTTTCCCCCAACTGGATTTTTGCCTCCAATATCATTCTGAAGGAAAACATGATATTCTGAATCTGCATAATATTTTGAAATTACTATCTGCGTGTGATGAGTTGAAAGGAGTCTCTTCCAAGGACTTATTAAGTATATTCAAGGCAGATCACATGTACAATGTGGGGGGTCGCACAAGACTGTGAAGATAAAAACAGTTTTTAGATTGGGGGATTCTACTCAAAATCTACAGGAGAAATATCCTTTGATTCTAAGAAACCTGGGTTTTTACCGCAATGCATCTAAATTTCTTCCAGTTGTGTCGCTTAGTAATTTGGAAAATGATTTGGAAATTGACATTGATATACCAAATGAACTGCATAATCTAAAAATGAAACTATGCAATGGCGATCCAACTGTCAGAGAAGTTATCATTCCAACAGGAACAGTACCGGTAGACTAATAGCCAACATGGAGAAAACACTGCAACAGAGACTGAAATCATCCGTCAGCATAACTACCCAATTCATTATTTCTAATGAGTTGTCCTCATAGTATTTTAAAATCTGCTCATGGAACATAGAGGGTGTTGACAGACAGTTTAAAGCAAAAAGAGATGATCTGAATAATTTTTTGAACCAATTCCAAATAATTTTGTTTTCATAAAACTTGGAAAGATGCCAATTCTTTCTGTCTAATTTTTGTGTGCTCAAAAGCTTTGCGATCAAATCCATCATGGGTCGACCGAGCAGGGGACTTGCAATTTTTGTAAGAAATGATCTTAAGACCGTGAACATGAAAAACATTCAGAAGATAAAGCATTTTTTATCTATCTCAATTAAATTTAAACAGAAAAAATATACTTATCGTGGTAAATATGTATATCCCCCCTTCTTTTGCTAAGGACAAACATACACTTCTTCAATTTGTATCAGATTTAGAACCCATAATTGACTCCACATCAGCAGGCACATTCTTCTAACAGGACATTTTAACATAAGATTAGTTCTCCAGTATTGAATCTTTCATAGATTCACATGCTTGTATCTTCCCCGTCGTCATGGTGGGAGTCTCACGGTAAAGGAAATGAATAGCAGTAAAAAGAAAAAACTGCTTAGAAACCATAGATAAGCATAGACTTTGGTAGCCCAGTACCATCATTATGTGGACCCAATGCCAGCCAATGAGACGCCAGCCCTGAGATCACAACCCCCTGCAGAGCCATCATACATCAGATTTCCAACCGCCGTCGTGTGAAAAGGAGTCTCCCTGAGCTTTGCTCAGTTTGTTTCCCTGAGTGAACTTTTGACCTGACTTTCACAGCATTCTGGAACTGAGGTATTGTCTTTCATCAGTTTATTTCAAAATGTCTGAAAGCTCTAAGAAGAGGCTGTTCAGACCTTGTAGATCTTGTGGGAAGGCCAGGCTCTTCTCCGAGGACCCCCACAAAGATTGTTTATACTGCCTTCATCCTAAGCACGTCCCTAAGGAGTGCAAACATTGTAGAACATTTTCGGCAAAGACACTTAAAGATAGAGAGGCACGTTTGTTGTTGTGGCTCCAAAAGAAAAAGGCCACTTCAGAATCTGACTCTGAGGATGATTCTAAGGCTCACTCCTCTTCAAAACGCAAAGGAGAAACTTCTGACGCAAAATCTGATTTGAAAAAACAAAAAATCAGTTAATCTAAGGACAAGGAGTCCTCTTCCTCGTCAGTGCCTCATACTCCTCTCTAAAAGTCCTCAGAGACGAGGGCTCCGTCGACGAAGATTAGAGTGTCTACGACTATTACGCCTACGAAGGCGTCGACGACTTCGACGACGACAGTGTCGTCGTCGACGACCGTTACAACGACGACAGCCTCGTCAACGGCGATTACTAAGACGACACCGTCGACGGTTGGGCCGCTGACGACACCGTCGACGACGGGTACGGAGACGACGCCCGTTGACGACAACTTTTAAATCACCAATTTCAAGATCGCTGACGACGATCTCTATTAAGAGGTTTCCACCGTCGACGGGCTCGTCGACGGAAAGAACGGGCAATTCAGAATTTACTTCCTGGACAAAAATTTCTCCGCTTCCTCCGTCAAATCTTCTTGAAATGCAGGAGTCAGGAGAGGAAAGCCCATATGGGGTCGCATACAGTCCCTCCCAGCTGAAAATTAAGAGTCAGGACACAGACGAGGAGGAATATCAGGAAGTACAGGAAGATTTCTCTTTTAAAGATCGCCCTCTATCCAGTTCGAAAAGATACGAATCTTTTCAACAATCTTACGACTACGAGGAGGAAGAGGATAACGCCCCTAGTGTCAGAGAAGAGTCTGTGTCCATGCCACTTTCACTAGTATCGGATTACAGGCACATGATCACCGATTACTATCGTCGCTTCCCTGAAGCTAATGCCTCTTCCTTGGACACTTCAAGTAAGCCGCAACCTGTCATGCAGGCTCCGATTGTGCAACCTCCGCCTCCGGTGCAAAAGGTGTGCACTCCAAAGGTCATTACCATCAGGGACGACTTAGTTGACAGCGAGGTTGAAGACCAACCTGAGGAAGGAGAACTGATTCAGGACGAGCCTGTGGGCGACGAATGGGACCGATACATTATCCCATCTTCTCCATCGCCGTCACCCTCTCCGGCAATCTCTCCACCAGAGGACATCGGGGGATTCCACGAGCTCATGGAAAGAGCTTCTAAGAGGTTCGATCTTCCTCTTCCGGTTAAGGAAACAGATTGTTTCCTATATGATTTCAAAGAATCTTCTAGAAAATCAATAAGAACAATCCCCATGGTAAATCATATATGGGAGGAAGGATTGAAAATTATGAAGAACCCAGCCTCCGTCGCAGCCTCGGTACCTAGAATAGAAAAGAAGTATCGAGCTCCCGAATCTTCTCCGGCATGCCTTATTGGTCATCCACGACCAGAATCTGTGGTGATGCAGGCAGCACAAAGACGATCGAAAAATCCAGTGAGTACATGTACAGCTCCTCCCGACAAAGAAGGGAGAAAACTGGATGGAGCAGGAAAACGCTTTGCGGTCATGGCAGCAGCGTCTATTAAAGCATCGAATGCGCTCGCCATAATAAGCTGCTACAACAGGCAAATGTGGTCGGATATAGCTCCTTTATTATCACATCTGCCGGAGGACAAGAAGGAAGAAGCTACACTAATACTACAGGACGGGGCTAGAGCAGTCTCAGAATCCTTAGACATAGCCATGGATATATCAGCAGTGGCTTTCAGGCAAATGGCAGGAGCCGTAGCGCTTTGCAGGCAGGGATGGCTAAAAGCTACCTCCTTCAGGCCGGAAGTGCAGACCAAGATAGTCGACATGCCCTTCGACTGAGAAAATCTATTCGGCAAGCACGTTGACGATGCCCTGCAGGGCATTAAGTCAGATACAGATACGGCGAGGGCGTTAGGTTCTCTGCAGCAGAACAGATTTCAGTCCTTTCGAGGCAGAGGATCAAGAGGACACTATCAGCAGAGATCTTCCTATCAATCTAATGGGTATCAGCCGTTCCATCAGCAAGGGTACCGACAGTTTTCAAACACTCCGCAATTTCGGTCCTCAAATACTTCTTATCAACAACAGCCCAGACGGAAGCCATCTGCAAGAGGAAAATTACAGGACTCCAATCGGAGACAGTGACAATCCCAAGGCGCCAACCACCTCGTCATTCCACGACCTCCATCAGACCCATTATCTCTCTTCCCGTTACCATCAATGGCTGTCTATAACATCGGACAGATGGGTGCTAGACATAATTCATCAGGGTCACACCCTAGAGTTCCTCTACAAACCACCGGACCGACCTCCCATTCACAGAAAACAGCAACATCTCTCGGCCCTCAAGGGGGAAATTCTGTCTCTTCTTGTAAAAGGAGCAATAGAGGAGGTCCCTCTTCAACAGCGAGGGAAAGGATTCTACTCGCATTTTTTCCTGATACGGAAAAAGCAATCGACCAAATGGAGGCAGGTAATGGATCTCAGAGGCTTAAACAAATTTATCATGAAACAATCTTTCCGTATGCTATCTCTTCAAGAAATTCTGATGATGCTGAGCAGAGGGGAATATATGACATCTTTAGATCTATTAGATGCATACTTCCATATTCCAATCCACGTCAAGCACAGACGGTATCTCAGATTCTCGGTGGCAGGGCGCCACTACCAATTCAGAGTGTTACCCTTCGGTCTCCGATCCATGCCAAGAGTGTTCACGAAATGCATGGCGCCGGTCGCAGCGTATCTGAGGCAGCAAGGTCATCAGATATATCCTTATCTGGACGATTGGTTAATAAAGGGCGCATCGTATCAAGACACTCAAGAATCCTTGGAATGTTGCATGAATCTCTTTCACTTTCTGGGTTTACGAATAAACATGGACAAATCTTCTCTAATTCCGTCCCAGTCTCTTCAATTTCTAGGAGCCTTATTACGAACAAGCGAAGCAAAAGCGTACCCTTCAGAGGAACGCATCCAGAAGATTTTGAAGCTCACTTCACAACTAAAGAAAAGAAAGTCCACTTCAGTAAGGATATTCAAATCATTGTTGGGGATGATGTCATCCTGCATCCCCTTAGTTCCGAATTGCCGGCTCCACATGCGGCTTCTTCAAGAACTTCTCGACCTTCAATGGGTGCAACATCAAGGTTCCTTCGAGGATCGGATCCTCATCAATACTCCAATAAAGAAAGCATTGTCATGGTGGGGAATAAGAGAGAACTTATCGGAAGGTCTGCTCTTCGAGCCCCAATCTCCCAGTTATATAATGACAACAGACGCCTCCCTGCAAGGATGGGGAGCTCACCTCCAAGACCTGGAAATTCAAGGACATTGGAGCAAACAAGAGGCTCAATTGCACATCAACTTATTGGAGCTAAAAGCGGTGCTCTTGGGCCTCCAGGCCTTTCTCCCCAGGATTCACGATTCACCAGTCCTAGTCAGAACAGACAGCACAACAACAATGTTTTATCTAATAAAACAAGGGGGAACAAGATCAAAGCCCCTATCGGCGCAAGCTCAAGAAATTTGGAAATGGCTTCTAGTGCACAATATCTCTTCAACATGTCCCCGGAATTCACAACACAAGAGCAGATTCGCTAAGCAGATCAGGAGGCGTTTGTCACGAATGGGAACTGAATCGGGATCAACTCAGTCAAGTATTTCACTTATGGGGCACTCCAGCTCTGGACCTGTTTGCCAATCGAAACAACAAAAAATGCAACAGTTCGCAAGCAGATTCCCTCAGCCAGGATCTTGGGGGAATGCTCTTCAGCTCCGTTGGACAGGAATGTTTGCATATGCATTTCCCCCATTTCCGCTGATCCCAAAGATGCTCAGGAAAATGAGATCGGAACCGTGTCACTTAATTCTAATAGCCCCGGCATGGCCGAGACAGTTCTGGTTCTCGGAGCTCCTTCAGCTGTCAGTGACTCCCAGAGTGCAGTTTCCTCTAATTCAAAATCTAATTTCCATGAACAGGGGGCAAGTTCTTCATCCCCAGTTGGCCTCGCTGAACTTGTCGGCATGGAACCTCATGAGCACGAATTTCAGTCCTTAAATATTCCCCAAGAATGCCGAGATATCCTCGCTCACTCTCGTGCAATTTCCACAAATAGAACTTATGTGGCGAAGTGGAAAGGATTTTGCAAATGGTGTTCGACACACTCTCTTCACCCCTTGCACTCTTCTCCGGAACAAGTTCTTCCTTACCTATTGCATTTAGCCAAGGCAGGCCTTTCTCATGCATCTGTCAAAGTGCATCTTGCTGCCATTTCAAGATATCGCAGAAGACCGAATCATCCATCTCTTTGGTCTCAGAGAGTGATAAAGGAATTCTTGAAAGGATTATTCAGAGTTTTCCCTCCAATTAAACATACATCAGTGCCATGGCAACTTAACACAGTCCTGGCATAGCTCATGAAACCACCTTTCGAACCAATTCACAAAGCTGAACTGCAGTTTGTATCTTGGAAGGTGGCTTTACTCCTGGCTCTGACGTCAGCCAGAAGGGTCAGTGAGATTCAGGCTTTTTCCATCGCAGAACCGTTTCTTCAGTTCAAAACAGACAAGGTGATCCTAAGAACTAATCCTAAATTCATTCCGAAAGTCCCTTCGGATTTTCACCTCAATGAGCCTATTGTTCTGCCCACATACTTTAAAGACCCATCTTCTGCAGCGGAAAAATCTTTGCACACATTGGATATCAAGAGGTGTTTAAAATTTTATATTGACAGAACAAAGTCCTTTAGAAAGACAAATCAACTGTTAATAGCGTTTGCTGGTCCCAGGAAAGGTTTGGCTCTGTCAAGGACTAGTATATCCAGATGGATAACCTCAGCCATTACTTTATGCCACAAGAAAGCCGGAAGTCCATTACACTCGACAGTTCGAGCTCACTCAACCAGAAAAATGGTGACTTCGGCCGCATTGTTTGCGGGAGTATCACTCCCGGATATTTGCAGAGCGGCAACGTGGACGAATATCCACACGTTTACCAGGCACTACTGTCTGGACACAGCTTGGAAAGCAGATTCAGCAGTGGGACAAGCCGTACTACGTCACCTGTTTCATTAAGGTATTTTCCTTACAATTTCTAAAAAATGCTGTTTTTTCTTGTTAATGTTTTCTTAAATGTTACATTGGATAGTACTCACTAATGCGCCTTTGGTTTTTATATAATATGTTATAATATGGTACATGCTAACACACACAATCCATTCTATCTTCTAGAGGGTATATTAGCCTCGCAATGAGGAAGCAGAGCCTTAGGAAAAAAGGGTTCTATCCTGGAAACGCTTCTTTGTATAAGTACTGCTCTCTATTCTGATACAAGCATGTGAATCTATGAAAGATTCAATACTGGAGAAAAAACAAGTTACTTACCTGTACACTATGGTTCTCCAGTATTGATATCTTTCATAGATTCACATGCGGCCCGCCCGCCTCCCTATTTCTCAGGTAGACCATTTTTTATCTCTGGATACTTCCTTAGCTCACACTATGGGCTGGAAATCTGAGGTATGATGGCTCTGCTGGGGGTTGTGATCTCAGGGCTGGCGTCTCATTGGCTGGCATTGGGTCCACATAATGATGGTACTGGGCTACCAAAGTCTATGCTTATCTATGGTTTCTATGCAGTTTTTTCTTTTTACTGCTATTAATTTCCTTTACCGTGAGACTCCTACCATGACGACGGGGAAGATACAAGCATGTGAATCTATGAAAGATATCAATACTGGAGAACCATAGTGTACAGGTAAGTAACTTGTTTTTTCTAGGATTCAACCATCTAGCTGTTTAAAATCAATCAACTTAATTATTTATGTGACTGTAATAATGCACCGTTGTAAAAACTGAAGGTTCTCATTAGATAAGTCTAAAAATTACAACCAAGTACATGAGTTGTGGACACTGACACTGAGCTAAAGTTCCCAGT
This sequence comes from Calotriton arnoldi, assembly GCA_963921515.1. Taxonomy (NCBI): domain Eukaryota; kingdom Metazoa; phylum Chordata; class Amphibia; order Caudata; family Salamandridae; genus Calotriton; species Calotriton arnoldi. Next base: position 3,053,436 of record CAWUFW010000097.1, on the reverse strand, counting down.
ATTTGCAATAGACAAGGGAGCTTGCCTTTCTGCAAACAGAGTTGCTCGACTGTGGTTCCTTCTTTATTTCCACCTCACTGTTTTCGCCGAGGAGCACCTGGACAACACCCCCCCTCCTACCCCGGATATTGGGCTACAAAGGCAGCTGAACATCGCGTCCACGCTGCCCACAACAGCAGGTATAGTCCTTCCAACAACTTGAATATCTGAAAGAAACAGTTAGTTATAGATTCGTTACCTTAGAATTACCTCCAGGCGTCAGACTGGATCCGTCAAGTTTTTCGTCAGCAGTACCTCTGCACGTCGAAAGGTGGCATCGGTCGGCTCCACGTCCGTCGTTGGCGTCGTGGTCGCCGGGATGACATCGCAGTAGCTACTTAGACGCCGCCCTCGCGCGCTGACGTCAGTCCTTACTTTTTTCGCGCCAGCCAGCGCAGATCCGGAGAGAGCGGTACCTCCAGTCATTTTTTGACTGAACTTTTTGAGCGACTTTTGTCGACGTCTTTTTGAGTCTTACCGACTCCTGGTGCACGTAGGGATGCCCGGCTTCAAAGGCCTGCGGTTCCTGTTCCCGCATGATGTCGGTAACGGATCCGCACCGCGTGTGCCTCTTTTGCCTGGAGCGCGAGCACGACCCCAAATCGTGCTCCGATTGCCGGACTATGGCTCCGAAGTCTTTGCGGGAGCGGTCCCGAAAGCTTCTTGAGCGCCGGCAGTCGGCTCCTCGCCGTTCGAGGTCCCGGTCGCGAGGGAGGTCGAGGGACCGTTCGCGGAGCCATCACCACTCGTCATCCAAGTCTTCGCACTCAGGGTCAGGTAAGTGGAAGCACAAGTAGAAGTCGAAGAAGCATCGTCGCTCTTCGACTTCTCCCCGTCGGTCGGCTGACGCGACGAGGGATGCGGGCGGTGTCACTCCTGCGGCTCCGCGTGTGGAGCCTGAAGGGTCGACTCCGAGCTTCCCTCCCTTTCCAGGACCCGGAGCGACCCCTGCCCAGCTTCGTCAGTTTTACGAAGCCATGCATGCTATCTTTGGGCAGCCCGACTCCGCCGGCGCGCCTTCGGGCCCGCGGACTCGGTTGGGGGCCCTAGGCCTTCCCTGCGGCGGCTCCGGCCCCGGCGCCGCAGGGCCCCCATGGATCCGGATCGGCGCCGGTCGACCTTGTGACACCGCCACCGGCGCCGACTCCACCGGCACCGCGTCCGCTGCCGGCGCCGGCTGGACCTCCAGCCGGCGTCAACCCCGGCTTTTACCTCCTGATGGATACACGCCGATGGGTACTTTTGTGCCTGCATTCCACCCTGGCCATTTTCAGCCAGTTTGGCAGCCAGAGGAGGATGAGGAAGACTGGGAGGGGTCTGAGGACCCTCTCACTGCTCAGTTGGAGTACGACCAGGACTGGAGAGAGGACCTGGGGGATGCCAGTGGTCTGGACACCTCACCACACCTTGGCATGTTGTCTCCTCCTACCGTGGCTACGGAGGAGGGAGCGTCTTACGCAGTGGTGTTGCGTAGGGCGGCCGAAGCCCTAAACCTTGAGCTACCTACTGTGGCAGTCAGGACTAAACTCCTGACAGAGGTGCTTCAACCGGCAGCGAGCTCTTCGGAGCCCCTGCTGCCGTTTAATGAGGCCCTTGCGGACATCCTTTTGGGCACCTGGTCCAGGCCCACCACAGGGGCTCCTGTGGATAGGATGGTTGCCCGACGCCACCGCCAGGCTCCGGGCGACCCCACTTTCCTCTCCCAACACCCTTCCCCCGAGAGCTTGGTGTTCCAAGCCTCGGCGTCCCAAAGCGCATTCCCTACCGCACCACTGGACAGGGAATCCAAGAAGCTGGATCAGCTTGGGAAGAAGTTGTTTTCTTCCTCCAGTTTAGGGCTGCGGTCGGTGAACACCGCATGCCTATTGGGCCGTTATTCCCACTCGGTGTGGGATACGGTGGCGCAAGTGCTGCCTCAGTGTCCAGAGGAGGCCCGGACCGTGCTCTCCCGTGCTGTTGCCGAGGGGAGAGATGCAGCTAAGTTCGCCATTCGTTGTGGACTGGACACTGCCGACTCACTGGGTAGGACCATTTCAACGTCGGTGGCGCTTCGCCGTCACGCCTAGTTGAGGACGACTGGCTTTTCTGGGGATGTCCAGAACACCTTGATGGACATGCCTTTTGATGGCCGTCGCCTGTTCGGCGACAAGGCAGACAGTGCGCTAGAGCGCTTCAAGGACTCTCGTGCTACGGCCAAGTCCTTGGGCCTCTCCACCATGCGCCCTGCAGAGTCTGCTTTTCGCCCCTTTCGTGGCCACGAAAGGGGTGCCCCAACACGTTCCTTTCAGAGCCACAGGCCAGCGCAAACTGTTCCACCTCAGCGCAGCCGGGGACGTGGGAACCACTGCCGTGGTTCTGGGGGCCAGCAAGCGGGCCAGTCCACCACCGCCCCGTCTGCAGCAGCCTTCAAACCCTCTTAGTCCGACCTTTCAGGGCCACCAAACGCCAGTGGGCGGCAGAATCCGCCATCACCTCCCCCACTGGCGCACCATCACGTCGGACAGGTGGGTTTTGCAAATAGTCCGAAGGGGCTACTCCCTCCCCTTCGAGACTACCCCTCCCTACATGCCACCCAAGTACCATCGCATGTCGGAGGATCATCTGACCCTTCTCCAACAGGAAGTTACGGCTCTCTTGGCCAAGGGAGCCATCGAGCGCGTTCCTGCCCCAGAAGTAGGTCGTTGTTGTTATTCCCACTACTTTCTGGTGCCCAAGAAGGACAAGGGCCTGCATCCTTTCTTGGATCTCAGGGACGTCAACCGCTTCCTCCGGAAGGAGAAGTTAAAATGTTGACCCTGGCTCAGGTCTTGTCTGCCCTCGACCCTGGAGACTGGATGGTAGTGTTGGACTTGCAGGACGCTCATTTCCACATCCCCGTCCTGCCGGCCCACCGGCATTACCTGCGGTTCGCGGTAGGCCACGAGCACTTTCAGTTTACTGTGCTCCCCTTTGGCCTTAATAGCGCCCCTCGGGTGTTCACGAAAGTGATGGCGGTGGTCGCAGCTCATCTGCGAGGATCAGGGGTTCCAGTCTTCCCCTATCTCAACGACTGGTTGTTGAAGGCGGGCTCGCCCCAGGCAGTCATTTCCCACCTCCAGACTACGGCCGACCTCCTGCAATCGCTGGGTTTTTCCATCAATGTGCCGAAGTCACACCTGACCCCCTCTCAGATTCTCCTCTTCATCGGAGCGGTTCTGAACACAGTGCAGTTTCGGGTTTATCCTCCCGAACAGCGACTCCGGGATATTCGGGCTATGATTCCGATCTTTTGGCCTCTATCCCGGGTTTCGGTAAGGATGACCCTGAGGCTGCTGGGCCTCATGGCCTCCTGCATCCTGCTGGTCGATCATGCCAGGTGGCATATGCGGGCTCTGCAGTGGGACCTGAAGTTCCAGTGGGTGCAGCATCAGGGGAATCTGTCAGGGGGCACTGCACGACAATTGCAGTGGTGGCTCATGAACCAGGATTGGGTCAACGGCAGATCCCTCTCCCTTCCCCAACCAGTACACACAGTGGTGACAGAGGCCTCCCTTCTGGGATGGGGCGGCCACATGGGAGAGGCGGAGTTCAGAGACCTCTGGTCTCCGGCGGAGTCCGGGCTTCACATCAACCTTCTGGAGCTGCGGGCGATCCGGCTTGCACTGAAAGCATTCCTTCCCTCTGTCCGGGGAAGAGTTGTGCAGGTGTTCACGGACAACACCACCGCCATGTGGTACTGCAACAAACAAGGCGGGGTGGGGTCGTGGACCCTATGTCAAGAGGCCCTCCGCCTCTGGACATGGCTGGAACATCAGGGCATATCCCTGGTGGTTCAACACCTAGCAGGTTCCCTGAATGCCAGGGCGGACGAACTCAGCCGCAGGTGCATGATGGATCACGAATGGCGTCTTCACTCGGAGGTGGTGCAAGGTCTCTTTCAACAGTGGGGAGAGCCTTGGTTAGAACTATTCCCCACCGAAGAGAACGCGCAATATCAGCAATTCTGCGCGTTGGAATTTCCAAGGCGGCACTCGCTAGGCGACGCTTTTCGTCGCGAGTGTATTTGCGGTCTGTTGTACGCCTTTCCGCCTATACCACTTCTGCCCAGAGAGCTGAAGAAGATCAAGCGCGACCGGGCCCAAGTCATTCTTGTGGCTCCGGATTGGGCACGAAGAGTCTGGTATCCCGAGCTGCTCAACATGGCCATCGATCCTCCGATCCGCCTGCCTCTTCGGGAGGATCTTCTGTCACAGCAGCAGGGGACGGTCCTCCACCCGAACCTGTCGAGCCTCCACCTCCTTGCGTGGAGATTGAGCGGCGGCAGTTGACGTCATTCGACTTGCCTCCCGAAGTTTGTGATGTAATCTTGGCAGCCAGGCGTCCCTCCACTAAGACGGTATACGCCTGCCGATGGAACAAATTTGTGGCATGGTGCACAGCAAAGGCTGTGGATCCCCTTTCTGAGGTCCTCTTGTTCCTCCTTTCTTTGGCCCAGCAGGGCTCTGTTCTGGGCACTGTCAAGGGCTATCTTTCAGCCATTTCTGCCTTTCTTCGGCTTCCTGATCAGCCTTCTCTCCAAGTCCCCGGTTGTTAATCGTTTCTTAAAAGGCATAACTCATCTCTTTCCTCCTATCCCCTTCGTTATGCCTCAGTGGGACTTGAATCTGGTCTTGACCTATTTGATGTGCGCTCCCTTTGAGCCGCTTCACAACTGTCCTTTAAGACTTTTAACTCTTAAGACTGCATTCCTGGTGGCCATCACATCTGCCAGAAGAGTGAGTGAGCTCCAGGCTCTTTCATCCAAACCTCCTTTTCTGGCTGTACATTCGGACAAGGTTGTCCTAAGAACTCGACCATCCTTCCTTCCCAAGGTGGTCACCTCCTTTCATATTGGGCAGACCATCACTTTGCCCACCTTTTTTCCGCCTCCGCATCCTTCGAAAGAGGAAGAGAGGCTCCACCGTCTGGACCCAAAACGTGCGCTTTCCTTTTATCTGGATCGCACCAAACAGTTCCGGGTGGACGACCAGCTCTTTGTTGGCTACGTGGGCGCCAAGAAAGGTCGGGCTGTGCACAAACGGACCATTTCTAGATGGGTCGTTTTGTGTATTAAAGCCTGCTATTCTCTAGCTAAAAAGGAGCCTCCAGTGGGGCTACTTGCCCATTCCACCAGGACGACGGCAGCCACTACTGCTTTGGGACGAGGAGTTCCTCTGCATGACATTTGCCAGGCAGCGACGTGGGCATCCTTGCACACGTTCACTAAACACTATTGCCTGGACAGCCAAGTCCGGAGAGACGGCTTCTTTGGCCGTTCTGTTCTCCAGGTATTTCTGGTGTGAACTTGGTTCGCAGACCCACCTCCGTGGTTGGTATTGCTTGGGTATCTATTCTAAGGTAAAGAATCTATAACTAACAGTTTCTTTCAGATGAACAAGTTACTTACCTTCGGTAACGATATATCTGTAAGAAACATAGGTTAGTTATAGATTCCTTACCGCCCCACCCATCCTCCCCGTTCTGCGAACTGACTTCTAGGGTTAAGGACATCCTTTCAGGGCCCTAGTTTTGTGCACCAGTGGTCAGTGTCTTGCATGGCTCTGCGTTTCTGGCGCGGAAAGTCATGTACAGTACTGACGTCAGCACGCGAGGGCGGGTCTAAGTAGCTACCGCGACGTCATCCCGGCGACCACGACGCCAACGACGGACGCGGAGCCGACCGACGCCACCTTTCGATGCGCAGAGGTACTGCTGACGAAAAACTTTCCGGATCCAGTCTGACGCCTGGGGGTAATTCTAAGGTAAGGAATCTATAAGTAACCTATGTTTCTTACAGATATATTCGTTACCGAAGGTAAGTAACTTGTTCTTCATTTCCTTGTATCGTGCTAGTGTGCGCTTTTTAGGGAGGTGCCTGGCTACCCTGCACGCCGAAGGTCCGTGCCATATGCAAACATCAGATTTGCATTTTTAGTATTGATTTTGTGTTTTACTACCTTCTCTCAAATGAGTTAGTTTGTTTTTTATTTTCCAGTATTTGCAGTAGACAATGGAGCTTGCCTTTCTACAAACTGAGTTGCTGGACTCCAGTTCGTTCTTTCTTTCCCTCTCACTGTTTTCGCCGATGAGCACCTGGACATGCCCCCTTTCCCGCCCCGGATGTTAGGCTACAAAGGCAGCTGAACAGCGCATCCGTGCTGCGGGTGCACCGAGGGCAAGCCCGTCTGCGCCAGTCCGTGTTCGGACGGCGCTCAGCGTCAGCCATGCTGCCCGGTAGCGGTCAGACTTTAATCTGCCACTTTTGTATTCTAGTGAAGCCCTACTTGCCATGCAGCCTAAAGGATCTTTGCTGTCCCGAGTTTGACCCACAGGTAATTGAATCTGATTGGACCTGCCCCAGTTGCCCACTAAGGTGTTTTTTTTAACTCTAATAGAAGTCTTGTCAGGATAGCTGATAAATCTTTAACCAAAGCAAGGGCCCCTCATCACTTGCTGTGCTGCACTCTAATCCACGCTAGATCTCTCATTAAAAACAAATTAGAATTCTTTGAATTCTTGCAATTATACAATATCGAACTTGCATTTATTATGGAGACTTGGACTGATGAGAGCTCAGATCCTAACCTAGTTTTAGCCGTTCCGGAAGATTATTCTCTATTTAGATTAGACCGGGTAGGAAAGAGAGGAGGTAGTGTAGCACTAGTGTACCAAAATTATCTCTCTGGCAGTTTTTTCTGCTGTACCCTCCTCTAAGTAGCTTGAAGCCCTGAGTTTTAAATTCACTATTAACAACCATGTCTCTTTTAATGGTTTGTTAATCTATCAACCCCCAGGCCCAAGAACTGCCTTTCTGGATAGTATAGGTCAAGTGCTCGAGAATAAGGCCAGTTCTGCCAACTACATTTTTAACTATCATCTGGAGAATCTGGAGGATAGAGATTCGGCAAACTTGATTGACCTTATGAATAACCTTGGACTCCCTCAGTTGGTTACTGCTCCTTCTCACTTGGCTGGCCATATACGCTGAATGGCATTTTTTCTGACAATGTTTCGCTAGTTATTTTCTGAAACAATGCCTTTAACCTGGTCTGACCATGCCGCAGTAATGTTCCATCTGAAATCTGATACTAAATTATCTAAATTAATCCCCTCTAGCTCTGATAAAAGCTGCCGTTCCGGGCATAGAATTGAGGCTGAATCATTTGATAGCAATCTGTTATCGTCTCTTCCTAAGGTCTCTAAATCTCTTGACCAGGACATTTCAGATTATAACTCCTGGCTTGCGCCAGCTGTAAATCAGCTGGCCCCTTTTAAATCAGTTTGTACAAGAAGAATAACTCCCTCCCAACCCTGGTTTCTCTCAGAATCTTAAAGATCTGCAATGGCTCTGTAGATTCCAGGAGCGTAACTGGGGTCAAAATTACGACTCCAGGGAAAAAACTCTCTACAAACAAAAAATCTCTGAATACAATGCAATCTGCTTATTTTTCACAAAAAATAATTTCAGCCAAGTACTCGAATGGAGAACCCTTCTCCACCGTCAAAAAACGCACCAAGTTTTGTGACCAGGATAAAATAGACAGCAGCCAGACGCTAATGTCCAGAAAGAAATGCACTCAAGCACACACAGTCCAGTTAGCAATTGTTAAAGCTCTTCTTTGTGAGGTTCTCTTGTAGCGAACAGATCCAGTCCACACAAGTCAAGTACTTCCACCTTGTTTTTTACTTCAAAAGCAGATTCTTGTACAGTATTTGTCCAAAAAACACAGCAGCCGACACGTGTTTTTTCCTCCTGGACTTTTTCAAGGCTATGCACATGGAAATAGGTCCATATTATTAATGCAGTCTCTCCTTGTTTGGTATGTATAATGTTTGGAAACGTATCCGTCTGTCTAAAGCCTCTGAGTATTGGTTGTCCCAGTGATGGACAAGCCTATGAACAATTCCCCAACTTGATTTAGCTTCGGTTACGATTCATGGGGGAAACGGCAGGACCCTGATAAGCCTGCTGTTCTACACTTGGGGGTGCTAGAGAGCCCAAAGCAAGATGGGCGCAAATTTTGCAGCTCTGCCGGCCAGGCGATTACCATCCATCTAAAATCCATCCATCCAGCACCCTTACTTACAAAAAGAGTTTCTTACAGTGTGCTGAGGAGGTCTGCTAATCCTGAGACCGCGAAAAGCCAGAGAACTGGTGGCTGCTGGAAGAGATCGTGGCCGCGAGGATTGCGGAGCGGACCGCGCTGGACTGGGCCTCTGTTCCGGCCATCCCGTTGGATAATCAGGCGGCTGCTCAACTGCGGGCCGCCCGGCGAAAACTGCCCGAGGGGCTCTGATTGAGAAATATGCCCAGCGGTGGCGGTGTCGCAGAGGTCTGGCCCACGGTGAGTGCCGCTACCTGTGGGAGCTGCGGAACGGGCCGCTGGGCCGCTCTGCCTGGAGGCCTAGACGCGCGCCACCTGGCGCCGTGTGTGGGCCGAGCGTAAACTGTCCGCGCCAGAAACATACGCGGCGCCTGGGCTGTGAAAGACGTGTCGAGACCCGATCGGTGGCATGGACAAGTGGCTGATTGGCAGCTGCATGTTGCAGTGAAAGGAAACAACTCGGGTTCGCGGACGTCATACTGCCAACTGGAGGTGAGGACCCGGGCCAGGTGCGGGTGGAGCGTCAGTGGGGCTGCTGGTGATTGTCCGCCGGGCTTCGGGGGTGGGGGCTCACTCCTGCGGGTGCAACAAAGACTCGCCAGCCTCGTGTATTCCCCCCCGCCCCCCCCCCCCCTTGTGGGACACCTGTGAATAGCCTGTGGCCGTGCGCCTTCATAAGCAGACGTTCTATGTGCGGCTGAGGTGGGCTGTGGGTAGCGGCGGACAAAACACAGTGTGCAGGCCCTGGTGACCGGACTAAACCCCAGAGGCCGACAGCGGAGCTGGGGGCTGAGCGAGCGCCCAGGTCGGTCGCTCCCTCGCTGCTGCTCCTCCCGGCTCCCTCGCTGCGAAGCGTACAGCTACTTAAGTCAGTCCTCAACTACCCATCAGACGACGCTGCTCTCTGCACTGGCACGGCTCGGTTAAGCATAATTGGCAAACCTGAGATGGGTCAATCACGCCTCACCTTTGACTGAAAGAAAACGTCGAGCTCAGCGCAGGATGATCAGCGGGACTCGGAAACTGATCCTGATCCTAAGGACTCCCCGCAACTTGCAGCGATGCTGCAGGCCATGCAGCAGAGCCTCCACTCTATTGATAGTAAAATGGACACCCTAAATCAGCGCATGGACTCGATGTCGGCCAAATTAGACAAACAAGCCTCCAGAATCGCTGAAACTGAGCTGCGGCTCTCCACAGCAGAAGACGATATCCTAGCCACGTCCAGCAAGTGTTCCGAAATGGAAAAACTCCTCAGTATCATCCAAGCCAAAAACGAAGACTTGGAGGCGCGCTCACAGCGCTCAATGGTTAGAGCGGCAGACCCTGATGCAGAGAGCTGGCCCGGGACCAGGGTTCAATTCCCGCCTCGGCGGGTCTTGGGCTCAATTTCCTCGGACCTGATAATTCTCGCCTCAGTGCCTATTCTAATCATGGGTCCCACTCTGCAACTCTGGGCAATAGCTTGCTTAATCTCCACAACGGCCCCACCAGCGCTGGGATGCCTGGCTTCACCTTGGGGGTGCCCAGGAGTGGACATTTCACAGGGAAAAGCCAGGAAGGGTTCCACAGCGGTATGCGTACAGCGCCAGGAAACCCCAGCTGGGGTAGCAGTGCGCTTTACAAGTACAAATTTCATTTCATTTCATTTCAATGTGCGAATAATGGGCATTCCAGAAACCACGAACACCGGTAGGATGGAGATCTACGTGGAGCAGAGACTCACGGAACTATTCGGCCAGGAGAATCTCTCCTCTCTCCTGGTAGTGGAGCGTGCCCACAGGTCGCTAGTGGCGAGGCCGCCTCCGGGTGCACCCCGCGCCCGGTCATCGCTAAACTGTTAAACTATCGAGGCCGTGATGCGATTCTCCGCATGTCCCGTGAGAAATCAGATCTCAACTACCAAGGCTTCCAAGTCGCTTTTTATCCTGACTTCACAGCAATGGTACAGGCGACCAGGATGGAGTACCTCACGGTGAAGAAGCAACTGCAAAAGGCGAATATAACTTACGCCATGTTACACCCGGCCAAGCTACGGATCGACTGTGAAGGTCGTAAGGAAATCTACAACTCTCCGAAAGCTGTGCAGGAATTCCTTAAAAAAATCGCAAAGGCAAAGCGTGTTCAGTGATCCCAGGATGCAGTGGACTCAGACTAGCCAGCTATATGGAGACCATGCCTACGCGGCGGCAACACCAAGCTTGAACTACACGGAAACTGTTTGGACTTACCCCCAGTATACACGAGCAGATTAAGGGGTTACTGGTGTCTGCTTCGTCTGGCCACCTCTGTCAGGAGGATGACTGGGCTCCTGACGACCCCCCATTGGGAGAACCCCATCTGACTTGATGAGTACTGTTTATTGTTTGGGGTTTTGGGGACTTTGTCTTCAGCATGATTGGGATGCTGTTGCGGGTGGGCAGGGACAGGGGGGGCATGGGAATTTGGGAATGTTGCGTATGGCTTGCTGTTGCTCATGCTGCTTTTTCTTCACTAATCAGCTTCCTCCTCAAGGCGTTGCACTTAGATGTTTAGCTAGCTTGTATGGAAGGGCCTCATAACGTGAAGATCTCTTTTTTGACTTGAAATGTGCGAGGGGTGAACTCCCCCAAGAAAATTAGACAAGTAATCGCTCACCTAGATAGACATAATATTACAGTGGCAATGCTCCAGGAAACACACCTGACGCGACACACTGACTCCAGGGTGGGCTCCCACTGGGCGGGGTTTAGACTTGCATCCTCCTATTCTTCATAAGCAAGAGGGGTACTCATACTCATAAAGAAAGGCATCCCGTTCACGGTGATTCGATCCATTGCCGACGAGAACGGACGATACGCCATGGTCCATGGGAAACTGCATGGGACACCCGTCACACTAGTGAACTTATACGGTCCAAACACGGACGAGCCAGGGTTCTTCGCAGGCATACTGAAGGCGCTGAGAGAGTGGCTGGAATCAGAAATAATATGGGGTGGTGACCTCAACACACACCTGGACCCCAGCAAAAACAAATCTAGTCAAAAGTGGGGGGGGCACTCCCCCAAGGCGGCACACGTTATAAGGGGTGGGATGCTCGAGTTTGGCCTCTTTGATGCATGGACGGTGCGAAACTCGGACAGACTGGAAGGCACACACACATCCACTGCACACGCAAGTTGGTAGAGACTAGATTACTGGCTAATAAGCAGGATGGTGAACTCCTGGGTGACTGATATAGGCAGATTGCCCAGAACCTTATCAGATCATATCCCAGTCAAGCTCACACTACAAGTACCTGGTAGTATTCCCCATCAGTTCACCTGGAGATTCAGGTCAGAGGCGCTGCTAGACCTGGTGTACAAAGAAACAATTAGAGGAGCCATCTCGCAGAATTTCACTATAAATTAGTGACGCGGCCACGCTGTGGGAGGCCGTCAAGGCCACCATTAGAGGAACATGCATTAGTACAGCAGCAGGCATTTTGAAAGACATTAGGGGGCAGCTTGCAGAGGTGGAGGCGGCACTGAAGCAACTTGAGCAGGAACAGGAGGCCAACCCGCAAGCAGGTTCTCTAGCGAGAATTAAAGAATTAGTGCTAGAATACAATGAACTTGCTGCTGGAGAAGTGCGCTACCTGTCAAAGCAGCACGTTGCCCGGGCATATGGTGAAGGCGGGAGGCCAAGCCACAATCTAGCTGCAAAAATCAAGGGCAGACACGACCAACACTCCATACTAAAAATCACAGATGATACAGAGGTGGAACATTACGCACCGCAAGAAATAGCTGCACAGTTTCAGAAGTTTTATGCAGATCTGTACGCCTCAAGGCGTGAGACAGATCCTAGGGAGCTCGATGATTACCTAGATGACATTGCGATTGCCTGGTTATCAAATGGGCAACGAGAGTACTTGTGCCAACCGATTGAGGCAGCCAATATACGCAAAGCAATTCGCGCCCTCCCGAACAAAAAATCCCCGGGGCCAGACGGGCTAACTAGTGAGTTTTATAAAGAATATGCAGATGAGCTCATACCGCACCTGCTAGACATGTACGAGGAGGCTTACGAGAGAGGAAGACTGCCACCCACGCTTAGGGAAGCCCTAATAATTACTCTTCTAAAAAAGGATAAGCCGCCATCGCGCTGCGAGTCATATCGGCCGCTATCACTCATAAATATCGATGCCAAAATACTGGCCAAGATATTGGCTACCAGACTCCAGCCCCTACTGACAAACATAATCTTACCGGACCAAACCAGTTTTGTGCCATACAGGTCCACATCGCACAATCTGCGCACAATATTTGCCATGTATCATCTCCTGAATCCCGACCTCCAAGCCATGGCGGTCATGCTAGATGCTGCCAAAGCATTTGACTCTATTGAGTGGAACTATATGTTCAGGATATTGCAAAGAATGGGGCTACCTGAGTTTTACTGCAGATGGGTTCGGCTGTTGTACACAGATCCAACGGCGAGAATACTGGTGGATGGCTTGATATTGGAGCCCATACGGATCTGTAGGGGAACAAGACAGGGATGTCCCCTCTCCCCCTTATTGTTTTCCCTGATGCTGGAGCCACTGGCTTGCATCATTAGACAACGCCACAAAGAGTCGGCACTGCGTTTCGAACTGCAGCCTGTAGGCATTTCCTTATATGCCGATCATATGGTGCTTTTTGTTAGGGAACCTCAGCGGCATCTTGCACCACTGCTCCGCGAATATACCAGATTCGGTTGTTTCTTATAGTATCCTTAACTGAACGTACAAAGCCATACGACCTGGAATACCCCCTTGTCTGGTCTATGGACCCAGTTAAGTATCTAGGGATATGGGTTCACAGGGACCCAGAGCTGGTAGTGAAGGAAAATTATGGCTAGGCATACATGAAGTTGGAACAGCTAGTGTCCAGCTGGATAAAACTTCCGCTCTCACTCGCCGATTGGATTGCACTGATTAAAATGATTGTATTGCCGCGTTTTTATATCTGTTCTGTAATATACCCATAATCCTATCCAACCAGTTCTTAAAAGACGTCCGCTCTCAACTGGTGAAACTGGTGTGGGGTGGTAGGCAACCCAGAGTAGCTTGGGACACACTCACTCTGGACTACAAGAAGGAGGGATTTAGTGTACCAGATCTGCACTTATATTATCTCTGCGCTCAAGCGCAATATGCGCATTATTGGTACAGCCCCAGTGCATTTATCCCACATATAGCGGTGGAAGACGGGGATGCACACCCAATCCCACTACACAGCATTCTGACGCACTCTAAACAGGGGACACCCAGAGCTGAAATCAACACCATAGACTGCACGATTGCCGCCTGGCAGACCATAGGGCGCAAGCCATCTAAGCTTCCCCTATATGCCCCAATGCTCCCACTAGCGCACCATTGAGCATTATCGGTCACGCAAGAAACGGGAGCCATGACCACTCTAAAGTGCCTAAGCATTATAAAAATGCAGGATCTGTACCCCAATGGCAAATTTATCACCACAGAAGATGTACAATACATACAAAACAAAGCCCCACTGTTCACGTTTACATATCACAGACTCTGGGTGGCTATTCAGGCTCTATACCGCACCTACCCAGAAGAACCGCCGACACTGCAACAGGTACTCTTAACTAGTCCCACTCGGCATATACTAATCACTAAGCTATATAGTGCGACCCGAGACGAAGTCACTATTGACACTAACAAAAGTCTCGCCCGCTGGAATGAGATCAATCCCCAACTCACTCAAGTAGAATGGGAGCATTGCTGCCGATTGACGGAAGCACTGACCTCGAACGGCAACCTGCGCATCATCCACTTTAAATACTTACACCAAGTTTACCACACACCCGCTAGGTTGCACAAATATGGAATCCGGGATAATGACTCATGCAAAAGGTGTAAGACACGGGGGCAGACTTTATGCACTTAGCATGGGATTGCTAATGTATAAACAAGTTCTGGAAAGCGGTAATAAAACACTTGCAGACCATGACGGCCGTCACCATACAGTGTACCCCTCACGTTTGTTTACTGGGTCTGACGCCCCATTTGAAAGGCACAGTGGGTAAATTTGTAGTAATCGCGCTGCTGCTTGCAAGGAGGAGGGTGTCGATGCACTGCAAGGGAATGACAACTCCGCTGCTTGAACAGTGGATAAAGGACCAGGTGTACTGCAAGGAAAATTTGGAAACATATGCCGAAGAATTACCAGTGACATCACGGCCCAGGGACATTTGGGAGCCGCTTATGGACTAACTAAGAACAAGGGACCAATCTACATTGGATGGAGGAATAGACTGAATACCTGTCCACATAGTACCATCATATTGCAGAGCTAAAATTATCATGTGTGTGGGGGGAATGGCGGGCGGAAATTGTGCTCAGCAAGCCATGCGCTGTTTGTTGCTGTTACCTTTGAAAATAAAATAAAAAATAAAAAAGCCTGCAGTTCTACACTTTCCGGGACCGTGGAACGCCGACAAGCAGTCAGGCGCTATGCAACAATATTGCAGCCCCTTTCAAGTGAAAGTGTTAGATATTTTTAATACCTTTTCTAGCTCTCTGAGGCAAGCCTCCATGCCATTGCTGGATGCAGGTGCTCCAGCCTCTGGAAATGCCTCCTTCCAGACTCCTATGACTATGTCTTCCGTCTCTAGCCCACTGTCTCTCTCCTCTTTTACTTCTTTAATGGTGAGTCAAGTTCAGGATCCAAATTTCACTGCAAAGTCCGGATCTCCGTCTCTAGCCCACTGTCTCTTTCCTCTTATAGTTCTTTAACGGTGGGTCAAGTTCAGGATCCTATTCTCACTACAAGGTCCGCATACCCTCTGGACGCTTGTCAACCAAAGATTTTATAGCTTGTCTCTACTACTATAGCTAGCCACTTAACCACCGTTTTTAATTAAATGTTTCAGCAAGGATACTTTCTGACAAAATGGAAGGTAGCCTCAATTTTACCTTTGTAAAAAAAAAAAAAACATAATTTGTTGGACGTGGGCAATAATCGTCCCATCTCCAGTCTCCCTTTTCCACCTAAGATTGTCGAAAAGGCAGTTGACAAGGGACTAACAAATTTGTTGTAATCCAATAAACTATTGGACCACTCTCAGTTCGGCTTTTGTGGCCAGCATAGCACTGAGTCTGCTCTGGTTATTGCCTCGCAGGAACTGAGAGCCATTCTGGATAATGGAAACTCTGCAGTGCTGATTCTGCTGGATCTTTCAGTCGCTTTCGACACGGTCAGTCACAAGGTTCTCATTGACCGCGTTGAGTCTCTAGGTATAAGTGGCGCTGCGCTCGCACTGATTACATCCTTTCTCTCAGAGAGAGCAATTTGTATCAATGGATGGCTTTTCTTCTAGCTCCTTCTGCCATCCTTATGGCGTTCCACAGGGCTCATCGTTGAGCCCTGCCCTTTATAACTTATATGTGACGCCCCTAGCTACTCGGATCAAAATATTTGGTCTCTCTGCTTTTAGCTACACAGATGACACCCAGATTGTCATTTCCGTAGCTGGAAACCCGCAGGAATCTGCTGCTAACTTTCTTAGCTGTAAGCGGCACATCAGTAATTGGATGCTAAACAATTGCCTGAAATTGAATTCTGGCAAAACAGAAATTTTGCTGCTAGGTAATAATGTCTCCTCCTGGTCTCCAAATTCGTGGCCATCGGAGCTAGGAAACACACCGGTGCTGCTATCAAAAGTGAACAATTTGGGAGTTATTTTTGACGACCACCTATCCTTAAATAAACGGGTAAATGCAGTGACTTCCACATCTTTTCTCCCTTTAAAAATCTTTAGAAAGATTCCTCCTTATGTCCCGTTAGATTTAAGGAAAGTAGTTGTAACTGCTCTCATCCTTTCAAAGGTAGACTATTGCAACACTTTGTACATTAATATGCAAAAACGGCTGTTGAACAAGTTACAGATACTGCAGAATGCTGCAGCACAGCTATTACTTGGAATACCGAAATATCAATCTGCCTCTAAGGTGTTGGCCCAACTTCACTGGTTGCCAGTACATAGGCGAATTGATTTCAAGGCTCTTTGTATTGCCTTTAAACCTTGCATGATGCAGGACCTGACTATTTTAAAAGAAAATTCATCAGGTACACTCCACCTAGGACACTGCGATCCTCATCAGCCTTCAATTTGATTGTCCCCAATTATAAAAGAGCTCGTTGGGATGGAAGAAGCTTCTTATATGGGACAACAAAACAGTGGAATGAACTACCACTTCATCTTAAAACCTGCACTTCCTTATCTTCCTTTAGGAAGAATCTTAAAACTTGGCTTTTTAACTTGTAGATCCTGATTAGGCTGTCTATTTCTTTATTTTCTCTTCTGTTGTTGGATTAGTGCCAAGATGCCTTAGGGCAATTGAGCGCTTTATAAAATGCATTTTCATTTCATCATTAACAAATTACTATTTGCCACTAATATCAACTTTATCGTCACTTTCTGTCGACTGGGAAGCTTTTAAACATGAAAATAGTATTTTATTACAATAGATTCCTTAACTGATATAAGAATTCTAGTTATACAATCAGCACATTTTCAAACAGAAGGCAAGCCTATTTAGACTTCACTTTAGATCCTTAGTCAAAAAAGTCTTTTTTCTACGCTTTAGACCATTATACATTTCGCTTCTACAGTTTGAAGGTTCCTGTTGAATCCTGTAGATAAAAACAGACAGCGCTGCTTTTGCAATATACCCTATAAAACAATATACCATATTTTGCAGCGTGAATCTTTCTGGATTCACTATGCTGTGCATTATTCCGCCATCTCGTGGTTGGGTCCGGATTCGTAGTCTTTTCTTTCTTTTTTTTGTTGTTGGCCCAGGTGGGCGCCGACGCCCCCACCATTTGGTGTCCTCGGTGACGTCGTCGCGCTTCCTGCGGAAGCTTCCACCTTTGGTCGCCATCTTCAGATTCTTTTTTCCGCCGTGGGGTCTGGATCGTCGACGAGAAGTTCCAGAAAGTTGGACGAAGAATCTCGAAAATTTGACAATAATCACCAAAGGATCGTTTCCTGAAGACACCGGACGAGGATACGAGTACAGGAGGCGACGAGAAGGACGACGAGTTAGAAGGTCCACGACCAAAATCTCGACGCCTACAGAGAATGCGCTCACAGGCGGCCCCCTGAGCGCGGGTATAGACAAGACACCGTTTAAGTTTTGCCAAAACTGTCACCACAAGTACGCCCAGAAGGACCAGCACCCAGTCTGCAACCTCTGCTTGCCGCTCGACCACATCAGCGAAAACTGCAACGCGTATTCGGCCTTCACCCCGAAAACCCTCCGGGTGAGAGAGAGGCAAAGAAGGGCTAACTACAACATGCAGGGCCAGGGAGCACCTCCATCGCTCCGAGACCTGGGCCTCTCGAGTGGAGAGGAAGACAACATCGCAGAGGGACCGGAGGACTGCTCAGTCGTCGAGGTCCACAAGAAAACTTCGAAGGAGGTAAGGGAGACGTCGACCCCGAAGCACCCAAGCGACGCTCGAAAGAGTGAAGCTAAGGCCCCGAGCGACACTCTCAGAAGTGAAGCCAAGTCCTCGAAGGGAGCGTTGCCGCCGAAACACTCGACGAAAGCAACAGCAACCAAGGACAAACAGCCGAGCGGATCCTTCGGGAAGGACTCCCAATCGGCGAAAGCCTCCGAAAAACCAAGGGCGTCGAAGGTAACCTCCGAAAAGGAAGCCTCGACGCCCAGAAAAGAAGGCCCGGCGTCATCCTCGACGTCCGAGACCATGAAGAGGAGCGCCTCAGCCATCGACGCCGAAAAGGCCCACGAGATGGAGAAGAAAAGGAGAAGGCTCGAAGCAGAGATGGCGAGCATCCTGCAACGGAAAAAAGACTTTGACGAAAAAATGAAGCTATACTCCATTCCGTCGAAGCCATCAAGCGAAGCACTCGGGGAGGGCGACACCGAAGACATCGAACCCCCGAAAACACCCGAACCGCTCGACGAACAGGGCAAAGAGGACGACTACTTCGAAGCCGAAGGCGAAGAAGAGTTTTAGTCTTACCGGGACTCGACGCCCTCGGAAGCACAAGACTTAGACTGGCAAGACCTCGACGCAGATTCACCAGAAGAAGGGGTAGACTCTTACCCCTCGAGGCCTTCGCCGCCAGACGACATTGGAGCCTACAATGTGGTCGTCCAAAAGGCTGCAGCAACGTATGGCGTCGAAATGCAAGAGGAGAAGGCGAAGGCATGTTTCCTTTTGGAAACCCTACTTCCTCAACAAACCAGGTCCCAGTTCCTACCCATGCTTCCAAGCGTCCTGGACCAGGGAAGGGAGGCCTTCAAAGAACCGGCAGTCTGCAAGGCTGTTACACCAAGGAGCGAAAAAAAGTACAAACACTCCTCAAAAGACCCTGCGTACATCCAGGGGTCAGTGCCAGCAGACTCCATTATCACGGCAACGGCCAGGAGAAGGGCCAATGTACCCACTAACACAGGTCCACCTCCAGACAAGGAGAGCAAACGAATAGACCTCACAGGACGAAAGGTGGAGAGGAACGCAGCCATACACTGGCGCATCGCCAACTCCAACGCCCTCATCAGCAGGCATGCATACCAGCATTGGTATGAAATGAGCCAGCTCGTAACACACCTGCCACAACAACACCAACAAAGGGCTAATCACCTAGTGGAAGAGGGCAAGGCTATCGCAAACACTTGCCTAAAATCAGCCTTGGACGCAGCAGAAAACTCCAGCAGGCAGATGATGATAGGGGTGACTGAAAGGAGACACGCATGGCTCAGGATCTCGGGTTTCAAACCGAAGGTACAAAGCAATATCCTGAACACGCCATTCGACAGCCAGAAACTGTTTGGAGCCCCAGTCGACGAAAAGCTGACGCAGCTTAAAAAAGACAACGAAACTGCAAGGTCCATGGGAGCACTGCAGTTCAGGGGGATGAGAAGAGGAACCCCCTCAAGGCGGCCCAATGGTAGAGGAGGCAATGCGCCCGCCACTTCCCACCAATCTCCCCAACAAGGATACCAGGGGAACAACCAGGGCCAAAGCCAACAGGGACGACAACAACAGCAAAATTGGCAGTATCAACCCAGAGGACGGTCCTTTCGAGGACGCGGGTACGGACGGGGACAGTCCCGAAGAGGGGGTCAGCAGCCCACCTCAAAGTGACTCCGCAAAGAAACCAAACCCTCCATTATCAACACCAAGGGAGAGGAGAAGTCAACAAAAGGAAAAATAAGAAACACACACAGCAAACAAATAACCACCGAGCATACAACCCCGGTGGGGGGCCGAATAGGAAACTTCCTCACACAATGGAGAGAGATTACCACGGACAAGTGGATACTGAACATCATATAGCACGGATACTGCATAGAACTCCAAAAACACCCCCGGGCAGAAAACCAAGACACCGGCCACTGCCCGCAAGGGAGCTCGCACTCCTACGTCTAGAAGCAGAGGAGCTGCTAAAAAAAGAGCAATAGAACCAGTTCCAATCAACGAAAGGAACAGGGGAGTATACTCAACGTACTTCCTAGTGCCAAAGGTAGACGAAACACTAAGGCCAATACTGGACCTCAGATTCCTGAACAAGTCCGTAAGAACTCAAAAATTCAAAATGACGTCACTTCAGGAAGTAATACCCCAAATCCAAAAAGAGGACTACATGGCAACCATAGACATGAAAGACGCATATCTGCACATACCCGTCAACCACAAACACAAACGTCTACTAAGATTCGTGATAGGCCAGAATCACTACCAGTTCACAGTGCTAGCCTTCGGGCTCAAGTCCGCACCAAGGGTGTTCACAAAATGCCTAGCAGCAGTGGCAGCGCACCTACGGAGAAAGGGCATACATGTATACCCCTACCTCGACGACTGGCTTGTAAAAGCAGGATCATACAGACACTGCAAAGATCACATCAAACAAGTCATACAAACACTGTCCAGACTAGGTTTCTCAATACATTGGGAGAAATCGTCAACAGAACCGCAGCAGATCAAAATATTCTTAGGGGCAAAAATCGACAGCACACAGTCCAAAGTGTTCCCCAGCGACAAGAGAACTATAGCGCTCCTGAGGGAAACACGTCATTACCGCAAGGGGCAAGTTCTGACAGCGAGGACGGTGAGCAGACTAATGGGGATGATGGCATCATGCATCCACCTAGTCCCAAATATCAAGCTGCACATGAGACCGTTCCAGGAATGGATACAGCAACAGTGGTCACAAGCAACAGGGAGTTGGGAAGATCTAGTGGTTGTCACACACGCAGTGCAGCAAGAAATAGCGTGGTGGAAGGAAGAGAACATATTACAGGGGAAGCCATTCACACAGCCAACTCCAACAGTGACCATCACAACAGACGCCTCACAGCAGGGCTGGGGCGCGCACATGGACAGACTCCGTGTCAGGGGGCTGTGGTCACAGCAAGATGCAGTGAAACACATCAACTACCTAGAACTAAAAACTGTGTTCCTAGCCTTAAGAGCCTTTCAGAAGCAGCTTTACGGCCACAGGGTGCTGATACAAACAGACAACACAACCACCATGTTCTACATCAACAAACAAGGTGGAACACAGTCAGCACCGCTATCAAGCCTGGCACAAGAGATTTGGAGATGGGATATCCCTCTAAGGATAGACCTACTGGCAATACACCTTCCAGGAATAGACAATGTAGAAGCAGACCGACTCAGCAGGCAGACGTCGGCATCCCACGAATGGGAGCTCAACCAACAGGAAGTGCAGCGGCTGTTCCAAAAATGGGGTACACCACGGATAGACCTGTTTGCAACACCCCAGAATGCAAAATGCCAACATTACGCATCCAGACAACCGGACCAAAGGTCCCTAGGGAATGCGCTATGGATAGGTTGGTCGAACGAATTTCATACGCTTTTCCCCCGATACCACTGTTACACAAGGTACTCAGCAAATGCAGGAGCAGCAGCATGACACTCATACTGGTGGCACCTCAGTGGGCCAGACAGTCATGGTTCTCACAAATAATGGAAATGGCACAGGAACCAGCGCACAGGTTCAGCAGAAGGAAAGACCTCCTGACAATGCAAGACGGAAAAGTGCTCCACCCAGAACCAGAGAGCCTCAGCCTAGCAGCATGGCTCCTGAGGACCTAGAATTCGCACACCTCAAGCTACCACCAAGCACTATGGCAGTACTCAGAGAAGCAAGGAGACCCACTACAAGGAAGTGCTACATTGCAAAGTGGAAAAGGTTCTCACTATGGTGCCTTACAGAGGGACTGCAACGAAAAGTCACAAAAGAATCAACGGTACTACAATACTTAACGCACCTACTACACAGCGGGCTGAGCTACTCGTCACTAAGGGTTCACTTAGCAGCCATAGTGGCCTACACCAGGGAGAAGCGGGGAAAAGTTTCTTCACCTCCCAGGTGGTCAAAAGATTCCTGGAGGGGGCTAAAAGAATAGCCCCCCAAAAGGATGCCAGCCCCAAGCTGGAACCTCAACACTGTGCTAACACAGTTGATGAAATCACCATTTGAGCCCATACACAAGACCACACTGCACATGCTCACACTAAAAACGGCATTCTTGGTGGCTATCACGTCACTGCGAAGGGTCAGTGAACTGCAGGCTCTTACATTACAAGAGCCCTACTTGCAAATACACAAGGACAAAATTGTCATGAGAACGGACCCACACTTCCTGCCAAAGGTGGTGTCGCGGTTCCATATTAACCAGACAATACAGATACCAAGTTTCTTCCAGAAACCATCAACTCCCACAGAAAAGGCGCTACACACGCTGGACGCCAGAAGGGCAGTGATGCACTACATAGAAAGGACAAAGGAATGCAGGAAAACAAAACAACTCTTCGTTTCCTTCGCAAGCAGTTTCCTGGGACGACCAGTAACGAAAAATACCATAGCACGATGGATTGCACAGGCAACACAACTCTGCCACAAGCAGGCAGGACAACAATTAGAGGGAGCCGCCCAGGCTCACTCAACAAGGAAGAAAGGAGCAACGGTTGCGTTCCTAGCGAACACACCTATCCAAGACATTTGCAAAGCGGCAACATGGGCTTCCGTGCACACGTTCACCAAACACTACTGTGTGGATATCCAGATGAGCAAAGAGGCACAAGTAGGACAGAAGGTCTTACAGCACATTTTCAGCAACCAATGCTCATCTTCCACCCAACCACCGCAATAACAATACCGCTACAAAGTCTATGCACAGCATAGTGAATCCAGAAAGATTCACGCTGCAAAACGAATAGTTTCTTACCTGTCGGTGTAGTTTTGCAGCTTGAAGACTTTCTGGATTCACTAGCGATCCCACCCGCCTCCGCCAGGAAGATAACATAGGAGGTTAAGGGTACAACTGAACTACATACAAGGTTAAAAGGATCAAAGAATAATTGAAGGATTAAAGGAAAAGACATAGACTACAAAAAAAAAAAAAGAATCCGAAGATGGCGACCGAAGGTGGGAGCTTCCGCAGGAAGCGCGACGACGTCACCGAGGACACCAAATGGTGGGGGCGTCGCCGCCCACCTGGGCCAACAACAAAAAAAGAAAGAAAAGACTACGAATCCGGACCCAACCACGAGATGGCGGAATAATGCACAGCATAGTGAATCCAGAAAGTCTTCAAGCTGCAAAACTACACCGACAGGTAAGAAACTATTCGTTCTTTGCTATGCCCACTACTACAGCGCTGAGGTTCAGGTACCTAAAACCACTTTTTCGTGAAGTGGGTGTAAGAACAATTAAAGACGCTACGTTGCTATATTTTTCTGGGGCAACAAATAACACAATCAGGTGTACACCCAAATTCCTTTTGCTCGTGGCGTTGAGCCTGAAGGACTAGCTGACATAAGACAGATGTTCTAAGTCAATTCTTTAGGGTTAATTAATGAGGAAATGTACTTACTAATGAATTGGTTCTTCTGTAGACACTGGCTAATATTAATGTACTTTTATCTAAAAATCCAGTGATCTATTTATTCATTTCTTGCGTATTGCAGTGTATTGTATTTGTTTGTAATCTAAATCACACAAACACTTTACCTATCAACCAGGATAGAGGAGCATGTGGCAGGTGACCTGCTCCTCCGTTCTCTGCGTCATGCTGCGGACAGGGAGCTGACACCTACCCCAGCTCCCTGTCCCCAATTGCAAACAGCCATAAAGAGCAGGTAACTAAAGAGCAAGTATCTGCTAAAGCCCGCTCCTTTACCCTTTTGGCTTTTGGAAAGAGTGTGCATTTGCGAGTGTCAACTGACGCTCTCCTCTGTGATCCACACACTGCTGTGGGCCATGGAGGAGAGTGTCAGCTGCAACCTGCCCATTCTTCCTTTTTGCAGTTTGGAAGAGGGCACTGGAGTGGGTGGCAGTTAACTCATTCCTCAGAGACGTTCAACATTTGGTGGGTCACTTTACACTTGTTCCTGAGTCCTGTTTCAATGTGGGACCTAGGCACCCATTCCTCCCATTTTTTTTAAAGACCCTCCCCCATACGTCCTTGGACACAGTAAAGGGGAAGCAGTTCCCCCCCCCCTTCGCCTTGGGCAACATAAGAGGGCCAAAAGAATAGTCCCCACTGCACTTAGTATCAGTGGGGAAGGGGGAAATTCTCCCCCTCACCCTTGGGAAAGGTGGTGAGGGAATTAAAGGAATCGTCCTCGCACTTTAGCAGTCTCAGGGGGGAGGGGCAAATTCTCCCATTCATTTTTGGGGATTTTGTGAGTAAGATTTAACCAAATTTCGCCCTACCAGTACTTCAGCAATGTTCTGGGGCAGTTTAGTATATCCTCCCCCGACACCCTTTAGCAAGGCGAGGGGGGAAGATACGGTTTACTCACTTTGACAGCTCTAGCTGTCTCAGGGTAAGCATACCTGCCAACTTGCAAAATAACTATACCGTGTGAGAAGGGGCAGGGCCTGGTGCCAAGAGAGATCTAAGAGGCACTTTGCAACTCACCAAGCTCCACCCCACATCCCCTCCTAAAAAAAAAGGTCATTGAGGCTGTGGCCTATGTCCTGGGATGTTTTCACACCCTTAATGGACATCAGCCGCTTAGAGATTTCGGCTCCTCACCGGGTGACCGTGTGAAGGGAGCTGAAATCATGTGACACGATGACACTGTGTGAGTTAGCAGGTATGGTGAGTCTCATTTATCCTAACACCCTCGGACAAGACAAGAGGTCTTAGGCATGATAAATCACTTCCTGGTCCTTAGGCAAGGGTGGGAACAGAGTTAAGCCCTCAAACTTTGGGCGAGGCGGGCCTGTGATTAGCCCATCTGGTGCAAACGGGCAGGTGCAGCCTCTTCATAAATATGCAGGTTTATCCACTTGCTTATGAATCATGCAGCTTTGGCTCATCCACTATGCTGCTTTTTTATCTATTGTTTTACTCCCACTGTTTGAGAACATTGGGAGGAAAATACTTCTTGAATCCAGTGCACATGCACAGTGTTCTACATGCACTTTGCGTTCTGATTGTTCATAATCATTATGTCAGTGTACAATTTGAAGAACACAAATACATGCATACAGAACACTGACATTTTGACTTGCATTGCCAAAATGGCCATATGGATTTTTACCAGACCAAGTCAAGTCACAGAATCGGTGGCGAGCCCTCCATTATGGTGGAGGAGCTCCGCCACCCTTGCCAACACCCTCAAATAAAACGATAATAAAACAGGTTTTAAACCCGTTGTTTTATTTTAATCCCCCCTGGACCCGCCCCCAGGACTCTGACAAGTCTTGGGGGCCTGTCCAGCTGAATGACACTGCTGGTGAAGGAGTGGTAGTGCACTGTTACAGTGCACAGCGCATGACGGTTTAGCCGGCCGTCTCAAGCAGGCCAAACCGTCATTAGCACTGAAGCTCTCTCCAGCCC
Organism: Calotriton arnoldi; assembly: GCA_963921515.1. Lineage (NCBI taxonomy): Eukaryota > Metazoa > Chordata > Amphibia > Caudata > Salamandridae > Calotriton > Calotriton arnoldi. The sequence goes on along the minus strand of CAWUFW010000097.1, from coordinate 3,028,383 downwards.
CAGCTGCGTTGCTGCGGCTGGAGAGAGCAGGCACAGGTTCCCAGTCTGCCTAGGAGCGCTAGTTGACAACGCTCAGGCCAATCCTGATGCTGCTTTCATGCAGCCTCAGGATTGGCCGCAGTGCAGTCTGGGAGCATGTGCCCAGAAGAAGAAGAAAGAGCGCAATGTGGCGGGCAGCTGGTAAGTAATTTTTTCTTTTTCTTTTTTTTTCCCCCGAACTCCCTCCGTCCTCCGGCCGCCCTGCACTGCACAAAATGACTGAATTAAGGGTACAAAGTTCTCTTTACAGGATTATGAGTAGAGGGTACAGGCTACCGAGTTGAGTTAGTAATACAAGCTACAGGAGTAAGGGTACAGTGTTCATGGGCAAGAATGCAGGGTTAAGGTACATGATTAAGTATTAAGACTACACGGTTAAACGTACAGGTACGGGTTAAGAGTACGAGGTACATGGTTATAGTTGCTGGGTTAAGGAAACAGTGTTAAGCATAAAAAGTATGCATTTCACAGGATAACATTCTTCAATAAAAGACAAAAATGCTGAAACTTTTCCTGCTTGAAGCAGCTTAAGTTTTTGCACCAATGTCTCTCGATTCTCTGGAGAGGAAATCTGCAAACCCTGGGTACCTTTAGAATCCCCAGCATGTTGGGAAAAAAGGAGGCAAATTTGGTGTGGATATCTATTGCTGAATTTTTTTTATGAATGTTTAAACGTAAGCTACCCATAATATTCAGAAAAAGGCTTTGCACCACTGGGGCAAGCCCTAGCAGTCAAGAAGTTAAAAAACAAACAGAAAAGACTCCACCTGTTTTCAAGAAAAGTTCTTGATGGAGTATGCTCTAATTGTCATAAAACAAACACCCACCAACATTAAAACAATCATCAATGATATGTGAGATAGAGTTCCGATTGATTAGGCCCAGGTTAAACTCAAACGCTTGTTACATTTGCACTCCACCAGGTATATTAAAATCACATTGTGTGCTTCCCTCTGAATACCTGCTAATGTCCACTCTTCACTTGCAGCTATTTAAAGTTTGTCTCTGGTACCCACACTGATTCTCAGACTGTTGACACATACGTTCACTTTACAAGTGCTGGAATCCCCATCGACGTCTGCACATGCTCCCATTATCAAGCCAAACCTAACTAAAGTTTGTTTTTTGTGGAACTAATGGGGAAAAAAGTGCTCTGCAAAAATGGCATCAACAAAAGGTTTGCTATGCTAGGATCACCATCTTCCCAACTTTCAAGAACAAGCAAATTTGTATAAATCTTTTTTTTTTTTAAACACCGTTTTTACTTTTTCTAAGAGGTAGTCATTTTTTCCTTATTTTTGTGTTTTCAGCCCACTTACACTTCATGGTGGAAATGGGTGTGAAACACATGGGTGATCATGGAAAGTTATTTCTTAAAAGCAGGCAACATTTTAAATTCAGCAGGGGGTCATTTGTATAGATTCCTCAAGATTTTTCCACAGAAACTAACTGTTGAAATGAAAACATAATGAAAATGAGTGGTTTTCATCTGTAACTTCTTGTCACGGTGGCCAATTTACAAAAGCAATATACCGTTACATCTGACAGACACTTCTAGTCATGGGGATATGTAGGGGTTGTAGAGTCTCTCCAAAAACATGCAATACCCAAAACCAACAACTGAGCTGCACCTTACAATAATTTTTTCATTGTGTGCGGAATTAGCGATTGATATGGTAAATATAAAGAATAAAGAGGGGGTATGAAAAAAACCTAAGTATTTCTAAAATGTAAACAAGATACTGAGTTTAGGAACAGTACTTAATTGTACATCTTTGAATTTGTGGTTACCCAGAGTATCATGTGATTCAGAGGGAATTTTGGAAAATGTCTTCTTCCTTTCACGCCGGATTTAAAAGCTTCAAATGCAGAGAAATCCAGTTGGTAATAAAACATTATCTACTATTCTCTGTTCTCACACATCTCCCGATACAAATGGTACCCGACTTGTGTGGCTGTGCCTAGCTTATGCAACACAGAATGCCTCAAAACGTGACCTGGGGACATCACACTACATCCAGCAAAACCAACCCTTTTTTTGCAGTTTGGGTAGCTGTGGTCAAGAGGCCCTCCAAGCTAGCCGACACCCAGAGAAACCTACCATACCCAGACACATTTGAAAAATAGACACCCGGGGGAGTCCAGGGTGTGCTTGCTTGGATCTCATAAGATGAATTTTTACCCAGAAATCCTTGCAAACCTCAAACTTTGGCTAAAAGAATACCTTTTCCTCACTTTCGGTGAGAGACAGTGATGGAATCTGCAGGGAGCCACAAATTTCCTACCACCCAGCATTCCCACCTTTCCCAATTAAAATCAGTACCCCACTTGTGTGGCAGTGGGCTTAGCACCTGCGACAGAAAAGGGCCCAAAAACGAACCATGGACACATCGGATCTTTCTACTGATGACCAACCTATTTTGCAATTTGGATAGCTGTGGATTTTGGTCTCTAGATCAGCCAGCAACCAGAGAAACTACCATACTCAAACATTTCTGAAAATTAGACACTCATCGGAGTACAGGATGGTGTGAGTTGCATGGATCTCACAAGGTTTTTTGTTCCCCAAAAACCCATGCAAACCTCCAACTTTTCCTAAAACACACATTTTCCTAACATTTGCGTGTGTTTGGAATCTGTGGACATCGACAAATTTCCTACCAGCCAATGTTCCCACCTTTCTCCCGATAAAAATGGTACCCCACTTTTGTAGGTGTGCCTAGCACCTGTGATAGGAATGGGCCTAAAACATCAGCAATAGGGATTTGAGTCAGGGCTCGACTTCCAACTAGGGAAACCTACCAAACGGAGACATTTAGAAACAAAAATACTCTAGACACCCACGGGGACTCCCATTTAGCCTGGTTTTGATCCATTCGCGTTGCAGGCACTAGGCCCAGCCACCCAAGTGGAGCTTTTACCAGAACAAGTGGTGGAACACTGGGTGATAGGAGTTTTGTGTATTCCAGAAGTTTACTTCACTAAAATGAAAGAAAATTGTGTGATTTTATGCATACCTTAAGGTTTGCAGGGCATTGTGGGTAAGAAAACATTAGGAAGCCCACAGGAACAATACCTGGATTCCAATCAATCTTTAGTTTTTAGAAACATCTGGGTTTGGTAGGTTTCTCCAGGTGGCGGCCGATACTAGCATGAAAAATACAGCCATTCAGTATGGCAAGTGGGACAATATTGGGATTTAGCTGCACTGTGCTGGCTCATATGTAAAAACTACACCCAAAAGAATCGAAATTTCCTCTTCTTGCCATTACGATGAGAATGCTTTAGTTCCCAGGGGAGCAGAAAGACTGTTGATGCTTTAGGGGTGAGGGTGGGACCTGATGCCAGAAAGGGCCAGACCCTACCCCATGATTTCACCAAAAATATTCCTGGCACCCAGTTTGCTTTCTGCCCCCTCGCCCTACTTCTTTCCCTGGGGAGGGGGCAGAAAGTCTGGCTTTCCCCTTTTGGGTTGCGGTATGGCCCAATGCCATGGTGGCACGCCCACACCCCTTAAAGTTTGGCCATATATAAAATTCATAGTGTCTATTGGGCTTTCTACCCCCCTATCTCCCCAGGGGCACATTTGGGGAACCTCTCCGACTGGAACAAACCTATCTGCCCTGGGAGCAATGGGTGGGGGGGGAGTGGAGGTGGAAAAATACTATTGTCCCTTCTGGGGTGGAGGTTTGGCTCGATGCCAGGGTAGGCAGCCCCTATCCTTTTGTTTGTTTTGACGCCATTTTGGAATGCCTGGTGTCCAGTGGGCTTTTCCAAATGAAAAAACCATGGTGCCTAGTGGCCTTACACCCCCACCAGCAAATTGGTGGCAAACATCCCAATCCTGTGGTGGTTCACTCTGTCATGGCCACCGCTAACTCTCTCTGCAAACTAAAGAAATTGTACAAAGTAGTGACTCATTGGACTCTAAGTATGGCGGCACGGAGAAAGCGCAATCAATGAGGTTAATTGGGGCAAGTTCAGAATGTTGCAAAATTGTGAGCCAACTTGAAGTTGAAGAATGTCACAAACCTAATGGATTACACATATTAAAACTAGTTGGTTCCTTTGAGCGCATCTATTTGGGACAACATGCACCACAAGAAGATGGAGATTGGGGCTAGAACATTGTACTCTGTCGTGCAAGATTAGAAAGATCTCAGTGAGCATTTTGAAAGCTAAAGCAGTAAATGGCCCACCTCTCCAGCCACACCCTGCTTGCCAATCAACATTCTACCAAGAAGCAGCCACCTGCCATTCCACTTACCTGAAGTTACCAGCTTACCACTTACTTAAGGAGTACCATTTTTAACACAAATGAGTACAATCTAACCTAGAGCACATCTAATTGCTGCACAAGACTTGCATAGCCAAATGCACAGTGCCTAGTCATTGACACTTGCAAGCACTGCATTTTAAAGAACAAAAATCTAAACGTATATCAAGCACGTAAACTGATCCTGGAGTTAAAATACTGAAATATTAAAAGCTTGAACCCACAAGAAAGATGTGAATCAAGCCCGGAGAAATGATCTAGGACTTGTATAAAAAAGGCATTGGAGATTTGAGAGTTGCATTGGACTACAGTTTAGATGCAGTCCTTGAGATAGAAATCAAGAGACATGCAGTTTATTGGAAATGTTTAACAAGATGTGAGCATACACTCAGAACATTAGTGATTGAGTCACTAAACTAACAGTGTTTAGGGGAAATTCATGTTGTTAAGTTTTTCTGTGTTCGAAGTAGCCAGAGTCAGCAGAGAAACAACCCAAACATACAGTGAGAGGAACATAGAGAGTATCTGTGCGCAGGAACATGACGGGGTATCTGTGAGAAGGATGAGGACAACCCTAACGCATGTTTCTTCTCTTCTCTTCTCTCGAATCCCATCCTTTCCCCCCCTTCCCATTGACGCAAACTCTGTGTTGATTTTACTCGTTCTGGAAGACGTGGTTGGGCATAGACTGCCAAGCTTTGTGTATCGCTCCTGCTTGGTCAGTGCATCACAAGTTAGTCAACCTAATTGACAGCGTGCTGATAACATGTTTGTGAGATTTCCCTGGTTTCTAGCATGGGGAGTAGGGTTGATTAGGGGCAAAACCCCAGATCTGTTTCCTGAGCTGGGGCAGGGAACAGAAAAACAGTTGTGCCTTTTTTCCCCATTTTTCCGCCCCACCTCTTTGTTTAATTTTTGTTTTCTATTTATTTTTTTAATCGTCCCTGGTGTCTAGTGAGATTTCTGCCCAACCGGCGGTGGAGGCAGATTTGAGGCAATCTCCTCCATATGCCCCCAAGGGAGCAGAAATTGCAGTGCCCTTTTTTAGAGTAGGGACATGGTCCTGTGGGTGGTGGGCCGCCACCAACCCTTTATTTTATATTGTTTTCATTATTCCTGGTGTCTAGTCCGCTTTCTGCATCCCTCAAGGGGTTAGATTGGTGGCAGACCCCCCAAGTCTGTCCCCAAAGGGCCAGAAAGACTGAGAGGCCTTGTTTGGGTGTAGACATCACCCTTTTTATCCCTGATGTCTAGTGGGCTTTCTGCCCCGTATTGGGGGGTGGGGGGGAGTGGCAGAAAGACTGTATGTAGTACCTTTTTTGCAGTGGGGCGTGGCCCTGCGTGGTGGACCGCCCTCACCTCTTTGTTTTAATATTTTTTTTTATCCCTGTTAATCACCCCCATCCACCCTCCAGGATCGGCAGAGAGACAGATGCTATTGGGGGAGCATAGGCCTGGACCAACACCACCTCGGGACCAGACATCGCCATCGCCATCCCCCAAGGATACAAGATCTCCAGGAAGGGCCGCCCCACCCGCCCGGGAGGAGGAATCACCATCGTCCACAAATCCACCCTCCGCCTGAGCACACTCCCCGACGAGCCCACAGACCTGATGGAACACCTTCACTTCAAGATACTGGCCATCCCCACCGCCACCCTCCGAGGAACCCTCATCTACCGACCCCCTGGACCCCACCAATTCCATCACGGACATCATCGCCCCGCAGGCCATCGCATCCACCAACTACACCCTGCTGGGAGACCTCAACTTCCACCTCGACAACCAATTGGACCCCAACACCACATCCCTCCTGGACAACCTCCACAACATTGGACTCCGCCAGATCGTGACCGAGCCCACGCACTCAGCAGGACACACCCTCAACCCCCTCTTCACTACAGGAAACTCCATCACCTTCAGCCACACCACCGAACTCCCATGGACCGACCATCGTTGCATCCACTTCACCTTCAGAACACCCACCATCCACAGACACCAGCACCTGCTCCCACGTAGAAACTGGACCAAAATCACCGACGACCAGCTCACCTCCTCACTCAACAATTCCACCCCAACCATCGCGGAAAACGACGACCCCAACACCGCAGCCCGAACCCTGCATAGATGGATCTCGGACAGCGCCAACACCTTAGCCCCCCTCAAGAAAAACAACAATACCTGTGCCAAGAAAGCCAGATGGTTTACCACCGAACTTCGAGAGTCCAGACGCACTTGCCGCCGCCTCGAAAAGGCCTGAAGGAACACCAGATCCACAGAAGCCCACAACAACTTCAAAACCGCCACCAACGCCCACCACCAACTCATCAGAGAAACGAGGAAAAAAGCGATTGAAGACAGAATCTCCACCCACGCGCACAACAGCAAGGAACTCTTCAGCATCATCAAGGAGTTCGCCCAACCCACCAGCGAGTCTACTGACATGAAATGAAATGAAAACGATATTTATAAAGAGCGTGGGTATCCGCGGGCATCCCAGCGCTGTGGGCAGAGTCGAATAAAGCCGAGGCGCGGTCATTTGGGGAAAAGCCAAGTTTTAAGCATCTTGCGGAAAGTCATATAGTTGGGTTCCTTCCGGAGCTGCAGAGGGAGTGAATTCCATAGCTTTGCGGCGTTGTAGGAAAAAAGACGGCCGCCGCTTCGAGCCCTCTTGATTCTAGGGACAAAGGCCAAATGAAGATTGTTTGAGCGAAGGGCCCTATTAGCTAGGTAGGGCTGGATCAAAGTTGAAATAATAGGAGGTCCTTTCCCTCCTATCAGCCTGTGAGTAATACACAGGGCTTTGAACTGGACTCTCTCCAGAACTGGGAGCCAGTGGAGAGCCTTTAAGGCTGGCCTTGCTGTTTGGCGGCTGTGAGTTCCCATAAGAATCCTAGCAGCACAGTTCTGCACAGTTTGAAGTTTGGCCAGCACCAGGCTAGGGGCAGCAAGGTACAAGGCATTTCCGTAGTCCAAGCGAGATAAGATAAGCGCTTGGACTACAAGCTTTCTGACCTGATGGGGTAACAGAGGAAGCACTTTGCGCAGCATTCTTAGAATGCCAAAGCAAGAGGCAACAACCTTTCTGGCTTGAGTTTTAAAGCCGAGCTCGGAGTCAAGCCAGACACCAAGGCTCTTTATCTCTGATTTAGGGGTAGGCATAGAGCCCATACATGTAGGCCAGGTGGAGGCTATTTCAGAGAGAGAAGGTTTACCAAGGAGCATGAGCTCAGTCTTGTCCCCATTTAGTTTAAGATGGGAATGTTTCATCCATCTCATCACTTCCTCGAGGCATGGGCCAAGGCAAGTAGATGCTTTGTTGGTGTGGTTCAGAGCGACGACCAATTGGGTGTCGTCGGCATAGGTGACAATTTGCACCCCAAAAGGAAGAACAATGTCAGCAAGAGGAGCCATGTAAACATTAAAAAGAGTGGGGCTCAAGGACGACCCCTGAGGAACCCCACAGTGGAGAGGCCGTGGAGTTGAGATGGCCTCACCCTCGGCTACTTGGAAATATCTGTCCTCCAGGAAGGATAGCAGCCAATCCAGGGCAACTCCAGTAATACCCAAGTCCTGAAGTCGTTGGACTAAGATACGGTGATTAACCGTATCGAAGGCCGCGCTAAGATCTAAGAGAAGCACGGCCAGAGAACCTCCTGCATCGAGGATCCTTCTGGAGTCCTCGACGACTGCTAATAAGGCAGTTTCCGTCCCATGTCCCGGACAGAACCCAGTTTGGGACGCGTGAAAAAGGTTCTCCCTTTCTAGGTATCTGGAGAGCACCAGATTGACATGCTTTTCTGCGATTTTACTCACTTCAGGGAGGAGCGAGATAGGACGATAGTTGCCGAGGCAGTCGGGTCTAAATTGGGTTTTTCAGCAGGGCTTTTACCAAAGCTTTTTCCATAGGGGAGGGACCACCCCAGAGAAAAGCGAGGCGTTGATCAGTTCCATAGTAGTGGGGCCTACTGAGGCAACTACAGATTTCAAGATATTAAGAGGGGTCGGGTCTCTAGGTGATCCACTCTTAACCAGTGCAAAAATGGTTTTGAAAGTTTCTATGTCCAATGGCGGGAACACTTCAAGGGAATGTTCTCTACTCCATACCTTTATTTCCTCTGAGAGAGGAATGGGCGGGGAGTTGGGGAACAAGCAGCAAATGGTTAAAATTTTATTATGAAAATAGTACGCGAGTTCATTGCATCGGTAGTCTGTAGCTTCATGGGAGTCCAAGGGTGTGGGTGCATTCAGGAGTTTTGTTACAATGCGAAAAGTCTCCCGAGGGGAGTTGACTGCGGCGGTGATTTTTTCGCTAAAATAATGAGCTTGCGCCTTTTTTGATTTCACATTTATATGTGCTAATGGTGTCCCTGTTTTGCTTTTTCTTAAGGAGAGAGAAATCTTTCCTCCAGCTTCTCTCAGCCCTCTTACACAGTTGCTTTAACTCGCGAAGATTAGGCGTGTACCAAGCTGCTTTGTTGGACCCTATGTTTATCTGGATGTTCTTCTTAAGGAGAACCTGGTCTAAAGTCCCTTCAATCCAGTTATTGAAATGGTCATTCGCTAATACCGGGTCAGTATTAGTAGATGGTTTGGAACGGTCCAAAACGGACATCCCTCCCTCACAAAACCTCTGCGACAAACTCAGCACCTTTTTCCACCACAAAATCAAGAGCATCTACTCTTCGACGAAGACAACCAACACACTGAACCCTCACCAACCACCCCCGACACCCGGAAACCAGCGATTGACAACTGGACAGCCCTCACCACCGAAGACACACTGAAGACAATGAAGTCAATCCACTCAGGGGGCCCCACGGACCCCTGTCCCCACCACATCTTCAACAGAGCCGCCGACACCATCGCACCCATGCTCCGCCACACCATCAACCGCTCCCTGGCGACCGCCTCGTTCCCCGACGACTGGAAACACGCCGAGGTCAACCCCCTCCTGAAGAAACCCTCAGTGGACCCCACCGACCTCAAAAACTACAGACCCATCTCCCTGCTCCCGTTCCCAGCGAAAGCCATCGAGAAAGCCATCAACAGCCAACTCGCCACATTCATCGAAGAACACAACATCCTCGACTCCTCCCAATCCGGCTTCAGAAAAAACCACAGTACGGAAACCGCCCTCCTCGCCGCAACAGACGACATCCGCACCCTACTGGACAAAGGAGAAGCAGTAGCCCTCATCCTCCTCGACCTCTCAGCGGCGTTCGACACAGTCTCTCACCTCACCCTAATATGCAGACTCTACAACGCAGGAATCCAGGACAAGGCCCTCGACTGGATCCGCTCCTTCCTCTTCGGCAGAACGCAGCAGGTCAGACTCCCCCCTTTCCTCTCGGACCCTACACCTACCACCTGCGGAGTCCCCCAGGGCTCCTCCCTCAGCCCGACGCTCTTCAACGTCTACATGGCTCCACTCGCCCCCATCGCCAGAACCTACGGACTCAACATTGTGTCATACGCAGACGACACCCAACTCATCCTCTCCCTATCCAACGAACCCAACACCACCAGACACAACTTTCGAGAAGGCATGGAAGCTGTCGCCAAATGGATGAAAAACAGCTGCCTACAACTAAACACCAACAAAACAGAAGTACTCATCATGGGCCCAAACCCCGACGCCTGGAGCGACACCTGGTGGCCCCCCGCCCTCGGAAACCCGCCAACCCCCACGGACCACGCACGCAACCTGGGAATCATCCTGGACTCCGAGCTCAAAATGGACCGCCAGATCAACTCCGTCTCGTCTTCCTGCTTCCACACTCTCCGCCTCCTTCGTAAGACCTTCAAATGGATCCCCCTCGAACACAGAAAGACCGTCACTCACGCCCTGGTCACCAGCAGACTCGACTACGGCAACGCACTCTACGCCCGAATAAACAAAAACCTCACCCGCAAGCTACTGAACATCCAGAACGACGCCGCCGCAAGACTGGTCCTCAACCTGCCAAAACACTGCCACATCTCCCAGCACCTGCGCACACTCCACTGGCTCCCCGTCGAGGCGAGAATCACCTTCAAGGTACTCACACACGCACACAAGGCCATCCACGGCACCGGACCAGCATACCTGAACAGCCGACTCAAATTCCACGCACCCCAAAGGACCCTACGATCAGCCCAGCTCTCCTACGCCGTGGTCCCCCGCACCAGAAAGACCAGATCGGGAGGCCGTTCCTTCTCCTTCCTCGCGGCCAAAGCATGGAACGCCCTTTCGCTCCACCTCAGACAGACAACATCGCTCCCCATCTTCGCAAGAAACCACAAAACCTGGCTCTTCGACAGACCCCCTCCTTGATGGAATGGAACCTGCACCCCCCCCCCACCCCTAGCGCCTTGAGACCCTTACGGGTGAGTAGTCGCGCTTTAACAAACCCCTGATTGATTGATTGATTGATTGATTGATAGGCCTAAGCCCATGTGGCCGCTCCACCTGCCAAAAATCCCTGGTGTCTACTGTAAGCACTAGGTGGTCACATCGTACTGTGATCACCTGGCACTTTGCAGGGAAAGGGAGGTGTCTTTTGAAAAAGCTGTTATGCTTTTTAAAGCTGTTATGCTATTGTGGAGCATTGTTGAACGTTAAAGCATTATATGGTGCGTTTGCCGTGATGCGGTTGTGGTACTTGAGAGTCAGTGTTGGTCCCATGGCTGTTAAGTTTTCAGTTGTGCATTAGGGTGCATGGGCCTTGTTACAGCATGCAGTGGTAACAAGATGCACCGATAAATGTGTTGTTTTTGTTGGTGGCTGTTAGTATGGGATGTTGGAGAGTTTTGATTGATACTTAGGTTTGAGGCTGAGTGCATCGAAATTGAGATAAATGGCATTGGTATAATAGGAAGTGTATTGCAAATTATTTTGCAGTTTGGTGCAAAAGTATGTTGGCATGCCGTTTGTGTTTAGGTTGTATTTTGAGTGTTGCAGTCGGAGATATGGGCGTGTTACACTTGTGTTACATTTAGGTTGTTGTATATGTAATATCCTTGCCCTTTTAGTATTAGGATTCATCGCTGAGGGGGGCTGTGTTGTGTCATGTGAATTGAATTGGTGTGTGGTAAGACTGGAATGTGGAGTACAGGGTCTGTGGATGAAGTAGTGACAGCTGGAGGAGGCAGAGCAGTAAGACAACTGGCTGCAGGTTGGTCATTGTTTATCTATAATTTATCTGAAATTATAACATCATCTTAGTTTTGATAAATAAGCTACCTACATGAACTGAGAGTCCATGAGTTTTATTGAATTTTACAGTTGTGATAGCGATGCTGTTTTTATGGTTAGGTCAGAGTTTTCACTGAAAAGCCATTTTTGTTTTACTAATACCTTTCACACCATTTGACAAATGTGCTCTAAACATCCCAAAACTGCCCCAAAAAAGTTTCTCCAGTTTAGTTTTAATGTGGCAAGTTTTATGTTGATCCAACTGGTCCATACACTTGTAAAACAAAAAAGAAAGTAAAAAATGGGAGGGTGGTCAAAAAAGCTGTGTTTCCCATCTTAGCTTCCATTGGTGTCTTTGCTCACCACAACAGAAGAAAAGGCTGAACAGATTTACACCAGACATGGTTTGAAACTAGAACTTTGCTCAGTGGATTGCTGATGCTTTGAATATTCCTTAGGCTCTGCACTGATTCCGTTCCACTCCGGAAACGACGCATGGAGCCTGTATTGGGACCACTCCCGCATGCTGATGTCAGTTCCTTTCTTTCCTCCAGACATGAATCCGGAGCTTTCTTTGTATCTCTCTTAGATGTTACCTCAAAAGATCTGCAGTGGTGGTTGCTCGATCTGATTGGGTCAGAGGCAGAGCCCTCTCCCTTCCCCACCCAGAACGGACAGTGGGGACCGATGCATCGCTTCTGTGTTGAGTCGGCTATCTGGGAGAGGTGGAGATCAGAGGCCTCTGGTCTCCAGCAGAGTCCTTGCTCCACATCAACCATTTGGAGCTGATGGCAATCCACTTCGCATTGAAATACTTCCTTCCCTCCCTCCGCCAAGGAGAGGCTGTTACAGGTGCTCACGGACAACAACACCACCATGTGTTACTGCAAGAATCTGAAAGAGACACGTTAGTGACAGATTCCTTACCTTAGAATATCCCCAGGCGTCAGGCTGGATCCGGAAAGTTTTTGCGTAGCAGTACCCTTGCGCGTCGGTAGGCGGCGTCGTGCGGCTCCTCGTCCGTCGTCGGGACCGCCGGGATGACGTCGCGGGCAGTACTTAGACGCCGCCCCTGCGCTCTGACGTCAGTTCTTCTTTTTTCCGCGGCAGTAAGCGCAGATCCGGGAAGAGCAGTGCCCTAGTCATTTTTTGACTAACTTTTTGGTGATTTTTCACTGTTTTCTTCGAGTACATCTCAGCTCCACGGTGTCGGTAGGGATGCCCGGCTTCAAGCCATGCGACGCCTGTGGTCGAATGATGTCGATCACAGACCCGCACTTAGAGTGTCTCTACTGTCTCGGCCGCCACCACGACACAAAGTCGTGTTCCGACTGCCGGGCCTTGCACCCGAAGGCTTTGCGAGAGCGGTCTCGAAAGTTCCTCGAGGTCCGGCAGTCGGCTCCGCGCCGCACCAAGCCCCGGTCACGCGAGAGGTCGAGGGGCCGGTCGCGGAGTCCTCGCCGGTCATCGGAGTCCAAGTCTTCGCACTCCTCGGGTAAGTCGAAGCACAAAAAGTCTAAGAAGCACCATCGCTCTAAGACTTCGCCTCGCCGGTCTCGCAACTCGGCTGAGGCCCCTGTCGGCACCGTCCCCGCGGCTCCGGATGTGCCTGTGGAGCCGCCCCCGCATTACCCGTCCTTCCCGGGTTCGGGGGCGACTCCGGGCCCAAGTCATCCTAGTGGCTCTGGACTTGGCACAGAGAGTATGGTATTCAGAGCTCCTGAGCTTGAGCATATGTCCTCCAGTCAGGCTGCCTCTCCGGGAGTACGTGCTGTCGCAGCAGCAGAATAGGATTCTGCACGGGGTCTTCGCAATCTCCACCTTCAAGCTTGAAGATTAAGCTTCGACCTTCCCCCGGAGGTGGTTGATGTCATGTTGACAGCCAGGCATCCCTTGGCGTAAACTGTACACACCTGTTATTGGGACAAATTTGTGGTTTGGCATGAAAGATGCCAGATTGATCCCCTCCAGGCCACGTTATCTGACAATCTCTTGTTTGTACCTTCTCTTGCCTGGCAAGAATTTCCTTTTGGCACAGTTAAGGGCTATCTTTCGACTCTTTCAGCATTCTTCCAGTTGCCAAAACAGCTCTCGTTGTTTAAGTAACCAGTTGTGATGCAATTTTTTTTTAAAGGACTGCAACACGTTTCTCCCTTCTCCCTTTGTAGTGCACCAATGGGACCTTAATCTGGGCCTGACTAACTGATTTGCTCCACGTTCTAGCTGTTCGTCACAGCTCTTCTTACTGTTAAGACTGTGTTCTTCATCACCATCACCTTGAGACACCGTGTGAGTGATCTTCAGGCTCTTTGTGTCACTCTATCGTACACTACCTTCTTCCCAGACAAACTGGTTCTGAGGACTCTGTTCCACATCAGTCAAACCTTCAGTCTGCCTCACCCCTGTAAGGAGGAGAGACTCCATCACTTAAGCTCCAAGAGAGGGCCAAGCTTCTACATAGATCGTACCAAAGACCACCAGATGGATGATCATCTCTTTGTGGGGTTCTCAGGAGCGAAAAGAAGGCAAGACGGTGCAGAAGAGAATCATCTCCCATTTGATTGTGCTCTACATTAAGATCTGCTACGCAGTGGCCAAAACACAGTCTCCAGAATGACTGCGTGCTCATTCTACTAGGGTCAAAGCTGTGACTACTGCGTTGGCTCGTGGAGTTCCTGTCCAGGACAACTGCCAGGCGGCTACATGGGCGTCCCTCCATATGTTCACAAAGCACTTTTACCTTGACAGTCAGGTTCACTGAGAGGAGCTTTTTGCCTGCTTGGTTCTGCAGGACTTCCTGGTTTGAGTCCATTCAGAGGCCTACCTCCACGTCCATTGTGACACCCAGAAATTATTTCAAAGGTGAGGATTTTGCGGCTAGATAGTCTCTACCAGAAAGAGCGTTACTGAAGGTAAGTACCTTGTTATTCCTCCAATTTCAGTATTCATTTTTCAAAGGTCCATTAATATACTGTTAAACTCTTGTTAACCCTGTATCTGTTTGTTTATTTCTAGTGTAAATAATTTTACCTTTATAGTGTTATGTCGATTGCCGAAATGTGGCTTGTTTCAGGAAATAAATTGATCTTATTTTAAAAAACAATAATTTTCTGCCAACAGCTTGGAGAAAAGAGTTCGAGACATTGTTCATAAAGCATTTTGGGATTGTTTAGAAACTCAATTTCATGAAGACCCACCAACCTATGACCATGCAATTACACTTTTAGGGGAGATTAAAGAGGTAAGTTAAGCTTCATTTCTGTAGATCATGTGTAAGAAACTGGCTCTATATATACTGCACCAAAGTGAGGTACAATGTGTATAGGGTCCAAGGGTCTCCAGAGGTTTGGCAGAGGTTAAAGTTAGATAGAACCTTACTCTCTAAAGTGGTAGCTTGGTCGAGCAGTAAGGCAGTATCAGAGGACAGTGTAAAGCATTTGATGTACACACTCAGTCAGCACATGAACCCACACACTCAAGAACTGAACTCTAGGCCAATTGTTTTGTATAAAAAAATATACTGTTGTTTTATTTTAGAACCACAGGGTTGCATAAAAATACTTTCTCAAGATAAGATGCTGTTTGTTGAATACTTTCAATGAACAATAGACTTTAAATGCAATATAGTACAGTGGTTGCAATAGGCAACACAATACTTGGTATACTATAACATTGAGCTCAATGGGATTTTCAAGTAAACTGCAATAGAATTACTTTACGAACGTTTTTCTTACTCAGGGCTGGATCCTGGATTCAGCCCTGGTGCATTTCCTGTAAACAGTTGAAAGAAATCGTTTTTGTTACACAGGCGATTTTTAAGGAATATTTGTATGTTGCAAAAATCGACAAGAATTTCTGGCAAAAACCAGGCAATGTTATCCTATGGAGGAAAATCAAGTTATCGGAAAATCACAGTTGTAATCACTTTTTCTAGTCAGTGCTGGGTACCTAAATCCAGCACTGGGATCACTCCTGAGAACAGGTGAGTAATTTCGTTTTTGATATTCGGTCGATTTTTAGTGAATATTTCAAAGTTCCAAAACTCGACACTTAGAAGAATTTCCAAGTGAAAACCAGTCAATGTTACCCTATGGAGAAAATGCAAGTTATCGGCTTTCAGGTAAGTACTCGGCTGGCAGAGTTAAGGTTCTGGGGCAAGACTCAGGGGTCTCCCAGGTTCAGGTTTCTACTGTTGTTACACCCTCAGTGGCACAGGGGCTGCCGTTAGCCTATGGCGGGCGGGGGGCCTTTGGTTGGTGGCTGCTGGCAGGCAGGCCACTCAGCTGTGGGAGCAAAGCTCCTGGTCACTTACTCAGGGCAAGTGGGGAAGTCGAACAGGGTAGTTGGTACACCCTCAGCGGCACTGGGGCGGCCGGGTGCAGTGGGTTTTTGGGCCGTCGGGCGCCCAATGGATTTCAATGGGAAAGCTGCAAGACGAACAAAGGCTGCAAACTCGGGGACGGTGATTCTTCAGGTGCGACCACCACTTCGAGAGGTAAGTTGGGATGCTGTAGGAGGGGTAGACACCCAGGAGTTGGGCACAGGGGGCTGTGGGGCGCCGGGTGCAGGGGTATCTTTAGGCGTCGGGAAATCTTACCCTCTGCTGGTCGCGGTTGGAGGGGTCCGTGGTGTTGAGGCTGCAGGCGTCGTCAGGAGCGTCGAGGGGAGTCCTTGGGTGCTGGATTCTTGGTCACAGTCGCCGGGGGGACGTCCTCGTGGTCTTTGTCCACTTTGGCTTGGGGCGGGCTCGGCGGGTGCAGAGTGGGCAGGATCCGCGGTCTCAGGCCGGGGCTACAGATGTTTGAGCATAGCCACTGCTCGTGGGAGTCCCAGTCTTTTAGTTGAGCAAGGCAGTCAGGTCCTCCGGGGTTTTCGAGGTTGCTGACCACTGAAGAGGCCAGGGTTTAGCAGGAGCAGGTTCGAGGTTCGACAGGCCGGTAGGGCTGGGGCCAAGTCAGTTGGTGTCGTCCTCTTGTTAGCAGCTGCACAGCTGGTCTTCTTTCTTCTTGTTCTTCTTGTTGTTTCGGAATCGGGATCTGAGGAAGGAAGGTTCAGGGTGCCCCTAAATACTGAATTTAGGGGCGTTAAAGGGAGGTAAAGGGCAGGGACCAATGGGTCCCTTCCCTTGGTTGGGTACACCCCCTACTCTGCCACTCTCCAGTGGGAGGGGGGCAGGAGCCTGTCCTTGGTTGGCTGGGTCCCCCCATCCTCAAGATGGCGGGGACTCGAGGTTGTGCTTCACCTCGCCTCCCCCACCCTAGGGGTGGAGTTGGCAGAGGCGGGCACACCTCTCTTCCTCACTCTGTTTTTCCTGTCGGGTCTCCCGCCCAAAGGGAGGGGTGGAACCAGTGGGGACCAGTTGCTGAGTACAGCAAGTGCTCTGGAGAGGCTCACAAAGGCAGTATGCCTTTGAAGCTTCTCCTCCGTGAACCCTGCCCATCCTGGGGGAGGAGGCTTGGCACCTCGTCCCAGGATGTGCATTGTTTCAGGACCCCGAGAGCAGCAAGTTCTCGACCCAGGGGTCCAGAAACATGTCTGGGGGTGGCAGCCTCGGCAGCCACTCAGTCAGGTCACTGGGAGTTGGTCGAGTTTCAGGGGGCATCTCTAAGATGCCCTCTGTTGTGCATTTTACATTAAATCCCACACTGGCATCAGTGTGGGTTTAATGTGCTGAGAAGTTTGATACCAAACTTCCCAGTCTTCAGTGTAGCCATTATGTTGCTGTGGAGTTCGTACTGACAAACTCCCAGCACCATATACTCTTAATGGCAGCACTGCACTTACAGTGCCCAGGAATGGACCTGGGTACTGTAGGAGTACAGGGCTCATGCACCTGTACCCTCACCACTGGCATAGGGCACCCAGCTAGAGGGGTGACTGATGCATGCCAGGGCAGTGGTTTGTGGGCATGGCACACAGGGATGTGTGCCATGTCGACTCTTCACTTTGTTCTGCACCAAGACACGCAGCCTGCAAAGGCAGTGTGTGTGTGTCAGGGTACAGGGCCTCTAAGGGTGGCACAATAAGTGCTGCAGTCCTTGGAGGTCTTCTCTGGTCACAGTGCCCTGGGTACCTGTGGTACCACTTACCAGGGGCTTACCTGTGGCCAGAGATGCCAATTGGGTTTAGGCTTCAATGCAGTTAAGGGAAGGAACACAGGCCCTGGGTACCTGATTGGCAGGAGCCCAGGGCACACTCAGTCAAAGCACATCAGCAATTCAGCAAAAAGTGGGGGCATACCATGCAAGAAAGAGGCACTTTCTCACACAACCCCCCAAACGAAAGATGATGAGACTAACCTTGCCCTTGGGAGTCTTCATTGTCTAAGTGGAAGAACCTGGAAAGTCCATCTGCATTGGCATGGGCAGTCCCAGGTCTGTGTTCCACTTCAAAGTCCATTCCCTGTAGGGAGATGGACCACCTCAAAAGTTTTGGATTTTCCCCTTTCATTTGCATTAGCCATCTGAGAGGTCTGTGGTCAGTTTGAACTAGGAAGTGAGTACCAAACAAGTATGGTCTCAACTTCTTCAGGGACCAAACCACAGCAAAGGCCTCCCTCTCAATGGCACTCCAACGCTGCTCTCTGGGGAGAAGCCTCCTGCTTATAAAAGCAACAGGTTGGTCTTGGCCTTCTTCATTGGTCTGGGATAGGACCGCTCCTATCCCTAGCTCAGAGGCATCGGTCTGCACTATGAACTGCTTGGCATAATCTGGAGCTTTTAGAATTGGTGCTTAGCACATTGCTTCTTTCAGGGTGTCAAAAGCCTTTTGGCAACTAACTGTCCAGTTAACCTTTTTGGGCATCTTCTTGGAGGTGAGTTCTGTGAGGAGAGTCACAATGGACCCATATCCCTTCACAAACCTCCTGTAGTACCCAGTCAAGCCAAGGAATGCCCTGACTTGGGTCTGGGTTGTTGGAGCTGCCCAGTCCAGGATGGCCTGGATCTTGGGCTGTAAGGGCTGTACCTGGCCTCCACCAACAAGGTGGCCCAAGTACACCACAGTGCCCTGCCCTATCTGGCATTTGGATGCCTTGATAGTTAGACCTGCAGTTTGCAGGGCTTTTAAAACCTTCCCAAGGTGGACCAGGTGATCCTGCCAGGTGGAGCTAAAGACAGCAATATCATCAAGATAAGCTGCACTAAAGGACTCCAACCCAGCAAAGACTTGATTCACCAACCTCTGGAAGGTGGCAGGGGCATTCTTTAAACCAAAGGGCATAACAGTGAACTGATAGTGCCCATCAGGTGTGGAGAATGCTGTTTTCTCTTTTGCTCCTGGTGCCATGCCAATCTGCCAGTACCCTGCAGTTAAGTCAAAGGTACTTAAGAATTTGGCTGCACCCAATTTGTCTATCAACTCATCTGCTCTTGGGATAGGGTGAGCATCTCTCTTGGTGACAGAGTTGAGCCCTCTGTAATCCACACAAAACCTCATTTCTCTCTTTCCATCCTGTGGGTGAGGTTTGGGGACCAGAACCACTGGGCTAGCCCAGGGGCTCTCAGAGGGTTCAATAACCCCTAACTCCAGTATCTTGCTGACCTCAGCTCTGATGCTTTCTTTGACTTGGTCTGAGTGTCGATAGATCTTGTTCTTGACAGGTGCACTGTCACCAGTGTCCACATCATGGGTACACCAGTTTGTCAGACCAGGGGACAAGGAAAAGAGCTTAGCATACTGTTGCAAGACTTGCTTGCAGTCAGTCTGCTGTTGGGCAGAGAGGGTGTCTGAAAAGAAACTCCATCAACTGACCCATCTTTTGGGCTGTGTGAGAGGAGGTCAGGGAGAGGTTCACTCTCTGCTTCCTGCTACGCATCAGTCACCATCAGTATGGTAATGTCAGCCCTGTCATTGTAGAGCTTTAGGCGGTTCACATGGATAACCCTTTTGGGTGTCCTGCTTGTGCCCAGGTCAACTAAGAAGGTGACCTCACTCTTTCTCTTTAGGATAGGGTAAGGGCCACTTCATCTATCCTGGAGTGCCCTTGGTGCCACTGGCTCCAAAACCCACACCTTTTGCCCAGGTTGAAATTCAACCAGTGCAGCTTTTTGGTCATACCAGTGCTTCTGAAGCTCCTGGCTGGCCTCAAGATTCTTGGGTGCCTTTTCCATGTACTCAGCCATTCTGGACCTTAGGCCAAGCACATAGTCCACAATATCTTGTTTAGGTTGTTGGAGAGGCCTCTCCCAGCCCTCCTTTACAAGACAAAGTGGTCCCCTCACAGGATGGCCAAACAGAAGTTCAAAGGGTGAGAAACCTACTCCCTTCTGTGGCACCTCTCTGTAAGCGAAAAGCAGAAATGGTAAGAGGACATCCCATCTCCTTTTGAGTTTCTCAGGGAGCCCCATAATCATGCCTTTCAATGTCTTGTTAAATCTCTCAACAAGCCATTGGTTTGTGGATGATAGGGTGTAGTAAACTTGTACTGCACCCCACATTCCTTCCACATGTGTTTCAGGTAAGCAGACATAAAGTTAGAACCTCTGTCTGAAACCACCTCCTTAGGAAACCCTACCCTGGTGAAGACACCAATGAGGGCCTTGGCTACTGCAGGAGCTGTAGTAGTCCTAAGTGGGATTGCTTCAGGGTACCTAGTGGCATGATCCACTACCACTAGTATGAATTTGTTCCCTGAGGCTGTGGGAGGTTCAACTGGACCCACTATGTCCACACCTACCCTCTCAAAGGGCACCCCCACCACAGGCAGTGGTATCAGGGGGGCCTTTGGGTGGCCACCTGTCTTGCCACTGGCCTGACAGGTAACACAGGAGCTGACAAACCCCTTCACCTTTTGGTGCATCTGGGGCCAGTAAAAGTGGCTAACTAGCCTTTCCCAAGTCTTGGTTTGGCCCAGATGTCCAGCTAGGGGGATGTCATGAGCTAAAGTTAGGAGGAACTCCCTGTACTTCTGTGGCACTACCACTCTCCTGGTGGCTCCAGGATTGGGGTCTCTTGCCTCAGTGTACAGTAATCCCTCTTCCCAATAAACTCTGTGGGTACCACTGACATCTCCCTTTGCTTCTGAAACAGCTTGCTGCCTCAGGCTTTCAAGAGTGGGACAGTCTTGCTGCCCCTGGCACAGCTCTTCCCTAGAGGGTCCCCCTGGGCCCAAGAGTTCAACCTGGTAAGGGTCAAGCTCCATGGGCTCAGTTCCCTCTGGGGTGTCCAAGTCCTCTTCCCTGAGGAGAGGGGTCCTGATCCTTTGGCTGTATAGAAGCTGGTCCCCCAGTCTTCTTGCCTTTTCTCTTGGTAGGTTGGGCCATTCTTTCAGGCTCCAACACTATTTCTTCACCCTGCCTTTTGCTCTGTGCTCTTGTTTTTACACACACCAATTCAGGGATGTCCAGCATTGCTGCATGGGTTTTTAGTTCAACCTCAGCCCAGGCTGAGGTTTCCAGGTCATTGCCAAGCAGACATGAAGCTGGTAGCTTTGGAGAGACCACTACCTGTTTCAGGCCAGTAACCCACCCCACCCCCCCAGTCTAATGTCACCATAGCCATAGCATGATTAGTGGTAACACTGTCAGCATTGGTGACTGGGTAAGTACGCCCAATCAAATATTGCTCAGGGAAACCAGTGTGTCTCTCACCATAGTGACACTGGCACCTGTATCCCTCAGAGCCTCTATCCTAGTTCCATTGATCCAAGGGTACTGTAAGTATTTCTTTAAGTTGGGTGGCCACACAGCTACAGTGGCAAACTCAACTTCCCCCTCTGAAACTAGAACTGCTTCAGTGTGCATCCTGATTTGCTCTGGGCACACTGTTGATCCCATCTGTAGACTTGCGTCCCCAGGAGTAGCTGAACTTGTGGGCTTAGGGGCCTTGTTGTGAGGGCAAGACTTGTCTACAGTTAAGTGTCCCAACTTCTTACAGTTGTTACACCAGGCCTTTGTGGGATCAAAGTTCTTCCCCCTATAGGGCTATGGCACATAGGGAGTAGTTTGGGACCCACCCCCCTGTACAGGTTTTTGGGGCCCTTTGGAGGACTCAGACTTTTTATCTTGGGGATTCTCACCACCTTTCCCCTGGGGAGGTTTTGTAACCACCTTCTTCTGGTCACCCCCAGTGGTTGTCCTTGTCACCCTAGTCTTGACCCAGTGGTCTGCCTTCTTTCCCAATTCTTGGGGAGAAATTAGACCTAGGTCTACCAAATGCTGATGTAACTTTTCATTTGTGCAATTACTTAATATATGTTCCTTCATAAACAAATTGTAAAGTCCAGTAAAGTCATGCACATTGTGTCCAGTTAACCAACCATCCAGTGTCTTTACTGAGTAGTCTACAAAATCAATCCAGGACTGGTTCTGGGTTTTGTGAGCCCCCTGAATCTAATTCTGTACTCCTCAGTAGTGAGTCCAAATCCCTCAATCAGAGTTCTCTTCATGAGGTCATAGGACCCTGCATCTGGCCCAGAGAGGGTCAGAAGCCTGTCTCTGCAGTTACCAGAGAACAGTTCCCACAGGAGTGCCCCCCAGAGAGGTTTCTTCACCTGTCTCAGGTCACAGGACCTCTCAAAGGCTGTGAACTATTTGGTGATGTCATCACCCTCCTCAAATTTAGGGACAATCCCTTTGGGGATTTTAGGATCATAAGATTGCTCTTTATCCTTATTGTTGGTACTGCTGCCACAAACTGATTGGTGCTAAACCCATCTCTTTTCTTTCCTTCTCTAGAGCCAGGAGTCTACGTCTAGCCTTTTGGCCAACCTTGCTAAAAGGTTGTCCTCCTCACTGAGGCTGTCCTCAATGTCCTCCCTGGGACCTGAACCACCTGTGTGGCCTCTAGGTCCCCAGAGGTTAATTCTTGGAAATAAGGGTGCAAGGACCCTTTCTTCCCTAGGCAGTGGTGGAGGTGGGTTCCTTTCTCCATCCTCCTCACTCCTTTCCTCCTCTGCTTGGTCATCACCATGCTCAGAGGGGTGGGCCTTTGCATACTCAGCCAGGAGCTCCTGGAGCCCTTGTTTGGTTGGATGCTGGCCCATTGGTATATTTTTAAGTTTACATAAGGACCTTACTTCCTTGAAAGACAAGTAAAGGTAAGGGGTGAGGTCGAGCTCCTCAACCATGTCCTGCATGTCATTATTATCTTCACTAATAGCTGGGTTCTTGTCTTGAGACATTCTAACAAAAAAGTTCTAACCCCTCTACCCTTGACTATAGTGACTTCTGATTTTCTAAAATTCTAAAGGGACTTAAGCAAGGCCCTAACAAGACTTTTAGTAGTTTGGAAAAAAAATGCCAATTTAAAAGAATCAGAATTCTAAAGGCAATTTAAGAGTTCTGTCGTGTGATCAGATGGTAACCAAGTGGTCCAACAAATGCAAGTTTGTATCCCACCGCTGATCCACCAATGTAAGAATCTGGCTCTATATATACTGCACCAAAGTGAGGTACAGTGTGTATAGGGTCCAAGGGTCTCCAGAGGTTTGGCAGAGGTTAAAGTTAGATAGAACCTTACTCTCTAAAGTGGTAGCTTGGTCGAGCAGTAAGGCAGTATCAGAGGACAGTGTAAAGCATTTGATGTACACACTCAGTCAGCACATGAACCCACACACTCAAGAACTGAACTCTAGGCCAATTGTTTTGTATAAAAAAATATACTGTTGTTTTATTTTAGAACCACAGGGTTGCATAAAAATACTTTCTCAAGATAAGATGCTGTTTGTTGAATACTTTCACTGAACAATAGACTTTAAATGCAATATAGTACAGGGGTTGCAATAGGCAACACAATACTTGGTATACTATAACATTGAGCTCAATGGGATTTTCAAGTAAACTGCAATAGAATTACTTTACGAACGTTTTTCTTACTCAGGGCTGGATCCTGGATTCAGCCCTGGAGCATTTCCTGTAAACAGTTGAAAGAAATCGTTTTTGTTACACAGGCGATTTTTAAGGAATATTTGTATGTTGCAAAAATCGACAGAAGAATTTCTGGCAAAAACCAGGCAATGTTATCCTATGGAGGAAAATCAAGTTATCGGAAAATCACAGTTGTAATCACTTTTTCTAGTCAGTGCTGGGTACCTAAATCCAGCACTGGGATCTCTCCTGAGAACAGGTGAGTAATTTCGATTTTGGTATTCAGACGATTTTTAGTGAATATTTCGAAGTTCCAAAACTCGACACTTAGAAGAATTTCCAAGTGAAAACCAGTCAATGTTACCCTATGGAGAAAATGCAAGTTATCGGCTTTCAGGTAAGTACTCGGCTGGCAGAGTTAAGGTTCTGTGGCAAGACTCAGGGGTCTCCCAGGTTCAGGTTTCTACTGTTGTTACACCCTCAGCGGCACAGGGGCGGCCGGGTTCAGAGAGAGTAGGCCCAACGTTAGCCTATGGCGGGCGGGGGGCCTTTGGTTGGTGGCTGCTGGCAGGCAGGCCACTCGGCTGTGGGAGCAAAGCTCCTGGTCACTTACTCAGGGCAAGAGTGGAAGTCGAACAGGGTAGTTTGTGCACCCTCAGCGGCACTGGGGCGGCCGGGTGCAGTGGGTTTTTGGGCCGTCGGGCGCCCAATGGATTTCAATCTGAAAACTGCAAGACGAACAAAGGCTGCAAACTCTGGGACGGTGATTCTTCAGGTGCGACCACCACTTCGAGAGGTAAGTTGGGATTCTGTAGGAGGGGTAGACACCCAGGAGTTGGGCACAGGGAGCTGTGGGGCGCCGGGTGCAGGGGTATCTTTAGGCGTCGGGAAATCTTACCCTCTGCTGGTCGCGGTTGGAGGGGTCCCTGGTGTTGAGGCTGCAGGCGTCGTCAGGAGCGTCGAGGGGAGTCCTTGGGTGCTGGATTCTTGGTCACAGTCGCCGGGGGGACGTCCTCGTGGTCTTTGTCCACTTTGGCTTGGGCCGGGCTCGGCGGGTGCAGAGTGGGCAGGATCCGCGGTCTCAGGCCGGGGCTACAGATGTTTGAGCAGAGCCACTGCTCGTGGGAGTCCCAGTCTTTTAGTTGAGCAAGGCAGTCCGGTCCTCCGGGGTTTTTGAGGTTGCTGACCACTGAAGAGGCCAGGGTTTAGCAGGAGCAGGTTCGAGGTTCGACAGGCCGGTAGGGCTGGGGCCAAGTCAGTTGGTGTCGTCCTCTTGTTAGCAGCTGCACGCCTGGTCTTCTTTCTTCTTGTTCTTCTTGTTGTTTCGGAATCGGGATCTGAGGAAGGAAGGTTCAGGGTGCCCCTAAATACTGAATTTAGGGGCGTTACAGGTAGGTAAAGGGCAGGGACCAATGGGTCCCTTCCCTTGGGTGGGTACACCCCCTACTCTGCCACTCTCCAGTGGGAGGGGGGCAGGAGCCTGTCCTTGGTTGGCTGGGTCCCCCCATCCTCAAGATGGCGGGGACTCGAGGTTGTGCTTCACCTCGCCTCCCCCACCCTAGGGGTGGAGTTGGCAGAGGCGGGCACACCTCTCTTCCTCACTCTGTTTTTCCTGTCGGGTCTCCCGCCCAAAGGGAGGGGGTGGAACCAGTGGGGACCAGTTGCTGAGTACAGCAAGTGGTCTGGAGAGGCTCACAAAGGCGGTATGCCTTTGAAGCTTCTCCTCAATAACCCCTAACTCCAGTATCTTGCTGACCTCAGCTCTGATGCTTTCTTTGACTTGGTCTGAGTGTCGATAGATCTTGTTCTTGACAGGTGCACTGTCACCAGTGTCCACATCATGGGTACACCAGTTTGTCAGACCAGGGGACAAGGAAAAGAGCTTAGCATACTGTTGCAAGACTTGCTTGCAGTCAGTCTGCTGTTGGGCAGAGAGGGTGTCTGAAAAGACAACTCCATCAACTGACCCATCTTTTGGGCTGTATGAGAGGAGGTCAGGGAGAGGTTCACTCTCTGCTTCCTGCTACGCATCAGTCACCATCAGCATGGTAATGTCAGCCCTGTCATTGTAGAGCTTTAGGCGGTTCACATGGATAACCCTTTTGGGTGTCCTGCTTGTGCCCAGGTCAACTAAGTAGGTGACCTCACTCTTTCTCTTTAGGATAGGGTAACGGCCACTTCATCTATCCTGGAGTGCCCTTGGTGCCACTGGCTCCAAACCCACACCTGTTGCCCAGGTTGAAATTCAACCAGTGCAGCTTTTTGGTCATACCAGTGCTTCTGAAGCTCCTAGCTGGCCTCAAGATTCTTGGGTGCCTTTTCCATGTACTCCGCCATTCTGGACCTTAGGCCAAGCACATAGTCCACAATATCTTGTTTAGGTTGTTGGAGAGGCCTCTCCCAGCCCTCCTTTACAAGACAAAGTGGTCCCCTCACAGGATGGCCAAACAGAAGTTCAAAGGGTGAGAAACCTACTCCCTTCTGTGGCATCTCTCTGTAAGCGAAAAGCAGACATGGTAAGAGGACATCCCATCTCCTTTTGAGTTTCTCAGGGAGCCCCATAATCATGCCTTTCAATGTCTTGTTAAATCTCTCAACAAGGCCATTGGTTTGTGGATGATAGGGTGTAGTAAACTTGTACTGCACCCCACATTCCTTCCACATGTGTTTCAGGTAAGCAGACATAAAGTTAGGACCTCTGTCTGAAACCACCTCCTTAGGAAACCCTACCCTGGTGAAGACACCAATGAGGGCCTTGGCTACTGCAGGAGCTGTAGTAGTCCTAAGTGGGATTGCTTCAGGGTACCTAGTGGCATGATCCACTACCACTAGTATGAATTTGTTCCCTGAGGCTGTGGGAGGTTCAAGTGGACCCACTATGTCCACACCTACCCTCTCAAAGGGCACCCCCACCACAGGCAGTGGTATCAGGGGGGCCTTTGGGTGGCCACCTGTCTTGCCACTGGCCTGGCAGGTAACACAGGAGCTGACAAACCCCTTCACCTTTTGGTGCATCTGGGGCCAGTAAAAGTGGCTAACTAGCCTTTCCCAAGTATTGGTTTGGCCCAGATGTCCAGCTAGGGGGATGTCATGAGCTAAAGTTAGGAGGAACTCCCTGTACTTTTGTGGCACTACCACTCTCCTGGTGGCTCCAGGATTGGGGTCTCTTGCCTCAGTGTACAGTAATCCCTCTTCCCAATAAACTCTGTGGGTACCACTGACATCTCCCTTTGCTTCTGAAACAGCTTGCTGCCTCAGGCTTTCAAGAGTGGGACAGTCTTGCTGCCCCTGGCACAGCTCTTCCCTAGAGGGTCCCCCTGGGCCCAAGAGTTCAACCTGGTAAGGGTCAAGCTCCATGGGCTCAGTTCCCTCTGGGGTGTCCAAGTCCTCTCCCTGAGGAGAGGGGTCCTGATCCTTTGGCTGTATAGAAGCTGGTCCCCCAGTCTTCTTGCCTTTTCTCTTGGTAGGTTGGGCCATTCTTTCAGGCTCCAACACTATTTCTTCACCCTGCCTTTTGATCTGTGCTCTTGTTTTTACACACACCAATTCAGGGATGTCCAGCATTGCTGCATGGGTTTTTAGTTCAACCTCAGCCCAGGCTGAGGTTTCCAGGTCATTGCCAAGCAGACATGCAGCTGGTAGCTTTGGAGAGACCACTACCTGTTTCAGGCCAGTAACCCCCCCAGTCTAATGTCACCATAGCCATAGCATGATTAGTGGTAACACTGTCAGCATTGGTGACTGGGTAAGTACGCCCAATCAAATATTGCTCAGGGGAAACCAGTGTGTCTCTCACCATAGTGACACTGGCACCTGTATCCCTCAGAGCCTCTATCCTAGTTCCATTGATCCAAGGGTACTGTAAGTATTTCTTTAAGTTGGGTGGCCACACAGCTACAGTGGCAAACTCAACTTCCCCCTCTGAAACTAGAACTGCTTCAGTGTGCATCCTGATTTGCTCTGGGCACACTGTTGATCCCATCTGTAGACTTGCCACCCCAGGAGTAGCTGTACCTGTGGGCTTAGGGGCCTTGTTGTGAGGGCAAGACTTGTCTACAGTTAAGTGTCCCAACTTCTTACAGTTGTTACACCAGGCCTTTGTGGGATCAAAGTTCTTCCCCTATAGGGCTATGGCACATAGGGAGTAGTTTGGGACCCACCCCCTGTACAGGTTTTTGGGGCCCTTTGGAAGACTCAGACTTTTTATCTTGGGGATTCTCACCACCTTTCCCCTGGGGAGGTTTTGTAACCACCTTCTTCTGGTCACCCCCAGTGGTTGTCCTTGTCACCCTAGTCTTGACCCAGTGGTCTGCCTTCTTTCCCAATTCTTGGGGAGAAATTAGACCTAGGTCTACCAAATGCTGATGTAACTTTTCATTTGTGCAATTACTTAATATATGTTCCTTCATAAACAAATTGTAAAGTCCAGTAAAGTCATGCACATTGTGTCCAGTTAACCAACCATCCAGTGTCTTTACTGAGTAGTCTACAAAATCAATCCAGGACTGGTTCTGGGTTTTGTGAGCCCCCCTGAATCTAATTCTGTACTCCTCAGTGGTGAGTCCAAATCCCTCAATCAGAGTTCTCTTCATGAGGTCATAGGACCCTGCATCTGGCCCAGAGAGGGTCAGAAGCCTGTCTCTGCAGTTACCAGAGAACAGTTCCCACAGGAGTGCCCCCCAGAGAGGTTTCTTCACCTGTCTCAGGTCACAGGACCTCTCAAAGGCTGTGAACTATTTGGTGATGTCATCACCCTCCTCAAATTTAGGGACAATACCTTTGGGGATTTTAGGATCATAAGATTGCTCTTTATCCTTATTGTTGGTACTGCTGCCACCACTGATGGGTGCTAAACCCATCTCTTTTCTTTCCTTCTCTAGAGCCAGGAGTCTGGACTCTACGTCTAGCCTTTTGGCCAACCTTGCTAAAAGGTTGTCCTCCTCACTGAGGCTGTCCTCAATGTCCTCCCTGGGACCTGAACCACCTGTGTGGCCTCTAGGTCCCCAGAGGTTAATTCTTGGAAATAAGGGTGCAGGGACCCTTTCTTCCCTAGGCAGTGGTGGAGGTGGGTTCCTTTCTCCATCCTCCTCACTCCTTTCCTCCTCTGCTTGGTCATCACCATGCTCAGAGGGGTGGGCCTTTGCATACTCAGCCAGGAGCTCCTGGAGCCCTTGTTTGGTTGGATGCTGGCCCATTGGTATATTTTTAAGTTTACATAAGGACCTTACTTCCTTGAAAGACAAGTAAAGGTAAGGGGTGAGGTCGAGCTCCTCAACCATGTCCTGCATGTCATTATTATCTTCACTAATAGCTGGGTTCTTGTCTTGAGACATTCTAACAAAAAAGTTCTAACCCCTCTACCCTTGACTATAGTGACTTCTGATTTTCTAGAATTCTAAAGGGACTTAAGCAAGGCCCTAACAAGACTTTTAGTAGTTTGGAAAAAAAATGCCAATTTAAAAGAATCAGAATTCTAAAGGCAATTTAAGAGTTCTGTCGTGTGATCAGATGGTAACCAAGTGGTCCAACAAATGCAAGTTTGTATCCCACCTCTGATCCACCAATGTAAGAATCTGGCTCTATATATACTGCACCAAAGTGAGGTACAGTGTGTATAGGGTCCAAGGGTCTCCAGAGGTTTGGCAGAGGTTAAAGTTAGATAGAACCTTACTCTCTAAAGTGGTAGCTTGGTCGAGCAGTAAGGCAGTATCAGAGGACAGTGTAAAGCATTTGATGTACACACTCAGTCAGCACATGAACCCACACACTCAAGAACTGAACTCTAGGCCAATTGTTTTGTATAAAAAAATATACTGTTGTTTTATTTTAGAACCACAGGGTTGCATAAAAATACTTTCTCAAGATAAGATGCTGTTTGTTGAATACTTTCAATGAACAATAGACTTTAAATGCAATATAGTACAGGGGTTGCAATAGGCAACACAATACTTGGTATACTATAACATTGAGCTCAATGGGATTTTCAAGTAAACTGCAATAGAATTACTTTACGAACGTTTTTCTTACTCAGGGCTGGATCCTGGATTCAGCCCTGGAGCATTTCCTGTAAACAGTTGAAAGAAATCGTTTTTGTTACACAGGCGATTTTTAAGGAATATTTGTATGTTGCAAAAATTGACAGAAGAATTTCTGGCAAAAACCAGGCAATGTTATCCTATGGAGGAAAATCAAGTTATCGGAAAATCACAGTTGTAATCACTTTTTCTAGTCAGTGCTGGGTACCTAAATCCAGCACTGGGATCTCTCCTGAGAACAGGTGAGTAATTTCGATTTTGGTATTCAGACGATTTTTAGTGAATATTTCGAAGTTCCAAAACTCGACACTTAGAAGAATTTCCAAGTGAAAACCAGTCAATGTTACCCTATGGAGAAAATGCAAGTTATCGGCTTTCAGGTAAGTACTCGGCTGGCAGAGTTAAGGTTCTGGGGCAAGACTCAGGGGTCTCCCAGGTTCAGGTTTCTACTGTTGTTACATCCTCAGCGGCACAGGGGCGGCCGGGTGCAGAGAGAGTAGGCCCAACGTTAGCCTATGGCGGGCGGGGGGCCTTTGGTTGGTGGCTGCTGGCAGGCAGGCCACTCGGCTGTGGGAGCAAAGCTCCTGGTCACTTACTCAGGGCAAGTGGGGAAGTCGAACAGGGTAGTTGGTGCACCCTCAGCGGCACTGGGGCGGCCGGGTGCAGTGGGTTTTTGGGCCGTCGGGCGCCCAATGGATTTCAATGTGAAAACTGCAAGACGAACAAAGGCTGCAAACTCTGGGACGGTGATTCTTCAGGTGCGACCACCACTTCGAGAGGTAAGTTGGGATGCTGTAGGAGGGGTAGACACCCAGGAGTTGGGCACAGGGAGCTGTGGGGCGCCGGGTGCAGGGGTATCTTTAGGCGTCAGGAAATCTTACCCTCTGCTGGTCGCGGTTGGAGGGGTCCCTGGTGTTGAGGCTGCAGGCGTCGTCAGGAGCGTCGAGGGGAGTCCTTGGGTGCTGGATTCTTGGTCACAGTCGCCGGGGGGACGTCCTCGTGGTCTTTGTCCACTTTGGCTTGGGCTCGGCGAGTGCAGAGTGGGCAGGATCCGCGGTCTCAGGCCGGGGCCTGGGGTTACAGATGTTTGAGCAGAGCCACTGCTCGTGGGAGTCCCAGTCTTTTAGTTGAGCAAGGCAGTCGGTCCTCCGGGGTTTTCGAGGTTGCTGACCACTGAAGAGGCCAGGTTTTAGCAGGAGCAGGTTCGAGGTTCGACAGGCCGGTAGGGCTGGGGCCAAGTCAGTTGGTGTCGTCCTCTTGTTAGCCGCTGCACAGCTGGTCTTCTTTCTTCTTGTTCTTCTTGTTGTTTCGGAATCGGGATCTGAGGAAGGAAGGTTCAGGGTGCCCCTAAATACTGAATTTAGGGGCGTTACAGGTAGGTAAAGGGCAGGGACCAATGGGTCCCTTCCCTGGGGTGGAGTACACCCCTACTCTGCCACTCTCAAGTGGGAGGGGGGCAGGAGCCTGTCCTTGGTTGGCTGGGTCCCCCCATCCTCAAGATGGCGGGGACTCGAGGTTTTGCTTCACCTCGCCTCCCCCACCCTAGGGGTGGAGTTGGCAGAGGCGGGCACACCTCTCTTCCTCACTCTGTTGCCGGGTCTCCCGCCCAAAGGGGGGGGTGGAACCAGTGGGGACCAGTTGCTGAGTACAGCAAGTGGTCTGGAGAGGCTCACAAAGGCGGTATGCCTTTGAAGCTTCTCCTCCGTGAACCCTGCCCATCCTGGGGGAGGAGGCTTGGCACCTCGTCCCAGGATGTGCATTGTTTCAGGACCCCGAGAGCAGCAAGCTCTCGACCCAGGGGTCCAGAAACATGTCTGGGGGTGGCAGCCTCGGCAGCCACTCAATCAGGTCACTGGGAGTTGGTCGAGTTTCAGGGGCATCTCTAAGATGCCCTCTGTTGTGCATTTTACATTAAATCCCACACTGGCATCAGTGTGGGTTTAATGTGCTGAGAAGTTTGATACCAAACTTCCCAGTCTTCAGTGTAGCCATTATGTTGCTGTGGAGTTCGTACTGACAAACTCCCAGCACCATATACTCTTAATGGCAGCACTGCACTTACAGTGCCCAGGAATGGACCTGGGTACTGTAGGGGTACAGGGCTCATGCACCTGCACCCTCACCACTGGCATAGGGCACCCAGCTAGAGGGGTGACTGATGCATGCCAGGGCAGTGGTTTGTGGGCATGGCACACAGGGATGTGTGCCATGTCGACTCTTCACTTTGTTCTGCACCAAGACACGCAGCCTGCAAAGGCAGTGTGTGTGTGTCAGGGTACAGGGCCTCTAAGGGTGGCACAATAAGTGCTGCAGTCCTTGGAGGTCTTCTCTGGTCACAGTGCCCTGGGTACCTGTGGTACCACTTACCAGGGGCTTACCTGTGGCCAGAGATGCCAATTGGGTTTAGGCTTCAATGCAGTTAAGGGAAGGAACACAGGCCCTGGGTACCTGATTGGCAGGAGCCCAGGGCACACTCAGTCAAAGCACATCAGCAATTCAGCAAAAAGTGGGGGCATACCATGCAAGAAAGAGGCACTTTCTCACACAACCCCCCAAACGAAAGATGATGAGACTAACCTTGCCCTTGGGAGTCTTCATTGTCTAAGTGGAAGAACCTGGAAAGTCCATCTGCATTGGCATGGGCAGTCCCAGGTCTGTGTTCCACTTCAAAGTCCATTCCCTGTAGGGAGATGGACCACCTCAAAAGTTTTGGATTTTCCCCTTTCATTTGCATTAGCCATCTGAGAGGTCTGTGGTCAGTTTGAATTTTGAAGTGAGTACCAAACAAGTATGGTCTCAACTTCTTCAGGGACCAAACCACAGCAAAGGCCTCCCTTTCAATGGCACTCCAACGCTGCTCTCTGGGGAGAAGCCTCCTGCTTATAAAAGCAACAGGTTGGTCTTGGCCTTCTTCATTGGTCTGGGATAGGACCACTCCTATCCCTAGCTCAGAGGCATCAGTCTGCACTATGAACTGCTTGGCATAATCTGGAGCTTTTAGAATTGGTGCTGAGCACATTGCTTCTTTCAGGGTGTCAAAAGCCTTTTGGCAACTAACTGTCCAGTTAACCTTTTGAGCATCTTCTTGGAGGTGAGTTCTGTGAGGGGAGTCACAATGGACCCATATCCCTTCACAAACCTCCTGTAGTACCCAGTCAAGCCAAGGAATGCCCTGACTTGGGTCTGGGTTGTTGGAGCTGCCCAGTCCAGGATGGCCTGGATCTTGGGCTGTAAGGGCTGTACCTGGCCTCCACCAACAAGGTGGCCCAAGTACACCACAGTGCCCTGCCCTATCTGGCATTTGGATGCCTTGATAGTTAGACCTGCAGTTTGCAGGGCTTTTAAAACCTTCCCAAGGTGGACCAGGTGATCCTGCCAGGTGGAGCTAAAGACCGCAATATCATCAAGATAAGCTGCACTAAAGGACTCCAACCCAGCAAAGACTTGATTCACCAACCTCTGGAAGGTGGCAGGGGCATTCTTTAAACCAAAGGGCATCACAGTGAACTGATAGTGCCCATCAGGTGTGGAGAATGCTGTTTTCTCTTTTGCTCCTGGTGCCATGCCAATCTGCCAGTACCCTGCAGTTAAGTCAAAGGTACTTAAGAATTTGGCTGCACCCAATTTGTCTATCAACTCATCTGCTCTTGGGATAGGGTGAGCATCTCTCTTGGTGACAGAGTTGAGCCCTCTGTAATCCACACAAAACCTCATTTCTCTCTTTCCATCCTGTGGGTGAGGTTTGGGGACCAGAACCACTGGGCTAGCCCAGGGGCTCTCAGAGGGTTCAATAACCCCTAACTCCAGTATCTTGCTGACCTCAGCTCTGATGCTTTCTTTGACTTGGTCTGAGTGTCGATAGATCTTGTTCTTGACAGGTGCACTGTCACCAGTGTCCACATCATGGGTACACCAGTTTGTCAGACCAGGGGACAAGGAAAAGAGCTTAGCATACTGTTGCAAGTCTTGCTTGCAGTCAGTCTGCTGTTGGGCAGAGAGGGTGTCTGAAAAGACAACTCCATCAACTGACCCATCTTTTGGGCTGTATGAGAGGAGGTCAGGGAGAGGTTCACCTCTGCTTCCTGCTCCTCATCAGTCACCATCAGCATGGTAATGTCAGCCCTGTCATTGTAGAGCTTTAGGCGGTTCACATGGATAACCCTTTTGGGTGTCCTGCTTGTGCCCAGGTCAACTAAGTAGGTGACCTCACTCTTTCTCTCTAGGATAGGGTAAGGGCCACTTCATCTATCCTGGAGTGCCCTTGGTGCCACTGGCTCCAAAACCCACACCTGTTGCCCAGGTTGAAATTCAACCAGTGCAGCTTTTTGGTCATACCAGTGCTTCTGAAGCTCCTGGCTGGCCTCAAGATTCTTGGGTGCCTTTTCCATGTACTCAGCCATTCTGGACCTTAGGCCAAGCACATAGTCCACAATATCTTGTTTAGGTTGTTGGAGAGGCCTCTCCCAGCCCTCCTTTACAAGACAAAGTGGTCCCCTCACAGGATGGCCAAACAGAAGTTCAAAGGGTGAGAAACCTACTCCCTTCTGTGGCACCTCTCTGTAAGCGAAAAGCAGACATGGTAAGAGGACATCCCATCTCCTTTTGAGTTTCTCAGGGAGCCCCATAATCATGCCTTTCAATGTCTTGTTAAATCTCTCAACAAGACCATTGGTTTGTGGATGATAGGGTGTAGTAAACTTGTACTGCACCCCACATTCCTTCCACATGTGTTTCAGGTAAGCAGACATAAAGTTAGAACCTCTGTCTGAAACCACCTCCTTAGGAAACCCTACCCTGGTGAAGACACCAATGAGGGCCTTGGCTACTGCAGGAGCTGTAGTAGTCCTAAGTGGGATTGCTTCAGGGTACCTAGTGGCATGATCCACTACCACTAGTATGAATTTGTTCCCTGAGGCTGTGGGAGGTTCAAGTGGACCCACTATGTCCACACCTACCCTCTCAAAGGGCACCCCCACCACAGGCAGTGGTATCAGGGGGCCTTTGGGTGGCCACCTGTCTTGCCACTGGCCTGACAGGTAACACAGGAGCTGACAAACCCCTTCACCTTTTGGTGCATCTGGGGCCAGTAAAAGTGGCTAACTAGCCTTTCCCAAGTCTTGGTTTTGGCCCAGATGTCCAGCTAGGGGGATGTCATGAGCTAAAGTTAGGAGGAACTCCCTGTACTTCTGTGGCACTACCACTCTCCTGGTGGCTCCAGGATTGGGGTCTCTTGCCTCAGTGTACAGTAATCCCTCTTCCCAATAAAGTTTGTGGGTACCACTGACATCTCCCTTTGCTTCTGAAACAGCTTGCTGCCTCAGGCTTTCAAGAGTGGGACAGTCTTGCTGCCCCTGGCACAGCTCTTCCCTAGAGGGTCCCCCTGGGCCCAAGAGTTCAACCTGGTAAGGGTCAAGCTCCATGGGCTCAGTTCCCTCTGGGGTGTCCAAGTCCTCTCCCTGAGGAGAGGGGTCCTGATCCTTTGGCGGTATAGAAGCTGGTCCCCCAGTCTTCTTGCCTTTTCTCTTGGTAGGTTGGTCCCTTCTTTCAGGCTCCAACACTATTTCTTCACCCTGCCTTTTGCTCTGTGCTCTTGTTTTTACACACACCAATTCAGGGATGTCCAGCATCGCTGCATGGGTTTTTAGTTCAACCTCAGCCCAGGCTGAGGTTTCCAGGTCATTGCCAAGCAGACATGCAGCTGGTAGCTTTGGAGAGACCACTACCTGTTTCAGGCCAGTAACACCCCCCTTCCCCCCCCACCCCTCCCCAGTCTAATGTCACCATAGCCATAGCATGATTAGTGGTAACACTGTCAGCATTGGTGACTGGGTAAGTACGCCCAATCAAATATTGCTCAGGGGAAACCAGTGTGTCTCTCACCATAGTGACACTGGCACCTGTATCCCTTAGAGCCTCTATCCTAGTTCCATTGATCCAAGGGTACTGTAAGTATTTCTTTAAGTTAGGTGGCCACACAGCTACAGTGGCAAACTCAACTTCCCCCTCTGAAACTAGAACTGCTTCAGTGTGCATCCTGATTTGCTCTGGGCACACTGTTGATCCCATCTGTAGATTTGCCACCCCAGGAGTAGCTGTACTTGTGGGCTTAGAGGCCTTGTTGTGAGGGCAAGACTTGTCTACAGTTAAGTGTCCCAACTTCTTACAGTTGTTACACCAGGCCTTTGTGGGATCAAAGTTCTTCCCCCTATAGGGCTATGGCACATAGGGAGTAGTTTGGGACCCACCCCCCTGTACAGGTTTTTGGGGCCCTTTGGAAGACTCAGACTTTTTATCTTGGGGATTCTCACCACCTTTCCCCTGGGGAGGTTTTGTAACCACCTTCTTCTGGTCACCCCCAGTGGTTGTCCTTGTCACCCTAGTCTTGACCCAGTGGTCTGCCTTCTTTCCCAATTCTTGGGGAGAAATTAGACCTAGGTCTACCAAATGCTGATGTAACTTTTCATTTGTGCAATTACTTAATATATGTTCCTTCATAAACAAATTGTAAAGTCCAGTAAAGTCATGCACATTGTGTCCAGTTAACCAACCATCCAGTGTCTTTACTGAGTAGTCTACAAAATCAATCCAGGACTGGTTCTGGGTTTTGTTAGCCCCCTGAATCTAATTCTGTACTCCTCAGTGGTGAGTCCAAATCCCTCAATCAGAGTTCTCTTCATGAGGTCATAGGACCCTGCATCTGGCCCAGAGAGGGTCAGAAGCCTGTCTCTGCAGTTACCAGAGAACAGTTCCCACAGGAGTGCCCCCCAGAGAGGTTTCTTCACCTGTCTCAGGTTACAGGACCTCTCAAAGGCTGTGAACCATTTGGTGATGTCATCACCCTCCTCAAATTTAGGGACAATCCCTTTGGGGATTTTAGGATCATAAGATTGCTCTTTATCCTTATTGTTGGTACTCCTGCCACCACTGATGGGTGCTAAACCCATCTCTTTTCTTTCCTTCTCTAGAGCCAGGAGTCTGGACTCTAGGTCTAGCCTTTTGGCCAACCTTGCTAAAAGGTTGTCCTCCTCACTGAGGCTGTCCTCAATGTCCTCCCTGGGACCTGAACCACCTGTGTGGCCTCTAGGTCCCCAGAGGTTAATTCTTGGAAATAAGGGTGCAGGGACCCTTTCTTCCCTAGGCAGTGGTGGAGGTGGGTTCCTTTCTCCATCCTCCTCACTCCTTTCCTCCTCTGCTTGGTCATCACCATGCTCAGAGGGGTGGGCCTTTGCATACTCAGCCAGGAGCTCCTGGAGCCCTTGTTTGGTTGGATGCTGGCCCATTGGTATATTTTTAAGTTTACATAAGGACCTTACTTCCTTGAAAGACAAGTGAAGGTAAGGGGTGAGGTCGAGCTCCTCAACCATGTCCTGCATGTCATTATTATCTTCACTAATAGCTGGGTTCTTGTCTTGAGACATTCTAACAAAAAAGTTCTAACCCCTCTACCCTTGACTATAGTGACTTTTGATTTTCTAAAATTCTAAAGGGACTTAAGCAAGGCCCTAACAAGACTTTTAGTAGTTTGGAAAAAAAATGCCAATTTAAAAGAATCAGAATTCTAAAGGCAATTTAAGAGTTCTGTCGTGTGATCAGATGGTAACCAAGTGGTCCAACAAATGCAAGTTTGTATCCCACCGCTGATGCACCAATGTAAGAATCTAGCTCTATATATACTGCACCAAAGTGAGGTACAGTGTGTATAGGGTCCAAGGGTCTCCAGAGATTTGGCAGAAGTTAAAGTTAGATAGAACCTTACTCTCTAAAGTGGTAGCTTGGTCGAGCAGTAAGGCAGTATCAGAGGACAGTGTAAAGCATTTGATGTACACACTCAGTCAGCACATGAACCCACACACTCAAGAACTGAACTCTAGGCCAATTGTTTTGTATAAAAAAATATACTGTTGTTTTATTTTAGAACCACAGGGTTGCATAAAAATACTTTCTCAAGATAAGATGCTGTTTGTTGAATACTTTCAATGAACAATAGACTTTAAATGCAATATAGTACAGGGGTTGCAATAGGCAACACAATACTTGGTATACTATAACATTGAGCTCAATGGGATTTTCAAGTAAACTGCAATAGAATTACTTTACGAACGTTTTTCTTACTCAGGGCTGGATCCTGGATTCAGCCCTGGTGCATTTCCTGTAAACAGTTGAAAGAAATCGTTTTTGTTACACAGGCGATTTTTAAGGAATATTTGTATGTTGCAAAAATCGACACTTAGAAGAATTTCTTGCAAAAACCAGGCAATGTTATCCTATGGAGGAAAATCAAGTTATTGGAAAATCACAGTTATAATCACTTTTTCTAGTCAGTGCTGGGTACCTAAATCCAGCACTGGGATCTCTCCTGAGAACAGGTGAGTAATTTCGTTTTTGATATTCGGTCGATTTTTAGCTAATATTTCAAAGTTCCAAAACTCGACACTTAGAAGAATTTCCAAGTGAAAACCAGTCAATGTTACCCTATGGCGAAAATGCAAGTTATCGGCTTTCAGGTAAGTACTCGGCTGGCAGAGTTAAGGTTCTGGGGCAAGACTCAGGGTTCTCCCAGGTTCAGGTTTGTACTGTTGTTACACCCTCAGCGGCACAGGGGCGGCCGGGTGCAGAGAGAGTAGGCCCAACGTTAGCCTATGGCGGGCGGGGGGGCCTTTGGTTGGTGGCTGCTGGCAGGCAGGCCACTCGGCTGTGGGAGCAAAGCTCCTGGTCACTTACTCAGGGCAAGTGGGGAAGTCGAACAGGGTAGTTGGTGCACCCTCAGCGGCACTGGGGCGGCCGGGTGCAGTGGGTTTTTGGGCCGTCGGGCGCCCAATGGATTTCAATGGGAAAGCTGCAAGACGAACAAAGGCTGCAAACTCGGGGACGGTGATTCTTCAGGTGCGACCACCACTTTGAGAGGTAAGTTGGGATGCTGTAGGAGGGGTAGACACACAGGAGTTGGGCACAGGGGGCCGTGGGGCGCCGGGTGCAGGGGTATCTTTAGGCGTCGGGAAATCTTACCCTCTGCTGGTCGCGGTTGGAGGGGTCCCTGGTGTTGAGGCTGCAGGCGTCGTCAGGAGCGTCGAGGGGAGTCCTTGGGTGCTCGATTGTTGGTCACAGTCGCCGGGGGGACGTCCTCGTGGTCTTTGTCCACTTTGGCTTGGGCCGGGGCCTGGGGTTACAGATGTTTGAGCAGAGCCACTGCTCGTGGGAGTCCCAGTCTTTTAGTTGAGCAAGGCAGTCAGGTCCTCCGGGGTTTTCGAGGTTGCTGACCACTGAAGAGGCCGGGGTTTAGCAGGAGCAGGTTCGAGGTTCGACAGGCCGGTATGGCTGGGGCCAAGTCAGTTGGTGTCGTCCTCTTGTTAGCAGCTGCACGGCTGGTCTTCTTTCTTCTTGTTCTTGTTGTTGTTTCGGAATCGGGATCTGAGGAAGGAAGGTTCAGGGTGCCCCTAAATACTGAATTTAGGGGCGTTACAGGTAGGTAAAGGGCAGGGACCAATGGGTCCCTTCCCTGGGGTGGGTACACCCCTACTCTGCCACTCTCCAGTGGGAGGGGGCAGGAGCCTGTCCTTGGTTGGCTGGGTCCCCCATCCTCAAGATGGCGGGGACTCGAGGTTGTGCTTCACCTCGCCTCCCCCACCCTAGGGGTGGAGTTGGCAGAGGTGGGCACACCTCTCTTCCTCACTCTGTTTTTCCCGCCGGGTCTCCCGCCCAAAGGGGGGGGTGGAACCAGTGGGGACCAGTTGCTGAGTACAGCAAGTGGTCTGGAGAGGCTCACAAAGGCGGTATGCCTTTGAAGCTTCTCCTCCGTGAACCCTGCCCATCCTGGGGGAGGAGGCTTGGCACCTCGTCCCAGGATGTGCATTGTTTCAGGACCCCGAGAGCAGCAAGCTCTCGACCCAGGGGTCCAGAAACATGTCTGGGGGTGGCAGCCTCGGCAGCCACTCAGTCAGGTCACTGGGAGTTGGTCGAGTTTCAGGGGGCATCTCTAAGATGCCCTCTGTTGTGCATTTTACATTAAATCCCACACTGGCATCAGTGTGGGTTTAATGTGCTGAGAAGTTTGATACCAAACTTCCCAGTCTTCAGTGTAGCCATTATGTTGCTGTGGAGTTCGTACTGACAAACTCCCAGCACCATATACTCTTAATGGCAGCACTGCACTTACAGTGCCCAGGAATGGACCTGGGTACTGTAGGGGTACAGGGCTCATGCACCTGTACCCTCACCACTGGCATAGGGCACCCAGATAGAGGGGTGACTGATGTATGCCAGGGCAGTGATTTGTGGGCATGGCACACAGGGATGTGTGCCATGTCGACTCTTCACTTTGTTCTGCACCAAGACACGCAGCCTGCAAAGGCAGTGTGTGTGTGTCAGGGTCAGGGCCTCTAAGGGTGGCACAATAAGTGCTGCAGTCCTTGGAGGTCTTCTCTGGTCACAGTGCCCTGGGTACCTGTGGTACCACTTACCAGGGGCTTACCTGTGGCCAGAGATGCCAATTGGGTTTAGACTTCAATGCAGTTAAGGGAAGGAACACAGGCCCTGGGTACCTGATTGGCAGGAGCCCAGGGCACACTCAGTAAAAGCACATCAGCAATTCAGCAAAAAGTGGGGGCATACCATGCAAGAAAGAGGCACTTTCTCACGTCATGCAAAATATCATCTGGGCAATATCAAATCATATCACCTCTCTGAAGGCAAGAAAATATCCTACTGCAGTTCAGAAAGCTCCCAAAAATGTGAATTTTCAATTCAGTACTTGGCCCTTTTAACTGGACGATTTCCTTCTACCATCCGACACAACCCCCATATATACTTTTTCATGCATATGCCTCATGCTGCTTTTATCACTACAGACCTTTTTTTTTTATAATGCATACCTGAATATAGAATTCCTAGAACTGTAAACCCCATAATAAATATGGCATACTTTCTCGAACTTCAGAAAATATATCTTCTACATGCTTTTTGTTATACTTGTAGTACTTAGAGTTTGCGTTAGAACTCACTCCAAAGTGTCTGTATTGATCCCTACCTATTCAGCTAATGCTAGTGGCTGTGATTGTACAAAAGCATGTTGGGATAGTGAGATTTTGAGAAACAAAAGAAATCATGATCTCTATTGATATGAGGTCAGAAAGAAAAGATGTACTGTATTGTGAAGACATTCATTACCTTCAAGCAGACCCTTCTGCTATTTTGAGAGTCTTCTATTTTAGGATCAAAGAGTGTTTGCCCTCTGTACTGTGGCTAGCCTTTGGCTAGTCTGACAATGCCAGAACCCAATACACTCTTCAGTAGGAATTAAGTTTTTGGAGGAAGCTACTGTAAAATAATACAACCATGTTTATGAGGCTGCATCTGAGAAGATTAGAAGAAATCAATACCTTCTGATGTCCACAATTCTTTAAACAGTGTCCCCCTGTCCGTGTGCTAGTTCCATAAATCAAATATGAAACCGTAAGGGCCCTCATCTCTGTTTAAAAAAACATACCTATAATGTGTTTTAATGTTTTTTTGTTGCGGACTCTAGAGATCTTCTGGGTCTTGACTTTTTCCAGAGTTATAATGCATTTCCTACTTCAACGAATAGAACCACCCCTAGAATGTTTTGATAAGACATTGTATTGAGCTATTACTAGACATATCACCTTCAGATATCCTTACAGCATTAGATATCTGAGCCTGTATTAATTAAGCTGCTCTGAAATTTGTTGGGGATTATGCTAAAATGGCCCAATTTGCTTTCAGTGTGAGTCATCTTAGAATATTTGTTATCTTACTTATGTTCTTAGTAGAACCTCACTTCAGGAGATTGTGGAGTATCCATTGTAATATAATTTTCAGGTATATTGTTTCAACTTTATGTTTTATCTCTTGGTATCAGCTGATGCTACTTGCGGTGGTTCCGGTTGGGCCACTTCTGACCTGTTCCTCTGAGGGAGGCAGAAAATGTTCTTGCAGCAGCCAGCTACACTGGCAAGTTCTATGTTTTATATACATGCGCTGTTAAAATCAAGTTCCCTTGCTTGACTTTCTTTTTTATTTGGGAGTTAAGTATCTTTCCTCAAATCTTCCGGTATCATCATGTTAATTCTTTTTTCTTGAGAAAATGCTGACTGTTTACATTTGTTCGCTTGACTTTTATATAGCGCGAACTTGACCCGAAGGTATCGGGTATCAGAGCGCTTTACACGAGCACCAGTTGCGTTA
Source organism: Calotriton arnoldi (assembly GCA_963921515.1). Classification (NCBI taxonomy): domain Eukaryota; kingdom Metazoa; phylum Chordata; class Amphibia; order Caudata; family Salamandridae; genus Calotriton; species Calotriton arnoldi. The sequence goes on along the minus strand of CAWUFW010000097.1, from coordinate 2,986,848 downwards.
CATGAGGACAGATTCATTTTTGTTAGGCACGGGGAGATTAAGTGATTTGCCCAGAATCACATGATGTTGTGCGTCCTTGCCGGGATTCGAACCCGGTTCCCCAGATTTGAGGTCGACCGCCCTTGCCGTTAGGCCAACTCCTCTCCCCTTTCATGGCATAAAGCGATACAGGTCAGAATGGCTCCACATAATCTTTTTTCCTAATCATAATATAGTATTGAGTTTCAATCGAAATCATATATACCTTTCCCTCTTCTATCCCTCCACTATTCTTCTCAATCCAAATAACTGACTAATCTATCCACCACTCAAATTACTTTCATATTTCACTATACTAATTCAACACTAATCCTTTATGGGTTCCGGAGCAGCGTGCTACTTGCTGAAAAAGCGCTTTGACGCCTCGTCAGGAGTAGTAAGCGCTATATAAGTGCAATTACAATACAAAACAATACAATACAATATATTCGAATACAAAGCAGGAACTGATAGCTCAAGAATTTGCACATTCCCCCATCGATTGCATTCTTAGTTTCATCAAAAGCAAAGAGCAAGTCTATTCTATGAACAACTCCCCTAAACTGCCCCTACATCCACCCAAATTATTGAGCCTTCAACACACGTCATCATAAACATATTTCCGTTAGATCATCAGGGCACGTCTGTCACCCAGTTATCTTACATCAGATCATCTGTGCTTTCCACATTATCTTGTGTGATTTCCCGTTATCTCGCTCCACCCTCACCTCAGAGTGATAACTATTTCAGCGCCCTCCGCTTCAGTGGATATGATACTGGGGGGGTTACTTCCGACAAGTATGTCACTTGTGGGGCCCATTGTTTTTCGAAGTCCATAGTGTTCTCAGACATGCCACATGATAGCTTAACCATCTCCATAATTCCAGACGCAAGAATGCCAGTGTTCAATATCAGGGGGAGGGGTTATTTTTGCTTCCAAAATGCAGCAATTTTAGGAAATTCTCATCAAATGTGGATCATATTCCTCTCCATTCCACAATCCCTACAACACATTGGATGTGCTGTAGGTTTAAACTTGTGTAGCTTGGCCTGACAGAGATACTAATCCAGCAGTAATTTATAATGAAACTCCCTACCCAATATGCGATGCATAGTATTGGTCAGGTCCTTCTAGATATATAAGCATGTCTTTCCTGATATGTGACCATGTCTTTCCTGATATGTGACCATTGTCCCTCTGTGAGTTCCTTCCCTATGATAGTCCCCCATTTGTCTTTGTATGCATGGCGATTGTCTAAGGACGCTCCCATGAAAAATTTGTATAGCGTAAAAATGACTACCTTCGTTCCTGTAGCATTTCAGATAAACCTCTCCATTGAGGTGAGTTCCTTCATAACTGCTTTTTTAATTGAGGGATGGGAGACCCAATGTTGCAGTTGAGCATAGTGTATGTACCCTCTCTTGCTCTCCCACTCGGAATTATCTTTATAATTAGTCATTAAATGTTTTAATTACCCCTTGTGGTATAAATATCAGTCAACATGAGCCATTCTCTCGTGCCAAGCATTAAAAGGTCCAGGGCTAGTGCTGGGGTGAAAAAGAGATTGAAGTGGTTTGGGGTGTCTGGGGAGGGATCTGTAGTCAAATACAGTTGCTAGTTTACTGCATCTCAGATTGTAAGTATGGTGTTCATTGGGGGTACCAAGGTGCACATTGGCAGGACTGTCTTGCCTTTGTTTCCAAATGAGGTCCCCAAGTGAGAACCCTGCTATGGCTCTGCTCTACTCATGTGCGCCCATATTTTGTCTGATTTGCGTGTGCTCCTTTCTGCTAGCACCTTCAGCTGTGCCTCTCTTCAGTATATGTGTATTTCTGGCAGGGCAAACTCTCCCCTATCTCTGGATCTACACAGTACTTTGTATGAGATCCTTGGCCTTCTTCCTCCTCCCCAGAAGCATTTCAAGATCATATTCTTTAAGTGGAGAAATATATTTCTGGTTCTGGCACCACTCTGGACATGAGTAAGACCGGGAACAAGTAAAGTAACCTAGGGAGCACATTCATCTTGATGGCATTGATCTTGCCAATCCAATATACGAGAATATTCATCCATCTCAGGAGGTCCCCTTGGATCGCCGTGGAGAGGGCAATCAGATTTTTATACATCTAGCACATTTGATGTGAACCTCACCCCCAGGTAGCTAGTTCCTCTTGACGACAATTTAATTTTGTGTTATCCTTGATTGCATCCACTGCCACCTGTGTCAATCTTAGTATTTCGAATTTGGTAGTATTTATTTTAAACCCCGAGATTCTCTTGAAACATTTTAATTGCGACTGTAACATAAGGAGGGGCCTCCCTGGTTCCATTAGGGTTTTGAGTATGATCTTTTGTTCATCCCAGCCAAATTATAGGTCCCCTAAACCACCCCCCTCCCCAACCCTCTATCCCCATCCCCATCCTCTCTTATGCAATTTGCTAGTGGTTTGTTACTTGGGGGTGGTGGGGGAAGAAGAGAGGGCAAGGGGCACTCCTGGCATGTCCCCTTCTCCACTTCAAACAGCTGGAGAATCGTATAGGAGGTGCTTGGTATCAGCATTTATTTAGACTATAATTGATGGCATTACATAATTTTTTGCTTTTTGGCTAGGTGAAACACCCCCCTAATATTATCATGTGTTTTATGGCGTTTTATAAATCCAAATTGGTTAGGGTGTATAAGATTTGGAAGTATGTTTTGCTGTCGCAATGCTAATATATGCGTAAAGGTTTTCGCATCAACGTTTAGAAGCCCAGTGGGTCTTTATGATATGCACAGGATATCAAAGCTTTCGCTATTGTGGGGTTCACCTTTCTGGTTTTTCAAAAGCAGTTGAAAATCTGTGCCAGGATGGGGAATAGTAATCCAGAGAAAGCCTTGTAAAACCCTTTCGTGTAGCCATCAGGGCCTGATGCCTTATTAGGTTTCAAAGTTTTAATGGGTGCTTTAATTTTGCCCTCAGAGATATGAGATTGTAAATCGGACGCTTGCTCAGGAGTGATCTTTGGAATGTGGCAAGTAATTAAAAATGTGTCTTTTAGTGTCTCCAGAACGGGTTCTGCTGTATAGGAATAATAGTCATAGAAAGCTTTTTTCCCCATCATCTTTGGTAATTCTCTCTCTGTTATCCGGGAATACTACTTTTATAAATAAAAAAATAAATAAGTAAGCGGGCAAGGTGTGGACCGACCTTGTCTCCAACCGCAGAATGGAGATTTAAGCCTTATTTGTATCTCTTGTGTGTATTCGGCCTGTGAGTGACGTGACAGTTCACAGAAGACAGTATGAGGGGGATACCCTGTACTCACTCTGTGCCAATCTTTGATCTTCCTCCAATTTTTCTCATTGTTGACGCCTCACATGTCTTAGATTGGACCACCTTGAAGGTATACCAGAGACATTCAAGGGAGACGTTTTGAGTAATGCTATTAGCAAAGTAGTCTTCAGTATGTGTACATACTGCCCCTTGTAGCACTGGGTCCCTCAGAGCGATGGATAGAAAATCCATCTTCCCCCACTCTTCGGCCTGTCTACCCGGTCTTTGTCTTTAAAAGTAGGGGTGATTGGATATAGATATCATTCCTATCTCAGATTGTAATATTATTATCGGGGGTTGTTGAGTACATTCTGTGGACGTGGGAGAAAATGTATAATCTTGTTGTGTATTGTGTTGTTCTCGCCAAATGTCTCGGAGGCCTAGGACTGTAAAGGTCTGCCCTTAAGTTTCTTCAAAAACGCTTCAGAATGCGGTATTCCAGTGCCTGTTTCTTCCATTCTAGGGTCCTAAACTGTATTAAAGTTACCCATGATTATGATGTCTCCTTTCGTGAATCCCAGTAGTATGTCTACTGTGTTGCATAAAAAGGCATCTTGACCTGAGTTGGGGCAATAGATAGCCACTATTGTCAACTTTTTCCCTTTCACCAGCCCCTCGACCATGAGGTATCTACCCTCTTTATCATTCTTAAAATAGTTTTTTATTAAACGCAAATGCCTGTGTACGAAGAGGGCTACCCCATTGTGTCTAAAGAGGCTTGAGAAGTTGAGATATTGCTCATGCCTCAATCTTGTCCCCGCCAACCTTTTTAAATCCATCTCCTAGATGGCTACTACATTGTACCTCCTGTCCACTATGTAGTGCCACAGTTTAATGTATTTATTTGGGGCATATTATTTTCACAATCCTAGGTTCTATGTGTGGGTGAATCTATTTTCTCCTCTCCGCTCCCAATGGGGGTTCTATGTTTGCTACAGACCGGTGTACGATCCTGTGTACTGGTGGTCTCGCAATCAGTATCCTATTGTCTCTGTGCATCAGCAACCTAAATTCCCTCCCCCCACCCCCCGTTTCCCCAACATGCAAAACATTGCAACAGTGCAAGAAAACAAATATTCAGAGGCATTGTACAGTACTGTGGAAGGCCCCTTCCTGATATGAGGCCCTCATTTACCACCAAAATTGACTTTTTGCGCACCATCAATACAGGCTGTCCATCGAACCATTAATCCTGGTTCTCAGCAGGTGGTGTATTTTATGATTTATTGTGGATGTGTAGGAGATCAGGACATGAATCTGCTCAATATATTGTAGAATTTTACATCAGATGGTGTGGAGGCTCATAAGAGTGCTTCTCCCTTGTATGCCTGACTAGCTTCTTTCTTTCTCCTTACAACTCTTTTACTACTTCACAATGGCAAGATGTGTCCGCTTCATTACTCTCTTTGATGCCACCTCTCTTGGCCTCTTGTTATGTCGCACTCCCCGAGGTCTCTGCAGGCGTGGCAATTTCCATTTCAGTCTACTTGGTTGCTTCTTCTCTTGGCTTCGCCGATACTGGATTCAAGGTGTTGAACACTAAGGATTCATGCTGCATTTGCTCTATCCGAGGTCTGATGTGATTTCTTCTTGAATTTGAATGCAGTACTAAAGGAAATAGCCATCTGTAGCGTGCTGTGCTTTGTCGTAACATATTGGCCGAAAATGTTGTCGTTGGGCGAGCATGTTGGGGGAAATATCCTGGAATAGAGAACAGTCTAAGACTTGTGACTTATTTGGCTCTTCTCTCTCGCTGCTTTTAGCATTTTCTCCTTCATTTGGCAGTTGTGACATTCCGCTAGTATGGCATGAGGTCTACTCATTTCTCCATTTCTTCGCAGCCCAACTCTTTGTACTGTATCCAACATGGTTTAATTCTGTCTGTGTCCCAACAAGGTAGCAAAAAGACACTCCTGTATGCCCCACACCCTAAAACACGGTTTTCAAGGTCTTCCTTTTTCTTGGTAATAACATCATTTTGTGCTTGTGAAGTAGAAATTTGTAATTTTACAGCTGTACTTTTCTCCTCCAGTTTCTGGATTTGTCCCTCCACTTCAATAGCTGTGGTGCCAATTGAGTCTGCCAACTCTTAGCGCTGTAATTGTTTCTCCCAGGTCGGAGTGTAGAGCAGTGAGTATCCTGGTGATATTGGTCCTAGGCTCCTCTCGCAGTTCAGTTTTGAACAATTTCAAGCCTGCGAGGAGTTTGACTTTCATCAGGGCTTTGTTGGTAGGTTCACATAAGTTTTGTTCTTGTGGGCTCTCCTCGGTTCTCAAGCTGCCTTCGTGTCTGGCCATGGCATAGGCGCGCCAAAGGCAAGCCCGTCTGTCTGGAGCTAAGGCCAGAAATCCTGCCTTTTTCCATTTAGAAATGGAAAACCACCACTTCCCCAACCCCCATTGCATACCTGATCCTGACTTTCAGACACTTTTCTAGGACTTTACTGAACTGAGAGCTTAATCTAATATTGCACCCGATTGTGGTGCGACACTGGATAGAGGCTTTGTCATAACAACTAACAGGTCAAAAATTCAGCATTCTCTCATTAATTGTGCTTAATAAATGTTAGATCATTGGCAAACGTCACATAGATGTATTTGAATTGATCATTGATTTAAACCTCAATTGTTTTTTCATCACTCATACATGGTTACAATATGACTTCGTTTCAGAGATAGCCCTTGCAACTTCCCCAGGATATTGCATTAAACATTTGGAACGTTGACCCTGACCTTTGCCGACCTTGGGCATGGTTCGTTCCTGAGCATGGGAAAAGGCATTAATCTTTGATAGACCTACTCTTACAGATAATGACCATATTCTCAATATCAATGCTTTTGAGAAATGGATCTCTCCTTCGCTTGACCAAACTATCCTGTTGAAAATATTCAGGCCCAGGCGTAATAAACCTACTTCACCCTGGTTTAACGAGGATCTTAACAAACTTAAAAAGTTTTGCAAGAATCAGGAAAAATTAGAGAAAGGATTATGAACTGTAAACTAAACGCTTATACTCGTCCCCCTCATCTACGTAGCTTAAGGCTCTTTTCTACCAGAAGCAGATTGTAGGTTAAAAAAACCTTTAAGGGAGGTCTTTAGATGGTACAAGAGTCTTTCTTGCCCAGAAGTAAATAGCAATTCCCTGAAGCCATTACAGACTTTATGTGATAATCTTTCCTCTTTCGTTCACAATAAGATCCTAGTCACAAGAATCTCACAGCTGATGGGTGATAAAATAGTCCCATTCGAGTTCTCCTAAGAGGTTTTATGGTCCACATTTACATTATTCTTAGAACCTGTAGCTCAAAACAATTATGGTGAAATCTTTTCTTCTTCACTTTCTGATGTCTGGACAGTCCAACAACTTAGTCGCATCAAAGGTTTTACCGTACATTGTACAAACATGCAATTCCTCTCTTTTTTTCTGAATTAGTTCCTGAGAAGTAGGAAGCAGCAACCGTGTCCCCTTTGCTTAAGAAACTCTCCTTGGATCCTGAAGTCCCAGCTAATTTTTAACCAATTTTCCTTTCGCCAAGATGATAGATTGTAGTACAGAAACAGTTACTACCTGAAAGCATACAATATACTACATTATGCTCAGTCAGCTTTTCGCAAAGGTCTCTCTACCTAGACTATTCCGGTGTTGCTCGAATATGAATTTACCTTGCAAAAACAAAGACAAGAGGCGTTTTGCAAAACATGAACTGTTGGTTTCATTAAACACTGTGGGTAGGAGTACAGCATACAGAAACGCATCTGAGTACTGACTAAAGGTACGATTGTTTTGAACGTCTTTATATACATTTCTTGTAGCATCATAAACAATTCATATATCTGTTTCGGGAAAGGAAGGTGGTCTTAGTCATTGAGCCATAAATTACTCCCACTTGATGACAAATGCAGGTGGGTCTTGACCTTGCATGGCCACAATGAGGGCAGCGGGTAACATGTCCAAATGTCCAGCATGGGGAGCGCATGATCACTGCATGTGCTGTGTGTGCTGTGTCCTGATTGGCTGAGTGTACCTAACTCCATGTGGCATCTAACTTTATGGTGTTTTGAGAACGCATGCCCCTCCAGCCATGTGCGTTTATTGAGGCCAATCTCCCCGGACCAATGTGGTGTAGCTGCCTATCTGTGGGGGTTTTTCCTGTTTGCGCGTTTGTTCTGCTCATTACGTAACGCCCCACCTGTCATCTGTCAATCAGTTGCCTCAGGCCTAGGTCGTAGGGCCTGCCTGACCACGTATTTCTGTCTCTGGTGTGATGGAGATGTCATCTCGGGTGATTTAGACAACAGTGATTCGATTTTGTTTTTATGCACACATTTATCATTGCGTACATTGACATCAATAGTAACACTGGCTAGAGCAACTGAAGAAATCAGGAGAACACTGGATGAAAATAGGGTAGCTAAGTAAAACTAGACTTGTCTGCTGCTTTTATACCATTTCTCACTCTATTTTACTCAGCATCTGGAAGCAGTAGGGATTTCTGGAACAGTCTTGTCTTGGTTCAATGTCTTTCCTTCATGGGCGAACACAGATTGTGGTCTTGGGAAAATATAGATCTGTTCCTAAGCCTATTGTAACTTAGGTTCCTCAGGTCTCAGTTCTTAGCCCAACACTCTTTACCGTGTATTTGGCTCTCTTGGCCAGTCTGATAGAGTCCTTCTGGATCTCATTTCACACCTCTGTGAATGATACTCAAATTATTAGGCTGAACAAGAATCCATACGTGACTAGAGCAAACTTTAAACAATAATACATAGTCTCTAAATAGATCAACACAAATTCCCTTGTGCTTAATGGAAATAAGATGGAATTTGTAATCTTTCCTCTCAAGTGTAACTGGCCATTTGATTGGTGGCCAGAAGAACTGGATAAGGCACCATCACCAGTTCATCATGGTCGTAATTTGGGAGTTCTTGTTGAGTCCAATCTGTCTTTTGCTAAACAGATCAGTAGTCTTTCCTTGACCAGTTTCAGTCTATTTACTATTCCAATACTTTTTTTCCGTTCATCTCTACATCTACAGGGAAGGATCTGGTTCAATCTCTGGTTCTTGCAAAAATTGACTATTGCAACTCCCTACTGGTAGGTGTACTAAAATTTCTTACACATAAAATGCAGGTTTTAGAAAATACTGCGGCCAGACTGGTTTTGAGACTGAAGAAAAATGCCGCTTTAACCAATGAACTCAGTTCACTGGCTCCCAGTGCATAAGAGATGCCTGTTCAAGGCATCGTGTCTTAGCCACAAGACCATCTATAACAACAACCTTACAGCTTATATGGGGTCACTATTTGCTGTTATTTGCCAGCCTGCCCTCCTGTATCACAATTTGCAAGCCGAGTGCTTACCTTTAGGAAATCAAGAATGGGAGGGCGCTTCCTTGCACTTATCACAGACAGAGCATGGAATAGCTTACCTCTGACTCTAAGAGCGAACTATCCATTTTTAGATGCCAGCTGAAAACATTCCTCTTCACCCACTCTCCATACAGCGTTTTCACACCCAGAGTGCCCCAAAAGTCCTCTATCTATTCTCAGTCTCACATGTTTTAGATCTTTCTAATCCAGCACTGGGACACTTCCTTCTGGAAGTAACTGCTTTTTGTGCTTTAGCACTCATACAATTAATCATTCAATCTTGTTTCTTGGATGGCATAGACTAGGTTGTCCCTTTTATCTGTATTTGCCCTGAGCACTGTCTCCCATGCTTGTTGCTCATTTATAGCCCATCATCAGCATTTAGTTTCACTTAGCTGTTCTACTCTTCAGGTAAATTGACCCTGTATGTGCCCCCCGTAGGCAGCTTTGTGATTATCTGTAGCAATCAACAATGTCTCTTTGAGACTTGCCCATGCCAACCAGGGCAATGCCTGCGTCACAATCGTTTTCTACAAAATCTGTGTGGGAATTTTCTATGCCTTGGAGTGGGGGGTGCCATAAATTAAGAAATCTGTGCCCTCTGTCTGCTGGCGTCCGCTCATTTTCCCCCACATTTCTCTTGCAGGCCCCGGCCCACCTTGCCTCTCTCACAGCACGCAGGGGCATATTAAGGCTAGTGATTCATTACTCATTTTCTCTTTTTAGGTCACCCCTAGGCAGCGCATGCGCTGTCTCTTCAAGACATGCTGTATCTACAGTATGGGCTTGAAACACCACCCATCTTTTTCATTGGTTCCTGTTACTGCCCTTGGTAAATGCCTGCTTTTGTCTGGTGAATATGCTTAATAGTCCCTCCTTTTGGACTTTTGTAACCTTCCATGAGGACTGCCCCTGTTACATGTGCTCTTACTCTTTCTGTTATTCAGAATACTCTGTAAGCACTCTTTTTTTCGATTGCTTGCCTCTGCTCGTGTCTTTGGATTGCAGTGAGAATTGTTCATGTTTTGTTAACTTCGTGCGCCGGCTTCATTTGGCGTGCTTGATCTTTCCTTACGGCTGCCGTGCTCTCTTGTTGTTTACTGCTCAATGTGGCGCCCGCTTCACGGCTGCCGCGCTTCCTCTGCTCTCCGTGCGTGAGTGAACCTCCCTTTGTTGCCTACGTTGTCAAGTACTTGCCAGTCCACAGCCCCTCCCCACCTCCCTCCCCGGGCCTGACGCAGGAGACGACTTTCTTTCCGTTGCGCGGTCTCCGCTTTTGTCTATCTACTTGGATCGGACCCAAGTGGTCCCAGCGTTTCTGCACTGCGCTCCTTGCAGTGATACCTTAGTTACGTTAATAGAAGCGCACCGGCCATTAAAGCCCTACGTTAATAGAAGCGCACCGGCCAGCCCCAAAAACAAATTACAATAACAGTTAATGATACCTATAACTTTAGTACAAGTACAGCTTCATCAATTGACTTTCTTTTTAAGTAAAGATCTGCGCTCTTTCTCGGTGCCGCCTGTGGCCGCTCTCATGTACGCAGCTCATTATATTCCTCACTTTATGTACATGCTGCTTCGTACCCCACTAACATACACACATCATGCAATGTATACCCGCATACTCCATGGACACCTACCTTTGATTCTGTCAAAACGGGGTACTTGCCCGTCGCGATCCAGGTGCAGCAGGATGGGTGGGGGTCTGTACCAGAAGAGGAGGAAACCGCATCATGTACCCCGAAAAAAGGTGAGTTGTCACCCCTTTCTGTCCCATTCTGCTAATTCGAAGTGGGTGGGAGTCAAGTTGGGATTCCTTTAGGAACAGCCCACATCCAAATACCAACAGCGGGAATCCTGGCTGGAATTCCACTGCCTGCAGCCCGTCGGGCCGGGAAGGGAAGTCCAGGTAGAGTCGGCGGGACCGTGAAGGTATTCCCTCCTATTGAAATCCAATATTGTTATCGGGCAGGCGGATCACCAGGTAGGTGGAAGGGTAGACCGTCAAAAAAGCCCACCTCGCCATGGCCCCACCATCATCTAAATCAGGCCCTTAGTCATTTTTTTGGGAGGTGCATGGACCTTAGAGCAGGAATGTTTCAGGTTACACAGACCAGAGCTTCGGATTTGAAAGTCTCTGGTCTTTTTTAGGGGTGTCGTCCCCCACCCCCTCCTCTTTGGATTTTCTCAGTCTCTTCAATACGCCATGGTCAACATGGCAGACATTAAAACTCCACTGTGTGTGCTTTCCGTCAACCCCGGCACCAAACAGCCATTCCTACACTGCAACGCGCACCTGCGCAGCCACAAAAGCAGTACACTTATGCGGCGGCACGCACTCCTGAGAGCTTGAATATGGGACACGTCATGGAGGGAGGGCTGGGAGCGTTTCTCATCCACAACAAGACCTCCAGGGTCAGCTGTTGCATTCCCAACTACTCAAAATGCAACCGCTTTAACATGTTTCCTTACGTAGTTGTTAATCCCCTTGCCAGCTGCTCTTCTGCAAAACCCATATCTGCGGTTAGACTTTCACAACCTTCAGCCTGCAAGCATTAGTCCAAACATAAATTATATTCAGTGAAATATTAAAATATGACTTTGTCTGAATTTTGCAACTCCCCCTCCCCAAAAAAGAGTATTCAACTGGGGCCACTCGAGATTGCACTATTTACCAACAAAAACACATACTAAATGAAATGACATTCTTGTCTAAACTGTCAGACAAGCCACGGAAAAAACACTCCACATTTCTGTTTTTTTGGGGAACATTGAATAGGCGCATAGGATAGAAGTTTTTCATAGCAAGAAAAGAGCTACCATAAGCCCGCTATTTGTTGTAATGTTATGTAGTCTGTTTTGTGCGAGCATGCTTAAATTACAAGTTTTATGGGTTGTTGATCTTGAATGAAAAATCGGTGTTTTCCGAGCCAATGCTTGTTTCCTGCAGAAGTCAGGGTAGAGCATCCCCCACATGACTCGTGGATCTGGTGATAGCAGGGGTGGGGGATGAGGAAGGTCGTTTCCACACGCCTTAGCCCATCATAGCCATCCTGGGGTACCAGTGCCGGAGAAACGAGTCCCGCCTCCATTCCTTGCCCATCCAAATGCTCCAATTGTCCTCCCCTGCCACTCCTCCACACCTCAGGACCCCCTCTGTGACATCAGCAGAGGTCCTTGTCTCCAATCTCTGCTTTTGTGGCTCCTGTCAGCATGGGCACTGCTGGACTCATTTTAAGAATGCTGACATTTTGGTCCGTGTCATGACTATGGCCCCACATACGTTTCTTTAAATGGAGTATTTTATTTCCCCCTTGTTTAAGATGGGATTAAACTAATTTCTTAGGGAGTAAATGGGAAATTCTCTTTTTCGTGGTGAATACTTTTAAGCAAGTAAAAATAATCTTTGTTTTAATTTTAAAGCGGCTTCATTTTTTTGCTCTAATGCCTACTTCTTTGTAGCTATAAATTGCTCAAAATGAAACCATGTATTGTATACCTTAGATGACTCTTGTCTATCGGGCAACAAAAAAAGTAACATACTTTCTTGTGGCACATTGGTACTGATGCTGACAGCCTGTACATATTTTCTTCTCATAGAGTATTTGTTGAGTTACATAGAGTCAAATAGGGCATATTCCTCTTACTTGGTAGCCTGCTGTCCAGCATTAAATATGGATGCTTGTATCCCGTCCAGGGAAGGGAGGACCTGGCTTGGCAGTTTGGGCTGGGCTGTTCCCATGAGGAGCAGGGTCAAGACTGATTTGCATATGGCTGGGTCCATACTGGGGTGGCGTAGTGAGCAAAAGAACGATGGATTTGGGCCCAGATCTCTTGACTGGGGGGTGAATGTTTAATTGATTCAGCATTCCGTCCATCATTTGTTGCCGCATCACTTTTCTCCCTGGGTGGGATGGGTATGCCCAGACATGGGTCCCTTACTCACTGTGCCACTGGATTCAAGCTAGCCTGGCTGATGAGGGGTAATACCCTGAAACCGGTCCAGAATGCTTGTTTCTGGTCTAGGGAGGACAAGAAGAGGAAGGCAAGCCATCAAATAAGGAGCAAGCAAATGAGAGTGACACTAAAGCCATCCAATGGTTAGCAGTGTGTGGGCTGTAAGGGCAATAGGTTTTTCGCAGCCAGACAGCTTGCACTGTCTGGTAGGCATACTTAATTTGAGCCGGTGGTTTCTGGTGCTCCGCACCGGCACTTTACTGTCAACACCGGCTCTTATAACAGCCTGCCACATGGTAGCGCTGTTTGTATAATTTTGTGAGGAACACAGCAACAGTTGTTTAATAATTAAATATACATTAAGATCACTAATCCCTGCCACTCAAAGCAATAAGAAAAGTGTGGGTGGCATGCATTAGTCATTTTTAATGTATATTTAAAGTCTGAATTTTCACACTTTTATGAGTGCGGTGGTTAGTTGTGATGGTACTATCATTGGCAGCACTGGCAGGGACAATTGGTGGTGGAAGCTGCAGTGGCCTCCTGACAAGCACCCTGACACTTATTGTTTTACAAATTAAGTACTGTTCTCAACCTCAAAAGGCTGTTATGTCTGTTTAGGAATAATTTCTTGCTCATGTCTGATTGTGAATGACTATGTTGAAAGAGAGAATACTTCTTATTTTGCTGTACGAGTCTAGACCGATGTCCTCTCTGCTTATTTTTCTTCCAGACTCTGAGTTCCTTCTTACTGCCTGGTCACACTAGAATAAGAAGCCAGATTAATGAAGTACTGGATCTAGATTTGATAAAACAACAAGCAGAGAAAAATGTGCTGGATATATCTAAACTTGTGAAATTTATCATTGAAATGATGGGAAAGCTCTGTGCACCGGCTAGAGATGAGGACATTAAGAAACTAAAGGACATAAAGGAAATAGTTCCTCTATTCAGGTATTGTATTAAAAGACAAAGGTACTTTATTTATTATTATCTTTCACAAATTGTGTTTCTTTTAGTGTGAGAAACATTTTCCCTAAGATAGTCTGGGTTTGAATTACTACAAGCATCTTTTTATTCCCACCTAAAAATAATTAAATCACCCATTATGGAGACAGAATATTTACACTTTAAATGGATTAGAAAATGTATTTGACATATTTGCTTAATTACAAAACAAACACATTGTAGGAAGCTGGCTCTTTATATGATATATCAAAAAGAGATATATAGTGTAAAAAGTCCAGGGGTTCCCTTATGAGTGGACAGGGGGGCCTTGCTATGGCAACCCCAAGGTGCTTTATTAGGAGCCATTGTGGTCGAGCAGCCTTAGGCTTAACACAGCGAAGTGTAAGACATCTGAAAATAGACACAATGGTCAATAAATGTGACACACAACTCAAAAAGGAGATCCACACCAATTTATAAAAATAGCAAGTATCTTTATATATCTTTAGGCATCAGAAGAAAATCGTTCAGGTAAGTAGGGTAGAGGATGTATCCTAACGGCTAGAGCGGTCGATCTCTATTCTGGGGAAGCGGGTTTGAGTCTCGGCAATTACGCTCAACATCCTGTGATTCTGGGCAAATCACTTAATCTCTCCTGGCCTACAAAAAAAATCAAAATAATGTGTCCTGGTGTAACGCATTGGTGCTCATGTAAAGCGACCTGATACCTTCGGGTCAAGTTCGCGCTATATAAAACTACAAAAAAAAGAATGGGAAAAAAAAGTACTTTTTTAAATAGGAATATTTTTCAGTTCAAAACGTCAACAGTGCAATGTTAACCTATGGGAAGAAAATCATATCTGGTTTATCGGTTCTTGTCAGTGACTTATGGGACCCTTCTCCAGGAGTAAGGTTAGTGGTGAGCAAGGCAGCACCAGCAGAACACAACCAGTGGCACTTGGTGCAGAGTTGCAAAACAGCGTTGGATGCCCAGTGTAATCCAATTGAGAACGGTCGCGGTAGAAAGAGACTGCATGAGGGGACTGTGTGACCATTCTGGTGAAAGCAACAAGTGGCTTCGGTTCTTGCGATGTTGGGGGACGTGGGAACACCTTTGGTGGTCTTCTCCTCGGGACGGGGCATCCGGTTACAGAGGGTCTTTGGAGTGTTGGGTTTCTCTATCCGGCAACACCGAGGATTGAGGGGGCCTGCCAACAGAGGCTGCAGGCGATGACAGGGAGTTCACGAGGAGTCTATCCACAGTAGACTCAGTACCTCGAGGGATTGGGGAGCACGCTGACACCGTTGGCCCACTTCGACATGGGCTGGGGGGTCTCGGGTGCAGTGGTGAAGGGCGGTACAGGTTTTGGCAGGACAGAGTCCTCTCGCTCTCTTTTTGCTGTCTACAGGATGCAGGGGACAGTTCCGCTGTCCCTCTGGAGGTCTTGATTCCGGGGCGAAGACTGGCAGGTCTCCCAGGTTTTGGGGACTCAGCAGCTGCAGGACAAGTCTACTTTTGGTGCAGTAGGCGAAGTCAGCAGGCAGGCTGGCAAGGCTGACACCAAGTCAGTTGCTGGATCTTCTGTTCTTGCTATGCGACTCTTCTCGTCTGTCTTCTTTCTTCAGGTCATCAGGGTCTGCTCTTCTGGTGTCAGGGGCTCCCCCAAATACTGATTTTAGGGGTGTGTTAGGGGCGTGTAGTATAGTAGCCAATGGGCTCCAGGCCCTTGGGGTCACTACGCCCCCATATGACCGCTTCCTGTTGGAAGTGGGCATAACCCTGTCCTAGAATTCCTAAGTATGCCATCGCAAAGATGGCTACTTCTGCCATCGCAAAGATGGCTACTTCTGAAAAGTCGTGTCCACAGCAGTTTACCCTGCTTAGGGGTGGTACTAGCCTGTGGGTGGTACGTCTGCCTAACTAGCTAATTTTACCACCTGTGTAGGTGGCAAAGGGACTCTGGACAAGCGGGTCGGCTTTCTCTCCTGTGAGGGGGAGCCAGTTTTGCATTTCAAAGGGGACTGCTCTTTAAAGCTTGCAGGTTTAGGAAGGCTAATCAGCAGGTCTTCCTGTGGGAGGGGGTGTTACACCCTCTTCCTGGACCGGCTTTTGTTCTGGGCCTCCTGAGAGCAGCGGATCTCACCCTAGGAGGTTTGAACAGTGTCTCTGTGGCAGGCTGGCAGAAACCAGTCAGGGAACACACCAGAGGCTGGTAGGTTTTCAGGGTGCACTTCTAAGGTGCCCTCTGGGTGCATGTATTGGTAAATCCGTCACTTGAATCGGTGTGTGTTTATCAATTTGAGACGTTTGATACCAGAAATCTGATTTTCATTGAAGCCATCATGTAGTGGGGGAATTCGTTTTCACCAGTGTCCAGCACGTGTTCTAAAATGGCTTCCCTGGTCACTTGTACTGGCAGTAATGGGACTGACCAGCACAGGGACATATCTGCTCATGCAGGTATGCCCTCACATGTAATATTCAGCACCCTGCTTTTGGGCTATCAGGCCTGCTGTAGGGGTGACTTACAAATATCACATGCAGTGTTAGGGGACATGGCAAACAGGGATGTGTGACATGTTGTGTTTTCACTTTTGTCTGCACCAAGACACGCAGCCTTCAATGGCAGACTTGCATATGCTTGGTGAGGGGTCAGTTAGGGTGGCACAATTTGTGTTGCTGCCTTTAGGGACCCTCTTTAGTACCTCAGGCCCTAGGTGCCAGTGGTATCATTTACTAGGGACTTACAGAGGATGCTAAAGGTTTTGCTAATTGGAGGAACAATTGAACATTTTTAGGGAAAGAACACTGGCACTGGGGACCTGGTTAGCACGAACCCAGTACACTTCAGTCACAGTTGCATCAAATACCAGGCAAAACTGTGGGGGGAGGGGGGGTTGCAACAAGAATCCAGCTCCCTACACAAATACTCTCTCTCTCCTTAAAATTTAGTTATAGTTCAGCACATACAAACCCATAAAACCCCTAAAGTCCGTTGGTTATAATATCCAACACATGCCTGTTAAAGGATTGCCTAGCAGGGTATCAGATGACTTTCTTTTAAAAAAGTAGTGGCAAATTGGACAGACACATTGTAGTAGTAATTTCTAGTTGCAATGACTCTCTGCCTTTTGCGACCAGTGATGTTAGTAAGACAGTATGAGTGTAACGAGACAAGACCCGCATAGGCCTCTAGCATGAGAGGGGTAGTCCAAACAAAATGTGTGTTTA
Source organism: Calotriton arnoldi (assembly GCA_963921515.1). Classification (NCBI taxonomy): domain Eukaryota; kingdom Metazoa; phylum Chordata; class Amphibia; order Caudata; family Salamandridae; genus Calotriton; species Calotriton arnoldi. The sequence goes on along the minus strand of CAWUFW010000097.1, from coordinate 2,970,002 downwards.
TGTATGCTTTTACGTTTTTAGGGTGTCTTATGAACATAGTATACTACTTTTGAGAAATTAGATTTTGTTCCAGTGCTCAGCATGTCTTGTAAAACTTCTTTCTCAATCGTTCAGCTCAGATTTTAAAATTAAACATTTACGCATTCTATACTTGTTTTTATATTCCAGAGAAATTTTCTCAGTATTGGATCTCATGAAGATTGACATGGCCAATTTTGCTGTCAGTAGCATCCGCCCTCACCTTATGCAGCAGTCTGTTGAATACGAAAGGCAGAAGTTTCAGGACTTTTTCGATAAGCAACCAAGTAAGATTGAAAGTAGAAACAAATTGCTTGAGCACCTTCATTAATGCGTTAAATGGTTATAGAAAGTCTGGGATGATCTCTCCTGTATTGGGCGTCTGAGTTAAAATACATTACAATGTTTTTCTTTATATGCAAGGAGGTAGTGTTTCAGTGTTGGTTTATAGTGATGTTGAATAGTGCCCAACGCATCTTCATTTCATCTCGGTCCATGGCTGTTAGGTCCTAGGTAGCAGCTCAAAAGGATCTGGCACCAATGATGGAAGGCATGGCTAATGGAGCAGTCCACAGACATCTGTTTTCTTGCAGTTGAAGGTACAGAGTATGAGTGAGATGCTTTCTTCAAACGTCTCTAATATCTCGACTTTAAGGACTCCAGCTGTTCTGGCAATGCAGAGGCTGGGAGATCTGGCAATACAGAGAGTTGTGTAGATGGAAATTGAAGTCAATCATCCCTATCTGGAGAATGTGGTTCCTTCAGTCTGCTTGTCTAGATGTGGGTGAGGGTAAGAGTAGTGAAGGATGGATGCATCTTCTCTTTTGGACCGGTTTCCTTAAATCAGAAAGAATATGGTCAGTATTGTGAGGCGACAGTCAGCCACAGTGACTCTTGTCCTTGGTTAGGCCCATCCCTTGGTGTCAGATTCCTCTGCTATTTCGAAAGGACCTCCCTTTCATGGTCCCTCCTTGTCTTGGGAGTGATTGCATCCTAGGATTTATATTTGAGAGTGCTACACCGTGTTATGCAGAGAACTGTGTCCGATATGCTGCTTCACTTGAGGTTTCGACGCAGGCATGTTAATCTTTTCCTGCAGAATTAAAACAAAATAATATGATTCTTAAAAAATATGTGAAGTTTAAACATTTTCCACAGTCTCTAGATCTGGTGGCACTAAGAAGGGGAACAGAGGCTTTGGTGCACAGGTAGCACACGTCTTATACAGGATTCCATCGTGGATGGTGGTGCCGGCAGTATTGCGACAAAACATTTTGAAAGGGATAGATATTGTGTTTGTGAAAAAATAATCACTAAGGCTGGACTGTCCAGTAATTCCTGACAATGATTTATATTTTCAGATCTAGCCTGCTTCATGTTATGAAAAAAATCATAAATAAAAAATACAAACATAAATGGACTTTGTAGATTGGTATTTTCATTTGTCATTCACATTTTGCTTCCACCCATCTTACAGCGTGGGGCAATGAGTCCGCCTACTTGAGCCACTGGCTCTGTCGCTCAAGGAGTGACATCATTTCGCCTGATCATAGCTTCTCATCCACCTGAAAAGAAGTTCACTTCATTGGCAGGGCTTGTGGGCCAATGCTTTACTAATGCTATTTTTCTTTATATTTTCTTTTTTCTTTTTTTAGTCATCATTGTGTATTTCAATCATTCAATCAGTAGATTTGATTTGTCTTGTCACCCGTGAGGGTATCCAGGCGCTGGGAGGATCCGGTTGATAAGCCAATAGCAGGTCTTCAGGGACTATTTTAAACTAGTTAACAATAATGCAAAGCCAGCAGTATAATTTCTGTAGGACAATAAGTATTGTATTTTCCAGTGATGTGCAATGAAAGTAAAAGCGGTTTCTATTCCTGCTCTAAGTACAACTATCTTCTAGGAAGCACTCGTACTGTTCTAGTAGAGTTATATGCAAAGTTTCATTTTTTCTATGCAATTTTTTTTATTGCAAGCATATGGCCGTCATGGTTAGGTGGTGGCATGTTCTCTTTCTGTTTTTTCTTATTTATATTTTGGTGGCATATGCTTGCAGTAAAACGTTTTAAAAAAAAGCTATTGCACCAGCTTGACAAGACCAGACCTATTGACTTCGCCAATGCTTTTATTCTTTTGTGACACTATTGATGTTGCCCAAAACAAATGTGAAAAAGTGGAAAAGCGGAGTAGTGCTACAGAGGAGCGTTGCCTTCCACATGCTTTTGACATTTGTTTTGTAGATTCTCTGGAGTTTGTGACCAAATGGTTGCAGGAAGCAGCGGATGACCTCGCCAGGAGGAGCAGAATGGAGTCTCAGTGCTCCCTTGGGGAAGTGGGAGCAGTAGCTGTCCACAGCATTCCCGCCTTCAGTGCTGTGACCGTTCAAAATCACGCGTATCTCAAACTCTTGAAATGGGATCCCCGCACTCCTTTCCCGGAGGTATGTATTCTTTTCAATGATTCTTCAATATCTAGGCACAGTTTCCTGGTATGAGCTGTAATATGCATGATGACATTGTTTTAAGCGTGCTTCGACTTCAATGTTACACCTGCTGAGGATAGTCAACATCACTGCTATCAGTTTTATTATAAATTATATTTATTTTAAATTCATTCAGTTAGAACAAAATGAGTGTGTTTAACGTTCCCGAAAAGGATTGTTTCACGTTTGTGTTACCTTCTCATCGGTTGTTTTCTTATAAAGATTTCTAACTCGGTAAGACTCAATATCAGTGTGAAAGCTACAAGTTCATCATTTTTAGCATAAGCAATTAAATATTTGCTCAAAATGTCGCATGAAGCCGTATGGCGCTGTAGCTTTACAGAAAACTAGTAAATACATAAATAATTTATTTTTTAAATTGTTATTATTAAAACGTATTAAGTTTTACAGAACGTTTCAAAATGTTATGAAATTTGCTTATTAAGGTGCTCTAATGTGCTTAAATATCACCCACTCCTCACTTTAGAGCGCAAATAAGGGCACAGCAAATCATTGCTTAGTAGCAAGGAAGAGAAGGGAGGGGAACAGACACTGGGGTTACAGTCCAGCCAGTAGCTGTGCTCCCCCACGAATAGTGGCATAGATCAGTCAACAGTTTTGTTTGAAGGTTCAGAACCCTTCCTCTTGAAACCTACCTTCTCAATGTTATTAGTGGGGCCAGGCCCCTTCCCACACATACTTTCTCCTCGCTAGGGCCTGTTTCTGCCAGTCAAGTAGGATCTGTAGACAGTGATCTTGGCAAAGAAGATTGTCTTTGTGATAAAGGCTTTCTTTTTGAAGTGTTTTTTTTAATCATCCTTTGACATACTACTCTGAAGTTCAACCATTCACATTTCTTTCACCGAGGGTTTTTTTGTTGGGGAATTGTAGGGAAATCCATCTTCACAACAAGTATTGACCTTAATGTAACTTTTAGTTCTCTAGCTGTGCTGCGCCTAATATGTTTCAGGAGTAACTGGGAGCATTATCCGGGTGTGAGGAATGGGGAGAAGGAAGGAAGTGTGGGTGCAGCAAAAGGGAAGGGAATGGAGAAGATAGTGTCTGTCCCTGCACTCTGATCCTTTGATGTGCATGTACTACTTTTGTAACGATAATTTTGCACTTCAAACCAGTGTTCATTTTAGACAAACCTTTCCCTTCAGCCAATGAGGACTATGCCTGCTGTGTATTCTCCAATCCCTTCATGGATGTATTTGTACTTTATGAATTATGCCCAGAGGCAAGTGATGTTTACAACTTCATTTTACAAATTCTTGTATTGGAAGAAGTTTGCCAGGTTCTCTCTTTGGAAGCTAAACCCATTTTGGCTTCTGTTTCAAGAACTCAAATAAAATGGGAGTTATAGAGTCTCCTGAAGACTGTAAGATTAAAACAACACGTTAATTCTATTTGAAAAGCTTTTTTATTGGTGCAAAATGGGCAGGAAAGGTAAAGTGAAAGCTTTTATAAGACACTAAAACCCCTGAAGCCAGTAAAAATCAGCAACTCACAACATACAGGGAAGGTTTTTTTAAAAACATTTTCGTCACATTCGCTTTCCCACATTTGAAGATCAATTCACCATATGACCACATTCATCTAAAAGAGATTCCAGTCTCACTATCTTGGGAATCTCCAACCAACCCTTATCTGAGAGGCTGACGGGGTAAATATGCTTTTATTCTGCCTCTCCAGTATGATAGCCTATCTTGATGGACTAGTTTCTGCTTATTTATTTAATCAAAAAAGTGTATTCACAGAAGACTTGAAACCACAAACTTTGTATAAAAACCGTGAATGTAAATGCATAAATATTAGTCAATAATCATCAAAAATATTCAGAACACATTATAATACAAGAAATGATCAAAAGAATTTCATCAAGCGATAGCAAGCACTCACTGTAGGTGGATTTAACAAAATATAAAGTGCTTCATCGTGCGTTGCTAGAAAGTATTTAGACATTACCAGGCAAATGAATTTTCTCTGAAATGTTAAAGACCCGGACAAAAAAATAAAACATGATTAATACCGTGTTTCTTGGTACCACAATATTGACATCCTGGATTAAAATACATCCCCTCCATTTTGATCCATGTATTTTCACCAATTGATGTTTAACCAAGCCTGACTTTCATAAATATTCTTCGTATAGAGGGACATATATTAGCCATTAGGTAAAATTGCATCTCGCCACATCTTACAAACATACACCTCAAATGCATTCTGTTTATCTGTAAACAATGATGCAAATCATCCTTAAAACCTTTTTTTATCTGAGCATCCTTTTGAAACAAAACTTTAAAACCACTACTATTCTTACATGATATCACCTCGTCACATTTCAAATCCATCTGTTTCAAGATATAAGAATAAACATTGCCAAATGAAAGAAATAATGAATAACCTGGGAATAGACTTGACATTTTACTCGCTATTTGATTCTTTGCATCTATAGTATTTTTAATAGGGACCAGTGTGTTTTTTGTTATATCAGTTTTTGGGGGTCACGCCAAGTAGCTTTTCCTATCCCCAAAGGAAACTGCAACATTTGAGGAGAAAAGAGAAACTCATATTCCCACTACCTTCTCCGAGTTGCATTTACAGCAGAGCTTAGAGTTAGACGGACATGCTAAAGAATCGCTTTTTCTTATAGAGGAAAATAAAGGGGCACCACTCTGGACCCCAGAGTTCAGTAGGCACAAACATTGCAATTTTATAATATTTAGTATTTATTACAGGCTAATCCTCTGGAACTCATTAATGAACATCTCAGCAATAACGAGTATTATCAGGGTGAATAAAATATATACACCAAATATTACCTATCTGGAATCAATTAAACTAAAACTCACTACTCTCTTTCTGACTTGGCATTATTGTTATCGATTTATTGGAGAGCCACATCATACTACGCATACATGCTAAACATCCCAAGAGACAGCTCGCCTCCCAGCTACCAGATTCTGTTTCTGCCCCTCTTTAAGCAAGGACAGTTTGTATACCTTCTCCTTGGAGTTTATTTGCTTGGAACCCGATGTTTGCACAGGCTAAAAATAATGCTTTCTTGGGAGCATCTTCAAGAGCGCAGAAATATTAGTTCTTGTTACTTTTGCACCCCTTTAAAACAGAAATTTAAGTCTGTTACAAGATCATTCTGCAGCGAGCACTTTTCCTCATAGCCACGGACACTGCTACTCACTTAAATGTAAAATTTCCCTTTAGCTGAAGCAACATACAACAAAAGCTGTGGCAATTTTACACACACAACACATTTCATCAGAATGCACCAACAAAAGCAAAAAAAAAACCTTTAATTTATTATAGACCTAATGCACTCACATTAGGTTAACTCACTTGGGGCCATATGTATGAAGCCAAATTGCGATCGCAAACGCTGAAATTCGCGGAATTTCAGCGTTTGCGATCGCAATTTAGGCAGTGTGCAATGTAGCACACAAAAACCCACTCGCAAAATAAGGAATCGCAAAATTTGCGGTACTCGTTGTTTCCAGAAAAAGACATAGTCTCACTCCTGGCCTGCAAAACACCCTCATAATAATTCCAGAAATTGGGAAAGCCAAGGAATAACGGTGCATCAATTGGCCTTATCTTATTATTAAATGTGAAAACCAATGTGGTGGCCTAGATATTGACTAATTCCCTAGTAAGAGCCAGTACAAAACTGTTAAACACCGACCAATGCCGATTATCCCCTGCTGGTCATAAAACAATCTTGGGGACCATAGACTTCCTCGGAATTCTATGCCAGGACTAGAGCCTAACTACAATTGCCACAGTCTGTGATGCATCTTGCTAAGTAGTGAATGTCTCCTCTCAGATGAGATTACACCGTTTTTAAGTTTTATAATTTTGGTCAACTGTCAAATAACCTCTAATAATTTAACTTGTCATGACTGCCAAGTGTGATTTATCCTCTTCTCGGGGCTTCATCAATCTCAAGGGTTTTGGCTGCCTTGCCCTCTAAAGAGGGTCTGTGACATTCATCCCTGAGTGTTCCTTTTCCTTGCTTAGTCAGTAGTTTGAGGTTTATGTAACCACACGAACACCTGTTGCACCACTTTATCTCAGAGGGTCCAGTTTCAAGATCTAGGATGAAATAGCTCATTGGAGTTGAACATGCTTTCTTCGTCATCATACTTAGTAGGGTGTGGCAATCATGTGGGCTTTCAATTTCCTGATCCAGATCAGGATCAATTTGAACAGTCCTATGGTTCTGATGTACACACCATTTATTTTGAAAGTTTTATATAGCACGAACATGACCACCGAGGGTATCAGAGCGCTTTACAGATTATGCAGCACGAAGGGTACAAGCAAACACAACAGAATCAACAAAGCGGCAAATTCAAAGTCTAACATTGTCCAACATTCTCATGAGGGTAAAAGCAAACACAACAGAATCAACAAAGCGACAAATTCACAGTCAAAATTGTTCGACAAACTTGTGAACCAGGCGGCTGGGCCAAAGTCAACGGCTATGGACCCAGAATCAGATGGAGGGGTGAGGCTAAGGCAGAAATTTCTTCATCAGGAGCCCTTTGACTTCTTTTTTGATGAAGACTGTGGAAGGGTTCACCCTGACTTCGGGGGGAAGGGAGTTCCAGATCCTCGGAGCCATCCCTGAGAAGGCTCGGTTATATCAAATAACACGAATTTACCTAGGCACTCTTCAAGTTTATAAAACACTACAGTTGAATAGTGTAACCAGTCTGTATAGAAATCTATATAGCAATTCACAGGCAAATAATCCAACAAGTCAATTTGAGCAATATAAATTTTTTTTTTAATCTGCTGATATTATTTCATTGCTAATTGTGGTGATCTCATATTTTGCAACACAATAAAAATAATCAACAGTTACATATTTGTCCCTCAATATCCGACATACATGGTACGGGTGATCCCTGTGTCCATGGGAGCGTTACCTACTATTTGGATTGTCGTTTTGGGATTTTTGAAGCCTTGAAGAAGTTACTAACGTAACGAAACACGTGTCGGCTGTTTCCATCCAAGACAACGTAGTAAAGGCTATATGAACAGGACCTCTGGGAAATCATAAATAGAAAATAACACCTGTAACTGTTGATTATTTTTATTGTGTCGCAAAATATGAGATCACCACAATTAGCAATGAAATAATATCAGTAGATTAAAAAACATTTTTTTATTGCTCAAATTGACTTGTTGGATTATCTGCCTGTGAATTGCTATATAGATTTCTATACAGACTGGTTACACTATTCAACTGTAGTGTTTTATAAACTTGAAGAGTGCCTAGGTAAATTCGTGTTATTTGAACTAGCATAGGAGTCCGTTGGTACTCCTATGGGGTCACATCCGTGGTAGCGGGATGTTTTATATTACCTGGAGTGGCACCAACACTGATAGATGAATAAGAAATAATCTCAGAAAAATATTGTTTTACAACTGAGGTGCTACCCTGTACTCCACCGCTACCTTTTTTCTGTGCTTTACTAAGGCTCGGTTATAGGTCTTTTTTTTCTTGAATTTTTGTGGTTTGAGCAAAAGGGTGCTGGCACTTCTTGATGCTCTAGAACCACAGGAGAGCTCCAGTTTCTGAGCGAGGTACAGCGGGGTCTTGAAGTGGATGGCTTTGAGAGCCATGCATGCAATTTTTAACTATATCCGAGCTTCATATGGAAGCCAATTCAGGTCCCGCAAGTCCGGGGAGATGTGGTGGTATTTTTTAGTGCTAGTTAAAAGTCTAGCAGCGGAATTGAGGGTAGCCCTAAGAGGAGCCGTCTTCACTCTAGGCAGGCCGCACAGTGTTGCACTACCATAGTCCAGCTTTGAGATCACTAATGCTTGTACTGCAACCTTTAGGTCATGTGCAGGGAGAAAGGCTTTGAGTTTCCTAAGTATGCTGAGTTGGAAGTTCGCTCCTTTGGTGAGGGAACTGATGTGCTTCTGCATGTTCAGGCTTTTGTCGAGTATGATACCCAGCGAGGATGCAGAGTCCACGAGGTGCGGTCTACAGTTAAGAGCAGTCAGCTGATTCAACCATTGTTCCATGACGAGAGATTGGTTGTGGGGTGAGATTAGTAGGAATTCCGTTTTAAGAGCATTTAGCTTCAGGTGATTACGTGTCAGCCAGCTTTGTTTTTCCAGCAGGACTGAGTTGAGGGACTGAATGTCTTTGGGGGAGGCGATCTTCAGGTATAGTTAGGTATCGTCTGCATACATGTGATAGTGAATGCTGGATGATTTTAGAATTTCTGTCAGAGGCTTCATGAACAGGTTAAAGAGCGTGGGGGACAGTGCTGAACCTTGGGGAACCCCCAGGGTGACCGGTGCAGGATGGGACAGGGATTGGTTCACCTTGAAGCTTTGGGAACTGTTCTGAAGGAACGAAGAGAACCAGTTTAGTACAGGCCCAGACAGCCCCATCCTGTGTTCCAGGAGGTCAGTTAGGTTGTCATGTTTGACAGTATCGAATGCTGACGAAAGGTCAAGAAGGATCAATAGGCACGACTCATTGTGATCCAACATTCTAAGCGCATCATCCACGATGTGCATTAGCGACAACTCTGTACTATGCCCCGGGCGGAAACCAGATTGCAGAAATGATGCATTGACGATCGTCGTCCAGAGTGATAGTAAGGAGGATCTCACTTCCGGGAAAAAGTTTGATGGCAGAAGGTCGTTGTAGTGATTGGAAGGTTTCAAAGTCAACAGCATTTTGCGTATAGTGCATTCATCCAAGGTTTGGAACAGACTCCAAGATGCATTGTTTTTGGGGAGGTAGGGGTGTGAAGGGTCAGTGATATCCAACTCTGAGGGGCGGAGGGTGTTCGGTGGACTGCTCGAGAGGAGATCACGGGCCGAGCGTAATTCAGTCTCGATCTTAATAGCCTTATCAGTGAAGAAAACAGCGAATTCTTCACAGTTCGGCAGTGTCCCTTGACCCCGTGCCGAGAGGTTAGGATGATTGTTATCTTGGGACTTGATGAGATCGAACAGTTTTTTTGGACGGTTTTTTGCTTGATCTAGTTGAGTTTTGAAAAAGGTGGCCTTCGAGCATCTGATGCGTTTATTGTATATACTTCGCAGGGATCTCAAGTGACAAAGATGATCAAGGGAGGGATACGATCGCCACTTCCTTTCTGCAAGTCTTAAATTTCTTCTTTCGGAATTAAGACTATCATTGAACCACGGTTTGGCGAGTTTAGATGACATTCTTTTAAGCTGAAGTGGTGCCACTGAGTCAAGTACATTAAGCATTGAGTGGTTATAGTGGGCCGTAAGGTCATGGACATCCGACATGTTCATGGGGGGGGGGAGGGGCAGGAAGTTATCGCAGAGCGCCGTCAGGTCTTGCAAGTTGATGTTCCTTAGACATCTTTTCAACTGTTTTGGGTTCTTAGGTTGGGCTCTGCTTGCTCTTACCGATTCAAGGATGAGGAAGGTGATGCAGTAGTGGTTTGTCCAATCACATGGGAGGATCGACTCCAGGAGGATAGAGTTGGGCTTACCAATGACCAGATCTAGCGTAGCACCTTTGATATGCGTAGGGCTGTCACATATTTGGATAAGGTTAAGGTCAAGTAGGAAGGATTTAAGGCTATTGACCACCACATCGTTTACATCATTCCAGTGGAGGTTGAAATCTCCCAGGAAGATCTGAGTGCCCTGGAAATCAGCGTTGGCCGAAATAATGTCCATGATCTGTTCATTGAAGGGAAGGTTGTCGCGAGGGGGGTGGTAGAACGTGTGCAGTTTGCGTGAATGATTGTTGCCCCCATTCACTTCAATGCAAAGGTATTCACAAGACGGCAGGAGGTGGGCATGAATGACTTTCACTGTTAGATTACTACGATGTAAGCATGCGATGCCTCCCCCTTGACCACTAGTTCTGTCCAACCTAATGATATCACAGTTGAGAGGCATTAAAAAGTCCAGGATGGGAGCGGCTGAGTCATTTAACCAGGTTTCCGTCAACATTACAAGGTCAAGATCCTGGACAAGGATGAGGTCGGCAATTTCCGCAGCGTGTTTAACAGCCGATCTGCAGTTTAGGAGCGCGCATTTGAGTCTAACGTTGGTGTCCGTTGGTGGGGGTAGAATGGTGGTGACTTTCGTGAGGTTGTTCTCATTTAAAGTTCTGGTGTTTCGCCTAGGTTCCCTGAAGGGATCAGTGGGGATTGATTCAATTAGATGCAAGTTTGATGGGGTGGAGGGAAGTGCCAGATTGTAGGAAAGAAGGAGAGAATGAATATCACTATCCGACAGGGAGGCTCTACATCTGGAGGGGCGAGAAGGGTCATTAAGGTGCGGCGTGGAGGCCCAACTATGGGGTGTGTGGGTGGTGTGGGATGGTGTTCGCCTAGCATGGGGGGGGAAGGGCACCAGGTCCAACCACAGTCTGGGCGCGAGCGTAGATGGTGATTGGTCATAATGGAGCGGCTTAGTTTGGAATTAGCTGTCAGATCCTCAGTGATGTGATGAATGCATTTTATCTAGCCTTACCTCCGAGATGTCAGATCACATCTCCTTTATGTACTCCTCTGGGATGATCCTGAGGTTCCCTACTGTGGTGTGAGAAACTAGTTCACCATGAAGGTCGGCTCCAACTGCCTCCAAGCCTGAGGGTAAGGTGTGCAGTGTATACTCTTCACCATAGAGACCTCGCTCAACTGGTTGAAGGTGCTGGGCATCAATGTAGGATTCTGCTTGATTTGGGCCTACCCGTGCCAGGGGGCCTTAACTTTCATCTGAGATGACCCCCTGCACTCCAAATCTCATCTTTCCTCTGAGGGAGGGGTAGCCCTTGGCAAAGTGGGATAGCATCTGCAATGTCTGCCCAATAGTTTGAGGGCAACAGTAATGGTCCTTGCATGATGGAGTTTAAAGACCCCTGGAAGCCACACTTGACAGATATCAAAGTCCACGTTTCCCACTCTACCAGTGAGACTCTGGGCACAAAATGTGGATGCTTTAAGGTAGATAAAACATGGCTGTCACTTAGCTGATATGGACTAGACCTGGCTTACAAATATTATGACTCCATATAATGAGAGTTGATCATAACTACACACCCTAGTCATTTGTGGTGTACTAAGTCCTCTCAGTCTGCCTAAGTGCCGGTATAGTGAACGTAGTGGGGCTCCAGAAAAAAGTGACGGATGGAAATAAACTCAGGCTGTACTTACTCATTGTGTTGCTGCTCATCTTCTGAAGGATTGTGAAGCAATGGGAGGCCTAAAGGCAAAGTCAAGGGGTAACTCCGCCATACAACACATTTCTATGGAGAAAATGGATGTCTGAGACAAACGCTCAACATTCAAAGTGGGCTGCGCTGTGCTAGTGTCCGGTCTTGCACTCTGAGAGCGCTGGCTGAGCATATACGCGGTCTCAAGTCTAGTGCACACAGACACCTGTACTTCCCCTTGGTGTCCCAGTCTGGAAGATAAGTGCACTTGGTGCTCAACAACTGCAGGAACGATGGCCTCGACAATCTGTACTGTTGCCGCTACTTTGCCCTGCTGGTACCAAAACATACAAGTATACAAGCAAATAAAATCTCGACACCAGATGCCAAAGTGCATGACAGTGCCCATAGCAAACCCTTTTCTATACACAGTCACATTAATCTCATTGCAGCGTGAAGTTAAAGAAATCCTGATGCAATCTTTAAGTTACACGTCTAACAGACCAACAATAGGAAAACACCTCATTACAGACAATAATCAATGCAGCATGTGTAATGAACCAAGACTACGAGCCAGACATCCAGTATTGAGTACATTAATTTCACACTTGGTCATCCTGAAAAGAGCAAGGTAAACTTCACTCCGTACATTCACCCCTCTGCGTCAGAGCTATCATCGGTGCTCGAGTCACTGTTGGCATTGAATCTTTCAAGTAGTTGAGACCATAACAATATCTCTTCTGCCGACCCTTTCGTCAGTGCATGCATTTCTCATATGGTTTTCTTCTGACGCCCCCATTCCATGAGGCCCCTCGACCACAGGGGCACCAGTGGCACTCTAGAACCCAACAACTCGATAGCCATGCTGCGCTTAGCCAATAGGTTGGCCAGTTGTGCAAGTTTACAGGGGATTTACGTCCTTTGGGTTGACCCGATACACCACTTTAAAGTGGTCCACAAGGGCCGACCAAATTTCCCAACGTCTGGTCTGCTACTCTCGTCGCATGTTCCGTAGGTGTAAAACAGGAGGTGTCTCTGCTTAACGCCTAAGAATCCAAGCCAAGAGCTCGCCATATTTGTCGCCTTCCCTATGTAATAGCTGACGATAGGAGTTAAGGGCAGTCTTGTCCAGTGTGTCCCAATGTATATGTATTTCTCTATGTACCCCTGGTATCGATGTGCGCACATCCGCTGAGGATACTTCCTGTTTATGTAGGTCGGCCAACCGCCCCTCCTGCTATTTTAGATTGGCATTTAGCCGCCTCCGCACCCCACAGACCGTATGACCTTGAGCGCCTCCCACTCAACTGCTCTAGTTTTCACGGTCCCCCACTTTGTTGCTAGATATGTCTCTAATGCAATAGCTAGTTCTTCCTGGCATACTACATCCGTGAGGAGGTCAGAAGGCGTTCGCCAGAACCTACACACATGAGGCGAGTCCCCCCCAAGGCGGAGTCAACAGTACAGGCGTATGATGTGAGAGAAATCTCCCTAGGTGCACCACCTCAGCGGGCCTGGAAGAATCAAGTCCTCCCACTAAAAAATGGTCTAGGTGACTAAAGGAATTATGGGTTCAAGAATGACAGGTATACTCCCAACCTCCCAGGTGCAGCGCTCGACAACTATCTAGTAGGCCCAGATTGTGCATCACAGTCAAACAGAGAGGCTACCATTAGTGGTTTGGTGTTTTCCTTGGGTGGATGTCGTCCTCCGCCCGTCCAAAATGCAGTTAAATTCACCTGCCCAGAGTATGGGTGCATCCACACCGCCTTCCAGTAGGTCCTGAAGCCCGTCATAGAAATGCCGGTCTTCGACATTGGGGGCATAGGAGTTTAAAATTGTGAGATCCCTGCCATTCAGAGTGCCCTGCAACAGGACATAGCGCTCGTCCACATCCGCTTCACTGTAAATGTGCCTGAAGGGGACCCCCGGAGCCGCCCAGATGGCCACTACCCTGGCATATGAGGAGTAAGATGTTGAAAATAACTGTCCCCTCCATTGTTTTGCTCAGTTTCTGTATTTCCTCCCCCATGAGGTGTGTCTCTTGGAGACAAGCAATTTGTAACCTATTGCGTCTGAGGAACGAGCGAACCCTGTAGCGTTTAGAGTAATCCCTGAGACTCCTAACATTCCATGTGACAATATTAATTCTGTTAGCCATGTGAGTAGAGTGTTTCTTCCTGCGCCCCCTCATGGGATCCCGCCCACCCATACTTATATGTCGGAGTCCACCAAACAAGGAGATATGTGTACTGTCAACATCCTGGCACTGTAAGAAAAAACTAACAGCCCCAAACAGTCAGATAAAAAAAAAAACAATTGCAACACCCTCTACCCTGGATAGGCAGCATATCAACAACTTACCATACTGTGAATCCAATGCATCTTTTACTGTCAGGACCCACAGCCTAACCCCCACCACCTAAACCATTGCCGAACGTGGAGAGGCATCCCGCTAAGCCCAATACCCCTGTATAGAATAAAATGCCTGTTTATGATCAAGTTGACCAAGATACACCATGCCAAATTATCACTTACTGAATCAGTAACCCCTGTGCATATATCCCACCCAACAAGGAACTGTATGAAAGAGAAACAATCCCTCCCTGTATGAGAAATGAAAAGTGGTTATGCAGAATTACTTTACATTTGCAGCAATTCTATTGCCGCCTCACATTATTGCACACCGAGTCAGCCATTCCCATTACCTACATCCCTTCCATCCGGGAATAGCAAGAACAGGGAAAACGAGCCCTTCCTGTATAAAAGAATAAAAGGCAATCAATCAAAGTTGCTTTACATATGTAGAACTGCAAGCACCACATCAGATAATGGGATCGACCTGCAGCAGCGGCTCTTCTTAAGCAATTACAGTCTTCCCCGGCTCTAACTGCTATGCCAATAAAGGCAGTGCCACGGTGCCATCTTCTTGAATCTTGACCCTGGAAGGGGCACTCCTCTCTGGGGACTGGTCTTCCCAGTCACATTCTCCTCGTTCATCCCCCCGGGCGGGACTACCCATGTCATTCGGCCCCCTGGGTCCCAGTCCTCCAGGATCCCGTTCTGTCTCTAGGAACCCTGTCCCAGAACTCCAGCCAAAAGCCACACATCTTCGGGATTATCAAAGAAATTAGATTTGTCCCCCAACAACACCCTCCGTCTAGCTGGATAAAGTAACATATAGTGAAAGCCCAATGAGCGAAGCTTGGTTTTCACCTCCAGGAACGTTTTCAGGGCCCTCTGTACCTTGTTGGTGTAGTCAAGGTATATGGATATCCATTGGTTCTCATACTTGTCAGTGTTCCTGGCTTCACGTAGAATGCAGGCCCTGACTTTATAATTCAATATGTGGGTTATTATAGCTCGTTGCGGAGCCCCAGGTCGAGGCGGAGTCACCAATGCCCGATGCGCCCTTTTGATGGTGAATATAGGGGACAGACCACAAGGTTTTAGAGTATCACAAATCCATGTTTCCACTAAGTGGTCTGTGGTGGTCCCATCTACCCGTTCCAGGAATCCCAAAAGGCGCACATTATTGCTGCGCGACCTTCCTTCTGCATCATATATTCGCGACCCCAGATCTAGATGTGACTGTGGCTACCTGTTAACGCAAAGTAGCCACCTCGCTCTGGAGCTCCACAATAGAACCCTCTGCCACCCGAACCTTATCGGAAATCTTACAGAGGTCCACGTGCAGCTTGTCAACCTAGATGGCCACAATCTCAATTTGGCTTTCCAATGGCACTCTAGAGCCCTGGATGGCTGCCAGCATCTCTGCCCTCATGGGCTCCCCAGCGGAGCGCTCTGGATCCTGGTCCCCCTGGCCAGAGGTCTGGCACGTGCTGCACTGTGAGGTAGCTGCCGGGGTATTGTATTGCTCCATGGTGTTCCCCTGAGGAGTCCCTGCCCGTTTATTCCTCCCCACTTGGAAATCAGTAGTTACAATAGTTTTTCAGGTCCCGGGGCCCTGGGCCACTAGCCAGGCACAAATCCGATTGGTGGGTGCGTTACCCCCAGAGGAGGGCAACTCCAGTGATGTGTTCCCCGGAGGGGTGAGTTGTTCCCATGCCCAACACCGGATGACGGAGACCCCTGCACACAACGAGGGGCAGAGTGCAGTGTAGAGTGATCAGCTGCCGCTGCCAAAACCCCCTGCCCTGACCGGCCCAGCAGGAGGCTGGTGGAAAATCAAGGGTCACCAGAGGAGGGGATAGAAGATGAAGGTCAGCGCTGGCCCAGGTAAGTCCTAGTGCACACCAGCAAACCACAGGGGAGAGGGGGCCCAGCGCGCTCCAAGGTGCCTGCATCCAGCTCTCAGTGGCCTCCCAGCACTTTCATGAGGATCTCCTGGCCAGGGCAGGCCACAGCAGGAGAGTCCACAAGGCACAGAAGACTCTCCTGAGGAAGTCACAAGCCAACAAACCCTTTCTGGGCCTCTCTCCGCGTCAGTAGCAACTGCAGGGCGCTCAGGAGGCAAGACTCCGATCAAAACGGTCCTTCTTCCGTGTCAGGGCCCACCACGATCCTGACCCCCTTGTTACAGCCTCACCGGGGCCAGGTCAGGCCGAGTGCCGCCTCCGATCTCCAACGTATCTGGTCGTCAGCGTCCGCAGGGCCACAACCGAGGTTCAGGCAGGCCGTCAGCGATCTCCCCCATCAGCCCAGTCAGGCATATGTGGAGAATCCGGTCTCAGGGTCGTTTAGCACAGTCCGGCCAACCGCAGCCAATGACAGGGCCACCCGAGGATCAAGGGCTCCCCCCCTCCTCTGAGGCGGGCTGCGACCATGCTCTCCGGAGCTGCCGCCTCTGGCCTCAGACAGTCCCCTTCACCCACGATGAGCAGCCCCTTCAGTTCCAAAGGGGGGAGCCCGGGCACAGGAGGGCACAGCAAGCCCCAGTGGCCGCAATCCAATCGGCCCCCGCCTTGTTCGTGAAAAGGCCTCCAGGGCTGCCGTGGCTCTCTGCCTATTATCGTCGTCGGGGGGAATCCCTGCTCTACTCTCTGCAGAGTATCGGGGTGCAAAGAGGCAGTAGAAGTGCACGGCACAGGCGAGTGGACACGGCGGTCATAAGCAAGGCAGGATTCTGCAGAATAATCCGAGGTCGGCGAGGAGCCTCCTAGAAGTGCGTCATGTCAGCCATCTTGCGTTGCCACTGCCCCCCTATTAATTTTTAACATAAAATATTTAATTATTAATTAACATAAGAATGCATATATATGTACATTTATATATACATGCATATGTATAGGTGTGTCGCTGAGTCTAACCCAATGAGCAAGACAAACACTGGCACTCCAGGATAATACATTTTATTTCACCATAACACCGTGACACATTTCGGCTTTTGCAAGACTTAGTCAAACTGGTGGTGTATATGTATAAAACTTTAAAAGTCAAAATAATTGAATTATTTAAAAATAAATTCCTATGGGGTTTTATTTTAAGTCCCTGTCTACAGAATTCTTAATAGGAGTGTATTGCAGTACCTGTGAGTGGCTATGAGTGGTGCTAGTCTTATTCTAAGGCTGGGCTGGAGTACATTTACGTTTGTTTTGTGTCCTTTGAGGCTGTAGTAACTTTAGAATTGGAGTTTGTGACTATCAATGGAGTTACTCTTTTGTTCATTTGAATTAGCATGTTCCTCCATAAACTCATCCTTAAATTTCCTTAAATCCCTCCCATTTTTGAGTAATTATTCCTTATTTTCCTTTCTCTTCCCTGTTTCCTCCCACATTTACAACTAAGTTGTATATTTACATGTGCAGAGAGCTCCTACCCGTTGGTGGGTATCTCCACATAGACAAAATAGGAGTGGTGAAGGCCTCCACAAGTAGGTTTGTAAATAGCATTTTGTAGTGTTTGAGTAGTACTACTTCACATACTACAAAATGCAGTTTGTAACCAGCCCCCTAAATTTCTATACTCCCCTCTCTTTTTCTTCGTCATCCAAAATGACAGCAGTGCCATGGGTAATCTGTCAATCTGCCTTTTTAATAGTCAATTTATGATGCTCTTTTGACACTTAGTATGCAACATTTAGTGTGGTATAGCAGGAGACTTAAAATCGGTTTCAAACAGTTTAGGCAATTTCACTCCGACATAGCAGATTCTTTTTGAATGCATCGAGCGGAAAAATTGCTGTCTTTTGTATCGTCTTAGAACTTCAAAATCATGGCAATTTACTTAAATTAAATTAAAGAATTTCAGCAAAATTTGACATAAAAAATTAATAGCCGAGTTGTGTATGGATTTATATTTATATTTGTATATAAAAAATAGTTATGTTTCTTTGTAGACTTTATTACTGGACCAAACACGTTTTGAGGAAATGCAGCACGAGCTGGATCAGCTAACCACTATGGGTACCATTCTTTTAGTTACATACAACTCAACAGGTCCAGCACTTTCTAACTTACCGGGATTTATGGAAAAACTGAAGACTGTAATCAAAGTTCTCCTTACAGGAATGCATCTTTCGTAAGTAATATATGGCATTATTAATTGTGGAGGTGAAGTTCCTTATACACTGTAATAATTTCAAATCATACCAATGACTTGAAAAAAGATTTTGGAATTTTTAGTTGTGTTACATGTGCTTAAATACTCTATAACCAGCCTAGTTTCAGAAGTGGCCTTTGCTACTATACCTAAAGTCCATAACATGTGACTCTTCCACAGTCAAATATTGACCATTAAATACAATCTTCTTCTAATCATCCCACACAGTCTAATTACTCCTGTGATGTCTTGTCATTTCTTGAGACCTCAGGTAGGAGATAAACACCTCAGATGTTGCAGGGTGCAGCACCTTCCAGCTAGTATGTTACTGCTTTTTAGCCCTCCTCGTACCTGCAACAATGCAATGCAGTAGGGTTCTATTGGGTGTCCAATACTATCATAGTATACTCCAAGTAGATATTCCTACAAAGAAAAAATTATGTGAACTCTGCTGAAGTTTGGAAAATGATGGCCGTTCGAAATGTGGTTCTAGAGTTACATGCATTACAATGCCTGATATAGCAAACATATGGAACATGTTCTCAAATTGCTTTCTGCATCTTTTCAGATTACAGTAGTCTACATTATACCCAAGACTCCGACTACATAACTGTTGTGACAGAAGAAATAACTTTGACTCAAACCAACATTAATACTCTTCTGGTGTTAGGATTGTGCAAATATAATGGTATTATGTTAGTTGGATTTTATAGTGATCTACATGTTTCTGGAAGGTCCTTTTCATGGTGAAGGCTGTGGATATTAGAAGTTACATTATGTATATGGGCTAAGCGAAATTATCTTCCTCGGGTTTAGTAGAAGGAAAGTAGACCAAAGGTAACACGTTACTTATTGATGGAGGATCATATAGATAAAATCCATTGTGTGGGAAGAGAGGACAATTTTACTTATGAGCCGAAGACGATGTAATTATTTTGGTTGGATACATTTAAGATTTGATTGGTGAAAACCTTAAACAATTTACTGGTGGTGTTGTAATCTACTGAATTGTGAGCAGGTGCAAAGGATATTTTGGCAGCTAAAAATCTCTCATTTATGCCATGAGTAAGTATCTTTGACAGGCAATAGTTGCTACTCCGCAAACATGCCAAGAAGCAGATGACTATATACATCTTTCTGGTATTTCCCTTCCCAGTCCAGCAAGTGAACTGCTATTTTACTTAAGCTCCTCCTCTGTTTGTTATGCACATGTAATGAGATCTCATGGAAATGGCCAGACACACTCATGCCTCTATCTCAGTTGCTGTCTTCCCTCTGTCTACAACTCTTCAGGATCCCTGTCATCTTCGCTTGCTAAGCCTCCCACATATCTGGTGGTTGAGCTATCCTTCTGTCATTTGGACTAAGGGAAACGGGGAAGAGGGGGTCAGTGTGGGTGGTGCATGCAGGGCAGAGGAGGCATACAGGGGTGCTGAGCTGTAGGAATGGTGGTTTGCGCTACAGCTTGTGACTTGGAAGGGGAGTCGAGTTGAGTCATGGACCTGCCTTGATGACACTCCCAATTTTGCCCTGATCATCATCTATCATAAACAGTCCAGACTCCCTCTTTGTTGTGCTCAATCTACACTCGCACCTACTATCAACACTGACCAGCTAAATACTGTTTGAGTAGCTGTGGGGCTAAATGTTGTGTCAGCATCTGAAGGGGGGAGGAGCACCCTGGTGGATTCTAGGCGCAGACTTCACACTGTATTGACTTTTGAGGAAGTCAGTCTTTTCAAGGCTGCCTGGGAGGCCAGTCCTATTGACTGGACTGTTGGGCTTCGGGAGTCCCATAGACTTTTGTGGAGAATGTTGTTAGGATAAACTATGAGCCAACAGTCTACCCTGTGTGTTTCCTTGTGTGGTGTACCATATGGTGTATTAACTGTGCCAAGTGCCCAATTTTAAAGTGCTAACCACAGAGCAGGAAGTTGGCAATGCCATGGGGAATTCATTGAACCTCTGGTCCTTTTCACTTTCAAACACCTCGAACATTCAAATTAAAGAGGGTGGTTTCAATTAATTAGCAGGACAGGCGTTCACTGATTTGAGTATTCAATGGAATTTGTACATTTGTTCGCCCCTCTTTTTTGATCGTGGTCAGGTGACAGGTGGATACGTTTCTGTATGGTTCCCCAGCTGTGGTTCAGGATCTTCATTTCTGTTTCCACAGTTGAGTGGCATGACTTCTGATTTCTTTGTGTGATCTTCAGGCCCGCTTGTTGATCTTGAGGTGAGACGTATTTTCCTGCATATGCTAGTGTGTGTGAGAGCGAGCAAAGCAAGGTCAACCACATAGTCAAGGCCCTCCAATGTAGAGAATAAGGTCTATCTGATGCCTCTGGCTTGGTCTTCAGGTGTGCTTATCATCACCTAGCCGATAACCAGGTTGAAGAGCAACGCTGAGATCATGCATCCCTATCTCCCACTGGTCTTGACTTTGAAGCTATACTCACTATCGCCCACCTTGCAAGTAAAATTATTATAAAAGCTCTTGATGCTAGGGGGGAATGGAGTACAACGGGTCTCACCTGCTCTCCATCTCCTTGGGGCCCATCCAGCACCATCTATTGCACCGAAACAGCCTAAAGGTCATGAAATAGATGTGGGACAGTACATACCCTCCTGGCCTTATCGTGAAGGGGCTGCTTACACGACGGTCGGTGAGGCCTCCTGACACCTGGGGGGGCCTGAAAAGTGCTGACCAACTCTCCCTGGGACCCGAAAGACAACTCTTCTCCACTCCAGCCAGATACAGCCCTATCACAACGGTAGTCATCTACCTGCCCCTACCTACCAGCTCCGCTACATTACATCTATTGAAATGCGTCCCATAACCCTGCTTTTCTTGATTTGAGCCTAGTGAATAACGTGCTGATATGTCATGCTACAAAGCTGCGAAAGACAACCGGGTGATCTCTCTTTGGACCAAGGCTGCGCCTGCTGAATCTGAATCGCCACACCCCCCTCTGATCCCAGAGACAGGGGCCCCGTCCTCGGCCCCTGTCACGCAAGATTACATGGATCGCTTCCTGCAAGAGATTCACTCAGACATTAGCTCCCTCAAGGATGAGTTTAAATCCTGCCTCCAGGACATGCGGAAATATGTCTCCGACATAGGTGAGCGAATGGATGATCGTGAACGTACTGTGGACGCATGGTCAGAAGACCAGGAGATGCTATGGGGGCAGGTATTAGCTCTGGAAGAGCAAAACATCGATATACAATCCAAGCAGGAGGACTTGGAAAATAAGAAGCCGCCATACCAATATTCACATCCGGGGGGTGCCTAGGGACGCGGAGGGCAATGACCTCATGTGCTTTACGGCGGACCTCCTCCAGGAGATCCGAGGAGACGATGACACTTCCCTGCCGACTCTTGACAGGGTGCACCGGGTGGCCACAGCCTCTGGACTCAAAGACGCGGTGCAGGATATCTTGACTAGGGTACACTTCTTTACCGAGAAAGAAGCGATATTGCAGGCTGCCAGGGGCAAAGCTGAACTGGTGTTCTGGGGCCACACCGTACAACTGTATCAAGATCTGTCTCCTATTACACTGCGGAAGCGGCAAGAATTTAAACTGGTCACCGGCAAACTCCGCGACCTGGGGTTTCGCTACCAGTGGGGCCACCCCTTCCCCCTCTTGTTCACGTGGGAGGGCCGATGCCGCTCTTTAAGGTCACTCACAGAGGCAAAGCACCTGCTGGGACTTACTGATGACACTCGCAACCATGATGACCCTCCAGCTCAAGACCCACCCGGAAAAGATCCCAGAGCGGTTTGGACCACGGTCAAACCGCAACACCCCGACAAACGACAGGCAGAGGCATCCACGAAGGAATCCAAACGGGATATCATCCATCACCTCTGCAGCCTAGGTGGGTGGGAGGGGGGACCTCTCAGACACGCTCTACTACAGGCTCCCTCTGAACACAAACACTCCACTCCTCTTTTATTGGCCGCCATGCCTATACTGACGCTGTCCCGTGAACTCACTATCATTCTACTGGCAGCGCTGGGCCACAGAGCCTAGGAGATACTTTCTACTCACGCTCTGCAAGGCACTCTGCTCCTCCTCTGATGTCCATCCCCCAACAACGTTTTCCTTAGGAGGGGGGGACTCCTGTAGCGGGTCCAGAACACTCTGTGCCAGCCTCTGCGATGTGTAGAAGTCACTGTTGGGCCCTGTTGGTCCGTTATTTCTATTGGTTGTATTTTGTCTTTCTTTTCAGGTCCACTCATATTGCCGGGGGGCTTTGCCACAATAGGCGAGGGTCCTGTCCAACATCAGGAGTGGCAGGAGGCTCTGGTTCACGCAATATTGCTCCCCCTTGCGCTGCCATTTCCAATGGATTCCCAATGCTGGGGGCTTAGTATGGGGGCTTGGTATGGGTTCTCTTTGAGCTGCTATCCTCTGGGGGCGAGTTGGGTTGCGACGGCTTCCCCTTACTTATTGGTGCAGCACACTCTTTACAGCTTCTCTCCTTCCTGCTGTAGTGCACCCTACACGCACCACTTGCAATCATGTCGATGGCGGGAGGCATTAAATTGATATCTCTGAATTTGAGGGGCCTAAACTCCCCTAAACTCTCCTGCAAGAGACCCACCCGCTGAGGGCTGATTGCCACTGCATGGCACACCCAAGATACCCCAGGTGCCATTGGGCGTGCACTAATACAAAGACACTCGGGTGGGCATCCTTTGTAAGGCAGGCTTCTACACCTCAGTCATCAGGGTGGTCCGGGACGGGCAGGTACTCTACCTCACTCTTCATCTCCTTCGGGGTCAGCAGAAGCTCACATTGCTCAATATTTATGCACCAAATACCTCACATGACACTTTCCTCAGGCAGATTTTGTGAGAACAACTATAGGGGGTGGAAGGTGACATTGTAATATGTGGGGATTTCAATCTGGTGTGGGACCCCATCCTTGACTGTAGCGGAGCCACATTCCAGCATACCTGGGCTATGTCGTCGCATCTCAAGCGTAATATTGAAAATCTGGGCTTAGTCGACGCATGGCGCTACAAACAACCCAACACATGGGACTACTTCTTTTACTCACACGTACACACCACCTACATCGACTAAGCTCTTGTTTCCCACTCTCTCCTTCGCCGCGTAGACACCATAGAGTGGTCGGACATCTCTGTCTCTGACCATGCACACTTAGAGCTGACATGGGAGGGTAGTAGCTACTCCACAAGGACCCTGCTGCCCTGATGCTTGCGCCCTCACCTCTTTCGGGACCCAGTAGATGTGGCAGAAATACGAAAAGGCCTCTCTGAATACTTCTCCCTTAACGCCCTCCCTGAAACCTCACTGCATACTCTCTGGGATGACTTTAAAGCCACCATCCGGGGCACGATCACATCCATCGCAATTGCTCGAGGGCGGGAGTCCAGGCAAGTTGAATCCAACCTCACAGCGGAAATTAAACAATTGAAGCAACTGGGCAAAGCTAAACGCTCACGCTGCACTAAGCGTCAGATTGCAATGCTGCAGGGCCAACTTCGCACACATCAGACCTGAAGGGCTGAGCGCGCACTCTTGGCATTGAAACAGCGCTACTATGAGGACAGTGACAAGGTGGGCATACTCTTGGCTCGCAGGCTCCATCAAGCGCGTGCTAAACCCATATTGCCAAACTGCAGTCAGACGACAGAGCTCGGGCGACATCAGAACGAGACCAACTCCAGACTTTCCACGATTACTATGAAATGTTATATTCTCAAGAAGAGCCGCCTCCGGGGATGATCAGAGCTTACCTTGATCCCTGCAACTGGGAGCCTTTGCTTTCACATTATGGGGATCTCCTTGATGAGCCGATTACTCTTGAGGAGCTTCAGGCGGCGGTCAGGGCCCTTCCCCTGGGTAAAACCGCCAGGCCGATGGCCTCCCAACTTCCTTTTATCGGCTCTTTATAACTGATCTGCAAGATCACTTAGTGCAGCTATTCATCTCCTTCTCACATGAAACAGGGCTTACGCCTACGATGGCTTAGGCCGATATCTCTCTCATACACAAGGCAGGCAAAGACCCGGCTTTGTGCTCCTCTTACCGTCCTATAGCCCTGCTCAACACGGAGGCAAAGCTGTTTACTAAAATACTGGCTTTGAGGCTGGAACCCTACCTTCCGGGCCTCATCGACCCGGATCAAGTCGGCTTTATACGCCACAGACAGGGTGCAGACAAAGTTCGCCGCATAGCTCACCTAGTGGAAAAGTCGCACTGTCATAACCTACCCGCATGCCTCCTCTCATTGGACACGAAGAAGGCCCTTGATAGGGTAAATTGGTCCTTCCTCCGTGCCGGTAAAGATTGGGCTGGGACCGGGTTTGCTCTCCAAGATAATGGCCTCGTACATAGCGCCGGTGGCCAAGGTGCAGGTCAAAGGACAGCTCACGAAACCAGTTATCATCCTGCATGCTATGCGGCAGGGGTGCCCTCTATCGCACTTATTGTTTGCCCTGGCAGTCGAGCCTCTCGCCATTACAATTTGCAACACGGACGCTGTCAGAGGTATCTTGTTTGGGCGTCAACCCCACAAGATTAGTCTCTTTGCGGACTATCTACTCCCCATTCTCTCTCAGCCTGAGATCTCTCTTCCAGGAGTTGTGACTTGCCTCCAGGCCTATGAGGTAGTATCGGGCTTTCGGATCAATATGACCAAGTCCTCAGTGCTCACCTTGAACATCCCTGGTCAGGCCCTCCCAGCCCTGCAACATCTAGCACCATTTCAGTGGTCCCAGGCTGCCATTAAATTCTTGGGTCTCAATATCACCCCTACACTCTCCTCTTGGACTCAGGCTAACTGGCCCCACCTACGCCGCTCCATCTTGGTCGATTTTCAGAGATGGAAACCCCCACACATTTCCTGGATGGGGTACATGGATGTTGTGAAAATGAATGGACTTCTGCTGGTCCTATATCTTTTTCAGGCTCTGCCTATGCCAATTCCGCAGGAAGACATCCTGCGCCTACAACAGGACATCCAAAGCTTTATCTGGAACTGAAAGCGCCCCGGATAGCCAATGCGCTCTTGATGTTCCCGCAGTATAGTTGAGGCCTGGCGTGCCCCCAATCTTCTTGAGTATTACTGGGCTGCCCACTTGCGGTATATCTTCGAGTGGGTGGTCCGAGAGAGTAGGAAGCACTGGTTCCACATGGACCGAGCGATAGCGTGTTGGCCACTGTGGGATCTGGCATGGCTGCCCAAACGCACCCGTCCGTGTAGTGCGTACATTGCCACTCGGACGGTACTCGATATTTGGGACAAAGTGGCTCCTAAAAAAGTTCTGACTACCGTCTTCTCCCCAAACACACCGATCGCACGTAACTCGGACTCCCCCCGCTCCCCCCAGTGCTCTCTCCTCTTTCATTCCGCCTCTGAAGTGATGGGGAATGTCTGACTCTCTGTGACTTATTTACGGGGGACGTCATGAATTCCTTCGAACTGTGGAGAGTGGACAATCGGCTCACGGATGCCTCACGGCTTGAGTATTGCGAACTGCAGCATTGGACCTTACACCCATCGGTATATCCGGCGGCCATTTCGCCCTACACTCTCTTCGAGAAGCATGTCCCCACTTATACTGGTTCGAGAAGCCTCATATCCAACACTTACCAGGTGCGTCAACACTCTACACCAATGCGTACCCATACCTACCAGTCAACATGGCAGGCCACCACCCAGATAGATATATCATCCAAGCAATGGGACACTCTTTGGCAAGATATAACCAAATCTTACTGCAGTCTCTCTCTCAGGGAAACGGCTTATGAATTGATGTTTCAGTGGTACCACACATCGACCCGACTCTCCGAAATTTACCCGGGAACATCTTCCCTTTGCTGGCGTTGTAGGGAGGGGGAGAGGGACTCCCAACATATTTCGTGGTCATGTAAAGTCATTACGACATACTGGAAAGAGATACTGGGTCACAATAAGGATGTTATAGGCTACCCGCTCCCGTCCTCATACTTGCGGGCATTTTGGGCATCAGGCCCCCTGCTCTACAGGCAATGACTCATGCAGACTGGAAACTTATCAGTTACTTGCTCCTAGCAGCGTGGCAGCTTATAGCACGTATGTGGAAACAGACAGCCCCTCCCTCAATAGCGCAAGGGTTCGCCTGTGTTTGGCATATTTTTTTTTAACAACAAATTTTATTGAGTTTAAAACACCCAGTGGGCGAACCCCTGTAATCAGTATATAGACATATGACGAAATGCAAATACAAAAGATACCGAAGAGGGCCTCGCCAGAGGATCTGCGAAACATGCGAGCCAACATCCCACCCCTCCCCCCGCCCCCCACCCCTGCACCACTCTTCCCACATGAAACAAGAAAGACATACACAATCATCACACTGTGTCCAATGCCCCAGCCAATGAGCACATTAGATTGGGGAATCATTGATGATTAGCCTTTCAATAGGGTCAGGATTCGCTGACTGTGGAAGGATGGATAAGTCAATACCCCGGTATTTAGCCCACTTGGTCCAAATCTTCCCATGTTTCTGCGGGCAACCCCGTGCCTGAAACACCGCCACTTCAGCCGACATACATTTATCTAGCGCTGTTTTCCAGGCCGCCACCCCGGGGGGAGAGGGAGACTTCCAATGCTGCGCAATGTCGCGCTTGGCTAAGGTGAGACCGAGGAATAGAAGGTGCCTCTTATATCTGTTTCCCCCGATGTCTTCCGTGCCATGAAGAAGTATCAGTCGAGGATCCTCCGGGAGGTCCCAGCATAACACCCGCCCCAGACAGGACAGCACCCCCGACCAAAAGTGAATAGCCCCCATCTTCCAAAGGCGAAGGCGGGTGTAATATACTCTGTGAAGATACTTAAACTGAATCAACCTGTACCTAGAGGAGACGGCGGCATACCTGGGGCTGGCAAGGGCCTCGGTCCAGTCATCGTCCGTGAGGGCCGGTAAATCCGCCTCCCATGCTGCCCTAGTCCGGTGTATGCGTGTCTTGGAGTGCGTTGTCAGGGTCTGATATAGTTGGCGGATTTTGTGCCCTCCCAGATCCCCCATCAACAGTCTGCCCTCTAGTGGGTGGAATTCGGGTAAGGACGTTAGGTGCTTTATCAGGGGGGACAGGGCATGGCGAAGCTGAAGATACCTGTGGAACTGGGACTTGTGTAGGTCAAACTCCTCCTCCAGCCTCTGAAAGGATTTAAGCGTGGGCCCTCGCATCACATCACCTAATGTAGAGATTCCTATAGTATCCCATCTCCGGAACCCGGTTAGAGTGGAGACGGGCCGAAGGCGCGTGCCCCGCCAAAGGGGAGTCGCGCCTGTCAGCGTACCCCACCAACCCATGGACCGGGATACTCGTCTCCAGATCTGGATTACCGTACTGCAGGCCGGGGGAAGAGCCTCCAAGGACGAATTGCTGTATAAGAGATCTAATAGTGGATGTTCCGCCAGGAAGAGCCGCTCCACCGCATAGGCCGGATCAGTCTGAGGATTATACCACCATTCATTGATGACTAAGAGCTGAGACGCCCAATAATACGCCCGTACATCTGCCGCTGCAATGCCACCGCAATAGGTGGATTGGATACAGGTCGCAAGAGCCACCCGGACCGCCCCTCCCCCCCAGAGGAATCTATTTAGGAGCGCATTGATTTGAAGAAACCACGACTGAGGGATCGGGTACGGGAAATTCTGCAACCTATAAAGCAAGCGTGGCAGTGACACCATTTTGAATATAGCGGACCAGCCGTATAAGGATAAGGGAAGGTGGGACCATACCGTCGTCTCCTCGCGTACCACCGGAAGCAGGGGGGCTATGTTGCGCGACCACGCCATGGCGGGACATCTAGTGATATGGACACCGAGGTATCTGAACCCCTCGTCCGCAATGACCAGCTGCGAGGCCCAGGTTTGACTCCCTGTTCGCCGCATATGGGGAAAAGGATCGACTTGGACGGGTTGGCATGTAGTCCTGTCGTTTCACCAAACACCCGCAAGATCTGAAGCACCCTCGGTCCGGTGACCCAAGGGTCAGAAAAGAAAAATAACGCGTCATCAGCATAGAGTGCTATCCTGTCCGAGCACTCAGGCGACCAGACCAGTCCCCGATAAACCGCATCCCTGCGTACCCACGCAGCCAGTGGCTCTATCGCTAAAGCGAAAAGAAGCGGAGAGAGGGGGCAACCCTGTCTGGTCCCCCTGCGGATGGGGAAGGAGGGAGAACGGTGGCCGGCCACACGAATCGAGGCCGTAAGATCCGTATACAGCAATTTAACATATGCGCGAAACCGGGGCCCCAGGTTGACAGCTTCCAAAAGTTTAAAAAGATAGGTCCAGCTCAAGGAGTCGAACGCCTTGTCGATGTCAGCTAGCAGGACAGCCGCAGGGCGTCCCAGACGGTGGGCCTCGGCAACAGCATTGTGCGCTCGCCGTATGTTATGCCTAGTGGAGCGTTGCGGCATAAAGCCAGACTGGTCTGGGTGAACGAGGTCCAGAATGCAGGTGCGGAGGCGATCAGCTAACACCTTCCCCAGTAATTTTTGCTCGAAGTTTAATAGGGATATGGGGCGGTATGAGCCCGGGGCCTCCGGAGGGCGACCCGGTTTGAGAAAAACAACAATTTCGGCATGACGCCAGTCCGGGGGCAAGATCTTCTGCTCCAACGCCTGGTGCAGCGCGCCAAGAAGGTGGGGACCAACGGTCCCCATGTGGGGGCGCAAAAAATCACAAGGAAACCCGTTGGGGCCCCGTGCACGGCCTGGGTGTGTATTGGTGAGGGCCGCCTGCAGCTCCTCCACAGACATAGGCTGGTCAAGAACATCTCGCTGCTCATCAGAGAGGCGCTTTGGAGGGATATCTACAAGAAAAGCATCTATAAGCGGTGCAGCGAGTTCCTCACGATCACAGTATAGGGCAGCATAAAAATCGGCAAAGGCCTGCACCACTGCCGCCGGGGAGACGCACATGTCGCCGGCAGGGGACCTCAATAAAGGGACTTGCGTCGGGGAGGCCCTTGCTTGACATAATCGGTGGAGCATCTGACTAGATTTATCGCCCCATTGATATATCCTGTGCTGGGTTGCCAGCCAGGCATCCTTGGCATTGTTCGTGAGCAGCTGGTGCAGCTGCTGTTGGACATGGAGCAGGTTACGGCGGGCACCGGCGTCGGAGCTATCCACCAACGAGGCCTGGAGAGCAAGCTGTCTATCTTCTAGGTCTTGAATCTGTGCCAGGCGGCGCCGCTTTTCCCCAGTGCGATAGCTGATATCAGCCCCCCGAATCGTAGGCTTAAAGGCTTCCCACAATATTATCTGGGATTGAGTGGACCCGGTGTTGAAAGCGAAATAATCTGCCGTGGCTCGATGGAGCATCTCCTGATATCCGGGATCTCTAAGCAACCAAGGAGACATGCGCCAGTGATAGGAGGGACGACTGGTCTGCAGGCGGAGTTTGAGCTGAATGGGTGAGTGATCAGACAAGCCAAATGGAAGGATAGAGGTATGTGACACCCGATGCAGGTAGCTGCATGGGAGGAACATGTAATCCAGACGTGAGAGGGTGGGGTGTGCGGATGATGCATACGTAAATCCAGCTTCAGAGGGATGATAAGCCCGCCATGTGTCCGCCCAACCCAATGTATGCGACGAGATGTTGAGTTTAGACCTAGGAGGAGGGGTGGTCAGCGGTCGTGCCCGCCACCTATCCGGGGGAGCCATTACGTCATTCCAGTCCCCACCAAGGATAGTCAAGCCGTCAGGGAATTCCCCCCAGAGTTGCGTCAGTCTGTCAATGAACGTCTGACCGAGAGGAGGTGGGGCGTATATGCTCCCAATTGAAATCTGTTCCCCAGCCAGGGTGCCGGAAACGGCCGTAAAGCGGCCACCTGGGTCGGACCAATGCTGAGTAACTTGAAATGGGACTCGGCGGTGAATAAGTATGGCTGTACCGCGTGCCCCCCTTGAGAAGCCAGAGTGGTACACCGTGGCATATCCATAGCGTGAAAGACACGGGCCTTGTTGCCTAGCATGTGAGTTTCTTGCAGCAGCAAGACATCAGCTGAGTAACGTTTTGCCAGGTGCAGTACAGCCCCTCTTTTAATCTTATTCAACAAGCCCCGTACATTCCAGGACACGATATTGAGATCTCCTGGGGGAGTGCCATTAGCTGAGTGTGTCATGAGCTATCGGTGAGGTGTAGAGCAGCGGACTATGTGGACATATTTGACATCGTGGTGCGTGTATCATAAAAAACAACTGTGTAACAAACAACAAATTACCCTCCCAGCCCCTCCCGCCTCCCCCCAAACCCCTATACATCCTAGAACACGGAGTACCTGTCGCGGAGGAATCTCGTCCTGGCCCCCAAACGTGAAGGCCCTGGCGGACCCTCCAATGGATCCCCCCCCCTCCCAACATTACCCATGAGAACTCAAAACGGGGAAGGCGTGTAAGACCCACTCCCTCCAGGGAAAGAGCAGAAGTCCCCGGCTCATAGTGGCAGGATATCCCGGCCTGTAGCAGCAGCCAACGGGCTCCGCAGTCGCATGAGACAGGGAAGAGTCAATACGCCAAAGCATGTCCCAGCCTCGGGCTGCCTCAGTCTGCAGAGTCTTTCTTATTCTGGGAGCGCCAGTTAGAACGGGATCGATGTCGTCGATGAGTAGCGTCGCCTCCCTGCCGTCCATTCCGATGCGAGCCTTGAGAAGAGTCAGAGTCTAAGGGGGGCGGGGAATGCGGCTTCAGGTGGCGTCGCTCATCTGTCCACGCAAATACCTCCTCCGGAGTATCAAAGAAGTATGTTTTTGAATTGTAGATGACCTTCAGACGGGCCGGGAACATGAGCGCATAGGATAGGTTCAGATCACGCAGCCGCCGCTTGGCCGCAACGAAGGATTGACGCTGCTGCTGCACAGTCCGAGTGTAGTCCGGGAAGGCCATGATGGGATGGGACTCAAAGACCATTTTGTCCTTATGTGTCCTGGCAAAGCGAAGAATGGCATCGCGGTCAGCATAATTTAGAAGGCGAGCAATAACCGGTCTTGGGCGCTCCCCCGGCGGCGGCTTCTTGGTCAGGGCGCGATGGGCCCTCTCAATCATGAAGCAGGAAGAGATGTCGTCTGCGGGTAGCCGCGCCTTGAGCCATTCTGAGAGGAAGCCACCCATCGAGGATCCCTCGCAACCCTCCGGAAAACCCACCAGTCGGATGTTGTTGCGGCGGGCCCGTCCCTCCGCATCTTCGGCCCTAGCCTCCAGTTCTCTAGATACCATGGCCAGCTTGTCGACCTTCTTCTGGAGGGCGGAGGCAGTATCCTCCACCGTGGAGACCCTCGTCTCAGCCTCAGTGATTCGATCGACTGCCTTCCGGAGGTCCTGGCGGAGGAACGACACTTCGGACCCCACCGCACCGATCTGGGCCTCAAGGGCGGTTCGTGACTGATTGATGGCCTCCAGGAGTGTCACCGTGTCTGATGAGACGCCCTCTGCGGCACCTTTACCCGCTGGGGTGGCTGTGGTGTACTGGTCGATGGTAGGTTGTTTGGGTGCCGCCGCACCGGGGTTGCCCTTGCCCATGATGGCGTGGGGGGTCCGCTCCAGAGCAGTCAGTGCCACAGCCAGAGGTAGAGATATAGGGGGGAGCGGTAGAGTACACCACCCACCGCAGGGCGGGGCGGAGCGCCACAACCGTGTCCCCAGCCCGGGCGCCCAATACCAGGCGGCGCCAACAGGTATCCCCTCCAAGAGCCCCCGGGGCCTCCAATATACGGGGCAGTCAGGACTGTCAGTGCGGCTGCCCCGGGCAGTCCGGGGGAAGGAAGCTGGCTGGCACGGGCCGACTACCCCGTCCAAGCCCGTCCCCGACCGGCGGAGCCCTCCGTCCTCCTCAGGGGGTCAGGCGCGTGGGGCAGCAGTAGATGGGCGCAATGGGCACCAGAGTCTAGCCCGACAGATCCCCCGCCCAGCTCACCGCAATGTAGTAGTGCACAGGAGTCCTCAGGCAGAGCGGCAGTCCACGGCTGTCCGGAGGCCCGCCGGGCCCCACTGGCAAAATCCAGGCCCAGGGTAGGCCTCACCAGGTCCAAGGCCCCTCCAGCAGGGGATCGGAGGCAGACACAGCCGGCGGAGGGGCGCCGCGATTGTAGTGCACCCCCCGCCGCCCCTCAGGACCGGGGCCCGATCAGCAGCTACAAGGGGGGCCGCCGGGCAGGATAGTGTCAGCCCCAGCCGCGTCGTCGGTGGAGCGCGACCGCCGCAGCTCGGCCACAGCCGCCCGCCGATGCGTGCGTGGTCTCCGCCGGTCCAGCAAGCCGCGGCGGCCGAATCGGGCTCCCTGCCGCCTCCAAAGCACCTCAGCACGATCGCCGCGTGCCCGTGTGCAGTCCGCTCACACTAGCCGAGTGTCTGGGACCAGGATTGTGGCGGATGTTGTCCCTGGAAGGAGCGAACTGCGGAGCTCTACGAAGACGCGTCCGCCATGTTCGGCTCCCAGGCCACTGTGTTTGGCATATTTTAGTTATGGAACAGATATCACACAATTTGGCAAAAACTGAGAAAATGTTCCAACGCTTGTGGAGGCCTCCAATTCAATACCTTATGCACATAGAGTTCACCTGCTTTAGTCCTGTGAAGCTCCAGATGCTTCAGCTATTTGATTAAGATTACTACTCATACCCCACTTTTCTGAGATGGCTGAGACCTGGTAAAGGGGGGTGCTTTACCCCCCGCTTCGCGCGTGACACCATGGCCCCTCCTTGCCGCAAACTTCGACCTGTTCTTCTTATGTTTATTATGGATTCTTCAAAGTTTTAAGAGAATGCTTAATCTTGTCTTTCTCATTTTTTTGTGTACACAGCCATACGATGCTGCTCACGAATTATTGTGCATTCAGTATCTCATTGCAGCCTGCTATATCTCATGCATGTCTGATGTACTATTACTCCAATGCAAATGCTAGTGCAGACATTTCCCATGTCATTCTGAAATTCAGTCAGGACTGCCTATTGCTCGTTTGCACTAAAGTTGGCGCTGTGCTATGTATGTGCTGATGTTTGGATATACAATAAACAGAATTTGAGTGAAAAAGCTCTTGATGAGGAGAACTATCTGCTGCGGTATGCCATAGGCTCTCAGTATACTCCAGAGGCTGTCACGATGAATACTGTCAAAGGCTTTCTCGAAGTCATTGAAGTTGATGTATAATGTCTCTGCCACTCCATGCACTACTCTATGATGTTCCTTAGGGTAAGGATCTGATCCATCCACACAGAATACATCTACTCATACTGTTACATGGGCAGAACAGGCACTTGGACCCAGCACAGCTCAATCTTGCAATATGGCACCCGAAGCCTAGAGTTTGAGTATTTTCACCTACCACAAGAATGTATGTCCATCCTTTGGAAGGGTAGATTCTCTACAACACGCGCTTGCTCTGCAGCGAAATAGAAAAGATTTGTCCATTACTGCATTACCAATAAAACTAACCCTTTAACCCTACAGTACTGAAATAGCTACTAAAAAAGCTGGGTTAGCCTATACATCTTCATGGCTCCACCTACAAAACAAACAGCATAACTCTCTGTTCAGAATAACAGTTGTCAAAGCTTTTATGGAGGGCCTCAAAAGGGTAATACCCCCACACACCCCTCCTGCCAAGTTTGGAACCTAAATATAGTCCTGACTTACCAGACATTTGGGGCCACCATTTGAACCTTTGCACTCATGCCTTCTTCAGTTCCTTTCGTTGAAAGTAGCCTCCCTTGTCGCCATTACCTCCCTCAGGTGAATTAGCTAGTTACAAGCCCTTGCCATACAAAAATCTTTCATAATGGTACGCAGATCTCAGAACCACCCCAAGTTCTTTCTAAAGGATATCCTTGCAACCTTCTAGGTGACAATGTTCAAGCCCTTTTTAGCACAACAGATGACACTGTCATCAATACTACTTTTGTTGTAAAAATCCACCCTTAAGTCAGATCACTTTTTAGAAACACATTTGACAATTCTTCAAAATGTTTCAAATAAAGAAAGTTCTATTTAAAGACAGAAAAATTTCAAACACTCAAACACTGACCTGTAAAGATCCTCCCACTTATCCTGTGTGTTATCTGATTTTTCTAAAACGTATCAAGCAGTGAGAGCTGGTGACCATTAAAAGAGGGCACAATCATCTTCTGAGCCCCTTCTCCATTTTGACGGTTACCTTAGTGGTGGATTGGGCCAAACCTTGTTCTGACCCACCACTCAAACGACAAATTGCCAAGTGCCATTGCTCTGCTCCAAGCGACCCTGCTTTTCTCTCGCAGGACACTTCACCTGAAAACCTAGTGGTGCAAGCTTCCACGAGCTGATCTAATCCCAAAACATTTCCTACCACTTCCCCCGACAGGAAATCTAAGCCGGTTAAAACGTTTGGCAAACATGTATTTTCTTCAACCAATCTGGCCATCTGATTTGTTGACGATAGCTGCTTATTGGGGCACTACTCCAACTTCCTTTGGAATTCGGTGGCACAAGTAGCCCACCAGCGCTACCTGCGGTTTGTGGTGGGACAGGGCATTTTCAGATTGTAGTACTCCCTTTTCGTCTCACCTGTGCCCCTTCGGGTGTTCACAAAAGTGATGGCAGTGGTAACAGCACAACTTCGGAGGTCAGGAGTTCAAGTCGTCCCTTACCTTAACGACCCCAGGAAATTGTTTGCCACCTCTAGACTACAGGGAACTTCTCTGGGGTGCATCAGAGCCATTCAGGGCATGGTTCGGTTTTGTGCCATTACCCCGGGAAAGAGAGTCCAGGACATTCAGGCTATGACCCCGATCTTTCAGGCTCAGTTTTGGATTTCAGTGAGGTTAACTCTGAGGCTACTGGGGCCGATGGCCTCCTGCATCCTGCTGATCGAGTATGCCAGGTGGCATATGCAGGCTCTGCAGTGTAACCTGAAGATCCATTTGGCCCAACATCAAGGGTACCACTCCCACCGCGTTCAGATTTCGGAGGAGACTGCAAAGGACCTGCAGTGTTGATTGCTGGACCGTGTTTGGGTCAGCGGCATACCCTTCTCTCTACCCCAACCGAAGCTCACACTGGTGACTGATGATTTGCTTCTAGGTTGGGATGGTCATCTGGGAGAGGTGGAGATCAGAGACCTCTCGTCACCAACAAAGTCCCGTTTCCATATGAATCTCCTGGAGCTCAGGGCATCCATTACCATGGAAACCCTTCCTTCTGTCCATGAAAGGGAGGCTGGTACATGTGCTCATGGACAGCACCACTGCCATATGGTACTATAACCAACAGGGCAGATAGGGTCTGGGACACTGTTCCTCAATGCCTTGCATCTCTGGAAATGGCTGGACCACCAAGGAATTTTGCTGGTGGTGAACCCTTGGCAGGATCTTTGAATGCCGGGACAGACAACCACGCCCATCAACGCCTCTTGGATCATGACAGTTACACCTGTAGGTGGAGCAAAATGTCTTCTGCGAATGGGAATAAACTTGGCGCAAACTTTTCGCCACCGCCGAGAGCGTGCAATGTCAGCACTTCTGTGCATTGGAGTTTCCAAGGCGTCTCTCGTTCTGAGATTCCTTCTGCCTCAAGTGGAACTTGGGACTCCTGTATGCCATTTCACCGATATCACTCCTGCCTTGAGTTCTCAAGAAGATCAGGACCAACTGGGCCAAAGTGATCTTAGTGACACCGGATTGGCATTGGAGAGTATAGTATCCAGAACTCTTGGGCATATGTTCTCTAATCAGGCTACTTCTCCAGGAGAACCTGCTGTCGCAGAGACAGGGCAGGGTTCTGCACTCCGGCCTTCGCAAATTCCACCTTCATGCTTGGAGATGCAGCAGCGACAGCTGTACACCTTCAACCATCCTCCAGAAGTGGTTGATGTTATTTTGGCAGCCAAGCATCCCTCAACAAAAACTGTACACGCCTGTCTTTGGGACAATTTTGTGGTTTGGTGTGGCACACACCAGAAAGACCCCCTCCAGGCCACTTTTTCTAATGTTCTGTTGTTTGTTTTGTCTCTTGCCCAGCAAGGCTTTGCTTTGGGTACAGTTAAAGGCTATCTTTGAGCCTTCTTATGTTTGCCAGATCAGCTGTTTTTGTTTAAGTCACCAGTTGCGATGCTATTTTTGAAAGGGCTACATCATATGTGCCCCCTTCTACTTTTGTGATGCCCCATTGGGTCCTTAATCTGGTCCTCACCTATTCGATGTGCACTTCTTTCGAGCCGCTTCAAACCTTCCCCTTATGGTTCCTTGTCTTGCAAAACGATGTTCCTCTTCGCCATCACCTCAGGACAATGTGTAAGTGAGCTTCAGGCTGTCTCTGTTAATCCAACATACACTACCTTCTTCCCAGACAAACTGGTTTTGCGGACTCTGGCAACATTTCTGCCAAAAGTAGTGGCGCCTTTCCACGTTGGTCAAACCATCACCCTGCTGGCGTTCCATGCTCCGCCTCACCTTTCTTAGGAGGGGGAGAGACTTCATTGATTGGACCACAGCAGAGAACAGAGTTTCTACATGGATTGTACCAAAGAACACCTGATGGACAATCAGCTCTTTGTGGGGTTTGCTGGAATGAAAAAAAGCAAGACTGTACCGAAGAGAACTATCTCCCACTGGATCGTGCTCTGCATTTAAGACCTGCTAAGCATTGGCTAAAAAGCAGCCTCTGGAAGGACTGTGTGCTCACTCTACCAGGGCCAAAGTTGCTATCACTGTGTTAGCACTCTGAAGCCCTGTCCTGGACATTTGACAGGCGGCTACGTGAGTGTTAGACCTGGCATCATTGGCGCAGGTCTCCCTTCCTCTTTAAGCTTCCTATCTTTTATGTTGGCTGGATTTAGATGCTCTGGGCGCTGTGCCACTGCCAATCAGTGCCACAGCGCGAATGTTCCCTGTGTAAAGATAACTGTATGAATTGGGATAACCATAATTGGCTCGTTTGGTTTACCTGTCAGTCCCTAGTATAAGTGCACTGTGTGTGCCCAGGGCTGGTAGACCAAATCCTGCTGGTGGGCCTGCAGCGCTGTTTTGCGATACCCACCGAAGCAGCTTTTAAAGTATGTCTGTGTAGCATGTTCTAATAGCGAGTTACCCTCCATTTCACTGCTTACTATTGTGAGGCTATCCGTTCTCATAGGCCGGAATGTGCAGGCTGAGTATTACATCCCATAATCCTACCTGCCCCCAGGAACCCGATGGGAACCTTGAGTTTGATATGTTTAAGCTCAGGACATTGAGATACATCTTTTAGTAAGGATCTTTTGCGTAGTCCGTGTTCGAAAATGCCGCTGCTAGAAACGAGGTATTTTCTGGCCTAAGCTTTCCTGTAGGCTTTGCTAGCGTGTGTATTGGCCGTCTGGTTTTGGAGCAGCAGGGCCAGCTGGGTCAGACCTGGCTGGAGAGAGAAATCGGCATGTTCGAGGCATGTGAGCTGCAGAGCTCACACTGTGCATTAGATCGCCATCTGGTGTTGGGCTCGGATGCTTGCACTTTGTTGTTGTCTTCGAAGAAGTCTTTGTAGTCATGTGATAGGTGACTCCTCCTTTGGACAATAGTGCGCATGGGCATCGACTCCATCCTCAGATTGTTTTTTTCCGCCATCGGGTTCGGATGCAACTTCGACACTCCGGTTCGAAACTTGTTTTTTTTTGCAACGTTTTTCACTTTTCAACACCTGATACCGACATCGACATCTCGACGTCCCTTCCTCGATCTCCTTTCCAGCCGTCGACGCGGGCAGTTGGGCCCATCGACGCCGTAAGGCCTACTGCCCATGGAAAGGACGCCATTCCGAAAATGCCCCCAGTGTGGAGCAAAGTTTCCTCACAGTGACCACCACCAGGTCTGTAATCGGTGCCTCTCACCAGACCATAACGAGGCCACTTGTCCGGCCTGCGCCTCCTTCCGCTCCAAAAAGACCATCCGCGATCGTCGAGCCCGAAGGCACATCATGGCGCAAAGGTCCGCTCCGGAACCCGTCAACATCTTCGATGAGGGTCCCGATGTTCCGGAAGAAGACTCCGAAGACCTCGCTATCATCTCCGAGGCAGAGGACTCCGACGGTTCCATCCCTCCAGGGCAGCGTGTGAGTACTACTGCCCCTGCCCCAACCCTCCCTGCAAAATGGAAGGCACCGGTCAGCACTTCGCCTACGGGCCCCAGTCGAGACCGTAAACGTGCTTCGGACGCCCCGCCTCCGGGCTCGGCACCGAAGAAGAAAACAAAGCCTTCTAGTTCCTCGGCACCGACCAAACCACATGTGCCCGTTACACCGGCACCTTCGGCGCCGAAACACAAAGACCACCCGGCGCCGAAATCCAGTTCGGTCCCCAAATCCGCCTCCAAGCACGCGGATCCCTCGGCACCGAAACCGAAGATACTCGACACACCCCTAAACTAAAGCCGGTCGAGCCTGTAGCTAAGCCGAAGGACGCCTCGACGCCTTCTAAAGCAAAGGAACATTTAAAGAAGCCATCACCGCGTTCGGAACCGAAAAAGTCGGCGCCGAAAACTAATATTCAAGGGGAGGAACTGTTTACACCGGATCCCATCGATCCTAATCAACACAAGCTTTATATCAATCCTAAAACAGGACACATTTCCTCTGTGCCACGTCACAAGCCTGTCCCTCCAAAGAAGAAGGACTCTTCCAATTCCCCTATGCCTCCTTCTTCCCCTATACCTCTCTCTAACACCCCTCCTCTCCACATCCCTGTCACACCTCCTCAACCTGCGGCTTCTCCCCCACATGAGTATGAGGACAACATGTGGTACGGGGATGACCCTCACAATTTATTTCTGGACCCAGATAATCCACCACAGGATGACTGGGGTTATAATGACCCCACAGACCTCCCCAGCCCTCCACCTTATCCCACAAAACCATCTCCACCAGATGATCACATAGGTTTTGGGCAACTCATACATAGGGCGGCCGTTTTTCATGGGGTGCATATTCACACCGACCAACCAGAGGAAGACTTTCTTCTAGACACCTTTGAACGGTCTCAAAAAACTGTTCAAACTTTGCCCATGATCAAAGGTGTCATTAAACACGCACCTGAAATTTTTAACGACCCAGTCAGAGCCAGGATCCTTAATCCTAGAGTGGATAAAAAGTATAGACCTGCCCCCGATGACCCCACCTACATCAAAGGTCAGCTCCCCCTCGACTCACTGGTCGTTTCTAATGCCAGAAAACGCGCCAATTCCCAAACTTCAGGGGATGCTCCGCCCCCTGATAAAGAATCCAAATTGTTGGATTCCTCTGGCAAACGCGTAGCTGCGCAAGCCACCAACATCTGGCGCATCGCTAACACCCAAGCTCTACTAGCTAGGTACGACAGGGCACACTACGATCAGCTAGAAACCCTCCTCCAACATCTACCTGATCAATACAAAACACAAGCCACTGACCTCATTCAGAAAGGCAAACTTATTTCAAATGCCTCCATTAAGTGCGCCTTAGACGCAGCCGACACCGCTGCTAGGTCAGTTAACACTAGCGTGCTTATCAGACGACACGCCTGGCTTCGCATTTCAGGTTTTAAGCCAGAAGTCCAGACTACCATACTGAACCAGCCATTTAACCAAAACCAACTATTTGGTCCCGCTGTCGACACAGCACTAGAAAAGATGAAGAAGGATACTGACACTGCCAAATCAATGGGAGCATTGCAGTCCCCGCAGCAACGTGGCTCCTTTCGCCGCTCCTTTTACAAAGGGGGCTCCAGGAACACCACCGCAGACAGTTCCTCTTCCTATCGAACAAACACCCAAACCTCTCCCAATAGAGGATACTTTAGGGGTGGTTACAGAGGCAACAACTCTAAGGGCAGAGGTCGAGGTAATAATAACAACACCCGTACCTCCACCACTCCCAAACAGTGACTTTCCTCCACTTCCCCCCGACCCCAACACCCCTGTCGGGGGAAGGCTATCACAGTTCCTGCCTGTCTGGAACTCCATTACAACAGACAGGTGGGTGAGACAGATTATCCAACATGGCTACTGCCTGGAACTAACAGCTACCCCCCCCCCCACCATACCACCCAGGCTGCGTCCAATGTCCACAGACCATCTTACACTTTTACAACAAGAGGTACTTTCCCTGCTTCAAAAGCACGCCATAGAGCCAGTGCCTCTGCTACAGCAGGGCACAGGGGTTTACTCCCTGTACTTCCTCATTCCCAAAAAGGACGGC
The DNA here is from genome assembly GCA_963921515.1 of Calotriton arnoldi. NCBI lineage: Eukaryota > Metazoa > Chordata > Amphibia > Caudata > Salamandridae > Calotriton > Calotriton arnoldi. Next base: position 2,929,592 of record CAWUFW010000097.1, on the reverse strand, counting down.
ACTCTCAGGCCTATTTTAGACTTCAGACCTCTCAATCAATACATACACTCAGATCATTTTCACATGATCACTCTCCAACAAGTGCTTCCCTTACTACAACAACAAGACTTCCTTGCCACATTAGACCTCAAGGACGCCTACTTCCACATTCCCATACATCCTGCTCACAGGAAGTATCTAAGGTTCGTTCTCAATGGGCAGCACTACCAGTTCAAAGTACTCCCATTCGGAGTCACCACTGCTCAAAGAGTGTTTACCAAATGCCTTGCAGTAGTAGCAGCGCATCTACGAAGACAACAAATACATGTCTTCCCATACCTGGACGACTGGCTTATCAAAGCCAAATCATTCAACCAGTGTGTCCAACACACCCACCAAACGATACAAACATTACACAACTTGGGGTTCACAATAAACTATACCAAGTCCCACCTTCAGCCCTCCCATGTCCTTCAATATCTGGGAGCCACAATAAACACTTCCACTGCTCTAGCTTACCCCAGCCCAGCCAGGATAGCCAGTATACAAACCCTTGTCCCCAGGTTTCAAATGCAACACTCTCTTCCAGCCAGAGTGTTTATGCAGCTAATCGGCATGATGGCATCCTGCATTTTTATCGTCCCTCATGCAAAACTTCAAATGCGTCCTCTACAAGAGTGCCTAGCGCGCCAATGGAACCAGGCTCATGGACATCTTACAGATCTGGTGTTGGTGGACAGCCGCACACATCGCTCTCTGCAGTGGTGGAACACCAACAATTTGTCCAAGGGGCGGCCGTTCCTAGAGCCGGTTCCACAAGTAGTACTAACCACGGACGCATCCCTTACAGGATGGGGAGCACACCTGTTACATCATACAACACAAGGCAAGTGGACCACCCAGCAGAAGCTGCTCCACATCAACCACCTAGAGTTACTAGCTATATTCCTAGCTCTCAAGTCCTTTCAACTCCACGTACAAAACAAAGCGGTCCTGATCCGAACAGACAACATCACAGCTATGTACTATATACAAAAACAGGGGGACACACTCTCCACAACTGTCCCAACTAGCACAGGACATTTGGAGGTGGGCCATTCCACAAAACATATACCTTCTAGCAGAACACCTACCAGGGGTTCACAATCAGATTGCAGATCTGTTAAGTCGACAGACACAACAGATTCACGAGTGGGAACTACATCCACAAGTTCTTCTACCTTTTTTCCGGATGTGGGGCCAGCCAGACTTAGATCTGTTCGCCACACACCAAAACGCCAAATGCCCAACCTTCGCCGCCAGGTTTCCACACCCGCAGTCCAAGGGCAATGCGATATGGATGAACTGGTCCGGCAGATTTGTGTACGCTTTTCCACCGCTCCCACTCATCCCACTTGTAGTACGCAAGCTTCGACAACAGTCTCTAAAAATGATACTAGTAGCCCCCACATGGGCACGCCAACCGTGGTTCACCACACTACTGGAGCTATCAGTAGTCCCATACCAAAGACTACACCTCTCCCCAACAATGCTAACGCAGAGCCATGGAGAGATAATGCACCCAGATCCATCTCAGCTGAACCTTGCAATTTGGCTCCTGAAGTCCTAGAATTCGGTTACCTTAACCTACCCCCAGACTGCATGGACGTTATAAAAGAAGCTAGACGCCCAACTACCAGAGCCTGCTATGCAGCTAAATGGAAAAGATTCGCTATTTACTGCACTAATAATAACATCCAACCATTACAAGCCTCTACGCAAAACATCATTTGCTACTTGCTACATTTGCAAAGATGTAATCTTGCATACTCATCCATACGTCTGCACCTCGCAGCCCTTGCTGCTTACTTACAAAACAGACAACACTTATCACTCTTCAAAGTCCCCGCCATTAAAGCCTTTATGGAAGGCCTTAAGCGGATCATACCTCCCAGATTACCACCTTCCCCAGTGTGGAATCTTAATATAGTACTTACCAGGCTCATGGGTCCACCTTTTGAACCCCTACATAAATGTGAACTTCAATTTCTTACATGGAAAGTTGCGTTTCTAATTGCAATCACTTCTCTCAGGAGAGTCAGTGAGCTACAAGCTCTAACTATACAAGAGCCTTTCTTACAAATACATCATAATAAGGTAGTTCTCAGAACAAACCCAAAATTCCTTCCCAAAGTCATTTCGCCTTTCCACCTTAACCAATCAGTAGAACTACCTGTGTTCTTCCAAAACCCAGATTCCGTGGCAGAAAGAGCTCTCCACACCCTAGATGTCAAAAGAGCCCTTATGTATTACATTGACAGAACCAAATCCTTTCGCAAAACCAAACAATTGTTTGTAGCTTTCTCTCCACCACACAAAGGTAATCCCATCTCAAAAGCCGGGGTTGCAAGGTGGATTGTTAAATGTATCCAAATCTGCTACCAAAAAGCCAAACGCACATTATCAGTTCCCCCTAGAGCGCACTCAACACGCAAACTAGGGGCCTCCATGGCATTCTTAGGGAACATTCCCCTAGAAGACATATGTAAGGCAGCCACATGGTCTACAACACACACCTTCACTAAACACTATTGTGTTGATGTGCAAGCCAAGCAACAAGCTTCCGTGGGCCAAGCTGTCCTTAAAACCCTTTTTCAAACTACTGCAACACATACAGGTGACCACCGCTAGGGGAGATACTGCTGTACAGTCTATGCACAGTGTGAGCTCTGCAGCTCACATGCCTCGAACGGAAAATGCTACTTACCAGTATGCATCTGTTCTTGGCATGTAGAGCTGCAGATCCTCACACGCCCACCCACCTCCCCGGGACCTGTATGTGCTCCAGTCCTATCTTAATTAGATACACACACATGGACATCTCTTTCCTTTTCTACTAACTCCATCACTCCCCAATATGGCGAAAAACAATCTGAGGATGGAGTCGATGCCCATGCGCACTATTGTCCAAAGGAGGAGTCACCTATCACATGACTACAAAGACTTCTTCGAAGACAACAACAAAGTGCAAGCATCCGAGCCCAACACCAGATGGCGATCTAATGCACAGTGTGAGGATCTGCAGCTCTACATGCCAAGAACAGATGCATACTGGTAAGTAGCATTTTCCTTAGAGTATGGGGAGGGGTGACTCTTTGATCTAAGCAGGGCCGTGCCTGGCAAGGTGAATGATGGCTCCACCTCCCACTGGGCGTCTGATAGCAGACCCCCAGATTCTCAAAGGGCAGGATGTCGCCTCGTAAACCAAGTGCTCCCCGACCCCACCGAACTGGTTCTGGCTGGAAGCAGTGATTTGTGACTACAGAGAACAAAGACTTCTTAGGTTTAAAACGCTGCGCTGAAACTTTGTTCGGTGTGTTCCTTCTGGATGTCAAGACGAAACTCTGTCCGAGTGGACAGAGGAAAGGACTTTGAAACTTTCACCAAGCTTGCTGAAGAAACTACCCGAGGGCCTGAATTGAGAGCGCCTCCTGCTGAAGTCTCAGGAACATTAGACTTCACCCCGTCAGCCGTCTGAATTCCTGTGCTAGGGATTCTACTTGCAGGTGAAGCCTCCGTCGAGTAATCCGGAACCTCTAGTTCTACTGTGAGGAACGCGGACTGGTAACCCTTGTTAACTCTGTGTGTGGCCCGCCGCATCTAAGAGAGAGCTGCCGCCGTTGAGCGCCCGTCTTAATTGGAACCTTCGGAACCTTCGCTGAATCTGTGTGGGCCGCCGCAGCTAAGAGAGAGCTGTAGCCGCTGAGTGTCCGCCGTTGTGCCAGCCTGGTCGAGATCATCCTTTGTCCTGTGAGCCGCCGCAGCTAAGAGAGAGCTGCTGCCGCTGAGTGCTCGCACCTTTGCTAACTTTGCCTCATCGTGATTTGTCCTGTGGGCCGCCGCAGCTAAGAGAGAGCTGTTGCCGCTGAGTGCCCGCACTTGTGTCAGCTGTGCATCATCGTGATTTGTCCTGTGGGCCGCCGCAGCTAAGCGAGAGCTGTTGCCGCTGAGGGCCCGCACTTGTGTCAGCTGTACCTCATCGTGATTTGTCCTGTGGGCCGCCGCAGCTAAGAGAGCGTTGTTGCTGCGGAGGGCCCGCACTTGTGTCAGCTGTACCTCATCGTGATTTGTCCTGTGGGCCGCCGCAGCTAAGAGAGAGCTGTTGCCGTGGAGGGCCCGCACTTGTGTCAGCTGTACCTCATCTTGATTTGTCCTGTGGGCCGCCGCAGCTAAGAGAGAGCTGTTGCCGTGGAGGGCCCGCACTTGTGTCAGCTGTACCTCATCGTGATTTGTCCTGCGGGCCGCCGCAGCTAAGAGAGAGCTGTTGCCGCTGAGGGCCCGCACTTGTGTCAGCTGTACATCATCGTGATTTGTCCTGTGGGCCGCCGCAGCTAAGAGAGAGCTGTTGCCGCTGAGTGCCCGCACTGGTGTCAACTTTGCTTCATCGTGATTTGTCCTGTGAGCCGCCGCAGCTGAGAGAGAGCTGCTGCCGCTGAGTGCTCGCACCTGTGCTAACTTTGCATCATCGTGATTTGTCCTGTGAGCCGCCGCAGCTGAGAGAGAGCTGCTGCCGCTGAGTGCTCGCACCTGTGCTAACTTTGCATCATCGTGATTTGTCCTGTGGGCCGCCGCAGCTAAGAGAGAGCTGCTGCCGCTGAGTGCTCGCACCTTTGTGAACTTTGCATCATCGTGATTTGTCCTGTGGGCCGCCGCAGCTAAGAGAGAGCTGCTGCCGCCGAGTGCTCGCACCTTTGCCAATTTTGCATCATCGTGAGTCGTCCTGTGGGCCGCCGCAGCTAAGGGAGAGCTGCTGCCGCTGTGAGCCCACCACGGAGCTGCACGACGAGAGTCATCGCCACCACCAGCCCGGGCCGCCGCAGCCGCGTGCTGCTGCCGCTGAGAGCCCGCCTGTCCCCGAGTGCCCAAATCATTGTGGGTGCACGTTGATGACCACTGCAGACAAGAGTTGTGGTCGCTGGGAGTCCGCCTGTCACCGTCTCCGCTTCTTCGAGAAGCTACGTGCTGTGTCCCCGTCCAACGGCAGGTATCTGGTGCGCAACGGGTCGCGTAGACCCAGGCCTTGAACTCAGTCAGTGCCACGTTCTGGTGAATACGGTTATTGCCTTTTTAAGTCCCTACTGATTTACGTGCATTGTGACTGGTTAAAACGCTTTTGAGAGTCTCGTACTAAACCTTAGATAAAGATACTATTTTTCTATACCTACTTGAGTTGTGTCCTTTTGTGGTGTCGTTACTGCCTTATTGTGCATGGTCATAAATGCTTCACACACTGCCTCTGAGATAGGCCTAACTGCTCATGCTACGTTACCACAGGGTTGAGCAGGGGTTATCAAAGGGGGTAGCCCACTTGCCCTGACTTAGGAAGAAGGGTCCCTATTTGGACAGTGGCGCCAGCCATTGCCAACTAGAGACCCCCATTTCTAACAGTGGGCTTCCCTCCATATGTTCACAAAGCACTGTTGCCTGGACAGTCAAGTTCACCGAGTGGGGCATTGTGAATGCTCAGCCCTGCAGGATTTACTGGTTTGAGTCCATTTGCAGACCCACCTCTGAATAGGTATTGCTCTGGTATTTATTGAAAATTTGAGAAATGTGCCCCTAAAAATCTCTATCAGACGAATAAGTTACTTACCTTCAGTAATGTTCTTTCTGGTAAGACTCTATTTAGCCACACATTCTTTACCAACCCTCCCAGATCTGATCCCAGTCTGCACTCTGTTCTCGACCAATTTTCTCTTGGGGCTCTGCATCAAGTGCACGGACTGCCTCAAAAGCAACCAACGTCAGAGCGCAGGGAATGGCGCCTATATGGGCTCCGCGTGTCATTTCTGGAGTGTAACAGCATCCCTGTGGAACCTCAAGGTGCCACTCTACTACACCGAGGTACTGCTTAAACTTTGCCAGATTCAGACTGATGCCCAGGGAATTTGAAAAATATGCAGACTCTGATGCTAAAAAGTCTGTACCAGAAAGAGTGTTACAGAAGGTAAATAATTTGTTCTATATGTCTATAAGACCCTTGGACCACCAAGGATTTTTAGTTATATAATTTCTACATGCTTAGTTGCCCTGCAAGAAGTTCTAGGTGAGGACGTGGTAGAGGTGGAATAGTTTTATTGCTATAGCTCTGCATGTTCAGTTCGCTGCGGACCTCTGGTCTGGCCAGCAATCTGTGAGTTTGAATTCTGGCAAAGCCAACTCAGACTTTCGTTCTAGAATGTTTGATAAATTGGGTACCATGTTATTGGCCAATAGCAACATGCGCTGTATCACTTAGAGATGCTAAGAAGTGTGGTATCGTGCTGTATATGAAAACAAATAATTAATAAAAGTATAGAAGGCTCTAAACTAAATTGTGATAACCTTATTTTACTGTGGGTATTTACTCCTTCCTATCAGTGCAATGTGTATTTTAATAAGGATACTTGAACGATGCTTATATTTCCGCAATGTGTTACTAGCAATATTCACAGTTTATTATTTTTTTCTAGTTCCTTTAATGTATGTGAAGCTATGGCTACTATCAGTGAGAAGATATGTGCTGAAATTAACAGTTGTCTATCTCATCATGGATTCACTCCATTTTCTGCTGAAAAAGAGACTGCGCTGAAAGGACAGATCCAGGCTGCAGCGGACCCAAATAACCATATACATAAGCTAATAGGTAATTGCCTTTCTGTACTATGAAAAGATTGGTGTTTGATAGTTAACGCTTTATACAGTGGATAAATGCTTAACACACATCTGTGAAATGTCATAAGTGCGTTATCATATTCATAGTACCCCAGTAAGCCTTCCGTTTTAATAATTAGATGATATGAGTAATTTTTAATGGCACAAATATTACTTACTTAAGGAGAACATCAACGCAGCTGGATCTACAGTTTTACAGAAGGTTTTAAAGAAAGAGGAGCTATGTGCAAATTTTCATTTTTATTGGAGAACATTCCATGTGAAAGTATTCGTATTATTCTGTCATTCTTTAAGCATTGGGTTGGTGAAGTATGGGCTAAATGCAGTGTTGTTATTCGATGGATTCTTTCATTTAGGAATTTTATGCTGCCTAGAATGGCTTACTCAGGTCACCCGCTTGTTTTGCAGGTCAGAAAGATCACTCCAAACTTTCAAGCTTTTTGGTTTCAGTTTTTCTGGGTGCCTTGCACATAGCAGGACTAAATGCTCCATAAAACTGAAGCATGAGAGCGTGGCCGGCAAGATGACGGAGTAGACACGTCTCTGCTTGCCTCCATACAGCTCACAATAACATCCTGAGAAATCTTTGCACTAAACTACCAGCCGACCCTGAAATGACCAGGTACCTGAATAAGGGGCATTTGTACTGCTGTATATGTGAGTCAAGGAGCCTCTTGGCTGTGCCCTGGTGAGGGAAAATCGTGATTTCTTAAAGGCCACGGGGAAATCCAAGACAGCAGCACCCTAAAGGATTGGGAGGCCATCTTTCGAGGCTCAGTCTAGAGGGGCTGCAGCCTACCAGCTGTGTGATCACTGTACCCTGAGACCCCATGAGAAGGGATGTGTTGCAGCAGGATTTGCCCTGGAGATGATGGAGGTGCGTCTCTCTCTAGAACTGCTCCTGAGTGCTCCTGTGGCCCTCTGGTGAGAGACAGGGCACTCCTGCGCTCCAATGGAATTATCCAGATGGGATTGAAGTTGGCACTGCTGAATTGTAAAGCGGGTTTGGCCTGCTCTTGGTGTCCCTGTGGCATCCCCGACAAGTGGATGATACCTTGCTGGGCGTTTGCAGAGGTGACTTTGATGGAGCTGAAGGGATGGCGCTGGGGCTCTGATTTTCTGACTGAGCCGACTGTTGGGTGATTGATTGCCTGAGGAGGACAGGGAAGTGACCAGCGTGGGCACACCTGCATCTTCTGGTGTGCTGCGCTGAGGGACAATTGTTGCGGACATTAGCAGCCCTGGGGAGCTAATATTACAGCAGCGATGGCGCTAGGCGGCTCATTTACTTTCTGCAGGCATGCGCCATGGATGTTGGCCTGGATTCCTTGAGCCTAATTGAGCCAGGAAGTATAATTTGGGATTAGAGCTGGGGAATGCGAAGTAGCAGGCCTCATGAATAACCATTAGTGTGGAAGCCCTGAAGTATGAACCAATTGTGGGCACTGTGCACATCTGTTACCCATCTGGTGCTCCTGTGCAGGGGTACCCTCCTCCTGTAGCTATAACACCTAGTGACTGTGACTGCTACCACGGCCTCTGGGGGGTACTGTGGGCCGGCACACAAGATAGCGGAGCTCCCCGAAGCTCCATTTGGGGATGCCTTTGCCCCTCCTTGGCTCTGGTATGGAGAAGCAGAAGCCTGGTAAACTGGCACAGAGCAAGAAAATAGAGCAATACATGGCGGCGTCCATACGTTTGTAGCACCCTCTGTCTGTAACAGTGGAGGTGTAGAGCTGATGACCCCAGATAAAATGCAGGCGATCAAGGACTCACGCCAGACCTTGGAGCATAATATATACACTATGGCAATTAAATTGACCTTAGTGAGAACAGACCTTCAAAAGCTCTTGGTTTTGACAAAGGCCGTGGAGTACATGGAGTCCACGGAGTCCACGATCCCGACAAATATGCAAGTGATGCGTGCAACAGTGATCAAGCTGCAAGAGACAAGAGCTCTGCAGTAGAGGGCAGAGGACACATATGGCAGATCTGGGCGCTAAAATGTTTTCTTTTTTGGGCTTTCTAGAGAAGGTGGAGGGCCCATCAATGGTACTCTTTCTTGAAGACTGTATCTTAGCTGTGTTAAAACCTATGGGTCTGTTCAACTACTTCTCAGTATCATATGGTCAGGATAAGCCTAGCAGAAACACCTCCTTTTACATGCTCATGTTGCTTATGCTGCCTTCTCTTTTACACACAATGACTTTGTACATACATTTGCGTGTGTGTCAATGCACGATAACATTCTCTGAATCTGCATTGCTTATAGTTCTACTTCGTATGTACATTATCAAGACACCTTGAACATTTAGTACAAGGGATAAAGTTCACTGCGCAAATATCATATTTGTTATTTGTCTGATTGGTGACACTGATATACTACTAGAATAAACAACTGCGGCATAAACAGGGGTTGCGACATGGCCACATGGGTTCTATTGTTATAAATACACAACCACTTCCTTGTTTCGGCAGAGGAGCACTCCGTTGACACTGCGGGGTTACCACATGTCGGAATTCCAGCTCAGCTGATTCCTGCGACACCAACACCAGGGATGTCTAGCTTTGCACCAAGACGGATAGCCTGATGACACCCACAGGTAATGGGGAGTTAGTCCACTCTGCAGGGATTTGGCAGCACGGTACATTATGAGGGACCGATGATGCAGATCTACCCAGAATACACCAGACAGCCCAGCAGGAAAGGAAATTGTTTAAGGCAGGGAAGGGAAGGCTGAGAAGCAGGCCTGAAATCTATGTTTCTCTCTCCAGACCAGCCTAAAGTCATAAAAAGATAATAAGACACACTTCTTCTCATCTCCTGAGCTTGCTTGGGACTGGCTGGACAGTTGGCGCAACCGTAGGGGCACGAGATGCACAATGCAGCACACAAATAATTCCCGAACACAGTTGTCGGTGAAACACACAGCCACGCAACTGGAGGGTCTCCGGAGCGCATAGAGGTTGTCATTAATGGCACACTAATTGCTAAGTAATAGCAGGGAATGCTTTCCTGAACTACATGTGCCCTCAACCAGTAGGGATTGGAGGATGGCGGGGCTACGCTCTCGCCATTTGACCCATGAACCCTCCTCCACTGCACGCCTCAATGACCACAAGGGAGTAAGTCCTATGGGACTGGCGATATGGATGGTCTGAAGTGGTTTTGTCCTATATAGTTGGAATGATCTGTTATTTGGTTAAGTTTGTTTTTGGTTTTGTTTGGGTGGGAGGAGGTGCTATGGACCAGGACTTTGAGGATTTATGTGAGCTACATAGTACTGTCTGAAGTAATAGTTTTACTGCACTGCATTTCAGGACGCGTATGGACTGAGATGTTTGAGCCACACATTATCAGTCTCTCATTAAAAGTCTAAGTTAGTGGCTGAAGAAGGTGGGTGGGGTGTAAGTTTTTCATTGACAAGCGCATGGCGGGAGAGGCATGATATAATGCACACACTACACACAGTGAGACAGCTATTGACTCTGCCTTTCTGATCCTATGTGGGCACAAGGGTTTTTTTTTTTGTTGGTTTTTTTAGTCCTCATTTTACGAAAGATTGCTCTGATTTCAAAGAAAATAAAGCCAGTCAAAACAAAAAGCAACAGAAGAACACCCGGTCACTCCATAACAGAGGATGAGTAACTTTTACCCCCGGGGTTTACTATCTGAAAAGCCTCACTGTATTGACCATGGCCTCTATACTTTTACTAGCCAGTGTGGTCTGGCATTAACCAGGCCACCCTCATGACGGCCAGTAAAGCAAGTTTGAAATCATTGGACCATTGAGTTTCTTAAATTGTATTTCTTACATAACCCTCCTAAACAAAATGCCAGTGAATTAAAAACCTATAAGAGAGGGTGATGCAAATAGTATTCTAAGAAAGACCAGAAATATAAATCAAAAACCAATTATCCCAAATATCCCAAAATTTTGGTTTTTTAACCCGCTTATTTGCACGGTCAAGTTGGGCGATTTTTTGTACTGAGCCAATCCATTCAATTTTAATAGGGGGAAAGGGAAGAATCCATTTTATACAAATCTCCCTTCGTGCCATAAGTATTAAAACAAAAAAAAGCACCTTCTGATTTTTAGAAAGAGTATGGTTTTCTGAACCATCTGGAATCACCCCAAAAATAACTGAGGTACAGGTTAACTCAATTTCTCTACCCATAATATCAGAAATGATCTTACCCACATGATTCCAAAAAAGCTGGATTGAAGGATACTGCCAGAACATATGTAGCTCATTCACGTTGTTCTCGTCGCATTTCGGGCACTTCTTTGTCACACCATTCCCCATCTTTGACAGTTTCAGCGGCGTCCAGTATGCTTTATGGATAGTGAAAAGATGGTTTCTCTTTAAGGGCGCAGCTTTCACATATGACCATAGTATAGACATAGATACTTGCCCCAACGTTTCGAGATCCTCGTCCGGCAGGTCCTTCTTCCAACTTTCTGTAAATGGGTTCCGGGTATCCTCCTCGGTCTCTATTATCAACCAGTACCATGCTGCCACCTCTTTCCGCGTTGTAGATCTTGTGGATATCCTATGTACCAAATCTCTATTTCCCTCCATCTCTTTTCCTAACGATTTTTTCCAACTCAAAATCTGATAGTATTTAAATTTTGAAACCGTATTGTTTGATAAATCGGTAAGGCATTGCCAAGGAATCAGCTCATTGTCCACAATTAATTGCCCCCACTCAAGTATCTCTGATTTACGAAGCGGGAGTGCAAGTGCGTCCAATAAACATATTGGAGTGCCTGGGGAATCCCATAATGGTGTTTCATCGTTATAGTAAGGTATATGCAACATTATCCTTATCTGCGACCAAACTCTAGTAGCAGCTAAAAGAATCTTCAGTCTAACTTTTTTTTAAAAATTTGGGATGTCCAAACTTTAAAAGAAAGAAATCTGCTTGGTTCCTATATGTCATAGTTAAGGCCTTAAAGAGTGGTGAGAAAGCCGAGCTATCTTTTAGAAGTTGGCGTGAATTTTTCAAGTGGAAGGCACAGTAATATATGTAGAGGTCCGGGGTAGCAATACCTCCATGAGTTTTTTTCTCCTAAGCTTCCTTTGAGAGATTCTTGATTTTTTCCTGCCCCAAATAAAAGAAGAGAAAAGTCCTTGCACTTTCCTAAACCAAATTTTCGAGAATTCTAGTGGTATAGAATCAAATAGGAAAGTAAACTTAGGTAGAATTGACATTTTGAGGAGGTTAGATCTACCTAGAATGGAAAGTGGAAGGGACTCCCATGCCTGTAGCTGTTGTCTCACGCTAGCGGTTATTTTATCAAAATTTACCTGTGCTATCTTATCTATGTTATTTACTATTTGTACCCCTAGATATCTTATTTGATGTTTTAAAAGATCACTCTTAAAGTGGCTATTCCATGTCATCAGCTCTGTCTTCTGCTGATTAATTGAATAGCCAGATACCCTCCCAAAATTCTCCAAATGCTTCCAAATCTCAGAAAGTGATCGCTCAGTTTCCCCAGTCAAAATCATAAGGTCATCGGCGTATAAGCCTAACTTCTTTTCCCAGCCATCACATTTAAAAGAGAAGATGCCCTGACAAGCTCTAAGTTTGCATGCTAAGGGTTCAATATACAAATTGAACAGGAGGGGCGAAAGGGGACATCCTTGTCTAGTACCTCTAGAAATTTTTATTTGTTCTGTTAAGTTACCATTAACCAATACCCTGGCAGAAGGATCTTTATAGAGAGCCCTCACTGCTGCTAAATAAGTTTCTCCTAAGTTAAAACGTTGGATCACTTGAAGTAGATAGGACCAATTGACCCTATCAAAGGCCTTTGCAGCATCGAAAGTCATAATTGCCAAAGGAGTCTCATATAAATTCGCGAGATCAATTGCACCAATTAGATCATGGGTTAGTTCATGAAGCTGCCTCCCCTTCATAAATCCCTTCTGATCCGGATGAATTATTAACCCTGCTACCTTATCTAATCTTTTTGTTAGGATCTGAGTATAAATTTTGTAATCACTGTTCAAAAGAGAGATAGGTCTATACGATTCGCAGGCCCGTGGGTTTTTGTTTGGTTTCAGGATAATGGTAATAGTGGCTTCATTCCAAGACTGGGGGAGATCCTGGGCAGATACAAAAGCTGAATTAAAAAGTTGGAGCAAAATTGGAGCTAACTCTTCTATGAGAATATTGTATAATTCATTCGGGATGGCATCGGGACCAGCAGCTTTTCCTTTCTTCAAAGCTTTAATAATATGTAAAACTTCTTCTATAGTAATTGGATTGCTCAATTTGTCTCTGTCAAGGTCAGAGAGTACTGGGAAATGCAAACCTGTGAAAAAGTTTTCAATGAGTTCTTTACTCGGGGTTAAATCTTCCGTGTAGAGATCTTGGAAAAAAAGAGCAAATGCCTCCTCAATCTCTGTATCCTCTGTAATAATTCTACCGGATATTGGGCACTTAAGATCTCTCACTAAATTTCTGGAATGGTCCTTCTTGGCTTTCCAAGCAAGAAATTTACCGCACCCCTCTCCATATTCATGGTGAGATAATTTACCTGCTTCCCATTTCCTTTTAATTATTGCCTCTAGATATACCACTAGCTCATTTTTGGCTATGGAGAGTTTTTGTATATTATTTACATCATTCGGGGCGTGTTCTAATAGTGCCTGGTTTAAGTGTATAGTTGCCTCTAATGCTTTAATTTCCTCCCTAGTTTTTTATTTTGGGCTATTGATAGAGATGTGAGTAGGCCTCTCAAGAAGGCCTTATAGGTATCCCAGACTATATGAGGAGGTGCAGAGTTTATATTAAATAAGAAGAATTCATTTGTATCTTGTTTTAACTTATCAATAACTGATGTTTCAGAAAGTATAGAGCGATTTAATGTCCATCTACGTGGCGGATAGCTCTTTGGTAAAACAATTTCCAAAAAAACAGCTGAATGATCTGATAAATGTTCTGGGAGATGGATAATTTTTACCACATTTTTACTGGTATTATGGTCAACCAGAAAAAAATCGATTCTTGATCGATGACCACATTTTTTATTGTGGAAAGTGAAGTTTCCCCCTAGTGCCCGCGAGTCAAATCTCTTCATTCCCCATACGTCTAGAAGACTCATGTCTGACATCAATTGTTTCAGGATTTTTCATGTATTTTGTGTGGCCCCTGCAGCTCTTTTAGACGTTGAGTCATACCTTGGATCCAACACTACATTAAAATCCCCTCCCATTATGATGGGATCATTTACGTCAATTAAATGGAGAAACAAGGATTGTAAGTGAGTCGGGTCATCCAGATTAGGACCGTAGTATCCCACAAACGTAAACCAAAAGTTGTCAATTTTTGCCCTAGTAATTATCCATCTTCCATGCGGATCTACTATGACATTTCCTAAAATTGCTTGTAAAGTTTTAAAAAAAATAATAGCTACTCCTTTCGTGGGAACAGTCTGAGTTGTGTAAACACAATGTTCTATCCATTTTTGATTCTGGAGAATCCCCGCCCAATCTTCCTTACAAAGATGTGATTCCTGTATAATCATCACATCATATTTCCCAAGACGCAGATATTCTAAAATTTTTCTTCTTCTTGGGGAAAACCTAAGCCCATTCACATTCCAGGATAGAATGTTTAAATTTTTTAATCTACCTGAATCTGTCATGGGAAAATGGATTGTTTAGAAATACTTCTTATTACTCTCTTCAAAAAGAAAACTTTGATTTCAGTAATTTCTTTCATAAATGAGGACCTTTTTTTTCCTTTTTTCTCCCTCATGCTCCCCCTCCCTGTGCCTAAAAACAACCCTTGTGTTTTGTATTTTTTATTTTTATTTTTATTTTGCGAACTACCCAACCCTACCCACCCTGGGGAACCCTCCCTCAATACTTGAGGTATTCTGGAGTACCTCCATTCGGACTCTCTCTCTCTCTTTCTGGGCGGGTAAATGGAAAAAAATCAATTTCAGTTGGATGTGCCTTTAATTTGTTCAATCCAGGAGTTGACTTCAGCAGGATCCCTAAAGTTATACATATTGTTTTTCCACATCACCTTTAGGGAGGCGGGGAATTGGAGTTTTGCAGTTGCACCCAGACTCTTCAACTCTTGTATATATTTTCCCAACTCCCACTGCCTATCCTGTGTAGTGCGTGAAATATCGGATCTAATCCAAAAGGACCAGTCTCCTTTATTATAAACTCCTTTTTTAAGGCCCTCCACCAAGATTTTTTCTTTTACTTTATAAGTTTTAAAATTTACTAGAATTTTCCTAGGAGTTTTTTTTCCAGATCTTTTGGTAAAGGGGTCTCGATGTATTCTTTGAACGTCGTTTTCCAAGAACTGTATATCAAATTCCGGATTTAACTCATTAAGGAGATTAATAACAAAGGATCTTATATCTCCCCCTCGAGATCTTCTGGAATATTCAGAATCCTAATATTATTTCTTCTTGCATTGTTTTCTAAACTTTCAAGTTTGTCAGTCAATACTCTTTTTTCTTGATTTAATTTCAAGATTTCTGATGTATTTTTTTCCACTTGTTTTGAGAGATCTTCTACTGTTGCTTCCACTACTTCCACTCTTCCCAAAATATCATTTACTTTAAGCTCGAGAGTTTCGCATACCCCTTGGATCTTATGCTGATTACTCTCCGATACGGCAAATTTTTCTCTCATTTCAGATATTAGGGTGGATAACAAGGATTCAGTGGAGAGCTGCTTCTGAGGACTAGTATCTATGTCTTGACTCTTCAGAACCTCTTCCTGCACCTCTTCCTGCACGAGTGGTAAACTCTGAGTGGTATCTAGACCAGGATTTAATGTTACCTGAGCTGAAGTATTATTCGATAAGCCTGGTGAAGGTGCAAGCTCAAGTTCTGTTAAAAGAGAGAATCTATTATCCAATAGTATGGAGTCATTTCTGGTCTCCATTGCTCATATATTTGTTGGTCTATTTATGGAGTCACCTGGATTACCTTGAGGTTTATAGATGGAATTTATACTGCCCTCCAGAATTGCGGTAGTGTGGGCAGCAGTATTTTGTGGCTGTGCCTGTGCCTGCACCTTGAAATATGTGCGGAGAGAGGGAGTAATATGTGAACTGGTCGATTTTGTTAATTTTGTTTGTTTATTTTTAGCAACTTTCTTCCCTTCTGTTGATTGTAATTTTTCCACTAACAACTTTTTCTTTTGAGGAGTCGAACCAGGTTTTAGGAGGCAAGAAGTTGAAGTCTTTTGATGCGAAATTATAGTTGGAAAAGTAGTTTCTACAAACGGAACTTCCACGGGGACAAATCCTGTTCCCAGAGACCCCTGCTTCTTAAAGTATATCTATTTGGCTTAAAATTTTCTAAGTCCCCAAGATTTCCCGAGGGCTGCAGCTCTTTAAGATTACTTTCCCTCCCTGCCCCCTTTTTCTTCCCTTTTGTCGGGGTCATTGAGGGTAGCCTTATTTTACCTGCGTTTTTTCCAGTGCTGCTCCTCTGCTCCCTCTCCCATTCTGCTTCTGGCCTGAAAACAGCGGAGGCAGGAAGGAAGCTTCTGTTTCCCCGATAACTAATCCTTGCTGCTGCTAACCGGCCTCTGGCGACCCGTAGCGCAGCCTCCGCCCAGTTCCCGCCTCTCGGCGGACCCGCTACTACCGCTGCCACCGCGGCTTTCAGCTGGTGTTTCTACACCGGCCACAGAAAAAAGCACCAAACAAAAACGGAAAAGCGAGTAATATCAGCCAACATAAATCCGTCGCATTCTCCCGCAACTGCACCCGGCAATCGAAACCGTCGAACAACAACGGCTACATCCTGGAAAACCGAAGGTAACCGCCCAGAGTGCCGAGAGAGTCCGCGACCGCTCTAACTAGCGACCGCCATGTTCCCCCCAAGTGTCTATGTGGGCACAAGGGTGTGTTGTAGATACAACCTGTGAAACTGTACACCTATGATGCATGACCGTAAACTGCTAAAATGGAATGTCTTTGATTTAAAGAACTATACTAAGACATAGAATCTTCTCCTACCCTAATTACCTCATCTAGGCACCACAGTGATGTGGACGGGCGACTTTAATATGTTTTCTCCCATACGATGGACAGACATCTGTCAGGATACAGATCTCACACTGAGATGTCCACACAACTAATAGATGTCATTGATCAAATGCACCTGGTCGATCCCTGGGGACTCAGACACCTGCAAGATAGAGTATATTCGTATTACTAACCGCCACATGGCTCCTACAGTAGATTGGATTAATTTTTCCTTAGCCATGAGATCTGTGCTGACTGCCTTGGGGTGGCTACATGGGCAGAATCCTCTCTGATCACTCCCCTGTCGTATTAAGGCTCACGGCAGCCGGACATATTCATACATCCCTACTTTGAAGGCTGTGGTCCAAATCCCTCAAAGACTGTGATTTCGCAGCCAATCTTCTTAAGGTCACAACCGAGTATTTTGAGGATAATTTGGGGTCCACTGCAAATGGGGCTACCAAATGGGAGGCAAAGACAGAGGTGGTCCACGGTGCTGCCATCGGCAGGATAGTGGGTGTAGCTGGACAAATCGGAAGAGAGGTTAAGATTCGGTGACAAAAACTAGCTGATGTAGAATCACAAATGCCCCACTTTTGGGGGGGGGGGGATAAGATATCAAGACTCTGGTTGACATAAAGCGTCAACCAAACGGGACAGACTAGATAAATACACCCAACAGACATTTGTCCAGAAGCTACATAGAGAGGGGTATAAGTCTGGTTTAGGAACTCAACAGAACATGCATCACATCTATTACTGATGATGCGGGCCGAGCGCACCAGACTCAAGACGCCATCACCGTGCCATTCCAATCATATCTACAAAGGATGTACACACAGATGAGGACGCATGATGACCACAGACTTACTGCTTACTTGAGGTCAGCGGGACTGTCTTGATTGTCGATGAATTTGGACCAACCTATTCCAAGTGAAGAGGTGTGTGCAGCCCTAGTTGGAATGCAAAGTCAGAAAACCCCTGGTATGGACAAACGTCCTCCCGAATTTTATACATTTTCCACTGCATTCCTTATGGAAAAAGTTACAGGGGTGGAGGAGGAGGGCTACCAGGAGCAATGCCTTCCTCCCATGATGAGGGAGGCATTGCTTATTACTATTCCTATTGCAGGGTAAAACACCTGTGAGCTGAACTCCCACCAACTTTTATCCATGATCAATTCGGACCCCAAAATTATTATTAAACTACTGGTCCACAGGTTGGCAGTGGGTATGCACCTGCTTTTTAACAGAGACCAAGACTGGCTTTATCCCCCAAAGAACCATGAATTTTGATCTGCGTCACCTCGTGCACATGGAACACCACCTGCGATCAGACGAGGGACAATAAGTTGCGGCCTCGTTTGACCATGGAAAGTTCTTTGATACGGTTGGGTAGAAATATATACTGGGGTGCTGCAGGAAATGAATTTTGTAGCCGGTGTCTTCCAATGGATCAAATTAATGCACACCCATCCTGAAGCCAGAGCTAAGACTGGTGGGCTGGTGTTACCCAAGTGGGAGTTAGAGTGAGGTACACTTCAGAAGTGCCCATTGTCACCCATGTTGTTTGCCATGGCCGTTGAACCATTGACAAATATGTTGTGTGGTGAGATGGCAGATAGGGGTATTCGCATTAGTCTTGTAATACATGTGGCCTCGATTTATGCAAATGAAACCCTGGTCTATATGAGGGACCGGACTGGAAATGCTGCAGTTGTTATATGGCCTCACAACTGCAGCATTTCCACTGTGCAAGATGGACACCCGTAATAGGCAAAAGGCATCCTTGACGGGATGTGACCCCTCTGGGGAGCTGCATGTGGCGCACTTGACTTTGAGATGAGTCCCGAACGGTGCCATACCTTTCGGTGATTATGTCTCTGTTTTGTGACTGCTTCTGTAGGTATGTGGTGAGAGACACTCCTTTTGTGTCTGACATGGCGATCTGGATCTGCCCAACTTTCCATGACCTTAAAACAGTAGCCCAGAAGATGAGGTGGCTCAAGGGAGGCTGTTGGGAGTTAGGGGATTTATAAGAGGGGGAAGTGTTCCTTACAATTGAGAAAGACGGACAAAAATTTCCAGATCAGACCAGGCCAATTTTTCACTTTGGCTAAACTGACTGCAGAGATGCACAGATGATGGACTGGGTTCCTGGAACGAACTCCAGAATCGCGCACTCTTAATGCCATAGTGGAACTACAAGCGGGAGACAGATGTGTCTCCATGATTTATAACAGGCATGGTGCAAGATAGGACACAGGCTCCTTTGACATAAGAGCTAAGCGGGAACACAACATTGGTGACCCGCTTATAGACTCTGAGTTGGACAGGGTACTGGGGTATCACAAAAAGGTGTCTAGTAACCCCTGATCCAATTTAACACTGCACTCTATGAATCGATGCTTGCAGGGTAAGTAACATGTTCCCATTGTACTGATTTAGTTTTTTTACTCTCACCCAGTTCTAAAACCAGTTTCTTAACATTTCCAAGTGTGACACTTTTTTACTGTGCTGTCTTGCAAAAAAAATATAAAGTCAAGTTCATAAACCAAAGAAAAGAAGCAAAGGTGATTTTCAGAAGACTGGTAATGAGATGCTTTCTAGATTTTTCTAGAAGCACAGAGGTCGTTTTCTAGACCCCCTGGCACTAAGGACTTAATCAATGTGCCAACCTAAATCAGAAAACCAGTTGTACTGCAACCATTGCACAACCCACTGAGCAATTGCTGACCATGATGTGTTTTAGGTAAGGATCAATCATGAGATGTTACAGGAACAATTAGTGAAAACCCAAACCTGCTTTCCTTAAGTAATAACACACTCAAAAACACTAGAACACAAAGGATACATTTTCAAAGTGTATCTTAAAATCCCAGTCCTAGCCTAGTGCACACAATATGAATTGTACCACAATAAAGACAAAAATATGACTGCAGCAACAGTTACCAGGCACATTGCTAATAAATACTACTCCAGTATAGTTGCTCTTATTAATCTATAGCAATCCTACCCTGTTTCTGCTATTTCTAAATGCTAATCGAGTTCTAGCAAAGCAGAAAAAGATACATTTCACGTTTCAGACATGGTACACACCTGCATACCTGTTTGAACAGTGGAGTTCTATGTTCAATGAAATAGCAAGGTCTGCTATTCTTATTTCACAAGGCTGACTGCACTGATACGTCCAGCACTCACCAGCCTTGGGGCCGAAGACCAGATCCATGCTGCATGTGCAAGTTGCGCCTCAATGTTAGTCTCAAGCTTGCGGATGTACTGGATGAAAAGCAAAAGAAAATCTTCATCCACCTGGATACAGGCAAGATTTTTCTCAAAACACCACGGCATCAAATTCGTGCCACCCCTGCAACAGGGAGGGTTGAACCACTAAAACACTTTGGGGCAGCCAAAATAGAGGTGACTTGGAATGAGTCATCCCCCTTGAGACACTTGACTGAGGACAGCCTCCACTTCTGGAAGGGGGTGCAATATCCTGGCCCCCCACACCGGATGCTGATGAACTCCACAGTGTAGGGGTAGACCTGGCGTCTATTGCCATGTGGCAAACACAAGCAGCAATGCCCCCCAACACAGTATAATTGATAAGTACGCCACAGTGAAATCCAAGAAACTGGATGGGACTGACCCTCCCTGAGATGATCCATACCCCCGATCACT
This sequence comes from Calotriton arnoldi, assembly GCA_963921515.1. Taxonomy (NCBI): domain Eukaryota; kingdom Metazoa; phylum Chordata; class Amphibia; order Caudata; family Salamandridae; genus Calotriton; species Calotriton arnoldi. The sequence goes on along the minus strand of CAWUFW010000097.1, from coordinate 2,909,222 downwards.
TCCGAACAAATCTTCCAGGCAATTTGCAACGTGCACACAACAATGGAGCCCCACGTAGGTAGAGGTTGGACTGCTCCGCCAAGATGTAAAGAAAATGGTTGAGAGGGACTGAAATGAAAAGCCATGCATGTGGATTTCAGTATGCACAAACAATGTCCTGTTTTATGTCAGCAACCCTCAGACCTCACTGCCCAGATTGATGCAAATGCTCCAGATCTACACTGATGCATCCGGTCTGAAGGTTAATTGGACTAAATCCACGTACATTCCAGTAAGGGGGCACATGAAGATATAAAGGCCACGACCAACCTACAATGAGCGGACCAGCATTTAAAATACCTGGCATCCTCTAAAAGGCCATGAGCCAAGAGATCATGACCTTCTTTGAACCCACCAACCGGTTCGATCCATCACAGCATGGGTTTAAACCCAACCATTGCACAGCGTCTTCCCTAGTGGCAGCCACAGAAGAAATCAAAGCCATTGTAGATGGAGGTGGTAAGGCGATCTTGATCTTGCTTGATCATTCGGCGAGTTCGACACGGTTTACCACTCTCATTTGGTCAACCGTCTTGAAAACATTGGCATTAAGGGTACAGCTCTAAAATTGATCCGCTCATTTCTGTCTAACATAGAGCAAGTGGTCGCTCTGGAGGGCTTCACCTCTGCCCCTTTTACCCTTCCATGCGGGGTCCCCCAGGGATCCACGTTGAGTCCCACCATTTTTATTGTGTATGTCACACCTCTGATTGAACTCATTTGATCATGCGGTTTCACAGTATTTTCCTATACCAATGACTCTCAGATAGTTGTGTCTGTCTCTTCTGAACCAGAAAGTGGCCAAACAATTCAATATCTGCATGAGTAGCATCGCTGACTGGATGCAGAAGAATTTCTAAAACTGAACTCTGAAAAAACGTAGGTGTTACTTTTTGGCAGTGGCACCTCCTATTGGAAAACCACTTGGTGGCCCTCCAACCGTGGGTCCCTCCCACTGCTTGTCCAGAAAGCAAGACACTTGGGGGTCCTTTTTTGCACCAAGTTTGCGTTCGCTGACAACACAAATCAGGTAACATCCTCCTGGTTTTTCACTCTGAGAATATAAAAAAATTATTCTTCCCTTCCTCCCAATTGAACTAAGAAAAACAGTTATATTAGCCCTAGTAGTTTCTAAATTGGACTACTGCAACACCTTATATGTAGGCTCTTCACAACGCAGCAGCTCAGGTACTGATGAACATCCCAAAATGTTGTTCAGTCTCACAAATCCTTAGGGAACTGCACTGGTTACCAGTCAGGGCACGAATTAAGTTCAAAGCCCTATGCTGGGCCCATAAGACCTTGCACCAGGATGGTCCTCTCTTTTTTTCAAGAAAATTTTAAATGGTACTTACCTACTCGGACCCTGCGGTCAAGCGCAGCACGACAGGCAAACATTCCCAGAACCAAAAAAGCACACTGGGGAGGAAGAAGTTTCTCCTACTCTACGTGCAAATGGTGGAACTCAATGCCTGACCATCTCAGAGCTCAGCCAAATCTCATAAAATTTAGGAAACAACTAAAAACATGGCTTTTTTGCTCCTCTGTCTAAAACTCTGTTCCCTGCCTTCATCCAGAGTCATCATGTTTTGACACTAACAACAAGATGCTTATTGGTATTCGCGCACTTTACATACTTATTAACATAAAATTCACACATCATCCATTAGGTGCATGGACTGGGACCTGAACATCCCGAATCCGCCACAACTTATCCACCTGGGAAACCCTGCCTCTTAATATACCAGGTAGAGGGGCCCTGTTCAAAATGATATCATTACTACGTCCGCTCTACATCCTTCAAAATTCCCATATGACATTCCAAAATCATTCTTTCAAGCATTGCAATCAGTAATTGCCAATTTTTTTGGGCTGCAAAGCAAACCTATGACAGAGGCCTTGGCTTCCCAGACATACACCTATACTGTTGGGCTAGCCAAGTGGCGCCAATCAGCGACTGGCTCTTTGCTGATAGAGCCGATCCGGCAATAGCCATCAAACTCATGGCTATCGAGCAACGCATTGTTTTAAACCTACTATACTGCTCACACAAGCAGACATCTCTTCTCCCCACAACTCAAACACCTCTCAATTGAAGTGGATCAAGTGGCATGATGTGCAGACAGTAAAAACACTACTATGGAATGGGAACTAGCTCAGTCCCACGGCGCAACTAGAGGGCTTCCGTAAATGGGACATCATTGGAATCTTGAAACTGGGAAATGCATGTGGAGGGTAGTTAAATGCATGCATTTCAGCAATTAACAATCACATACGACATGCACAAAACACAATTGTACTGATACCTATATTTACATCATGCCTTAGAAATGCCTCATGATAACCTGTAGTCACTCCCTGTCCACAACCCCAGAGATGCACGCATGACAATGAAAACACAAGGCAAGAAGGGGGTTTCTTGAATGTGCTCCACACTGGTGAACAGTACTCCAGACCCCATGCTATCCCTCAAGGAGCGTTGGGAACAAGATGTGGGGGTCCTGGAGGATGAAGATTGGATGGAGGCCAAAATGACCCTCAGGGTACTAGCTTTCTCTTTGAGGCTTCGGTTCATACATCTAAAATATACACAGGGTATATTACAGCCCCAGGACAGTGAGCAAGATGACACTGGACCCGGACCCACTTTGCCTGCACTGTGGTACAGAGCAAGCAACTTCTTTTCCCGCGATATAGAACTACCTGATGATGCAAAGGTACTGGCACCGAATCTGTGGCACCCTATTGCAGGTTGTGAACAGACGTATAGAAGCAGAGCCTAGCATGGTAATACTAGATCTGATGGATGAATGGGGAGGCTAGAGGCACACCAGACTAGTGGTGGCCATAGTCTTTCTCATAGCCAAGAGAGACGTAGCAAGACATTGATGGTCCACATCAGTCCCAACACTGGCTTAGTGTACTCGTGGAATGGACTATTGTGCCAGGGCAGAGCAATTTGTGTGTAAACCGAGGGTCTGCCCTGAGAAGCATGCTAAAGTCTGGGTAGATTGACTCAATTACTTTATCACTGCCAATGATTGACACTGAACTTGTGTTCAAACATCTACGTGTATGTTTGATGCTGGTTGGGGGGTGGCGGTTGTTTTATCTGTCATTTGTTGTCAGCCATGACAAGAAAACTGCTGATGCACATTTTAAGTGTATAAAAGCAATAAAATATGCTTAACAAAAAGAAAGATCCAGACACATCTAAGCCCCTGGGTGCTCTACAACCCCCCAGTCTCACGTCCGCTTTCAGGAAGCAGCAAATTAGGGGAGGTTCCAAACCAGGGGGCTTAAATCAGAGAGATCTGTTTCAGCCATACCAGCAGTCCTTTAAGGACCCCCAAAAGCCTATATCCTTCAGTAGAGGGCCTATAGAGGGAATTGGTGTGGTAAAGGCAGAGGTAGCTCCGCAAGGGGCTCCTCTGTTGCAAACCAGTGATTTCCCTTCCCTCCCCCCAACCACATCAAACCTGTTCGGGGAAGACTGAAGCACTTTCTAGCTCAGTAAGAAAAAAAACATCACCTGTGATCAATAGGTATTCTCCATTGTACAGGCAAGTACCACGTTCGCCTTCTAGAAGCGGAGGTTCAGTCAAAGGGTGGATTATAACGAGTATCTGCACCCCATCGTGGCACGATAGTGTATTGTTTGTAGTTTTTAATCTTCAAAAAGGACGACTCCCTCCAGCCGATCCTAGACCACTCGCCACTGATCGAGTTCATCCTCTCTGAACATTTTCATATGGTCACTCTGCAGGACGGTTCACTGACAAAACATTGACACCCAAAACATCCCCATACCACAATATCAAGTCATAAATATAGATGTCAAAAATATCGACATCCTATATTTATAAAGGTAAGCACAAAAATATAGAGAAAAAAAATCGATGACATAAATATAGATGTCAAAAATATTGTTTTTTATATACAAATACATATAAAATAATAAATATTAAATAATAAACTTAATTAAAAAATAGATTTAATATACATTTAACAAAAATAACAAATAAACTTAACTTAAAAAAGTTAAACACATATAATAATTCTAATATATATTTACTGTAAAACAAACTATTAATTTAACTTTATTTTATTGTTTTAAAAATTTATAAAAATGCAACAAATAAATATATATTTATACATATAATGATAACATAACATTTATGTTAAAAAACATTCTATTATTAATTAAAACATTTAACTATTTAAAAATATTTAAACTTAAATTTCCCACTCCAATCAAAGCAACATCAGGAAAAGTGTTGGATAGCAGAGGGGTAAAAATTACTATTCCCACTCCAATAAGTGCAACAATAGAGAAAGTGTTGGGTAGCGGAGAGGTAAAAATTACTATTCCCACTCCAGTCAGCGCAACAGTAGAGAAAGTGTTGGATAGCGGAGAGGTAAAAATTACTATTCCCACTCCAGTGAGTGCAACGGTAGGGAAAGTGTTGGATAGCGGAGGGGTAAAAATTCCTATTCCCACTCCAGTCAGTTCAACAGTAGGGAAAGTGTTGGGTAGCAAAATATTTGAAAAACCAAATAAATTAAAAGAAATATATAAATATGTTAAAAATCAAAATACAAATATATTTAATATTACAAATTTAAAAAAATAAAAGCATATTACAATGTTAAATACATGACAGAAATACCTACAAATATTATATTAAATAAAAAATAAAAATATTTTTCAAACAAACAAATATTTTTAGATAGAAATTATTTATAAACAAAAACATTATTACATACATTTATTTTATTTACATCCTACCCTATAACACCACACAATTCACAACCCACATCTAAATTAAAAATAAAATGTACTTCCATAATTAATATAATTATCAGTTAAATAAATATTATCTGAAAGAAACACATAGTAATAGATTTCTTACCTTAGAATATCCCCAGGCGTCAGACTAGACCCGGAAAGTTTTCGTCAGCAGTACCCCTGCGCGTCGGTAGGTGGCGCCGTGCGGCTCCGCGTCCGTCGTTGGCGTTGTGGTCGCCGAGATGACGTCACGGGCGCTACTTAGACGCCACCCACGCGCGCTGACGTCAGTTCGTTCTTTTTCCGCGCCAGCAAGCGCAGATCCGGTAGGAGCAGGAACCCCCAGTCAATTTTTGACTGTCTTTTTGAGGCTTTTTGTCTCTGTTTTTTCTTTGAGTCATCGACTCCTGGTGCAGTAGGATGCCCGGTTTAAAGTCCTGCGGGGATTGTCTCCGCATGATGTCGGTGACGGACCTGCACCGCGTGTGTCTTTTCTGCCTGGGGCGCGAACACGACCCCAAGTCGTGCTCCGACTTCCGGGCCTTGGCCCCGAAGACTTTGCGGGAGCGGTCCCGAAAGTTGCTGGAAGCCCGGCAGTCGGCTCCGCGCCGTTCGAAGTCCCGGTCCAGAGGGAGGTCGAGGGACCGTGCGCGGCGTCATCATCATCGGTCTTCGGGATCCAAGTCTTCGCACTCGGGGTCAGGTAAGACGAAGCACAAGAAGTCGAAGAAACGCCATCGTTCTTTGACTTACCCTCGCCGGTCGCGCGACGCGGCTGAGGGTATGGGTGGTGCAACCCCCGCGGCTCCGGCGGAGCCTGTGGAGTCGCTGCCCGACTACCCACCCTTTCCGGGGTCGTCGGCGTCTCCAGCCCAGATACAGGTGTTCCTGTCGGCCATGGCTCGCCTCTTTGGGCCGTCGGGTCCCGCCGGTGCGCCTTCGGGCCCCGCGGTCCCGCATGGGTGTCCTCGCGTTTCCTCGCCGGCGGCTCCGGCCCCGGCGTCGCTGTCGGCTCCGGCCCCAGCGCCGCAGGACACCCTTGGATCCAGGCCTGGATCCCGGTCGACGCCGGTTGACCTTGTTACGCCTCCACCGACGTCGACTCCACCGGCACCGATCCTGATGCCGCCCGCACCTCGGGACGACGTCGACCTCAGTTTCAGCCCCGAAGTGGACGCGGCGTCGAGCCGGCGTCGATCGATGCCGTTCTCGACGCTGCTTGGGGATTTCTATCCCCATGTCTCTGCTCCTTATTTTAGACCTGTTGAACAGCCTGAGGAGCAAGGGGAGGACTGGGAGGGGTCTGAGGACCCTCTCGCTGCAGCCTGCGAGTCTGAACAGGACTGGGCTGAGGAATTGGGGGACGCCAGTGGTCTGGATACCTCACCAGACCTTGGCATGCTATCTCCTCCTACCGTGGCTACGGAGGAGGGCGCTAGTTATGCAGTGGTGTTGCGTAGGGCCGCCGAGGCCCTACACCTCGAGCTCCCTACTGTGGGCGTCAGGACTAAACTCCTGACAGAGGTGCTTCAGCCAGCAGCTACTTCTGCGGAGCCGCTGCTTCCTTTCAATAAAGCCCTCTCTGATGTTCTTTTGGGCACTTGGTCCAGGCCCACCAAAGGGTCTCCTGTGGATAGGAACGTGGCCCGATGCCATCGCCCGGCTCCGGGTGACCCCATTTTCCTCTCCCAACACCCCACCCCCGAGAGCTTGGTTGTCCAAGCCTCTGCTTCCCCTACCGCCTTCCCTTCCGCACCACCGGATAGGGAGTCCAAGAAGCTGGATCAGTTTGCATAGAAGATTTTTTCTTCCACCAGCTCTGCGCTGCGGTCCGTGAACCCCGCTTGCCTCTTCGGCCGTTATTCCCACTCTCTGTGGGATACGGTGGCGAACGTGCTGCCCCAGTGTCCGGAGGAGACCCGGCCTGCTCTCTCCCAGGCTGTTGCAGAGGGGAGAGACGTAGCAAAGTTCATGATTCGGTGTGGCCTAGACACCGCCGACTCACTGGGCAGATCGATTGCAACGACGGTGGCGGTTCGCCGTCACGCCTGGTTGAGGACCACTGGATTTTCGGGGGATGTCCAAAACACACTTATGGACATGCCCTTTGATGGCCGCCGCCTTTTCGGCGACAAAGCGGACAGCGCGTTGGAGAGGTTTAAGGACTCACGGGCTACGGCCAAGTCCTTGGGACTCTCGGCAGTCCGCCCTCCTCCGCCTTCCGCTTTTCGCTCCTTTCGTGGCACAGGAAGGGGCGCCCGCAGCGTTCGCAACAGAGCCACAGGCCGGCGCAGCAATCATCCCAGTGCGGACGCGAGTTCCGCCGTGGCGGACAAAGGGGCCAGCAGGCGGGTCAGTCCACCACCACCCCGGCCACCACTGCCTCCAAACCTTCCTAGTCCAAACTTTCAGGCCCATCAAACGCCAGTGGACGGCACCTCCCCCACTGGCGCACCATCACTTCGGACAGGTGGGTTTTAGAGATAGTCCGGAGGGGCTACTCCCTCCCCTTCGAGATTACCCCCCCCAGCCATGCCACCTCAATACCACTGCATGTCGGGGGATCACTTGGTGCTTCTTCAGCAGGAAGTTGCGGCCCTCTTGGCCAAGGGGGCCATCGAGCGCGTTCCGACGCCCGAAGTAGGTCGTGGTTGTTATTCCCACTACTTTGTGGTGCCCAAGAAGGACAAAGGCCTGCGTCCTATCTTAGACCTCCGTAACGTCAATCGCTTCCTCCGCAAAGAGAAGTTCAAGATGCTCACTCTAGCTCAGGTCTTGTCTGCTCTCGACCCACAAGACTGGATGGTGGCGCTGGACTTGCAGGACGCCTATTTCCACATTCCCGTCCTGCGAGCCCACCGGCGTTACCTACGGTTCACGGTAGGCCACGAGCACTTTCAGTTCACCGTGCTCCCCTTTGGCCTTACCAGCGCCCCTCGGGTGGTCACCAAGGTGAAGGCGGTGGTCGCAGCTCATCTGCGCAGATCAGGGGTTTCAGTCTTCCCCTATCTCGACGACTGGTTGTTGAAGGCGGGCTCGCCCCAGACAGTCGTCTCCCACCTCCAGACTACGGCCGACCTCCTGCACTTGCTGGGGTTCTCCATCAACGTGCCGAAGTCGCACCTGATCCCCTCTCAGAAGCTCCTCTTTATCGGAGCGGTTCTGGACACGGCGCAGTTTCGAGTCTAACCTCCCGAACAGCGAGTCCGGGATATTCGGGCTCTGATTCCCATCTTTCAGCCCTTGTCCCGGGTTTCGGTCAGAGTGACTCTGAGGCTGCTGGGCCTCATGGCCTCCTGCATCCTGCTGGTCAATCATGCCAGATGGCATATGTGGGCTCTGCAGTGGGACCTGAAGTTCCAGTGGGCGTAGCACAAGGGGAACCTGTCCGATCACGTCCAGATCTCGGAGGGCACTGCACGACAGTTGCAGTGGTGGCTCACGAACCGGCATTGGGTCGACGGCAGATCCCTCTCCCTTCCCCAACCGGAGTTTACAGTGGTGACGGATGCGTCCCTCCTGGGATGGGGCGGCCACATGGGAGAGGCGGAGATCAGAGGCCTCTGGTCTCCGGCGGAGTCCCGGCTCCATATCAACCTTTTGGAGCTGCGGGCGATCAGGCTTGCACTACAGGCATTCCTTCCCTCTGTCAAGGGGAAAGTAGTGCAGGTGTTCACAGACAACGCCACCGCCATGTGGTACTGCAACAAACAAGGCAGGGTGGGGTCGTGGACCCTCTGTCAGGAGGCTCTGCGTCTCTGGACATGGCTGGAACATCAGGGCATGTCCCTGGTGGTTCAACACCTGGCAGGTTCTCTGAACGCCAGGGCGGACGAACTCAGCCGCAGGTACATGCTCGATCACGAATGGCGTCGTCACTCGGAGGTGGTGCAAGGTCTCTTTCAGCAGTGGGGAGAGCCTTGGTTAGATCTATTCGCCACCGAAGAGAATCAGTTCTGCGCGTTGGAATTTCCAAGGCGGCACTCGCTCGGCGACGCTTTTCGTCGCAAGTGGAGTTGCGGTCTGTTGTATGCCTTTCCGCCTATACCACTTCTGCCCAGAGTGCTGAAGAAGATCAGGCGCGACCGGGCCCAAGTCATTCTTGTGGCTCCGGACTGGGCTCGAAGAGTATGGTATCCCGAGCTACTCAGTATGAGCATCGATCCTCCGATCAGACTGCCTCTTCGGGAGGATCTTCTGTCGCAGCAGCAGGGGACGGTCCTCCACCCGAACCTGTCCAGCCTCCACCTCTTTGCGTGGAGATTGAGCGGCGGAAGTTGATTCCTTTCGACTTGCCTCCTGAAGTTTGTGACGTTATTCTGGCAGCCAGGCGTCCCTCTACTAAAGTGGTATACGCCTGCAGGTGGAACAAATTTGTGGCATGGTGCACAGCAAAGGCTGTGGATCCCCTTTCTGCCCCTCTTTCTGAAGTACTATTGTTCCTTCTTTCTTTGGCCCAGCAGGGCTCTGCTCTGGGCACTATCAAGGGCTACCTTTCTGCTATTTCGGCCTTTCTCAGGCTCCCTGATCAGCCCTCTCTTTTCAAGTCCCCTGTTGTAAATAGATTTCTCAAAGGCATTACACACCTTTTTCCTCCTATTCCTTTCGTGATGCCTCAGTGGGACTTGAATCTGGTTCTGACATACTTGATGTGCGCTCCCTTTGAGCCCCTTCACAACTATCCTCTTCGTCTTTCAACATTAAAGACTGCCTTCCTGGTGGCCATCACTTCCGCTAGGCGGGTGAGTGAGCTCCAGGCTCTTTCTTGTAAGCCTCCTTCCCTTTCAGTCCATCCGGACAAGGTTGTGCTCAGACCCCGTCCTTCCTTTTTGCCAAAAGTGGTTACGGCCTTTCACATTGGGCAGACTATTACCTTGCCCACCTTCTTTCCGCCTCCGCATCCTTCCAGAGAGGAAGAGAGGCTCCACCGTCTGGACCCAAAACGTGCGCTCTCTTTTTATCTCAACCGCACACAGCAGGTCCGGGTGGACGACCAGCTTTTTGTTGGCTACGTTGGCACCAAGAAAGGTCGGGCGGTCCATAAGAGAACCATCTCCCGCTGGGTTGTCTTATGTATCAAAGCCTGTTACTCTTTGGCTAAAAAAGAACCTCCGGTGGGGCTGCGTGCTCATTCCACCAGAGCTACTGCAGCCACTACTGCATTGGGACGGGGTGTCCCCCTGCAAGACATCTGTCAGGCAGCCACGTGGGCCTCGCTGCACACGTTTACCAAGCATTATTGCCTGGACAGCCAAGTCCGGAGAGACGGCTTCTTCGGCCGTTCTGTTCTCCGCGACTTTCTGGTGTGATCTTAGTTCGCAGGCCCACCACCGGGGTTGGTATTGCTGGGGTATCTATCCTAAGGTAAGGAATCTATCACTATGTGTTTCTTTCAGATGAACAAGTTACTTACCTTCGGTAACGATATATCTGTAAGAAACATTAATAGTGATAGATTCCTTACCGCCCCACCCATCCTCCCCGTTCTGCGAACTGATTTCTAGGGTTAAGGTCATCCCTTTCAGGGCCCTAGTTTCAATGCACCAGTGGTCAGTATCTTGCATGGCTCTGCGTTCCTGGCGCGGAAAGTCGTGGACAGAACTGACGTCAGCGCGCGTGGGCGGCGTCTAAGTAGTGCCTGCGACGTCATCTCGGCGACCACGACGCCAACAACGGACGCGGAGCCGCACGACGCCACCTACCGACGCGCAGGGGTACTGCTGACGAAAACTTTCCGGATCCAGTCTGACGCCTGGGGATATTCTAAGGTAAGGAATCTATCACTACTAATGTTTCTTACAGATATATCGTTACCGAAGGTAAGTAACTTGTTCATTAATTAAAAGAAATTAAAACACATAAAAATTAATTAACTTCCCACCCTTTACCCCTATAAACCCCACAATCCACACCTAAAATTAATTACACAATTCCCATACTTAATTTTCAATTAATAAAATTATATTAATTACCAACAAATTATTAATTAATTAAAAATAAATAGCTTCCCACCCTTTACCCCTATAAACCCCACAACCCACACCTAAAAATAATTACACAATTTCCATATTTAATTTTCAATTAAATAATTAATATTAATTAACTAATTATTAATTAACACAACCCTGCACACGCTAGGAGTATATAAAATGTATCAATAACAGTGTAAGAAAATGCTTGAGTCTTTGCTGGATCATGCGATTCAATTTATTTTCGAAAGCCTTAGCCAACATGTGTTTTTGTCGTGTTCTACTGCTGTGGGCAGCGACTTCTTCAGGGCTAAAACTCTTTGTGCAGATCCTTAATTCCGGTTGTATTTCCGTCCCAAAAGGAATTCAAAAGGTCCACTCTCTAACACACAGTAACATCTGTAAAATTTCCAATGTCCGGTGTTAGTCACTCCTATTATGTGTGTTTGTATATCCTTCTGGTACTATCAATGTGGAAGTCCCTTATTTAGAGAATTTGTGGTGTTCATAATAATTCCAAAAGTAATGGCAGGTTGAGTGGTGCAGTAACGTCACTCGATAGAGTTAATTCACTCCAGTAGACTAGCAGCCATATCACTACTGGTGTCTGTCCAAACCTGTCGGTAGTGAAGAGCTCTCTCCGGCATGTGCCTTTCGGGACGGAAATACAACCGGAATTAAGGATCTGCACAAGAATTTTCTTACACCGTTATTGATACGTTTTATATACTCTTAGCGTGTGCAGGGGACTGTTGTGTTGTTCTATCAGTGGTTTTCCATGCTTTGGGGAGGAGGGTGGTTCTCCCTACCCCTTTGCACCGCGACCCAAACATATTACTACTGTACACTCATCTGCGTATTGCCCAGGAGCGCTATTACCCTACAGAACCACCTACCGAGGAGTTTAATTATTAATTAATTAAAAATAAATTACTACCCACCCTTTACTCCTATAAACCGCACAACCCGCACCTAAAATTAAACTATTTCCATATTTAATTTTCAATTAATAATAGTTAACAACTAATTAATTAATTAAAAATAAATTACTTCCCACCCTCTACCCCTATAAACCCCACAACCTGCACCTAAAATTAATTACAATTTCAATATTTAATTTTCAATTAATTATTATTAGTTAACAACTAATTATTAATTAATTAAAAATAAATTACTTCCCACCCTCTACACCTATAAACCCCACAACCTGCACCTAAAATTAATTACACAATTTCCATATTTAATTTTCAATTAATTAACAACAAATGATTAATTAATTAAAAATAAATTACTTCCCACAATTAACACTATAAAATCTCAATTAAATAAATATTAATAAATAAAAAAAATCTTTAATTTATTATAATTAAATTACTTCCCACCCTTTTCCCCTATAAACCCACAACCCGCTACGGAACTAAAAAACGCAAAATTTAATTAAAATAAAATTGATAACTACTAAAATGTAACACAAATATTAAAAAACATAAACTATGCTTATACAAAAAAAATACATCACATACATTTAAAATATATACTGAAATACATAATTAAAAAATCGATATTTTAAACAACTATATTTTTGCAAACAATAGTATTGATTTCTATATTTTTTTTAACGATATATCTTACCTTCAAATCAATATTCTTGACCACGATATTCTTGACCACGATATTTCCCACTGACGATATTTAGGACTCAATATTTCTGTAGTTCGAAATTTCCAACTCGATATTTTCTCTGCACACCCTACAGAACATCAACCCCTCTGCTGCAGCAAGGCAACTTCATGTCAGTGCTTGATCTGAAAGATTCCTACTTTCATATTCTAATCCACACAGCGCATCATTGGTGCCTCCTGTTTGTGGTAATTGAATGACACTACCAGTTGAAGGTGCTATCCTTCAGAGTCACTACAGCTCCAAGGGTGTTCACAAAATGCTTAGCAGTGGTACCAGCACACCTGCACAGAAATGCCATTCGTGTTGTTGCATATTTAGATGACTGGCTGGTCAAAAGCAGCAGCAAATGACAATGCCTAATTCACACTCAGAAAGCAGTCTCTGCTTCACAACCTAAGTTTCACTATCAATGCGAAAAAAATTGCATCTCCAGCTACATCTAATACAGCCTTTCGTCAGGTGAGTCCTCAATGCAGTGACAGGCAAAGCTACCCTAATGACTAGAGGGTGAAGGCATTCTCAAAGCTTCAGTGTCTTTTTCAGACATGACATCCTATTACTGTTAAAACTGTTGTGAAACTCTTAGTAATGATGGCTTTATGCATAGCAATTTAGATTTTTCACAGCCTGATGGGTAGAAAATCTGGATTTTATTAAGGACACGGAGGCCAAGATTATGCAAATCTCCTTTATTGCCACAGCTCAGCAGTAACAATGAAGAGAATATAGAACTTCAAACAACATTCCAATACACTACATAGTCCATGAGCATGCAGCCATCTTCCTTCTTTGTCAAGTGCTGCGAACAAGAAATAAACTCAGAAAAAACATGACTTCAAACTTGATGTGGAAACGAATAACTGTTTTCCTTAGCAATCCGTAGACGTCTTATTCTGGAAGAATAAAGACACAAGAGGTCAAAAGGTAAAATCCCTAGGGAGGGTTAGTAAGTGGAGGGATAATCTTGGCCTCCGTGTCCTTAATAAAATCCAGATGATTTTCTACCCATCAGGCTGTGAAAAATCTAAATTTTATGGCATGACACAGAGGCCAACATTATGCAAGTTTAAAGTGAACTAAGTACATTGTCAATCACATTATTGATTGGTCTAAAATAACATTTTTTAAACATGCTCTCATTTGACCAGTCAGCGGCTCTAAGAATATCCTGGAGCCCTCCACCTAACATAAAAGCTTTAGAAGCAGATGCGCCTCTGAGAGAGTGTGCACCAAAAATAGAAACATCAACACCACTCTCACTCATCACTTCTTTCACCCATCTTGCAAGCGTGGGAGAAAAAACTGCTTTATGAGGGAATTTGTGAGAAATCAACAGTTGAGTTCCAACTCCTCTCAGACTTACCGTTCTTCTTTCATACTCTTTAAGACATTTGAGAACACATAGACTTTTATTAAGTGGAAAGAAAGGATAGAAAATAGAGGAAGACATAGTTTTGGTTCTTTTCTTAAGGTAAAAACAAGCTCCCTCAGGCTGGTAAGCCCTGTTAGTAACGTCACAGTAAGCTTATAGGAAATACGCTTGAGAGAGAGGTTAACGTTATCTCCCCAAGAAGAAATAAGTTGTAATATGTTTCTTACATCCCATAAGGCTGTATATTTCGGAGTTGGAGGATAAAGAACTCGCATGCTTCTCATAATCTTTTTTGTTAAAAGGTTTTGTCCTACCGTGACACCATCAACTAAAGAATGTCCTGCAGCTATTGCTGACCTATAGACATTAACAGTTCTATAACTTAGGCCAGAAGCGAAGAGTTCCGATAGGAAGTTTACTACGTGTACTAAATCAGTTGAAACGGGATCGTAGTGTTGTTGAAGACACCAGCGAACCCATTTATTCCATGCCAGTCGATATGCCTTCCTTGTTCCAGATGCCCAAGACTCAGATATGAGTTGGAAAGCATCCTGCGAAAGGCCAGGGATTTGCCATTGTCGCCTGAAATCTTCCAGGCCGTCAGAACCATTAGACCTTGGTCTATGAGAGCATGTGATTCGCCCTGAGGACCCAGTAGTTCCTGAAAGGTGGTATTAGAAGTGGGAAGTCCATGGTCATCTCCAAGATGACTGGAAACCATGCCTGAGACCTCCAAAGGGGGGTTATCACCACCATGCTCTGAAGGTACCGACGAGCGTGTAAGAGAAGACGTGGAAGCATGACAAACGGCGGGAAGGCATATGGCTTTAAACCCTGCCAGTCCTGGAGGAAGGCATCCACCCCTGATGCTTGAGGGTCCGACTTCCAACTGAAGAAATTCCCCATCTGAGTGTTCAGTCTGTCTGCGAAAAGATCTGTCCCGAAGGGACCCCATTTGTCTTGGATTGTCATGAATATCCCTCTGTTTAACTTCCAGTTGCTGGAATCCTTGAAATTCCTGGAGAACCAGTCCGCTACCCCATTGTTCAAACCAGGGATGTGTTCCGCTGTGACGGACAGTCCCTTGTTCAAACAATAGCCCCAGAAACCCTTCGCTATTTCGGTAAGACCCTTTGAATGTGGTCCCCCATCTTGTTGACGTATTTCACTGCAGAGACATTGTCCATGTGCAGCATTATACAGCATTTCATTGAATTCTGGGTGAAGCTTGGAACCGCAAAAGAACCTGCTAGAAGTTCCAGGCAGTTGGTATGTAATCCTTCTCCTCGCGTGTCCAGCGACCTCCTGTCGAAGAGTCACCACATGTGGCACCCCAACCTTCTAGACTCGCATCTGATTCTTTTATCAATTCTGGGGCTTCCCCAAAGATGGCTAAGCCATTCCAAGCGTCTGCATTCTTTAGCCACCAAGATAGTTCTTTCCTCGAGTCTTCGTCCAAGCAAGTCATCTGAGTGTAAGATAGAGTTGACTTCAGAGCTTTCGCTTTGAGTCTCTGGAGGGCCTTGTAGTGTAAAGGACCCGGAAAGATCGCCTGGATTGTTGAGGAGAGGAGACCCAGGATCCTGGCTAAGAGCCTCAAGGGAAAGACCTCCAAAGATAGCATCTTCCTGAGTTCTTTACGGAGTTTCTTTATCTTTTCCCTTGGTAATTTCAGTTCTGCAGACACTGTGTTCACCATGAAGCCCAGAAATTGAGTTTCCTGGCTTGGTGTAGTGCATGATTTTTGGGCATTTATGAAAAAGCCTAAATGTTCCAGAAGGCGGAAAGTAAGATTTGTATGGCGAGATACTGTCGCCTTGGACTGACCCATGATAAGGATATCGTCCAGATATATTATTAGCCTTACACCCCTTTCCCTTAGCCATGCTACTACCGGACATAAGACCTTGGTGAAGCACCAAGGGGCTGAAGATAGACCGAAGGGGAGAGTCCAAAATTTCCAAAGTTTTACCTCCCAAGTGAATTGGAGGAATTTCCTGTGTGGGGGCCAAATTGGGATGGTCAAGTAGGCATCCTTTAAGTCCAGACGTGTTAACCAGTCTCCCTTTCTCAAGACGTCCCTTAGGAGGTGTATTCCCTCCATCTTGAAGTGGTGGTAAGATACCCACCCGTTTAGATTTTTTAAGTTTATGACAGGTATCTGTCCCTTGTCTTTCTTTTCTACTAAGAATATATTGCTGATAAAACCTGTTTCTGAGCTCTCTATTATAGCCCCTTTTGCTAGCAAATCCCTTACTTCCTGAGATATTAGTTTTCTCTGTTCTTGAGAGAAGGTTATCTCGCGAGGTCTCTTTGATTGAAAGGGGGTATCCGTAAATTCTATTTTGTAACCCTTGACAGTTTCCAGAACCCACGGGTCTTGAGTTACCAAGGTCCAGTTCCCAGAGAAAAGGGCTAGTCTCCCTACCACTTTTATAGTGGTATCTGAATGGTCTTTCAATATTCCTGCAATAGTGTGACTCAGGAGCGTGGTGTCCGTGCTCTATGCGGATAAAATACGCACCAGGCATTCACCATCGGAGTTCCGATGCGGCCAGACTAGGTACGGAGACGGGCCCTTGATCTTGAAGAAGTAAGTGGGGTGCTGGTTGGGGTGTTCCAGCCCAAGACGGACACGGAGTACTCTAGCCACATGGCACGCTAGTTAATTACGCCGTATGTGCCTTTCTCTTTTCTTTTCTTATCACACAGAGTGTGACAATAGGTCGGGCCCCCCACGGAACTCATGGGGCACTTCTTAGACAATTTCTGAGTAAGCAGAACATGTTTTTATTATTTTATTCCTTTATCCATCACTACGCATTATCGTACATTGATTATCACACGGTAACGCATATAAACGAGGCATATACATTGTTTTGACTTAAACACAATGCACTAAAAACGCCACGGTCCGTCCTCACCACGTATTTTATCCGCATAGAGCACGGACACCACACTCCTGAGTCACACTATTGGATGTGCTTAACGATCTCTTCTAAATGTATCTATGTGTATGTCTGTTTGTTGTTTTCTTCCCCCCACCAACAGGAATGCGTCGCTAGAGGAAACCATCCTCTACCACATAACGCACCTTAGCGAGTGCGCCACATAGATGGTCTCTAACACATTTAGTTTTAGACCACCATTTTAATTCCACGCACATAAGGTCCTGAAGAAAGCCAGCCCAGTAGTGAGAGACTGGCTGAAACATGTTGACCACACAGGATATCGGAGCCTAAATATCTCCACGGATATCCATCCTTTTTTAACCTCTGCCGAGGGCCCATACATTAAAATAGTCTTTTGTTGTTTAACGGGACCCTACGGACAGTTTTTTAAGCCACACTCATTTCACTTTCACTGCACACTCACTGCACAGAACCAGCTCTGCTGCATCCAGGCGTTGAAGCACACCCAAGGTACACTCGGTACCTTGGGTGGGACCCGATGATGAAGCATGTCACCAACTAGGTTGGTGAGTGAGGGTCTTCCTAAACACATATGTGTTGCTCTACATACACATATCAGGAGCTCCTACCCAGCAGCTAGTTCCCTTTGATACTTGCATATAAACCCAGGGGAAGTGGACTGGCTTCTACCTTTCCTCGCTCTTCATTTTGATTTCTACCACCTTTCAATATTCCTACCTGCGGAGAATCCTCTGTTTCTTCTCTCGCCTCGGAATGGTCTTCCCCTGTTTCTTTGCCTTTGTGGGAAGAACAAAGCGATACCAAAGGGGATGATGGACGGAGCGTTAGAGCAAATCAAACACTCCCCCCCAGTCAACTGATCTGGGTTTAATCCATCATCATTCTTTAGCTCACTCCACCACCCCAGTTCAGACATGGCCATATGCAAATCAGTCTGACCCTGTGCCTCATGGGAACAGTCCAGCCCGAACTGCCAAGCCATGTCTTCCCTGGACCGGAAACAAGCATCCTGGGACCGGTTTCGGGTTCAAAACCCTCATCAGCCAGGCTATCTTGAATCCAGTGGCAAAGTGAGCAAGGGACCCACGTCTGGGCATACCCTGCCAACTTAGGGCGATCAAAGCGATACCAAAGGGGATGATGGACGGAGCGTTAGAGCAAATCAAACACTCCCCCCCAGTCAACTGATCTGGGTTTAATCCATAATCATTCTTTAGCTCACTCCACCACCCCAGTTCAGACATGGCCTTATGCAAATCAGTCTGACCCTGTGCCTCATGGGAACAGTCCAGCCCGAACTGCCAAGCCATGTCTTCCCTGGACCGGAAACAAGCATCCTGGGAAGAACAGCTGGTTTCCATAGAAGGATGATTGCTGGAACTTTGATCCTCGTCCCAGAAAGGGTCTTGAGGTAGACTGTCCACGGCCGGGAAACCGACCCCGCATTCTCCCGGCCCTTCCAAAAATGTTGTCTTGGAAGACTTTCTTAATGTCACGCTGCGACTTTTGAATCGAGCTAAAGGCCCGACATATTTCTCCATGTCGCAAATGAAATCCTCTCCAAAGAGGAGCCCCTGTGAGGTGGCTCCTCCCTCCTTGTTTGCCAATTCTATGAGTTTAGGGTAAATTTTGAGGTGTACGCCCTTCCTGCGTTCATTAGAAATGGAAGTGTTTGCATTGCCAAGGAGGCAGATGGTTCGTTGGACCCACTCACGTAGCTCCTTCGGGTGAATAGGTGTTCCATCAATGTAGGCGCTTTCAGCCAAGTCGAAAATTTTGGTTAGGGGTCCAATGATGTCGAGGAGACGGTCTTGACATGACCTTAGGCTCTTGTCTATCCCTTTTCTAGGGTCTTTTGCACCCTTTGCTATTAGGGTCAAGTTCAGGGGTCATTGCAATCTTGTCTGGAAGAGATGGGTGAGGGCATTCAGACCTCAGTCTAGATCTGACTTCTTTGGGAATCTCCCTTCTCAGCCAGAAGCTAAGGTAGTCTGCTACATGTTGGGAAGGTAGCCATTCGGGAGAAAGGGGATGTTTGATTAAAAGGGGGTCAAACATATCGTCCCCGAAGGGGTCAGTAATGCCCATTTATGAGCCTGAGGCATTGCTTGCCTCTTCAGTGCTTCCCAAAGTTTTGTCTCCCAGGTCCTCAATGTCCGTGTCAAAACCTGATGAGCAGGAAAGATCTATCTCTGCTTCATCTTGTTCGTCGCTGTCAATGTGTATAGGGGGCTCAGGGCCTGTTTGTTGCCCTTCTGTGATGCCCAAGGCATCGTTCTGGTCACCGCCTGAGAAGCGTGAATGTGCTGCTTTTCCTGTTTTCTTTGTCTTTTTAGCAGTTTTAACAGGGAGTTCTGGTGCAGCTCTTTTCTTTGGGGCCTTAACTGCCCCTTCTTTTGCGCCAAAAGTATGCGTGGTACTAGTAGAGGGCCATGCCCTTGACAGGGGTTCAAATTTTTTATTAATAGTCTCATTAAATGAGTCCATAACTTTATCCATGGCCTTAGAGACCATTGACTCGATCTTACCTTCTAAGTTGATATCAGGGTTGAGAGACATTATAGGGGAGAATGTATTTTAATTGTATCAAATAATCCCCTTCTTTCCTCTTTTCCTCTTTTTTTTTTAAATACACTTTAACAGTTGACTGTGTTTGTTAGAGTAATATCAGCGTATTCCCCTTCTTTTCCAATATAAAGATAAGCTAAAATAGTAATAATCCTCTAGGAAATTGAATTGAATTTCCAAATGTGTCAATTTCCTAAATAAAACAAAGAGCGCCCGATTCGCAACTGATCGAAGGCAAAAGAAACGTTTTAACAGCAGCAACTGACAAAATGTTGCTTGCTGTAACTCTGGCAACTACGCACGTCCTTGGCGTGCGTGGTTGCCTCCTACGGTCTTTCCTCAAATTGTTTTAACTTCCGCAGTACGCGTGTAAGGAGCGCACCGCAGTGGGAAGAGGCGGACAATGTTGGGCAATACGGGCGTCCCCGGAATGTGAGGGGAGCCCGCGCAGAAATCCTCGACTTGCCAGAAGTTGGCAGGAGTCGACCCTACGGCGAAAAACTGCGGTGAGGAGTGGGGGGCAGAGCTCGAGCGATGAGGCGGGCGCATAAGTCAGAATGCCTGTCAGGCAACGGGGATGCGGCCATTTGAAAGACGCAGGTGGGAAAAAGTTAGATTTCCAAGCAGGGTGTGTCGGAGTGACACCGGGGACAAGGGCAAAATACCGGAGGCAGGGCACAGTAATTAGAGGTCCCTTAAGGCTATCCTACATAATAGCAACAGGTGTACACAAAAATATTATTAAAGAGAAAGATAAACTCTCACTGAAAAATAAGAAATAATATCGCATGGTAGGGCCAATGGGACCCAGTCATGCGATACACAGGCACATACAGTCAACCATACGAATAATATAGGACGATTGAAATGAGGTACTTATCTCTGTGAGCAGCAGCAACAAAGAAGGAAGATGGATGCATACTCATGGACTATATAGTGTATTGGAATGTTGTTTGAAGTTCTATATTCTCTTCATTGTTACTGCTGAGCTGTGGCAATAAAGGAGATTTGCAAAATGTTGGCCTCCGTGTCATGCCATAAAATTGTACCTTACACCAGATTGCACATGTGCCCCCTACAGGAATCCCTTACCAGACAATGGGAACAAGCAGAAGGGCAATGGTAGGGTTTAGTTTTGGAACGACTAGGGCTCTGCACTCTGTGCTTTAGTGGAACAGCAACAATTTGTTTCTAGACCCCCTTCCACAAGTGACCATTACAACCGATTTGTTTCGCATGGTGTGTGAAGTTCACCTCTGCAAGTTGATTGTCCAGGACCTCTGGACCCCTCAGCATCTGGGGTGTTATAAAAAACTATCTGAAGCTACAAGCCATCAGACTAGCCTTCAAAGTGCTCCTCCCACTTATACAGGGGAAAACACTACTACTGAGGACAGACAACACGGCAGCTATGTTTTACCTCTAGAAAGAGGATGGCATCCACTCAACCCAAGCTCCCTGTGCTAGTACAACAAATTTGGCACAGGTCAATCTGGAATAACATTCACTTACTGGCGGAACATTTGCCAGGAGTGGAGAATGACTTTACAGATCTACTCAACAGAACGCATAGTGTTCTCTAGTGGAACTCCACTCCTAACTCCCCCTCAAGTATATCTATGGGCAGGAGAAAGCAACAGTACACAAGCACTTGCAGCATAGGGGCAGTGCACTTTTGAAAACTGGCCAGGAATATTTGCCTACGCTTTTCCGCCTCTCCCCCTCATCCCAGACGTAGTGAAGACGATGAGGCAGTTGTCAATGATCATCATCCCAGTGGCATCAAACAGGGTCAGACAGCACTGATATTTCATGCTCCTGGAGAGGTCAGTGAACCTTCTGGAGAATATTCCTCATATACCAGACCTTCTCATCAGAATCCAGGTCAGCTGAGATTCCCAGATCCCAAACAGATGAACCTCACTATTTCTCACCTGCATTTTTTGAGTTTGGTTACCTCAGCCTCCCAGAGGTTTATATGTGTATCCTGTGGGAAGTTCACAAGCCTACAACTCTCACCTGCTATGCTGTAAAATGGAAAAGGTTTATCCATTACTGCATTTCCAAACAGTTAGATCCTCTTGAAGTGCCCATGCGGAACATTGTTTCTTGCTTCCTACACTTAAACAAAGCTGGCCTTGTATAATCTTCTATACCTTTACATTTAACAGCAGGTGCAGTGTACTTACAAACCAGACAACACTCTTCCCTGTTTAGAATACCAGTCATTAAAGCCTCTAAAGATGCTTCTGGCACCTGCCTGTAACATCAGTGTAGTTCTCACACAACTTATCGGTACTCCTTTTGAACTCCTACACTAATGTCAGCTGCAGTTCTGGTCTTTAAAGGTCGCTTTCTTAATTGCACTCACCTCCCTCGGACGCATTAGCAAACTTCAGGCTCTTACAGTTCAAGAACCCTTTATTCAGGTACATAAAGCCAGGGTCGTTTTTTAAATTAACCCCAAACGTCTGCCCACTGTTTTGCCTTTCCACTTGAACTAAATCATTGAGCTGCCTTTCTTTTTCCCACAACCAGAGTCTTTGGCAGAAAGGGCCCTTCACAATCTGGATGTTAAAAGAGCACTTATGTACTGCATTGATAGGACTACACCCTTTAGAAACTGTACTCAATTTTTTGTGGCCTTCGCCAAACCCATTTCTAAAGCTGACATTGCCAGGGGGATAGTTAAGTGTATTAAAACTTGCTATGACATGGATAAGGGCACACTCCCTGTGCCCGTTAAGGGCCAGTCAACATGCAAAAAGGGTGTAACGTTAGCCTTTTTTGGGTAACATCCTTTTAACTGATTCCTATTAACTGATTATTGTGTTGACGTCCTTCAACGGCAGGCTTTGGTTGACCAAGTAGTCTTAAGAACACTTTTTCAAACATAGACATCTACTCGATAGCCACCATTTTTGGAGAGGAACTGCTTTATAGTCTATACCAGAGCATGTGTCTATACAGTCACATATACTATGAACAGAAAATATTTCATAATCTAACCATCTGTTCATGGTATATAGTGCTGAAGATTCCCATGCTCCTACCCTACTCCCCAGAAACAAGAGATTATTACAGTTGTTGTCAATGTACTTTAACTTTCTTTTCTATGCTCGCCACACTCTGTCTTTGACTTCACACTCCACTTACATTACTCGCCCGCTTAGCGGGACCCCTGCCTGTGGTGGAGCCAGTGCACTGTTGAATTGTGGACAAAGGATGGGGTCACAACAGGTCTTGTGACCCGAAGAAAACAAGTTGTGAATATCCGCGTCTAACACTAGATGGCAGGAGTATGCAGATCATGGGAATCTAGAGTACTACACAAACAAATGGTTGTAAGGTAATCTTATATATGTGTGTGTGTGTATATATATATATATATATATATATATACTACATGTAGGAAACTGGCTCTATATATACTACACCAAAATGAGGTATAGTGTGTATAGAGTCCAGGTGACGCCAGAGGTAGGCAGAGGTTAAAGTTAGATAGAACCTTACTCTCTATTTGTGGTAGACTGGTCGAGCAGTAAGGCAGTATCAGAGGACAGTGTTAAGCATTTGATGTACACACTCAGGGGCCGATTCCGATTCGGGCCGGAAATCACTCCGACCGAGCCGGACTCGGAGAGATTTCCGACCGAATCGGACCCTAGCAGCCCGACCGAACGAGTACGATGCGCACGTATGCCATCGGACTCGAGTCGGTCGGACTCCCATTGAAGTCAATGGGAGCCTGTCGTACAACGCGTACGCGGGCTCCCATTGACTCAATGGGTGCGAGGCGGACAAGGGCGCCCCCTGCAGCGGGTACGCGTCGAAGCGGGTTGCGCCGTACACGCACAGGTAGGGGGGACCCATGGGTCCCCCCTGTGTGCGACTCGCGCAGCTACGCATACAGGGGGGTCCGACACGGACCCCCGAAGTACGGCTCCGACTGCTCTTTCGAGCCGGAGTGCGCGGCTCGGTCGGACTGCTCGCGGCGCGCATCGTACTTACCCGGCCGGGGAACGTCTCCATTGCGCGGTGCGAGTCGAGTCCGAGCGAGTCGGTCGGTGCGGTTCGACCCGGGAACAAGTCGCTCGGAGCGGTCGGGACGCCCGGACGAGTCGGTCGGCGAATTCGCATCGTACTCGCTCGCCCGGACGCGCTTACGATTCGGTCGGGAAATAGGGCTCCGAATCGGATCCGGTTAAGCCGAATCCGATTCGGAGCCCTACCGGCCGAGATCGGAATCGGCCCCTCAGTCAGCAAATGAATTCACACACTCAAGAACTGAACTCTAGGCCAATTGTTTTTGTTTAAAAAAATATACTGTTGTTTTATTTTTAGAACCAAGCAAGCCTGGCACAGGTAAGCATTAAATACTTTTCAGTAATAAGTTGCTGAATATAGAACAGTTTGAAAATGCAATAGAAATTGTACTTTGTTTGATTTACAGGGGATGCAGTAGGTTGCCACACTTAGCAAATACAGTACATTGAAATGAATAGGCTTTTTCAGTAAATTACAGGTAAGTTACTTTTCACGTTACTTTTCTAACTCAGTGCTGGATACCTAGATTCATCACTGGGACATTTCCTGCAAACAGGTAAGTAAATGCGTTTTGGTTATTTGTGCGATTTTTAAAGAATATTTTTAGATTTCAAAACTCCACACTTAGAAACTTTTTGGAAGAAAATTGTCAATGTTATCCAATGGAGGAAAAACAGGTTAACGGTTCACAGGTAAGTAATTGACTGTGGGAGTTAAGATTCTGGGGTTAGACTCAGGGGTCCCCCAGGGTCAGTGATGCACTGTTATTGCACCCTCAGCGGCACTAGGGCGGCCGGGTGCTGAGTGTTGAGGCCCAATGTTATCCAATGGGGGATAGGGGGCCTCCGGTTGGTGGCTGCTGGCAAGCAGGGCACTGGGTTGTGGGAGCAAAGCTCCTAGGGTTACGGTCAGGGCAAATGGGGAAACAAAGTAGCACAAAAGGTGCACCCTCAGCGGCACTGAGGCGGCCGGGTGCAGAGTGCTGTTTCGACATCGGGCGCCCTGTTGTTTTCAATGGTAAACCTCCAGTTTGAAGAAGCACTGCAGGCAGGGAGAGGAAGGACTTCTGGGTGCGACCACCACTTTGAGAGGTAAGTTGGGAAGTTAAGGGTTGGTTAGGCACCGTCGGTTTGGGCACAAAAGGCCGTTGGGCGTCGGGTGCAGGGGTGCCTTTTGGGGTCGGATCTTCTTACCAGCTCCGGGTCGTTGTCAGGGGGGCCTTCTGGATTTAGGCTGCAGGCGTCGGCTGGAGGCTTGAGGCAGGTCAGGGGTCGCCACATCTCGGGTCAGGATCGCCAGGGTGACCTCCTCGTGGTGTTTTTCCACTCGAGCTCTTGCCGGGTTCGGCGGGTGCAGAGTGGGCTAGATTCGCGGTCTCCGGCTGCTGCCAGAGGTTTCAGTTGAACAAATCCGGTGTTCACGGGAGAAGCAGTCTTTGGAAGTGAAGGCAGGCAGGTCCTCCGGGGTTTCTGAGGTTGCTGGCTGCAGGACACACCAGGATTTCGCAGGAGCAGGTTCGAGGGGAGACAGGCCTGTAGGGCTGGGGCCAAGTCAGTGGGCGTCTTCCTCTTGTTAATTGGCTGCACGGCTGTTCGGTCCTTCTTCTTCTTTTCTTCTTGTCGTTACTGGATCTTAGGAAGCAAGGTTCAGGGTGCCCCATAAATACCAGATTTAGGGGCGTAACAGGTAGGTAAAGGGCAGGGACCAATGGGTCCATTCCCTGGGGTGGGTCCACCACCTATCGTTCCACCCTCCAGTGGGAGGGGGGCAGGAGCCTGTCCCTGGTTGGTTGGGTCCCCCCATCCTCAAGATGGCGGGGACTCGGAGTCGCGCTTCACCTCGCCTCCCCCACCTGAGGGGTGGAGTTGGCAGAGGTGGGCACACCTCTTTCCCTCACTTGTTTTTCCAGCCGGTTCTCCCGCCCAAAGTGGGGGGTAGAACCAGTAGGGACCAGTTGCTGAAAGCAGCAAATGGTCTGGGGAGGCTCACAAAGGCGGCATGCCTTTGAAGCTTCCCCTTCGTGAACCCTGCCCATCCTGGGGGAGGAGGCTTGGCACCTCGTCCCAGGATGTGCATTGTTTCAGGCCCCCGAGAGCAGCAGGCTCTCGACCCAGGGGTCCAGAAACATGTCTTTTGTTGGCAGCCTAAGCAGCCACTCAGTCGGGACACTAGAGGTTGGTCGAGTTTCAGGGGGCATCTCTAAGATGCCCTCTGTTGTGCATTTTACATTAAATCCCACACTGGCATCAGTGTGGGTTTAATGTGCTGAGAAGTTTGATACCAAACTTCCCAGTTTTCAGTGTAGCCATTATGGTGCTGTGGAGTTCGTAATGACAAACTCCCAGCACCATATACTCTTAATGGCAGCACTGCACTTACAATGTCTAAGAATGGACTTGGACACTGTAGGGGTACAGGGCTCATGCACCTGTACCCTCACCACTGGTATAGTGCACCCAGCTAGAGGGGTGGCTGATCCATGCCAGGGCAGTGATTTGTAGGCATGGCACACAGGGATGTGTGCCATGTCGACTCTTCACTTTGTTCTGCACCAAGACACGCAGCCTGCAAAGGCAGTGTGTGAGTGAAAAGGTGCAGGGCCTCTAAGGGTGGCACAATAAGTGCTGCAGCCCTTAGAGGCCTACTCTGGTCACAGTGCCCTGGGTACCTGTGGTACCATTTACCAGGGGCTGACCTGTGGCCAGAGATGCCAATTGGGTTTAGTTTTGGGGAAAGAACACAGGCCCTGGGAACCTGATTGGCAGGGACCCAGGGCACACCAAGTAAAAGTGCATCAGTAGTCTGGCAAAAAGTGGGGGTTACTGCAACAGAAACCCACTTTCCTACACAAGCCCCCCCCAGCCCAAAGGTCAGGAGACTCTGCCAAAGCTGGGAGAGTCTTCCTAGTCTTTCAGGCGAGGAAGAGTAGAGGAAGTGGTTTGAAAGTTGCAGGGCCTACTCTGCCTTACATCCTTCTGTCCAGGTCAGTCCCTTTGGGGAGCTGGCCTACCTCAACAGTTTCAGGACCTAATTCTCAATGCTCCTTTCCTAGCTCTTTAGTGTCTTCACCCCATCTTTTTAATTTGGGTTCAGAGGTGTCTACCTCTGCAAATTCTAACTTAGCTCGGGCAATGCCCAGCTTACCCACAGAGGCTACCCACAGCTTGAGCAACCCCACCATGACCAATAGGGTCAGGGGGCTTGACTTGCCATTTGGCAGGGGGCTAGGCCACCATGCCAAGGACAGTGCTGCCATGAAGGCTAACACCCAGCAGAGGCTACTGACAGCTGTCAGTGCCCAGAACCACACCTTTAGCTACTTACTGGTAAGTGAAGGGGCTACCTTACAGGCTTCTTTGGGTTCTGGTTGCCTGTCTGCTGTTTTAGGGTGGGGGGTCACTACACTGGGTAGTGAACGCCCTTCTTCTACCCTCTGTTCTGCCAGCTGAGGAGCCACCAACTCAGACTGGACAGTTGCCTGACCAGTCAGGTCTTTTTGTTGGCTAGGGGGGACTTCACCAGTGCCAAGTTTGGAGTTCTCCCTTACTGGGATAGAATCTCCCTGGCCCACTGGAACTGTGGCTAACAGTTGCCCACCTTTCCTACGCTGTTTCTTTTTTTTCTTTTGGGGCTTAGCTGCACTAACTGCAGGTTGAGCCCCCCCAGGTTTCTTGGGTGAGGTCTGGCATTGGACCAGTACCTCTCTTTGGCTCAGACCAACCTCTGGGTGGTCATTCCCCAGGAGACAATCAAGGGAGAGGTTTTTACTGACTACCACCTTTCTCCATCTAAGGGTCCCAGCTACTTCTAGGAGCACTACAGCCACAGGCCTAACAGTGACACCCCCTAGGACAGGCCTTACTCTTTGTTTCCCCTGGGACATACTGGTGTGGGAGTACCAACCTGTCATGCACCACAGTGTGACTGGCACAGGTATCTCTCAGGGCAGTGGCTGGGATTCCATTCACCAGTAGGTGGTGGAAGTGTCTACTCCCCTCTGGAATTACCAGCTCATCTTTTGGGCCCATTTTCCAGTTGAAGGCTAGGAGGACTTCCTCATCTGAGGAACCATCCTCCAAAGCTACACTGGCAACCCCTGGAGCTACACTAGTAACCCCGGGAGCTGCACTAGGGGCTTTGTTTTTAGGACAGCTAGGGTCCTTGGTGTGGTGTCCTGCCTTTTGACAGTTGTGACACCATATTCTGTTGGGATCCCAATTCTTACCTTGGTACCCTGTTTTAGTTTGTGAGGTGCCTTTGGGCCCACCCTCCTGGACAGGTTTTTGGGGGGCTACCTGGGACTCCTTACTTTTATCTTTAAGGGGTTCACTGTCTTTCCTCTGGGGAGGCTTTGTAACCCCTTTCTTTTGGTCACCCCCAGTGGACTTCCTAGTTACCCTTGTTTTGACCCAGTGGTCTGCCTTCTTTCCCAATTCTTGGGGAGAAAGTGGACCTAGGTCTACCAGGTACTGATGCAACTTTTCATCAGTGCAATTCCTTAATATGTGTTCCTTCATAAACAGGTTGTAAATTCCATTGAAGTCATGCACATTGTTTCCAGTTAACCAGCCACCTAGTGTTTTTACTGAGTAGTCTACGAAATCAATCCAGGATTGGTTTTGGGTTTTGTGAGCCCCCCTGAATCTAATTCTGTACTCCTCAGTTGTGAGTCCAAATCCCTCAATCAGAGTTCTCTTCATGAGGTCATAGGACCCAGCATCTGCCCCAGAAAGGGTCAGGAGTCTGTCTCTGCAGTTACCAGAGAACAGTTCCCAAAGGAGTGCCCCCAGAAAGTCTTCTTCACCCTTCTGGCTTCACAAGCCCTCTCAAAGGCTGTGAACCACTTGGTGATATCATCACCCTCCTCATATTTAGGGACAATCCCTTTGGGGATTTTAGGATCATAAGATTGCTCTCTATCCTTATTATTTTGATTGCTGCCACCATTGATGGGTGCTAACCCCATCTCCTTTCTTTCTCTAGAGCCAGAAGTCTGGACTCCAGATCCAGTCTTTTGGCCAGCCTTGCTAAAAGGCTGTCCTCCTCATTGAGGCTGTCCTCAATGTCCTCACCAGAACCTGAGCCACCTGTGTGGCTTCTAGATCCCCAGAGGTTGATTCTTGGAAGTAAGGGAACAGGGTTCCTTTCCTCCCTAGGAAGTGGTGGAGGTGGGCACCTTTCTCCATCCTCCTCACCTCCTTCTCCCTCTGACTGGTCATCACCATTTTCAGAGGGGTGGGCCTTTGAATACTCAGCCAACAGCTCCTGGAGCTTTTGTTTGGTTGGGTGAGGGCCCATTGGTATATTTTCAAGTTTACATAAGGACCTTACTTCCTTGAAAGACAAGTGAAGGTAAGGGGTGAGGTCAAGCTCCTCAACCATGTCCTGTATGTCATTATTATCTTCACTATTAGCTGGGTTCTGTTTTTGAGACATTCTAACAAAAAAGTTCTAACCCCTCTACTCCTTGACTACAGGGACTTTTTATTTTCTAAAATTCTAAAGGGACTTAAGCAAGGCCCTAACAAGACTTTTAATAGTTTGGTAAAAATGCCAATTTGAAAAAATCTGAATTCTAAAGGCAATTTAAGAGTTCTGTCGTGTGATCAGGTGGTAACCAAGTAGTCCAACAAATGCAAGTTGTATATCCCACCGCTGATCCACCAATGTAGGAAACTGGCTCTATATATACTACACCAAAATGAGGTATAGTGTGTATAGAGTCCAGGTGACCCCAGAGGTAGGCAGAGGTTAAAGTTAGATAGAACCTTACTCTCTATTTGTGGTAGAGTGGTCGAGCAGTAAGGCAGTATCAGAAGACAGTGTTAAGCATTTGATGTACACACTCAGTCAGCAAATGAATTCACACACTCAAGAACTGAACTCTAGGCCAATTGTTTTTGTATAAAAAAATATACTGTTGTTTTATTTTTAGAACCAAGCAAGCCTGGCACAGGTAAGCCTTAAATACTTTTCAGTAATAAGTTGCTGAATATAGAACAGTTTGAAAATGCAATAGAAATTGTACTTTGTTTGATTTACAGGGGATGCAGTAGGTTGCCACACTTAGCAAATACAGTACATTGAAATGAATAGGCTTTTTCAGTAAATTACAGGTAAGTTACTTTTCACGTTACTTTTCTAACTCAGTGCTGGATACCTAGATTCATCACTGGGACATTTCCTGCAAACAGGTAAGTAAATGCGTTTTGGTTATTTGTGCGATTTTTAAAGAATATTTTTAGATTTCAAAACTCCACACTTAGAAACTTTTTGGAAGAAAATTGTCAATGTTATCCTATGGAGGAAAAACAGGGTAACGGTTCACAGGTAAGTAATCGACTGTGGGAGTTAAGGTTCTGGGGTTAGACTCAGGGGTCCCCCAGGGTCAGTGATGCACTGTTATTGCACCCTCAGCTGCACTAGGGCGGCCGGGTGCAGAGTATTGAGGCCCAATGTTATCCAATGGGGGATAGGGGGCCTCCGGTTGGTGGCTGCTGGCAAGCAGGCCACTGGGTTGTGGGAGCAAAGCTCCTAGGGTTAAGGTCAGGGCAAATGGGGAAACAAAGTAGCACAAAAGGTGCACCCTCAGCGGCACTGAGGCGGCCGGATGCAGAGTGCTGTTTCGACGTCGGGCGCCCTGTTGTTTTCAATTGTGAACCTCCGGTTTGAAGAAGCACTGCAGGTAGGGAGACGAAGGACTTCTGGGTGCGACCACCACTTTGAGAGGTAAGTTGGGAAGTTAAGGGTTTGTTAGGCACCGTCGGTTTGGGCACACAAGGCCGTGGGGCGTCGGGTGCAGGGGTGCCTTTTGGGGTCGGATCTTCTTACCAGCTCTGGGTCGCGGTCAGGGGGGCCTTCTAGATTTAGGCTGCAGGCATCGGCTGGAGGCTTGAGGCAGGTCAGGGGTCGCCGGATCTCGGGTCAGGATCGCCGGGGTGACCTCCTCGTGATGTTTTTCCGCTCGGGCCGGGTTCGGCGGGTGCAGAGTGGGCTGGATTCGCGGTCTCCGGCTGCTGCCAGAGGTTGCAGTTGAACAAATCCGGTGTTAACGGGAGAAGCAGTCTTTGGAAGTGAAGGCAGGCAGGTCGTCCGGGGTTTCTGAGGTTGCTGGCTGCAGGACACACCAGGATTTTGCAGGAGCAGGTTCGAGGGGAGACAGGCCTGTAGGGCTGGGGCCAAGTCAGTGGACGTCTTCCTCTTGTTAGCTGGCTGCACGGCTGTTTGGTTCTTCTTCTTCTTTTCTTCCTGTCGTTGCTGGATCTGAGGAAGCAAGGTTCAGGGTGCCCCCTAAATACCAGATTTAGGGGCGTTACAGGTAGGTAAAGGGCAGGGACCAATGGGTCCCTTCCCTGGAGTGGGTACACCCCCTATGGTGCCACCCTCCAGTGGGAGGGGGGCAGGAGCCTGTCCCTGGTTGGTTGGGTCCCCCCATCCTCAAGATGGCGGGGACTCGGAGTCGTGCTTCACCTCGCCTCCCCCACCTGAGGGGTGAAGTTGGCAGAGGTGGGCACACCTCTTTCCCTCACTTGTTTTTCCCGCCAGTTCTCCCGCCCAAAGTGGGGGTTAGAACCAGTGGGGACCAGTTGCTGAAAGCAGCAAGTGGTCTGGGTAGGCTCACAAAGGCGGCATGCCTTTGAAGCTTCCCCTTCGTGAACCCTGCCCATCCTGGGGGAGGAGGCTTGGCACCTCGTCCCAGGATGTGCATTGTTTCAGGCCCCCGAGAGCAGCAGGCTCTCAACCCAGGGGTCCAGAAACATGTCTTTTGTTGGCAGCCTAAGTAGCCACTCAGTCGGGACACTAGAAGTTGGTCGAGTTTCAGGGGGCATCTCTAAGATGCCCTCTGTTGTGCATTTTACATTAAATCCCACACTGGCATCAGTGTGGGTTTAATGTGCTGAGAAGTTTGATACCAAACTTCCCAGTTTTCAGTGTAGCCATTATGGTGCTGTGGAGTTCGTAATGACAAACTCCCAGCACCATATACTCTTAATGGCAGCACTGCACTTACAATGTCTAAGAATGGACTTGGACACTGTAGGGCAGAGGTCTTCAAACTTTTGTAGGTTGAGCCCCCCCAGCTGAATTTTTTTAGATGTTGGGCCCCCCCACCAGCTGACAGAAATTTCTGGAATCTGGTACGCTACATAATCAACCGCCACGCGCATATCAAGGGCCATATCCGGCAAATAATGTTCAACACAATATGAGTGTTTAGTAAACTGCAGGTTTGTGAGTGGGTGTGGTGAAATGACAGAGGCTTATTACACAGCTCAAAACACAATTTTTCAAGATAAAATGTGCGTAAATTGTTTTTACTAGGATGCTTTGTTTTACACATGACATAGATTAATAATAACACCACCAACATAAATGTGATGGGTGTGCCGGTTTTTAGCCACATAGACTGTCAATCTGTGGATGGATTTTGCTACTGCCATCCTCAGGTTGTGCTCCACATCCAGTCTTGAACGGTACTTAGTCTTTAATACCGCAAGTGCTGAGAACCCAATCTCACATAAATAGGACGAGTTGAAAGGCAAGAGAGTTTTGATAGCAGTTTCTTTCAAAGCTGAATATTCTGCAGACATTTTCAGCCAAAACATTGACTGTAAGGGAGACAGTGTTATTAGATTTTTCGAGCACTCCCTAGCTCAGAGTTGGTACACGAGAAACAATTCTTCTCTGGAAACCATTAACAAACGTTTTAGGCAGCATTATAATGGGATAATTGCCCACCAACCAGTTATGGATCCGGAGACAAAGGTGAAAGTCCACAGAGAGGGCGCTGAACGAACACCTAATTGAGAATTCCTTAGTGGTACGATAAGTTGCTTGCCTGAAGCAGTTGGGGTTTAGGACACGTCGGGCTTATGTTTGAAAAAAATAGAACTGATAATGAATGAATGATGTTGCCTATTTTACTTCAGAGCAATGTTGTCTGACAAACTTTGTGGTGGCAGGGACATGTTAAGGATTTTGGGTGCCCTGGGCCAATACTATTTTGGGGGCCCCTGTTCAGAACAGCTTTGAGATTAAATGATTCACTTTCAGCTCTGCCATACCCTCTTTAGCCAGGCTACTAACGGTGCACAGGTGCTATGGTCGAAATTCTAAAAGTGTTTACATCTAATATTCAGAGATAGTGATGTGTGTTTTCACTGTTGTAACAAAACAGCAGCCCACTAATTTTACAGCAAATAATATCTGTGATATCCTCCAATTTCTCATATGTGAGGACCCGTTTTGATCTAAAATAAACTTTTTTATGGTTGTTGCATGAAACAAAAACATTTCTCTGCAAATAGTAATAGACTCTCTCACATCAATCACATTAAAAAGAAATGAAACAAAACGGTATTTACAAGAATCTGTTTAGGAATTATTCCAGGCCATCAGGGCAAAAACAGAGCTGCCTCTATCAAGTGGCCCCCTGAAAGGCTGGATTGCAGTGCATGTGTCCTTTTGTAATTTAGGATGAAAACCTTGATGGGGCACGACATGCCCATACGTGTGTACAGGGCGCGACTAAACCCGAACTTCGGGTGGGGGCTAACACTCCCAGCCAGGGCTGGCCCTAGCACTGGTAGCACACAGTGGAACGGTCGGTTTTGGCGCCCCCTCCCCCATTTCCTCCTTCTCCATGAATTTCCTCACTACCACTCACCAACAATGCACCTCATCTCTCTATAGCACCTTTCTGGCAAACATTTCATTTTTTATAGCACTACTCATAGTTTACTCACACTCAGTTCTTTGATCTGCATGGTACACGTTCTTTGTAGCAGGCACATCAAACCTCTGCGCTGTGTGGGTGGCAGGAGTACCCATGTGAGTGCAGGGTGAGCCATGCAACAGTGTGAGAGTAGGGTAAGAGGAGTGACTGCAGGGTGAGTGAGGTGACCATATGAATTTGGATGCGGATGTAAGTGCAGAGTGGGACGAATTAATGTATGGTTAGTGATGGTCTTATTTGAGTGAGATTGCAGATTGAGCAGTAAGGGGGACAGGTGAGTGAAGTGTCACATGAGTACAGGGTGAGTAGTGTGCTTGTGTGACTGCACGGTGAGGTACAGGGTGAACAGCGCAAGTGCATTGTGAGTGCAGAGTGATCACTGTGAGTACAGGGTAAGCGGGTGAATGGTGTGAGTGCATCGGGATCACTGTGAGGGCATTGTGATCGCTGTAAGTGCAGGGTGAGTGTGAAAGTGAAGGGCGAAAATGAGGAACGAGTTGTCTGAATGCAAGGTGCATTTCCAGACACTTGAAGTAACTCAGCAGGTTATTGACGGCAGCGTAGGGTTTCAGATATGTTAAACTATTGCTATTATGGCATTAACCAGGGATCAGGGTGGAGGAAATAAATGTGCTGATCTTACAACAAACTTCCAGTTTTATGATTAGGGTTGCCAGCTCATTATTTTGATGTCCCAGGCAGAACAAAAATAAACAGTCATTTAAAGGTGTATTGTCAGCACTTGTGTGTGCATACTTCGAACAGCAAATATAAATAGAAAGCACTTTTAATTGTGGGGCTGCCTGAATGATCCATGCCTGATAATAAAATGGAACAAAGACAGAAAAGTCACATTACAAATGTATACATACTTCTTTATAAGCATATTTAGTGTCAAGACAATCAATTTGCAGGCTGTTTAAACAATACATGGCTGGCTGGCATTTTTCTTTTGGCAACTTGAAGCCCTGTGGGCGTTGCGCGTCTGCCTGTGTAAATTTAAAAGAAACTTTGTCTCCTTTCTGCTAAGAGCTAACCCTCCCAGGACGGGGTTAAACTGGTAGAGTTGAAATGCTTCAGCTGCAGTGGGAGGCAGGATGTCTCCTCTGCTAAAACTGAAAGAAAGGAACAGGCAGTCATTTCAGCTGCAGTGGGAGGCAAGGAGTCTCCTCTGCTATGAAATCGAACGCAAAGGAACAGGACTGTCTGTTCGTTTGCTCTCGGTTTTAGCAGAGGAGACCCTGCCTCCCACTGCAGCTGAAGCATTTCAGCTCTACGAATTAACCCCCTCCTGGGAAGGTTAACTGTTAGCTCTTTACATGACAAAAGCACGGGCACCTCGTGCCTTATCTATTTCATCTCCCTCCCCCCTCCAACCCTCTGTTACCGGAGCTCTACAATAAACAATTCCCATTTGAAATGGGTGAAGACTTGCGAAGTTGCGACGCGGGACAGTAAAAGACCAGCAAAGGGAAGATCTTAGTGCGGAGTGCGCGCCCACCCTGAGATGGTGTCGCGCCCCCCTGGGGGGGCGCGCCCCACAGATTGAAGAACTCTGCTGTAGGGGTACAGGGCTCATGCACCTGGACCCTCACCACTGTTATAGTGCACCCAGCTAGAGGGGTGGCTGATCCATGCCAGGGCAGTGATTTGTAGGCATGGCACACAGGGATGTGTGCCATGTCGACTCTTCACTTTGTTCTGCACCAAGACACGCAGCCTGCAAAGGCAGTGTGTGAGTGAAAAGGTGCAGGGCCTCTAAGGGTGGCACAATAAGTGCTGCAGCCCTTAGAGGCCTTCTCTGGTCACAGTGCCCTGGGTACCTGTGGTACCATTTACCAGGGGCTGACCTGTGGCCAGAGATGCCAATTGGGTTTAGTTTTGGGGAAAGGACACAGGCCCTGGGAACCTGATTGGCAGGGACCCAGGGCACACCAAGTAAAAGTGCATCAGTAGTCTGGCAAAAAGTGGGGGGGTTACTGCAACAGAAACCCACTTTCCTACACTACATGCATACACACAGTGGCAGTCGCTACTGTACAATTATAGTTATGACCAGGTTTCCAAAGGAAATTGATATTTTTGGTTTGCTATTAACTTTGGTGCCGTTTGACGAATCTTCACAAACTTTCCACAAAAAAAGGTTAACCCAACTTATCTCCTTCCTGGAGTGTTTCGGGGTGTTCTGTGAAGCATAGGCTGAGAAAAGTTGGGGGGAGGGTCCCATAATGAGTTTTCCCTTGCAATTTTCCATAGGAACTGCTAACAGAATGACACCAACTTTGGACGAAAGTGTGCTTCCTGTAATATTGTGAAATCTGTTTAGTAGTCTTTGAGAAATTAAGGTTAAAAATGTATGTATATATAGAGACACAGTAGTACCACGGCTCCGGCAGATCAAAAGCTAAAATCTGATTGTCTGCCTCACACCAACAAAGATGTATGGCAGACATTTTAGGACTGAAGAAAAAAAATAACATATGGAGGGCAGGGTAGGCCCAGCAAGTGGGGCAAAAGCTATTTTTTTTAGTGGTACCATGATAAAATGTTTTTAAAAAGACAGACGCGCAACCCTTTTCAATTAAAACCCCTCTGGGTGGGCCACAGCCCAGGGGTTCTATGCATTGTTTTTTCTTTCTTTTTGAGGGAAGGGAGTGTGCAGCCCCTCTTCCCGAGCCATACAAGGGCCTTCAGACCGCATTCCCCAGGGCCCTAGGTGATATTTGGGTGGAGCAGGGGCATAGGGCCCTCCTGCCAAAGCCTGTTATGGCCCTAGGGACCCCAAACCCTAGGCCCAATGTAGAACAGTGTCTCGAGGACCCCATGCCCCAGGACACTGTATATTGCTCCCACCCAGCGGGACCAGAAAGAAAAGCTGCTCCCAGCAAGGTAGGAGCAAAACACCACATTGCTCCCATCAGGCAAGAGCAGAAAGAAAAGCTACTCCCAGCCAGGCAGGATCAAACTAGTGAAACAGGCTAGGCCTACCCCTGCACACTGACGTCAGATTCTTTCTTGACACATTCCACGCCAACAGACGCAAAGACTCGTCAGAATGGTTGTGTCAAGTGTGTTGAAGCTAAGGAGGACCTTCCAGAGGAATGGGAGTAGTTCGCAGAGCAGGTAGGAAAGGAGGGTCGGTAAGGAATTTGCAGTTAGATATAGGGCCTGATGACGAGTTTGACGGGCAGAGTTACCTGTCCACCAAATTGCAATTCTATTATTTTCTATGAAACTTGTAATACTGCAGATGGGATATCCATCACATGTGTGGTGGAGTATCCCATCCGCCAAACTCCTAATCAGGCTGATAGTCTCTGCTAGAAAAGACATTACAGATGGTAAATATCATGTTCTTCTTGAAGAATCTTCTAACCCCAGATTCCTTACCTTAGAATAGACACCCCAGCAGTAACCTCCCCAGATAAGGGGATGCAAACTGATTTAATCAGAAAGTCCTGCTGGACCGAATGGGCAACGCAGTAGTTGCAGCCTTGGCTGTTGAAGTGAGCCTCAAGCCTTTTGGATGCTGCTTCTTCGCCAGTGCTTCGCAGATTTTAATGCAGAGTACAATCCATTGAGAGATGGTCCTCTTCTGCACAGCCTTGCCCTTCTTTGCTTTGGTGAATCCAGTGAAAAGCTGATCGTTCAGTCTGTGTTCCCTGGTACAGTCAATATAAAAATATTAAGGACTCTTTTTGGATCCAAACAATAGCGCCTCTCCTGCTCTTTAGAGAGGTGAGGGGTAGCAAAGAACTTCAGAAGGATGAACATCTGACTGACGTTAAATGTCCTCTGACTGACATGAAATGGACTCACCACCTTAAGTAGGAAGTAGGCACACGTTTTGAGAACCAGTTTGTCCTGGTAGAAGGTAGTATACAGTGGATGAACCGCGAGGGCCTGAAGCTCGCTCACTCCCGCCCGGGCCAATGTAATTGACACCTTTCAACGCCAAGCGGATGACTCGCAACTCCAACAAGTTGATGTGGAGCCAGGTCCACAAGCACCTACTCCAGCATCAGTCTTCAACCCCGAGCCTTTGTTGGCACGCACCAGAACTATGTCAGGCTACAAGATAACAAAGCGCAACCAGTCAGACTCAAATCCTTGACCTCTGCCTCAACACCAATACTTTCAAAGGCTAGAGGCCTATTTTGGATCCCACTCTTACATGGTATGCAAAATGTTCCCCATGACCCTGATGATGAGAAGGAGGCAGACAACCTTCTCCCGCCTCATTGTACAGCCTCTTCTCAGCCACTATTGCCATTCAGTGAGGCTCTTACAAGCATGACCACTTGGCCCAAGAAGTGCTTGGTTTCCCCATCAGTTGACGTGTTTCCAGATGGCCTAGACCGACCCCAAATGATCCTGATTTTCTGAAATGGCATCCTACATCTGAAAACTTCATGGCACAGGTATCGACGGGTAATTTCACTCTTAATGCCTTCCTTTCAAATTCTGGCTAACAAGTTGAAGCATATTGATGCCTTTGGAGACAGATGTTTTCTTCAGTTAGGTTAGCCTTACGCGGTGTGCCTTCTGGGCAGGAACACCCATGCTATATGGGGCATTGCCAGCAAAATCTTGCTAGCCATCTGGAAGACCTGAGGCCCTCGGTGGGTCAAACAATACATGATGGCCAGGATACAGCGACGTGTGTCTTATGTGCTGGTTTCAACACCACAGACTGTGCTGGCAGAGCTAATGTATCTAGGTTTGTGCTTAGAAGGCACACCTGGATGTGATTAACCAAAATTTCTGGTGATTTCCAAGCATCCCTTATGGACATAACTTTTGACACCTCTAGATTATTTGGAGAGAAGGTGGATTTCTTGCTTGAACGATTCAAGGACATTCTAGCCAGCATGATCCTTGGAACTCTTGTCTCTTGCCAAGCAGTTCCACCAAAGGACGTTTAAGAGCTATTCCAGTGAGCTAGCTTACAGACAACACCAGCCCTCATCATATTCAGCAGCAGCAGGCCCAGTCCTTGCAAGTGAGCTTGTGGGGGTGGCCCAGGGCGATTGCACCAGAAGGGGCAGCTCTTGTTTAATTATTCATAACAGCTGACAAAGATAGTTATTTACATCAGCTTTTTTAAGAATCAATGTTTGAGCTGTATTATTTTAATGTTCTTAAGATTTAATTTTCTTGTTATATTTAACACAATAGTCAAACCCATTGGGCTGTTTGGCATAATAGTTTTCCTATACGAGCCACAAATACCAAGCCCCCCTTTGTCAATTTACTAGGTTTACCAGTAGTATTTTTTAACAATATTAGCTCGTTGTTTCTAACAGACCTTCTAACAGACTGTTTTTTGCATTGCATAGCGGTGTCCAAATGTTTAATAGTGGTTCACTATTATCTCGTGATGTAATTAACGGAATGCATCTTCCTAATGTCTTGATGGAGTTGAGTTTGATTTAATACTGTGTATTTCCTCTACCCAAATATTTTGGATCATTTTAAAACCATGAAGTCTTATTGTTATCAGCTTTTTGTGTCATATTTCAGTGCAGATTTCATTCACATGCCTTAACAAATGTCACATGAATAAAAATGTTTTATTGGTGTAGACGTTACAAAGACGCCTTAAATCATCCAGATGAATCTGCTCTTAGGAAATTTTAACCACACTGTTTGCTTGGCTTGAAGCATTGATCCTTATATGCGATACATAATGAAGCATTGATCCTTATATGCGATACATAATGAAGCATTGATCCTTAAATGCGATACACAATGATGCAGTGTTAAAATATGTCGGTAGCTTGCAATTCAAATTTCAAGCAATTAGTGTAGAAATTTGAAAAACAGGAGAGGACTTTAACGAAAAAATCATCATCTGATGAGTATTTTCTTTGTCTTTTGCAGATTCCCGAATTCAGACGTTTTTAGAGAGTCACCTTTCTGCAAGCCAGCAAAAATCTGTTCCTGTGCTTCCTGGCGGTTTGGGGCCCATTCAGAGAGAACTTGAGGAGATAGCCATCAGATATACTCGTTTTGTCAATTATAACAAGATTGTGTTCAGCCCTCATTATGATATGATCCTCAGTAAGATACTTCATAAGGATGATTCCCACTGAGTAGTGAAATCGCCTGAAGTAAAGCTTGATCATTTATGTGCTGCTTAGACAACAATCGAGTTGATTGCTGTACAAACTGGTTGTTTACGCTTGTGAAAATAGCTCAGTATAACACATTTTTATAACTGGCAAATCCCACTGATAATGAGGTCAAAGATATGTGTATTCTCTGTTGTTAAGAACAAGAGTTTGCTCAATGATGGAATTCTTTAAGTATTTCCAATTATATAAGATGAAAGAAGTGTTTTTGCCACCCTTCCTTTGACTGTTTTGGGACACCAAATTATGCAGCGCAGTCATTCAAATTTATTTAAAAAAATAACTTAGACACATATATCAGTCATGCATCAGGCTGATTTGTTGTTTCTAATGGTGGAAAGCAGTTCTAAAACACGACTGAGCAGAAACTTTATATTTTTTGCATTTAGACCATTTTATCGAGCAATGGAGGTTTTTGTAAATAATGTTGCTTTTAAAAAATGAAGTTTTTCCAAAGAAATTTTGTTTTTGCATATGAAAGTTTTAGAAATATTTATACTGCACAGCCTCTTAGGTTATGATGTGCTCACCCCCACTCTGTCCAGCGGTAGCCTGGAGCAAAAACGTCCTATAGCGAATCTGGATCAGAAGGGATAGTTTGGTATAATGATACTTAGTCAGCTGTTGCAGTAGACCAATTCACAGCTTTTTGCTACTTTCCAAAGCAGTTTTTAGGGATTTCACTATTAAACAATTTGAAAACAGATTTGATTACACGGCGTGTATTATGTCCTGCAAGGGCTGTGGACGCTGGTTGAGTGTTTTTTGCAGCGACCCTTATTGCCTTTCATTTCAAATTTCTTACTAAAAATCACACCGAAATATTGGTACTGCACAATTTTTGTGTCCCTGAAACCGCATTTTCCCTTAGGCAATGGGGAATGACTTGTGGTATTTCCAGCCATCATACTGCGCAGCATTCCCATTTGTGCACTGTGTTGGAATCATAAATTCCACCGGGTTCTACCTGGGGGAATTTGCATAGGTTAAAACCTGCATTGAAGGGCACTTTGTGTGCAGACATTTGTGCACGATTTTCCACTTTGCGCTGACTTCATAATGAGGCTTTAAGAAGAATAGAATTCTGCTTTCTCATGCCAGTGTGATGGCAAACATAATCCATGAGGTCTCTATGCACTAGATTTTCAGACCCTAGAACAGAGGTCTTCAAACTTTTGTAGGTTGAGCCCCCCCAGCTGAATTTTTTTAGATGTTGGGCCCCCCCACCACCTGATAGAAATTTCTGGAATCTGGTATACTACATAATCGACCGCCACGCGCATATCACGGGCCATATCCGGAAAATAATGTTCAACACAATGAGTGTTTAGTAAACTGCAGGTTTGTGAGTGGGTGTGGTGAAATGACAGAGGCTTATTACACAGCTCAAAACACAATTTTTCAAGATAAAATGTGCGTAAATTGTTTTTACTAGGATGCTTTGTTTTACACATGACATAGATTAATAATAACACCACCAACATAAATGTGATGGGTGTGCCGGTTTTTAGCCACATAGACTGTCAATCTGTGGATGGATTTTTGCTACTGCCATCCTCAGGTTGTGATCCACATCCAGTCTTGAACGGTACTTAGTCTTTAATACCGCAAGTGCTGAGAACCCAATCTCACATAAATAGGACGAGCTGAAAGGCGCAAGAGAGTTTTGATAGCAGTTTCTTTCAAAGCTGAATATTCTGCAGACATTTTCAGCCAAAACATTGACTGTAAGGGAGACAGTGTTATTAGATTTTTCGAGCACTCCCTAGCTCAGAGTTGGTACACAAGAAACAATTCTTCTCTGGAAACCATTAACAAACGTTTTAGGCAGCATTATAATGGGATAATTGCCCACCAACCAGTTATGGATCCGAAGACAAAGGTGAAAGTCCACAGAGAGGGCGCTGAACGAACACCTAATTGAGAATTCCTTAGTGGTACGATAAGTTGCTTGCCTGAAGCAGTTGGGGTTTAGGACACGTCGGGCTTATGTTTGAAAAAATAGAACTGATAATGAATGAATGATGTTGCCTATTTTACTTCAGAGCAATGTTGTCTGACAAACTTTGTGGTGGCAGGGACATGTTAAGGATTTTGGGTGCCCTGGGCCAATACTATTTTGGGGGCCCCTGTTCAGAACAGCTTTGAGATTAAATGATTCACTTTCAGCTCTGCCATACCCTCTTTAGCCAGGCTACTAACGGTGCACAGGTGCTATGGTCGAAATTCTAAAAGTGTTTACATCTAATATTCAGAGATAGTGATGTGTGTTTTCACTGTTGTAACAAAACAGCAGCCCACTAATTTTACAGCAAATAATATCTGTGATATCCTCCAATTTCTCATATGTGAGGACCCGTTTTGATCTAAAATAAACTTTTTTATGGTTGTTGCATGAAACAAAAACATTTCTCTGCAAATAGTAATAGACTCTCTCACATCAATCACATTAAAAGAAATGAAACAAAACGGTATTTACAAGAATCTGTTTAGGAATTATTCCAGGCCATCAGGGCAAAAACAGAGCTGCCTCTATCAAGTGGCCCCCTGAAAGGCTGGATTGCAGTGCATGTGTCCTTTTGTAATTTAGGATGAAAACCTTGATGGGGCACGACATGCCCATACGTGTGTACAGGGGCGCGACTAGACCCGAACTTCGGGTGGGGGCTAACACTCCCAGCCAGGGCTGGCCCTAGCACAGGTAGCACACAGTGGAACGGTCTGTTTTGGCGCCCCCTCCCCCATTTCCTCCTTCTCCATGAATTTCCTCACTACCACTCACCAACAATGCACCTCATCTCTCTATAGCACCTTTCTGGCAAACATTTCATTTTTTATAGCACTACTCATAGTTTACTCACACTCAGTTCTTTGATCTGCATGGTACACGTTCTTTGTAGCAGGCACATCAAACCTCTGCGCTGTGTGGGTGGCAGGAGTACCCATGTGAGTGCAGGGTGAGCCATGCAACAGTGTGAGAGTAGGGTAAGAGGAGTGACTGCAGGGTGAGTGAGGTGACCATATGAATTTGGATGCGGATGTAAGTGCAGAGTGGGACGAATTAATGTATGGTTAGTGATGGTCTTATTTGAGTGAGATTGCAGATTGAGCAGTAAGGGGGACAGGTGAGTGAAGTGTCACATGAGTACAGGGTGAGTAGTGTGCTTGTGTGACTGCACGGTGAGGTAAAGGGTGAACAGCGCAAGTTCATTGTGAGTGCAGAGTGATCACTGTGAGTACAGGGTAAGCGGGTGAATGGTGTGAGTGCATCGGGATCACTGTGAGGGCATTGTGATCGCTGTGAGTGCAGGGTGAGTGTGAAAGTGAAGGGCGAAAATGAGGAACGAGTTGTCTGAATGCAAGGTGCATTTCCAGACACTTGAAGTAACTCAGCAGGTTATTGACGGCAGCGTAGGGTTTCAGATATGTTAAACTATTGCTATTATGGCATTAACCAGGGATCAGGGTGGAGGAAATAAATGTGCTGATCTTACAACAAACTTCCAGTTTTATGATTAGGGTTGCCAGCTCATTATTTTGATGTCCCAGGCAGAACAAAAATAAACAGTCACCTAAAGGTGTATTGTCAGCACTTGTGTGTGCATACTTCGAACAGCAAATATAAATAGAAAGCACTTTTAATTGTGGGGCTGCCTGAATGATCCATGCCTGATAATAAAATGGAACAAAGACAGAAAAGTCACATTACAAATGTATACATACTTCTTTATAAGCATATTTAGTGTCAAGACAATCAATTTGCAGGCTGTTTAAACAATACATGGCTGGCTGGCATTTTCTTTTGGCAACTTGAAGCCCTGTGGGCGTTGCGCGTCTGCCTGTGTAAATTTAAAAGAAACTTTGTCTCCTTTCTGCTAAGAGCTAACCCTCCCAGGACGGGGTTAAACTGGTAGAGTTGAAATGCTTCAGCTGCAGTGGGAGGCAGGATGTCTCCTCTGCTAAAACTGAAAGAAAGGAACAGGCAGTCATTTCAGCTGCAGTGGGAGGCAAGGAGTCTCCTCTGCTATGAAATCGAACGCAAAGGAACAGGACTGTCTGTTCGTTTGCTTTCGGTTTTAGCAGAGAGACCCTGCCTCCCACTGCAGCTGAAGCATTTCAGCTCTACGAATTAACC
This sequence comes from Calotriton arnoldi, assembly GCA_963921515.1. Taxonomy (NCBI): domain Eukaryota; kingdom Metazoa; phylum Chordata; class Amphibia; order Caudata; family Salamandridae; genus Calotriton; species Calotriton arnoldi. The sequence goes on along the minus strand of CAWUFW010000097.1, from coordinate 2,865,817 downwards.
CCCTCCTGGGAAGGTTAACTGTTAGCTCTTTACATGACAAAAGCACGGGCACCTCGTGCCTTATCTATTTCATCTCCCTCCCCCTCCAACCCTCTGTTACCGGAGCTCTACAATAAACAATTCCCATTTGAAATGGGTGAAGACTTGCGAAGTTGCGACGCGGGACAGTAAAAGACCAACAAAGGGAAGATCTTAGTGCGGAGTGCGCGCCCCCCCTGAGATGGTGTCGCGCCCCCCTGGGGGGGCGCGCCCCACAGATTGAAGAACTCTGCGAAGATACTGCTCTAACACAGAAATTGCCTTTTCTAATAAACAAAATGCTAAATAATGCCGTTAATTTGAAGTTGCGCCTCTAAATATGTTGTCACAAAAGGTTTCTACCTTAAAGGTTTTATTGTGTCCTATTTTGAAAGGATTTTGTTGTAGACCCAGATTGGGGGTTGCTTCATACTACTTAATGTAACTTGCCAAGCTAAGGGCAAAGCCAAGAAAAGTAAGTTACTATGTGTATTACTTAAAAAGGAACTAATCTATTTTACTGTTTTTGAGCGGTTATATAAAATCCTGTTTTCACAGGATTATGTTGTAGGCCCAGATTGGGAGAAACTTGATGTAACGTTAGAGCTAAGAGCAAAATAGGGAAATAACTGTTTACTTACTTAAAATTAAAATTTCATGAATGTAGTATGCTTAGAATACAGGCCAGTGTTTACTTTGCCCTGTCCTTTCCCCTACAGCAAGTACAACTGCTTGAAGTTACAGTGGCACTGAACTGTCCTTATTTAGGCTGTGGTAATACTACTGGTGGGGATGACTAAATGTTAGGTTGGGATGTCATGTCGATATTCTCCCTCAGTGGTGGAGGGTAATGTGTTATTGCACATTTTTATTTGAAACTGCTTAATTTTTGCACTTTCTATATCCTTTTTCTGCAATTACCATGCAGTCATAGAACATATATAGGTGTCTGTATCTTTCTATTTAACATACTTTACAGAGTACACATTTTATGTATTACTGCATGAGTGTCAGGTATTGAAACCCCAGTTTATACCGATGTGCTGGGTTTGAAAATGCATCCTCTTCCTTTGAGTGTTACAAAGTAGCAATTATGTTTGTCACAAATTGATTAAATTAATATTAACATCTTATGTGAGCGATATATGCTTCAGTCTTTTCTATGGTAACTAATACACAGTGTGTAAAAGCAGTAAATGCACAGTCAAATTATTGGTTATATTGTGTATAAGTAGATGCTTGACTTCACCAGAAACAACAAATATATTCACAGGAAAGTAACAGTGACAATAGAGTAATTTAGAAAATGAAGTTCTTACACGTGGCAATAATTTGTAATGTCTGGATGTATGCAGTATATCTTCTGAGGTGATACTTTCAAGTCCCTACCAACACAGCCTAGAGGAATATCCGTGTGTGAGGTGGTCATGAATTGGAGAAGATGTACAGATTTCAGGTGTGGTAAAACCACATCAACCCTTTATTCCCCATTCTGATCAGTCAAATCTGAAGCCCTGCAGTACAACTGGCCCGGGAAAAAAACATAAGGTGTGGTAATGGATTTCCCCTTGGGCAAATTTACCACACACTGTGATGGCGGTCCTGGATTGAGGATGTTAATCCTCTGGAGCAGTTTATGGAAGCAGTGATTGCAAAGTCCATATAACAATCAGGAAACAAGAAAGCTCAAATTTTATTTGAAAGTTACTTGTAAGCAGTTTCTTTAGACCACTTTTAACAAGGAATAGTTTCAATCGGCGGCAGTATGTTAAGGCAGATCAAGAACTTGTAATGTATTGTTCATGATAGGTAGTGCTGGGGTTGAACGTTCAGGAAGTGTGAACCGTAAGGACGATGTTGTGCAAGTCCTTGGCCAGTTCTAATCTAAACCATCTTTTTGATTTAGATTTTTTTAATCATTTTTTACAACTGGGAGCCAGTGGTGCTTTCTCAGTACCTGAGAAATTTGTGTTTTAGCACTCCCTGTTACCAGATTGGCTTTATTTTCAACTTTATATTTATTTATTATTTGGTACTTATGTAATGTGGCGCAAGTAACCTTTTGTTTACTTCAGAGCATAAGAGGGGAATAACACACTGTCCGGGCTGAAGAAAAAGATGCAAAGATGTGGCTGTTTCAGGCTCTGAAGGTGCCCATGGCAGATGATCTCGGGTTAGCAAGTCTGAGTAGTTCTATTTTGAAGCGTTAGCTGAAGTACAAGTGGTCCAGTTCATATCTCAGGACGGAGTTCAGGGCTTTCTATAGTCGTGAACCTTGTACTCCAGGGATCCGACTACATTTGCTTCAGTGAGCATTGTTGGATCAGGTTTGAAATCAATGAGAAACGGTTTCTGGCTAGTGTGTAGCGTGGAAACAACCAAAAAGCAAGGCATCAAGAGTGACAGTAGTCTGGGAAGGAGTCAAGTGTAACTTTCGTTATTGTATCTCTGTCCTTCTATAACATTTATGGGACCTATTGTCATAAGCTGCATATTATTTCTGGGCAAAGTGAGGCAGTTTGCATCTATCCATGTTTTTATAAACCTTTTAATTGCATTTAATTCAATACCAAAGTGTAAATTTCAACGATCAGGGCCGGTTTCTACTCAATATTGTACAAGACATAGAAAACCAAGCAGCGGCCAGTTAATACCAGGTTACACAATATCCATTTCATTAACAGTGTATTAAATTTGGCTGCCGTGGTTGATCCAGGGGCCCCAGATCTTCTGGCGTTGTTGGGCGTCCCCCACCCCCTCTAATTATGAATAATTTATTCAGCCTTTGCACAGTAATTTATTCCACTGAGCCAATCGCACGGGAGGCGCTGCTTGTTTTGCGAGTAGCACTCACTCTCTTTTGGCTATAGGAAGGCCCATGCCTGCCAGTGCCTTTCTTGCCCTTGGTCCCACCAAACTCTCCATTGTGCCTAATATTGCAGTTTTAAGGTCTGGGCTATTAGTTGTCTGTTTGACCTTCGCAAAGAATATTTATTTATCTCCAGCAAACTTGTATGTGTGGGCATTCCAGATAATATGATAAAAAGAGCCTCTGGGTTTTCTGCAATTAGTTCAAGACATGCTCGTGGACTGTAGTATGTCCTATGATAGTAGTTAAATTGGATCATCCGGAGTTCGGACGAGATAACTGGAGTGCGAGCTGCCATTTTGATCACTCACTAGTCATCGTCATCCAATTCTCCTTAGTTTTGATTCCACATGGCTGTTGTCCCAGTCGGTGGGTCTGGGGTGTTTAGAATCAAGGACCTATATATCCTGGAAATCCCTTTACAGCCAAGTGACTCCATTATCATCTTGAGTTCAAGTTGTTCGAAGCTATTGACCGCATCCCAACCCTCCCGCCTGACCTGAATTGAAACAAGATAAAAATCACCAGCTGAACAAGTGTAGTTTGCCGCACTAGTGCCTCACCACCCCCCTACTAATGATTAGTCTCTGGGTCAAGTGCCAGATGAGACTCCATCCTGGGGCCGCAGAGACCAGTTCATGGTCCGGCTTCCTCAGCGCCTCTCCTCCTCCGGTATCTTCAGGGGCACAGCTGGGGAAGAGCCCCTAGACTTCCCTGTGCACACCATATTTACAGGGCCAGCAGTTTTGACAGCATACACAGGCAGCTTCAAACTCACTGAGTCCCTAATGACATCCTCTTCTGGGGTTGCAGAGACCAGAGCGTGGCCTGCTCCGCCTTCTTCACCTCTTCGCCAATGTCCTCCAGGCTGCGCCAGGGGGAGTGGTCCAGATCCCTCCACAGCCACCATGTAGTCAGGGCCGGTCCCATGCCGAGACAGTCATTGCACCTTAGCTGGACTCCCTGAACGAAAACAGTGGGCACTGACACCTCAGCTCAAGCCTTACTCAGCTCTGGCGGTTGCAGCAGTGAGTCCTGTGCGGCAGGATGTTGCTGGATTGCTGATGCTGGCATGGTAGGGTTAAAATTGGGGACCGCCATCTTGCATTTGAACATGCCCCTCCCAGCCCCCATCTGTCCATGTTTTTTGTGGCAGCTGAATGGTCATTTAGAGTGTTAGCACTTTTTATGTAATTTGATAGCCAGATCAATAACTGTGTGTCACATGAAAGACTATATATAGAAACCTCTCCTTTTCTCTTCCTAGTGATTTTAGCTGGGCACTTGAAGGCTGCAGCCGACATGGTTGAGAGCTTCAGAATACCCCGATAAACATGGAAAACTCTGCCTCGATTGGGCCCATGCACATTTAAGACTTCCTTTCTTCTAACGACTAGCCAAACAATCCATGGCAAAGACAATAGGTCCGACTTTGGCAAGCGTGCAATTTATTTTGATTTTATTTTTGAAAACATACATATGCATTATTCAAACATATATACATAAAGGAGTGACCCACCGGCCTAGGTACCCCAGCCCTGGCGCTGTAGTGCACTTCTTTTTAGCTGGCTGTGTACATGTGATCAGGTGAACTTCTGCAGTCACAGTGCAAGAGAGCCAGTGGATAATGTGGGATGGCCCATTGCCCTGTGCTGTATATTGTGATAGCTGGAAGCAGAATGTGAATGACATTTGACTAGATCAGTGGATGAAGAGGGATAAACAAAATCCCCTGTTTGTATTTATAGATGTATGTATTTTATTTTAATATGATTCTTTAGAAAAGATTGTGCTGGCGAGACAGCAGAAACCCGTCGCTAGGCTAAATCTAAAGAAAAGGGAAACTCTATGGACTGTATATGGTCCCTATTGATTCATTTTCTTTTGATTTACAGTTGTGTGCCAGACTGTTTTTCTTTTTGCCTGGTGCAGTAGTAACTCCCTGGAAATCCGAAACTATTGTACGAATTTATAAAAAAAAAAGTGATTGGATGTCCCCCTTACACTAGCAGAAACTTTCGTTATTAGATGGATTAAGTTGACTTTGTGGTAAAATCCTAAAAGCTTTTCACCTGTCGATGTTTGTCATTATATGTGTCACTGTCGAGGAAGACGACCTTAGTCTTCCTCAATCTCAGAGCTCTGTTTCACAGTATGGACTGTGTTCTGTTGAGGGGGGTCTTGTAGTTAGTACATTTTGCGGTAGTTTTATTGATGCCATTTGTCTTCTTTATTCTGCTAATACTGCTGCCTCTTATTGTGGTGCCTGTTGGAGAACATCACTGCAAGTTAATGTTGAGAAGGGAGTACGCCAGGGATGTTGCTGGCCCCCACTCTCTTAAACATCTATTAATAACCCAGATGGATACTTAGACTCACAGATTGTGATTGCCAAATTGATAATGGCTACTCTGTTCCATGCCTACTATAAACTTATGACCGTGTCTTCATAACAAGGTCAGAAAATGTATTGCATTACCTCTGTATATTTTTCAAGTTTATGTAAAGGAAAGTATATGGAACCTAATGCGCCGAAATACAAGATTCTCATTATGAGCAGTAAATATTTCTGAAACTATTTATGTGGGCTCAGTGGCAGTATAATCCAGACTGTTAATGAGTTCTATAAGCTTAACACAAATTTTAATGGAAACTGGATTTGGGATGGACATACGCAAACTGTGCTCAGATTTCGTTGAGTACCACCCAAGTTGTCTCAGCCTTAGAGTCAAAATTAGGCAGTGGCACTTTATCAGTCTCTTTAGATGCCTAAATGACAAAGATGGATGCTGCTGCACTATATAGAGCAGAAGTATGAGGTTGTTCCAGCTTCCACTGTTGCCCTCAGGAAATGACTTCTTGAGGCGAGTTTGAAATCTCCCAAAATGTTCTTGACTGCACTTAATTTGTTTGGAATTGGGTGTTAGAAATATTGTTCGAAGTGTAGCCATCAAACTCCTTCTATTCTGTCTTAATTTGTCTACCAGTCCAAATGTTTCAGTGCACTGGCTGTGGCTGATAGAAGTTTACCTTGTGATCCAACCCTAAAGCTTCGCTGGATAGTGCATGTTCGGAGAATATTATTGGATATTGGTCTGGACTAAGTGTGGCCCAATACTAATCTTTTAAGGAGTTGCACTATTACAACTAATATAGTCTGTGACAAAGTATTAGTAGATCATCTGAATTACATTTGTTCAGTTTCAGTTCAGTCCAGTTTTATTAATAAAGTGCATAGTCAATTAAAGCCATTACACATAAATATACATTACAATTAAAGAATAAGAGAAAGTAGCAGTACAATAGACAATTGCTGGATTGAGATAATAATTATTACTGAAAGTGGCCGATTACCAGTGAACTTGTTACTGCGTTTTGTGAAATTCAGTCTCACTCTCACAAGTTTTAGCACTTACTTTTGCAACAAATAATTGCTCAAATTTTACTACCCTTATATTCAAACGCATGTATTTGGGGTTAAAGCCCTGTATAAGTGCTTGTCAACAATTTCTTACTCCAATTTAGATGAAGGGGCCTCTCAACAGTTCCCTTCTTTCATGGAGTAAGACAGGTGCATATTATATGAATCGTCTCCTTTCCTATTCCACAAAGCCTGCATTTCTTGCTTTCGTATGATCTGGACCACGATGGAATCTAGTCGAGGGCTGGGTGAACCCCAAAATGAAGGTGCATGAATGCTATCTTTAGATGGAATGGGTACCCATGGTCGAAGTATGGCTGAGATTTTAAATGTTTATAAGAGTCTATGATTTGCCATGGATGTGTCTTCCTTGCTAGGATAGCTGTATCCTCCTGGAAAGAGATTGATCTGGCGGTTCAATTGATATGTGTTTTTTAATTCTTTAGTTAAAATTTGCAGGTTTCAGAGGTTTTCAGCATGGAGAGATTGAATTACGTTTTTTAGGTGAATCTTTAAACCCGCCTTCGAGTGCGGGGTATTTATTTCCTGACAGACTTGAGCAGACACAGTGTTGATTTTGGCCTAGCGGAATGGCACATTTTGAGGAAGACACTTTTAATGGCCCAGCTGTGTTTTATGAGGTTAGATTCAAGACGCACCTGGGCCTGCATGATATGGTTTGGAATTTTGAAGGTCTGCCGATATGCCTTGGCTGCTAACAGGTCTAATGGTTTTGCCACCCTTTCTCCCACAGTTTCAAGACCATATGCTATGGTGGTAATAGCTTTGCTGCCATCATCTTTTGTAGTGGCCCAATAATTGGGCCATGCAAGGTTTTTGCTAGTAATTTCATTTGTTAATCATCATTAGGCCCAAACTGTTTGTCATAAAACTATGCCTGGCTGAGAAAAATGTTTGGAACAAATAACTTCATCACATATGAGAAATACTTCTATTGCTTTTGGATTAGGTAAGCTACTCTTGTCTTGTTATAGTTCTAGACAAACTGCCAATACTAATGAATGCATGCGAAACTTAGCCCAATGTAAAGATGAAATTCACGTCCTAATTAAACTTTCTCGATTTGATACCAAATTTCTAAATTAGTACTGTAAACATTTTAAAATATCGTTCCATCTAAGGTTGAGAAAGGAAGCACTAAGAATTGTAGAATAAAAAAGGGATATTTTTCATGTTCAATTTTATTGGCGAATTATAATTTTAGGTTCTGGTTGTGTAGGGAAAAGACCCTAATTATTGATGAGTTAAAGAAAAATATTTTTGCTCTCTTTTCTTATTTTGAAATAAATAAAATTTTATGTATTGGATTGTTTGGGGATTTATAGGCTCAGAAGTAAGGAAGGGTGTTTAATGGCCTCTGTTAAAGCCATTGTCAAACTACCTATAGGCTTGCATTCAGTGCCTAATTAATAACTGGTTTTGGTTGTATGTTTGTAGTATTGTTTATTCTAATATTTTTCATTTTTATGTGTATGTTTTATCGAAACATTTTTCTTTAATAAACATTATATGATGGTGACTACCTAAACCACTTTGAATTATGTTCTAAAGCTCTTGTGCTTGTAGGACACTGCATTTTTAGGCTACCTTGAAGAAAAGTGGTAGTCTTGTTGCGGGTTGTGGCAAAGTTCCCACAAAACTAGAACAATCTATTTCCCAGTAAGTTTACCAGATTGAGTAAGGAATCCCAGGCTCATCATTTGCTGGGCATGAACATTAAGGATTTCCTCAGAGAAACTTGCATATGGTACATGTGCAGCAACACCAACATAACTTTATAGTTAAGAAATAAATATGTAATAAATGACTAAGCAGTATAGTTAAGATGAAATGTATTGATTTAAATCTAGTGAGAAATCAAGACTGTGTTAAAAAAAACTGTTAATCAAGACAGCAGTGTCTTGCTTTCTCCCTGCTCTTGTCCAGCTCTTCCCAAACTCTGCACAATGCCACCAGAGGAGGGCAGGTTAATCCATCCATACTGTGAATGTCTCTGCTGTGGCTAGGAATTCCCTTCTATACAAAGAAAGAAAATATGATGACCTAGAGATGTTGGTTAGGTGGAGGGAAGGGCCTACTTGTAGTCCACTGTACACTAAGCCTTTAGCACTGAGGCCACCTGCTCAGTTTCAGAGTTCAAATGAGATGTGAAGTAGGGCAGGTAGAGGCAACCCATAGGGGAATCCACCCAGCAAAGAGTAATAGGCGTTTTGCTAACACTAAACAAAGTTGAAGCATGCATGCAGTATGACAGCTTATAAAACATATAAGAAGTGCAGATAATCAAAGACCAGTCTTTCAATTGATTTGTCATACTTATCTGCAAATTTTATGCTATTCGTGTTCTCAGACAAAGTTTTGAAAAATAGAGGTTAAGCCAGTTTCACCCACCTTGAAATACATGCTGGGGGAATGGGACCAACCAGATTCTAAGATGGCCACGGAATTGGTATGCCCCTGAACAAGCCTCTGGTTGCATTCCTGTTTATGATCATGTGTGTACTACAGGGATGCTGAGGTCAGTGTATGGCAAAGGGGTAAAAACTTTGCCCACAAGGGTACATAAAAAAGTTTCAGACATTGGTGGTTTCCTAATCTGGGGCCTTCTGACATCTCAGTCTATTCTGCATGTCATCCTTGGGCGCGGGTGATGTCTGTTCTGGTGGTAGCAAATTCATGTTCGAGGCATGTGAGCTGCAGAGCTCACACTGTGCATTAGATCGCCATCTGGTGTTGGGCTCGGATGCTTGCACTTTGTTGTTGTCTTCGAAGAAGTCTTTTGTAGTCAGGTGAAAGGTGACTCCTCCTTTGGACGATAGTGCGCATGGGCATCGACTCCATCCTCAGATTGTTTTTTTCCGCCATTGGGTTCGGATGCAATTTTCGCGCACCGGTTCGAAACTGTAATTTTTAACCTTTTCATCGTGCAAAACTGCCACCAACCTTCTATCGACATCGAAATCTCGACGCGCCTCTCATCCATTCCTTTTCCAGCTGTCGACGCGGGCCGCTGGGCCCATTGACGCCGTGAGGCCTACGGCTCATGGAAAGGACGCCCTTCCGGAAATGCCCCCAGTGTGGAGCAAAGTTCCCCCACAGTGACCATCACAAGGTCTGTAACCTGTGCCTCTCGCCCGACCACAACGAGTCCAGCTGTCCAGCTTGCGCCTCCTTCCGTTCGAAGAAAACGATTCGAGATCGTTGAGCTCGAAGGCACGTCATGGCGCAGAGATCCGCTCCAGAACCGGTGGACATCTTCGACGAAGGCCCCGATGTCCCTGAGGAAGATTCAGAAGATCTCCAGATCGTGTCAGAGGCAGAAGACTCAGACGATCCCATCACTCCTGGGCAACGAGTGAGTACTACTGCCCCTACCCCAACCCCACCACCAAAGCAGAAGGCACCGGTCAAGACTTCTAATTTATAAAGAGACCAATAGCAAGCTTCTATTTAACCACATCAAATATTCTAGGCGCATTGAAATAGTAACCACACTTCACAACATACATAAAAAATATAATAACCACTTTGTATAGAAAAGATATTGAATTGTATTTATTTCAGTTATTAAAAAATTCTTTTTGTTCATTCAATTAAATTGTTTTTTACAAAATGGTAATTAAATTCACATAGAATAATAACAGCATCAATATTAAAGTGCAAAGGGTAGAATGATGAAATGAAAAAATCTTTTTAAAATTATCTCATTAAACGTTCCATGATCAATTAAATAGAACAGGCAATGGATGAAGACTTGATGATGGCAAGCGGTAGATAAAAACTACGCGCGTTTCGGCACTACTGCCTTCATCAGGGAATTGTCTATTGCAAGACAACTATATAAAACATAAAACAAAACAGTGATTACAGACTTATAATATATATACACACACCTAGAATATTTACATCATTAGCTATAACCTAACAAGTTAGTACAAATTAATGATAATAACGGCAAATATATAATCCAAAAAGCCATTATATATATCTGATAATGTAATTCATGGTTCGATCTCTTTTTGTCTTTCATTTTACTGATAAACAGGCAATTTATGAACATAAGAAAAAAGATGTCTACATACATAATTGTACAACAACATAAGGTATATACATATGAAAGAATAAAGTGTGGAGACATCAAAAACATAAATTAATAAAAACAGAAAGAAAGAAGAATAAAGGGCCCATATTTATTTAATTTGAATACATATTCTACTTTTGACTAATTATGATATCCCTGTAGACAGCCACAGGGATAGCTAATACCATATAAGCAATGATAAAAGAATCCATAGACACTGATGTTCACAATTTATATGTTTATGAGCAAATTACGAATAACAGTTTCATGGAAAAATGGAACTCGTCATAGCAATCTTGATTCTAGAGAGATATATCATACCCTATAAACATAAGTAAATAAGAGACTATATGTACCACCCATAGTGTCATAAAAAGATGTTAAACAATCTTCTAGTCCAGCTGATTGTATGAACCACACTTACTCATATGGATGAAAACTTGAATGGCGATAAACTGTCGTTAACAATTGCCCAAGAAGATGCCAAAGGACTAAAAGATAGGAAACAAAGAAAATATATATATATGGTACGATTAGTTATTCTCACCTAATTGGGTAGCTGAGTGTTTCTCAAGGAAAAAAGGTGAAATCTAAAGCACTCACTTTGTAAAAAGGGGAACCTGTCGCTCCTACAGGTAGCTATATAAGTTGATATAGGCATATGCCAAACTCCATGATGAATACAAGTAAATCAAGTACTTTGACACTGTATACGGAGCAAAATGAAACCTTTTATTAGTTTAAGTGCAATTATAGACCAAACCAAGGCTCTATATTTAATAAGAAATAGACAATGTCCTATGCACTTACTTAAAAGAGAAAGCAACTCTCGTTCCCGTAGGTAGATCTATGTGCTGTTCATAAGCTTGGAACATCATTAGTGTAGCACAATATGTAATTCAATGTTTTCTGGAGCTATGTATAGAACACAATGAATAATCGTAATCACTTTATAGGTTTATAAATCTGGAGCAAGGCCGTATGGCCACAACCAAAATATATATAACTGCAAGAGGAAGTAAGAATAAATAAAATCAAAAGGACGCTTACTTCATACAGGGAGTATAAGTCCTCCCACAAAGGAATCTATATACTCATTTTGTAATTGAGTGTGAACACGATAAAAGCTGGTCATTACACCACTCTCTGAAGCTGCAGCTAAAAACAGAAAAAGCAAACATGACCTCATTGTAGGTTGACATAAGAGAAACACTGCCTATAGCTTAAGGCACAGGGATACCCTAACTTAATCATTTACCTTCATGTCTCCGTTTGATTCCGGCAAATGATCCTAAATGTCAGCGATACGTTCTGCTTCTTTTGGGCAACAAGATACGAATGGTAGAATAGGGTTCTCTATTTAAAGCCCATTAAAAGCGCGCGTTTTTCTTGCGAAGTCTAATTGAAGAGTGCTATGTAGCGACGACGGACTTCAATGTGGTAATATGGCCGCCATATTGGAATGGGCAATGAATTTAAACGGCGAACAATGATTTTTTTGCCATAAGCATGGTTCGAAATCATATGAAATGTTCTACTCGTTTTAGACCAAATAATGTAAAAGATATAATAAATTCGTTTGTATGAAAGCATTTAAACACGCCAACTAGAGAGTACTATATAGTGATGACGGACTTCAAAGTGGAAATGTGGCCGCCATATTGGAATAAGCAAAAGATTTTAACGAAGAACAAAAATGGATGTAATGGAAATTATCGTCTGAATTGGTAACACAACATATGTTTAATACAGATACGGTGTGATTCAACAACATAAGTAAAACAAGTTGCTAAATAATGGCCTGTTCCCAAGGGATTTCCTGGTTCAAACCCTTATTTACTGTATTTAACAGGAAAATCCAAAAAACTTCACGTTTTTTTCTAATAATATCTGAACATTGGCCTTCTTTTACTAGAATTTTTTCAATGATATACCAGCGTATATCATCAGGGGTGTGATTGTTATCTATATAATGTGATACCAAAGGTGAGGCCAATTTTTTGGTTCTAATGGCAGATCTATGTTCAGTTAATCTTACATAAAGGGTCCGTGATGTTTCCCCCACATATCCTTTGTTACAAGGGCAGATCAATAAATATATTATATTTTTTGTCTTACAATTGGTCATGCCCTTTGTTACAATTGTTTGTCCATTAAAGTTCAATTTATTCGTTTCCATTGCAAACGGGCAAACTTTGCAAATGCCACATTTGTAATTTCCTTCAATTGGGAGCATGCCCTCAATACTTCTCTGTATTGGCTCTTTATTTATTATTGGCATGCGTGATCTAACAATTAGATCTTTCAGGTTTCTATTTTTGCGGTACGCAAAAAGAGGTTTCTGCAACATATCCGTTTGTTCTCTATTCATGTTGAGTAGATGCCAGTTAGAGCAAATTATTTGGCGGATTTGTTCATTCATCAAGGAATGCCGGGTGACAAAGACTAACTTAGCCTCTTGCTTTTGGTTTGCACCTGTTAGCAAGTGTTGCCGGTCATAAAACCTTGCTCGTTTATATGACTCTCTAACTAGTCTATGTGGATAACCTCTATTCAAAAACTTTTTTCCCATATCTGCGGCTCTGAGGTCAAAATCTTCCAGTTTTGTACAATTGCGTCTAAGACGCAGAAATTGCCCAAAGGGAATACTGTTTTTTTGTATTGTTGGATGGAAACTTTTATAGTGTAAAAGGGTGTTACGGGCAGTCGGTTTAGTAAATAGATCCACTATCAATTGTCCACACTCATGCTTGATTGAAATATCCAGAAATTCAATTTTCATATTACTCAGATTAGAGGTGAACTTTAAATTGGAGTCACAAAGGTTCAACCATAGAAAAAACTCAGCTAGAGTGTCTTCATTGTCATCCCATATGAACACAATATCATCTATATATCGTGACCAATGAAGTATAGACTCGAAATATGGAGCAACTTCATTAAAGATGAATTGTTGCTCAAAATATGCCATATAGATATTTGCTATCGTAGGGGCGCAAGATGCGCCCATACTCACTCCTTTTACTTGTTTGTATAGCTGACCTCGAAATTCAAATGTTTTATCTTCAAGGATGATTCGTAGACAATCAATGATAAAGTTTGTGTTACAATCAATGTTCATTAATTCTATAAACCATTCTACTGCTAGAATTGCTCCATCACAGGGTATGTTACTATACAGACTTTCCACGTCTAGAGTAACCAACCATTGTCTGTTACAGTTAAATGGTGTTCCTTCCAATAAATTAATTATCTGACGTGTATCTTGTACATATCCAGGGATATCTTGAACATATGGGCAAAGCATTTTGTCAAGATATTTGGGTATAGGTTCCGTAACAGACCCTATTGTAGTTACAATCGGTCTGAAAGGAGGATTTCTTTCATCTTTATGAATCTTAGGTGTGCCATACAGGCTAGCTAGCCTGGGGTGATCTATATTATCTATATTCATATAATCAAACTCTTTTTCACAGATATGGCCATTTCTTAAGGCCTTAGTTGTTAATCTGTGTATTTTATTTTTGGTCTTATCAGTAGGGTTTCTTGTTATTTTCATGTAAAACCTACTGTCACTTAACATTTCCTCAATTTTAGTTACGTAATTTACAGTATCTAATATGGCTATTCCCCCTCCCTTATCACAACTTTTAATTGTGATTTCAGGGGAGCATTTAAGTTTCATTAAGGCTTTGTGTTCATCTATGGTCATATTGAATGGTGTTTTTGGCACATATTTAGTGGCAGTTACTAACTTCTTATAGACCACCTGTTCAAATATTTTGATCTCTGGAGCTACTTGATCTACTGTAGGTGTAAAAGTAGATTTAGGTGCCAATCCTGATTTATTAATGTCAGTGGAATTATTATCTATGTTAGAGAAAAAGCATTTCAAACGAATTTTTCGAAAAAATGACATAAGATCATTGAACAACTCAAACTTATTCAGTCCTGAATGAGGTATATATGTTAACCCTTTTGACAGGAGAGAATAAGTCGCTTCATTTAGACTAGTTGTGCTCAAATTGAATATGGGGATATCCTTCATTCCCTCCAATAGCGGGCATTGCGGGTTTCGAGATATTGATTCTGATTTACTGATTGATGTCCCCGGAATTGCGTTTGATATTGTATACGAGGCTGATATTGTGGACGGGGTTGGTATTGTGGTCGCCAATTCCCCCTGCTCTGGTTGTGTCTCCCTAAAAAAGGACGATATCCTTGATTGTGACGCGGATTGTATCTATTGCCTCTATTTTCAAACGTAGTAGATGTTCCTTCGTTATCAGAATCTGATGTATCAGAGAATGTAGTTACCTTTTTATTATACGGTCTATATGTCTGTGGATAAGATTGTTGGTCTTGTTCTGTTGTATCAGATTGCATATAGTAGCCATCCGAGAGATATGGATAAATATTTTCCTTACTAAAAAACCTTATGTCTTTTTTCAGTTTCTCTGTTTTACGTTTTGTTAGATAGTCGGTATATGAATTCAATTCCATATCTAATTCTTCAAGTTTTTTCTTTGCATCGTCCACAGCTGTGGAGCTTTTAATTTTGCTTTCTAGTTCCAGAATTTCATTCAATAGCTGTAAAAGCATTTCCTTAGCTGTCTCTACTATCAACATCATTAGATCCCTCGAACACCTATTTGCAATCATAGACCACTTTTCTAAGAATTCCTTAATCTGAACAAATAGACCTGGAATGTTTTTAATTTGTAATCCCTGTGGAATAATCCCAGCTCGTAAATATTCGAGCATGAACTGCCCATGCAGTTCTATTCGTTTTGTCTTTTTCTTAAGTACCATTAATTTGATTAAATCATCATTTTTATCTGGATTTAAGGTTGTTCTATTATCAAAATTAATGGATGCTCCTACCATAGATACGAAATCATCGTCTGTAAACCCAAAGGTTTTAAGGTTAGCCATAACAACCGATAGTAGTATGGCCTTTAAACTAAAGAGATAGTTTACTTAATTAAAATAGGGCCAAAAAGAATATAGAGAAGAGAAGAAAAAAGCAAAAGGGGCCACACAAACTTTAAACAAAAGTGAAATATATTCAAAAAGAATAAACCTAAAACAGAAATATTAATATAGAATAATAACAAATGAACACAATTCTTACTCAATTAGCCTAAGCATATGAATAAACATGACTTGCCGTAAATGCTGATAAAGTAGGATATTACTAAAAAACAACATTCCCCTCATAGACAGGCTATGAGAACTATACTATTTGAAAAAAGGGGACCCCTACCAAGACAATATGCTAAGCGCAGGGAAAAAAACTAATTTATAAAGAGACCAATAGCAAGCTTCTATTTAACCACATCAAATATTCTAGGCGCATTGAAATAGTAACCACACTTCACAACGCGACCGAAAACACGCTTCAAACACCCCGCCTTCGAGCCCGGCGCCGAAGAAAAAATTTAAGCCTTCCGATACCTCGGCACCGACCAAGCCGCATGTACTAGTTCCACCGGCACCTTCGGCGCCGGAGCCGAAAGAACACTCGGCTCCAAAATCCACACCTATTCCGTCCACCTCTAAAATCAAACCCGCCTCGAACACATCGAAGCATGGGGATAAGCCGGCGTCAAAACTCAAACATCATGCCACAGCCCCTAAGCCAAAGCCTTCGGAGCCGATTTCTAAGCCTAAGGATTCTTCCACGCCTCCTAAGGCCAAAGACCATAAAAATCAGCCACCACCCCGTTCGGAACCGAAAAAGTCGGCGCCGAAACCGGTTATCCAGGAAGAGGAGCTTTTCACCCGGATCCTGTTGATCATAACCAAACAAAGATCCACATTAACCCCAAAACAGGACATCTCACAGCTGTACCACGCCACAAGCCAGTACCTGTGGAAAAGAAGGACTGTTCCACTTCACCTATGCCTCCTTCTTCCCCTGTCCTTCCATCTAACACCCCTCCTCTCCACATACCTGTTACACCGCCTCAGCCCGTAACATCTCCACCACATGATTATCAAGATGACATAGGGGACGGTGGTGACCCTGATGACCAATTCACTGACCCAGATGACCCACCACAGGATGATTGGGAATACAACGATCCAATAGATCCCCCAGACCTCCCAAGCCCTCTACCATACCCAACAAAACCCTCTCCTCCAGATGATAATATTGGGTTTGGGCAACTCATCAACAGGGCTGCTGTTTTTCATGGAGTACACATGCACACAAATGCACCAGAGGAAGATTTCCTACTAGACACTTTTGAACAGTCCCTCAAAACTGTACAAACTTTACCTATGATTAAAGGAGTCATCAAGCATGCTCCTGACATATTTAAAGATCCTGTACGCGCCAGGATTCTTAACCCCAGGATCGATAAAAAATATAGACCTGCCCCTGACGATCCTGCTTACATTAAAGGCCAGCTCCCTCTAGACTCCTTAGTAGTCTCCAATGCTCGAAAACGAGCTAATTCACAAACCTCAGGAGACGCGCCGCCCCCTGATAAAGAGTCAAAATTGCTAGACGCATCAGGCAAAAGAGTAGCTGCGCAGGCCGCCAATCACTGGCGCATAGCCAACACTCAGGCACTGCTGGCCAGGTATGATAGGGCCCACTATGACCAATTAGAAACCCTGTTACAACACTTGCCTGACCAGTACAAAACTCAGGCAAATGACCTAATTCAAGAGGTCAAACTAATCACCAATGCGTCCATTATGTGTGCCCTTGATGCAGCTGACACTGCCGCTAGGTCTGTCAACACTAGCGTACTGCTCAGAAGACATGCATGGCTGCGCATTTCAGGCTTTAAGCAGGAGGTTCAAACCACCATTTTAAATCAGCCGTTCAATCACAACCAACTTTTTGGACCGGCTGTAGACACTGCTCTTGAGAAAATGAAAAAGGACACCGAAACTGCCAAATCAATGGGAGCGTTGCAGTCTCCGCAACCGCGTGGCTCCTTTCGTCGCTCCTTCTACAGAGGAGCCTCCAGGAACATCAACACAGACAATTCATCTTCTTTCAAAAACACCACCCAAACATCCCCCAATAGAGGATATTTTAGAGGAGGTTACAGAGGGAACAACAGTAAAGGAAGAGGCCGAGGTAGCATCAACACCCGTACCTCCCCTGCTGCTAAACAGTGACTTCCCTCCACTTCCCCCCGACCATTCCACTCCTGTCGGGGGACGACTAGCACAGTTCCTACCTGTCCGGAACTCCATTACAACAGACAGGTGGGTGAGACAAATTATCCAAAATGGTTACTGCCTGGAACTTACAGCTGCCCCCCCAAACATACCACCCAAGCAGCGTCCAATGTCCGCAGACCATCTTACACTTTTAAAGCAAGAAGTTCTTTCACTGCTTCAAAAGCATGCCATAGAGCCAGTCCCTCTACTACACCAGGGAACAGGGGTTTACTCCCTGTATTTCCTAATCCCCAAGAAAGATGGGACCCTAAGGCCAATTTTAGACCTCAGACCCCTCAATCAGTATATACATTCGGATCATTTTCACATGATCACTCTCCAACAAGTGCTTCCCTTACTACAACAAGAAGACTTCCTTGCCACACTAGACCTCAAGGACGCCTACTTCCACATTCCCATACATCCTGCTCACAGAAAGTATCTAAGGTTCGTACTCGATGGACAACACTACCAGTTCAAAGTCCTTCCATTCGGAGTCACCACTGCTCCAAGGGTGTTTACCAAATGCCTTGCAGTAGTAGCAGCACACCTACGAAGACAGCAAATACATGTCTTCCCATACCTGGACGACTGGCTCATAAAAGCCAGATCATTCAACCAGTGTGTCCAACACACTCATCAGACCATTCAAACACTACACAACTTGGGGTTCACAATCAACTACACCAAGTCACACCTCCAGCCCTCCCATATACATCAATATCTGGGAGCCACAATAAACACTTCCACAGCTCTAGCTTATCCCAGTCCAGCCAGGATAACCAGTATACAAGCCCTCATCGCCAAGTTTCACATTCAACACTCTCTCCCAGCCAGAGTGTTCATGCAACTAATCGGCATGATGGCATCTTGCATTTTCATCGTACCTCATGCAAAACTTCAAATGCGTCCCCTACAAGAGTGTCTAGCACACCAATGGAATCAGGCTCACGGACAACTTACAGATCTGGTGTTGGTGGACAGCCGCACACATCGCTCTCTGCAGTGGTGGAACACAAAAAACTTGTCCAAAGGGCGGCCGTTCCTCGAGCCTGTTCCACAAATAGTACTAACAACAGACGCATCACTCACAGGATGGGGAGCACACCTGTTAGATCATACAACACAGGGCAAGTGGACCACTCAACAAAGACCGCTCCACATCAATCATCTAGAACTACTAGCAATATTCCTAGCCCTCAAATCCTTTCAACTCCAGGTACAAAACAAAGCCGTCCTGATCCGAACAGACAACATCACGGCCATGTATTATATACAAAAACAGGGGGGACACACTCTCTACAACTGTCCCAACTGGCACAGAACATTTGGAGGTGGGCCATTCCACAAAACATATACCTTCTCGCCGAACACCTACCAGGAGTTCACAATCAGATTGCCGATCTGTTAAGTCGACAGACACAACAGATTCACGAATGGGAACTACATCCACAAGTTCGTCTACCTTTTTTCCAGATGTGGGGCCAGCCAGACATAGATCTGTTCGCCACACACCAAAACGCAAAATACCCAACCTTCGCCGCCAGGTTTCCACACCCGCAGTCCAAAGGCAATGCGATATGGATGAATTGGTCCGGCAGATTTGCGTACGCTTTTCAGCCACTCCCACTCATTCCGCTTGTAGTACGCAAGCTCCGACAACAGTCTCTAAAAATGATCCTAGTAGCTCCCACATGGGCACGCCAACCCTGGTTCACCGCACTGATGGAACTGTCAATAGTCCCACACCAAAAACTACACCTCTCCCCATCACTACTAACGCAGAGCCATGGAGAGATAAGGCACCCCGATCCATCTCAACTGAACCTTGCGATCTGGCTCCTGAGGTCCTAGAGTTCGGTTACCTTAACCTACCACCGGACTGTATGAACATCATTAAAGAGGCCAGACGCCCTACCACCAGAGCTTGCTATGCAGCAAAGTGGAAAAGATTCGCTATTTACTGCACTAACAATCATATCCAGCCACTACAGGCCTCCACGCAAAACTTCATTTGCTACTTACTACATTTGCAAAGATGTAATTTAGCATACTCATCTATACGTCTGCATCTAGCAGCACTTGCTGCTTACTTACAGAACAGGCAACACTTATCACTCTTTAGGGTCCCCGCAATTAAAGCCTTTATGGAAGGCCTTAAACGGGTCATACCTCCCAGATTACCACCTTCTCCAGTGTGGAATCTTAACATCGTGCTTACTAGGCTCATGGGACCCCCATTTGAACCCCTACATAAATGTGAACTTCAATTCCTTACATGGAAAGTAGCGTTCCTAATTGCAATCACCTCTCTCAGGAGGGTGAGTGAGATCCAGGCTTTAACCATACAAGAGCCCTTCTTACAAATACATCATAACAAAATAGTTCTCAGGACAAACCCAAAATTCCTTCCTAAAGTAATTTCTCCTTTCCACCTTAACCAATCTGTGGAACTACCCGTGTTTTTTCAAAACCCGGATTCTGTAGCAGAAAGAGCTCTCCACACCCTAGACGTCAAAAGAGCTCTAATGTATTACATTGACAGAACCAAGTCATTTCGCAAGACAAAACAATTGTTTGTAGCTTTCTCTCCACCACATAAGGGTAACCCCATCTCAAAAGCTGGGATTGCAAGGTGGATCGTTAAATGTATCCAAATATGCTACCAAAAAGCCAAGCGCACATTATCAATTCCCCCTAGAGCGCACTCAACACGTAAACTAGGGGCTTCCATGGCATTCTTAGGGAACATTCCCCTAGAAGACATCTGTAAGGCAGCCACATGGTCTACAACACACACCTTCACTAAACACTATTGTGTTGATGTGCAAGCCAAGCAACAAGCTTCTGTGGGCCAAGCTGTTCTTAGAACACTCTTTCAAACTACTGCAACACATACAGGCGACCACCGCTAGGAGAGATACTGCTGTACAGTCTATGCACAGTGTGAGCTCTGCAGCTCACATGCCTCGAACGGAAAATGCTACTTACCAGTATGCATCTGTTCTTGGCATGTAGAGCTGCAGATCCTCACACGCCCACCCACCTCCCCGGGACCTGTATGTGTTCCAGTCCTATCTTATTTAGATATTCACACATGGACATCTTTTTCCTTTCTACTAACTCCATCACTCCCCATTATGGCGAAAAACAATCTGAGAATGGAGTCGATGCCCATGCGCACTATCGTCCAAAGGAGGAGTCACCTATCACCTGACTACAAAAGACTTCTTCGAAGACAACAACAAAGTGCAAGCTTCCGAGCCCAACACCAGATGGCGATCTAATGCACAGTGTGAGGATCTGCAGCTCTACATGCCAAGAACAGATGCATACTGGTAAGTAGCATTTTCCTTGTGTTGTGTTCTGTTCTATAGATAAGAGGGGGGGAACCGCTAAGGGAAGTACCAGAAACTATGGTGAACTAAGTGTAATGTGAAAGAAGCGATAACCTAAAGAGGAGCATGTGCAAGCTCAGAGGTATGAGGACAGAAGCCATGCCAGGAAACAAAGTAATTACTACTCCCAAGTGGTTGACTGTGGCCCCCATGAGAGGGTCCTACCCCAATTGCAGTCTAATGCAAGGATCCCCCATGAGCTTAGACTGGTGGGCCAACTACCTTGTTGTGTTGTTGATTCCATTTGAAGTGGGCTGCTGTTCGTTCTCATATCTTTCCTTGTGGAGTTTGCCCTGGATGACGCTGCGATGTGTGCTAGAGAAAAATTGAAAAAAGGAACTTCTTCAGACTGTGTCGAGTACTGTCTGGAGGTGTCCATTAAAAACCACCAGAGAGGACCTTTGGGGAATCCAATGACAGATGGGGAATGGACCCTGCCCTCTACTCATATCAGAAGGTGTAGGCAAGCATCATAGAGGCTACAGTGAGGAAGATGAGAAGATGCCAGAGGAGGAATATCTGCCCCCAGCTTGAATTTCAGATTTGAACTTTCTTCAGATGTGTACAAGTTTTTTTGCACATTTACAGCGGACTTACTAAAGTGTCAGATATGTCAATCTAACTACAAAACCTGATTTATTTTCATTTATTTTTCACTGAGGCATATACAGCCTGTTGCACCAAACAATTGGCTTTGAAGCCCTGGTGTAGAATTCTATTCGATGCAGGTTGACAAAATATATCCTTCAAGCTTGCTTTCGAATTTGCGTTGTGAACCAAAACATTGTGCACACTTACAGCTGGCTTTGCAAAGTGCATAATATGAAAAATATAGTTTTCTATTTTAGCATGCAGCTGGAGGCTGATTACCAAGTCAACGCTGCACAATGGTCAGAATATTAGATGTTCATGCACCAAAGCTTTAAAAAAGGTGGTTTCCCTAAAAAGATTCAGGGGCCGATTCCGATTCGGGCCGGAAATCTCTCCGACCGAGCCGGACTCGGAGAGATTTCCGACCGAATCGGACCCGTGTAGCCCGACCGAACGAGTACGATGCGCACGTATGCCATCGGACTCGAGTCGGTCGGACTCCCATTGAAGTCAATGGGAGCCTGTCGTACAACGCGTACGCGGGCTCCCATTGACTCAATGGGTGCGTGGCGGACAAGGGCGCCCCTACAGCGTGTGCGCGGCGAGCGACTCGCGCCGTACACGCACAGGTAGGGGGGACCCATGGGTCCCCGTGTGCGACTCGCGCGGCTACGCATACAGGGGGTCCGACACGGACCCCAAAGTACGGCTCCGACTGCTCTTTCGAGCCGGAGTGCGCGGCTCGGTCGGACTGCTCGCGGCGCGCATCGTACTTACCCGGCCGGGGAACGTCTCCATTGCGCGGTGCGAGTTTAGTCCGAGCGAGTCGGTCGGTGCGGTTAGACCCGGGAACGAGTCGGTCGGAGCGGTCGGGACGCCCGGACGAGTCGGTCGGCGATTTCGCATCGTACTCGCTCAGACGCGCGTACGAATCGGTCGGGCAATAGGGCTCCGAATCGGATCCGGTTAAGCCGAATCCGATTCGGAGCCCTACCGGCCGAGATCGGAATCGGCCCCTAAGTATCAAAAAGCATAATCGTGAGTGTTGAAAGCTGCAGACAGACCATTTATCACAAATCGGATGCTCCCCATTGCCTGCCTTGGACAAAGTTTTTTATTCACATCTTTCAGGGCTATTTTGGTTCATCTATAGGTATGGAAAAGCAACAAGTGATTGCGTGCTCAAAATGGCTTCTTTCCCAACAAAATTGTGAATTGTGCCACAACTGTCTCTAATTTATGGTCAAGATACAAATAGAGATACCTTGCAAGCGCAAGTTGTTTGATTCTTTAAGATCTAAATATGCATATTATAGCATTCTTATTGTGGTGGAACATCGTGATAATCTTTAGTTTAGGAAGTGGAAGTTAAGTAGAAGAAGAGCTGCCTGTCCTGTGTGTTCAAAAAGCATGCACTGCTTCCCAGGCCATTCCTTGGCTGCATGTATTTGTGATGCTTGGTAAAATGTTTTCACTTAAAAATCTAAAATGAATGGCTTCCTTGATGCAGTTTTTAGATCTCGCCTAGGCGCGGTCTCTTCAAGACATGCTGTATCTACAATATGTGCTTCAGACACCGCCCATCTTTTTAATTGATTCGCCACTAAAAAAACAGACAGTTGGAGCAAATAGCTTACAAGTCCCTTCTTTTGGACTTTTGTAACCTCCCATACAGACTGCCCCTGTTGCATGTGCTCTTACTCTTCATGTTATTTACGATACTTTCGGAGCACTCTTTTTTTTTTTTGTTGGCATGCCTCGGCTCGTGTTAAGTGTTGTGTTTTGTTCACTTTGTGCGTTTGCGACCGCTTCATTTGCCGTGCTTGTGTATGTTCTATCCCAGCCTCCCCTTCTGTCCCTCCTACTCAATCAGGCTTCAGCAGAGCTGCTACTTTCCTGCACATAGCCTGTTTTTTTCCCACAGAATCCCTCCCAGGCTCTCCCTCCTCCTTCCCGGACTCGTCAGGTCCTGCTGCGTCATTCCTGGGCTCGGGCTCAGGCTCTGCAGGAGGATCGAGGCTCTCAGATGGCTCCTTCTTAACCGCCATCTTGGACTCTGCTATGTTATGGGTTGCTTCCTCTCTCTCGTCCCCTAGACTCTCCACTACACCCGGAATCTCCTCGTATTTTGACCAATACCCATTTTTCTGGGCAGAGATGGAATCAGTAGGCCATGTGCGCTACCCCCGGCGAGAGACTGTAAAGGACCCTATACCAACCTCGGCTGCGGGGGTATTAAATGTCTTCTGAGCAATGCTGTTATCTGCTTTGGGTCCAACTTACAATATGAGCAAAATCGACATCATACTATCTTCTTTTATTATTTGTTTAGTTTATTCTATAGGCTTGAAACACCCTAACTATAAAGTTCTCACTGTTTCTGTAGAAACACACCTGCGCTTTTGGATAATTAGTTTAGTCCAAGATGGCTGCACACCGAGGGCTCATCTCATCATACACATCGTAAGAGGGTTATAAACCGAAAAGACATTGCATCACACATACGTGTTTTTACCCAGAGTTCTAGTAAGGACTATTAAACGCTACGTATTGCGACATGAAGTGCCAGTACTGGGCTTTAATATTCCTTACGTATGTTCTGTGTGTAACACAAAGGTCTTTCTGAGCTTGTGCCAGCAGTGAGTGCCAGGCCTGCACCCTAAAATAAATTGCATTCACATGTGCTCTAGTGCACATTACTGAATGCAACAAGGTGCCAGTGAAACCATGGTCAAGTCAGGGCACAGTAATGCCCTCACCACGACTCACTACAATGCTGTGCCCTACCACTCCGGCACTCACTAACTCCCTCGCAGCGGCACACTCCCACTCAAGTACTCGCTACAGCCCTCACTGCAACACCCTCCCATTCCAGCACTCACTATAACCCTAACTGAAACACACTCCCATTCCAGAACTCACTACAACCCTCACTGCAATACACTCACCCACCAGCACTCACTAAAACCATCACTGCAACACCATGCCACTCGAGCACTCACTAGAACCTCACTGCAGCACACTCACCCTCCTACACTCACTAAACCTCTCACTGCAACACGCTCACCTCCAAAATTCACTGAATCCTTCACTGCAACCTCTAAACAAATCTCTACACTGGCACACCTCAGCTCTAACCGCACCCGCTTCAGTCCTTTCTGTCCGTCTCCGACCCTTATTGCACCCTCCTAGCCCTCACTCTGCCTGCTTCCATTGTCATACTCAAGCTCGCTGCACACTCCTTCCTTGACCCTAAACCATCAGCCCTCATTGCCCGCGTCCGACCCTCGTTCTACCCACATGCCCCCAGCCATCAGTGTCCCTCTCCGACCCACGGTGCATCAATCCAACCCTCAGTGAATCCTCCCCCACCCTACGACTGCTTCACCCTCATTGCACCTCCCTGTCCCTCTTACACCCCAACTCCTGCTAGTATCTCTGTCTCTCTCACATGGCCTTTTGTTGGGGAGGAACATGTTCACAGGTAGCAGGTGGGGGCTGCCAACTCCATCTTACCCAGTAAGTCCCCCACTGCCCCTTTACATGGTAAAACTGGTGGTCTGTGTACAGCTGCCTGTGGCTGGTGTACGTGTTTTATAATATCACTGGGGGTATCTTACCACGGCGCAAACCGGTCCAGCCGGAGGGCCCAGTAGGACCAGAGGGTGGTACTTGATTTCTCTGCTGCACCCCATGCTCCCTTCTTCTATATCAATTTACATGTGGTGCACAGTGCTATTGTGGTGCACCCATGGGAAGGTTGTGTCTAGCGTAATTGTGGGCGCTGGTTTACACGTTATTTTCCTCTCATATCCCCTTTCCTGTATATTCATTTCTCTCCCTTTCGCACTACCTCTGTCGCCCTTTCTCCTCTTCTTTCTCTCCTCTGTTTATCTTTTTCCACTCTTCCTCTCACCATTTCCCCTCTCCTCTTTTTCATTTCCTCTTTGCTGCTCTTTTTTCACTCTGTATCTAGTCTTCTGCCTTCTCTCTCTCTCTCTCTTTCTAACCTTCACCCAGGCTCTCATCCTCCATTTCCTTTAATCTCTGCTGTGGTAACTCTCATTCTAACACACACTATCTGTTCCCCCTCACTCAGTTTCACTCATTCTCTCTCTTGCTTCCTCTATCTCACTCTCTGAAGCACAAATTTCTTGCCAAATAGCTCTGACTAAACACTTAAAAGGTCCTGAAAGCGAGACCTATTGGCTATGCCAGTGCTTGTTTATGGAGCAATTACTAGTACTGATATGCCTTTTCACAGCTCTGTAAATTGCAAGTGCTAGTATTATTCAGTATGTAATTGTGTTCAATATATAGTTCTGACAAGGCTGGAAGGGATATTTATAATTTTGATGAGGAAAAGCTATGTACAGTGAAATGGTCAGACTGGAATGATGCTTAGGCAAATGCCTTAGAAAGTGTCTTACCTAATATGAATATTCTGGATAAATAGGAGCTTAGACACAGAGGACATAACTGCTCTAGAAATTGGGGTTATAGTCTATCCATACATTAAGGTCCTGTTTGAATCAACAGTATTACCAATACAATAGTCACTTCTAGCAAACAATTTCAGTGTTTTATTTTGTATGTGAGAGTTGTATTATCATACCTTTCACAGTAATTAATTACAAGAATGACAACATGTTTGGTGATTCAATTGCTACCTCAGGGCAGTAATAACAGCATATTACTCAAATAAACTTGAATTAACATATTATGTATTTGAGTTCCCCAATTCCTAATTGGTTAATAAATATTTACAGTGCTTCTGTTCATGGAGCTATACAATGTTATGACAGTCCTAGTGAGTTACTCAGAAGAATGTGTATTGTGATATTAAGGAAGTGTGGCACTCAAATTCACAGGTTCTTGTATGTCACGCTTTTAGTAGCTAATATTTCAACATCATTGCCTATGAGAGAGATATTGGCTTTGTCAATGTCATTTAGCCATTAAATACAGCAGTGTGGCTACTGTTCTGCATGGCTAAGGGTTAGTGGTGTGGCGTAGAGTAGAGATGCTTAGATGAGAGTGGTGTAGAGGAGAGCAGAGTGGTGTATAGTAAAGTGACGTAGAGTGGAATGTCATGGGGTTGAGTGTAGTGGGGTACTGTAGAGTGGCGTAGAGTAGATTGATATAGAGTGTGGTATTATTGAGTGGTGTGGTGTAAAGTGAAGTGAAGTGGCCTAGAGTGACATTGGGTGGAAAAGAGTCGAGTAGAGTCGTGTAGAATAGAGTGGCATAGAGCAGATTGGCGTACAGTGGGGTGAAGTAGAGTGGCATACTGTGGAGTAGAGTGGCATTGTGTGGAGTGGAGGAGTGGTGTGGAGTGGAGTGGCGTAGAGTGGCATTGTGGGGAGTGGTGTTGAGTAAAGCGTCGTGTGAAGTGGAGTAGCGTAGAGTAGAGTGGCATTGAGTAGGACAGTTGTGAGTGTAAGCATCAATAAAGACAGTAGATAAGGTGAAAGCAACATAAATCGGAAGCTGTATACATGTGTTAAAAGTAGGAAAGCACATTGCACGTCTAGGAATAATACTGAAACTCTTCTAATATATAAAAAAAAATGTGTGCATTGCAAAAAGATGAGGAAGAACAATATGTACTTGGCACCCTCATCACACGACTCCACAACCCTGGAAAACATGGTCCCACCCTGAGCTGGCGGGCCTCTTTCCTCTCCGACCGGTCCCAGCGAGTCAGGCTCGCAACTTACACCTCCGAACTCAAGAACCTCCTCTGCGGAGTCCCTTTAGGATCATCACTGAGTTCCACCCCCTTCAATGTCTACATGGCACCACTCACCCATGTTATAAGATCCCATTGAATCAACATTCTGTACTACGCAGACGACACCCAGCTCATCCTCTCCCTCACAGACAACTCCACCAGGACCAACTTCAACATCTGCATGTCCAATGTAGCTAGCTGGATGAAACAACTGCCTAAAGCTCAACACAGATAAACAGACCTGGGACCCACGTCTACCCCCACCGATCATGCCAGAAACCTAAGTATCATCATTGACAACAGACTCATAATGGCGAAACACATGAACGCCGTCGTCCCCTCCTTCTGCTTGTTCATCCTATGCATGCTCCGCAAAATATTCCGCTGGCTACTCACTGATACCAGACGCACGGTCAACCTGGCCCTCATCACCAGCAGACTGAACTACGGCAACGCACTCTTCAACGGCATCACGAAACAACTCACAAAGACTCCAGACCACACAGTAAGCCACCGCCAGACTCATCCTCCACATCCCCCGCAACTAACGCACCACGCCTCACATCAGAAAGTTACGCTGGCTACCAGTCCAGAAGCGATGCCAGTTCAAACAGCTCACACACGCATACAAAGCTCTCCACTACGTCGGGCCTGCCTACCACAACCACCACCTCAACTTCCACAAGCCC
The DNA here is from genome assembly GCA_963921515.1 of Calotriton arnoldi. Taxonomy (NCBI): domain Eukaryota; kingdom Metazoa; phylum Chordata; class Amphibia; order Caudata; family Salamandridae; genus Calotriton; species Calotriton arnoldi. Next base: position 2,837,810 of record CAWUFW010000097.1, on the reverse strand, counting down.
ACCAGGCAACCGCCCTAAGCCTCACTCCTCCTTGCGGAAATACCCTGCATCCAAAGAAGCTCATTTTTCTACATTGTCACCAAATCCTGGAACGACCTTCCACTCCACATCAGGAACTCCTGATTCCTTCTTGAATTGTGCAAGAAATTGTAGACCTGGCTATTTTAATAGGAGCCTGACCAGCCTACTCTGCTACTCCAGTGCTGGATACCCCACGGATGATAAGCGCGTTTTACAAATCCCACATAACATGCTCAAAGAAGGAGGTAACATAAGAAAGAAGGGAAGCCTAAGGGAGTTAAGCAATCAAAATATTGCAAATGAGAGTGACAACGAAAACAACTCATGGTAGGCTGTAGGTGGGTTGTAAGCCCACTGAATTGTAAACGATGAGTGTCGCAGCACATGCGATGTGTAGGAGAACCCTAGAAATGCAGGATTCACTGCATCATGTATTGAGGAGATTGCTTTCTCCTTTATCGTCTTAACCTCTCAGAGGCATCCAACACAGTTGCCTACCTCAGACTAGTATTGAATCTGGAACATCATATGAGATTCAGAGTCCAGGCACTGTGACGGCTTACTTCCTTTCTGTAGCATAATCATGCAATAGAAAAATTTAAAACCTTTGGAAGAAATATGATATCTTGTATTGTGTGCTCTCCAGCTAGGTTTGCATTAGACAAGAATAAATATATGCACAATTTGTGCTGTATTAGAATTGTAGCAGGCTGTCTTCCGATGAAACAGAGTACACCATGACAAGAAGATCAAGTTGAAGCATCAAAGTGCTTAGTGGCCAATATTAAACCAAATGATTTGGACTGATCAGATTGTATTAGAACTATTGGGCTAAAGTGCTGCGTATTTGCGATGAGTCTGGGAGTAGTTGGGTAATGTCAATGTGGATAGTGGTTTGTTCTTTCCTTTTCTCAGACCAGTTTCTATTTAGTAAAAAGTGGAGTAATAACTAGTGTCGTGTGGTTTGTGGCCTCCTGGTCTGCCTTGCTACGTTGCCTTAGGCCTGGCTGCCATGATGCCTTTTTTGCGCACGTCACTTTGTGCCGTTGTTTTTCCAGCCTCTGCTTCTGCCCGGCTATTTTAGCACTGTCTGCATTTCTGTCTTTCACCTTTTCTCCTGTTCCCTTTGGGCTACGTCTGCACACCATGTACAAGGTCGAAAAACAACGTCCCTTGTTCCTGCTGATCTGGCCAGTCCCTCGCACTTAGACATAACACTATGTACAGCTGTCCTGGAGAAATTCGTGTGCTTTTAATATTGTGATTTTCACGGTTAGAGACACTTGGAGACAAACCTTTCCAGAGAGAAGAGCTGTGTTTGTCTGATGATGTAAACCTTGCATCTAGATATTGAGGTATGGGGGCTCGCTCGACAAAGCCCAGAGGTCTTCTGTTTTTATAATAAACTAGCAACTAGCACGGGGAGGGTGGTATTGTCCTTTAGCCATATACAAACTGCTTTATGAAATGCTTTCCCCGTTTGTATTCTATGGAGTTGTAACTATGCTGATTATATTATCCTTATGCATTATGCTGATAGTACTGGCACGTGTACTGTATCTTAGAGCACGGTAGTTGAAATAAACATTTTAAACTATACAGTGTCTCTTCTTACGCACGTTGTGGACAGGTATGAGTGAGTTATGAAAGGGTGTTCTTGCTCCTTCGAGTCCTGTGAGAGAGATACAGTGTTCTGGGTTGTCTAATCATTGGTAGCATTGTTGCTGATGAGACGCTAAAGCTAGTCGGATTGGGGTTTTAGGTGCTAAGGTGTATGGTTGGCTCACCACTATATTCCGAGGTCCTATTATCCTGTGCATAGCTCTGTGTATGTGCAGAATCCCTATAACATGGCGCAACCAACGAGTGGGCTGCTTATCTGCGAGACGCTTGAGTAGTATTTGTGCTTGTCCACAACTCCCTTCACAGACGCTTCCGGAAGCGTGTGTGACGGTGATACCTCCTATATTGACGTTTTTATAGGTTCTTTCAAGCTTGAAGTTGTTAAAAGGTTTTTTAAATATTACCCTCTATTGTGCTGCAACATATTAGGTTGTCAAAAACTTCTAGCCTAAAATGGCTACTCAAATTGCGGCACATAGCCGCGCAGCGCTCCGAGCTCACTTGACAGTGTATGGAGTGCCTGACGCGGGTGTCGATCTGATCTTTGTGGTACAAGCAGATCCAGCTTACCACTTTGAGGTGTTTTACTCATGGATCACCTTTCCTGCGGTGGATGGGGCTGATAATTTGTTCCATGAATATACGGCCACCGCTGTTCCTAATCACTATAGACCGTATAGGAATCTTGAAGTACCGCTCACGGCTTGGCAACACCGTGTTTGGTTTGATGGCGCCCTCCCCCAACCGGTTACCGCGGTTCGTTTAGGCCCCTTATCAATTGAAGGGGCCACTTGGCCTGTCTTGGCCGGGTATACCCCACATCCGCGTTATATGACGGTGGCAGTTGGTGAACTGCGTAATTTGCATTCGTCTTTAATACGAGTACATAGAGCTTTAGTACAGTATGTTACAGGCAACATCCAGGGAGTCCTGCCTGGAGTTGCAGCCCATCCAGCTGGAGCAGGCGGTATAACCATAAGTCCTGTCATGGTTAATTCGGTGATGGGCAAGCGCCCACAAAATAAGGATGATTTTCCTTATTGGCTTGCAGAAATATTTGACCAGCTGGAGGCAGTTTTTCCAAATACATCTTCCGTGGAAAAACACAGGATTTTGACGATTAGTTTGCCAAAAGACTTAGTCCCCGAGTTGGCAGAATGCAACAACTGGGGTAGGGTATTCGCCGCAGTATATGAGAAGTGTTTCGGCACTCCTTCCATGACGGTTCTCCCCTCTGTGATTAAACGAGTGCAGGATGAGCATGGCCCTGAAGCGGCTGTGGAATTAGGGATGAGACTGGTGGGAGTGTTCGACGTAGTAGCTGATTTGATCCTTGCGAATGTCAAGGGCGATGCAGTTAACTTTCAAGTAGCTAATGCTTTGGCTTTGGTCCCAGATTTGGACAAGCCGCGCGAATTACCGAAAATTATTGCACAGGCTTACAAAACAATTGGCCGCAATAGCCTGGGAGTTAAGCCTTTTGCTAAATCGCAATCACAATCGCAACAACAACCAAAAACTCAGTCTGAGAAAGATGAGAAACCAGTTTTTACTAAAAAGAGCTGGAGGTTGAAAAAACAGGGTAAGCAACAGAAGAAGCTGGGGTCGCGAGGCGCATCCCCGGTTTCCGTCTCTTCTGAACGCACATATGATTTGCGTGATAGGGCGAGAATTAAATCTCCAGCGAGATTTCAAGTCCCTGATTCGCGTTCTCCTTGTTCTTCACAGGCACCAACAACTTCGCAGGCTGGTGGAGGAGATCGCCAGGATAGAGGAAGGGGTCGAGAGGCTCCACAGGGACGAGACCAACCTCGACAACAAGTCAGAGGGAAAGCAGAAGAATTTCAACGTTCTCGCCCACAGTTTCAGAAGAAGAAAGTTGCCGCTGTAACAGCGAGATATGCCACAGACGGTGAGACTCCTGAATTGGACGTGGGCAGTGACACTCCTAGACAGCGCCGCGGAAGTTACCATAGTGCGGGAGGCGCTACGTCCTCATGTGGAGGCGACAGCAACTGAAACATTCATTACTGTCGAGACAGCAGATACCAGAGTGGCACCCCTGACAGACTATATAATATTGTCATTCAAATTGAAGGTGACATACAGCGTGTTATTAAAGGGATTTTTGGGAAAATCTGACCTCTTCGTACGACATTTTGTTAGCGGAGGCGGATTGGACGCCCCATTCGTACTTGCTGCGCGTAAAGGGGAGGAGGTAATCCTTCCGAGCTTTTCTCGCCATGTCCCCAAGGACAAAGCGGAGGCTCTTGCAGCTGAATGGGCTGTGTCCCTGGCTCCAGCGTTATACCGCAACCACGTTGGCTGGGATGAATATTCACCACCCCATGATATTCCTTTGCGGTCGCTACCACAGCCACAACCCCAATATCCCATCAAACGGGAAGCAAAAGGCCCGGTTTCCGAAATTCTGACTCAGTTGGAATATCAGGGAGTAATTGAAACATGCGTATCACCAATGAATAATCCCCTTTTCGCGGTTTCTAAACCCGATGGATCGTACCGCTTAGTTTTGGATTACCGACATTTGAACTCACATTGTCGGACCTTTGCGGTGCAAAACACACATAGTTCCGCGCTAGTAGACAGTCTTGTTCGTAAAAAATATAAAACTACACTTGACCTATCCAATGGATTCTACACGCACAACTTGGCCCCGGAGAGTAGCCAATGGAGCGCTTTTACCTCCGGTGGTAAATTATTCAAATTTCGGCGTTTACCTATGGGCTACAAGAACAGTCCAGGCGTATTCGCTGCCCGTGTTGTCTCTTTGTTAGACGGCATAGACCCAGATGCATGTTCGTACGTCGATGATATCTATCTGACAGACGACGAGTTATTCCCGCATCTTTCCTGAGTGGACCGCATTATTCTAGAATTTGCGGTTTTAGGTTATAAGTTTAACTTTGCCAAATCTCACATTGCTGAATTTACCGTGTTGTTTCTGGGCTATGAGCTCAACAATGAAGGTAAGGGCTTAGCCCCCCATTTCCTGGAGAAATGTGCACTTTTGGGCCCTCCGACCACTCTGAAGAAACTTCAGTCTTTACTGGGTTTTCTGAACTTCGGGCGTACTTACATTCCCGACTATGCCCAGCGTATCAAGCCACTGTATGCCTTGATACAACCTAACTTTTTGAAGTCATGCTGGCTTCCGGAGCATTCCTCCATTCTGCAGTCTTTGCAGACAGACCTACTTGAATCTAAATTCTTGTTGACTCGTGACAACCACACAAACCTGGTGATTAGAATCATTCCAGGGGCAGTGGGTTTCACGTACTTGACCTTTAACGAAGGTGACACAGTACCGATCGCATACAAGTCACATCTTTACACTTCCGCTGAAATGCGCTTTTCATCTGTGGAGAAAGTTTTGACTGCAGTGCAGATGGCGATTCTAAAGGAACGCGCACTGGCACAGGAAAAACGCATTTTGGTGGTAACACCCTATCCTGCCTGTTAGAATTGGGGGTCTCTAGTTGGCACAGGTAGGTACTTGTGACAAATATGGACCCTTGCCTCTAGTCAGGGTAGGGGGGTACACTCCTAAAATAACCCCTGCTCACCCCCTAGGTAGCTTGGCACGAGCAGACAGGCTTATCTCAGAGGCAGTGTGTAAAGCATTTGTGAACACATACAGTAATCTAGTGACAACACTACAGATGGACACCACACAAGGTTTATATCAAAAATAAGTATTCTTTATATAGTTTTAACACAAGACCATAAACGACAAAAATCCACAATACTGTACTTAAAATGGTAGGTTTAGCTTAGTTCTCTTAAGTTCTTAAAATGCGACACTTTGAGTCAATGTACCTTACGATGCGTCACGTTTCTACAACGAAAGTGTTGCAGAGATGGATATGCGACAAAGTTCTGGTGCAAAGAAATAAAGACGTCAAGTTCTTCCTGATGCGGCACGCTTCTCCGATGTTGCGAGAAGTCTCGACTCGATGCGTCAGCTGCAGCGGCGACACCCTTGTTCCGTGATGCGACGACAGCGGCTTTGGCGGCGACCCTCTTCTCCGACGTTGCGAGACGCTTCCGCTCGATGCGACAACTGCAGCGGCGACACCCTTGTTTCGTGATGCGACGACAGCGGCTCCGACGGCGGCACCCTTCTCCGTGGATGCGAGGCGCTTCTCTTGATGCGGTGCAATGCGACAGCTACAGCGGCGACATCTACGATGCGACGGCTGCGACGGCGACACGCTTCTTCGGTGTTGTGGGACGTTTCTTGAGATGCGGTGCAATGCGACAGCTACAGCGGCGTCATCTCCGTGATGCGACGGCAGCGGCTGCGACGGCGACACGCTTCTCCCTCTTGAGTCGCGCTTCCAGCTCCTTGCGACACGCAGTCCCTTCAGAAGGCCCAAAACAGCAGCAGGCACTTCCAAAGGATTCTTGGGGAGCTGGTGGTTGAAGTCTGTTGTCCCTGAGACTTCAGCAGGAGGCAAGCTCTTTTCTCAAGCCCTTGGAGATCCTTCACAAGTTGAATAAAAGTGCACACAAAGTCCTTTCTCCTTCCTTTGGCAGTCAGGCAACCACTGCAGGCAGATCCCTCTAGTTTAGGGATAGTCTTCTCCTCAGTTTCTTCTTGGTTCTGCTCCTCAGCAAAGGTTTCTTCTTGTTTCCCAAAGTGATCTAATTTCCTAGGGGTCTGGGTCCCCTTTTTATACATAGTTTTTCTTTGTTCTCTGAAGGCAGAGAGGCCTCTGCCTAGTCCAAAACCAGTTCTGGTCAGTCCTGGAGCACTTTGTTTTTCTGACTCCTTCTTTCCTTTCAGAATGTGGGGCAGAGTGCTCAGCCGCCCAGCAGGAGGTGGAGCCAGCATTGTGGAAGGCAGGCACAGCCCTATTCAGACCCAGGTGCAACTCCTCCCTCCACTCTGGATGCAGATCTTTCTATTCAGCCCTGTGCTGACTCACCCTGTCTCCTGTAGCCACCCCCAGCCCCTGTCACTCAATCTCCAGACAAGGAATACACAACCTAGCAGAGGCAGGCTTGGAAGTTTAGGCAAGAAAATACCCACTTTCTAAAAGTGGTATTTTCAAACACAGAATGTTAAAACCAACTTCACTAAAAGATGTATTTTATCATTCTGAGTTCAGGCATACTAAATTCGTTTTTCTACCATGTTCCCTGGGTCAGTTCTGACTATAAGGTGTAATGGTCAGTCTGCCCATTCTGGCCTATGGGGAACAGGTAGCCTTGCAATAGTTAAAAACGAAAATGGCTGTAATTCACTATTAGGACATGCCACACACACCAGGGCATGTCCTACCTTGTACTTACAATGCACCCTGCCCTAAGGCCTACTTTAGGGGTGACCAACATGCAGTAAAGGGAAGGTTTAGGGACTGGTAAGTGGGTGTACTCACCAAGTCGACATGGCAGCCCTAGGCTGCACACAGGCTCTGCAATGGCAGGCCTGAGGCACATTTTACAAGCCGCTTCTGTGGGTGGCACAACCAGTGCTGCAAGCCCACCAGCGGCATTGGATTTACAAGCCCTGGGCACACTCAGTGCACTGTACTAGGGACTGACAAGTAAACCAATCATCCAATCATGGAGTCACTAATACATAACACAATTTATCATAGGGAGCACTTGCACTGTGGCACTGAATAGCAGTGGCACAGTGCCCAAAGCATCTAACACCAGCAAAAACAGATCAGTAACATAGGAGGCATCATAAAAAAATGGAAGGGAGACCCACGCCAAGGATGCCAGGTCTAACACTGCCCTAGAGGCAGTGACGAAAGCAAGTGTTCCGAACTCTAAAGCTTTGCACCCCCGTTGGATACAATGGGCAACATCTTTGACGTCTCCGGATGTCACTTTTATCTTTGATTCTTCTCTTCAGACTCAGGAGTTTTTACAGTATGAATTCGTTCATCCTCCTCCTCTGTCTTTGCTACCGCTTGAGGAATACAAATGTATTATCTATAGCGATGGTTCGGCACAGCCGGCCACGGGTTCCAAGCATGCTTATTCAGCAGCATGTGCTATTGTTGCAGGTACCTTTGTGAACGGTAAGTTCAAATCAACTGTAGTGCATACTCAGGCACTAGGAGACAGTACTGCACAATTGGCCGAGCTGCGCGCATTGGTGCTAGCACTTGAGTTTGCTAATCCGGATGTGACCACTCTTATTGTATGCGATTCTTACTACTGTGTTCAGTCTTACAATGACAATCTATTCTTTTGGTCACAAAATGACTATAGAGATGCAAAAGGCAGCACAATTAAGCATAAAATGGTTTGGGTTCGAGTGGCAGATCTACAACGTCGTCTGCCTCTCACACAGGTGGTTCACACTCTTGGCCACCAGTGTGTGGGCGCACACGCTGTCGGTAACTGTTTGGCAGACGAAGCTGCCAAATCAGCAGTAGCCACGTGCTCAGTCGCAGCAGTTACCAGATGCATGTCTAAAATAGATACTGATATTCTAGCAGCTATTGCTGCGACAAAGGAAGGTGCTAATTACCCTAGGGGTTTCCCTTCAAAATACTCATCAATTAGGTCCCGAACAGGCTCCTTACGTAAGAATTCCAGACGTTGGTGATCGGCTGATTCCCAACGCGGACCGCAGACTTTCCTTGATAACGGCAGCACACGAAGGCATGGCTTCGGCTCATGCTGGGGTGTCTGCGACTGTTTCCATCTTGCAGCAGCGTTACTGGTGGCGTGGTTTATACAAACAAACCCGTACTTATGTGCTTTCTTGTGACGTTTGTCAGCAGATTAAGCCTTCCACGGTTACACGGCCACCACAGACCCCGCTCTGCATTTCAAACAGACCTTTTGGGTGTGTTTACCTGGATCACTGCGGTCCATTCTCTTCAGACACTGCATATAAATATATCTTAGTTGCAGTGGATTCGTGCACACGTTTCATCTGGGTTTGGCCACAACGAAGTGCTGACGCTCGAAATGTCATAAGGGATTTGCGTGTCTTTGTGGGAATTTTCGCCTGTGGCACCTTCCATTCTGACCAAGGTCCAGCGTTCGCCTCTAAGGCTTACAAGGACGCAATGGGTTCACTGGGGGTGCGGGTGAAATGTTCGTCTCTATATCGGCCTGAGGGCAATTCGATTGTTGAACGAATGAACCGTGACTTAAAGCAATCCTTGACAGCTAGAGTCTTAGGTACTGGCAGGAACTGGCTGGCCCACTTGTATACCGTACAACGTGCACTTAATAATCTCCCTAGAAGACCTCTGGGTGGGCGGACCCCATACGAAATGCTCTTTGGCATAAGAATGTTTGTGCCCGACCTTGATGGTCTAGACATGGCGGCGCAATCCGCCATCTTTGATGTAGATAACCATTCTACTATGTTACAGGACTTACAAGAAGCCCGAGACAAACTTGCAATCGCACATTTACCTTCAGCCACAGACGCTGCGCTGCAGATTTCGGTTGCCGGCTGGCTTCCGAAGATTGGAGATCTGGTTCGAGAGAAGGTGGAGAACAAAAAGGAGTTCGGACCCTCTTATCGTGCACCAGTTCCAGTCCTTGGCTTGAAGGGAACTCGTACAGTCATCTTACCACCGCTTCCTGGTCGCAAAGAGAACAGATACATCTCAGTGGAAAATGTCACGCTACAACATCTGGCCGATCCTGAATAGTGTTACACCAGCGGTCTCTTGTCCTGTCATTTCCCGGACAAATGTTCGTGGCCCTACTGCCTGAACGGTCACTGATGTTGCTATCGAGATGGTAGATTTGCCTGATCGCTTATTCGACTGCCCGGACTCGCCCTGCAACGAAGAGTCTGAGTATACCTACCCCGCTAACGAGTCGGTGGCACACTTACCAACAACGCCACTGAGCCCAACGCGTTATTCCTTTGACTCGGATTCCACTTCATCTCTTGTCCCATCCAAATTCAGTATTCTTGTATCCTGGTTCAGAGACAATTTTTTGATCCCCCCATGGACATACATCTGGTTGGTACTTTTCCTGATTTTTTTGTTCATGTCCATTGGCTTTGTCACCGTGGTTTTTCTGCTCATCAATGGACACTATTTACCAGAACGCTCTGCAGTGAACTGTGTCGCTGGAACATTGGCTCCACATTCTTCATCTCACATCATGAAGCGAGACCACACATTTGTGAACATTTCAGCTTTTCCAGTCGCTGATGGCATCGTATGGGATGCGGTAAACTTCCAAATTCATGGACCGACCGAAATTATTAATGTACCAAATGTCCTTCGTGTTTCAATGGGTGATGTCGTAAAAAGTAATATTCATTCTGACGATTGGGATGTGCATGCAGTTGAAGCATTATTTACTGATTTGAAATATTATGCTGCTTTTAATGCTGAGGATTTGTACCTGAATTCTGCAAGTTATGCAGATTTGTATTGTTACCAGCATTGGGGCAACCACTTTGTTCATAAACCGAGTGCACTGCGTGTTCCTTTTAACTATACCCAATGGGAGCATTGTCCAACGCCTTTGCCAGGTAGCTCCCAAACTCTTAGAAATAAATGTACTTACTTTACAGACTTTGATAGATCGAACCCTGGGTCCTATTATTTTAAATTAAACACTTCATCCACTCAGAAAATCATGTTGACCCATACCAAATTGCTATATTCAGGTTCCTTTTTAAGCGCCTTAGCTGCGGGTGGTTATGAGTACTGGAAGGACACTGTTGATCTGAAATCAATTTGGGGCTCCAAACCATGGCAGGTGCAAGGCACAGAAGCCTTGCACCGTGCTTGCCTTATTCCGGCCCAAATTCTATTTCTGAATACTACCATCTATCAAACTACGTGTTGGGGGTTGGCTACTTCCAAACAATTGAATGCACCTTCCATTCCTGTATTGTCTTTCACTCCCAACAAGAGCTTGCATTTCAATATGTCCCTTACAAATGTACAAGCACTGTTTCAAAACAATTCGTTTAATATCTCTGCGCTTGTTCGGTCACCCTGGTTGGCTTGGCCCATAGCGTCTAATGCCTGCCAACTGCGTTTTCATGACTCAGTTCCGGGTTTCAAACAGGATAGGCCGGATCCCAGGTTTTCTAACTCTCGTACTGTGACAACATATTCTGTTGGTAAATTATGTAAACAGTGGTTGCAGCACTCTTCCCTTGATTCTGTTAAACAACATTTATCCCTCCTATCAAGCAACATTGATCTGTCCGACTTTATTTTGGGGCCTCGTGGTCCGCGACCTAAGAGATTCATTTATGAAACTTATAATGAACTCTGGAAGCTTTCACAAATTGAAGCTGCTTCCCGTCTACGGGAAATAGATCAAGCAAATTTGGAAAAGGTGCTTGCTGTTGTTGACAATAGTATTAATACCCTGTCTTCCCGCATTTACACGTTAGAGAATATTGTGTCCTCTGTTGTTGATATTGTACAAGATGATGTTTCAGTGTTATATCATGGGCAGAATCAATTGCGTTTAGTTATGCAGTTCACATGGACTTTGCAGACGCTTAAGTTAGGTAAAGTTCCTTGGCATTTTTTGAACACCTCTGCCTTATTCCTGCCTTTTAATTTAACTGACAAACAGCAGTTCATGTCCATGAAGGATGCAGCATACACTTTGTTACATATCGAGAAAACAGAGCCCTTACCATTCTCTGTGGCGGAATTGGATTCTGCAGTGTGGCTCGTTCATGGGGTTATCGCCTTGCCTTTTTCATTGTTTGAATTTAGTTCGTGCATGAAGCATTATCCTGTAGGCCGTTTCCAGCCTTTGGGCAGTGCCTTCCTGCATGAACTTGTGTCCCTGCCTTTCATGTTTAAATGCCTTAGAGACGGAAGGGAGGTTTTTCTCACGGGGAGTCATGCGATTCAACTGTGGGTCATTCCCTTGTTTGCAAACACATTCAATTGCACGGGGCTTGTAACGTTTCGGCTCCGAATCTTGCTTGTGTGTTGAAGGGCATTCCTGCTCCTGCTATTTCTCCTACTTTCACTGTGCTTGCAAATGGTAGCTATCTGCTTTTGAATAACCAAGACTGCTGTGGCATGCTGGCCGGCATACCCTATATTGTTACAGTTTCACACAGGGTTGTCTGCTGCAAAAATGTGCTTTTTCCTCCGCGCACGACATCATAGATAGTTCCGTTTGGCCTTCCATTCCTACTCTGAGGGCGGATTTCAATAAATTGAGCAGAATAAAGGCACTATTATTGAACCAGGAGGTTATGCTCACGTCCGCCCGGGAGACATTCATTCTCCAGGTGGCGAGTACCCACAGTGAAATACAGGCCCTTTTGAACACTAACCTCCCACAACATTTCGGTAAACTGATTCACCGTGTTTTTAATGCATCACGCACTGAAGGTCTGGTGCACTTTTTTAAAGTTGTGGGCTCTGGCCTTGTGACCTCTTTTCAGACTATTTTTGGTGTAATACCAGCTTTTATTCATTCCATTTTTTCCAGCGTCTTTGGTGGCTTTCCGTTGATCCTCGCCTTAGCAGCTGGTATACTGCTTTTGGTCTGTTTTCTACGCAATGGCTGCACCTCCTTGGGCCCTTCTCGACCCAGGTCGTCTCCGGATGCTCCGTGGGCGTATTCTCGCTGGTTTCGGCATCCTGCCATTGGCGACGCTCAGTGTGTCCTATAGACTTTCTTTTCGCTTTGCGTATTTCACTTGCGTGCAACCTGTGATGTCTTGCATCAGATGTCCTTTCTCGTGGTCCTTGGATTATTGCCTCTCCAATACGTCTCTGTCTTGACCGGATTTTGTCCTGCTGGTGGGTCCCTTAGAGGCCCATGAACGGGACTGTTCCGGTGCAGGCTACATGGCGCGTGCGGCTGCACTGGGGATTTTGGCACAATGGGATATCTGGGCGGCTGCTCAGAATCTCCTTCAACAAAGTTATATTGAGTACCACGCAAGTTGTCCCGCAATGCTGTTCGCTGCTCCCTCTTGCGAGGAACATGACTGCAGCTTTGATTTACTGGACTGGATGGCGTTGCTTTTTTCCGACGATTCCAATGATGTCCTCTTGGAAGGTGTGGCGTTTTTCTGCACTTACACTCTGTTGGATTGACAGGGCCTTCGCTTTCTGCGACCTGCCTCGCTGAATTTTTTTTTTTTACCTCTGCAATTATTTTTTCATTGCTCATTCGTTGTCCTTCATGGGGACCGCTCCACAACGGACGTTTCTGTTCTGCTCCATCTATTTGAACTCTGTCATCGTCCTATGTCTTGGCCGATGGACTGCCCAGGGGAGGGTGTCGTGTGGTTTGTGGCCTCCTGGTCAACCTTGCTACGTTGCCTTAGGCCTGGCTGCCATGATGCCTTTTTTGCGCACGTTACTTTGTGCCGTTGTTTTTCCAGCCTCTGCTTCTGCCCGGCTATTTTAGCACTGTCTGCATTTCTGTCTTTCACCTTTTCTCCTGTTCCCTTTGGGCTACGTCTGCACACCATGTACAAGGTCGAAAAACAACATCCCTTGTTCCTGCTGATCTGGCCAGTCCCTCGCACTTAGACATAACACTATGTACAGCTGCCCTGGAGAAATTAGTGTGCTTTTAATATTGTGATTTTCACGGTTAGAGACACTTGGAGACAAACCTTTCCAGAGAGAAGAGCTGTGTTTGTCTGATGATGTAAACCTTGCATCTAGATATTGAGGTATGGGGGTTCGCTCGACAAAGCCCAGAGGTCTTCTGTTTTTATAATAAACTAGCAACTAGCACGGGGAGGGTGGTATTGTCCTTTAGCCATATACCCACTGCTTTATGAAATGCTTTCCCCGTTTGTATTCTATGGAGTTGTAACTATGCTGATTATATTATCCTTATGCATTATGCTGATAGTACTGGCACGTGTACTGTATCTTAGAGCACGGTAGTTGAAATAAACATTTTAAACTATACAGTGTCTCTTCTTACGCACGTTGTGGACAGGTATGAGTGAGTTATGAAAGGGTGTTCTTGCTCCTGCGAGTCCTGAGAGAGAGATACCGTGTTCTGGGTTGTCTAATCATTGGTAGCATTGTTGCTGATGAGACGCTAAAGCTAGTCGGATTGGGGTTTTAGGTGCTAAGGTGTATGGTTGGCTCACCACTATATTCCGAGGTCCTATTATCCTGTGCATAGCTCTGTGTATGTGCAGAATCCCTATAACACTAGCATGCTGATAACTCTGCACATGACCTTTAGTCCAAGACCACACCCCCATAGGCGCTATGTTTGAAAATGTAATTGTTAAACGGAGGCAAGATGGCGCCCGCACTGCCGGTCGCTTAAGCTGGTGCTCCCGGACCCCTCTCCCCGTATTTGAATCTCCAAACCCCCTGGATAAAACGCACTAAACTAACTTACCACCCTCCTGGTTCGGCATGCTTTGGAGCGCCCCGGTGATATCGCGGCTTCTTAGACTGGCGTGGCGCTCCTTCGGGTCTCCGCGTCTCTGTTGTGCTGCGTCAACGGCAGGGAGTCGCTCACAGGTTGGGGACGGGGCTGACCTGGTGGTGCCCCCGGCTGCAATGCCTCCGAAATCCATGCGAGGGAAACCTCGCATTCTGACGGACGCCGCTGGAGCCGCAAGGAGTGGCTCAATCCAGCATTGCGGCGGCAAGAATGGCAGCACAGGAGAAACTGCAGGAGAGAGACGAGAGAATGCGGCAGGAGAGAGCATGGGTAAGCGTACTATACCCTCTCTGTTTCTCTCAGGGAAAGGAAAAAAACAACATAGCACCCAACACACCTGTCCTGATAACGATTCTAATGGACTGGCAGACAAGGCTGGCAAACCTCTGAATTCCTCTGCAGATCATGGAAATGTGGAGGGGGATAGGGTTTACCAGGCTATGGACTTGCCTGGTAAACCCAACACCCCGAGTAAAGTAGGGAGGGAAGGTGTCTCTAAAATTGGTATGGGGAGGTGAAGGTTACAGCAGTGCCACCCCTGATATGGTGACCCCCTTAAAATTCACATAGGACTGAGTGACATTGGTAAAGGAGCTCTGGGTAAGACCACCGTAGGGGAGGGGCGGAGAGATGACTCCTCAAACATGAATAACACAGGGGCAAAAGATGACAGCAGTATTCAGAGAATGGCTAAGGAAATTGATTCGGGGGACAATTTCTTCTCCCTTTCTGATCCCTCTGATTCATCAGAAGATGAGACAGAGTCAATCTTACGGTCTCACTCTAGGGGAGGATCCCCGGATAGTGGTCACAGTGAGACAAGCAGCACCCACACCGAGGACCCGGGTACAGATACAGAAACCAGCCCTCTGACAGTTCAGATATGCCTAGATATCACACTGAGACATTTCCTAAATAAAAGGTGAGTAAAACAGTTTTCATAAAAACAACAGTTTCTTATGTTTCCATACAAACACCCTCAACACTTTTCAGAGGAAAACAGTCAATGCAATTCTATGGAGAAAAATTAGGTTATCGGTTTGCAGGTAAGTAAACGGTCTATAGGGTTTAATTTCTGGGGTTTGAACAAGGGTTCCCCCAGGGTCTAGAATGCACTCTAAAAGCACCCTCAGCAGCACTAGGGTGGCCGGGTGCAGAGTGCTGAGGCCCAATGTTAGCCTATGCGGCTAGGAGGGCCCACAGTTGGTGGCTGCTCTCGGGCAGGCCACAAGGTTGAGGGAGCAAAGCTCCTAGGGTTAAGCTCAGGGCAAAGGGAGATCCAAGTTAGCATGCAAAGTGCACCCACAGCAGCAGAGAGGCGGCCGGGTGCAGGGTACTGGATCAGTGTTGGGTGCCCTGTTGTTTTTCATGGGAGATCTCCGGTCCGAACAAACACTGCAGGTGCGGGCAAGGAGGCTTTCTGGAGGCGACAATCAGTTGGAGACGTAAATTGGGATGCTGGGGGTTGTCTGGACACTGCTGGTTGGGCCATCCAAGGCAATGGGGCGTCGGGTGCAGGGGTGTCTTGAGGCGTCGGGTTTTCCTTACCAGCTCTGGTCGCGGTCGGGGGGCCTTCCAGATAGAGACTGCAGGCGTCATCAGGAGGCTTGAGGTAGGTAAGGGGTCACCAGGACCCAAGTCAGGATCGCTGGAGAGACCTCCTCGTAGGGTTGGGCCACTCGAACTCGGATCGTGTGCAGAGTGGTGCAGACTCGCGGATTCAGCCGGAGCCAGAGTCTGGTTCTTGAGCAAGTCAGGTGCTCACGGGAGACAAAGTCTTTGGAGGGAAGGCAGGGGAGGGCCTCCGGATTTTGACGGGGGGGGGCTGCTGGCTGCAGGATACGCCGGGATTCCGCTGGAGGAGGTCGGGTCTGGGCGGTAGGGCTGGGGTCAAGGAATTTGGTGTCCTCCTCCTCTTCTTCCTTCAGAACGGTTCTTCAGTTCTTCTTGCTTGTCTGAGGAGGCAAGGTTCGGGGTTGCCCCTAAATACTACATTTTGGGGCTTTTCAGGTAGGTACAGGTCTGGACCAATGGGTCCCTTCCTTGGGATGGGTACACCCCCTATGCTGCCACCCTCCAGTGGGAGGGGGGCATAAGACCTCACTCTGGTTAGCTGGGTCCCCCCATCTTCAAGATGGCGGGGACTGAGAGTTGCGCTTTGCCTCGCCTCCCCCACCTGAGGGGTGGGGTTGTCAAAGGTGGGCACACCTCTCCTCCTATCTTGGTTTTCCCGCCGATTCTCCCTCCCAAAGTGGGGGTTAGAACCGGTTGGGGCCAGTTGCTGGGAGCAGCAAATGGCTGGGTCAGCTCACAAAGGCGGCAAGCCTTTGAAGCTTCCCTTTCGTGGACCCTGCCCATCCTTTGGGAGGAGGCTTGGCACCTCTACCCAGGATGTGCTTTGTTTCAGGACATGGAGAGCGGGAGGTTCTCGACCCAGGGTCCAGAAACATGTCAGCCAGGACACTAGAGTTAGGTCGTTTTTCAGGGAGCATCTCTAAGATGCTCTCTGAGTGCATTTGGCATTAAATCCCACACTGGCATCAGTGTGGGTTTAATATGCTGAGACGTTTGATCCCAAACTTCTCAGATTTCAGTAAATCCATTATGGTTCTGTGGAGTTGGTAATGATAAACTGCCAGGCCATATACTCTTTATGGCTTTACTGCACTTACAATGTCTTAGAATGGACTTAGACACTGTAGGGGTACAGGGCTCATGCACCTGTACCCTCACCAGTGGTATAGTGCATCCAGCTAGAAAGGTGCCTTACCTATACCATAGGCAGTGTGTCATGTCGACTCTTCACTTTTCTCTGCACCAAAACACGCAGCCTGCAATGGCAGTGTGTGTGTGTGTTTTACTGTACAGGGCTCTAAGGGTGGCACAATATGTGCTGCAGTCCTTAGAGGCCTTCTCTGGTCACAGTGCTCTTGGTATCCATGGTACCTTTTACAAGGGACTTACATGTGGCAAGAGAGTTGCCAATTGGGTTTGCAACAGTACAGTTTTAGGGAAAGAACATAGGCCCTGCGTACCTGGTTGGAAGGAACCAAGGGCACGCTTAGTCAAAGAGCATCAACATCAGGCAAAAAGTGAGGCAACCATGCAAAAAGGCGCACTTTCCTACAACACACCACTCTTCTTGTTTACTTACCATATCAGCATCATGTTGTTCCTAAGTATCTGGACAGACCAACCACAAACAGATAACAAAAAAAGACTGTCACCAAGCATATCGCCCGCTATTCGAAAGACCTCTAATCTTTAAATCCTCCAGGTGTGCATCCATCTTAAAGTGAATGCATCCATTACCATTGTGGCCACTGCTGGAGGAGGCCAAAAGGGTTTCCCGCATCAGGGATTCTCCCTCACTAACAAGAGAGATCTACCTCTGATTACAGAGTGATCTTGATATTGTCCACAAGAGTACCCCCAAGTTGGAATCCCTGGAGGCAAAGGAACAACTAGAGCACACACATGTACCAACAAACAGGAGTGACCAGAACGCTAAAAAGAAGCTAGCAGGTGAAGGACTACCAGGCCTGGAATCGGAGCCCCTTCAAGAAATATCAAATCATGTTCTGAATTCTCTGGGAGGTGAAAAGGCCCTGAGAGGAGCTGTGTCCAACACTGCACCTATGAACAGAAGGCGTTGCAAGTCCCCAGGTGAGACATTGGCAGGTTGAAAAATCCCAAGTTGAAAAGCAGGGTCACTGTGGTGTTCAGATCAGCTGCTGTGAATCTGCCATCTACAGCAAATCATGGAGGTACAGACCGGAATATTGAAATTCCCGTCCAGCACAGATGTGCTGTAACCACCACCATAACCTTGGTAAAGTCTCAAGGGTCATATTTATGAAGCTTTCACGCAGCACAGCAAGCCACCTTGCTGCGCTGTGTGAAAGGAAAAGGGCAAGAATGCGCCATATTTAATATATTATGACATGTACCTGTTCTTTCCTTGTGCCCTTTTGGCTGCCTAGCGCCTACTCGGGCACCCTTGCACCGTGGTGCTCAAACCTCTGAGGCTTTTTCCTCTTTCTGTGTGTGCTGCAAAAACGTGTTAGCTACATTTGCTGAACATTGTGTACAACATGAATAAAGAACTATGAAGAAATATCATGCCTACATGAATTTGATTGGAGCCTGTTCAATCTTTAACTGAAGCGTTTTTTTTTTTTTACAACCTATTTTATTGATTTTACATGGTATATGCCGGGTTGTGACCCGGAGGATACACGTTGATGAATATTTGTAACATTACAAATCACTGATCGTAGTTTCTGAAAAACGACTGATAATAACAATAACAACCAACTGAAGCGTTTAATGAATAATTTTTTTCATCTTTTTTATTCTTACTTGAAACAAACAGTGGGTGCTGATCTTCTTCACTAAATAGTTGGTGGATTATATCCGCTTATCGGGATTTAGGAAGCCTATCCCCCCAGATCTGAGCACCACTCTCTCAAAATTCCTCCTACATTGTGACAGGTGCGGTTATTCACATCTCAGCCTCTTTTTTTGTGAGTCATTTGTCCTGTTGGGGTGTGTTTACGTCCCCAACACCGACCAGCCTAGGTTCCTACATCGCCTTTCTTTGGTTTAATCTTGTTGTAGCCCACTTGCCTTGGTTGCTGGGTGGTGATTTTAACACGGTCTTGTATCCCGCACTGGACCGCTCTCACCCTCCGCTCCCCTCCACTCCCAAGGTTGCTAATGCAGCGGGTTTGCAGGCTTGGCTGTGGCAGTGGGAGCTTTTGGACGTCTGGCGGTACCACAATCCAGGCACCCACCTCTACTCCTTTTACTCCCATATGAATAGGGTTTACACGTGGCTAGATCGCATAGTGTGTTCTCAATCCCTCTGCCTCTTTATCACGGCTCCAGATTATCTTGATAGGAAATTATCAGACCATAGCCTTCTGGTGGTGGACCTCCAGTGGAGCCGGATTTCCTCCCCCATACCTGCTTGGCGGCTCTTCCCCAGGCTCCTTGAGGGCCTTCCCTTTCGGGATACACTTACTAATAAAATTCTGGAATTCTTTAATCATAATGAAGGCACTGCCCCCTCCCTGATTGTCTAGTGGGAGGCCTTCAAGGTTGTATTACGGGGCGAGAGTATACAAGCGGTTGTCGGATCCGCCCTGTGATTTTCCTTGAGCTGGAGGCGGCCGAGCATGATTACATTGATGTGGACTGGCTGCTGGAATGCCTTCGCTGTTTGGACTTTGCATCCTACACTGCCAGAACGCACGTGGAGAGTGATAGGTCGGGCAAGTTGTTGACATGGCTGTCTTACAGGGACACTAAACAGGAGCCAGTGCTTGAGCTCCACACTCCAGACGGAGCATTCTTTGCTCCCAACAGGAGATTCATGAGACCTTTAGGGCCTACTATACTGATCTTTACCGCCCCGCCCTGGAGTCTCCTTTGTTGGCCCTGGGGGGATTTTTTAACCCTGCACAGCTTCCAAGGCTGACTCTGCTTGAGCGGGTGGACCTAGATGCCCACCTTTCGGTCCAGGAGATCCGTTCTGCGATTGCGGCTCTGGCCTCTGATAAGACTCCCAGGACAGATGGTCTCCCATCTGAGTTCTACAAGTCCTTCCAGGGCGCTTTGGCTCCGCGGCTTCTCTAGCTCTATGAGAGGGTGCTGGCTGCTGGAACCCTTCCGGCCACAATGCATGACGTCTCCATAGCCTTGTTGCTTAACCGCCCTATTGCTATCCTAAACGTGGACTACAAGATCTTAAGCCTAATAATGACCTGAAGGGTCCATTCGATGCTGCTATGCTTGATCTATAGCGATCAGAATGGATTTATTTTGGGAAGGAATACATCTTTGTGTTCGCCGGCTCTTTCAGATCATGGAGGCAGTACAGAACCGCTAGCCTAGTGGAGTGGTGCTAATACTGAACATCTGCAAGGCCTTCGACTCCCTCAGCTGGGATTACCTCTTTGCAGTCCTGCGGAAGTTCGATCCTGGGCTCTACATTATCAACCTTATCCGACTTCTCTATACCTCTCCTACAGCTAGGACCCACTCTGGGGGAGGTGATATTGAGGCCTTTCGCAGTTGGGTGCTACACCCATCAGGGTTGCTCCTTTCGCCCTTGCTACGGCTATCTAGCCATTGACCCCTAGGGTGAGGGCGGAGGGACTAGGCTGGGGCGTTCCCTTGCGAAGATGGTATCCATTGGGCTTCCCTTTACGCAGACCTGTACTGCTATATTTGCGAGCTGTGGATTCCGACCTCCGCTGTAGCCTCGCTACTAGCCAACTTTGGTCAGGTATCAGGACTTTTGGTTAAATCCTGTTTGTTCCTATGGGGGCTGGTCCCTGGGCTGTCGATCTAGGGGTGGAACCGGTTCGCTGGGAGTCTGCCACTGTCCGTTATTTGGGTATTAAGGAATATCACACGAGTCCGGACTTTCTAGAAGGGAATGTGACGGCAGCTGTTGCCTCGATTCCTTCTTCCATCCCTTTCTGGACATCGCGTTCTTTGTCTGTACCAGGCCAAGTGGCGTCTTGAAAATGCTCATCCTCCCCCGCCTCCTTCATTATTTTGTGAATCTCCCCCTTTCCCTGTTTCGGGAATTGCATGCCCTGCTGGGTGATCTCTTCTGGCACGGATCGCGTCAGGGGGGGCTGTTGTAAAGCTCCCGCTCCCTCCAGAGGCCTCGGGATAACTAACTTGGAACTCTACTATCTGAAGTCCAATTACAGTGCTATCCTACTAGTTGGCGGGCCGCTATTTGGCGGACACTTGGACGTTTGGGCCCCCCATTTCGAGGGTGCTCCTCCACATTCTTCACTCCTGATCTAGAGCTCCCCCTGACTTGCCTCTTCCCCCCCAAGGGCTTCTTTGATATGCTTGAAACTCGCTTTCTGTCACGCTAAGCATGTCCCCCCGTATGCCCCGGCTGTCTTGTTGCTTGGGCTCCCTATGTCGGGTGGCTGCCTCGCCGGTGGTCACCTCAGGAGGTGGGAGGAGGCTGGCATGACCTGCATGGGAGACCTTCACGCCGATGGGCAGCTATTGCTGCTCGAGGAGCTGGTGGAACACTATGCCCTACCTGAGAGCCAGTTTCTGCTTTATGCTTCTCTCTGGGGGTGCTGGAGGATAGATGGAGGGTGCGGGGCCGAGAACCGTATACCCATCACCTCCTGCAAACACTTCACACTATGTTTAATCACTTGGCTTACGAGGTCTATTCTTGCACACACGCAAGTCTCACTGCAGTCATTGAGGGGGATCTGGGAGGGGATCCGGGATGGGGAGTGAGAGATGGCGCTAGCGTATGCACAGAGGGTGTCCCGTAATGCCCGTCCATAGGTAAAGGCAGTTCCAGGACCTCCATGGACTTTTTAAGTACACTAGTGAACAAGGCCACTTCAGTGGCTGGTAGCCGCAAAGGCCACTCCAATTCTACCTATGTCGGAGGGTCCAGGACGCTTGCATTTTGGAGGCTCAGGTAGTCTGCATCGTCTGAGGTAGTTGGCTGTCTCACTACTGTCATCGTCATCATGGTTGATGTGTGGCAGCTCTATATGGTCAGAGTCGATATCATATGTTGGAAATATTCATACCTGAGACATTTCCCTGTACTGGGCCTCCTCCGTTAATCTCTGAGCCTGCCTCCTTGAGCGCATCAGTATTTTTTTTTTGTTTGTTGAATGGGTTCAAAGAACGGTGCCGCTGGAGGAGCCACCAGCAGAACTTTGGTGCAGGCACAGTGCTGTTTGAGCCTGTGGGATGCACTGAGGAGGTTGTCTAAGGCCAACTAGCATCAGGGAAGAGCTTGTTTGTGGTAGTCCCGTCGGGTGTTCCATGTGGCGCGTGCACCAGAGTGAACTGGGGCTCTACAAAAAGAGCCCATATGACCTGGCTGAACACCATGACCTGCGCTGGAGCAGTGCCGGAAATTCTGGAAGCGTCAGAGGAAGGATCAGCACCTGAGCTGGCGTCTGCTTCAGTGTTGGGGTCAAAGCTGGCTCTGGCGCCAGGGTGACCTCTGCCAACTCCAGCTCTGAGGAAGCCTTGGTCACTCTCAGTTGGAGGCAGCGTGGGTACCGACCCGTGGAATGGGATCGGTATCTAATGTAGAATCCTCTCTCCTGCACCAATTCTTGTGCTTTCCCCTCTTCTCCTTCGATGAGTTTGAGAAAGAGCAGGGCCTGAGCGTGATGGATCCATGCCGGCGCCATAGAGAGCTTAACCTACCGCTCCATTATGGCTGTAGAGTGCATGAGACCACATTGGTTCCATGACTTTGAGCCATACTTAGGTCGTCGAAGGGTGCAGAAAAAAGGGAACAGTCCAGGGGCCGTATTATGAACTGTCACTGGGTGCACACAATGATAATGCGCCACGTTATTATGAATGCGCTGCCCCAAGGCAGCCGTGGATTAGAGATCCCCTTGCAGGCTGGTGCAAGGGGATGGCTGGGGGGACCAAACCCCCCCACCTTTCTTCTCTCCAGAGGCCTGCTCTCAGGGGCCGCCCTCACAGTGCGTCCCTTGAGAGCTTCTTTGCCTCTGCGCCTGCATCTGTAATATGGTGCTGGTGCAGAGGCAAAGGAATTCCCTCATTTGCTTAGGACGCGCCCCTATGCAAATGGAGCATGCCCCCGGACGGTAGCGCTGGCACTTTAAGTGCGTTAGTGCTAGGTATTACTGAAGGGGACGCAAGCGTCTGCGTCCCCTTCTGTAATACAAAAGTTACCTGTGGACGCGCAAACGCCTGTTTCACCCCTGGGGCACTTATTGTAATATGGCCCCGATGTCAAGATGCTGAGGTGGCACTATATGGCTCTGGTGATTTCATGTCCAGGGTGATAACAGATGCCATGACAGAGCCAAACGGCCCCAACAGGCGCAGGAGAGCTATTGCAGTTTTTCCAGATTCAGTCTGGTGTCTGGGAATATTCAAAAGGGGAGGCATCTGTAAGGAGAATTTTCCATCAGAAATTATGTGATGTAAAGATCGAAATCTGCCTTCCTTGTAAGTCTTCAGGTGTATAACGTCCTTTACTTAGTTCATATGCTTTTTCAAATTATTAGCTTGTGGGTATCTATGCTGCTTAGTGGCAGGACAGTGTTAGGGGATAACTGGCTGTTTAAGTTTCCATTACAACCAAACATGGTTTTGCCTGGTGGTTTATCCATTCCCAGAAGAGCGCATCAAATTAAGGGGAGTGGAATTCCCGAGCCAGCCTGCTTATAGGTAACTCGGTGTCAGTCACAATATGAATGTTGTTCCTTGATAAACTCTGTATTGGCCTCAACCAATCGAAGACCTTTTTCCACCAAATGTACATTTTTCTGCTCTTACCTTATACCTTGAGGGCTTTCACTCAAAGGCGTATTCAGCACTGATGCACAAATTCTCTTGAGACAGTATGTCTAATCAGCCATCTTACTATGACTGGTGTTTCAGTCCAGCCCCCTTGGGCTGCGGTGCTTCATACTAGGTCTTCTGGAGCATGGCATCCCTCAGCAACAGAAGTTGACTGGATAATAGTAGAAAGATAAGCATGGGGGAACCTGTGATGGCCCCTGGAAGTGACACTTGCAAATCATGCAAAACCTCGCAGCACGCTTGGGGGCTTATTTACAAGCTCCTTGCGCCAACGGTGCGTCACTTTTTGTGACGCACTGGCAGCGAATTTTCCTGACCCATATTTACAAGGACACGAAAAGCCACCCTGTGTGGCTTTTCCTGTCCTTGTAAATACTGCCCCTTTACATATAGCACTTTGCGTGAAAGGGGCATTCCATGGGTGCCGCTGTGAGTGTACCCACACAACACCCATGGAACCTGACACATTTCCAGATTTACGAGAAATCGTAAACCTGGAAATGCATCTGAATGCTAAGCTTCCCCAGGCGAGGCGTAGGGTGGCGCATCGAGGAGAAATGTATTCATTTCTCCTTGTTTTGTTCCTCTTTCTATGCGTGCTGCATTCTGCAGCACACATAGAACAAGGAAATAACCTCTTATGATTATTTGTGCAGGAAGGTGTTCAATCATCCCTGTGACGCAGGTATCCTTGCACCATGGTGCAAGGGCACCTGCGTCGGCGCATTGCAGTTAATTGTGCGCCAGCGCTGGGGAGAGCAAAGGGATCCGTCATATCCTTGTAGATATGACGCATCCCTGTGCTTCGGAATTAACGCAACACTGCGCAGCCAAAAGACTTGCGGCGCTGCGCTGCATTAATTCTTTGTAAATAAGCTCCCGGTGCGTGCTTCACTTTGGTGCAAATACATCTCTTCATGCTTGCTTTTCTTTGGTTGTCAGTAAAAAAAAAAAAAAGGATTTTTATTTCAATCCTTGTGCGTTTGTCACAAATCTATATCTAATTTAGGACCGAATTCCTTTGCTCTCATTTTGTTCATTAGGTGCCTGTTCGCCAACTAGATTTTGCTCAGTCAACCTCTTAAACGTGCCTTCCATTGGACCGGAAAGGTAAGGTGCCCGGTTCTTCTATTGTTTGACAGCCAATTTCCAGACACAATATTTTTGCTTAAAGCCTTTATAACTTGGATTTTCAAACACAACATTTTTCTGCTCTACCTTTTCTTCTCCGTCGTTCTCATTCTCTTACTTACCCCGTTGAGGTGCTCGTTTGTGTTTTATAAGTTCATCTTCATTTGCTGATTCGCTCATCTAATGCCTTAGTAGCGACTTGGTCAGGGCCGTTTCTACCATTAGGCAAGACTAGGCGGCCGCCTAGGGCGGCAAAAGGAAGTTGGGACATTTGCCCTTGTGTGCGCAAAATTCGTGGTTTAGTTTCCGCGCACCACAGATGTCTGTAACAATCAGGGCCGTCAATCATTCATAGCGCGAACGCGGTACTTATGACAGCCCTGTTTCTTGTTTCTGGCCTGCCCCCAGAGAGAATGGACCAATGATCTCACAAGGGGCAGGCCTGTCATCGTTTTTTTTTCACTTTTGAATCCCTGCATTTGCCTTGGCGCGGGCGCGCAGTAGACCCGGAGTGCTGTTGTCTGGGGCTCGAGAGAGGCGTAGTCAGGAACATCAAGGCAAGGACTGGTTGGCCTACCCTGCAGCCTGCTTCTGTTGCGCGTGGGAGTCCCTAGGTGCCCAGCAGGTGTATTAAGGTAAGATCAGTGGTTGAAGTGTCCTGTGTCCACTTTTCCTGCTCTGCCACTGTCAGCTGCCCCTACCCCCCCCTCTTTCTTCCTCTTATTCCCTTCCTTTCTGTCTCTCTCTCTGCGCAGCTCCTCACTTGCTGAAAACCATGCTTCACAACCTGTTCCCGCCGTAGTTGCTTCTCAAAAGGGGCCGCTTCAGGGACTACAGCCTCTAGCTGTCAGCACGAGCCCAGGAGGAAAGCGCCAATGACCGGCAAGCAGTGAAGCACAGTTTAGTGCGCCAGGCTCCGCAGGCGCGACGCGCCCAGGCAAGTGCCTGGGTTAAAACCGGGCCAAAAGCGGGCCCTTCTGCGGCTGGACAAGGCTGGGCTGGGCCGCTCTCTTGGCCCCTTGCTTCTCCCTCAACACTCACAATAGGGAAGTGTTAGTTACCGACACCTAAGGCACAAGGTAAGCCCAGTTCTTCAATATCGAACTATCCAATAAATACTATGGGTGCCCTTGACAAAGAAATACCCTCAGTTGAACAGAGTCTAGGTTCCTGTAACCGCACTGCCGGGACATCGAAAGTTCCCTCCACATTGCCGCCCTTTCCTCCACAGGCCCCGGGGACATCTTTGGTCGTGCGGTTAATGTAGCTAACGGGTGTGTTCACCACACTTCAGATGCAGTTCATTACTTTTCTCTCTCCGAATGGTAGTAAAAGGGAGGGGGCGGCTTTTTTCAATTCTCGCCTAGGGCGGCAAAACACCTAGAAACGGCCCTGGACTTGGTTAGCATCATTGCCCATAAAAATCCCACAAAAACTTGTCTGATGATCAGAGGTCACGGATTCTGACCACATAGAAGCACAAGATCCTCACCCCCTTTTAACATCTTGCTTGCGCCAAGTTTCTTTAGCTGAGTGAGCAAAGGGGCTTAGAACAAATGTAATAAAATGAGGTTTCCACTCATAACATCTTTAAAGTATGTCTTCATTCACACCCACCGGAGGACAGCAGCACAGTTGACCAGTTACTTCACGGTCTTCCTCTAAAGTTACCACACAGTGTTCCAGTGATGCACCTAACATTCTCACAGGTGCATCACAGTTAAAGGGCAAGATACAACACATCTTCCCTTCACAAATAATAATAATGAAAGAGGAAAAGAGCAAGAGATACCAGATAGAAAAAAGAAAATGAGGGAAAAATCACAACAAGGAGTTATGGAAAATAAGATCAAAGGAAGAAACAATGCTAGAGAACAATAAATAGCTAGGTACAATATTGATAAACGTTACTCTAGAATAAAAATACTGGGGAAAGAGCCATAAAGAAACAATAAGGAAAACAATGCTCTAAATTAACAATAAGGAAAACCATTACTCTAAAATATAATCATTAAGATACAATGGTGATTTCCTCTTCCTTTTTTCCACACACAAATGTTCGGTTTGAACTTCATCCTGTACTGTGTCATGAACCGTCACATCCTTGTTGGAGTCCACTACTCCTTTACATTTGGAAAGACGAGACATGCTCCAAACATCTCCACCATTTAACAGTGCTACATTCTTCATGACTTTGATGATACGTTTTGGACCAATAAATTTAGTTTCCCCTTTTGGAGACCACACTGCTTTCTTTACAAACACCATATCACCCACATTCCAAACATTTTTTTCGCTCCGCTTTTGTCATCATACCTCTGCTTGTACATCTCCTGATATCTCTTCACTCTCAATTTGGACTCGCCATCATGTATTTTCTTCTTCCCACATAGCCACAACGGGGTGAGTTTAGATCCAGCTATTCTACCTCTGAGTTTCTTAAAAGGAGACACACCTGTGATACTGTTGGGCGGATTCCTGTGTGCCCACAATTTTTCACGCAAGATGTTTTTCAAAGACATGTTCGTTTCAACAACCGTCTGAGCACTAGCTCTTACAAGCCTATTCATGCTCTCAACAAGTCCGTTGGCTTGTGGTGCATAAAGAGCCGTGCAATGATGAGTAATCGAAAGGTCTTTAAAAAACTCTTCCATCTCCAAAGAAGTAAATTGCACTCAGTTGTCGGTGACCATCACATCAGGAATGCCTTCAGAAACGAAAACATCCCTGAGGAATTCTATTAAGTTCTTGGTGACCACCGAACTCATGCAGCAAGCAGATACCCACTTCGATGTGTAGTCAACCAGGACAACCACAAACCTTTCATTTGGCGCTAATATATCAAAAGGAACTACAATGTCCATGGCTAACTTGGTCCATGGCTGTTCAGGTAATTCTATAGGGGAGAGAGGGGTTGCTCTAACTTTCTTAGATTTGTCATTATTTGCACAAGAAATGCAATCTCCAACTACTTCCTCCACCTGTCGGTCCACTTCAGGCCACCAATAAGATTCCCTTACTCTGGACTTGGTTAAACTTCGCCCCAGATGGCCTTTATGTGCAAGATTGATAATTTTCTCACGTAGGCAAATAGGGGGAACCAATCTCTCTCCTCTATATAGGTTCTCCGCTACGATGCACAATTTGTCACGAACGTTCCAAAATCCTTTATCACACTGGGGAACATTTGAGAATAAGGGCTATCCTTTGACTACAAAATCCATCACAAATTTCCTAGAGTCATCATTAGCAACACCAGTTTCCCATTCAGATTTGTTGAGAGCTGGTTCCTTGACCTATGACGCAGAAAGTTCCTTGTTATCAAAACTTAACTTGTCCAATGGCATTCTGGACAAAGAATCAGCAGGGACGTTTCTCAAACCAGGTAAATATTCTACAATAAAATTGTACTCCCACAATCCGTCAATCCATCTCTTTATTCTAGGTGTGGTGTTTTCCACATTCCTGCTTGCAAACTTGTGGACTAAAGGTTTATGGTCAGTCCTCAGAAGAAAAGTCAGACCCCAAAGGTAAAATCTGAAATGGTTAATGCCCCACATGCATGCCAGCGATTCACGCTCAATAACTGAGTAACGTTCCTCTGAGAGAGCGTGATGCAAAACCAATCACTCTCTCCTTGCCGTCAATTATTTGGGAGAGTACAGCACCTAAACCACGCACGCTTGCATCTGTAGTTAAAATTGTTTTTTTTGTTACATTAAAGTGTCCTAAAGTTGTCATGCGGGAAATTTACTCCTTCACTTTGTTAAAAGCAGCAAAACACTCTTCAGACCAGACAAAATCTGCACCCTTTTTTAGTAGCAATCTCAATGGCTGCACAACACTCGCAAACTTTTTAACAATTTTAAGTAGTATTCTCATAAGCCAAGAAATGATTTGACTTGATCTTTGTTGATCGGTGTAGGCGCTTGTGAAATTGCCTCCGCCAAATCAATCTTGGGGCTAATACCCTCACTGGAAATAGAGTGGCCAAGATAGGATACAGAACTAACTCTGAATTTGCATTTTTCTCTCTTTAAGGTTAAACCACGCTCTTGTAGTCTTGACAGAACCTTGTTTAGTACAACATCATGACCAACCCTGTTCTTTCCGAAAACAAGTATGTCGTCTTGGAAAAACAGGACTGAGTCAATCCCTGCGAAAACCTCTTTCATCAACCTTTGGAAGCAAGCAGCCACGGATGCTAGCCCAAATGGCATCCTAATAAACCTGAAAGCTCCGAGGGGTGTGACGAAAGAGGTCAAAGCCCTTGATTCTTCATGTAAGAGGACTTGATGGTAAGCCAATGATAAGTCCCTCACGCTAAAAACACAGGCACCACTCAGTTTAGCAAGAGCTTCATTAATATTAGGCAGGGGTTGTCTGTTAACCCATATGCAGTTATTCAGACTCCTCAAGTCAACACACATAAGGTTGGGTACCTTCCTCACTTTGTGGACCACTGGTTGTGCCTTTGTTTTCAGAATTATCTTGTGCTTGAACCCATTTAGCAACCCAGGTTTGTCACTAGAAACTGTAGGATATTTCTCGATGATGCTCAAATCCTCACTCTGCTGCATGACTAACATTACTTGCTCACATGCATTTGGATTTAAAATGATACCAAGATCTCTCTGGTGGCGCCATTCCAGCAGATTATCGCCTCTTTTAGCAACATATACTTTCCCCACAGTTTCTCTACCCTTGAACGTGATAGACTGAACCGAATCAAGTCAATACTCTGTCCACCATAGCCTACAGGATTGATATCAGAAGGCAAAATAGTGATATTATCGTTACCAAAGATGCAATCCTAATTTGTGGCACTTATTAGTGTGTAAGGAGAACCTGAATCTGCTAAAACAGAGACAGATTTGTCTCCAATGTAAATGTCACACTTTGGCATAATCACAACATCAGAATCAATCCCCTTTACATCCTGTATGACATCACTGTGCGTTTCAGAAATGTGGTGAATAATTTGTTGGGGGTAGGTTACTTCATCATCTATGAAATTTACCTTGGTATTTCTGCACATCCGTGCATAGTGCCCCTTTTTCCCATAATTGCTGCAATTTACACTTCTAGCAAAACAGTTGGGATAATTGGGACCATGACTCTGACTACCACACTTTGAGCATCTTATTTTTACATCTCTACTAGCATAAGCGTTCCATTTTGGTTTTTCATTTTTACCAGTCATTTTTTCTTGTTTTCCGGTAATCTTTTGAATCACTGTTACCTGTGAATTTGGATCAGTATTTTCAATATCACTAGGATTTACTGCTAATACTGAATCATTGGGCATAATTGCACTTCGCATTTATTTCACCCAGCTCGATGTATTTTCTATACTCTCAACAATACTAATAGCTTCTTTTAAATTTGGATTTTTTGCAAGTAGTTTTTCCTGGATTTTAGTGTCGTTTGTGCAACGGACCAGTTGATCTCGTATAAGCGAATCAGTTAATTGCTCAAACTCACAAGTGTGGGCCAAAGATTTAAGTGCTGCCACATAGTTTCTGACTCTCTCACCCTTTGCTTGTACTCTCATAAAGAACTTGTGTCTCTCCATTGCAGTGTTTATTCTTGCCCCGAAATGTGTTTGGAGGAGTAAGACAGACATTTCATAAACATCTCCAGGTTCTCCAACCCCTCTACCTATGGGCACGGGATCTAGACTGTCATAACTGTTTCTCTCCTCAATTTCAAGGTTATGTAGCAAAACTGCTTGTTTCCTGGCAGCTGAGAATTTTTCTCCCCCAATGGCAACTATGTATGAGTCAAATAGGAGTTTCCACTTCTTCCAGGGATGTGTTGGTTCACCACGTTCTGACAAAAATTGTGGTGGCTGACTCATTCCACTTGGCGCCATGCTGTAAGTAAATAAACTATCAAGCTAACAAAATAAACTAATATAAAAGTGTAGTGTGCTGTCCATGCGCGCCTCTTGCGCGTGGACATTCTGTTGATGTCTGCCTCGCGCTGCCCGTTGGCGCGCGAACCTTGCTCATGGTTGACAGTTGGTCTCGAGACTAGGGACAGTTGGAATGCGACAGTTGGAACTAAGCCAACGCTGTGCTTGCATGCACGCAGCGCGTTGTCTGTGGGATCTTGTCACTAGAACGTAAATAAATCAACTTACTATCGTGGTTGTTTCCTGTCGTTACTACATTCTTCGTGGCGACGAGCGAGAAGAACGAAGATCCCAAGCAGCACCTACGCCACCGTGAAGGTGTCAACATTTTCAAACAAACTTCTCTGCGTATTCCTGTGTCTGCTCTTGATAACAGCGGGAGTGTCGCTGAAGTGTGGAAAGTCGACTTCAGGAGTCCTGCTGTCTACGCGCATACCGGTTCTGCTGCTTGGCGGTTCTTCAGCGTGAAGTTTCTCGGAGTTCAACAGCATATGCCCCGCCTGTCAGACGACGTAATCCATGCTTGTAGAACCACTGCATTACACGTGAGCGACCTCAGCATACGCCCCCCAGCCTTGAACGCATTGATTTCCTGACATCGTGAGGTGACGTTTTAAAGAAAATCCTTCGCCTGTCAGCTGTTAACCCTTTCGGGTCCGCCGGATCCACATCTACAGTGCGCGGTTGGTTTTGCGCAGCTTCTTCACTTCTGATTACCCTGAGGTGCCGCTTTCACTCAGCCTCTGCTGTTTTTATCGTGTTTGCGATCACCAGCTCACACCCAGTTCATCTTACTTTCAGGTACAGTTTTTGATTTTACATTACAAGCTCCAGCTCTATAGCGTGCGCATCTCCTTTCGGTGACTCGCACACCCTATCTCTTTGAATCGAATTTGTACTATTCGTGTGTGCACAGCTACACGGTGACACGTACACCTCTGACTAACATTTTAAATATATTTATACTTTGCTTCATCTCGGTGACACGCACACCTTTAATCCTCAATCGCAATGACATTAGCGTGCACCTGTGTACATGGTGACACGGAGTTCTGTTCCTAACTGCGATATTTATGTTGTGTTTTTAAGATTGAATCTATGGAATATAGTTGTTATTACACAAAGTAATTTTATGATATTTTCGCACTGGTTCTCACGCACAAAAAGGTACTAGAGTAAAAGTTTCCCTAGTTTGTGTCATTTTTAATTCGCTACAGCACATTCCTTCCTGTATTTAGGTCATTGTCTACCCCCTCTTCCTCACCATGCAAGCAGTTCACCCACCGCCACCGTTTTTAGACTCACCTGGTGAACCCCCAATTAATTGGCGACATTGGCTAGATGCTTTTGAGACCTATTTGGGCGCTATAGGAGCACACAGGTTTAGACCTGAAAGGAAAAAGTTCCTACTATTACACTCACTAGGATTTGAAGGCAGGGCTACTCTCAAGCATTTACCTGACGTTGTGGGTGAAGAAAATGAAGAACTTGACGAATATCAGAGTACTATTCGAAAATTAGCCTCCAGATATGATGTACAGCCAAGTGTTGTTGTATTAAGGCACAAATTTTTCAAACGTGTGCAGAAGAACGATGAAGATGTAGACATACATCACTGCCCTTAGAAAAATGATCGTAGATTGTGAGTTCGAAAACTTTAGTGAGCAGTTGGTACGAGATCAGTTCATAAGCCAATGTTCTGATAGAACAATTAGACAAAAGCTCCTCTCACTTGAGAACCCCTCTCTCGAAGAGTCCATCCGCATTGCCAAAAGCATAGAAACTTCACAGGTTTCGGTGAAGGAACTTGAAAACAAGTCAGTTGAGGTTGTTACCCCTGTACGCATTGCTAATTGCAAAGAAAAAAAGGGAAACCTCTCAGAACAGTTTTTTTAGGAGGACAGACATATGCTTTAGGTGCGGTAACTCAGTACATCCCAGGAACGGCAAACCTTGTCCAGCAAAAAATGTGTTTTGCAGGTCGTGTGGCAAAATTGGCCATTTTGATAAAGTGTGTCAGGGTCACAAAAGGGAGAATGTCAGAATAGGGCACGTCAAAGACACTAGTGACAGTGAGAATGAAGAGCTCTTGTCGGAAATGAATGATATGGTTCTTGTTGTCACAGACAGTGAAATAAGGACCGGGGATCCCTCAGAATGTGTTGACCCCTATGCTAACATACTAGTAGGTGACAAGAAGCTTCGCCTCCTCGTGGATTCAGGTGCACGCATCACCATGATTTCTGAGTCACTTTTTACAGCTAATTGGGGCGAGAGACAGTTATTTGCGACTGATCGTGCTCCTGTGTCCTACGAAGGACGTAAGCTCGACCTCCTTGGGTACTTTGAAAACATCATGGAATTTAAGGGTAGGCGCATTGAAGGAAAAATCTACGTAGCCATACAAGGTTTGAACATTCTAGGGTGGTTCCACCAAGGGTTGTTCGACATGATGTTGTGTCCCGGTGCAAAAGAACAGGTGTTAGCCATCCGTGATTCCACCCAAGTAGAAGATCTTTTGAACAAGTTCCCCAAAGTTTTTTCAGGCGAGTTGGGTAGAATAAAAGGGTTCAAACATAGAATTAAAGTAAGAGATGGTGCCATACCCACTAAACACAAACTCAGAAGTGTACCGTTTAGCATCAGAGAGGATCTCGAGAAAGAACTTTTGACAATGTGTAAAAGAGGTGTGATCGAACCAGTCGAATCCTCCGATTGGTTATCTCCCTTGGTCATAGCACGCAAAAAAAACAACGAACTCAGAATTTGCATTGACTTGCGCAGTCTAAATAAAGAAATTTGGATTGACTCTCACCCCCTTCCTAACATCTCAGAAATGTTGGCCATGGTAACCGGAGCTAAGATCTTTTCAAAACTCGACCTTGCTTCCGCTTACCACCAGGTTGAACTCGACAGAGAATCTCGCCATCTCACCGCGTTCAACTCACCCTCAGGCATGTACCAATTCTGTTGTATGCCTTTTGGCCTGGCTTCGGCAGCTTCAGTCTTTCAGCGCCTCATGGTCAATCTTCTTAAAGGGCTAAAGAACGTCGCCATCTTTCAAGAGGATGTCCTTATACACGGTATTGACCAGGCAACACATGATGAAACATTGAGTCAAGTCCTGTCCAGATTTCAAGAACATGGTGTTGTCCTCAAACGTGAAAAATGCGTGTTCTCAAAAGATTCTGTTGAATACCTTGGTCACACCATCACGAGTGCTGGTGTAACACCCAAACTCAGTCTGGTTCAAGCTATATTGGATGCTTCTCCTCCCAAAGACAAAACTGGAGTGAAATCATTACTTCGATTGACTGAGTTCTATTCTCGTTTCATTCCTGATTACGCAACTAAAGTACGCCCCATTTCAAACCTGTTGAAAAACCAAACTGTTTTTGTATGGGATGATGAATGCAGACATGCTTTTGAGTGGCTTAAAACCCAACTCACCACTGTCAAAGCGCTGAAACCTTTCGATCACTCATTACACTGCACCTTAACTGTCAACGCCAGCTGTTACGGTCTTGGTGCTGTCCTGACCCAGCAAGTAGGGACACAAAAACACACAATAGGCTTTGCTTCAAGGGTTCTGAGAAGCACCGAATCTCACTATTCAGTCATTGAAAAAGAACTACTTGCATGTTGGTGGGCCATCGAAAAATTGAAATGTTACCTTTGGGGCAGGAATTTCACTCTACAAACCGACCACAAACCCTTAGTGGCCATCTTAGGCAACACCAGCCATCGCAACACTACGCCACGTATAGCTCGTCTTGCTTCTAAACTCCTCCAATTCAACTTTGAAATTGTACACATCCCTGGTGGAAAGAACGTACGTGCAGACGCCCTTTCACGTTTACCACCCATGCAGAACATGTCAGAAGATGGAGTTAAACCCAATAGCGATGAAGAGCTTGAAGACTGTATAGTTGCAGGTGTTGAACTGCAACATGTTTGTTCTGTAAATGAAAGTGATTGGTATGATGCAATGGACTGTGATGAAGTACTGAAATGTGTAAAGAAATACATTACTGAAGGTTGGCCCAAAGAGAAGAATTTAAATGTTGATGTACAACCGTATGTAAAAATCTATGAAGAATTATCTGTTGAAGATGGTCTCATCTTCAGGTTAGATAAAATTGTCCCTCCTTTCAATCTCAGGAAGACACTACTCACAAAAGCTCATGAGGGACATCTGGGTGCTACGCTCACCAAACGTAGAGTACGTGAATACTTCTGGTGGCCCCAGATGGACAGAGACATTGACGCACTTGTCCAAGAATGCACCATTTGTGCTGGCAGTGACAAGACTTTACGAACATCCAACCCGCCCCTCACTCCTACTCCCCTGCCAGACAATCCCTGGGAGAAGCTAGGAATCGATGTGCTGGGTCCCTTCCACACCCTACCTCATCAGACTCGGTTCGCCATAGTTTTAGTGGACTATTTCTCCAAATGGCCAGAAGTCAAATTTGTAGCCAAATTTGACTCTAAAGAGATTCTCGACTTTATGAAAGAGATTTTCATGCGAGAGGGATTTCCAAAGACAGTTATCTCATTTTATTTCTGCTGAAGTTGAAGAATTCTTTAAAGAATCTTCTATCATCCACATCAAAAGCTCACTCTATCATCCCCAAACCAACGGGCTGGTGGAGAGACTTAACAGAGTCATTGGGGACTGTATACGGTGGGCCATTGATCACAACAAAGACATACCCATTGCTGTTAGAACCATGCTGTGGTTCTATAGAACCACGCCCCACTCATCCACGGGTGTGTCTCCCTTTGAACTACTTAAAGGCAGAAAGGCCTGCTCTGATTTTAGACCTGCGTGGATGTCAAAGTGGTTTAAACGTAGCGCCCCTGCCCATGAGCTTGACAACATGGTTAGAAACAAAATCAGCGATGTACAAACTAAACAAAAGACATACTTTGACTCCAGGAAACATGTCTCTAACCGGAAATTTGCGGTGGGTGACATGGTGAGAATAAAGAAACAAGGTTTTGTTAAGAAAGGTGACTCCAAGTTCAGCGAACCAGTCTGCATTGATAAAATCTGTGGCAGTGCTGTTCGTGTCAATAAGCGTAATTGGTGGAACATGAACAAGATTGTAAAAGTCAATGACATGTGTGGTGAGAGGCCTGTCCATGGTTCTGACACGGTCTCAATACATTCTTCTGTTCCAAGACACAGAGTTTTGGATGTTGTTAACAACCCTCTTGTCTCCCCCAGGAGGAGTTGCAGAGACATCAGATTGCCCATAAGGTTCAGGTAATTCTCTTCCCCCACTCTCCTTTCCTTCCTCTTCCCTTCCTCTTCCCTTCCTTCGTTCTTTACTCTTGTGTTTTTCTTCCTTCCTTCAAGGGAAAGAGATATATGTAGTGTGCTGTCCACGCGCGCCTCTTGCGGGTGGACATTCTGTTGATGTCTGCCTCGCGCTGCCCGTTGGCGTGCGAGCCTTGCTCATGGTTGACAGTTGGTCTCGAGACTAGGGACAGTTGGAACTAAGCCAGCGCTGTGCTTGCATGCACGCAGCGCGTTGTCTGTGGGATCTTGTCACTAGAACGTAAATAAATCAACTTACTATCGTGGTTGTTTCCTGTCATTACTACAAAAAGATTAACACAATAACCGTTAAATAACAATCTAACACTATAAGGTAAAATAAATAATTAAAATAAATACGACCTTACTGTGGATTTGCTCGCTGAGAATTAACCAAAATACTTCTTTACTCCAAATATCTTCGTCGTGTTGCAAATAGTATCTTATGTAATAAATCAAAACTATGGGAAAAAAAATCCAAAATGAATATAACAAACAGCTGTTAATTCAGCTGCCACATGATAATCCTTCCATCACTTCGCGGTTTAAGTTGTCTTCTATTTTTTTTTTATGTGCTGTCGTCACTGCGCTGGTTCGTCAGCACGTATGCAGCCTCACAGCCTTCTTTCCTTTGAGAAATCGTCACGCGCTTCCTCTGTGCGCTCACCGTCACGTATGCAGCTTCACTGTGTTGCTTCCTTTGAAGAAATCGTCACGCGCTTCCTCTGTGCGCTGATCGACCGCTGTAACCCGTTGGCAGCTCGCTCCTCAAACGCTTCACGCGGTGAGTTATTCCCTTTTGTTTAGGTCGGGCCTCGAGTAGCGCGCAAGCGCTGCTTAGAGGCGAAGACTTAATGTAAGCGGTTTCAAAAGCAGTCCAACAAACGCTCGTGCGTCGTGGCTGGCCTTTTTGAGATGGGTACGCGCGGCAAACATGTGTTTCCAATTATCGTGCCCAGACGCGGGCGCGATAAGTGAAACACATGTCTGCCGCGCGTACTCATCCAAAGGCCAGCCACGACGCACGGCGTCTGGTCAGCTGAGCGTCTCGTCAGCTGAGCAGGCTGCCGCGCTCGCTCGCCCCGCTCCTCTGTGGTGCGCGCGCACCACTCGCGGGCTTGTTCCTGATGGCTTTTGGGATCAACTGAGATTGGCGCGTGCGCACTTGGCCCTTGCAGCTTCCAAGCTCGTTGGCAGACAAGCTGCGGGATGCAAGGTCGAGGCGCTTTGAAATCTCGCGAAAGTAACTTGTCTGCGGGTTTAATGTGTCCCCAGTTTGTGTGGTATGGTCTTCCACATTGTGGTTCGAGCATGGCACGCTTGTACGTGCTGCAACCCATGAATAGATGTCAGCGGTATTTTAATATAACGGCGTTTATTTAATTGTGGGAAATATTTGATGCACTACTGGCAACAATGAAATGTACATTATGGTGAAGATGTGCACTACAGTTTTGGGCTGACCAGTTAAAACGCAGGTGAATTTACAGCTAACATTCAAATCCCGCTAGAGCCTCGCCGGTGTTCTAACTAGCTTCATTGGTATAGCGCTTAACATCTACAAAAAGGCATGGCGTTAATGAAGTAGAGGCGCTCACTGGGTCCTGCAGTGATGTGAACCCCTCTGCGGACGAGGTTTGTGAACCCCTCTGCGGACGAGGTTTGTGAACCCCTCTAGCGCCAAGAAGCCTAATCCATAAACGTATTTAAAAATGCTGTTGGAAGTACCCAGCGGCCGCTTAGTAGCGCCTCCTTTCCATTGGTAACTATGGCAGATAAGGCCAACCGGCGGCAAACGTGTGATGACGTTGACTCGGTAGAGGGGGTTTGAAACCTGCTGTTTTCTACTTGTGTGGTCTTGGTAGCATATAGGAATTGACTTTAATGTAAAAAAATCAACGCCTCTCGGCATCGGTTACCGTGTCTACTAAAACTGGAAGTGCTTTAGAAACGTTACGCCCCTGTAGTAGGCGCTAGAAGGCATTGACGGGTGACGTGAGTGGCAACTGATATCGACAATATTCAGATAAATTATTGGTCCAGTGCTTAATGAAAAGCGTTTTTACCCTTTTAGGTAATTAAGGTTCTCTTCATGGAGTACAGTCATTTGGAACGTCCTGGCAACGTCTTTACTTCATAATGCATGGTGCCACGATTGCGGCTTTTCGGCGCTGTACGGGTTTTACCAGCTCCGCCATAGGTTCGTGGTATGACGCCATTAAATGCCTCTCCACCCCGTTTGTTTCCAGCTGCACCGTTTACCATATAGTACAAGTCCATGGAATCTGCATTTTCATTGGCTGTGACTGAAGTTCAACAGCGGCCATAGGCGCGGCCCCTACAGATATCAAACCTGTGAGAAATAAAGGGTATGGAAAATTCTGGGACATGTGAGGGCAGTAAGAGGGTGGAGGTGGTGTCTTCTGCAGTGACCCTGAAACTGCCCTTCAGTTGTTTTTTTTCCAGCAGGGTTCGGCGAAGTATTTTGAGTGTCATACGTGTTTAAAACAAAAAAAGTTGCACAGAGAACCAGCTCAGTCGGTTAAATGTTATGCCGAATTGTGCTCCTCGGCAACTTCCTTCCCCTATTTCGTTTACCTGTAGCGCACAGAGGCAGACATCCTGCATAAAACACTATATTAAAGCAGCAATAATATAAGGTCTCGCCTTTGGGACCTTATAAGTATTTAGTTTATGTTGTTGCACCAATGATATTGTGCTGCATAACTAAATACTTATAAGGTCCCAAAAGCGAGACCTATTGGCTATGCCAATGCTTGTTTAACAAAGATGCCAGGCTCACGCGCATGCTGGTGCATCTGGTACGCTGTTGATTCCTTTTGATCCAATCGTGCTGAATATCCTCCGCATCCCGCCACCTCAATAACTACGGGTCATTAATCAACGAGTAATCACTCGCACTCAACAACACGACGTCCAGAATCTAATGAATGACGCCGAACTAACCTTTCCTCCTTTTTCATAAATGATTCATTGTTTTCCAACTTCTTTGCATGCCGAGTTCTTTGGTGGGTCTGGTACGTAGTTGTCACCAGTAATAAAATGAGGTTTCCACTCATAACATCTTTAAAGTATGTCTTTATTTACACCCACCTGAGGACAGCAGCACAGTTGACCAGTTACTACACGGTCTTCCTCTACAGTGACCACACAGTGTTCCAGTGATGCACCTAACATTCTCACAGGTGCATCACAGTTAAAGGCAAGATACAACAGAATGAACAGGGGATGATTCTTCATTTAGAAGGGACTACAACAGCACTTTTGGAATGAAGTAGCTCATTTACGCACCTAGCTGATGTTATGGCCATTAAGAAAGCAGTTTTCCATGAAAGAAGCATTGTGTCACAAGAGGCCTTTTGTTCAGAAGATTTATGCATTAACCTGGTCAGGACCAGGTTCAGGTCCAAGGAGGCAGAGGGGTGCCTTGCCGGAGGAAACGGTCACCGTTGAGCACAAACTTGGAAGGAGATGTACTGGTCAAACTTGTGCCACAGACGGGGCTTGTAGATGGCATTGATGGTTTTTGCCTGTCTTAGGGAACGGCCACCAGACTGGTATATTTTCTTACTGTAAATCTCCAGACGCTTGACCTCCTTGTCTGTGTGGGAAGAGAACCCTTTTACTCTTCACAGAAGCTGCAGTCACCATAACAGAGTGATTTGGAGGGGCTATGGACACAGAATGGACTGTTCTGGGGTTTCTTGTTGACTAATGACTCGGATGACATGGCTGGAGAAAAGATTTCTCCCAACTGTTTTTGAGAACCTGAGGTTCTATGTCCAAGACGAGTGGCCAGCTGCGACCCCCACTGTGAAGGTTCCCTCATTCATAGATGGGGCACTAAGGGTCTCGGTGGCAAGACCTAATTAGTTGTAGGACCTTAATCTCCAGTTCTAGTCTCCAGGTTATTGTCCAGTTCCTAGAAACGAGACATCTTGTGAGGAAGAGGCATGAGCAAGGGACCCACAGGAGAATGGCTGTGATGGAATTGGGATTAGGATTCCAAGTTGGACGAAGAGCAACAGTGCCTTGGGCTGGTCCTATGGCCTTTGTGGCTACAGTGAGAGCTGCACTTTGGGTTGAAACATTGCATCCAGAGAGTCTCCCTGACCTTCATGTTTGCTCTACAGGCATCTAGGAAGGACTCTTAGGGCCTAATTTATGGCATTTTCATGTAGGGTCGCACACCAGGGCATCTTGCTGTACTGCCCTACGCCAAAGTGAAATGGCAGGAATGCACCGTATTTGAGAAATACGGTGCATTCCTATCCTTTCTGCCTGCGCTGGTGCCGTTTGGCAGCCTAGCACCAACATAGGCACTGTGATGCAGGGTGCCTCAGTTGCAGGCAGGATTGTTTTTTTGCAGGAAGGGGCACTTTCCTGCACAAAAACAATCCTACAAGGCGTTTTCCTTTTTCTATGTGTGCTGCAGAATGTAGTACACACGGAAAGAGGAAAAAACGGGTAGAAATAAACATATTTCTCCTCGTTACGCCTCACATTGGGAGGCGTACGGATTTGATGCTTCCCCAGAATTACATCACTTTGTAAATCTGGGGGAGTGTCAAATTCCATGGGTGTTGCATGGGAAAACCCACCGCAACACCTATCGGACGCCTCCCGGGCGCAGAGTAAAGTGACGCAGTGATGTGCGCTGCGTCGCTTTACTCATGATTTATGAGGCCACTCAACGCCATGCAGCGTGCCTTTGCATGGCTTCATAAATCTTTATGAGAGCCATGCGTCACGCATGTACCACTTTACGTGAAGCAAAAGTGACGCAGGGCTGTCATAAATAAGCCTCTGAGTTTAGAAGAAGTCTTATCAAAAGGGAGCTGGGAAAGGTTCAAGTAGTCCTGATCCAGCTGCTCTTGGCTCTAGTTTAAAAAAAAAAATCTGATCTGTTTACCATGGACTTCACAGCCTATGGCGGATATGAAGGGGGCCTCCAAGCCGGGGGAAATGCTCTACTGTGGACTAAGCCTTATGGCGATGGGCCACATTACCAGGATAGGCTCCCAAGGAGACTTCTTCCCACTCCTGCTTCTCCAGGAAGGGGAAAGGCAGTGACGATGGCAAAGTCATGACTGCGTTGTGCCAGGGAATCCTCCCAAAAGGACGGGGCAGGTTGTGTGTCCATGGAGTCCAGCTCAGCAGGAGCCTAGATATCACTGTGATTCTGCTTCTTTTTATACCTTATGGGGCTTATTTACAGGCCCGTTGTGCCGCCGGTACGTCACGTGGCGTGACGCACCGGCGGCGCAACATGCTGCCCGATATTTACAAGGACACATAAAGCCACCCTGCGTGGCTTTACGTGTGCTTGTAAATATCGCCCTTCTCACGCAACACTTTGCATGTAAGTGGCATGACATGGGTGTTGCTGTGGGTGTTCCCACGCAACACCCATGTGTTCTGATGCATTTCCAGTTTTACGAGAAATCGTAAACCTGGAAATGCATCAGAATGCTACACCACCCCACGGGTGGTGTAGCGAGGCGCAACGAGGAGAAATGTTTACATTTCTCCTAGTTTTTTTCCTCTTTCAATGCGTGCTGCATTCTACAGCACACATGGAAAGAGGAAATCAACTCAATTGATTGTTTTTGTGCAGGAAGGTGTCCCTTCCTGCACAAAAACAATCTCCCCACGACGCAGGCATCCTTGCACCATGGTGCAAGGGTGCCTGCGCTGGCGCATGGTAGCCAATTGTGCGCCAGCGCAGGGGAAAGCACAGGGATGCGACATATTGTTGTAAATATGTTGCATCCCTGTGCTTTGAATGTGACTCAGCGCATCACAAAAAGTGACACTCCAGTGGCTCAAGGGGCTCGTAAATATGCCCCCCAGTTCCTGCTTCCAAGGAAGGAACCCTCTTTATAACTCCTTTGGTCAACAGGTCCTGCATTTCCTGCTGCAAAACAGACATGTGGCCCTCTGTCAGCCACACTGATGGGAGTGGAAGGTGCAGCGGGATACAAAGAAATGGGAGGGCGAAGCAGCAATAAACAATTTGGGGACCATTGTGTCTGAAGTGAAATGTCGCATTCTGCATCCTACAGGGTGTGTGTGTATCAAAAAGTGGTTTTGTGGTTGCCAGAGGGGCAGGGACTGAGCTGCACATTGTCCCTGAAGCTCTGAGCGTTGTCTCTTGGGGCCGCTGCCTCTGCCATGGAAGGGATGGGTAGTTGTGCTGGTCTTGCAGTCTGGTGCTGGCAATATTAAAAACCCAAACCCTGGTGTATTCCCAAAAGGGGTGGAATTGTTGTTGGAAGTGACTGATAGGGTTGAGAGCATTCGAATGGCATGATGCTCAAGGATGACTGGACATCCCCTGAGAAGCCCGTAAACCTCATCCAGCCATGGTGCCGAAGCACCACACTCGTGCTGATTTCTTGACCCAAGCAATCGGCCATGTCCAAGCCAGACTAAAAAACAAAATTTGCTGCATCCTGGATGGTTTGGGCTAAAGACACTCGTAGTTCGTCCAGAGCTGCTGGTTGGATTTGGACTACTAAGTCCCACAATGCATGGGTCAACCCAGGAGGCAGTTGGTTTTGATGGAACGTAGGGTGAGGCTGGCAGAAGACAACATGTGCTTGTCAAAGGTCTCCATGCAGTTGGATTTGTGGTCAGGAGGAGGTCGTAGGAAATGCTGTAGGGTGCATATTGCTGGTGGATGCTGGTGGTGCTTAGTCAGGAAGTCAGGGTTGCCTGGTGCTGGTCTGTGGCCTGCCTAGTGACTGGGGCCCAGAACATGGTCTTGCCCAAGAGGGTATCTTTAAGGGTTTTGTTAAATGGAAAGGGAAGTTCAGTAGGTGCCTGTCCACACTGAAGGACCTCCATGTGGACATTGGTCTACATTTCCATGGAAGGGAGCTGCAGGTAAAGACCCTTGTAGCATTTCGCATGACAATAGTGAAAGAAGCACTCTGCTCTGTTGCCGGACCAGGAGGATGAGACAAGTTGAGCGTCTGGGGAGGTGTTGAGACCACTAGCATCCTGCAGTTCTTCATTCCAATTGTCCTCACCATACTGTGGGACAAATTCTCTCCTTTCATCATAGTTGTCATTATTGTGTGAATCAGAACCAAAGAGCTGGTGTACTGTACGAGCTCTGCCACGTGGTTTTAGTCTGCCATCTGGGGGAATATTCACAAGGTAAGGAACCTGCAGTTAGAAGTATCCAACCGAAGCAGAAGTTGGTGTCAACAGAAGGGACAGAGGGG
Organism: Calotriton arnoldi; assembly: GCA_963921515.1. Taxonomy (NCBI): domain Eukaryota; kingdom Metazoa; phylum Chordata; class Amphibia; order Caudata; family Salamandridae; genus Calotriton; species Calotriton arnoldi. The sequence continues at coordinate 2,794,789 of CAWUFW010000097.1, read as the reverse complement.
GTGGGGGAAGTCATTTGAGGGCTTCTTTGATCAGGCTGGGGCAGAGGCCATGTCACAGGAGGAGCTGGGCTTGACGCCCTGGTAAACATCTGTAGAGTCACTGGAGCATATTCTGATGATGTTGCCTAACCCCACACCTAGGGAGGGAGACTGGCTCAAGTGTTTGGTTCAGCTGGGCTCCAGCACTGCAGCAAGGAGGCTGGTTCAACCCTTCAGTTCAAGAGAGGCTTGAAACCTTTCACCCAGGTGACAAACTTGTCTGGTCTCGACAATACAGCTTAGTCTCTGGTGCAGGTGAGGATTTGATCACCGAAGTACTCCCCGCTTTGGGGAACTTTACACCATTACCATGAACTATGACAGCGTGGTCTGGTTGGAACAGTTGTCTGATAGCAGCAAGGGTTTATAAAAAATACAAAGTCTTCCAAAGAGGCACTTTCATCTTACTCAGTATTACTACAACTACTTCTGTAGGCCCAGTGAGGTTAGCTCCAAATGGTAGGTGTGAAGTTGCCTGGAGAGGTGTTGAAGGTGGGTGGGGAGCCTCGCAACCTTTGTTCAAAACCATTTTCAATTTCCATTGAGTATGACCCATTTCCTCCCGACTCTTTCTTATAATAAAATCAGGCATTGCATTAGGGACTGTAGCACCAGTGATGTTTATTTACCTTTATAGGGGCAGATTTACAAGAAACTGACGCATCTCTGCATCGTAGCAAAGATGCGTCAGTTTACTTGCGTTACGCAAAAAAAAACCTTGCGCCTCCATGGATGCGTCACATTTACAATGCGGCGCACCATGGAGCAAGGATTGACAGATGTGTCCCTCATCTGTTGGCGCAAAGGTCACGCAATGCTGGAGTCGTGTCGCAAGCACGACGCAACTCCAGCAATGCTCAGGTAGGCCTACACCTATTGTGCTGCATCACTCCTTACGCCTGCTTAAAGCAGGCATAAGGTTTTGATGCAGTGGCGTCGTAGAAGTGGCGCAGTGAAATCTTGTCGATTTCACTGCGTCATTTTTACGAGGCTTTCTTGCGTCGGAACGCCCACCCTGCATACATTATCCCTGACGCAGGTATAATGTGGCGCAGGGCTTTATAACGTGACGCATCTCTCTAGAAGCATCACGTTGTAAATGTGTCGCAACGTGGCGCATTGTTTACACTGCCGCTGCGTCACAAAAGTGATGCAACGGCGACGCAAAAGTGTCGCAAGGGGCTTGTAAATCCGCCCCTCACTATTTTAGGGTGACTTGACCTGTGCCCTCCAAGTAGTTCAAACATAATATTATTTAGTAGGGTTTTTCAGGACTAGATTTGTTCATATACCTGACCGCTGTATAGGCACAGGCTTGTTTATTCAGGTTTGGGTATTGTGGTTATGTACTAGCCTTGTGAGAAGATTTCTCAACAACGCCATTTTGTTTTCGAATGCAAGTCTCACAACTAATTCCAAACTGCTTCCTGGGAAGCAATGATATCTCTTCACACGTTTTCCACTGTGCAACAGTATAATGGCCACAGGGCAGATTTTTCTTTCTTCATGCAAAGCAATACAGCAACCGAATTTGCTGTGCTGTATTGTGCAAGGGGGGCAGAAACAAAGGGCAGAGACATATCTATCAAGACTGAGCTGCTGCTGCGATCTTCCCTTGCAATGACACTCTTTAAGGCTGCGTTGCGTAATGCACAGCCTCACAGTGATAAGCATGCGCTGCCTAGCATATGATTTGTATTGGAAGCAAGCACTTCCGGTACAAAGTCTAATGTCTAGACGAACATAGAAGGATCCTACGCACTGGATGTTTGCTGTGAACTTCAGCACCCATGTTAGTGCCTGCTTGAAGCTTTTAAAGCAAAACCAGCAAGCTATCTTATTAGTTCAGGCTTTGCATAAAATAAATGTGTAGTGAACACTGCACAACCCCCTTAATACAAAGCGCTTTTTTGTGTCAAAAAATGGCACCATTCCAGAAAAAAAGAAAAGGTTAATTATCTTTGATAATGATTTTTCTGGTGGACTCTCAATTTACCTGCAGATTTCTCATCTTTCAAATATCCCAGGCAAGAGACTGGATCAAGAAACTGCTAATAGATCTTCTATGCCGGTAGGGGGAACCACCACCACTGTTACGACACTGCAGCCTTACAGCTCACACCCTGATGGCCTGACGTCAGTTTGCCATCCATTTTTCTATGCCCAAAAAAGTGAATAGGATGAAAGCAACATCAACCTGAGATGGTGCAGTCTGACATTATAACTTGAATCCTTTTTTAATAATTGTAGTCTGTGACCATCCTTCATAACGGAAGGCAGGAGAGATTGGTGAGGAATCTGCAGGAAGATAGAATAGACACCAGAAAGATAATTACCGAAGTAACTTTTTCTTCTGATGGATATTTCGACCTGGAGATTCCTCGCTTTGTGAATAGATTCTCAAGCAGTAACCAACCAAATAGTGGGTTTCAAGGAATAGATAGATAAGAAAGTCCTGGAAGACTGAGCATTTGAAATGATGATCCCTTCCCACCTCTGAGTCCAAACAAAAATACTTAGAGAAGGTGTGGAGGGATGCCCATGTGGCTGCCCTACAATTCTGGGCCATATGGGATCCCCTTGCCAAGGCTGAGATTGAAGATGCCACCGTAATTGAAAAGGCTCGAATACCCTTTGGTGGCTATCTAAGAGCAAGGGTGTTGCACATTTTGGTGCACAAAATGATCCATGAAAGTCCTCTTCTGGACTGCTTTGTCCTTCCGCTACCAATGTCACCTATAAGGAGCTGGTTGTCAGACATAATCTCCTAGATACAGTCCATATAATAGATGACCATTCACTTGGGATCCAGCCTGGGGGTGAAGGCTCTTCTTCTCCTTATTTGGATGTGCTGGGGATAAAAAGAAGAAAGGGTGATTGTAGGAAGTTGGCTCTGTATATACTATACCAAAGTAAGGTATACTGTGCAATCCAGTAGAACCCCAAAGGTAGGCAGAGGTAAAAGTAGATAATATCTTACTCTCTATTTATGGTAATGTGGGCAAGCAGTAAGGCTTTATCGGAGGGTAGTTGTTAGACTTGGCATCTTTTGGCGTGTTTCCCCTGACTTTTTGCTTTCTGACCTCCCGGTTTTGACTCTGTTTTTGCTGGTGTAATGATTCTGCGCACTTCCCCCACTGCTGTCCAGTGAGAAAGTGCAAGTGCTCCTGTATAAAATGTGTTATGGATTGGTGTTTCCATGATTGGCCTATTTGGTTTATGTGTCAGTCACTTGTAAAGTGCACTGCGAGTGCCAGGGCCTATAGACCAAATGCTGTTGGTGGGCTGCAGCACTGGATTGTGCCACCCACGCAAACAGCCCGTAAAGTGTAACTCGGGCCTGCCATTGCAGAGCCTGTGCGCAGCCTGGGGCTGCCATGTCGACTTGGCAAGTGCACACACTTGCAAGTCCCTAAACCTTCCCTTTTCTACATGTTAGTCACCCCTAAGGTAGGCCCAAGGTACCCCTGTGGGCAGGGTGCATTGTATGCGAAAGGTAGGACATGCCCTGGTGTGTGTGGCATGTCCTGATAGTGAATTACGGCCTAGTTCGGTTTTCACTATTGCAAGGCTACCTGTTCCCCCTAGGCCAGAACGGGCAGTTTTGATTATTACAGCTTATAATCCTAACTGACCCCGGGAACATGGTAGAAATTCGAGTTTAGTATGCCTGGACTCAGAATGATAAAATGCATCTTTTAGTGAAGTTGGTTTTAACATTCTGTGTTTGAAAATACCACTTTTAGAAAGTGGGTATTTTCTTGTCTAACCATCCAAGCCTGCCTCTGCGAGGTTGTGTATTCCTTGTCTGGAGTGTGAGTGACAGGGGCTGGGGGATGCCAGGAGACAGGGTGAGTCAGCGCAGGGCTGAATAGCAAGATCTACATGTAGATGGGTGGGAGGGGTCGCACCTGGGCCCTGAATAGGACAGTGCCTTCCCTCCACAATGCTCTGGCTCCACCTCCTGTGGTGCGTCTGATGTCCCTGGCCTACTCACTGAAAGAAGGGACGGAGACTTGTCAACAAAGTGCTCCAGAACTGGTTTGGACTAGGCAAAGGCCTCTCTGCCTTCAGAGAACAAAGGAATTTGGGATATAAATATTGGGGCCCTGACCCCATGAATTTAGATCTCGCTGGAATCAAGGAACCTGCCAACACGAAGAGCTGGAAGAGCTGCCAGGAGGAGTACTGCCCCTTTGCTGTGTTGTTGCTTTGTTGGGTTGGCCTGCAGTTGCTGCTTCTGTCTTGGGCAGTGAAAGGACTGGACTGAACTTTCTACAAACTTGTGCTGAGTATCTCCAAGGGCCTGGAACCGAGCTGGCCTCCTGTTAAGAAGTCTCAGGGACTGCAAAGACTTCACAAGCCTCTGGGTACCGCTTCTGGAACGCTGTTTCAGTCGCCACAGAGGAAGGGAACTGCAACCGACTCCGTCAACCGAATCCATCCCTGGCCGGTGACCTGTTTGCACCGCAGACCGCATCGCCCCGCTTCGCATCGCAACCCTGGTCTCACCGTGGGCGACGTCCGACGCCGCCAACATCGAGCCGCTGCTTGCACCGTGACCTGTGGGCACCGCAGTTCGCATCGCATCGCTTCACTGAACCAACCGGACCCGACCGACGAGGTCGCTGCAACTGGCTCAAGAGTCGTGACCGCACCGCATTTGGGGCACCACTCGCATGTCTGCGACGCACCGCTCCGACTCGCACCGCTGTCCGACGCCAGCTCCCGCACTCCGGCTTGGTCGCCTGCATCGCAACCTGTCAGCACCGCATCGAGCATCGTCTCACCCTGCATCGCACCCCTTGGACTCACCGACTCCCTCTGCACGACGCTCATCGAGTCGCTGCCTGCACCGCATCGAGGGACACCGCACCTTGCATCGCTCCGTCTTGCACCGCAACCGCGACGAACGCCGACCGGCTCGTACACTCCGTACCAGCCACAACGAGAAAGGTACTGTGACCGAGTCTGTTCACGACTCTGCTGGTCCGTATCGACGCGGCCGGCCGAAACTGTTAGACTCTGTGGTTTTCAGCATCGCGGTGGGCTCGGACGGAGCTACCGACTCGTACGAACTTTGCTTTTGTGCTATTCTTGCAAAGAAGAAGTTACCGTATCAAGCATTCATTTTTAAAGTATAGTATTGTAGCTTTTTGTCGTAATTGGTCTTGTCTTGAGTATATAAAATAGTGGTTATTTTTCTAAACTGGTGTGGTGTCCGTTTGTAGTGCTTACACTGTATTACTGTTGGTTATGTGCAAATGCTTTACACACTGCCTCTGAATTAAGCCTGACTGCTCGTGCCAAGCTACCACGAGGGTGAGCAGGGGTTACTTCACGAGTGTAACACCCTTACCCTGACTAGGAAGAAGGGTCCCTACTTGGACAAAGGTGCAAGCCCTTGCCAACTAGAGATCCCATTTCTAACATTGGTTGTCAGCGGTGAGGATAGGACTTGTGTTTGCACTTGACTTACAGTGATTGGTGTGCACTACTACCATATCGCAGACCATTACGTACCACATACTGGTTCTTTTTCCTTTGGCCTATTCTTGATCATGCCAGTTTTCAACTCACTACTTTTGTCATGCCTGAATCAATTGCATCATCCGTTGCATCTCTGGAAGTTATCTTTGAGGAGGATAGGTTGGAATCCTACGCCGTAAAGGAGCTACGAGCGATTTGTAAAAACCTGAAAGTCCAAATTAAAGGCCTCACAAGGAAGGAGGAGCTACAGAAGGCGCTGAGGGCCTGGGTAGCAGCCAGACATGCCAATGGGCAGCCTGGTAATCTCAGTGAGGAGGTGGAGGAGCCTATTTCCAGGGTGGATGTGCTTTTGGGTAGGGGGAACCCGCCAGGTCAGGCAGCAGCAGTCTGTCCCCAGAGGAGCTGGAGGACAGGCGGGAGGCAAGGCAGTTTGAGCTGCAGAAGCTCAGGCTGGAGAGTGAGCGGGAGGAGAAGAGATTGGCCATAGAGGAGAGGAAGATGCTCTTAGAGCATGAGAGAGAACTGAAGGAGCTAGAACTTAGGAGTAAGTCAGGCTCAGATGGTGGCAGCAATTCGTCCAGAAAGGCAGACAGGATTGTGCACATTCCCAAGAACGTAGGCAAGGAGTTCAAGAAGGGGGATGACATACAAAGGTGGTTTCAGGGTTATGAGGCAGCCATACACATGAATGGGGTCCCTGAGGAGAATTGGGGAGCAGGATTGTGGCCACTTTTCCCTGAAGAAGCAAGGGATGCTCTGATAGCTTTGGGTAAGGGGTATCACCTCACCTATGCTGACATGAAGGATGCCCTTCTCACGAAGTATGGTCTTACTCCTGAAAAGTACAGGGATCAGTTCAGGTCCAGTAAGAAGTCTGTTGCCAACACTTGGTTGGAATGTGTGGATGTGTGGATGTGTTCTGCAGGTCTCTGGATGGTTGGGTGAAGGGCAGTAGCGTAACAGATTTTAAGGGGCTCTACAACTTGATTGCATGGGAGCACTTGTCTAGTCTATGTTTTGCAGATCTGCGCCAGCACCTAGTTGATAGTAAGCTAACTGACCCCAGGAAGCTTGCTATGGAAGCGGACCGCTGGGTGAGTACCAGGGTCCACAAGAAAGCGTTTGGGGGAGACTCAGCCAAAGGTGGGCAGGGTCCCCAGCAGAAAGGTGGGGGGACAAGGGTAAAGCACAGGAGTTCTCTAAAGGGCCCCAAACTAGTACCCAGGGTAAAGGTTCCCAGCCCCCGGTGATAAGAAGAAAGGGGTCTCTACAGGGAAGCCTGTTGAGACCGGCCCCGCAAGTGTTATGCATGTGACCAGGTAGGTCACTTTAAGGGGGACCCCAAGTGCCCGAAGGGGACACAGCCACCCACCGGTTGACAGTCCAAAGTGTTGGCTAGTGTAGCGCTTGGGGAGGAGGGGTGCCCACAGGAGGGTGGGGATCCCGCAGAAATGACCCTTGTCTCACTAGGGGACAGTGAGATGGTCCCAGGAAACCAGGTGCCCCCTAACACAAAGAAATATAGCACCTGGGTGACCATTAATGGGAACAGGGTAGAGGCTCTCAGAGACACTGGAGCCAGTGTGACCTCAGTCCGGTGTCACCTGGTGTCTGAGAAGCAAGTAGTCCCCGGGGCATTCCACCAAGTAAATGCTGTAGACAACTCAGAGCGCCAATGTATGGTGGCGCAGGTTCCCTTTGAATGGGGGGGGTCTCAGGTCCCTTGAGGGTGGTTGTGAGCCCTACCATGCCTGTAGATTGTCTGCTAGGAAACGACCTGGAGCAGTCCTCATGGAAGGAGGTTGAGCTCAGGTCTCACTTGGAGATGCTTGGGTTGCCAGAGTGGGCATGCGTGTCTACTCGGTCAATGGCAGCCAGAAAGGGTGATCAAGAGGACTTGGAGCCTGAAACAGTGGCCCAAGTCCCTGCCAAGAGAAAGGGCAGGGGCGCGGGAAACCGGCCCCCGAAGTTCCCACGGACCGGGAGGAGGCGGACCTCGAGGGGATGCCCCGGTGCCTACAGGGGAGCAGGTAGCCGAACTGGGAGACATTTCTGAGCTGACCCATTGGCAGCAAGAAGGGGTCCCACCAGGGAGGAGTTCTGCAGGGAGCAGAACGAGTGCCCTACTCTGGAGGGTCTGCGGCGGCAGGCTGCAGACCAGGCAGCTGGTAATCAGTCCGGGTCACATCTGATCTACTGGGAGAGTGGTCTCCTATACAGTGAGCCTAAGGTTGCTGAGCCTGGGTCAGCCCGTGTGCTGGTGGTACCCCAGCGCTTCAGGACCTTCCTACTGGGTCTGGCTCATAACGTGCCTTTGGCAGGACATTTGGGGCAGGACAAGACCTTTGACAGGCTTGTCACCCACTTCTTTTGGCCCCAAATGCGAAGGCAGTCAGATGCACACTGTAGGTCTTGCCAAACTTGCCAGGCAAGTGGTAAGAGTGGGAGGAAGGTCAAAGCTCCTCTCCAACCTTTTCCTGTTGTTGGAACACCCTTTGAAAGGGTAGGGATGGATATTGTGGGGCCACTGGATCCCAAGACAGCCATGGGCAACAGGTACATCCTGGTCTCGGTGGACCATGCCACCCGGTACCAGGAGGCAATCCCTCTCAGGACAACGACGGCGCCAGTGGTGGGCCGGGCGTTAATGGGGATCTTTTCCCGTGTGGGATTCCCCAGAGAGGTGGTTTCTGATAGGGGGACCAATTTCATATCGAAGTATATGACATCCCTGTGGAAGGAGTGTGGTGTAACCTACAAGTTCACCACTCCTTACCACCCACAAGGAAACGGTCTGGTGGAGAGATTCAACCAGACCTTGAAAGGCATGATCAAGGGTCTAACAGAACCCATGAGGCGTAAGTGGGACGTCCTCTTGCCATGCCTACTCTTTGCGTACAGGGAGGTGCCTCAGAAGTCTCTTGGGTACAGCCCCTTTGAGCTCCTGTACGGCCACCCTGTCAGAGGACCTCTGAGTTTGGTAAAGGAAGGCTGGGAGGCAGCTCCCAGGAAAACTCCCCAGGATGTATTTAGCTACATGCTGGCCTTTAGAAACCAAACTGCCCGCTTCAGGAAACTCGCTCAGGCGAACCTAGAAGCAAGCCAGGAAGAAATGAAGAGATGGTATGACCAGAATGCCACTCTGGTCGAATTTCAACCTGGGCAGAAAGTGTGGGTCATGGCCCCAGTGGCACCTTGTGCCTTGCAGGACAAGTGGACTGGGCCATATGAGGTAAAGGAGCGCAAAAGTGACGTCACCTACCTGGTGGATTTGCAGGCTCCAAGGAACCCTTTGAGGGTCCTTCACGTGAACCGCCTCAAGCCCCACTTCGAGAGGTCCGAAGTGAGTATGCTCTTGGCGACAGATGATGGGGTGGAAGAGGAGAGTGAGCCTCTCCCTGACCTCCTGTCTACCAAGGAGCATGATGGGTCAGTAGAGGGTGTGATCCTCTCCCCTACTCTGACTCAGGAGCAGCAGGGGGACTGTCGCCAGTTGTTGGGACAGTTCGCCCCACTGTTCTCTCTGACCCCCGGTGTTACTCACTGGTGTACCCATGACGTGGACACCGGTGACAGCCCTCCTGTGAAGCACAAGATTTACAGGTTGACTGACCGGGTCAGAGCCAGCATCAAGGAGGAGGTCTCTAAGATGTTGGCGTTAGGGGTGATTGAGCCCTCCCACAGTCATTGGGCCAGCCCAGTGGTCTTGGTCCCAAAGGCTGCGGCGCCCAGTGCCACTCCAGAACTCCGGTTTTGTGTGGACTACCGTGGGCTCAATGCCGTCACCAGGACTGACGCGCCCCCCATCCCCAGAGCTGATGAGCTCATTGATCGGTTGGGAGCTGCCCGGTTCCTCAGCACGTTTGATTTGACGTCTGGGTACTGGCAGATTGCCTTAATCGATGGGGCCAAGGCGAGATCAGCATTTTCAACCCCAGAAGGTCATTACCAATTCCGGGTGATGCCCTTTGGGTTGAAGAATGCCCCTGCCACCTTTCAGAGGTTGGTCAATCAGGTGTTGGCTGGGCTGGAGGATTTCAGTGCCGCCTACCTGGATGACATTGCTGTGTTCAGTTCCCGCTGGGAAGAACATTTGCAGCACCTTGAGAAAGTGTTGAGGGCTCTGCAAGGTGCAGGCCTCACGATCAAGGCCAGTAAGTGCCAGATCAGGCAGGGTTCTGTGGTGTACTTGGGACACCAGGTAGGAAGCGGCCAGGTGGCGCCCCTACAACCCAAGATTGACACCATTCTGGCTTGGGAACCCCCCAAGACCCAGACAGAGGTGAGAGCCTTCTTAGGCCTCACCGGTTACTATAGGAGATTTGTTAAGGGCTATGGCACCATCGTTGCCCCCTTAACAGAGCTGACCTCTAAGAGGCAGCCCAGGAAAGTGATCTGGACTGAGTCCTGCCAGAAAGCTTTTGATGCCCTGAAGGCAGCCATGTGCACGGCGCCCGTGCTCAAGGCACCTGACTTCTCCAAAGAATTTGTCGTGCAGACTGACGCTTCAGAGCATGGTGTGGGAGCGGTGCTCTCACAACTGAACGAGGAGGGCCTGGATCAGCCTGTAGTCTTCCTTAGCAGGAGACCTCTTCCCAGGGAACAGAGGTGGAGTGCCATAGAAAGGGAAGCTTTTGCTGTGGTCTGGGCACTGAAGAAGTTGAGACCATACCTGTTTGGGACTCACTTCCGGGTTCAGACAGACCACAGGCCCCTCAGATGGTTGATGCAAATGAGGGGTGAGAATCCAAAACTGCTGAGGTGGTCCATCTCCCTACAGGGAATGGACTTTACGGTGGAACACCGTCCTGGTACAGAACACGCCAACGCAGATGGTCTGTCCAGGTTCTTCCGCCTTAGTGAAGAGAACTCCAATGGGGTTGGGTAGTTCTCCCTACTTTCAGCTGGAGGGGACATGTGTTAGACTTGGCATCTTTGGCGTGTTTCCCCTGACTTTTGCTTTCTGACCTCCCGGTTTTGACTCTGTTTTTGCTGGTGTAATGATTCTGCGCACTTCCCCCACTGCTGTCCAGTGAGAAAGTGCAAGTGCTCCTGTATAAAATGTGTTATGGATTGGTGTTTCCATGATTGGCCTATTTGGTTTATGTGTCAGTCCCTTGTAAAGTGCACTGCGAGTGCCAGGGCCTATAGACCAAATGCTGTTGGTGGGCTGCAGCACTGGATTGTGCCACCCACGCAAACAGCCAGTAAAGTGTAACTCGGGCCTGCCATTGCAGAGCCTGTGCGCAGCCTGGGGCTGCCATGTCGACTTGGCAAGTGCACACACTTGCAAGTCCCTAAACCTTCCCTTTTCTACATGTTAGTCACCCCTAAGGTAGGCCCAAGGTACCCCTGTGGGCAGGGTGCATTGTATGCGAAAGGTAGGACATGCCCTGGTGTGTGTGGCCTGTCCTGATAGTGAATTACGGCCTAGTTCGGTTTTCACTATTGCAAGGCTACCTGTTCCCCCTAGGCCAGAACGGGCAGTTTTGATTATTACAGCTTATAATCCTAACTGACCCCGGGAACATGGTAGAAATTCGAGTTTAGTATGCCTGGACTCAGAATGATAAAATGCATCTTTTAGTGAAGTTGGTTTTAACATTCTGTGTTTGAAAATACCACTTTTAGAAAGTGGGTATTTTCTTGTCTAACCATCCAAGCCTGCCTCTGCGAGGTTGTGTATTCCTTGTCTGGAGTGTGAGTGACAGGGGCTGGGGGATGCCAGGAGACAGGGTGAGTCAGCGCAGGGCTGAATAGCAAGATCTACATGTAGATGGGTGGGAGGGGTCGCACCTGGGCCCTGAATAGGACAGTGCCTTCCCTCCACAATGCTGGCTCCACCTCCTGTGGTGCGTCTGATGTCCCTGGCCTACTCACTGAAAGAAGGGACGGAGACTTGTCAACAAAGTGCTCCAGAACTGGTTTGGACTAGGCAAAGGCCTCTCTGCCTTCAGAGAACAAAGGAATTTGGGATATAAATATTGGGGCCCTGACCCCATGAATTTAGATCTCGCTGGAATCAAGGAACCTGCCAAGACGAAGAGCTGGAAGAGCTGCCAGGAGGAGTACTGCCCCTTTGCTGTGTTGTTGCTTTGTTGGGTTGGCCTGCAGTTGCTGCTTCTGTCTTGGGCAGTGAAAGGACTGGACTGAACTTTCTACAAACTTGTGCTGAGTATCTCCAAGGGCCTGGAACCGAGCTGGCCTCCTGTTAAGAAGTCTCAGGGACTGCAAAGACTTCACAAGCCTCTGGGTACCGCTTCTGGAACGCTGTTTCAGTCGCCACAGAGGAAGGGAACTGCAACCGACTCCGTCAACCGAATCCATCCCTGGCAGATGACCTGTTTGCACCGCCTACCGCATCGCCCCGCTTCGCATCGCAACCCTGGTCTCACCGTGGGCGACGTCCGACGCCGCCAACATCGAGCCGCTGCTTGCAACGTGACCTGTGGGCACCGCAGTTCGCATCGCTTCACTGAACCAACCGGACCCGACCCGCGAGGTCGCTGCAACTGGCTCAAGAGTCGTGACCGCACCGCATTTGGGGCACCACTCGCACGTCTGCGACGCACCGCTCCGACTCGCACCGCTGTCCGACGCCAGCTCCCGCACTCCGGCTTGGTCGCCTGCATCGCAACCTGTCAGCACCGCATCGAGCATCGTCTCACCCTGCATCGCACGCCTTGGACTCACCGACTCCGTCTGCACGACGCTCATCGAGCCGCTGCCTGCACTGCATCGAGGGACACCGCACCTTGCATCGCTCCGTCTTGCACCGCAACCGCGACGAACGCCGACCGGCTCGTACACTCCGTACCAGCCACAACGAGAAAGGTACTTTGACCGAGTCTGTTCACGACTCTGCTGGCCCGTATCGACGCGGCCGGCCGAAACTGTTAGACTCTGTGGTTTTCAGCATCGCGGTGGGCTCGGACGGAGCTACTGACTCGTACGAACTTTGCTTTTGTGCTATTCTTGCAAAGAAGAAGTTACCGTATCAAGCATTCATTTTTAAAGTATAGTATTGTGGATTTTTGTCGTAATTGGTCTTGTCTTGAGTATATAAAATAGTGGTTATTTTTCTAAACTGGTGTGGTGTCCGTTTGTAGTGCCTACACTGTATTACTGTTGGTTATGTGCAAATGCTTTACACACTGCCTCTGAATTAAGCCTGACTGCTCGTGCCAAGCTACCACGAGGGTGAGCAGGGGTTACTTCACGAGTGTAACACCCTTACCCTGACTAGGAAGAAGGGTCCCTACTTGGACAAAGGTGCAAGCCCTTGCCAACTAGAGATCCCATTTCTAACAGTAGTGTTAAGCATTTATTGTACACACTCAAAGACTGAACTCAGACCAATTTTTGTTTGTATAAAAATATTATTTAGTTATATTTTATTTTCTAGAACCAAGCCAGGCCTGGTACAGGTAAGTATAACAATACTTTGCAGTATTTTTGCAGTAAATTACATTTGAATGCAGGTTCAATGCAGTTAGTTTATTTACAGGCAAGTCAACAGTCAAAATTACTTTTCAGTTACTTTGTTGATTACAGTATACATTACTTCTTGGATTACTTTTTAAGTTACTTTTGACACTCCGTGTGATATGCCTAGATATCACACTGGGGCATTTCCTAGACAAAAGGTAAGTAATTCAGGTTTTATAGATTTGCAGTTTCTTAGGGTTTTCATACAAACCAACTCCACACTTAGGGGCATATTTACGTTCCCTGGCGCATCCCTGCATATCAGCAGGGATGCGCCAGGGAAAATGCGTCACACAAGTTTACCCTTGCGCCACGTTCGATGCACCGCATTTACAATGTGGCGCATCGTGGCGCAAGGATAAGCAGATGCGTGACGCATCTGCCGGCGGAAGGTTGGCGCAGTGCTGAAGTTGTGTCGCAAGCGCGACGTAACTCCAGCACTGTTTCAACCTTCCCTATCCCTAACATGGTGCGTCAATCCTTACGCCTGCTTGAAGCAGGCGTAAGGATTTGACGCAGCAGCGTCGGAAAAGTGACTGCGTGAAATCTTGTAGATTTCACTATGTCACTTTTCCGAGCGTTCCTGCGCCGGTACGCCCCCCTGCGCCGAGTACGCCCACATGAAACCTGACGCAGGTTTCATGTGGCGCAGGGGTTTACTACGTGACGTATCTCCCTAGATGCGTCACGTTGTAAATATCGCGCAACGCGGCGCATGGTTTGCGTCGCCGCTGCGTCACATGCGTGACGCAACAGCGGCGCAAAAGTGGCGCAAGGGCCTTGTAAATATGCCCCTTAGATTTTTCACAAGAAAGCAGTCAATGCAGTCCTATGGGAGAAAACAGTGTTATCGGTTTATGGGTAAGTATTTGGTCTTGGGAGTTGGTTTCCTGGGGTTAGTAGCAGATTTCCCCGAGGTTCAAGGATGCACTCTCAAAGCACCCTCAGCGGCTCTAGGGTGGCCGGGTGCAGAGCGCTGAGGCTCAATGTTATCAAATGGGGGATAGGGGCCTCCAGTTGGTGGCTGCTCACGAGCAGGCCACAAGGGTTTTGGGAGAAAAGCTCCTGGTGTTAGGCTCAGGGCAAAGGGCGATCCGATTTAGCAGACAAGGTGCACCCACAGCGGCGGCCGGGTGCAGGGTGCTGATTTGGCATTGGGTGCCTGTTGATTTCAATGGGAATTCTCCTGTTCCAACAAACACTGCAGGCTCGGGGATGAAGAGCTTCTGGAGGCGACCACCAGTTGGAGAGGTAAGTTGGGATGTCTCGGGATGCCGGGACACTGTCGGTTGGGCCACCCAAGGCCGTGGGACGTCAGGTGCAGGGGTGTCTTTTGGCATTGGGTTTCTCTTACCGGCTCCGGTCGCGGGGATCCTCCAGAAAGGGGCTGCAGGCGTCAGTTGGAGACTTGAGGCAAATCACAGATCACCAGATCCCAGGTCAAGATCGTCGGGGAGACCTCCTCGTGGTGTTGGGCCACTCGGGCCGTGGGCGTCGGGTGGAGAGTGGTGCAGACTCGTGGATTTGGCCGGAGCCAGAGTCTGTGGGTGAGCAAATCCGGTGCTCACAGGAGACAAAATCTGGTTTGGGAAGGCAAGGGCAGGCCCTCCGGGTTCTTGGGGACTGCTGGCTGCAGGACACACCGGGATTTCGCTGTAGTCGGTCGAGGTCAGGACAGGACGATAGGGCTGGGCCCAAGTCAGTTGGTGTCCTCCTCTTCTTCTTCAGCACGGCTCTTCGGTCCTTCTTGTTTCTTCTTGTCTGAGGAAGCAAGGTTCGGGGTTGCCCCTAAATACTAAATTTAGGGGCGTTACAGGTCAGAACCAATGGGTCGCTCCCTTGGGGTGGGTACACCCCCTATTATGCCACCCTCCAGTGGGAGTGGGGCATAAGCCTCACTGGTTGGCTGGGTCCCCCCATCTGCAAGATGGCGGGGACTGAGAGTTGTGCTTCACCTCGCCTCCCTCACCTGAGGGGTGGAGTTGGCAAAGGTGGCCACACCTCTCCTCCTAACTTGGTTTTCCCGCTGATTCTCTCACCCAAGGTGGGGGTCAGAACCGGTGGGAGCCAGTTGCTGGGAGCAGCAAATGGCTGGGGTAGCTTACAAAGGCAGCAAGCCTTTATAGCTTCCCCTTTGTGGACCCTGCCCATCCTGGAGGAGGAGGCTTGGCACCTCGTCCCAGGATGTGCTTTGTTTCAGGACCCCGAGAGCAGCAGGCTCTTGACCCAAGGGTCCAGAAACATGTTTAGTGGTGGCAGCTGTCTAGCAGCCACTCGGCCAGGACACTAGATGTAGGTCGTTTTTTGCATTTTTCATTAAATCCCACATTGGCATCTGTGTGGGTTTAATGGGCTGAGAAGTTTGATACCAAACTTTCCAGTTTTTAGTAAAGCCATTATGGTGCTGTGGAGTTCGTAATGACAAACTCCCAGACCATATACTCTTTATGGTATTACTGCACTTGCAGGGGCAGATTTACAAGCCCCTTGCGCCGCCGGTGCATCACGTTGCGTGACGCACCAGAGGCGCAACCTGCTGAGTGATATTTACAAGCACAGGTAAAGCCACCCTGCGTGATTTTACCTGTGCTTGTAAATATCGCCCCTTTTCACGCAACACTTTGCGAGGTAGGGGCGTGACATGGATGTTGCTGTGGGTGTTCCCACGCAACACCCATGTCCACTGATGCATTTCCAGATTTACGAGGAATCGTAAATCTGGAAATGCGTCAGAATGCTACGCCACCCTAGGGGTGGCATAGTGAGGCGCAACGAGGAGAAATGTTTTTTTCCTCTTTCAATGCGTGCTGCATTCTACAGCACACATTGGAAGAGGAAATCACCTCAAATGATTGTTTTTGTGCAGGAAGGTACACATTCCTGCACAAAAACAATATACCCACGACGCAGGCATCCTTGCACCATGGTGCAAGGGTGCCTGTGCCGGCGCATGGCAGCAGTTTGTGCCCCAGCGCAGGGAGGAGCACAGAGATGCGACATATTGTTGTAAATATGTCGCATCCCTGTGCTTGGAAACTAACGCAGCACAGCGCTGCAAAATGACTTGCGGCACCGCGCTGTGTTAGTTTCTTGTAAATCTGCCCCACAATGTCTAAGAATTGACTTAGACACTGTAGGGGTACAGGGCTCATGCACCTGTACCCTCACCACTGGTATAGTGCACCCAGCTAGAGGGGTTACTTACCTATGCCAGGGCAGTGGATTGTAGGCATGGCACACAGGGATGTGTGCCATGTCGACTCTTCACTTTGTTCTGCACCAAAACACGCAGCCTGCAATGGAAGTGTGTGTGTGTAAAAGAACAGGGCCTCTAAGGGTGGCACAATAAGTGCTGCAGCCCTTAGAGGCCTTCCCTGGTCACAGTGCCCTTAGTACCTATGGTACCTTTTACAAGGGACTTACATGTGGCCAGAGAGTTGCCAATTGGGTTTTGCAATTGTACAGTTTAGGGAAAGAACATAGGCCCTGGGTACCTGGTTAGCATGGAACCCAGGGCACACTCAGTCAAACTACATCAACATTAGGCAAAAAAGTAAGAGGCAACCATGCAAAAAGGGGCACTTTCCTACAGTGATGGGCTGATCCAAATGGATAAGAAAGCAACTCTGGTTTGGAGGATTAACTTGTCAGAGACAAAAACGTAAATGAAGTGCAGACACACAGTGCTTGCAACTCACTAATACTCCTTGGCGAGGTAATCGCTAATAGACAAACAGTTTTTAATGTCAATAACCTTAACTGACAACTCTGAAGAGGTTCAAAGGAGTAACCCATCGAAAATGTCAACACCAAGTTCAGATCCTATTGTGCAATGCCAAATGGGGCAGATGGAAACAAATGTGTCAGTCTGTCAGAACCCCTTTCAGAGTGCCACGGGGCAAGAAGGAGCTACTGGTTCCAACTGTGGGGGTTGAGGCCTTTTTACTGCTGATGTCCCGGTGCCAGACCTACTATGGGTCTGAGCAACAGGGCAAAGTACCCGTTCACCACTTGGGGGCGGATGGGAGGTGGGAATTGGTAGAAAGAGCAGGGTGAATACAGGCTAACAACTCAAAGTAAGCAGCAATAAAAGATTAGCCAGTTAAATACTTTCTTTTATGACAAAATTAGTATGTATATACAAACACAAAGTGAAATACCGCTTACACATACAATACACACAACCCCATGAGGTCAGGGCTCCAGTGCTCAATAGGCAGGTCCCAGAGTTCCACTTCCCTTTCACTAGCGATAGTGATTATTCCCCATTCACTAATGGCGACATGCAAGTTAGGCCCCACTTGTAGTCCGAGTCTCAGCAGTCCCACTCCCACTCTGATAAAAATCAAAAGTGTTCCAGTGGCCAAAGCGCGATGTAACAAAAGAAGTTCCCCTGGGGCCTTCCGACTCTGTGAACAGTCTTACCCACTCCTGCGAGGATGGTGCGACCGGAGTTTCTGTGGGGAGTGGTGGCAGCAGCTGCTGAGTAGCACTCATGGCTCAGCCGGGGCAGCTTCTGGGCGTCCAATCCGCTTCCTCCAGTGAAACGGTAAGTTCCTCTGATCCTTCCCATTGGTAGGGGGTTGGTTGCTCTGGTTCACATTCCAAATCGGGGCTTGGGCCCACTGTGGCCTCTCCTCGCAACGACAATGGTCCTAGCTTGAAGAAGGCAATTGTCCTAGTCCCTTAGGGTGCCCCCACCTGGCATACAGGATCACCAATCTTACTCTGCTCAGGGTACGGCCAGATTGGCAACACAGTAATCTTCACGGCCGACCCCCTGGCATACAGGTTTGCAGACTTCACTCCACCAGAGGCCTCTGGATCTCCAGTTGTGCACCCACCCTAGAGTCGAGGCATCAGTCACAACCATGTGCATGGCTGGTGGAGGGCAGAAGGACATCCCTAGTCATGAGTTCTCTTCCATTGACCATCAATTAAGACCCATTGCAGCGTTACAAGAGATCTCCCTTGTGCTGGAACCACTGCCTGTGAAGGCACCTCTGGAGACCCCTCATGTGCTAGCATGCAAGACCAGGAGGATGAAGGAAGCCAGCAGATCTACAAAGAGAAGGGCCAGCAAGACTGGAATCAGAGTTCCCTACTGAAATATAGGAATCATAATCTTAATGGTCCAAATCCTCAGAGGAAGGAACGCTAGAAGAAACATTGGGGCATATTTACAAGGGGACATCGCCACTAGAATGTCACTTTTAGTGACATTCTGGTGGCGATATCCCCTTCTCCTTATTTACAAGACGGAATTAAGCCGCTTAACGCCCCCTTGTAAATAAGGCCACTTTTCATGCTTCACTTAGCTTGAAAGGGCGGGCAATGGATGTTGCAGTGGGCGTTCTGCTGCAACACCCATTGCTTTTTTATGCTGCCCCATATTTACAAGGATGGGGCAGCACCAAAAACTAAGGTCAGATAAAACCTGGTCTTAGGATGGCGATACGAGGAGAAATTAATACTTTTTCCTTGTATTTTGCTCTTTCTATGTGTGCTGCATTCTGCAGCACACATAGAAACAGCAAATTGCGATTACAGATTGTTTATGTGCAGGAGGGTGTCCCTTCCTGCACATAAACAATTGCCCTGCAGCACAGGGTCCCTTGTAACATGGCGCAAGGGTGCCTACGCTGGCGCTAGACAGCTTTTTTAGTACCAGTGCTAGGGAAAATGCAGGGGTGCCCTTATTTTTGTAAATACAGTGCATCCCTGTGTTTAAAAAATGTCGGACAGCAGCGTTACCAATTTTGGAGTAACACCGCGCTCCGACATTTTATTGTAATTATCCCCCCTAGTATCCACTACTGCTCCTATCAACAGGAGGTGTTTAGAGGGCTCCATGTGCACACTGATGGAAAAGCAGAGGTCGAACAGCAGTGATGCTGTTGCTTGGAGGTGGTACAACACCATGGGGCATATTTACAAGGGCATTGCACCGCCGGAGCGTCACTTTTTGCGACGCTCCGGTGTCGCAATGCCCTGCTCCATATTTACAAGGTGGTGCTAAGCCACTTTTTGAGGCATAACGCCGCCTTGTAAATATTGCCCTCCTCGCCTCCGTTTTCTGCGGTAAAGGGGTGTGCAATGGGTGTTGCTGTGGGCGTTCTCACGCAAGACCCATTGCTTTTTGACACTGCCCCAGATTTTCAAGGATCTGTAAATCTGAGGCAGCGCCAAAAACTATTGCCTTTCAAAAGGAGGCATTAGAGTGGCACAACAAGGAGAAATATCTCTATTTCTCCTCTTTGTTTTGCTCTTTCTAGGTGTGCTGTAGAATGCACACATAGAAGGAGCAAAACACCATTAATGATTGCTTTTGTGTAGGAAGGTTTCCCTTCTTGCGCAAACACAATCATCCCTGCAACGCAGGCACCCTTGCACCATGGTTTAAAGGTGCCCGCGCTGGCGCTAGGCAGCTTTTTCAGCTCAAGGGAAAACACAGGCGGCACTGTATTCTTGTAAATATGGCACATCACTGCATTTTTTAAATGACGCAGAGGCACAGCTAAATTGCTTGCAGCGTCGTGCTGTGCAGTTTCAATGAAAATATGCCATGTGTGGTGAGCTGCTTTGAGCAGCTAGTTGTACAAGTATGGCAATCCTGAGATCCCTGACCATCTGAAAAGGGCCGCCACTGCTGCTACCTTTGTGAAGGTGTATATGTCAATACAAACAAGAGTACTGCAAGTTAAGAGTGAGTGGATTCTACCACGAACTACACGTACTTCCTGTAAGACTGCAGAATTGGTATTTGGAAATACACATCCTGTCAGTCAAAGACCCAATTCAGTCTCCTGCTTCAGCGCGAAAAGAACCTGAGCCAAGGATAGCATTTTAAACTTTTTCTTTCACAGGACAAAGTTCAAGATCCTGAGGTCCAGGATTGGATGAAGACCACTGGCTTTTGGGATCAGAATATACAGAAAATGGCACCCTGCACAATTTCCTTCTCTGGAATCAACTCCTCCACTCCTTTCTGCAGCAAAGCTGCTACATCCTTCTGCAGTATGCACAGATCTATCTGAAAGAACTGGTGAGAAGACTTTTTATTTGGGGGGGGTCCTTGCTGGAAGGGTAGAATATACTACCCTTACTACATTCTGAAAGACCCACCGGCCTGAAGATATTGGCCTTCCAGGCCTATAGAAGGGACGACACCAGCCCTCCAAGTGGCCTCAGGTGCTCCGACAAGGACAAACTAGAGCGGAGTTCTCAGAGGTGCCAAGGAAGAGAAGACTGCCTGTTGGGTCCAACAAGTCTCACCTCTGTAGTGTCTGAGGAAGGAGTTCTGAGAGTGCTCCTGAGGCTGAGTGGCTTGTCTCTGTCAAAATATAAATACTTGAAGTCCTTCTGGGGTGCCTGCAAGCCACAGGAACTAGCTGGAGCTTTGCTTTCTCTAATGCATTCTAAAGCAGAGTTATGTTATGTTAGGAATTTTTTTTAAGCGCGCGATTACCAAAGGTGTCTTGGCGCTGTCAGAAGACGCAGGTGAGTAGTGACTTAGATGTTAAATAGCCAAGTTTTTATCTCCTTCCTGAATAATGTTAATGACGGAATAGCTCTGAGGTGGGGTGGGAGGCTGTACCAGAGTTTGATTTTATTGAGGACTATGCCACTGCCACCCCATTGCATCTTCTTAAATGTCGGAACGACTAATAGATTGGCATTGGCCGATCTAAGTTGTCTGTTGGGCTTGTATCTCTTGAAAGCTGACCTGAGAAATTCTGGGCATGAGTTATGCAGTCCTTTATGGGCCAAGCAGAGGGCTTTGAATTTAGCCCGACTGCGCATGGGAAGCCAGTGCAGCTTGCGAAGACCCTGCTTAATGGAATGGAATTTGGGAAGATTAAAAATCTGTCTTGCTGCAGCATTTTGGACTAGTTGTAGTCGACTCATATGTTTTTCTAAGACGGTTAGATAAAGACTATTACAATAATCCAGCAGCAGAGTCTGCTAAATCCCCAAACAGTTTGGCACTGTCGAAAGGGAAGACCATTTCTGTCACCTGAATGTCTACAAATCCTGATGATCACAGCCATGCATGTGATGCATGGACACCAATGACCTCGTTGCCCTTGCGACTGAACCAGCAGTGACCCGTCCAGCTTGATAACATGCCCAGATGCATCTTGTTTGCCGTTTACCACCTCTGAAAAATACTCTCTGTGGTAGTCAGGCAAGTGGGAGAGCACCAAATGTGTCATATCCCTCAAGGTGAGAATGAGCCTCCCCGGGAGACAAGTGATATTTAATGACTTTAGAGCGAGGCTACTGGCAGAGACTGTATGTTTCCCGACTGCCTAAAGTTTTTTGTATCCCCTTTCCATAGGCAGTGTGGCAAAGGCTTCCTAGATTTTGTTGGTAATGGTAATTCCAGGACCTCGGCCACTTTGCAGAGAGCTAAATGAAAAGAGGCCACCTCAGGAGGATGGGTCCAGCAAGGAACTCCATTCCTGTATCTGGAGTAGTATCAAGATGACTTGCATTGCTGAGAGCAAGGAAATCTGTTGTATCCAAGGATAGAGGCGGTAGCAAGCCTGCAGCCTTACTGCTGTTCTTTGGAACAACTTAAGGCATGTCCAAGGGATCTAAATCAGACCGAAGAGGTCTTACATAGTACTCCAGTATCTCTCACAAGACCCTTTAGTCTGTTTTCTATGCATTTGCTGCTCCTCCAACAAACGTTGTGATTTCTTCCTGGAGCAGTAGACTATTTTCTGCAACTTAGAGGGTTGCTGATATCCCCTTATGGACCCAAAGGTACTGGAGGCGTCAGAGGCGCCATGACTGTCATTGGGGTCCTCTGTGGTGGTGCTGGGGCAGTTGGTTGCGGCGCCGGATATGACATCATAAAAGGCCAGCATCGGCATGACCTCAGATGTCAGAGAAGTCAAGGGACTGAAGGCGCTGAAAAAGACCCACCAGCATGAAACCATATGGCATCCAGAAGAGTCCTATGGGGCCCAGAGGTGGTCCAGAGGGCACTGCCGTCCATTGAAACATTTTGAACATATTGAGTAACAACCCTGGATCCGGAAACTCAGGGTAGGCTTGAGGTGGCAAGTTCAAGTATGGTGAAGCCAACTTTGGCATATGAGGTACTGGGTCAGAAGAAGCCCCTGGGACTGGAACTTGTGCCAGGGGCATCGCCTGTTATTTACTCTCCAATAACATCTCAATGGTGTCCTTTCTGGCATTCAGAGCCAGCTAGGGCCGGCTCTAGGGCGATGCGATCGGTGCCACCGCACCGGCCGCTGACTTGGGGGATCCCTGTTTGCAAGTATATTTTCCTTTTAAAAGCACCTGCTGCCGCGTTCCTTGCTTCCAGCAATTTTCAGGCATCAACAAAAACGTCAAGATCACTCCAGTGATTAATGTTCCTGCTGAAGTTTGTCTAGTGGAAGTTTTGACACATCGTAAGGTAGTGCAGTGGGCTAATGTGCCTATTGCAAAGAATGTGTACCATTCAGATCACAAAGTACATATAATGTAAACAGGTCAGTGGGTTAGTGCTTGTGTCCTAAGGATCCTTTGTTACTTGCAGTTTGTAAGTTAAAATCCTAATATAGCATAGTGAGCTATTAAATGTCATCAAACAGCTGCATGCAAACTACAAGATATGTATTAGCACTATATGTCTTTTTGCCCTGTCTTTCATTATCCTAAACTTGCAAAAAGGTTCATTTGGGTAGAAGAAATCAATTTTTATTATTAAAGAAAACCCCTAACAATGATGTTATGTTTTAAATTCTGAATTTGTGCTTTTCCAGACCAAGGACTCTTAAACTACACTGCCTACCAGTATAGATGACATGTGACTCCTACACCTTGTAGTCCTCTGTCTTATGTAACATTTCCTATACACTGATTTACACACGTATGATTGTCTCTGTGCCAATGTGTGTGTGATTTAAAGTGCTCTGACACCCTACACTGGTATGAGTGGCGCTATAAAACTAAATCGGTCTGAGAGAGAGAGTGGTTATAAAGACTTGAGGAGCACTGTTAAATGGTGGTAGAGAGGGAATCCGTGGTAGATGTGGTCATTGGGGGGCACCAACAAACACTGTCGCACAGGGCGCCACCAGTGCTAAAGCCGGCCCTGGAGCCAGCGCCTTCTAGCAGAGTGGAAGAGCTATTGAAGGTTTCCGAATCTAGTGTGGCGCCTTGGATATTTGAAAGGTGAGGAACCTGCAGGGTGAAGCATCCAATAGAAATACCACTGCGTTACTTTGCGATGGCACAAAGTATTGATAAATCTGGGACTTCATGTATTAGCCACCTACAAAGAGAAAGGTCATTATACCGGATCGGTCTGTAAAGGATGAGTGAAGTAATGCCCATGGACGTTGGACTGCAAAGAATAAAAGAGCAGGGTTCTGAGCTGCCTTCATGAGAAAAGGATATGGGGTTTCTTTGAGATAAATTCCTCATAATGCAAAATACAAATCTGAAAGAAACACGTTAGTGACAGATTCCTTACCTTAGAATATCCCCAGGCGTCAGGCTGGATCCGGAAAGTTTTGCGTAGCAGTACCCCTGCGCGTCGGTAGGCGGCATCGTGCGGCTCCGCGTCCGTCGTCGGCGTCGTGATCGCCGGGATGACGTCGCGGCCAGTACTTAGACGCCGCCCATGCCCCCTGGCGTCAGTTCTTTCTTTTTCCGCGCCAGTAAGCGCAGATCCGAATTGAGCAGTGCCCCCAGTCATTTTTGACTGAGTATTTTTTGAGACTTTTTTGTCCAAGTTTTCGAGTCGCTTCGACTCCAAGGTGTCAGTAGGGATGCCCGGCTTCAAGCCATTCGAGATCTGTAATCGCATGATGTCGATTACGGATGCGCACCAAGAGTGTCTCTTCTGCCTGGGGCGCGGCCACGACCCCAAGTCGTGCCCAGAGTGTCGGTCCCTCGCCCCGAAGGCTTTGCGAGAGCGCTCTCGAAAGCTCCTCGAGGCCCGGCACTCGGCTCCACGCCGCTCGAGGTCCCGGGAGAGGTCGAGGGGCCGGTCGCGGAGCCGTCGTCATTCGTAGGGGTCGAAGTCTTCGTCTTCAGGTAAGGCGAAGCACAAGAGTTCTAAGAAGCGTCGCTCTAAGACCTCCCCTCGCCGGTCTCACGCCCGGTCGAGGGTCCAGATGGTACCGCCCCCGCGGGTCCTGGGATACCCGAACAGCCGCCGCCGGCCTACCCGCCTGTCCTGTGTCCGACGTCGACTCCGGCCAAGATACAGGACTTCCTGTCGGCCATGGCTCGCATCTTCGGGCCTAAGGTTTACCCCGGTGCGCCTTCGGGCCCCGCGGGCCCCAGTGGGAGTCCTCCTTCGGCACCACCGGCGGCTCCGGCCCCGGTGACTCCGGCGGCTCCGGCCCCGGCGCCGCAGGACCCCCTCGGATCCAGGCCTGGATCCCGGTCGACGCCGGTTGACCTAATAACACCTCCACCGGCGCCGACCTCCCCGGTACCGTTCACGGCGCCGTCCGAGGCGCCGGGCGGCGCCGTTTCCAGGTTCTCCCAGGAACCGGACACGGAGCCGGATCGACGTCGCTCGGCGCCGATTCCGACGCCGATGGGACCTTTCTTCACTCATGTCCCTCCTCCATACTTTTCACCTGTTTTGGAGGAGGAGGAGGACTGGGAGGGGTCGGAAGACCCTCTCACAGCTCAATGTGAGCCATATCAGGACTGGGCTGAGGAACTAGGTGATGCCAGTGGTCTGGACACCTCTCCTGACCTTGGCATGCTGTCTCCTCCTTCCGTGGCTACGGAGGAGGGAGCAAGTTATGCGACAGTGTTGCGTAGGGCGGCCGCAGCCTTGCGCCTCAAGCTCCCTACAGTGGCTGTCAGGACTAACCTCCTGACGGAAGTGCTTCAGCCGGCGGCTACCTCTTCGGAGCCACTGCTGCCGTTCAACAACGCACTTTCTGACGTTCTTTTGGGCACCTGGTCCAGGCCCACCACAGGGGCTCCTGTGGACAGGAACGTAGCCCGACGCCATCGCCCGGCCCCGGGCGACCCTCTGTTCCTCTCCCAACACCCCACCCCCGAGAGCTTGGTTGTCCAAGCCTCTACCTCTCAAACCGCCTTCCCTACGGCTCCGCCGGATAGGGAATCCAAAAAACTGGAGCAATTTGGGAAGAAGATTTTTTCTTCCTCCAGTGCTGGCTTGCGGTCCATGAACACCGCTTGCCTTTTGGGCCGTTACTCCCACTCTCTGTAGGATTCGGTGGCGCAGGTGATGCCCAAGTGTCCTGAGGAGGTCCAGGCACTTCTCTCCCTTGCTATTGCGGACGGGAGAGACGCAGCGAAGTTCACTATCCGATGTGGCCTAGATACCGCTGACTCGCTAGGCAGATCGCTTGCTACGACAGTGGCGCTGCGCCATCACGCCTGGCTGAGGACCACTGGTTTTTCGGGCGATGTCCAAACACCCTTATGGACATGCCCTTTGATGGTATCCGCCTTTTTGGCAATAAGGCAGACAGCGCGCTGGAGCGCTTTAAGGACTCGCGGGCTACGGCCAAGTCCTTGGGCCTCTCCGCCCCGCACCCTCCGCAGCAGTCTGCTTTTCGCCCCTTTCGTGGCCACGGAAGGGGCGCCCAGTCACGTCCACTGCCCAGCCACCGGCCCGCACAGCAGGCACCTTCGCGCGGCCGAGGACGTGGCTCCCGCCGAGGCGGGTCGGGTAACCAGCGTGCGGGTCAGGCCACCACCTCCGACCCGTCCATGGCCTCAAAACCCTCCTAGTCCTTCCTTTCCAGTCCACAGCACGCCAGTGGGGGGCAGGGTTCGCCATCACCTTCCCCACTGGCGCACCATCACATCGGACAGGTGGGTTTTGGACATTGTCCGAAGGGGCTACTCCCTCCCCTTCGAGACTACCCCCCCCCAGCCATGCCTCCTCAGCACCACCCCTTGTCGGGGGACCATTTGGTTCTTCTTCGTCAGGAAGTTGCGGCCCTCTTGGCCAAGGGGGCCATCGAGCGCGTTCTGACCCCAGAAGTAGGGCATGGTTGCTATTCCCACTACTTTCTGGTGCCCAAAAAGGACAAGGCGGACATGCGTCCTATCGTGGACCTCCGGAATGTCAATCGCTTCCTCCGGAAGGAGAAGTTCAAGATGCTCACCCTAGCTCAGGTCTTGACTGCCCTGGAGACTGGATGGTAGCGTTGGACTTGCAGGACGCATATTTTCACATCCCCGTCCTGCCGGCCCACCGGCGTTACCTGCGGTTCACAGTAGGCCTCGAGCACTTTCAGTTCACCGTGCTTCCCTTTGGCCTTACCAGCGCCCCTCGGGTGTTCACGAAAGTGATGGCGGTGGTCGCAGCTCATCTGCGCCGGGCAAGGGTTCCAGTCTTCCCCTACCTCGACGACTGGCTGCTGAAGGCGGGCTCGTCCCAGGCAGTCGTCTCCCACCTCCAGACTACGGCCGAACTCCTGCACTCGCTGGGGTTCTCCATCAACGTGCCGAAGTCGCACCTGATTCCTTCTCCACAGCTCCTTTTCATCGGAGCAGTTCTGGACACAACGCAGTTTCGGGCCTATCCTCCCGAACGGCGAGTCCAGGATATTCAGGCTATGATTCCGATCTTTCAGCCTCTATCCTGGGTTTCGGTACGGATGACCCTGAGGCTGCTGGGCCTCATGGCCTCCTGCATCCTGCTGGTCAATCATGCCAGATGGCATATGCGGGCTCTGCAGTGGGACCTGAAGTTCCAGTGGGCGCAGCATCAGGGGAACCTGTCCGATTACGTCCAGATCTCGGAGGGGACTGCACGACAGTTGCAGTGGTGGCTTTCGAACCGGCAATGGGTCACGGGCAGATCCTCTCCCTTCCCCAGCCAGAGCACACAGTTGTGACGGATGCGTCCCTTCTGGGATGGGGCGGTCACATGGGAGAGGCGGAGATCAGAGGCCTCTGGTCTCCGGCGGAGTCCCGGCTCCATATCAACCTTCTGGAGCTCCGGGCGATCCGACTTGCACTAAAGGCATTTCTTCCCTCTGTCAAGGGGAAGGTAGTGCAGGTGTTCACAGACAACACCACCGCCATGTGGTACTGCAACAAACAAGGCGGGGTGGGGTCGTGGACCCTATGTCAGGAGGCTCTGCGTCTCTGGACATGGCTGGAACATCAGGGCATTTTCCTGATGGTTCAACACCTGGCAGGTTCCCTGAACGCCAGGGCGGACGAACTCAGCCGCAGGTGCATGATGGATCACGAATGGCGTCTTCACTCGGAGGTGGGGCAAGGACTCTTTCTACAGTGGGGAGAGCCTTGGTTAGATCTATTCGCCACCGAAGAGTACGCGCAATGTCATCAGTTCTGCGCGTTGGAATTTCCAAGGCGGCACTCGCTCGGCGACGCTTTTCGTCGCGAGTGGAGTTGCGGTCTGTTGTACGCCTTTCCGCCTATACCACTTCTACCCAGAATGTTGAAGAAGATTCGGCGCGACCGGGCCCAAGTCATTCTTGTGGCTCCGGACTGGGCTCAAAGAGTCTGGTATCCCGAGCTACTCAGTATGAGCATCAATCCCCCGATCCATCTGCCTCTTCGGGAGGATCTTCTGTCGCAGCAGCAGGGGACGGTCCTCCACCCGAACCTGTCCAGTCTCCACCTCCTTGCGTGGAGATTGAGCGGCGGCAGTTGATTCCTTTCGACTTGCCTCCCGAAGTTTGTGATGTGATTCTGGCAGCCAGGCGTCCCTCCACTGTTGCAAACCGAGGGGCATATTTAAAACAGAATAGCGAAGCGTGGCGTTAAGCAAAAATTCCTAACGCCACGCTTCGAAATTCTACAAATGCAGGGATGCGCCGTATTCACAAGACTGAGGCACACCCCTGCCTTTTTCCTAGCTCGGGTGCTAAATCTAGCTGCCTAGCGCCAACGCAGCCACCCTTGCACTATGGTCTGTGTTGGGGGGGAATGATTGTGTATGTGCAGGAAGGTCTCTCTAACTGCACATAAACAATCCAGAATGACGATTTGAAATTCCTATGTGTTCTGCATTGTGCAGCACACATAGAAGTTGCAATGCATAATTTTTTAATGATTGTTTATGTGCAGGAAGGGACACCTTCCTGCACCTAAACTAATTATTCATGGCGATTTTCCGTTTCTATGTGTGCTGCACAATGCTGCACACATAGAGACAGCAAAAACGAGAAATTAAGCATTTCTCCTCATTCCGCCATGTTAAGACCAGGTTTTCCCTGGTCTTAATTTTGGCGCTGCCTCCTATTTACGCTACCCTTGTAAATAGGGGGCAGCCTCAAAATCAATGGGTTTTGCGGCAGAACGCCCACCCATTGCACGCCCCTTTCACGCTAAGTGTATCGTGAAAAGGGGCCTTATTCACAAGGCGGCGTTAAGTGGCTTAATGCCGCCTTGTAATTAAGGCAAAGTGTTTATCGCCTCAGGAACGTTAGTAATTGTGACATTCCTGTGGCGATAGGGGCTTGTAAATATGCCCCAGAGTGTTGCCGCATAGGCTACCCAGGCTGAAGGAGGAGGACGAGGACTGGAAAACAGCACAGAGAGATCCAAATGAGGCATGAGTAAGTAGGCATGGTTCAGAGAGAAGCAAGATCCACTTGATATACTTCGGCAATAAAAAAGGAACTGGCGAGGGCCTGGTATGATGGACTGTGGCACATATGAGATACATGTGTGCGCGGTTCCAGCATGCAAAGATCTGTATTAACAGCTATTGAAGCAGTTTCATGCCTTGCCATTGGGTGGGACGGATGTTCACATAATGAGTATGTGAAGGAGCCAGGATTGAAAACACTGGGGGGCATATTCTCAAGAACGTGTGATAACCATCGCAAAAGTGACTTAACACAACCCTCAACATCGCAGTCTATCGCGGGACATTTACGCCGTGTTAACCAAGTATTCACAACACGGCGGTACCATGCAATAGTCTCCAGATAACGCGTCAACTGACCGCGTTAAAATCAACGCCACGCCACAAAAATGCGAAAAACGAACGGCAAAAAAGCTGCGATGAGGCCGATCGCGATACAAAAAGCAGCGAAAACCAGCGGCAGGCCTGCAAATCCCACGTGTCTGGCGGGAAAATGCACCATAGAAGCAACAAAAACAACACACCAGAAACATTCCAAAGTGCGTAGCAACGTGGATGCACCCTGACCCAGCGCAGAGGCCAACGCGAACCCCACAAGCACCACAGACCAACAGCAAGGACCAACGGGGTCGGGAAAGGCCAAGGAGAAGAGGGAGAGGAAGACGGGGTGCAGTCCGTAGGAAAACAAGACCAGCGTCACGGATGTGACAGAACACTACCAGCAACTGACCCACATTCAGACCACCTTGAATGCAGCCGAAGTGCCGAGGAGGCCAATGGAGGAGGCCAAGAGGCGCTGGCATGACGTGAAAACCTAAACCAGGCCCAAAGCCGCTGCCAACAGGAAGGCAGCAACGGCGACAGGAGGTGGGAGTCCTGCGCCACAGGAGGAGCTGGAGGAAATGGAGGCAGGCCATCACTGTGGAGACGGTCCAAGGAGGTGGGAGTACGGACACAGCTCGAGAGGACCTGACACAACAACAACAGTGTGAGTAACGAACAGGTCATGGGGGGAGATGGGCACAATGGCACACATGCACAATGATGTGTAGCACACTGCACACCCACAATAACCCAGGGTCATGTCCCCAATCCCCGTGGCACACTGTAGCACACACACATGGCAATCACAGCACATCCCATGACAATGTGGCACAAAGTGCAACACCGACACTGCAGAACAGGGGACACAACTGGGTCCGCCCATGTGCAGAAACAGGCCAATCACATTTGACAGAGCAGGGAACTGTGAGATGCATATGTACGGGTACAACCTCACAACAGTCATGTAGTCCAAATGTCCACTGTCCCCCTCAAATTGCCAGCACCGCCCAAACAGTCACAATGTACATTGTCACACAGTCTGCATGTCTACAAGAACAATGCGCCAACATAAATGTCAACACAATGTCAACATCATCCCCTTCACATTGCAGAGGGACAAACAACACCTCCAGCAGGTCAGACCAGACAACACATCAGTGATGCAGGACACGACCAACACACCTTCGACACCCACGCCCTACAACAGCCCATGGACATCCCACGCAACCCACCACCAGGACCAGGGCAGACAAGCTACTTAGAGGAGAACCCAGCCCCTGCAACAGACCACACAGCATGAAGCACACGCAAGCACGGCTGGCCCACAACACTTTACCGACCCACACATGGCAACCCAATGCCAGATGTCAGAACGCCAAAAGGAGGTGGCCGAACAGGTGCAGGTGTGGTCCGAACCCATGGAAGGCGAACTAGATCCCATACGTGGGTGTCAAGTACCCTTCAGGGACCACCTACACCCCACAAAGGAGACCCACACTGCCATAGAGACACACGCAGACATTATGTTGAACTGGCTACGGGCACGTGCGCCCGGCCCCTTTCTTGGCAGGGCCACATGTACAGTGACGCCTGTGCTGGATGTGTGTGGGGTGAGCATAAGCCAGCCCGCACGGAGTGCTTGGTGCTGGCAACAACTTGAACAGTGGACACCAGTGCAATGGAAACAGAAAACACCTGCATAACAGAGTCAACTGCTGAGCAACATGGAGGGACCCGGAGCAAGTACAGAGGTCACCCAACATACAAACAGCAGTGTCCGTGAGTTGCAGTGCACTGAGGTTGGGGCACTAGAGCTGAGCGCGCTCATGTGATGAAAATGACTAGAATTGTGTCCATTCGGGATATTCATGATGCAGATGCAGTGGGGTGTGTTAGACCTGCATCAACTTCCTCATCAACGTCCCAGGTCTCCCACACTGCCTGAGGTGACATTGCTGCGCAACATCTCCACAGCACAAAACTCAATCAGTAACGGTCCATTGGTTGCGGTGCACTGAGTCAGCGGCACCTGGAGTGCTGAGCAGTGGATCAAGCAGATGATGGCATCCACGACAGGTCTGAGCAACTCCGTCAGTCTGCCAGTACCACTGTCTCGACTCTGGCAGATGGTGGTTGGAGTTGGCCCTGGCGATGGTGGCGTGTGCCTCCTGCGGTGATGCGACGTCCGGGCCGGTCAGGACTCGATTTGATGTGTGAGCCCTGGTGGTCCGCAGTTTAGGCCGGAGGCAGCAGACAGCGCAGGGCCACATGCACATGGCGTCGATGACCCCAAGACCACCGTCACAGAGGTCATCCAATATTCATTCAGACAGGGTCCCTGACTTGAGCTGCACAGAGTTAGTGGCCCCGGGTACACAGCGGCAGGCACAGGCACACCGCCACGGGACGGTGACTTGCGGTCAACTGAGGTAGGGCCACGCAGACTGAGCGGGTCGATGTCGAAGGTGAATGTCGCGGAGTGTTTCGGGGGACAGTGGAAGGTGTTCTTCCAGGGCATGATGCAGAGGGCAGAAGCTATCCGGAAGCAGCAAATGGAGGAGTGGAAAGCGACTGCCTCGTTGCCACCACCAATTCGGTATCAGCTGCTTGAGGATGAAAACTACCCCCTAGTCCATAGACTCAAACGACACCAATGTACGACCAGAGAGTGTCCATGAATGTCGGGGAACAGACTAAGTGACACCGGGGCTGAGAGGGGATGCAGTCTGCGATGATGCCGGTACACTGATATGAACTCCGGCATTGACGATTCAAGACTCTGTGACCTACTGGACCACAGTGTAGGCCGGAGGCAGCGGTCAGCAGTGGGCCACAGCCACGTGTCGTAGGCTCGCGATGCACAGAGGTAGTGACATCAGGGCAGTTGTCGGTAGTGTTCGATCACCTCCGTAATGATGATCCTTTTTTCCTCCCAAATGCAACGCGTCATCCTCTTATGCCTCTCCTTGCATGCAATGATTCGTACTCTGCCTTTGAATAATCGATGTTCAGTTCCAATACTCGAGCGCAGCGTAAGCCGAGAGTAGTAGTCCGCGTGGGCCCACAGAATCTTGCGGCTGTGATGTAACACTAAGACCTGTTGGCACCACATCGTAGGGTGTATAGTGACATACACTCAGC
Source organism: Calotriton arnoldi (assembly GCA_963921515.1). NCBI lineage: Eukaryota > Metazoa > Chordata > Amphibia > Caudata > Salamandridae > Calotriton > Calotriton arnoldi. Next base: position 2,762,715 of record CAWUFW010000097.1, on the reverse strand, counting down.
CATGATTTATGTGCTCTGCCATGGTGTAATCAAGACTCAGTTCCAAATGTGTGACCTACTTGTCCGCTGTGCATGCCGGTGGAGTACGTCAACGTGAAAGGAATACTGCGGGCCTGTGTTGCGGAGGCCGTGATGGTCTGAGGAGGCTGCCAAGGTCGCAGGCCTCGGGCTTGGAGATTGCACCGGCACGTGGTGGGCCCTCATCGACACGCCGGTGTCGGAAGGTGGGCATTGAGGCCTGGGTGCGCAGGGGCGGGCAGGACTGATTCGGGGACCAGCGTCCCGGGGTGCAGCAGGCGCACAGGATCGCTGGCAACACCGCTCACGGCGTCGGCCTCGTGGCGGGGTGAGGGGCGCCGCCCTGGCAGAGACGTTGGGCATTCCAGAAGAGGACCACGCCCAGGGTTACGTGCCTTTTATTCACACCCCTACGCTGGCCTGGCGTACGCCGGGCCAGCCCACTCCGCTCACGCTTACGGGGGGACGTCACAAGCTACATTTCCGCGACTTCCCCACTGGCTGGGGTGACATGGTTGCGTCCACTGTCCACTACACTCCAAACACCAGCGGTGTGTGTCGATATGGATATGTGTGTGGTCTGCATACTGCAGTCTGGCCAGCACATCCACGCCACACTTGGCATTGTGTACATTCTCATTCATCGGTCCCTTGCCTCCTTCGCACATGCCTGGTCCCCACCTCTTCCGACATTCTGCTATTGTGTGTCCGAGGTGCCATGCCGTTGATGGCTCATGTACATGGCTGGCCCAGGTTCCCACAGTGAGTTGTGCAGTCGTGTCTGGTGGGTGTGCATGTTGTATGTGAGCTTGTGACGTGTGCATTTCCTGTGTTGAGTGTTGCATGATTGTGGAGTTGAGGTGTGTGGTGTGTGCATTTGGTATTACCCAACGAGCAGTGCATTTCCGTGGGTGCCATCCTGGTGGCGCAGGTTGATGATGGACTGTCGGGAGGTGCATGTATCATGCACACTGCCTGGGTGGTTGGCGACGTCGTTGGCGGAGATTCCACGGTGGTCCACTATTGCCTGCACATTGGTGGGATACGTGCGCTTTCTGTTGCGCTTATTGTGTGCAGTGTCGCCAGGGGCCACTAGTAGGACATGTGTGCAGTCAATTGCCCCCTGACACGTGCGGAAAGCCAGCTGTGGCGTACACGCCTTGCTTGGTCTCCGGCTGTTCCTGCGCAGTGTGTGTGGGGTATAGATAGTGGGGTACCAAGCTGATGGTGTCATCCATGACCGTTGTGGGGGAATTGGATTGGCCAGGCTGTGTGACTCCTCCGTCTCACGCAGAGGTTGGTTGGAGGGTACCAGAGGCCAACACGTGCAGCACGGCCAGCAGCTTTGTCTGCAGTGGGATGTTGGTTGTCCGCTGTGTTGGTACCGTCAGCCTGTGGGCTATGGTGGTCAGGATGCGGAGGAGGGTTGTCCCTTTGCGCATATAGTGGGCAATGACATTCTCTGGTGTTGGGTCTGTGAGGTTGGTGCATTTTGGGAGGGTCGCTGTCTTTGTCTGCGCTGCCTCAGTGTTGGTCGCGGGGGTGGGGTGGCGGTGTGGTGGCTGGTGTTGCCCTCTCGGGGCTCCAGGGTGCATGGTGAGTGGCTCCATGGCATCTGTTGTTCTTCAGGTGTGGCTGTGGGCTGGGCTCCCTTTTGTGGTGCAGGCTGCCGTCCGACTTTACACCAGGTCAGAGCAGGTGTTAATTTCCTGCTGCTAACGCGCATTATCACATGTTTCGTGGTCTTTTCGCCGATCTGGCTGGTCGTTGAGAATGTTGCGGAGTGGTGTTTTCGCTGCTTTTTGCACGGGTACGCCTACTCTGCATCTCATTAGCGATAGTTGCCGGGGTCATCTGTGGCGATGTTTTTTGCGGCTGCTATCGCGGGTAAACTGGTGTTATGGGCTGTTCACACCAGCTTGTGAATGGGGCGATGTATTTATCGCAACTTTGGCTGCGATGAAGTGCCGTTAACTCGGCGATGGCTCCTTGAGAATATGCCCCCGGGAATGATGTGATAAAGAGGTGCTAGACATCGAACAAGAGAAGTATTGAAATCAAAATTTTGAGGTCGAACCCTGAAGAGTAGATTTAATCCTGTCTTTCCTGTTGCCAACCTGTCCCCTGCTTTGTCCTGAACAAACACTTCTCTCTGTCCCTCAGCCTTCAGTATGGCATCTGATGTCAGTCCTCATGGGATATGGTCTAAAGAGCTGGGATACCTACCAATCACGTGTCGTGATCATCATTCTATGACATCTTTCCACTGCAGGTAGGACACTGGGTCAGACTGGCCTGGGCACCAGACTAAAAGGGCCCCCCCATTAGCGAATGGGATAGTAAAAAAGTGTCCCACAATTGCAAATCGGGGTAGTTTTGTACCTTGAAAGTCAGGCTTGGTAGGTGTTTTACAAGGTATGGGAGACTGAGTGCATTTCTTCTTAATACAGGCAATATATATGGTAATATCAGAGAAATCAGCCCACCAAACCATTATATTGGCCCGTAAACATCGAAAATTTGTTCCACCCATTTACCTGTCAGACCAGCCCATAGGACACTGCTAGATTGCTCTATTGGCCACTCCGACCTTGGTAGGTGATCAGATGAAGAGGCCTGGTTGCCTAAGGAAGAGGAGAGGAGGGTAACACCCAAAACCACTTACAATACATAGCTAGCAAACCCTTATGAAGATGTGTTTTCTAACAAAAATGCCTTCCAAAAAATAAACAGTACTGTGAAGGCTCGTTTTTAGGTCGAGCCTAGGCAGCACATGCGCTACTCTGCGAGGCATGCTGTACTCGGGTATGGACTTGGAGCTCCGCCCACCTTTGCAATTGGCTCCTGTTACTGTCCTTTGTAAATGGTTGCTCCTGATTCATTAATAGGCTTCTTAGTCCCTCTTTAGTAACGCCTTGTATGCATTTGTATCCTCCCATAAGGATTGGACCTTTTACTTTTGTGGTTACACCGTATGGTTATTTAGTCTGTGAGAACTATTTTCTTTCATTATTTTGTCCTACTCCAGACACAACATGCTTTCCTGCAACGACTGCGTGCCTTTCTTTTTTTATTTTTCCAACTGGGTCCGCTTTCAATAGATGAGCTGCGCGCCTTTCTTTCTTTATTTTTCCAGCGCTGTCCGAATTGAATAGAGCGGCCGTGCTCCTTTCTTTATTTATTAAAGGCTTCGTTTTTTATTAAATTGCCCCATGCGGCGCTTTCACTTTAATATCAGCGAGGCACCCTTCTTTACACAAGCTGCGTCTAAAGTAATGGGCGTGGCCGGCATTAAAGTGAAATCGCGGCATGGGGCACTTTTACAAAAAAAAATATTTGTTTGTCAACTTGACAAAAGAAAATATTTGTTTGTCAACTTGACAAACAAATGCTTTTTTCCGTAAAAGCGCTCCATGCCGCGCTTTCACTTTAATGTCGGCCACGCCAATTTCTTTAGATGCGGCTTGTCTTAGGAAAGGGGCGCGGCCGGCATTAAAGTGAAAGCGCCGCATGGGCGCTTTGACAAGCAAGCATTTTCAATGCAATAGGTCTCGCATTTATGAGAGTTTCGTGAATGCGAGACCTTTGCATTTCAAATGCTTGTTTTGTGAGCAGAGAGTGACCCTATTGTGCCTCATGGGCCAGGACACATTCTCGAGTTTTTAAAATATCAGAGCCGGTTTTTCCTTCACAGAGAGCACCATCCCGGTTCCAATTTTTCCTTATTAAAACTTATTCACAAAGCAGCTTTTTCAGTGTACTCGTTTATGACCATTTGGTTCTTTAAAAAAGCAAAGACAGAATAATGCATCGGAAAGGTATCTTATTCTAGTTATAATCTTTTTAAAAAAAATCTTTTTATTAGGTATTCAGGTTTTCTTAAGCAAGTCCTTTGCCATGATCACATATAACCACACATCTCAATTACACAGTTGCAGCACAACTGTTAGTAACCCAAAAAAAATGATGCTACATCAACTGTTACAGTAACTCATTGTGCAACGAGTCGCAATGATTCGACCCTTCCCTCCCCATCACCCAGTCTCACCCCATTCTCCCCTCCTAGCTAATGCTACATAATTCGTGCCAGCAGTCCCTAACCATAGAAACATCCGAACCCCCAGAGCATATGCCATAGGCCCCCGTTCCCACCTCATAGGCCCTATTCACCCCTCAGGAGAAAATCTTCAAGGGGAGGCCCCGTGGGCTTCTGACTGCAGCCCCTGTGTGTCAGAACGTTTAGTACTCTGGGCCTCATTTACAATATTTTGACCCACGGCAGCGGAGCAAGCCTTCCGGCTGTGCTGCCGTGCGTCAAAAGAAAAGGGCAGGAATGTGCTGTATCTACAAGATACCGCGCATTCCTGTCCTTTTCCCCTACGCATTCCTGTCCTTTTCCCCTTCGCTGGTGCACAATGGGCTACCATGTGCCAACGCAGGCACCTTTGTGCCATGGTGCAAGGGTGTCTGAGTTGTAGGGGTGATTGTTTTTGAGCAGGAAGGTATGCCTTACTGCACAAAAACAATCACGAGAGGTGTTTTCCTCTTTCTATCAAAAACAAGGAGTAATAAAGGTATTCCCCCTCGTTGCGCCTCCCTTAAGCCTCCCCTGGGGAGGCGTAGGAATCTGACACATTCCCAGGTTTACAAAAGCTTGTAAACCTGGGAATGCGTCAGGTTCCATGCATGTCATGTGGGAACACCCACAGCAACAACCATGGAACGCCACTTTCACACAAAGTAATGCATGAAAGGGGGCCATATTTACAAGGCGATGAAAAACCACACACGGTGGCTTTACCTGGCCTTGTAAATATGGGCAGGCACACTGCGCTGCCGGTGCGTCAAAAAAAGTGACTCACCGGCGGCGCAATCAGCTTGTAAATAAGCCCGTCTGTGAGTGCAATCCCCCGCTCACTACTCCCTTCCCTAGCCATCAGCACGGCATCCAGCATTCACAAGAAACTGATGCATCGGCATCAATGCGTCAGTTTCCTTGCACCTGTGCCAAATGTCCCTGCGACGCCATCGATGCGCTGTATTCACAATAAAGGCCTCCATGATGCAAGGATTTAACAGATGTGTCAGAAATCCAGACACTTCTGTTGGCACAAAAGTGACACAAAGTGACACATTGCTGGAGTTGGTCGTAAAACTGGCGCAACTCCAGCAATGCGTCAGAACACATAGGTGAGTTCCTTTGTTAAAGCCCTGCGTCAATCCTTAAGCCTAGTCTGAGCAGGTGTAAGGATTTTGACGCAGTCAAGTCATAGAGTGAGGCAGTAAAATGTTGTAAATTTCAAAGCGTCACTTCCATGTGGCTTTTTTGGGTCGGAACTCCTACCCTGCATACATTATACCTGGCACAAGTATAATGTGATGCAGGGCTCTACAAACTGACTAATTGGACCCAATGCGTCAGTTTGTGGATATGGAGCAGTGTGGTACACTGATTGCGCCGCCGCTGTGTAAAAAGAAAGTGACGCAGTGGCAGCACAAGCTCCTCACAAATAAGCCCACAGGTTTCTAAGTCATCCTGTAATTTCTAGTTACAATATTTTTAAACAGAAAATGTATATAATATTTGATAATGCATTCTGGGTTCTTCGTGGTGGGCAGTATTCTACCAGGCAATCCCAAAATAGAGAACCTAAAAAACTTAGCGGGATATTCTCAAGAAATGGCGAAAACTATCGCTAACCTTAGTTAGCGTGCGTTTTTATCGCCGTGTACTGCGGTAAACTATCGCCGTGTTAGCGGCGTATTCACAACATGCCGCAAACTGGCGATAGTTTCCCCTACCGGGTGAAATGTCCGGCGATAAGATTAGCGGCACGGCGATAAAAATCCTCACGCTAACGTGAAAAAAGTGGCGATGGGCCTACTAGCGATCAGAAACTGCACACTAATTAGCGCCAGGCCTGTATTTTTCACGTTTGGCGGGAAAAACCACTATAAAACGCCCGCTAAGCAGCCCAAACACAAAAAAAAAAAAAAAAAACAATTGAGAAGAACCATGGAGGAAGCTGGACCCAGTACAGAAGCCAACAACAACCCCCCAAACACCCAGTAGGACCAGCCAGAGACCCAGGGGAAGGGCAAGGAGAAGAGGAAGACCCGGTTCAGTCAGCAGGAAAACCAGGTCCTGATTGCGGAGGTGACAGAAAACCAACAACAACTTTTTGTGAGCTCCACAGTGTCATTGGGCACAAAAAATGCTATATGGCAGTCCATCGCAGCCAAGGTGAATGCTGTCGGAGAGGTGAGGAGGACAGTGGACGACTGCAAGAAGCGCTGGCATGATGCTAAGCACAAGAACAAGCAGAGACTTGCAGCCAATCTGAAAGCAGCAATGCAGACTGGAGGTGGGAGTCCAGCGCCACAGGAGGAGCTGGATGCGTTGGAGGAACAGTTGTCCGCAGTCATCAGCGAGGAGACGGTGGTTGGAGTTCCGGGACAGGATACTGCTCAACATGACCAGACACAACACCAACAGGGTGAGTAACAACCAGGGACTGGGGGGACGGGGGGAGTTGGGCCTAATGGCACCCATGCACAATTAAATATATCGCAGTGCACACCCACAATGACTGTGGATCATGTCCCGGATACCCTTGGCCCTGGTGGCATAGACACATATCACCCTACTCAACCAATACATTGCAAGACACATATTGGTGGGCTCACAGACCTGGAAATGTGCACATAAAAGTCTACCAAATATAGTCCAAGTATCATATCAGACCACAAAATAAGGGCTACATGAAAGAGCAAAGGGCCACATTGATTGGAGATGCGGCAGGGTGTCAATATGGCCTCCTGCCTCAACACCACGCATATGCATGTTCCCGTATGTCTGAGTCATGTACAAGATTGTGCATGTGCATCAAGGGTGACACTACTGCACATACACAATCTTGTACACAACTCAGACACACGGGCACAATGGTGCATGTGTGCTGACATTGCTGGCGGCATGCTCACTCATGCACATGATCAGTCACATACACAGTGCATCCTCATTTTGGCGTCAAAGAGATGCGGGCCGGTGCAGACCAGTCATATATGCGTGGTGTTGAGGCAAGGGGGCCATGTAGACATCCTGCCGCATCTCCAGTTAATGTTCCCGCTTGCTCGTACAGGAGATGCAGTCCTGTGTACACCAAGTGAGAAAGCATCTAGTGATTCTGCATACCATAAACACATGCATTGTCACAACAAAGTGATCATGTAGCCTACTGGCTAAAAGGTGCATATCCCACAATGCACACAATCAGCAGACTTGATTCAAAATGTGATGTAATACAATGAGCAGGGGGGATATGCCTACAACACTACAGTGCATGGACAATGCATTTCAGGAATGTGTCACCCAAATATGTACCACATGACTTGTCCGTGTGCCATACTCACAGAACTACAATGTCCCTGTATAGATGTATGACAACGTAAGTATGACAACAAGCAAGGATAGCAAAGTAGCACCAAATAATGACAAGTAGCTAAATGGCACCATCACCCCTTAGGTCAAATAGCACTCCTCCACTATCAAGTGTACACATCTGCCATACAGAAATCCACATCAGTCCTGGTGTGATTTGCCCATTACACCATTATGTGCATGTAAACCTATCTGTTTGGTAAGTCAACAGTGTCAGTGAAAAAATATGCAGTCATGGTCCTTATCATCCACACGCAAAGCCCGGCATTCAATATCTGAACCACGACAGCATGTATCATCCATGTGACCATCTGCGTGGCAAAAACACAAACACACATCACCCTGCATTTGCACCTGTTGGGAGGGGGGCGGAGACAGGGCCTGAGCACCACTGATATGCCTTAGTAAATCCACATCCATCAAATCCAGGCCCACTCATACAGCACACGTGGGGTCAACGTTGAGTGTAATGGGTGTTGACACTGTCTGTTCAGCCAGCATTAACAATGGAAACTCAACCTGCACCATACTCACAACGGGTAAGCCAACAGGAGGGCAGTAAGCAATGCATGCAAGAAAAAACATGACTGACGACATGCACACAAGATAAAACACAATAGCCTCAGCTAGCTGGATGCACATGTGTACCGCATTGTGCAGCACACATAGAAACAGCAAGTAGGCCTTTGTTGCAAATGTGCATAAAGGGGGCCCTCCTCACACATGACTATTCTCGCACCAAACCCATGCACATGTGCAGTACCCAGCAACGCTGGCTGTCTGTGAGCCACACTGACAAAGCAAGTGACAGTGCATGATGAATAGCATGCCTACCCCCAAACATTTTAACGTGGTGCAGGTCACGTCACTGAAGTGCCTGAGTGTGGACTTCATCCTTAAAGGAGCAGGTCACACTCTGACACTTCCTCGTGTACATACAACCCCTGATGTAAACAAGACATCAGCTGACAAACAATGCACAAGTGTCCCAACTCTGACCAAGACCCATATTTACCCCACCTTGCAGCATCTAACCATTGTAAAGGCACATGAGTGAAAGGCCCATGCCTGAAAGGGATAAGGGGCAGCAATACCAAAGCTGCTGGGGAGACTCTACCACAATGCAGTGCGCACACACACATAAATCTGAGCCACTCAACATTGACTACAATGTGGGACAAACTGCATCACTTTCACAACTTTACAGAGGACACAACTGGTGCCGCTTGTGTGTAGAAATTAGCCATTCGCATGTGTGTGAGAAAGTGCCCTCTATCTGCATGGTTGCCCCACTTTTTGCTGAATTGCTGATGTGCTTTGACTGAGTGTGCCCTGGGCTCCTGCTAATCAGGTACCCAGGGCCTATGTTCTTTCCCTAAAACTGCATTGAAGCCTAAACCCAATTGGCATCTCTGGCCACAGGTCAGCCCCTGGTAAATGGTACCACAGGTACCCAGGGCACTGTGACCAGAGAAGGCCTCTAAGGGCTGCAGCACTTATTGTGCCACCCTTAGAGGTCCTGTACCCTTACACACACACACTGCCTTTGCAGGCTGCGTGTTTTGGTGCAGAACAAAGTGAAGAGTCGGCATGGCACACATCCCTGTGTGCTATGCCTACAAACCACTGCCCTGGCATAGGTCAGTCACCCCTCTAGCTGGGTGCACTATACCAGTGGTGACGGTACAGGTGCATGAGCCCTGTACCCCTACAGTGTCTAAGTCCATTCTTAGACATTGTAAGTGCAGTGCTGCCATTAAGAGTATATGGTGCTGGGAGTTTGTCATTACGAACTCCACAGCACCATAATGGCTACACTAAAAACTGAGAAGTTTGGTATCAAACTTCTCAGCACATTAAACCCACACTGATGCCAGTGTGGGATTTAATGAAAAATGCACACAGAGGGCATCTTAGAGATGCCCCCTGAAAACTAACCCACCTCTAGTGTCCAGGCTGAGTGGCTGCTTTCAGCTGCCACCACCAGACATGTTTCTGGACCCCTGGGTTGAGAGCCTGCTGCTCTCTGGGGCCTGAAACAATGCACATCCTGGGACGAGGTGCCAAGCCTCCTCCCCCAGGATGGGCAGGGTTCACGAAGGGGAAGCTTCAAAGGCTTTCCGCCTTTGTGACCTTCCCCAGGCCACTTGCTGCTTTCAGCAACTGGTCCCCACTGGTTCTGACCCCCACTTTGGGCGGGAGAACCGGCGGGAAAAACAAGTGAGGAAGAGAGGTGTGGCCACCTCTACCAACTCCACCTCTCAGGTGGGGGAGGCGAGGTGAAGCACAACTCTGTCCACGCCATCTTGAAGATGGGGGGACTCAGCCAACCAGGGACAGGCTCATGCCCCCCTCCCACTGGAGGGTGGCATAATAAGGGGTGTACCCACTCCAAGGAAGGGACCCATTGGTCCCTACCTTTTACCTACCTGTAACGCCCCTAAATCTAGTATTTAGGGGCACCCCTGAAACTTGCTTCCTCAGACAAGAACCTGCAACAAGAAAAGAAGAAGAAGGACTGAACAGCCGTGCCGAAGCTAACAAGAGGAAGATGCCCACTGACTTGGCCCCAGCCCTACCGGCCTGTCTACACCTCAAACCTGCTCCTGCGAAATCCCGGTGTGTTCTGCAGCCAGCAACCTCGAAAACCCCGGAGGACCTGCCTTCCTTCAAGCACAAAGACTTTGTCTCCCGTGAACACCGGATTAGTTCACCTGCAACCTCTGGCTCCGGCCGGATACCGCAAATCCGCCCCACTCTGCACCCGCCGTCCACGGCTGGAGCTTGAGTGGGCAAACACCCCGAGGAGGTCACCCCGGCGATCCTGACCCGAGATCCGGCGACCCCTGACCTGCCTCAAGCCTCCAGCCGACGCCTGCAGCCTAAATCCAGAAGGCCCCCCTAACCGCAACCAGGAGCTGGTAAGAAGATCCGACCCCAAAAGGCACCCCTGCACCCGACGCCCCACGGCCTTGTGTGCCTAAACCGACGGTGCCTAACCAACCCCTAACTTCCCAACTTACCTCTCGAAGTGGTGGTCGCACCCAGAAGACCTTCGTCCCCGAGCCTGCAGTGTCTTTCCAAACCGGAGATTCTCCATTGAAACCAACAGGGCGCCCGACGTCGAAACAGCACCCTGCACCCGGCCGCCCTAGTGCCGCTGAGGGTGCACCTTTGGTGCTAATTTGTGTTCCCATTTGCCCTGAGCTAAAGTCCAGGAGCTTTGCTCCGACAACCCAGTGGCCTGCTTGCCAGCAGCCACCAACCGGAGGCCCCCTATCTCCCATTGGATAACATTGGGCCTCAGCACTCTGCACCCGGCCGCCCTAGTGCCGCTGAGGGTGTAACGAGAGTGCATCCTTGACCCTGGGGGAACCCTTGTTCTAACCCCAGAAGCTCAACTCCAAAAACCGATTACTTACCTGGTAACCGCTAACTTCATTTCTCTCCATAGGAATCCATTGACTGTTTTCTCTGAAAAATGTTCTAAGTGTGGAGTTGATTTGTATGGAAACCATAAAAATAACAATTGTGCAAAACTGATTTTACTTACCTTTTCTCTAGGAAATGTCCCAGTGTGATATCTAGGCATATCACACTGAGTAGAAAAAGTAATCTAAAAAGTAATCTCAGAAGTAACGTAAAAGTCACTTACCTGTAATTTTCATTGCAAAGTCGATACAAAATAGATGTACAGCATTTCACAGTATTGCATTACCAGTAATTCAAACTGTAACCACTACAAAGTACATTTACAATTGCATTTCAAACTGTATATTTACTGCAAAGTATTTATCAACTTACCTGTGCCAGGCTTGCTTGGTTCTAGAAAATAGTATAACTAAAAGGATATTTTTATACAAAACCAATTGGTCTGAAGTTCAGTCTTTGAGTGTGTGAAATCATTTGCTGATTGAGTGGGTACAACAAATGCTTAACACTGTCCTCTGATACTGCCTTACTGCTCGACCACACTACCACATTAGAGAGTAAGGTTCTATCTAACTTTGCCTCTGCCTACCTTTGGGGTTCCACTGGACTCTGCACACTATACCTCACTTTGGTGTAGTATATACAGAGCCAGCTTCCTACAATGTGTCATAGCTGTAAACTGTGAGATGACAATGTACAACTACAACGTCACATCCGTGATGTTTCACTAATATTCACTATCCGGCAACAAATATGCATCTCCTCCCAAACTGTCACAATGGACATTGTCATGCAGTCTGCTTGTAAACTCATCCAATGCATGTTCATACATGAAACACACAGTTAAACTGCATCTCCCCTTTACATTGCAGAGGGAGAAACATCACCTCCTGAACAGCAGCCTGTCCCACTCTTCACTGATGAAGAAGAGGAATTCGCCACCATCAACACTGACACCCTCCAACAGCTGCTAGACTCACTCAGCACCCCATCTCCAGGAGCAGGGCAATCCAGCTGTGTCGTGGAAACTCCACCCCCTGCACAAACCACACAGCAGCAAGCACCAACCACCACAGATGTCTCGCAGGACCTTGAGGACCCACTACTGGCATTTCAATGTCGTGCGGTAGAGGTCCAGCAGGAGATGGCTGATCAGGTACGGGTGGGGTTTGACAGCCTTGCGACCAAACTCGATGCCGTACGTGGGTGTCTGAGTCCCATTCGGGAGCACCTACAGAACATCACAGACACCCACAGTCCGCTCCATGCTCTCCGACATTCCATGGCTGACATTGCTGGAGTCATGACTCAGAGACAAGAACAATTGTGCAGTCAGAGTGGCTCCAGCGATATCAGCCAGGAGTTGGGCCGCATGCGATGAATAATGGAGAACATGAAGCGGATGCAAGCGGAACAAATGGCTGCCACGGCTGCACACCAACGCAATGCAGCTGGAATCTTCCATGCCCTGCAGCTGCTCATCACTGCATTGCTGCACCAAGGTTTGGCACAGATGAATGCTGCTGCAGCTTCTACATCCACATCTCCGACTCCTGATGTGTCAGTGCCTCACAGTGCTGCAGCCAATCTACCACCAATCCCATGTGAGGCACATTACACATCAGAGGACGAAGATGTGGATGAATCTGCATTATTGCAAAGAAGAAAGCGGTAGCATTCATCTATGCCAAATGGCCTGTTTCTCCTTGGATCTGGGCTCAGCATCATGGACCGTAACATCATCTTCCACTGTCCCCGGATACACTCTGTGACACTCACCTTGGACCTCGACATGGACTGCCATATTATGTCTTGTTCCCAATGACACTGCAATCAGCCTGCAGACTGAACTCCGCCTCGTCCTCTGGACATTTTACCCCAAAAGGACTCTGACTGGCCCTCCACTGGGCATCTATGGAATGTGGGGCTTGTTTGGCCAAGTACTGGTCCAGTATTCACCAATGTCAACAGACTTGTAAATAACATATTTAACTCACACAGATGTGTGTTGTCCATGATCAATCAAGTATAGGGGTCTCTAAAAATGTAGGGCCAATGAATCCACCAAAAGGTACACCAAGGGAAATAAGAGAAATGTACATGTTTCACTGTGACCCAGATAGGCAGTGAGATGACCGGGTATGTGTGAACTAGCTGTGCCCTCATTGCATACAACAATCTAGCAACATCCCAACTTAGCCCCACGTCCATTAAGGAAATAGGCATGTGTGCAAAAATGTCCAAGTCTGTTGCAGGCCACAAGTAGTGTCCCCCTTTACAATTGCTAAAAATTATCTCTTGGCATATCTACTCACACTCTACAGGGTGGACTAAGCCTGTTGTGATGGTGCGCATTGCATGTCACATCCCAAGATGGTGCACACCATATTTACATTGATGAAGATTCGTAAGGGCACATGTCTACCAGCCACAATTGGAACTACAATGTCTGCCTCAGTGAAGTAGAGTTGGCAATAGGGACTCACCCCCAAAGTGCAAGGCGTCAGTCAGCCCCTTCCTGTGGACGAACAATGCTTACAAAATTAGGAACCCTCTCATGCTGTGACCACTGTGAGGGGATAGGGCAATGTGTCTAGGGATGTGTGGTGCACTGCACTTAGCATATAGTCAGATGCAGTGCCACCATTTCAAGGGTGGCATCACTATGAGCCAATGCCAAAAGTAACAGCTGGGAGAAGTGGCTATGACACTAGCACTACAGGGAGCAATGCAACATTTCCCCTCTTGGGTGCAGTAGAACAGTGTGCCCGCACAAAAACGGTATCTGGGACACAATCATCACTTTCCAACTTTAGTGATTCATTTAGGAGAAGTGAAGTCAGTATACCTAACTGTACTACTCCTAAATGCCATTTGTGAATACCTGAAATCGTAAAGTCATAACTTACTCTCAGATTACTTTTGTGACTCAGGCCCACTGTTCTGCCATATGCCGTTCACAATGGACCCACAAAAAGACTACTTCCTGCATGTCCCGGAGGTTGAGCCTCCATGCACATGAACATATAATTCGAATGAAGCGGACACACTTGCACTACGCAGCAAGTGTGCCAAGGTCTGTGCATTGTAGATGGACTCTGCACAAGGAGCATGTGATATGCAGGTGTTTGACGTAATATGTGGTACCCGGCGCATACATCCATCTCCATGATGGATAACATTTGCAAATGCAATATCCACTCAAGGCCATGTCCCTAGGTTGTGTTGTAAATGGGCAACAATGTGCTGTCCAACTCCGTGAGTCACACTTTAGATGTTGAATTTCACAAACGACTGTCCCTAGACTAGGCCGTAAATCCTACTTGCCACCCTGTTATCCATGCAAGTTTACTGTGCTCACATCTAAGGTATCCTGACATAATCCATCCTGCCAAGTAACATGTCATGACCACACTTACACATTCAACGGATTGTCCAGTGATGGTATGAGTTGTATACAAGGTAAAAAGCCACACTCCACCACATCACCCCTGACGTAAGTGCAAGCAGAAATCAAATGTAGTAACCATTTATTATTGAAGTACAAAAATTAACTACCCTAAACTAACACTAATCATTACTACTACTAATATAATCTAAACTAACTAGAAAAAAGTGGTCAATTACCTAAACTATCTACCCTAACTAATCCTAAACACGCAACAACATATCTAAGACATCAACCCCCTCCCACCCTTAAGGCATATCATGAGACAGGACAAAGACATCTAAGCTATGCATAAACTAACTACACAGTTAACCTACACAAAGATATATATATATATATATATATATATATTTGTTTTTTAAATATTTAAACAACAAAGACATCAACCCCCCACCCAAAGGAAAAGGAAACTTATCCCCAAATACTATATAATAATAAATATCTAAAACTACCTTAAAATCTAACACTAGCTATACCTACACTACAACTACACTACCTAACACTTAAAATACTTACCTAACACTAACTACAAGACAAGATAAAACATTGGGGGAAGGGAGAAGAGCGGGATGGGGCTCAACATGTCCAGTCTTCATAGGAGACCCAGGACTGCCTTAATGTCCATCAGGTGCCTGTCATGCTCTGCCATTTCCCTCCGTAGTTCTGCCAGTATCACATTATTGTCCATCAATGTTCTCCGGTCCCGCACAGTGAACGGCACCACTTGATCAGCAGTTGCAGGTGGCATTGTCCCTTGGGTGTGTGGTGTTTGAGGGGGATGGGTAACTGCCTGTCCACGCTGGGACCTACGACCGATGCCTGAGGGGCCTCGGATGGCCTGTGTGCCACTCTTACTCCCACATCTTACATCCTCGGGCACCGACTTCCAACTCCCAGCTGCCCGGTCGTCCTGGTACCTCCGTGCCATGTTGCGGTACCCTTTAACGACCTTCTTTATGTGGAGGTACCAGTCCTTCCTCACCTGGAAGGCGTGGGACTCCTCTGGCGTCATATTGTCTGTAAAATAAGAGCAATGACAAAATGTGAGTCCTTAAAACTATGTCAATGTTCTCCATTCAAATCTGAAACACAAGGTCACTGAAACATGGGAGCCTACACTCTAGCGTAACAATGTGAAGTCAGAGAGTGACCTGGACAATGAAATGTTGAATCCAGGATCAGTGACTACATGATGGGGAGACTGACATGACAGTGCATGGCATGGGACATGTACTGTCACAACCAAATGAGACTGTCAGTGTCAAATGATGGTGCTATGACATACCCTGACTGAGGGTGACATGTACAAGGAATCGGAGGAGGGAGGCATTAGCCCTCCGTGTGTAGCGCCACCCTCATCCTCTCCTGTAACACAGTGCTGCATCATATGTACAATGCTCATGTGCAGCCCTGCATGTCCCCCAGCGACTGTGTGCAGTTCATCAAGTCTGCGCAAACACAGGCACTCTTGCACAAGAGTGCAAGGGTGTCTGTGTGAAGGGAGGCTTGTTAATGTGTAGGAAGGTTACCCTACCTGCACAGGAGCAATCCTGGAACAGCCCTACTCACACTTTCATCTGTGCTGCATCATGCAGGACACATGGAAACACGTCAGGGGGCTGAACACTTACTTGTACATGAGGCGCTAGCCCTCTCTCCACCACTACTTCACAATAGGTAACGCGCTGCTGCCGAGAGGGGGAAACAACGTTTCCTCAAATTTGTCAATCATGCATGTCTTGGATCCGCTATGATCACTCCGTTGAAAATGTAACTACGCAGGGCTCTACAACGCAAACTGTTAATGCATTCCCCATTGTAACGGCACCCTGGAGTCATAATTGTTATTGTGTTGTAATGGGTAATGCTTTCTCACAGATAGCGTTGTAGAGCCCTGGATTGTAAAATATATGGCACAGCAATAAATGCAGAGCTAAAGCATGCAGGGTAAATGCATGCGGAGTAAAGTCACCAATTCGGACAGAGGGGCTCGTACACCTGAGCCTGAGTCAACCAGGGAATGACCCCAAGGAGACAGCTTGACAACACCATTGCAGTGGCCAAACATGCCACTAAGATTCATAGGGCCATCTTTGCTAGGTGTTTGGGGAACGTGCCATTGATATGCTTGGCTCAAAGCTACGCACTGCTACTTCAGTGAAGCTGGTATGCAGCATACCTACGAAATCACAGTGCCGACCGGTGTCTGAGCACGCACGGCCTGAAAACCACTGCCTCCTTGTGCATGATCGGGCCCACTTGCACAGTCATCTCAGTCAAGGATGTACATGCATTACATGTCTGCTCATACCCATCCGCAACACCACTTGCATGTCTCCTCTCCTATCTGTACGCTCTGTAATCCACATGCATGTGCTGTTGTGACAGAACCCATAGATCAAATTTGCATGTGTATCACTGACTGGGGATGTGCAAAGTTACATCAGGAAGACAAATGCATTGCTCTAACTTCACTTACAGATTTGTACACACTTCTGACTTCCACAATACATCATCACACTGTAGGCAAGGTACATGTGATACACACCCATACTGCATACTACAACGTCTATCATTTGACCCTGAGATTCATGAAATTGCACTATGCCAATATATGATGGCCGAACTCACCAGTGTCGTGTGGTTCCTTGAAGCTGTCGATGTCCCCCTGTGTGATGAGAGGTCGTCCAGCTGTGAGACATGAAAAGAAATGTGTGTTGGTATGAGACGTAAAATCACACGGGTCATATTCATCATACAAATCATCATCATAACTGACAATGCTCCGTAACTGTACTGTTGCATTTCATGTTGGCTAGATGATTGGGTCTACTTTGCCTGCCATTCACACGAGACCTGTGAATGCTGAGTTGGGCCAAACAAGACAATGATGCTAGCAAACTTGCACATACTAGTTGTGTGACACATTCACAAGGCCCCATTTGTACACGCAACATGATGTAACACATGCTCTGTGTATAATAGCATCGCTGCAGATCGCACAAGGCTGTTTCACAGATGTTGGTGGTGTTCGTGGCACTCCTCTGCCTTGGTCTCCTCCTCTGGTGCTGATGCTGTGAGGGCCAATGATGGCGACTGTCTCGGCCCCTCATTTCAGGAGCGTCTGATCTCCTGTTGCATCCCCACTCTCCTCATTGAGCATTATGGAGTAGGGTGGTGAACCTTCACCTGATCCCCTGGGTCCGGACCAACGCTCTTCCCCTGCGCAGCTGACGCCTTCCCCGGACCTCCCGCTACCCTGCTGCCTCACTCGTCCATCTGCTGGGCCTCCCTACTGCCTCCAGATTCTCCGCCGGTTCATCCCGTCCGATGCATCCTCTCTCCTGATCAATTTGCCCAGACTTTGGCACGGCCCTCTCCTACCTGTGGCTAGCCCGTTCCCCGAGATGGAGAGGGGATACAAGATGGCGATGGAGAGAAAAGATGGTGAGACAAGATGGTGAACGTCGGTGCTCCACTAGAAGGTGAGCGACGGTACCTGCTACGTCCCCACTTCCTTCCCGTTGGCTAGCTCTGTTCCTCATGACAGTGAGGGCGCGCTCCAGTAGATGGTGAGCGACGCTGCCTGTGTATTGTTGTCATGGTGAGTCGCCCCCTGCTATGCTCACCCACGATGACTATATTCGGACCTTCCCAGTGAGACCGGCCCCCTAACGCCTCCCTCCTCCTTGGCCCTTGCTGAACGTTATTGCTCCAGTGCCAAGAGGCCTCTTTGAACCAACCTCAGGACTCTTATGGTCTATCCTTGTCCACACGCCCTCCCGACCTGCCTGCCCAGGGAGCCCACCAGTGCCTTGACAGTCTTCCAACCCTTCTGTTGCGGCTATTCTTGGGCCCCCAGTGAGGCCGCCACCGTACGCCTATGTCTAACTTTATGTGCCCCTGCTGAACGTTGTTGCTCCAGTGCTGTTAGGCCTCTCTTGGCCTCTACTATCTCTCCTCCTAAGCAGCCACAGACTTTTTTAACTGAATCCACTGCCGAAGTCATCTGCTGCCGCACTGACTGCGTCCTCACCGTGCCGATTCCTAAACCTCCGAACCTGACTCTCCAGGGAGCCCTCAGTTGAACGTATATTTTTTTCCTTCCTTTCATTTCTTCCCCCTAGCGATCCCCTCGCAAAAACCTTATCCTTTGGTGTTTTAGCTGGTATCCTCTGCCTCATACTTAGAATGTGTTTCCTCTAGTGCAGAGGTCTTCAAACTGTGGGGCGCGCCCCCCTGGGGGTCCGTGGATGGTTTCCAAGGGGGGCGCGAATGCCTCTGCAATTACATGTAAATGAAGATGGCCTGGAACTGCAGCCTTATTCATTTGCTGCATTTCCAGGCCGCCTTCATTTACACGCCGCCCTTGAAATGTGGATTAGAAAGATTGGGAACAGTGATTCTGAAGGGGGGTCACAGAGTCAAGAAGTTGGCTAAAAAGAAAATAACTAAATCGTCTGAGTATTTTGTGTTTTCGCTGTCAGCTAACTGCAAATAAAATGATGAGCAAACAAATTGAAAAATAAAATCAAGTTAAACTTATCCTTGGTAAATGTTCTCTTTTATATCATGAAACTTCAGTTGGCACATGCCATCACTGCAGATGTCTGTGAGTCTGAAACCTGAGCAACACTTAATTGAACCTTAGTTCATACATTGGGGAATAGTGACCTTTGTACTGATAGTGCTGCGAAGGCCCAGCCTGTGACAGAAAGCACTGTGAATATGTAAGTTATTATTTTAACTTTGCATTACACACAGTCTAACATAGGCTGCTGCAAAATGATGCAGTGATTGAAATAAAACACATTCCTACAAAATATAGCTTTAAGTAAAAAGTAATCAGACTGTACCTAATGCAAGCATTTTTATAATTATCTCCACTATTCCAGAGATCAGCAGATAACACCCCTACATGACCTAAAAAAAAAATCTTTGTCACTGTGAAGCATTAAGTAGGGCCACTGGAATTATGTGGCAAGAGAGGGCCAAATTATGCAACAGGGTTGATTAAATTATGCAAGAAGAAAGGGTAAGTTATGCAGCGTAATCTGGCACATTTAGTGGTTAGCTTTACTTTATTTGTTTGTCATTTTTAGTCATGGTAACACTGCCAGGTGAAACATTATACCTCATTAGTACCAGTTTAACACCCAAATATATCAATAAGCAATTGCAAGATGACCAATCAACCTTTATGAAGGGCCTTCTACTGCTCCGAAACACATGTCGCCAGCCATGTTTTAAGTAACTTTTGATCCGTTTGAACTAGAATCAAATTTTTTTGTTAAAATCTGCTGATTATGCAGCAGATGATGGATTATGTACCAATGTGGTAAATCCATAACAATGCGGAAAACATTGCTGCCTCATAAACTCATAATTCCAGTGCCCTGGCTTTAAGTGACTCAGTCGATTAATGGCTGGTAAGAGGATGTAGTGTAACAGCCATAGTGGCTGACCTTGAAGCTGGGGAACCAGGTTCGAGTCTTAGCGGGAGGCTCAAGTATCCTGTGATTCTTGGCAAATCCCTTAATCTACTTGCGCCTGAAAAGAAATTAACGTATCCGTCCGCTTTTTTTCCTTTCTAACATTACGACCACGGGCACCATTGAATATAAAGGAAGACAACATGTAGGAGCTCTTTTTTCTGAAAGGGCCTGTTTCAAGATTAGAGTGATGGTGCAGCATGGTGGCAAAGGGGTATAAGAGGCAGAGGAGATAGCCTGCTACTCAGGACTGAAGTTATCATTAGTGCAGCAAGTGTAGTTGCATTGGAGTGCGAGGGCTCACAACACCGCAATTATAGGGAGCAGCATTTTTGGGTCAATAACTGTTTTTGTTTGGTCCATTTGCTGTTTTACAAGTCTCATATTTAGTATGGTTTATGAGCTATAGAAAAAGTACTCCTGAAACGATCTCATCAGCCATGCCCCGTGCGCTCAGCCCTTTCCCTCCCGCTCAAACAATCCCTGCCATAAAGTTTTGGAGGGGGGGGCCAGACATTAGAACATTTTGCTTAGGGGGGCTCGGAGCAAAAAAGTTTGAAGACCTCTGCTCTAGTGTCTGATACGAGGTTTGTGTAATACATGATATCCTATCCTCTTATGTCTGTTCTAATTGCCTCACTCCCCAACTACCAGTGTTTAAACATGTCTTGGTTTTACTATTTCTGTAATTGTCTCTCACGGTAACCTATCCTCCTGTGTATGCTCTAATTGGCAATTTTCCTTCAGTGTTTCACTGACCTCCCTCCCTTTTTCTCTCCAATTGCTTCTCGCCCCTATCACCGTCCTACCTCTCTCCCCCATCTCTCCACCTGATTCTCCATTCACTTTACTTCTCTCTTTGTCATCCCCCCTCTCTCTCTCCCCTCCCCTCCTCAACTCAGTGTCCCATCATGCCCCCCCTCAACCACACCCTCACCCCCCAAGACTCTACCCTCTCCAGACATGGCCCCAACTCATGGACCATTCTTTACCCGCCTAATCTCTCCAAAAACGCCAAGAAAAATGTTAAACATAAATTACTGATTCGGCATCCTGAAACATTAATTGTCGATAACTACCTTAGCCTATCATCCCCTATAAAAACCAACTACATCTTCTACTCCAAACGCCCTTCCAAATGGAAAAGCATCTTTCTTCGCCACTTCCCAGTATCTAAATCTAGCAAAATTCCTTATGGATTTAAACTGCCTACTACCCCCTCCCCAGCTTTTTCCGGTGAAATTGACATCTCCATATTTAAAACTGGTAATATTCTCATACAATCCTCTGAACACCACCTCTCCATCTTTGAGCACCATTTCAATACTTTGTCCTTTCTTCTATCCCTACCTTCTCCTAACCCCCCCCATCTACCCAACCTCTCGACCCCCTTTTGCTCTCACCCTCCCCCACGGCTCTAACCCTCCCTCCCCTAGACGCCTCTACTGCTGTCTCCCAAATCTCAACATCCAACTACTCACTCTCTCCTGTGACCCCACCTACCCCTGGCCTCCCAACTACATGCTCCGCCTCCCAAACTCACTCGGTCTCCAACGACCGACCCACCCCAACCCCTAACTCCATGCCTAACCACAATCCTACCGCCTTGCCCCCCTCCTGGAACCCCCTAATGCCCCCCACCTGGCCCTAGCCCCATTTTCTCCCGCTCGGAACTGCATTCCACCTCTGAAACCTACCGTCATCTATCCCCGCGCCCCTCACTCCCTCTTTTCATCCCAAACCACATCTCCTGACCCTATGAATGTCCTGTCCTTCTCATCGGCCCTCACCGCATCCAACAGCCTGAGCACTCCTCTCATCCCCCCTCCCGGCCTCTCTCCACCTCTTCACACCAGATCCTCTCCTCCGATCAACTCTGAACACATCCTATCCCCTACCTCCCTCTCAACCGCGCTCCCCCCCATTCTTTTAACCCAGATACTGTCCAAAATTGAACGCAATCTCTCAACCCTGACGACTGAACTCTCACGACTGAGAGAAGATTTCAACTCCCTCTATCCAGATCCTTCCCCAATCGTTCTAATTCCCTCGATTCTGGCTCACAAAACATCTCTATGCCTAAACCGTGGAGCACTACCCCCCTCAGCTGCCGCATCCACAGGCCCCTCCGTGCTTCGAGCCATCTCTTCTCCTCCGACCTCCTTGACCTTTGCTATTCCTACCTTCCAAATTCATCGATTAACGTTCCTCCCCCCACTCACTCCAACATTCCCGTTATTTTGGGGACTAGCAGAATCCCCTCCTCTACCGTCTCTCCCCGACCCCCTCCCCAACTTACCTCTATCCATCAGTGCCCCTCCCCCAAAGACAACCCTAAACCCCTCTCCTGCATGCTTGTGAACTGCCGTTCGGCCGTCCGACATGCGATCGAAATATCTGAAACTATCCTTAGCGAAGCTATTGACATCGCCTTCCTCACGGAAACCTGGCTCAATGACCACTCAACGTCCAGCCTTGACTTACTTTCTCCCCCCGGTTACTCTATCATCAGAAAAGACAGAACTGAGAGAATAGGGGGTGGATTAGCAATAATCTTTAAAAACTACCTTCAACTTTCCCTAGTCAAGAATTCTGACCGCACTACCTTTGAATACCTTGAATCCGAACTTAAGTTTCAAGGTTCTCCCCCGATTCGACTACATAATATCTACCACCCTCCTGGTGATCCTTTTACCTTCACTGAGGAATTATCTGAACTTCGCACTCAATCCTCACTCTCTAACTCAAAAAATCTCTTCCTAGGAGATTTCAATCTCCACTGGAATGAAACCGATGAGCCCTCAGTCAACCTACTCACCAATCTTCTAGAGATCAGTGACCTCAAACAACTCTGCCATTCTCCAACCCACATCAAAGGGGCCACACTTGACGCCATCATCGCCAACAATGACTTGGCTTCCCTTTCCAACATCATCCCCATCAACTGGTCTGACCATCACCTCATCCTGTTCTCAATCGCCACCACTGCACCCCTCCCCCCCCCACCAATAACATCAAATCCACGAAATGGACCAGAAATCTTAATCGTATCCCTCATGGCAAACTGGAGTCTAAACTCCAAGCACAACTTCTTCTCACCCCTCTCTCCCAAAATGCTAGCGAACTCACTGAGCATTCAACAAAACTGTCACTGATGTCTTAGACCAAATTGCCCCGTCCAAACTAAAAACTCTTAGAAACATTCCATCCAAATCGTGGCTCAATTCCAATCTCAACAACGAAAGACGTGCACTTAGACTAATTGAAAGAACATGGAGACAACACCCTTCACCCGCACATCTTGCCCTCCTCAGATATGCTAAAGCCACTTACAAGAAACACATTTTCACTGAAAAGGCTTCCTTCTTCCGCACACAACTCGATCTGCCAAAAATAGACCCAGAGAGCTGTTCAACATAGTTCGAAACCAAACATCCTCTGCCCCCCCTAAACTAACGGCCTCTACTGACAGATGCGAAGAAATTGCTAACTTCTCCCAAAAAATAGCCAAAATAGACCAATCCTTCCTTGTATCTCAGGTCCCTCCTTATCCCCTATTTGCCGCTGACTCTTCTTCTATACCTCCCTCCCTATTAACGCTCCCCCCTGACTCCTCCTCCCACCTTCTTGCCTCTACCCCTACGGATAACAGCCTTTCCAACTCACAGCGTAAAAACAACGCCTCCTGGCACAATTTCCACCCCGTAACAGAGCTTGAAGTCTCTAACATCATCTCTAAACTCAAACCGTCCTCACACACCAAAGACCCTCTCCCTTCTAACCTTGTCCAGGAGCTTAAGCACATCATTGCCCCTTATTGGACCACTATCATCAACTCCTCCCTTACCACAGGATGTGTCCCTGCCTCCCTCCAACTCGGACAAATCGCTCCCATTCTTAAAAATCCCAATGCCGATCCCAACGACCTTAATAATCTCTGCCCGATCTCCAACCTCCCCCTGCTTTCTAAAGCCCTTGAAAAATATGCCCTGCTTCAGCTGGTCAAACAAATTGACACTTTTAACCTACTTGACTCCTTACAATCCGGCTTCGGAAAAGGCTGCAGTACTGAAACTGCCATGCTTAACATTGTGGATGACATCCACCACTCCCTAGACAATGGCGAGACCTGCCTACTTATTCTCCTCGACCTCTCTGCAGCATTTGATACTGTTAACCACCCTGCTCTACTTAACGCGCTCAAAGTTCGCTTTGGCCTCGATGGTCCTGTGCTCAAATGGTTCTCCTCCTACCTCCAACATAGAACACAACAAATTAAAATCTACAACTGCCTCTCAAACCCCACACCCATCTCCCTTGGTGTCCCCCAGGGTTCTAGTCTCTCTCCCTCTCTCTTTAACCTCTTTATGGAACCCCTTACCCTCATTCTAAAACAAGCTGGAATCAACTACCACCTCTATGCTGACGACACCCAACTTTACTATAAGATTAGATCCCACTCTGATGTTCTGCACCTTAACAACACCCTGGCAAAAATCCAATCCTGGTTCCACTCCAATCATCTCAAACTCAACCCTAAAAAAACTGAAATCATTCTCTTCTCTCCAAAAAACAACCCTCTTCCTATCCAAACATGGATCTCTGACCTTAATGCCACCAATTGTCCGCTCTCCCTTTCCCACTCAGTTAAATCTCTTGGTATCGCCATTGACAATAGCCTTTCCCTTCAGGACCACATAAAAAACTCGGCCAAAGGAGCACTCTTCTCTCTCCGTCATCTCAAGAAAATTAAACCCTTCATTCCAGCGGACGACTTTAAATCTGTCGTCCAATCTCTAGTCCTCTCGAGAATAGACTATGGTAACGCTATCCTCTCTGGAACCCCTAAAGTTCACCTTGCCCCTCTCACATCTGTGCTCAACCTGGCTGCTAGACTCATCACTGACTGCAAACGCTTTGACCACATCTCCCCAGCCCTCAAAGCCTTAAATGGTTACCCATCGAAGGCAGATCCTCCTACAAGATTGCTTGCATTACGCACAAAGCCCTTCACCAAAAGGCCCCGCTGTATCTCACTAACAAACTCAACAAAGCGGGCTGCTCCCGTCCATTGAGAAGCACCAACGCCCTCCTCCTTGTTCCACCTCTGTTAAAAAAGAAATCCACACAATCTCGCTCTTTCTCCGGTAACGCCCCTATCATCTGGAATGCCCTCCCTAAAGACCTGCGTTGTAACCCTTCTTACATCAGCTTTAAAAAAGACCTCAAACTGCACCTGCTCAACAAATTTTGGGGTCCTTAAGCCTTTCATTTGGCTTGTTTTCTTCTCTCTCCCTTCCCCCTCCTTTCCCCTCCCCGCCCTCACCTTTTTCTTTCCCATCTCCCTCCATACTCCCTTCCTTTTAGTTACTTCCTCCCCTCTCTTAGTCCATTCTTTTTCTCCCCTACTCACTCCTAACCACCCTCTACCCTCCTACCTTCCAGCTTTCCTCCATCTCTCGTTACTGTTTAATAATTCGAGTACCTGTACCCATTTTATTTATGTAGATAGTTCTTTCTTGCCACTCTGACACATGTAAAATGCTTTATGCTATTTGTTCTCTGTATTATATCCTGTTTGAATCCTACGTTATTAAACTCCTGTACTATTTCCATACTCTTGTAAAGCGCTCTGATACCTCCGGTTCGAGCCAGCGCTATATAAAACCTTTAAATAAATAATCAAATAAATATGACACTCTGGAGATGTCCTATTTCCTTTGATCAATTGTTCATATCTCATACATTGTCACACAGAGCCTATGTACAAAGGCAGCGTAGCAAACGTACCAAATAATGATGAGGACAGCATTTTTACACTTCCTTTTGTGCAGCACACAGGTCGCAGAAACAATGCCTGGGATTGTTTATGTACAGTCACCCTTCCTGTACACAAACAATCTTTGTCATGTACGCAGTATTGCGCAAGGGTGCCAGCCTTGGCACTACAGTGCTAAGTGTTGCGCCAGCGCAGTGGGTAACACAAACCTGCACCCTATGCTTGTCAATATGAAGCAGCGTTGTATTGCTGATGTGCCAACATTAGGCGTGAACGCATGACGTCTCCCGCCTCACTCTGCCACATTTTAGCACTTGGACACCATTGTGTCCCACACGGCATTTTTGGGTTTTCGTTACAGTGTTAATATTTAAATTTAGAGGTTGAACTTACCACACTGTAGGCCAACGATGACTCCCAGGTGGTCCAACAGGTCACCCTCACGGCCCAGGCAATCCTGCCAGCGGTGCTTCCATTGTCGCACAGTCCGGTCCACACCAAAGACACGCTGCATCTGCGTCCGCACACACTCCCACCTGACCTTCCGCACACTGACACCATATCCAGAGAGGATACGGCCTCCCCTCTCCACCATCAAGGGCAGGTAAAACTTGATGAGCCAGATGAAGCCCCCCAATACCCCCTCTGACATCCTGCCCTCCCTGCCCACACCCACCATCTCCCTGCACCCACCTAAACCCACTGCCAAAAGGAAAGAAACCCAACATAATAGCCCCAACAACTACAAAGAACGTTAACTACCCCAAGACAAACACCTGACAATATTGAGGACAAGAAACAAAAGAACACGTAAAAACAAGTACACCACACTTCACAGAGACACTATCGACAGGACACAGGACACAGCAACACTCTCTAAATCACCAATCTGCACCACACAACACCAAACACCTCCAACACTCTCCACAATCACCAGCAATGTGCTCAAAAGAGAAAGTGAAAGTGCACAGCACTCCTCCAGTAAACAGGAAGCATGCAGACATCACTTCCTGTGTGTTTGCGGCCCGTTTTTTGACAAAGCGGTGAAAATCTGCACGCAAATAGGCTTAGGGGTAATATTTTGTATTGTTCAATGTGTTTAGCGATGGATTTTCCATCGCAAGTATGAAAAAAACATTGCGTTAACGTTAATGCGGGCAGATTTTGCACGCTACGTGCAAGTTCTTACACAGATGAACAGTCTTAGATAAAATTTCATTTCAGACCCCAAAAAACACCATGAAGAGCTTGTTTTAACCCCAAATGACAACCTAAAGTTCAATATTTTGCCCAAAATGACACCCTAAAATTCATATTTTACCCCAAATGACACCCTAAAATTCATATTTTACCCCAAATGACACCCTAAATGTCATATTTTAGCCCATATGACACGCTAAAAAGTTGAATTTAGTACTACAATTGACACCCTAAAAAGTCTAGCTTTGCGCAAATGACACCCTAAAAAGCAACTCTCTGTACAGAGGAGACATACCCACCATCAAATTACAATTGTGATATTATTACCACTTTATGTTAAACTTACACTTGTCAGAGTGATGTACTTATGCAGAGGAGAAACATGCACACAGGGTATGTGTGTTTTATTTGCACAAACTGTGCTTGGGGTCATTTTGCACTGATATATAATTGCTAAGGACTGTCACGCTGTGACGTGCTCAGGTGAAGAAATTGTTTATGATTCGGTTCCTTCGGGCAGTTCCTGCTGCAGAAACTGTGGGGTGTGCTGCACCAGCCTCATCTTCCTCATCATCCTGTGCATTGTCCAGTGCATCTGGCACTTGGATCCATGGGGCATTGGTGCGTACACATATATTGTGCAATACACAACATGCTATGATTATCTTGCACACTATTTCTGGGCTGTACAACAGTCTGCCACCTGTGATGTCAAGGCACCGGAAACGTGACTTTAGCCTGGTGCGTCCGAGGGCCAAATTATACTGCCTCTGGGCCTGGGTGTTAGTGGCTCGGAGGGGTGTCATCAGCCATGGGGAGAGTGCATATCCTTGATCACCTGTAACATGTAATGGAGATATGTGTCCATTAGTGGTTATGCATGCTGTGTTGGCAGTGTTAATAGTTTTGTGGTGTGTGATTTGTGCTACTTTTGAATTCATGTTAGCCATGTGTAGCTTCTGACAAATGACCAGCATCAATGCTAATTACATTGCCTCACAGCTGCTCGTCCCTCCCCCAGAGCCTATTTAATTGTGTGCGCTGCGCAATTGCATCACTGGCACTCCGACAGCGCTCCAATGTCAAGCCCGTCTGCGCATGTCCGCAAACCTAACACGAACACCAGCAGGGACCCTGGCTCTCCTAACGTCTAGCGCTACCACTCATCCGCCCTCCTCGCAGTCAACGCTAGGAGAACGTTAAACTGCCAATAGGCCACACCAGGCCCGGCTCACGTTCAGTTCTGCTGCTGCCGCTGCCGCCAGACCTTCCCCACCGCCCAACACCTGCACTTTCCGATCCAGACCTGCCACAAAGCAACACTCAGTGGCACCCTCACCTGCAGGGACCAAAGAGGGCGGCAACGCTTCGCCGACACCATCAACATCATCACACACTACGCCATCTACTCCATGGACTTTGTACTCATTCATGAGCGGAGCCTCCACCTCACATACCACAACAACTCCAAATCCATTACCCTCGGGCAAATGCTTGCTGACATCGGACTGACCCAACTCTTCACCACACTGAGCCACAAGGCAGGGCACACCCTTGACCCCATCTTCGCATGTGGAAACTGCGTCCACTTCATCAACACCACTCAACACCCATGGAGTGACCACCACTGCGTACACTTCCTCGTCGAGAAACCCCAAGACACCCAAACCCACAGCCGGCGCAACACAAAGTTACTGGTGCTGAGTCACAGAGAAGCTGGTACATTCCAACATCAACAGCAACACCCACACCGCTGCAGCCAATGCCAACAGCGCTGCCCGGGATTTCCACACATGTATCTCCAACTGCGCATACACACTTGCCCCACTATGCTACTCCAACATACAGCGTGCAATGAATGCCACCTCGATCACCAACAACATCCAAGATGACAGATGCATCTGCAGACGCCTGGAGAAGAACTGGAGCTACATGAAGGGAACCATTAGACATCACCACCTACAAGGACACCAAGCTCATACTCTCCCTCACCAAGGCGCCCACACACACCAGACTGGGCTTCCAGGGAGGACTGTAGCAAGTTGCAACATGGATGATCAACAG
Organism: Calotriton arnoldi; assembly: GCA_963921515.1. Lineage (NCBI taxonomy): Eukaryota > Metazoa > Chordata > Amphibia > Caudata > Salamandridae > Calotriton > Calotriton arnoldi. The sequence goes on along the minus strand of CAWUFW010000097.1, from coordinate 2,733,841 downwards.
CTGAGGGGTGCTCTACAAAGAGGAGACATAAGTCCTCATCCTCGTGACCACCCCATCAGCATGTGACAACACCTGGTGGGCCACTTCCTTCGGCAGCCCCCCCCGACAACTCTAGGTACCTAGGCATCGTACTCGACTCCTCCCTCTCCATGAACAAACAGGTCTACGCAGTGGCCTGCAGCTGCTTCGACAGCCTCTGCATCCTCCATGCGACCCACACATGGTTCCCCCCCCCCGTCAGGTAGGACAGTCACCCACGCAGTCATTGCCATCAGGCTGGACTACGGTAACGCACTATATGCCCACATGGACATGCCTGTGCTCTGCAAACTCCAGACTGTCCAGCACACCACCGCCACACTCGGCCTTGTGTGCATACTTTCCTCATAGGTCGAGTCCCTCCATCGCACATACTTGGTTCTGTAGTATGGATTGTGGGTCCATTGTTGACATCTGCTAAGTTAGCATGAGCTTCGCTGCCATGAGGCTGCTTTTGCGCACGACACTGCATGCATAGATTTCGCAAGACTCTGTTTGTGCCCTTTCACATGAGAACTGTCTGCTTTTCGCGTTCTCTGCCGTGCTCTGAGATTTAGTCTGCACACGATGTACAAGGTCGATCAACAATGCACCTTGTTATTCTGTTCTGGTCAGTCCCTCGAACCTAGACATAACATGACACACAAGTGCACTACTGAAAATCGTATGCTTTAATATTGCAAGCTAAACATGTGGTGCACGCACTTGGAGAGACTCCTTTCCGGAGAGAAGAGCTGTGCTTGTCCTGAGATGTAAACCTTTCATCTAGGCCTTGAGGTATGGGGTCTGCTGACAAAGCCCAGAGGTCTTCTTTTTTATAATAAACTATTTCTTACCACGGGGAGGGTGGTTAGGTATTGTAGCCCTTTTCCACTGTCTTTATAAAATGATATCCCCATTTATATTCTATGGAATTGTGACAATGCTGACTATATTGCGTTTATGCATTTTGCTGCTAGTAATGGCACGTGTACTGTACCATAGAGCGCGTTAGTTAAAATAAACATTTTAAACTATACCGTGACTCTGATTACTCGCATTGTGGACAAGTATGAGTGAGTGAGCGAAAGAGTTGTCTGGCTCCTGCGATTCCTGAGAGAGTCGTGAGTGTTGTGTTCTGGGTTGTCTAATCATTGGTAGCTTCGCTGTTAGTCGGAGAACAAATGAGACACTATAGCTAGTCGGTTTGGGATTTTGGGTACTAATGTGGTAGGTTGGTACACCCCTATTCACAGAGGTCCTGTTTTCCTGCGCATAGGTCTGTATATGTGCAGAATCCCTGCAACACTTCCCACCTATCCCCACATTTGCAAATGTGTGGCAGAGCGGCTAGGCCTTTGGGGATGGTTTGTCTACATGGCTAGCCCCAGTTGCCACAGTTACTTGTGCTGTTGTGTCTGGTAGGTGGGCATGTTGATTGACATGTTGTATGTGAGTTTGGAACGTGTGCATTCTCACATTTGTGAGTTCCATGATTGTGGAGCTGAGGTGTGTGGTGTGTTCAATTAGTACTTACCAACAAACAGTGCATTTCCATGTGTGCCATCCTGAAAGCGCTGGTTGATGATGGACTGGCGGAAGATGTAGGAATCATGCACACTCCTTTGGAACTTGGCTACGACATTGGTGAACAGGCCCAGGTGGTCCACTATTGCCTGCACATTGATGGCATGTGTGTGCTTTCTGTTGCGGTATATGTGTGTAAGTGTCCGCAGGGGGCACAAGTAGGACATGTGTGCAGTCAATTGCCCCCAACACCTGTGGGAAGCCAGCTATGGCGTAAAAGCCTTGCTTGGTCTCAAGCTGTTCCTGCGCAGTGTTGGGGAAGCGTAGGTGCTGGGGTATCAGGCTGATGATGGCATCCAAGACAGTTGGGAGGAACTTTGATAGGGCTGGCTGTGAGACTCCTCCAACTCTGGCAGTTGTTGGTTGGAAGGTACCAGAGGCCAACATGTGCAGCACAGCCAGCAGCTTTGTTTGCGGAGGGATGTTGGTTATCCGCTGTGTTGGTGCCGTCAGCCTGTGGGCTATCTGGGTCAGGATGCGGAGGATGGATGTCCTTTTGAGCCTGTAGTGGGCAATGACATCCTCTGGCGTTAGGTCTGTGAGGCTGAGGCGTGGGCGATGGACCCGCTGTCTTATTCGGCGCTGCCTTGGTGGTGGTCCTGGGGGAGGTGGCAGTGGCGGTGGTTATTGTGGCCTTCTTGGTGCTCCAAGCTGCATGAGTAGTACCTGCATGGCATCAGTGGGTCTTCAGATGAGGTTCTGGGCTAGTCTCCCTTATATACTACTCTTTATCACCATTTTTAAGACCTCCTTTTTTCTAGTCTTAAGTCCCAGCAGCTAATGGGCCTTAGCGGCTGTTTTTTTAATCGCATCGCAGGTCCGGGCGATCGTTGTGAATATCGGGAAGTGGGGTTAGCGTGCGTTTTTGCACGGGAACGCCTACATTGCATATCATTAGCGATAGCAATCGCTAACATCGTTGGCGATGCTGGATGCAGCCGCTATCGCCAGAAAGCTGTCGCTAACGGCAGTTAGCGACAGCTTGGTAATACGGCGATAAAAATATCGCCGCATTAGCGGCAGAAAAGTGTCGCTAACGCGGCGATAACTCCTTGTGAATATGCCCCTCAGAAACATATTTAACATTGCCATTCATTTGTTTTCCTATTACATTGCGCCTGTTTGAAATATTTCACTCTGTGAAATGAATGTACGAGAGGAGTGTGTCTGCACTCTCAAATTGCAGGCTTGGAGGAACAGTTAAATATAAATGCTTGTATTGTACATTAACACTTTGTCCAAGCACGTAGCTCTTAAGAGACATGAAACGTGGCTGAAGGCAGCCAGACGGAAATAGCATTGAGCAAGGCACAATTTGTTTAAAACACCCCATACGTGGGCAGATGCCGAGGACAAGCACAACAGCTGCTCTCCCTCGCGGTTCTGTGCGCCGGAATTGTCTCTTTGCCTCGAGGTAGGAGACTGTGATGTCAGTGGAGTCACAGAAGCTTTACAGCAGAGATCGTAGCTGGTGGGGAGTGGTTTGGAAGGCCCTCCTGCAGTGCACGTGCCTCTGGGGACACCCATGCGCCACCTCTGACATCAAGTAGCACAAAGCGCAGCGCTACTTTGCATTACTTTAGGGCTGCTTTCCACCGCAAATCAAGATTTGCCCTGAAAAGCAAAGCCCAAGTCAAGACTTTTCTCCAGTTTGTCACTGTACCAGCAAAAAGCCTTGATAAATCTGGCCTTTTAGTGCAGGTGATACATAGAAAATTCTTAACAAAGGATCTTTTTGATGAGCTGCTGTATGTAACCTACAAGACATAGCCTGGAATAAAAATAAGGACTATGGCATGGCCTTATATTGATGACCTTGGAAATCCTTCTTGATTGAACAATGGAGTATTGTCCCTTGGACTGAACTAAGCATGTAGACTAAGGTTCCACTGTTTGAAATCAGTAGATGTGGTGGCTGTGGGGCGCTGCACTTTAAGATTATTAATAGGGATGGATGTTTGTAAGAAGTTGCTTTCCTCGCTCTCTGATCAACCCCACTGACGCTGTTTTGTCATGAAAACATAAGAACACGTTACTTACCTTCTGTAACACCTTTTCTGGTAGAGTCTATCTAACCCTCAGATTCCTCATCTTGTGAATTACCCCAGGCTCCAGACTGGATCCCTGAAGCAATTCACTCGGGCGTCGTGCAGCTCCGTGGAACCCTGCTTTACTTTATGTGGAATCAACCTTGTCTTGGTCACGTTTTGTGATATTCAGCGATGACAAGGCCTGAATAATATGTGCAGAAATAGAATGATCTCGCATAAACTAAAGTACCCTGCTAAACTAGACCGCTTGTAATGCAAGGCTTGCTCAAGGACACTACTTGCAACAAGCATTAGCTTGCTAGCCAGCAACAGACAGTGTTACCATACCATATATAGATGCGACGAAGTGTCTACCTCTGATTGGTTACTGCATTTCTTATGCTTGGAAAATCCCCACTGTCCCAAACCCTGGACACATGAGCACCACCACCCTGTACCATGCAGGTGGCACGCACCATTTGCTTCTTCTGATTGGTTCTGTATCGAATAACTGTGTAACCCGTTCTGTCTGATGATAAACACGTGATGTATTAGTTCATAATTCCGAAGAAATCCTGTTGAACTTGCAATTTTATTGGACATGAATCAAAACACCTTTTTGTGTTTTACAGAAATAAAAGGCCTTGCTGAACTTCTGCAAATTGGACACTTGGTTACCAAGCCAGCTGTTCACGTATAGTAAAATCTTCTACATGTGAGCCTGGTGGAGTCTGTTTAATTTTATTATTTAGGCTTCTACAGCTCCACGTTGACTCTGTCCCACCTCGGATGTGACATTGGGTCTCCTGTATATGCGCCACCTCCACACACTGAGGTCAGTTTCTTTCTGATCTCTGTCTGCGCTGTTGGATGTGGAGCCTTGGCAATCAGTGCAGTGCAGATCTTTTAAATTTGCATCTTAGTAAATGACTATGTGAGTTCATGCCAGAGAACGGGGAGGAGGGTGCGTTGGTGAAGAATCTGTGGCTAGTCTCTCTACAAGAAAAGGCGTTACTGAAGGTAAGTGACTTGTTCTTCTGACACAGCCTTTTAACAGCAGACTCCTCACCTTCTGAATAGATACTAAATCTGTACGCCTCTGGTGGTGGGTCTGTGGAATTGCTCAGATCAAGATATTCTGCAGGAAAAAGTGGACAAAGTGTCTGTCCCGGCTATCCAGGCAGTAATGCTTCATGAACTTGTGGGGGGACGCTGACGTAGCATCCTGGCAAATGTCCAAGACTGGCAGGCAGAGCACAAGCGCAGTGGTAGTAGCCTTCACTCTGGTGGAATGTGCGTGCAAGACTTCTGGAGGCTTCTTCTTGGCTAGCTCATAGCAGATCTTGAAGCACAGTACAATCCATCTTGAGATGGTCTTCTTTTCCTCCTCTTTGCCTTTCTTACCCCAGAGAAACTAACAAAAAGTTGGTTGTCCTGTCAGAAGTCTCTGGTTTGGTCCACATAGGAGTGATGGTTTTGGGTCAAGGCGATAAAACCGTTCTTCCTCCTTGGAGAGATGAGGCGGTGCATAGGAAGCCAGCAAGGTAATAGATTGCCCTATGTGGAAGGGCCTGACTACTTTGGGCAGGAATGCCACTTTTGTCTGGAGGACGTATTTCTCTGGGAAGAAAGAGGTGTATGGGAGGACCACTGACAATGCCTGAAGTCATCTTACTTGCCTTGCTGATGTTATGGTGATGAGGAACGCTGTCTTCATGGTAAAAAGACAAAGAGAATAACTGCATGGGTTCAAAGGGAGTGTACATCAAGTGTGTGAGTACCAAATTAAGGTCTCACAGCGGAATGACCAAAGGAGGCCAGAAAATATGGACCAGCCCCTTCAAAAATGTATCGCAACAGGTGACTTGAAGAAGTATGGCTTGTCAGTTAAACATAAAAAGGCTGAAATGGCCGAGAGGTAACCTTTAACTGCTGCCACAGCAAGGCCTTGCAAGGCCAACGACAAACAGAACAGGAGAGCATCCGATGACTGCGCATTAAGGGGTTGTATACTTTGGGAAGAGTCAGGCAGACTTCTGCGAGCATCCTGCATAAATTAATTTAGTTGATGGATACCTGGCTGCCAAGAGGACACCAGCCACTTTGGGAGAAAGATCAAAAGCCATCAACTGTCACCACTCTCCCCGCATGAAGGTGGAGATTAAGCAGGCTCAGGTGCACGACTCCTCCTGTCGCAGCAGCAGGCAGTCATCCGGAAGGGACATCGTATTGTAGGGCCAGAGATTCAGGTTACCACACTTTCCTCACCCAGTCCAGGGTCACTAGGATGTCTTGAACAGGTCGCCGGTGCAGTATCACCAGGACTCTCCAAGTACCGCATCATCGCTTGACATCATTTTAATATCAAGTCAACCCCTGGGGCCTTTTCATTGTTTTAAATTCTGTTCCTACAGCACGCTAAAGTATAGTGTCTCTCCAGCGCTTACTCGAGGAGGCAGAAAGATTACCCAAATTGGGTAAGGGATTCATCCTCGATGTTGACAGTGTTAGAAACCATATATAAGTTAATCACCTGCTTGCCCCATGTTTCTCCTTAGCTTGTTGTTATCACCCCTGCGTGACATGATCACGGTTGGTGGCATGCCTAATGTTATCTGATTGAATGATTCAACAGTGTTATTGTCCCATTACAATTTCAGGTCAACCTTTTGGCATCTATTTTTTAAGGTACACCGATCTTGGGTACTGAGTGTTTGGATTCGGTACATTTCCCTATTTGGTCCCAAACGCTGTGTAGATTAGATTCACCCGGTCCTGACGAATTGCCCATTGATCATTTTTGATTCCATGACGGCAAGAAACATGTCGACCTTTTAAGTCCCCTTTTGCCACCAGGGATCATTGTCTCTACTGGTGGCTACCACATTTTTAATTGGACAAGCAAACTCGCTGAATACAATTATTTCCATAGATTTGCTTAGTCTATTTTTAAGTCACTATTCACTATACACCCACATCTATTTTCACCAATCTACACCCAGGGCCCTACACCTGCACTTCATAGATGGCATTGGGACAAAAGATCTCCAATAAAGAGCCCCCATGAGGGTACCCGTCAGGCATTGCAGCGTTGTCCCAATGAGGAGCAAGCCCGATGATGAAGCATGACACCAATATGGGGGTGTGAGGGCCCTAGTTCCAAAAGGAACCATCCCCCCCACCTTTGGTTTCTATATTTCTGACCTGATACCCTACCTCCCAGGAACTGAATACCTATAATTGATACGGAACCCACAACCCCACGCAGCTCTGCTTGTTGCAATACCACATGACGGTCGTGTTGTCCGTTAGTACCTGCTTCCGTTCCCCTTTGATGGTCGGGAAGAACACTTTCAGTGATAAGCGAATCTCTCGCAAATGCAGCAAGTTGATGTGGAGGCGAGCTTCTGCCAGAGACTACGATCTCCACATCTCCCACATGACCTCCCCCAACTCAGCAACATTGCATCTGTCATAACCATTAGCTCGTGTTGGGGTAGGGAGATGGGACTGCCACCTGTCCAATTGCAATTGAGTAGCCACCTCTGCAGGTCTTTTGCAGTCTCCTTCGACACCTGGATGGAGTCTGAGTGGTTGCCATGTGCTGAGCCCACTGAGCTTCAGATCCCACTGCAGAGCCTGCATTTGCCACCTGGCATGGTCCACAAGCAGGATGCAGGAGGCCAAGAGGCCCAGAAGCCTCACAGCTGCTCTCACTGAGACCTAAGTCAAAGGTTGAAACATTGCAATCATAGCTCAAATATCCTGGACTCGTTGAGGGGGAGGGATGGCTGTGATAAATGGGAGCTGTTTTTAAGGAGTCAGGTGTGACTTTGGCTGCTCGTGCCAAGCTACCAAGGGGGTGAGCAGGGGTTATTTTAAAGTGTATCCTCCTTACCCTGACTAGGAAGAAGGGTCCCTACTTGGACAAAGGTGCAAGCCATTGCCAACTAGAGACCCCATTTCTAACAAGACCACATTAAAAATGCCCCCCCCCCTAAAGATAGCATTTCTCATTAAGCCGCCTTGTAAATAAGGCTCCCTTTCACGCTACACTAAGCGTGAAAGGGGTGGGCAATGGGTAATGCGGTGGGCGTTGCGCCACAACACCCATTGATTTAGTATTAGTGTCATTTTGCTTCTTCTGCATTTGCTGATTACTCTGTGTAACAACGGTATTGGGGGGGGGGGGGGAAAGTATAAGCAAATATCCCTGACCAGTCGATCGACCGTGCATTGCCCAGGGATTAGTGTATGGCTGTCTGGAGGCAAAGCTTTGGTATTTTGGCGTTCAGTGGTGTTGCGAATATATCTATTGTTGGTGTTCACCAACTCCAAAAGATGTTCTGGAATACTTTTTGGTTTAGTTCCCATTCATGGGAGCATGAAGCTTGTCTGCTCAGTCTGTCTGCATCTATATTGTCCTTGCCTGGAAGATGAACTGCTGTTATTTCCATCCTCCTCAGTATTGCCCACTTCCAGAGTTTTTGGGCTAGTCTTGATAATGCGAGGGTTTTGTGTTCCCCCTTGTTTTTTGATGAAAAACATTGTTGTTGTGTTGTCTGTTTGGATCAATATTGTCTTTTCTAATAGCTCTTTCTGAAAGGCTTTTAAGGCTAGGTACACTGTCTTTAGTTCCAATATATTGATAAGTTGTACTGCATCTTGTTCCTTCCAGACTCCTCTCACCTTGAGCGAGCCCATGTGAGCTCCCCAACCCATATGTGAGGCATCTGTTGTAATTGTCCCTGTTGGAGTTGATTGTGCAAAGTTCCTCCCCTGCGTTAGCTGTGATTTGTTCCACCACACCATCTCCTCTTGTAATTTTTGCGTGACAACCACTAGATCTTCCCACCTCCTAGTTACTTGTGACCATTGGTTTTGAAGCCATTCTCGAATTGGTCGTATATGCAGTCTCTCATATGGAATCAAAGGTATGCATGATCCCATTTTCACTAACAATTTGCTCACTGTCGGAGCTGGCCCCCCTCTGGTAAAGGTGAGTCACCAGCAACAATGACTGTATTCTCTTTTCACTGGGATATACCTTCCCCTGTATTGAGTTGATCCTTTCTCCTAGAAACAATTTTTCTTGCTCTTGTGTTGGTGATGACTTCTCGACATTGACATTGAGTTTATTCATTTTCGATTAATTAAAATCATTACATGTCTGAGAAGATAAAAAGAAGCAAGTGTGCGTTGTAATTACAGGTAAAAGAAGGCGACAGTACCGCCAACGCTTTGCTAGTAAGGACATATAAAAGAATGCACTCAATAATATTTCATAAATTAGATCATATCGCACTCTAAGACCAAATTCAAACGAGGTAAAAGTTAATTTGCATGCAGCCAGCCCCTTCAATCGTGAGCGGGACATATGAAAGGATGCAATCAATAGTATTTAATAGATAAGATCATATTGCACTCCAAAATCAAGCTAAAACAAGGTAAAACATAGTTTGCATGCACTTAGCACCTTCAAGCATGAACGGGAACGTCCAGGAGTGCGAGGGGAAGAGAATAAAGTGCAGAGTTCTAGCCAATAGTATTTAATGAGTAGGGTCATATCTCACGTTAAAACCAGGTAATAACTAGTTCGAATGCTGTTAGCACCTTCAAGCATACACTAGGCAGCATTCAGGATTGAAACAAGAAAAGATTAAAGTACAGGAAGCTGTCCAACCAGGACCTATTGTCGGCTTATGGCAGCTTCAGTAAGTAAAAGTCTGATAGAGTTCATAAACTTCCCCAGTCTGGCTAGTGTACATGCCATGTTTTCAGAAAAGCACAAGACCGAGGCCTCCCCGCAGCTCCTGATGCCCTTAGCCCAGAATATAGAAAGGAGCAGGCGGTGTCGCTCGTCGAGCAGTTTGGGACAGCAACACAACAGATGTAGCCACTATTATTTACGATAGCTGCATAGCCTACATGAAAATGTCTCCCCTTTACGTGCCCAGACAGAGTTAAAGTACGAGATTGGCAAAGCAATAAGTCTCATTTAGAGGACTTCTCTATGTTTATTGAGAATCCAAACTTGAATAGAGTACTTTCTGTATATGATCTTTGTACTTGTGGGAGTTTGCTCTTACTAACCCGTTTTCCAGGTAAGGATAGACATGTATGCCTTGTCTACCTCAATGAGCTGCCACTGCTGCTAGATACTTTGTAAAGACTCTTGGAGCTGATTTTCTACAGAAAGCCAGTACTGTGAACTGGTAGCGAGTTTTGCTTATGACAAACCTGAGGTTATTTTGGGGCAGATTTACAAGCCCCTTGCAACACTTTTGCGCTGCCGTTGTGTCACTTTTGTGATGCAACGGCGGCGTAAAAAATGCGGCAAATTTACAACGTGACTCATCTAGGGAAATGCGTCACGTTGTAAAGCCCTGCGTGACATTATACCTGCGTCATGTATAATGTATGCAGGGTGGGCAATCCCACGCAGGAAAGCCTCGTAAAAGTGACGCAGTGAAATCTACAAGATTTCACTGCGTGACTTTTGGGACGCCACTGCGTCAAAACCTTACGCCTGCTTGAAGCAGGCATAAGGAGTGACGCAGTGTATTGGGAATAGGCCTCAACACGCATTGCTGGAGTTGCGTCGTGCTTGCGACACGACTCCAGCAATGCGTGACTTTTCCGCCAACAGATGCGTCAGAATTTCTGACGCATCTCAGAAAAAATGATTTATGCTGAAACTGCGGAAGCGAAACGGGGGATCTAGCACATCTCATCTTCTACTGCCCAAAACTTAAAACATTCTGGGAGAAAATCTTTAATTTCATTAAAAACGCGCTGGGTTGCACCCTAAGCCCAGAATTCTCTTCCCTCACCACCGCATTTTTGACCACAGATCTTGACTCACAACACAACAGGGACCTGCTAGACCTCCTACTGACCGCAGCAGTGAAAATGGTCCTGACCAACTGGAAAGACACCACTAAGACATCATACAAAGGCTGGGTCAACTGGGTGACGTACCTCAGAGGCGCAGACAACACAGCCCTACAAAATTCACCCTGGAGACCCGCCACGTGGGGGATGTGGACCTAGCTCGACACATACTTGGACTCCTATGAGCCCCCATGAGTGCACTGGGGGGGGGGGAGGGGGTCGAGTTTACCTCGCAAGGACATAAAACCCAGAATAGACACACTGCTACAGTACACTTCTTGTATCTCCACTCTTTCTACACCCTTTCTTTCCTAACCTCTATCTCTCCTTGATTCTGTCCTTAACTTCCTAGCAAATCAATGTAAAGGGGTTCAGCGAGACACGCTTACCAAATACCTGTAACTATGGCAAATACAACCACGTTTGGCTGGTACCCCGTAACGGAAATGCGAATGTACTTGCTTATAAAAATTTAATAAAAACACTTGAAATGAAAAAAAGAATTTCTGACGCATCTGTCAATCCTTGCGCCATAGTGCGCCGTATTGTAAATACGGCGCATCTATGGTGGCGCAAGGGGTTTTCACTCAGGCGCAGGGAAACTGATGCATCTACAGATGCGTCAGTTTCTTGTAAATCTGCCCCTTTGTGTTTTGTATTCATTGGGATGTGCAAGTAGGCGTCCTTTAGGTGTATAGTTGCCATGTAATCCCCTTTTTGCAATTGTGGTATGACTTCCTGGAATGTTGTTATTTTGAATCTGTGTTCTTATAAACTTGTTTATAAATCGGAGGTCTAAAATTGGACTTAGAGATCCGTCTACTTTCGGTATCAGGAAATATGTTGAGTAATTTCCTATGTGGATTTCTGCTCTTGGCACTCTTTCTAGTGCTCTCTTTTCCAGCAATTCCTCTAAATCCTTGAGTAGACGAGTTTGTTTCTTCTTCTGAATGGACCTTTTTTAGTCCCCATGTTGGAGGCATCTTGTCCAATGCTATGCAATATTCATACTGTATTACTTTCAGGATCCATTTGTCTGATGTTATCTTCCTCCACTCCTGAAGGAAGTTCTTTATTCTGCCTCCCACTGGCGTTGTGTGCGAGAAGCTGTGATCTCTTATTTTTTTCTCCCACTGGTGTTGTGTGAGTGGCAGTGATTTGTCGGTAAGTTATTTGTTAGTGGGGGGGGGGGTGCCTCCCCTGTAAGGCTTTCCCCTTGCCTGTATTATTCCTCCAAAGGACTGTTGTCCTTGTTGCTGGTACTGCAAGTGCTGTTGGGGAACCAGTGTTTGACTGCTTCCCTGGAATGCCTGGTGTAATGTTACTGATTGGAAGCTGCCTCTTGCTGTAGGCCTGCGAGATGGCACTGCGCCTCTTCGTATATCTCCTCTAAACTCCAATGCCCCATGGACTTTGCTGTTTCGTTGTCTTTTTTTTATTTTTTACTTCTTTTTATTTAACCATAAGACAGAGCAAACCACAGTTATCATTTTAAAACAGCCAAGTACATATGGGAAGAGGATGTAGCCTTACGGCTAGAGCGGTCGACCTTGAAGCTGGGGAACCGGGTTTGAGTCTCTGCAACGACGCTCAACATCCTGTGATTCTGGGCAAATCACTTAATCTCCCCGTGCCTAACAAAAATGAATGTGTCCTTATGTAACGAAACTGGTGCTATGTAAAGCGCTCCGATACCCGATGTCTCGGGTCTAGTTCGCGCTATATAAAACTCTAAAAATAAACATATACATCCGCTATTGTTTCATAGTAACCAAGTACAACTACAGTGTGATCGACACAAAGCCATAACATTTATGTCACTCCCATGCTACCATGCACACGATTTAAGTCAGGTTGGGCTGTCTGGTACGTCGTACGGGGTCGTTCTCAGAGTCTCCCACCCCGGTCTAGGGGCGGGAGGGGGGGGACATGTGTTACCTCGATAGGTGTTCCACTTTCCCCAGATTTGTTCCCATTTCTTGGGGCACCCTCTGCCTTCATAGACCGTTTTCTCAGCCACCATGCACCAATCTATGTCCTTCTTCCATTCAGCCAGTGTTGATATATTTGACACTCCCCATCTCCTGGATATGATACATTTGGCGATCACTGTGTCCAAAGTTACCCAGATTTGCTCTTTGTGAGTGAGGTCTCTAGCGTCCCATATATGAAGAAGGCACCATTTAGGCAGGGGTTGTAAATCTATCCCACACACTTCTTGTTGGCATTGTATCACAACTTCCCATAAGTTTTAATTTCAGGACAGTCCCATGTTATATGGAAGAAAGATCCCTCTTGCTGACACCCTCTACGACATGTCGCCCTTCCCATCCTCGCTAGGTCACTGCAGGACAGATACGACCTATGGAATATCTTTAATTGAATACATTTGAGTTTTGAAGACATAGCTGACTCCTTCGGCAAAGCCATGGCCTCTTGCCAGTCCTCGTCCTCTAATACCCCTAAGTCGGTTTGCCAGCTATCACAGAGTTTTAGGAGGGGGTCGGGAGAGTTATTGACTAATGTTTGATAAGTGAGGGAGATCGCTCTACGATTCATGTATTCAGTTAATAATCTGTCTTCTAATGGGGTTGCCTCTGGCAGTACTGTCCCACGAGGTATGGCTGATCTTAAAGCATGTCTGATTTGAAGGTACCGGAACAATTCCGTGGTTGCTATGTCATGTTCTCGCTGTAATTTTACGAATGGGACAACGTCTCCTCCGGACCACAGGTCTTTCCACAGAAGAGATACCTATCTGGTCCCATCTCTCAAAGCCTGGATTCGTTGTCTTTCTTGAGCTGGTTCAAGGTGTCATCGACCGTACTCCTCAAACAACAGTTCCCCACTGAATGGGGTATTTAGAATATTAGCCAGTACCTCTGGCTTGAATCCAGATGTTCGCAGCCATGAGTGACAGCGTAGGGTGATCCTCATCATCATCAGGCGGCTTGAGGTGTCTGTCGCATCCAATGCCGATTTCAGGCATGTGTTGGCAATATTTTTGCCATCTTCTGCCAGGTGTGCAGCTCTCTTCTTGTACTGATCTGGCAGGTGCTTCATAAGTTCAGCCATTTTCTCCCAGTGCTGGTAGGCATGTCTGTTTAGGAGGGCATTCGAATTTGCGATGCACCACTGGTTTGCTGCACTGTGCTCAAATGTTCTACCCATGAGGTCTTTATCCTTTTCCTCTCCTGGTCAGGAGGCGGCCTGATGTTGACGGATTGTTGGCCCTCTTACGTGCTGTCGAGTTGATGATCAAATCAACCCACACTGTACCCTTGACGTATGCTGAGTCCTTGGATGAATACTTATATTTCTTCTCTGCCCTTGCCTTGGAGTCACGGCTCTACAAGTGGCAGGTTCTTTGAACGCCTCCCTTTCTTGGTCTAGGATGCTAGGAAGCATTGTCAGGAATTAGTTCTTGGCTTGCAATGGCAAGAGGGTCTCCAGCAGGAAACAAGACTGTAGTTTTTCTTCCTCCAGCTGCACTCCATATTTATCTGCAGCCATCTTGATAACCTGGTTACATATGCCAATTGTCACCTGAAGGCAAAGGCTTCAACGGATAGCAGTTTACCCCTTCCTCCGGGGAGCCTGTCTCCAGGTCCTGCCACTGTGACTCAGTGTAAACTGATTCCCCCGAGTCCCGATACATGCCCTCTAGTTATCCTCTTCGTAGAAGAGTTCCTCTTCTTCCTCCTGAGGCTCTGGTATCAAAGGAGGTTAGATTTCTTCAACAACCTTCTCGCCCTGATCTTTCAGCGTCAAAGTCTTTGGTAGTAGTCGAAATCCCTCTAAAGATTCGAAGTCCTTTAGTTTTTGAAGTAAGGCAGCTATTTCAGCCTTGAGGCGCCTTTTCTTCCTTTCGATTTCCACCGATTGTTCTTCAGCGTTAAGGCTCAACGTTGCTTTTCTCTTCAGCGCTGAAGAATCCTTCTACGACGTATCAGTCGTCGAGCTTTGGTGCTGGTCTCACAACCTCTTCTTTTTTGACCTTGAAGTGTCTTTCCCTTGACCGTCCTTTAACAACTGGCTCTTTTTGGGAGATTTTCCTCCTGCTGTGTCTCTTTCTAGGGATCCAAGGCGTTGTCAGAGCCTGCCTTTGGTCGGCGAGTGTTTTCAGGAGGAGGCTCCCTTCGATGCCCTTGAGTCCAATTTTCAGGGGCCTGGGCTTCAACGTCGATGGTCCTCAAGTCGGCGTCTGATGTTTCTCCCTCAGCACCTTCCACATGCTTTCCTCATCGTCGCTCGACAGACCCAGGTCCCTCAAAGATGAAATTGTACCCTGTCCTTGCATGCTATGATGTGCTTGCCTCTGCCTTTCTCTCACCCTCAGCTTCTTTGACGTGAACATGGTGCAGGCGTTGCAGTCTTTACTTTGATGTTCCACAGGCAGGCAAAGGTTGCAAACTGAGTGTTGGTCCTTTTGTGAGAATTTGTGGTGGCAATTCAGGCAGAACTGTAACGGAGTCTTCTCCATTAGGCTGTACAGGGAGAACCCGGTATGGTCATTCTTGTAAAAATAAATTTAAAACGATGAGGGAAATCGACTCCTTCTCTCTCGACTTCTCCTCCGGTACCTCTTTGTCGGTGTTCTTCTCTGAATTTGTTGAAAACTGTCGACAAACTTCTGATGAACATCTTAGAAACTATTCTTCCTCCTGTTAGGGAGCCTTCAGCCAAGCATCCAGACACACCAGTGGAAAAAAATAATCTGTAGATGGCGACCAAAGGTGGGAGCATACAATGTCACAGGAAGCACCAAATGGGGTGTTCGTCGATGCCCAACAAAAACGAAAAACAGAAGGACTACAAAATGGTGGGGAATTCCTGACCCAGCCATTAGATGGCAGAATAATGCACAGCATGTGAATCTAGAAAAGGTTCACGAGGAAAGACGTGTTCTGCACAATTTTCCATCCTTTTGGATTCTCCGTCTGGTAGAGGGATCGGGAATGAGTTTGGGGTGAGGCAGCTGCATGATGCTTGAACCACCAGACTCTCCAGGGCAGGGTGCTGGAGTAATAAATCTTGGTCTCCAGGGTCGGGCCTGTGCCGCCTTGCCACCTGTCTGTTCAGTGGGGTAAGATACTGATTTCACCCAGGTGCTCACCAGTATATCAGTGAGTCTCATTAAAAGGGAGCAGAGGCTCCTGGGTGGTAGCTGTAGGGTTGAGGACTTCTGTCAATACACAGGTTTTGAAATCCTGCATGGGTAGTGTTAGATCAAGAACTTCCACTGCCCTCCTGATGACAGTTGGATGGAGGAGATTCTTCTGTGGCCATAGGGTACGGGGAATTCAGGCCAATGTCAGGTAAGTGTCCAACCCATTGGCATCTTGAAGGTCTTTAAAAATGTTGGGTTTTTCATAAATGTCATCACTATCATCATCATCTTCATAACACTGTTGTTGGTCTGAGAAACTATTTTGAAGATGTTCAGGACACTGTTGAGCTTCCGAATCAGATATAACTATCTGTAAGTGATGTTGGTACTGGCATTAAGGCGCAGGCTGCGGACAGCGTCGGGCTCGTTGATGGAATTGACCATGGGTGAAGGTGAAGTCGAATGGTTGAAGTCTGGGAAAGTTCCACAGACGGAGGCACTCCAGTGGGATTCAGTGGGGTACCAAAAATTACTGATAAGGCATCCTTCAGACATTGCATTTCATCTGCTGTGGCTGGTCATTGTGGCAGGAGGTTTAGTGGAGGCACTTTGGGAGCCTGTGGCACGGCTCTCAGGTAGAGATGTGCCTGGTGCATTGCACCACTCCGAAAGGTGAGTGGCGGGACATCAGTGACCCATGTTTGTGCTTCTTGTTCAATTTACTTGATTGACATGAACTCCTTGATCTTCATGTGGAGCGGTCCTGAGATCAGCCCCTGGACTGAATGAGTGTCCGTGCTTTCAATCGGGACCGAGATCGCTTCAGCGACTTCTTCTGGAGTTCAGCAACTGCTAGCCTGGCTTTACGGGCTTGAATCGCCTTTCAGTACATTTTCAAGCAACAAGAGCACAACTTTGTGTCGTGTTAGGTGCCGAGTCACCACAGGTAGAAGCCATGGGTGTCTGTCACTGACATCTGTCGGAGACAATCACGACACAGCTTGAAACCTGTCATTTTGGGGCCCATATCTGCACACCAGAGAAGAATTGAAGAAGATGAAGAATTTCACATTTTTCCTGAGATAAAATGTCTGTTAGAGACAGCACTGCTACTTCTGGATCCCTGCCACCAGGTGCAGAAAGAAAGGAACTGAAGTTAGCCCAACGTGAAAAGTGTGAAAACCTTTGGTAAAAAATAAATAAAATGAGGCATGGGTCCTCAGGAGCAATTTGTCTGTGAAAAAGGTCGTGTACAGAGGATTAACAAAGGTCCTGCAATTCACTAACCCTCTGAGCAGATGCTATTGCCACAAGGAAGAATGTTTTGATGGTCAGCAGTCTGAGAGGGCAGCTGTGCATAGGCTCAAATGGTGAAAACATAAGACAGATGAGAACTAAATTAAGGTCCCGTTGGGGCATAATGAAGAGCATGGGAAAACGTCTTGTGAACATTTAGGAAAAGAGTCACAACAGCAGACTTGACAGGGAAAGTTGGTACGGCAACTGCAGAAAGGTACCATTTAACTGTGCCCATAGCAAGACCCTACTGGGCAACTGATATGGCAAACAAAATGATTTCAGACAAGGATGCAGACAGAGGATAAATGGATTTGATAGCACACCAACAAATCTGTCCTGTCAGCAGGCGTAAATAATTTTTGTGGAGAGATACCTGGTGCCAAGATGACAGCGCACACTTCGGGAGAGAGATTAAACACCCTCAACTGTCGACGCTCAATCTCTACACATGTAAGTAGAGAGTGTGCAGGTTCGGGTGCAGGACCCTGCTTTGTTGATGTGACAGGAGATTCTCCAAAAGGGGCAGCATGATTGGAGGACAGATGCTCATGTTCAGGAGTTCGGGATAGCAGACTCTCCTTACGCAATGCGGGACAACTAAGATGACTTGGACCTGGGCATTCTTGATCATCTTGAGAACTCTGGACAGGAGTGGTGTCGGGGAAAGGCGTATAGGAGTCCTAAGCTCCACTTGAGACGAAATGTGTCTCAGAGCGAGAGCCGCCCTGGAAACTCCAGTGCAGAAGCACTGACATTGTGAGTTCTATCCAATCTTTGAAGAGACCTTGTACTACCTGTGGGTAAAGACGACATTTGTGATCCGTGAGGCATTGAAGTCTGAGTTTGTCTGTTCCGGCCAGATGTTGAACCACAAGTAGGTCCTGATGTGCCAGCCATGTCCAGAGACGCAGGGCCTCTTGACACAGAGTCCACGCCCCCACTCCGCCTTCCTTTATGCAATACCATGTGGCGGTGGTGTTGTCTGTAAACACCTGAACCATCCTTCCCTTGATGGAAGGAAGGAAGGGTTTCAATGACAGGCGAATCACTATCAGATCCAATAGGTTGATGTGGAGGTGAGACTCGGTCGGAGACCCGAGTCCTCTGATCTCCACCTCTTCCAGATGGCTCCCTCAACCCAGAAGTGATGCATCTGTCACTACCATGAGCTCTGGACAGGGAAGAGAGAGGGGTCTGCTGTTGACCCAATCGGGGGACGCGAGCCACCACTGCAGATCTTTTGCAGTTCCCTCCGATATCTGGTTCAGGTTGGAGAGATTTCCCTGATGATGTGCCCATTGGGACTTCAGATCCCACTGCAGAGCCCGCATATGCCAATAGGCATGTTTTACCAGCAGGATGCAGGAGGCGATGAGACCGAGCAGCCTCAGAGTCAATCTCACTGCAATCCAGGATAGAGACTGAAACATTGACTCACTGTTCCAGAGGATAAGCCCGAAACTGCACTGTATCCTGAACAGTTCAGATGAAAGGGAGCATCTGAGATGAAATAGGCAGGTGGTGCCGGACCCTTCCACCAACTAGATGCCCATGGTGGTAGAAGGGCAAACTAAAGAGGTTTTGAAGTTGCAGATGCCCGGCAGGAGGACGGATTGGGTCGACCTCTGGTTCTGAATCCCAACGGGCTTGTGGAAGCCACGTCTGCGGCCACAAAAGGACTGTGATGCCTGCTGGCTGTGGTGACTAGCGGGGAAAGGATGCCACTGATAGCCCCTACCGTAGCCACGGAAGGGGTGAAATGCGGATGCAGGTATTGCGGGGCTATGGTGAACCCCAACAACCTAGCGATGGCCCTACTGCCTTTAAATCGTTCAAGAGTCAAATCTGCCTTGTCGCCAAAAAAACGAGTCCAGTGGAAGGGCATGTCCATAAGGGATGCCTGGACATCTCCTAAACCACCAGTTGTCCTCAGCCAGGCATGATGTTGAAGCGCCACAATGGAAGCAATGTCTCTGCCCAGCGAGTCGGTCATATCCAGTCGACATCTGATGGTGAACTTTGCAGCATCTCTCCTGTCAGGAACAGCTTGCGAGAGCATGACCCGGGTGTCCTCCGGGACCATAGGCAGCACTTGCAAAACCATACCCAACACAGTGTGGGAATAACGTCCCAAAAAGCACAATCTGTTCATGGACTGCTGTGCCAGGCTGATAGGAGAAAAAATTATCTTGCCAAGGTATCCATCCTCTTTGATTCCCTATCCAGTTGTGTGGTAGGGAATGCGCCGGGATTTATCCTGGAGGTTGAGGCCTGGACCACCAGGCTCTCAGGCGTGGGGTGCTGCTTGAGGAAGTCTCGATTCCCTGGGAGCAGGGCAATAGTGGCAGGAGACGGACCACTTCAACTCGGGCAGAGGACAAGAGGTGCAGTGGTTGCTTCAGGTGTTGGGTTTTGGCGGTTTCAGAGGCCTTTACTTCGGAGTTCCTGTGGGGTGCAGAACAGGTCCGCTGTTCATGGGAGGTCTTGGGTCTTTATCGAAGGCAGGCAGTCCTCCCAGGTTTCTGAAGTCAACAGCTGAAGGACGAGTCGACTTTGCATTCCTCGTCCAAAACTGTGCCAGACAGGTCAGCTGCTTCTTCTCTCTTCTCTACTTATGTGGCTCTTCGGGGTCCTCTTTCGTCTTAGGGCATCAGGACTTCTCTGGTGCCAGGGGCTCCCCCTGAATACTGAATTTAGGGGCATTAGGTGAGTGTAGGATAGTAGCTAATGGGCTACTGAACCGTGGGGTCACTGCACCCCCCTATATGACCACTTCCTGGGGAAGTGGGCATAACCCTGTCCCAGATTTTTTAAGTATACCATCACAAAGATGGCTACTTCTGAAAAATCGTGTCCACCTCACAGTAGCCAACCTTAGGGGTGGTACTTGCCTGGGGGTGGTATGCCTACCTGACTAGCTAATTTTCCCACCTGTCCAGGTGCCAAGAGGGCCCTGGACAAAGGAGTCAGCTTCCTCTGCTGTGAGGGGGAACCAGATGAACAAGTTACTTACCTTCGGTAACGATGTATCTGTAAGAGACGTATGTAGTTATAGATTCGTACCTTTTAGAATTACCCCCAGGAGTCAGACTGGATCCGGAGATTTTTTTCTTTAGCAGTACCCCTGCTCATCGGTAGGTGGCATTGTTCGAATCCGCGTCCGTCATTGGCGTTGTGGTCACCGGAATGACATTGCGGTGTCTACTTAGACGCCACCGCTGTCAGTTCTGACACAACTTTCCACGCCAGAAGCGCAGAGCCATGCAAGACACTGACCACTGGTGCACCAAACTAGGGTCCTACAAGGGAGTCCCTGTCACTAGAAGTCAGTTTGCAGAGCGGGGAGGATGGGTGGGGCGATAAGGAATCTATAACTACATATGTCTCTTACAGATACATCGTTACCGAAGGTAAGTAACTTATTCATCTGAAACAGACTGTAGTTATAGATTCCTTACCTTTAGAATAGATATCCCAGCAATGCCAACATCAGAGGGGTTCTGCAAACCAAGTTCACACCAGAAAGTCCTGGAGAACAGAACGGCCAAAGTAGCTGTCTCTCCGGACTTGGCTGTCCAGGCAATAATGTTTGGTGAACATGTGCAGAGATGCCCACGTGACCGCCTGACAGATGTCAAGGAGTGGGACTCCACGCCCCAAGGCAGTAGTAGCTGTGGTCGCCCTGGTGGAGTGAGCACGCAGTCCCGCCGGGGCTTCCTTCTTTGCCAAGGAGTAGCAGATTTTAATGCATAGGACAACTCATTGAGAGATGGTGCATTTTTGCACAGCCCGACCCTTCTTGGCCCCCACATATCCAACAAAGAGTTGATCGTCCACCCGGATATCTTTTGTACGGTCGAGATAGAAAGACAGCGCACGTTTTGGGTCCAGAGGGTGGAGTCTCTCCTCCTTGGAAGGGTGCGGAGGTGGGAAGAAGGTGGGCAAAGTGATGGTCTGTCCTATATGGAAAGAGGTAACCACTTTGGGAAGAAAATAGGGCCTTGTGCGAAGCACTATTTTGTCCGGATGAACAGCAAGAAAAGGAGGTTTGGAAGACAAAGCCTAAAGCTCACTCACTCTGTGAGCAGAGGTGATGGCAACAAAAAAAGTTTTAAGAGTGCCCAGGGCAGAGCCCTGCTGGGCCAAAGAAAGTATATACAAGAGAACCTCCGACAGAGGGGCAGAATGGGGATCCACAGCCTTTGCTGTGCACCATGCCACAAACTTGTTTCATCTGCAAGCATATACCGTCTTAATGGAGGGACGCCTGGCTGCCAAGATGACATTACAGACTTCAGGAGGAAGGTCAAAAGCTGTCAGCCGCTCAATCTCCATGCAAGGAGGTGGAGGCTGGACAGGCTCAGGTGGAGGTCCCTCCCCTGCTGCTGCGACGGAAGATCCTCCTGAAGAGGCAGTCTGATCGGAGGATCGATGGCCATGCTCAAGAGCTCTGGGTACCAGACTCTTCTTGCCCATTCCAGAGCCACAAGAATGACTTGGGCCAGGTCGCGCTTGATCTTCTTCAGCACTCTGTGCAGAAGTGGTACAGGTGGAAAGGCGTACAGAAGGCCGCAGTTCCACTCGCGGAGAAAAGCATTTCCGAGCAAGTGCCGCCTTGGAAACTCCAATGCACAGAATTGCTGACATTGCTCGTTCTCTTTCGTGGCGAACAGATCTAACCAAGGCTCTCCCCACCGCCGAAAGAGACCTTGCACCACCTCCGAGTGAAGACGCCATTCGTGATCCACCAGGCACCGGGTGCTGAGTTCGTCCACCCTGGCGTTCAGAGAACCTGCCAGGTGTTGAACCACCAGGGACATGCCCTGATGTTCCAGCCATGTCCAGAGACGAAGTGCCTCTTAGCATAGGGTCCACGACCCCACCCGCCCTGCTTGTTGCAGTACCACATGGCGGTGGTGTTGTGCGTGAACACCTGCACCACCTTCCCTTTGAGAGAGGGAAGGAATGCCTTCAGTGCCAGACGAATCGCCCGGAGCTCCAGCAGGTTGATATGGAGCCCGGACTCCACCGGAGACCAGACGCCTCTGATCTCCACTTCTCCCAGATGGCCGCCCCATCCCAGGAGTGACGCATCTGTCACCACTGTGATGTCTGGATAGGAAAGGGAGAGGGATCTGCCTCAGGCCCAAGCTTGGTTCGTTAGCCACCACTGCAGTTGTTGCGCAGACCCCTCCCAGATCTGGATGTAGTCGGAAAGATTCCCCTGATGCTGCGCCCACTGGAACTTCAGGTCCCACTGCAAAGCCCGCATATGCCATCTGGCATGATCCACCAGCAGGATGCAGGAGGCTTTGAGGCCCAGCAACCTCAAGGTCATTCTCACCGAAATCCGGGATAGACGCTGAAACATCGGTATCATAGCCCGAATATCCTGGACTCGCTGCTCGGGAGGATAAGCCAGAAAGTGCGCTGTATCCAGAACTGCTCCGATGAAAAGGAGATTCTGAGAGGGAGTCCGGTGTTACTTCGGCACGTTGTAAGTGAACCCCAGCGAGTGCAGGAAGTCCGCCGTAGTCTGGAGGTGGGAGACAACAGCCTGGGGCGATCCCGCCTTCAAATGCCAGTCGTCGAGATAGGGGAAGACTGGTACCCCTGATCTGCGCAGAAGAGCTGCGACCACCGCCATCACTTTCTTGAACATCCAAGGGGCACTGGTAAGGCCAAAGGGGAGCACGGTAAACTAAAAATGCTTGTGGCCTACCGTGAACTGTAGGTAATGCCTGTGGGCTGGCAGGACGGGGATATGGAAGTATGCGTCCTGCAAGTCCAACAGTACCATCCAGTCTCCGGGGACGAGGGCAGACAAGACCTGAGCCAACGTGAGCATCTTGAACTTCTGCTTCCGGAGGACGTGGTTGAGGGTCCTGAGGTCTAAGATAGGACGCAGGCCTTTGTCCTACTTGGGTACCAGAAAGTAGTGGGAGTAACAACCACGACCTACTTCTGGCACAGGGACCCTTTCGATAGCTCCCTTGGCCAAGACAGCTGCAACTTCCTGGCAGAGAAGGGTCAAGTGATCCTCCGACAGCGATGGAAGGATCGTGGCATGGAGGGAGGGGTAGTCTCGTAGGGGAGGGAGTAGCCCCTTCGGACTATCTGCAAAACCTACCTGTCTGATGTGATGTTTTGCCAGTGGGGGAGGTGATGGCAAATCCTGCCACCCACTGGCCTCTGGTGGCCCTGAAATGTCAGACTAGGAGGGCTTGGAGACTGCTGCAGGGGGGTTATGGGTGGACTGGCCCGCCTGTTGGCCCCCAGACCTGCGTCGCTGGGTCCCATGTCCGCGGCCACGCACAGGCTGGGCAGCTTGCGTGACCCGGTGGCTAGACTGAGTCGAACGTGGTGGGGCACCCCTGCCGTAGCCACGAAACTGGCGAAAAGCAGACTGCGTGGGGCGAGAGGTTGCCGCGAGGCCCAAGGATCTGGCTGGAGCCCTAGAATCCTTGAAGCGCTCTAGCGCCGAGTCCACCTTGTCACCGAAAAGGCGACGGCCATCAAAGGGCATTTCCAGTAAGGTGGATTGGACATCCCCAGAGAAACCAGACATCCTCAACCAGGTGTAGCACCTCAAGGCTACTGACGTGAAAACCGTTCTGCCCAAAGAGTTGGTGGTATCCAGCCCACATCTGATGGTGAACTTGGCTGCGTCTCTACCCTCTGCCACTGCGCGGGTGAGAACGGTCGGGGCCTCCTACGGGCACTGTGGCAGCACTTGCACAACCGTATCCCACACTGTATGGGTAGAACGGCCCAAGAGGCATGCAGTGTTCACTGACCGCAGCACTAAGCTGGCGGAAGCAAACGTCTTCTTCCCAAGGTGGTCCAGCTTCTTGGATTCCCTATCTGGGGGAGCAGTAGGGAATGCGCCATTAGAGGACGAGGCTTGGACCACCAAGCTCTCGGGGTCGGGTGTTGGGAGAAGAAAAGTGGGTCGCTCGGGGCCGGCGTCAGGAAATCATCCTGTCCACAGGAGCCCCTGTACTGGGCTTGGACCAAGTGCCCAGAAGGATGTCAGTGAGGGCTTCATTAAAAGGCAGAAGGGGCTCCAAAGAGGCCGCTGCCGGTTGAAGCACCTCTGTCAGGAGGTTAGTCCTGACTGCCACCGTAGGAAGCTCCAGGCCCAAAGCCTCAGCCGCCCTACGCAACACCTACTGCGTATGTAGCTCCCTCCTCCGTAGCCATGGTAGGGAGGGAGAGCATGCCAAGGTCTGGGGAGGTATCCACACCACTGGTATCACCCAGTTCCTCTCACCAGTCCGGCTCTTCAAGCTGGTCAGCCAAAGGGTCCACAGACCCCTCCCAGTCCTCCTCACCCTCCTCTGGTTGCCACTCAGGCCTGAAACGAACACCAGGAATGAACAGACGCACAAATGTACCTTCCGGCGCCGGTACCGACGTCGGTCCGGCGCCAGTACCAACGTCGGTCCGGCGCCGTGTCCAAGTCAGAGGTGAGGCTGGGGTCGGTGCCGGTTGGGGGGCACAACCGGCACCAGGGGCGCTGTCACTGGAATTTGTGCCGGGGAAGGTACTGTGAGGTCGACCGGCGTCGATCCGGATCCAGGCCTGGATCCTCGGGGGTCCTCCGGCGCCGGAGGCATCGAAGACCCCGGGCCCCCAGCCAAGTCCGCGGGGCCCGAAGGCACGCTGGCAGAGTCGGGCTGCCCAAAGATGCCTTGAAGCGCTTCGTAAAAAGCTCGAAGCTGGGCAGGGGACGCTCCGGGAAAAGGAGGAAAGCACAGAGCCGTCTCAGGAGCAGGCTCCGAAGATGGAGCCGGAGAGCGACGACACTCCGGGTTCCGCGTCGCGTCGGCCGACGGACGGGGCGAAGAGCGACGGTGCTTCTTCGCCTTCTTCTTGTGCTTCGACTTACCAGAGGAGTGCGAAGTCTTGGATGACGAATGGTGATGGAGGCTCTGGGACCGGTCCCGAGACCTTCCTCTCGACCGGGACCTCGAGCGACGCGGAGCCGACTCCCAGGCCTCCAAAAGCTTTCGGAACCGCTACCGCAAAGACTTCGGGTTCATGGCCCGACAGTCGGAGCACGACTTCGGGTCGTGGTCACGCTCCAGGCACCAGAGTCTCATGAGGTGCGGATCCGTGACGGACTTCAGCTTGTGTCAGGAGTCACAAGGCTTGAATCCGGTCTGACGATGGGACATCCCTCACGCACCAGGAGTCAAAGACTCGAAAAAGACGTCGTCAAAAGTTGAAAAAGTTTGGTAAAAAAAATGACTAAGGGGCAAGCTCTCTCCGGATCTGCGCTAGGCTGGCGCGGAAATAGAAAGAACTGACAGCGCACAGGGGCGGCGTCTTAGTAAACACAGCAACATCATTCCGGCGACCACAACGCCAACGACGGACGCGGAGTCTACCGACGCCACCTACCGATGCGCAGGGGTACTGCTAATGAAAAATCACCGGATCCAGTGACACCTGGGGGTACTTCTAAAGGTAAGGAATCTATAACTACAGTCTCTTTCAGATTCACATTTCAAAGGTGGTAGCCCTTTGAGGCTTGCGGCGCAAGGAAGGCTAATCAGCAGGTCATCCTGTGGGAGGGGGTGTTACAACCTCTTACGGATAGGCTTTTGTTCTGGGTCTCCTGAGAGCAGAAGCTCTCACCCTAGGTCAGAGCAGTGTCTCAGGTAGTCAGCAAGTACACCAGAGGCTGGTAGGTTTTCAGGGGGCACCTCTAAGGTGTCCTCTGGGTCCATGTATTGGTAAATCCATCACTAGCATTACGGTGGGTTTACCAATACAAGATGTTTGATACCAAACATCCCTATTTTCAGTGAAGCCATCATGTAGCTGGGGAACTCGTTTTCACCAGTGCCCAGCACATGTTTTAAAATGGCTTCTCTGGTCACTTGTACTGCCAGTAATAGAACTGACCAGCATAGGGGCATATCTGTTCAAGCAAGTATACCCACACATGTAATATTCAGCACCCTGCCTTAGGGCTGCCAGGCCCGCTGTAGGGGGTGACTTACAAATATTGCATGCAGTGTGAGGGGACATGGCATAAAGGGATGCATGACATATCATGTTTTCCCTTTTGTCTGCACCAAGCACACGCAGCCTTTGATAGAAGCCCTGCATGTGCTTGGTTAGGGTCCTAGCACAATTTGTGCTGCTGCCCTTAGGAACCCTATTTAGTACCTCAGGCCTTAGGTACCAGGGTACCATTTACTAGGGACTTTTCAGAGGGTGCTAAAGGTTTTGCCAATTGGGGGAACAATTCTACAGTTTTGGGAAAGAGCTTTGGCACTGGGAAGCTGGTTAGGAGGAACCCAGTGCACTTTCAATCGAAATCACATCATTTACCAGGAAAAAAGTGGGGGTGCCCATGTCAAAAAGGGGCACTTTCCTACACTTTGTGACTGCAAAAGTGTGTGTCGCAATGTACAAAAGCCATTTTGTGAGTTTGAATAGTTTTTGTATTTTATTGTGTTATATTTGCATTTATATAGCGCTTACTACCCCGGACAAGGAATTGAAGTGTTTTACGCCAGGCAGCATGCTGTTCCAGAACAGAAGGAATGTGGTTAGACCGGTGTTATTATTGATCATTAAAATTAGTATTGTGCACTCAAGCAAATCATTCTATGCATTCACTCCAGTTTCTTTGCGGTAGATTAAAGTAACAAGAGTTAGCTGTGATCATGGGAAAGGGGGATATGGGAGTTCATGGTGGGATTAATAGATGACCTAGAGGAGATTAGATAGTGTTAAATTGCAGGGGGCATCACTTTCCAAAAAAGAGGTTGTGATCTTTGAAATGAGGGTGGGCAGAAATACATTAAAAGAGGTGAAGGCAAATATGCATGTGATTTAAAGAAGTTCGTGCTCAGTAGATGGAAAGGCAGCAGAGAGTCATTTGAGAGGAAAAAGGATAGGTGACCATCAGACGTTTTATGTAAAAATCACCTTCTCATGCCAGATTTTAGGAATATCAAGGACGTTTTATTTTTAGCTAGCATGAAGAAACGAAATGGTTACTTACCACTAGGAGTAGTTTTACAGCTTGAAGAGTTTTCTGCATTCACATGCTGTGCATTATTCCGCCATATAGTGGTTGCGTCCAGAATAGTCTTTGTTTATTTTTATTTTTTTCTGTTTGGGGCGTCGTCGACCACCATTTGGTGCGTGGTCAATCACTTGTGTGACGTCAGACGGCGCCCCGGAAGTTCCTGTGCGTGGTAGCCATCTTCGGATTCTTTTTTTCCCATTTTTATTTGTAGGGAATGTCTTAAATTCTGTTGTCTTTATATGCTATTTCTTTGGTTTCTGTGGTATCTTTTCCCACCTGTTAGTATTCCTCGTTATAGGGTGGTGGGTAGGTCGCATGTGAATCCAGAAAACTCTTCAAGCTGCAAAACTACTCCTGCTGGTAAGTAACCATTTTGTTGTGCAGCGTGAACCCTTTTCTGGATCCACATGCTATGCATTAGATTATGTAGCGGTTTCTCCCTCTTTGGGGAGGCTGTGGTAAGATGAAGAAGACTTTGCGAACAGGTGTTGAAGTACTTTTGGTCTTATTTGCGCTTCCTTAGTCATCCGTATATCCACGCAGTAATGCTTGGTGAATGTGTGTGGAGATGCCCATGTTGCTGCTGCACATATGGTGTCTATTGGCACGTTGGCCATGAACGCTAGGGTTGCTCCCTTTTATCTTGTGAATGTGCTTTTGGCCGTGTGCTCAGGGTTTTCCCAGCTGCGGCATAGCATATTTGGATTGCTTCTACAATCCAATAAGCAATTGTTCCTTTTGTCACAGGTGCTCCTGTTTTGGTATTTGAGTGAGAAACGAACTACAATCCAAGGAGCAATTGTTCCTTTTGTCACAGGTGCTCCTGTTTTGGTATTTGAGTAAGAAACGAACAACTGATTGTTTTTACGGATTTGTTTTGTTTCTTGTAGATAGTACAATAAGCTCCTCCTTACGTCTAGGGTATGGAGGCTTTTTTCTAGTCGTGTTTGTGGATCTTTGAAGAAAACTGCTAGCTGTATGCTTTGGTTCAAATGGAATCTGCTCACTACTTTGGGTAAGAATTTAGGGTTTGTCCTTAAGATAACCTTGTCCTTGTGGATTTGCATGTATGGTTCTTCAATAGTCAACGCTTGTAGTTCACTTACTCTTCATAAGGATGTTATGGTTTTAAAAAGGCAGTTTTGATGGTGATGTATTTGAGCTCTGCTTTGTGCATGGGTTCGAATGGCTCTGTCATTAGTTGTGTTAGGACTGTGTTTAAGCTCCACATAGGTGCTGGAGACCTTCTTGGGGGTGCAATTCTTTTTGATCCTTCAAGGAATCTTTTGATGACTGGTGCTGTGAAGAACCTTTTACAGGATTTCCCCCTGGTATAAGCTACAATTTCCACTAGGTGCACCTTGAGTTTTGAATAGTTGATGTGACTGTCAAGCAGGTGTGTCCGATATATGAGCACTTTAAGAAACAATTCAGTGCATCTGTAATAATGAACAATGATTAATATGTTGTTAACTAATTACATTATATCATGTTAAGTATCCATTGACATAATACTCATGTCAATAACTTTTTGATTGTCATGCTTAACGTTAATGTTCTGCGACAGCCATTCATGAGCATGATTTGGCTGGAGTAGTTATAACTGGTGCACCCCTTTTTATAGGTTTTTCTTGTGCTAAAAACTATACAATTTTTGATTCTGTTAGTCATTGTACACATAACGACTATCACTTTATCAGATTTGTTCGGCATCACTATTTGGCCTGATTCTGTTTTTCTGTCTTCATCTTTCTTGTCTATCTTCACTTTCTATTTTTACCATCCTCGGAATACACCGGAACACTCACTTCCGGTAGCCCACGCAAATTTGAAACGTTACGTTTCAGCTCTTCCCTCTACAAATAGACCACTTCCGCTTGGATTCCGCTCCTTCCGCATTCGGAAAGAGATACGGATCCGGTCA
Organism: Calotriton arnoldi; assembly: GCA_963921515.1. Lineage (NCBI taxonomy): Eukaryota > Metazoa > Chordata > Amphibia > Caudata > Salamandridae > Calotriton > Calotriton arnoldi. Next base: position 2,704,928 of record CAWUFW010000097.1, on the reverse strand, counting down.
CACCTCCGGCTTTACTCAGGTAGGATTACAACTCTAGTGCCCTTGTTATTCAGATGTCATCCAGACTCCATGTTCTTTCGTTTTGTGTAACTTGGCCTGTTTGTTATCCCCTTACCCTAACAACAGGACCCTTTGAACACGGACGTACCCGCCCGGTTTTCACTGCTCTTGGAATCACCACCGATGGGGTCTTGGTTCTGGTCAATCAATCAATCACGGCATTTATAGAGCGCGCTACTCACCCGGGAGGGTCTCAAGGCGCTGGGGGAGGGGGTAAGTTACTGCTCGAACAGCCAGGTCTTGAGCTGCTTCCTGAAGGAGAGATGGTCCTGGGTTCGCCGAAGGTGAGTGGGGAGGGAGTTCCAGGTCTTGGCTGCCAGGTAGGAGAAGGATCTTCCTCCGGCGGTGGCTTTGCGGATGCGTGGTACGGTGGCGAGGGCGTGGCTGGTTGATCGTAGCTGGCGGGTGGGCGTGTAGAAGGTCATGCGGTCGTTGAGGTACTTGGGGCCCAGGTCGTGGAGGGCCTTGTGTGCGTGGGTGAGGAGTCTGAACGTGATTCTCTTGCTGACGGGGAGCCAGTGCAGGTCTTTCAGGTCGGTGATGTGGCTGTGTCGGGGGATGTCCAGGATGAGTCGTGCGGAGGCGTTCTGGATGCGCTGGAGTCTTTTTGAAGTTTGGCTGTGGTTCCGGCGTAGAGGGTGTTCCCATAGTCCAGTCGGCTGGTGACGAGTGCCTGGGTGACGGTCTTCCTGGTTTCAGTGGGGATCCATCTGAAGATCTTGCGGAGCATGCGCAGGGTGTTGAAGCACGAAGATGAGACGGCGTTGACTTGTCTGGTCATCGACAGGGAGGAGTCCAGGATGAAGCCCAGGTTGCGTGCGTGGTCCGTTGGTTTGGGCGCGGTGCCCAGGGCCGGGGGCCACCAAGAGTCGTCCCAGGCGGAGGGTGATGAGCCCAGGATGAGGACTTCCGTCTTGTCTGAGTTCAGTTTAAGGTGGCTGTTCCTCATCCAGTCGGCGACGTCTCTCATCCCGTCGTGTAGGTTGGCTCTGGCGGTGGTGGGGTCGTTGGTGAGGGAGAGGATCAGCTGGGTGTCGTCGGCGTAGGAGATGATGTTGAGGTTGTGTTGGCGTGCGATGGCTGCGAGGGGCTCATGTAGACGTTGAAGAGGGTTGGACTGAGTGAAGATCCTTGTGGAACGCCGCAGATGACTTCGGTGGCCTCGGATCTGAACGGGGGAGGCGGACTCTCTGGGTTCTTCCGGCGAGGAACGAGATGATCCATTCCAGTGCTTTCTCTCGGATTCCGATGTTGCTGAGGCGCTTCACTAGGGTGCGGTGGCAGACGGTGTCGAACGCCGCGGAGAGGTCCAAGAGGATGAGGGCTGCTGTTTCCCCGTTGTCGGTTAGGGTTCTGATGTCGTCGGTGGCTGCGATAAGGGCGGTCTCGGTGCTGTGGTTGGCCCGAAACCCGGACTGCGAGGGGTCGAGGGATCCATTCGTCTCGAGGAAGGCGGCAAGCTGTCTGTTGACGGTCTTCTCGATGACTTTGGCCGGAAACGGAAGGAGCGAGATGGGACGGTAGTTCTTGAGGTCGGTGGGGTCTGCCGTTGGTTTCTTCAGGAGGGCGGTAAGCTCGGCGTGCTTCCAGCTCTCCGGGAAGGTGGCGGTGTGGAAGGAGGAGTTGATGATGTCCCGGAGATGGGGTGCGATGGTGGCGTCGGCTTTGTTGAAGACGTGGTGTGGGCAGGGGTCGGTTGGTGATCCGGAGTGGATGGAGTTCATCGTGCGGGTGGTGTCTTCGGTGCTGATCGGGGTCCAGTTGCAGAGGGTGGTGGTGGCGGGCGTTGGTTCGGCGGTAGGGTGCGTGGTCTGTGCGTCGAAGCTGTTATGTATGTCGGTGATCTTGCGGTGGAAGAACGCGGCGAGTGAGTTGCAGAGGTCTTGCGAGGGGGTCATCGAACCGACCTTACTACCCTCGCAGCCGAATTACCCTGTCACTCTAATACGCACCCTTAGACCGGGTTGGAACTATCACCGGTCCAGCGGTGAGTTCACCCCTTACCAGTTTCTTATTTTTCTCTTCTTTTAGTTTATATACATACACTAGCTTTATATTATTGACTTACTCTTTTTCTTTTCTCTGCCCCCTCAATTAGATTTTGCTCAGACTTTTTGTCTACAGTCAGGTATTTCCACCTTTCTTTTGTTTTACTTTCCTTTAGTTGTTGACCGGTCAGTTTCATTATGTTGTAGCTTACTTCACGACTATAAAAACCCCCATAGATTTCCTACCACAAGCAGCCTAGCTCTTGCTTTCTATCTTGTGTACTCCGGTTTCACCATCGCTTCTCTCACCCACACGTCTTCATTATTGATATTCAGGTTCTTATCTTTCATTAAACTATGCGCTCGAGGCGCACTTCCTCTTGCATTTTTATAAATACTATTACACACTCTCTTACGAGGCACCACTTTGTATTTTGTTGCGAAGTCACATCATTTATGTTCTCCCTTTTTTCACAGGTTTTTTTCACATGTGTTTTCATATGCATTTTTCTAGGGTTTTCACTTTTAGAATTTTGATTGCCATTCGTCACTTCACTTCACTTATGTCACCATTACATGTATGGATTATTTTTCCATGTTACTGTACAATACATCTTGTATCCTTCCCAGCCCTGAAGAGTCACGGGTTACTACCCAGGTGACGAAACACGTGTCGGCTGGTTTTCATATCTGGACACACTACAAGACCTGTATAAACATTTTCTACCAAAACATTCATTGGTGTCGACCTTTGTGATTGTAACTTTGAATATTACAGTTTGTATACTGATATTCAGATGTATTATTTTCAGCGTGTGCCCAGGATTGTTTCTTAAATTGTAAGTGTGGGTCCGAATCCACACAACTGCAGGGGTTGTCCGGGCTTTCCCCTGACCTGGTAGCACCGTAACCGTACTATATTCCTTTTATACCATACCGTTAATTAGCTTGTGCGCCATTCTTCCTGCTTACCAAAACCCATCGTAGAACCTATTATTTGATATATGAGCACTGTTTCCTGTGTGGAAATTGAGCTTATTGTATTGTTTTTTGTGCACCACGTGGTGTACCATTTCCACTTTGCTGCGTAGCATTGTCTTGTGGTTTGTTTTCTTGCTTCTTTTAGTATTTCCATTGTTTCAAGTTCAAATGTCCAAACTCTATGTATTCAGGCGCCAGGCTGCTAGGCTGAGCTTCGCTGGTTCCGAGTTAAAGATTTGGCCCTCTTGCATAGTGAGGAGGTCCTTGTCTGCTTTGAGCTTGATCCTTTGGACCTCGGACAGTTCGAGCAGACTTGAGTACCAGGTTTGCCTTGCCCATTGAGGGGCTACGAGTCTAAGATTTGTTCCTGGTTGTCTGGCTTTTTCTAGGACTCTTTGTATTAGAGGGATTGGTGGAAAGGCGTATGCAAATGTCCCTGACCAGTTTAGTGACAGGCATTCCCTTTTGATAGGTGGTGATGAAACATGGAGGCGAAGAATTGGCATTTCTTGTTCTCCATTGTTGCAAATAGGTCTATCTCCGGGGTTCCCCAGAGGTTGAAGATGTGTTGCAGGGTTTTCTGTTTCATTTCTCACTCGTGCGAGCTGCTGTTCCGTCTGCTGAGTTGATCTGCTTCTGTGTTGCATTTCCCTGGCAGGTGGATTGCCTGTAGGTGGATTTTCTTTGAATTGGCCCATTTCCAAATTTCTTGTGCTAGTTTGCTTAGTGTGGATGACTTTGTGCCTCCCTGTTTGTTGAGGTAGAACATAGTCGTGGTGTTGTCCGTCTGAATTAAAACGTTTTTCTTCCCTATGTGTGCTTGGAATGCTTTCAGTGCCAGGAACACCGTCTTCATCTCTAGGAAGTTGTTGTGTAGTTCCTACAAATCTATATAGGATCTGCGCGTTTAGACAACATAAACTAAGGGATTGATATTCAGACGGATTCCAGACACCCCGAAAGATATGTTAGTCTGTAGACCAGCTAGCTTACAGTGCCACTATGAGCCCCTCTTACCAAGGAGCGAATAGTTTCTGGCAACAATCGAACATGACAACCCTGACCCCTCAGGGATCGTGGAAACAGTATGGTACTTTTCGCTCAGTCACTCGTGCTCACTTAGTCTCAGAGAGATATACAGAATAAATAGTGGGGACGTTTTCAAGTATTTATTGAACCAGCGTCATTCTAGTATAAAATACGTGTGCTGCAAACAACCATTAGACAAACAGATATATACTGTTATGAGCACCAATAGAGTAAAGAAAAGGTAGAATTCTATCATAGTGCTAAAACAATGACTATATGCAGGCATATAGATACAGAACAGTAAAAATGCGTACTCCTACGATGCAAACCCTAACTAGATGTACCTAGCATGTATGTAGGTGAGTAGCCAAGAATCCCCTTAGGATAGAGCCAACCCCATTACCTGATGTGGGAGAGCGAGGGACCCCGTCTTGGTCTCGAGCTGGACACTGCGTGCTGGAGTGTCTGCGTGCATGGACCTCAGCGTCTCACGTCAGCATGGAAGTCTTTCTCATCTGGTTTGCCCAGTGAAGATGTAGTGCTTATATACCCGAAAGGTACCCTCAGGGGTTCTACCTAGGAGTGTACTGTGGGCATTTCGGGCAAGCATAACGATAGAGGTTACCCTTATACAGAGGTATTATGCAGAAGATGGTAATCCTGCTGTGATACTGAGAATCCTCATGCATAATACATGAGGCTAGTTTTCGGAGAAAACCACACGACAGTTATGTAGCACCTAACTAGGTAAAAGGTCAGCACCAAACCAGTTATGTAGAACAATGGTAGGACAGATGTAGGTAAAAGGTCGTGTAACTACCTAGGCCTATATTGGGGTTCATAACAAAGTTGATGTGCTTTATGGAGTATGGGTCGTTGCTTTGCCCCCGCACTTTCAGGTGACCTGAATGTGCTCTCCAACCTTTGTGGGACGCATCTGTAGTGATGGTCACTGAGGGCGTTGGAGTCTTGAAAGGTCTGCCTAGTGTTATGCTCTTGGATGCCCACCATTGTATTTCCGTCTGAACTTTTTGTGTTACAACCACTAGATCTTCCCAACTCCCTGTGGCTTGTGACCAACTGCTGCAAAGCCACTCTTGAAGAGGTCGCATGTGAAGGCGTGCATGAGTGATGAGGGGGATGCATGATGCTATCATGCCCATGAGTCTCATGATTGTCCTCACTGTCAGAGACTGACCCTTCTGCTACAGGTGAGTTTCTTGTTTGATGGCTTGTATTCTCTTTTGTGTCAGGTATGTCCGCGCAAGTTTGGAGTTTAATCTTGCCCCTAAGAAGGTTGTTTCTTATTCTGCCATTGTGGATGATTTCTTGTGGTTTATTGAAAATCCCAAGTCTTGGAGTGTGTTGATTACCTGATGGACATGTGCATAACATGTCTGCTTGGATTTTGCCTTTATTAGCCAGTCGTCTATGTAGGGGTAGATGTGGATCCCTTCCCTTCTTAGGGATGCTGCAACTGCTGGTAGGCATTTTGTGAAGACTTGTGGTGCCGATTTTATCTCGAAAGGGAGGACTTTGAATTGGTAGTGAGTGTTCTCGTGGAAGAACCTGAGGTATTTCCTGTGGGCTTGGTCATGGGGATGTGTAGATAGGCGTCCTTTAGATCTATTGTTGCCATGTAGTCTCCTTTTTGTAGCTGTGGGATTATTTCCTGAAATGTCGTCATCTTGAAATGTTGCGTAGGAATGAATTTGTTTATGAATCTGAGATCTAAGATTGGTTTTAGTGTGAGGTCCTGCTTTGGGACTAAGAAGTATGGTGAGTAGTTTCCTTTGTAGTGTTCTTTTTTTGGTATATGTTCTATTGCTTGTTTTTGCAGCAGTTTCTTTATTTCTAATCTTAAGTGTACAAGGTCTGATTTTAGGAACTTTTTCTTCTTTGGATGGTTTGCTGGAGGCTTGTTCGTTAATTCTATACAATATCCGTGTTGTATCAAATTTAAAATCTAACTGTCTGTTGTTATGTTTTGCCATTGTTGCAGGTGGTGCACTATCCTGCCTCCCACTGGTGTTGTGTGTGGGTCCTCTGTGGTAGGCAAGTCACTTTGAATTTGCTCCTCCACCTCTCGAGGGCTGCCCCCTGCCTTTTCCTCTGCCTCGAAAGGGCTGCTGTTGCCAGGCTTGGTATCCGGGCTGCTGATTTGACTGCTGTCCGCTGCCTTGATTTTGTTATTGCTGCTGGCCTGTTGAGAAGACTCCTCTTCCTGTGGGTCTTCTGGTGTTAAAACCTCCTCTTTTGAAGGTGCCTCTCTTTTGTAGGACTCCCATAGCTCTGGCCATTTCATTGTCTGTCTTTATCTATTGTAATGACTCATCTACTTCCTTTCCAAAGAGGGCGTCTCCTGTTGTCTATTAATAATTGAGGTTTGGACCTCTTGCTTGAACCCTGATATTCGTAGCCAGGCATGCCTTCATAACGTGGTACCTATGCACATTTTTCTGCTGGCTGTATCGGCTGCGTCAAGGGCTGATTTCAGGCAGGTATTAGCTATGTTTTTCCCTTCTTGTATGATGGATTTAGCTCTTTTCCGGTCTTCTTCTGGGAGCTTGTTCATGAGTTCCTCAATGTTATCCCATTGTTGATGGCCATACCTGTTAAGAGGAGCATTGGAATTTGCAATGCACCATTGTGTTGCTGCTTCTTTTTCCATTTTTCTCCCCACCATGTCCATTCGCTTGCTCTCTCTTTCAGCGGGTGGGCCAGTGGCTGAGTGGGTGTTGCCCCTCTTTCTTGCTGTGGTGACAATCATTGAGTCTGGCACTGTGTTTCCCTGGATGTATTTAGGGTCCTTTGTGGAGGGTTTATATTTCTTTTCAACCCTTGGTGTTACCTCCTTGGCTGAGGCTGGTTCTCTGAAGGCCTCTTTCTCCTGATCTAGAATGCTTGGTAGCATTGGGAGATATCGTGTCCCCTTAGTAGAAGGAGTCAAAGTCTCTAGGAGGAAGCATGAGTCACCTTTTTCCTCTTCTAGGGGTACCCCGAAAGTGTCAGCTGCTTGTATGAGGCTGTTGTAGAAGGCTATGTCATCTGGTGGTGAAGCCTTCGAGGGATAGCAACAGATCTCCTCTACAGGGCTATGTCGAGGTCGTTCCATTCTTCCTCGAAAGTCTCAGAGGTCTCTTCCTCTTCTGGTGTGTAGAGCTCTTCTTCGACGTCTTCCTCGCACGGTTCGGGGGTTGCTGGCGATTCGAAGATTTCTTCCTCTTCTTTGGCGTCTTCGGCGTCGACGGTGGGCTTCGTGGGAATATGGAATCCCTTCAGCGTTTCATCAAACTCCGTTTTTCTTTGAAGGAGTGCCGCCATTTCCGCTTTGAGGCGTCTTCTTCTTTTCCACCTCGAGGACCCTTTCGGCGTCTGAGGCCAGGGAGATCCTCTTCTTTGGTGGGGTGGTTTCCAGCTTCGAAGATGTCTTCCCCTTCGCGGCTTATCGTTCGACAGTTGCCTTAGGCGTTTGACGATCTTCCCTCTTCGGTATCCGGGGGGTGGGATCCGTGGGGTTCTTTTGATCGCGGCTGACCCTCGGTCGTCATTTTCTTCTACACCTGGGCTGCCTTTTGCTGTGCCTTTGTTTCGTGGCCCTTGGGTTCCGACGGATGTGGGTTTACCTAGTACGTCTTTTTCTCAGTGTCCTTCGTCGCTTTCTTTGCGGTACGCCTCTTTTCGGCGTCCCCTTCGAGTATTTCGATATCCGAGCCTCCGTGCGTCGATTCTGCGGGCACACCTTGTTCGTCCTCGTTGCTTGAGAGGCCTAAGTCCTTCAACAAAGGTTGTTTCTGGCTCTGTAACATGGCTGCGTAGTGGTCTTCTCTCTGCTTTCGGAGTGCCTTGAGTGTCTTTGACACGAACACTGCGCAGGCCTCGCAGTCGTTATCTTAGTGATTCTCTGGTAAGCAGAGGTTACTGACGTCGTGTGGATCGCACTGGGCACATTTGTGGTGACACTTTGGGCAGAATTTGAAAGGGGTATGACACTTTGGGCAGAATTTGAAAGGGGTATTTTACATGGCCCCTTCCTCGCCCTCTGTCGATCCATGTGCGTCGTTGTCTCGTCGGTGTTACTCGCCGAAAAAGGTGGTCTCCGGAGGTTCTTTCTGTTCTCCTATGTCTTCGTAGTCAATGTTCGGTGGTATTTCTAGTCGAATTCTGTGATTCTTTCAGGGATTTCGTCCAAATCTTCGTAGAGTCTCCCTTTGATTCCAGACCCAACGGCGGAAAAAAGAATCTGAAGATGGCTACCACGCACAGGAACTTCCGGGGCGCTGTTAGACGTTACACAAGGGATGGACCTAGCACCAAATGGTGGTCAACGACCCCCCAGAGAAAAAAAACCCCAAAACCAAACAACAAAGACTATTCCTGACCCAACCACTAGATGGCGGAATAATGCACAGCATGTGAATCCAGAAAAGGATTCACTCTGCAAAATGTACTTGCATGTGAAGATAGCGCAAGATTTGGTACTTTGATAGACACTATAGTAAGGTGACCAGTCTGTCCACTGCTAAGTTACCACTAGATCACTGTTTCAGCAAAGAGAGCCATTCAGGAGTTGGAAGTGTAAAGTAATGTGAAGATGCAGATATTGAAAGGTGATTCTAAGAATGCTGGAGAGGATGTCTACTGATGTTCAATCTCAAGTGTAGCTCATAGTGTTAATTATAAAGCACAGTGGGATCCGTTTATTGAGACTCAAGTTTGAAATGGCTCAAGATTGAGTTTGGCTATTTTTTCAAAATTCACAGGACCATTCCTCCTTCCTGTTTCTAAAGGTTTACTTTGCACACGCTGTAAGAAGGTAGGTTTCTGTTGCAGTAACCACCCAACTTTTTTGCCAGATTTCTAATGCACTTTGACTTGATATGCCCTGGGCCCCTGCCAATCAGTTTCCCAGGGCCGGTGTTCTTTCCCAAAACTGTACCTTTGTACCCTCAATTGGCACCTCTCTGGCCACATGTAAGTCCCTTGTAAAAGGTACCATGGGTACCAAGGGCACTGTGAACCGGGAAGGCCTCGAAGGGCTGCAGCACATATTGCACCTCCCTTAGAGGTCCTGTACCTTAACACACACACACACACACACACACTGCCATTGCAGGCTACGTGTTTTGGTGCAGAGAAAAGTGAAGTCAACATGGCACACATACCTGTGTGCCATGCCTGCAAACCACTGCCTATGGTATAGGTAAGACACTCCTCTAGCTGGGTCTCCTATACCACTGGTGAGGGGACAGTTCTATGAGCACTGTACCCCTACAGCGTCTTAGTCCATTCTTAGAGATTGTAAGTGCAGTAAAGCCATAAAGAGTATACGGTATGGGAGTTTGTCATTACGAACTCCACACCACCATAATGGCTTTACTGAATTCTGGGAAGTTTGGTAGCAAACGTCTCAGCATATTAAACCCACACTGATGTCAGTGTGGGATTTATTATACCATGCACTCAGAGGGCATCTTAGATTCCCCCTGAAAAACAACCAGCCTCGGGTGGGTTCCCTGACTGGTAAACACCAGCCTGCCACCACGAGACATGTTTCTGGACCCCTAGGGTGGGAGCCTTCGTTTCCTGAGCCCAGAAACAAAGCCTTTCCTGGGCGGAGGTGTTCACACCTCCCCCAGGCCAGGAAGAGCCATCTGTGGCAGGGGAGCTTCAAAGGCCTGGCAGCCTTTGTAATGTGACACCCAGCCTCTCCTGCTATCAGGAGCAGGCCCCCTTCCTGTGTCCCCTCCTTTTTGGCGGGAAGACAGGTGGGAAAAATTATAACAGCCCAGAAGGTGTGCCCCCCCGATGCCAACCCCGTCCCTCAGGTGCGAGAGGCGAGGTGAAGCCCATTCTTCAGTGCCCGCCATCTTGCAGATGGCAGGCACTCGCCACTCAGTGTTAGGGATTGTGCCCACTCCCCCACGTGGGTGGGCACACCAAAGGTTTAGTCACTCTAAGGTCAGTAGCCCATTGGCTACTGACCTAGAGACCCCTAAAACACCCCCTAAATACAGTTTTTAGGGGGCAGCCCTAAACCCAGAAGGCAGATTGCCGCAACTTACGAAGAAGAAGAAAGAAGAAGCCCAGGATAGGAGACTGCAAAGAATAACTGACTTGGCCCCAGTCCTACCGGCCCATCTGCAGTTTCCAGAGATCCTGTGCCAAAAGTCGCCTTGTCCTGCAGCCAGCGACCTCCAGAACCCCTGGTAGGACTGACTGCCTTCCACAAAGACCGGATCTCCTGTGAACAGCAGCTCTGTTCAAAAGAATCCTCAAATCAAGACTCAGAGCCTGCTGAAGACAAAGAAACCCGACGCCTGGAACCACCACTACACCCTTTGCCTACGGCTCGAGTCCGAGTATCCCACCGGTCCCAGTGAGGCCCCACTATATTAAATTATACTTTACTGTACTTTTTTGTTTACAGACCAGTTTGTTGTGAAAATAGTGAGCCCCTCGCCATGTTCGTATCTCATTTATATACATTTTGAATGGATGGCTTTCGGCCACACAGTTAATCCACACAGACAGCACCCTGATGAAGGTTGACTACATCTATTGCAAACTTCCGAAACGCACATCAACGCAATTCTGTATATATGGTTCTACACATGTTGCATGAAATATTGGTCTCATTACATTACAATAAGTTATGAGCAACAATTTTTATTCTTTCTTTTGATTTTCATGTTTCACAATGTCCTATTTATGGGATTATTGTGATGTATAGTCTTTTTGATGTATGTTTTTTTTTGTATCACTGTATTGTTATAAGTTATATGTTGAATGTTAGTTCTGTACTGAAATTGAATTATTGTATTATTTGTTCTTTTTCTTCTTGTTGTGGTGCTCACCTATTTTGAATCTCAAGCATGTACAGCTACTATGAATTCTGATTTTATATGTATTAAAAATAGAATATATAAAAATCTTTTGTATTGAAAATGAATAAAATATAAAGAATTTACTGGTCTGACTTATGACTTATGTACATTATGAACACATGGTTTTGTTAATTTAGAGAAGTTTCCTGTTCTGTTTGTTTACGTGATTATTCCCTGCCTTCTTCTCCTATCATATAGTTAGTTAGGGACCCTCTCTGTCATTTTGAAGTTCCCCCAGAGTCTGAGTCCACTGTGGGTTGACCCCTCAAGGACTCCCCGACGTCGCCTGCAGCCTCTGCACGGAGATTCCCCCGCCAACCAGGAGTGACCCGGTAAGGTGAAATCCGAACTCAAAAGGCACCCCTGCATCCGGCCGCCCTGTGCCCTGAAGAAGAGGACCTGAGGTGCACCAATGTCCCCGAGCCCTCCAACTTACCAGCCCAGCTGTTGGTTCCTCCCTGGACCGAGCCTGCAGCCAAAACCCAAAATCGGCAGCTCCCATTGAAAACAACAGGGCACCCGACGCCAAATCAGCACCCTGCAGCCGGCCGCCCCTGTGCCATTGTAGGTGCACCTTGTGTGCTAAATCGGATCCCCCTTTGCCCTGAGGTAAATCCTAGGAGCTTTGCTCCCACATCCAAGTGGTGTGCCTGTGAGCAGCCACCAACCAGAGGCCCCCTATCAACCACTGGATAACATTTGGTCTCCGCACTCTGCACCTAGCCGCCCTAGTGCCGCTGAGGGTGTTCTTTGAGTGCATCCTTGACCCTGGGGGAAACCTGGTTCTAACCCCAGAAACCCAACTCCCAAGACCGATTCCTCACCTTTAAACCGATAACCTGATTTTCTCCCATGGAACTGCATTGACTGTTTTTCTGTGGAATAAGTTTTAAGTGTGGAGTTGAAAATTGTATGAAAACATAAGAAACTGTGGGGCATATTGTCAAGGACTTATCGCCGAGTTAGCGGCACTTTATCGCAGTCAAAGTGGCGATAGATTTATCGCCCTATTCACAAGCTGGTGCCAACAGCCGATATAGCCAGTTATCCTGCGATAGCAGCCGCAAAAAACATCGCCACGGATGACACCGGCAACTAACGCTAATGAGATGCAGAGTAGGCGTTCCTGTGCAAAAAGCCGCGATAACACCACTTCGCAATATTCCCAACGACCAGCCAGATCTGCGATAAGATCCCAAAACAGCCGATAAGACGCGTTAGCAGCAGGGATTTAACACCTGCTCTTACCTGGTGTTAAGTCAGACGACAACCTGCACCATAAAAGGGAGCCCAGCCCAGAGCCACACCTGAAGAACAACAGATGCCATGGAGCTACTGATCATGCAGCTCGGAGCCCCAAGAGGGTCACAACACCCACAGCCACCACCCCCAGGCCCGCCACCCCCCCGGACCCCACCGCCCCCTCCCCGGGACTACCACAGAGGCAGCGCAAAGACAGCGGACCTTCAGGAAACGCACCAGCCTCACAGACTTAACACCAGAGGATGTCATTGCCCACTACAGGCTCAAAAGGACAACCATCCTCCGCATCCTCACCCACATTGCCCACAGGCTGACGGTACCAACACAGCGGACAACCAACATCCCACCGCAGACAAAGCTGCTGGCTGTGCTGCACCTGTTGGCCTCTGGGACCTTCCAACCAACAACTGCCAGAGTCGGAGGAGTCTCACAGCCAGCCCTATCCAAGTACCTCACACCTGTCTTGGATGCCATCATCAGCTTGGTACACCAGCACCTTTACTTCCCACACACTGCGCAGCAACAGCTGGGGACCAAGCAAGGGTACTACGCCCTAGCTGGCTTCCCGCACGTGTTGGGGGCAATCGACTGCACACATGTACTCCTCGTGCCCCCTGCCGCCACTGCACACAATTACCTCAACAGGAAGCACACGCATTCCATCAATGTGCAGGCAATAGTGGACCACCGGGGACTCTTCACCAATGCCGTTGCCAACTACCCAGGCAGTGTGCATGATTCCTTCATCTTCCAACAGTCCATCATCAACCAGCGCTTTGAGGCTGGCATCTATGCAAATGCAATGCTCGTCGGTAAGTACCAACTGAACACACCACACACCTCAACTCCACCAACATACAACTCACAACTCTGGGAATGCACACGTTACAAAATCACATACAACATGACAAACAACATGCCCACATACCAGACACGACAACACAACTTACTGTGGTAACCTGGGCTAGCCATGTACACAAGATAACAACGGCATGGCACCACAGCCACACAATAGCAGAATGTGGGGAGAGGTGGGAACCAGGCATGTGCGAAGGAGGCAAGTGACCCATGAATGAGAATGTACACAATGCCAAGTGTGGCGTGGATGTGCTGGACAGACTTGAGTATGCAGACCACAGACATTTCCATGTCGACATACACTGCTGGTGTTTGGAGTGTAGTGGACAGTGGACGCAACCATGTTACCTCAGCCAGTGGGGAAGATCGCAGAAATGTAGCTGGTTACGTCCCCCCCTATAAGCGTGAGCGGAGTGGGCTGGCCCGGCGTACGCCAGGCCAGCGTAGGGGTGTGAATAAAAAGCACGTTGCTCTTGGCGTGGTTCTCTTCCGGAATGGCCAACGTGTCTGCCAGGGCAGCGCCACTCACCCCGCCACGAGGCCGACGACGTGAGCGGTGGTGCCTGCGATCCTGTGTGCCTGCTGCACCCCAGGCCGCTGGTCCCCAGACCCGTCTTGGCCACCCCTGTGCACCCAGGCCTCACTGCTCACCTGCCGACACCGGCGTGTGCCAAAGAGGGCCACCACGTGCCGGTGCATGCTCCAAGCCCGAGACCCGCAACCTTGGCAGTCTCCTCAGACCATCGCTGGCCTCCGCGACACAGGCCCCCAGCACTCCTTTCTCGTTGACGTACTCCACCGCTGCCTCCGGCCTACACTGCTGTCAAGTAGGTCACACATTTGGAACGGAGTCTTGATTTTTTTATGGCAGAGTTTATACCATTGTACAGGCCTCATCGCAAACTGCATCCCCTTTCAGCTCTGGTGCCACTAACTCTGTGCCCTGAAATTCATGGACACTCTCTGGTTGAACTTTGGTGGCATCTGAGTCTATGGCCTGGGGGTTGTCTTCGTCATCATGTAGCTGATACTGACGGTGTTAAAAATGAGTCTGTAGCATTCATCTCCTCCATATTGCCTGTTTCTGCTTGGTTCTGCCCTCTGCATCATGCCCTGGAAGAACACCTTCCACTGTCCCCCGAAACACTCCGCGTCATTCACCTTCGACATCGACGAGGACCCGCTCAGCTCTCGTGGCCCTACCTCAGAGCACCGCAAGTCACCGTCCCGTGGCGGTGTGCCTGTGCCGGCCGCAGTGCATCCGGGGCCACTAACTCTGTGCAGCTCAAGTCATGGACCCTGTCTGATTGAATATTGGATGGCCTCTGAGTCGATGGCCTGGGGGTCATCAACGCCATGTGTCTGTGGCCCTGCGCTGACTGCTGCCTCCGGCCTCAACTGCGGTCCACCAGGGCTCACACATCAAATCAAGTCCTGACCTGCCCGGACGACGCATCACCGCTGGCTGCACACACCACCACCGCCAGGACCACCTCCAACCAACAACTGCCAGAGTCGAAGGAGTCTTACAGCCAGACTATCAGAGTTGCTCACACCTGTCTTGGATGCCATCATCAGCTTGATACCCTGCTCAGCTCTTCAGGTGCCACTAACTCAGTGCACCACAACTCATGGACCCTTTCTGATTGAGTTTTGTGCTGTGTACAGCGGACGCAACAATGTCACCTTAGGCAGTGGGTAAGACCTTGGACATGTAGCTTTGTCGTCCCCCCCTTTATACGTAAGAGGAGTGGACTGGGCCGGCGTACGCAAGTACAGCGTAGGGGTGTGAATGATTATCCTGGGGCTCTGGGCATGGTTCAGTACTGGAAATGTGCAAATGTGTGTGTCTCTGTCGCAGTGTGGGTGTCCGTTGGGGAGTGTAAGTGGTCCCTGATGGGAATTAGACACCCACGTATGTAATCTAGTTCGGCTGCCATGAGGTTGAAACCCACCGGCACCTGTTCAGCCACCTCCTTCTGGCAGTCTAACACCTGGCCTTGGAATGCGATGTGTGCTTCGGTGAGGTGCTGGGAGCCAGCCGTGGTGGTGGGTGCTTCCTGCTGTGTGGTCTGTGCAGGGGGTGGAGTCTCCTCGATGCAGCTGGGCTGCCCTGCTCCTGGAGGTGGGTTGCCTAAGATGTCCATGAGCTGTTGTAGGGCGTCGGTGTCGAAGGTGTGGAGTTCCTCTTCATCATCACTGATGAGTTGTCTGGTCTGCTCTGCAGGAGGTGATGATTGTCCCTCTGCAATGTGAAGGGGAGATGCATTTTAACATTGTGTTGACATGTATGTTGACGCATTGTTCTAGTTTACATACAGACTGCATGACAATGTACATTGGGACTGTTTGGGAGGAGCCGACTATTTGATGCGGGACAGTGGACATTTGAACTACATCACGGATGTGAGGTTGTACACGTACATTATCATCTCAGTTTCCTGCTATGCCAGAAGTGATTGGCCAGTTTCTACGCACAAGTGGAACCAGTTGTGTCCTCTGTTCTGTAGAGTGTTGCACTTTGTACACATTGTCGTCAATGATGATGTGCTGTTATTGCTATGTGTGTGTGCTGCATTGTGGGAGAGTCACCCCTGCAGCTGTGACTTTGCTGCCCCTTATCCCTTTGAGGCGGTGTGCCTTTGACTTCTGTGCTTCTGCAGTGCCGAGATGTTGCAGACTTGGCTAATTTTGGCTCTAGTTCGGATTTTGGACTCTTGGGCATGGTTTATCCGCAGATGTGTTGTTGAGGTCAGGGGTTGTTTGTGCACGTGGATGTGTCAGAGTGTGACCTGCTCCTTTACGGATGTGTTCCACACTCAGCCACCTCAGAGTCGTGGCGTGCACCATGTCATGATAATTGGACTGCAGCCATGCTGTTCATCATGCAGTGTCACTTGCATTGTCAGTGTGGCTCACAGACACGCAAGCTTTGCATGGGTTGGTTGTGAGATTGGTGCTGTGTGGGGGGGACCCCTTTGTGCCCATAGTGGATGGGGGCCTACTTGCTGTTTTTATGTGTGCTGCAGTGTGCCAAGGGGATCAGGGACATGATCCAGAGTCATTGTGGGTGTGCAGTGTGCTCTACTTAATTGTGCATGTGTGCCATTTTGCCCATCTCCCCCCCTTCCCCCCCAGTCCCTGTTCGGTACTCACCCTGGTGTTGTTGTGTCAGGTCATGTCGAGCAGTGTCTGGACCCCCAACTCCTGCCACCGTCTCCCCACTGATGACTGTGGCCACCATTTCCTCCATCTCATCCAGCTCCTGGTGTTCCGCTGGACTGCCACCTCCAGTCTGCATTGCTGCCTGATGGTTGTCAGCGAGTTTCTTCTTGGTTTTGCGCTTCACATCATTCCAGCGCCTCTTGACCTCTCCAATTGTCCTCCTCCTCACTCAGACTGCATTCACCTTGTCCAGGATGGACAGCCATATTGCATTTTTATTTGCCAATGACACGTTGGAGGTGACGAACAGTTGTTGGTGGTGTTCCATCACCTCTGTGATGATGATCCTGTTTTCCTGCGGACTGAACCTAGTCTTCTTCTCCTTGCCCTTCCGTGACCCCGAGGTCCCAGGCTGGTCCTCCAGGGGGCTTGTGGGGTTCTGGTCGTCCTCTGTACTTGCTCCGGCTTCCTCCATGGTGCTACGCAGTTAGAATTATTTAGTTCGTGTTTTTCGGTGCTTTTATAGTGCATTTTCCCGCATGACGCGTGGGAATTGCAGGCCTGTCGCTGGTTATCGCCGATTTTTTATCGCGATTGGCCACATCGCAACTTTTTTCGCGTCCGTGTTTCGCGTTTTTTTGCCGTCACGGTAATTTTATTGCGGTCATTTGACGCGTTAGCGTGAGACTATCGCATGGTACCACCGTGTTGAGAATACAACGTTAACACGGCGTTATTTTCCCGCGATAGACTGCGATGTGCAAAGTTGCGTTAAGCTAATTTTGCAGTAATTATCACACGTTCTTGAGAATATCCCCCGTGTGTTTAGAAAAACTAACTTACTTACCTTTTATCCAGGAAATGTTTCAGTGTGATATATAGGCATTACACACTGAGTAGACAATCCTGAAAAAGTAATCCTGAAAAGTAATCAAAAGTAATCCAAAAGTAATTACAACTGTATTTGCACATTTTTACAAACCTGTCAGAAAAGTCAATATTTATCCAGCTTCCTTTTTAACAATCTGTCTTGAAAAGTGCAATCATATTTACCTATACCAAGTCCTGCTTGGTTCTATAAATAAAAATACAACAAAGAAATATTTTTGATACAAACAATTGGTCTGAGTTCAGTCTTTGAGTGTGTGACATCATTTCTTGCCTGAGTGTGTACAATAAATGCTTAACACTACTCTCTGATAAAGCCTTACTGCTCACCCACAGTACCATAAATAGAGAGTAAGATATGATCTACTTTTACCACTGTAAGCCTTTGGGGATCCACTGGACTCTGTACACACTATACCTTACTTTGGTATAGTATATACAGAGCCAGCTTCCTACACACTCATGCTATGAAATATGAGCTATATTGGAGAACGGGTGGGAGTTTAGAACACTTGAATTTGAAGGAGTTTGAGCAGTTTACAATGAATCTAATGTGCTACTAAATAAGCATTAGTGTAGTGCCCAGCTGGTATGTTAATACCATTTACTTCTTTTTGTAATGTTCCTGGAGGCTCTCAGCTGATAACGGGTATTGGTTCAAGCATGTGACCTATGTACTAGTAAGCAAGTTCCCAAAATACCTAATTGCAGTCGAGTGAAATGAGTCTACGTCATGAATAATAATGATTTAAGTCGCAAATTGCGGCCTATTATGATATGCTGGCATCCTAAGGATGGTGGCCTGCTGGGGTCAGCAGACCACCATGTCTGTGATTACTTTTAAATAAAGCAATTTTTTTAGTGACATTGCAAAGTAATGTGTGGATACAAATACTCAAAGGAGATTCTGCAAATGCTGGAGAGGATGTCTACCGAGGTTCATCCTCAAGTGTGGCTCACAATATTAAGTTATAAGGCACAGTGGGAGCTTCCCCACACAGTGGAAGTGTATTGTCTGCATTTCTGTGTATGGAAATCCAGACATTGAGGTGAGGGACACTCTAAAAAATATTCAGTGAAGCCTCCATTATCAAGTGGCTGCTGATTAGACTTCCTGAAGTACTGCACTTTGTTAGATGGTAGGGGTAGAACTGCAGAGTTTGTTTCTGCAAAGAGAAAGTGACCTTTCGGTGAGGACCAGCCATCTGTTTTTCTTGATCATGCTTTCAGTTGGGCTGACTACACTTTGTACCTCTGTTGTGGATGCTCCAAGACGGAGACTATCTTGCTGTGAGGGGCATCAGTACATATCTAAAAGAGCAGCCTGGCAAAGACATTTGAAAGGAAAATCAGACTAAACCTGCTCTGCAGCACATACCGTTTTATCATATGAATTTGGACAGGATATTACACTTAAATTTACTAGTAGCAATACTGTGTGTGCCTGCCTGCAAAGCCCCCTTTACTGGGTCCAAGTGTTTGCCTACTGTAACCCAACAGCAAGATTGTTTAGAATGCACATATTTTCACTGCACTGCAAAGTGAGTCAGCACGCTTGAACTTTCCACAGCACCCTACAGAAAGGGTCAGTTATTGAGGAAAATAAAAATATATAACAAATACACAACATGAATAAAATGACCTGTTAACACATTGCAGGCATAAAATAAATTTAGAAAAAAACAATTATAAAAAATATCAACTCTGCTTTTAAAGCACTTTAAACAAACGGCACCTGGCGGATGGTAGGGTTAAGCCCTACCTGTTCATCTTCTCCTCCCTAAAACCAGTCCTCCATGGCTCAGGCCTCAAGCATTTCACCGTGGATCCTGCAGCTGACTCTGTTTGACCTCTTGTGTGCCTTTGTGATCCATTCTGAATCACCAAAAGGAGGTGGAATCCTCCTCCAATTTGCGACTCAGAATGCTATGTAGCAATGGCTTGTGACCGCAGTTGCAGTTACAAACCATTGATCAGTTACCGATACCCGGCTTGGGGTGGTGATCGATTTGCAAAGGGGAAGCTGTTCCCAGGGGGATAATTGCAGGCAGCCTCAGGGGAGCAAACAGTGGTGAAGGGGGCCACTTCATGCTCTCCTGGATGTCCATCTTTTCCCACTACTATTTAATAAAAACAATTGTACAACATCACCATCCACGAGGGGCATTGGGGCAATAACTTTTCCTTTAAAAGCATCTGCTTTAAAATAAATGTTCACACACAGGGAATGCAAATGTAGGTAAAGTGAGCTGCTGTCCCTCGCAAGGAGTTGCAAAATGGCTCCTGACATATTTATATTTATGAGGCAGGCAGTTTTGCGACCTTCTGCAAATATTCATTTTGCAACGTTACTGATTAGTTCATTTGTCACCTAGCAACATGAGGGAGAGTTTGAAAATCAATCTGTGTGCAATTAGCAAGCACTAGCTTGTGAACTATCATTAGCACCTCAGACCCTAAGGCTGTAAACCTGATCAAGTTGTAAAGATGGCCTACACAAGCAACAAAAGTTATTTAAATTATTTGAGTGCCCTGCTGTTTTATAATCACATTTAATACACAGCTCCATTCAGGGCCATCCTAATGTATTTTAGTACGTTGGGGTCGGTACATATTTTGTGCCTCTGCATCCCTTTTTGTGCAGGCCGCTCCAGGCACGCTACAGGTTGCAAAGCCCTTGGCACCGCCATACGCAACCACAAGTGGCGATGTATGCTTCCACTCTGCCAAGCTTCTCTTTGAAACTCCTATAGAAATGTTTATTGAAATGCTTATTTTCCATCAACATTTTTCTATTTCAAAAGAACGTTAATGAGAGGCCACCATAGTTATAGTTACTATAAATAATGTAAATACATTTTAAATACGACGTGAGTCACAGCAAAAGTGTGAAGAAGAAAACAAGTTACTTACCTGTAACTTTGGTTCTCCAGTATTGGAAGCTTTCATAGATTCCCATGCTTAGAATCATTCCCCGTCGTCGAGATGGGAGTCTCGGTAAAATAAAATAGTAGTAAATAACTATTACAAAAGAGAAACAGGCCTAGGCCTTAACTAATTTTGCAACCAGACCATGTCTTTTTGTAAAAGAGACCAAAAAGAACAGGCAACCAATCAGAGTAGCCTCACCCTCTAGAACCTTGGTGAAAGAACCTCAGCCCCTCAGATTTTCGTGTACGTTGTAAAATAATCACGTCGAAAGAGGCTGAGCTTTCCCAGGGGAGGAGGGTGGGTCGCATGGGAATCTATGAAAGCTTCCAATACTGGAGAACCAAAGTTACAGGTAAGTAACTTGTTTTCTTACTCCAGTATTGGAGCTTTCATAGATTCCCATGCTTAGAATCAGAGTAGCTAGCAGTAAATATATATATATATATATATATATATATATATATATATATATATATACACACATTTTGTAATGAAGCATAACCCTTTGATAAATGTTTGTTAAAACATATTTCTACATGAATAATATGCAGAAAGATAGTTACCACTGACTATGCCATAAACAGGGTAATAGCAAATGAATTCAGAAACAAGATAAAATGTGTAAAAGGTAAAAAGAAGGAAGGAGGGATGCAAAGGAAAGCTCACCACTCATTGGAATAGGTTCCTCAGAACTGCTTGGCCCACAGCCGTGTCATCTCGCAGTGAAGCGTCCAGGCAGTAATGTTTCGTGAATGTGTGAGTGCTGCTCCAGGTAGCAGCTCTACAAATGTCTTTAATCTGGACACCAGCAAACAGAGCCGTAGAGGATGCCACAGACCTTGTGGAATGAGCCCGGACTCTACCCTCCAGGGGTTTGCCCGCTGCTGTATGTATGACAGAATCGAATAGCGCTAACAACCCACCGAGCTATCCCCTGTTTGGAAAGGGGAAAACCCTTGCGGGGAGCGCTAAATGACACAAAAAGTTGAGAAGTCTTACGGAAGGACTTAGTTCGGTCTAAATAGAATTTCAGGCACCTCTGTACGTCCAGAGAATGAAGAGCTCTCTCAGCAGGAGAAGAAGGCTGAGGGAAGAAGGTCTTAAGAATCACTGGCTCGTTGAGATGAAAAGTAGAAGGCACTTTAGGAATGAATTTAGGATTAGTTCTCATGATTACTGTATTGTTTTTGAACTGAAGAAAAGGTTCCTGAATTGTAAGAGCCTGCAATTCTCCAATCCTCCTAGCTGAAGTTAGTGCCAGCAACAAAGAAAGTTTCCAGGAGAGGAACTTTAAATCCGTTCGATGAATAGGTTCGAATGGGTGCCTCATTAGTTGAGAAAGAACCAAGTTCAAATGCCACGTGGGAGGTGGAGGTCTCACTGGTGGAAATACTCTGAAGAAGCCCTTGAGAAATTGCTGAACAATTCTGGCTGACCACAGGGACGGCCCAGATGAGGTGCGCCGAAAGCAAGAGACCGCTGCCAGGTGCACTTTAATGGAAGAGTGAGCCAAACCTGCTTTAGCCAAGGACAGGAAATAAGGAAGAACCTGGTGTGGCTGCGACAGGAAAGGATCCAACCCTGCTCCATGACACCAGATGCAGAATCGCTTCCATTTCAAGCGGTAAGTTTTGTTAGTGGAAGGAGCCCTCGCCTGCGAAAGGACATCTTTAACCTCCTCTGGAAGATCTAAGTCAAGAAATTCTCGCTGCTCAGGAGCCAAGCTGAGAGCTGTAACGAGCGAGGATCCGGGTGCCAAACCTGACCCTGAAACATCGTGAGGAGGTGCGGAATCTGCTGCAATGGGTGAGGACGATCCAAGGAGAGAAGGTGAAGTTCGGTGAACCAGAACTGTCTCGGCCATGCTGGAGCTATGAGGATCATCTTGCACGGTTCTGCTTTCATCTTCATGAGCAACCTGGGAATCAGCGGAATGGGGGAAAAGCGTATACAAATGCGCCTGACCAAGCGATCGAAAGCGCATTCCCCAGAGACCCTCGATGGTGTAGCCTGCTGGCGTAAGACCGGCATTTCCTGTTCTCTGGTGTGGCAAACAGGTCTATGGAGGGTCTGCCCCACCGGTGAAAGACTCTGTCCAGCGTAGCTTGATCCAGTTCCCACTCGTGGGTGACAGATTTCAGCCTGCTGAGCCTGTCCGCTTTGTCGTTGAGCACTCCTGGCAAGTGTTCTGCTTTCAGAGAAATTCTGTGCAGGATAGCCCAATCCCAAATCGCCTGGGCTTCTTGTGACAAGGGGAAGGACCTGGTGCCGCCTTCCTTGTTGATGTAATGCATGGCTGTGGTGTTGTCCGTCCGGACAAGAACCGACAACCCCTGCAATCTTGGAAGAAAAGCCTGAAGGGCTAGGCGAATCGCTCGAAGCTCTAAGAGGTTGATGTGTAGGAGGCGATGTTCCGGCAGCCAATGACTACTGACCTGCAGATCCTGCAATACTGCGCCCCAACCCTCCAAAGAGGCATCCGTCGTCACCACTTGAGGCGCTGGAGTGTTTACGAAGGATAGACCTTGGGACAAATTCCTTATTCTTGTCCACCAGAGGATGGCTCGCTTCATTGCGTGAGTGATCACTAGCTGGTCGTCGAAAGAACCTGTCACCTGCTTCCACTGCAAGTTTAGGTGCTCCTGCAAGGGACGCATTCTCAGTCTGCAATGAGGTATTAAAGGAATGCATGAGGACATCATCCCTAGAAGGGATTTGAATCGGCGAACAGAAAGACACTTTCTTCCTCGCACTAAATGAGCCATGGAAATTAGATTTCTTTGTCTGTCCAGAGATGGAAAAACCTTGTTGAGAGATGTGTTCAAGACTGCTCCCAGAAATTGAACCTTCCTGGACGGAAGGAGAGAGGACTTGGCGTTGTTGAGAGTCAGGCCCAGATTGGAGAAGAGACCAGTGCAAGCATTGACCGCTTCCTCTGCTGCCTCCCTGGACGAAGCTTTTAGCAACCAATCGTCTAGGTAAGGAAAGACCTGGAAATGCTGCTTCCTGAGGAAAGCTGCTACTGGTGCCAGCACCTTGGAGAAAACTCTCGGAGCTGAGCGAAGACCAAACGGCAGCACTTTGAACTGGTAATGGCTCTTGGCGACTGTAAAACGTAGAAACCTCCTGTGGGCCGAATGAATGGGGATGTGGAAATACGCATCCTCTAGGTCTAGAGTGGCCATAAAATCTCCCTTGTTGAGAAGACGTAGAATGTCCTGGATAGATACCATCCGAAACGATAGCTTCGTGAGATAAGTGTTGAGCTCCCTGAGGTCTAGAATGGGGCGCCATTTCTCCAATGTTTTCTTCACCAGAAAAAATCTGGAATAAAACCCCTTTCCTCTCTGTGAGAGAGGGACCGGCTCCACTGCTCCCTTGATCAGAAGCTGATGGACTTCCAGCCGGAGGAGATGTAGGTGTTTTACGGAGTTGGCGGCAGGGGCCTTGGATGGTGGAAGATGAGTGAACTCCAGAGTGTGACCACACTGAATGATGTTCAGGACCCTGTTGTTATACGTTCCCAGTTTTGGAGGTATTGAGATACCCTGCCTCCTACAGATGTCTTGGAGGAAGAGGAGGGCACAGCGCAAAGAGCAAGATCACCGCTATTGTCTCTTAGGGGCGTCCCGTCCGGGACGATTCTGCTTCCCTCTAGTGTTTGCTCTAGAGAAAGTCGACGTCTGGCCTTGCCTCTGATAAGGCCGGTAAGATTGTTGTGTGGAGCCATAAGAGGAGTATCTCTGTTGTTGGTAAGATCCCCTATAGGATGGAGCTCCTCTGCCTCTCGCTCCACGGAATGGCGCTTTTTTGTATTGAAGGGTCCCCAAGGACCGAGCAGTCTCCGTATCCTTCTTGATGTTTTGAAGGGTATCGTCTATGTGCTTGCCGAACAATTCCTCTCCGTCAAAGGGAAGATCCAGGATCTTATTCTGGATCTCAGGACGAAACCACGTGGCCTTTAGCCAACCCTGGCGACGAAGCACAGCTGCACCAGCCAGGGACCGGAAAGCTGTTGTGGCAATGTCCATTGCGCAATCGATGACCTCAGTGGACGTAACCTCCCCTTCTTGCAAGATCTTCTTTGCCTCAGACTTGGAAGGATCAGATAACTGGTCCAGGTAAGGCGCAAGGTCACACCACATCTGGCGGTCGTATCTTCCAAGAATTGCTAAAGCGTTCGCAGCTCTGATGACAAGGCTGGCCATGGAGGAGAATCTTTTCCCCGCATTGTCTAGGCGTCTGCCCCCTTTGTCCGGTGGTGTAGATAACGGCGCTGAAGGATTCCTCTGCGTTGCTTGCGAAATGACAGAGTCGGGTCGTGGCTGACCCGTCAAGGAAGCTGGGCTGTCATTTGGAGCCTTATACTTCTTATCCAGACGCGGCAAGACTGGAACTACAGTGGCCGGGTTCTTCATGACCTTAATGCCTTCTTCCCAGACATGCCCCACGATAGGAATAGAGCGCACCACTCTCTTACTTGGTTCTTTAAAATCATAAAGAAAGCACTCTGTTTGGAGTGAGGGCATAGCAAGCTCGAAACGTAGAGACGCTCTCTCCATCAATTTGTGAAAACCCCCAATGTCAGCAGGGGGAGAATCAATCGGGGCCGGAGCCGAAGAAGCGGGATCAGGGATTACATAATCATCCCATTCATCACCTTGATCTTGATTAACCAGCTCTCCCTCTTCTTCCTCAGAGGAGACATCCTGGTGTTGATCTGGAGGAAGGACATGAGAAGATGCATGAAATTGGGTATGCAGTCGAGCAGATGGAGGTGGTGAACTCCTCACCGTATCAGGAGGAGGAGGCAGAGTTGAGGACAAGAGAGCGGGTTGTGGAGGCGGAGAACGAGTTGAACATCTCCGTTGATAGTCCAAAAGCATCCCTTGTAAATCCGCCAAAAGAGAAGTTGGTACAGACATCATCTCTTGTTGAGTGTTCTCTTGACGTGCAAAGGGTTGTTGGTATGACTGATCTTGATAATAACCCTCCGAATCCGTCTCCTGACATTTGACAATAAGCTGAGAAGGGCTATTGGCATCCCCAAAATGACTATAGCCTCCATCAGAGTCCTCATCCTCATCGAGAAGTAATGCAGGAGGTAAAGAATCCACCATTCCAGGGGACGTCATTTCTGGTGATATTTGTCTTCTCCTCACCAAGATGGAAATTTTTTCCGTCGACGACGCCGTCGACGCGAATTTCTTCGTCGACGACAGTGTCGACGGAATCACCGTAGACGAGGATGCAGATGGAGCCACCGTCGACGGAAGAGGTGTGCAGACCGTCGTCGACATGATGGGTGTCGTAGACATCATCGTCGACGAGACAGTCAATGTCCCTGCTGACGTCGTCGTCAGTGTTAACGCAGTCGTCGTCGACACCCTCGTCGTCGGCGCCGACACTCTCGTCGTCGGCGCCATCGTCGAAATTTTCGTCGCTCTTGAAGAAGCTCGTCGACGAGCCCGTCGACACCGGAATAGAAGACGACGTCGACCCTCCCGTCGACGCCGGAGCACTTTTAGCCTGCGATTTTGGAGGCTTCGTCTGTCGAGGGCTTGCGCAGCGTCGATGACGAATGACCACTCTTTCCAGAAGACTGTGAAGAGGGTTTTTAAAAGATTTGTCCTGGCCAGGGACTGTCGCAGGTGGTGTACTTAGTCCTTCCCTCTCCTTTACACCGCAGTGAGGAGATTTGATAGGACCCTGAACCTCAGACTCCTTCAGGGTCTTTTTGAGGCCTTAGAGGGGGATCCACAGATGGTGAAGGGGAACTCCTACCCCTTTTGACTGACCTTCTTGATGAGGCGACAGAAGACGACTCCTCACTATCGCTTGACAGTGGATCTTTCCTGGACTTGAGTCTGTGGAGCCAGGTTAACAGACGACCCTCACGGTCCCGGAGAGTCTTGGTGGAAAAGGTGCGGCAAATCTTGCACTCCGCAGCCTTGTGATCCGGGTAGAGGCAATATATGCAGTCCTTATGTCTATCTTCAACATATAGCCTCTTCTTGCCACAAGTGGCACAAGCCTTAAATAAAGCTTTCTTCCCTTTATCAGACATTTCCACAGGCTTTAGAAAGAAAACCTGAAGAAAAAATGCTAGAAAAAACAGTTGAAAGAGTTGAAATAGAGCAAAGCTCAAGGAGACTCCCTGTAGCACAACGTGCGGTAGAAAATCTGAGGGGCTGAGGTTCTTTCACCAAGGTTCTAGAGGGTGAGGCTACTCTGATTGGTTGCCTGTTCTTTTGGTCTCTTTTACAAAAAGACATGGTCTGGTTGCAAAATGAGTTCAGGCCTAGGCCTGTTTCTCTTTGTAATAGTTATTTACTACTATTTTATTTTACCGAGACTCCCATCTCGACGACGGGGAATGATTCTAAGCATGGGAATCTATGAAAGCTCCAATACTGGAGTAACCATTCTTATTCTGGAAGGTAGCTATAAGAAAAATGTTAATATTTGAATTCAAGACTAATTTAGAAAAATGCAACCCACACCCGTTGGATTGTTTACTCTTTTTTTATTAGGCATATGTGTGTTGTTACAGCAAAGATGTGGAAGCATTTTTAATAAAGGACATTCAACAACACAAAATTAAAAGAAAATGTTCCGCCAATTAACATACAAATACTGAGGCATAAAATTTAAAGGGCAAAAACATCCACGTTTTGACACCATTTGAAAATTTCATCCCATCATTGGTATTATAATTTGGTTGGGAGGAACGAAAAGGCTAAGTGTTTTTAAAATGCAATTTTTTTTTTATTAAGACCTGTGTTGCTTGAAAGGTAAGATTTTGTCACCTTTATTAAAACATTTTTATCTTTTGTGAAGTGATAACATTTCTTGTTTATTTACTGGATAATGCAGCAAAAACTCACCTTCTGTACTGTACACCAATAAAAGTAGGACAAACGTGAGCCATGGTGTTACTGACTACATTTCGTTTTTTGGGGATTGTTTTCCATTCTGAAATTAATAAAGGAATCTCCTGTACATTTTGTCATAAATAATAAAAATAACCAAGGCAGTACTCTGCATGAGCAAACCAATTACTAATGTTTTCCAGAAACGTGAATTAAAAAGCTTTCACATTTTGTCATCCAGTTTTTAAAATAAAACTGTTGAAAAACCTGCAAGACTTCAAGTTCTATGCAACCACACACATTTAGAGAGAAGAGGCTTGTCGAAAACATTTTGCACACCTTTTTCAATTGTACTTGTAGTCATGAATCATATGGTAACAGTGCACCACAGTAACAACACAGTCTTGTCTCCAAGATGCTTATAAAATCTGTTGTTCTTGGAACAGGTGATGGTAGAGGCAAAAAACTACCATCTTTTTAAATATCAAGTGTCTTTCACAGCATGTGCTTTGTAAACGTGCTTCACCGGATTCGCTTTTGCTGCCGTGCTCTGTAGATGTCATGAACTGGGGGATTAGCTGCTCCCTTTTCTTCGTCGTCATCTGAATCTTCATTTGGTCTCTTCGCAGATTTGACCACAGCGTTATTTTCCACAGGTCCATTGCCTTCAACAGCAGTAGCAATTTCAGCTTGGCCTCCTGTAATTAGCTTTACAGCTTCTTCGACAGCTTTGTAATAAGGAGAACAAAATTAATATGATGTGTGCAGTACATCTCATTATTTACTTCGCCCATCTTCCTTTTAAATTAGGAAAATGTGCAATAAAAGATATAAAGCTGAAACCTATTCACACAAAATAGTAATATGAACATGTGGAATGCTAGGTCACATGAACCACCTACTTGAAGGGGATATAATAAAAATCAACAGTAAAAAAGTAAGGGCCGGATGTACGAATGTATTTTGTTGTTGCAAACCGCGCGATTCGGAAAATTGCACTGTTTGCGACAAGAAAATGTGTTTTTAAAATGCACTAAACCCAAACAGCAATTTGCCAACCTGTTACTGAATCACTGTGTTTAGGAAATCATTTAGAATCGCTATTTGGAAGGGGTGTGTTTAGGGCTACCCTTCCAAACATCGATCTCTTATAGTAAATATTGATGTCTTATGTCCGAAATGCAGGTGCAAAACATTAATATTTTACCCGACACCTCAAAGGGGGTGGTAACCGGTTCGCAAACAGGAGCGGTTTGCCAGGGGATTCCCTCCCCCTTTGTGAATGGTCCCCAAAATTGTTTGTAGGACTAGGCAGTGATCCATAGGGCCACTACCTACTCTTAGCTATCCAAGTGGTAGCTGTGGAGAGCAGCCTTCAGGCTTAGTCTTGAATGAGTGTAAAGCAGCTTGTTTGACCAGAATGCAATCTTATAGTATAGATTAAATGAAAAGAGAACCACACAAGGTATTTATAAAAATATGCATTTATTATAGAATACTCTCTAGTACGTTCCAGTATCTCCTACATGGAGATAGACACAAAGCACCCAATACTTCAGCAAAGAAATAACAGTAAATAGCACTAATACACAGTGGGCCCCGGGGGGGTGGGGGGAGGAACCAAACAATATACTAAGAAAGTGGTATAAGAACCACGACTCGAGTCCAGACAGCGTTGAGAGAATGTAGAATCGCTGGATGAACATGATGAACGTATATAATCCAGTTGGAACGCTGTACTTCAGATATAGAGGACAAGCACCAAGTGGCTGGTGAGATGCTCTTACAAATGGAAAAGGTACTTGAAGTGATCTGGTATAAAAATGAAGACTTAGAGGCGAGATCTAGAAGGAACAACATAAGAATTGCAGGGATTCCGTAGTCGACGCCGATGGGCAGGATGGAAAACTATGTTGAATCATGGTGCGTGAGCTATTTGGGGAGGCCCTCTTCACTGTGCTTATCGTCGAGTGAGCCCATAGATCGTGCAGCAAAAGACCGCCCCCGGGACAACTCTGAGGACCATCATAGCTCGCCTTCTAAACTATTGTGACCGAGACACGATTTTGTGCCTGGCAGAGAACACCAGACCCTACAATACCAGGGTAATGCAGTCTCGATTTTCCCAGACTTCACTGTTGTGGTACAGGCAGCCCGGTGAGACTTCCTACCGGTTAAATGTTCCCTGATGCAGACGGATACCAAATACTCACTCCTATATCCCACCAAACTCAGAATTTCCCATTCAGAGAAGACCCATTTCTTCACCACCCGAAGGCAGCTGCAAAATTTGTCAAATCTATCCCGAAGGCTGCACCGCGGTCATCCCCAGACACAGAGAACTATGAGCCTGGACAGCTTAGCGACAATGACTAATCCTGAGATTTGACCCTGCCTTCACTGGGGCGACTCACTGCTGAGCACTGTTACCCCTGCTGACATGTCACACTGGCGGTGATGGCTGCGGACCGTATGGGCGATCTTACTGGCCACGCACACATCCCTGCTCCGGCTACCCCGTGGCTGGGAGGATGTCGGTCCTCTGATGCACACCCGTGGAGTAAGTTCCTGTTTCGCTCTTTTGTTCACCAAATTGGGATTGCTAGATGGGAGGATTGGATGCATTTGGCCTATTTGGGGGATCGGGTGGAATGTTAGGGCAATGCTGTTGATCATGGTTGTTCGACTTTGTGATTCTTTCTTTCCTCTTTCCCACACCACTCAGTGCCGCTTAGCTGACTATCCACACTCTGCATGCTGGGTGTGCTTGCCATCCCTCCGCTTCCCCTGTGTGCCCGATTAAATGCTTAACGTGGAATGTCCGCAATGACCAACGCAAAGCACGACTGGTGTTAGCTCACCTGCAACACCATCAGACGGATATCGGCATCTAGCACGAGCTACAACTTACTGAACACTCGGGCGTGCTTGCGAGTGGGTTGGTTGGATTGGGGAACAATATGTAGCCTACTATTTGAATTACGTGAGGGGTGTGGCAATACTGCTCTGCAAGGGACTCCCCTGGCGCACCCGCCAGGTACTATGTGACTCCGCGGGCCGCTATGTATTGCTTGCTGGAAAACTGCAGGGTATCCTGAAGTGGCTTGCAATCTACGGCCCCAACGTCAACGACCCCTGTTTCTTCTCTGAGGTCTGGAGGCTCACTGGCACCCTAGGACTGGGACCAATTTTGTTGGGGGGAGATTTTAATGTGATCCTGGACCCAGTGGCTGATCGCTCTAGCGACACCAGGCAGCCACACCCGAATACAGCAGCCCAGCCACGTAGTCTCATTTCCAACAATCACCTCTCAGAACTCTGGCGTTCTAGACACGCGGGAAACATTGAGGGTACTTGCATCACGTCAACACACTCCACCTGGTCGCGCATTGATTACTGGTTAGCTATGCGTGATATACATGCTTGAACCATGAAGGTAGAGCACTTGGCTAGAACGTTATCGAACCATGTGCCAGTCTTGTTGGAACTGTGTGCACCAGACTGCGTTGAGCGGGCCTTCACATGGCGGCTCCTGCCGGAGGCTTTGCGAGACGAGGTTTTCTGGGAGGAGGTCAGAAGCGCCATCGTGGACTACTTTGAGCTAAATCAGCATTCTGTTTTTTCCCCCCTCTACATTCTGGGAGGCCTTCAAGGTCGTAATCCGTGAGGTCTGCATCTCAAAGCAGGTGGGTGTGCTGCGGGCAGACGAACTTCCTCAAGGCAGAAATCGGTGCACTTGAGACTCAGTATTTTTGGCACTGCTCATCAGATGTGTTGGCAAACATTAGGGACAAGCTGGCATCCTATGAGAAGGTGGCACAGATGAAGACTCACTATTTGGGGAGGGAGGTGAGCGCCCGCAGATTCGGGGAGGGAGAGAGGGCAGGCAAAACTCTGGCCAACCTACTGCGTAGACCCTGGGCCAGTGAATGCATTACTGAAATACAAGACGACATGAAACACTGTCATGTTGGCACAGCGGCAGTGCAAAGAGAAATCACTGCATTTTACTCCTCGCTTTATGCGTCCCAACAAACCCAGCCCTCCTCCAAGCTTATTGACTATTTAAATTCGGTGCAACTCCTTTGGCTGGATGGCGGGCACAGGCAATACCTAGACAAACTGTTTACTAAGGTTCTAAATGCTCTGCTGGGTGACAAAGACTACGCACAGATCATCACGCCTCTCCTTCTTGAGATGCACGAGGAGTCCCTCCGTACTGGCATACTGCCCCCCTCCCTTTGGGAGGCCTTTATTGTTACTATACTCAAACCGGTTAAGGACCCCCAAAGGTGTGAATCATACCAACCTCTATCCATGATCAACCTCAACAATAAGATCCTTGCCAAGCTGATTGCCTCCAGACTACTACCCCTCCTGCTGCTCATCGTGTGACCTGATCAGGCAGGTTTTGTGCCGGGATGTGCGACAGCTCATAACCTGTGCACTTTCTTTGCACTGATTCATACTATTAATCCTGATCTGCAGGCTGCAGCGGTCTTTTTAGATGCCACAAAGGTATTTGACTCCCTGGAATGGCCCTATCTGTTCACTTTGCTGCCCCACCTAGGTTTGAGCCATAAATTTATTCGCTTGATAGGTCTCCTGTACACCAACCCTGCCACTCAAATGCATACTAACGGCGTTATAAAATCTTCCTTTCCTGTGGCTGGTGACACTCGCCATGACAAGCTAAGATTTTCACACAGTAACGCTTTATGAATGTGCGTGATGTCGACCAAGCAGCAGCTTTGCAGATATCTGCTACAGGAATGTTACCTAGAAAAGTCATAGTGGTCACTTCTTACATGTAGAGTGAGCCCTAGGTGGTATAGGGATTACAAGGTTTGCCTTTGAATAAGCAATCTGAATACATTTAATAATCCAACTTGCAATACCTGCCTTAGATATAACAAAGTTTAGCAAAGGCTACAAAAAGTTGTTGGCCCCATCAAATAATACATGAGCGCCCTCTTAACATCTAGGGTATGTCTGGCTTCATAACACCCTCACTATGGACTGCCAAGCCAAAAAAACTTGCAGAAAGCTGCTACGGCATTCTTAGAAAGCTAAAGGAAGGTGGTAGATCTTCTCCCTTTCCCTTTCAGAAGGTTGATCATACAGGCCTTGATAATCTCATGTCTAGACTACATTAACTCTCTGTGATTTGCATCAATCCGTTACAGATAAAGGTTGCAGGCAATTCAAAATGCCGCAGCCCGCCTCTTCCTGAACATCCCAAGCCATCAGTCAGAAAAATAGGCACTGGCTGAACTTCACTAGCTCCTGGTGGAGCAGCAGGTGCAGTTCAAGACACTATGTATTGTGCTTAGAGCCCTTCAGAATAAAGGTCACCTGCTGTTACAACCTTTGGCCACACCCTACACTCCTGGTAGGCCACTCAGATCGTCCAATGTTCATCATCTGACAGTACCTAAAATTGTCAGGTCAAGATGGGGAGGCCGTTCGTTTGCTCACCTAGCTCCCAAACAATTCATTACCGATCAGACTGCTTCAAATGGACTATAAAACTATCTTTCAGAAAGGCTCTGAAAACCTGGCTGTTTGTGAACTAGCCTTCTCCTAGCCCCAATGGAGGTTCGGTGGGTGTCGTGTTAGTTTCTAGCGCTGGGAAGCCCCTGGGTTGCCATGTGCTCTACAAGTCCAACAGAATAGAATAGTATGTAGTGCTCTCTCTGCAATGGGATCTGGTTGAGGAAAAAAACGGGCAGCTCAATAGTCTGGTTGACATGAAAAGGTGACACCACCTTAGGTAAGCACTGGATGTTTGTCCTAAGCATCACTGTGTCTCTGTGAATCCGTATAAATGGATCTGCGATAGCAAGAGCCTCCAATTCACTAAATTGTCTGACCAAAGTTAAGGCTACAAAGAAAGCAATATTCCATGAATGGAGCTGCAAGGCACATGAGTGAGGTGGTTTAAAAGGGGACCCCATGAGTCAGGTTGTGTTCTTGGGGTATAACCCTCTGGAGCTCCTCCATAAACGCATTTACAACCGGAATGCATCTAGAGGCAAAGCTTTGGCATTTTGCTTTTCAAGGGTGGCGAATACATCTATGACTGGGGTCCACCACTGGTGGAAGCACTTTCTGAGGACTTGCTTCTGGAGTTACAATTTGTGGCCTTGTTGATGCGTCCTGCTTAGGAGGTCTGCAAAGTCGTTGTCCACTCATGAGTGATGCTCTACCACAAGATGGATGTGATGCAAGTCACTCAATGCCGAATCCTATGCGCCAACTGTGGGGGTGGGATATCCTGCAGACTGAGCATATGAAAATGTTCCTACATGATCTATCGATTGAGTGGCCTCTGATTTAGAATGGGGCAGAGCGAACTGTAGTTCTTTGGAATCAGGAAGTATAGCTAGTAGACTTCCTCTCCTGATGGTGTAGTGGCACTGGTTGTATTGCACCCTAATGGAGCAAGCCTGAGACCTCCTCTTGACCCAGAGATTCAATGTGATTTTCATCCAGTGATAGTGGAAATTTTATATCCTCTCCCAACAGGTGATCGAGAGGATGGATAGGGAGTCAGTGCTTAGTCAGCGACTGTTGTTTTGGCACTGACTTAGGCCCAGAAGGTGGGCATGTGTAAGTGGTGGTCGGCTTTCTTTCTCAGTGGCATGCTTGGTTCTGAGGTCTCATCCTGGTTTCGACTGGAGCCAGAGGGTGGAGGTGCACCAGACACTGATATTTTTTCCCTCGAGTGTTCAGGGCTGGATGCCCTGCTCCCTCGGGAGCAGTGCTCTATCTTGACATCATAGCATTTCTATGTGTGCAGCTTCAGGATGGTGCTCCGCACCGGAGTTGTACTCAGCCCTCTTTGGAGTGGACTTCATCTTCATTTCCACTGGTGTAGACTTCGTAGGTGTTCTCATGCTCTCCTCCCCCTCAGAGGCATTGGAAGACAATCTGTGGACTGAGTGCTGGCTGGTGCGCTGGGACCCTGAAAGGCTCTGCCTCTTATGTTTCGGAGTCGAGGGGTTCTTGTACAGTGAAAACATTCTATGTCTCTGCAGCCGACTGGTTCATGCACTCTAAGATGCACCCAACTTCTCTCCCTCCTATAATGTAGTATCTTTTTGCACCTAAACGCGGTGCAAGACTCACATGAGGCCTTGTTGTGCTCGGGGAAGAGGCAGAGATTGCGGATGCCGTGGTGATCAGTCCAAGGCCCAGCACTTGGAGCTGCACTCTGGGCAAAAGCAGAAGGGCGTTCCATCCATTACCCATCCTTTTGCCCACATTCTCTTAATCGTTATATCTGGGGGAAGAAGGTCTTTAAGGAGGCCTTGATTCTGAAAACCAACCATGCACTACAGTACTGCAGAAATTCTTCTCCTGTCGATTCCGATCGTTCTCAGTTTGTCTCCTGACTTGGGTGTTGAAGATTGCCAATGGTTGCGCCTGAGGAACACCATGTGAGTGTCTTGACCTTGGAACTGTTACAGAACATGTTTGAACCAGATGGCGGAAGAAAACAAGTTAAGGGTAGAGTCGATGCCCATGAAAATTATAACACTAAGGACGAGTCGCACAACATCCTGGGTGTAGGAAGCTGGCTCTGTATACGGTATACCACTTGGTGGTTATACCGTGCAGAGTCCAGGGGTTCCCCAGAAGTGTACAGGGCTCAATGTATAACCCAAAGTGCTCTATTAGTGGTAGTGTGGGTAAGCAGCCTTAGGCCCAACACAGAGGAGTGTAAGACCTTTATTGCACAACATTGACCAATAATAGATGCACAACTCAAAAAGGAGGTCCACACCAGTTTTATAAAAAATAAGCTTTGTTTGTGTTTTATTTTAAGACCAAGATCTTCGCAATAAGGTAAGTACGTTTTTAAATAAAAATACTTTTCACTTTCAAAAGTCGACAGTGCAATTTCTGAACAGTTCAATGTTGTCCTATAGAGGAAAACACTTATGCGGATATATAGTAAGTACACGACTTACAGCTCCAGCCTTCGGGACCAAAGGTCGGCAAGGGTCAGGTGAATACCAAAACTGCACCAGGTGTAGAGGTCAAAATTGGAGTTTGGCCCAATGCATTTCAATGGAGACTGGGGGTGCTCAAAGCCACACTGCTTGCAGGTAGGTAAATCAGTTGCAGGGGCCAAGTTTTGGGGGTTAGGGCAAGCACAGAGGGGGGGGCACAAAGCAGCAGAAAACTTACACCACCAGCGGCGGCTGAGTGCAGGGTGCAAATTCAGCGTCGGGCACCCAATGCTCTTCAATTGAGACTTTGCTTTCAACAAACAGGTTGCAGCCGTCGAACCGGAGGTTCCAGGATGGAGACAAACGACAGCAGAGGTAAGTAGAGATGTAGGGGATCATAGGGGCACTGTTGATTCAGCTCACCAAGGCTCAGGGGCTTCAGTGCAGGGGTGCCTTTAGACGTTGGTCTCTTCTTACCGGAGCCGGTCGCGGTCAGGGGGAGCCTCTGTATTTAGGCTGCAGGCGTCGTCGTGGAGTCCAGGAGGGGTCAGCCAACAATGGACTTGAGGTCAGGATCGCTGGGCCACCTGGACTCAGGCCGTAGGCATCGGGTGCAGAGTGGGCAGGACTCACGGATCCGTAGGGCACCGGAGCCCTTTGTATTG
Source organism: Calotriton arnoldi (assembly GCA_963921515.1). NCBI lineage: Eukaryota > Metazoa > Chordata > Amphibia > Caudata > Salamandridae > Calotriton > Calotriton arnoldi. The sequence goes on along the minus strand of CAWUFW010000097.1, from coordinate 2,669,383 downwards.
GTTTCTTGGGGACAGAACCGCTGTCCTCTGGAGTTCTGGTCTTTTTCAAAGTTCAGGCAGTCTTCCACGGGTTTCCGGAAGCCGCTGGCTGCAGGACAGGCATCGTCTTCTCACAGGGTCTTTGAAGCTGGAGACAGGCCGGTAGGGCTGGAGCCAAGTCAGTAGTCATCTTCAGGCTTCTCTGCATGGCGTCTTCTTCGTCCTTCTTCTTAGGTCCCAGGTCACTAGTTTCAAGGTCTGAGGGAGCCTCCTAAATACTAGATTTAGGGTCATTTTAAGGGAGTAACAGGTATGGCCAATGGGAACCTAACCTGGGTTGAACACACCCTCTATTATGCCACCCTCCTGTGAGAGGGGGCATAGTCCTAGCTTTGATTGGAGGGGTCTCCCCATCTTCAAGATGGCGGGGACTGAAAGATGTGCTTCACCTCGCCTCCCTCACTTTAGGGGTGGAGTTGGTAGAGGTGGGCACACCTCCTATTCTTCTAAGGTTTCCTGCCCAAAGTGGGCGTGTAAACCGGGGACTGCCATCTGCTGCTAGCAGCAGAGGCTGGGGGTCACATTACAAAGGCGGTAGGCCTTTGCAGCTTCCTCTTCGAGCACTGTGCCCATCCTGGGGGAGGAGGTGTGACACCTCTGCCCAGGATGTGCACTGTGCACTGTGTCTGGTCCCAGAGAGCAGAGGCTCTCCACCCAGGGGTCCAGAAACAGGTCTGTGCGTGGCAGGCTGCCTAAAGCCAGTCAGCGGCCACACCAGGGTCAGTAGATTTTCAGGGGGCACCTCTGAGGTGCCCTCAGAGTACATGGTTTAATAAATCTCACACTGGGATTTATTATTTCTGGGTTCAGTGAAGCTATCATGGCGCTGAGGAACTCGAGTTGTAGAGTTTCCAGCCCATGTACTCCTTACAGCTACCCTGGCATTTAACAATATTTATGAATTGGCTTAAGTATAGTAGGGGCATATTTACTCCTGCAGATATGCCCTCACCTGTGGTATAGCGCACCTGGTCTTAGGGCTGTAAGGCCTGCTAGAGGGGTGACTTATCTATACCTTCAGGCAGTGCTAGCTGGCATGGCACCCAGGCAAGGTGCCATGTTGACTGTCGTTTTTCACCTCACAGGGGCATGAAAGCTGCAAAGTTTGATCCCCAGAAGGCCTGGTGTTTCAACTGTAAGACGTTGGGACACTTAACTGGAGATGCTACTTGTTATAACAAGAAGCCCCCTGGTCCTCCTCCAGTTAGTACTGGTGAACAAGTTACTTACTTTAGGTAACGCATTATCTGGTAGAGACTATCTAGCTGCAGATTCCTTACCTTTGAATTTCCCAGGTGTCAGGCTGGATCTGGAAACTTTTGCTGAGCAATACCGCTTGCACGCGGCGTCGGGTGGCTCTATTTGGCTCCATGCGACGTCGCCGACAGCGTCGGTTATGACGGTGAGGTGCCTATATAGGCGCCACCCAGGCGCGCAGACGTCAGTACTTATCGTTTTTTTCATGCCAGAAGCGCAGAGCCACGAAGTAACTGACGTAGTCGTGTGCAAAACTAGGGCCCTGAAAAGGGGAGGAACCCAGCCCTACAATATTAGTCTGCAAAGCGGGGAGACATGGGTGGGGCTGTAAGTAATCTACAGCTAGATAGAGTCTCTAACAGACAATGCGTAAGATAGAGACTTCTAGCTGCAGATTCCTTACTTTTGAATTAGATACCCAAGCCCTACCATCCTGGCGATGGGTTGCGGACCAATATCCTATACTAGGAAGTCCTGCAGGACCGAACGGGCAAAGTGCCCGTCCCGACGGACCCGACTGTCTACACAGTAGTGTTTTGCAAATGTGCAAAGATGCCCATGTTGCCGCCTGACAGATGTCTTGGACTGGGACATCCCGAGCCAAGGCGGTAGTAGCAGCCTTTCCCCTGGTGGAATGGGCCCTTAATCACTCAGGGGGCTGCTTCTTTGACAGGGCATAACAGATCTTGATGGAGAGAACGACCTAGCAAGAGATGGTCCTTTTCTGCACTGCCCTTCCCTTTTTCGCTCCCACATATCCCACAAATCAATCAATCAATCAAATCAATCAATCAAAGAGTTGGTCATCCACCCAGAACTCTTTTGTGCGGTCAAGGTAGAACGACGACGCTCTTTTTGGGTCCAGCCGGTGGAGACGCTCTCCTTCCTTAGAAGGATGCGGGGAGCAAAAAAGGTGGGCAACATGATGGACTGACCCAGATGGAATGGGGTCAAAACCTTAGGCAAAAAAAGATGCCCGGGTGTGAAGCACCACCTTGTCCGGAAAGGACATAAGATAAGGAGGCGAGCAAGATAACGCCTGCAGCTCACTCACCCTCCAGTCCGATGTAATCGCCACCTAGAAGGCTGTTTTGATGGTCAACAGTTGGAGGGGACAATTGTGTAAATGCTCAAAAGGGGCGCACATCAGGTAGGTGTGGACCAAATTAAGGTCCCACTGCGGCATAACAAAGGGCGTAGGTGGAAACAGGTGAGCCAGACCTGTTAGAAATCTATGTACAATAGGAGATTTGAAGAGAGAGGGCTGGTCTGGGAGCTGCAGAAAAAAGACAGACAGAGCAGAAATGTAACCCTTGAGAGTTCCCAAAGCAGAGCCCTGTTGGGCAAGAGTCAGAAAGAACAAAAGGACAGTAGAAAGAGAAGCAGAAAGATGGTAAATAGACCTTTCTGTACAGTATAATACAAATTTCTGTCAACGGCAGGCGTATACCATCTTAGTGGAGGGCCGCCTGGACGCCAGAATAACTTTACAGACTTCGGGAGGAAGGTCAAAAGCTATCAACTGTTGCCGCTCAATCTCCACGTATGGAGGCGCAGAGTTGACAGGTTCGGGTGGAGAACCCTCCCCTGCTGCTGCGACAGAAGATCCTCCCGAAGGGGCAGCCTGATCGGAGGATCAATGTTCATTCTCAGAAGCTCTGGATACCAGACTCTCCTTGCCCAGTCCAGAGCCACAAGGATGACTTGGGCCCGGTCGCTCCTGATCTTCTTCAGAACCCTGGGCAGGAGTGGTATAGGTGGAAAGGCGTATAGCAGGCCTGAGCTCCACTCGAGGCGAAAGGCGTCGCCGAGCGATAGCCGCCTTGGAAACTCCAGCGCGCAGTACTGCTGACATTGCGCGTGCTCTTTGGAGGTGAACAAATCTAACCAAGGTTCTCCCCACTGATGAAAGAGACCTTTCACCACCTCCGACTGGAGACACCATTCGTGATCCGCTAGGCATCGACGTCTGAGTTTTCCGCCCTGGCGTTCAGAGAACCTGCAAGGTGTTGAACCAACAGGGATATGCTCTGCTGTTCTAGCTATGTCCAGGGACGTATGGCCTCTCGACAAAGAATCCACGACCCCACTTGCCCTGCTTGTTGCAGTACCACATGGCGGTGGTGTTGTCCGTGAACACTTGCACTAACTTCCCCTTGACAGAGGGAAGAAATGCTTTCAATGGTAATCAAATAGCCAGGAGCTCCAACAAATTTATGTGGAGCCCAGTCCCCGCCGGAGATCAGTGTCCCCTGATCTCCACCTCTCCCAGATGGCCGCCCCATCCCAGAAGTGACGCATCTGTCACGACTGTGAGATCTGGTCGGGGAAGGGAGAGGGGTCTGCCCTTGACCCAATCGCGGTTCGTCAACCACCACTGCAGGTCTCTTGCAGTTCCTTCCGAGATCTGGACCATGTCGGTGAGATTTCCTCGATGCTGTGCCCACCGGAACTTCAGGTCCCACTGCAGAGCCCGCATTCGCCACCTGACATGCTTTACAACAGGATGCAGGAGGCCATGAGGCCCAACAGCCTCAGAGTCAGCCTCACCGAAATCCAGGATAGAGGCTGAAACATCGGAATCCTAACCTCAATATCCTGGACTCGATGCTCAGGAGGATAGGCCCGAAACTGCACGGTATCCAGAACTGCACCAATGAAACCTTGAACCGTAGTTAACGCCTGTGGCCCGGCAGGATGGGGATGTGAAAATACCTGTACTGCAGGTCCAACGCTACCATCCAGTCTTCTTGGTCTAGGGCAGGCAAGACCTGAGCCAGAGTGAGCATCTTGAACTTCTCCTTCTTGAGGAAGAGATTGACGGTCCGAAGAGCCAAAATGGGCCGCAACCCTTTGTTCATCTTCGGAATCAGAAAGTAGCGGGAATAACAGCCACTGTCTAATTCTGAAACTGGGACCCTTTCAATAGCTCCCTTGGCCAAGAGAGCTTTAACTTCCTCTTGGAGCAACCCTAAATGATCCTCCATCAGCCGTTCCTGATTCGGCAGAATGAGAGGAGGAAAAGAGAGGAAAGGCAGAGAATAGCCCTCCTGGATGATCTGCAAGACACACTTGTCCGATGTTATGGATCTCCAGTGGGGGAGATGATGACGAATTCTCCCACCAACTGGGGTAATGTGGACTTGCAGAGTCAGCCTAGGAGTGCTTGGAGGTTGCGGCAGCCGGGGGCAGGGTGGCCGACAACTACTGACCTCCATTCCTGGATCAGAATGCACCGCGTCCACGCCCCTGCATGGCTTGGACAGTCTGTGCAGTACAGTGGCTGGGATAGGGCTGACGCGGCTGGAAAACCCTTCCCTTGCCACGAAAGGGGCAAAAGGAAGACTGGCCACGAGGACTGGAGGAGAGGCCCAAAGATCTGGCCGTAGCTCAAGAGTCCTTGAACTTGACCAGGGCCAAGTCTGTCTTTTCCCCAAAAAGACAGGTTCCATCAAAAGGCATGCCCATCAGATTGGCTTAGACATCGCCCGAGAAGCCAGTTGTCCTAAGCCAGGCGTGGCGCCTCAAGGCCACTGTCGTTGAAATTGATCTGCCCAGCAAATCTGTTGTATCTAGGCCACACCGTATGGTGAATTTAGCTTCATCTCTCCCATCCTTGACTGCCTGGGAGAGCAGAGCCCGGGCCCCCTCCGGGACTTGTGGCATCACTTGTGCAACCGTCTCCCAAAGGGAATGGGCGAAATGGGCCAATAAGCATGCGGTATTCACCAACCGCTATACCAGGCTGGAGGAAGAAAACAACTTCTTTCCAAATGAGTCCAGCCTCTTGGATTCCCTATCCAGAAGGGAACACACCCTGGGACGTAGAGACCTGCACCACCAAACTTTCTGTGGTGGGGTGTTGGCTGAGGAACTTTGGGTTGCCCAATGCTGGGCGAAGGCGGAGTGCAATAGTTCTATTCACAGGAGCCCCTGTGCTAGGCTTGGACCACGTGCCTAGAAGGACGTCCGTAAGTGCCTTATTAAAGGGCAAAAGGGGTTCGGAAGTGGAAGCCCTTGGTAGATGCACCTCGGTCAGGAGATTAGTCCTGACCTGCACTGAGGGCAGTTCTAGGCCAAGGACCTCAGCTGCCCTCTTTACCACCATGGCATAGGATGCCCCCTCATACAAAAAATTCTCTACCAGTAGGAATCAATGGACGCTATAAGTCGCTGATAAATAAACACCCAAGAAGCTGACCTACTGACAAAGGCATGCCACAAGCGAGAGGTCAGAACATATCAAATTTTATTAGAGAACAATTCACATTATAATTTATTAAATAAGCAATAAAAAGGAGATAAGGCACATCCCAGACCACGCTCTCTCAATCATTCAAACACTCAGACTCATACCCACACATCCTCATGCGTCCTGAAAATCAAGAATCTAGTCATACTCAAAGCACACAAAGCGCAAAACAATAATGCATGGACCCAACATGAACAACTGATAATGACAATAATAATATTTGAAGGTAACACAGATCAATTTTCGGGATACTGCAATTTGTGAGGTCAACCTTCAGATTCAGATCAGCATATTGAGACAAACAGAGTACATCATAAATTTTATGTGGTCCACAAAAGAGTTGCAACGCCGACGCGCGTTTCGGTGTTCGACCCCCATTTGGATCTCACCTTCCTCAGGGCGAATGCATTAGGGGCTATGGTCGTAGGGCAAGCCTCGGTTTCTGGGCGAGCTGGCTGACAACCAATAATAATCAAACAGCTTTCCGAATAGAAGAAAAGATCCAGACAAGGACCGCAAAATGCAGGTAGTGTTCGTATGGTAAGAGAGGACAGGAGATAGTAATTAACACAGCAATACAGAAGAAAGGGATACGATGCGCGTAGAAACTAACAGTTCCACAGAGTCATAAAGTGTCTATTAGAGAGGCAGACCGCTATGGTGAAGGCCGGTCCAACGTCGGGTCGATAAAGCCGCCGAACCGGAGACGGGCGGTATCCAGGAGTATGGTCTAGTGGACACTCCTCCGTCTGTCGACTCCAAAACGCAAGAATGCGAGCCGGTCGTATGCCGGATCAGCATTCGCCCTAAGGAAGGTGAGACCCACATGGGGTCGAACACCGAAACGCGCGTCGGCGTTGCAACTCTTTTGTGGACCACATAAAATTTATGGTGTACTCTGTTTGTATTGATTGAGAGAGCGTGGTCTGGGATGTGCCTTATCTCCTTTTTATTGCTTATTTAATAAATTATAATGTGAATTGTTCTCTAATAAATTTTTATATGTTCTGACATCTTGCTTGTGGCATGCCTTTGTCAGTAGGTCAGCTACTTGGGTGTTTATTTATCAGCGACTTATAGCGTCCATTGATTCCTACTGGTAGAGAATTTTTTGTATGAGTAATTTGTTCTAGTTCCCCTGTTATTCTCTACCTACATTCGTCTTCAGGGGCCCCCTCTGTCAGAGTATTTTTTTTTATAGGATGCCCCCCTCCTCTGTAGCTACTGTTGGGGGAGAAAGCATGCCAGTATCTGGGGAAGTGTCTAGTTCACTGGCCTTCCCAAGTTCATCATACCAGTTCAAATTCTCCACAAAGACATCCTGGTGTTCCAGAGGGTCCAGAGACCCCTCCCATTCCTCTCCTGAGCCTAGCACATCTTCAAAGTGCTCAGGCAACAACAAAGAACTTCTGGGTTTTAATCAGCACCGGAATCGGCGTCGAGCGACGTCATTCCGGCTCCGTGTCGTCGGGAATGAGGATGGGGCTGGCTCAGGCTGCGCCGCAGGCACCGACTTCGGGTCCGACGCTGGAGGAGGTAGTGTTGGCGAGGCCCCACCGGCGCTGTGGCCGGAGCCGACGGCATCAAACCCGATGGGTCCCCTTCCGACTCCGCGGGGCCCTAGGGCTCACCAGCGGGGTCGTTCCGCTCAAATAAGCGGTGCATGGCCTCGTAAAATTATTTGAGTGGGAGTTGCTCCAGCTCCCGGAAAAAGGGGGGCAGGGGGAGGGGGGTGGCGTGAAGTCGTGCCTAGAGCGTCGGTGCCCCTTACCTCTCTCGTTGACGGACGACAGCCGAGGTGAAGATGAAGTCCGCTTGGACTTCTTATGCCTCTTCCCGAGTGTCCCGAGGACCTTGAGTGGGAAGAAGACGAAGACTTAGGGCTCCGGGAGCGGTCTAGCGACCTCCTCTTCTTCGATCGGGACCTCCGAGGAGTCTCGCTGGACGGTGTCGACTGCCGGGCCACGAGGAGCTTCATTGCCTGCTCCCTCAAGGCCTTCGGAGCCATGGCCCGGCAGTCCGAGCACGACTTTCGAGTCGTGGTCGCGCTAAAGACACCAGAGACAGAAGAGGTGGGGATCGGTGACCGACATCATGCGGTGGCAGGCACTGCACGGCTTGAAACCTGTCTAACCTCGAAGATATCCCTCTCACACGAAGTGGAAAAATTTGCAAATACAACAAAAGTCAAGAAAAAAATCTGCCAAAAAGCGACAGAGGGGTAGCTCTTCCCGGATCGGCGCTTAACTGGCGCAGAAAGAAAAGAACTGACATCCGCGTGCCTGGGTGGCGCCTACATAGGCACAGCAACGTCATAACTGACGCTACCGATGCCGACAACGTCACGCGGAGCCGAATGGAGCCACCCGGAGCTGCGCCCAAGGGGTATTGCTCGGCAAAAGTTTCCGGAAATTCAAAGGTAAGGAATCTGCAGCTAGAAGGCTTTTTGGAGGGGGTTTACGTTGAGATACCCTGGATGGGGAGTACTTCTGGGACTAGTCTGAGCCCTGACTTTGCTGTGGCACATGCCATATTTTGACACTCTCCACCCAACGTGGAGAGAGATGGATGGTGTTAGATTTCTCTGTCACAGAAGCTCCCTGTTCATCCATTGACAAGATTCTGACTTCTGAGGAGGGAGACAGGCTTCTCAACGCCGATCTTCTGGCCCTTGACCGAGATCTCTCTGGTTCGGTTGTGGCAGAATGTCTTCTCAACGTCGACGAGTGTCGCAATGTCGACGTACCTACTTTGACATCATGCCAGTGGTCTCAAGCACCGGCGGTGCGCCGGCAAATGCCTTGACGTCGAGTCAGTAGACTTTGAAGTGCGCTTCGAAATCATCCTTCTTGATGGCGCAGAGCTTGATAGTGCGTGTGCCCTCTTTTGATTTAGACGTCGATGAATACTGCCTTGACGTCGACTTCCTCTGTCGGCTGGGCTGTCGGCGACAGCCTCGACGGTGATCCCTCCGACGTCGGACGATTCGACACCGATGCATGTTCAAGAGGCCCTTTCGATGTCTGGCATGACGCAGACGGTGAGCACACAAGTATTTCTCACGCCGCTGATCTCCTACCTGCTGACGGTAATGGTGAATGGCGTTTCTCAGGTGATCCCCCTCTGTGTGCAGGTTTTTCCTGAGAGGAGGGCTCTTTGAAAGGGACATGAACCCCCCCCCCCCCCCTCCCCCAGCCAGGCCACTTGAAGGTTTTACCTATCCTCTCTGTTGAAGGGCATGCTGTCTCATTTTCTCTCTGTCCTTCAACGTCCTCTTGGAAAGTTTCTGGCAGTAATAGCATGTCTCTGGACGATGTGAAGAAGGTAAACACACAAAGAGTGTGGATCAGATTGTGCCATCTTATTGCCACATGAAGGGCACTTGATGAAAAGAGATGGCATTTTGTGACTGAGAAAAAATAATTTTCAGTCAGAAAAATAGTTAAAAGCACAGGAGGTACTTATAACCGTCTAATGATAGCAAAATCTTCTGAATTAGAAGGAAAACTTTTGACAAATGTCAAAACTGAAGAGCTCAGTGCTCCAGGATCCTTCCTTTAGGAGCCGGAAAAAATAACTAACCTGTCACCTGTGGGGCATGATGGGAAGCAGGAGGTCCTCTGGGGTCTTAAAGGAACGGTGCCAGTTTTTATCTATTGTGTTAACAATGTAGCCTATTGGCTAACAAAGCTTTGCATTCCATTGCTGGTTCCTTTCAAATAAAAACAGTGTTTTACACATTAAAGATTCATTTTCTGCCCTGCAGAAATGTTCAGTGCTTATGCGCTTTTAAATGAAAGTTTTTCAATGTAACTTGAGCATTTGTTAGCTTTCTTTTTCTATAGGCTGCTTATATTATATATATGTGTGTAAGCTGTTTTTGGGGTACTACATACTTTGATAAATCTAAACATTATATATATATATTGCACATCTACTTTTTAAGGGTTTCCTCTTGTAGAATGTGCCTTAGGTCTACTAGGCAAGGATTTTTTAGCTAATAAGTATGAGAGATATATACAGGAAATTATCCACCTAGAGATAGTCTGTTTTGATGATGCGAAACCTGTTCTCACTGGACCATAATTAATAAAGAGGTGATCTGATTTCCTTATGTTTTAAGTTTTATCTAGGTAGAATTTCAGAACTCTTAACATCAAGAAAATGTAAAGACCTTTCAGCTGGCGTAGATGGACTAGGGAAAAAGGTTGATAATGAAATGTTTTGATTAATATGGAAATCTGAAACTACTTGTGGAAGGAAGCTAGGATGAGTTCTCATCACCACTCTATTACTATGAAAAACTCTGAATGATTCTACAGAGCATAATGCTTGAATTTCACTAACTCTGCGTGCTGAAGTGATGGCCAGAAGAAAAGCCGCTTTCTGTGACAGACGCTGCAAAGAGGCTTTATGAATAGGTTCAAATGGAGGACCCATTAAATTAGAGAGAAGAATGTTAAGTTCCCAAAGGGGGAGGGAGGTGACCTAATTGGAGGGAAAACTTAAAGCCCTTCTAAGAAGCCTTTGATCACTGGAATTGTAACGAAAGACGTTTGTGATGGAGATTTTCTATAGGCTGTTATGGCCGCCAGATGTACCTTAATAAAAGTAAACTGTAAGCCAGACTTAACTAAAAGAAGAATAGAAGGTATAACGACATTTTCTTGGCACAAGATTGTACGGATGTGCCTCTTTTCGACATGGTCACACCCACTTTTTGCCTGGTATCTGATGCAATTTTGACAGAAGTGCACTGGGTTCCTGCTATCCAGGCCCCCAGTGCCAGATCTCTTTCTCTAAAAATGTACAATTGTTCCCCCAATTGGCAATACCTTTAGCACCCCTTGTAAGTCTCTAGTAAATGGCACCCCTGGTACCTAGGGCAATAAGGCTAAAGAGGGTCCCTAAGGGCTGCAGCATGTATTGTGCCACTCTAAGTGACCCCTCAACACCAACAGGCAGACTGCCATTGCAGGCTGCGTGCCATGGTGCAGAGAAAAGTGAAGACATGGCACACCTCCTGTGTGCTATGCCTGCAGACAGAGTGCATGCAGTATAGGTAAGCCACCCTTACAGCAGGCCTTAAAGCCCTATGACAGGGTGCACTATACTTCATGTGCAGACAAATCTTCAAGAGTAGAAATGCCCCTGTGTTGTCTAAGACGATTCTTAGATATTGCAAGAGGACAGGGAAGTCATTTTAAGTACATGTTCTGGACACTGGAGTGCACGAGTTCCCCAGCTACATGATGGCTTCACTGAAACTAGAGATGTTTGGAATCAAACATCCTGTATTAATTAGCCCACACTGATTCCTGTGATGGATACATGCATCCAGAGGGCATCTTAGAGGTGCCCCCTGAAAACCTACCGACTACCTGTGTAATGGCTGACTGGTAAAGACCAGCCTGCCACCACAGACAGATTTCTGACCCCCTGCAGGTGATAGCCTGCGCTCTCTGAGAGCAGAAACAATGCCTGCTCCGGCCAGAGGTGTTGTCACCTCCTCCAAGCGGGATGGCTAAGTAATCAGCATATCAAGGCAGGAGGCTTCAAAGGCCTCTGCCGCCTTGGAAATGTGACACAAGGCTTGCCCAGACAGGGGAAATGCCACCCCCTTCCCCAGGCCCATTTGGCACCAGGACAGGCAGGACAATTAGCTAGTCAGGAGGCATGTTCCCCTCTCTGGCTAGTACCACTTCTAAGGTGGGCTGCCTGAAGTGAACACGTCTTTTAGAATTCCACCATCTTAGTTTTTGCGGAATTAGGCTCTCTGGGACACAGTTATACTCAATTTCCACAGGAAGTGGTCATATAGAGGATGTAGACACCTTAACCCCTTCGGTGCTTATGACGAGCTGGACTCGTCATGGCACACAGTGCTCGTGTGCTCATGACGAGTCCAGCTCGCCATAAGACCACCCACGGGGGAAGCGCTGGCGCTCCCCCCGTGGGAATCCGATCTTTAGTTTTTTTTGGGGGAGGCAGGGGAAGGGCTTCCCTGCCTCCCTCGCCCCCCGCCCTCCCCATCAATGACGCCAGCGCGCGAGGCGCGCTGGACATCATTGAGGGTTTCCTTTCTTCCCGACGCGCTGGAAGCCATTTGCTTCCAGCGTGTCGGGGGAAATCAGGTGAGGTTTGGCTCGGGAGGGGGGGGTTTGTATCAAAAGAGGCATCGAGGGAAAGGGTTTTCCTTTCCCCGATGCCTCTTTTGTGCATTCCTGCTGCACGATCATGTGATCGTGCAGCAGGAATGCCCACTAGGCACGAGGGAGGGAGGGCAAGAGGCATGTGAACGGGCCTAGAAGCCCCGACCCACATACACTAGCGGTATGCAACGTCTTCCCGCCCTTTCCCCACAATGATGGACAGCTTAATCAAAGGATCCCGGCGCGGTGGCAAAATTACAGACACACAGGTCACTGGAGACAATTCTTCTGTTCCTATACACAGCTGTAGTGTAGGAAAGGCACTATACATTTACCCAACGAGGTAGCAGTTACTGATTAGCCAGTAGAAAGTACTCCAGTTGAGTAGAGGTATTGCACAAAACGGTGGCATCTTCGTGGATAAATATGCAGGGCAGGTGTGCAGAATGTGCCTTCTCTCCATTTCCAACGTGAAAAGTTAGCTGTAATCCTTGGAGGTCTTTGCATCCTTCATTTTCTCGAGCGCAATTCTCGTGTAGAATTCGTGAGCGTGGTTAAGCAGATGTGGCTTCTCTCCATTTACACCCTGAAAAGTTAGCTGTAATCCTTGATGGAGGTCTTTGCATCCTTGAATTTCTCGAGCGCAATGCTCGTGTAGTTCCTGTGACCAGGAGGTTCCTTCTCCTCGTCTGCCGCTGAGATCGTGCTCTGACCCTTTATAAACAAGAGGCATGTGAACGGGCCTAGAAGCCCCGCCCGTTTGGCCCCGCCACACATACACTAGCAGTATGCAACGTCTGCCCGCCCTTTCCCCACTATGATGGACAGCTTAATCAAAGGTTCCCGGCGCTTTCGGCGCGGTGGCAAAATTACAGACACACAGGTCACTGGAGACAATTCTTCTGGTCCTTTACGCAGCTGTAGTGTAGGAAAGGCACTATACATTTACCCAACGAGGTAACACTTACTGATTAGCCAGTAGACAGTACTACAGTTGAGTAGAGGTATTGCACAAAACGGTGGCATCTTCTTGGATAAATATGCAGGGCAGGTGTGCAGAATTCGTGAGCGTGGTTAAGCAGATGTGCCTTCTCTCCATTTCCAACGTGAAAAGTTAGCTGTAATCCTTGATGGAGGTCTTTGCATCCTTCATTTTCTCGAGCGCAATTCTCGTGTAGAATTCGTGAGCGTGGTTAAGCAGATGTGGCTTCTCTCCATTTACACCCTGAAAAGTTAGCTGTAATCCTTGATGGAGGTCTTTGCATCCTTGAATTTCTCGAGCGCAATGCTCGTGTAGTTCCTGTGACCAGGAGGTTCCTTCTCCTCGTCTGCCGCTGAGATCCTGCTCTGACCCTTTATCCCCTTCGGTGCGCAGTGACGAGCTGGACTCGTCATGGCACACAGTGCTCGTGTGCTCATGACGAGTCCAGCTCGTCATAAGACCACCCACGGGGAAGCGCTGGCGCTCCCCGTGGGAATCCTATCGTTAGGTTTTTTGGGGGGAGGCAGGGGAAGGGCTTCCCCTGCCTCCCTCGCCCCATCAATGACGCCAGCGCGCGAGGCGCGCTGACATCATTGAGGGTTTCCTTCTCCGACGCGCTGGAAGCCATTTGCTTCCAGCGCGTCGGGGAAATCAGGTGAGGTTTGGCTCGGGGAGGGGGGTTTGTATCAAAAGAGGCATCGAGGGAAAGGAAAGGGTTTTCCTTTCCCCCGATGCCTCTTAGTGCATTCCTGCTGCACGATCATGTGATCGTGCAGCAGGAATGCCCACTAGGCACGAGGGAGGGAGGGAGGGAGAGGGAGGGAGAGGGAGGGAGAGGGAGAGAGAGAGAGAGAGAGAGAATGTGTGTGTGTACACCCCAGCTTCTATTTTATTTTAATTTGCTTCTCCATGAAATGTAAATGGGCAGTAGACCACAAAGTTATTATTGGTATGTGGCTAGGACGCGTCAATTCAAACTGCTCCCAATTCACACCGGTGAGCGTATTGTGTAGGTGGGTAATTAATGTGCACTGGTGTTCAGCTTTGCGCTGCAGGATTTTTGTACAATGCATATGCATGTTGACTGTGTGCACGGGGGATTTATATAGGTGCTGGTCAGTGCATGAGGAGTGTCAGCAGGACACGTGTATTGCCTACATAGAGACACAGGTTATGTGGACTGGACTAGGTAAATTTAGAATATATCTGCGTTTGTGAACTACATCTACACTGTGTGTGTATAGGTAGAAGGGTACATAAACTCCAGCACGCAAGGGTGAGGAATGTACAGGAAAAAGTACAAATTTACAATGAAGAGCGAACTTCCTAGAGGGGGCTGAGAGTGAAAGTATTAGTTCTGAAAGTGTCTTTGGAAGAGAAGAGATTTGAGGTCAGCTTTGAAGATCCGGGTAGAGGAGGTGGCATGGAGCAATGGGGGAAGCGAGTTCCAGATTCTCACCGCATTTCCTGAGAAGGATTGCGCCATCGATCTTTCCCTTTTTGAAGACGGGGGGGGGGCTCAAGCAGAAGCTTTTCCGCATTGCGAGAAGGGTGAGAGCCACCGGACAATTTCAATTTATTTGCCAGGTAACGAGGGGAGGAGGTGTGTAAGGCTTTGTGTGTGATGCAGGCAGTTTTGTAAATCGATCTTGCCTCGATTGGAAGCCATCGAAGAGAGGATAGGAGTGACGTGGTCGCTTCGTTTAGACCCTGAAATGAGGCGAGCTGCTGAATGGAGGATGAATTTGAGAGGGGAGAGGTGGGATTTGGGTAGGCCCGTCAGAAGAGAATTGCAATAATCCAGTCTTGAGAGAACCAGAGATTGTACCAAGGTTTTTAAGTCTTTCTCCGGGAAGAACCGACGGATCCCCCGTAGAAGGCGCAACTGGTAACGTGCGTTCTTAGCAATAGAGTTGATGTGGGAGATTAGGTTGAGTCTTTTGTCAAGAATGACACTAGGGATTTAGCGCTGTCAACAATGATGGGTTTGTTGTTGAGTAGGTTCATCAGCTGATCCATCCAAGATTGAACAGGAGGAGGTGAGAGAGGTAGAGAGGAGGAGGAATTCAGTTTTGCCGGGATTCAGAATGAGTTGGTGAGCTAACATCCAGTTGTGAATAGAGTTGAGAGTAGAGTTGAGTAGTGAGAGATCGTGTGCGGAAGATAAAGGTATCTTCCCACTAGTCCACCAGAATTTTATTTGTGGAGAGTGACCCCTTGGGTGGCAGAATAGCAGTATGTTTTTAGGCCCATCTGCCCCCAAGGAGGGCAGAAGCCACTAGACACCAGGGTTTTTTTTTAATTTTTGTGTTGGGGAGTGGCCAAAAGGGCAAGGGTTGCTCCCCTTTTACGGGGGTGAATATTTTATTTATACTGTTAGGCCCACCTACCCCTTAGCTTGGCTGGTGGATTGTGTGTGGACTGGTGCATTATTTGCATATGTGATTGTAATGTTTTTTTTCCTCCTTTTTATTCTAGTGTAAAGCTTTTGATTCCTGTTTGCGGTTTCGGCAGTGGTGGTTCTGCAGTTTTGCGTAATTGCATTTATTTGGTAAGAAAAATATTTTTGTTGTGTGTACTCCAAATGAGTATTATTGTCATGCATGAATGCATTTTTTTGTAAGTGGTGCCATAATGGCAGCATATTTGTTAGTGTTCAGAGCATGAAATTCTTTGCGATGTTTTACATTGTCTTATGTGTAATTTTTTTCTTCTTCTTTTTAGTGGGATATTGTTGATCCTTACTGTGTCTGTGCAGAGTAGGTGGTGGTGAGTCTAGCTGCTTCTGTCACGTGAGTGGTATAGTGTTGGAGTATATAGGTCTTTGTGATAAAGCTACATTTTGTTTATTTTTTTACAAAAGGTTTGTTGTTGTTGACTTGTTTGACAAGTAACCTTTATTAGTAAGCATTATGGCTAGCCGTAGAATTACTGCTCAGCAGGTGGTTGGTCTGCTTCTTGAATCTTCCTCTGAGCAGGATTATGAGACTGACAGTGCGTCTGAGGGAGTGGAGGGAGGGGAAGATTCAGGCAGTGAGTTTTCTCTCACATGGAATCATCGGATGATGAAGGTACTCTCAGTGCAGATGAAGTGCCTGATTTAGAGGAGGATACTACTGTGCCGATGGTGCAAGAGGCATCTGGATTGCAGCCTGGGGCTGCTAGGCTTCCTACTGGAAGTGCTGGACTCTGGGTTGATCCAAACATGGTGCAGCCGGTGTTGCCTGCCTTTAGTGGTTATGCAGGGTGTAGAGTGGATTGTGAACATTATTTGCCTATACAGTATTTTCAGTTGTTTATGGATGATGTATTTTTGGGTGAGATTGTTGAGCAGACTAATTTGTATGCTGAACAGTTTTTGAGGGACAACAGTGCCAGACTTAGGCCCCATTCTAGAGCTACCCGGTGGAGTCCCAAAATCTGGAAGAGATGAAGAAGTTTTTGGGTTTGACTTTTTTGATGGGTTTGATAAGGAAGCCGTCCATGGGTTCATATTGGTCTACCAGTCCCTTGATGGCAACGGCCATATTTCCTGCAGTTATGACTCGTGATCGGTATTTACTTTTGCTTCGGATGCTGCATTTTGTTGATAATGGTTTGGCGTTGCCACGAGATCACCCTGAATGTGACCGTCTTTTTAAGATTCGGCCTGTTCTTGATCACTTTGTAGATCGATTTTCAGAGATCTATACTCCAGGGAAAGAAATATCTATTGATGAGTCTTTGGTCCTGTTCAAGGGCCGTTTGGTTTTAGGCAGTACATTCCTAGCAAGAGGGCACGCTATGGAATTAAGCTGTATATGTTGTCTGAGAGTAGGACAGGATATGTTTTTAATTTGCGTGTGTACACTGGTAGGGATTCCACTATTGACCCCCTGGTTGTCCGTCCACTTTTGGAGTTTCAGAGAAAATTGTGTGGGATCTTGCTAGAGGACTGTTTAACAGAGGCCACCATTTGTACCTTGATAACTTCTACACTGCTGTGCAATTGTTTAAGGAATTGTTCAAAGTGGACACTTTTGCTTGTGGCACAATCCGCTCTAACCGTAAAGGTTATCCAAAAGAGCTTGTTTGCAAAAACTTCAGAGGGGACAGTGCAGTGCCTTGCGTAGTGAGGAACTGCTAGCTGTGAAATTTGTGGACAGGAGGGATGTGTACATGCTGACTACCATCCATGATGAGAGTACTTCACCTGTGGCTGTTTGGGGTCAGATTGCTGAAGTGCGCAAACCTGTGTGCATTTTAGACTACAATAAGCACATGGGTGGTGTTGATAGAGTAGATCAGAGGTTGGAACCTTACACTGCTATTCGTAAGTCTTACATTTGGTATAAGAAGTTGGCCATCCATCTCTTCAATTTAGCAACTTTCAATGCTTTTGTTGTGTTCAAGGAGTGTTCTCCTGCGTCAAAGTTGACTTTTGTTCAGTTTCAGGAGTCTGTCATAGGCAGCCTTGTTGTTGTGGAACAGGCAAGTGTTCCTAGAGTTGGAGTGGTGGAGGATGTGGCTCGATTGAAAGATCGCCACTTTCCTGATCACATTCCTCCTACACCCTCAAAAGACTTTCCCACTAGGAGATGTAGAGTCTGTTGGCGAAGACGTACGCGGAAGGAGACTCGTATGTACTGCCCTGAGTGTCCTTCTAACCCTGGGCTGTGTGTGCCTGCTCGTTATAGAGCGTACCACAAGCAAAAGAATTATTGGGAGCAACCATGAGTGGTAAAGTGAACTGCCTGGTCTGTAATGTTTAAGAATTGTTGTTCTGTTTCAAGGTTGGCATTAGTGCAATGTATTTAGTTTCTGATTTTGTGTTAGTAGATTTGTATCTATTTGCAATTTGTTTGTGTTTTCTTTTTTGTATAAAAAAATCCTAAATGTGATGGTGGTGTGTGTAGGCTGGTGCTTGGCTGGCGGTGTGCGTGGAGTGGCGCTTGGCTGGCGGTGTGCGGGGAGTGGCTCTTGGCTGGCGGTGTGCGTGGAGTGGTGCTTGGCTGGCGGTGTGCGTGGAGGTGCGCTAGGCTGGCGGTGTGCGTGGAGTGGCGCTAGGCTGGCGGTGTGCGTGGAGTGGCGCTAGGCTGGCGGTGTGCGTGGAGTGGCGCTTGGCTGGTGGTGTGCGTGGAGTGGCGCTTGGCTGGCGGTGTGCGGAGTGGCGCTTGGCTGGCGGTGTGCGTGGACTGGCGCTCGGCTGGCAGTGTGTGAGTAGTGACTTGCTGCTGGTCACTACACACACTGCTAGCCGAGCGACACTCCACGCAATCCATCAGCTTGTGTGGTTGCTGTGTTAGGAATGTGGGCGTGTGAAAGTGATGGGCCCTTGAATGGCGCTGTCTGCTGGTGTGAGTGTTGTAATGTGATGGGCCCGCGGCTGGTGGTGTGAATGGTTTTGTATTTGTCACACGTATGAAAGGTGTATGAATGGCCTGTAAAGAGGTTGGTGCCTTGTCGTAGCTTTACAGCTCACGAGCTGTGAGTCAATGGTTCAGTTTCTCGTCCTTTCAATTATTAACAGTGCATTTCATTTTTGTGAAATCACTTGTTAATACAATTGTATATACTGAACCATCACTCACCCTCGTGCCAAATCCAACCAGTATGTGTGTGTGTGCTTGAGGATTAGATGGCTGTGCAGTAATATTTTTTTTTGTCTTTCTCAAGCAGGGTGTACCTTGTCCCTTTTTGTGAATGTTGTAATGTGTTTGTTTCGTGCCTGGGGGTGTGAATGGTCTTGTGTGTATCACGTATGAAAGGTGTTTGAATGGCCTGTAAAGCGGTTGGGGCCTTGACGTGGCTTTACAGCTCACGAGCTGCGAGTCACTGGTTCCGTTTTTTGTCCTTTCAATTATTGACAGTGCATTTCATTTTTGTGAAATCTCTTGTTAATAAAATTGTATATACTGAACCATCACTTGCCCTCGTGCCAAATCCAACCAGTATGTGTGTGTGCTTGAGGAATAGATGGCTGTGCAGTAATCTTTGTCATTTTAGTCTGTCTGCCTAGGTGTACATTCCGTCTAAGAATAACCTACCAACTGTAGATATTGTCGTAAACGAAACACCCATGGGAGTACATGGTGATATCTCTCTTGTGGATCCCAACAAGTTATGGTACCCACAATGTCCTGCAAACCTCAAAATGTCTGTCACATTTTCCTTGCAATATTGTGCCAAAATTTTCACGCTGCAGAAATAAACACATTATCTCAAAATTACCTGGTTTTGCAAGGGGGGTCACCTGGGTTTTTGGCCCGGGGCTCGGCGGCCACATAAGGAAACCTACCAAACCCACACATTTCTGAAAAGTAGACACCCGGGGGCTTCCAGGGAGGTATGGCTTGCGTGGATCCCCCAACGTTTCCTTACCCCGAATCCCCTGCAAACCTCAATTTTAGCTGAAAAAAATCACTTTTTTCACACATTTTTGTGTGGGAAAGTGTGGCATCACTGGCCTCACACAAATTTCCTACCACCCAGCGTTCCCCCAGGTCTCCCGATAAAAATGGTGCCTCACTTGTGTGGGAGGCCCAAGTACCCGCGACAGGCAAGGGCCCACAACGTATTGAGGCGACCTCAAAATGGCCTTTCACAAAACCACCTGGTTTTGCAAGGGTGGTCACCTGGGTTTTTGGCCCCGTGCTCGGCGGCCATCTAGGGAAACCTACAAAACCCACACATTTCTGAAAAGTAGACACCCGGGGGCTTCCAGGGAGGTATGGCTTGCGTGGATCCCCCAACGTTTCCTTACCCAGAATCCCCTGCAAACCTCAATTTTAGCTGAAAAAAATCACTTTTTCACACATTTTTGTGTGGGAAAGTGTGGCATCACTGGCCTCACACAAATTTCCTACCACCCAGCGTTCCCCCAGGTCTCCCGATAAAAATGGTGCCTCACTTGTGTGGGAGGCCCAAGTACCCGCGACAGGCAAGGGCCCACAACGTATTGAGGCGACCTCAAAATGGCCTTTCACAAAACCACCTGGTTTTGCAAGGGGGTCACCTGGGTTTTGGCCCTGTGCTCGGCGGCCATCTAGGGAAACCTACCAAACCCACACATTTCTGAAAAGTAGACACCCGGGGGCTTCCAGGGAGGTATGGCTTGCGTGGATCCCCCAACGTTTCCTTACCCAGAATCCCCTGCAAACCTCAATTTTAGCTGAAAAAATCACTTTTTCACACATTTTTGTGTGGGAAAGTGTGGCATCACTGGCCTCACACAAATTTCCTACCACCCAGCGTTCCCCCCCCAGGTCTCCCGATAAAAATGGTGCCTCATCTGTGTGGGAGGCCCAAGTACCCGTGACAGGCAAGGGCCCACAACGTAGTGAGGCGACCTGAAAATTGCCCATCTCAAAACCACCTGGTTTTGCAAGGGGATCACCTGGGTTTTGGCCCCGTGCTCGGCGGCCATCTAGGAAACCTACCAAACCCACATTTCTGAAAAGTAGACACCGGGGCTTCCAGGAGGTATGGCTTGCGTGGATCCCCCAACGTTTCCTTACCCAGAATCCTGCAAACCTCAATTTTAGCTGAAAAAATCACTTTTTCACACATTTTTGTGTGGGAAAGTGTGGCATCACTGGCCTCACACAAATTTCCTACCACCTAGCGTTCCCCAGGTCTCCCGATAAAATGGTGCCTCACTTGTGTGGGAGGCCCAAGTACCAGCGACATGCAAGGACACAAAACGCTTTGAGGCAACATCAACATTGCCTATCAAAATGTTTTGGGCCCTTGCCTGTCGCTGGTACTTGGGCCTCCCACACAAGTGAGGCACCATTTTTATCGGGAGACCTGGGGGAACGCTGGGTGGTAGGAAATTTGTGTGAGGCCAGTGATGCCACACTTTCCCACACAAAATGTGTGAAAAAAGTGATTTTTTCAGCTAAAATTGAGGTTTGCAGGGGATTCTGGGTAAGGAAACGTTGGGGGATCCACGCAAGCCATACCTCCCTGGAAGCCCCGGGTGTCTACTTTTCAGAAATGTGTGGGTTTGGTAGGTTTGCCTAGATGGCCGCCGAGCACGGGCCAAAACCCAGGTGACTCTCTGCAAAACCAGGTGGTTTTGTGAAAGGCCATTTTGAGGTCGCCTCAATACGCTGTGGGCCCTTGCCTGTCGCTGGTACTTGGGCCTCCCACACAAGTGAGGCACCATTTTTATCGGGAGACCTGGGGGAACGCTGGTGGTAGGAAATTTGTGTGAGGCCAGTGATGCCACACTTTCCCACACAAAAATGTGTGAAAAACTGATTTTTTCAGCTAAATTTGAGGTTTGCAGGGGATTCTGGGTAGGAAACGTTGGGGGATCCATGCAAGCCATACCTCCCTGGAAGCCCCCGGGTGTCTACTTTTCAGAAATGTGTGTGTTTGGTAGGTTTCCCTAGGTGCCGGCAGAGCTAGGGTTCACAAACTACAGCTAGGCACTTTGCCAAAAAAGGGTCATTTTTCACTGCGAAATTGAGGTGGGACCACGTTGCGTTTTGCGCCGTTTCCTGTCGCAGGCACTAGGCCGACCCACACAAGTGAGGTACCATTTTTCTCGTAATACTTTGGGGAACGCGGGGTGGGTGGAAATTTGTGGATCCACGCAGATTCCAGAACTTTCCGCCACAGAAATGTGGGGAAAATGTGGTTTTTTTGACACTTTTTTATGTTTGCAAGGGATTCTGGGTAACAGAACCTGGTGGGAGGCAGTCAAGTCACCCCATCCTGGATTTCCCTGGGTGTCTAGTTTTCAAAAATGTATAGGCTTGCTAGGTTTCCCTAGGTGCCAGCAGAGGTAGGGTTAAAAAACTACAGCTAGGCACTTTGCCAAAAAAGGGTCATTTTTCTCTGCGAAATTGAGGTGTGACCACGTTGCGTTTTGCGCCGTTTCCTGTCGCAGGCACTAGGCCGACCCACACAAGTGAGGTACCATTTTTCTCGTAAGACTTTGGGGAACGCGGGGTGGGTGAAAATTTGTGGATCCACGCAGATTCCAGAACTTTCCACCACAGAAATGTGGGGAAAATGGTTTTTTTGACAATTTTTTAGGTTTGCTAGGGATTCTGGGTAACAGAACCTGGTGGGAGGCAGCAGTCCAGTCACCCCATCCTGGATTCCCCTGGGTGTCTAGTTTTCAAAAATGTATAGGTTTGCTAGGTTTCCCTAGGTGCCGGCAGAGCTAGGGTTCAAAAACTACAGCTAGGCACTTTGCCAAAAAGGGTCATTTTTCACTGCGAAATTGAGGTGTGACCACGTTGCGTTTTGCGCCGTTTCCTGTCGCAGGCACTAGGCCGACCCACACAAGTGAGGTACCATTTTTCTCGTAAGACTTTGGGGAACGCGGGGTGGGTGGAAATTTGTGGATCCACGCAGATTCCAGAACTTTCCACCACAGAAATGTGGGGAAAATGTGGTTTTATTGACAATTTTTTATGTTTGCAAGGGATTCTGGGTAACAGAACCTGGTGGGAGGCAGTCCAGTCACCCCATCCTGGATTCCCCTGGGTGTCTAGTTTTCAAAAATGTATAGGTTTGCTAGGTTTCCCTAGGTGCCGGCAGAGCTAGGGTTCAAAAACTACAGCTAGGCACTTTGCCAAAAAAGGGTCATTTTTCACTGCGAAATTGAGGTGTGACCACGTTGCGTTTTGCGCCGTTTCCTGTCGCAGGCACTAGGCCAACCCACACAAGTGAGGTACCATTTTTCTCGTAAGACTTTGGGGAACGCGGGGTGGGGGGAAATTTGTGGATCACGCAGATTCCAGAACTTTCCACCACAGAAATGTGGGGAAAATGGGTTTTATTTTGACAATTTTTTATGTTTGCAAGGGATTCTGGGTAACAGAACCTGGTGGGAGGCAGTCCAGTCACCCCATCCTGGATTCCCCTGGGTGTCTAGTTTTCAAAAATGTATAGGTTTGCTAGGTTTCCCTAGGTGCCGGCAGAGCTAGGGTTCAAAAACTACAGCTAGGCACTTTGCCAAAAAAGGGTCATTTTTCACTGCGAAATTGAGGTGTGACCACGTTGCGTTTTGCGCAGTTTCCTGTCGCAGGCACTAGGCCGACCCACACAGGTGAGGTACCATTTTTCTCGTAAGACTTTGGGGAACGCGGGGTGGGTGGAAATTTGTGGATCCACGCAGATTCCAGAACTTTCCACCACAGAAATGTGGGGAAAATGTGGTTTTTTGGACAAATTTTTATGTTTGCAAGGGATTCTGGGTAACAGAACCTGGTGGGAGGCAGTCAAGTCACCCCATCCTGGATTCCCCTGGGTGTCTAGTTATCAAAAATGTATAGGTTTGCTAGGTTTCCCTAGGTGCCGGCAGAGCTAGGGTTCAAAAACTACAGCTAGGCACTTTGCCAAAAAAGGGTCATTTTTCACTGCGAAATTGAGGTGTGACCACGTTGCGTTTTGCGCCGTTTCCTGTCGCAGGCACTAGGCCGACCCACACAAGTGAGGTACCATTTTTCTCGTAAGACGTTGGGGAACGCGGGTGGGTGGAAATTTGTGGATCCACGCAGATTCCAGAACTTTCCACCACAGAAATGTGGGGAAAATGTGTTTTTTTTGACAATTTTTTATGTTTGCAAGGGATTCTGGGTAACAGAACTTGGTGGGAGGCAGTCAAGTCACCCCATCCTGGATTCCCCTGGGTGTCTAGTTTTCAAAAATGTATAGGTTTGCTAGGTTTCCCTAGGTGCCGGCAGAGCTAGGGTTCAAAAACTACACCTAGGCACTTTGCAAAAAAAGGGTAATTTTTCATTGTGAAAATATGGTACGTCCACGTTGCATTTTGAGCCATTTCCTGTTGTGGGCACAAGGGCTACCCACACAAGTGAGGTACCATTTTTATCGGGAGACTTAGGGTAACACAGAATTGTAGAGCAACTGTTATTACCTATTGATTTTCGATGCATTTCTGCCTTCCAAATGAAAGACAATGTGTAAAAAATAAGTCATTTTGAAAAATGACCTATAATTCTCATGCTAGTATGGGTACTCCCAATTTCGGAAATGTGCAAATATCTACTGTTTCTAAAATCTACATTTTGTGCCCATTTCAGAAATACATAGGTGTCTTTCATAACAATTTCTCCATGTATACATTTTCCCAAAATAATTGCTATATACCCGGGACATAATAAAAAACCATTGCAAGATGCTGCTCAATTATTGGCTCTGGGTTCGTCGGGTTCTTGGTGAACCTACAAGTCCTATATATCCCCACAACCAGAAAGGTCCAGCGGATATAACGGTATATTGCCTTCAAATAGCTGTCATAATTAGAAGAAGTTACAGGTGAAAACGTTGACACAAATGGCTGTTTTTTTCAACTAATTTTCAATTTTTCCTTTATTTAACTGTTGTTTCTATAAGGAAAACTTTAAGGATCTACACAAATGACCCCTTGCTGAATTCAGAATTTTGTCTACTTTTCAGAAATGTATGGCTTTCCAGGATCCATTATTGGTTTCATACCCATTTCTACCATTAACTGGAAGGAGGTTGAAAGCACAAATAATAGCAAAAATAGGCTATGTCCCAGAAAAATGCCAAAACTGTGTAAAAAAAGTTGGTTTTCTGACAAAAGTCTGCTTGTCCCTGAAAGCTGAGAAGATGGTGATTTCAGCACCACAACCCCTTTTTAAAAAAAAATTTAGCTGTATTTTGACTAATTTCTGGGTCCCCTCCAGGGGAATCCACAAACCCTGGGTACCTTTACAATCCCCATGATGTTAGAAAAAAAAGGACGCAAATTTGGCATGGATACCTTATGTGGTCAAAAAGTTACAGGGGCCTAAGCGCGCACTACCCCAAATAGCCAAAAAAAGGCTTAGCACAGGAGGGGAAAAGGCCTAGCAGCGAAGGGGTTAAAGGTAAGAAGCCCATTGGCTACTACCAGTCACTCCCAGCAACACCCCTAAATTGAGTATTTAGGTGGCACCTCTGACACCAGAAACTCAGATTGACGGATCAAGAAGAGAGGACAAAGCAGGTCCACAAGAAAAGCGAGAACAGAATACGGACTGTGGACTTTTGGCACCCAACCCTGCCTGCACCAAGTCTCGACAATCACGACCAGCGTTTCGTCCTGCAGCTGACCAGCTTCCAAGAACCCCAGGTGACTGCCAGCCAACAATCTCCCTTGGAGTACAGTAGCTACTCCCCTGCAGTTCACAGGCACAGAAAAGCACAGTTCGGTTTACCAAGTTGCCACTCACCAGCCAGCCCGAAGTCACAGCCCCCAGGAAGAGGTACCTGTGCTCCTGATGGTCAGATCCGTCCCCCCACCAAGAGAGAGGAGACCAGGACCAACCGGAGCAGCACAGGATCAGTACCCGGGGTACCAGACCCCTTGCAGCAAACAAAAACCGTGAGAGTCTAGTCATGACTCCAATGACACCGAGACAGAGCAGCCGTCGAGGGACCTCAGCACCGCAGAGACCCACTTCCAGAGTAGCCCGGCTGTCCTGATTTCTGCACCCTTAACCGCCGAGACCAACGACCGCAAGGCCCTCAGATGCACAGAGCCCAGATGACCTTTTCACTCTGCACCCAAGCACCCCAGCCCGGGTACCCATGAAACGACTGTGCCCTCTTGTTCCCAGGACCCTTGTGACTCAAGCCCCAAGTTAGGAGCTGCAAGACTTGTCCCAAAGTCCCCCTCTGCAGCTTGTTTCTAGTTGGCTCCCCTTCCTTCTACCTGCAGAACGTGCACAGCTAACCAACCCGATCAGCATGAGAAACTGCTGGTGGTACTTTGGACCTTGGCCCCTACGATCCTAAGTCCTGAAGGAAACCCCCAGAAACCGACCATAAATACCTGCATGCTATCTATGCCTTTTCCCTCCGTAGGAAAGCATAGTGCGTAAAGGTGCATTTAAGTGACTGTTTTACTTACCTGCAAAATTCAATATTTAAAAAAGTACTTACTTGATAATGAAGTTCTTGGTATCAAAATTTATATAAAAATATGACTTATTTTTCTAAATTGGTCTCGGATTTATTCTCGAATGTGTCTCTCATTTATTGCCTCTGTGAGTACAACAAATGCTTAGCACTACCCTCTGAAACGCCTAACTACTCGCCCACACTACCACAAAAGAGAACATTTGAGACATCAATTGTGTCTCTGTAAACCAATTCGGGTTTGCCTGAACTCTTTACCCAGTGTACCTCGTTTTGGTCCACTACATAAAAATCCTACTAAGATTGGATTGTGCTTGTTTTGAATGTACCATATGTAAAAACTCTTCCACTTAAAGGCATAGGATTTTCTTGTGGAAGGTCCTTTAGCCTCTCTTAAAGTGCCCAAGCAATCTCGTGGCAGGCCTAAATGTCCATATTGGAGGAATTCAGTAGCCAAGCTGTCAAGTTCAGTGATGGAATGTTGGGATGCAGTACCTGTCCTGCAAACTTGTACAGGAGATCCTATCTGTACGGCAATCTCTTGCGTGGCCATTCAGACAGGTGAAGAAGGTGTGTGAACCACCACTGACAATGCCATTCTGGTGCTATCAGTATCATCCTGGTCTTGGACCAGTAGAGTTTGATGATTACTGTTGGTATGAGTGGTACGGGGGGAAAGGAGTAGAGACATTTCCCTGACCAATTTATCAAAAGGGCATTCCCTTTCACCTCTGGTTAGAAGAATCTGGACGTGTAGTCTCAGCATTTATTGTTGTTTGCGTGTATGCAAACATGTTTATTTGCGGATACCCCCAGTCTTGAAAAAAGTCTCGTAAGATTTCGTTTAGGATCCAGTTGTTATTTCCTTGAAAAACACAACAGAGAATCTGCTTGGATATTCTGAACCGATGGAAGATTAATAGCTGTTATGGTTAGGTTTCTGGCTATTAGCCATTTTCATTTGGTTACAGCTTTGAGAGATTGAGGATGAGAGGGGAATCCCTCCCTGCTTGTTCAGGTAATGCATTGTTGTTGTGTTATCGGTTGGAACCAGGAGAGAGTTTGTCTTTATTGGAGAGAAAAGATTTGAAGGCCAAATGAACTGCTCTCAATTCTAGCATGCTGATGTGAGAAGTCTTTTCTTTGTCTGACCAAATTCCTTGAGTTCACAGGTGACCCATATGAGCAGCCCATCCCTGGAGAGAGGCATTCACGATCAATGCCTGAGTTGGCAGATCTTGATCGAATGATGCTCCTACCAAAAGGTTATTCAGTTGAGTCCACCATGGGAGAGATTGAACTGCAGCCTGTGATATCAGCTTGTCTTCAAAGCTGTTGGAGGTTTGATTCCACTGCTCTTCTAGAGATTGTTGCAGAGGTCTCATACGTAGTCTTGCATGAGGAACTAGAAAAATGCAAAAAGCCATTGAGCGTAGTAGGGATGCAATCTGTTTTGCTGATGGATGGCATAGTTGGAGGAGATTCTGACACTTCAGATTGATTGATAATAATATTTCCACCGAAGGATACACTTTTGCGGATTGGGTATCCAGTATCGCGCCCAGATATTGCAGCTTTTCGACCAACTAGATTGTAGACTTTGAGGTTGACCTGAAGACCCAAACTGGTAAACATCTTGATACAAAGTTGGTAATGTTTCTTTGTCTTGGCTGGTGACATGCTTTTTATCAGTCAATCATCCAGGTAAGGGTAAACAAAGATCTTTCGTTTCCTTAAGTGATCTGTGACTACGGCCATTCATTTGGCGAACATTTGTGGAGCTGATTTTAGACCGAATGGTAGGACTTTGTATTGATAGTGTTGAGATTCTACTTTGAATCGAAGAAATTTTCGATGCTTTATAAATATTGGGATGTGAAAGTAAGCGTCTTGTAGATCTCTCCAACACATCCAGTCTCCTTGATGCAGTTGAGGATAAATCTGATGTAATGCCAGCATTCTGAACTTTTCTTTATGTTCTTGTTCAGTACTCACAGATTTAAATGGGTTGGGATTCTTGTTTTGGCCCTTTCTTTTGCACCACAAAATACTGGGAATAAATCCCCAGTCCTCTCTGATGGTGGGGACCCTCCTCCACAGCATGCTTCTGTAACAGAATGTTGACTTTTCTGTAACAGGTCTTTCTGATGTACCGATGTTTTGATTGGTGGAATAGAAAGACCTGAATCGATGAGAATATCCATTATGAACAATATTCAAGACCCATTAGTCTGTTGTAATTTGGCGCCACTCTTCCAGAGGATTGGTAATACTTCCCCCACTGAAGCGGGTAACATAGAAGGGGGACGTGACAGCTCATTGTTTGGTCGGAGGCTTTCCTGTAGATGCAGGCTGCTGTTGAGAACCTCTTCCTCTTGATGGTTTTCGTTGTTAGTGAGACTACTGAGAGGCTTGCACTCTCTGAGAGAAGAACCAGCTATCTTAAGGCCTGTATCTCCTACAATACTCCTTCCGCTTCTCTAAGCCAACAGCTTTGAGGGTGTCCATCTCGGTTTTTACTCTGGACATCTCTTCATCTGCATGGGTGCCAAAAAGAGTATTACCTGAGAAAGCCAAGTTGAGGATTCCGATTTTGAGCATCTGGCTTAAGGCAGGTTAGTCTAAGCCAAGATGATCTGCGTGCACAGATACTGTGACAGTATCCATGCGCAGCAAGGTCTGGTGTATCTGCTGCTGCTGCACTTATAATCTGGTTACAAACCAGGCCACCGTCATTTAAGATCAGTAAACCTGTTCAATGAATCCCACAAAGACCTATCGTACCTACCCAACAGAGCAGAAGCACTTGCCACCTTCATAGTGGAGGCTGATGTTCCACACATCTTTTTGCCAACAGCATCTATTTGCTTGCTTTCCTAATTTGGTGGGATGGAAGAGAACATAGCAACAGTGTAAGATTTTCTTGCAGCTGCTACAATGACTGAATCAGGAGAAGGGTCTGATCTGAGAAATAATGTGTCTTGGTCAGGAGGTTTATATTTCTTGGTAAGTCGAGATGGAGCAGACTTCACCCATGCGAGCGTTAGAAATAATTGCATCATAGGCTCCAAAAGACCAGGAACCAGAGGAAGTAGTGGTCAAAGATCACAGAAGATGATGTCGTGGTGGTAGGGTTGTCAGTATTTAACTTCATTGCACCTCTTATTAATACGTCATTGAAGGTAAGATCATCTATAGGCGAAACTCTTGCAGGAGGTGTGTCTGTCAGAGTAGAAGAGCAATCTCTGACTGAAGAGCGAGAAGTCATAGATCAAGATGGAGATCTTCTATGTCTAAATCTAGATCCTGCAATTTCTAGATCTTGACAGGGATCTGGTTCTTGGTGTTACCTTAGATCTGGAGTGGTGATGCAATGGACTCCTAGATCTTTTCGGAGACTTATGTACTGCAGGTGGAAGATGCAGGCTACTTTGTAGCCCTGTCGGAGTCACTGGGGGCACAGACAGTGTGCCTATAGAGAACGGAGGAGATGGTGACCCTCTAGGAGATGTGTACCTGAAATGTGCCTCTCAGGTGTGCCTCTTGATGGAGAATTCATCTGAGAATATTTGGGCACAGGTCTACGTTGTAGACTTTGAAGCCAGCGTGGAGAAATGTTCAAAGGCGATCCAGATCTGGTCCTAGATGTAGAGCCAGGCCTCGATTCAGCTCTCAATGTTGACGGCGGTTTTTGCTCTGTGTGGGATGTCAAATAGTATAGTACCTTCTCCGCTGACTTAGACGTCGATATATGCTTCTTCAACATCGATGGGTGATGTACTGTAACCATCGATCGTTATCTTGACATCGGTGTAAGTCTCGTTGGCGAACGCCGAAGGTGCTTCGATGTCGAGTGGTGACTCGACAGCACCATTGACTGTGTCTTCAACGGCGTACCTGTTGATGGCGACACACCGGTAACTGCTCTGTCCTTCACCCCATGACTTGATGGCGATCGGAAAGGCCTCCTTTTTTGATGATGGTCTTTAACAAGCTCTTCCTCTGTGGGAGTCCTTGGAGCCAGAGTTCAGCTCTTTCGAAAAAGAGTGATCTTCCCCAAGGCCTCTTGATGAAACAGCTATTCCTCTCTCTTGAAGGCCATGAAACCTCATTTTCTCACCGTCTTTCAGAGTATGCTTGGAGAATTTCTGACAATGACCACAAGTCTCAGGATGATGGGACTTAAACAGGCAAACAATGCAGACCGAATGAGGGTCTGAGCTTTTTTCTTCCCACAAGGAGGGCACTTCACAAAAAGTGAAGGCATTCTTGACAGAAACAGAAGTCTTTTTTTATCAGAGAAAAAGGTTCTCTGTACTCCAAGTGCTCAAAATGTCAAAAGATGTTAAAATGTAAAGGTTTTGGGAAGATTTTCCTGGCTAAATTGGCAAAAAGAAGGCAGAGGTCAGTGCTTCAGGATGCTAACTGTAGGAGCCGGAAGAATTAACAGACCTGTCACTTGTGAGGCATGATGGGAAACAGGGGGTACTGCGAGATTCATAAAGGCACAGTGCCAGTTCTCTCTACTATTTTTCAATGGCGGCTTATTGGATAACAATGTCTAAAATTACCTTTCCTTTTTAATAAAGGTTTGTGAAAGATATTCTGTAATCATTGTAAATTAATGACATATTCCTATGTGATAGGATTCTTTTTAAAATGAATACTCAATATAATTTGGCCATTTTTAGCCTCTCTTTAGGCGGCAGATATATATATATATATATATATATACACACACACACACATACACGTGTATATATATATATGTGTATATATATATATATATATACACATATATATATATATATATATATATATACATACATGTAAGGTAGTGCGCACAATGTTTCTTACCTATATATAAAACATTTTTAAGAAGGGACTGAACAGATTTTAGTATGAATTAGTAGTCCATTGGTACCAGAAGAATACCATATGCTTCTGCCATACAATACTGTCAATCAAGAGCATCCAATGTATTCCGTTTCACTTTATAACACAGACTTAATTTATGAAAGACGCAATATGAAGAGTACAGCTCTTTAGGAGCATAGAAACCGACAGTGTATATTCCAATTTACATGCTTTTGTTCATGGTTGACAACAAATCAAACAAACAATCCACCTTCAATATTTGAGCATACTTACTATCTGGCATTTTACATCGCCGTAAGATTGCCATAAGTTCATCCACTTGCACAAAAGGACCCTATCATGAAAAACAATTTAGATTAATTACTATGGAAACCTTGCATGTCGTACATTCAAAGTAAAGTTTTTATATTATTAATGAATTTCACTTGTTCTGAAGAAGACACCGATCAGGGGTGCAGCTTGGACAGGTGTTTAGCTACTCACACACACATACCTTCACAGAGGGTCCTCCCTGTACTTCTACCTCCTGTGCTGCTGACTCTGCTCATCCTTGTCAGTCCCCAGCAGCCTGCAGAGCCCATCACCAGTCATAAACTCCAGTTTTAACTCACTTTTACTTAGAATTGCAGAATGAGGGAAGCCTGCCTATAGCAGGGTAGTGCCTAATAACTTCAGCAGCACAGCTAGGTAAGCTCCCTGATCATGGGTTAGGGCCATGTTGCTTTATTCACTAGTACAGAATTGATGGCATATATTTCGGTGCACTTAATTAGTGTCACAAATCTAAGATTATATTCTTAGTGGCCACTGAAACCATATTTAGCCCATACCAAGGTTTACTATCTGATTTGGGGTTATGACAAATGCAGGAAAATCATGCTGCCAGCATTTCCTCGCCCCAACCCTCGGATATTTTGCCAGCATAAAGAAACAAATTATTTGCCTATAACAATAGTTTTGCTGGTGGGACTCTTGCAGGTGAACAGGCTTTTCATTATTTTGCCACCTAGTGGCTTGGTCCACAATATTCTGACTTAGTAAATGTTTCGCTTTTGGTAGTCGACCATAGGCAGAGTTTATGACGCTAAGCATAAGTGTAGGAAGCTGGCTCTTTATATGGTATATCAAAATGAGATATACCGTGTAAAGAGTCCAAGGGTTCCCTTATGAGTGGACAGGGGCTTGATATGGCAATCCTAAGGTGCTCTGTTAGAGGGTAGTGTGGTCAAGCAGCCTTAGGCTTAACACAGAGGAGTGCAAGACATCTAAAAATATGCATAATGGTCAATAAATGAGACGCGACTCAAGGAGATCCACACCAATTTATAAAAATAGCAAGTATCTTTATATATGTTTAGGCATCAGAAGAAAATCTTTCAGGTAAATACGTTTTTAAAGAGAAATACTTTTCAGTTCAAAAAGTCGACAATGCAATTTTTAAGTTCTGCAATGTTAAGCTATGGGAGGTAAATCATATGTGGTTTACTAGTTCTCGTCAGCGACTTACAGAATGCTTCTCCAGGAGTTAAGGTTAGTGGCACTAGGGCAGCCGGGTGCAGAGGTGCAAAACAGTGTCGGGTGCTCAATGTTATCCTATGGAGAACGGTCGTGGTAGAAAGAGCCTGCAGGAGGGGACTGAGGGGCCAATCCAGCGAACAGAGTGGCTTCAGTTATTGCAATGTTGGGGTACGTGGGGACACCTTTGGTCCTCTTCTCCTTGGGACAAGGCGTCAGGGTGCAGAGGGTCTTTGGGGTGTCAGGTTCCTCAGTTCGGCAATACTCGCGGTTGAGGAGGCCTGCCAACAGAGGCTGCAGGCGGCGTCAGGGAGTTCACGAGAATTTACTCCACAGTGGACACTGTACCTTTAGGGATTGGGCACCAGTCTGACACAGTTTGCACACTTTGACACAGGCTGAGGGGGGGCTCGTGTGCAGTGATGCTTGGCAGCGTTGGATTTTGGCAGGGCCCGAATCCTCTTGGTCCTTCTTCTGCTGTCTGCAGGATGCAGGGGACAGTTCCTCGGGAGGTCTTGGTTCCTGGGCAAAGGCTGGCAGGTCTCCTGGGCTTTGGGTATTCAGTAGCTGCAGGACAAGTCGACTTTTGCTGCAGTGGGCGAAGTCAGCAGGCAGACCGGCAGGGTTGGCACCAAGCCATCTGCTGGGGCTCCTGTTCTTGCTGTGCGACTCTTCTTGTCCGTTTTCTTTCTTCAGGTCGTCAGGATCTGCTCTTCTGGTGCCAGGGGTTCCCCTAAATACTGAATTTAAGGGTGTTAGGGGAGTGTAGGGTAGTAGCCAATGGGCTACTGACCCTTGCATCACTACGCCCCCTATATGGCCACTTCCTGTGATAGAGCATTCTCTGGAGCTGCACCAAGAATTTGGAATTCGCTTCCACCAAATATTAGAGGAATCACCTCTGTCTCGCGATTCAAAAAAGAGGCTAAGGCCTTTCTCATGAGTAATCTCCTCCCTTAACTAACAGCGGTCAACTCTTAGGCTCCTGCTGAGACCTTCAGACAGTCCTTGATCTTCTACATTCAGCTGTTCTAGTAGGTGACGGTAAACAGGAGGATAGTCCTGCTAATCTCAGAGCAATGAATCTGGGGATAGCACAAGTCAGTTGGCTTTCATCGATTCATCTCTATTGGCTACAATCAGCTCTGTTGGATACTGTAAGTCCTTTCGCAAGATTACATGGACGATGGCTAATAAAAAGGTACCTCTATCAAGCCACATGGGTATTTGACTGGACTTGTAACATTGTATCCAGTTGCAGACTCCTAGTTTACTTTAGGAGGGGTATTAATTTTAAATGCAAGTATGACATGACGTACTACTGTAACCTGAGTTGAGGCCTAGTAAGACTCAATATGTATATGATTTGTAAATTTTAAGCAGGTGCCACTGTTAGATGAATACTTATACCTGGCTGTAGGCTTCAAGGACTCATACATAGAAGGAAACTGATTGCTGTTGAATTGTAAAGCGCTCTGACACCCAAGATTGGGTCATGTTCGCGCTATAGAAAACACGGAATAAAAAAATAAATAACCCTGTCCTTAGTATGCAATCACAAAGATGGCTGCTTCTGAAAAACCGTGGCCACCTCACAGTAGCCCACCTTAGGGGTGGTACTAGCCTGGAGGTGGCACGCCTACCTGACTAGCTAATTTTACCGCCTATCAAGATGCCAAGGGGGCCCTGGAAACCGGGGTCGATGTCCTCTCCTGTGAGGGGGAGCCAGATTCACATTTCAAAAGCAGCAGTCCTTTGAGACTGGCAGCCCAAGGAAGGCTAATCAGCAGGTCATCCTGTGGGAGGGGGTGTTACACAGTCTTCCCAGACAGGCTTTAGTTCTTGGTCTCGTGAGAGCAGAGGCTGTCACCCTAGGAGGTCAGAACAGTGTCTCAGGTGGCAGGCTGGCAGAAACCAGTCAGCAAGCACACCAGAGGCTGGTAGGTTTTCAGAGGGCAACTCTAAAGTGCTCTGTGGGTGCCTATATTGGTAAATCCATGACTAGAATCAGTGTGGGTTTATCAATATAAGATGTTTGATACCAAATATCACTATTTTCAATGAAGCCATCATGTAGCTTAGGAACTCCCGTTTTTACCAGTGGCCAGCACATGCTTTAAAATGGCTTCCCTGTCCACTTGCACTGACAGTAATGGGACTAACCTGCGCAAGGGCATATCTGCTCATGCAGGTATGCCCTCACATGTAATATTCAGCACCCTGCCTTGGGGCACCTGCAATGTTAGGGGACATGCACACAGGGTTGTGACATGTCGCTATTCACTTTTGTCTGCACCAAGACACGCAGCCTGCAATGGCAGTCTTGCATGTGCTTAGTGAGGGGTCCCTTAGGGTGGCACAATTCGAGCTGTTGCCCTTAGGGACCCTCTTTAGTGCCTGAAGCCCTCAGTACCAGGGGTACCATTTACTAGGTACTTACAGCGAGTGCTAAAGGTTTTGCCAATGAGGGAAACAATTGTACAGTTTTAGGGAAAGAACACTGGTACTAGGGACCTGGTTAGCAGGATCCCAGTACACTTCAGCCAAAGTTGCATCAAATAGAAGGAAAAAAGTGGGTGAGTATAGCAACAAAATCCAAATTTCCTACAAAATTGCACTTTTTGTGCACTTTATAAATCAGTGAGATCGCGTTTCTTTACTTCCACTCCCGAGTTCACGCAGTTTTAATTCACATCAGGAAGGCTTTCGATTTTTATTGTACCTGGAGTCGCCAGAGATTTGCCATGCTATGATTAGTTTTATTAAAGGGTCAATTAACATTAGGAAGAGATATTGCCAATTAGGCTGTTTTGCCGGGCTGGTTTTGGATTATTCTAATGTTGTGAAGTTATTTTTAGCTAACTGCTCTAATGCTTGCTGTTGTAGTTTTCTATTTGTATATTGTATGAAATGAACTGAATGTGTAATATGTTTGTATCTTGATCTTTTATGGCTTTTTAAGCCGAATACATTTTTATGACTGAGTGCTAGCATTCTGAAGAAAGTAGCTACTTAACTGTAACTCCAATACGCCAACATTTGTATCTTTTATATACTCACAAGCTTTAATCATTCCACGTCGTCTGGCTGGGAATCCCAGGTACATTAAAATAACAGTATACAGAGTAAAGTATACAGCATATAATGTAAAATGGTCATGGGCATCAAACAGTTGCAAATCCACTTCATTTTAAAGAACCTAAACTTCAGCCAATGAGGTGGGAGCTTAACGTCTCCTACTCCCCCTAGAGGACACCATAGCTCAGATTTTAAAGCACAAGTGTGAGAACAAATATGATGAGCCACTGACTGGGGAGGAGAGAGTGCTGCATGTGAATATGTAAAAGATACCAATGTTGGAGAAGTAGAGTTACAGGTAAGTAATTTCTTCTCCAACATTGGATCTTTTATATATTCACATGCTTGAATCAGAATAACAAGAAGTACATTATGAAATGCAACACAGCGTGAAGCAGGCTCAACTTTAATGAAACAGGTTTATCAGGACTGTCTGTCCCACTGCTTCATCACTTTCTGCGTCCACGTCTAGGCAGTATGCCTGCTCCTCCAGGTAGCTGCATGGCAGATGTCTTTCAAAGGCACCTCAGCATAGAATGCTGCAGTTGTAGCCATGCCCCTGGTGGAATGCGCCCTCACGCTTCCCTGGAGAGGACGCTTGGCTTTGATATGACAGAAAGCAATACAAGCTGTCAAGCTAACCCCATGTTTAGACAGGGCTTGACCTTTTCGTGGTTGACCAAATGATACAAATAGCTGGTCTGATGTTCGCATGTCCCTTGTTTTGTGTATATAGAATTTGAGACATCTACGCAAGTCTACATAATGTAATGATCTTTCTGCTGCTGAAGATGGATTGGAAAAGAAGGATCTAAGAATGATAGGCTCATTTAGATGGAAGTCAAAAGGCACCTAGGATTGGTTCTGAGTATCACTTAGCCCTTCGTGAACCGGAGAAAAGGTTCTCGGATGGTGAATGCCTGAATCTCTCCCACTCTTCTAGCGGATGTCGGAGCCAGGAGTAGTGCTGTTTTCCATGGGCCAAATTTCAAGTCTGCTCTATGTATAGGCACAAAAGGAGGTAACATCAGATGGCTGAGGACTGTATTAAGCTCCTATGTAACCAGAGGATGTTGAAAAGGTGGAAATGCTCTGAAGAGCCCTTTCATAAACTGTTTAATGATCCTTTGGGAAAACAGAGTAGACATTGATATGTCAGTCCTCCTGAATCTCGAGACTGCAGCCAGATGTACCCTGAATGAAGAATATTTAAGACCACTCTTGGCCAAACTTAAATATGGAAGGATCCGAGAAGGCTTTATTTGAAGTGGATGATGACAATTATTCCAGCACCAGACACAGAAACTCTTCTATTTAGCATTGCACGTCTTGTCAGTCGTTGGAGCTCGCACCTGCACCAGAATCTATTTACACTTCTGCAATAGATCCAAATGGCCAAATTCTAAGTGGTCAGGTATTATGCTGTCAAGTTCAGAGACTTGGGATCAAGGTGGAGAATCTCTCCATGATGTCTGGACAATATCCTGGGATGCATCTTTAAAGGAATGCCTGGACGGGCTACCAACTGTAGTAGCTCGCTGTACCAGTACTGGCGAGGCCACGCCGGAGCAATGAGGATCAGAAAGCAATGGTCTATCTTCGCCTTCTTCAACACCCTGGGGATCAGGGGAAAAGGAGGAAAGGCATAGGCAAATATCTTGGACCAACTGATCGAAAGAGCATTGCCCATCGTTCCTGGATGACAAAACCTGCTTGCGAAGTGTGGGCATTTTCCTGTTGTTCGGAGTGGCAAACAGATCGATTGTGGGATGATCCCACTGACTGAAAATGTAATCCACCTGTTTCTGTTCTAGTTCCTACTCGTGACAATCCGACAATTGCTGGCTGAGTACATCCGCCTGATCGTTCTGGCAGCCTCGCAGATGTTCCACTGCAATGTCTATCCTGTGAGAAATGGCCCAGTTTCACAGCAGCTGAGCTTCTTCTGAAAGGATCTTAGACCGTGTACCTCCTTGCATGGCTATGTGGAACATGGATGTTCACTCTTTCTGTTGATGGAAAGGCTTTTCCCAACTGAGTGTTGCGGATTGCTTCCAGATGTTGGATCGTTGTTTGAGGTTCCAAT
Source organism: Calotriton arnoldi (assembly GCA_963921515.1). Taxonomy (NCBI): domain Eukaryota; kingdom Metazoa; phylum Chordata; class Amphibia; order Caudata; family Salamandridae; genus Calotriton; species Calotriton arnoldi. The sequence continues at coordinate 2,632,256 of CAWUFW010000097.1, read as the reverse complement.
GATGACTTCCCTGTGCTCAAAGTGAGACCTAATTTCTGGAAAGCAACCATCTGTGGAAGCATTCTTTCCCTGGATGGAACTTTGACTAACCAGTCGTCCAGGTATGGGAACACCTGGTGACCTTTTCTCTTGAGAAAAGCGGCAACTGGAGCGAGACATTTAGTGAATATTCTCAGCACAGATGAGTCCAAAAGGGAGCGCCTTGAATTGGTAGCGCTGATCCACTATGGAGAATCGAAGGTATTACTTTCAATGTTTGATGAATTGATATGTAGAAGTATGCATCCCAAAGTTCCAGGGAGGTCAAACAAATTTCCTTCCTTTATCAGGAGGACTTCTTGTAAAGTAAGAATCTGAAATTACTGTTTCTTTAAAAACTTGTTCAGCTCTCTCAGATCCAGTATTGGTCTAAATTGGCCTGTTTTCTTTCTGGAATAAAAACCTTGATTACTTTGTGATTTGAGGACAATATCTATGGTTCCTTTGAAGAGAAGAATGAGAATTTCCATTTGCAGCTCCTTAAAATAAAGCTGATGTTCCTTTCTTGGTGGACAAACTGAGGGACCCTGAATGAACTCCAATGTATGGCCGGATAGCACAATCAGTATCACCCATTTGTCTGATGTTATGTTCTTCCATGCAAGAGCAAAAAGGAAAATTCTACCACCCCCCCGCCCCCAGCATCTGAGGACCAGACGGAAAAGCGGGTGCGAGCTGGGAGTCAAGCTCTTTTCTGATTGTTATTAGTATGTGCTTGAAATGGACCCTCTCTTCCTTCCTGAAGACCTCCTATACGTCTGACTTTGGTTACGACTGAAGGAGAATCCTTGACTGTATTCAGACTGTCTTTGATGATAATAAGTTTGTCCCTGACCTCCATTCTGGCTGAATCCTGCTCTGAACTTTTGTGATCCTCGTGAGCCATGAAAAGGCGACATTCCAAATCTGCGATACTGCAACAGTTCCAACGCCTTTGCTGTGTCAGTTTTAAGGCCTGGCAAAGCTTCATCAACATGTTTACCAAAAAGAGTTAGCCCATCAAAAGGCATGTCTAAGATTTTAGATTGGACATCAGTATGGAAGGCTGTGGATTTTAACCAGCCTTGTCTCCTTAGTGCAATACCTCCTGCCAACTGGCGAAATCCTGTATTTGAAGCATCCATTGCTGCGTCAATAATGAAAGAAGATGTTAGTTCTACTTTCTTTAGGATATCTCTCGCTGTTATCCTCAGGAATAAGTTCCAATAATGGAGCAATGTCATGATCATAACAACCTACAACTGCCAGGGCATTGGCTGTCTTAATCGAGGTTGCTGCCATAGAGGACATTCTCTGTTCTCAGTTTTGGTTCTTCTCTGAGCTCCTGAAGCAACTACTGAATCCGGTCTAGTATGACCAGGGAGGCAAGCTGGAGCTGAATCCGGGGCCTTGAATTTCTTCTCCGGACAAGGTATCACAGCTGGAACAGAAGCAGGCGTCTTCATTAATTTCAGACCTTCTGACCAGACATAATCAGGAATTGGAACAGACAATGTATTTCCGAAGTTGCTCTTTAAAGTCAAAGAAAGCATGGTTGATCACAGGTCATTGGTAGGTTGGATTTTTGGGCACTCTTTCAATCAATGAATTAAATTTAAAGATATCAACTATAGCATCCTGTGGAATTGGGCTGTCAATTCCACTTGGGTCAATAAATTCTCGCCCATTATCATCTCTTCCATCACAGTCTGGTGGTAGCTCTCCTCCTATATCAGAATATGCGGAACTATTAGAATAAACATCATCCATATCTTCTCCATGGACTGATCCCCATGGTGTTGGAGGAGGAGGTAGCAGTTATGGCTGCCTAGGAGGTAAAAATGGTAAATATGGGGGCGTGGCCAAGATGGCGGCCGCAGCGGGCGCTTTCTAAAGAGCTCCGTGGCAGGCCCGCCTAATATCCTGCGGTTATCCTGCCATCGAAACCCAGGGTGCCCTTACCCAGAATTCTATACATCTGGGGATCAACCTGGAGCAATCTGACCCCCGGTCGGACATCCGTGGAGGCCCGTGGCGGTGGACGCTGGTGTTGGGGCCTGCGGTGCCGGCTGTCCGTGACTGGAGCCCTGGCTGACTGCGACGGCAGAGCTCCCTGACAATCTAGGGATGCAGCGGTGGCCTGTGGCGGATCCGAGGGGCGTGTGAGCGGCCCACAGCGACTGCTTGATTGCGGATGTGGCGTAGGGCCGGGAGCCTGGCCGGTGCCCGGAGGACCTCTGCGTTGTGGGCCGCGCAGCGGGCTGGTGCTGTCGGCGGGGGGCCAGGGGCTGCCACTGTGGGCCCGGTGTTGGGCCGCTGAGGTCCATTGGCGGAGCTCCGGGGCAGCGCTGGCTGGGGCGGAACCCTGAGGGGCCCGGTATGATCGGCTGGGCCTTCTGGGAGTCGCCGCGGCGATGAGCAGGCCACGGATCGAGGAGCCCAGGAGAGGGTGACGGCGCGATGTCGCTGCGGACAGACGGCCTGGCCTGAATAGTGAAGGCCCTGAGGTGAGGTGGCGATCCAGAGTGGGACGGGGGGGCCCTGCTACTCCTGCCCCCAGGGATATTAACTAATCTTCGCGGGGGTTGCCAACTGCAGCGCGCCCTGGGCCCGTGGCCCCCCCACGGCTGTGTCATTTGGGACTTTGCAGATAGCGGATCGAGGTGTGGGCCCTCTGGGGGCCGGACCCGCCGACAGTTGCACTGCGGGGGAACGCGGAGGCACCGGGGGCCCATCTGCACCTGAAACCTCTCACGGGTTCGATAAAAGGGAGCGGAGCGGCGCTCCCTGGACTGCGTGCAGAGACCGTGGCCCCTGCTTCTCCTCCTCCTCCACCCCCCGGCTGCCCTGGGAGGCTGCGGGTCAGACCCGGGGCCTGTGCTGCCGCGACCGCTGGGTGGACGTGTCGGGGCGAGCTGGGTCAGAGCCCTGCGGCCCTATGAAACTCTGGACCTCTTCAACAAGGGTGAAAACACGAGATTGATCGGTTCCTCTCTGACAGGAGCTATCGGAGGCGGACTCGGGAAGGTGAAGAGGGGCTTGCCCCGAGCCCACATTTCAGCAATAGAGGACCGCTGGCATGGGGAAAGACAGGCCCCAAAGATGGGTCCTACAAACTAAAATGGACCAATTTACGGTCCAGGGTACTGCGGCACGTTCGTAGCCTCCGGGGGCATCCGCGCCAGTCACGATGGGGCCCGCGGGTGAGGCCTCTGGTGCCCAGATTCTCGCTGCAATAGAGTCCTCCAGCCAGCTGGTCCAGGCAAAGATAGACGAAGTTTCATTGGATGTGGGCCTGCTATGGGTTGACCTACGGGCGGTTACGGAGCGATCCCTTGCCATGGATCAAAAGGTGACAACACTGGAGATGGAGGTCTCCTCCCTGAAGGCTGCCTTAACGGAATTATCTGTGAAAACGGCCATGCTGGCGCATAGATCCGAGGATGCGGAGAGACGCCCCCCTAGATGTAACCTCCGCTTTGTGGGCTTCCCGGAGGGTGCAGAGGACTTCGAGCCCGAATTGTTCCTGGAAAAATGGATTAGGATGACTTTCCCTTAAACGCCCCTCTCCTCCTGCTTTGTGGTGGAGGGGGCACACCAGGAGCTGGGACCCCCCCCCCTGCCTGTGGGGACCGCGCCTCGCACCCTCATTGCAACGATCCTTAATTACAGAGATCACAATAACATCCTTCGGGAGGCCCGACGCAGCGGCGACCCAGTCTTTGATAATCACACCATCTGCATCTTTCCCGATTACACGCACATGGTTCAACAGCTCAGAATGTCTTTCGGCGGCGTGAAGCAGAAGCTCAGGGCAATGAACTTAAAATACATGTTGCTATACCCCGCCAAACTGAGTAATTCACCGGGACAAAGCTCACTACTTCACTACCCCTGGGGCGGCCTGGGACTGGATGGAGGTGAGAGGAGATGAACGGATACCGGCCCCTGGGGACTCTGGTAGGCAGCCCGTGGAACCGTGGTCGGTGCGCAAGTCGCAAAGGCGTGGCCGCCGAAATAAACAAATCTCTCGGTCAACCCAAAGAGTAGTGGTGCAACAAGATGGCTCCTTGGATCTTGAACATAACAGTTCTGATGGCGAGGGAGGCCAGGAGGCCAACGTGAGCCAGGCACTTCTGCTGGCTGAACACGAGGAAGCCAGACCGCTGGTGGAGGTGGTCACCGCGGCTAGTTTGTTTCAAACACATTTCTTATAGGTGTCGACGGCGTTTCGATCCCTTAAGAGAATGCTGGGATCATCTGTCCTGAAATCAAGAGACAAGACCTGCGGCGTGAAGCGTTAAAAAGGATGGTCCAGGTATTGGTGCGAGGGAGTACGCATCTGGAACCGGAAGCTGGATATGGAAGCTCCAGTGTGATAGTATAGGATGTAGAGCAAGCCGCTTTTTGAGCCAAGTTCAGTGTCAATGCGATTCTGGAAGTTCCAGTGTGAAAATATAGGATGCGGTCTTGGGCCGGGTTCAGTGCCAATGCGTAAGTGGTCCTTGGTCTGTCACACCATGTGTGTTGCCGGTCACAGCACTCTTGTCTCTTGATTTCAGGACAGTCTGTCACTTGTCCTTGGCAATTTAAGCCATATGTAAACAGGCATGTCATTTATAATGTCCTGAAGATGATCCCAGCATTCTCTTAAGGGATCGAAACGCCGTCGACACCTTATACACCTTATACGCTTTGTGAAAATGCTAAAAAAAATTGCGTAATGGTGTCCCCTATATATTTTGTTTGTTCTATAAGAAATGTGTTTGAAACAAACAACTTCCCTTACCTGAACCCCTTACTTTATGTTGTACGTTTCCATTGCCAAGTTGGATGCAGGCTTGTGTCCCACTGAAACTGTTTTGTGTTCATTGTTTGTAAATATTGTTTTTGACTGCATATTAAATATCTGCCCTGCTGGACAGATGCCCACAATATAGCACTGATTGGGTCTATATTCATTGATCACAACTTATTTTCTGTCTGGTAACCACTGTCTTTAGAAAGAGTTGAACTGTTTTATGGCACCCCGGTATACCGGCCCGAATACTGGGACTGGCGGGCTGCCCCCCACCTCTTTTCCTTTCACTTTTATTTATTCCTCTACACCCACTCTTCCCGCTGTACAACTCTATATTACAGACTCCCAGCGAGCCCTCCCCTCCCCCACTACCTCTCTCTGACTTCTTTACCTACCTCTTCTCTCTTTACCCCACTTTCTTCGCACGCATTCTCTCCCCCCCCCCTCTCTCTCTCTAACTCCCTTATCTCCCTTTCCTCTTCGAAGTTCTAAGCTACGTATGGAGGCTGTGCTTTCTCCTTTCCCTTCTCTCAATTCTGGTCAGGCGAGAACTGTAGAACGTGTGTTTTGCAGACGCGAGTGATTGAGTGAATGTGGTAGCGGTGGTGGCACGGGAACACTGGCTACTCACCTCGGTGGGGGGACGGGACTTCCCCTGCAGCCTCGCGCAGTAATAAGCATAGTGCGAGTGTGATGTTCTTGATCGTGAAAGGGTGTGATCAGCGCAATTCCTTAGAAGGTCTTTGTATATTGCTCGTTTGGCAGGTTATATGCCAGATAAGTTTAGTTTTGATTTTTAAGCGGGTGTTATTATGCTAGGTCCGGATTGGGAAGGCACGGTTGGTTTATTATGTGTTTACCCGGTGGGTGGGTGGGGAACAGTTGAGTTATTTGTTTTTAATGCGTCAACAGCTCTGGCGGGGAGGCAGTGACAGTCCCAGTTTAACCACGTAGTCTAGAGATGGATGGTTTTAATATTGTCACTTGGAATGTACGGGGGCTCAACACATTTGTTAAAAGGTATAGGACACAAACATATCTCCGTAGGCAGCGGACCCACATAGCCATGCTACAGAAAACACATTTAACCGATGAGGCCCAAAAACTACACAGGAAGTGGAGAAGCCAGATGTACTATGCAACATACTCTAACTACGCCCGGTGGGTGGAAATGTGGATAGCCCCACAAACTCCATTTCGGGTTCTGATCTATACAGCAGACAGAGGGGAGGTACATACTGGTACACGGAGTGCTAGATGGTGCAGAAATTTGCTTTCTGAATATCTATGCCCCTTTTGTACCCCAAACATAGATGAAGGCGCTTTTTACCTTGGCCTAGAAGAATTAGTGGTGTCCCACGCAGGCATACCTCTCGTGTGGGCCGGTAATTTTAATTGTGTGCTAGATGGATCGATAGACATCCTCTGAAACTGCACACAAAACCTAACATGGCAGAAACTCTTCGGGGGTGATGCGGCTGCTGGGATGCCTGGACTGGTGGAGGACCGTACACCCGAAGCATGAATACACGTATTTTGCTCCGACCCATGCGGTCTACAGCCGCCTTGATTTTTTTTTTGCTTTCCGGGGAGGCGGCCGAGCATGCTCAAAGCATACGTATATTCGGGAGATTCCTGTCGGATCATGCCCCAGTGATTCTCCAGTGGGGCACTAGGAGCGGTAGGCCCGCGGTCCCGCTATGGCATCTCCAGCCCGAGCACTGAAGGACGAGATATTCTGAACAGAGCTCGGTATTTCAATTACTAATTTCCTCAACAGTAACTGGCTGTCGACAAATGCCAGGGGCACGGAGTGGGACGCATTAAAAGTGGTGCTGCGGGGAGAATGTTTATCTAAGGTGGGCGGGATGAGACAGCGACTGGAGAGGGACCTTGAGGCGGCTGAGAATGACTTGAATGCCCTACAGAGGGCGAGCCCGGACTCTGGAATTGCGAATGAGGAACATCTGGGGGCTTGCCGTCGAGTAGGAGAAATATGGGACAGGCTAGATTTCCCGGTAAAGCGAGAATACAGACAGCTCCTACATAGAGAAGGGGACAAAACAGGGAAGCTGTTAGCGTGGCTTCTCAAGAGAGTGCCCACCCCCCACCATACTATCAATTAGCCAGGTGGATGGGTGACACACACCCCCACACACGCACACACACACACACACACACGCACACACACACCCATAAACTTACGTTACATGCTCATCTGGCGGTCGTATATGGCGGGGGCCGAGCGACCAAAGGGGCGGCCATAGCGCGGTTCCTGGACGGAATACCCCTGCCACGGTTCACTGATGAGCAGGGCGAGACGCTGAGGGCGGATATCACCCTGGAAGACCTCCAAGAGACAGTGTGAGACATGGCAGGAGGTAGGGCCCCTGGGCCTGATGGCCTCCCAGTGGAATAGTACCGGGCGTTTGCAGAACAGCTGCTCCCAAGACTATTGGAGACTCTGTGCGAGGAAAAGCAGATGGGGATACTCCGGAAGTCCATGAGACAAGCCCAAATAGTAATGCTGCTCAAGCCGGGCAAGGACCCCACTTCGCCGAGCTCCTATCGCCCCCTTTCCATGCTGGGAGTGGACACCAAAAATCTGGCCAAAGTTCTGGCATCTAGGCTGAACAGAATAGTAACCCAACTAGTACATGATGTCCAATGCGGATTCATGCCTGGTCAGGGAACACATATGAATCTTCGTAGACTCGCTCGCGTACTATATTCCGTTGCAGGCCTGGAGATACCGGCCGCAGTAATCTCCTTAGATATAGAAAAAGCCTTTGACACCTTGCAATGGTAATATTTATGGGAAGTATTACTTAGAATGGAACTGGGTCCGGATTTTGTGGCATGGGTGCGCCTTATGTACCAGCGCCCCACGGCCAGAGTGCGCAGTGGCAGGTTGGTTTCTACCTTAATCACCATTGAACGGGGCACAAGGCAAGGTTGCCCCGTTGCCCCCTGTCCCCGCTCCTATTTGCACTCGCAATGGAGCCTCTCGCAATCAGTTTGCGGAGAGACCTGGAACGCTGGGGCTTAGTAGTGGGGGGGCGAATGCATGTCCTGTCCCTTTATGCGAACGACGCTTTGATATATATGCACCACCCAGCTGATGCCACCCCGGACCTCCTGACTGTATTGGCAGACTTTAGGAAGGTGTCCGGGTTGATAATTAACCCAAAAAAGTCAGTTGCATTTCCATTGGCAGGTCTGGCGGGGCGAGATGCAGCTGAACTCCCTCCGCTGGTACTCACTTGGAAAAGTGACCACTTCCGTTATTTAGGGATGCAGATAGTCCACTCGACCGAAGCCCAATATGCCCTGAATATGGCGAAAACCCTTGAAGGCCTGAAAGAGTTAATACTCGTCTGGAACCGACTACAATTATTGGTCATGGGACGGGTTGTGCTGGCAAAGATGGTGCTGCTTCCTCGCTGCCTATACGTATTGCAAAACTCATTCTGCCGTATACCGAGTGACACTTTCACCACTCTGAACAGTCTCCTGATCTTACTGGTTTGGGCCGGTAAACGCAGCAGAGTTAAACTCGATCTCCTAAAGCTGGACATGGAGCAGGGTGGCCTGGGGCTCCCAGATCTGCACCTCTACTATATAGCGGGTCTTCTCCAGTATGCCGCTCAGTGGTGCGCGGATGGCCCGAACACGGAAAAAAGGTCACTCGCTGGCTGGTGCCCAGAAACGGACCTCCCTAGGTACCCAATGATGGGTTTGAGGACCCCCCCCCCCAAGACTGCCGATTTGCGATCAAACAGGTTGCCTGGGCCTGGGAGCGAGCGGTCGCCCTCGTGCTGCAGAGGACCCCTTATGCCCGCGCTCTCCCCCTGAAGTGGCTTCCCGGTTTCCGCCATACTCAGTCAGTAAAGGACGCGTCCGGTTGGTATGAAGGTGGTTGCACTTTGGCGGGAGACCTTTACCTCAACAACACCTTCCTATCTTTTGAGGCTGCAAAAGAACACTATGGGGTCCCGGAAGGCCACTTCCTCCAGTATGCTAAGATAACTTGTACGATCCGCGAAATCTGGACTACGTTCCTGACTGAGCCAGAGGAATCGAGCACTCTGTGCACAATCCTAGATCCAGGCTCCTTCCAGGGATTAATTTCTCGGTTATATAGGGCCCTGAAAACAGATCGTAGATATGATTTAACAGAGACGCAGGACAGGTGGGAGAAGGACCTACCTGTGCCATTAACAGAGGGGAAATGGAAGCGCGCACTTGCACAGGTTCAAGACATCTCGAGCAATGCCTGAATTAAGCTTACACAGTTTAATTACCTCCACCGCACCGATCTGACTCCTCTGCGCTTATCTAAATTTGACCCTTCACACTCACCAAAATGCGTGAGATGTGGTGCCTCCCTGGCCCTTTTCGTACATGTGACCTGGGATTGTCGCATGATCCGCTCTTACTGGAGCCTAGTGCTGGATACGTTGCGGAGGGCAGCGAAGCTCCTAATTGAGCCAACAGTCAAACACTGCCTGCTGGGTGTGCTACTGATCCCCAAGGCCACAACCCGTGTGCAGCATAAATTCAACATGCTGGGGCTGGTGTTGTCGAAATGCCGCATAGCTATCCACTGGAAGCTAGCCGCAGCACCCCTCCCGGAGAAATGGAGTGCGGACCTCTGCGAATGGGGAGTAGAGAAAGAGCGCCGACTATGCGTGGTCCGTACAGACGAGTACGCAGACAGAGACCTAGAGACTTGGGGAATCATGCTGGAGAGCACACAGGGGACAGACCACACTGGAGGGAGCGACACTGAACAATCACGGAACGGGACTCCGAAGCCCACGTGGAGGGACTCCCCGGTGGGCCCCCTCCCCCGTAATTCCATAATGACCATAACTTTGGGCCCCTCCCTCACTGAGGAAACATTTCCTGGCCCACAACAAGTAACTGGGCATCAGCCACTAGCTAGCTCATATGCCGCTGCCTTGGAGATTTCATAGATAAATTATGCCTTTTTCACTAATCTACTTTTCACTTAAGCCCCCATTGAATCATTGCATCATGCTTCACCCACCCAGACGCACCTCGGCTGGGGACAGGGACTGAGGAACGCAGTAATACGTGAAGGCCTCTCTCTACACTTAATCACAGACACAGACATATCATGAGAGGGAGGACGCCGTAACCGCCAGATGCTGTCAATAACATCAACAAGTTTAAATGTTTTGTTTGGTATAACAAAAAAATGAAAAAAAGGAGTAAGAAGATGGGAGGGTAGCACCTACATATGGCTGCTTATGATTACAAGAAATGTACTTAAGGTCCCCTGACAGGGTGATCACACTGCTACCGATGTTTTTTGAAACAATGTTTGTATGTTGATCCTAATTTGCTTACTACCAATAATAAAAACAATTAAAAAACAAAAAATGGTAAATGCACTGGTTGAGGAGGTGTGAGGATGGGTGCAGTAGGGAACCCCATGTTAGGATCATTAGTTGGTTGCTGCTGTAATAAATTATTAAATGTATCAATCTTCTGTTGCAACGAAGGCCATTGACACTTGGATTACATCTGGTTCTCTATACTATTAAGATGGTTTCTGCCTTAAATTAATTTGAGTACTCCCAGACTTGTACTCCTGTTGATACACTGTCGGAAAGTGCCCTTTTTTCCATGGCTACCCTCACGTTTTGCTCCACATACTGATGTTTTAGATTGGAAGTGCACTGGAAGCCTGCTAACCAGGCCCCAGTGCCAATGCTCTTTCCCTAAACAAGGTAAACTGATAGAATTGTGATACAATTGGCACACTCTGTAGAACCCTTGCAAGTCACTAGTAAATAGTACCCCCCCTGGTACCTACCGCAGGGGTACCACAGAGGGTCCCTAAAGGCTGCAGCATATCTTATGCCAGCCTAATGGACCCCCATCCAACTTGCATGCAGACTGCCATTGTAGGCTATGTGGCATGGTGCAAACCAATATTAAAACACGACATGGCACACACCCGTGTGCCATGCCCAAGTCATTGCATATGATATATGTAAGGCACCCCTACAGCAAGCCTTACAGCCCTAAGGAAGGGTACATTATAGTCTATGTGAAGACATATATGCATGATCAGATATGCCCCTGTGATATCTAGTCCAGATTACTAGATATTGCAAGTGAACAGGGTGTTGTAGGGATTCTGCACATACACAGAGCTATGCACAGGATAATAGGACCTCGGAATATAGTGGTGAGCCAACCATACACCTTCGCACCTAACACCCCAATCCGACTAGCCTTAGCGTCTCATTAGCAACAATGCTACCAATGATTAGACAACCCAGAACACGGTATCTCTCTCTCAGGACTCGCAGGAGCAAGAACACACTTTCATAACTCACTCATACCTGTCCACAACGTGCGTAAGAGACACTGTATAGTTTAAAATGTTTATTTCAACTACCGTGCTCTAAGATACAGTACACGTGCCAGTACTATCAGCATAATGCATAAGGATAATATAAGCAGCATAGTTACAACTCCATAGAATACAAACGGGGAAAGCATTTAATAAAGTAGTGGATATATGGCTAAATGACAATACCACCCTCCCCGTGCTAGTTTATTATAAAAACAGAAAACCTCTGGGCTTTGTCGAGCGAACCCCCATACCTCAATATCTAGATGTAAGGTTTACATCATAAGACAAGCACAGCTCTTCCCTCTGGAAAGGTTTGTCTCCAAGTGCCTCTAACAGTGAAAATCACAATATTAAAAGCACACGAATTTCTCCAGGGCAGCGGTACATAGTCTTATGTCTAAGTGCGAGGGACTGGCCAAATCAGCAGGAACAAGGGACGTTGTTTTTCGACCTTGTACATGGTGTGCAGACGTAGCCCAAAGGGAACAGGAGAAAAGGTGAAAGACAGAAATGCAGACAGTGCTAAAATAGCCGGGCAGAAGCAGAGGCTGGAAAAACAACGGCACAAAGTAACGTGCGCAAAAAGGCATCATGGCAGCCAGGCCTAAGTAAATGTAGCAAGGCAGACCAGGAGGCCACATACCACACGACACCCTCCCCTGGGCAGTCCATCGGCAAAGACATAGGATGACGACAGAGTTCAAATAGATGGAGCAGAACAGAAACGTCCGTTGCAGAGTCGTCCCCATGAAGGACAACGAATGGAGATGAAAAAATAATTGCAGAGGATAAAATAAAAAAAATATAAAATCCATCGAGGCAGGTCGCAGAAAGCGAAGGCCCTGTCAATCCAACAGAGTGTAAGTGCAGAAAAACGCCACACCTTCCAAGAGGACATCATTGGAATCATTGGAAAAAAGCGACGCCATCCAGTCCAGTAAATAAAAGCTGCAGTCATGTTCCTCGCAAGAGGGAGCAGCGAACAGCATTGCGGGACAACTTGCGTGGTACTCAATATAACTTTGCTGTAGGAGATTCTGAGCAGCCGCCCAGATATCCCATTGTGCCAAAATCCCCAGTGCAGCCGCACGCGCCATGTAGCCAACACCAAAAATAGTCTGAAAAGAGGTCACAAGGCCAGAGCCCACAACTTTAAAAAAGTGCACCAGACCTTCAGTGCGTGATGCATTAAAAACACGGTGAATCAGTTCACCGAAATGCTGTGGGAGGTTAGTGTTCAAAAGGGCCTGTATTTCACTGTGGGTACTCGCCACCTGGAGAATGAATGTCTCCCGGGCGGACATGAGCATAACCTCCTGATTCAATAATAGTGCCTTTATTCTGCTCAATTTATTGAAATCCGCCCTCAGAGTAGGAATGGAAGGCCAAACGGATCTACGATGTCGTGCGGGGGAGGAAAAAGCACATTTTTGCAGCAGACAACCCTGTGTGAAACTGTAACAATATAGGGTATGCCGGCCAGCATGCCACAGCAGTCTTGGTTATTCAAAAGCAGATAGCTACCATTTGCAAGCACCGTGAAAGTAGTAGAAATAGCAGGAGCAGGAATGCCCTTCAATACACAAGCAAGATTCGGAGCCGAAACGTTACAAGCCCCGTGAAATTGAATGTGTTTGCAAACAAGGGAATGACCCACAGTTGAATCGCATGACTCCCCCGTGAGAAAAACCTCCCTTCCTTCTCTAGGGCATTTAAACATGAAAGGCAGGGACCAAAGTTCATGCAGGAAGGCACTGCCCAAAGGCTGGAAACTGCCTACAGGATAATGCTTCATGCACGAACTAAATTCAAACAATGAAAAAGGCAAAGCGATAACCCCGTGTACTAGCCACACAGCAGAATCTAATTCTGCAACAGAGAATGGTAAGGGCTCTATTTTTTCGATATGTAACAGAGTGTATGCTGCATCTTTCATGGACATGAACCTCTGTTTCTCAGTTAGATTAAAAGGTAAGAACAAGGCAGAGGTGTTCAAAAATTGCCAAGGAACTTTCCCCATTTTAAGTGTTTGCAAAGTCCATGCAAACTGCATTACTGAACGCAATTGATTTTGACCATGATATAACACAGAAACATCATCTTGTACAATATCAACAACAGAGGAAATAATATTCTCTAATGTGTAAATGCGGGAAGACAGGGTATTAATACTATTGTCAACAACAGCAAGCACTTTTTCTAAATTTGCTTGATCGATTTCCCGAAGACGGGAAGCAGCTTCAATTTGCGAAAGCTTCCAGAGTTCATTGTAAGTCTCATAAATGAATCTCTTCGGTCGAGGACCACGAGGCCCCAGAACAAAGTCGGACAGATCAATGTTGCCTGATAGGAGGGATAAATGTTGTTTAACAGAATCTAAAGAAGAGTGCTGCAACCACTGTTTACACAATTTACCAACAGAATACGTCGTAACAGTACGAGAGTCAGAAAACCTTGGATCTGGCCGAACTTGTTTGTAGCCAGGATCCGTGTTATGAAAACGCAGCTGGCAGGCATTAGATGCAATGGGCCAAGCCAACCAGGGTGACTGAACAAACGTAGAGACATTAAACGAATTGTTCTGAAACAAAACCTGCAATTTGGTAAGGGACATATTAAAATACAAGCTTTCATTGGGAGTGGAAGACAAGACAGGAAAAGATGGGGCATTCAATTGTTTGGACGTAGCCAAACCCCAACATGTCGTTTGATAAATGGTCTGATTTAAAAATAGAATTTGGGTTGGGATGAGGCAAGCACGGTGCAAGGCTTCTGTGCCCTGCACCTGCCATGCTTTGGAGCCCCAAATAGATTTTAAATCAATGGTGTCACGCCAATGTTCATACCCACCCACAGCTAAAGCGCTTAAAAAGGAGCCTGAATATAGCAATTTAGTATGGGTCAACATGATTTTCTGTGTAGATGAAGTGTTTAATTTAAAGAAATAGGACCCAGGGTTCGATCTATTAAAATCTGTAAAATAAGTAAACTTATTTCTAAGAGTTTGGGAGCTACCGGGCAAAGGAGTCGGACAATGTTCCCATTGGGTGTAATTAAAAAGACCCCGAAGGGTACTGGGTTTATGGAGAAAGTGGTCGCCCCAATGCTGGTAACAATACAAATCAGCATAACTTGCAGAATTCATGTACAGATCTTCAGCATTAAAAGCAGCATAATATTTTAAATCAGTAAATAATGCTTCAACTGCATGCACATCCCAATCGTCAGAATGAATATTGCTTTTTACGACATCACCCATTGAAACACGAAGGACATTTGGTACATTAATAATTTCGGTCGGTCCATGAATTTGGAAGTTTACCGCATCCCATACGATGCCATCAGCGACTGGAAAAACCGAAATGTTCACAAATGTGTGGTCTCGCTTCATGATGTGAGACGAAGAATGTGGAGCCAAAGTTCCAGCGACAGAGTTCACCGCAGAGCGTTCTGGCAAATAGTGTCCATTGATGAGCAGAAAAAAACTCGGTGACAAAGCCAATAGACATGAACAAAAAAATCAGGAAAAGTACCAACCAGATGTATGTCCATGGGGGGATCAAAAAATTGTCTCTGAACCAGGATACAAGAACACTGAATTTGGATGGGACAAGGGATGTAGTGGAATCCGAGTCAAAAGATTAACGTGTTGGGTTCAGTGGCATTGTAGGTAAATGAACCACGGACTCAGTTGCGGGGTAGGTATACTCGGTCTCCTCGTTGCAGGGGGAATCCGGGTAGTCGTGCAAGTGATCAGGCAAATCAATCATCTCGAGAGCAACATCAGTGACCGTTCGGGCAGGAGGGCCACGAACATTTGTCCGGCAAATGACAGGACAAGAGACCGCTGGTGTAACACTATTCAGGATCGGCCAGATGTTGTAGCTTGACATTTTCCACTGAGATGTATCGGTTCTCTTTGCGACCAGGAAGCGGTGGTAAGATGACTGTACGAGTTCCCTTCAGGCCAAGGACTGGAACCGGTGCACGATAAGAGGGGCCGAATTCTTTTTTGTTCTCCACCTTCTCTCGAACCAGATCTCCAATCTTCGGAAGCCAGCCAGCGTCTGTGGCTGAAGGTAAATGTGCGATTGCAAGTTTGTCTCGGGCTTCTTGTAAGTCCTGTAACATAGTAGAATGGTTATCTACATCAAAGATGGCGGATTGCGCCGCCATGTCTAGACCATCAAGGTCAGGCACAAACATTCTTATGCCAAAGAGCATTTCGTATGGGGTCCGCCCACCCAGAGGTCTTCTAGGGAGATTATTAAGTGCACGTTGTACGGTATACAAGTGGGCCAGCCAGTTCCTGCCAGTACCTAAGACTCTAGCTGTCAAGGATTGCTTTAAGTCACGGTTCATTCGTTCAACAATCGAATTGCCCTCAAGCCGATATGGTGACGAAAATTTCACCCGCACCCCCAGTGAACCCATTGCGTCCTTGTAAGCCTTAGAGGCAAACGCTGGACCTTGGTCAGAATGGAAGGTGCCACAGGCGAAAATTCCCACAAAGACACGCAAATCCCTTATGACATTTCGAGCGTCAGCACTTCGTTGTGGCCAAACCCAGATGAAACGTGTGCACGAATCCACTGCAACTAAGATATATTTATATGCAGTGTCTGAAGAGAATGGACCGCAGTGATCCAGGTAAACACACCCAAAAGGTCTGTTAGAAATGCAGAGCGGGGTCTGTGGTGGCCGTGTAACCGTGGAAGGCTTAATCTGCTGACAAACGTCACAAGAAAGCACATAAGTACGGGTTTGTTTGTATAAACCACGCCACCAGTAACGCTGCTGCAAGATGGAAACAGTCGCAGACACCCCAGCATGAGCCGAAGCCACACCTTCGTGTGCTGCAGTTATCAAGGAAAGTCTGCGGTCCGCGTCTGGAATTCTTACGTATGGAGCCTGTTCGGGACCTAATTGATAAGAGTATTTTGAAGGGAACCCCCTAGGGTAATTAGCACCTTCCTTTGTCGCAGCAATAGCTGCTAGAATATCATTATCTATTTTAGACATGGATCTGGTAACTGCTGCGACTGAGCAAGTGGCTACTGCTGATTTGGCAGCTTCGTCTGCCAAACCGTTACCGACAGCGTGTGCGCCCACACGCTGGTGGCCAAGAGTGTGTACCACCTGTGTGAGAGGCAGAAGTTGTTGTAGATCTGCCACTCGAACCCAAAGCATCTTATGCTTGATTGTGCTGCCTTTTGCATCTCTATAGTCATTTTGTGACCAAAAGAATAGATTGTCATTGTAAGACTGAGCACAGTAGTAAGAATCGCATACAATAAGAGTGGTCACATCCGGATTAGCAAACTCAAGTGCTAGCACCAATGCGCGCAGCTCGGCCAATTGTGCAGTACTGTCTCCTAGTGCCTGAGTATGCACTACAGTTGATTTGAACTTACCGTTCACAAAGGTACCTGCAACAATAGCACATGCTGCTGAATAAGCATGCTTGGAACCCGTGGCCGGTTGTGCCGAACCATCGGTATAGATAATACATTCGTATTCCTCAAGCGGTAGCAAAGACAGAGGAGGAGGATGAACGAATTCATACTGCAAAAACTCCTGAGTCTGAAGAGAAGAATCAAAGATAAAAGTGACATCTGGAGACGTCAAAGATGTTGCCCATTGTATCCAACGGGGGTGCAAAGCTTTAGAGTTTGGAACACTTGCTTTCGTCACTGCCTCTAGGGCAGGATAGGGTGTTACCACCAAAATGCGTTTTCCCTGTGCCAGTGCGCGTTCCTTTAGAATCGCCATTTGCACTGTAGTTAAAACTTTCTCCACAGAGGAAAAGCGCATTTCTGCAGAAGTGTAAAGATGTGACTTGTATGCAATCGGTACTGTGTCACCTTCGTTAAAGGTCAAGTACGTGAAACCCACTGCCCCTGGAATGATTCTAATCACCAGGTTTGTGTGGTTGTCACGAGTCAACAAGAATTTAGACTCAAGTAGGTCTGTCTGCAAAGACTGCAGAATGGAGGAATGCTCCGGAAGCCAGCATGACTTAGAAAAGTTAGGTTGTATCAAGGCATACAGCGGCTTGATACGCTGGGCATATTCGGGAATGTAAGTACGCCCGAAGTTCAGAAAACCTAGTAAAGACTGAAGTTTCTTCAGAGTGGTAGGAGGGCACAAAAGTGCACATTTCTCAAGGAAATGGGGGGCTAAGCCCTTACCTTCATTGTTGAGCTCATAGCCCAAAAACAAAACGGTAAATTCAGCAATGTGTGATTTGGCAAAGTTAAACTTATAACCTAAAACCGCAAATTCGAGAATAATGCGGTCCACTCGGGAAAGATGCGGGAATAACTCGTCGTCTGTCAGATATCATCGACGTACGAACACGCATCTGGGTCTATGCCGTCTAACAAAGACAACACGGGCAGCGAATACGCCCGGACTGTTCTTGTAGCCCATAGGTAAACGCCGGAATTTGAATAATTTACCACCGGAGGTAAAAGCGCTCCATTGACTACTCTCCGGGGCCAAGTTGTGCGTGTAGAATCCATTGGATAGGTCAAGTGTAGTTTTATATTTTTTACGAACAAGACTGTCTACTAGCGCAGAACTATGTGTGTTTTGCACCGCAAAGGTCCGACAATGTGAGTTCAAATGTCGGTAATCCAAAACCTAGCAGTACGATCCATCGGGTTTAGAAACCGCGAATAGGGGATTATTCATTGGTGATACGCATGTTTCAATTACTCCCTGATATTCTAACTGAGTCAGAATTTCGGAAACGGGGCCTTTTGCTTCCCGTTTTATGGGATATTGGGGTTGTGGCTGTGGCAGCGCCCGCAAAGGTATTTCATGGGGTGGTGAATCTTCATCCCAGCCCACGTGGTTGCGGTATAACGCTGGAGCCAGGGACACAGCCCATTCAGTTGCAAGAGCCTTCGCTTTGTCCTTGGGGACATGGCGAGAAAAGCTCGGAAGGATTACCTCCTCCTCCTTACGCGCAGCAAGTACGAATGGGGGCGGCCAATCCGCCTCCGCTAACAAAATGTCGTACGAAGAGGTCAGATTTTCCCCAAAAATCCCTTTAATAACACGCTGTATGTCACCTTCAATTTGAATGACAATATTATATAGTCTGTCAGGGGGTGCCACTCTGGTATCTGCTGTCTCGACAGTAATGAATGTTTCAGTTGCTGTCGCCTCCACATGAGGACGTAGCGCCTCCCGCACTATGGTAACTTCCGCGGCGCTGTCTAGGAGTGTCACTGCCCACGTCCAATTCAGGAGTCTCGTTCTCACCGTCTGTGGCATATCTCGCTGTTACAGCAGCAACTTTCTTCTTCTGGAACTGTGGGCGAGAACGTTGAAATTCTTCTGCTTTCCCTCTGACCTGTTGTCGAGGTTGGTCTCGTCCCTGTGGAGCCTCTCAACCCCTTCCTCTATCCTGGCGATCTCCTCCACCAGCCCGCGAAGTTGTTGGTGCCTGTGAAGAACGAGGAGAACGCGAATCAGGGACTTGAAATCTCTCTGGAGATTTAATTCTCGCCCTATCACGCAAATCATAAGTGCGTTCAGAAGAGACGGAAACCGGGGATGCGCCTCGCGACCCCGGCTTCTTCTGTTGCTTACCCTGTTTTTTCAACCTCCAGCTCTTTTTAGTAAAAACTGGTTTCTCATCTTTCTCAGACTGAGTTTTTGGTTGTTGTTGTGATTGTGTTTGCGATTTAGAAAAAGGCTTAACTCCCAGGCTATTGCGTCCAATAGTTTTGTAAGCCTGTGCAATAATTTTCGGTAATTCGCGCGGCTTGTCCAGATCTGGGGCCAATGCATTAGCTACTTGAAAGTTAACTGCATCGCCCTTGACATTCGCAAGGATCAAATCAGCTACTACGTCGAACACTCCCACCAGTCTCATCCCTAATTCCACAGCCGCTTCAGGGCCATGTTCATCCTGCACTCGTTTAATCACAGAGGGGAGCACCGTCATGGAAGGAGTGCCGAAACACTTCGCATATACTGCGGCGAAAACCCTACCCCAGTTGTTGCATTCTGCCAACTCGGGGACTAAGTCTTTTGGCAAACTAATCGTCAAAATCCTGTGTTTTTCCACGGGAGATGTATTTGGAAAAACTGCCTCCAGCTGGTCAAATTTTTCTGCAAGCCAATAAGGAAAATCATCCTTATTTTGTGGGCGCTTGCCCATCACCGAATTGACCATGACAGGACTTATGGTTATACCGCCTGCTCCAGCTGGATGGGCTGCAACTCCAGGCGGGACTCCCTGGATGTTGCCTGTAACATACTGTACTAAAGCTCGATGCACTCGTATTAAAGACGAATGTAAATTACGCAGGTCAGCGAGCGGCAGCGTCATATAACGCGGATGTGGGGTATACCCGGCCAAAACAGGCCAAGTGGCCCCTTCAATTGATAAGGGGCCTAAACGAACCGCGGTAACCGGTTGGGGAGGGCGCCATCAAACCAAACACGGTGTTGCCAAGCCGTGAGCGGTACTTCAAGATTCCTATACGGTCTATAGTGATTAGGAACTGCGGTGGCCGTATATTCATGGAACAAATTATCAGCCCCATCCACCGCAGGAAAAGTGATCCATGAGTAAAACACCTCAAAGTGGAAAGCTGGATCTGCTTGTACCACAAAGATCAAATCGACACCCGCGTCAGGCACTCCATACACTGTCAAGTGAGCTCGGAGCGCAGAGTGGCTATGTGCCGCAATTTGCGTAGCCATTTTAGGCTAGAAGTGTTTGACAACCTAATATGTTGCAGCACAATAGTGGGTATTATTTAAGAAACCTTTTAACAACTTCAAGCTTGAAAGAACCTATAAAAACGTCAATATAGGAGGTATCACTGTCACACACGCTTCCGGAAGCGTCTGTGAAGGGAGTTGTGGACAAGCACAAATACTACACAAGCGTCTCGCAGATAAGCAGCCCACTCGTTGGTTGCGCCATGTTGTAGGGATTCTGCACATACACAGAGCTATGCACAGGATAATAGGACCTCGGAATATAGTGGTGAGCCAACCATACACCTTAGCACCTAACACCCCAATCCGACTAGCCTTAGCGTCTCATTAGCAACAATGCTACCAATGATTAGACAACCCAGAACACGGTATCTCTCTCTCAGGACTCGCAGGAGCAAGAACACCCTTTCATAACTCACTCATACCTGTCCACAACGTGCGTAAGAAGAGAGACTGTATAGTTTAAAATGTTTATTTCAACTACCGTGCTCTAAGATACAGTACACGTGCCAGTACTATCAGCATAATGCATAAGGATAATATAAGCAGCATAGTTACAACTCCATAGAATACAAACGGGGAAAGCATTTCATAAAGTAGTGGATATATGGCTATATGACAATACCACCCTCCCCGTGCTAGTTGCTAGTTTATTATAAAAACAGAAGACCTCTGGGCTTTGTCGAGCGAACCCCCATACCTCAATATCTAGATGTAAGGTTTACATCATCAGACAAGCACAGCTCTTCTCTCTGTAAAGGTTTGTCTCCAAGTGCCTCTAACAGTGAAAATCACAATATTAAAAGCACACGAATTTCTCCAGGGCAGCGGTACATAGCGTTATGTCTAAGTGCGAGGGACTGGCCAAATCAGCAGGAACAAGGGACATTGTTTTTCGACCTTGTACATGGTGTGCAGAGGTAGCCCAAAGGGAACAGGAGAAAAGGTGAAAGACAGAAATGCAGACAGTGCTAAAATAGCTGGGCAGAAGCAGAGGCTGGAAAAACAACGGCGCAAAAAGGCATCATGGCAGCCAGGCCTAAGTAAACGTAGCAAGGCAGACCAGGAGGCCACAAACCACACGACAAGGGAAGGCATGTTAAAGTATTTAATGGGCAATGGTCATTACGAGTTACCTAGATACATAATGGTTTCACTTAAACCTATGATGTTTTGTATCAAACACCTTGTCTTAATAAATCCATACTGATTCCAGTATTTGATTTAATATGACATGCACCAAGAGGGCACTTTAGAGGTTCCCCCTTAAACCTATTAGCCGTCTAGTGTGCTGACTGACTGGTGCTGTTCAGCCTGCCACCACAGACGAGTTTCTGATCCCCAGGGGTGAGGTTGCACTCTCAGGTCAGGAACAATGCCTGCTCTGGCAGGTGTTATCACCTCCTCCAAGCTGATGACTAATAGATTTGCATATCAAGGCCAGAGGCTTCAAAGCCTTTGCCGCCTTTGATGTGCAACCCCGCCTTCCTCCAGACCTGAAGAACGCCACCCCCTGCCATGAGGCCCATTTGGCACCAGGACATGCGGGAAATTAGCTATGCAGTAGGTGTGTTGCACACACAAGCTAGTCACATCCCTAAGGTGGGCTACCTGATGTGCTCCATGAAGGAAGTGTTCCACCATATTGTTTTTTTGTGGAACTAGGAACTCTGGGACAGGGTTATACCCACTCCTCACAGGAAGTGGTGATATAGGGGGTGTAGTGACCCCAAGGGTAAGTAGCCCATTGACTACTACCCTACACTTCCCTTAACACCTCTAAATCTAGTATTTAGGGGAGCCCCTGGCACCAGAAAATCAGAATCAACTGACTCAAGAAGGACAAAGAAGAGCCAAAAGGAACAAGAACTGAGGACCTGCGACTAACTTGGTGCAAATCCTGCCAGCCTGTCTGCTGCTTCTGACAATCGTGATGACTTGAACTGCTGCTGTGCAACCTCCAAAAGCCTGGGAGGACTATCCGCTCTTTGAGAAACAGCCATTATCTCCCGTGGAGTAGCAGAGCTACTTCCCTGCATTCTGCAGGTACCGAAACACAAGCTCTGGTTTAACAAATTGCTGACCCCCGGACTCTCCGACGCAGCAGCCACCCAGGAGGAGGTGTTCCGTGCTCCCAGAGGTCAGCTCTGTCTTCCCAGTGAGTAACAAGATGCTAGACACTCCAGGAGCCCTCCAGCTCCAATACCCGGGGTCCCGGACCCCTAGCAGCAGCTGAGACTTGGTGGTCCAATCCGGACACCAACCCTACCAAGACCGACCAGCAAACGAGGGACGTCAGCACCGCAGAGGCCAGCACCGAGTGGCCCAGCTGTCCTGTTTTGGTCCCCATCTCCAGGTCGACCCCTGAAGTAAGCGTCTCTTTCCATTGTGACCCAACACCTTAAAACACATCTGCACCCAAGCTCCACAGCTCGTGTCCAAGTGAACCGACGGTGCCTACGGGGTCCTAAGATCATTAAGAGCTGAGCCCCCTTTGGGTTTAGCTGGACTAGTCACCCAGTTCCCGCCTGCAGCCTCTTTTGCAGGAGACCAACAAACCCGAGAGCCTCCCGCAGCGTGACCCCGCCGGACAAAGCAACACTGCACACAAGCCCCCCAGCCAGAGTACAGGTGAACTGACTGTGTCCCTGGGATACAGAGACCCTCGAGACCTGAGCCCCCCTTTGGGTTCAACCGGACTGATCCCCCAGTCCCTACCTGAAGCATCTTTCCAACAGGTACTTTTCCCATTGACTTAAACGGGGCACCCAACACCGAAAAGCACCTCTGCACCCGGTCGCCCCAGAGCCGATCGAGGTCACCTGTTGCTGCTGCCTTGGACCTCCGCCCCTACTTACCTCAAGTCTAGAAGAACAGTCCTGTAGGTTGTTGACAAGTGGCCTTATACAGTATATGCTTTCTCCCTTAGGTTCACATTATAGGGGATACAGTATTGTCTATTTAAATGCTGAAAACCTATCGTAAAAAATACTTACCTGATCACAAAGATCTTGGTACCTAAAGTAATATAGAAATCTGTGTTATTTTTATAAATTGGTGTCAGATTTCTTTATTGAGTGTGTGTCCCATTTATTGACTGTGTGTGTATAACAAATACTTAACACTCCCCTCTGATAAGCGTAAACCTGCTCACCCACACAACCATGAAGAGAGTACTTTAGGATTGTTAAAGCAAGCCCCTGTAAAACAATAAGGGTTGCCTGGACTCTCTACACAGTGTAGTTTGTTTTAGTGCACTATATAGAGGGCCAGGCCAGCTTCCTACAATGGTGGTTTAGCGTTGAAATACAATACTTTGCATTTGATTTTTTCAAAATGTCTAATCTGTACTGTCAGAGCCTTGTGATAAGTCCCCCAGTCCTATTGTATTTGAATTTTAAAAAGTGTACTAATCAGTTAGGCCTTAAAAAGTCTATTAGAATTTTGTTTGTAAATTTTCTAATAAGGTCCCAACTGTTCTAAACAAGCATGTCTAATTCAGAGGGTACAAGCCAGGAGTTCAACCTGGTTCCCTACAAGAAACGTAAGTTACTCCAACTTAAGAACACCTGCAAGGCTTGCAATATTGCCACTGGGCCTAAACCAATTAGGGCCCAACTCCAGGAGTTGCTTGCCAAGCAGGAGATAGCCCTGGCACTAGAAGAAAATGCTGATGAGGGGGATGATGATCCAGTCAGTGATGATGACACTTCATCAAATAATCTTACAGATAGCTCAGCTACCAGTACCCCAGAATGAGTAGAAGGTGAAGACTTAAAGCTTCTGAGACTAGCAAAAGAGTAGCTCTTGAGGATAAAATCCTGGCCACAGAAAAAAAGGGCTGAGATGGGTCTACCACCCATGAATGGTGGCAGTAAAATCATAAATAGGGAGAAAAAGGAAACTTTTGACCCTAAAATCCCCAAAGGGAGTGTCCCAAAATATGTTGAGGGTGCCGACATCACAAAATGGTTTACAGCTTTTGAGAGGGCTTGTAAAATGAGAAAACCCAGTAACAAGTATTGGGGCCCTCTACTCTGGGAGCTTTTCTCAGGCAAGTACAGGGATAGACTCCTGACACTTAATGGGACAGATGCAGAGTCCTATGACCTCATGCAGGATACCCCGATTGAGGGCTTTGAACTCAACACTGAAGAGTACAGATTGAAGTTCAGGGATACTCACAACACCTCAAGTCAATCTTGGGTTGATTTCGTAAACTTTTCAGTCAAAAAACTAGGTGACTGGTTAAACGAAGTAAGGTGCAAGACTTTGAAGGGCTTTATAATATGTTGATGAAAGACCACTTGTTAAGTAACTGTACTTCTGAGAAATTACTTCAGTGCTTGGCGGACTTAGAGTTAGTCTCTCCTCAGGAGTTGGGGGAGAAGGCTGACCATTGGGTCAAAACTAGGGTATCCAAGAAGACCCAGGGTGGGGGTGACCAAAAGAAAGGGGTTGCTAATCCATCTCCCCCCCCCCCCCAAAGGAATGATGTGGGACAACCTAAAGATAAAAGTAGAGAGTCTTCTAAAGCCCCCCAAAAACCTGATCAGGAGGGTGGGCCCAGAGACACGTCACAACACAAGGGTGGGTACCAGGGTAAAAACTGGGATCCCAAAAGGGCTTGGTGTTTTCATTGCAAGGCAAATGGACACAGAACTGGGGACTCTACTTGTCCTAAAAAGACTCTCTCTAGCTCAGCACCCACAGGGGTGGCGAGTCTCCAGATAGGATCCTTGGTGTGCCCTGACCAGGTCACTGTGCACACTGAAGCTACCCAGTTTCTGAGAGAGGGGTGGCTGTAGCTACCCTGGCTGTTTCGTCCAGTAATCTGGAAAAGTACAGACAATAGCCACATATTGGAGTTGAGGTAGTAGCTCTGAAGGATACAGGTGCAAGTGTCACCATGGTGACTGTAAAACTGGTATCCCTAGAACAGTATCTGCTGGACAAACCCATCCAGTCATCAATGCTGATAATGTGACTATTGGTCATTCTATGGCCATGGTGACCTTGGAGTGGGGAGGGGTTACTGGCCAACAGAAGGTGGTCGTGTCCTCTTCCATCCCAGTAGAATGTGTGCTTGGTAATGACTTGGCTAAAGTAGAGCTCATGACCCATGCAGCCATGCTGGGAATACCTGATTAGGTGTGTGTGAAAACAGTAGCACGGTGCAAAGCCCAGGGCGAAAAAGAGGTGTTGGATCCTGAAACTATGGACCAACCCTCCAAGAGAAAAGGTAAGAAGTTAGGGAAACCAACGTCTGTACAGCCACAAACTCAGGACCCCTATCCCCAGGGAGAAGACATGTCAGCCCTTGAGGGAACTGATCCCCAGGAACCTGGGCCTTACCAGCTTAGGCCCAGGGGGATCCTCTAGGGAAGAGCAGTGCCAGGGACAAAGGTCTTGTCCCACTCTTTAGAGCCCATGACAGCAAGCTGCTGACCAGGAAAAGGGAGAAGTCAGTGGCTCCCACAGGACCTATTGTGAGGGGGGAGGGTTCTGTACCTTGAGGCCAGAAATCCCAGGCCTGGTGCCACTAGGAGAGTAGTAGTGCCTCCACAGAGCAGAGAATATCTCCTCCCCTTAGCATGACACCCCCCCTTGCTGGGCATCTTGTCTGACAAAAACTTGGAGTTGGTTAGTCACCCACTTCTACTGGCCAGGTATGTCCCAGAAAGTAAAGGAGTTGTGCAGCTCCTGTGTTACCTGTCAGGCCAGTGGCAAGACAGGTAGCAAGATAAGGGCCCCCTTAATCCCACTTCCAGTGGTTGGTATGCCTTTTTAAGAGGATAGGGGTTGAAATTGTTGGCACCCTGGACCCCCAAAAAGCAGCAGGGAACAGATTTATACTGGTGGGAGTGGATCATGCCACCATGTACCCGGAAGCTATACCTCTTAGGACCATCACTGCTCCTGCAGTGGCTGAAGCCATCATAAGTATCTTTACTAGAGTGGACATCCCTAAAGAGGTGGTGTCAGACAGAGGTATTAACTTCATGTGTGGCTACCTGAAAGTCATGTGAGCTGAGTTTGGGGTGACATAAGTTTACCACCCCATATCACCCACAAACCAATGCTCTAGTTGAGAGATTCAACAAGACCATGAAAGGTATGTTCATGGGACTCCCTGAAAAGCTCAGAAGGAGATGGGCTGTCCATTTGGCCATGCTTGCTCTTTGCACAGAAGGGAGTGGGCCTTAGTCCCTTTCAACTTCTATTTGGATATCCTGTGAGAGGTCCACAGAGTCTGGTAAAGGAAGGCTGGGAGAAGCCTCTCAAACAACCCAAACTGGACATAGTAGACAGTGCGATTGACCTTCGTTTCAGGATGGCCGAATACACTGAAAAAGCCAACAAAATCCTTTAGGCAAGCCAAGAACTCCAGAAGCTCTGGTGTCATCAAAAGGCTGCACTGGTGGAGTTCCAACCGGTCAGAAGGCATGGATTTTGGAGCCTGTGGAATCTAGAGCCCCCCAGGACAAATGGAGTGGACCCTACCCTATCCTTGAAAGAAAAGAGAAGATCACCTATCTGGTGGACCTTGACACTCCCAGGAACCCCAAGAAAGGCACCCATGTGAACCACCTTAAACTCTATCATAACAGGGCTGATGTGAACATGCTGATGGTCACTGATAAGGATCAGAAAGAAGAGAGTGACCCTCTCTCAGACCTCCTCTCTCACAACCCTAATGATGGGTCAGTAGAAAGAGTTGTCTTTTCGACACCCTCTCTGCCCAACAGCAAACTGACTCCTGGCAAGTCCTGCATCAGTATGCTATGCTCTTCTCATTGACCCCTGCTCAGACAAGCTGGTGTACACACAATGTGGACACTGGGGACAGCCTACCAGTCAAAAAAAAATATAGAGGCAGTCTGAGCAAGTCAAAGAGAGCATCAGGGCTGAAGTCAGCAAGATGCTGGAACTGGGAGTCATTGCACCCTCAGAGAGCCCCTGGGTTAGCCCAGTCGCGTTAGTCCCAAAACCTTATTCCAAGAGTAGGAAACCAGAACTGAGGTTTTGTGTGGACTATAGGGGCCTCAGTGCAGTAACCAAGACAGAAGCACACACTATTCCTAGAGCTGATGAATTGATTGATAGGTAGGGGTCAGCCAAGTTTCTCAGTACTTTTAATTTAACATTAGGGTGCCGGCAGATTGGTCTGTCCCCAGAAGTAAAAGAGGAGTCCGCATTCTCAACCCCAGATGGGCGTTAACCGTTCACTGTGATGCCATTTGGCTTAAAGAATGCCCCTGCCACTTTTCGAAGGTTGGTGAACCAAGTCCTTACTGGGTTGGAGTCTTTTAGTACAGCATATCCTGATGATATTGCCGTCTATAGCTCCACCTGGCAGGATCACCTGATCCGCCTAGGAAAGGTACTTGAGGTTCTGCAGAAGGCAGGCCTCACTATCAAGGCAAGCAAGTGCCAGATAGGGCAGGGCTCAGTTGTATACTTGGGCCACCTTATAGGTAGAGGCCAAGTTCAACCTTTACAACCCAAGATCCAGACTATTCTGGACTGGGGAGCTCCAACAACCCAGACTCAAGTCAGGGCATTCCTTGGCTTGATTGGGTACTACAGGAGGTTTGTGAAGGGGTATGGTACTATTGTGGCATCCCTCACAGAGTTAACATCAAAGAAGTAAACCAAAAAAGTCAACTTAACAGGGAGCTGTCAAAAGGCATTTGACACTCTGAAGGAATCAATGTGCTCAGCACCCATTCTGAAAGCTCCAGACTATACCACGCAATTCATTGTTCAGACAGATGCTTCTGAGCTTGAGATAGGGGCAGTTCTATTTCAGACCAATGATGATGGCCAGGACCAGCCTGTTGTTTTTATTAGCAGGAGGTTACTCCCCAGAGAAAAGCGCTGGAGTGCCATTGAGAGGGAAGCCTTTGCTGTGGTTTAGTCCCTGAAGAAGTTGAGCCATACCTGTTTAGTACTCATTTCCTAGTTCAAACTGACCACAGGCCTCTCAGATGAAAAGTGAAAACCTCAAACGGTTCAGGTGGTCCATCTCCGTACAGGGAATGGACTTTACAATGAGACACAGACCTGGGACTGACCATGCCAATGCAGATGGCCTTTCCAGGTTCTTCCACTTAGACAATGAAGACTCTCTTGGGAAAGGTTAGTCTCTTTCCCTTTTGTTTGGGGGATAGAGTGTGTAGGAAGCTGGCTCAGTATATACTATACCAAAATGAGGTTTAGTGTGCACAGAGACCAGTGGAACCCCAAAGGTAGGCAGAGGTAAAAGTAGATAGCACCTTACTCTCTATTTGTGGTAGTGTGGGCGAGCAGTAAGGCTTTATCAGAGGGTAGTGTTAAGCATTTGTTGTACACTCTCAGGCAAGAAATGATATCACACACTCAAAGACTGAACTTGTTTCTATCAAAAATATTATTTAGTTATTTTATTTCTAGAACCAAGCCAAGCTTGGTGCATGTAAGTGAAATAATACTTTTCAAAATCTTATGCAGTGATTTACAGTTGAATGAAGGTTCAAATGCAGCTGGTTGAATTACAAGTAAGTCAACAGTTCGAAATTACTTTTTAGTTACTCTACAGATTCCTATGTACGTTACTTTTCAGATTACTTTTGCTAATCAGTGTGATATGCCTAGATATCACACTGAAATGCAGCACAAAAGTGCCTCTCAGACCATGGATCAATAAATATTTTAACAACGGAAATCTCCAAGCATCACCTCCGGCACATACTCATCTGAGTCCAAGAGCGACTACTTTAAACACCACGATAAAGGACTGAAAGTCTAAGCTCAATTAAGATGGCCTGTACTCTGACCTCTTCATGACCATACATCAAAGTAGTATCGAGGAGACAAAGTAGATAGGTCCCGATACAAGAACAAAGTAGGGCATACAAGATCCATTATATGGAAGAATTGGTTCAGTCCATAGGAGATTTTGAATATTTAGTTTGGTGTGATGTTGACATGTATGTAATGTCTAGTATGTCTATTGTCTAGAATGTATTAATTATTTTCTTCATGTGTTGTTTTTGAATGTACTAGATTAATTTGTGGAGTTACATTCATGTGTCGTCCCGAACAATGTATTAATTTTTTGTTCTGCATGTAAATATGTCAGTGCTCTATTTCATTGTTCCTTTTAACGATAAATGTTTGATACAGCCAATTTATATGGCATATGAGTAATGATTTGGTACAACTCATCCGAGTTGTATATACTAATGTCAACAAGCATTTGCAATGCAATAGGTCTCGCAGTTACGCGAGTTTAAGCTATTGGCATTGTAAATAACAATGCCTTTTATTTATGTTTTTAAAAAGAAAACAAAAATAAAAGGCATTGTTATTTGCAGTCAATAGTTCAAACTCGCGCCAATGAGAGACCTATTGCATTGCAAATGCTTGTTTCTCTGCTTGGACCAGGGCCCCTGGCGGCATCCACAGCATCCATGTTACGCTATTGCATCTGGAGCACTGCAGGATTTTAAGATACATTCATAGTAGAGATAAACATAGGATATCAGTAGGACAGAAACCCCTGACTGAGTCCCAAAGGTCAGAGCAGGACAGCCCTTGAAAGAGAAACCAAAGCCACCTTACCTTCTAAGATCTGCACATACTGAGCCCCCCTTGAGGCGTGTTGACTCTTCCTCCGTGTCCTTCTGGACTCTGGTAACTGTGTTTTCAGCCCCTCCGGATATCTCAGCGGGTCAAGGGCCTCTAGCACCGGATCCTTGTCACGCCCTCCCGGTGAAGAGCTCCCAGCAAGCGGGGCCGGGCCCTAATGTACCCTCCCGAGTCCCGGGGGGCCGAGTAATTACTACTCCGGAAAACACCACAAAACGGGTTAATGAACAATCGAGGGACTTCTCCACCTATGGAGCAAACACATCCCACCTTTCGCAAGACCCGTTTCCCTTCATTATCAAGTTTTTTCTTGTTTTGCAAGAATGTAAAAAAACAAACCAGGACTGACAGCGCTCTTCCGTGCACCCTTCCCCCCACAACAGCAACACGTTCATGTACCCCAACTCAAGCCCCTAAATATTGGGGTTCACGCTGAAAACAGGGCTTTGTTTTCTGAAGACATCCATTCAGGGTGGACCAGGGCACGTGCCGTGTCGCGGAGTGCATCATTTCAGTGCTATGGTAATTGTTTACCATCATTTATGTTATTCTTTTCAGCATGAGCTGTAACCACGGCAATCCTAAAAGGCAAGGCTGGCACCGGCCTGGGGCTCCTCCGGTCTTCGGGACACTAGGTTCCTGGTGAAGCTGCACGGAGAAGGAGCGGGGCAGCCTCATGTTTTGCGGCTGGCGAGGAGATGTGCACATCGCGTGTCTGTACGTGCGTGTTCACGTTCACGGGCGCGTTCACAATTGCAGTCCGTCCTGCGCGTGCACATCTCCTGTCTCCCTTCCGAAGCCAGTCGGTAACAATACATCTCGCTAGCGACAGCGCTTCGCGCTGCGTCGCTAGGCGAGACCTAAAAAGGGAAAACGCCAGTAAGTTGTTGCAAGAATTACACAAGTAAACAGGTTTCATTAATTGAACAATCGCGGAGATGATGCTTGGAGATTTCAGTTGTTAAAATATTTATTGATCCATGGTCTGAGAGGCACTTTTGTGCTGCATTTGAATTTTTGATTCTAGCCTCTTCAGTCCTAAACTGAATCACTCCCCTATAAGAGACCTAGATATCACGCTGAGACATCTAGAAAAAAGGTAGTAATTCACTTTTAGTACATATGCAGTTTTTCCAAGTGCCATACAAATCAACTCCACACTGAGAACAATTTTCAAGAAAAGCAGTCAATACAATCCTATGGGAGGAAATGAAGTTAACGGTTTGCAGGTAAGTACTTATTTGTGGGAGTTGGTATTCTTGGGTTAGAACCAGGGTTCCCCCAGGGTCAAGGATGCACTCTTGAAACACCCTCAGCGGCATTAGGACGGCCGGGTGCAGAGTGCTGAGGCCCAATGTTATCCAATGGGGGATAGGGGGCCTCCGGTTGGGGACTGCTCACGAGCAGGCCACAAGGTTGTGGGAGAAAAGCTCCTGGTGTTAGGCTCAGGGCAAAGTCGGATCCGAGTTAGCACCCAAAGTACACCCGCATCGGCGCAGGGGCGGCGAGTGCAGGGTGCTGTTTTGGTGTCGGGTGCCCTGTTGTGTTGTATTCCACTTTAGGGGTCCGTATATAGGTTTTCCTGAATCATGTCCTTATATAGGCACAATTCGCATTGCCCTTATATAGGCATAGAAACCCTGTCCTTATTTAGGCATTAACCGTGCACTCCAAATACAGGCATGGTCACCGACATCCGTCCACCCTAACGTCACAACGAGTTCTTAGAAACCAGACCCTTAAGCTTCGGGAGTTCCCCTAGCACAGGACTATTGATTTCTCCAAGAACTCATCTATTATGTATGAACCGTTATACCTTAAGGGTTAATTCCTGACGTCTTCCTCTGTCCGACTTCACGTCAATGCTAACATTCCTCGACACCTACCAGGTATAAATATACCTTCCCTTGCCCAAGCAAGTTAGAGGAGACCTCGACTTCAGAGGAGCCCGTATCCCGGCCTGACGCACTGAGAAGACGCTGTCATTCCTGCACGCAGACGAATCCAGCTTCCAGTGTTCTGACTCCCTTCGCGGGGTGTTAGAGTTCCAAGATCTGGCAGGAGATTCCCACCTCTCTCATTCTCAAGGTATGGAGCGGACTAGATCCTAGAGGGACTCTTGGCATACTAGACTTAACACACTCTTAGTCTACCATACTAGAGAATACTCCACCTACTTCTACCTTTCCCTACACCTAGACTAGGTTAGGTACATTGGGGTAGAACTAGCTTAGAGACGCATCGTATGAGTACCCGCATTCTTAGCTCATGTTATTTATGTACGTGAATATATGCTAAAAGATAATGCTAGCGCAGTATTATTTATTTCTACTGCTTACGCTGTACATTATTTATCTTGCATACTGTCTTGTGATCATAACAGCACATATCTCTTACACGAGAAACAAGACTGTTCAATAAAACACTTTTAATTGAAAACGCCCGTCTTTCCTTTCTGTGCAACTCTGTAGAAACTAAGCATGCACGATTGAATGAGTGAAACTGTTATCTATTGTTTCCACGATTCTGAGACATGTTCCGCTTCTAAAGGGAAACAAAGTTGTCATGTTTTTCGGTTGCCAGAAACTACTCCCTTCTTGTTCTCAAGGAGTTTCTAGTGGCCTCTGAGCTAGCTGGCACAGGTAATTAAGTTTAATATAATCGATAGGGACATACCGACCTTAGTCCTATGTCAAACCTATAGGTTTTATTATTCCAATGCGCAGAGCATATTAGGAAATAGGAACTACACTACATTGCGCCCAACGTTTGGTAAGGCAGTAATTTAACGCTAGATACTGAGTAACTCATTCGTGCTTTTCTCAGAGACCCCTACTCACATACTCCATAAGACGTCCGGAGTGGGTAGGGTTAAATATCCGCCATAACTAAATAGGGAAGCACCCTATAAATGAGTTGTTTGGTTTGTTCAACATTGAAGGATACAGTGTTCCAAAATATTGTGCACCTTATCTTTTTGTTTCCTTGAAACTTGTTCTGCATTTTTCAAAAAACAAATGTCCAACAGGGAAAATGTCACAGACACCGGTGGAGCTGCGGCTGACCCAGCCCTAGCAACAGTTTTTAACTTTACAGGTTTAAATGAACCTGAGGAGGGTGTTATAGACATCCATCCAAACTTAAGAGCCATCACTCTAAAACTTATAAAACATGGCCTACCTCCGAGAGGCGGTAGAGCAGTTTTCGTGATAGAGGCACCCGAATCCTTTCAGACAGAGGTATTCTATTCATGGGTAATATTTCCTGAATCAAATTCAGTAACAAGACTGTTTCACTTCTACAAAGAAGATGATCCACCAGAGGAATATATTCCTTTCGAGGATATTGAAATTCCACTAACATACCAGGAGCATCAGCTCTGGTTTAAAGGCGCCCTAAAACATCACAAAAACATTACCAGGCTCGGTCCACTAGGTAGACCAGGAGCAACATGGCCGATTCTAGCCGGCTACACTCCTCATCCTGAACTGGATATAATGTCAGATGAGGAATTACTTACTCAACTACAAGAGTTAATAAAAATCTACAGACAATTGGTCCAATATGTCATGCGGACTTTCACAGTCCAACCACCATTGACCATTCCAAATCAAACCCCTCAACAGGGGAATACACTAAAAATTACACCACAGACTCTATACGCAGTCATGGGTAAAATGCCCACAAAACGTGAGCAAATTCCATTTTGGATAGCTCAAAAAATTACTCAAATCGAAGCAGTATTTCCAAATACTAGCTCGTATGAAAAACACAGAATCCTAACAATCTGTTTACCGATGGGGATCACACCACAACTGGAAGACTGCACCACTTGGGGCTCAGTCTTTGCTGCCATCTATACTAAAACACATGGTATTCCATCAATTGCGGTAATACCAGATGTCCTGAAACAAATTCAAAACTAATACGGGGCAGAGCCTGCTCTACATTTTGGTATGAAATTACTGAAAAATTTCGACCAGGTCTCAACAATAATATTATCTAATATTAAAGGGGAGGCAGCAGCAGTGGTGATCCGCCAACGATTAAGGGAATTCGATGTTACAGAACATCAAACTGAGCTACCCAGAATAATAGAACAATCTTATGCAGAATTAGGCAGAGATAGTTTGGGTGGAAGACCAGTGAAGCCAAAACTATCTGAAAGTCCTGAGAAGGACTCTATTAAACAAACTCCTACATCTTCTAAAAAGAAGTGGGAGACTAATAAACAAAATTCGAATGAGAAACGTTCTCAATCCCGAGGTAGGTCTCCTCAAAAGGAGCCCTCTGAAAGGAGGTATAACCTCAGGAATAGGGATAATTTAAAAAAACCCGACAGGTATCAAGATACTGATACACGTTCCTCTCGTACCTTTCAGATCTCATCACAGACATCGGAAAGAAGAGGACGGTCAGAACATAGAGAAGAACGCGTAAAATCGAAAGACGACAAACACGTTCCGAAAAATAAATCAAAACCTCAATTCTCAAAGAAGAAGGTAGCAGGTCTGAAGATCAGACATGCCGAGGATACTGAGAACACAACTCAAGAACGGAGAATGGGCTCAGACAATGCTGGACAGTGCAGCAGAAGTCACAATAGCTCGCCAGAACCTGAAGGAACTTCTGGAGATAGTGGACTTGAATGAGTACATTACAGTTGAGACTGTAGACACCAGGGTTAGTACTCCACAAAGGTTATATGAAATAACACTCCGGATGGAGGGAGACATACCTAGACAGGTGTAAGCACTCTTTTGGGAAAAACTTTCAAGGGGCTATGACATACTTCTAGCAGAAAAGGACTGGCCACCACAATTTGTCAGGGAGTGCCCACATGGCGAGGACATTATTATGCCTGCCTTCTCTAACCATATTCCAATTCATCTAAAATATACTTATGCCAGGAAATGGGCAGTTGCCCAGGCCCCAGCATTATACAAAAATCATGTAGGATGGGATGAGGATTCACCTCACCATAAAATACATCTGAAAAATGAACCTACTGCACAGAGGCAGTACCCAATAAAGCAAGAAGCTAAAAAACAGGTCAGGGAGATCTTAGATCAACTTGAATACCAGGGGTGATTGAAACATGCACCTCTTCAATGAACAATCCTTTGTTTCCTGTCTCCAAACCAGACAATACCTATCGTCTAGTTTTGGATTACAGACACTTAAATACTTGTTCTAAAACATTTGCAGTGCAAAATGCACATAGTACAGCATTAATGAATAACATTGTGCGTAAAAATATAAAACCACATTGGATATCTCAAATGGTTTCTTTTGTCAAAACATAGCACCTGGAAGCAGGTACTTAACAGCTTTCTCAATAATGGGGACCCAGCGTCAATTTTGTCGACTCCCACAAGGGTTCAAGAACAGCCCGGGGTTATTCTCAGCGAGAGTAACGGAGTTACTACAAATTTATGATAATGAGGCATTGTCATATGTCGATGACATCTATCTGACAGACGATGACCTGGATAAACACTTGAACAGGGTGAGCACCATTATACTGGGCTTCGCCTCTGAGGGCTACAAATTCAACTTCAAAAGTCCAGAATTGCCCATCTCAATGTCCTGTTTCTAGGATATGAGCTTTCAAGTGAAGGCAAGAGCTTGGCAGCCAACTTTTTAGAAAGGTGTGCGCTGCTCCAACCTCCAAAGACGCTGAAAAATTTACAATCCATCCTGGGTTTCCTAAATTTTGGAAGAACTTACATTCTAAATTACGCAGAAAGGGTTAAACCTCTCTACGCACTAATCAAACCTGATTTTTCAATCAAAAATTGGACACAAGAACACACAGAAATCTTGCGTTCACTCCAAGCTAACATGTTAGCAACAAATCACTTACAAACACGCGTAAGTCAACGCAACTTAGTGATCCGAATAATTTCGGGTCAATGCGGATTCACCTACTTAACATTTAACGAGGGTGAAAAAGTACCAATTGCATACAAATCACACTTGTATACACAAGCAGAAATGCGCTTCACTTCAACAGAAAAAATTCTGACAGCAGTTCAAACCGCTGTAGCAAAAGAAAGAGCTCTAGCCCAAGGGAAACGCATTATTGTCGTAACCCCAGTTCCGGCCTTAGAGGCGGTAACAAAAGCAAGCATTCCAAATGCTAAAGCATTACATCCAAGATGGATACAATGGGTTAATTCTCTTGCTGCAACAGATGTTGAATATGTTTTTGATCCCGATCTAAAAACACAAGCATTCCTGCAATATGAACATGAATGTCCTCTGCCCACTGAGATTCTGCCTCTCGATCAGTACGAATTCATAATTTACACTGACGGATCCGCACAACCCGCAACAGGGAGTAAGCAAGCTTACAGTGCAGCGTGTGCAATCGTTAAAGGTCACATGCGCGATGGCAAATTCAGACCTATGGTCACAAAAACCCAGTCTCTAGGAGATTGCACAGCTCAGCGAGCTGAACTACAAGCATTCAAACTGGCACTTGAAAGTACAGATCGAGAATTCCCCACACTAATAGTGTGCGATTCTTTCTACTGTGTGCAGTCGTATAATGAATATATACAAACTTGGCTTGAAAACGGGTTCAAAGATGCAAAAGGTGGCACAATAAAGCATAAAACGCTTTGGGAACAAGTAGTTCAGTTAAAAGCGAACTACCAAAGGCTCACGTGATCCATACACTGAGTCATCAACGTGATGGCGTTCACGTTGCAGGGAATTCATTGGCTGACGAAGCCGCAAAGGGGCTGTTCAGACGGCTTCCGTAGCTGCGATCACTCGTTCAAAAACAAAAATAGACAGTGAGATAATGTTGGCTGTCAATGCTACGAGCAAAGGCAGTGGTGCAGCGTTACCAAAAAGTTTCCACTCAAGTACTCATATGTAATTGATGCGAACAACGTTCCTTTTGCTCGAATCCCTGGAGTGGGGGATAGGGTAATTCCAAACATGGAACGAAGAGCAGCTTTGATTTATGAAACACATTTGGGGGAGGGTCTGTCACATCAAGGGATCTCTAAAACAATATTGACATTAAAAGAGATGTATTGGTGGCCTGGGATGAATACAGAAATACACATATTCATCAATAACTGCTTAGACTGTAAATTACAGCGAGAAAGCCACCAGACACCATGCTACGAATGTAGCTGCCCAGTACAGACACCATTGTTAGACAGCATTAGACTATCTATGCACAGGCGTCCTCATGGACAAGTGCAATCCCACAAATACTAAGTCAAGGTTCCTATGGATATGGCCTCAGCGCTCGGCTGACGCTCGAACTGTTATAAAAGATTTGCGAGTCTTTATCGGCACATACGCAATAGGCACGCTACATTCTGACCAGGGCCCTGCGTTTAGCTCTCGGGCTTACAAAGACGCCATGGCCAGTCTGGGCGTTGCATTGCGGTACTCCTCTCCGTTTCATCCTGAGGAAATTCTGTTGTGGAAAGGAAAAACCGGGACATAAAGCAGTCTATAACAGGTAGGGTATTAGGTTCGGGTGATGGGTGGGTCAGACATCTATATGGGGTTCAACGCTCATTAAACAACTTGCCAAGAAGTTCTCTGGGGGGGGGGGGTCACTCCATATGAGGTCCTATTTGGGACAAGAATGTGGGTGCCAGATCTGGAAAGCAGTGGCACAGTAGTGGAAAATAAACCCTTTGATATCAAAGATCGTTTGGCTGTTTTACAGGACTTAAACGAACTAAGAACGAAACAAAGCAACGTATTCCTGCAGCCAACCACCACTGGGGAAAAACCGGCGGTCCCAGCAAGGCCTGTCTGGATTCCAAAAGTTGGGGATCTAGTCAGAGAGAAAATTGCGGACAAGAAGGAATTTGGACCTTCTTACAGACAACCAGTACCTGTCCTAGCCGTACACGGAACAAGAACAGTACTTCTGCCGCCCCTTGCTGGAAGAAAGGAGAAAAGATTTGTGTCCATCGACCTCATCAAACCACAGTATGTGGCCAATACTAAATAGTAGGCCTCGTGGACTCCGACCTAGTAGCAGACACACTCCTCTCGCTACTATCCAAGAGGTTCAGACTGAAAGACTGATAACCATCGAGACTTCAGCAGTAACAGATGAAGGACTGAGCAACAATGCTATGGAACTCATCCCTCTTGAAACACAAGTAACAGTTCGTCCAAATACACCTGTCTACACCAATGTAACAAGTGATCAACTGGTCCCAGCGATTTCTACAAATCCTGATGCAATTCCAACAATTGACAGAACTGCTTCTGGCTACTTCATTAACTTTGATACGTTTTCTGAGGATCCGAGTGAGCCCGAGACGTCGCCAGCATCAAAAACTTTTAAACAGCAAGTACAAGACTTTTTACATTTTTTGAAAAAGACTTATCTAGTTTCACCATGGATTGAACTTTGGGTTATTTCTGGAATATTTTTCTTCCTGCTTTGGCTAGCTTTGGTTATGACTATGAGCGTGCTTATAAATGGGAGATACATCCATTTGGACATTGAAAGAAAAGAAGTGAACTTACTTTTGAAACCTCACAAATCATCCCATCGTGAAACAAGAGACTTGTCTGCAGTGAACATCACAGCCGTTCCTATACAGGATGGTATAGTGTGGGACAAA
Source organism: Calotriton arnoldi (assembly GCA_963921515.1). Classification (NCBI taxonomy): domain Eukaryota; kingdom Metazoa; phylum Chordata; class Amphibia; order Caudata; family Salamandridae; genus Calotriton; species Calotriton arnoldi. The sequence continues at coordinate 2,594,047 of CAWUFW010000097.1, read as the reverse complement.
ACAGATTTTGATATTTTTGGCCCGACGGAACATTTGAACATTCCACATTTATTTAAGATCTCACTAAGTGATTTTGTTTCATCCAGTACCTTTTCTGATGATTGGGACTTTGAAACTGTAAATAATATGATGTTTGACCTAGAAAAATCTGCTGCATTTTCTAATAATGAATATTTAGAGGGTTCATCAGACTATGAACAGCTGTATTGCTATAACCACTATGGTCATCATTTTTTGCATAAATCTGCAACACCTAGAAATGTGTTTATGTTTAACCAATGGGAGCATTGTCCTACACCACCAAAAGGTAGTTCAAAAACATTTGCTAAAAAGTTTCCATATTTTTCAGGATACAATACATCTGATCCAGAAACATTTTACTATAGAAATGTAAACAAAACAGGACTGAAAATTATGTTAACTAATACAAAACAGATTTACTCTGCAGCATTTATTGCCCAACTGTCTAGACAGGGTTTCGACTTATGGAAAGACACAATAGACACAAAATCTGTCTGGGGTACTAAAGATTGGCAAGTGCAGGGGATAGAAGCTTTATTTAGAGCCTGTATCGTCCCTCAACAAATAATGTTTTTGAATGACACTGTCCAACAAACGTCTTGCCTTGGGTTAGCCAAGATTAAAGACATGAAAAATCCTTCTGTACCAACACCTGCAAGTGATAACAATACACAGGCAGCGGTTACAGTTGACACCATACTACAACTCAACAGAACAAATCCTGATTGGAGAAAATGGTTGATCTGGCCCACAGACACAAACAACTGTCAAGAGAGATTCCTGAATAAAACACAGGGGTTTACTATTCATAGGCCAGACCCACGATACGTCCAAAGACAGCATCCAGGGGTAGTAACAACATACAGTGTAGGAAAATTATGCCTCGATTGGCTGCAAAAATCTACACTTAAGGCTGTGAAACAACACTTATCTTTACTTAAAGAAGACGCAGACCGTAGGGAATTCTTGCTTGGACCAAGAAAACCGCGTCAAAACGTTTCATATATGCCGGCATTTATGCTGCTTATAATGAAGCATGGAAGGTGTCACAGATGGAGGCCGCAGAACGAATACGTGAACTTGATCGTATTAACTTAGAGAAAACTCTCTCTGTGGTCGACAATGGGTTAACAACTTTGTCCTCCAGAATTTATTCATTGGACAGTATTGTATCCTCTGCTATCGACATACTGGAACAAGATTTAGCCATGTTACAGCAAGGCCAGTCTCAGTTACGTTCTATTATGTTATTAAGCTGGACGCTGCAATCTTTGCGTGCGGGCTATGTGCCTTGGCGTTTTATCAACACGACGGCTCTGTTTGCAGAATACAATCTAACTGATAAACAGATCGAATTGGCACAAAGGGGAGCAAAGTATACAGTACTGAGCATTGAAAAACTTGAAAAATTACCATTCACAGTGGCAGAAAAACCAGCTACAGAATGGCTTATTCATGGCAAAATTAGTCTACCTGTGACTACTTTCCAGTTTCAGTATTGCCTTAAACAGATGCAAGCAGGCAAATATGAAAGGTTGGGTAAAGAATACATTAAGACATCCTGGAATTTACCTTACACCTATAGATGTTGGAGTGGGGATCGTGAAGTGTTTCTAAGCGGTACACACTGTGAAAGTGCACTAAGCGGTTCACTGATTTGTCAGGACATTTCTTTACACGGGGCTTGTAATGGTTCTGTGGCAAACTTGTCCTGCCACCAGCAGGGTACACCAGCTGCTGTGATTAATCCAACGTTTGGACAACTTTCTAATGGGAGTTACCTCATGTTGAATGATCAGAGTTGCTGTGGCATGTTGCCAGGCATCCCATATCTAGTAACGGTCAACTCCAGGGTCACTTGCTGTATGCAAGTATTGTTTGCCCCAATAGACACAGTCAGGGAGTCGCCTCTATGGCCTTCGTTGAATGTCTCTTTTATACGATTTGATACTTTAAGCAGAATGAAAGCCATGCTTATACAACAATCAGTGCCTTTGACCTCGGCCAAAGAAACCTAAGATCTACAAGTTGCAAGGACTTCGGCTGAGATACAAGCTTTAATTCGTACAAACTGCCCTATACATTTCGTAGAAATGATAGGACGTATCTTTAACATGTCTGATACAAGCGGAATTGTACATGTATTTAAGACCATCTGTTCCGGACTATTAGCACCTTTCCAGGCTGTCCTCGGAATCATCCCAAACTTCGCACATTTGGTGTTTGGTGGTGTGCCGTTAATTCTAGCACTTGTTGCAGGAATTCTGTTTCTATTCCTCCTACTACGCTATGGCAAGCCTCTTCGCCAACATCACTCCGTGCGATGTGGAGAGGCCCTCCTTGAACGGAAATGCCGTGAGCGAATAGTACAGCTTTTGGGCATGCCTCGTCTACGGGAACTTAATACAACGTGGTTCCTGTCCTTCAGACCAATCTGGCAAGATTGCATCTTACCTGTTCTACGCTGCCTGTTTTGCGGTGAAGAATGCGTGCTAGACACCTGTCTAACACTCCCATCAGTCATGCCAACGGATATCGATACTCTGCTGGACCCGATAACGGCCCATGCTGTGTGTTGTCCCCAGAGGCTTCCAATCCTGATGGCGGCATTCATTGAGATCTCACAGACGCTTCCGGCTGCTGCTGAGGTGCGAGATGGATCAACGGGCACACAGGTAACAACGGACGCGAACATTGCATCTTCTGCTGAAGGCGATGTGTCTCATCTCTGTGCAATTAACCTTCTAAACGAGGTGTTCCAAATGTCGCCGACTTCGGTGGATGATATTTTGGCTACGGACATAGATGATCTAATGTTTACGCCAGACCCATACACTGACTTTGATTCGGCTCACAGTGTACCAGGGCAACAATGAAATTTGGCCTTCATATTTTTCAAACTTGGAACTTTTCCCAGAATTGAACTTTTTCTTTTTAAATTTTTGAAATGACATGGCAAAATGAACAATCTGCTTACAGTAGAACTAGTCTTATAAAACAGACTTCTTTGAATACTTCCAGGGACACATTGTCACCTACTTGTCTACACATTTCATTTACTTCCATGATGTGCAAATGGCTTTGATTGTAAGAACTTATTGACCATTTCATCATATGTATATATTACTGTTTCATTCACGTTGCATTCCACTTCCGTTATATGCTTAGAATGAAAACAATGCTTTAAATGTACAGTACCTATGGCATTTCAACAGTTTTAAGATTCTTTTAAAAATGCTTTTAGAAATGTTTTTAGTAATATGTGGTACTCAATTTTATGTTTAGCATTTAAAATGTTTAGCATTTAGTATTATCGTTCAATCGAAGATGGAGTGGGTGTTGTATTCCACTTTAAGGGTCCATATATAGGTTTTCCTGAATCATGTCCTTATATAGGCACAATTCGCATTGCCCTTATATAGGCATAGAAACCCTGTCCTTATTTAGGCATTAACCGTGCACTCCAAATACAGGCATGGTCACCGACATCCGTCCACCCTAACGTCACAACGAGTTCTTAGAAACCGGACCCTTAAGCTTCGGGAGTTCCCCTAGCACAGGACTATTGATTTCTCCAAGAACTCATCTATTATGTATGAACCGTTATACCTTAAGGGTTCATTCCTGGCGTCTTCCTCTGTCCGACTTCACGTCAATGCTAACATTCCTCGACACCTACCAGGTATAAATATACCTTCCCTTGCCCAAGCAAGTTAGAGGAGACCTCGACTTCAGAGGAGCCCGTATCCCGGCCTGACGCACTGAGAAGACGCTGTCATTCCTGCACGCAGACGAATCCAGCTTCCAGTGTTCTGACTCCCTTCGCGGGTGTTGAGTTCCAGACCCGGCAGGAGATTCCCACCTCTCTCATTCTCAAGGTATGGAGCTGACTAGATCCTAGAGGGACTCTTGGCATACTAGACTTAACACACTCTTAGTCTACCATACTAGAGAATACTCCACCTACTTCTACCTTTCCCTACACCTAGACTAGGTTAGGTACATTGAGGTAGAACTAGCTTAGAGACGCATCGTATGAGTACCCGCATTCTTAGCTCATGTTATTTATGTACGTGAATATATGCTAAAAGATAATGCTAGCGCAGTATTATTTATTTCTACTGCTTACGCTGTACATTATTTATCTTGCATACTGTCTTGTGATCATAACAGCACATATCTCTTACACGAGAAACAAGACTGTTCAATAAAACCCTTTTATTGAAACGCCCGTCTTTCCTTTCTGTGTAACTCTGTAGAAACTAAGCATGCACGATTGAATGAGTGAAACTGTTATCTATTGTTTCCACGATTCTGAGACATGTTCCAGCTTCTAAAGGGAAACAAAGTTGTCATGTTTTTCGGTTGCCAGAAACTACTCCCTTCTTGTTCTCAAGGAGTTTCTAGTGGCCTCTGAGCTAGCTGGCACAGGTAATTAAGTTTAATATAATCGATAGGGACATACCAACCTTAGTCCTATGTCAAACCTATAGGTTATATTATTCCAATGCGCAGAGCCTATTAGGGAAATAGGAACTACACTACAGTTGATTTCAATGGGGATTCTCCAGTTGCAACAAAGACTGCAGACTTGGGGGGTGAAGATCTTCTGGAGGTGACCATCGGTTGAAGAGGTTAGTTGGGATGCCTGGGGATGTTGGGACACCGTTGGTTGGGCCACCCAAGGCTGTGGGACGTCGGGTGCCAGGGTGTCTTTAGGCGTCGGGTTTTCTTACGAGCTCCGGTCGCGGTCAGGGGGATCCTCCAGAAAGGGGCTGCAGGCGTCGATTGCAGATTTGAGGCAGGTCAGAGATCACCAGATCTCAGGTCAGGATCGCCGGGGAGACCTCCTCGTGGTGTTGGGCAACTCGGGCCGTGGGCGTCGGGTGCAGACTCGCAGTTTTGGCCAGAGTCTGTGGGTGAGCAAATCCGGTGCTCACGGGAGACAAAGTCTTGGGTTTGGAAGGCAGGGCAGGTTCTTCGGGTTCTTGAGGGCTGCTGGCTGCAGGACACACCGGGATTTCGCTGGAGCAGGTTAGAGTTGGGGACAGGCTGGTAGGGCTGGGGCCAAGTCAGTGGGCGTCCTCCTCTTCTTAGTTCAGCACGGCTTCTTCGGTCCTTCTTTTTCTCTTCTTCTGGTCAGTTCTTGTCTGAGGAGGCAAGGTTCAGGGTTGCCCCTAAATACTGGATTTAGGGGCGCTACAGGTAAGTAAAGATTGGGACCAATGGGTCCCTTTCTTGGGGTGGGTACATCCCCTATTATGCCACCCTCTCTGGTTGCCTGGGTCCCCCCATCTGCAAGACGGCGGGGACTGAGAGTTGTGCTTCACCTCGCCTCCCCCACCTGAGGGGTGGGGTTGGCAAAGGTGGGCACACCTCCCTTCCTCACTTGGTTTTCCCGCCGATTCTCCCGCCCAAAGTGGGGGTCAGAACTGGTGGGAGCCAGTTGCTGGAAGCAGCAAAGGGCTGCAGTAGCTCACAAAGGCGGCAAGCCTGTGAAGTTTCCCCTTCGTGGACCCTGCCCATCCTGGGGGAGGAGGCTTGGCACCTCGTCCCAGGGTGTGCTTTGTTTCAGACCCCCGAATTAGCAGGCTCTCAACCCAGGGGTCAGAACCATGTCTGGTGCCCTCTGAGTGCATTTTTCATTAAATCCCACACTGGCATCATTGTGGGTTTAATGTGCTGAGAAGTTTGATACCAAACTTCCCAGTTTTCAGTAATGCCATTATGCTGCTATGGAGTTCGCAATGACAAACTCCCAGCACCATATACTCTTAATGGCATTACTGCACTTACAATGTCTAAGAATTGGTTTAGACATTGTAGGGGTACAGGGCTCATGCACCTGTACCCTCACCACTGGTATAATGCACCCAGCTAGAGGGGTGGCTGACCTATGCCAGGGCAGTGGGTTGTAGGCATGGCACACAGGATGTGTGCCATGTCGACTCTTCACTTTGTTCTGCACCTAAACACGCAGCCTGCAATGGTGTGTGTGTGTGTGTGTAAAGGTACAGGGCTTCTAAGGGTGGCACAATAAGTGCTGCAGCCCTTAGAGGCCTTCCCGGACCACAGTGCCTTTGGTATCTGTGGTACCATTTACAAGGGACTGACATGTGCCAATTGGATTTTGTCTCCATGCAGTTTAGGGAAAGAACATAGGCCCTGGGTACCTGTTTGGCAGGAACCCAGGGCACACTCAGTCAAAGTACATCAGCAGTTTGGCAAAAAGTGGGGATAACCATGCAAAAAGAGGGCACTTTCTTACAGAGGGTTGCTGTGTAGGAAAGTGCCCCTTTTTGTCATGGTCACTGTAGGAAGCTGGCTCTGTATATACTATACCAAAGTGAGGTATAGTGTGCACAGAGTTCAGTGAAACCCCCAAAGGTAGGCAGAGGCAAAGTTAGATAGAACCTTACTCTCTATTTGTGGTAGTGTGGTCGAGCAGTAAGGCAGTATCAGAGGACAGTGTTAAGCATTTGTTGTACACACTCAGTCAGCAAATGAATTCACACACTCAAAGACTGAACTTCAGACCAATTGTTTTTGTATAAAAATATTCTTTTAGTTATTTTATTTTCTAGAACCAAGCAAGCCTGGCACAGGTAAGCAATAAATACTTTACAGTAGTAATGCAGTTTGCAAACAGTTGGAATTGTAATTGCATATGCACTTTGTTTTGACTTACAGTATGGTTGCAGAGAAATGCAATACTTTGTAAATACAGTACTCCGACTTGAATGGGCTTTTCAGTAAAATACCAGGTAAGTTACTTTTTAGATTACTTTTCTTACACAGAGTAGTATACCTAGATACTACTCTGGGACATTTCCTGTAAACAGGTAAGTAAAATCGTTTTTGTTAAACAGTACAATTTTAAACAATTTCTTTAATTTTTCAAACTCCACACAGAGAAACTTTTCCAAGAAAAACAGTCAATGTTATCCTATGGAGGAAAATAGTGTTATCGGTTTTAAGGTAAGTATTTGGTAGTGGGAGTTGAGGTTCTGGGGGTAGACTCAGAGGTCCCCCAGGGTCAAGGATGAACTCTTGAACACCCTCAGCAGCACTAGGGTGGCCGGGGGCAGAGTGCTGAGGCCCAATGTTATCCAATGGGTGTAGGGAGCCTCAGGTTGGTGGCTGCTGACGAGCAGGCCACTTGGTTGTGGGAGCAAAGCTCCTGGACTTTAGCTCAGGGCAAATGGGGAAACAAAGTAGCACCAAAGGTGCACCCTCAGCGGCACTAGGGCGGTCGGGCGCCCTGTTTGCAATCGGGAACCTCCGGTTTGCAAAGGCACTGCAGGCTTGGGGACGAAGGTCTTCTGGGTGCGACCACCACTTCGAGAGGTAAGTTGGGAAGTTGGGGGTTGGTTAGGCACCGTCGGTTTGGCCACCCAAGGCTGTGGGGCATCGGGTGCAGGGGTGCCTTTTGGGGTTGGATCTTCTTACCAGCTCCTGGTCGCGGTTGGGGGGACCTTCCGATTTAGGCTGCAGGCGTCGGCTGGAGGCAGGTCAGGGGTCGCCGGATCTCAGGTCAGGATCGCCCGGGGGACCTCCTCGTGGTGTTTGCCCACTCAAGCTCGGGCCGTGGATAGCGGGTGCAGAGTGGGGCGGATTCGCGGTGTCCGGTCGGAGCCAGAGGTTGCAGATGAACAAATCCGGTGTTCACAGGAGTCAAAGTCTTTGTGGTTGAAGGCAGGCAGGTCCTCTGGGGTTTTCGAGGTTGCTGGCTGCAGGACACACTGGGATTTCGCAGGAGCAGGTTTGAGGTGGAGACAGGCCGGTGGGGCTGGGGCCAAGTCTGTGGGTGCCTTCCTCTTGTTAGCTTCGGCACGGCTGTTCAGTCCTTCTTTTCTTGTTGCAGGTTCTTGTCTGAGGAAGCAAGGTTCAGAGGTGCCCCTAAATACTAGATTTAGTGGCATTACAGGTAGGTAAAAGGTAGGGACCAATGGGTCCCTTACCTGGGGTGGGTACACCCTCTATTATGCCACCCTCCAGTGGGAGGGGGGCATGAGCTTGTCCCTGGTTGGCCGAGTCCCCCCATCTGCAAGATGGCGGGGACTGAGAGTTGTGCTTCACCTCGCCTCCCCCACCTGGGGTGGAGTTGGCAGAAGTGGGCACACCTCTCTTCCTCACTTGTTTTTCCCGCCGGTTCTCCCACCCAAAGTGGGGGTCAGAACAAGTGGGGACCAGTTGCTGAAAGCAGCAAGTGGCCTGGGTAAGCTCACAAAGGCGGCACGCCTTTGAAGCTTCCCCTTCGTGAACCCTGCCCATCCTGGGGAGGAGGCTTGGCACCTCGTCCCAGGATGTGCATTGTTTCAGGCCCCCAGAGAGCAGCAGGCTCTCGACCCAGGGAGTCCAGAAACATGTCTGGTGGTAGCAGCTGAAAGCAGCCACTCAGCCTGGACACTAGTGGTAGGTTAGTTTTCAGGGGGCATCTCTAAGATGCCCTCTGTGTGCATTTTCATTAAATCCCACACTGGCATCAGTGTGGGGTTTAATCGCTGAGAAGTTTGATACCAAACTTCTCAGTTTTGAGTGTAGCCACTATGGTGCTGTGGAGTTCGTTATGACAAGCTCCCAGCACCATATACTCTTAATGGCAGCACTGCACTTACAATGTCTAAGAATGGACTTAGACACTGTAGGGGTACAGGGCTCATGCACCTGTACCCTCACCACTGGTATAGGGCACCCAGCTAGAGGGTGACTGATCTATGCCAGGGCAGTGGGTTGTAGGCATGGCACACAGGGATGTGTGCCATGTCGACATCACTTTGTTCTGCACCAAAACACGCAGCCTGCAAAGGCAGTGCGTGTGTGTAAAGGTACAGGGCATCTAAGGGTGGCACAATAGGTGCTGCAGCACTTAGAGGTCTTCTCTGGTCACAGCGCCCTGGGTACCTGTGGTACCATTTAGCAGGAGCTGACCTGTGGCTAGAGATGCCAATTAGGTTAGTTTTGGGGAAAGAACGCAGGCCCTGGGAACCTGTTTGGCAGGGACCCGGGGCACATCAAGTCAAAGTGCATCAGTAGTCTGGAAAAAACAGGGGGGGGGGAGGAGGGTTACTGCAACAGAAACCCACTTTCCTACAGTCACCCACATTTGTTGCCTGGTATTTGATGCAACTTTGACTGAAATGCACTGGGCTCCTGCTAACCAGGTCCCTAATGCCAGTGTTCGTTCCCAAAAACAAGGTTACTGTGCAACTGTTCCACAATTAGCAAGACCCCTGGTACCTAGGGCATGCGTACTAAAGAGGGTCCCTAAAGGCTGCAGCATGTATTGTGTCACCCTAAGGGACCCACCACCAAACTCATGCAGATTGCCATAGCAGGCTGCGTGAAATGGTGCAGACAAAAGTGAAAACACAACAGGGCACACACCATGCGCACTTAGACAGGGTGCATTATATTACATGTGAGGACATATCTGCTGGTGCAGATATGCCCATCAGCTGTCTAGTCCAATTACTAAATAGTACAAGTGAACAGGGAAGCCATCTTGACTACATGTACTGGGCACTGCCCATTACGAGTTCCCCAGCTACATGGTGGCTTCACAAACACCTGTCTTAATAAATCCATACTGATGCCAGTAGTGAATCCATTAACACATGCACCCAGAGGGCACCTTCGAGGTGCCCCCTGAAAACGTACCAACCTCTAGTGTACTGACTGACTGGTGTAGCCCAGCCTGCCACAACAGACAAGTTTCTGACCCCCTGCAGGTGAGCGCCCATGCTCTCTGAGTCAAGTAACAATGCCTGCCCTGGCCGGAGGTGTTGTCACCGTCTCCAAGCAGGATGGCTAGTTATCAGCATATCAAGGCAGGAGGCTTCAAAGGCCTCTGCCACCTTTGATATGCAACCCTGGCTTCCCTCAGACCAGGGAAATGCCACCCCATGCCCAGGGTTCATTTGACAACAGGAAAGGCGGGAATATTAGCTAGTCAGGAGGTGTGTTCCCGGAGGTGTGTTCCCCTCTCAGACTAGGACCCACAAAGCCCATCACTTCAACACACCCCTCTACCTCGCAAAAAAACTTGAGCTGTCGGGTGGTGCCCGTACCTCCAGGAGCTCCAGCACCCTCCTACTTAAACCAAAGAAATTCAAAAAACCTACAACCGTTCCTTCTCAGGAATTGCTCCAAGAATCTGGAACTCCCTGCCAACAGAAATGAGACTGATTCCATCAACAGTGTCCTTCAAAAAGGAAATGAAAGCGCTACTGATGAACACTTGACTATCCTGAAGTCCAGTGGGGGTCCTGAGTCACAGCATCTACTATCACGCTGATGACTCTCTTGCCTTCTCCTACTGACTATTTCTTTTTGCCCACTATTAAGTCGTTATGTAACTATTGCTATTTTTCGATTACCATGTCGTCAGGTAAGGAAAATGCTACTTACCAGTATGCATCTGTTCTTGGCATGTGGAGCTGTAGATTCAAATACTGTGCATAGATCGCCATCTGGTGTTGGGCTTGGATGTTTGCAGTTTGTTTTTGTTCGAAGAAGTCTTTGTAGTCACGAGATAGGTGACTCCTCCTTACGATGATAGTGCGCATGGGCATCGACTCCATCCCCATATTGTTTTCGCCATAATGGGTGATGATGGTGTTAGTAAGAAATAGAAAGAGCTGTCGATGTGTGATGTATCTAAGTAAGATAACTCTGCAACAGATAAAGGTACCTGGGGAGGCGGGTGGGCGTATATAAATCTACAGCTCTACATGCCAAGAACAGATGCATACTGGTAAGTAGCATTTTCCGTTCGAGGCATATGAGCTGTAGATTATATACTGTGCATAGACTATATAGCAGTTTTGTTTGTGGCGGTGGCTAACCTGTATCTGTTGAAGTGGTTTGAAAAAGTGTTCTTAAGACAGCCTGGCCCACACTGGCTTGTTGTTTTGCTTGCACATCTACACAATAGTGTTTTGTAAATGTGTGCGGTGTAGACCAAGTTGCAGCTTTGCAGATGTAATCTAAGGGAATGTTCCCTTAGAAGGCCATAGAAGCTCCTAGTTTGCGCGTAGAATGAGCCCTAGGGGAATGGTTAATGTACGCTTGGCTTTAAGGTAGCATATTTGGATGCACATAACAATCCACCGTGCAATATCTGCTTTTGAAATGGGATTGCCTTTATGAGGTGGGGAGAAAGCAACAAAGAGTTGTTAAGTCTTTCGAAAGGATTCAGTTCTTTCAATGTAATAGAGTAGTGCTCTTTTAACGTCTATCGTGTGAAGAGCCCTTTCTGCCACTGAGTCTGGTTGAGGGAAAAATACTGGTAGTTCAACAGACTGGTTAAGGTGAAAGGCAGACACAACTTTAGGTAAAAATTTTGGATTAGTCCTGAGAACCACTTTGTTGTGATGAATTTGCAAAATGGTTCTTGTATGGTTAGTGCCTTAAGCTCACTCACTCTTCTAAGAGATGTGATGGCTATAAGGAAGGCTACTTTCCAAGTGAGGAATTGTAGTTCACATTTGTGCAGAGGTTCAAATGGTGCCTTGTAAGGACGATATTCAGATTCCACACTGGAGAGGGCTGAACTCTAGGGGGAATTATTCTTTTAAGTCCTTCCATGAAAGCTTTAATAGCAGGTACTCGAAACAAAGACAAGTGTTGTCTGTTTTGTAGATAAGCTGCTATTGCAGCTAGATGTAGTCTTATAGATGTATATGCTAGGTTACAGCGTTGTAGGTGTAATAGATAGCAAATAATGTTTTGAGTGGAAGCGTCTAGTGGATTGATTTGATTGTTTGTACAGTAAATTACGAATCGTTTCCACTTTGCTGCGTAGCATGCTCCGGTAGTAGGACGTCTAGCCTCTTTAATGACGTTCATGCAGTCTGGCGGGAGATTAAGGTAGCCAAACTATGATTTCAGGTGCCAGATCGCAAGGTTGAGTTGACTGGGATCTGGATGCCTTATCTCTCCATGGTTCTGAGTGAGAAGTTTGGGAGAGAGGTGTAGTTTTTGATGAGAAACTACTGACATTTGTAATAGGGTTGTGAACCAGGGTTGGCGAGCCCATGTGGGAGCAACCAGGATTAGTGTGAGGGAATGCAGTTTGAGCTTCCGAACCACTAATGGAATGAGTGGGAGAGGCGGAAAAGCGTAAGCAAATTTCCCTGACCAGTTCATCCATATCGCATTCCCTGTGGATAATGGGTGTGGATACCTGGACGCGAAGGTTGGGCATTTTGCGTTGTGGTGTGTGGCGAACTGATCTATTTCTGGGTAGCCCCACATTTGAAAGAATGGAAGAAGAACTTGAGGATGAAGTTCCCATTCGTGGATCTGTTGTTGTTGACGACTGATTGTGTACTCCTGGGAGGTGTTCTGCAAGGAGATATATGTTTTGTGGAATGGCCCATTTCCATATGCGTTGAGCTAAGTGTGAAAGCTGTAGAGAGTGTGTCCCTCCCTGCTTTTGTATGTAGTACATTGTTGTCATGTTGTCCGTACGGACTAATACAGTTTTGCCTACTAGATGGAGTTGAAAGGATTTTAATGCCAGAAAAATTGCCAGTAATTCCAGGTGGTTTATGTGGAATTGTTTTTGTTGTGTAGTCCATATGCCTTGAATGGTAAGGTTTTGGAGATGAGCTCCCCAGCCGGCGAGCAATGCGTCTGTTGTTAGCACTATCTGTGGAACCGGGTCAATCAATCATCCATTTGTATAGCGCACTACTCACCCGTGAGGGTCAAGGAACGGCCGCCCTTTGGAAAGGTTTTGTGTGTTCCACCAGTGCAGAGAGCGATATGTGCGGCTGTCCACCAACACCAGATCTGTTAGCTGACCTTGAGTCTGTTTCCATTGATGTGCTAAGCATTCCTGTAGAGGACGCATGTGGAGTCTTGCATAAGGGACGATTAGAATGAAAGAGGCCATCATCCCGATTAATTGCATGAACACTCGAGCTGGTAATGAATGTTGAGGCTGAAATTGTGATATTAGAGCCTGTATGTTGCGTATTCTGACTGGGTTGGGGTATGCTAGAGCTTTGGAAGTGTCTATTGTAGCTCCTAGATACATTTTTGTGTTGGATGGTTGGAGGTGTGACTTGGTGAAATTCACGGTGAATCCCAAGTCGTGAAGCAACTGAATTATTTTGCGGGTGTGGTGAACGCAGCTGCTGTGTGACTTGGCTTTTATGAGCCAGTTGTCCAGATATGGGAACACGTGAATGTGTGGTCTTCTTAAGTGAGCTGCAACTACTGCGAGGCACTTGGTGAAGACTCTGGGTGCTGTGGTCACCCCGAACGGGAGGACTTTGAACTGGTAATGTTGACCGTTCACCAGGAACCTGAGATATTTTCTGTGAGCTGGATGAATGGGAATATGGAAGTAGGCGTCCTTTAAATCCAGAGTGGAAAGAAAATCGCCTTGTTGAAGCAATGGGAGCACCTGTTGGAGGGTGCCCATGTGGAAGTGATCTGACTGAATATAGAGGTTTAGTGGTCTGAGGTCCAGTATTGGCCTCAGAGAGCAGTCCTTTTTTGGAATTAGGAAATATAGGGAGTAAACCCCTGTGCCCTGATGAGGCAAGGGGACTGGTTCTATTGCATGTTTTTGTAACAGGGAGAGAACCTTTTGTTTTAGGAGGGTCAGATGTTCTGATGACATTGGACGTTGCCTGGGAGGGATATTTGGGGGAGTGGAGGTGAGTTCTAGGTAATAACCATACTGGATAATTTGTCTTACCCACTTGTCTGTTGTGATGGAGTTCCAGACGGGTAGGAACTGTGAGAGACGACGCCCGACAGGAGTGGAATGGTCGGGGGGTAGTGTAGGGAAGTCACTGCTTGGTGGTAGGGGAATTGCGGGTGTTGTTACCTCTGGCTCTTCCCCGATTATTGTTCCCTCTGTATCCTCCCCGAAAATATCCTCTGGAGAAGGTAGATTGAATGGGGCTTTTGTAAGATGAGGAGGGATTTTCTGACAACATTGTTTTGGAGCCACCCCTGGAAAAGGAGCGGCGAAAGGAACCCATGTTGGAAGGTAGTTGCAAGGCCCCCATGGACTTAGCAGTCTCGGTATCTTTCTTCATTTTCTCCAATGAAGTATCGACTGTAGGTCCAAAAAGATGCTCTTGATCGAAGGGCTGATTGAGTATGGTGGTTTGAACTTCTTGCTTGAATCCGGAGATTCGAAGCCAAGCGTGCCTATGCAGTAATATGCTGGTGTTAATGGCACGAGATGCTGTATCAGCCGCATCTAGGGCGCATTTTATGGAGGTGTTAGTTATAAGTTTGCCCTCTTGAATGAGTTCATTGGCCTTGTTTTTGTGTTCCTCTGGTAAGTGCTGCATTAGTTTTCCAGCTCGTCATTGTGCGCTCTGTCGTAGCGCGCTAAGAGAGCTTGAGCATTGGCAATGTGCCAATGGTTAGCAGCCTGTGACGCAATTCTTTTTCCTGAAGCGTCTATAAGCTTTGACTCCTTGTCAGGAGGAGGGGCATCGCCTGTAGCTTGGGAATTAGCCCTCTAGCGTGCGTTAGACACAACCAGAGAGTCTAAAGGTACCTGGCCTTTGATATAAACTGGGTCTGTGGGAGCTGCTTTATATTTTTTATCCACCCTTGGTGTAAGTATTCGGGCTCTAACGGGGTCTTTGAATACTTCTGTAGCGTGTTTTAACATGCCTTTTAGCATGGGCAGGGTGTGGGTGGATTTTTGTGAGGGTGCAAATGTTTCTACTAAGAAGTCCTCTTCTAGGGGATCAGTGTGTAGTTCCACCCCATGGTAGTGAGCAGCTCTATTAATAAGTTGTGCAAAACCAACGTTATCATCAGGTGGTGATGGCCTGGAGGGATACAGATCAGGGTCATTGTGTGGATCTGGATCTTGATCATAGTAATCCCATGGGTCTGTGTCCTGTGGTAAGTTATGGCTGTCACCATCCCTAGTGTATCCCCATCCCCACCATCATCATCATCATCCTGTGGTGAAGGTGAGAGTGTAGGTGATGGTGAGTTTGCTGGTGAGATAAATAAGTTAGGATCAGGAGGAGGAGGAGAGGGAGGTATATAAGGGGGAGAAGGGTTAGTACCCATGTCCTTGCATTTGAGAGGTATGCGAGAGTCCTCTGGAAGGTCTAGTTTTTGTTTCTTAGGAGGTTTGGTGAGAAGGTGGCCAGTTTCGGGGTCAATATGCAGTGTTTTCTGCTTTGGATCCGAAAATTCTTGAAAAGAAAGGTCTTTGAGTGGTGTGTCTTGTTTCGGCACCGGAAGTCTGGGCGTGGAGGGTTCCTTAACGGGCTTAAGCTGTGAAGGTTTTGGACTCCGAAACCTTTGGTGAGGGAGTTTTCGGCTCCGAGATTTTCTTCGGCTCCGAGGCTTTTTGTTTGTCCTGTTTCGGCTCCGAAGCTTTCGGTTTGTCCTGTTTCTGCTCCGAAGCTTTGTCTTTTGGTGGCTTCGGTGTCGAGGTTTTCGACGTCGAAGGTGTCTTCGGTGCCGGCAATGAAGGGTGGGGCACCGGCTTGGTTTTAGGCTTCGGTGCCGAAGGTGTATGTTCGGTACCGGAATGGGGCCGACTCGAGCCCGAGTCGGAAGACTTTTGTTTTGGTTTCATAGCCGGGCCCGAGGGCGGGGCGTCTGAAGTATGTTCACAGTGTCGACCTGAGCCCGAGGGCGAAGGTGTTACCGGAGCCTTAGGTTTGGTGGCGTCCTGGGTGTTAGTACTCACTATCCGTTGAGCCGGGGTGACGTTCTGCTCGTCTTACTCGGAGTCGTCGGCCTCGGACATGGAGATATCCTCTTCTGCAGGTTGGAGTTCTAGATGGACATTAGAACCTGCTCCGACGATGTCTGGAATCAAGCTGCTGCCACGGGACATTTTGCGCATCGAAAGGGGAACGCGATCGAGAACAATACCGTCGAGTGGTGAAGGATTGCGCATCGAAGGGGGTTCGAAGACGATACCGACCCGGAGCGCAGCAAATCACATCCGAACCCGATGGCGGAAAAAAAACAATCTGGGGATGGAGTCGATGCCCATGCGCACTATCATCGTAAGGAGGAGTCACCTATCTCGTGACTACAAAGACTTCTTCGAACAAAAACAAACTGCAAACATCCGAGCCCAACACCAGATGGCGATCTATGCACAGTATATAATCTACAGCTCATATGCCTCGAACCTATTGTTATTTTGTCTATTGCTATGATTCTGCCACAATTGCTCCCCCCTCAAATGTGTCGCATCCCTCTGTAAAGCGCTCCGATACCCTCTGGGGTCATGTTCGCTCTATACAAAACTTTCCAAACAAATAAAAAAAAAAATAAGTGGGCTAATTGAAGTGGACACGACTTTTAGAATTCCACCATCTTAGCTTTGGCGGAATTAGGCTCCCTGGTTCAGAGTTATGCCCACTTCCCACAGGAAATGGTCATATAGAGAGTGTAGACACCCTAAAGGTAAGTAGCCCATTGGCTACTACCGGTCTCTCCCCGTAACACCCCTAAATTGAGTATTTAGGTGGCACCCCTGACACCAGGAACTTAGATTAATAAATCCATCATTGGAATTAGTGTGAATGTATTAATATGAGATGCTTGATGCCACATATCTCTAGTTTCAGTGAAGCCATCATGTAGCTAGGGAAGTCGTAAATACCAGTGTCCAGCCCATTTTCTCAAAATGGCTTCTCTGTTCACTTGTAACATCTAAGAATCGGCTTAGACATCACAGGGTCATATCTACTCATGCAGATTTGTCCGCACATTTACTATAGTGCACCCTGCCTTGGGGCTGTAAGGCCTGCTGTAGGGGTGAACTTACCTATACTGCATGCAATGTCTTCAGGCATGGCACACAGGGGGTTTGCCATGTTGTGTCTTCACTTTTCTCTGCACCATGGCACGCAGCCTGCAATGCATGATGGTGCTGAGGGGTCCCTTAGGGTGGCACAATACATGCTGCAGTCCTTAGGGATCCTCTTTAGCCTGCTTACCCTAGATAACAGGGGTACCGTTTACTAGAGACTTACAGGGGGTGCTAAAGGTATTGCCAATTGGGGAAACAATTGTACAGTTTTAGGGAAGGAGATCTGGCACTGGGTACCTGGATAGCAGGAACCCAGTGAAGTTCTGTCAACATTGCATCAGATACCAGGCAAAAAGTGGGGGTGACCATGACAAAAAGCGGCCTCATTACAAACCTTAGGAACGTTCCATGATGTACATTCATCATACATGAAAATAAGTTTTGTTTATGTTATGTTTATTTGTAAAACGCACTATCACCCGTGAGAGTATTCTGGCGCTGGGCAGGTGCATGTGCCTAGCCCTGCCAATGGTAGGTTAGTTAATTGAAAAGCCAGGTCTTCAGCTTCTTGTGGAATTCAAGAAGAGGGAAGGAGAAGGCTCTGGTGTGGAGTGGAAGGCCATTCCACGCTTTAGGAGCATTGTAAGAGAATGCCCGCTCTCCTCATCTGGTTCTGTGTTTGCGTGGGATGTGTGTTGAGTAGGACTTCTGCGGAGCAGAGGTGCCTGGGTGGTTGATTGTTGCTAGATAGTCTCCTTCAAATAGGAATGATTTCCTGCAGGGCCATTTTGAACTTAACGTTTTGAAAAATTTCTTTATAAACCTGACATCTAAAAAAAGTCTCAGTGTTGGATCTTGCTTTGAGGTAAGGAAGTACACATAATATACTCCTGTGTTTCTTTGTGAAGGTGGTACTGTGTCTATAGCTTTATTTTCTACGAGTACTTTTTATTTCCTTTGACAATATGGCTCTTTGTTGCTTGTCATTCTGCACACATGGTGTTGGTTTTATGTCCAGTTCTGTACAATATCCATGTTTTTTAATATTTAAGTCCCCTTGATCTATCTTAATTTCTCTCCAAGTTTGAATTAAATCTTAAATTGTGCCCCCTACAAGTGTTATATTTTCAGGGGGGCAAACTGAGAGAGTCACTTTGATTGTGCGCCTCCACTAGCATTCCCTTAGAAGGAGAGGCATTCCGGTGAGTTCTTTTGCCATTGTGAGATCACTTGCGATCTGCTCTGGCCCTAAACTTAATTGCGTCTGGGTCTGTGTGAAAACAGTCAGTTACTATTATTTAAGAGCATGCATTCTCGTATGGAAGGATCTCCTTGTCTGTAAGGCTCCTATGGCTCAAGCTGCCTGTTGCATTTTTCATCCACATTGTTCGAAACAAATGCTTCTCATTAAGAGAGGCTGTTAATTATAGCTATTTGTACCTCAGGTTTGAATCCAGCGATTAGTAGCCATGCATGTCTATGCAGTACCAGGACCATACATAGTTGTCTACAGGTTGTATCTGCTGAATCCAATGAAGATTTTAGTCAGGTATTAGACATGATCTTCCCTTCCTTCCAAAATTATACTTTTTGCCATTTTAGAAGTGTTCTGGTAGATGATTGTAGGAAGCTGGCACTTTATGTGATATACCACTAAGTGGTTATATTGTGTAAGGAGTCCAGAGATTCACCCAGAAGTGTACAGGGCTCAATGTAAACCCAAAGTGCTCTATTTGTGGTAGTGTGTTCAGAAGCCTTAGGACTAACACAGAGAAGTGTAAGACATTTATTATGCACACAGTGATTAATAAATAACATGTTGGAAGCTGGCTCTGTATATACTATACCAAAGTAAGGTATAGTATGCACAGAGTCCAGTGGCTCCCCCCCAGAGGCTTTACAGAGGCTTAAGTAGATAACACTAATGCTCTCTTTTGTGGTAGTGTGGGCGAGCAGTTAGGCTTATCAGAGGGCTGTGTTAAGCATTTGTTGTACACACTCAGGCAAGAAATGATTACACACACACACTCAATGACTACATCGAGACCAATTGTTTGTAAAAATAGAACTTTTTGTATGTTTATTACTTAGAATGAAAGATACTTTGCTGCAGTAAAGTATGTTTCCAATATCACTGTTTTTCAGTATAAAAAGTGGACACTTAGTGCATTTTTCAAACAGTTCAATGAAAACAATGCAATTTTACAGGTAGATACACAACTTACAATCCCAGTAGTCAGGTTTTAGGATCAACACTGGTCAAGGGTGAGGTAAGTATAGAGATTGCATCACCAGCGGCACTGTGGGCAGCGGGTGCAGAGGTAAAATTCGGTCACTGGGGTCCGATGTTAATCAATAGAGACTGGGGGGCACTCAAAGAGGTGCCGGTTGAATGTAGGTAAAATCAGAGTTGGGGGTCAATATCCGGGGGCAGCCATATTACCAGTTCTTTCCATGGTTGTACTAACAATGATAGAGTCCGGTTTACATGGGCCTTTAAGTAGAACAGGTCTTGCAGAGAGGGCCTGTGTATCTTCTTCTCACTGGGTATAGAAGCTTTGCAAAAGGAAGGTTCTTTAAATACTTAGCTCAACAGTTGTAATGCACTATGTAACAAAGGAGAGGATGCAGGGTGTAGCTGTACACCCTATCTATCCCCTGCCCTTTTAACAACTATGATAAATGGAAATATCATCTCATTGAGATCATCTAGATGGGTATATCTCCACATCTTCTTGTGGTGAATGTGTCTATCTGATTCCATATGTCGCTGTCAGACTCATGTGTCTTCCTGTTGTACATTGCACATATCCTCCTCTATCTGTAGCTGAGGATCCTAGGTCTGAATTTTAGGTTGTGAAGGAGAGGACAGGACCCAACTATTAAATGATGGAATAACTAGACGACGTTCACACTGCATAACCTGGTGAAACGCCTGTATGGTAAATAGGACAGAAATGAGTAACTGAAGTGGGAATCAGGTGAGCAAATACAAATTTCTGTAGCAATTCTCCAGTCATCAGGGGACAATCAGGGTGCAGCACTGAATACCACCTTACCCCCACACCCGGAACAGCTAATTTTTTCAAGTTAGCTGGAACAAGGGCCTATGAGTACATTAGGAACATCAGAAAAAAACACAAATCTAGTGACTTGATCAATAGTAACTATTTATTGTAAGGTAAGACATAGCTTTCATTCAAACTACCATTTCTTACTGTTTAATAACTGCCGTCCTGCAAGGACACTCACAAAACAAACTTAAGGCAACACAAACATCAGTTGATGATGGACATTATTTACTGGTAGATTAAAGAAATAATAATTATTTCCCAGTAATACAAAATTAAATTATATTAATTATCTTCAGCCTAGAAATGAAAGTGGGCATTTTTTCTGACCCAGGTACTGTCAGTGAGACAGAAATGCGTATGGGACTGCGTATACCTATTTGATTTAAACAGGGACCATTTTATGGACAAATGATGGTGATTTTACAAGACCCATTTTTTCAATCAGTTAATAAAAACAAATGTTCGAACAAAATGAAAAAGAAAATGGAGGCAAAGCTGAGTTCCTAAGTCAAAAATAGATTCTAATATTCTAAAACAACAATGCATCGGGTTGTCACAAAGATGAAGCAAGGTACTTATGGAAGTAACAATTTTGTTTACTTTAGATAAATTCTTTAGATTAACATTCAAACTTCTTTTTTGCACGAACTATGGGAAGGAAGCAATCCTTTTTTCTACTGTTTGCAGTTGATCAGTTTGACCAACTGGGTAGGATAGTATCCCATTTCTGGCAAAAATAATTTATCTTTCATTGTGAGGAAATTCTTTCACCACCTGCGCCTGGGCACCGATGGTCACGACCACTGTCAACATGAGGAGTGAAAACGCACAAAGGTTAATATATGTCATTACACACCTGGTAACAAATAGGAGGGGGGAGCAGCTTCATTAGGACTACAGCAGCTGGAGGGACTGGGAATACACCACCTGGAACAGGATGCAAACCTGGAGCTATTGGGAGCAAAATAAGAAAGTTTACAGCATATTATTGATAACAAAGTAGCCAACATTCTTGGACAAATGAACTTAAGGATGAGACAAGGTATAGTTGCACACCTCAACGTCATTTAATGTTATCTTATAATGAGGAGTACTATTTCTATAGATAACTTCAGATATCTAACATTATGTGCGCAACAGTGAGACGCCTAGTGAAATATTTTACTGATCTGCTATCATGTGGGTAAGCTCAAACAGTTTGCAGGAGTTATAAAAACTGATTGCAGAGATGTTAATTATCTCATATGTTCTGTTTGAAAGAGAAGAGGAGGAAGAGGGCATCGTTTATAGTGCAGCAAAGTAACAAACATGCTGCTTAAACAATTATATGACTTACCGGTTGTGGAACTTTCTGACAGCGGTAAAAGATTAATTGTGTTAACAATACTCAGAATATCTCTGCAAATAAGATACTACACAGAACTGTATTTCATTCAAATGGATTATTTATCAAACCCTAAACTATTATTAATTTAACTTTTAACAAGCTTATTAACTGTTCCTGATCTTTAGAGCTACCCATCGTAACTCACAGATCCACTGCCTTTTGTCCCAAATCGAAGTTTCAAATTGAAACTTAAGTCTTTGGTGCCATTAGGACATACTTTGTCTAGAGAGCAACAGAACAGAGAAAGAGAAGTGGTTTGAGCATCAGCAAGCTGCCATTCTGCGTATGTCTCTTCATATAATAAATCCAATCTCTTCCTTCAGTTAGGATAATTAATCTACTACCTTATACAAAGATCTCATTGGAATTGCATCCAATGGCTGCTTAACTGAATAATTAAAAAGGGAAAATACATGCTGATAAATATTGACTGGCATTTCTAACACCTGTTCATTTAACAGGTGTTCCTATTCATTTACAAATTATTTAAAACAATACTAAGCTACATTATAAAGGTCAAAATATATGTTAGTTAATATATTAATTCTCATGAGATACTAAAACCATTAAAATCTTTGAGAAGAACTTTGGTTCAAAATTGTTGATACTTAGCTTCAAACAGTTGAAGCTACCATTATGTGAGTATCAGCAACATCTGCACTGTATTGGGGTTTATTCATTTTTGGTCAGACATAAGGGCTTCTAGACCCCAAGCCATTTTCCACAAGATCAACGACACTTTAAAGTGCATGTCCCAGTTTTTGTGAGTTTAAAAGCATTAAAGCTTTTCTATTTTTATGGTTGATTTATTTTATTCTTCCTGCAGTTTGGAAACTGCCTATTTCCAAAACCTGCTATTTTAACAATACCTGGAGTTTGTCTTTGAAGTATTATATCTTAAATAATGATTTGGCTTGCCATTTTACATGACATAATTAACACCTTCCCTGTGTTGTGGAATATTACCAAGTGTATCAACAAAAATAGGGTACTTGTTCCTGTCTACAAAAGAAGACAAGAGAATGGTTGGAAATAGAAAAATGTGAGGGGGATCTTCCTTATTAGGAAGTGATGCCCTCACACACCCATGTGGGTGTCATGCTTCATCATCGGGCATTTTGCTCCTCGTGGGGCTAGCGCTGCAGTGCCCCACGGGCCCCGCGAGAGGGCTCTTTGATGGAGATCTTTGAAGCTGTGATGGTGCGTGCGGGTGTGTGGAGCTGACAGTGGAGTGTATACGTTATTTTAAAACTACCTGAAGGGTGCCCTGTGATAAGTTATTTTAAGGGTTCCCTATGGTAGGGTAAAAAAAGTGGATAAAAACTTGGCAGTCGATGCAAAGATAGGGAGCACAACTGCCTGGTGAATAGAGCATAAACGCAATGTGGTTTATGCTTGATTAGGTCCACATGTTTCACGCCCTGGTGGTCCAGAAGGATCCGTGGCGTTTCTTCTTCAGGACCAGTGAATGTGGTGTAGACACCGCTCTGGGTCTGAAAGAGTGTAGGGATGTCATAATATCTAGCCTATTCTGGTGGAACAGCATAAGGTCATGTAAGTACCTAAAAAGTGATTCCCCTATTATATAACATAATCCAACCTAGAGAGAGGGAAACAAGAGGAAAAAATAATACTAATGAAAGCAATGAACTAACCACAGAATAATTAATACTGTGTTCTGGTAGGGGGCTTGCAATGGAGAGTCACCTAAACATATCATTACAAAGTGCATAATGTGCTTTCATTCGTAAGCATCATTAGTAGTTTTCATATACAGAGGTGACATCGGTATCCACATATCATAGTGTCACCTCTGTAAATCTCAGAATGAGAAGATCTTTCATTTGTGCAGTGTCAAAACAAACCAACATATACGGACACATAGGACAAGACAAAACATGACATATCTGCGCAAATGAAAGATCTTCTCATTCTGAGATTCACAGAGGTGACACCATGATATGTGGATACCGATGTCACCTCTATATGAAAAACTACTGATGATGCTACTGATGATTTTCCTCTTATTGTTTCCTCTCGCTAGGTTGGATTATGTTATATAATAGGGAAGCTACAGGTACTTACATGACCTTACTGCTGTTCACGATAGACTAGATATTATAACACCTCCACACTCTTTCAGACCCAAAGCGGGGTCTACACCACATTCACTGGTCCTGAAGAAACGCCACGGATCAGTCTGAGCACAAGGGTGTGAAACATGGCGACCTAATCAAACATAAACCACATTGCGTTTATTCTCTATTCACCAGACAGTTGTGCTTCCTATCTTTGCATCGACTGCCAAGTTTTTATCCCCTTTTTTTACCCTACCATAGGGACCCCTTAATAAACTTATCACAGGGCACCCTTTAGGTAGTTTTAACGTCACAAATGCACTCCACTGTCAGCTCCACATCCCCGCATGCACCATCACTGCTTCTGTTTTGAAAAGATCTCTGTCGAAGAGCCCTCTCGCGGGGCCCATGTTGCATTGCTGCGCTGGCCCCACGAGGAGCAAAAAACCAGATGATGAAGAACGACACCCACATGGGTGTGTGAGGGCATCACTTCCTAATAAGGAAGACCCCCCTCACATTTTTCTATTTCCAACCATTCTCTTGTCTTCTTTTCTAGACAGGAACAAATACCCTATTTTTGTTGATACACTTGTTATACCTTATTAGGAGCATTGGTACCGCTCCTTGTCCCTTTCTTATTTTGATGTATGAGAAATATTACCAGCCAGGCATGTTCTACAATGCCCAAATGTGCTCTTTTGTACGTTGTATTCAGCTCAGAAAACGGTTCTTGTTTTTAGTGCATTTGAGGAGATCAACCCAACTTTGCCCAGTGACAAATTATTCAATTTGTGGTTCTGAGTAGTTTTATCTTTTTCAGAAACATTTAAGGGCAGTTTCAATCTTTTAGGAAGATTTGATGTAACTAGATGTTTTTCAAGTAACATCGGTGAGCTTGTTAACAGGGGTGAGGTTGGTGGGGGGACTCCCTCAGGCTCAAGAAGACTAAGCTAACTGTAGCAGAGAAATTTGGTTTACATATTTTCTCCCTTGAATCCATGCATATCATGCAAACACCATGCACAAGAAAAATATGTTTAACATCACCTTCCATGAGTAATTAACACAGGTTAAACTGCTTAAGCATAGCATGCTCCCGCTTAAAATAAAACAAGGTAAAACTCTATAGCGAAGATAAATCCATTCAGAAAATGTAAAGCTGCTTTACTTCGAAAATAGGCATCAATGTTGCTTACAGATTTAAAGTAAATGTACTTTTTCACTTAACTATTGTTGTATTAAGGAGAATGTCTCTTCTGTTGTACATTACAACACATTGCTGCTCTTGTGAAGTCTGTGTTTTATAAATAGCATCAATACACAGGATAGGTAAACAAGCAGCATCAGGTAATATGCCCAGTTGCATGAAATCAGATCTTAAATTCTGGAATATGTACTCTGTGCATTATTGACGACAATTTAGTTTGGAATGTTGTGTTAATGGCTTCAGGTAAAACAATTCTAGGACTTCTTAATATAGCTATATATTTGTGTACCAAATGTCTTACTTCAAGATGAGCTCCTAAAAGCAAGATATTACTGATATGGTGCTGAACACAAATCTCCCCCCGCCCCCAAGTCACACTAGACAGCACATCTCATTTAAAACATGCAGAAAGGAGCTGAATCATAAGACATTTACTTACAACAGTCTTTAATGGATAAGCATGGTATGCTAGGATAAGGGGTGTTGCTTTCTTCTTGTGCTGCTGAAATGGACCCCTCCCTGCTTAGATCATGGCATGCAACATCATTGTGGTTTTGCTGAAAACTTTACTAGCCACAAGGGATTGTGGATTGATTGGGGCAACCTGTTTAATGTCTACTTCACATTTTATTCACACTGCAGCAGTGCAAGGGATGAGTTTCACATACATGGAAGTAAGGAAAGCTACATATTCTGGGCTTTCTTCCTGACTTGCCATGTGCCAATTTCTATATCAAACTTTAATAGATTTTTGAAAAGATTCTTTTAGAGACGACATTAGTACTTAGAAAACCTCGGCTTACCCTTGGTAGCAATGGCATAAAGCAGCACGATTTTCCTAAGCGATGTGTGAATCAAGTATTCAAGAAGTAACAAAGTCAAAAAAACAATCAGAAAATTTGGAAACCAATTTAATGAAATGAACAATGCATTGATCAAACCATGATCAAGATTTCAAAAAGTTTTAAAAGTGAATCTAGAGAGATTATGTTTGTAAAGAAACGTCAAAATATGCCCCAAGGATCAACTGAGGTGTAAAGGTTAATGAAATCAATGCTCATTATCACAAATAGCCACCAGAAGCCAGAAGCTCAATTGCTCCCAAATTTATCAGGTTACTGAATATCTTCCTCCTGACCACTCGAAAGAGCCCCAAACTACAAAGGTTAACTTCCCAGATGCAGATGACAATTGGAGACTGGCTACACAACTTTCTTCAAGCAGGGCTCCAGCAAATGCCGCCGGTTCCCATTATTCTTTGATTATTCAGGAGAGGCACTTTCCTGGTCTTTTCAATTTTTTAACAAGGGTTTGAGCAAAACTTCCAGATGCCACTGGTCTGCTGGATCTTCTGTAAAGATAGCCTTGTTGCTCTTTATGTCTCCGAGACCACAAGAAGCCAGCTGGTCTGAGCCATGAGAAGCACTTCCAGTTCTTTTAGGGTTCATGTTTTAAAAAGCCTCAGGCAGATTGAACACCACAGTTTTGTCCTCCTCTAATACTTTGCAAGCCAGTTGTGTTCTGAGATTTGTGGTGGGAAGCCTTCCTTATGGTGGTCACTAGCCAGAAACTGATCTTAATGCCATATCTGTTTAACTCCCGTAGCAAAACCAGCCCTCTTTTGGAGCACGTCCTCTCTATTTAATGTAAATACATCCCGGAAATCTCTATTGTAGAAGTCATTCAAAATTACAGAATCGGTCTCTGTGTAGTGATCTCTCTCTGCCCTCAGAGGGGTGGACCATACAAAATGAGACTGATTCCACTCCCTCCTCTAAAAAAAACAACTCTGGCTTTCCAGTGATAAGTGAGCTTGGCTGGGAACAAGACAGATTCAAAGAAAAACCTGACTCTAGATTAGTGACTGGCTCTAAAGCCACTGCAGCTATCAGCACATGAATGTGCCAGTATGAAATCTCATCCATCCATCTCGTTTTCTCTTTCTGGAGGCATCAGATTGTCTGTCCCAGATGCAACACTCCTATGATTGCACTAAACTTGCTTAGCCAGAAGCTTACAGTGTTAACTGCACCAAAAAGAAGTTAGGCTTGAGATACGTCTAGGCTCTACTAACGTAGTCTGCATCTGTTGTTCCTGGGCCTCTGCCTCACTCCATGCCACATTTGTAGGCAACCCCCACCACCCTTAATGTTTACATTCTTCTCTGTGTTGTATACAGGATTTGAGTTTGGGTATGCATTCCATGCCTGGACAGAGGCTCTGCCTCCTCTCCATTTACCTACGTTAGATTTTCTACCCTGAGTTGCAGACCCCACATAAACATGAATTCAACACCTCAGTCTCCTTTTGTTTCCATACTTGTGTGAAATTAAATATTGGTCTTGTGGTGTTTCTTTTATTGTACTTCTGTTTGTATACAGGTTCTAGAGCAGGCTGATAAGTGTGACTCTTTTTTTTATAATTTAAAAAACTGCTTTCGATGAATTCACTTTCTTGGGATGAGGAAATACTTTTTATGCAGGTAAATAGCTTATGATTCTAGATGTAATCTACATGCTGGCCATCAAAACATTATTTACCTGCGATCATGCCTTCTGGCACAAGCATTCACCCCTCAAACACAGGTCTGCAAATGTAGACTACAAAAATATTTCCATAGAAACCTGGATGACATATAACCTTATTTTTTTACTTAATATACCCAAACTGAAGATGGAACTTACGAGCTAAATGTCTTGGTTGGAAAGGAATCATTTGATTTGTGTCTGGTTTTGGGTATTCTGGTTTTCTATCCACTTCATCTTTTAAGGAAGGTGCTGTTGAAGGTGCCACAATAGGGTCTGGAAGCATGTTTGAAAACTTGGCACGAGAGACATCCTTAAAATAAATGAAACAGCTTTATTTTAACATTTCCACCTTGGCTCCCATTCAAACAACAAGCTATTAGATTCATTTTGGATTTAAAACATTGATACTAAACCAGAGTACTAAATCTCTAGTGGTCTTGTGAGTGCTTTAGGTGTGGTAGATTATAGATCACTTAACAGTGATACTAATTCTCCAGCATCACTATTGTTAATTGTTAAACATCTCATTGTCAAGCATGGGCCAAGCTCTAACATCAGAAAATAACCAAAGCATGTGACCCATGAAAAAAACAATTCTAGAAAACAAGACAAATTGTAAAAACAATGCAAACTCATACCAAAAACCCACATTTTGAGTGCAAATGTACGAGTATGACACCTTCTCACGTCCTGTGGATCCTGCTATCCATACATGTTAAAATGTACTAAATCCCTCCGAACATTTAAAATGCAATTTTATCAGTAAGTTGCTTCTATTTTTAGTGTATTTGTTGGACTCTAGCCTTCATGCTTTAGAAGATAAATAACCATCCTCTGAAATCATATTTTCTTTAGAACTAAAGTTATATTTTTCTTAACAAATTCATAAAGCTGCATTCTTAATATATAAAGTTCTTCAGTT
The DNA here is from genome assembly GCA_963921515.1 of Calotriton arnoldi. Lineage (NCBI taxonomy): Eukaryota > Metazoa > Chordata > Amphibia > Caudata > Salamandridae > Calotriton > Calotriton arnoldi. The sequence continues at coordinate 2,566,053 of CAWUFW010000097.1, read as the reverse complement.
TTACGGTTCACAGAAGCCTACTTTAACAGTTACAATATAATGCAAAGTGGAGATCAAATCAAATTAGAATAAATGGTTAACTGCACTTGTAGTTTTATGATTAATGAAACAGTGTCATTGCCATGCCCAACAATGGATAATTCAGTCAACTCTAGAGCCTGTATTTGTCAAACGTGCCGGTATAAAATAATTTAAAAGGTGCAACGTCATGAGTAATTTAAGGAGAGCAAGATGCACTCACACTGGTTCATACACAAATCCAAGTTTCTGGGTCTCACCAACCTAAGTATGAAGTACAGTGGGTGAGAGATTTTTTTTTTTTTTTTACAATTATATTCAGTGCAGTTACACTTGACGGCTATAAATGTGTTTCAAATTAAACGGTAAGAGAATGAGACTGCCTCTGAGAAAAAGATAAGGTGTTAAATTTGGGAAGGGGGAGTTACAACTACCCTACAATGAGTCCATCAATTATTCTTTAAAGGAGGAGGCTAGGAGAGAAACAGAGAAAAAACAAACCAAGATGATCAATGGGAGGAAGAAGAGAGGGGGAAGGAATCAATAAGTTACATACTTAGATATCATTTGAAGTGGTGAATTTTTAGTTTTTTCTCCTGAACTGTAGACTTGTTCTTGGCACCTAAGGCCTTCAGATAGAAAATCACAGGTATAGGACATCCAGAGAAAGACTGAGGCAGGTGAGATTTACATTTTAGTTTCAAGTATAAAATTGTTCTTACTCCTGAGAGTCTAATTTCTTTCAGAATTTTCTGTAGTAGGGATGAGAGTTAAGGTGGTCACTGGTGCCATCTCCAACTTCATTTTTACTTCAACTGGAAGCCAGTGGAGCTTTCCGAGAACAGGTGATGTGATCAAACTTTACTTAGGCTAACAAACGTCAGCCAGTAACTCTACTTCAAGAGGTGCCAGGAGGCTTTTGTGAAGCTGTTTATAGACCTCTATTTGTGGTGGTTCGATAGTCTGGCTTTTGGTTTGTGAACGTCTTCAATAGAGAAGCTAAACATACAAATTAAACAAGAGTGGGATACAGAAAGGATTGTTGGGGTACACCATAGGGAATAAAGACGAGGTCTGAGGAAGAATTTGCCTAACAAATTCCTCTCTATTATTTAGGAAGGAGGTAAACCAATTGAAAACCCTATTCCTAAGGCAAATGAGACATTCCAGAATAGAAATTAGTATTTGGAGTTCAATGGTGTCGAATGGTGCCAGGAGGACTAAAAGATGAGGAAACAGGTAAAATAATTATTCAAAATGCAGCGGATGTCTGCAAGTATTGTCGTGGTGCCAGTCTCTTTGCTTTATTCTTTTCAGAAGCTGGATCTGTACAGTGCTAAATGATTGTTGTTTTCAATGAAAGTGCCAAGTTGCAGAGGCACACATTCATTTTTCAATAACTTAGTTGAGCCAGGGCAAGTTGGTTACAGGTCGGTAGGGGTTAAAGTACTTTCAATTGACTGCAGGATTTTTTATTTTAAATAAGGGTGTAATCTGTGCATTTTTAAATCAGGAAGGAATCTTCTCGTAATGATACCCTGTTCTTTTTTACTATTCGAGCACGAATGGAGGTAGTCATGTCAAAATAGTTATTTCAGAGATTTGACTAACTATTCATTGCTCTTCTGAATTGGGTGTCACAATAGACCATGGTTGGGTAGCAAAGTTGAGGTGCATATCCTCACTGACGTGTGGATCTTGAGTAAGGGGATTTTGCTTGTAAAGAGGTTGTGAAAGTCTTGACATTTGGTTTAGATCTTTGTTTCTTAGAATTGCAAACAAATGAGAATGGGATTGGTACAGCATATCCATTGGAACAGTTGCAGACCTCACAATTAGAGAGGCCACCATCAATTTTTGAACTGTAGAAAATCCCTTTATAGCAGCCACCTTTAAGCAAACTTAAACTACCCCCTCAAAGAAGTTTTCCTGCGCAGAATGGAATCCTGGATGTTGGACACAAATATAATGATGGTGCCACTATCAGATACCAAATTTTTACCCACAGCCTTGGAAGGGACACTGTAAGCCCTCTGCACTAGATCCTTCTCAACGCATCATCTCAGGGCCGGAGGTCTCCAAGGCCATGGCAGAAAACCACAGGACATGGATTTTTGGATGCCTTCCGCCCGTTCTAAGATGCTTCCATCTCATCCTATTACCCTTTCTTCAACTGCTTTTCCACAAGTTGTGTCAAACCCTGTTGATTATTACTGTCATTCAGAGGCTGATCACTCTCAAAATTGTTGCTCCCCAGGTCACTTCTTTACTGGATCCCGATGCAGCTCCCTGTTGTGCTCAGACTTCTGTAACTCTCACAGTTCTGGTTAAGTCAACATTTCCAATGGTCCTCAGGAGGTCCCTTCACCATAAGTGAGATTGGTAGGAAGGCAGCACCATGCTCTGACCATTGGCACACTCCCTTGGGCACAATTCCCCACCAACTGACCCCTATATAATGTCACCTCGATTGTGTGGAAAGGGACCAGCTGCATTCTCTGCTTTAAAGTCTGCAACAGAATTTCCCCTAATAACGCCATCACATTCTTTTGAGATTGTAAGCACACCATGTCATCTCAGCCTCACAAGCACTGTTTGTGGGCCAGAATGTGGGCCCAATTTCAGGTGCTCAGTGGAAGAGCAGCCCTCGCAACTACAACTTCACCAACATCCATATTTAGACTTTTGCATAGGGTTCAACCAAACTTAGTTCAAGTTGAAGTTTGGTGCCAAGTTCAAACAATTCAAAGAGTGTTTTAGAATTGTTGATAACATGTTGGAGCTATTCATTCATAAACCTAGTTTTGGCACACAATGTTATTCTTGCATTTATGCCTAGTGTCTTTAAAGCACGTCGAAGTTTTGGAGATTTCTCTGATCTCCAGAATCATTTCTTTGCAAATGGTTTTTCCTGTGGTAGAACAGTTTTTTGTTGAAACAGGGGCCGTTGATTAGGTGTGTATATCGTTTTGGTTGAGCTATTTTATGGGTGGCTATTTGTAATCCTTTGCTGCAATTGGCTGTAATACATTAATGTTTAAATGTCCTTGGATTTCAGAGAATGCAGTGTTAACTGAGTGAGCAAGGCCATATTCAGAAATACAGTTGAAAGGCCTTTTCAAATTTGCTATAGCATTTTATGAGTAAGCTGGGAGTTTTCTGTAGTTAGATGTTGATGAAAATGATCAAGGATTCTGATCAATCCACTTCTATTAGCTTGAGACATTCCACTTTATGGAATCAGAGGTAAGAGGTCTATCTTTTTGCGTTTGGGATGAATGGGTTAGTTTGAGAGCTGCCTTAGGTCATGAAGTGTGAGTATTTTCTGAATGAACAGATAAGGCAGTCAGTTTCCTTCCTATAAAGACACATTTAAGTGTTCAGACTAATTCTTGTCTATCAAAGAAAAATGTTACTAAAGCCGTTACTTCAAACCGTGCGCCTTGTGAATGGCATAGCCCCATTTGACAATGCCCTGAACTATTTCAGTGTTCTGTCGCTTCACACCTAGGTTTACATTATTTAAGAATCGCTACACACATACATAAACATATATTTTATACTGAGAGAGAAAACTGGTGTTTATTCAGGAGTTCTTAAAGAAATTGAGAATTAGTTACTGAACAGTAGTGTTTCTCTATTAGGCCATTTACCATAACCTAACTCAGGTGTTATCTGAAATTTTCTACACGTTACATAAACGCAAACCATTTCCTTTGTAAATATATCTAATTCTCTGCAAAACATACCTTGTAACCAAGAGCTTTAAGTTCACTTGCAGAACAAGGATACAGATCCATAAACTTATACCTATCGACTAGCAGTGCTGTTTCTTTGCCCTCATACTCCTCTTTGAAGGCGGTAAATCTTCGCTTTTCCACCTTAAGTATACTAGCTAGATCACCAATGTTACTCTCAAATGCTAAGAATCTAGCCCATATTTCCCTGCAGAAAAGACAGAAAGGTAAATATTAGGAAACAAATTACAAACCTTTTCATCTTAAATTGTATTCATACAGCAAAATAAAGGAAATGTACACTTTGTTATGCTGTTATATAATTTGTTGGTCGAAAATAAAGTGTCACTAGGTATAACAAAAACAATTAATTTACAGGGTTATTTATTTCGTACTGCGTTATTTAGTACTGGCCTTCCCTGTAATCCATCACACTTCTTAGATGAGTATTTTAAAGCTTACATTTATGCATATTGTTTGATTTTTTGAAACTTTATAATTAAAGTAGTCTTTACTTCTCAGTAAAACTGCATCATTTTTATTAAACAATAAAAGGATTAGTTTAGTATGTAGATCGGCTGCAAATTTGTTGAATTTTCTAACTTATTTTACAAAAGATGATATCTTAAAACCAAAAGGCACACAAGCTTAGAATACTGTATACAAATTATGCACAACACTAGCTAGAGAAGCCTGGGTAGTTCTGTCTTTAGGGGGAGAGCTGCTTCTTTTCTCAGACCGCATCTACAACACCAGAGAGACCAGTTTTGCTAACTTATCCCAGGATGGATTGGATGGTTTTACATCAATCCAAAGCTGTAATACTGAGTCTGGAATGAAAAGGAATAGGTTACTTACCCTGTAAGCATCTATTCGCAGCGTGTAGTGCTGTAGATTCATATGCTTAGCATACTCCTGCCATCCAGTGTTGGGCTCAGATGTCTGCAACTTGTTTTTCTTCGAAGACTTCTTTCGAGTCACGAGGTATGGTGACCCCTCCTATTGCTTGTTTGTGCATGGCCATTGGCTCCTTTTTAAAATTGTTTTTAGCTCATCGGGTGAGCTTAGGATAGGAACAGCACAGTGACAGAAAAGATGAGCATGCACGTAAAGGGAAGATAAGGTAAAGTGTTTTAGCAAAGAAGTAAATACGTCAGCCAATAGCGTCCGGGGAGGAGGGTGGGTGCATATGAATCTACGGCACTACACGAATAGATGCTGTAGGAAGCTGGCTTTGTATATGGTATACCACTAGGTGGTTATACCATGCACAGAGTCCAGAGATTCCCCCAGAAGTGTACAGGGCTCAAAGCAAACAAAGTGCTCTATTTGTGGTAGTGTGGGCAAGCAGCCTTAGGCCGAACACAGAGGAGAGTAAGACATTTATTGCACACACATGACCAATAATTGACACGACTCAAAAAGGAGATCCACACCAATTTTATAAAAATAAGCTTTGCTTGTGTTTTATTTTAAGACCAAGATCTTCACAATAAGGTAAGTATGTTTTTAATAAAAAATACTTTTCACTTTCAAAAGCCGACAGTGCAATTTCTGAACAGTTCAATGTTATCCTATGGAGGAAAACAATAATGCTGTTGCACAGGTAAGTACGCAACTTATGCCTGGAAAAGGTCCTGCAGTGTTGACATCTGTTAGAGATGTGGCTGTCAGGAAGGCAGATGATACATACATCATGAAAGTCTGAATTGGCCTTCTTTGTGCCACAGGCAGGGTATTTGGGAAATAAGGATGGCATTTTATTTGACATGAAAAATATATTTCCTGTCCGATAACGACAGAAAAACATTGGCAATGTTGAAATCCGTTGAGTGAATGTGTTGACAAACATTTCTGAGAGAAATTTTTGCAGGAAAAATGCAGAAAAGGCAGAGCTCAGCGCTCCAAGATAATGTCACCAGGAGCCGGAAAAAAGAACTGAGGTAACTGCCACCTACTAGGCATGATGGAATACTGGTGGGCTGTGAGCCCTTAAAGGCACAGAGTCTCTTTTCATATCTGCAGAGCTGCAGCCTATAAGTCTACATTGTCCTCTTCCTTCTTCACCATTTTCCTTTAAAAAAAGGTTTGTGAATGAGATTTATAAGGACAAATAAAGCTCCTGCTAATTTGTCCTGGCCTTTTAATTATATATTAACCCTTTTTAAATGCAAATAAAAGCAATTGGCTAATTTAGCCTCATTTACAGGCTGCAAAACATTTGAATAAATTAAGTGTTTATCCTGGCCTTACTGAAGAAAGAGGAAAATCTACACTTAAGAATATATATTGTAAAGAAGTGCCGCGGGATCCCTGCATGTAGGCAGTGACTATTGAGTGCTTATAATTATCAATGGAGATCCCCTGAGAGAGAGTGAAAGTTCAATTTAGAGTGTACTGAGCCTCTGTGACTTGCAATATCCCTTTAATGTATGGCAGAAGGTACTTTACTTTAATTGTACTTAGATCACCTGATACGTTTGAAAGGTTGAGTCGGCCCAACCAGTAATAATGAATACAAAATAAAAAAATGATACCAAATAATAATCAACCATATGAAACATCAATTTAGGGCAGAACAGAAGTGACTATACACAAAATTTGTTTAAATGTTATGAACATGACAATCTACATTGTAGGGGCCTAAACAGCTGGTTAAATTGGGGTGAGACTGGATAAATGCTAATCAGTGAACAGTGTGATTGAGGCATTGCCTTCACAGTAGAGTGGGCCTGTGGAGAATCCTAGATGGTGAGTGAATCTGCTCCTGTCCACTAAGATCATTGGATCACAGGTCCTGGCACCTCCCTGGAGTCCGTGATAATACAGAAAGCATCCATTTGAAATCAAGGAGATCAGTCTTAGAGTATGCAAATCAATCGAGCCAGATTATAAAATCAAAGCAACATACACTTTTTCAGACCTGAACACAAACATTAGTAAGCAAACATAAAAGTGCTGGATGACATTTAAAAAAATGAATAATTAAGAGTTCCCTTTGTCACTTTCCTAAATATTTACATCTTTAACTAGCCATAAAGTTTCTTGTGTTGTCTAACATGTCAAGTTCATCACAGCCATAACAATAGATAGAGAACTTTTGCTAAGCTAGCCAGTATGTATGCAGATGGTTAATGCACTGGAAAGTCACAAATTCAAATACACAAATCGTCGACTCAGCTTTTCTTCTACCGGGGTTCAACAAGTTAATTACAGTAGGTGTTGGAAATAGTAACACTTATTTACATTGACCATAATTTGCAAACATCTGGCAATAAATACTATAGTAAAACTGTTATTTGAGAATGTGTGTGACGTGAGAAGGGTCTCACACTGCAGCACAATCTCACTTTTGCGGAACACTGGACCTTGGCTCTCTTTCAGGGGCTCTTGCAATACCTTGGGGCATTATGCGATCCCCACTACGGGTAAAAATAGCACCGGATGAGCAAAAGAAGTCTTAAGTTAAGTGACTAATGGAGCACTTAAAAAAAGAAACAATCCATCACTCCACGTTTTCATAACTTGCCCACGGAAATGCTGCAGCAGTCGAACTGCCTGCCAATTCACACAGGAGACCGTTTCTGGAGTGCAACATGGCATAAACTGGAACACTGCAGGAATGAGTGAGACCTATAACACCGGAGTTACACAGTCAAGCTTGCACAAATTCTGTGTCTGACATAAATCTGAGTGCATGATCTGGATCTAATTCTTGAGGCAGAGGGTACCTTAGAGGTGCCCCCTGAAAACCTATTGACTGCTAGTGTACTGGCTGACTGGTTTGGACTAGGCCTGGGCGAAGCTCACGGAGTTACAGATAAACGGCAACAAATTTAATGGAATTCCGCAAGCGGTTGGTGTATCTGTTTAGTGTAGGGAAACTGACTGACCTGGGAGAAATTAAAGGATTAACTCAACAAACAAGCCACTTGGGGATGTTACTAACCTTCCAGGACAGTGTACAGAAAACAAAAGAACCACAGGAAACCAATAAAGCCTTGGTTCCAAAGCAGTTGCTGTGATCTTGGGCCATCACGATTCTACGTGGTAGCAGAGAGCTCAGCACTATAAAACCCGCTCCTCGCCTAGTGCCAAAAAGAGTGATAATAAGCTAAACAATATTAGAAAACAGCAATGGACTCTAAGGCAAGTTGCTGGAGAACGGGACTAGACAATTTTAAAAGAAACGCTTTTTACTATTTGAAATATAGAGCATTCATCTTTTTTTATTTTTATTGAGCAGACATATGGAACAAATTCATACCATGGAAAAAAATTCATATCATGACTTTAAAGGAAAATGCTACTTACCAGTATGCATCTGTTCTTGGCATGTAGAGCTGTAGATTCGTATACTTGTGCATAGATCGCCATCTGGTGTTGGGCTCGGATGTTTGCACTTTGTTTTTGTCTTGGAAGAAGTCTTTTGTAGTCACGAGGCAGGTGACTCCTCCTTAGGACGATAGTGCGCATGGGCATCGACTCCATCTCCAGATTGTTTTGCCAAGGAGGGTTATGATGGAGTTAGTAAGAAATAGAAAAGGATGTCCATGTGTAATGTATCTAAGTAAGATAGTACTGGAACAGATAGAGGTATCCGGGGAGGCGGGTGGGCGTATACGAATCTACAGCTCTACATGCCAAGAACAGATGCATACTGGTAAGTAGCATTTTCCGTTCGAGGCATATGAGCTGTAGATCGTATACTTGTGATTAGACTATACAGCAGTTACCCCCTTAGCGGTGGCTACCTGTATCTGTTGCAGTGGTTTGAAAAAGTGTTCTTAATACAGCCTGGCACACACTAGCTTGTTGTTTTGCTTGCACGTCTACACAATAGTGTTTTGTGAACGTGTGAGGTGTAGACCAAGTTGCTGCTTTGCAAATGTCATCTAGGGGAATGTTCCCTAAGAATGCCATAGATGCCCCTAGTTTACGTGTGGAGTGAGCCTTAGGGGGAATGGTTAAGGTGCGTTTGGGCTTTGGCATAGCATATTTGGATGCATTTAACAATCCACCTTGCAATCCCCGTTTTTGAGATAGGATTGCCTTTATGAGGTGAGGAGAAAGCCACAAAAAGTTGTTTAGTCTTTCGAAAGGATTTTGTTCTTTCAATGTAGTAAAGTAGGGCTCTTTTTACGTCTAGTGTGTGAAGAGCCCGTTCTGCTACTGAGTCTGGTAGAGGGAAAACACTGGGAGCTCTACAGGCTGGTTAAGGTGGAAAGCAGAGATGACTTTAGGTAAAAATTTTGGGTTAGCCCTAAGAACCACTTTGTTATGATGGATTTGGAGAAATGGTTCTTGTATGGTTAATGCCGGGAGTTCACTGACTCTTCTGAGAGATGTGATCGCAACTAGGAAAGCTACTTTCCATGTGAGAAATTGTAATTCGTATTTATGCATAGGTTCAAAGGGGGACCCATGAGGCCTGGTAAGTACCACATTTAGGTTCCATACTGGAGAGGGTGGAAGTCTAGGTGGAATTATTCTTTTAAGTCCTTCCATAAATGCCTTGATAGGTGGTACCCTAAACAAAGACAAATGTTGTCTGTTTTGGAGATAGGCTGCTATTACCGCAAGATGTAGTCTAATGGATGTATACACTAGGTTACATTGTTGTAGATGCAAAAGGTAACAGATGATGTCTTGAATAGAAGCATCTAGTGGGTTGATTTTGTTATTTGTACAGTAAATTACAAATCTTTTCCAGTTTGCGGCATAGCAAGCTCTAGTGGTAGGACGTCTAGCCTCCTTAATGATGTTCATGCAGTCTGGAGATAGATTAGGGTAGCCAAACTCTAAGACTTCAGGTGCCAGATCGCAAGGTTGAGTTGATTGGGATCTGGATGCCTTATCTCTCCATGGTTCTGAGTGAGAAGCTTGGGTGAGAGGCATAGCTTTTGATGAGGAACTACTGATAGTTCCAAGAGGGTTGTAAACTATGGCTGTCGGGCCCATGTTGGAGCAACTAGGATCATTGTGAGGGACTGCTGTTTGAGTTTCCGAACCACTAGCGGAATGAGTGGGAGAGGTGGAAAAGCGTAAGCAAATTTGCCTGACCAGTTCATCCATAGCGCATTGCCTTTGGACAATGGGTGTGGATACCTGGATGCGAAGCTTGGGCATTTTGCGTTTTGGTGTGTGGCGAACAGGTCTATTTCTGGGTGGCCCCACATTTGAAAGAATGGATGCAGAACTTGAGGATGAAGTTCCCATTCGTGGATCTGCTGTTTTTGGCGACTGAGTAGATCCGCAATTTGATTGTGTACTCCTGGGAGGTGTTCTGCAAGGAGATATATGTTTTGAGGAATGGCCCATCTCCATATGTTTTGAGCTAGGTGTGAAAGCTGGAGAGAGTGTCCCCCCCCCCGTTTTTGTATTTAATACATTGCTGTCATGTTGTCTGTACAGACTAGGACAGCTTTGCTTACGAGGTGGAGTTGAAAAGATTTTAACGCTAGGAAGATTGCCAACAATTCCAGGTAATTTATGTGGAATTGTTTTTGTTGAGGGGTCCATATGCCCTGAATGGTATGGGTTTGAAGATGAGCTCCCCAGCCGGTGAGCGATGTGTCTGTTGTTAGCACTATCTGTGGAACCGGGTCGAGGAACGGCCGCCCTTTGGAAAGGTTTTGTGTGTTCCACCACTGCAGAGAGCGATGGGTGCGGTCGTCTACCAACACCAGATCTGTTAGCTGACCTTGAGCCTGGTTCCACTGACGTGCCAAACACTCCTGTAAGGGACGCATTTGGAGTCTTACATAAGGGACGATGAGAATGCAAGAGGCCATCATCCCGATTAACTGCATGAACACTCGCGCTGGTAGTGAGTGTTGAGGCTGAAATTTTTGTATTAGACCTTGTATGGCACTTATCCTGACTGGGTTGGGGTATGCTAGAGCTCTTGAAGTGTCTATTGTAGCCCCTTGATATTGTTGTATGTTGGACGGTTGGAGGTGGGATTTGGTGAGGTTTACCGTGAATCCCAAGTGGTGAAGCAGTTGGATTGTTTTGTGTGTTGCACACAGCTGCTGTGTGACTTGGCTTTTATGAGCCAGTGGTCTAGATAAGGGAAAACATGAATGTGCTGTCTTCTTAAGTGGGCTGCAACTACTGCGAGACACTTGGTGAAGACTCTGGGTGCTGTAGTCACCCCGAATGGGAGGACCTTGAACTGGTAGTGTTGACCATCTACCACGAACCTGAGATATTTCCTGTGCGCGGGGTGAATGGGAATATGAAAGTAGGCGTCCTTTAAATCCAGAGTGGACAGAAAGTCGCCCTGTTGAAGTAGTGGGAGCACCTGTTGAAGAGTGACCATGTGGAAGTGGTCAGACTGAATGTAGAGGTTTAGCGTTCTGAGGTCCAATATGGGCCTGAGAGAGCCGTCCTTTTTTGGGATTAGAAAATAGAGAGAGTAAACCCCTGTGCCTTGGTGAGGCAAGGGGACTGGTTCTATTGCATGTTTTTGTAATAGAGAGAGAACCTCTTGTTTGAGAAGTGTTAGATGTTCCGTGGACATTGCACATTGTCTGGGAGGAATGTTTGGGGGGGTAGAAGTGAGTTCCAGGCAGTAAACATACTGGATAATTTGTCTTACCCACTTGTCTGTTGTGATTGAATTCCAGACAGGTAGGAACTGTGATAGACGTCCCCCGACAGGAGTGGAATGATCGGGGGTAGTGGAGGGAAGTCACTGTTTGGTGGTAGGGGAAGTACGGGTGGAGTTTCCCCTGCCTCTTCCTCTATTGTTATTCTCTCTGTATCCTCCCCGAAAATATCCTCTGGATGAGGAGGATTGATTGGGGCTTTTATAAGACGAGGAGGTGTTTTCTGATGCAGCCGTCTTTGAGCCACCCCTATAAAAGGAGCGACGAAAAGAACCTCTATTAGAGGGTAGTTGTAATGCCCCCATGGCTTTAGCAGTGTCGGTGTCTTTCTTCATTTTTTCCAATGAAGAATCGACTGTGGGGCCTAAAAGGTGTTGTTGATCAAATGGCTGATTAACAAGTGCTGACTGTACTTCTTGTTTGAATCCTGAGATTCGAAGTCAAGCGTGTCGGCGTAGCAAAACGCTGGTGTTAATGGCACGCGAGGCTGTATCAGCTGCATCAAGGGCACATTTGATGTAAGTGTTTGTGATAAGTTTACCCTCTTGAATGAGGTCGTGAGCTTTATCCTTGTATTGGTCTGGTAAGTGTTGCATCAGTTTTTCTAGCTCGTCATAGTGAGCTCTATCATACCGCGCCAGGAGAGCTTGTGCATTGGCTATGCGCCAATGATTGGCAGCTTGAGATGCGATTCTCTTGCCTGATGCATCTATAAGATTTGATTCCTTGTCAGGCGGAGGGGCGTCACCTGTTGTCTGAGAATTTGCCCTTTTCCGTGCATTTGAAACAACAAGCGAATCTAAAGGTACCTGATCTCTGATGTAAATTGGGTCTGTAGGAGCGGCTTTATATTTTTTGTCTACCCTTGGCGTAAGTGTAGGAGAGTAGGATCTGCTTCTTATAGTTACCTCCACTTTTTGCTGATGTTTCACTGTTTTCGACTTAGTCTGACTGGGATCCTGCTATTCAGGACCCCAGTCTATCTGCTTTCTCCTCTAAATTGATTGCATGTACTTTAGGTATACTCCAGATTGGATTCTGGGGTACCCTTATAAGTCCCTAGTATATGGTATACTATGTACCCAGGGCATAGGTACCCCAGAGGCCTCTCAGGGGCTGCAGCATGTATTATGCCACCCCTGAGAGGCCATTCCAAATGACACAACAGGTCTGCTACTGCAGCCTGTGTAAGGTGGTGCATGCACCCCTTCCTTAGATATAGGTTCACTATATCTATCCTAATCACTGCACATATAAGCCTATCAGTCACCCCTATGGCAGGCCTTATCAATCCTGAAGGCAGGGTGCTGGGTTTTATGTGAGAGGGGGCCCATGCATGAGCAGAGCCCCTCTGCAGCCTTCGGAACCACTATTCCGGGGTTGTCTGTGATGCAGCCAACCATATACTCTTAAGTGCATTATAACCTCGCAGTAAATGCTAACTTTAAATCAGCTGCAAGGAATTATGTTGTGTTTGGTGTCAAACACCTTGGAATCATACCTCCACACCAGTAACTGGTGTGGGAGGTATGATTCCTCCCTCCTAGAGGGAGAAATATGACAGCACCGGTACACCCGGTACCAGCTTCACAGAGCCCTGGGCATCACAAAATGGATGCTGCCAGCCACAGACACGAGTCTGCCCTCCTGCTGCTGGACAAAACTCCAGCAGGGGAAGGCTTGACATTAGGTTTCCTGTCACAGGGAGGTGTGACCAGACAGGCTTTAGTGTATTGGGGCTGGGTGGGTGCACTCTCAGAGTGCTTTGATGTCTGCACGGGGGGCACATTTGGTGTCCCTGTGCATAGTCCAGCTCAAACCGGTTGCAGGGGCTACCAGCCCCTGCTCTGGCGCGAAACTGGACAAAGGACATGGGTGTAGCCACCCCTCTGTCCTGACCCTCCCATAGGTGGGTCCCCAGAGTTTGTCCCACCCCTTCCTTGGGTATAAAGTAGGAACCCTGACTGCAGGACTCTAGATATTACCTGGACTAAACTCTGCTACAGAAACCAAGTAACCTTCGACAATCTACGCTTTGCTGGACGACTGAAGAATCTCCCTTGGAGTAAAGGAGTTACTCCCCTGCAACGCAGGCACCTCAACGCATCTGATCGGTTTGCATCTACGCAGCTCCCGACGGACTCCGAAGATTTTGCAACACAGGAGGTGGGTGCCCAAGCTTCCCCAAGGCCGACTAGTGCTCTCAGCAAACCTGAGACCCGCAGCCCTCTTGGGGACCGTGCAACCCGAACCCCTGGACACTGTGCACATTTGCAGCAGCATATGCTTTTAGGCGATCCCTGAGGCTGTGCTTTGGGCTACTTGTGGTCCAAGCCCCGAGCAGTGTTTCCACAATCTGGAGATGGAGTCGATGCCCATGTGCACTATCGTCCTAAGGAGGAGTCACCTGCCTCATGACTACAAAAGACTTCTTCCAAGACAAAAAGAAAGTGCAAACATCCGAGCCCAACACCAGATGGCGATCTATGCACAAGTATACGATCTACAGCTCATATGCCTCGAACACACATTTACAATAGCTATGTCTTAAAAACAGAATCGAAGAAAGTGCTAGTGCTTCACAGTACAACGATTGAAAACTGCAAAACAGTGCTAGTGTATAAAAGTGCATGTGCAAATATATCCTAGCACCCGAGTCCAAACACTCATATGACTGTGATTTCTTTAACTATTGCTACAATCTTTGAAAAAGAACACATCCCCTTTCCATTCTGCTCTGTCATGAATGTAGGAAAAAGAATACAAGTGGTAATTTTCTCAAAACATATGATCCTATATAGCTTCCTAACACTCCCTACTATCTTCGCATATGCTTCTTTGAATTGTTTAGTTCTTAACATTTTAGTCCACTAGCTCTGAAGCATTGGAATCTGCTGTGTCCTCCAATTTTGTAATATTAAGGAGTGAGCTATCATGAATGAAATTGAGATGAAATACTGTTCATATTTACTAAGTTCCAGAGCCTTTTGGGAAGTCCCAAATAACACTACACTTGCCTCTATTTCAACCCCAGACTTCAAACTTCAATTTTATAACAGAAATTAACTCTTCCCAAAATTTTACCAGTTTTGGACACTCAAAGAATGCATGAAGCCAATTCCCCTCCCCCTCTTGATGGCAGTGGAAACATTGATCAGGTACTGAGGGGAACATTTTATGCAGGGGTTGAGGTATGTAATATGCCATACATAAGGACAGGAATTACATCCTTTTAAAGTTTGCTTCTCTTAAGGATTTATGCCCCATTTCAGCAATTAACTGCTAATATTCTTTCGAAAACCTACATTGTGTTTTGTCGACGATTATTCCCCTAAAACCAGCTATCAATTCCGAAGCCGGGTGATTACAGAGCAGCCTAAACCAATTGCCAGTGCCTATGAGTTTACTCTTAATTAAAGCATGCCAAGCTGGATGTTCTTCTAGACTTGTTGCTTGTACGTTAAAGTTAAAACAATTAATAATCTGCACTAAACTCAAGAAAAGTCTACTACACTGCCCCTCAAACCGTAACAAGATCTCTTCCCATTTAATATAGTTACCCCTCATTACAAAATCGATCAGCTCCCTAAAACCTTCGATATTCCATAGTCCTATCATTGCCCTATAGGTTTAACCCAAAAACATTACACTCCTGCAATTTAAGCAAGCCATAGCAAGCTGTGATCAGACGAGTTCTGAAAAGAAGCTCCATTCTATAGATTAACTCATGAATTAACTATATCGAGCTTTTTTAGGCAATTTTGCTGTATTTATAAAAGCTGGGAGATTTATTGCAGACTCCTGGATCATTTTATTTCATAAAAAAGTTTCCAGCACCTCTTTGCCATCAACCAGTTGTGCTAAAATATCTAGCAATGCTGTCTGATAATATATTTGAAAATTGGGGAGCGTCACCCTCCTTTTGTTTTATCAAGTTGTAAGATTGAGCATTTCACCGTAGGGGCTTTTTTCCTCCAAACAAAGATTCTCACCAGAGAGTCCAATTCCTGAAAAAAAAATTGTTGTTAACCCTCATGGGTACCTTAGTGAATAAAATAAGAAATAGTGGTAACATGGACGTCTTGATAAGAGAGACCCTCCCTATCAAAGTTGATGGAAGAACCGACCATTTTTCCAAAAGTGTGTGTGCCATTTTTCAACATCGGTACATAATTTAATTGAAAAAGCTGATCATAGGTTTTTCGTCACAAATATACCTAAATATCGAATCAGTCGCTGTGAACTAGCCTGCTGCTGTAAACTGATAGGCAGATTCTCCACTGAAGTGTTAAAAACATTTCTGTCTTGCTCCCATTGATCTTATACCCCCCTATATTGGTAAATGCTTTGATAAAGTCAAGCACCCTTTGTATATTGACCTCATCTGGTTTTAAATACAGAATAATATCATCCGCAAATAGCTTTATTTTGGGCATACCTGTTATGGGTGAAAGAATTTCCTTCGTACTTTGGATCTTTACAGCCAGTGGCTCAATAAAAAGAACAAATAAAATAGGAGAAAGGGGCCATCCTTGTCGAGTCCCTCTTCCAATTGTGAAAGAGCCTCTAACTTTAGAATGAATCACTATTCTGGCCTTTGCCCCTTGATAAAGTTAACTAATCATAGTTCTAAACTGCAATGGGAATCCAAATTGACTTAGACCATACAGCAGAGCATCCCAATTTACTAAATCAAACGCCTTCTCGGCGTCCAGCATTTATTGCTGCAACAATTTGATTACATGAGAAAAAAATCAACTGCCTGAATAAAAACAATTATATTTGAAGTAATTGATCTATTGGCTACAAATTCACTGTGGTCTTTGGATATTAATGGCTGAGCAGCAGGGATAATCCTAGCTGTCCAGACCTTAGTCAATAATTTATAATCTGAATTTAACAGACTTATTGGCCGATATGAGCTGGCTTTTGTTACACATTTATCTATATAGAGCATTCATCATCGAGAACAAAAAGAAAAAATGGCCATAAAGAAAGAAACTGATGCGACTACATTCCACCAGACAATGCCCGGCAGTCAAACAGCAAACGTTTAATGTATCTGCCATACTTAGTTTTAAATGAATTCAATTTTGTGGCAGGCTACATAATGCAGAATGAAAACATTTGCATTTGTTTCCCCTCTGTAGGTATTCCCTATGATATCGCTGCACCAAAACTGCTGTGTTTGTCGTGAGTAATCATGTACTCACTGGGGTATGTAGTAGTGAGCTGCTGAATGTTAGAAAGAGAGACCTGTGTTCAAACTACAGTCTTCCCTGTTGCTGTGGTATGATCCGAGCCGAAGCACTTCCTCTCCTTGAGCCTCGATTATGGTATGTGAAATCAGAAATTGTGCTCAAATAAATGGTGTGATCAACTACTGGCGAGTGCTTTGTCTTTTGGATTCTTGTTTAAAAATAAATAGGGTCTCGCCCCTGTACAAAGCACCAATGCTGCGTGGCAGAAGGAACACTTTTAGGAAGAATGTCAGACACACATTCATATAATGAGGTACCAGTGCACATGTGACACTACACATATTTTGTGGAGCAACCAGAAACAGGGATGTCATGTCAGTGGTGCAGTGAGGCACATCTAAAAATAGAAAGAAACTAATCAACTCACAGCGCACAACATTCAGCAGCAGCAACCTCGGGTGCCGATTCAAAGGGAATCATTCAAATTCACCTCAGATGTTTCTCCAAGCCTCAGGAGGCTTTACAGAACAGTGCATCTCACTCCTCCTTCAAGCTCCTGCCACCTTGTCGTCGTCGTCAGCCAGCCCCCACAAACTCTCCACATCCGGCAATGTGTTCATCCGTATTTGCATTTTAAAATGATGCCCATTCATTGTGGATTGCTTCTCCGGCCTCCAAATTAACTACCTCAACAGCCTCTGCCTCTCAATATTGAAGCTGGGCAGAGGTCCGACTCCGATTCATTCCGCTCCCAGCACAGCCGCAATTTTGACTGCATCACTGCGGCCCCTGCAAGTTTGCTTGCCTTGTTAATTAATCCCTTGCTTGCAGACAGAGCCCTCAGTCAGCTTAGGTATCCTCCCAGTTTGATTTTTGCCCCAACTCGGGGATTCTGCCCTTACACGCCACCGCAGCAGACTCTCAGCTGCCATCATTAACCGTTCACGGCCAACGGGAGTTGAAACAAGACAATCTGGACAGAGGGTAGTGGGCAGTAAACTCAGCTACGCTACGGTCAACTGAGTTTTTGCGAACTCCGCACTCCAAGCAGAGCTCGGAGTAGGCAAAACCCCGTGAACACCGCCGGCATAGAGGAGTTTGCTGTCGAGCCATAGTGTAGTCCAGCCTGCCACCACAGACTGGTTTATGACCCCCCCATGTGCTTGAGAGCCTGCGCTCTCTGAGGGAAGAAACAATGCCTGTTCCAGCCGGAGGTGTTGTCACCTCCTCCAAGCAGGACAACTAAGTAAACATATCAAGGTAGAAGGCTTCTGCTGCCTTTGATATGAGACTCAAGGCTTCCCCAGACAGAGGAAATGCCACCCCCCTACCCCGGGCCAATTTGGCACCAGGATGGGAGGGAAAATCAGCTAGTCAGGAGGCGTGTTCCCCCATCAGGCTAGTTCCACCCCTAAGGGGGACTTCCGGATGTGAACACAAAACTTAGAATTCCACCACCTTGGTTTTAGCGGAATTAGGCTCACAGGGTTATGCCCACTTCCCTGTGCAGGCGAGTAGCATCGTTACTTGCTAGACCGTTTTTAAACTGATTTTAGCTGGTATTTTTTACTTTAACGCGTGTTTTTATATTCATTTTAAACTCTTCTGTTTCTCGCCCGATCTTGTTTTAAAACTTTATTGCTTGCACGAGAGAGAGAGAGAGAGAGAGAGAGAGAGAGAGAGAGAGAGAGAGAGAGAGAGAGAGAGAGAGAGAGAGAGAGAGACAGAGACAACTATAGCCCTTCCTGCTTCCGGTTGTGGCGGAACTGCAGGGTTGATGGGCTAGTCGTCCCGGAGTCTCCTGTATTTAAGTAGGATGACTCCACGGACGCGCCGAAAGAAAGCCCATCTGCATCTGTCCGCGCCCAGCCGTCGCCAGGAGCACTGCCTCTCGTGCCTCAGCCACCCCTCCTAGGCGTATCTACTCAGCTACAGCACTTAAATGGGTCAGATGGCTTGCTAATACTCATGATGCTTCTGACACATGCTGCAGGACTTTTCCCTTCCCTAATCTTGAGGGACCGTTCGCATGCAAACATTGCCACTTTCAAAGCCTTAAAGAGGGTCAGAGGTCTTTAGATCAGCATGCTCGTCAGAATGTCCCTGACAAGACGCAGTCAAGACGCGTCAGCAGTAGCCACACCCTTGTACATAGGCAGTCCAGCGGCCCAAAGCTCTATTCATAACTGGAGAGGTTTTTTAGCAAACGTTAGATCCTTGACTAAACATGCCACTAAATTATGGGAACTAATGAACTCTGATTCCCCTGATCTAGGTTTCCTCATGGAGACCTGGCTTAAACCCTCCTCAATACCGGCCATTACCTTAGCTCTTCCGGAAAATTATCGTATTTTAAGATTGGACAGGGAGAGTAAAGTTGGCGGAGGCATTGCCATTGTTTATAAAGAAGCGTTGAAAGTCTCCATCATGGACTCTGCCTCAGACGATAATATAGAGATTTGTATTTTCAAGATTGAATTCACGGCCCAGGATTGTTGGAAGGGCGCGCTTATTTACCAGCCTCCTGGCCCACTCAAGGATTTTACTCAAAAACTGATAGAAAAAATTGCTCCTCATACTCTCTCTTCAAAGCAATTTCTAGTGCTGGGGGATTTGAATATTCACAGTGAAGATAGCGTGAATATCGATTCCGTTCACTTCCTTGCAGACATGGCCTCCCTAGGATTGGTAAAGATCAATGTTGGCCCTACTCACTAAGCCGGGCACACCCTGGACATTATTCTTACCAACTCACCCCGTATACTTGCAGAACCCCCTTGCCCAGTGATCTGGTCGGATCATTTTTTGATTAATTTTCAGATTACAGGCACCCAACCTACCTCCACCCCTACTAATCCCATTCGAAATCTTAGAAGTCAATGGTACAAGATTACGCAAGACTCTTTTGCGAAAAATGTTATACCCCCCATATTTGAAGCACCTGGTGATACTAACACAAGGTTAAATGTACTCCATGAGGTCATAAAATCAGTCACAGACACTCTTGCGCTGCTAAAACAACAGCATGTCAATACCCAAAGAACTTGGTATACCTCTGAACTTCGTAGGGAAAAGGCTAACTGCACAAAATTGGAAAAGACATGGCAAAAATCTCAAACAGTGAGGGAGAAAGTAATTTATAAAACTGCCTTAGCACTTTACCACAAGAATATTAAAAAAAGCACGGAAAGCCCATATTCCCTCTAGGCTAAACCAAGCAGGCAATTCAACCAAAGAACTCTATAAAGTCCTCAATTCCTTTACCAACCCAACTGCCTGCATCAATCAGATCCCCCCCTCACAAGTATAATGTGATAATATTGCCAATTATTTTGAGGAACAGCTTTACAAAATATATGATAAATTTCCAGGAGACTCTGAATCACCACATATTTCTGCCCTACTGTCTACATCTCCGAGGGAGAAGGGTGCCTGCTTAGAGAGTTTCCCTGCTTTGCAGGTATCAAAAGTGGAAGAGATGCTGAAAACAGTCAAATCTGATTCACCCCTCGACATTATACCAACCAATCTGTTTGCCTCCATTTGTACTCTATTAAATGCCTCCTTGAGTGAAGGGAAACTTCCACATGAATGGAAGGCGGCACAAGTGCTTCCGATCCGTAAGAAGGCACATGTACTCGCAACGGAATTGGCAAACTACTGCCCTATTTCACTCCTTCTGCTTATGAGTAAACTTTTGGAAGGACATATCAACACTAAGCTTATGGAGTACATAGAATCCCAAGGCTGCCTCGACCCCTCACAGTATGTTTTCAGACCTAATCACTCCACTGAAACCACCCTTATAGGTGTCACAGACTACATCAAACTTGCCCTAGACAACAATAAGGCTGTGCTGTTAGTGCTGCTGGACTTGTCCACAGCTTTTGATACTGCGTCTCACCATAAGCTACTCCAAAGATTGAATGAGAATGGAATCCAAGGACATGCGCTAAAATGACTTGCGAGTTTTCTGAACCAGCGCACCCAAACTGTTATCCTGGGTCCTTTCTGCTCCTGCATCATGAAGCTCACGAAGGGGGTACCACAGGGCTCTTGTCTTAGCCCTACCCTGTTTAATGTGTATGTGGCTTCTCTGGCAAAGATCATAAGAGATCATGGGTTCACTCCCTTTGCTTAAGCAGACGACACCCAACTTCTTTTATCATTTGATAACAATACGGCCTCAACCAAATCTCTCTTTGCTGATGGTATGCGAGCAATTTCTGGCTGGATGACGGAAAACTAACTCCAGCTTATTGCCGATGAAACTGAAATTTTATTATTCTGCAACGCTCAAACTTTATGGTCCCCTGACTGGTGCCCCCGGAATTGGGCTTAGCCCCTACCCCAAAAATAGTGGCAAAAAACCTGGGCGTCCATCTGGACCACTCTCTTACTATCAGAGACCAAGTAATGGCCATTTCAAGTACTTGCTTCCACACGTTGAGTCTCCTTCGTAGAGTGTTCCATCTTCTTCCTCTGTCTGTTCGCAAGACCATGATTCAAGCCTTGGTAATCAGTCGCCTCGACTATAGCAACGCCCTTCTTGTGGACGCAAATGAATCCTTGCTGAATAGACTGCAGGTGGTTCAGAACACGGCAGCCCGCCTGGCACTTAACATGCCCGCCAGAACATCCTCCCTGCCATTGCAGAGACATCTTCACTGGCTACCCATCCGCCAAAGAATCAAGTTAAAAATGTGTTTTCTAGTCCACAAAGCCCTCAATGGCAGAGGTCCAGGTTACCTCGCGGAAAAATGTAAGTTTTATCAGCCTGGCAGATCTCTTCGCTCAGGGGAAAAAGCTCTTCTTGTGATCCCCAGTTACAGAAAACTCCGCGCTGGGGGTAAAGCTTTCTCATACCTCGCCCCATGGTACTGGAACTCACTACCCATACATCTACGTAAATGCCCAGATCTCCTCCGTTTCAGGAAACTCCTGAAAACTGAACTTTTCAGTAACTGATCTCTCAGGCCTTGCATACCCGCACCTCTATCGCGGAGATACCCCTTCGGGGCGATTCTGGCACTTTACAAATTCCATCATTCATTCCCACAGGAAATGGTCATATAGAGGGTGTAGACACCCTAAAGGTAAGTAGCCAATTGGTTACTACCTGTCACCCCCTTTAACGCCCCTAAATTGAGTATTTAGGCGGCACCCCTGATGCCAGGAACTCAGATTCGATGGATCCAGAAAAGGAGGACAAAGAAGAGCCACAAGACAACAAGAACTGAAGACTGCTGTGGACTTTTGGCGCCAAACCCTGCCTGCGCCAGTCTCGACAATTGTGACTGAGTGACTTGTCCTGCAGCTGAGCAACTACCAAGAATCCCAGCAGACTGTGAGCCCTTCGCAAATTGCCAGCAATTTCGCTTGGAGTAGGGGAGCTACTCCCTTGCTGTCTGCAGGCACAGAAAGACAGTCCGGTTTACCGTGTTGCCGCTCACTGGCCAGCCCGAGGCAGCAACCCCACAGGACAAGGTACCTGTGCTCTTGAATGTCAGATCTGTCCCGCCACCGGGTGAGAGGGCACCAGGACCAACCGGAGCCATGCAGGACCAATACCCGGGGTACCAGACCCCTTGCAGGGGCCAAGGCCTGTTTAAGTCCAGTTGGGACTCTAACAGCACCAAGACTGAGCAGCCGTCAAGGGACGTCAGCTACCAACCTGACCAGCACCTCTGTGCAAGCTTAAATGAACATGGGTGAGTTTTCATTTGTGATTTATTTGAACACGCTGATACACTTTTGCATGTACAACTAAAACATAATTTTGACGGGTTTCAAAATCTTGCAGTTCGCCTAAAAAAGGCTGGGATGATTCTCTGCATCTTGCTTGCTTAATAGAAAGTTTGGTGCTAACCTCTGAACCATTTATGGACCAAGCATTGGCAACAAATAAAGCTCAAACGATAAACCACTGAAGAGATACAAGTGAAAGTAACCGTTTCAAGACCATTATAAAATGTTAATTTTTTTTTTTTTTTTTTTTTTGTGGAAGACGCAGTTCTAATACACCATTCACACTGTGGTGGAAATCAACGGCTCCTGTTTCACACACCACCAGCCAGAAGCGAGATTACATTAGCCTGCCTTTAAAGCTACTGTGTTTCAGCAAAAGGCCGAGCACGTTCCTTAGCATTCCTTTGGTCAGATAGTTGCCTACGAGTCCTCTACCTGGGGAAAAAAGTTGCCTGCCTTAGGAAGTAATCTACGTTGCAATAATTAAAGTAGAACAACCACAGGAAAAAACAAGACAGGGCTCTGGGATGATACAATCCAAGAAGCAGGGTCATAAGACAAATGATCACCAAGATGCCTAAAAATATGCTTACCTTTTAAGTCAGGAAAAGAGGGTTTGCCTGCGATCAGCCAGTCACCTCATTAGTTATGATATCAAATGCCATTAACGGGTCCAGCAGCTCAGAGATCGTCATCACACCAGCCAATTGTACTTTAACAAGATACCAAGTTATTTACTAAATATTTCGAAACTCATCCAAGGAGGCATTTGATAAGTAGAAAAAGAATTGGTATTGTATCGCATACATTACTGTTTTTTTTTTACTTACAAACACAGATAATAACACATCTACTACAAGGGAACGGAATTTGAAGGGAAAAAAACCTACCCAGATTTTTCAGGCGGTAGACTTCCCGATGTTAAAACACGCTCAAACAAGACTCTTGTGTTGTTGTCCTCTACAACAACAGAAAAAAATGTATAAAATATAATTAAGCAAACCAAACATTTTCTAAGCATTTGGAGAGGGACCATGCATAAATATTAGCTATCCAAAAAACTCTCTACTGTTTTAATTGGATTGTTTGGATCACAAGTAATTAATTTTATGCCTTACCATTAAGATGAGAAAGATAATCAATGTAAGCCAGTACATATTCAGGAATGTCTCCGTACTTCTTCAACCCCAGCTCAAAAATCTTAAAGGCCACAGACTTGTCCTGGAAATTTTAATGAAAGTTATATTAACAACTAAAATATACCTATGCACATTTAATAGTGGTTATTGTATGTTGCATATGTTTTTCAAGTGCCTTCGACATGTAAAAATGTTGTTAATATTGTAAATAAAACGGAGTAAAGTTTGCCTTCAGATTACCTTACTACAGTAGTACTCCATTAAGGCTGCTGTAACATAAACATGATGCCGCGTCCTTGCATCTTCTCTGGCTTTTTTGAATATCAGTCTGCCTGACTTGATTCCTTCTGCACGCCTAGCAAACTTCATATATTGGATATACACCTAAAAAATAGAGGTATGACATTATTAACTGATCTTAAAAATTAAAATTAATTTTAAGATATTGCTACTTTTCCAATAAACAAGAAAAAAGTAAAAATAAATATTCTTTACTACAATTTAAGGCACACTGTTTTCGCTACTAGAAAGATAACTTACAGAATTTCAATAATGAACAAGTATACTAAGACTATCATATGGTAAACAAAAAAGCATTGGTAGATGATGGGTCAGACAAATTACACAAATGACGATTCCTAAAATCAATGACCCTACAGAAATACAGAATAAAAAATGAATCAAAGAACTGTACCAAATATAAAGAGTCTGTATAATGTCATTGTGCTCTTACCTGTGCTAACACCAGAAGGTTCTGTACTTGGTAGGTTTTTGTACAAAGCACCACTGCCACGCCTTGAATAAAGGATGCAAGATCCAGGCATCAAAGTGGGAGCACCTGGTTGGGTGCAGGTCTTCAAGATCACCTGTACCTGTCTCCAGGTTACTGTACAATTTTCCCAACTGAGCTCTTGTTCAAGAAGCATGGGAGAGGAATCCACGGGCCAGTCATCCAATCTGATGGCCTACTCTGGGCCAAAGCTGGGACCAGAAGCTGACTGACCCCTCTGGACAGCGGTCTACGAGAGCTGCAGCAGAGTGGACAGGAGTGCACTATGATTTGTTACCGAGGGACAGGGAGGATCTGCCTTGCCTTTAAATTTGCATTCACAGCATCCATGAACGAGTTTCAGAGGATTGATATCAATATGAAGGCAAAACGTTATGCCATATCCAAGGGAGCATAGGAGTGGTTCAGCAACTCCTTATCCGATGGAAAAGATAAATCCGGCTGGTCTGCCCTAGAGCCCACTTCT
This sequence comes from Calotriton arnoldi, assembly GCA_963921515.1. NCBI lineage: Eukaryota > Metazoa > Chordata > Amphibia > Caudata > Salamandridae > Calotriton > Calotriton arnoldi. The sequence continues at coordinate 2,541,341 of CAWUFW010000097.1, read as the reverse complement.
TTAGGGAAAGGAAGAGACGAAAAGGGAGAAAGTCATGGGAAAATTTAGGAAACTCCAGAGAGCCCTGTGGTTGTGCCGATGAGACTGCCACCCAAATCCTGTTCATATGGGCTCAATCACTGAGACGGACCATTTAGGAGATGATCCTACCTGGCTAGACTTGGAGTGTGACTGCCAACAAAAAGAGCCCTGATTGACCTCCTGGTGCAAGTCTCCAGAGTCACTGCAGTAAATGGACACTTGGTCCCTTGACCAGTGTGTCAGGGTCGGAGATTGGCTTGTCTCCTGGTGTAGCAGGCTGGTACCACTGCATCCAAAAGGAGAGATTGGTCCAACTATTAAGGACAGCAGCAGAGTGGTACGTTTGCACCCATGCCTGGGCTCGTCTCATGGTTCTACAGAGTCTCAAACCAAGAGAGGGAACAGTCCCACTTCTTATGCTAGGGCAAAAGCGTCTGGGTAAAGCAAGTTTTTTTTTTTAGTTCTTTATTTATAATTTTGCAATAATAACGACATATACACAATATAAAATCATAAAGACATACATGGTCACAAAAAAAAAGGTCATCAGTACCATCTTACGGTTCTAGACAAAGCATGTAGTTAGTGGAATGATCTGGCATTACAGAAGCAGGAGGGGCACTTGCAAAGTGCAGGGGTTACCTCTCTGAGGGGGGAGCAGGAGCAGAGTCAAGCACTGCAGCACACAGAAACTGAGGCGCAGGTGCGCATCTACATCATAACAACAGTGCATTCAGAATGTACCATAAAATACAATAATACAACATTAATCATCTGGAGCAGCGACCCCCGCGCCGGTGACTGCCCGGTAATGAGCAAAGAGTCCCCAAAAGCTCAAAGGGCGAGAGGAAGGCGGCAACAACTCATTGTACACCTCCGACTGAGTGTTGCAGTATATCATATCGTTGTTCCATTCAGTAACTGTTGGGAGAGGACCCCTCATCCACCTCATAGCAAGCCTTTTAGCGAGAAGCAATCCCATAACAACCAGTTTACGGAGCGTTTTGTCTAAGGGCTTCACAAATCCCAACAATGCCATCAGTGGATCAGGCGGAATAGGGATGCTCACTATATCCGACAAGGCAGTAAAAATTTGTACCCAGTAGTTCGCGACAGGGGGGCATTCCCACGCCAAGTGATAAAAACCCGCAGCAGGCACACCGCAGCACTCGCAGCAATCCGAGTCTCGCAACCCATATCTGCAGAGGCGCTCCGGAGTGTAATGCACCCTATTCAGGAACTTAAAGTGGGTCAGTCTGGGCCTACCGTTCAAACAGACCTTACGCGACATCTCGCAGCAGAAAGACCATATATCATCCGGGAGTTGCTTCCCGAGGTCAGTCTGCCACGCCAATCTGGCTTTAGAGTGGGGAATGACCTTCGTCTGCAGAGCAGAAGTGTAAAGCTTGGAGACTAATTTGACTGGGAGCAGAGTAAGATGGTGAAGGGGGGGATGTCCATGGGCTCCTCCAGGGCATCACCGAGTACCGCCCGAAGAGCATGCCTCAATCTGAAGAATTGAAATTGTGACAGAGCGGACGGGTGGTCTCTGCCCGCAATTGCTTCATCCCAAGTCACCATAATGCCGTTTTGAAAGAGGTCGCCCATCTCCGAAAGGCCAATTCCCTGCAAGGAGCGAGTCACACCGATGTCCGAAACACAGGGAACCCAGTGACACCACCCAACACTCATCCAGGGCGAGTATAGCTGCGCGCCGGCGAACAATCCAAGGAGAGCATGCCACGCGTGTACCACCGCATTCACCGAATCAATGATCCCACAGCGTCTGTCCGGGGGCTTGGATAAAAGACGGGGCAGTGGCACAGGAGCTGCGACTCCACCCTCTATGCAGAGATGTGGGAGGGCCGGGCGTTAACGGGAAAATTAAAGACTTGTCCCAATATATTTTCAACCCCGATAGCCTTCCGAAGCGCAGTACCTCACGTATAATCGGGGACAAATTGGTCTCCGGGTCCCTGATATATAAAAGAGTATCATCCGCATAGGCGGACACTGTTAAATTATAAGCCGGGAAGCGAAGCCCTCTATGACTGTGGTACTCCCTCAAGGCTTGCAGTAGAGGTTCAGCCGCCAGCGCATATAAGAGGGGGGAGCGTGGGGCATCCCTGCCTAGTGCCCCGTGAGATACTGATAGGATCAGAGACCATGTCTCCGACACGGATACGCGCCGAAGGTGAGGTATAGAGCACCCGGACCAGCCGTAGGAAGACTTCACCCACACCAATGCGGCGCAACACAGCATATAAAAATGGCCACTCTATGGAATCGAATGCCTTTTCGGCATCGAAAAAAACTGCTATTGCGGGGACGTCCGGGCGAGTATGTTGCAATGCACCGAACACCGTCCGGAGATGATGTGTAAGCGTGCGACCTGGGATGAACCCCGCTTGCTCCGTCCCAACCAACTGGGGCAAGAGCGGGGAAAGACGATTAGCGAGTATTTTCGCATAAATCTTCGTGTCTACGTTTAGCAGAGATAAGGGGCGATAGGAGGAGCACCGCTGCGGGTCCTTATCCGGCTTCAGCAGGGCGATAAGCAGGGCCTCACTCCTGGACTGAGGGAGTGTCCCCTCGGCCCCTATCGTTTGAAACAAAGTGGCTAAGTGGGGAACCAACAGATCACTGAAAGCCTTGTAAAAGGCCACCGTGAGTCCATCTTGCCCCGGAGCGCTGCCCTCACGCATTGAGTTCAAAGCTAATTTGATCTCCGGGAGTTCTATGGGTCGCATCAAAAACTCCCTTTGCCAGTTTTGAAGCCCAGGCAATTCCAGTTCCTCCAAATAGCGTAAGATGTCCTCCTCGCCAGGGGAGACTCTCGAGCTATAAAGCTCTTGATAATAGCTGTGAAACTGCTGAGTGATGTCCTTCGGGTCGGCATCGGACAAGATTGGGATTCCACTGGATTCAAACCGGCGTCTGGCCAGGGCCGCCAGGACTGAGCCTGGACGATCCGCCTCGCCGTAGCGTCTAGCCGTCGCGTATTTGCCCATGTGTTTAACCTCGTTGTCGGCCTCCGCATTAAATTCATCCAGCGTGGTCCGCAGGAGTTCGCGGAGCTGTGGCGTGGGCGCATGCACCAGATCAGCCTCCAATACAGCAAGCTGGGTCTCCAAGAGTCCGAGTCTGCCGCGGATAGAGCGCAGGACTCCCGCATGTTTACTGATTGCTATGCCCCGAATATATACTTTAAACGATTCCCAGACTGTAGCAAAGGAATCTACAGTGCCGATATTGACCGAGAAGAACTCCGCAATCGCCTCCTGCAGGTCTGCTTTAAATACCGCATCTAACAGGGAGTAGGGAGGGAATCGCCAAAGAAACGGCGGGGGGCCCCCGCGGGGAGAGTGGTTAGGGACAGCAAGATGGGGGAATGATCTGAGAATGTGCGGGCCAGAACTCGCAGTTCTGAACCCTGAGCAGCAAGGGTTGCGAGATGAGCCAATAGTCAATACGAGTGTGCACATCATGCGGCGCCGAGTAATGCGTAAAGCCGTCGCTAGCCGAGGAGTGAGCCCTCCACACATCGACCAACTGTAACTGTGCAGCCACATCCACAATCGCTCTAGCCGTAGCAGAAGGGGTTCTGCGGGGCCCCTTGGATCTATCTAATAGAGGGTCGAGCACGCAATTAAAGTCGCCCCCCCACACCACAGTCGCCGGGGAATATCGTTTAATAGTTTGGAACAAAGTCAGGTAAAACTGCGGGTCGTCATAGTTCGGACCATAGGAGTTCACCACAAGCAAGTCTATTAAAGCACTGTAGCAGCGAGTTATCACATAGCGGCCAGAGGAGTCTGCAGCGCATCGTTCTATTTGGAGCTTTGATTTGGGGTTGACCCAGGTTAGGACCCCCCTGGAGTGTGAGGTGAAACAGGCAGCATGAAAATCCCCCAGCACGCGACCCCCCGCCAGCAGCCCACCACTTGGATGCAGATGTGTTTCCTGCAACAAAGCCACATCCACCTCCCGCCTCTTCAAGTAAGCCAAAATCTTGCGCACCTTTCTGTGGTCGTTAAGACCTCTGACATTCCACGTCAATAACTTTACACTCTCCCTATGCCCCATGGAGTGGATTGAATGTTATACATAGTGAGTGGGCACCAGTCCCGGGTCCCGGTCTCAAATGACCACTCCACCCCGCACAGACAGGAGCTAGACTAATGGATGATGACCTGCAAAAGAAAAAACCAAAACATACCAATACAATCCCACCTGGCTCCCACCCCCCACCCACGCCATGCAATCCCCAACTTTGCATAGTCGCCTTATTACCCTCCCGTGAAATGACACTGCGCCAATGAACATAAACAAATCCAAAAAACCAAATACATGCAGGACAAAAAGAAAAAAAGATGCAAGCGTCAAACCCTGAAAATCAAAAACCATCAGCAGGTAATGCTACGGGGCGGATGTTGCCCGACAAAGCGAGCAACTAAACAGCCCAAGCCCACCCACCGAAAGCATGCAAGAAAACTTCTTTAGTAAAAGAGAACTACTGGGGGGGAACCCCAAAGATCTAAACAACAGCCGTGTGTTTCAGCTCAATAGAAAGTGAACATGATGTCAACAACAGGACTGGCAGGGTGAACTTCGCCTAACATAGGAAAGGGCTGCCCCTCAGATAACCAGGATATCACTGGAGTACAGGCACCGTAGGTGGCGACATCAGAGCGACCAGGCAAAAGAATGGCGTGAGCCCAATGCAGCAGTCTCAGTCGTTGTCCTCAAGACCAGGCGACGCGGCCCCTCCATCAGCCGCCTCCCCCATGTCACGTTTGCGTTTGCCAGCCACCTCCCAGGATTTCAGGGCCTTTTGTAGAGACTGAGTGTCCGAGAAGATTCTGAGCTTGCCATCGAAGAGGACCCTTAGCCGCGCGGGATATAGCATCGCGTATTCGATGTGATGTTCTCGCAGCCTTCGCTTCAGAGGGACGAACTGCCTCCTGGCCTCCTGCACCTTGATCGTGAAGTCAGGGAAGAGTGAGATGGAAGAGCCCTCATACTGCAGTGGGCCTTGGGCTCTCGCCTTACGCAAGGCCGCGTCCCTATCTCGATAATTAAGGAGTTTTGTGGTAATAGGTCGCGGGGGAGCCGTAGGCTGAAGTCTCGGGCCAAGTGACCGGTGCGCCCTCTCAACTATAAATAGGACGGAGAAAGTGTCGGCACCTAGCAGCTTCTGCAGGAGTTGCTCTACAAAGGGTTCCATAGGGCCTGTGGCAGTAGATTCGGGAAGGCCCGTGAAGCGGAGGTTAGACCGACGAGAACTGGCCTCCAAGTCTTCCGCCCTGTCCTGCAGCGTGGTTAATGCCCTCTCCACCTGCCGCAGCGCCGCATCTCCGTCGGTCTGGGCCTCCTCGGTCTCCGCGATGCGGCGCTCCGCCAAGTCCAGGCGTTCGGCGTGCTTATCGACCCTTTCCGCCATTCTGTCCATCCTGTAGGCCAGCGTGTCAATCTTGGAGTCTATAGCTGTCAACCCCTGCTGCACAGAAGCGATAATTTGTTTAATGTCACTCACGGGGTCATCTGAAGGACGGTCCGATTCGGACACCACTGAGTCCGCCGCGTCCTCATGACGTTTTGATTTACGCTGCTCGAATGTTAACTTCGGTTGGGACTTGTCCGGCTTGCCCATGATGACACCCGGATCAGGAACCCACAGGAGGGCAGGACACAGAGCAGAGAGCGCTCCTCAGAGAGCTCTACAGCGGAACACCAGGGGAGATGGAAACTCCAGGTCGCAGAGCAATGGAGGGAGGACCAGCAGACAGCACCGATGCAGAGGGAGAGCACACACCAGTCTATGTCACTAGGCCGTCCCCCCCGTCGCTGCAAAGTAGGCCCGGAGGATCAAACCATCCGCGAGGACCGTGCCCGCCGGCTTCTGGAGAGGCCCCCACAAGACAACAGCGCCGAGGACCTATGGCGCTAGTGACCTCAGTTCGAGCTGGATGAAGCTAGCAGCACCTCGTCCCCAGCCAGCAGGGCCTGGCGCACCACCGCAGAGCACAAGTCCAGTGGGAGGCGCAGAGGGGGGTGGAGGCCCAGGCCACTCAAGCACACCAACCGGCGCGGGAAGGCCACAAAGGGCCGGGAGGCACTTCGCGGCAATATATCTCAGCCCCGCAGGTGAAGAGTCCGCCGGCAGAGCTCGGGATCACGCCAGCCGGAGAGGGACCAACCTCGGATGCAGGCGCCCCTCCGATCCGCCCGCCTCCGCTCCGCAGGCCGCAATAGCCGGGGCACTCCACTCACCACCAGCCGCTCGGGGCTCCCTGACCCGCAGCGCCGCCCCGCCAGGCTGCAGAGGCAACGAGCGCACACAGCCCGCAGGGGATACGGAGGCAGGCAGTGGCAGGACGACGCGGCACCTCCAGCAGGCCCGCCCCAGGCCGCACGCCGGCGGAGGAGGCCGCCGACCCGATCTCCAACACAGCGGGCCGCAGGCAGGATACTGACGGCTCCAGCGGGTCAGCAGGGCAGCGGGAGTAACACCATCGGCCACCAGCTCTCCAGCTTGCACTGTAAATCGGCAAATTGTTACGGATAGGATCGGTGGATGGCAGAGCTCGATCACCGAGCAGCCATCTTTCAGTCAGGCAAGCTCCGCCCCCTGGGTAAAGCAAGTTAACCATGTATTTGCTTTTTGGGGCAGGCTTACCAGTACCACTTGCGAAGAGCCAGTGTGGGTTCTTTCCACTTGAGGGTGGGGGCTTTAGGGAAAATGCCTTGTTCTTCTCTGACAGAAAGGATACTTGCAAATACACCCTCTATCAGTCTCCTGTTGAGCAATGAAATTTAACGTCTCCTGAAGAGCTGATGCATCCTTAAGCTGCATGCAAGCCATGCGGTTCCCAAGGGATGTTGTTCTGATGTTGGCACACAACGCAGGTTTGCTGCTGTTCCACAAACATGAAAGAAGAGGTTATCTGGTCAGCTACTGCAAAAGACTGATGGCATGATGCATTTCAGAATAAACTGTCCAAATAACAAAACAAAGTCCTTTGTTGGGAATTCTCAGAGCATGACAAAAGCAGGTTCTGTTCTAGCCTGTCCAGTAGTACAAAAGAGACAAATTGAGATTAGGAATGACCCAGAATGTAAGAAAAGGATAAGAGGTACCTTTAGGATAACTTTATAACTCTTAGTCCATAGGTGCTCTCTCTCACTCTCCTGGCAGTGCCTCAATAAAATAGCCAAAACACATGCAGACTGGCTTCTTTTTCATAAAGGGAGTGGTGAGAGCACAGATTCTAAGGAATAGGAGTGTGCTGTGTATTACACATGCATCTGCACTATTTGCACGGAAAGCTCACGTTTAACAGCTAAGGACAAGTTGTAGGAAGCTGGCTCTGTATACCAAAGTGAGGTATAGTGTGCACAGAGTCCAGTGGAAGCCCAAAGGTAGGCAGAGGTAAAAGTAGATAGCACCTTATTCTCTATTTGTGGTAGTGTGGTCGAGCAGTAAGGCAGTATCAGAGGGTAGTGTTAAGCATTTGTTGTACACACTCAATCAGCAAATGATTTCACACACTCAAAGACTGAACTTCAGACCAATTGGTTTTGTATAAAAATATTCTTTTAGTTATTTTATTTTCTAGAACCAAGCAAGCCTGGCACAGGTAAGCAATAAATACTTTACAGTAGTAATGCAGTTTGTAAACAGTTTGAATTGAAATTGTATATGCACATTGTTTTGACTTGCAGTATGGTTTCAGAGAAATGCAATACTTTGTAAATACAGTACATAGACTTGAATGGGCTTTTCAGTAAAATTACAGGTAAGTTACTTTTGAGATTACTTTTCTTACTCAGAGTAGTATACCTGGATACTACTCAGGGACATTTCCTGCAAACAGGTAAGTAAAATCGTTTTTGTTAGTTAGTGTAATTTTAAAGAATTTCTTAGGTTTTCAAACTCTACACTTTTCCAAGAAAAACAGTCAATGTTATCCTATGGAGGAAAATAGTGTTATTGGTTTTGAGGTAAGTATTTGGTAGTGCGAGTTGAGGTACTGGGGGTAGACTCAGGGGTCCCCCAGGATCAAGGACGCACTCTAATTACATCCTCAGCGCCACTAGGGCGGCCGGGTGCAAAGTGCTGAGGCCCAATGTTATCCAATCAGGGACAGGGGGCCTCGGTTGGTGGCTGCTGGCAAGCAGGCCACTTGGTTGTGGGAGCAAAGCTCCAGGACTTTAGCTCAGGGCAAATGGGGAAACAAAGTAGCACCAAATGTGCACTCTCAGCAGCACTAGGGCGGCTGAGTGCAGGGTGCTGTTTCGATGTCGGGCGCCCTGTTGTTTTCAATGGGGAACCTCCGGTTTGCAAAGGCACTGCAGGCTTGGGGACGAAGGTCTTCTGGGTGCGACCATCACTTCGAGAGGTAAGTTGGGAAGTTAGGGGTTGGTTAGGCACCGTCGGTTTGGGCACACAAGGCCGTGGGGCGTCGGGTGCAGGGGTGCCTTTTGGGGTCGGATCTTCTTACCAGCTCCTGGTCACGGTTGGGGGGACCTTCTGGATTTAGGCTGCAGGCGTCGGCTGGAGGCAGGTCAGGGGTCGCCGGATCTCGGGTCAGGATCGCCGGGGTGACCTCCTCGTGGTGTTTGCCCACTCCAGATCGGGCCGTGGACGGCGGGTGCAGAGTGGGGCGGATTCGCGGTGTCCGGCCAGAGCCGAGGTTGCAGATGAACAAATCCAGTGTTCACGGGAGACAAAGTCTTTGTAGTTGAAGGCAGGCAGGTCCTCCGGGGTTTTCGAAGTTGCTGGCTGCAGGACACACCGGGATTTCGCAGGAGCAGGTTCGAGGTGGAGACAGGCCGGTAGGGCTGGGGCTAAGTCAGTGGGCTTCTTCCTCTTGTTAGCTGCTGCACGGCTGTTCGGTCCTTCTTCTTGTAGTTTCTTCTTGTCTGAGGAAGCAAGGTTCAGGGGTGCCCCTAAATACTAGATTTTGGGGCGTTACAGGTAGGTAAAAAGGTAGGAACCAATGGGTCCCTTCCTTGGGGTGGGTACACCCCCTATTATGCCACCCTCCAGTGGCAGGGGGGCATGAGCCTGTCCCTGGTTGGCTGAGTCCACCCATCTTCAAGATGGCGTGGACTGAGTGTTGTGCTTCACCTCGCCTCCCCCACCTGAGGGGTGGAGTTGGCAGAGGTGGGCACACCTCTCTTCCTCACTTGTTTTTCCCGCCGGTTCTCCCACCCAAAGTGGGGGTCAGAACCAGAGGGGACCAGTTGCGAGAGCAGCAAGTGGCCTGGGGAAGCTCACAAAGGCGGCAAGCCTTTGAAGCTTCCCCTTCGTGAACCCTGCCCATCCTGGGGGAGGAGGCTTGGCACCTCGTCCCAGGATGTGCATTGTTTCAGGCCCCAGAGAGCAGCAGGCTCTCGACCCAGGGGTCCAGAAACATGTCTGGTGGTGGCAGCTGAAAGCAGCCACTCAGCCTGGACACTAGTGGTAGGTTAGTTTTCAGGGGGCATCTCTAAGATGCCCTCTGTATGCATTTTTCATTAAATCCCACACTGGCATCAGTGTGGGTTTAATGTGCTGAGAAGTTTGATACAAACTTCTCAGTTTTCAGTGTAGCCATTATGGTGCTGTGGAGTTCGTAATGACAAACTCCCAGCACCATATACTCTTAATGGCAGCACTGCACTTACAATGTTTAAGAATGGCCTTAGACACAGTAGGGGTACAGGGCTCATGCACCTGGACCCTCACCACTGGTATAGTGCACCCAGCTAGAGGGGTGACTGATCTATGCCAGGGCAGTGGGTTGTAGACATGGCACACAGAGATGTGTGCCATGTCGACTCTTCACTTTGTTCTGCACCAAAACACGCAGCCTGCAAAGGCAGTGTGTGAGTGTAAAGGTACAGGGCCTCTATGGGTGGCACAATAAGTGCTGCAGCCCTTAGAGGCCTTCCCTGGTCACAGTGCCTTGGGTTCCTGTGGTACCATTTACCAGGAACTGACCTGTGGCCAGAGAGTGCCAATTGGGTTTGGTCTCCAATGCAGTTTTAGGGAAAGAACATAGGCCCTGGGTACCTGATTGGCAGGAGCCCAGGGCACACTCAGTCAAAGCACATCAGCAGTTCAGCAAAAAGTGGGGGCAACCATGCAGAAAGAGGGCACTTTCTCACACAAGTTACTTACCTTAAGTAACGCCTTACCTGGTAAAAGACAGTATCTAGCAACAGATTCCTTACCTTTGAATTCCACAGGCGTCAGACTGGATCCAGAAGATTTTTCTTCGAGCAATACCCCTGCATGCCGGTAAGTGGCGTTGGTCTGCTCCACGTGATGTCAGCTGCGTCATCCGCGCCAGAAGTGAAGGCTGCATCACCTATATAGGCGCCACCTTGGTGCGCTGACGTCAGTTACTTTTCACGACTTTCCACGCCAGAAACGTAGAGCCATGAAGAGAACTGACATTGGTGTGTTTAAAAACTAGGGCCCTGAAAGGGAACAACCTTGATCCTAGAAACTTGTCGCAGTGCGGAGAGGAAGGGTGGGTCGGTAAGGAATCTGCAGCTAGATACAGTCTCTGCCAGATAAGGCATTGCTGAAGGTAAGTAACTTGTCCATCTGATAGAGCCATCTAGCTGCAGATTCCTTATCTTTAAATAGATACCCAAGTAATACCATCCCGGAGGTCTGGGGATATGTTTCAGACTAGAAAGTCCTGCAAGCCGAATGGGCAAAATGACCAGACCCGACTGTCCAGGCAGTAATACTTGGTAAACGTGTCCAGGGATGCCCACGTTGCTGCCTGATAGATTTCTAGGACTGTGACTTCAAGCTCTGGTGGAATGAGCTCTTAAGCCTTCAGGATACTGCTTCTTTGCCAAAGCGTAGCAGATCTTGATGCAGAGAATGACCCATCGTGAGATGGCCCATTTTTGCACCGCACGACCTTTCCTCGCACCAACATACCCCACGAAGAGTAGGTCGTCCACCCGGAACCCTTTCATGCAGTCAAGGTAGAACGTCAACACTTTTTTGGGCTCTAGACGGTGGAATAGCTCCTCTTCCTTAGCGGGATGTGGAGGAGCGTAGAGAGTGGGCAAGCTGACCGATTGTTCCACATGGCAAGGTATTACCACTTTTGGGAGGAAAGAGGCTCTAGTGCGAAGCACCAATTGGTCATGAAATATCGTCAAAAAAGGATTCTTGGACGATAGAGCACGCAGCTCGCTCACCCTCCTGGCAGACGTGATTGCCACTAAGAAGGCTGTTTTTATTGTGAGCAGCCGGAGGGGGCAATTGTGCAGGGGCTTGAATGGAGCACACATGAGGAAGGCGAGAACCAAATGAAGGCCCCACTGAGGCATAATGAAGGGGGAGGGTGGAAACATTTGTACAAGGCCTTTTAGGAATTTATGTACAATGAGTGACTTAAATAAATGAGGTTGGTCTGGCAGCCTCAGGAAAGCAGACAAATACCCTTTCACGGTGCCCAGAGCAGAGCCCTGCTGGGCAAGGGTCAAAATAAAAAGTAAAACATCGGAAAGGGAAGTAGAAAGAGGGTTGATAGACTTCTCTGCAAAATATATCACAAATTTCTTCCACTGGCAGGCGTATACAGTCTTAGTGGAGGCTCGCCTGGCTTCCAGAATAACATTACAAACTTCGGGAGGAAGGTCGAAAACTATCAACTGCCACTGCTCAAGCTCCATGCAAGAAGGCGTAGACTTGACAGGCTCATTTACAGAAGCTCGGGATACCAGACTCTCCGTGCCCAGTCTAGAGCCACAAGGATGACTTGGGCCCTGTCATTTCTGATCTTCTTGAGAACTCTGGGCAAGAGTCGTATGGGGGAAAGGCGTACAGGAGGCCTGAGCTCTATTCGAGACAAAAAGCGTCTCTAAGCGAGAGCCGCCTTGGAAGCTCCAGTGGGCAAAACTGCTGACTTTGCACGTTCTATGCGGAGGCGAACAGATCTAACCAAGGCTCTCCCCGCGGCTGAAAGAGACCTTGCGCCACCACCAAATGGAGAAGCCACTAGTGATCTGTTAGGCATCGACGACTGAGTTTGTCCGCCCTGGTGATCAGGGAAACTGCCAGGTGCTGAACCACCAGGGATATGCCCTGCTGTTCCAGCCATGTCCAGAGTCGCAGGGCCTCTTGACAAAGAGTCCACAACCCCACTACACCCTGTTTGTTGCAGTACCACATGGCGGTAGTGTTGTCTGTGAACACTTGAACTAGCCTTCCTTTGATGGAGGGTAGAAAGGCTTTCAATGCCAATCGGATCGCTCGGAGCTTCAGCATGTTGATATGGAGTCCGGATTACGCTGGAGAAAAGAGTCCTCTGATCGCCACCTCTCCCAGATGGCCGCCTCATCCCAGAAGTGATGCATCTGTCACTACTGTGAGATCTGGTTGGGGGAAGGGAGAGGGGTCTTCCTCTGACCCAATCGCGGTTCGTCAGCCACCACTGCAGGTCTAGTGCAGTTTCATCCGAGATCTGGACCATGTTGGAGAGATTCCCCTGATGCTGTGCCTAATGGAATTTCAGGTCCCACTGCAGGGTCTGCATATGCCAACTGGCATGTGTCACTAGCAGCATACAGGAGGCCATGAGGCCCAGCAGCCTCAGTCATTCTCACCAAAATCCAGGATAGAGGCTGAAACATCGGTATCACAGCCCGAATATCCTGGACCCGCCACTCGGGAGGATAGGTCCGAAACTGCACTGTGTCCAGAACAGCTCTGATGAAAGGGAGGGTGTGAGAGGGAGTCAGGTGTGACTTCGGCACGTTGATAGGGAACCCCAGCGAATGCAGGAGGTTCACTCTACTCTGGAGGTGGGAGACAACAATTATCTAACACCTAGTTAGCACAAAACAACTATTATCTAACACCTAGTTAACCCCAACAGGGAGACAACAGCCTGGGGTGAGCCTGCCTTCAACAGCCAGTTGTCAAGATAGAGGAAGACTGGTACCCCTGATCTCCACAAATGAGCTGCACCACCGCCATCACCTTGGTGAACACCCGAGGGGCGCTGGTAAGGCCAAAAGGGAGCACCGTGAACTGAAAGTGCTCGTGGCCCACCATGAATCACAGGTAACGCCTGTGGGCAGGCACGATGGGGATGTGAAAGTATGGGTCCTGAAAGTCCAACACTACCATCCAGTCTCCTGGGTGCAGGGCAGACAAGACCTGAGCTAATGTGAACATCTTGAATTTCTCCTTTTTTAGGAAGTAGTTGAGGGCCTGTAGGTCTAGGATAGGAAGAAGGCCCTTGTACTTTTTCAGGACCAGAAAGTAGCGGGAATAGCAATATCAGCCTACTTCTGGCACCGGAACCCTCTTTATGGCTACCATGGCAAAGAGAGCTATGGCTTCCTCCTGGAGCTAAAGTAGATGATCCTCTGTCAGCCGGTCTAAGGATGGCAGCATTGAGGAAGGGATGGTCTGGAAGGGGAGGCAGTAGCCCCTTCAGAGGAAAACCCACCTGTCCGAAGTGATGTTTTGCCAGTGGTGGAGGTAATTAAGGATCCGGCCACTAACTGGACGCCCATGTTCTTGAAGGACAAGACTAGTTCGCTTTGGAGGCCGAAACTGCTGGGGGGGTGGTGGATTGACTGGACCTCTGGTTACCCAACCCAAGGGGCCGGAATGATCCGTGATCTCATCCGCATAGGGGTTGTGGAACTTGTGCAGCTCTGTGGCTGGGGTAGGACTGGCGTGGTGAAAGCCCCTTCCGTAGACATGTAAGGAGTGAAAGGCAGACTGGGGACGGGAGGCAGCTGAGAGGCCAAAGGACTTGGCATTAGCCCGAGAGTCCTTAAAGCGCTCCAGTGACATGTCTGCCTTGTCTCCGAAGAGACAGGTGCCATCAAAGAGCACGTCCATGAGCGAAGCCTGGACATTCCCTGAGAAGCCAGATGTTCTCAGCCAGGCGTGGCATCTAACAGCCACCGCCGTAGAAATCGGTCTGCCCAGCAAATCGCTTGAGTATAAGCCACATCAAATACAGAACTTTGCTGCATCTCTCCCGTCTGCTACGGCTTGGGAGAGAATGGCCCGGGCCTCCTCCGGGACCTGTGGCAGCACTTGCGCAACTGTTTCCCACGGAGAGTGGGAATAACGGCCCAATAAGCATGCAGTGTTCACTAACCGTAATGCAAGGCTGGAAGAAGAAAACATTTTCTTGCCCCAACTGTCCAGCCTCTTGGATTCCCTCTCTGGGGGAGTAACAGGGAACGCGCCATGGGAGGTAGAGACTTAGACTACCAAACTCTATGAGGAGGAGGGGGAGTAAGGAAGTGTGGGTCGTCTGGGGCAAGGAGGTGGTGACGGGTGATCGTACTGTTCACAGGAGCCCCTGTGCTGGGTTTGGACCATGTTCCCAGAAGGACGTCCATTAGGGCTTCATTAAAAGGGAGCAAGGGTTCCGAAGAAGAAGCTCCCGGCTGTAGCACCTCTGTCAAAATGTTAGTCTTGACCACCACTGAGGGTAGAGCTGGAGGTCAAGGACCTCAGCCACCCTACGCACCACCATTGCATAAGATGCGCCCTCCTCCGTAGACACGGTGGAGGGAGAAAGCATGCCAGTATCTGGAGAGGTATCCAGTCCGCTGGCTTCACCCAATTCCTCATACCAGTCCATATCCTGTTCATGGTGGTCTTCTAACGGGTCCAGCGATCCCTCCCATTCTTCTCCCAATCCTAGCCCCCCAGAATAAGGCTCAGAAAACGACCTAGGACCGGATGGTTCTGTCGGCACCTGAATCAGCATTGCTCAACGTGGCTCTGATTCTGTGTCTTCAGGAATCAGAATAGGGCTGGTGCATGGGGGGTGGGGGGAGCTTCAGCGCAGAACCCGATGGACCCTCCTCCACCGCGGAGGGGCACCTGAGGGGTCAGGATGCTCAAAAAGGAGGTGTATGCCTCATAGAACTCCTTAATTTGAGCAGGGGCCAACTCACGCTCTTGAAAAGCGGGAAGGCGCAGAGTCGAGTCGACCCATGAACAGGTTGCAGAGAACGAGGCCTTGAATGCCGAGATCCCTCTGTTGCGTCGGCCGGGAAGAAGTCGAAGCACACTTCGACGACTTCTTGGGTGTTTTGTGCCTCTTACCTGAGTGTTCTGAGGATCTTGAGTGGGACATGGAGGACTTGGGACTCTTGGAGCTGTGCCAGGACCTTCTTCTCGACCGGGACTGCAATCTCTGAGGAGTCGGGTATGGCATCGACTGCCTGGCCGTGAGCAGCTTCAGGGACCACTCCCTCAAAGCCTTCGGTGCCACGGCAGTCAGTCGGAGCAGGACTCCATTCACCCCAGGTAGATCAAATGGTGGTCCGTCAACGGCATGGCGCGATGGCAGTCGCCGCACAGCTTGGACCCCCAAGTCTTCCTAGAGGACATCCTACACACCACAAAAGGGGTTGACAAAAGGTCGGAAAAAACAGTGAAAAAGTGACAGAGGGTAGCTCTCTTCATGGTTCAGTGCTTGACTTGCACAGAAAGAAAATAACTAGGCGCAGATGACGTCACATGGAGCCGACTGACGCCACCTACTGGCAAGCACGGGTATTGCTCGAAGAAAAATCTTCTGGATCCTGTTGGACGCCTGGGTAATTCAAAGGTAAGGAATATGTGTTTAGATGTATCTATCAGATAGAAGCAGTTACCAGTTGCATTAGGTGGGTGGTAAATAACCAACAAAGTAAGAAAGAAAGAGCTACAACGCAGGAGCCATCTGTAGGAAGCTGGCTCTGTATATACCATACCAAAGTGAGGTATAGTGTGCACAGAGTCTAGTGGAACCCCAAAGGTAGGCAGAGGTAAAAGTAGATAATACCTTATTCTCTATTTGTGGTGGTGTGGGCGAGCAGTAAGGCTTTATCTGAGGGTAGTGTTAAGCATTTATTGTACACACTCAAGCAAGACATGATGTCACACACTCAAAGACTGAACTCAGACCAATTGGTTTGTATAACAAATATTATTTAGTTGTATTTATTTCTAGAACCAAGCCAGCCTGGCACAGGTAACTGCAAATGGTGCTTTTCAAGGCAGGTTGAACACTACAAGCAAGCTGAATGAAAATGACTTAGATACAGGTTTAAAATACTTTGAATACAGTTGTAAATACGGTTAGATTACTTTTGATTACTTTGCAGATTACTTTTTAGATTACTTTTTACTACTCAGTGTGATATGTCTAGATATCACACTGGGACACTTCCTAGAGAAAACGTAAGTAAATCAGTTTTTGTATATTTGCAGTTTCTTAGTATTCCATACAAACCAACTCCACATTTAGAACAATTTTCAAAGAAAAGCAGTCAATGCAATCCTATGGGAGGAAATGAAGTTATCGGTTTACAGGTAAGTACTTGGTTGTGGGAGTTGGGTTTCTGGAGGTAGAACCAGGGTTCCCCCAGGGTCGAGGATGCACTCTCAAAGCACCCTCAGCGGCACTAGTGCGGCCGGGTGCAGAGTGCTGAGGCTCAATGTTATCCAATAGGGGATAGGGGACCTCCGGTTGGTGGCTGCTCACGAGCAGGCCACGAGGTTGTGGGAGCAAAGCTCCTAGGGTTTAGCTTAGGTCAAAGGGAAATTCGAGTTGGCACCCAAGGTGCACCCACAGCGGCGGCCGGGTGCAGGGTGCTGGTTTGGCGTCAGGTGCCCTGTTGAGTTCAATGGAGATTCTCCGGTTGCAACAAACACTGCAGGCTCAGGGACAAAGATCTTCTGGAGGCGACCACCGGTTGGAGAGGTAATTGGGATGCCTGGGGATGCTGGGACACCGTTGGTTGGGCCACCCAAGGCCATGGGACGTCGGGTGCAGGGGTGTCTTTAGGCATCGGGATTTTCTTACCGGTTGCGGTCGGGGGGATCCTCCAGAAATGGGCTGCAGGCGTCATTTGGAGATTCGAGGCAGATCAGAGATCGCCGGATCCCAGGTCAGGATCGCCGGGAAGACCTCCTCGTGGTGTTGGGCCACTCGAACTCGGGCCGTGGACATTGGGTGCGGAGAGGTGCAGAATCGCGGATTTGGCCGGAGCCAGAGTCTGTGGGTGAGCAAATCCGGTGCTCACGGGAGACAAAGTCTTGGTTTAGGAAGGCAGGGCAGGTTCTCCGGATTCTTGGGTGCTGCTGGCTGTAGAACACGCCGGGATTTCGCTGGATCAGGTTAGAGGTGGGGACAGGCTGGTAGGGCTGGGGCCAAGTCAGTGGGTGTCCTCCTCTTCTTAGTTCAGCACGGCTTCTTCGCTCCTTCTTCTCTCTTCTTGTCTGAGGAGGCAAGGTTCGTGGTTGCCCCTAAATACTAGATTTAGGGGCGTTACAGGTAAGTACAGTTTGGGACCAATGGGTCCTTTCCTTGGGGTGGGTACCCCACCCCTATTAAGCCACCCTCCAGAGGGAGGGGGCATAAGCCTCACTCTGGTTGGCTAGGTCCCCCCATCTGCAAGATGGCGGGGATTGAGAGTTGTGCTTCACCTCACCTCCCCCACCTGAGGGGTGGGGTTGGCAAAGGTGGCCACACCTCTCCTCCTAACTTGGTTTTCTCACTGATTCTCCTGTCCAAAGTGGGGGTCAGAACCGGTGGGGGCCAGTTGCTGGGAGCAGCAAATGGCTGGAGGAGCTCACAAAAGCGGCAAGCCTTTGAAGCTTCCCCTGCGTGGACTCTGCCCATCCTGTGGGAGGAGGCTTGGCACCTAATCCCAGGATGTGCATTGTTTCAGGACCCCGAGAGTGGCAGGCTCTGGACCCAGAGGGTCCAGAAACATGTCTGGTGGTGGCAGCTGATGAGCAGCCACTCAGCCAGGACACTAGACTTAGGTCGTTTTTCAGGGGGCGTCTCTAAGATGCCCTCTGAGAGCATTTTTCATTAAATTCCACACTGGAATCAGTGTGGGTTTAATGTGCTAAGAAGTTTGATACCAAACTTCCCAGTTTTCAGTAAAGCCATTATGGTGCTGTGGAGTTCGTAATGACAAACTCCCAGCAATATATACTCATTATGGCAATACTGCACTTACAATGTCTAAGAATTGACTTAGACACTGTAGGGGTACAGGGCTCATTCACATGTACCCTTACCACTGGTATACTGCACCCAGCTAGAGGGGTGGCTTACCTATGCCAGGGCAGTGGATTGTAGGCATGGCACACAGGGATGTGTGCCATGTCAACTCTCCACTTTGTTCTGCACCAAAACACACAGCCTGCAATGGCAGTGTGTGTGTGTAAAGGTACAGGGCCTCTAAGGGTAGCACAATAAGTGCTTCAGCCCTTAGAGGCCTTCCCTCGTCATAGTGCCCTTGGTACCGATGGTACCTTTTACAAGGGACTTACATGTGGCCAGAGATTTGCCAATTGGGTTTTGCAACAGTACAGTTTAGAGAAAGAACATAGGCCCTGAGTACCTGGTTGGCAGGAACCCAGGGCACACTCAGTCAAAGTACATCAACAGTATGGCAAAAAGTGGGGACAACCATGCAAACAGGGGCACTTTCCTACACAGAGGCTATAATTAAGACACACTCAAGAATAAATCTGAGACCAATTTAGAAAAGGAAAACGCTACTTACCCTGTATGCATCTGTTCTTGGCATATAGAGCTGTAGAGTCATATCCTGTGCATAGATCACCATCTAGTGTTGGGTCCGGATGTTTGCACTTTGTTTTTCTTCGAAGAAGTCTTTCCAGTCACGAGGTAGGTGACTCCTCCTTTCGGTGATAGTGCACATGGGCATCGACTCCATTGTTAGATTGTTTTCCCGCAGAGGGTGATAATGGATTTAGTAAGAGTAGTAAAAGGAGATGTCCATGAATGCATGGATCTAAGTAAGATGTTACTGCAACAGGTATAGGTACCCGGGGAGGCGGGTGGGCACATATGACTCTACAGCTCTATATGCCAAGAACAGATGCATACTGGGTAAGTAGCATTTTCCGTTCGAGGCATACGAGCTGTAGATCATATGCTGTGCATAGACTATATATCAGTTAGCTCCCAAAGCAATGGCTAACCTGTATCTGTTGCAGTGGTCTAAAATAGCGTACGTAAAACTGCCTGGCCCACTCTAGCTTGTTGTCTTGCTAACACATCTACACAATAGTGTTTTGTGAATGTGTGAGGTGTAGACCATGTTGCAGCTTTGCATATGTCATCTATGGGTATATTTCCTAAGAATGCCATAGAAGCCCCCAGTTTGCATGTAGAGTGTGCTCTAGGGGGAACTGTTAACGTTCGTTTTGCTTTTGCATAGCATATTTGAATGCACTTGACTATCCACCTTGCAATACCTGATTTTGATATGGGATTGCCCTTGTGTGGTGGAGCAAAAGCAACAAAAAGCTGATCTGTGTTACGGAAAGGTTTTATTCTTTCTATGTAATAAAGAAATACTCTCTTCACATCTAATGTGTGTAGGGCACGTTCTACCACTGAATCTGGTTGAGGGAAGAAAACAGGTAACTCAACAGATTGATTAATATGAAAAGCAGAAATGATTTTAGGAAGGAATTTAGGATTAGTCCGAAGAACCACTTTATTTTGGTGCAATTGTAAAAAGGGTTCTTCTATAGTTAATGCCTGAAGCTCACCCACTCTTCTGAGTGATGTGATAGCAACGAGGAAAGCAACTTTCCATGTGAGAAATTGCAGTTCACATTTGTGCAATGGCTCAAAGGGTGGACCCATTAGTCTGGAGAGAACAATATTGAGATTCCACACTGGAGCAGGTGGACATCTCGGGGGAATGACTTGGGTCCCTCCATAGAGGCTTTGATAACAGGTACTCTAAAAAGAGATAGATGTTGTCTATTCTGGAGGTATGCAGCCAGATGTAAACGTATGGACGTGTATGCTAAATTGGAACGTTGTAGATGTAATAAATAACATATAATGTTTTGTACAGAAGCATCAAGCGGGTTGATGTTGTTGGTATTACAGTACATCACAAACCACTTCCACTTTGCTGCAGCAGGCTCTTGTGGTAGGACGTCTAGCCTCTTTGATAATATTCATGCAGTTTTGCGGTAGATTAAGATAGCCAAACTCGAAGACTTCAGGAGCCAGATCGCCAGATTGAGTTGACTGGGGTCTGGATGTCTTATGTCTCCATGGCTCTGTGTGAGGAGATTGGGTGTAAGCCGTAGTTTTTGGTGATAAACTACTGAGAGTTCCAATAGGGTTGTGAACCAAGGTTGACGTGCCCATGTGGGAGCAACTAGGATTAGTGTCAAGGACGCTTGTTTGAGTTACCGAACCACTAATGGAATGAGTGGGAGAGGCGGAAAAGCGTAAGCAATTATCCCTGACCAATTCATCCATAGTGCATTGCCTTTGGACAATGGGTGTGGATACCTGGACGCGAAGTTTGGGCGTTTTGCGTTTAGATGTGTGGCACCCACATTTGAAAGAATGGGAGGAGAACTTGAGGGTGTATTTCCCATTCGTGGATTTGCTGTGTGACGACTGAGCAAATCTGCCATCTGATTGTCTACTCCTGGAAGGAGTTCTGCTAGGAGATATATTTTGTGATGTATGGCCCATTTCAAGATGGTCTTTGCTAGCTGTGACAGCTGGAGAGAGTGTGTTCCTCCCTGTTTTTGTATGTAGTACATGGCTGTCATGTTGTCTGTACGAATTAGGACAGTCTTGCGTACTAGCTGAACTTGAAATGCTTTCAGCGCCAGAAAAATCGCTAGCAGCTCTAGATGATTTATATGAAGCTGTTTCTGCTGCACGCTCCAAATGCCCTGAATTGTGTGTGTTTGGAGATGCGCTCCCCTACCGGTCAGTGATGCGTCTGTTGTCAGTACCATCTGTGGAACCGGGTCACTGAAGTGCTGCCCTTTTAAAAGATTTTGTGTGTTCCACCACTGCAGAGAGCGATGGGTGCGGCCGTCTACCAACACTAGATCGGATAACTGACCGTGAGCTTGGTTCCACTGACATGCTAAGCATTCTTGTAGGGGACGCATCTGAAGTCTTGCGTAGGGGACTATAAAAATGCAAGACGCCATCATTCCCAGTAACTGCATGAACACTCGAGCTGGTAAGGAGTGTTGAGGCTGAAACTGAGACATCAAGGTTTGTATATTCCGGACTCTGGCTGGAGTTGGGTATGCTAGAGCTTTTTATGTGTTTATAGTAGCTCCTAGATATGCTTAAGACGTGGATGGTTGGAGATGGGATTTGGACAGATTTACTGTGAATCCTAGCTCATGGAGCAATTGCACCGTTTTTTTGTGTGGCGTAGACAGCTGTTGTGTGAGCTGGTCTTTATGAGCCAGTCGTCTAAGTATGGGAAGACATGAATATGTTGTCCTCTTAGATGGGCTGCGACTACTGCCAAGCATATTGTGAAAACCCTGGGTGCGGTTGTTACTCCGAATGGGAGGACTTTGAATTGATAGTGCTGACCTGCTACCACAAACCTGAGGTATTTGCGGTGCGCAGGGTGTATTGGAATATGAAAGTAAGCGTCCTTTAAATCCAGAGCGGAAAGAAAGTCGCCTGGCTGAAGAAGGGGAAGCACTTGTTGGAGTGTTACCATATGAAAATGGTCGACTGAATGTATAGATTTAGCTCTCTGAGTTCTAATACAGGCCTGAGAGAGCCGTCCTCTTTGGGAATTAGAAAGTAGAGCAAGTACACCCCTGTTCCCTGGTATGGTAAAGAGACTGGTTCTATTGCACCTTTCTGCAACAAAGAGAGAACCTCTTTCTTTAGAAGGGTGAGATGTTCTTGTGACATGAGGTGTGACCTTGGAGGAATGTTCGGTGGAGTGCTTGTAAGCTCCAGGCAATAACCAGATTGGATAATTTGTAGAACCCATTTGTCTGATGTAATCGTATTCCAAATGGGTAGAAATTGGGAAATACGTCCCCCGACAGGAGTGGAATGGTCGGGGGTATGGAAAGGAAGTCACTGTTTGGTGTTTGTAGGGGAAGTGCGTGTTAAGTTACCTCTGCCTCTTCCCTTGCCGTTGTTTCCTCTATATCTACCTCTAAAATAACCTCTTGAAGAGGGTGACTGATTGTTGCCCTGGTAAGAGGAGGAGGGATTGTATGTAGACACATTTTTGGAGCCGCCCCTGTAAAATGAGCGACGAAAGGATCCTCCATGGACTTAGCAACCTCAGTATCCTTTTTCATCTTTTCTAGTGATGCATCGACAGCTGGACCAAAGAGGTGTTCTTTGTCAAAGGGTTGATTAAGAATAGAGGCTTGAATCCTGTAATTCTTAACCAAGCATGTCTACGGAGCAGTACACTAGTGTTTACTGCCCAAGCTGCTGTGTCTGCCTGATGTAGAGCACACCTGATAGAGGTATTAGTTATTAATTTACCCTCTTGAATAAGGTCACTAGCTCTAGATTTATGCTCATCAGGAAGAAATTCAATGAGCATTTCGAGCTCATCATAATGAGCTCTATCATACCTTGCCAATAGTGCTTGATCATTGGCAATACGCCAATGATTAGCTGCATGTGACGCTACCCTTTTGCCCGAAGCGTCAATTAATTTGGACTCTTTATCAGGAGGAGGGCCTTCCCCCGTTTGCCAATTAGCTCTTTTACGAGCATTGGAAACTACCAGAGTCCAAGGGTAACTGGCCTTTGATACATACAAGGTCATTAGGTGCAGATTTGTACTTCTTCTCTACCCTGGGCATGATGATTCTAGCTCTTACAGGGTCTTTAAAGATGTCATCAGTATGTTTAAGCATACCCTTTAACATTGGTAATGTTTGTGTAGCCCTTTGAGATGAACTTAGTGTGTCAAACAAAAAATCCTCCTCTAAAGCCTCTTTATGAAGCTCTACTCCATGATATTGTGCAGCTCTGTTAACAAGCTCAATATATCCAATGTTATCATCTGGAGGAGAAGGTCTGGATGGATATAGGTCGGGGTCATTATCTGGTTGAGGGTCAGCATTATAATTATCCCATGGGTCAGTATCCTGTGGTGTGTAGTCATCTATATCCCCATCCCCTGTATCCTGTGGGTCAGGTGATGGTGGTGGAGGAGAATGTGTAGGTGTAATGAGTAAATTTGGATCAATGGGTGAAGAAGGTGGAATGTATGGTGGAGAAGGGTTAGTACCCACATTTTTCCTTTTTAGAGGAATGTGGTAGTCTTCTTGTAAGCCCATTTTCCTCTTCTCAGGAAGTTTGGCATGAATCTATCCAGTTTCTGGATTAATCACAATCTTCTTCTGTTTCGGATCCGAAGGTGGAATATCGGGCCGAGGCTCTTTAGTTGAAGTACTTTCTTTAGACGCCGGTTTTGGTGTTGAAAGTTTTCGGCTCCGAAGATTTAGCCTTCTAGACCGGTGGCACGGAAACCAGAAGGTGTTTGGATTTCGACGCCAAAGGTTTCGGTTCGGCACCGGCGTGGGGACGAGTAGAACCCGAACCGGAAGGCTGTTGTTTATGTTTCGGCGCCTAACTCCAAGGCGGGGCGCTCAAAACCTTTTCTCAGTGCCGACCTTGGCCCGAAGGCAGAGGGGGGACCGGAGCCTTTTTATGGAGGAGATGGTAGGGGAAGGAAGTCTCTTTACTCACGATCCGTTGTTCCGGTGTGAGATCTTCGGCATCTGAGTCAGCTTCAGACACGGAGATGTGTTCCTCCTCCATTTCGGCTTCCTGCGCTTGTGATTCTTTGTGTTCGGACTCGTCTCCGAGGAGATCCGGCACGGAGCCACTTTGCTGGTACCTTTCGTGACGTCAAGCCCGACGGTCACGGAGCGTCTTCTTCGATCGAAACAACTGACATGCGTCGCAATCCTTCTCGTCGTGTTAGGCAAAGGTTGCACACTTCGTGCTAGTCGGTGAGCGGAAACTTAGCGCGACAGCCTGGACAAAACTTGAATGGAGTCTGTTCCATCGACTGCTACCGACCCCGGGCAGGTAGGCCCAACGGCCTTCCACAAATCTTTCGATCAAAGGTTTTTTAATGTAAACGATACTCGGAGAATGGGAAACGCGATCGATAAACAATACCGTCGAGGGTAGTGGATTGCGCGTCGAAGGGGGCCCGAAGAAACGGTGCTGAATCGGAGCGCAACAATTCACATCCGAACCCGATGGCGGGAAAAAACAATCTAACAATGGAGTCGATGCCCATGCGCACTATCACCGAAAGGAGGAGTCACCTACCTCGTGACTGGAAAAAAAAAAACAAAGTGCAAACATCCGGACCCAACACTAGATGGCGATCTATGCACAGCATGTAATCTACAGCTCATATGCCTCGAACATAAGTCATACTTTTATATAAATTTTGATACCAAGAATTTTGTTGTCAAGTACTTTTGCAGTTATGAATTTTTACAGGTAAGTAAAAGAGTTCAATAACATTCGAGTCTTGGGACTACCGGAGGGAGTCAAAGGCACCGACCCCGTAGTGTACATGGAGGCATGGACCAAATTGTTCACTCCGGCCATGGAGCACACACCATTCTTCTCCATCGAAAGGGCCCACAGGGTACCGGCCCGCAGACCCCTGCTTGGTGCCACACCTAGTCCGATGCTGGCAAAATTCCTACACTTCAGGGACCGCAACGTGGTACTCAGAGCAGCCAGACAACATGGCCCCACCCACATAGAGAACAAACAAATAATGCTCTTTCCGGACTACTCCCGAGCAGTGTAACGCCAACGGTCCTCGTTTCTTGAAGTAAAGAGTCATCTCAGGCTGGAAGGAATACAATACTCCTTGCTGTTTCCTGCCCGTCTCAAAATTATGCGTGAAGGTTCCACCATATTTTTCACAGATGCAGAGGAAGCCCATGACTGGGCAGACCAACATTGTCAGAAACACCCCAGCGCAAATTCCAAGTTTGTTAGACGCCCAAAAGCACAGTGCACCAGTAGACGCCGGCCAAAACGACATAGCACACAACAGAAGAAAAGACTCAGACAAGCACACCCAATCTATGGGGTCACCTGACCTGGAACAAATCGTACAGGAATAATGAAAAGCCCTGCAAGCAGCAGCGGAGCTCAGACCCTCCTCACCAGCAACAGACATGGAGAGAGGCCCGCACATTTTCTCTTTGGGGGAGGAAGACAGCAGTGAAGGATCGATATCGAGGGTGGACTCGGTGACCCCACCACTGGTTACACAACAGACAGCCGATTCACTAATATGAACGGACTCCAGTAGATCATAAAGGCAGGATAACCCTGAAAGTCACATTATAATGTAACTCGAGGTATGTGATTAACTGAGCTGCATGTCCAGCAACCAAATGCTTTTTCATTAGGCTACCTAGCGTGAAATGATGCTACATATGCCCCTAGGGAGAGCCACCTCACTGTCATGCGCCGCCACCCCCACACTACGTTAAAGTTCTCTTCTTACACAAGAGTAAGTTTGGGCGTATCACTTGTTGCAATAGGTCCCCAGTATTGGGATTGTTCCCCACCCCAGTTCTCTCCCCATGATGTCGTACACCACTACACTGTATTCCTACCCGCATACCACTGAGGGACCACAGCTGAACCAGGGCAGAGAGATCAGACCAAGACAAGGAGGTGGGTTAAAACTCGGCGCCGCGCCCGACCATAATACCCTTCCTAGACCCCCCCCCAATATCACATGGCACATAAAGGAAACATTACCATCCTCACACTAAATGTGCAAGGCATGCACATGGCACTCAAGCGTTACTCAATTTATGCGTATATAAAGCGACAAAACGCGCAGATTGCGCTGCTGCAGGAAAACCACTTAGTAGCGGGAGAACTGGAAAAACTGCGCAAGCGATGACGTGAGATATTCTGTGCCACAACATACTCGGCCTATGCACGAGGGACCCTTATATGGATTCGACCGGGGGTCCCATACCAGGAACCATCTAGAACAATTGACACAGAGGGCCGCTACACTCTTTCACAGGGGCTCCTGGATGGTCAACCGGTAGTCCTGGGAAGCATCTACGCGCCAAACACAGACCAAAGTAAATTCTGGGACGCACGCTCACACCCATTAAGCTTACACACCCAAGCACCATGGATCCTAGGAGGGGATTACAAATTGCGTACAAAATACGTTTTTAGACAGATCCTATCCCCCTCACCTGGCCTCCCCAATAATAGCGCAGGCCAAACGCTTTGCAGCATGGACAACTCACTGGTCCCTAACAGACACCTGGCGCTCCCAATACCCGGATACACGGCTTTACTCATTCCACTCGATTCCACACGATCTCAAGGTCCGCCTAGATAGCTTCCTCTGCTCCTCCCCCATACTACCCAAGATACAAGAATCTGAATACCTAGGAAGGTTACTGTCCGACCACGATGCCCACACGATCACCCTGGTGTGGCGACCACCCAGACCACCGGTCCCCACCTGGCAGCTATCCAAAGAATGCCTGGACGACCCAGTGTTTAGGCAAACTCAAGCAGTGCACATTAGGAATTATTTCCGTGAGAGCACACACACTGCCAACACCCGTGCAATGGAATGGAACACGTTCAAGGTTGTAATCAGAGGCACATGCAAACAGCACATTAAAGGAGTGCGCAAAACCCTAGAGCGAAGCATAACCGAAAAGGAACGCACACTGGCCACGTTAACCCAAGCAGCAAATAAAAACGAGGCCACGCCGACCCAAGTAGCGGATGCTAAAACCGCTTATGCAGAGGCACTAGCAGACCTCCGTAGGTATAATTTTAGAGGGCACGCAGCTAGGGTGCACAGGGAGGGAGACAGAGCAGGTGCGCTGATGGCGTGGTTAGTGAAACAGGACACAACCCTCCCACCGATCACAGCGGTACAGAACACAGTGGGCACCCTAGTCCATTCACAAGTTTCCATCCTGGAAGTCTTCCTGCAATACTATACACAGCTATATGCAGCCTTCGACCCAGCAGACTCAGAACTGCTCAACAGATTTTTGGATGTGCATCCCTTACCTCGCAAAGCGACCGACACATCCTAGATGAACCCATCACCGCAATAGATATCACACAGGCGCTACAGACCCTGGCCACGTGTAAGGCTCCCGGGCTAGACGGGCTTCCACTAGAATTTTTCCACACCTTTTCAGCGCATTTGGTCCCCCAACTGGTGAAACTGTTCCAAGCGGCCCTAGATAAGGGAAAGCTACCACAATACATGTGCGAGTCGGTTATAGTCTCCTTCTTCAAACCGGACAGAGACCCCCACCACGTTAGCTCATATCGGCCCATAGCCCTATTACCAGCAGACTACAAAATATATGGGAAAATATTGGCGGATAGATATTCCACAATCCTCCCAACGCTGATACATCCAGACCAGTGAGGATTTGTGCCAGGGAGAAATACGTGCTATAACATAAGACACCGGTTTCATGTCCAGGATCAGGTCCGGAACCACTTCCCCCTCGCGGAGTGCCTGGTCCTGGAAAAAGTCTTTGATACCCTCCTTTGGCCCTACCTCTTGCAGGTCATCCAGCGGATGGGTGTAGGACCCCGCCTGCTCGCATACACTAAGCTCATATACTCCAAGCCGACCTCCAGGGTGAAACTTGGACACCATATGTCACTGTCATTCCCAATACTCAGAGGCACGCGCCAGGGCTGCCCGCTCTCCCCTTTGCTTTTTGCGATGGAGCCACTTGCGATCCGCCTCCGTAAGGAGGGAGAGAGTTGGGGCATCCCAATCGCAGAAACGATTCACGCGGTTTCATTATACGCGGATGACGTGCTTATCTACACCCGTGACATCACTTCGGATCTCACTCCAGTTTTTAACGCACTACGAGACTTTGAGGCGGTAGCGGGCCTAAGGGTAAATTGGGCCAAGTCCACAATATATCCACTCTCAGACAGCCTCCCCCCGCAGAAAATACAATTGGGCTGCATAGACATATCATGGAGCGCCCGGGCGGTACGATACCTAGGAATACGGCTGTACCACACGCCGCAAGACATGTATGAAGGAAACCACTGCAGGGCACTGGCCGGGATCCGATCCACCGTGAACTTCTGGAAGGATCTCCCCTTGGCCCCCATTGGGAAAATTGCAGTGGCCAAGATGATATTGGTCCCGCGATTATTATATTACTTCACTAACCTTCCAGTGGTTCCCCCGCCCGTCCCTTCTTTCGTGAACTGGATACCCTCCTCGGTACCCTTATCTGGGGATCAGGACGTAGGCCACTTTCTCTCGCCAAACTGCAGTTACCTATAGACTCGGGAGGTCTGGGTACCCCTTCCTTCGAGGCATACTTCCTTACGGCCCAACTACAATGGGTGTCACGGTGGACAGCAGGTCGCGCGCTGGGGAAACCCACACAAACACAGGACCTATTCCAATCCCGGTCATACACCGCATGCTATTACCGGGAGCTGAACCAATACGGGAGTGCCCACTTCAGGTGATGGTGGCATGCACATGTCTGAAACGGGTACACAAGATGAAATGGAAGGCCCCCATGTACTCCCCCATCCAACCACAGGTAGGATTTCCCAAAGGCCGTGTTAGCTACACGGAGCGAGCGCTACGTGTGTGGACTGAGCACTCTGTCACGGAGGCAGGCTCCCTCTATGTGAACGAGCAACTACAGACATTTGCGGAACTTGCTACGGACACGGACCTCCCAAGAGGACAATTCCTCTTACACAGACAGCTACTAGGAGACTGCCGCCGCGTATGGCACACAATAGGCACAGAGCCACCCAAGCACCCTGTTTTACACACAATCCTACAGATGGGCCCCGGTCGACACTTGGTGACTTGGCTATAAAAGGCGGTGAGAGCACTGAACACAATCACCCTCACTCCAATTCGTGAGAAATGGGAAGCAGAAATCCAGAGACCACTCTACGAAAAAAGAATGGGGGACGGCACTCAAGTTCCCCAAAAAAGTGTCCCGCAACTACCGCTTCAAAAATATACAATTCCACATACTACACCGCGCCTACCTGACACCCGAAAAGCTCCAACACTACTACCCAAATACGTCCTTCACTTGCCCTAGATGCCAGAACCCAATGCATCCTTTCTCCATATGTTTTGGGACTGCCCAATGCTCTGAACCTATTGGACCACAATACACGCCACCGTCCTGCCAATAACAGGGCTTAGAGACATTCATACATGGGAGGCCTGCGCGCTAGGCACAGCCAAGCGAAAAAAACACCAAAAAGTAGAGACACGCTTCGCATCCCTAGCGATTCTATTACCCAAGAGAAGTATAGCAATGCACTGGAGAGCGCCTGGGGGGCCACCGCTGACGGCATGGAGAGGGGAGGTGGGCAAGTGGGGAGCGGCAGAGGAGGAGGCACTAAGAGCAGAAGAAATTAAAGGCACTCGCAAGCGCCACATATCCATGCAATGGGCGTTATTACTCCAATCCTTTAAGCATGAAGCAACAGAAGAGCCACCGGCACGAGACACCTCATCCCCTACGGAAGAGACACGTCATGACTCAGCCTAGCACAACCCCCCCTTAAAGGTGACATGCAGCAGGGTGTGGCCCCAAGCCGAGCACGTACAGTAACCAGCACACTCCGGTTTGACATTCCCACCTCACATCACGTTTTACATAGTTCAAAGACCAAAATTGACAAATCTGCCCACCAGCCCCGTCATAATGTGATCTCATATACAGTGAATCCCAGTTACAGTTACCCTTGTTGAAGAGTTACGTTCCTCATTAAAAACACAATAAGTGGTGTACCCCAACACCACCAACGCAGAGCAACACAGGAACCACGGTACATCAAGTAGGCAATGCCCCGAGCTCTCATGTGACGAGTTAGCATGTCCCCCCTAAACAGCTGAGATATCCGGTTAAATATGATCTATGTCGCTACTGACAGCTGTATACCAGATGATACGATGTAAATATGTACTGTGCTTATCTTACGGTCATATACGATGTATGTATTCTGCAAAATAACGAAATGCCAATAAAAATGATTTTACAAAAAAAAAAAAAAAAAAAAGAGTTAAATATCATGCTTCTTTACGCAGCAATGCTACCCAGTGGGAGAAAAGGCATATGTTGCGTAAAGTTATTTGCGTTTGGTTTCTGGGGGTCTTCTTTAGGGCTTTGGATGGTAGGGGGCCAAGGTCCAAAGTACCACCAGCAGTTACTCATTTCCTGCCCTGGGGCATCCGGTTGCAGAGGTGCTGGTCTGGTTGGTAGTTGTGTGCGCTACGCCAGTGGAAAGAAGGGGGTGGCACTTAGACACAGGACAGGTCCGGGAGCTCCCAATGGGGGGCTTGGGTCGAAGAGTCCGGGGGACAAGGAGGCAAAGCTGGTTCGTCGGTAGCCATGCCAGGGCGCTCGGTTGCAGAGTGGAAAGGTCGGCTGGGGTCCGAGTCTTGCGGTTGTCGTTCTCGCCAGTTGAGGGTGCAAAATAAAGACATCTGGGCAACTCAGGAGGTCAGACTCTCTGGTGCGGATGTCTGTAGGAAAGTACTCCTTTTTGACATGGCCACCACTACTTTTTGCCTGGTACATGATGTGATTTCGAAGTGGACTGGGTTCCTGCTTACCAGGTCCCCAGTGCCAGATCTCTTTCCCAAAACTGTACAATTGTCCTCCCAATTGGGAATACCTTTAGCACCCTCTAAAAGTCCCTAGTAAATGGTACTCCTGGTACCAAGAGCCTGGGGTACTAAAGAGGGTCCCAAAGGGCTGCAGCACGAATTGTGCCACGCTAAGGGACCCCCACAATGTCCGTGCAGGGCTGCTATCGCAGGCTGCGTGCTTTGGTGCAGAAAAATGTCAAAACACCACCTGACACACATTCCTGTGTGCCAGGCGCTCCTAACACTGCATGTAGTACTTGTAAGTCATCCCCACAGCAGGCCTTACAGCACTAAGGCAGGGTGCTTGGTATTACACGTGAGGGAACACCTGCATGAGCAGATATGCCCCTGTGCTGGTCAGTTCCATTACTGCCAGTGCAAGTGGACAGGGAAGCCATTTTAGAACATGTGCTGGGCACTTGGAAAAACTAGTTCCCCAGCTAAATGATGGCTTCACTAAAACAAGAGCTTAAACTTTCAGTAATGTGAGACCTATTGCATTGCAAATTCTTGTTTATTATGGATCGAAGTGGACTGGGCTTTGAGGTCTGGCAAATAAGGCAATGGTTTCCATTAGGGGTCTTTTTTGTGAAACAAGAAATTTATTTTTCTTAAACCATAATGCAAAACTGGCCAACACAAGTCGCTTCCTTGGGGCTAGTAACAGTGCTGAATGTTAATGCAACTTCCTATTTATGAGATAATCAACATCCAATTCTACAATGAGGTGAATGTCCGGATATTAACAAAAATAGCAAATAAAGGTATTAGTGCTTTAAATAACAAAATCGTATTAATGAGAGAAAGGTAATGTTCGCGAATGTTAAAAGGATTCTGGTCAATTCATCATGGCATGATGACCGCTGTGGTCTAATAGTGCGTGGTCTAGTAAAGTATACCGGTATAGCATTCGGTACTGGCTTTGGCCCGGAGGAAGCGACTTGTGTCGTGAAACATGTGTTGGCCAGTTTTGCGTTGTGGTTTAAGAAAAAATGATTTCTTGTTTCAAATAAAGACCACTAAGGGAACCCAGTGCCTTATTTACCAGACCTCAAAACCCAGTCCACTTTCTGTATGTTTGTATGCGGGTCTTGTGCGATTAACCCCGCACCCTGTTTGAGGTCTTTGTGTCAAATTGTGAGAGCCTCTGTATCCCTCTCCAGCTCTTTGGTTTATTATGGATCGACCTGGGTTTACCATTCAGGATTGAGCATAGTAGTTTCCTCGTTTCTTTGCGAAGCTGTGTAAAAGGTGCTCTTTTCCTCCACAATAGAGAGACAGTCATTCTTGTATTCTTCTCTGTCTCTTGTCAGAAGTCCAAGATTTTCTCATATTGCCAATCTGCCTGGGTTCCTCCTCAGATGCCTCAGAGGGAAAGATGGCACTAGATTATTTTGCATTAGTCTAAAAAAAATGTGATTCTCTTCGTTTCTTCAAGTGACATCTTTTCTGTTGTGACTCATTTTTTTTAAATTTTTTTTCAATTCAGAAAAGCAGTAAGTTTAATTAATCCAAAACTCAACACATAATGACCAGGTACAATTCGTCGGTTATCCATCTATACAATACACTCATATATAATTATTCAGCCATAATTTGCTTCCTGTCAGTTTATCCTACCTATTATACACAGGGAAGGGAGACAAGGAAAGAAAACAACAAAAAAAAAAAAGGGAAAGAAATGAATGTTTAAAGACGGAGATATACACAAGGCTAACTAAAAAACGAAAACACCTTTCAGCTAAGCTTATTAGTTCTATTTTCCTAATTCCCATCTTACTCCATCAGAAGCCCCCATACTTGGCGACCCCTTTTCTTCGCTCTCCTCCCTTTACATTTATACAATGCCTTCTCCAGATTGTACACATGATAAAGTCTAGCATACCACTCCTGAAATGTCGGCGGATCTACATCTTTCCATTTTGTTGCGATCATTATACGAAGAATGGCCGTTACCATAAAACAGAAATATACTTGGGTCAGTTCGATCTGCAAGCTTTCATCAAAGCCAAGTAGCACCATTGTTGAAGTTAATGGGACTGGCCGCCCTGTAAATTGATTCAAGAAGGTTTCTATCCCCTGTTTTCAAAACAATCAGTTTGCTGCAACCGGAAAACATGTGAACCATATCAGCCGGACCTTGTCCGCATCTTGGACATCAGTTCGTTTCCCTTTTCCCCCAAGCGAACAGTTTTGCTGGCGTAAAATATAGTCTAAATACTGTTTTAAAATGTTGGGCTTTGAGGTTAGCAGATAGAAATATCCTTTTAGACAAGTTCAAAGATCTACACATATCCACATCCTGATTCCCAAGCTTCACGGCCCATGAGCTTTCTAACCTGGCTATATCATCTTGATTAGCATTCATCAATATAGAATACAGATCTTTGACACGGGGCTGCTTATACACTAAACATTCCAACAGTGGAATTCTAGCCAAACTAGTGAGCTGCAACACAACTGGTTTAATTGTCTCCCTGATTTGTATATACTTAAAAAATGTCCTAGTGTCTACCTCAAATTGTTCCTGGAGTTCTCCGAATGACATTACCCCATTCTGGTTAAAAATGTCTCCTAAATTATTTATTCCAGCCTGTTCCCAGATTCTACCTATTATATCGTTAAGTGAAGACGGGAAGATTGACGACCGCCATAACAGTAAATATCTCTGGACCTTTGGGATTTTCATAAACTTACTAGCTTTTCTCCATACGTTCCAGGCTGCTCTTAGGGATTTGAAGCGCTTTTTCTTATAATAACTCCCCTCCAACTGCCTCAGTAAAATTCCTGGAGCTGCATCCCCTATGGCAAGCTCGTATATAGAGGGGGGAGTCTCCCAACGTTGATTCGGACCATATTTTAGGTTTAAAAAGACTGGTCATTTGCTGCAATGTTATAGCCCAATAGTAATATAGCATGTGCGGGACAGCCAATCCCCCTCGATTATGTGGTAAAGTCATCAACTTCAATGATCTCGTAATCTTTTTATACCCCCAAATAAATTGTGAGAAAATCCCTTCTATTTTTTTAAAAAACACGTTTGATGGTTCCAGCGGTATACATCTAAATAAATAAAAAACATTGGGGAACATTGTCATCTTTAGGACATTTCCTCTTCCTATAATGGAACGGTGTAAGTTGTCCATTCTTTTTAGGTCATCACCTATCTTCTTTATAAGAGGCACCGAATTGATATCCCAGATAGTCCCAACCTCCGCAGCTATGTTTATCCCCAAGTATGTAGCTACCTCCGTCCTCCGTGGATCTTGATACGGAGTGGATTTGGAGCAGACGATCTTGGTTTTATTAGCGTTTAAACCATACCCCGACTGCCGCCCAAATTCAGACGCCAGGACTTCGATCCTTCCTAAGGCTTCCAGTGGGTCGGGGGTGACGACTGCAATATCGTCAGCGTAGGCTAACACTTTGGTGTTATATCCCCTGACCACTACCGGTTTAATAGCCTCATCGTTTAGCATTGATCTAATTAGAGGGTCAATATAGAGCGCAAAAAGGATGGGGGAGCAGGGGCAGCCCTGTCTTGTGCCACGTGCAATATTGATCTTCCGATTCCCTCCCCATCAACTGTATTTTTGCGTAAGGTTGTACATACATTGCCCTTAGAGCAGTCAATATGCGAGGGCCAAAACCATTTGATCTTAGATTATGCCACAGGTATGCCCACTCGACCTGATCAAAAGCTTTTTGTGCGTCCAGTAATATTAAGGACATCTGCTCCCCTGTAGCTTCCACAATGTCGAATAATGATATAACACGTCGGACATGGTCCGTCTTTCCTCTGCCGGGAATAAAACCATGCTGCCATGGACTAACCAAAGAAGCGATTATTTTTGCTAATCTCAGCGCTATAATTTTGGAATAAAGTTTCTCGTCAGCATTTATCAGGGAGATAGGTCTATACGAGGCTGGATCCTCAGCAGGTTTTCCCTTTTTCAGAAAGACGACAATGTTAGTCTCCTGCCAGGATTGGGGCGGACTCCCCTTCTCCTGCACCGCCAGGAATAGGTCCAGCAACAGGGGAGCCAGCTCCATCTGTAGAGCTTTATAGATCTCCATTGGGATCCCATCTGGGCCGGCTGCCTTACCATACGCCGTTGCCTGGAGTGCCTCGATAACCTCATTCAATGAGATGTCTTCTTCCAATTCTTGGATAATTGGGGGCATGATATTGGTTCCCATACCTACTGTTGTTAACAAGTTGTCCCTGGAGCTATACAAGTCCTCGTAAAATTCAGCGAATGTTTTTACAATATCTTGGGGCTCTGTCACGATTTTACCATCCTTCCTCTTTAATCTTGAAATATTATTTACTGCCGCCCTCTGTTTCAATCGGAGTGCCAAATGTTTCCCTGTCATCTCCCCATATTCATAATTATCCCTGGCCCGAGTTTGAAATATTTCAGCAATTTTTTTGTTGTAAATTCCGTTAATTTTAGCCTTAGTACTTATAACTTTTAGTTCTAATTGATTTTGTAATTCCTCCTGCCTTCTACCAATAGCTGCCATATGCTCTTCCTCATATTTAGAAAGCTCCACCGTAAGTTGCTGTATTACCTCTCTCTGTTCCTTCCTATGATGCCCCCGTAGCTAATGATCTCCCCCTAAGCCCAGCTTTGAACGCGTCCCAAACAATTTCTCTCGATGTGCTGAATCTGTTCATATCATAAAATTGCCTAGTCCACCCCCTAATGTGTTCTATAAATCCCTCAGTGACCAAAAGTTTTCTATCAAAAGTCCATTTTGTGAAAGATCTCTCGTGCCCCTGAACCTCAATTTCCAACATCAGTGGGTTGTGATCCGACAGGACCTTAGGTAATTTCCTTATATTAGCTCCCTCTTTAAGTGAGGCGGAGACAAAAAAATAGTCAAGCCTGACATACTTCCTATGTGGGCATGAAAAATAGGTATACCCTGTGTCCCCAGTTTTTTTATAAGCCCACATATCCACTAATCCATGACTGTCCACTAGAGCTTTTAAAGCTTTAAAAACTTGTGGCTTCCTCCCCTGATACCCTCCCCATGGGGTGTCGTGTGTTTCTAAATGGATATTAAAATCACCACAAATTATAAGCGGGGATGGCCAAGAAGCTAGTTCAAGCTCTAGCTCTGACAGCAAGTCTGGGTCATCAAAATTCGACCCATAGATCGTACATAATGTTATTCCACTAGATAATGATACAATCGCCCACCTTCCCCACTTATCCGATAGAGTTTGCTCAACTGGTAGTATCCGATTAGAGATATGTATTGCGACTCCTCTAGTCGTGGTAGTCTGAAATGAACTAATTACCTGGGTATACCCTGGGATAGCATTAAGCCCTCTCTTTTGCCATGGAATATGGGTTTCTTGTTGACATATAATATCAGCACCCAATGTTCGTAACACCTCTGCTGACCTATCTCTCTTACCCCTGTCATTCAAGCCCCCAATATTTAATGAACAGATACTCAGCCTACCCATCTCTATAGTTTGTTTGATACCTGGGTTGCCCCTTAAACCATTCCTTCATCTTAGTGTCAATCCAGCTACAGCTTACCTCTGCTTTTTCTGAATTTTTTGCCCCCTCCTCCTCCGCCCCTCCCTCTGCTCCACCTCCTCCCCCCTCCCTCTCACCCCCCCCCCGCCCTCCCTCCCTGCTTTGTGAAGCAACAGACCTACCTAGGTCTGTGGTTGATGATCGGTGATACCCTCCCGATGGTGACGTGTGTGTAAGACGTGTGTGTGATGCATATGTATGCCCTTATAAACCCCCTCCGCCCTTGATGTCGCCTCACTCAAAAGAAAGGGAAAAGATACAAAAAAAGGACACCCAAAATGTAAAAACCAACAAAGAAAAACAGCTACTTATTGCTATATACTTAGAGCCCTATCTAATCTAATCTGGGATCCTCTTGAACCCCTTTGGGTAATTTTTATGCCTTAGACACCCTTGACGGGAAAGAGGGAAGAGAAAAAAGGCCCCATCAGAAAGAAAAGTCATCTCCCCCCTGCGTCTAAAAACTCCTTCGCCTTGATCTCCGATGTGAAGAATCTAGTTTGATTATTCCAGATTATTTTTAGCCGAGCCGGGTTTAGAAGGAAGGCCTGTGCACCTTTGTCCTGAAAATACTTAATCATCTGACGCAGACGCCAGCGTCGTTCCACGGTAATATGGCAAAAGTCTGGTCTGGTGAAGAATGAGAACCCATCCACAGTACGTTGTGCTTCTGGTGTTGCCTTTTCAAACACATTTTGCCTCAATAAATAATTTCCAAAATAGACCAGAAATGCCCTTGGTTTAGCATCTGGGCGGACTGGCAGTCGGATAGTAAACGGTACTCGATGCGCCCGTTTACTTTTCTGTTGTGACTCAATCTGCTGCACTAAAACAATTCATTCAAGGATTTAGGTCAATTTACCACCAGAGCCAGGGAAGCTTTTATTTTTTCTCGAAGGTCATGGTTGAAGGCAGCAGCCACTCCCTCGCCAATACAAGCTACCTAAGCCAACAACTCTTGAAACAGACTGATACATGAAACCAAATCTCACAGGTCTTGTGTAATGGTTAATATATGAGCAGTGCATCCTGTGTAATGTGTCACTTACTAAGTGTCGTTTAAAAATCCTTCAGAAACAAGTTATGATTCTGAAGATAAGGATGTTGATTGGGACTCAGAGGGGTAGCCCAGACCTACGTCCCTTGTAATATTACAATGCAATAAAAGAGACTTGACTTGATCAGTCATAAATGCTCATGGGCCAGCTAAGAACTGCAAGTTACACTGGGCGAGGAAAGCAGAGAAAGGGTGAGTATTTCTCCGATGGAGTAATTCCTGTAGTACCCTTGAATCTCTCACTCCCGATTTGATTCCCTCCACCGCCCTCTGGCAGGATATTTCCTGAAGCTGCAGGGGAAGGAGTGGTGGTGGTACTCCTGGTCTGAGTACTTTTAGGGATTCCAGATGCCATTTTGTCAATGCAGACTAACAAATATTGCCGTTCTTAGCTGGCTGTTCTTAAGTCATCGTGAATCCTATTATTGGCTTGAGCCATCGTCTGTAAAGGATTCACCTCCGACTCCATGAGAACCGCTACAGCAGCTTGGCAAACTGTTCAAACTCAAGGCCAGTTGCGGCTTCTAGGGGGAGGAAATAATCCACCTCGCTCCCTAAAACAGCGCATTCTCAGCGCTCCTGCTCACATCACGGACTGACCATTTGGGCACCCGAGGGCTGGACAGTCAAGTAGGAGGATTTGTTGAGCCACTTGGGGGCAGAGTCACCTGAGGCTCTCTGTCATGGAGCAAAGCACCACTATGCGTCACGGGGCTGGGGAAGAGTTGAGCAAACACAAGGATATTATGGACGGAGCGCTGAAGCTTTTCAGACACTCGCCCTCAATCACAGATCTGGGTTAAATCCATCATCGTTCTTTAGCTCACTTCGCCACCCCCAGTATGGGGAAGAGTTGCCACACTGAAACCCACAGTTTCTTGGCAGGCAGTATGTGGGAAGAGCAAAGCCAGTCTCCGCTGAAGGCTACCAACCCCATGAGCAAGCTGCAGGGCAGTCAGAGGGCTCTCTTCTCACAGGCATTGCTTCTCGCTGTAGTATTCTCATGTGGAGGTTCGTGGGATCAGCCAGATAGGTGGACTCAAGAGGTACATCTGGGGATATTATTCCTTGACTCTTTCACATGACAAGTTGCATTTTCACCATAGCTCACTGCCTAAAGTAAGCGTGTTGCACTTCTAGGATTAGAAACATCACTGCTGCTCAGGGACAGTCAGGGTGCCCCTGCCCGAGACAAGGGCTGGGTGGGGAGAGATCTCCTCAGTGCACAGACAAGTGAGTCACTAGGCTTGTGAGAGTGTGGATGAGAAAAGTATGTGAAGATATGTGCCTCAAGTACGCATGTTAGCCCAGTTTTTGAAAGTTGTGGACTTGTTTTCTGTGATTTCACCCTGCTTGGACAGAGTGCGTTGCCATTTAACCACGAACATGGCACACAATCAGACAACAGGATGTGGGAGCACACAATCAGTTTGCTTTTCTTTGGAGGCACTATGGTTGGCACTAAAATATGACAAGTCCTTATAGTGTACGAACACAACGGCCGGGTAGTGTTCCCCTTTGGTGAAGGCAGTGCCAAAGACACTGTTCAGTTTCATATAGGAGCCCCCATCCCTCACCCTCCCCCACCCCACGGGAAGTATAGCACAGGGTGGAAATTCTGTTTCATCCATATATTCAGAGCATCTCATGCTACGGGTTTATGTCACGATATGTGTTTCTATTACACATTTAAAATTACTCGTTAACTAGTTTTTTTTTACGGGATTTGAACTCGTGTCCTGCAGGTTGCAGAAGATATCAGAGGAGAGCGATTAACTCACCGAGTCATGCTGCTGTCATGAAGACAATAGTACTGTGATATGAAAGTGATTGATGTATCCTGGACAGTATGACTGTTCCCAGCCTACATTTCAAACCATGCCGTGCCTCTGGAATGCATGTCAGCGCTGGCGCTCTGTCCTTGGACATGGATGGGGGGGGGCCCCCGAGTGACGAGCATAAAAGAGCTCTCACAGGGCGGCGCGCAGTTCTCCCCCTGAAGTGTAATGTCAGCCCGGCCATCAGTGAGACAGGGAAGAGGCGCGAGACAGTCCGTGAAAAGTAGGCACTTGGGGAGAAGAAGGCGGGTGTGCAGAAGCAGAACAGCAGAGAGGGAGAGAAAACGAGGCAACGAGAGTGGATGGCAACGAAAGAGAGGAGAACTGTAAAAAAAAGAAACCTAGAGGAGCAAAAAAGATCAACCGACGGAGAAGGGAGAGCAGGTCAGAGAAGAGACGGTGAGGGGGACACAGAAAAGAACAAAGAGAGAGCAAGTGTGACAGTCAGCCACACAGAAAGAGAGGCAACAGGGGAGATGTAGAGAAAGGAGATTCTCGCAGTCATTTGGAGTGAGAAAGAGACAGATAGTCAGGAGGTAAAGAAGCAGCGAGGTGGAGAAAGAAAGACAGAGAAAGTAGAACGGAAGAGAAAAAGAAAGCGCAGCCGAGACAGAGCACCATACATCCGTGAGGTGAAAGAGGGCGGGAAGAACAGAGAGACAAAGAAAGTGCAGAGACAGAGGTACTGAAAAAGAAAGAGATCAGGAGAGTGCCACTGAGATAGAGATAACAGGTGAATACGACATAGAACAAGCTGTCGGCATTGCGCAAAGGCAGCCGCTTGTTTATATTTGCATCACGCTTTCAGTTTAACAATAGCTGCTGCCCAACACAGCACTCCCGGGGTGGGGGGCCAGCTATTGTTAAAGTGAATGCAAAAACAACAGTTGATGGACAGAATGCAGAACAATGTCATACATTCACCCCAGTACAGAGATCTGGGCCTAAATCCATCGTTTTTTTGCTCACCATGCCTTTCCAGTTTGAACCCAGCCATATGCAAATCAGTCTTGACCCTGTGCCTCATGGGAACAGTCCAGCCCGAACTGCCAAGCCAGGTCCTCCCTGGACTGGAAACACAGTGAAAGCACAATGAAAAAAAAAAACACGTGGCCGCCATTGCCAAAGCCGACTGACTGAAAAAACATAGTGCTTACCGACTTATGAAGGAGACCGTGTAACGCTGCAAGGAAAAGATCCAGTCCGGATGGGTGGTCATAAAAGGAGACAGGGCGGTAAGGAGGAGGGATTAAGAAGCCTCATATTGAATCGAAAGCCAGCGCTTACCAAAGACAATGCCACCAGCCAATGAAAAATATGGGCGGGGCTTCCACGGCACTTCCACATCTAACCCTACTACAATATGCCTCGCAAAGCGAGCAGTGCATGCGCTTCAACGCTAGGCTCGACCTAAAAAGGGGTGTTTGGTATCAAACATCTCATATTGATAAACCCACACTGATTCCAGTGTTGGATTTACAAATACATGCACACAGAGGGCACCTTAGAGGTGCCCCCTGAAAACCTACCAGCTTCTGGTGAGCTCACTGACTGGTTTCTGCCAGCCTGCACCTGAGACACTGTTCTGACCTCCTAGGGTGAGAGCCTTTTCCTCTCAGGAGACCCAGAAGAAAAGCCTGTCCGGGAAGAGGGTGCAACACCCAACCCACAAGATGACCTGCTGATTAGCCTTCGTAGGCCGGCAAGATTCAAAGAGTTGCAGCCTTTGAAATGCGAATCTGGCTCCCCTCACAGGAGAGGAAGCCAACCCCCTTTATCCAGAGCCACTTTGACACCTGGACAGTTGGGAAAATTAGCTAGTCAGGTAGGCTGACCACCCCTAAGGTGGGCTAATCTGATGAGGACACGACTTTTCAGAAGTAGCATTCTTTGTGATAGCATACTTAGGAATTCTGGAAGAGGGTTATGCCAACTTCCCACAGGAAGTGGTAATATAGAGGGCGTAGTGACCCCCAAGGGTTAGTAGCCCATTGGCTACTACCCTACACTCTCCTAACACCCCTAAATTCAGAATTTAGGGGAGCCCCTGGCACCAGAACAGAAGATCCTGTCAACCTGAAAGACGAAGAAGGACATGAAGAGTCACATCCTGCAAGAACAGAAGATCCAGCAACTGCCGGCTACCTTCACCAATTGTGCCAAAAGTCGACTGTCCTGCAGCTGCCTAGTCCCCAAAGCCCGGGAGACCTGCCAGCACTTCAACCAGGAACCAAGACCTCCCAAGAAGCAGCGGACCTGCTTCCCTGCACCCTGCAGACATCCAAAGGCCCCTGGAAGGACTCTGTGACCACAGGAACCTGACGCCTGAAGACACCACTGCACCGGTCGCTCCAAGCCAGAGTACAAATGAGCAAATGGTGTCGGCGTGGTTCCCCAGCCCTCCGGAGACCGAGTCCAGTGTGGGGACACCTCTTGTGGACTCTCCGACATCGCCTGCAGCCTCTGTAAGCAGGCCCCCTCTATTGAGACTGCTCCCGGTAAGAAAATCCTGATGCCTAGGGACACCTCTGCACCCGTCACCCCGGGCCCTGGAGAAGAGGACCAATGGTGTGCCTATGTCCCTGAGCATCGGGAGGCCTGAGCCTCCTTGTTGGAGCCTTCTTGTCAGCCCGACTGGCCTACTCAGTCAAAGCCTGAAACCTCTTTTTACAGTGACCATTCTCCATAGAATAACATTGGGCACCCAAAGCTGTTTTGCACCTCTACACCCGGCCACCCTAGTGCTGCTGGTGGTGTTCTGCTGGTGCTGCCATGGACCTTGCTCACCACTCACCTTAACTCCTAGATAATGGTTCCGTAAGTTGCTGTAATATAACCGAATGCCGAAGGATAATATTGCAGCTTCCAGAAATTGCACTAAGTGTCGACTTTATGAACTCTAAAATATTTCTATTAAAAAACATACTTACCGTAACGAATTGTTTCGGGTGTCAAAGCATATATAAAGATACTGGTTATAATTTGGTGTGGATCTCCTTCTTGAATCATGGGTCTTACTTATTGACTGTTGTGTGTATTTTCAGATGTGATGAACTCCTCTGTGATAAGCCTAAGGCTGTTAGACCACACTACCCACTAGAAGAGTACCTTAGGATTGCCATAGCAAGACCCTGTCCACTCATAAGGGAACCCCTGGACTCTTTACACAATATATCTCATTTTGATATATCATATAAAGAGCCAGCTTCCTACAACGTCCCTCGACGGCTGCTCAGTATCGGTGTCGTTGGAGTCCGGATTAGACTCTCACGGTCTTTGTTTGTTGTAAGGGGTCCAGTACCTTTGGAGCCTCCTGCCTTGATACGTGGATTACTTAGCCATCCTGCTTGGAGGACATGACAACACCTCCGGCCAGAGCAGGCATTGTTTCTGCCCTCAGAGAGTACGGGCCCTCACCTGCAGGGGGTCAGACACCTGTCTGTGGTGGCAGGCTGGTCTGCACCAGTCAGCCAGTACACAGGTAGATGGTAGGTTTCCAGGGGGCACCTCTAAGGTGCACTCTGGCTGAATTTATTAATCAATCCATCACTGGAATCAGTGTGGGTATATTAATACGAGATGTTTGGTATCAAACATCTCTAGTTTCAGTGAAGCCATCATGTAGCTGGGGAACTCTTAAATATTAGTGTCCAGCACATGTTCTCAAAATGGCTTCCCTGTTCACTTGCAATATATAAGAATCGACTTAGACCTCACAGGGGCATATCTACTCATGCAGATTTGTCTGCACCTGTAGTATAGTGCACCTGCCTTAGGGCTGTAAGGCACCGTTACCTCCCTCGGACTCGGGATGTGGGGCGCAGGGGTGCAAAGGTACTTTGAGGTGTTGGGTGGCAGTGTTTGGAGGCTCACTCTTTGTCTTGGTTCTTCAGAAAAGAGGCAAACAGGGCAGCTGGGCCACTCTCGATGTGGGTCTCACTGTCCCTGAAGTCCCTCGATGTGCAGGTCGGTCTTCCTCGCTGTTGGTGTCCAGTCTGGACACAACAAGCCTTGGTTGTTGCAAGGGGTCCGTACCCCAGGTATTGGTACTATGCGGCTCCGGTCGGTCCTGGCGTCCCCATACTTGGAGGGAGGACGGATCTGACCTGTGGGAGCACGGCAACCTCTACCTGGGCGGCTGCAGTGTTGGTGGTCCCGGTAAGTATCAGGATGGTGAATTCGGACCTTGCCTCTTTGGTGCCTGCGGCTGCAGGGGAGAAGCTCCTCTACTCCACAGGAGTTCTCTGGAGGTTTGCGAAGCATTTGCAGCCCTTCAGGTATCTTGGAGTCTGCACAGCGGCTGGACAACTGGGTTTCTCA
Source organism: Calotriton arnoldi (assembly GCA_963921515.1). Classification (NCBI taxonomy): domain Eukaryota; kingdom Metazoa; phylum Chordata; class Amphibia; order Caudata; family Salamandridae; genus Calotriton; species Calotriton arnoldi. The sequence goes on along the minus strand of CAWUFW010000097.1, from coordinate 2,498,019 downwards.
ATGAGGGTCGGGTGCAGCAGGCAGGCTTGGTGCCAAGTAAATAGTTGCTCCTCTGTTCTCGTGTCAGAAATCTTCTTTGTTCACTCCTTCTTTGTGTCTGTCGAAATTGAAATCCTGGCATCCGGGGTGCCACCTAAATACTGTATTTAGGGGCTTTACAAGGAGTTTCAGGTAGTAGCCAATGGGCTACCTACCTTTAGGGTGACTACACCCTCTATATGACCATTTCCTGTGGGAAGTGGGCATTACCCTGACCCAGAGGACCGGATTCCACCAAGAAACCAAGATGGTGGAATTTTCCTAGTCGTGTTCACTTCAGGTAGCCCACCTTAGGGGCGGTACTAGCCTGAGGGTGAACACACTAGCTAATTGTACCGACTGTCCTGGTGCCAAATGGGCCCTGGGCGGCATTTCCCTGGGGTAGCCAGGGTCGCATATCAAAGGCAATGGATGCCTTTGAAGACTTGGCATGCTGATTACTAGTCATCCTGCTTGAAGAAGGTGATAACACCTCCTGCCAGAGCAGGCATTGCTTCCGACCTCAGAGGGTGGGCTCCCACCTCCAGGGGGTCAGAAATGAGTCTGTGGTGGCAGGCTGGACAGGACCAGTCAGCCAATACAGTAGAGGTCAGTAGGTTTTCAGGAGGTACCTCTAGGGTACCCTCTGGGTGCTGGGTTAATAAATCCATCACTGGAATCAGTGTGGGTTTATTAATATGAGGGGTTTGATACCAAATACCATAGGTTTAAGTGAAGCCATTATGTAGCTGGGAAACTCGTTTTGACCAGTACCCAGTATATACCTTAAGATGGCTTCCCTGTTGACTTGCACTGTCAATAATTGAACTGGCCAGCACAGGGGCATATCTGCTCATGCAGATATGTCCTCACATGTAATATAAAGCACCCTGCCTTAGGGCTGTAAAGGTGACTTACAAATATTATATGCAGTGTCAGGGGACATGGCACACTGGGTGTGTGCCATGTTGCGTTTTCACTTGTTAGAGCACCTTGTCACACCACCTGCAGTGGCAGTATGCATGAGTTTAGTGCTGGGTCCCTTAGAGTGGCACAAGATATTCTTCAGCTTTTAGGGACCCTATTTAGTACCTATGTCCTAGGTCCCAGGGGTACCACTTACTAGGGACTTACAGAGGTGCTAAAGGCCTGGTCAATTGGGGATCAATTGACCAGTTACCTTGTTTTGGGCAAAGAACACTGGCACTTGGGACCTGGTTAGCAGGAACCCTGTGCACTCCAGTCATCGTTGCATCAAATACCAGGCAAAAAGTGGGCGGACTATTGCAACAAAACCCGTTTCCTACAGTCCAATCCCACCTGCTAAGCTCTTCAGAGAACATTACACTCTATACAATAGGTTTTAACCCCACGAGTACTTTGCCTCATTTTAAACAATCCTAATTGTTTGACCGGGCTCATAGCCTTGTTCAGAGTTCTACTGCACTGTAGGTAGGTTGGTTCACACTTTAAAAATAGCAATACATGCATCTGATAAGATGTAAACAACAAGCAGCAGATAAACAGAATAAACCCATTATAAAGCTTGATAACGTTTCATTAGTACAACATTATTACTTCATGTATCTACTGGAACAATGAGTCTTTCTACAAGAGAGGTGATGCCTGCCTCTCACCCAGCCAGACTTTGATTTTAACTTAACATAAGTGCCTGCAGATGGTATTGCACAGAAAAGGAAAGAGGCTAGAGGAAAAGAAAAAAATCTGAATTTTTTTCAGCAAAAATGGAAAAAAGAGACAGGACAGAATATGTGCGCTTGTAATGTGGGGAGGATATTCTAACGTGGAGTTGTAGCATATGAAAAACATGAGGGACATAGCATTTGAAGGGATTGTTTGAGCTATACATGTTATGTTGCCTAGAGTCTTCTGAGGACATGCAGAGCATGGTTTTAAAGAGCTTCTGTGGAATGTTTAAATTTAAAGCAAGCAGAGAGCGGTAGACAATACAATTTTGTTTTAAAACCTACTACTGTGTCTATTTGCAGTCACTTGTTGACAAAGTTACAAAGCTGTAACTTTGTTACTGTTACTTGGAGAAATCCATGCACCAGTTGAAAGCATTTTCCAAGTCAAAAGCGGATGCTTGCAATTTATTAGGAAAACCTTCAAGGTGTTTAAGAAAACAGAACATTGAAAACTGTATTGAAAGGTTTCGGATTTGGTCACCCTGTTGACTTGAGACGTCAAATACACAATTCTGAGCTTAAAAACACATGCATGATCTTACCAGGGTGGGATCAATATCTTCAACAGCAAAAAGTCTGTTATATATACTGTGTACTTTTTCGTACTTCATTCGGCTCTGTTTGGAAGAAAAAACATACTAGCATCAGTTGTTGAAACATACTGTATAAATATAGAAAAAGGTTTAAGAAAAGAAAAAAAAAAGTAAAACAAGCAAAATATTAGTGTCGACGAGGAAACATACAATACTGGCAAAGACGTGACTACAAGCATAATTATAATAACATAAATAGCATAGCCCAGAATATGTAAAGCCAGTACAAAATCGGTGCCTCAATGGCTTCAAGTTTGGTATTTTTTTTCTATGACAGAGACAACAGACTTTTTGGTACCTAGTTCATTTCTAGGTAAAGTGGTCTAGAACTATCAGCTGACTAATTATTGAAGCATGGCAGTAATGGAAGGTCCAATGCTTGAGAACGTTAATATACAGTAAGGATGGCTGAAATTTGAAAATTCACAATTTTGGGTTACACAGTTTTTTTTCACTGGTGGCAAGACTGCTTCGTGCAGACAATATCTTGCAGAGAGAAATTTCTGCTTTAATAAGTCTCTTGCTGGTAACTTGCATGATCGTTTTCACATGATGTGTGCTACTGTGTGAAAAAAATTAAAAAGGTCTTGCAAGATACCAGCGAGCCACATTTCGTGCTACAAGTGAACCAGTGAAGGACACTGCTAGAGAATCTGCACAAAACGTTATATAAAAAGTTAATCTGCTTTGCCTCCTTCGTGGAAAATGTCACGCCAAACCATCAAGGGGGAAGTGGGGGCTATAAAAAGTGTAGGCCAAAAGTACGATCTCACATTTTAATTGACCATAAGAAAGGTTTCTTTCCAATACAGAAAAAATGACTGAACAGAATTACACCAAATTGGCAAAAAGTTAGAACTTTACTCAAAGGGTGCTTCTTATTATCTGCTGTAAATGCGTTCAGCTATTTGAGAAATTTGAGTCTAAAAAGGTGATCAAGTGGGAATAGAGTGGTTAACACCCGTAGAAAGTTTGAGATATTTGTACTGTTGGTGTCGAAATATGGTCTCTGACTATCCCATTTAAAGCAGATGTGCGGATCTGATTGGCTGGCCACAACATAGAGAACATGTTGTGGCAGTCATTACAGGTGGGCACACCCTGACCAACACAAAATGTTATATACACACACATATATATATATATATATATATATATATATATATATATATATATTTATTTATAGTTAGGACCATGTTTCCATAGGAAAAGTGTTTTTTTGACTTGCCTATATCTTTAAAGCCGGTTGATAAATCTTCACGTACTTTTCCAAAAAAAAGTGCCCTGGTGATTCTAGTTGTGCATGGCAAGTTTCAGGGCGATCCGTCAAGCTGGGGCAGAGAAAAATGGGGGTAAAAAAAAGTGCATTTCCCATGTTTATTCCCATAGGGGTTTTGAACACGACTACAGCCCGAACCACTTGACGGAATTACACTGAATTTGGCAGAAAGGTAGCTTTTGGTTCGCAGATCATGCTTTCAGTTATTTGGAGTAAATCCGTTCAATAGTTTGTGAGAAATTAAAGGGAATCCAAATTTGTATATCTGAGGTCGCAAAGCCTCTGCGAATATTGACAAGTGCATGCAGAGATATGCAGAGCTCTGACTGGCTGCCAACACTTCAACCAGGAAGTGTTGGCAGCCATCTTGGGACTCAGTTTCAGCCGCGCACCAAAATAAAACGCAGTAAAAAAGAAAATGGGGCAGGGCACGTATACCCTAACCAAGTAGCCTTGGTCCCTTTTTTCTTTTCCATGTACAGCAAAATTCGTGTATATTTGCGAATATTGTTTTGAATTGAAAATTAAAACAACTGAGGTCTCCGCGCTTGTTTTTAATGTTGCCCCCGGATGGGCCAGGTCCTGGGGCAAGCAGAGAATTATAAAAATGTAAATGAAGTGAATAATGCAGAAGGCCCTTCCTGGCCTCACCTACAACGCCGGTGATAGAGATTTATGTCCGAGTGTGGAGCTGCCAAGAGGAAGGCTAGAGTGCGCGTGGACCGGAATTGAACTCTTTAATTGTGCATGCTCTGCTCTTGGAGAAGAGCTGGAAGGAATGTGGCCCTCACTTCCACATGGGATGAATAACAACTGCAGGCGTGTAGGAAAGTGGGTTTCTGTTGCAGTAACCCCCCCACTTTTTGCCTGATAACTGATGCACTTTTCCTTGGTGTGCCCTGGGTCCCTGCCAATCGGGTACCCAGGGCCTGTGTTCCTTCCCTAAAAACTGTACTAAAGCCGAAACCCAATTGGCATCTCTGGCCACAGGTAAGCCCCTGGTAAATGGTACCCTAGGTACCCAGGGCACTGTGACCAGAGAAGGCCCCTAAGGGCTGCAGCACTTATTGTGCCACCCTTAGAGGCCCTGTACCCTGACACACACACCCTGCCTTTGCAGGCTGAGTGTCTTGGTGCAGAACTAAACAGAGAGTCGACATGGCACACATCCCTGTGTGCCATGCCCACAAACACACTGCCCTGGCATACCTCAGTCACCCCTCTAGCTGGGTGCACTATGCCAGTGGTGTGGGCACAGGTGCATGAGCCCTGTGCCCCTACAGTACCTAGGGCCATTCCTGGGCACTGTAAGTGCAGTGATGCCATTAAGAGTATATGGTGCTGGGAGGTTGTCATTACGAACTCCACAGCACCATAATGGCTACACTGAAGACTGAGAAGTTTGGTATCAAACTTCTCAGCACATTAAACCCACACTGATGCCAGAGTGGGATTTAATGTAAAATGCACGACAGAGGGCAACTTAGAGTAACCTACAATCCACGTTTTGTCTGAGGGGCTGCCCCGGCTGCCACACAGCAGACATGTTGCTGTACCCCTGGGTGGAGAGCCATCCGCTCCCCTGGGCCTGCAACAATGCACATCCTGGGCGAGGTGCTAGTTCTCCTCCCCCAGGATGGGCAGGGGAAGCTTCAAAGGCATGCCGCCTTAGTGAGCTTCTCCAGGCCACTTGCTGTACTCAGCAACTGGCCCCCACCGGTTCTGACCCCCTCTCTGGCGGGAAGACTGGCGGGAAACCCCAAGGGAGGAAAGGGGATGTGCCAGCCTCTGCCAACCCCACCCCTCAGGTGGGGGAGGCGAGGTGAAGCACAACTCCGGGCTCTCGCCATCTTGAAGATGGGGAGCCCTGTCCAATCAGGACTAGGCTACTGCCCCCTCCCACAGGAGAGGGGCAGGATAGGAGTGTACCCACCCCAGGGAAGGGACCCATTGGTCCCTGCCCTTTACCTACCTGTAACGCCCCTAAATTTAGTATTTAGGGGCACCCTGAACCTTCCTTCCTCAGATTCCCGCAACCTAAGAAGAAAAAGGACGAAAGAAGACACCCAGCAGAAGAGACTGCAGAGAACAACTGACTTGGCCCCAGCCCTACCGGCCCGTCTGCAGTTTCAGAGATCCTGCGCCAAAAATCGTCTTGTCCTGCAGCCAGCGACCTCCAGAACCCCGGGGAGGACTGACTGCCTTCAACAAAGACCGGATCTCCTGTGAACAGCAGCTCTGTTCAAAAGAAACACCAAACAAAGACTCCGAGCCTGCTGAGGAAAAAGAAACCCGACGTCTGGAACCACCACTGCACCCGTCGCCTACAGCCCGAGTTCAAGTGGCCCACCGGTCCCAGCGAGGTCCCCCAGCGCTCCAGAGTCCGAGTCCACTGTGGGTTGACCCCTCCAGGACTCCCCAACGTCGCCTGCAGCCTCTGCTCGAGACCCCCCCAAACCGCGAGTGGCCCGGTAAAGTGAAATCTGACCTCAAAAGACACCCCTGCATCCAGCCGACCTGCGCCCTGGAGAAAGGAACCCGAGGTGCACCTACGTCCCCGAGCCCTCCAACTTACCTGCCCAGCTGTTGGTTCCTCCTGGAAGTCTTCCTGGACCGAGCCTGCAGCTGAAAACCAAAACCGAAAATCCCCATTGAAAACAGGGCACCCGACGCCAAAACAGCACTCGGCACCCGGCTGCCCCAGCGCCGCTGAGGGTGCACCTTTTGTGCTGGCTTGTTTCCCAATTTGCCCTGACCTAAACCCTAGGAGCTTTGCTCCCACAACCTTGTGGCCTGCTCGCCAGCAGCCACCAACCGGAGGCCCCCTATCCCCCATAGGATAACATTGGGCCTCAACACTCTGCACCCGGCCGCCCTAGTGCCGCTGAGGGTGCAACAACAGTGCATCACTGACCCTGGGAGACCCCTGAGTCTATGCCCAGAACCTTAACTCTGCCAGTCGAGTACTTACCTGAAAACCGATAACCTACATTTTCTCCATAGGGTAACATTGACTGGTTTACACTGAAATTTCTTCCAAGTGTCGAGTTTTGAAACTTTAAAATAATCACAAAAAATCGTCCGATCAACGAAAACGAAATTACTCACCTGTTATCAGGAGAGATCCCAGTGCTGGATCTTGGTGCCCAACACTGACCCTGAACAGTAATGATAACTGTACTTACTGGTAACTTGAATTTCCTTCCATAGGATAACATTGCCTGGTTTTTGCTGAAAAGGTTTCTAAGTGTCGATTTTGCAAACTTACAAATATTCGTTAAAAATCGCCTGTATAACAAAAACACATTCTTTCAACTGTTTACAGGAGATGCACCAGTGCTGGATCCAGGATCCAACACTGAGTTAGAAAAAGTAACAATAACCACACTTACCTGCTAAGTGAATTTCCTCCCATAGGATAACATTGGTGATTCTATGTGAAAAAGTTTCTAAGTGTCAACTTTTAAAATACAATAATATTCCTTAAAAATCACAACTGTAACCAAAACGTTTTTACTCAACTGTTTACAGGAGATGTCCCAGGACTGAATCTAGGATCCAGTCCTGTGGTAAGAAAAGTAATCCAAAAAGTAATCTATTGCATTTAACTAGAAATTCCCATTGAGCTCAATGTATTATTGTGTTTGAAATTGTGTTGCCTATTGCAACAACGGTAACTATTGTATTCAAAAGTCTATTGCCTATTTGAAAAGTATTTAACTAAAGTAACTCATTCTGAGAAAGTATATTTTGATACCTATTGTTGGTTCTAAAATAAAACAACTATATATTTTGATACAAAACCATTGGCCTAGAGTTCAGTTCTTGAGTGTGTGAGACCATTTGCTGACTGAGTGTGTACAACAAATGCTTTACACTGTCCTCTGATACTGCCTTACTGCTCGACCAAGCTACCACTTTAGAGAGTAAGGTTATATCTAACTTTAGCCTCTGCCAAACCTCTGGGGACTGTGGACTCTGTGCACACTGAACCTTACTTTGGTTCAGTATATACAGAGCCACTTTCTTACAAGGCGGGGTTTAATTTTTGGATTACATTCCATCAGACGCTCCTATAACACTATTTTTTCTACTTCTATTCATGAGGACTGTTTTGTTTCTTTTCCCATTCGCACGTTCTGCTCCACCGTGTGGTTCTGTTGCCAGCTAAGAGTGTGGTTTGTTTTTTGTGTTTTATTATTTTCTTTGCTCGGGATGCTGGTGACACCCTGAACAGTACACATGCAAGGGTGGTTACAGGTGTGGTCCTCTGTGGCTGGGTACACGAGAGGCTAACCAAGGACGCAAGAGCCTGTTTCTGAACGCTTGCAGCTTCTCTTTCAGTATCCTTGAGCGCACAAAACAGCATTGCTTACCACCAGTCTTGTTGAACTTTTTCACAGCCCTTTCAGTCAGAATCTCCCTTTCTCATAAAGTGTACATCCCTACCAAAGTGTTTCTCATAAAGTGTACATCCCTACCAAAGTGTAAGATTTTATAAAGAATGGTGTCTTATTGTTTTGACTACAGGCGGTGCGGACTGGTCCTCATTTACAAGCACGTTTCCCATTACAACCCACACTCCTTGAACGGCTGCAGCTTTACACCCAGGTCATCACATGGCAGAGTATTCCCCTGGTGATGGAAGAGGGCATCAGCTAGCAAAACAAGGAGCTCTCTCAGACCTCTGAATGGCAATTGGCTCTGAAATGAAAGGCCACATCACCCCACACACCGTGTACACACTTCCAGGTGGTGAACCGCTGCTCATTTGTGCGTTCACACTTGTAATCAAAAACCCTGGGCCAACCACGCAGTGGCCCGACCATTCACGTCCGATTCCAGATTTTGGAGGTTGTTCGTGTATCTTGTTATGCAGAGCGTTTTCTTTTTCACAAACTAGAAAGGAAGCAAGATCGAAAAACTACTTTAAAGTATATGCCAGCCAGCTGTTCATAAACTGGTATGTGTGTACAGGGCACAAGTCCTAAAAAAAGAAGTGGGGGGACTAACCTAATTAATCAGTATGCAAGTGACATCACGGCGCGTGACATGGGGGCGCGTGACATCACAGGAAGGGGCATCACAAGAAGTGGCATTAGATCTTAAGCCCTCACATATATGTTTAGCAGGTCTATCATGAGTACATTTGAGCACATTTCGAGTATACTTGCAAACCCTCATGATTTAGGCAGAAGATTCACACTTTTGTAAGCTTCACATAAACCAATGTTTATGACAAATTTAAAAAGCAAATTTAATTAATGCTTTGAATGTAGGCGAACAAAGTGTCCGCAATGACGGATAATGTGCCTTTGTTTTTGTCAACAAAAATAAAGAACCGTTTCCAGGTAATAACGTGAACTTGTAACAGACCAACTAATACATAACACAAATTAATTGCATCCAACAGCGGTTTTATTTGGTCTGTAACCTTGTAGATTTTATGTATATATTTTTTCTTTTTGAATGACGTTAGTCTTGGATGGTAAGGATCGACGCTTTTTGGCCTTCTGTTTATGGCCGCCTCAGGACACTGCGGGACCAGTCACCCAAGCTACAATTGATTCAAACACAGATAGGGAGGACTCTGTGGGGAAATCCTTATAAATGTTCGAACGCAAGGGCGGCTATCAACAAATTAGCCTGGTAAGATAAGCCTTCTGGCCTTTACATCACTGGTAACGTTTTGAAAAACTGGTGCTAGTTGGAATATGTCAGCGAGGCAGGAGAAACTCTCTAATGGCTGGGTGGGTCGTGTCCACAATCCACAAACTGGCGTGTGCGGAAACACTAAAGGCTCTGCTCTAAAGCAGATTTCTTCATCCCTGCTTTCTACCCTTGTCACTGTTTGTTTCTCTTCCTTTCCCAATTTTGGATTTTTCTCTCTCTCGCTCTGGATCAAAGTCTGCTAAGGAAAAATAAGTGCTGGTTCCCAAACATGACTGCTGGTGGGACCCACTTACAGCCAGCGGCTCAAATTGAGCAATGGTATACCCCCTACTGGAGGTGGAGAAAGGGGAGGGACATTTTTGTGCACGGATGCCAAAGTTAGCCCTTTATGGTAACTTTTACTGCTGTAAGACACCATCCACGTTGAGACAGGAAGCATTGTGTGCAATAATCAGTTAAATATTGGATTCATTTTCCTCTTCTGATGGTGAATTATCTGCGAGTGACCCACCAGGACGGCATTCTGTGCCAATCATCACGACCTCTTCTGTGGGACCAGGTGAAGGAATAAAGAAGAACCCAAGAGGGCTGTAGCCCACCATGGACCCCAATGTTCATTCCTAGTGAGTGCCTCCCTAGGGTGGAGCGATTCAGAGAGCAGCGATCAGGGTAAACAGTAACGGTTACCAAGAGTGTCTGTCTTTGTGCTGGGGCTGTGGTCTGCCGTGGAGGGCAGCCTAACTCTAGGGCGTCAACTGATTCTCTTCTGCTTCCTCTTCACCCCTGCCCACTTCATACAGGATTCCGAACATACTTTGCTTCTCAGATGTCTCAGTCTAGGCCTTCTACACACTACCAACCCGGTCATCTGCCAACGACGTCATTTCATCAGAACGCCAGGGGTAAGGTATGTGACATGATGTACCTTTTCAAAGCTGATGACATCACAAGCAAGGTTTAAGTCGGTCCTGACCCCTTACTAGCTTCCTATTTGCTCCCGAGGGACCAGGAGGAGGGCAAGGCATTGAAAGTAAAGAAAATAAACAAAGGGGATTTGAGTCCTGCTTATTTTCTGTTCCCTCTGCAGCATTTTTGAGAAAATTAAATTAAAACGTTGAGAATGTTAAAATGTATATGTTTCCATTTATGAGCTCTTAGATGAAGGATAGGAAGTGCATTGTCAGGTGTTGCACAGGGCCAGCTAGGGGAATTAACTGCTATCCCTGGCGACGCCTTATGGGCCGTCCATGTTTTGCTTCTCCGCTGCGGCGAATCGCCATCTCCAAAGTGACTGGTGGTATTTCCACTCAAGGGCGAAGAGAGGCAGAGCTTAGTGTTATGTTTGAAATGAGCATGACTGGGGTTGAGTATGCCTCCGTTTTGTCTGCTGTGGCAGAGGTAAGCCTCAATCACTGTTATTCACTCATCACTTTGTGTTGTGTTGACTGGTATTTTTACTGCTGGCACTGGGAGCGGACTGCCAGTTTTTAACCCTGTAGTCCTTTTTAGGTCTTGCCTGCGACAACGCATGTGCTCTCGCTTGTTAGAGAGATTGTATACAGCAACGGGTTTGCAGCCCGCCCATTGCTTAGCATTCGTTGGCTTCATTGTCACTTTTATTTGCTACTTTTTTAATTGGCCATCGTCCACAAAGACACCATCAGGGTCTCTAACAGCACCGACGACACTCTCAGCACCGCCGAACACATGCACTTCCAGATCCACACGGATCCCAACACCACCGTAAGAGGCACCCTCATCTACAGACCCCCCGGACCCTGACCCCAGTTCAGCGACTCCATCGCCGACTTCATCAGCACGCACGCCCTGACCTCCACCAACTACATCCTCCTCGGAGACCTGAACTTTCACCTGGAGAACAACAACGACAGCAACTCCTCCACCCTGATCGACAACCTCGTACTGAAACAGCTCGTCACGACGCCGACCCACATCGCCGGACACACGCTCGACGCCATCTTCTCCTCAAGCTCCCACGTCTCCTTCAGCCACACCTCCGAACTCACCTGGACCGACCACCACTGCATCCATTTCACCTTCCGGAAACCCGCCGCACACCACCGCACCCTACAGATCCCCCGCAGATGCTGGAGCAAAGTCACCGAAGACCAACTCCAGACAAACCTCGCACTCAGCCCACCCAATGACCCCTCCAACCCCGACGCCCGCAATCTCAGACGATGGATGGACGACTGCGCCAACACCTTAGCCCCGCTGAAAAAACCAACCTACTAAGACACCAGCAAGAGAGCCAGCTGGTTCACCCCGGAACTCCTAGCATCCAAGCGCACCTGCCGGAAACTGGAGAACAAATGGCACAGCGAGAAGACGCCGGACAGCCGCGCATCCCACAAAGACGCCATCCGCAACCACCATCACCTCATCAGGTCCGCCAAGAGGACCTCCTTTAAAGAGCGCCTCGACAACAACGCACACAACAGCAAGGAGCTCTTCAGCATCGTGAAGGAACTCTCCAACCCCAGCTCCAACGCCAACGACATCCCGCCGTCGCAAGCCCTGTGTGATTCCCTCGCCACCTTCTTCCACCGCAAGATCGCCGACATCCACGACAGCTTCGACTCCCGGACGACCCCAACAGGCCCCAACACATCAGACCTGCCGCACCCCATCGACCACGACCCCCTGACAGCCTGGGTCAACGTGAACACCAAGGACACAATCAAGACCATGGGCAATATCCACTCCGGCTCCCCAACAGACGCTTTTCCACACCACAACTTCAACAAAGCCGGCAGCTCCATCGCACCCCACCTGCGCAACGTCATCAACCTCTCCTTCGAGACCGCGACCTTCCCAGGGAGCTGGAAACACGCCGAGATCAACGCCCTACTCAAAAAACCCAAGGCGGACCCGAGCGACCTCAAGAACTTCCGGCCCATCTCCCTGCTTCCATTCCCAGCTAAGGTCATCGAGAAGATAGTCAACAGACAGCTCACCCGCTACCTCGAAGATAACAGCATCCTGGACCCCTCCCAGTCAGGATTCCGCAGCAACCACAGCACCGAGACCGCCCTCATCGCCGCCACAGACGACATCAGGATCCTGCTGGACAACGGCGAGACGGCGGCCCTCATCCTCCTGGACCTCTCCGCCGCCTTTGACACTGTCTGCCACTGCACACTACGCACACGCCTCCACGACGCAGGGATCCGAGACAAGGCCCTGGATTGGACCACCTCCTTCCTTTCCGGCAGAACCCAGAGCGTCCGCCTCCCCCCATTCCGATCCCAAGCCTCCGAGATCATCTGCGGCCTACCCCAGGGATCTTCCCTCAGCCCGACACTGTTCAACATCTACATGGCTCCACTCGCACGCATCGCCCGACAGCACGACCTCAACATAATCTCCTATGCAGACGGCACTCAACTGATCCTCTCCCTCACCAAGGACCCCCTCACCGCCAAATCCAACCTCCACGAAGGAATGAAAGCCGTCGCCGACTGGATGAAGTGCAGCCGACTTAAGCTGAACACAGACAAGACGGAGATCCTCATCCTCGGCTCCAACCCATCAGCCTGGGACGACTCCTGGTGGCCCTCGTCACTAGGGGCACCCCCGACACCAACCGACCACGCACGCAACCTGGGAGTCATCCTCGACTCAACGCTCACCATGACCAAGCAAGTCAACGCAGTCTCCTCCTCCTGCTTCAACACCCTCCGCATGCTCCGCAAGATCTACAGGTGGATCCCGACAGACACGAGAAGAACAGTCACCCAGGCCCTCGTCAGCAGCAGACTCGACTACGGAAACGCCCTCTACGCAGGAGCCCCGACCAAGCTCATCAAACGACTGCAAAGAATCCAAAACGCCTCTGCACCCCTGATCCTCGACATTCCACGCCACAGCCACATCACCCCCCACCTGAAAAACCTGCACTGGCTCCCCGTCGACAAGAGAATCTCCTTCAAACTCCTGATCCACGCACACAAGGCACTCCACAAAACCGGCCCAGTCTACCTCAACAGTCGACTCGCCTTCTACGTTCCCAACTGTCAGCTCCGCTCCGCCGACCTCTCCCTGGCCACCGTCCTGCGCATCCGGAGAACCACCACCGGGGGCAGATCCTTCTCTCACCGCACCGCCAAGATCTGGAACACCCTTCCCCTCAACCTACGACAGACCCAAGACCTGCTGACCTTCAGGAGACGACTCAAGACCTGGCTATTCGACCAGTAGCGGCAACACCCCCCCTCCTCTCCCTCAGCGCCTTGAGACCCTCGCGGGTAAGTAGTGCGCTTTACAAATCTTGTGGTTGGTTGATTGATTGATTGCTAACTTCACTTCCTCTTTTTTCGGCTTTGGCATGGATCAAGAACTGATTGCTTCAGTTTGATTGCTGTCCTTCTGCTGATTGCGCTGTGATTGAGGTACTACTTTTATTTTTTCTTCTTCCCTGTCCTCCTTGTTGAACCTTTTGCCTTCTGTAGCATAGATATGTTTTACTATGCCACACACACTTAAAAGAAGCCCTTTTCTTCTTTGAAATGGAGGTTTATTCTGCTTTTATTATCACAGCAGATGTTATCTGCTTCCAAATGTATTTACACTAAGACATGGGTGTAATTGCTTTATTTATGTGATAGGATTTTTTGGCAAATGCCATTTTTTATTTTTTTCATATTCACGCCTAGGGAGATTAACTGATTTACTCAGAATCACAGGGATCTTGTGCCAAAACCTAAAAACATTGGCAGGGCCAATGGGTCTCGCCTTTCAGACTATTGCCTATGCCATTGACTTTTGTCTATTCTGTACAGCATGGGCATTGCTGACTTTGTCAATGATTTGTAGCCATGCTGTAATGTTGTTAGTAGTAGTGCGGCTGCTGTGTAGAATGGCAAAGAATGATAGTGGAAAGGGGCTATGGTAATCCACTGTTAATGCACTTTTAAATTAAAAAAACATTGGCCCTGGTTGCATCATAGCGCTTTTTGAAATTAGTTTGGGCCGCACTGCAGGGCATCCGCGCTGCTATACAGCGTGGCTACAAAACATTGCTAAATCGAACAGCTCTCAAAGGCGAGAGCTATTGGCTTTGTCAGTGCTTGTTTATCGGTGTAATTGTTGACCTGCCGGGCGCGAGGTTCCGGGGTAATCACTGTGTGTATGTATGCCATTGATATGTTTCCTAGTTTGCCTTATCATTTGTGTGGACCCGTTTTGTCTTTTATAGATTAGCAGGGGTGCGTAGTGAAGGCCGCCCATTGCCCCAAACATGGTTATCTTTTGTTTGACAAAGTAATATATATTGACATTATTCTGACTTTTCCCTGTTTATGAAAAGCAACAGGGAGGGTCACCACCATGCCTAACTTCCTTTTGTGTTGCAATCCATCCATAGAGGGCTGCAGGGGTTGTGAATATGTAGTACAAGGGCAATGAGCTCCCAGTGGGAATTAAGTGAAAGCTAATAGCTAACTTTTGAGGAGGAGAGTACTGGAAGGTTGCAGAAGCTGCCAATAGAAAACTACAACACCTGGAAGGGTAGTGCGGTGACTGCCATCTCTCGTTTCTTGGCGCCCTCCGCCGTGGCGGCTGGTGAGGTTTGAAAGTGGTGAGGCGTAAAATTTGTGGTGGAGCACACCGCGGCGGGCGAGCCCGAACGATCTAAGGAGGGTTCGGGGGGGGGGGGGGCTTTTCTCCCCCCCGAGAAAATTTTGAAAAATGGGTGGGCAAATAGTGCATTTTCAAGCAAATTTGAGAACACATGCACTTTGCTCTTCACAGTCAAAGACGAGGTGAGGGTTGGCCTAGACTAATTAATAATTGGTCTGGGCCAACGCTCACCTCCTTTTTGACTGTGAAGAGTAAAAGTGCATGTGCTTATGAAGATGGTTAAATACATACATCCAAACAGTGACCCTCCCGGCGACTTGCATCCACCCTGCCCTTCTGGAACTAGGATGCAGACATGTGACTGCCAGCACCGAAGCGCCCCCTGCTCTCCCAGTACAGTGTACACGCACACAGCTCTGCCAGTGCACCTCCATGCTGTTCAGTAGCACTCGGTACCTCTGCTCTCCCAGTACAAGGTCATGCACACACAGCTCTGCCAGTGCACCTCCGTGTCGCCCACAGCACTCAGCAACTTGAGCACCAGGGCACACAGACGCTGCTCTGCTGAAGTACCTCACTGAGACTCTCAGCAAACCTGACCTTCCAGGACTAGGAGACAGAGCTCTGCCAGGTCACCGAGCTTCCGCTCTACTGAACAGACACACACAAGTGGGGGGGGGGGGGCTTCAAAAGGCGCTTTATGGCTTCTTATAAAATGAGATCTGTCCGTTATGGACTTAATGCTTCAACGTCTGCCCCCAGCCTTAAGCCAGACAAACCCAAATTAAAGGAATATGAAATTGATTACGGTTGGAGTTAAATCATTTGGGGGTCGGGACTGACAAAAATCCGGATTACAATTTGAATCCCCCTTTAGCTAAGGTAACTCATAGAGAACTTGATTCTGGGGACTCAGGTGGTAAATTTTATTCTTTGTCAGACCCCTCGAATTCCTCGGAGAATGAGGGGGTGGATTGGGCTGATGATAAAAGCGACACCAGCAAACACCTGCTGGGTGATGCGGAGGATGATGAGGAGTCGGATTCGGAGACATCTATGAGTTTAGGGACAGCACGGAAAGTGAGAGAAACAGCCGATCCAGTCGCCAATGGGCAAATAGATATAGGGGGATCACTGGTTTGGGACTATTCATACTCTTCTCAGCCTGAGAAAAACAGGGATGCTCGTAAAAAGATCGGAAATCTTAACAGTGAAGCAGCCGGAGGGGAAGAAATTACACTCGATACAATCTATCATATAATCATGGCCCATCGGGAAGAGACAAAGGTGGAAGGATTACGGACTCAAGGGGCGGTGCGTAAACTACAGAATACAGTGCGACGAGTTGCCAAGACCTGCACGGAGATATCCACGAGAATTGGGGAAGCTGAGGAAAGGATTTCAGCAATGGAAGATGACTTAGTGCAACAAAAGGCTACAGTGGCATCTTTACAATCTTTACGAGACGATGTTGATCTGAAGCTTACGGATTTGGAAAATCGTTCCAGAAGAAATAACTTACGCATTTTGGGTATACCAGAGGGTCGAGAGGGTAAAGACGCTAGGAAGTTTGTTATTGATTTGTTTTCCAAAGCCTTTCCAGAGCTTAGTCAATGGAATTGGGAATTAGAATTACAGAGGACACACAGGTTCCCTTTCAATCAACGTAGCAAAGTAGGGGGTGTTAATGAAAAACCTAGGGCAATTTTGATCTGTCTCAATAATTTTTTACTGAGGGAAGCACTATATGATCTGGCACGGCCTGACAGGAAGAGAGGTGGTAATGGTTTTGAATTTTTTGTTCGTCCTGATTTCTGTCAGGCCACGGTCAAATCACGGTGGCAATTACGTCAAATGTTACCATTATTTCAGGCGAAAGGGGTACAGGTCTTCCTTCTTAACCCTGCTAAGCTAAAGATAATTTATAAGGAGAAGGCTCACTTCTTTGTATCAGAAATATTGGCAAGGGAATTTCTGGCCACAATTTGATGTTGAATGGGGTTTTTTAGGGGGATTTATGGAGCTATTGACTCAGTGTGGTGATTTAAATATCTCTTTAAACATTTTTTGTGTTACAAATGGGGGGTGAGGAGGAGTGGTGCTGTTCAATCCACTAACCATCACAGAGGACATTCTGTCCTTAAGCCTCAAGTGGGGAGGGGTGGGCAAGGGGGTCAAGGGGGGTAGGGTTGTGGGGGAGGGTGGGAAGGTTGGGGGACTGAGAGAGGATAGTAGTTTTTTGATTTTTTGGCTGTACAATATAAAGATGGTGCTAAATCGATTGCAGATATATTTGAGAAAGATCATGTTCTGCTGCTGAAATTGGTGGTTTGTGTCAAGAGCAAACGGGCTTACTACATACTGGTTTCTACGATAAAGTATGATCTTTTACCTGTAAATCTGTTTTTTTATGATTCAGAGGATAACAATGATTAATAGATTGTTTATTTGTTCATGGAACATTTGCGGTCTAAATGATAAGAAAAAAAGGGGGTGATGGCTCAGATGTTACAGGCAATGCGTATGGATCTGATATGTGTTCAAGAAACTCATATAGCCTGGAACAATCGGGATTGGCTGAAAGATTTGGGTTTGGATGTATTGGGCTGCACAAAACAGAGTTCTAATACGAGGGGGTGGCGATATTGATGAAGAGAGGATTGGGGGTTTGTAATCGGCTAAAGGAAGATGCTCTGGGTAGGTGGGTTATTGCAGGGATAACCATTAATGGCTCACAAGTGACGATATGCTCCTTATACGGATCAAATATAGATGATCCGGCGGTTCTTCACTATCTTAGTATTGAATTAGCCGATTGGCCAGCCCCTTTTATTATCTGTGGAGACTTTAATATTCATCTAGAGGGCAGCTATGATCTCAATAGCAATAAGCCTTATACGGGTAAAAAAACAAAAGTTTTCAAGGCTATTAGGGGGTTAGTTAAGGAATTTGGCTTGGTGGATGTGTGGCATTCACTCAGACAGTCAGATCCTGGAGAAACTTTTTATTCGGCGCCTCATAGAAAACATGTACGCCTCGATTATTGTTTTGTATCTGCGGAAAAAGTAAGGGGCTCTAAGATGGAGATTCTACCAAGAGTAATATCAGATCATAACCCGATATCATTAGAAATTGACTTTAGCTCCCGGGCCCCTGTAAAAGCATGGACCTTCGAACTAAAACTTTTATTAGATCTAGATTACTGTATACATATGGAAGGGTGGATTAGGGAATTCTTTAAATTTAATCGGGGAACCGCTTCAGACTCTGTTGTTTGGGATACGTTCAAGGCGGGGGTTCGGGGAGAAACCCTTAGTTACTCTTTAAACAAACAACGTAAAACCCAGGCTGAAATTAAAGTCCAGATGCATCAATTAAGGCTTTTGGAATTAGAACTTATGAGGGAAATCTCTCAGCAGGGTAATTTAGAAAAATTATCATCAGCCATTGCAATCCTTAAAATGCAAATACATCAGCATTTCGCGGTGAAGGTTGCGAATAAACTGGCAACTTTTAGGGATCAAATTTATGAAGCAGGGGAAAATTCAGGGCGGATTTTAGCGAAAAAATTACAGCAGAGGAGTGTGCATAATAAGATCTTACAGATACAGGACCATCTTAGCCAGATACAAGGGTCCCCAGAAGGAATCTTGGCGGTTTTCTGCAAGTATTATGGGAATCTATACACAGAGGACGGTCTGGGTGATCCAGTGGAAAAAATGAGGGTGTTTAACTCAGGTATGGTAATTAACAAAGTCACAGCAGATCAGAATGAAGGGTTGGCTGAAGATATTACTTGGGAGGAAGTGGAAGGGGCTGTACTGTCATTAGCAGTTGGAAAAGCTGTAGGTACGGATGGTATTCCTTTAGAATTTTATACAACGTTTCGCTCAGTGTTAAAGGAAGAGCTTCTGACATTACTTCATGCGGCTCAACAGGGTATAGCACCTGAGTCTTGGCGCAAAACTATTATTATTGTATTCCTTAAAAAGGGAAAACCCAAATTATGCCCTTCTTCGTACAGACCAATATCACTGATCAATGCTGACAGTAAAATGTTCTCTAAAATTATGGCACAGCGGTTGGGAACTGTTATTACCCCTCTGGTCTCCCAGTTTCAGCACGGGTTTATACCCGGTAGGGACACGGCGGACCACGTAAGACGTGTCATTGCACTTTTGGACTGGGCGCAGGCAACTGGGTCCGGACTCGGGGTGATCCTGTTGGACGCCGAAAAGGCGTTCGACAGGGTCTCCTGGCAGTATATGTGGGAGGTTATGCATATGAAAGGGTTCGGCCCACAATTTATTCAGGCAATTAAGACTCTGTATATATGCCCGACTGCTGTAATCCGGATTTCTGGGCAAGAATCCGCTGCGATAACTATTAGTCGGGGTACACGGCAAGGCTGTCCGTGTTCCCCTTTGTTATTCGCCTTATTTATTGATTTATTTCTGAATAAAATCAACCAACATACAGATATTATACCAGTCAGGATTCAGAATATTGAGTATAGGGCACTTGCTTATGCAGATGATATTGTCATAGTCTCCCGGGACATTGTAACTGCCTTGCCCGCAATTATATCTTTGGCACAGCAGTTCGGGGCTTTTTCTGGGTATAAATTGAATGAACAGAAAACTCAGGTAGTTTATTCTGGCAAAAACCCCCGACAAATATACCTACTGTCTCGGAAGCAACATATCTCGGAATCAAAATCACATCGGCGGTAGACAAGATCCCAGAACTTAATATTTTCCCGATAATTGAAAAGGCGAACGCAACCTTAGAAAGGCTAGATCATCTTCATTTATCATTACATGGCCGGAATAGTGTGTTGAAGATGCTGATACTTCCAAAATTCTTATATATCTTTAGAACTATTCCTTTGGAGTTTTCGGCATCACTCTTTGTTAAAATAGAAAGAATGTGTTCTCGGTTTTTATGGGGATATCGGAAACAGCGAAGGGCTTATAGGAAAATGATCTTACCAAGACAAGTTGGTGGGTGGGGCATCCCCCATATTATTATGTACTATTGGGCTGCAATGTTGCAATATATAAGACCATTGGTGATTGGGGCTAAAGCTGAGATCCCTTTGTTTCAGAGGCCTTCTATTTATGAGTTTGGTTTGGGGGAGGAAATGAATGTTTTTTTTGCAAAAGTTATCGAACCTAGTTACTTTAAAAAAACTAAATTTAAGATACTTAAGGCAGCATATAAAGGTTGGAAACAAATTAAACGGAGTCTTCAAATTTCGAATCTTAACGCCTATACCCAGATGCTGGCTCCCGGGACATTACCTCCAATTTTTCAAGATTTGGTAACAATTAGATGGGGCCAAAAGGGCATACATAATTTAGGTGATCTGTTTAATAAAGATCAACTTTTAACTTTCTCTGATTTACAGGTGGTGTATGGGGTAGGGAAGCAGGATTTTTTTAAGTATCTTCAGATACGCAGTTTGACTAGTCGGGGTTCAGGTTCGCTGCATCAATTCGGGCCCATCCCCCTAATCGAAAAAATGAAGAAAAAAACACCAATTGGACAGTTTTATCAGCTACTTCTGGAAACACTCCCGGATGATCTAGATGCACGTAAAATAAAATGGCAAAATTTATTAGGGTTAGATGATATAAATATATTAAAGTTTATCAAACTGGCAAATCAAGTCTTAATGACAGGAAGACTACGTAGCCAACATTATATGGCTCTATATGATCTTTATCATACACCTAGTAAGTTGGCTCGTTGGGGTGCAATTGTTGGAACTAAGTGTAATCGATGTGGACTGGTCTCGGCTGATTCTAGTCATATGTTTTTTTCTTGTCCAAAATTGAGGGAATTCTTTCAAAATATAGAGAAGTTCTTGTATATAATATTTGGGCTCTCTATCAAAACTAGTGCGGGATTGACTATTTTTGGTGTAAGCTCGGATATAGATGCCAGCACAAGATCAGAAGATATAAATACACTTTTATTTATTATTATGGCAGTAGTAAGGGCTTGTATTACCAACGAATGGATTAGTCCTGATCCACCTACCTTTATTAATTTTCGTACGAGATTGCTTACTATGTATAATTTTGAATCTTCTATTTATAAAACCAAAGGTAGAAGGAAAAGAATAAAGGGTGCTAAAATCTGGGCGCCTATATCAGATTGGGCAGTTTGAAGGAAATATGAGTTGGGTCAAATCTCTGGACTTAGATGGAGCTAGGGGGTTTCGGGGCTTCAATTCCCTATAATTTGTTCAATTAATTTCTGAATGTATCACTATAGGTACCCCATTTTTTATAAGGAGAATGTTAAACTGCTTTTATTTATGTAATGCTTTATGCCCGATTGCCTGTTTCCTTTCCATGTCTAAAGGATTATCTCGATATGTGTATTTTCTTTCTCTTTTAAGGCATGATAATGATCTTGCAGTAATAATCATGTAATTGGCTAAAAATTTATTATTTGTGTTTCTTCTTTCTTTCTTTTCTTTCTCTTTTTTCGGCTTTTGTGTACAGCCTTTGTTATGCTGGAGTATATTATGTTAAAAATTGAATAAAATTTAAAAAAGGAAAGAATGCTTGAATTAATCTCAGCCTCAGGTAATTACTTGGGGCCGCATTTCAATCCATTGTTATTTTGCGCACTATGTCACCTCAGTTTGGACTCAATGCATATGCAAATCAGCCTTGACCTGCCCCAAATAGATGCAGTCCAGCTCGAACTGCCAGGCCAAAACATTTCAGGACTCATTACATAATACAAAGACACCAGATTACATGAATTTACATTGCATATATAGGTTTCAGGCGAGGGGGTGCGGTGGGCGGGGGTGGATGTAACAGGATTTGCCCAGATTGACTAAAAGCCTTATTGGAACCCAGGTCTCCAGGTGCCAAAATCAGCACCTTATTCAATAAACACAACTCCCCCACAGTCCTGGGCTGTGAATTAGCCGCATGCATTCTGGGAATTGTAGTCTTGGCCCGCGTCAAAGACAATACAGTACCAGTCTACAAGAAGTACCAAATGTGCCAGGGGATAAAAAAAGAGATCATCAGCCTTCCCTTCCCAGGGTAGAAGAGTTCCCTGAGGCCTCCATTACAAGTGCCTCGAGGTTATAAGATCCACAGAAGCACTTTGCCTTCAGTGTTTTCGGCCACACATTTCTCCTGCTGAAAGCAGGTGAAATGTCCAAGTGACACACAGTGGAAAATGGCAAAAACATCTATGAATCGGTGTGATTCCAGGGTATTCTGCAGAATCATGTCATCAGGAGTACTTTACCACCTGGAATTACCAATGCATGTAATATTGGTGATTAATTCCTAGGGGATAAGTGAGAGCCTGCAGTTTTATGGGCACTCATGATGGAACCTTAAGTTCTGTCTTCTTTGCATTCTGGGATTTGTAATTTTACAGCATAGATCGGAAATGCAAGTCTAGCAGAACTTCCGATCTCTGTAATAGTAGTCCAGCTGCTAGATAAAGCACACGGCACTACAGTGAACAAAGCAAGTACATTTTATTACAGAGATACGATGTTTCCCAGAGCCCATGTAGGAGTGGTTGGTTCTTCTAGCCCAGGCTGTCTATTTCTTTGCATTCTGGTAATGTTGGTGGGGGGGAGGAAGGGAGAGGGGCGGGGCGGCTCAGCAACATAACACTCAACTCACACATCTGAAGGGCAGAGCAGCAGAGTCTGAACCCTTAAGGCAAAACCACTTTTTTTAGGCCGGTAAAGTGAGTCCCATTAAACTGTTTCTTATAGCGCCTAAGAGCAGGAGACGTTGAGTTGATATATCCAATGCACTACCCTATTTCTCATCCTGTACCTCTATCAATATCTTTAATCTGCGTATACTTACCTCCTTTATGCATCTATATACTTTCAATGTATTTATGGATCTATATATTTATCACTTTCTTCTAATTTAGCATTTCCAATGCACTACCCTATTTCTCAGCCTATACTTCTCTCAATATATCTTCTAGCCCAACTTTCTGACTCATCTGAAACTTCTTTCTACTACTCTTTCCAATGCACTACCCTATCTCTCACCCTATACATCTATCATTATATCCTCTACACCCACTCTCTCATTTATTCCAAACCCCATACGACTACTATGTTCCCCAAAATAACCCTTTCTTGACTCTATCCTACTCTACCCCTCCTTACATCATCTGACACCTCTTTTACTATACCGATCCCCCAAAACAAACCTTTCTAAACTCTTCCCTCTGACTCTTCCCCTCCAAAAACCCTTTTTACTCATCCAAAAGCCTCCTCCTACTGCTATGACCAAAAAAAAAAGAAATCCTTGACTCTTCTATCCCTCCACTATCCCTTTCAATTAAAATAACAGACTAACATGTTCACTTCTCTAATTCCATATTCCACTATACTAATTCACCACTAATCCTTTATGGGTTCTAGAGTAGCGTGCTACTCGCCAACAAAGCGTTTCAACACCTCATCAGGGTTACAAACGCTATATAAATGCAAACCTTTTTCCCTTTTTTATCCCTCCCCAACCCTTCTCAATCCAAATAACGGACTAACATATCCACCACGCAAATTACTTCATATTTCACTATACTAATTTTTAACACTAATCCTTTATGGGTTCCGGAGTAGCCTGCTACTCGCCAGAAAAGCGCTTCAACACCCCATCAGGGGTAACAGGCGCTATATGAATGCAAACCTTTCTTTCCCTTCTATCCCTCCGCTATCCTTCTCACTCAAAATAACTGACTAATATCCACCACTCAAATTACTTTAATATTTCACCATACTAATTCACCACTAATCCTTTATGGGTTTCCGGAGTAGCGTGCTACTCACCAAAAACAAAAGTGCTTCAAACCCCATCAGGGGTAAGAAGCGCTTAATAAATACAAACCTTTTTTCCTCTTCTATTCTTCTGCTATCCTTCCGAATCCAAATAACTGACTAACATATCCACCACTTAAAATTTACATGCATGTTTCACTATACTAATTTAACACTAATCCTCTATGGGTCCCGGAGTAGCGTGCTACTCGCCGAAAAGCGCTTAGATGCCTCGTCAGGGATAGTAAGCGCTATACAAATGCAATTACAATACGATGTTGCCTTTTGTCAGCATAACGCTTTCTCTACCCATTGTGCTTTAAAAGAAAAAAATAGTGATATTTAAATTATTACAACACCTCCTCAGGGGTAGTATGCGCTATATAAATGCTATTTACTTTGTGCAAATACTGGGAAAGATGGACACATCTGACGTTCTTACAGTGCATGCATATCTCCTAAACAGAGCCTGAACAAAGTGAAGAGATGCCTCTCTTAAATATGTGTGAAGTGCTAACAGGTGTTAGCCTTTGTTTCCCCATCTGCTTCTAGGTGTGAGGCTCCTGACTGCTGCAGGCGCCCCGGTGTTTTGAAATTACACCGGGACGAGAGTGAGTGAGTGTGAGTGTGTGTGAGTGTGTGTGTGAGTGTGTGTGCGTGTGTGTGTGCGTGTGTGTGTGCGTGTGTGTGTGTTGTGTGTTGTGTGTGTTTTTTGTTTTGGGTCTACCCCCGAGCTAGTTCATTACATCAAAGCACTACACAGGGTTATAGAAATAGATCGCAGTCATAAAATCAATTGACTTTACTCTATTAAACAGTCACTTATTTCTCTTGTCTTAGTTGATTTATGGGAGAACCCGTCCATGGTCCCTACCCCCTCTAACGAATTTTTAAAAAAGCTCTATTGGACAAAAACATTGTCTGAACAAGCCCATAAAGCAGCAAGGGCCACCTTGTCGGGTGAGTTCCTTGATTTTAAATCATCCTATGCTTATGAGCAGTTTTGGGATTCTATTACAGTGCAGCTGGACAGAAAGCTGTATTTTCAGTTCAGAGTGGGCACTTTACAGCTGAAATAATTTACTTCTAAATGCATGTTATCTGAATCTGCGGTTTGCCCTGTGTGCAACCTTTCGAAGTAAACTGTCATGTTATTTTTTGCTTGTTCTGCTTATGCCTGTTCCTGCTGGCTTTCGCGGCTATGTAGACAGCTAGGTACCAGAAATCACAGCACCACTCTTCGCATACTTAGATCTGACTGCTGGCAAGTAAATGCTTGTGGGGTTGCCAAATACTTGGGTGCTTTTTGGCCGATTCGCAGGAAGGCTCTTTCTTCTCGTAATCGACATGTTTTGCTTTTATATTCATTCTAATTATTGTGTCTTATCTCGCTGCTAATTTCTGTCATCGACTGTCCTTCTGTACCGATTGGATGCATTTTTATGTGCACTTTCAAAGAATTGCTTTTTTAATGTATTTTCTAATTTTTTTAATGAGATTATTTATGTTTTATTTGTATAGTTGCATTATACTGATCTTGCATACCCTTTTAGGGCTCTGTAGCCAAAATAAAGTTATTCGAATGAATGATATAAACAGGCTATTTCTTGCATAAGAAGTAGCTGTAGAGGTACAGAAGATGTCTGAGGAGAATAGCAAAGGTGCTTTTGGAGTCATATCTGTGGTGATGGGAGGGACAACGTACTGGCTCTAGAGAAGGGGAAGAGGTCTCCCACAATAAAGGAGGCCCTTGCCAGTAAGTATGAATTAACCTCAGGAGAGTGCAGGTTGAAATTCAGGGTTTAAAAAAAAAACAAAAAAAAAAACTTTTTTTATTGATAATCATCAGGACCAAGCCGTGGCTCATAAAAACATAATACGCATAAATCTGACCATTATATACAATTCATTTACCATAAACAAAATTTTCATTGACATTTTTACAATTAATTCATCCAAAAAGGAGAGCAAAAAAGAAAAAGACAAGAAAGGATACTCCTATACATTTCCTCCTTCCTCTATTGTGCCCTCTCTAAAAGGGACCCAAATTCCCTCTGCTTTCTTAAGGGCACCTACCTTCAGGCATATAAGTCCTCATATTTCCTAACCCGATTTATTTTTAATATTCAACTTTCATATGTTGGTGGGACCAAAGATTTCCACCTTTGCAGAATCAATGATTTAGATACTAATGACCCTTTGTAAAAGAGCGGTTGTTGTCGTAATGTTAAAGAGCAATTCGAGGGCAACATCCCAAATAATAACCCTTGCAGATCGGGTTCAATTTAGACTTGGAGTTTTCCGCTTAAAAGTCATAATCTTTATCCAAAAGTTAAATAGTTTGGGACAAAGAAGAATTATGTGTGCCCAGTCCCCTCGAGAGTACCCACATCTAAAACAGCTAGCTTACGAGGATGGATGCATCTGGTGCAAGCAGTGAGGGGTATAATATAGAGTCCATCTTAAGTAGAAAGCCATACGCTTAAAATAGGCTCCTTGTACAGCTTTGTAGGTCATAAGTTTGCATCTCCTCCAGCTTGCATGATCCATCCTCCGTTCCGCATATTGTGCAATTGAAGAAAAAGCCACCAAAGCAGTTGACTCATGGAGATACAGAAACAGAATTTGGAATCAACTGCCTATCCCTGTTAATTTGTCCACAAAATGGGCTTTACTGAAGTGTTCTTTGATTGCACAAGATGTCTGGACATATGTCAGAAGGTGATCATGGATTTGAAGATAGGAGAATACAAGATTGGACATATTTTCCCTATCAACCGCTACTTGCTCTCATGTTTTAAGCTGTCTCACCAATAGAAATGTACCTAAAGTAGGATACCCGGCCTTCTCCCTTTTCTCGATAGTGCTGTTCTGAAGGGGTAGGCCTATTAATTTACATTCGTTCAAGGGTATTGAAGGGTGAGTCTGGGGGGAAACGGTATTCTTCTTGGAGCTGCCTAAATCTCCTAGCTACACTGTGCAAACATTTACATCAAGAGCCTTTGGGCAGCTTCGGAATTTTCAGAAAAGAGGGTAACAGATATATCTCTCAGCATCTGCTGAAGATGAAAACAACTCAAAGAGGGATTCCCCCACTGCTGTCCGATTGATTTACTCAAGAAAGGCAGCTTGATAGTAATTGCGCACACAAGAAATAGCTAGTCCACTATCCAGCTACCAACAGCTGAAGCCTCAGTAGTTTGGTGAAGGAGTTTTTTCCCATGCCATATAAAATTGTCGCAGCAATTGGTCAACCTCCAGAAAAAAGGCCGTTTAACCAAGATTACTACATTGGAGAAAACATACAAATAATAGGAAGGATTGACATTTTGATAATTGCTACTCGTCCAATAATGGACAGAGGTAAATTCGGCCAACTATTAAGCAGTACGCGAGCTTTGCTAAGAGTAGTAGTATAATTTAGTTTAAACAAATCTGAAAATGTGTGAAACAAAATATCCCTAAATATCTTGTAGGATGAAATAGTGAAAAATTCTGTTGCATTTCGATGGGAAGAATTGTAGGGGAGCAATGGTATAACTGCACCTCAGATTTTGCCTGCTTAATTTTATATCCCCCTTATCTCAGAAAATGATTGAATTTTTGGAAAAGTGCTTTCTAGATTGCAGGCTGTTCCTGCAAAATATAAAATATCATCATCAGTGTGGCATTGACATATTGGTGATACTTGATGCTGCTATCTGTGAGAAAAGTACCAAGCAGCTTATGTAAAAGGTGATGACAGGAGACAATGTGGAACCCTGGCGGAGGTGCTCATGTGAATAAACTGGTGCCGGTTGGAAGGGTAGGAGAAGAACCAGTGCTGGTGAACCAATTCACGACTCAAGAGTACGTATAAGGGTGCAATGGTCGACTGTCGAAGGAAGCTGAGAGGTCAAGCAATATCAGGAGGGAAAGGTGTAGGAAGCTGGCTCTGTGCACACTATACCTCATTTTGGTATAGTATATACAGAGTCCAGTGGAGCCCCAAAGGTAGGCAGAGGTAAAAGTAGATAGCACCTTACTTTCTATTTGTGGTAGTGTGGGCGAGCAGTAAGGCTTAATCAGAGGGTAGTGTTAAGCATTTGTTGTACCCACTCAATCAGCAAATGATGTCACACACTCAAAGACTGAACTCAGACCAATTTTGTTTGTATAAAAATTTTATTAAGTTATTTTATTTCCAGAACTAAACCAAGCCTGGCACAGGTAAGTGAAATAAATGCTTTGCAAAATATTATGCAGTGTTTACAAGTGAATGCAAGTTCAAATGCAGTTGTTTGAAATACAGGTAAGTCAAGGTATTGAAATTTCTGTACAGATTACTTTTTAAGTTACTTTTTCTTCTCAGTGTGATATGCCTAGGTATCACACTGGGAGAAAAGGTAAGTAAAATCAGTTTTGCACAATTGTAATTTTTCAAGTTTCCATACAAGTCAACTCCACAATTAAAACATTTTTCAGACAAAAACAGTCAATGGATTCCTATGGAGAGAAATGAAGTTATCGGTTACCAGGTAAGTACTTAGTCTTTGGGGGTTGAGTTTCTGGGGTTAGAACAAGGGTTCCCCCAGGGTCGAGGATGCAATCTTGTTACACCCTCAGCTGCACTAGGGTGGCCGGGTTCTGAGTGCTGAGGCCCAATGTTATCCAATGGGGGATAGGGGGACTCCGGTTGGTGGCTGCTTACGAGCAGGCCACGGGATTGTGGGAGCAAAGATCCTGGTGTTAGGCTCCGGGCAAAGGGGGATCCTGTTTAGCACACAAAGTGCACCCGCAGGGGCGGCTGGGTGCAGGGTGCTGTTTTGGCGTCGGGTGCCCTGTTGATTTCAATGGGGATTCTCCGGTTTCAACAAAGACTGCAGGCTCGGGGACGAAGATCTTCTGGAGGTGACCACCGGTTGGAGAGGTAAGTTGGGATGCCTGGGGATGCTGGGACACCGTCAGTTGGGCCACACAAAGCCGTGGGACTTCGGGGTCTGGGCTGTCTTTAGGCGTCGGGTTTCTCTTACCAGCTCCGGTCGCAGCCGGGGGGATCCTCCAGAAAGAGGCTGCAGGCTTTGTTGGGGATTTGAGGCAGGTCAGAGATCTCGGGTCAGGATCACTGGGGAGACCTCCTCGTGGTGTTGGGCCACTCAAACTCGGGCCGTGGGTGACGGGTGCAGAGTGGTGCAGACTCGCGGATTTGGCCGGAGCCAGTCTGTGGGTGAACAAATCCGGTGTTCACGGGAGACAAAGTCTTTTCTTTGGAAGGCAGGGCAAGTCCTCTGGGTTCTTGAGGTTTCTGGCTGCAGGACACACTGGAGTTTTGCTTCTGCAGGTTCGAGGTGGGGACAGGCCGGTAGGGCTGGGGCCAAGTCAGTGGGCGTCCTCTTCTTAGATTCAGCACGGCTGTTCGGTCCATCTTCTTCTTTTATTTTTGGTTGTTTCTTGTCTTAGGAGGCAGGGTTCAGGGGTGCCCTTAAATACTAGATTTAGGGGCGTTATAGGTAAGTAGAAGGTTGGGACCAATAGGTCCCTTCCTTGGGGTGGGTACACCCCCTATTATGCCACCCTCCAGGCGTATGCCTCACTTTGGTTGGCTGGGTCCCCCCCATCTGCAAGATGGCGGAGACTGAGAGTTGTGCTTCACCGCACCTTCCCCACCTGACGGGTAGGGTTGGCAAAGGTGGGCACACCTCTCTTTATTACTTGATTTCCCGCCGGTTCTCCCGCCCAAAGTGGGGGTCAGAACTGGTGGGGACCAGTTGCTGTAAGCAGCAAAAGGCCTGGGGAAGCTCACAAAGGCGGCAAGCCTTTGAAGCTTCCCCTTCGTGGACCCTGGCCATCCCGGGGGAAGAGGCTTGGCACCTCTTCCCAGGATGTCCATAGTTTCAGACCCCCGAGAGCAGCAGGCTCTCGACCCAGGGGTCCAGAAACATGTCTGGTGGTGGCAGCTGGTGAGCAGCCACTCAGCCTGGACACTAGTGTTAAGTCATTTTTCAGGGGGCATCTCTAAGATGCCCTCTGTGTGCATTTTTCATTAAATCCCACACTGGCATCAGTGTGGGTTTAATGTGCTGAGAAGTTTGATACCAAACGTCCCAGTTTTCAGTAAAGCCCTTATGGTACTGTGGAGTTCGTAATGACAAACTCCCACACCATATACTCCTAATGGCATAACTGCACTTACAATGTCTTGAGAACATTTGGTAAGAAACTTTAAGTGAAGGGAGTTTAGGAAGCTGGCTCTGTATATACTATACCAAAGTAAGGTATAGTGTGCACAGAGTCCAGTGGCTCCCCAAAGGCTTACAGAGGTAGAAGTAAATACCACCTTACTCTCTATTTGTGGTAGTATGGGCGAGCCAGCAGTAAGGCTTTATCAGAGGGTAGTGTTAAGCATTTATTGTACACACTCAGGCAAGAAATGATGTCACACACTCAAAGACTGAACTCAGACCAATTGTTGGAATCAAAAATATTTCTTTGTTGTATTTTTATTTATAGAACCAAGTAGGACTTGGTACAGGTAAATATGATTGTACTTTTCACAACAGATTGTTAAAAGCAAGCTGGATGAATAATAACTTTTCCTAAAAATGTGCAAATACAATTGTAATTACTTTTCAGGATTACTTTTTCAGGATCACTTTTTCTACTCAGTGTGATATGCCTTGAAATCACACTGGGACATTTCCTGGATAAAAGGTAAGTAAAACAGTTTTTCTCAAAACACGGTTTCTTAGATTTTCATACAATTTTCAACTCCACACAGAACTTTTTCCACAGAAAAACAGTCAATGCAGTCCTATGGGAGAAAATCAGGTTATCGGTTTAAAGGTGAGTTATCAGTCTTGAGAGTTGAGTTTCTGGGGTTAAAACCAGGGTTCCCCCAGGGTCAAGGATGCACTCAAAGAGCACCTTCAGCGGCACTAGGGTGGCCGGGTGCGGAGTGCTGAGGCCCAATGGTATCCAATGGGGGTTGGGGGCCTCTGATTGGTGGCTGCTCAAGTGTACGTCACTTGGATGTGGGAGCAAAACTCCTAGGCTCAGGGCAAAGGGGGATCCGATTTAGCACACAAGGTGCACCCACAGTAGCGGCCAGGTGCAGGGTGCTGATTTGGTGTCGGCTGCCCTGTTTTCAATAGGAGGTGCCGGTTTTGGGTTTTGGCTGCAGGCTCTGTCCAGGAAGTCTTCCTGGAGGAACCAACAGCTGGGCAGGTAAGATGGAGGTCTCAGTAGGTGCACCTCATGTCCTCTTCTCGAGGGCGCAGGGTGGCCAAATGCAGGGGTGCCTTTTGAGGTCAGATTTCACCTTAGCGGGCCGCTCGCGGTAGGGGGGGTGGGAGGGGGATCTCCGTCCTGAGGCTGCAGGCGACTGCGGGGAGTCAACCCACGGTGGATTTGGAACCTGGAGCGCTGGGGGACATCGCTGGGACCGGTGGGCCACTCTGACCGGGCCGTAGGCAACGGGTGCAGTGGTGGTTCCAAGCGTCAGGTTTCTTTGTCTTCAGCAGGCTTAGAGTCTTTCTTTGGAGATTCTTTTGAACAGAGCTGCTGTTCACAGGAGATCCGGTCTTTGTTGAAGGCAATCAGTCCTTCCAGGGGTTCTGGAGGTCGTTGGCTGCAGCACTAGGCAACTTTTGGCGCTGGATCTATGGAAACTGCAGACGAGCTGGTAGGGCTGGGGCCAAGTCAGTTCTTCTCTGCAGTCTCCTCTGCTGTGAGTCTGCTTTAGTCCTTCTCCTTCATAGGTTACAGGAATCTGCCTTCTAGGTTCAGGGCTGCCCCATCAATACTGTATTTAGGGGGGGTTTTAGGGGTCTCGAGGTCAGAAGCCACTGGGCTACTGACCTTAGGGTGACTACACCCTTGGTGTGCTCAGCCCACGTGGGGGAGTGGACAAAATCCCTAACATTGATTGGAGAATGTCTGCCATCTGCAAGATTGTGGGCACTGAAGAGTGGGCCTCACCTGAGGGGTGGGGTTGGCAGAGGTGGGCACACCTTCTAGGATGTTCTAATTTTTCCCGCCTGTCTTCCCACCAAAAAGGGTGTAGGACAGGAAGGGGGCCTGCTCCTGATAGCAGGAGAGGCTGGGGTCGTGTTACAAAGGCTGCAAGGCCTTTGAAGCTCCTCTGCCACAGATGGCTCTTCCTGAACTGGGGGAGGTGTGACCACCTCTGCCCAGGAAAGGCTTTGTTTCTGGGCACAGGGAGCAAAGGCTTCCACCCCAGGGGTCCAGAAACAAGTCTTGTGGTGGCAGGCTGGTGTTTACCAGTCAGGGAACCCACCAGAGGCTGGTTGTTTTTCAGGGGACATCTCTAAGAAGCTCTCTGAGTGCATTGTATAATAAATCCCACACTGGCATCAGTAGGGGTTTATTATGCTGAGAAATTTGCTACTAAACTTCCCCGAATCCAGAAGTCAGTGTGATGTTCGTAATGACAAACTCCCAGACCATATACTCTTTATGGCTTTACTGCACTTACAATGTCTAAGAATGGACTTAAACACAGTAAGGGTACAGTGCTCATTCAACTGTTCTCTCACCAGTTGGACTGTGCACCCAGCTAGAGGGGTGTCTTACCTATACCATAGGCAGTGGGCTGCAGGCATCGACTCATCACTTTTCTCTGCACCAAAACACGCAACCTGCAATGGCAGTGTGAGAGTGTGAGAGAGAGAGAGAGAGAGAGAGAGAGAGAGAGAGAGAGAGAGAGAGAGAGAGAGAGAGAGAGAGAGAGAGAGAGAGAGAGAGAGAGAGAGAGAGAGAGAGAGAGAGTGAGAGAGTGAGAGAGTGAGAGAGTGAGAGAGTGAGAGAGTGAGAGAGTGAGAGAGTGAGAGAGTGAGAGAGTGAGAGAGTGAGAGAGTGAGAGAGAGAGAGAGAGAGAGTGAGAGAGTGAGAGAGTGAGAGAGTGAGAGAGTGAGAGAGAGAGAGAGAGAGAGAGAGAGAGAGAGAGTGAGTGTGAGAGAGAGAGTGAGAGTGAGAGAGAGAGAGAGAGTGAGAGTGAGAGAGAGAGAGAGAGAGAGAGTGAGAGAGAGTGAGAGTGAGAGTGAACCATACCTTAAAGCTAACACCTGTAGTGAAAAATCTGTGAGAAAAGCCAAATCTTCTCTGATAATAGATTATTCACAAGTAGATGTCTGGGCAAGTTAAATAGTTATAATAAATACTATGATTCAGAAAAACTCTATGTAACAAGAACATTTATAAGGCGTGGAAGTTTATTTCTTCACTGAAGTTTGAGGCACTGCAGATAGTTGAATAATGTAGAAGACAGGAATGACCCACTTAGAGGTGGCTAAATTCACTTTAGGGTTCACAGCTACAAGGGTGTATGCCATTGTGCTCATCTCAGGAATATGTGTAGTGTATTTTACCAAACAACGGAGGATTGTCCATAGGGTCTGGCCGGTTTCCTATCAGTTTCCTAGTATTAAATTCTTGACTGATGACTGCAGGTCATGTAAAGTCTTTAATAGGTCATCCTGTTAAGGTGTATAGAGTAGGTCGTCTTTTTTGGAGGATATTTAAGGGTTAAAAAGGGGGTGATCCCATTAAGGTCTATATATTGTTTGCTAGGTGGGACCAGTAAAAAGAAGGTAACATCCATCAAATGTGGGTAACTTGACAGATAGGCTATTTGCCCAGCATGTAGTCAAAGGTTATCTCCATGATCACTTGACTGATTATAGAAAATTGGACAAAGGGGTAGGCTGTTGAATTATTTCAAGTCCACAAAGCCGATAGGACACCATCACAATGACTGAATAATGTCATCAGTCATGTCATCTGAGATATCAATGTCATTTAACATGTCAGGAGTGATGTAAATTGTGACAACATAAGCAGTGCATGATGGGGGTGCACATTCTACTTAGTTCACTAAACTATAACTGACGAATTTGTGTTTTTTAAATGCTAGTTCTTAACATATTTCTGGGGACATCACTTATAAACATCTTACTTGCCTGTGAGGTAAAGTACTACGGTGTAAAAGTATCCTATCATGACCACATAAGGCTTTGCCTCTTGGTTTGACCTTCAAAGTGAAAGACTATTTTTTCGAATGGGTCCGCAATACTATCAACAATCATCCACTCGATGTTAAGTGATCACCATTAAAAAGATATTTATACACTACTCTCATTTTCACAAACCAAGTCTTTTCAGAGACCAGATGAGCCTGCCCATACAACTACTACAATGTATGGATACTTTAATGGCATCCAACACACTATATCAAAATACAACAGAACAATATCTACAGAGTGTATAATAAAAGTATCATCCTCTTATCCTAACATTCACTTAAACCATCTTTGAATATAAAACCATAACTTATTCAAGAGAAACCTTTGCCTAGTTCAGTCAGAGAAAAAAAACAAATTTTCTGCTACTTGGCCCCTTTTGTTTTTGGTAGACAAAGTAGTCTTGTGAAAAGAAAATTGAATTACAAAATTGTGCAGGAAAAAATAAACACAGACTGGGACGCAGTGGTGAAAAAACCCTTATTCATTACAAACGAGTGAAAACTTCACCACCAACCCTACAGGCCAGTATGACGGATGAGCATTAGTTATGTGCCCTACTTAACCATTGTTTACATGTTTAAAGCAGTCAAAACAAGCATTGGCATAGAAAATAGGTCTTGCCTCTGGGACCTTATACGTGTTTAGCCTTGCAGCACATTATACTGGGTGCTGTGCCGCCAGGGATTGAATAGCTATACAAGTTCACACTTTTTTTGCAATTACTCCCGTAGCTGTGTTTTCCTGCAAGATCGAGTTTTGCGGGAAAATTATTGCTGAAAGAGGTGCCCGATTTAAAGAACAAGTTACTTACCTTCGGTAACGATGTATCTGTAAGAGACATATATCAGTTATAGATTCCTTACCTTCGAATTACCCCCAAGCGTCAGACTGGATCCGGAGAATTTTTCTTCAGCAGTACCCCTGCGCGTCGGTAGGTGGCGTCGGTCGACTCCGTGCCCGTCGGCGGTGTCGTGGTCGCCGGGA
The DNA here is from genome assembly GCA_963921515.1 of Calotriton arnoldi. Taxonomy (NCBI): domain Eukaryota; kingdom Metazoa; phylum Chordata; class Amphibia; order Caudata; family Salamandridae; genus Calotriton; species Calotriton arnoldi. The sequence continues at coordinate 2,463,310 of CAWUFW010000097.1, read as the reverse complement.
TGATGTCGCAGTGCCTACTTAGACACCGCCCCTGCGCGCTGTCAGTTCTGACACGACTTTACACGCCAGAAGCGCAGAGCCATTAAAGATACTGACCACTGATGCGCCACACTAGGGCCCTGCAAGGTAGTGCATATCCCTAGAAGTCAATTCGCAGAGCGGGGAGGATGGGTGGGGCGGTAAGGAATCTATAACTAATATATGTCTCTTACAGATACATCGTTACTGAAGGTAAGTAACTTGTTCATCTGAAAGAAACTATTCGTTATAGATTCCTTACCTTAGAATAGATACCCCAGCAATACCAACACCGGAGGAGGTACTGCGAACCAAGTTCACACCAGAAAGTCCTGGAGGACAGAACGGGCAAAGTAGCCGTCCCTCCGGACTTGACTATCCAGGCAGTAATGTCAGGTGAACGTGTGCATAGAAGCCCACGTGGCCGCCTTGCAGATGTCTAGAAGTGGGACTCCACGTGACAAAGCAGTAGTTGCTGCCGCAGCTCTAGTGGAATGAGCTCGCAGCCCCACTGGAGGTTCCTTTTTAGCTAAAGCGTAACAAATCTTTATACAAAGGACGACCCATGGAGAGATGGTACGCTTTTGCACAGCCCGACTTTTCTTAGCACCCACATAGCCAACGAAGAGTTGTTCATCCACCCGGAATTCCTTCGTGCGGTCAAGGTAGAAAGACAGCGCACGTTTCGGGTCCAGACGGTGGAGTCTCTCCTCCTCATTGGAAGCGTGCGGAGGCGGGAAAAAGGTGGGCAGAGTAATAGTCTGTCCGAAGTGAAAAGGAGTGACAACTTTAGGTAGGATCGAGGGTCTCGTTCGAAGCACCACTTTGTCTGGATGCACCGAGAAGAAAGGGGGCTTAGAAGAAAGAGCATGAAGCTCACTCACTCTGCGAGCAGAGGTGATGGCAACAAGAAAGGCAGTCTTCAGAGTGAGAAGCCTAAGAGGACAGTTGTGAAGAGGCTCAAAGGGAGCGCACATAAGGGAAGTCAAAACAAGGTTTACGTCCCACTGAGGCATTATGAAAGGAGATGGAGGAAAGAGATTGAATAATGCCTTTAAAGAACCTACTTACAATAGGGGACTTGAACAAAGAGGGCTGATCTGGTAGCCAAAGAAAAGCAGAAATAGCTGTCAGGTAGCCTTTAAGAGTGCCCAGAGCAGAGTCCTGCTGGACCAAAAAGAGAAGGAACAAAAGAACCTCAGAAAGAGGGGCAAAAAGGGAATCCACATCCTTTGCTGTGCACCATGCCACAAACTTGTTCAATCGACAGGCGTATACTGTCTTAGTGGAGAGACGCCTGGCTGCCAAGATGACATTACAGACTTCGGGAGGAAGGTCAAGCTGTCAACTGTCATCGCTCAATCTCCATGCAAGGAGGTGGAGGATAGACAGGTTGGGGTGGAGGACCGTCCCCTGCTGCTGTGACAAAAGATCCTCCCAAAGGGGCAGTCTGATCGGCGGATCGATAGCCATGCTCAGGAGCTCAGGGTATCAGACTCTTCGTGCCCAGTCCGGTGCCACACGAATGACTTGGGCACGGTCGCGCTTGATCTTCTTCAGCACTCGGGGCAGAAGTGGTACTGGCGGAAAGGCGTACAGGAGGCCGCAACTCCACTCGCGACGAAAAGCGGAGCCGAGCGAGTGCCGCCTTGGAAACTCCAACGCACAAAACTGCTGACATTGCGCGTTCTCTTTGGTGCGAACGGATCTAACCAAGGCTCTCCCCACTGCTAAAAGAGAGCTTGCACCACCTCTGAGTGAAGATGTCATTCGTGATCCAACAGGCACAGACGGCTGAGTTCATTCGCCCTGGCTTTCACAGAACCTGTCAGGTGTTGAACCACCAGGGTCATGCCCTGATGTTCCAGCCATGTCCAAAGGCAAAGAGCCTCTTGACAAAGGGTCCACAACCCCACCCCGCCCTGTTTGTTGCAATACCACATGGCGGAGTTGTTGTCTGTGAACACCTGCGCTGCCTTCCCCTTAAGGGAGGGAAGGAATGCCTTCAGTGCCAAGCGAATCGCTCGGAGCTCCAACAGGTTGATATGGAGCCCGGACTCCGCTGGAGACCAGACTCCTCTGATCTCTGCCTCTCCCAGGTGGCTGCCCCATCCCAGGAGTGACGCATCGGTCACCACTGTTAGGTCTGGTTGGGGAAGGGAAAGGGATCTGCCTCTGACCCAATCCTGGTTCGTTAACCACCACTGCAGTTGTTGCGCATTTCCCTCCGAGATCTGGACGTAGTCCGAAAGATTCCCCTGATGCTGCACCCACTGAAACTTCAGGTCCCACTGCAGAGCCTGCATATGCCACCTGGCACGATCCACCAGCAGGATGCAGGAGGCCATGAGACCCGCCAGCCTCAGGGTCATTCTCACCGAAATCCGGGATAGAGGCTGAAACATCGGTATCATAGCCCGAATATCCTGGACTCCCTGCTCGGGAGGAAAGGCCCGTAATCGCACTGTGTTCAGAACAGCTCTGATGAAAGGGAGCGACTGAGAGGGAGTCAGGTGTGACTTTGGCACGTTGATAGTGAACCCCAGCCAATGCAGGAGGCACGCTGTAGTCTGGAGGTGGGAGACAACAGCCTGGGGCAAGCCCGCCTTCAACAGCCAGTCGTCGAGATAGGGGAAGACTGGAACCCCTGATCTGCGCAGATGAGCTGCGACCACCGCCATCACTTTTGTGATCACCCGAGAGGCACTGGTAAGGCTGAATGTGGAAATAGGCGCCCTGCAAATCCAATGCCACCATCCAGTCTCCAGGGTCCAGGGCAGATAGGACCTGAGCCAAGGTTAGCATTTTGAACTTCTCCTTCTGAAGGAAGCGGTTGAGGGCCCTGAGGTCTAGGATAGGAAACATGCCTTTGTCCTTCTTGGGCACCAGAAAGTAGCAGAAATAGCAACCACGACCTACTTCTGGTGCAGGGACCCTCTTGATAGCTCCCTTGGCCAAGAAAGCTGATACTTCCTGGCGGAGAAGCGCCAAATGATCCTTCGACATGTGATCGAAAGACGGTGGCATGGAGGGAAGGGTAGCATCGAAGGGGAGGGAGTAGCCCCTTTGGACTATCTGCAAAATCCACCTGTCTGATGAGATGGATTGCCAGTGGGGGAGGTGATGGCGAATCCTGCCACCCACTGGCCGATGATAGGCCTGAAAGGTCAGACTAGGGAGGTTTGGAGGCTGCTGCAGGGGGGGGGAAAGGGTGGACTGGCCCAACCGCTGGTTCCCAGACCCGTGCTGCTGGGTCCCACGTCCGCGGCCACGCAGAGGCTGGGCAGCTTGCGTGGACCGGTGGCTGGACTGGGTTGGACATGGTGGGGTGCCCCTTCCGTAGCCACGAAAGGAAGACTGTGGTGGACGGGAGGACGCAGCTAGGCCTAAGGATCTGGCTGTAGCCCGAGAATCCTTAAAGCGCTCCAGTGCAGAGTCTGCCTTGTCACCAAAAAGGCGACGGCCATCAAAGGGCATGTCCAGCAGAGTTGACTGAACATCCCCCGAAAAACCAGGACGTCCTCAACCAGGCTTCGCGCCGAAGGGCTACTGACGTGGCAATCATTCTGCCCAGTGAGTCGGTGGTATCCAGTCCACAGTGATTTGTGAATTTTGCTGCGTCTCTCCCATCTGCCACGGCTTGGGAGAGTACGGCCCGGGCCTCCTCCAGGCACTGAGGCAGCACCTGCGCAACCGTATCCCAGATGGTATGGGAGTCTCGGCCCAAGAGACACCCGGTATTCACGGACCGCAGTGCCAAGCTGGAGGAAGAGAACATGTGGTTCCCAAGATGATTCAGCTTCTTGGATTATCTGTCCGGGGGTGCAGAAGGGAATGCGTCCTTGGAAGAAGCTTGGACCACCAAACTCTTGGGGGAAGGGTGCTGGGTGAGGAAAATAGGATCACCCTGAGCCGGGCAGTGGCGGCGGGCAATCGTCCATTCCACAGGAGTCCCTGTGCCAGGCTTGGATCAAGTGCCCAGAAGGACATCTGTGAGGGCTTCATTAAAGGGCAAGAGAAGTTCAGAGGAAGTTGCCGCCGGTTGAAGCACCTCCATCAGGAGTTTAGTCCTGACTGCCGCTGTAGGGAGCTCCAGGCCCAAGGCCTCGGCTGCCCTATGCACCACCACTGCATAGTACACTCCCTCCTCCGTAGCCACGGTAGGGGGAGAAAGCATGCCAAGGTCTGGGGAGGTGTCCAGACCACATGCATCACCCAGTTCATCTCTCCAGTCCGGTTCTTCCAGCTGATCTGTCAAAGGGTCCAGCGACCCCTCCCAGTCCTCATCACAACCCTAGGGAACACCTGGCATGAACAAGGGAACAAAAGTAACACCCCTGCATCGGATTCAACGTCTGCCGACATCGTTCCGGCTCTGGGTCCATCTCGGGGATGGGGACGGCGTCAGCCGGTGCCGGGGGCGTCGTCGCCGGGATCGGCGCTGGGGAAGGTCGAGTAAGGTCGACGGCGTCAATCCGGATCCAGGCCTGGATCCACAGGGGCCTTCCGGCCCCAGGGCCAGAGTCGCTGGCATCGAAGGCCCAGGGCCCCAACCGACTCAAGCGGAGTCGGGATGCCCCAAAAAACATGGTGGAGGGCTTCGTAGAACGTACAAAGCTGGGCAGGGGACGCCCCGGCTCCCGGTAACGGGGAGAGGCGCGGAGTCGTCCCCGAGTCAGGTGCCGGAGACTTAGAGCGACGACGCTCCGGATCCCGCGTTGCGTCAGCCGACCGACAGGGAGAAGGAGAAGAGCGATGGTGCTTCTTCGCCTTCTTCTTGTGCTTTGACTTACCCGAAGAGTGCGAAGACTTGGAGGTGGTGTGGTGGCTCCGCGACCCTTCGAGGCCTCACGCGGGAGCGAGGCGGAGCCGACTACCGGGCCTCCAAAAGCTTTCGGGACCGCTCCCGCAAAGACTTCGGATTCATGGCCCGACAGTCGGAGCACGACTTTGGGTCGTGGTCGCGCTCCAGGCACCAGAGGCACACGAGGTGCGGGTCCGTCACAGACATAGGCTTGTGACAGGAGTCGCAAGGCTTTAAGCCGGTCCGACGATGGGACATTCCTCGCGTACCAGGAGTTGAAGACTCGAAAAAAGGTTAGTCAACAAGTGACTAAGGGGCTGGCGCAGAAAAAGAAAGAACTGACGTCAGCGCGCAGGGGCGGCATCTAAGTAGGCACTGCAACGTCATACCGGCAACCACGACGCCGACGACGGACATGGAGTCGACCAACGCCACCTACCGACGCGTAGGTGTACTGCTGAAGAAACATTTTCGGGATCCAGTCTGAAGCCTGGGGGTAATTCTAAGGTAGGGAATCCATAACTAATAGTCTCTTTCAGATAAATATTTTGAATTAAGTGTAAAATTATATTAGATTCACATCACCACAAAATTCACGGTACCAACAGGAGTGTACTAGCCAATTCTAATTTGGTTCTATGGCTTACTGTGATATTTCAAGCAAAGGGCCTACAAGTCCCAGCATGCTTAGTGTTATAAAAAGTGAGGAATGGCTGAAGGGGGGTCACATGACAAGTGAGCTGCAGGCTTTTATATAGAAAAAGAAAAATGAGTAGGCATTGACACGCTGGTGGATAAAATTACGAATCAACCAAATGCCGCAATAATTACAGTGGAAGTTCTCGGTGCACAGGGGTTAAATTGTGGGAGACTTTCGGGACAAAATGGCCGTGATCACAAGGTGGGGGCAGGAGGGGGAGAAGGTCAGGCACGATAAGTATTAAATGACTCCAGGGTCAGGGCGGACACTGCAGCAAGACCTTGCAGCTCGGAAGCAAGAGGACAGTTCTACACAAAACCGTGGAGGGCGCACTCCGCAGAGTCAGCCTGGGAAGAGGATGTGCAGAGAGGGGGAGGGGTGGGACAGGAAAGCTGATGGAGCCATCTGCACTGCATGGCTGGGCCTCGTGGGAGCTGAGGGCCTCGTGGGAGATGATGGCTACGGGCAGGAAGTGCAGGCATCAGACAGACAAACTCCAGGCAGGACCTATAGCGTGGGCACCCCTGATAGGGTGAGGGGCTCTGCCTGCAGGAAAAGGAGTTGGGGGACAGGGGGGCGCATGGAGGGCCTTCAGCGATGTTGCTGCGTGTATAAATAATGCACGATAAGCAGGCAGCATGAATTCAAGTTATCGGTAGAAGGATACTCCTGCTTTATGTAGATATCGCAAGTCATCCCGTCACCTCTGAGTGGTTCATCCAGTCCCTTGTTGTTTTTTCTTTCTATCCTGTGGACTGCATTTATAACGGAAAAAGTTAAACTAATGACAGGCCACAACTGACTGACATAGAATGGGCTTACCATCTCTGGCTGAGGTGAGGGGGATCAGTGGGTGGGAGGGGAAAGCAGCAACACTGGTTGCAAACGTCAGCTGCGCGCATTTGCTTTGGAAAGCCAACAAACAACATTCTGTGAACACGGTCCGAGCCAACTGAAAAAAAATGTGCGCGAAACTAACAAATGGACAGCAGCTAAATGAGACATGTAACAGGGCCAGTCGCCACAGGAGGGAATGAAACACCAAAGGGAGGAACAAATGGCCACGAATTAAGACTCAAAAGTAAGGAATTTAAGACAGGCAAATGAAAGAACCAATAAAAAGTGATGGGCGTGCTGAAAGCCCACAGAGTAGATACAGCATGTCTCGAAGAGATCGCACATTCGCTGCCTAGGTGACCTAACAATGACATGCAATGCAATCCATTCCTCTTTCACCTCCCCACATTCCGCAAGCGATTGGTCAACAGACTAGCTAATTCAAGACCTCTATAGCATGCACTACCTCCATTGTCCTTAATCCCCTTAACTATGTGGTGATAAGAAGACATTTACTCTAAGTGGCCAAAAGAGACTATGCTAGTGCAATGGAAAAATCTGCAAATAGATAAACCAATACCGCTCCCACAAAGGAGACAAACAATAAAACAATTGGGAGAGCTCAAAATATTTTCTTTGCTTACCTCTTCGTAATCTGCATATGAAAAATAAAGCAACATATTCTTTTTTAATAAAGTGCTGATCGCTCTCTCATAAATATTAGCAGCTTCATCGCTGAAGAGCTTAGCATTGTTCATGTCCTGTGATAAAAAACAACCATTGCAGAAGGAGGAATAGTGTTAGTACCGTTGTCATGAACTTGCACTTAGTCAAATCAATTACCTATTGTTGGTTTATGCCAATAAACCAATCTCCCCTTTTGCAAATCAGTGGAACTGCTCAATGAGTTTCACATTCGTTCTAAACTTGGAGACCAGATGGATAAATGGCAGCGGAGAGGAGCAGCAAGTAACACAATAAAACATGATACTTGCTCACATATATTGTGCAACTTCATAAGTATAGCAATTCTTTTACAAAAGGTTTTTGGCACGGTGACAAATATTCTGGTTTTCCTTGTATTTTTATCAGCAGTAAGGAGATTTTATGGTCCTCTGTAAAACCTATGAAATTAGTGATTGTGCAAAAGAATTCTCAAAGGAGAGGTTTCTGGTTTCCTCATAATTAGGGCATCAGTGAGGATGTGGCAAGCATTCTGCAGTCTGTATGCTTTTTTCAAACATGACCCACCTAGTGGATTGTGAAGTGGCTGCAAGAAACAAGTGAAAAGTTCAAGGCCTGTACAGGGACTAGATGACAGTCAAACTAACTACTTGAATATGCTGAATTAGTCCCTTTCGCTTTTGCCCACTTCACTAAATTGTCAATGTACATTTTATTAGGAAATTACTTTCACTAATATAGGTTTTTGTTTTCCCAACAATATTAAAGGAGGGTCTTACTACACATTGCTGTGTAAAACACAAGGAGTGAATGCGTGTACACAGACAACACCCCATCTCCAGCTCTTGCCTTCCATCTGCTTATTTCCATTAAATGTTTCAAGCACTGGGGGGGGATCAATAGGTTGCAAGTACAAAACTCATTAAATTCACATTAAAGACTTGACGGGAGCAAGTTAACATTTGGTAAGCATCGTGCAAGCAGAATTAGGTACTCTTGTAGGACATACACTATTCCAAACAATTTAAAATTACCAGGCGCCACCAATGCCAATATTTCTAAAAGCAAGAAAACAAATATCTCATTTGCATTAGGGAGTTTTATACGACTGTTTACAAGCATTAACCTAAGAAAGTCATAAACAGCAGATTCAACTTACTTTGGAATTTACTTGGCAAGTCGAATAACGTTTTATAATCTTGTTCAAGCATCTGAAATAGGTCAAAATATAATTATGCTTACCCCCTTTTCGGCCAGCAGTTTACTAGACTGTTCAAGGTACTGTGCAGCTTCATACCAGATGTCAGGATGATGACCGAGGACTAGGAGGCACTGTTCATAAGCAAACATAACTGAGAACGAAAAATACAAGTGTTGAACAATGTTGGCCGAAAGAATTCAAGATTAACACAAAGTCGACCCTCAAAGGTTCAAATGCTGCACAGTACTAAATTTAAAGAAAAACAACTGACTTTATAAAAAACCCAATAATCAAGTCCTCTCGTGAAGTAATCAAGGATTGGTCTAGTTTGAATTACCTTACAATGAGGAGATTGAACTGAACAATGACGGTACTCGTGTGTGACTGAATACTGCACATTTTATTAAGTAAACAAAAGTGGAGTAAAAAGTCTGGATATTATAAACCTCCTTCTAGAGAAGTTAAAACTGTAGAAAAGGCTTGTTCAGAATTCAGTGTTGCCTGTGATAAACAATTGTAGATATTTTCATTGAAAGTATCATAGCGGAACGAACATGGGGATAATGAGTGCAGAATGTCGAGTTGTAGCAAAATTCACGCTGAAACACAACTGTGGGAATGGATTGTGTCTTGTGGGCTGAGGCATCTTATAAATAACTCTGGAGTCACAGAAAAACTACACCGTGTCGCTAAAACAAAGAGCATTTTCCTACAAAGAAAAATATTATCTATCACACTTTGCTTTTTTGAAATGCTCCCGAGTATGTAACAGATTGGAAGTCAACATTAGAAAAAAGATCTAGAAATAAATATGAATTAAATTTAGCTCACTTATGATATCTGTGATTGTAGAAGGACATAGCCAAAGTTGCAAACTTATTATAAGGCACAGTAGGACTGGATACCCAACAAAACACATTTTATAGTCATGTTTTTTCCTTTATTCTCCAGTTTACTGTCCCTCTTCCATTTTATTTCCTCTTACCTGACACCACTGCCTTCTCTTTCAATCTGATCTTTCAAATGGTCAGCGGACAACAAAGGAATTGCCATTCTTTTTTCACTTGTCTCAATAACACAAATATTTTATCATTACAAGGCCATCCTTTCCTATCGCTCGAAGTTCCCCTTCCGATTTTTTTGCATTTGGGTTAATTGTGCCCATCACCTCTAGGGGAAAATTACTGGTGTGGCATTACTCAAGAAACAGCTGGCTTGATCAGATATATGTCCTTTCCAATGCTAGTGGATTATTCCATTTGAGATAATGTGGTGTGATAGTTATCGGTAAAAAGCTCCTCCTGCTTTATGTAAATATCGCAAGCCATCCAGTCACCTCCAGCACTTGTTGTCATTCTCTACAAGGTAGCAACTGCAAAAAGAAATCTTAACATTTAGGAAGCTGGCTCTTTATATAGTGGATCAAAACGATGTACACTATGTAAAGAGTCCAGGCAACCCTTATTGGCTTACACAGGCAAAAATGATAACACTAAATGCTCTTTTGCGGTAGTGTGCGCGAGCAATTTAGGCTTATCAGAGGGTAGTGCTAAGCATTTGTTGTACTCAAAGAGGCAATAAATGAGACACTCAAGAATAAATCCGAGACCAATTTAGAAAAATAACATATTTTATATACATTTTGATACCAAGAAGTTCGTTATCAAGTAAGTACTTTTGCAGATATTAATTTTTACAGGTAAGTAAATAGTTCAATTCAACACGTCTTTACACAGCAAGCTTCCCTATGGGAGAAAAGGCATATGTTCCATACAGTTACTTGCAATCAGTTTCTGGGGGTATCCTTCAGGACTTAGGGCTGTAGGGGGTCAAGGTCCAAAATACCACCAGCAGTTACTCGTTACCTGCCCTGGGGCGTCCGGGTGCAGAAATGCTTCTCGGGTTGGTAGCTGTGTGCACTACGCCGGTGGAAAGAAGGGGGGAGCCACCTAGAAATAGAGGGGGACTTGGGGACAAAGGGGCTCCATGCCATTACAATGAAGCAGCTTTTGTGGCACAACTGACTGCTAAGAGCAATCCAGCCTCTATGTGCTCCACAAGCATGTGGACTTGCATTCTGAAGGAAAGTGGATTATTATTTGTCGTGGACTAGAGATAAGGCCAACAACTGCTAGATGTCACACAAATTAAATAAAATAAACCTGTGCTCAATCCCTGGTAACGTGAAAGAAAGAAGTCAGCCTTCAATCAAAGGCAATGTGTAAGGTATTTTAGCAGTGCATACATGTAGCGAAATGGATTTCACCCATTTAATCCACACAGATTTTTCGCTTTTTGGTCACTCGGTTTTTGGACTTCTACTGTAGGCTACTCTCCCTACTCGAGTCTCACTCATGGTAATCCCATTGCAAGTGGACTGCACTAGTTTACCATCCGTGTCTTCCTTTTAAGATAAAGCTGCTGTGACACCGCTAGGGCAAGGGGCACTGGCCAGTTACACGTGAACATGTGCGCAGGCTGCATATGTGAAACTAATGCTGTACGCTGTAGGAAAGTGACCCTTTTTATCTTGGTCACACCCACTTTTTGGAAATTAGCTATGCAGTAGGCGTGTTGCACAAAAAGTCTAGACACACCCCTAAACTGGGCTACCTGATGTGCTCCATGAAGGAAGGGTTCCACCATATTGTTTTTGGAGTAACAAGGATCTCTTGGATACGGTTATGCACACTCCTCACAGGAAGAGGGCATATAGAGGGTGTAGGGAGCCCAAGGGTACGTAGCCCATTGGCTACTACCCTTCACTCCCCTTAACGCCCCTAAATCTCGCATTTAGAGGAGCCCTTGGCACCAGAGAATCAGAATCGACTGACTCAAGAAGAAGGGCATCGAAGAGCCGCAAGAACTGAGGAGCAACAACTGACTTGGTGCCAACACTGCCGGCCTGCCTGCTGTCCCCGACAAATATGACTCGTCCTGCAGCTGTTCAGCCTCCAGGAGCCTGGGAGGACTGCCAGCACTTTGCAAAACAGCCAGCGTCTCCAGTGGAGTATCGGCGCTACTTTCCTGAATCCTGCAGGCACCGAAACAGTTTACCAAGTTGCTGATCCCTGGCCTCTCCGATGCAGCAGCCACCCAGGAGGAAGTGTTCCATGCTCTCAGAGGTCAGCCCCGTCTCCCCAGCAAATAACAAGACGTCCAGAGTGGCCCAGCTGTCCTGTTGTTTCCCCATCTCAAGCTCGTCACCTGAAGCACATGCCGCTGTCTGCCGCAACCCGACACCTCAAAGCATCTCTGCATGCGACTCCACAGCAGAGTCCAAGTGAACCGATGGTGACCCTAGCACCCAGAGACCCCCCCTCCCCCCCCTATCCCCCCCAAGACTTGAGCTCACCTTTGAGCTCTGCCGGATTATGCACCAGTCCCTGCCTGCAGCCTCTTTCTACAGGCTCACCGAAATAGAGTGCCTCTGACTGCTGCGACCCGCCGGACCAAAGACCACTGCACACAAGCCCCACAGCCTGAGTCCAGATCAACCGACGGTGCATCCCAGCTCCAAACACCCTAAAGACCAGGGCTCTCCTTTGTGTTCGAACCGACTGGCCCACAGTCTCTGCTTGCAGCTTCTTTTTACAGGTACAGGTCCAACTGACTTCAAAGGGCCGCCAGACACCAAAAAGCACCTCTACACCCAGACACCCCAGAGCCGACCGAGATGACCTGTTAGTGCTGTCCTGGACATTGGCCCCAACTTACCTTAAGTCCTGAAGAACAGTCCTGTAATTCGTTGACAAGTGGTCCCATCAGTGTATGTTTTCCCCATAGGTGAACATTACCGGGAATACAGTATTGTCTATTCAAGTGCTAAAAACCTATCTTAAAAAGTACTTGCCTGATCACGAAGATCTTGGTGCCAAAAATAATACAAGAATCTGTTATTTTTTATAAATTGGTGTTGGATTTCTTTATTGAGTGTGTGTCTCATTTATTGACTGTGTGTACAACAAATGCTCAACATTCCCCTTTGATTAGCCTAAGCCGCTTGACCACACTACCACAAAATAGAACACTTGGGATTTTTGAAGAAAGCTCTATAAACCAATAAGGGTGGCCTGGACTCTCTACACAGTGTACTTCATTTTAGTGTACTATATAGAGAGCCAGCTTCCTAAATACACAGCCCAGTAATTTCACACAGGTAGCCTGGCGCAGAAGGGACTCTGCAAGAATAGATGTTGACCTAAGGTAGGCCGCAAAATATTAGTATAACAGGAAATGTAACAGGAGAAAACCCGTAGACCCAGTTGAGAGCTGGGTAATTGTGATAACTAGAAACAATGTATTGAAGCGTAAAATAAATAACGAACAAGAGTTAAGAAGGGAGAAACACCAAGGTTTAGATATCACTATCTCTATTAGAATGTGTAAGAAGGTATTGGTTTCAGATGGCAATATTACATTTCAATGTATGCAAGTGTAATCTAAAGTATAGGTGCACACAAAAGTGCTTGTGGCAAGGTGAACGGCTCAAGGTGATACATGTGATATGGTGAAGTAGCGAGACGTGCTTGTGAGAAAGTGCCCTCTTTCTTGCATGGTATGCCCCCACTTTTTGCTGAATTGCTGATGTGCTTTGACTGAGTGTGCCCTGGGCTCCTGCCAACCAGGTACCCAGGGCCTGTGTTCCTTCCCTTAACTGCATTGAAGCCTAAAACCCAATTGGCATCTCTGGCCACAGGTAAGCCCCTGGTAAATGGTACCACCGGTACCCAGGGCACTGTGACCAGAGAAGGCCTCCAAGGGCTGCAGCACTTATTGTGCCACCCTTAGAGGCCCTGTACCCTGACACTCACACTCTGCCTTTGCAGACTGCGTGTCTTGGTGCAGAACAAAGTGAAGAGTCGACATGGCACACATCCCTGTGTGCCATGCCCACAAACCACTGCCCTGACATACATCAGTCACCCCTCTAGCTGGGTGCCCTATGCCAGTGGTGAGGGTACAGGTGCATGAGCCCTGTACCCCTACAGTACCCAGGTCCATTCCTGGGCACTGTAAGTGCAGTGCTGCCATTAAGAGTATATGGTGCTGGGAGGTCGTCATTACGAACTCCACAACACCATAATGGCAACACTGACGACTGGGAAGTTTGGTATCAAACTTCTCAGCACATTAAACCCACACTGATGACAGTGTGGGATTTAATGTAAAATGCACAACAGAGGGCATCTTAGAGATGCCTCCTGAAACTCGACCAACTCCCAGTGACCTGACTGAGTGGTTGCCACCACCAGACATGTTTCGCGACTCCTGGGTCGAGAGCTTGCTGCTCTCGGGGCCTAAAACAATGCACATCCTGGGACGAGGTGCCAAGCCTCCTCCCCCAGGATGGGCAGGGTTCACGAAGGAGAAGCTTCAAAGGCATACCGCCTTTGTGAGCCTCTCCAGACCACTAGCTGTACTCAGCAACTGGTCCCCACTGGTTCTACCCCCCCCCTTTGGGCGGGAGACCCGGCGGGAAAAACAAAGTGAGGAAGAGAGGTGTGCCCACCTCTGCCAACTCCACCCCTAGGGTGGGGGAGGCGAGGTGAAGCACAACCTCGAGTCCCCGCCGTCTTGAGGATGGGGGACCCAGCCAACCAAGGACAGGCTCCTGCCCCCCTCCCACTGGAGAGTGCCAGAGTAGGGGGGCGTACCCACCCCAGGGAAGGGACCCATTGGTCCATGCCCTTTACCTACCTGTAACGCCCCTAAATTCAGTATTTAGGGGCACCCTGAACCTTCCTTCCTCAGATCCCGATTCCGAAACAACAAGAAGAACAAGAAGAACAAGAAGAAAGAAGACCAGCCGTGCAGCTGCTAACAAGAGGACGACACCAACTGACTTGGCCCCAGCCCTACCGGCCTGTCGACCCTCGAACCTGCTCCTGCTAAACCCCGGCGTCTTCAGTGGTCAGCAACCTCAAAAACCCCGGAGGACCTGACTGCCTTGCTCAACCAAAGACTGGGACTCCCACGAGCAGTGGCTCTGCTCAAACATCTGCAACCCCAGGCCCCGGCCTGAAACCGCGGATCCTGCCCACTCTGCACCCGCCGAGCCCGGCCCGAGCTAAAGTGGACAAAGACCACGAGGACGTCCCCCCGGCGACTGTGACCAAGAATCCAGCACCCAAGGACTCCCCTCGACGCTCCTGACGACGCCTGCAGCCTCAACACCAGGGACCCCTCCAACCGCGACCAGCAGAGGGTAAGATTTCCCGACGCCTAAAGACACCCCTGCCCCCGGCGCCCCATGGCCCCCTGTGCCCAACTCCTGGGTGTCTACCCCACCTACAGCTTCCCAACTTACCTCTCGAAGTGGTGGTCGCACCTGAAGAATCACCGTCCCCGAGTTTGCAGCCTTTGTTCGTCTCGCAGCTTTCCCATTGAAATCCATTGGGCGCCCGACGGCCCAAAAGCCCACTGCACCCGGCCGCCCCAGTGCCGCTGAGGGTGCACCAACTACCCTGTTCGACTTCCCCACTTGCCCTGAGTAAGTGACCAGGAGCTGTGCTCCCACAGCCGCGTGGCCTGCCTGCTAGCAGCCACCAACCAAAGGTCCTCTGCCCGCCATAGGCTAACATTGGGCCTACTCTCTCTGCACCCGGCCGCCCCTGTGCCGCTGAGGGTGCAACAACAGTACAATCCTGAACCTGGGAGACCCCTGAGTCTTGCCCCAGAACCTTAACTCTGCCAGCCGAGTACTTACCTGAAAGCCGATAACTTACGTTTTCTCCATAGGGTAACATTGACTGGTTTTCACTTGGAAATTCTTCTAAGTGTCGAGTTTTGGAACTTTGAAATATTCACTAAAAAGCGCCCGAATACCAAAATCGAAATTACTCACCTGTTCTCAGGAGAGATCCCAGTGCTGGATTTAGGTACCCAGCACTGACTAGAAAAAGTGATTACAACTGTGATTTTCCGATAACCTGATTTTCCGCCATAGGATAACATTGCCTGGTTTTTACCAGAAATTCTTCTAAGTGTCGATTTTTGCAACATACAAATATTCCTGAAAAATTGCCTGTGTAACAAAAACGATTTCTTTCAACTATTTACAGGAAATGCACCAGGGCTGAATCCAGGATCCAGCCCTGAGTAAGAAAAACGTTCGTAATGTAATTCTATTGCAGTTTACTTAAAAATCCCATTGAGCTCAATGTTATAGTTATACCAAGTATTGTGTTGCCTATTGCAACCCCTGTAACTGATTGCATTCAAAGTCTATTGTTCATTGAAAGTATTCAACAAACAGCATCTTATCTTGAGAAAGTATTTTATGCAAACCTGTGGTTCTAAAATAAAACAGTATATTTTTGTATACAAAACAATTGGCCTAGAGTTCAGTTCTTGAGTGTGTGGATTCATTTGCTGACTGAGTGTGTACATCAAATGCTTTACACTGTCCTCTGATACTGCCTTACTGCTCGACCAAGCTACCACTTTAGAGAGTAAGGTTCTATCTAACTTTAACCTCTGCCAAACCTCTGGAGACCCTTGGACTCTATACACACTGTACCTCACTTTGGTGCAGTATATATAGAGCCAGTTTCTTACAGAGCTGTTTTTAAAATTGGTACATAACATGAATACAGTGGATACAATATATTAGAGACAGGTTAGGAGCCAGGAAGGTCGTAAATGCACTGAATTTTGCCGACGGCATTTCGACCTGTGTTGTTTCAGGTCATCATCAGGACAGGATTACACAATTCATTTAAGCGTAGTTGTGTGAGGAGACAAAGGAAAGGGTCAGGAAGGGACGGGTGGGAAGAGGGAACAAACAACAGTGATGGTAGTGGAGTAAATTACCTGAAGCGAAATGTGGAGTAAAAAATAAGTTACTTACCTATAACTGCAGTTAAGCAGCATTGGTATCTTTTATAGATTCACATGCTTGAATCATTTCCCGTCGTCGAAGTGGTTGTCCCAAGGTACTATAGTAAAGCAGTAAGTATAACTAAAATGGACTAGAATGGCACTAGGCCATGAATTTAATGGCAAAAAAACAAACTTTTACTATGACAAATCGTGTCATAGCATCCTCTAGAACACTCCGAAGAGAGGCCGATTCCCTCAGATGTTCAAGCACAAGTGGGAATAACAGCCCTAGTGATAAGGGGAGACTCTCAGGAAGAGGGTGGGTCTATGAAAGATACCAATACTGGATAACTGCAGTTACAGGTAGGTAACTTATTTTCTTATCCAGCATTGGATCTTTCATATATTCACATGCTTGAATCAGATTAGCAGGCAGTATTGTAGGAATTGAAATACCCTTAGAGGGTGGTGGGTAAAAACAATACACTTTGTAGAGGTTAATAAGAACTTACGATGTATATCATAAATACACATACATCTCTATATATCCAAACAGATATGATGAGAACACAAGCATTCAAAGTGCCGATTCCAGACAGTACTGCCTGCAAACAGAGCAGCCGAAAAGGACACTGCTTGTCGAATGAGCTTTAGCTCTTCTCGTTAAGGGCTTGTGTGAGAAAGTGCCCTCTTTCTGCATGTTGCCCCCACTTTTTGCTGAATTGCTGATGTACTTTGACTGAGTGTGTTCTGGGCTCCTGCTAATCAGGTACCCAGGGCCTATGTTCTTTCCCTAAAACTGCATTGAAGCCGAAACCCAATTGGCATCTCTGGCCACAGGTCAGCCCCTGGTAAATGGTACCACAGGTACCCAGGGCACTGTGACCAGAGAAGGCCTCTAAGGGCTGCAGCACTTATTGTGCCACTCTTAGAGGTCCTGTACCCTTACTCTCACACACTGCCTTTGCAGGATGCGTGTTTTGGTGCAGAACAAAGTGAAGAGTCGACATGGCACACATCTCTGTGTGCCATGCCTACAACCCACTGCCCTGGCATAGATCAGTCACCCCTCTAGCTGGGTGCACTATACCAGTGGTGAGGGTACAGGTGCATGAGCCCTGTACCCCTACAGTGTCTAAGGCCATTGTTAGACATTGTAAGTGTAGTGCTGTCATTAAGAGTATATGGTGCTGGGAGTTTGTCATTACGAACTCCACAGCACCATAATGACTACACTGAAAACTGAGAAGTTTGGTATCAAACTTCTCAGCACATTAAACCCACACTGATGCCAGTGTGGGATTTAATGAAAAATGCACACAGAGGGCATCTTAGAGATGCCCCCTGAAAACTAACCTACCACTAGTGTCCAGGCTGAGTGGCTGCTTTCAGCTGCCACCACCAGACATGTTTCTGGACCCCTGGGTCGAGAGCCTGCTGCTCTCTGGGGCCTGAAACAATGCACATTCTGGGACGAGGTGCCAAGCCTCCTCCCCCAGGATGGGCAGGGTTCACGAAGGGGAAGCTTCAAAGGCTTGCCGCCTTTGTGAGCTTCCCCAGGCCACTTGCTGCTCTCAGCAACTGGTCCCCACTGGTTCTGACCCCACTTTGGGCGAGAGAACCAGCGGGAAAACCAACTGAGGAAGAGAGGTGTGCCCACCTCGGCCAACTCGACCCCTCAGGTGGGGGAGGCGAGGTGAAGCACAACTCTCAGTCCCCATCCTCTTGCAAATGGGGGGACTCAGCCAACCAGGGACAGGCTTGTGCCCCCCTCCCACTGGAGGGTGGCATAATAGGGGGTGTACCCCCCCCAGGGAAGGGACCCATTGGTCCATGCCTTTTACCTACCTGTAACGCCCCTAAATGTAGTATTTAGGGGCACCCCTGAACCTTGCTTCCTCAGACAAGAAGAAACTATGAGAAGAAGAAGGACCGAACAGCAGTGCAGCAACTAACAAGAGGAAGACGCCCATTGACTTGGCCCCAGCCCTACCGCCCTGTCTCCACCTCGAACCTGCTCCCGCGAAATCCCGGTGTGTCCTGCAGCCAGCAAGCTCGAAAACCCCGGAGGACCTGCCTGCAACCACAAAGACTTTGCCTCCCGTGAACACCGGATTTGTTCATCTGCAACCTCTGGCTCCGGCTGGACACCGCGGATCCGCCCCACTCTGCAACCGCCATCCACGGCCCAAGCTCGAGTGGGCAAACACCATGAGGAGGTCACCCCGGCGATACTGACCCAAGGTCCGGCGACCCCTGACCTGTCTCAAGCCTCCAGCCGACGCCTGCAGCCTAAATCCGGAAGGTCCCCCAACCCATCCAGGAGCTGGTAAGAAGATCCAACCCCAAAAGGCAAACCTGCACAAGACGCCCCACGGCCTTGGGTGCCCAAACCGATGGTGCCTAACCAACCCCCTAACTTCCCAACTTACCTCTCGAAGTGGTGGTCGTACCCAGAAGACCTTCGTCCCCAAGCCTGCAGTGCCTTTGCAAACCGGAGATTCCCTATTGAAACCAACAGGGCGCACGACGTCAAAACAGCACCCTGCACCCGGCCGCCCTAGTGCCGCTGAGGGTGCACCTTTGGTACTACTTTGTTTCCCCATTTGCCCTGAGCTAAAGTCCAGGAGCTTTGCTCCCACAACCAAGTGGCCTGCTTGCCAGCAGCCACCAACCGTAGGTCTCCTATCCCCCATTGGATAACGTTGGGCCTCAGCACTCTGCACCCGGCCGCCCTAGTGCTACTGAGGGTGTAACTAGAGTGCATCCTTGACCCTGGGGGACCCCTGAGTCTACCCCCAGAACCTCAAGTCCCACTACCAAATACTTACCTCAAAACCGATAACACTATTTTCCTCCATAGGATAACATTGACTGTTTTTCTTGGAAAAGTGTAGAGTTTGAAAACTTTAAGAAATTCTTTAAAATTGCACTAACTAATAAAAACGATTTTACTTACCTGTTTACAGGAAATGTCCCAGAGTAGTATCCAGGTATACTACTCTGAGTAAGAAAAGTAATCTCAAAAGTAACTTACCTGTAATTTTACTGAAAAGCCCATTCAAGTCTATGTACTGTATTTACAAAGTATTGCATTTCTCTGAAACCATACTGCAAGTCAAAACAAAGTGCATATACAATTTCAATTCAAACTGTTTACAAACTGCATTACTACTGTAAAGTATTTATTGCTTACCTGTGCCAGGCTTGCTTGGTTCTAGAAAATAAAATAACTAAAAGAATATTTTTGATACAAAACAATTGGTCTGAAGTTCAGTCTTTGAGTGTGTGAATTCATTTGCTGACTGAGTGTGTACAACAAATGCTTAACACTGTCCTCTGATACTGCCTTACTGCTCGACCACACTACCACAAATAGAGAGTGAGGTGCTATCTAACTTTACCTCTGCCTACCTTTGGGGATCCCCTGGACTCTGTGCACACTATACCTCACTTTGGTATAGTATATACAGAGCCAGCTTCCTACAGCGTGTCCACTTTGGAATGGCAAAACTGAATTGTCACCGAAATCCATCTTGTGAGTGTAGATTTTGTCACTGTTATCCCTTGACAACCTTGGCCATAAGCTACAAGTAACTAGTCAGTCTTGCGACTGAGTTTAGTTCTGTGAAGGTAAATTTGAGGCACAGCTTGATGTCCGAGTTATGAAGAGCCTGCTCAGCCGGTGTGGCTGAGTTAGGGAAAAAAGTTTGAAGGATGACAGGCTCATTGAGGTGGAATTTAGAAGGAACCCCTGGAATGAACTTCGGGTGTGTTCTGAGAAGTACGAATTCATCTGTGAAACGAAGAAAAGGTTCTTGAGTGGTAAAGGCCTATATCTCACTAACCCTTCTGGTAGATATGAGACTGAGCAGAAGAGCAACTTTCCAGGTGAGAAACTTTAACTTAGCCTTATGAATGGGCTCGAAAGGCTGCTTCATTAGTTGTGTGAGGACCAGATTGAGATGCTATTCTGGGGGAGGACTTGCACCGGTGGGAAAGCTCTGAAGAGTCCTTTCATGAATTGCTTTATGAGCCTTGTAGGACAAAGAGATAGAGCCTGTGCAGAGCGTTTGAAACTGCAGCAAAGTGAACTTTGACTGATGAATAAACCAGGCTTGTCTTGGCCAGAGAAAGAAGATAAAGCAAGATCTGTCCTGGAAAAGCGTGGAACAGGTGTAAGCTGTTTTGTTGACACCAGTGACAGAATATTTTCCACTTTAACTTGTAAGTTTTAGTTGTGCCTTCCGCTCCAGACTTTGAGAGAATATCTCTGCAATCTTGAATGAGATTTAAGTTACGAAACTCATAGAATTGAGGAGCCATTCATGCAAGGGGCAAGAGACTGGCTCCGGGTGGCATATCTGCCCCTGGTTCAATGATGGAGAGATGGTGCTGGTGGAAGGCGAATAGGCTTGGTCTCTGACAGGAGGAGGAGCTCCGAAAACCAGTGCTGCATGGGCCACTTGGGAGCGATCAATAGGAGATGGCAACGTTCCATCTTCATCTTTTTGAGGATGTTGGGAATTAGTGGGAAGGAGGGAAAAGCGCACGCATAAATCCCGGACCAGTGCATCGAAAGGGCTCCCAACTCTAGGAGAGGGAATCGACTGGCGCAGAACTGGCATTTCTGTCCGTCGCAAACTGGTCCAGCATTGGTTTCCCCCATGTGAGAAAGTGACTCTTTTGACATGGTTAGCCCCCACTTTTCGCCTGGTATTTTATGTGGTTTCGAGTGTAGTCTGAATCCAGAGGCTCTCCCTGACCGCGACCAGCTCCAGTAAGAAGACGTCAAAAGGTACCCCTAAACCTGACGCCCCTGGTGAGCTGAACGACGGTGCCCCTACATCTCTACTTACCTCTTCTAATGATGGTCTCCCTCCTCAACTTCCGGTGCCACGCCTGCAATCGTTTTGCCAAAAGAAGAATCCCCACTGAAAAGCATTGGGCACCAGACATTGAAATTGCACCCTGCCACCCCTGTGCCGCTGGTGGTGTAGGTTTAGTGCTGCTCTGTGCCCCTCCTCCTCCCCCCTGTGCTTAACCTAACCCCCAAAGCTTGGCGCCTGCAACTGATCTACTTACCTGGAAGCAGTGTGCATCCAGGAAACCCCAGTCTCCATTGAAAAGCTTTTGTTCGAACTCCGATTTTGACCTCTGCACCCGGCCACCTCTGTGCAGCTGGTGGTACAGTTTTGGTACTCACCTTACCCTTGACTCTTGCTGACTTTTGGTCCCGAAGACTGGAAATGTAAGTGCATTACTTACCTGTTTAACCACAATATTGTTTTCCCCATAGGATAACATTGAACTGTGCTGAAAAGTTTAAGTGTCGATTTTTCAAAGTGAAAAGTATTTTAATTTAAAATGGAACTTACCTTTTTGCAAAGATCTTGGTCTTAAAATAAAATACAAACATAGTATACTTTTCTAAAATTGGTCTGGATCTTCTTCTTGAGTCGTGTGCCCATTATTGGTCAATGTTGTGCAATAAATGTCTTACACTCCTCTGTGTTAGGCCTAAGGCTGCTCGCTCACTCTACCACTAATAGAGCACTTTGGGTTTTACATTGAGCCCTGTAAAAGTTTGAGGAACCCCTGGACTCTGTGCACGGTATAACCACCTAGTGGCAATACCATATATAGAGCCAGCTTCCTACACAAAGAAAAAGCAGAGCCTGGACAGACATTCTTTGAGTGTCATTATTGCGTGCCAGCGAACAGCTATTCCTATCCCAAACTACCTCCCCTGAGTAGGCCTTCGACTGCTCTGCTTCGCTACCCTGAAAGAGTCGAGGGCTAATATTTCGTGCTTCGCTCCCATTGAGGAGACAATTGTGTACCTATTACTTATGCTGGCCTCACATCCTGCACAATGAATGACCCGATTTCATACAATACACAGCATAAGAAGTAGGAGAAAATACTATAATCCGAAAACAACATATTTTTAAACAAAGAGAACATTTTATAAGCAAAATAAGACCAAAACAACAAAAATCCGATAAAGGGAAGCAGCTGTATACATTTTTAAAGATTTAAAAGAAAATAGCACCAAAAACCACAAAGCACTATTGATAGTCTATAGAAGAGGTAGACTGGGAGCTAGGCGTGATTTGTGGCTGACAGCGATGAAGCCCTAGTCAGATACAACAAGTGGATTGGTCTTGGGGAAAGTCTGGAATTCAAAAAGGTAGAAAAAGTTTCAAAGTCCTAATCCAAAAAAGGACTTTATTTCCCAGTGGAAAAACACTGAAATTGTAGCAGCCATGGAATTACTGGTCGGATACTGGATGCAGGTTCATCGTGCTAAGGTTCTGGAGCATCTGAGGTTTTGTTTTAAAAACTTTTTCCATTCCAAAATAGAAAGGGACTAGTGTTTTTCCGGAGATGCTGAAACCTTTCAGGGGGTTGAATCTGAAATTCAATCTAATGCTGTGGAACTGGTTGCTGGTCAGGTACTTTTCGTGGTACCTTGGCTTGGGAGCCAAAATTTCCAAATTTTTTAGTGATGCCCAAGCAACCATATGAGTACACTTGTAAGCCGTTCAGGACCTTGGGGGTTGAGGGGGAGACAGGAGGAGGGGTGGGGGCAGAGGGACTCTGAGGGTGCCAGGTAGAGGCTACCATCAAAGTCAAGTCCAAGTTACAGTTGCCACTGGTCACCTGGGAATTCTAGTGCAAAGGCCTCTTGAAGCAGTCTGTGTCCATGTAGCCACACTAGAGGTCAGCCAACTGATCCTTGGAGTCCACTTCTTAGTCTTGGGCCCAGTCCTTCAGAGCTCCTCTCAGGTCACAGACAGTAGGTCTAAGTCCTCTTCCTTTTCTTCGAAGGTCCAGAAAGTGTTCTTAGGAATGTTCTTTGGGAATGCCACATTTATGTATGGCTCCAGCTAGTGCATGGGAGTGACTCCTGGCTACTCCCTAACCAATGGGATAAATGTTCCAAGGGGAAATCCTCCCCACTTTGTTAGTATTTCCTGTTTGACGTACTGCAAACAATCCCAGAGTGCCCCTAACTCTTAAAATTCAAGATGGACACACCCTTCTTCCCCTTGTGTAGAGCCTGTGAGCCAACCCAGGGGTGTGACCAGTGTAATGAGCAATTACCTCTCTGGAGTCATTCAAAACCGGGACTGGGGTAGCTTCCCCCCCCACCCCCCTCCCACTGGGTTTAGAGTAGGCCTGACTAGGGAGACAAAAGATGGGGCCTTTCCAGGTGTCATAGAACATTTACTTGTGACAGGGAAGGCCCCTTTGAAGTTAATTAAGTTATAGGCCCGCCACTATTCGTCTTCCTGCCAGGTGGAGAAAATGCCTTCCCACTCCCAGGCTGTCTCTCCTCAGGGAGCAGTTTTCACACCCCTAATTCAGGCCAAGCACCTGCTAGGTGGTTGCTGGAGGGCTAATGCAAATTAGCCTCCAGCAACTTCAGGCAGAGTAAAGGTAACTTTCTAAAAGTTAAATTTCCAATATATTTAATAAAAACCCAACATCACCATTATATTGGATAATTATTAAATATAAAATTAAGACTTTGAATGGAGTATGTAGCTGGTACACGTAAAAGGTTATAAATATGTGGCTTTAAGAACTGGACACATCAGGCCACAGACTAAATCCAGAACTAGCTTAGCATGTCAGAGATTGGAAGATACAATACTTCACACGTGGCCTCCAGATATGGAAAGAAAAATCAAGGTGTGGCCATGGCTGTGATGTATAGAATGCAGTCATAACACAGGGGCCCATTTCTTTCTGCTTGCACCTCTTCATCCCATTAGAATTCTTTCTCTCACCACAGCCTGTCACAATATTTACCCACATGAAGTTAACAGACATGCAGCCTGTGCTGTAATTTTTCAGTGCACCAGAGAGGATCTTACACTGCTGCACATTGGGATATTTATCTTTGTAAAAACTACAAGCTAAGATTTGAGGGCAGCCAGGCCTATGTAAGAGCAAGAGGCATCGGCAGATTTCAGGTAGTTCCAAGAAGCCCCACTTCCACCTCAGATTGTCAGCTATACTTAAATGAAACGCTAATTCAGGGCCCTAAAATCACACGCAGGCCTTCATTGAGGCTACAGACACAAAAAAAAGACTGGGGGAAAGAGTTAAAAACTAAGTAGCAGCAAACGTCTAATACTAAGGATAACTTATAATTAGAAAATGGTGATTTTTTTTGCAATTACATTAATCTCAGTTACAAAGTAAAACACAGTATGGATTTACAAACAAGTGAAAAATAACAGCCAATCCAGTTCCTTTTGGTACCGAAATGTATTGGCAATTTGAATTTCACAATCTTCACTTTGCATCCTGAGCAATCTTTGTTTGGACTATGTTTTGCTACAATTGGTCTACTTGGAAATAATAACTTATAGCAGTAAACTTCCAACCTTTTCATAACCCCTAGCTGTAAAAGCTGTTATTTAACAAGTTAAACTGTTACCTCTTTTTGTGATGAGTGTTTGGTCTTCTGTCCGAAGGGGATTGCTTTTTTCCCACTGTATATATTTTTTCCACATTTCTACCTGCTGAGCTTCTTGAGGGGTATTTTGTGGTGGCACAGAGGGTGCATTACGATCCAGTCCTTTCATCACGGTTTCATATTCCTAAAAAGGAAATCATGTTCTTATTTTATGTTGCCCCTCTAAACAGATCATCAACAAAGATTTGCTAAATCCAAATTATGTAATTTCAGATGTTGCAGTGATGTTATCAATGATGTCATGAGTGATGTGATATGGGAGGTAAGTAGCAGTGCCTGTTGAGAATACAAGTTATAGTTACTTTAGTTAATTTACTCTAGCCCTAAAGTAACAAAATGGTTACTTACTGGTAGGAGTAGTTTTGCAGCTTGAAGAATTTTCACATACTGTGCATTATTCCGCCATCTAGTGGTTGGGTCTGGAACTCTCCTCTTGCAGTCTCTTTTCTCTTTCTCTCGCTCTTTTGTTAGGTCGAGCCTAGCGCAGCGCGCATGCGCTGCTCTAGGAGAGGGCCTCTTGGAATCACTCAAGCTTTTCTGAAAACTTGTGCGTGTGTGTGTTTCGATTTTCCACACATTGTATTGGCCTTTGCGTGTGGCTTTCAAAAATGAGAGCACGCAAATGGCCAAAGGCGGGTGCATGTCCCACCTTTTCCAGTAAATGTTTCCTCCCACGGCATCCAGCTTGCAGGGGCGCGCAGGGTGCCATCTGTTTTGGATCATGTTACGGTCGCTTTAACTTTCACGGCCGCGCTTGTCTCAAATGCTTTTGTTCCCACCTTGCTGCAGTGTGTTTGGTGTTTGTACAGTGTGCGCTACCCTGATCCGCATGCCGTTGAAATGACTTTGGGAGTTCTTACTTGGTAATTATCGGTCACTTTCCCCCATCAGTGTTTTTCGCAGTCTGCAGTCTGGTGCTTAGTCGGTTTCTTGTGCACTCTGGAGTAGTGATCAGTCACTCCCGCTGCTTGTGCCGCGTGGATGAATGATGTGACACTGTCTTACTCCTTCTTCATGCAATCTGTAGTGCTCACCAGTCACTTGTGCTCAGTTTCCTTTGTTCAGTCTGCAATAATATGCGGTCAGTCTCACTCCCTTCATTCGCAGTCAATCTTACTCCGTCCTTAATCACTCCGAAGTAATAACCATCCAGTGTTCCCTGTTCTTCATCTGGTCTGCGGCCATGATAGGTCAGTCGCGCTCTCCTCTGCTGTAGCTTCTCCCATCCTTGCCTATATTACCACTCAGCTTATGTTACTCCTTTCCCTTCCGCATAAAATCTCAAGTCTTCATCCTCTGAAATCACCTTTCCTCCCCCTTCGCTTTCCCTGTCACTCATATTTTCTATTTCTTAATAAGCCCAACGGTTCCCTGCTGGATCTTGAAACCACAGTGAAAGTTGTCGGTGGATACAGGGGGTCTCAGTCCTGCCAAGTATCACGCATCAGGCGTTAGACTAACGCATTTCAGTGTGGTGGTCCGCATCACCGCACTGAAATGGAAAGTCCTGCATTATAGCGCCTCCTCAGCTGTCAAAGCGGGAGTGCTTCTAATGCACCTTAAGCTAGTGTGGAGGCACGCGGTAACGGTGCGCAGAGCCGAGGAGTGGTCTGTCAGGCTTGGGGGCTGGCTCAACTGCTGCTACAATGTAACAACACACGGGCACAGCACGCACCGCGGCATTTCGCATACAAAGGCGGGTCCTCCCTCCAGCCTCCTGCCGCCCGAGGCGCAGGCAGCACAGTTCCTGAGAAAAGTTTGGTCTTGCACTGTGGTGGGAAATGTAATAATGAATGCGTCACCTGACAGAGTTGAACCCACACCGGCAGCTGAGTGAACCTGGCCACTGGAGTGGTTCCTCAGTTGCCGCCTCAGTGTGTCCAGAGCACACAAGCAGCCGTACTAGTAGCTTAAATCATGCCCGACAGCGGTGTTGCAGTGGGCGGGACCGCCCGGGAGAGTCCGAGTTGTGGGCATCGGCTACCAGCAGGCGTGTTCCCACTGCAAAGAAGTAAGTGCCTGCAGTGTGTGTTCCTAACTCAAATGCTTATGCAGCTTTAGGGTAGATAGAAATATCGAGCAACGCAGGATAGCTACCTTCTGTCTCTCTAGCACGCTGTTTCTGTCTTGTTTGACCGATGGCCAGGGTGGGGGGGTTCTATGGCCCGCTCCCAGACTCACCCTGTTCAGTGGTAGGGAGAAGCAATTCAGCAACTGAAACTCTGTGTGATCACGTACATTGCACTTTAATTATAGGCATGTTTCACAGCAGTTTTTTCACGCACGCCTGCTTGTTTGCAGATAATGCAGTTAATCATGGCCGGGCGCAGATTGTTGTTTCTTGTGGCCATGTAGTGCTGTGCTGCAAAACGCAGCACAGCGTGTTTTTTTGGGACGTGACGCCTTTGGAACAGGCAGAGGGAAGATGCAGCCAGCACTGCTGTGACTCTTACAGGCAGGGCCTGTTACCACAGAGCGGTGAAGCGAGGGAGCATGCCTGTAGGCCGGAGCTCACCCCATCTGCAGGCTGGCTCCAAGCAAGAAGGGGCAGTGCCATGCAGAAGGCGGTTTATAGGGCCAAGCAGAAGGCTTGCAGCAGTTCGCCAGCCCCCCGGGACACATTTGTCCTTTATTGCCCTGTTTACAGAGGGCCAGTTCTTGGCCTTCTATGGGCAGCTTTGGGGCAGTCTGTACTGTAAACAAACCCGGATGGCAGAAGCCATCGCCCACCCACCTTCTTGCAGCGTCCGCCTAATGGGACACTCTCTCCAGGCTCACCCCGCCTGAGAGGAGTCTGGGGCAAAAATCTGCAGGCCTCATTCAAGGGCTCGGAGATGAAGTGTTGTACACATTTCTTTGACAGAGAGGAACATAGAAACTATAGTATTTTACAGTAGCTGACAACTGACATGACCTACGCATATTCGCAAAACTGTATTTTTTATTTCATTAGGAATAGCTGTGAGTAACTACTTTTTAATAGGTTAGTGCCCCTTCCATTTCTTTTGGTTTACAACAGTTTTAAGTTCGTCTTAGAGTTTCTCATTCCTCAAATGGGTGTAATTTCTGATATTTAAATGTGTCCCTCCTCTTCATTGCTTGATTTTGTTCGCAAGAAAATGTCACTCATAGTTGTTGAAATGTCACTCATAATTCCACTGAAATCATGAAAATGTCACACATAGCAATGTGAAACCTTGGCAGCTATGGGGTCTAGGCAAATCAGGACAGGACATTGCTTCTGAAAGGCCGACGGGGCTGAGGCAGTGCAAGTCAGAGTTCGGGGTTTGAGATACTTATTATTTTTAGATCTTGATATTCTTATTTTTTACAGCGTTTAATATGGTGCTTTGATTTTGTAACCGCCAGTGCTTTTTTTGAGCCGGTGGATTCCAGGACTCACCACAGCATTTAAATAACAACACTGGCACTTATACAGCAAACTGGTCCTACAAATATTGAAATTCTTTTTATGAGCATAACTTAAGGGCATATTATTTTCTGGTACAAAAGTGGAGACTAAGTGATTTGCCCAGGATCACAGGATGTTGGGCCAATGCCAAAACTCAAACTTTGTTCCCTAGCTCTGAAGTCGGCACCTTTCAGTGCTATGTTATAGCTTTTCCCTAATGGCATTTGCCTCTCCTAATCTGTTACTTTTTCTATAGTAGTGCTTAATTTGAGCTGGTGGTTTCCGGGAACTCACCACAGCACTTAATTATAAACACTGGCACTTATAGCATAAACTGGACACCCAGCGTTTTTGGAGTGCTTTTTATAAGCATTACTTAAGGACATATTACTTTATGGAACAAACACTGTTATTTTTATAAATACCACTTAAGGGCATAAGAATTTTTGGTACAAACATGGAAATTAAGTGATTGGCCCAGGATCACAGGATGTTGATCTGACGCCAAAACTCAAACTTTGTTCCCCAGCTCTAAAGTTGGCATCTTTGCCTGTTACACAATAGCTTTCCCCAATGTCATTTGCTTCTCCTAATCTGTTCCTTTTTTTTTTTTTTTATAGTAGTGCTAATTTGAGCCGGTGTTTTCCTGCACTCCCCACCGCATTTAATTGTCAACACCGGCGCTAACAGTGCAAACTGGACCCAAAGGTTTTGAAGTGCTTTTTATAAGCACCATTTAAAGATATATTAAAACGCATTATAACACGCACAAGTAAAACTCCTTTCTGATATATTTTTATTTATAAACTGCGATGTTGTTATTGTGCGCAATGTTTTACATGCTCTTTGGCTTTTATAACACGCACAAGTAAAACGCATTTCTGATATAGCTTTTATTTATAGACTGCGATGCTGTTATTGTGCGTGCCGTTTAATATGCTTTTTGCATTTTGTAACCTACAGTGCTTAATTTGAGCTGGTGGTTTCCGGGACTCACCAAGGCACTTAATTATTAATACCGACGCATATAGAGCAAACCTAACCTACGATACTTCAGTTGTATAGAATGTTTTTTTAGGTTATATATAAGGTGCCAGAAATGGTTATAACACTTTTTTTACTATAACTTATAACTTTTAAACATGCTGCACAACATTCACAATACTATATAACACATATTAAAAACGTTAACAAAGCCCATAGCTCTGTCAAAACACTTATAACGCCCCAAAGGCGAGACCTATTGGCTATGCCAGTGCTTGTTTTTTGTTTGCTGTACGTCGACTGTTTCCACCATTTGTTGCCTAGTTCAACCTTCTGACGTTAGTCACCCGCCCCGGAAGCTTCTGTGCGTAGTTGCCATCTTCAGAATCTTCTTTCTGGTGCTGTTTGACCATCCTAATGTCCCGTAGGCTTCCTCTTGACTTGTACTTTCTCTGCTATTGTTTTTTTGTGCCTTGCCTAAATTCCTGGGGACGCGGGTGGGTCGCATGTAAATCTAGAAAATTGTTCAAGCTGCAAAACTACTCCTCCCGGTAAGTAACAATTTCGTTTTGCAGTGTGAATCATTCCTCGATTCCCACACTATGCATTGATTTCGTAGCGGTTTCCTCACTGCGGTGGTTGGGCTAGAAATGAAGTTGAACTTGGAAATAAATGTTTCTGCACTCTCTATCCCACTTGTGCCTCCCCACTTGCATGTCGATGCAGCAGTGCTTAGCAAAGGTGTGTGCCATACATATGCCACTTAGTGGGACGTTTGCCAGGGAGGCTAAAGTAGCACCTTTCTTGTCAAGTGTGCTCTTGGTCTTGTTTCCAGTTGTGTGCCAGACTTTGTGACACATTTGGATTGTCTGAGCTATCCACCTTCAGGCCTCAACACATCATAAACATGTTACCAGAACTGCAGGTATAGTACTTAAATAATCTACTCAACTTAACTGTAATGCTCTTGATCCATAAACTGGTTTCAAATTATGTGATCCTAGGCAAAAATTTTAATTCACTGAGCCGCCATTTTCTTCTTATCACATGATAGTACCTTCAAATATGTTAGTTCAGCAAGTCTGCTGTACAAATAAACTCTTGTTTGATTTAAGGGACTACAATTTTGCTCCATATATAATACAAATCTAGCCGTATTTAGGATACACATGACCCAGGACTTGCCATAGTTCATTAACACCATTGTCATCAGGCGGGTGCAAAAATGTTTCTCAAATCATGTTTAAAAATCACTTTTAATAAATGTGTAACTAAAGCATGAGATGGTAGCACACATTTGTAATCAGCACATTTTCCATTGAAATAGCCACAAACGTTCCAAGTGACATGCGGTTTTACTGATAAACTATATAGTGTACAATTTATAGAAATAGAGTTTCTGCATATTTGTCATTTTCACATCACCAAGTAAAGTATTCTGATTTGTTTTGCCCTTATTTAAATCTTTCTTTGCATCACACTTCTGAATTTAAAAAATTTGCTTTTGTAATTCCTGATTTTAGGAAAGTGCCCCTTTTGGACATGGTCAACCCCACTTTTTGCCTGGTATTTGATGTGATTTAGATTGCAAGTGACTGGGTTCCTGCTAACCAGGTCTTCAGTGCCCGATCTCTTTTCTAAAACTGTGCAATTGTACCCCCAATTGGAAATACCTTTAGCACTCTCTTTAAGTCCCTAGTAAATGGTACCCCTAGTACCTAGGGCCTGAGGTACTAAAGAGGGCCCCTAAGGGCTGCAGCACGAATTGTGCCACTGTGCGAGACCACTCACCAAACCCATGTAAGACTGCCACTGCAGGCTGCATGTTTTGGTGCAGACAAAAGTGAAAACACAACATGACACACATCCCTGTGTGTCATGTTCCCTAACACTGCATGTAGTATTTGTAAGTCACCCCTATAGCAGGCCTTACAGCCCTAAGGCAACGTCCCTTATATTACATGTGTGGGCATATCTGCACGACCATAAGATCAGTTTCATTGCTGCCAGTGCAAGTGATCAGGGAAGCCATTTTAAGTGCCTGTGCTAAGTATTGGTAAAAAACGAGTTCCACCGCTACATGACCGCTACACTGAAAATAGGGATGTTTGGTATCAAGTCTCTTGTATTAATAAACCCACACTGATTCCAGTGTTGAATTTATTAATACATGAATACAGAGGGAACCTTAGAGGTGCCCCCTGAAAGCCTACCACCCACCAGTGTGTTGGCTGACTGGTTTCTGCAAGCCTGCCACCAGAGTGCCCAACCCCAGGCCAGTACCACCTCTAAGGTGGGCTAACTGAAGTGGACACAACTTTTCAGAGTTGGCCATCTTTGTGATGGCAAACTTAGGAATTCTGGGAGAGGGTTATGCCCACTTCCCACAGGAAGTGGTCATATAGGGGGCGTAGTGACCCAAAGGGTAAGTAGCCCATTTGCTACTGCCCTACACGCCCCTAAATTCAGTATTTAGGGGAGCCCTTGGCACCAGAAAAGCAGTTCCTGCCGACCTGAAAAAAGAAGATGGACGTGAAGAGTCACAAAGAGCAAGAACTGAAGACCCAGCAACTGACTTGGCGTCAACCCTGCTGTCAAACAATTGCGCCAAAAGACGACTTGTCCTGCAGCTGCTGTGTCTCCAAAGCCTGGGAGACCTGCCAGCACTTCACCAAGGAACCAAGAATTCTTGTGGAGAAGCGGAGCTGCTTTCCTGCATCCTGCAGGCACCTGAAGAGACCTGAGAGGGCTCAAAGACCGCAAAAATCCGATGCCTAAGGACCACTGCACCCGTCGCTCCAAGCCCGAGTTGAAGTGGACCAACGGTGCCAGCGTGGTCCCCCAGCCCTCCAGAGACAGCTGTGGTTTCGCCTCTTGTGGACTTTGACGCAGCCTGCAGCCTCCGTTCTCAGGCCCCCTCTACCGCAACTGCTCCCCGTAAGGAAATCCCGACCCCTAAAGACACCTCTGCACCAGTCGTCCCTGGAGGAGAGAACCAAATGTGCCCCTAGTCCCCAAGCATCGTGAGGCCTGAACCTCCAGTCCCCTCCCCCCCCTTGTTGGTTCAGCCCAATTGGCCTCCCAGTCCACGTCTGCAGCCTCTATACGCAAAGACCAAACCCCATAGAGTTACAATGGGCATCAAACGCCATAGTGGTTCCCTTTTTACGAGAAGAGTGCGCTTTGGGAGAAACGGGTAAAGTTATTTTGGCCCTAATGTCGTAAATTTGAATACATTTGACTATCCATCTGGCTATGCCTGATTTGGATATTGGGTTGCCTTTTTGTGGTGGAGAAAAGGATACAAAAAGTTGCTTAGTTTTCCTGAAAGTTCAGAACATGAGTGCTCTTTTGACATCTAAGGTATGCAGAGCTCTTTCTACAACTGGATCTCGTTGAGGGGAAAAAAAATGGAAGCTCAATTGACTTGTTGAGGTGAAATTGTGAGTACCTTAGGTAGGCATTTAGGATTGGTACAAAAAACCACTTTGCCTCAATGAATCTGGAAGAAAGGTTCTTCTAAGGTTAAAGCCTGGAGCTCACTAACACGTCTGAGTGAGGTAATGACAACTAAGAATGCCACTATCCACGAAAGAAATCGAAGGGGACGTGAGTGAAGAGGTTCACAAAGGGGACCCATGAGTCGACGGAGAACAATGTTACAGTTCCAGGAGGGTGCTGGAGGAACCCGAGGAGGAATAACTCTTCTAAGTCCTTCCATGAATGCCTGGATTACTGGAATTTTGAATAGTGAGAGATGAGGTCTATTTTGGAGATAGGCAGTCATTGCAGTGAGGTGTAACCCTATGGAAGTGTAAGCTAAATATGCTTTCTGCAAATGAAGCAGGTAGCATACGATGTCTTGCACCATGTCTTTCATAGAATCAACGTGCTTGGATTGGCAGTAGCAAACAAAATGTTTCCATTTTGCTGCATAACAGGCTCTAGTTGTGGGTCTGTGTGCTTCCTTGAAAATGGCCATATATTCTGGTGGTAAGTCGAGGTAGCCAAACTCTATGACTTCAGGAGCCAAATTGCTAGGTTGAGGGTTTTGGGGTCTGGGTGTCTGATTTGTCCTGGACTGAGTGAGAAGGTCCGGCCTCTTGGGGAGCTTGTCGTGTGAAACTACTGAGAGATCTAGTAGTGTTGTGAACCAGGGCTGACGCGCCCAAGTGGAAGCTACAAGAATCATGGTGAGAAATGTTTCCCTGAGCCTCTGAACCAGAAATGAAATGAGCGGGAGAGGTGGAAAAGCGTAAGCAAATATCCCTGACCAACTCATCCACAGTGCGTTGCCCTTGGATAGTGGGTGTGGGTACCTGGAGGTTAAGTTTGGTCATTTTGCAATTTCTGGTGTGGCGAAAAGGTCGATCTGAGGAAATTCCAACTTTTGACAGTAGGGAAGAAGGACTTGTGGGTGGAGTTCCCATTTGTGGACTTGCTGCTGCATCCTGCTGAGCAGGTCTGCAAAGTTGTTGTCTGTTCCTGGAAGATACTATGCTAACAGTTGGATGTTGTGGTGAAGAGCCCACTTCCATATGGTCTGAGACAGCTGGGATAGTTGTGAAGACCGTATTCCTGCCTGTTTTTGTAGATAGTGTTATGTTTCATATAGGTACCCTAATATAGGCCCTGGTAATATCATACACCGTCACCTACATTATCCCCCTTATACTACACAGTACAAGCCTTTGGGATTGAACCTTTACCTAGTTCTAGTACTGGGTGCAGAAGGAGCGTTTTTCCTAAACAATAGAGTCCTATAACTCCATCAATTGACTCACACAGTATGAATGAATATTCATAAGGGTTCTTGGAAACCAGGCAGGGGCTACACCACCTACCCCACCATATCTACGTAGAAGGTTCATCCCATACGTCATTCTCAAATCCAACAATGGCTAATACATGAGACAAGGGACAAAGGAGCCCTAGATACTTTCTGCATAAATACAGACCATCTTGCTAGTGTTAGGCAGAGGGAACCGAGACTTCCAGGCCGACACACTGACCAGAGACGCTGAGGCTCCTGCATGCAGACGCTCCAGCTGACAGTGGTCTGAACATCCCTCGCGGGGTGTCCAACTCGAGACCAAGAAGGGCTCCTACATCCTCACACTTCAGGTAATGGGGTTCGACTAAATCCTAGAGGGATTCTTGGCTTCACACCTACTCACATGCTAGGTACACTCAGGTACATCTAGATAGGCATCGTAGGAGTATGCGCTTTCTTATATCCTGTATTTTATATTCATGTATTTATTCATGCTTATTGCAAAATGGTAGAACTGTACTATCCATTTATATTTACCGTACTGCTGATTTTATATATCTGCAACTGTCTAACGGTTGTTGCAGCACATCTATTTTACACTAGAAGAACAACTGTGCAATAAATACTTATTGTAAAACGCCCGACTGTTTCTTCTGTGTAACTCTCCGAGACCGAATAAGTAAGCACGAGTGACTGAGCGAAAGGTAGTACATTGTTTCCACGATCCTGAGGGATCAGGGTTGTCATGTTCTAAGTTTGCCAGAAACTATCCTCTCCCCGATAAAAAGAGACACTAGTGGCACTGTGAGCTAGCTTATGCAAACAGGCTAACATTTCTCGGTGGGGGTGCTCAGAGTCAGTCTGCCACCAAATCCACAGTTTATGTTATCCGAACGCGCAGGTCCTGTATGGGTAATATAGGAACTACACGACATGGCGCCCAACGTTGGTTGGGTACTTATTTAACAGTAGAATCGGAGTAGTTCAGTCGTGCTATTTCTCAGAGACCCCTACTCACAAACACCAGAGACTTCTGGAGTGGGTGGGCACAAACTCCGCCACAGCGGAGTACGTGAAATATCCTATTTATTGGCTGCTGGTTAATCAAGCTTGAAGGACATTTTGTTCCTAAAATTGTGCATAACACCTTATCTTAGTTCCCTTGAACAAACTTCTCCTTTACAAAATGACAGAGCGAAGATAACCCGGTGGTGGCTAGACGCCTCTCAACAGGAGACGAAGAGGTGGATGGAATTCTCATTGCCCCTAAATTCAGACGTACTATCACCCTGAAACTACTAGAATATGGTTTAACACCTAGGGGTGGTATAGTAGCTTTCGTAATTGAGGCACACAAATCAAATAAAACAGAGGTATTCTATTCATGGGTTACATTCCCAGAAGCAGATGCAAGAACACAGACATTTCACTACTATGTAGAAGGAGATGCACCAGTGGAATATGGTCCTTGCGAGGACATAGAGGTTCCACTCACGTACCAGGAACACCTATACTGGTTTAAAGGCGCCCTATCCCCATATAAGACACAGAGTAAGATTAGGCCCGCTTGGAGGAGACGGGGCAACATGGCCGATATTAGCGGCCTACACACCACATCCTGACATTGAAACAATGCCACAGCCAGACTTACTCTTACAACACAAGGATTTAATTAAAATCTACAGAAACTTGACACAATTTGTCATGAGGACTTTCACAGTCCAACCAGCAACAGTTGCAACCAATGGAACCCATTCTCAGGGTACAGCAACTAAAATCACACCACAAACGTTACACGCGGTAATGGGCAAGATGCCCACGAAACGTGAACAAATGCCATTCTGGGTAGCTCAGAAAATAACTCCGCTCGAGGCAGTATTTCCAAATACTACCCCGTTTGAAAAACACAGAATACTAACAATCTGCTTGCCCATGGGGATAACACCACAAGTAGAGGATTGCACCTTGCACTGGGGGGACAGTCTTTGCTGCCATATATACCAGGACACATGGTATTCCTTCATTAGTGGTGATACCAGATGTATTAAGACAAGTACAGAACGAGTACGGAGCAGAGCCTGTTCTGAACTTAAGGATGAAGTTACTAAATAACTATGACCAGGTATCAGCCATAACACTAGCTAATATTAAAGGGGAAGCAGCTTCAGTGGCAATCCGCCAATGCCTAAGGGAGTACAGTCCGTTGGATCAACAACACAAACTGCCCAAAATAATTGAAACTGCGTATGCAAAATTAGGCAGAGACAGTTTGGGTGGAAAAGCATTAAAACCACAACTGATGGGCAGTCCCGAAAAGGACACTTCCAAGCAGACACCTGCTTCTTCAAAAAAGAAGTGGGATAATAAAAAACAACAGAACTTTAAGGGAAACAGACCTGAATCCCGAGGTAGATCTCCTCCACAGGAGCCCTCTGAAAAGAGGTATAATCTCAGGAATAGGGATAATATTAGGAAACCTGACCGGTATCAGGATACTGATACACGTTCCTCTCGTTCCTTTCAGGGCTCGACAAAAAACTCTGAGAGAGAAGGACGGTCAGAACACAAAGAGGAGCGTACAAAGTCCAGAGACAAGCAGCACGCTCAAGACTACACTTCTAAAAAAGAAGAAAAGCAAAAATCAAAACCTCAGTTTAAAAAGAAAAAAGTTGCAGGCCTGAAGATCAGACATGTCCAGAATTCTGAGGACGCAGCTTCTGAACGAGGAATGGGCTCTGACGATGCTAGACAGTGCAGCAGAAGTAACAATAGCTCGCCAGAACCTGATGGAATTTCTGGTGACAGCAGACTTGAATGATTACATCACGGTGGAAACACCAGATATGAGGGTGAGCGTCCTACATAAGTTACACGAAATAACACTCCAAATGGAGGGGGACAAGCCCAGGAAAGTTAAAGGTCTCTTTTGGAAAAGCCTATCATCTGGTTATGACATCCTGTTAGCAAAACAAGATTGGCCGCCAGTATTCGTTATGGAGTGTCCTAGGGGAGAAACGGTAATTTTTCCAGCATTCTCTGACCTCGTTCCCATACATCTTAAACACACATCCACAGGAGTGGGCGGTTGCCCTAGCTTCAGCACTATACAAAAATCATGCCGGTTGGGATGAGGATTCAACCCACCACGTGATCCCGTTAAAAGTTTCACCAAATGCTCAGAGGCAATACCCAATAAAGCAAGAAGCTAAAAAAACAGGTCAGGGAGATCTTAGTTCAACTTGAATACCAAGGGGTGATTGAACCATGCACATCACCAATGAACAATCCTTTGTTTCCTGTCATGAAACCTGACAATACATATCGTCTAGTTTTAGATTACAGACATTTAAACACTTGCACAAAGACATTCGCTGTCCAAAATGCACACAGTGCCGCATTAATGAATAACATTGCGCGGAAGAAGTACAAAACTACACTAGATATCTCAAATGGATTTTTCTGCCAAAATATAGCGCCTGAAAGCAGGTATTTGACCGCATTCTCAGCGTTGGGGTCCCAGCGACAATTTTGTCACCTCCCCCAGGGGTATAAGAACAGCCCGGGGTATTCTCAGCAAGAGTAACTGAGTTACTCCAAAATTTTGATGAAGAAGCATTGTCCTATGTGGATGATATTTATCTGACGGACGATGACTTAAAAAGGCACTTGACCAGGGTGAGCACCATTATTATGGGATTCGCCTCCGAGGGCTACAAATTTAATTTCAAGAAATGTAAAATAGCCCACCTTAATGTCCTGTTTTTAGGATATGAGCTTTCAAGTGAAGGGAAAAGTCTGGCAGTTAACTTTTTAGAAAAGTGTGCGCTGCTCCAGCCTCCAAGATCATTGAAAAATCTACAATCAATACTGGGATTCCTAAATTTCGGCAGAACATACATTTTAGATTACGCAGAAAGAGTAAAACCTTTCTACGACTTAATAAAACCTGACTTTTCAGTTAGACAATGGACACAGGAAAACACAAATATTCTACGTTCACTACAAGAAGACATGATAGCTTCCAAACACCTACAGACACGCGTAAACATACGCAACTTAGTGATCCGAATAATAGCGGGTCAATGTGGGTACACTTATTTAACTTTCAATGAAGGCGAATCAGTACCAATCGCATACAAATCACACCTGTACACAAACGCAGAGATGCGTTTCACTTCAACTGAAAAAATCCTGACAGCAGTTCAGACCGTTGTAGCAAGAGAAAGAGCACTGGCTCAGGTAAAACGCATAATCGTCGTCACCCCAGTACAA
Organism: Calotriton arnoldi; assembly: GCA_963921515.1. Classification (NCBI taxonomy): domain Eukaryota; kingdom Metazoa; phylum Chordata; class Amphibia; order Caudata; family Salamandridae; genus Calotriton; species Calotriton arnoldi. The sequence continues at coordinate 2,425,306 of CAWUFW010000097.1, read as the reverse complement.
GCATTAGAGGCTGTTACAAAGGCTAGCATTCCAAACGCAAAAGCCTTACATCCAAGATGGCTACAATGGGCTAATTCTCTTACTGCAACGGACGTAGAATACAGATTTAACCCAAGTCTAAAAACACAAGCATTTCTGCAACACGAACAAGAATATCCTCTACTAAATGAGATTTTGCCTCTCGATCAGTATGAATACATTATTTACACTGACAGATCTGCTCAACCGGCCATAGGGAGTAAGCAACAATACAGCGTGGCATGTGCTATCGTTAAAGGTCGCATGCGGGATGGAAAGTTCCATCCGAGTTGCACCAAAACGCAATCTCTAGGAGACTGTACGGCTCCGTTGGCAGAGTTAAAAGCACTGATACTGGCACTTGTAAATACGGATCACGAATTCCCCACACTAATTGTGTGTGATTCCTTTTACTGTGTACAGTCATACAATGAATATTTATATAATTGGTAACAAAACGGGTTTAAAGACGCAAAAGGTGGCACAATTAAGCATAAAATGCTATGGGAACAGGTAGTTGAATTGAAGAACGAACTACTGAGGGCTCACGTGATCCATACACTGAGTCATCACCGTGATGGCGTTCACGTTGAAGGGAATTCATTGGCTGATGAAGCCGCAAAGGGGGCTGTACGCATGGCTTCCGTAGCTGCAATCACTCGTTCAAAAACGAGGATAGACGGTGAGATTATGGTAGCTGTCATTGCTTCACGCAAAGGCAGCTAAGCAGTACCAAAGAAATTTCCACTCAAATACTCCTACAAGTTAGATGCAAACAACATTCCATATGCTCAGATTCCTGGAGTGGGGGATAGAGTAATACCAAATATGGATCGTAGGCAAGGTTTAATTATTGCTGCACACGAGGGTTTGGGCTCTGCACATACAGGCGTTACAGTGACTATTTCGTTGCTGAAACGACGCTATTGGTGGCCAGGTCTAACAAAACAAACTAAAGACTATGTCTTGAAATGTGACATCTGCCAACAGATGAAAGGCTCCACCATAACACGCCCGGCACAGACACCATTACTAATATCTGACAAACCTCTTGCATGTGTGTATCTGTATCACTGCGGCCCCTTACAATCTGATGGGGCTTACAAGTATATCATGGTTGCAATGGATTCCTGCTCAAGATTCCTATGGGTTTGGCCTCAGCGCTCGGCTGACGCTCGAACTGTTATCAAAGATTTGAGAGTCTTTATAGGGACATACGCAGTTGGCACGTTACATTCTGACCATGGCCCGGCGTTTAGCTCTCGGGCTTACAAAGAGGCCATGGAACGTATGGGCGTAGCATTGCGGTACTCGTCTCCGTACCATCCTGAGGGAAATTCGGGTGTGGAGAGGGAGAACCGGGACTTAAAGCAATCTTTAACAGCTAGGGTATTAGGCAAGGGCGGTAGTTGGGTCAATCACCTATAAGGGGTACAACGGGCACTTAATAACCAGCCAAGAAGTTCTCTGGGCATTGTCACTCCATATGAGGTCATATTTGGGACGAGAATGTGGGTATACCTGATCTTGATTGTGCAGGCACAGTGGCGGATGAGAAACCATTTGATATCCATGATCGTTTGGATGTTTTACAGGATCTAAGTGAATCCAGGACACAACAAAGCAACGTTGTCCAGAAACAGACCGCCACTGGGGAAGTCAAGGCAAACACTGCAAGACCTGTCTGGATCCCGAAAGTCGGGGATTTGGTCAGAGAAAAATAGCGGACAAAAAAGAATTTGGACCTTCATACAGAAAACCTGTACCTGTCCTAGCAGTTCAACGAACAAGAACTGTGCTTTTGCCGCCTCTTGCCGGAAAAAAGGAGAAAAGATTTGTCTCAATCGACTTAATCAAACCACACTATGTGGCCGATACTGAATAGTAGGCCTTGTGGACTCCACAGTAGCAGACGCCCTCCTCTAGCTACCATCCAAGAAGTTCAAACAGAAAGACTCATCAAGTTTGAAGAGTCTCCTGTGAGGAATGAAGGACTAAGCAACAATGCTATGGAACTCGTTCCCCTTGAACCCGAAGTTCAACTTCAAAATTAAATTCAAAATAACACACAAGTTGCAATCAGACCAAATACAGACGCCTACCTCAACATGCCCCTACAAGAGCAAAATGCGATTTCAACAAATCCCAATGCAATTCCTACAATTGATCGAACTGCTTCTGGCTACTTCATGAACTTGGATACGTTTTCCTTGGATCCAAGTGAACCGGATACGACGCCAGCCCAACAAACACGCAAGCAACAAGTCAAGAACTTTCTGCACTTTCTCAAAAAGACTTACCTGGTATCACCTTGGTTAGAACTCTGGGTAATTACTGGGATACTGTTCTTTCTTTTCTGGCTAGGTTTAGTTATAACTTTTAGCATGCTTATTAATGGACGATACCTTCAACAAAGCTCTACAGCCCAAAAAGTTAATTTGAGTTTGAAACCAGATCAGTCCTCACATCGTGAGCAAAGAGACTTGTCATCAGTGTACATCACAGCAGTTCCTATACCGGACGGCATAGTTTGGGACAAGGTTGATTTTGATATATTCGGTCCGACTTAACTTTTAAAACTTTCACATGCATTTAAAATTTCATTAAGTGATATCATTACCTCCAGTATATTTTCTGATGATTGGGACTCTGAAACTGTTAATAACATGTTGTCTGACTTAGAAAAAACTGCTGCATTTCCAAACAATTAAATGTTAGAAGGTAATTCAGACTATGACACGTTGTACTGTTACCAACATTATGGTCATCATTTCCTGCACAAATCTATTTCACCTAGAAATGTTTTCGAGTACCACCAGTGGGAACATTGCCCTACACCACCTAAAAGCAGTTCGCATACATTTGCACAGAAATTTTCAAATTAACACCACTGACCCGACCTCACATTATTATAAGGTTACACCGACATCGGCACTGAAAATCATGTTGACAAACACCAAACAGATTTACTCTGCTTCCTTTATTACCCAATTGTCTGAACAGGGTTTTGACCTATGGAAGGACACAATAGACTTAAAATCAGTCTGGGGTTCTAGAGACTGCCAAGTCCAGGGAACAGAAGCGCTATTTAGAGCATGCCTCATTCCACAGCAGATGATATTTCTAAATAACACTGTGCAACAGATATCCTGTCTTGGACTAGCCAAGAACAAGGACCTGAACACACCTCGATTTCCAGCACCATCACGGATGGAGGGGTGGCGAAATTCAACTTCAGAAGAAGGGGCGACAATAGATGACATTTTACAGTACAATAGAACAGACCCTGATTGGAAAGAATGGTTGGTTTGGCCCTTAGACACGAACAGATGTCAGAGAAGATTCTGGGATACCACCTAAGGGTATAGTATCCATAGGCCAGATCCACGTTATGTACAAAGAGAACACCCAGGGGTAGTGACATCATACAGTGTTGGGAAGTTGTGCCTTGATTGGCTAGAGACCTCAACACTCACAGAAGTGAAACAACACTTCGCCTTACTCTCACAAGACATGGATCTTAGGGATTTTTTACTAGGTCCCAGGAAACACCGTCAGAAACGTTTCATATATGCCGGCATTTATGCCTCCTATAATGAAATTTGGAAAAAATCACAACAAGAGGCCGCAGAGAGAATACGGGAAATAGACCGTATTAACTTGGAGAAATCTCTAGCAGTGGCAGACAATGGGTTAACAACTTTGACCTCCAGGATATATTCCTTAGGCAACATTGTATCTTCTCCGATAGACATACTGGAACAGGATTTAGCCATATTACAACATGGGCAATCTCAGTTACGTTCTGTTATGTTATTGGGCTGGACGCTACAATCTTTGATTGCAGGCTATGTGCCTTGGCGTTATATCAACAGTACGTCTCTGTTTTCTGAATATAATCAAACAGATAAACAGATGGAAATGGCACAAAGGGGAGCAAAATATACAATGCTGCGTACTGAAAAACTGGACAGGTTACCATTCACGGTAGCGGAATCGCCGTCAACGGAATGGCTTATCCATGGCCACATCACTCTACCGGTCACTACTTTTCAGTTTCAATATTGCCTTGAGCAAAGGCAGGCAGGCAGATATGAAAAGATGGATAAGGAATACATTAAGGAATCTTGGGAGTTACCATACAGATTTCGATGCCGGAGTGGGGATCGAGAAGTGTTTCTAAGCGGTACAAACTGCAAGAACGCGCTGAGCGGTTTTCTCATGTGCCAGGACATTTCATTGCACGGAGCTTGTAATGGGTGGGTAGCAAACTTGTCCTGCCACATGAAAGGGACTCCAGCAGCCGTGATTAAACCGGTATTCGAGCTGCTCTCGAATGAGAGTTAGTTGATGCTGAATGATCAAGGTTGCTGTGGGATGCTTCCGGGAATTGCCTATCTGGTCACTGTGAACTTCAGGGTTACTTGCTGTATGAAAGTATTGTTTCCCCCAACAAGTACAGTCAGGGAGGCGCCATTATGGCCTTCGTTGAATGTTTCCTTTATACAATTTGATACTTTGAGCAGACTGAAAGCCATGCTTTTGCAGCAAACCGTACCCTTAACCTCCGCTCGAGAGACCTTTGATCTTCAAATCGCAAGGACCTCGACTGAGATACAGGCACTTATACGTACAAAGTGCCCCATTCATTTCGCAGAAATGGTGGGTCGTATCTTTAAAATGTCTGATACGAGTGGTATTGTACACCTATTTAAGACCATAGGGTCAGGATTTCTAAGCACCTTTCAGACAATCCTCGGAGTTATTCCAAATTTTATACACTCCGTATTGGGAAGCCTTTTTGGAGGTCTTCCGCTGATCCTGCTTTCTATCGCAGGAATGCTGATTGTCATTTTTCAGCGCAATGGACGGCCCAATCACCAACGAGATGGCAAAAGCATTCCTGCAGCGCAAGTACCGTGAGAGCATGGTACAACATCTGGGCACAACTCGCCTAAGGGAATTAAGCGCCTCTTGGTTCCTATCGTTTAGACTAGTCTGGATGGACTGCATCTTACCTGTTGTTCGATGCCGGTTTTGCGGTGACGAATGCGTGTTGGACCTCTGTCTAACACTTGCAACGGACACGCCTGCGGACTTGAATACCCGGCTGGAACCCCTGAGGGCCCACGCTCGGCAATGTCCCCAGCGTATTCCCATCTTGATGGCTGCATTCCTCGAGAATCCGCAGGTGCCTTTTACAACTGGGTTAAGAATCAGCTCCACCACACGACCCAGGTATCGAATACAGCACCGGCTGCCTCTACACCAGCTATTGGCAGTACTGAATATCGTCTGTGCTCTATTGACGTACTCTGCGAGGTGTTACAAGGACCGTCCCCTGCAGCAGCAAGCAACAACGATGTTGCGTCTCCCAGCCAGGACACTTAATCTATAATTGGCTCATCGTGTGCTGGGAAAGAATTCAGTTTGTCCTTTTTCTCCAAAACTCAAATAAATTTGGAACATTTCCTTTATAATTGACACTTTTGCTGAAAAGCATGGCCTCCTGACACTTATAGTGGTTCGAGCTTATATAAACGAACTCAATTAGGACTTTGGCTTAAGTAGCAATTCCAAGAAATGCTTTTTTCAACATTTTTCCCCCCCCCCTCTGAGACTGTTTTTAAAACTGATTTTAAGACAATGTTTTTACAAAACTCTCTGATGGTTTTAATGCGCTACTACCTTATAGAGGGAATAGTTCGCTAGCATTTTTATAATTGTTGACTGTTCGGAAGAGGAGTGGGTGTTATGTTTCATATAGGGTACCCTAATATAGGCCCTGGTAATATCATACACCGTCACCTACATTATCCCCCTTATACTACACAGTACGAGCCTTTAGGATTGAACCTTTACCTAGTTCTAGTACTGGGTGCAGAAGGAGGGTTTTTCCTAAACAATAGAGTCCTATAACTCCATCAATTGACTCACACAGTATGAATGAATTTTCATAAGGGTTCTTGGCAACCAGGCAGGGGCCACACCACCTACCCCACCATATCTACTTAGAAGGTTTATCCCATACCTCATCCTCAAATCCAACAATGGCTAATACATGAGACAAGGGACAAAGGAGCCCTATATACTTTCTGCATCGATACAGCACATCTTGCTAGTGTTAGGCAGAGGGAACCGAGACTTCCAGGCCGACACACTGACCAGAGACGCTGAGGCTCCTGCATGCAGACGCTCCAGCTGACAGCGGTCTGAACATCCCTCGCGGGGTGTCCAACTCGAGACCAAGAAGGGCTCCTACATTCTCACACTTCAGGTAATGGGGTTCGACTAAATCCTAGAGGGATTCTTGGCTTCACACCTACTCACATGCTAGGTACACTCCGGTACATCTAGATAGGCATCGTAGGAGTATGCGCTTTCTTTTATCCTGTATTTTATATTCATGTATTTATTCATGCTTATTGCAAAATGGTAGAACTGTACTATCCATTTATATTTACCGTACTACTGATTTTATATATCTGCAACTGTCTAACGGTTGTTGCAGCACATCTATTTTACACTAGAAGAACAACTGTGCAATAAATACTTATTGTAAAACGCCCGACTGTTTCTTCTGTGTAACTCTCAGACAGAATAAGTAAGCACAAGTGACTGAGCGAAAGGTAGTACATTGTTTCCACGATCCTGAGGGATCAGGGTTGTCATGTTCTAAGGTTGCCAGAAACTATCCTCTCCCCGATAAGAGGAGACACTAGTGGCACTGTGAGCTTGCTTATGCAAACAGGCTAACATTTCTCGATGGGGGTGCTCAGAGTCAGTCTGCCACCTAATCCACAGTTTATGTTATCCGAACGCGCAGGTCCTGTATGGGTAATATAGGAACCACACGACAATAGTACATGGCTGTCATAATGTCCGTCCGGACTTGGACATCCTTGTTAGACAGGTGCAGAAGGAAAGCTTTCATTGCTAGGTAAACCGCCTAAAGCTCCAAGTAGTTGATGTGTAGAGTCTTTAGGTAGGCACTGCAACCAGTCTGAGGTGAGAGTGATGTAAGGAACAGGGTCCAGAAAAGGCCGCCGCTTTAACAGGTTGATGGTGTTCCACCATTGCAGAGAACGGTGAGTGTGACTGTCTATCAACACTAGATCTTCCAGGTGACCCTGTGACTGAGACCACTGGCGAGCTAGACACTGCAGGAGAGGAAGCATTTGTTACCTTGCGTGGGGAACTATGCCAATGCAAGAAGCCATCATTCCTAGCAGACGCATGTCACTCAATACTGTGAATGTGTGGTTTGGCTGGAACTGAGGAAGAGTTGCCTGAATGTTCTGAATTTGAGCAGGACTGGGGTAGGCTAATTCTAAGTGTGAGTTCAAAATTGCTCCTAAGTGAGGTTGAACTTGTAGAGGTTGAAGGTGAGACTTTGGGACAGTGGTAGTAAATCCTAGTCTGTGAAGTAGATCCACTTTCAACTGAGTGCGTAGTTGGCACTGGTGGAGAGTGTTGGCTTTGATGAGCAAATCTTACAGATAGGGAAACGTGTACATTTTGTCTTCGCAGATGTGCTGCAACCACTGCCAGGCATTTTGGAAAACTCGAGGTGCGGTAGTCACCCCAAGTGGATGAATTTATAGTGTTTGTCTGCTATGACAAATCGTAGATAATTGCGGTGAGCAGGGTGTATTGGTATGTGGAAGTAGGAGCCCTTTAGGTCTAGTGTCCCCATAAAGTCTCCCTGTTGCAGAAGCGGAATGACATCCTATAGAGTGACCACATTAAAGTGTTCAGATAGTATGTACTCATTTAGAGGTCTGAGATCTAAGATTGGTCTTAGAGGCCCATCCTTCTTGGGAATTAGAAAGTATAGGGAGTATATACCTGAACCCTCTTGTTTAAGAGGAACAGGTTCTATGGCCCCTTTGAGAAGAAGGGCTTGGACCTCTTGTTTGAGAATGCTAGATGTTTGTGTGATAACCTGTGAGTGCAAGGTGGAATGTTGGGCGGTGTGGTAATGAGCTCCAGACAATAGCCATGTTAGATAATGGCCAGTACCCATTTGTCTGTGGTGATGAAATCCCACACTGGGTGGAAAAACTGTAGTTTGTCCCCGACAGGTGATGAGTGGTCGGGCGGGGTAGGATTGGGTAGTCACTGTTTGGCAGTGGGTGTTTTTCTGCGTGCGGAGGCATCCCTGCCCCTTCCTTTGTTGTTACTTCTACAGTAGGTACCTCTAAAATAACCCTTGGTGTAGGGGGATTAAGTTTGTTTTTGTTGGGAAACATCTGTGGAGGTGGATTTATAAGTTCCTCTATAGGCTGGCCGATGAAAGAAGCCTCTAGAAGTGGATGTTTGGATCGCTCCCATTGCCTTAGCTGTATCAGTGGCCTTTTTCATTTTATCAAGGTTAGAATCCACTTATAGTCCAAAAAGGTGTTCTTTATTAAAAGGCATATTTAAGACTGCCAGCTGGACCTCTCTGTTTGAACCCAGAACACCTAAGACGTGGGCCTTCTGAGAAGGACACCGGTATTAATACCTCTGGCTGCTTTATTTGCTGCGTCGAGGGGACAGTGGATGGAGTGGTTTGTATGGCTTGCCCCTCTGTGACAAGTTGCTGACCCCTTTTGCGATGTTCTTCTGGGAGGTACTGCAAGAGTTTCTACATCTTGTCCCAATGGGCTCTATCGTAGTGGGCTAGAAGGGCCTGTGAATTGGCGATAAGCCAATGGTTGGCTGCCTGTGCTGCCACCCTCTTCCCACCCACATCTATGCGTTTGCTTTCTTTTTCAGGAGGGGGGTATCCCCAGTAGCCTGACTGTTTGCCCTTTTTGTGTGCAGTGGTTGCAACAATGGAGTCAGGTGGTACTTCACTCAGGATTAACAAGGCGTCGGAAGGCCCTGCTTTATATTTTTTTGTCTACCTGAGGTGTGATGACCTGGGCAAGGACTGGCTCCTTAAAAATGTCCTCGACATGTCTCATCATGCCAGGAAGCATGAGCAAAAATTGGATGTTCTTGTGTGTAAAAGAGAGGGTGTCAAATAGAAAGTCCTGTTCTAGGGGTTCTTTGTGCAGCTCAACATTATGAAAAGCCACTGTCCTAGAGATAACCTGTTGGAAGGAAGTGGCATCCTCAGGAGGGGAGGGACGAGCTGGATATAGGTCTGGATCGTTGGGGGTAGTGGGATCACTGTTGTATAAATCTCAAAGGTCAGAATCACCTACTGGCCCCCCCAGCACTTCAGAAACCGAGTGGGTGGCCCCTGAGGTGAATCAAAGTGTGTTGTGTGTTGGAGAGAGTGGTGGTGGGGAGTGAGGAAAGGATGGAGGATATGGTGATGATGGTGGTGGAGGAGGAGGATGGTAGGCAGGGCTGGTGGCCATGTCCTTTGTTTGTTATACTTCTGGGAGGAGGAGGAATATCGAGTGCCTCCTCAAACGTTAATTTCCTTTTTGGAGGCAGAGAAGCAAGGATCCAACCAGTACCCTCTTGTATTTGAATTTTTCTCTGACTGATGTAATTTTTTCCCAGAATGGGTTTACCAGGAGATGTGGAAGCTGATGATGGTTCTGAGTCTTTCGGCTCGAAAGGTTTCGGTACCGAGGTTTTTGGCTAAGAGGTGGGATGCTTAGTCGGCGCTGAGGAAGATTGAATTGGCTGCCGAATTGGTAACAAAGATCGAGCCTGTACCGAAGCATGTTCTCAGTGGTTGATGCCAAAAGCTTAGCTTTGGTAGACATCTTCAGCGCCAGGCCCGAGGGCGGGGTGTCCAAAACTGATTTTCGTATCAGACCATGGCCCAAAAGCAGTGATGGTCCAGTGACCTCTATTAGCGGGAGTGCCAAAAACGTTTGGGCTGGCTTAAATAGAGGAGCAGGGGCTGGGGTCACAGTACTCATGCGCTGACCAGATGGTAGTTCCTGCATCTCCATATCTACCTCCAGGAAGGAACCAGAGCTTTTGTTGATAGAGAAAGCCTCCTCTTCCTTGGCGGTCGGCTCCTCTTGAGCGTGTTCTCTGCCGAAAAGATTAGGAGTGTCTTCTGTGGCTTTCTAAGACATTTCCAGACGATGAACCCTTTGATTCCGAAGGGTTTTCTTGGAACGAAACACCTTACAAGCGAAGCAGTCAGCTTCTTTATGGTTGGGCAAAAGGCACAGGTTGCACACAAGGTGTTGGTCATGCGGGGAAAACCTTAATGGTGTACATTCCTTTAGAAAATGCATTTTCGATGGAGCCAGTGACACGTGGGAAGGTAAACCCCCCCTGTCTAATGTCACCATATCCATGCCATTGTTAGTAGTAACTGTCAGCATTGGTGACTAGGTAAGATTTCCCAATCAGGTATTGCTCTGGGGAAACCAGTGCATCTCTCACCATAGTGACACTGGCACCTGTATCCCTCAGGGCTTCTATTCTAGTCCCATTGATCCAGGGGTATTGCAAATACTTCTTTGAGTTGGGTGGCCACACAGCTAAAGTGGCAAACTCAACTTCACCCTCTGTGACTAGAACTGCTTCAGTGTGCATCCTGATTTGCTCTGGGCACACTGTTGATCCCATCTGGAGACTGACTACACCAGGAGTAGCTGTAGGAGGACTAGGGGGCTTCTTGTTAGGACAAGTAGCATCTCCAGTTAAGTGACCCAACTTCTTACAGTTGTGACACCAGGCCTTTAAAGTATCAAAGTTCTTTCCCCTGTACCTATTATTGGGCTGGGAAGAGTTTTGGGACCCACCCCCATGTGCAGGTTTGTGGGGCCCTTTTGAAGCCTCAGGCTTTTTATCTTGGGGATTCTCACCACCTTTCCCCTGGGGAGGTTTTGTAACCCCTTTCTTTTGGTCACCCCCAGTGGCTGTTTTTGTCACCCTTGTCTTGACCCAGTGGTCTGCCTTCTTTCCCAATTCTTGGGGAGAAATTAGACCTAGGTCTACCAAATGCTGATGTAACTTTTCATTAGTGCAATTACTTAAAATATGTTCCTTCATAAACAAATTGTAAAACCCATTGAAATCATGCACATTATTTCCAGTTAACCAACCATCTAGTGTCTTAACTTAGTAGTCAACGAAGTCAATCCAGGACTGATTTGGGGTTTTGCGAGCCCCCCTGAATCTAATTCTATATTCCTCAGTTGTGAGTGCAAAGCCCTCAATCAGAGTACTCTTCATGAGGTCATACGACCCAGCATCTGCCCCTGTAAGGGTCAGGAGTCTGTCCCTGCAGTTACCAGTTAACAGTTCCCAAAGGTGTGCCCCCCAGTGTGACTTCTTCACTTTTCTCATTTCACAAGCCCTCTCAAAGGCTGTGAACCATTTTGTGAGATCATCACCCTCTTCATATTTAGGAACAATCCCTTTGGGGATTTTAGGATCATAAGATTGCTCTTTATCCTTATTTAGTAAATTGCTGCCACCATTGATGGGAGTTAAGCCCGTCTCTGCTCTCTCTTTCTCTAGAGCCAGGAGTCTGGTCTCTAGATCCAATCTTTTGGTCAACCTTGCTAAAAGGTTGTCCTCCTCATTGAGGCTGTCCTCAATGTCCTCAGTAGCACCCGATCCACCTGTGTGGGCTCTAGGTACTGAGAGGTTTACACTTGGAGTCAAGGGCACTTGGGCCCTTCTCTCCCCATGAAGTGGGGGGGGGGGAGGGGTTGGTAGGTATCCTCATCCCCTCCCTCTACTTCTCCATCTGAGAGGTCTACACCATTCTCAGAAGGATGGTCCCTAGCATACCCTGCCAACAGCTCCTGGAGCTTTTGTTTGGAGGGATGGGACCCCATGATTATATTTTTAAGTTTGCATAGAGACCTTAACTCCCTAAATTCTAAATGGAGATAAGGGGTGAGGTTGAGATCCTAAACCTGGTTCTCTATGCCATTGTGATTATCTTCACTAACAGCTGGGTTCTTGTTAAGCGACATTGTTTAAAAAAACTTCTAACCCCTCTTATCCCAAACTAAAGTGAACTTTTATCTTTCTAAAATTCTAAAGGGACTTAACCAAGGCCCTAACAAGACTTTTAGTAATTTGGAAAAATGTTGTAGATTTAAAAAAAATCAGAATTCTAAAGACAATTTAAGAGTTCTGTCATGTGATCAGGTGGAAACCAAGTTAGTCCAGCAAATGCAAAGTTGTATATCTCACCGCTGATCCATCAATGTAGGAAGCTGGCTCTGTATATACTATACCAAAATGAGGTATAGTGTGCACAGAGTCCAGTGGAAACCCAAAGGTAGGCAGAGGTAAAAGTAGATAGCACCTTACTCTCTATTTGTGGTAGTGTGGGCAAGCAGTAAGGCTTTATCAGAGGGTAGTGTTAAGCATTTGTTGTACACCCTTAATTAGCAAATGATGTCACACACTCAAAGACTGAACTCAGACCAATTTTGTTTGTATAAAAATATTATTTAGTTATTTTATTTCTAGAACCAAGCCAAGCCTGGTGCAAGTAAGTGAGCTAAATGCTTTGCAAAATTCTTATGCAAAGTTTTACAATTGAATGCAGGTTCAAATGCAGTTGAATGAATTGCAGGTAAGTTACTGTTTTGAGATTACTTTGTAAATTACTTTACATGTTACTTATTGGATTACTTTTCAGATTACTTTTGCTAATCAGTGTGATATCACACTGAGACATCTCTTAGACAAAAGGTAAGTAAATCACCTTTAGTACATTTGCAGTTTTGTTATTGTTCCATACAAACCAACTCCACACAACAATTTTTAGGAAAAAGCAGTCAATGCAATCCTATGGAGGAAAATAGAGTTATCGGTTAACAGGTAAGTACTTTGTTGTGGGAGTTGGTATTCTGGGGTTAGAACCAGGGTTCCCCCAAGGTCGAGGATGCACTCTTGTTACAACCTCAGCGGCACGAGGGCGGCCGGGTGCTGAGGTCCAATGTTATCCAATGGGGGGCAGGGGGCCTCCAGTTGGTGGCTGCTCACGGGCAGGCCACACGGTCGTGGGAGCAAAGCTCCTGGTGTTAGGCTCAGGGCAAAGGGGGATCCGAGTTAGCACCCAAAGTACAGGGGCGGCTAGGTGCAGGGTGCTGTTTTGGCGTCGGGTGCCCTGTTGATTTCAATGGGGATTCTCTGGTTTCAACAAAGACTGCAGGCTCGGGGACGAAGATCTTCTGGAGGTGACCACCAGTTGGAGAGGTAAGTTGGGATGTCTGGGGATGCTGGGACTTGAGGTGCAGGGGAGTCTTTAAGCGTCGGGTTTTCCTTACCAGCTCCGGTCGCGGTCGGTGGGATCCTCCAGAAAGAGGCTGCAGGCTTCGCTGGGAGATTCGAGGCAGGTCAGAGATCACCAGATCTCAGGTCGGGATCGCCGGGGAGACCTCCTTGTGGTGTTGGGCCACTCGAAATCGGGCCGTGGGTGTCGGGTGCGGAGTGGTGCAGACTTAGTGGATTTGGCCGGAGCCAGAGTCTGTGGGTGAACAAACCTGTTGCTCCAGGGAGACAGTCTCTTTTCGATAGAAGGCAGGGCAGGTCCTTGGGGTTCTTGAGGTTGCTGGCTGCAGGACACACCAGGATTTCGCTTCTGCAGGTTCGAGGTTGGGACAGGCAGGTAGGGCTGGGGCCAAGTCAGACCCCCCGAGAGCAGCAGGCTCTCGACCCAGGGGTCCAGAAACATGTCTGGTGGTGGTGGCAGCTGGTGAGCAGCCACTCAGCCTGGACATTATTGTTAGGTCGTTTTTCAGGAGCCATCTCTAAGATAGCCTCTGTGTGCATTTTTCATTAAATCCCACACTGTGTGGGCTTAATGGGCTGAGAAGTTTGATACCAAACTTCCCAGTTTTCAGTAAAGCCATTATGGTACTGTGGAGTTCGTAAGGACAAACTCCCAGCACCATATACTCTTAATGGCATTACTGCACTTACAATGTCTAAAAATTGACTTAGACACTGTAGGGGTACAGGGCTCATGCACCTGTACCCTCACCACTGGTATAGTGCACCCAGCTAGAGGGGTGGCTGACCTGACCCTAGCCGGGTCTGGTGGCTCAGTGGACTAATGCATCCATTGCAGGGGCCTGTGTTCGACCTCATGGTCACAGGTTCAAATCCCGGCGGGTCAACTCAGCCTTTCATCCATCTGAGGTCGATAAAATGAGTACCATTGAGTTGGGTAACAATAAACATCTGTTATTCAGCGCCAAGAGACCTCTGGGTGAACGTGCGCTTTACAAATACACATGTTATGTTATGTTATGCCAGGGCAGTGGGTTGTACGCATGGCACACAAGGATGTGTGCCATGTCGACTCTTCACTTTGTTCTGCACCAAAACATGCAGCCTCCAAAGGCAGTGTGTGTGTGTAAAGGTACAAGGCCTCTAAGGGTGGCACAGTAAGTGCTGCAGCCATTAGAGGCCTTCCCTGGCCACAGTGCCCTTGGTACCTGTGGTACCATTTACCAGGGACTGACCTGTGGCCAAGAAGTGCCAATTGAGTTTTGTTTGCAATGCAGTTTAGGGAAAGAACATAGGCCCTGGGTATCTGTTTGGCAGGAACCCAGGGCACACCCAGCCAAAGCACATCAGCAGTTCAGCAAAAGGTGGGGGCAACCATGCAAAAAGAGGGCACTTTCTTACAGGCCTGCTCCTGATAGCAGGAGAGGCTGAGGTCGTGTTACAAAGGCGGCAAGGCCTTTGAAGCTCCCCTGCCACAGATTGCTGTTCCTGACCTGGAGGAGGTGTGACTACCTGCGCCCAGGAAAGGCTTTGCTTATGGGCCCAGGGAGCGAAGGCTCCCACCCCAGGGGTCCAGAAACATGTTTTGTGGTGGCAGGCTGGTGTTTACCAGTCAGGGAACACACCAGAGGCTGGTTGTTCTTCAGGGGACATCTCTAAGATGCCCTCTGAGTGCATTGTATAATAAATCCCAGACTGGCATCAGTGTGGGTTTATTATGGTGACAATTTTGGTACCAAACTTCCCAGAATCCAGAAGTTATTATGGTGCTCTGGAGTTTGTAATGACAATCTCCCAGATCATATCCTCTTTATGGCTTTACTGCACTTACAATGCCAAGAATGGACTTAGACACTGTAGGGATACATTGCTAATGCAACAGTATTCTCACCAGTGGTACAGTGCACCCAGCTAGAGAGGTGTCTTACCTATACCACAGGCAGTGGGTTGCAGGCATGGCACACAGGTATGTGTGCCATGTCGACTTCACTTTTCTCAGCACCAAAACACGCAGTCTGCAATGGCAGTGTGTGTATATGAGTGTGTGTTAAGGTACAGGATATCTAAGGGTGGCACAATATGTGATACAGCCCTTAGAGGCCTTCCCTGGTCACAGTGCCCTTGGTACCCATGGAACCTTTCACAAGGGACTTACATGTGGCCACAGAGGTGCCAATTGGGGGTACAAAGGTACAGTTCTGGGAAAGAACACGGGCCCTGGGAACCTGATCGGAGGGACCCAGGGGACATAAAGTCAAAGTGCATAAAAAATGTGGCAAAAAGTGGGATGGTTACTGCAACAGAAACCCACTTTCCTTCAATGTGGCGCTGGAAGGCTCTGCACATTTTTGTGTGCCTACTCGATCAGTTCTGAGAACCAGGTTTGTCTTGCCCTCAGGGGAGCAATGAGTATTAGTGTCATTCGTGATTGCCTGCACTTGTTGATCACTAGTGATAACAGTGGGATAGGTGGAAGCACATGCAAATGTCACTGACCAGTCTATCGACAGTGCATTCCCAAGAGAGTGGTGATGTGGGTGTCTGGATGTGAAGGACAGGCATTTTGCGTTCTCTGGGGTTACAAATAGGTCTACCTCTGGTGTCCCACGTCTTTGGAACACCACTGTTTAATTCAGTTCACACTTGTGTGAAACGGATGCCTGTCTGCTGAGTTTGTCCGCCTCCACATTGTCTATCCCGGTAGATGTATTTTCATTAGGGTTATCTCTCTCTGGATGGCCCACCTCCATATCTCTTGCACTAGTTTCTATAGGGCTAAGGACTTTGTTCCCTTGCTTGTTGAGGTAGAACACTGTTGTTGTGTTGTCAGTCTGAACTTGTATTGATTTTCCCTGTAACTGTTTCTGAAAGGCACTTTAGGCTAGTGTAGGAAGCTGACTTTATGTAGTGTACCAAAATGAGGTTCACTATGTAGAAAGTCCATACGACCCTTATTGGCTTACAGGGCTTAACCCGTCGGGTGCTATGAGTGTAACAATTACGTTCTCAGCCACGGTGCTCGTGTGCTGAGGACGTAACCATTACGTCCTAGCACCTACCCGTGGGGAAGCGCTAGCGCTCCCACCGTGGGCTGCCCCTTTTGACCCACCCACTATGGATGGCAGCAGAAGAGCTTCAGCTACCACTCCTAACACCCCCCCCCCCTTCAGCAATCTGATGACATCGACGCGCTCATGGCACGCAGACATCAAGTGTAGCCGGAGACGCTCTGGTAGCCAGTTGGACTGTTTTATGGCGAGTCCTTCTTCCGGGTGGGGGGTGGTTGCCATGGTCGCTCTCCTGGGGCATTTTTAATCCACTAGAAGCCAGGGATTTTTCTTATTATAATGACTACAGGAAGCGATCCCTTGGGAAAGGGTCGCTCCCCTTGGGGACATTTTGGTAAAGAACCCCCTCCCCCCCATGTTTTTAGGCCGATCTGCCATCTGGTGGGGGCTATTAGACACCAGGGATATTATTTTGCATAGGTCAGGGAGTGGGCCCTCGGGCAAGGGTCACTCCCCCTTTTTGGGTAAATGTTTTGGTCGTTTTCTGCCCCCCTCAGGGGCAGATCAGCCATGTTTTTAGGCCCTTCTGCCACCCCGGGCGGCAGAAAGCCTCTAGACCACTCGGGATTTTATATACATGGTGCATAATGTTTTGGGGAGTGGCCCCTTTGGCAAGGGTCGCTTCCCTTTTGGGGGGGAATGTTTTGGCCATTTCTGCCCCCTTAGGGGCAGATCGGCCATATATTTCTAGGCCAATCTACCCCCAAGGAGCAGAAGCCACTAGACCGCCAGGTATTTTATTCTATATGGCGTAAAATGTTTTGGGGAGGATCCCTTAGGCAAGGGTCGCTCACCTTTTGGGGATGAATATTTTAGCTGTTTGTGCCCCCTTTGGGGGCAGATCGGCCACATATTTTTAGGCCCATCTTCCTCCAAGGGAGGCAGAAGCCACTAGACCACCAGGGATTTTCTTATGTTTGGCGCCTAACGTTTTGGGGAGCCGCCCCCTTAGGCAAGGGTCGCTCCACTTTTGGGGGTGAATGTTTTGCCCATTTCTGCCCACTTTGGGGGCATAAAGGCCATATATGTTTAGGCCCATCTGCCCCCAAGGTAGGCAGAAGCCACTAGACACCAGGGAAGGTTTGTGTGTGAACTGTAGTTTTGCTGATGGTGTGCGTGTTCTGGTACTTGGCTGGCTGTGTGTGGACTGTCGCTAGCTCTTCATCTGCATTTGTGATAGTAATATTTTATTTCTCCGTTTTATTCTAGTGCAAAGCTTTTGTTTTGCTTCGAGTCTCCTGCTTGTAGTTTCATCACTGGTTGATCTGCATTTTGTGTAATTGCATCTGTTTGGTAAGAACAAGTTTTTTGTACTGTTTACTGCAGGAAGCTGGCTCTGTATATGATATTATCACTAGGTGGTAATACCGTGCACAGAGTCCAGGGGTTCCCCAAAAGTGTACAGGGCTCAATGTAAAACCCAAAGTGCTCTATTAGTGGTAGTGTGGCGAGCACCCTTAGGCCTAATACAGAGGAATGTAAGACATTTACTGCACACACATGATCAATAATGGACAAACGACTCGAGAAGCGATCCAGACCAATTTTATGAAATTATACTTTGTCTGTACTTTATTTTAAAACCCAGGTATTCGTAATAAGGTAAGTATGTTTTTACTTAAAATTACTTTTCACTTCACACTGTCCAATGTTATCCTATGGGGAAAATAATAATGCGGTTAAACAGGTAAGTATTGAACTTACAAGGGGGGCGCTAGAGGGCGCAAAGCAAGATGGCCGCTCCATAGAGCAGCTCCGCCGGCCGAGCCACTAATCCGTCCATTATCCTGTTCACCTGGCATCATTGATCCCCCACCTGCTGCAGACGAGTGGCGGAGTGTTGTGGGCAGCCTTTGGAGCGCTGAGCTGTCCGGTTTGTGACCAAGGAGCCGAGAGAGGGGCCGGCGAACTATCGGGCCTGCAGCACCAAAATGGCGGTCCGGGACGGGCCCTAGACGCGGAGTCGCAGTGAGTGCTGCGCCGACCGAGGCCTGAGAGTGGCGGGGGGGTTTCTCGCCGCCTGGCCGGTGCCTGGTGGGCCGTGCTGGCTGTTGCGGGCGCCCTGGTGCGGTTTCTTTGACTGCCTGGGCCGCGCCGACTTCTGGCTCCGGCCTGCGTGGCGCTCCGGCTACGAGCTGGGGATTGGCGGCATTACTCTCCCGCCACTTAGCGCTTTGGCTCTGGCCTGTGGCGGTGCGATCGCGGCATACTGCTGTCTGCGGGCCGGCACGCTGGGCGCGCGCTGTGGTGTGTGCCTCCTCCATATCGCGGCCTAACCCGCTGCTGCTTTTTGCGGGGCCCCTCTCCCGAGCACCGACTGGGCCCTCATTCCTGCCGACTCTGTGGCCTGCCATCTGCTCTCCATACGTGGAGACTCCTGCTGCGTCCTGGCCTACGTTCGCCTGCGACGTGCAGCGGCTGCCCGGTGTGGCGAGCTCCGCCTGGTGACTGGTCGTACCTGACCGACCCTGCTGACTACCTGGGGGCCCCCCCTATTCACCTCTACTGAGCCGTGGCGTAAGGCAGGATCCTCCCCTGAGAAACACTGCTGAACTCTAGGGCATCTGTGCTCGCCTGCAACTGGTGGCTCTTTCCTGCCCCGTCCACCCGTGGAGACTCCTGCTGCGTCCTGGCCTACGTTCGCCTGCGACGTGCAGCGGCTGCCCGGTGTGGCGAGCTCCGCCTGGTGACTGGTCGTACCTGACCGACCCTGCTGACTACCTGGGGGCCCCCCCTATTCACCTCTACTGAGCCGTGGCGTAAGGCAGGATCCTCCCCTGAGAAACACTGCTGAACTCTAGGGCATCTGTGCTCGCCTGCAACTGGTGGCTCTTTTCTGCCCCGTCCACCCGCTGTCACATAATCGGTGATCGTCGCCTCAATCTCCTGCGATCGGCAACACACACCCCTCGCATACTCCGGACATAGGCTCTGCTGTGCTGAGGCATCTCCCCCTGTGCCCCACTACGAGTCCGCTTCTCGCCATTTGCACTCCCTGGCCTTGACCACTTCTGGGCCTGGGTATCGGACCAAGTGCTGGCGAACTGTCCCTGCATGCTTGGTAGCACTAGCGGTGGTGGCTGGCTGCTACAGAGACCACACGACAGACTGTGGGGCGCTTTGTGGGCCTGCTGACAGCTTCTTGGGCCACTGTTGTGCGTGTCTCCCTGCTTTCCACGTTTTGTCCTCCCTCCTGCTCTTGGGTCCCGGCTTCAGAGACTTTGGTGCCGGGGACACGTGCGCCCTCCGGGCTCTGACACTCCCCCGCCAACCTGCGTCTTGATCCAGGTGCGTCACTATGGGGAAATCTGAGCGCAGCCAACCGCGCCTCACCTTCGAGCCCCGCAGATCCACTAAGACTTCTCAGCAGGCCGCTTCAGATTCGGAAATTGATGCACCTGGCGATCATTTGTCTAATATTGACAAAACTCTCCTAGCAGTTCAAACAAGTCTGCAGTCCATCGACGGGAAGATTGACAATTTGAATCTCCGCATGGATCATATGTCGCAGAAACTGGATAAACAGGCGCTGCGCCTGGGGGAGGCAGAAACACGCATTTCAGACGCGGAGGATGGCCTACAACAGGTGACCACGAAGGCGACATCCATGGAGAAAGTGCTGGCAGTAATACAAGCTCGCAATGAGGACTTGGAGGCCAGATCGAGACGCAATAATGTGCGCCTTACAGGTCTGCCGGAATCCACTAACACTGGCCGCCTCGAGACCTACGTGGAGAACCTTCTCTGCGATATATTCGGCGCTGAACACCTGTCTCAAGTATTAATTGTGGAGCGGGCTCATAGATCTCTGGCTGCTCGCCCTCCCCCGGGCGCCCCACCGCGCCCCATCATTGCCCGTCTGTTAAATTACCGGGACCGAGATGCTGTCCTCCGCATGGCCCGTGAGAAAGGCACTATCACCCATGAGGGCAACACCCTTGCTTTCTATCCTGATTTCATGGCAGCTGTGCAGGAGGCTCGAAGAGAATACCAGCCTGTTAAGAAACTTCTTATCTCGGAGCGGATACCCTATGCCATGCTCTACCCTGCGCGGCTGCGCATCGATGATAATGGGAAGCCTAGGACCTTCACCACTCCCAAATCTGCAATGGACTTTGCAAAGACTCTGACCAGACGCAGCCGTTCCCCCACTGCGGCGGCAGCCGGTGCCAGCGGGACCACTGGAGAGCTAGTAGATGAACAATGACATTATCAGGTCACGTGAGTTGAGGACTGATGTTCACCCCCCCCCCCCCCCTGCTGTGATTTGATTTGTTCTGGGGGTGCCCCCGCATACTTGCTGTTGTGAGACTTGACAAGTGGGTTCTAGAACAATCACAGGGGTTTGACCTGTACTATTGTTAACGCCTTGCTGCCTACGGCCTCTAACGTTAACATGTGGGTTGTCTGTTTACTATTTTGAGATATTGTTTGATAATAGCCAGGTAACACCATCACTCTTGCTCGGCCACCTCCCATCACACCGGGAGGGGTATTGTGCTCCGGCGCTCCCCCATGGGTGTTCCCCATTACTGTTTTCTCCCTTGGTGTTGCACTCGAGGACCGACTTGGGAGGTTCGGGATGGCTTTGGCATGTTGTGGTCGCTAAAGTGGGTGGGGGTGACGGGGGTGGAGGTTTTTCGAAGGGTTTGGTTACGTGACTAACTTTACTGCTAATAATGTGATAACTGCAAATGTACTTTCATGCACCATCGTGGTATCATGCTCATTGTATAATATGCTTTTACTCTGCACCCTGCTCACACCGTAATTACCTCTCTCACCTGGAATGTACGGGGACTCAATTCTACAAAGAAAATTCGTCAGGTCCTGGCGTATTTGGATCGCCACGAGGTCACAATTGCCCTGCTACAGGAGACACATCTGACCCCGCAGTTGGATAGGCAGGTTGGGACACAGTGGTCTGGCTATCGCTTGGCGTCCTCCTATTTCTACTACTCACGAGGTGACCTTACGTTAGTCAAGAAACATCTTCCTTTCGTCATGCTCAAAACCTGCATCGATGATGCTGGGCGATACGCCATAGTGCATGGGAAGTTAGCGGGCAATTTAATTACCATAGTGAACACTTATGGCCCAAATAGAGATGATCCTGGTTTTTTTGAGCGCATCATCTCCGCACTACGCGACTGGCCAGAGGCTGTGATACTGTGGGGGGGGGGGGTCGACTTCAACACACACTTAGATCCTACCAGGGACAAGGCAAGTGGCAGAGGTGGTCAATCACCTAGGGCAGCCCAGGTCATTAATGAGGGAATGTCTGAGCTGGGTCTGATAGACGTCTGGCGGCAGCGGAATTTAGAGAAGCGAGAGGGCACGCATATTTCCACGGTACATAACAGCTGGTCTCAGCTAGATTACTGGCTCCTGAGTGAGACGGCGGGAGGTTGGGTGTCCCATATAGCAGGGTTGCCTCGCACACTTACTGATCACAACCCAGTCTGTATGACGCTACAACTTCCAGACACTGCGCACCGTGCGTTCACCTGGCGCCTCCGCACAGAGGCCCTCCTTGACCCTCTCTAAACCACAACCATTCGGGACGCCATCACGCAATACTTTACCCACAACAAGGGCTCGGTGGACAATGTGCTGACCCTCTGGGAGGCCTTCAAGGCCACTATCCGGGGCACTTGCATTAGCACGTCCGCTGGTATTTTGCAGGATTTACGTGGACAGCTCACTAAACTTGAAACCACATTACATGATCTTGAACGTGATTATGAGGTCTCACCTTGCGCCCAGACACTGGCGTCGATCAAAGAGGCCACACTGGAATACACTGAACTAGCTGAGAGGGAGGTTAAATATATTTCTAGACGTCATGTTGCCCGTGCGTATGGGGAGGGTGGGCGGCCGGGGCGGCACCTAGCTCACAAGATCAGGGATCGCATGAACCAACACACTATTTCTAAGATCACCGACGCCGCTGGCCATGACCACTACACTACCCCGGAGATCTTAGAACAGTTTCGAACCACATACGCAACACTATACACTACGCAGGGTGCGGCTGACAGCGATGACTTGGATGCATACCTCGCGGATATTGCCATCGCTTGGTTGTCGGATGGGCAAAGGGAGTTTCTCGCTCAACCGATTACGGAAGAGGATGTGCGCGCAGCCATTAAGGCTCTCCCAAACAAAAAAGCCCCGGGCCCTGATGGCTTCCCTAGCGAATTTTATAAAGAATATGTAGAGGAGCTAACTCCCCACCTTCTGGAAATGTACGCTGAGGCCTATGACTCTGGCAAATTGCCGCCCACACTTTGGGAAGCTCTGATTATTACATTACTTAAGAAGGATAAACAGCCCCATTGCTGTGACTCATACCAGCCACTTTCGTTTATCAATACAGACGCCAAGATACTGGCCAAAATATTGGCCACCAGATTACAACCGCTTATGCAGGGCTTGGTCCTCTCGGACGAGTCTGGCTTTATTCCCACTCGCTCTACCTCGCACAACTTGCGTGCTCTCTTTGCTACGTTTCATATTCTTGATCCTGGGCTGCAGGCGGTGGCTGTCATGCTCAACGCCGCCACTATAGAATGGAGCTATCTGTTTTATATTTTGTGTCGTATGGGCTTCCCCCCTATGTTTGTTCACTGGATACGCCTGCTGTATACTAATCCAACGGCACGTATCAGAGTGGAGGGCAGCACATCGGACCCTATATGCATCACTAGGGGGACAAGTCAGGGATGTCCCCTATCGCCTCTTCTTTTTGCACTAACACTAGAGCCTCTTGCCTGCATCATTAGACAGAGACATCGGGCTGCGGCCCTCCGCTTTGCCCACCGCCCAGTCAGCATTTCACTATATGCGGACGACATGTTGCTCTTCATACGAGAACCGCACACTTTCATGGCACCAGTACTGCGGGAGTATATTCGCTTGTACTCAGGCCTACATATCAACTGGGCTAAATCGGTGATAGTACCACTAACGGAATGCACCTCGCCTCATGAACTAGAATACCCACTTGAGTGGTCCGTAGACCCTGTGAAATACTTGGGGATCTGGGTAAAGAGAGACCCCAACACGGTTATTCGTGAGAATTACGGCCCTGCGTGCGCGAAACTGGAGCGGCAGGTAGACAGTTGGGTGAAGCTTCCCCTGTCCTTGGCTGACCGTATAGCGTTAATTAAGATGGTTGTGCTGCCTCAATTTTTATATCTTTTTAGCAACATACTGATCCCGCTCACTAAACTTTTTTTTTAAACTGTGCACTCTTTGCTCCTTAAACTCGTTTGGGGGGGGGGGGGGAAACAGGCCCGTGTGAACTGGGACACACTTACTCTAGATTACAAACATGGGGGCTTTAGCGTGCCCGACTTTTATTTGTATTACTTATGCGCCCACGCGCATGCGCGCCCTATTGGTTTGGCGCGCATGACTTCATCCCGCATGTAGCGGTAGAGGATGGGGATGCCCACCCTGTCCCACTGAGCTCCATGCTGACGCACTCTAAGAGACAGACCCCCCGCTCCGAAATCAACACTGTTGATACCACTATAGGCGCCTGGCAGGCATTAGGTCGCATGGCGGGGAAACTACCATTGTACTCCCCTCTTCTGCCTCTCGCGTTTCACTCGGATCGGTCTGTGACGCATGAGGCGGGTGCTATGCATCCTTTCCATCAGGTAGGGATCGTTAAAATGCAAGATTTGTTTCCCAAAGGCATCTTTTTATCAGATAGTGATCTCAGTTACATACAGAATAAAACGTCACTGTTCACATTCCTCCTCCACAGATTAATGAAAGCGATACAGGCCCACTATCACACTGTCTTGTGGTTTGCGGCGGCCTAGCCCTGGCCTGCCTTGCTGATTTTGGCCTGGGCCTGGCTGCCATGCTGCTTTTCTTTGCACACGTTACTCTGAGCTGTTGTTCTCTCGACCTCTGCTCTTGCCATGTTATTTTAGCGCTGTCTGCATTTTCTGTCTCTCACCTTTTCTTCTGTTTGATTTGGGCTCAGACTGCACAACATGTACAAGGTCGAATAACAGCGTCTCCTTGTTCTTGCTGATTTGGCCTGTCCCTCGCACCTAGACATAACACCATGTACAGCTGCCATGGAGAAATTAGTGTGCCTTTAATATTGCGGTTCGCCCGCTCTAGAAACAGTTGGAGAAAACTTTCCAGGGAGAAGAGCTGTGATTGTCTGCTGATGTAGTTTTGCATCTAGAGACTGAGGTATGGGGGTTCGCTAGTCAAAGCCCAGAGGTCTTCTATTTGTATAATAAACTAGCTTCCAGCACGGGCAGGGTGGTAATGTTAAGACATATATCCACTGCTTTATGAGATGCTTTCCCCGTTCGTATTCTATGGAGTTGTAACTATGCTGATTATATTATTCATATGTATTATGCTAGTAGTACTGACACGTGTACTGTATCTTAGAGCACGTAAGTCGAAATAAACGTTTTGAACTACACAGTGTCTCTTATTACGCACGTTGTGGACAGGTACGAGTGTGACGAAAGAGTGTTCTTGCTTCTGCGAGTCCTGAGAGAGAGAGATACCGTGTTCTGGGTTGTCTAATCATTGGTACATTGGTGCTAATGGGACGCTAAGGCTAGTTGGGTTGGGGTTTTGGGTGCTAAGGTCTATGGTTGGCTCACCACTATATTCCGAGGTCCTATTATCCTGTGCATAGCTCTGTATGTGCAGAAACCTTATGACATGGCGCGACCAACGGGTGGGGCAGCTTATCTGCGGGACGCTTGAGTAGTACTTGTGCTTGTCCACAATACCCTCACACAGGCTTCCGGAGGCGTGTGTGACGGTGATACCTCCTATATTGAAGTTTTTGTAGGTTCTTTCAAGCTTGAAGTTGTTAAAAAAGGTTTCTTAAACATACCCTTTTTGTGCTGCCTCATGTAAGGTTGTCGAATAAACCCGTTAGTAATGGCGGGTATAGACATAGCGGCGCATAGCCGCACAGCACTCCGGGATCACTTACGGGTGTATGGAGTGCCCGACGCGGGAGTTGATTTAGTCTTTGTGGTTCAAGCCGATCCGGCTTTCCACTTTGAGGTGTTCTACTCTTGGATCACTTTTCCAGCAGTGAACGCGAACGATAATCTGTTCCATGAATATGAACACACTAACGTTCCCGCTGTCTATCGACCGTATACTACTCTTGAAGTACCGCTCACGGCTTGGCAACACCGGGTTTGGTTTAATGGCGCCCTCCCACAACCGACTACCACGGTTCGTTTATGCCCCTTATCTATTGAGGGGGCCACTTGGCCTGTTTTGGCAGGGTACACCCCACATCCGCGTTATATGACGATACCAGTCGCGGAACTGCGCACTATGTATGCGGCCTTGGTGCAGGTGCATCGAGCTTTAGTGCGATATGTTACAGGCAGCATCCATGGAGCCGCTCTTGGAGTTGCCGGCCAACCAGCTGCTGCAGGCGGAGTGACCATAAGTCCTGTCATGGTGAATTCGGTGATGGGCAAACGTCGACAAAATAAGGATGATTTTCCTTATTGGCTTGCAGAAAAATTTGACCAGTTGGAGGCAGTTTTTCCACACACAACCCCAGTGGATAAACACCGTATTTTAACGATTAGTTTGCCAAAAGACTTAATTCCCGAGTTGACAGCATGTGACAACTGGGGTAAGGTATTCGCAGCAGTATATTCTAAATGTTTTGGTACTCCTTCCATGACGGTTCTCCCCTCTGTAATTAAAAAAGTACAGGATGAACATGGCCCTGAAGCGGCTGTGGAATTAGGGATGAGATTGGTGGGAGTGTTTGAAGTAGTAGCTGAGCTGATCCTTGCGAATGTCAAGGGCGATGCAGTGAACTTTCAAGTAGCTAACGCTTTGGCTCTAGTCCCAGAATTGGACAGGCCTCGCGAATTACCGAAAATTATTACCCAGGCTTACAAAACTATTGGTAGAAATAGCCTGGGTAACAAGCCTTTGCAAAACAACAAACACAATCGCAACAACAACAACAACAAACCAAATCTCAATCTGAGAAAGATGAGAAACCAGTCTTCACTAAAAAGAGCTGGAGGCTGAAAAAACAGGGTAAGCAACAAAAGTAGCCGGGGTCGAGAGGCGCATCCCCGGTTTCAGTTTCTTCTGAGCGCACTTATGATTTACGCGATAGAGCGAGAATTAAATCACCGGATAGGTTTCAGATCCCTGATACCCGTTCTCCTCGTTCTTCACAGGCACAGACTTCGTCACAGGCCGGTGAAGGAGACCGCCAGGATAGAGGAAGGGACCGAGAGGCTCCCCAGGGACGAGACCAACCTCGACAACAGGTCAGAGGAAAAGCGGAAGACCTTCAACGTTTCCGACCACAATTTCAGAAGAAGAAAGTTGCCGCTGTAACAGCGAAATATGCCACAGACGGTGAGAACGAGGCTCCTGAATTGGACGTGGGCAGTAACCCTCCTAGACAGCGCCGCGGAAGTTACCATAGTGCGGGAGGCGCTACGTCCTCATATGGAGGCGACAGCAACTGAAACGTTCATTACTGTTGAAACAGCAGACACCAGAGTGGCACCCCCTGACAGACTATTTAATATTGTCATCCAAATTGAAGGTGATATACAGCGTGTAATTAAAGGGATTTTTTGGGTAAATCTGACCTCTTCATATGACATTTTGTTAGCAGAGGCGGATTGGCCACCCCCATTCGTTCTTGCTGCGCGTAAAGAGGAGGAGGTAATCCTTCCGAGCTTCTCTCGACATGTCCCAAAGGACAAAGCGGAGGCTCTTGCAGCAGAGTGGGCTGTGTCCCTGGCTCCTGCGTTATACCGCAACCACGTGGGTTGGGACGAAGATTCTCCCCCCCATGAAATACCTTTGCGGTCACTACCGCAGCCACAACCCCAATATCCCATAAAACGTGAAGCCAAAGGACCCGTTTCCGAAATTCTGACTCAGTTGGAATATCAGGGAGTAATTGAACCCTGTGTATCACCTATGAACAATCCCCTTTTCGCGGTTTCTAAACCCGATGGATCGTACCGTTTAGTTTTGGATTACCGGCATTTGAACTCTCATTGTCGGACCTTTGCGGTGCAAAACACCCATAGTTCTGCGCTTGTAGACAGTCTTGTTCGTAAAAAATACAAAACGACCCTTGACCTTTCAAATGGTTTCTACACGCACAACTTAGCCCCGGAGAGTGGCCAATGGTGCGCTTTTACTTCCGGTGGTAAAATGTTCAAATTCAGGCGTCTTCCTATGGGCTACAAAAATAGTCCAGGCGTATTCGCCGCTCGTGTTGTCTCTTTGTTAGACGGCATTGATCCAGACGCCTGTTCGTACATAGATGACATTTATCTGACGGACGACGAATTGTTTCCGCATCTAACCCGAGTCGACCGCATTATTCTTGAATTTGGGGTTCAAGGTTACAAAATTAACTTTGCCAAATCTCATATTGCTGAATTTACCGTTTTATTCTTGGGCTATGAGCTCAACAATGAAGGTAAGGGCTTAGCCCCCCATTTTCTGGAGAAATGTGCACTACTGTGCCCTCCTACAAATCTGAAGAAACTTCAGTCATTGCTGGGCTTTCTGAACTTCGGACGTACATACATTCCCGAATACGCCCAGCGTATCAAGCCACTGTATGCCTTGATACAACCTTCCTTTTCGAAGTCTTGTTGGCTTCCGGAGCACACCTCCATTCTACAGTCTTTACAGACTGACCTACTTGAGTCTAACTATCTTTTGACACGTGATAACCACACAAACCTGGTGATTAGAATCAGTCCAAGAGCAGTGGGTTTCACGTACTTAACCTTTAATGAAGGTGATACAGTACCCATCGCATACAAGTCACATCTGTACACCTCCGCAGAAATGCGGTTTTCATCTGTGGAGAAAGTTCTGACAGCAGTGCAAATGGCGATTCTGAAGGAACGCGCACTGGCACAGGGAAAACGCATTCTGGTGGTAACACCATATCCTGCTCTAGAGGCAGTGACCAAAGCAAGTGTACCGAACTCTAAAGCTTTGCACCCCCGTTGGATACAATGGGCAACCTCTTTGACGTCTCCGGATGTCACTTTCATATTCGATTCTTCTCTTCAGACTCAGGAGTACTTACAGTATGAATTCGTTCATCCTCCTCCTCTGTCTTTATTGCCACTTGAGGATTACGATTGTGTGATCTACACCGATGGTTCGGCACAACCGGCCACGGGGTCCAAGCATGCTTATTCAGCCGCATGTGCTATTGTTGCAGGTACGTTTGTGAACGGAAAGTTCAAATCCACTGTGGTGCACACTCAGACACTCGGGGACAGTACCGCACAATTGGCCGAGTTGCGTGCATTGGTGCTTGCGCTTGAGTTCGTCAATCCTGATGTGACCACTTGAATAGTGTGCGATTCTTACTACTGTGTTCAATCATACAATGACAATCTGTTCTTTTGGTCGCAAAACGACTATAGAGACGCTAAAGGCAACACAATCAAGCATAAAACGCTTTGGGTTCGAGTGGCAGAATTACAACGACGTCTGCCGCTCACACAGGTGGTTCACACCCTGGGCCATCAGGGGTGGGCGCACACGCTGTTGGTAACGGTCTGGCAGACGAAGCAGCCAGATCAGCAGTAGTCACGTGTTCAGTAGCAGCAGTTACTAGATCCATGTCTAAAATAGACACTGATATCTTGGCAGCTATTGCTGCAACAAAGGAAGGAACGAATTACCCTAGGGGTTTCCCTTCCAAATATTCTTGCCAGTTAGGTCCCGATCAGGCTCCTTATGTAACAATACCTGACGTTGGTGATCGGCTGATCCCCAACGCGGACCGCAGACTTTCCTTGATAACGGCAGCACACGAAGGCATGGCTTCGGCTCATGCTGGTGTGTCTGCGACAATTTCCATTTTGCAGCAGCGTTACTGGTGGCGTGGTTTATATAAAGATACCCGTACTTATGTGCTTTCCTGTGACGTTTGTCAACAGATCAAGCCTTCCACGGTCACACGACCACCTCAGACCTCGCTCGGAATTTCAAACAGACCCTTTGGGTGTGTTTACTTGGATCACTGCGGTCCATTTTCATCGGACACTGCCTATAAATATATCTTAGTGGCAGTGGACTCGTGCACACGGTTCATCTGGGTCTGGCCACAACGGAGTGCTGACGCTCGAAATGTCATCAGGGATTTGCGTGTCTTTGTGGGAATTTTTGCATGCGGCACCTTCCATTCTGACCAAGGTCCGGCGTTTGCCTCTAAGGCTTACAAGGACGCAATGGGTTCCTTGGGGGTGCGGGTGAAATTTTCGTCTCCGTATAGGCCTGAGGGAAACTATCGTTGAACGAATGAACCGTGACTTAAAGCAATCCTTGACAGCTAGAGTTATAGGTACTGGCAGGAACTGGCTGGCCCACTTGTATACCGTTCAACGTGCACTTAATAATCTCCCTAGAAGACCTCTGGGTGGGCGGACCCCTTACGAAATGCTCTTTGGCATACGAATGTTTGTGCCTGACCTTGATGGTCTATACATGGCGGCGCAATCCGCCAAGTTTGATGTAGATAACCATTCTACTATGTTACAGGACTTACAAGAAGCCCGAGACAAACTTGCAATTGCACATTTGCCTTCAGCCACAGACCCTGCTCTGCAGATTCCGGTTGCCGGCTGGCTTCCGAAGATTGGCGACCTGGTTCTAGAGAAGGTGGAGAACAAAAAAGAATTCGGCCCCTCTTTTCGTGCACCGGTTCCAGTCCTGGGCTTGAAGGGAACACGTTCAGTTATCTTACCACCGCTTCCCGGTCGCAAGGAGAACAGATACATCTCAGTGGAAAATGTCAAGCTACAACATCTGGCCGATCCTGAATAGTGTCACACCAGCGGTCTCTTGTCCTGCCATTTATCGGACATGTGTTCGAGGCACTCCTGCCCGAACGGTCACTGATGTTACCATGGAGATGGTTGATTTGCCTGAAAATATATTCGAACCCCCTGTCTCCCCCTGCATCGACGAGGACGAGTATACCTATCCCGCCACAGAGTCGGTGGCACACCAACCAACAACGCCACTGAGCCCGACACGTTATTCCTTTGACTCGGATTCCAACTCATCAACGGTCCCGTCCAAGTTCAGTCTTTTTGTATCCTGGTTTAGAGACAATTTTTGATTCCACCTTGGACATACATCTGGATGGTGCTTTTCTTGATTTTTTTGTTCATGTCCATTGGCTTTGTCACAGTGTTTTTTCTACTCATCAATGGTCACTATTTACCTGAACGCTCTGCTGTGAACAGTGTTGCTGGAACTTTGGCTCCACATTCCTCTTCACACATCATGAAGCGTGACCACACATTTGTGAACATTCCAACGATGTCCTCCTGGATGCTATTGCGTTTTTCTGCACTTCTACGTTTCTGGATTGATGTGGCCTGCCTCGCTGACCCTCGTTGTTCGATGGTTTTTTTTGTTTTTTGTCCCTCGCCCTCATGGTGCCTGTGTGACCGGACAACGTTTCTGTTCTGCTCGACCTATTTGAACTCTATCTACGTCCTCTAGCTGGTCCGATGGACTGTCCAGGGGAGGGTGTCTTGTGGTTTGCGGCGGCCTAGCCCTGGCCTGCCTTGCTGATTTTGGCCTGGGCCTGGCTGCCATGCTGCTTTTCTTTGCACACGTTACTCTGAGCTGTTGTTCTCTCGACCTCTGCTCTTGCCATGTTATTTTAGCGCTGTCTGCATTTTCTGTCTCTCACCTTTTCTTCTGTTCGATTTGGGCTCAGACTGCACAACATGTACAAGGTCGAATAACAGCGTCTCCTTGTTCTTGCTGATTTGGCCTGTCCCTCGCACCTAGACATAACACCATGTACAGCTGCCATGGAGAAATTAGTGTGCCTTTAATATTGCGGTTCGCCCGCTCTAGAAACAGTTGGAGAAAACCTTTCCAGGGAGAAGAGCTGTGATTGTCTGATGTAGTTTTGCATCTAGAGACTGAGGTATGGGGGTTCGCTAGTCAAAGCCCAGAGGTCTTCTATTTGTATAATTAACTAGATTCCAGCACGGGGAGGGTGGTAATGTTAGTTAGACATATATCCACTGCTTTATGAGATGCTTTCCCCGTTCGTATTCTATGGAGTTGTAACTATGCTGATTATATTATTCATATGTATTATGCTAGTAGTACTGACACGTGTACTGTATCTTTGAGCACGTAAGTCGAAATAAACGTTTTGAACTACACAGTGTCTCTTATTACGCACGTTGTGGACAGGTACGAGTGTGACGAAAGAGTGTTCTTGCTTCTGCGAGTCCTGAGAGAGAGAGATACCGTGTTCTGGGTTGTCTAATCATTGGTACATTGGTGCTAATGGGACGCTAAGGCTAGTTGGGTTGGGGTTTTGGGTGCTAAGGTCTATGGTTGGCTCACCACTATATTCCGAGGTCCTATTATCCTGTGCATAGCTCTGTATGTGCAGAAACCTTATGACAACACCTTCCCCGTGGAACCCTTAACACTACAAACTCTTCACACCATGCTTGTCAGTCCAACACGACGTAAACTTCTCACCAAGCTGTATCGTTCTGCTAGAGAGGAGAAGCCGCAGCCACACAACAAAAGTTTAGAGACATGAAATGCTCGTTTGGTCCCGCCATTGACGCTGCAGGACTGGGAACATTGTTGCCAACTCACGGGGGCCCTTACTTCTAATGGTAATCTTTGCATAATTAATTTTAAGTATCTACACCAAGCGTACTATACTCCGCATAAGCTATTCAAGTATGGGCTTCGTGACACTGACAAGTAAGAGATGTGGAGCTGCAGATGCCGACTTTTGGCACTTGTCCTGGGAGTGTCACAGAGTGGCGCAGTTTTGGGAGGGAGTGATTCGCGCACTGTCCAAAATGGTTGATCTGAAATTGCAGTGTTCACCACATGTATGCTTGCTGGGATTAGTGCCTTCTGTGAAGGGGGCCACAGGTAAACTGGTGAAGGTGGCTTCTTGGCCAAGAGGTGAGTGGCAATGACGTGGGAGAGCACGGCTGCACCGACGACTGCACGATGGCTCCAGGATCTGGCGGGATGCCGGGATCAGTTGGTGATATATGCGGAAAAACTCCCCACTTCCTCTAGACCTAACGATATATGGGAACCACTATTACAATACCTGCGATCTGTAGTGCAGGCTGAGCCCCCAGGTAATGCAGAATGCTGAATGTATAATAGATATTTTGATAAGCATGATACCCTGTTACACTTTGCAGATTATTGTCACACGGTAGCTGATTGATATTTATGCCATCGCCACGAGTTGTTAAATTGTTTATTCGATTTACATGTGCTCATTGATGATCTTGCTGTACACTGCATATGCTCAATTAAAAATGTAATTAAAAAAAAAAGTATTGAACTTACAATTCCAGTCTTTGTAGCCCAAAGTCAGCAAGGGCGAGGTAAGTACCAAAACTGCACCACCAGCGGCACAGGGGCGGCCGGGTGCAGAGGTCCAAATCGGAGTTCAACCCAATGCTTTCCAATAGAGACAGGAGGTGCCTGGAGCCACACTGCTTGCAGGTAGGTAAATCGGTTGCAGGGTGCCAAGCTCTGGGGGTCAGCACAAGCACAGAGGGGCCACAAAGCAGCACCAAACATACACCACCAGCGACAAAGGGTCGTGCGGTGCAGGGTTCAAATTCGACGTTGTGTGTCCAATGCTTTTTATTCAGGATCTTCTTGACTGTAAAGAGGCTGCAGGCGTGGCACCAGAGGTTGAAAAAGGAAGACCAACGACAGCAGAGTTGGGATGTAGGTGGTTGTAGGGGCACGGTCGGTTCAGTTGACCAAGGCCCAGGGTCTCCGGGTACAGGGGTGCCTTTGGACATTGGAGTCTTCTTACCGGAGCCGGTCGCGGACCGTCTGGATTCACACTGCAGGCGCTGTCGTGGAGGGCAGGAGAGGTCAGCCAACGCTGCACACGAGGTCATTATCGCTGGGGAGACTTCACTGCACAGGTGAGCCACTCAGACTTGGGCCGTGGGTGTCAGGTGCAGAGTGGACTGGGGACGCGGATCAGACTGGATCTGGAGTGGGTTTTTTTTTTCTGGACAGGCTCGCTGTCCGCAGGAGATTGAAGTCTTTGTTGAAGGCCACAATCCTCCCAGGGGTTTTGGAAGTCGCTGTTGCAAGACAGGTTGCAGGGTCGTCGAAGCCGGCGACAGGCCATTGAGGCTGGGGCCAAGGCAGTTGTCATCTGGCTTCTGCTGCAGGGTGTCTTCTTTCGTCGTCGCAGATCGGAGGGCCAGTTCTGGGGAAGCCACCTAAATACCAAATTTAGGAGGCGTGTTAAGGGAGCAGCAGGTAGGGCCAATGGGCACCTTACCTGGGGTGACTACACCCTCTATTATGCCACCCTCCTGTGGGAGGGGGCATAGGCCTAGCCCTAATTGAAGGGGTCCCCCCATCTTCAAGATGGCGGGGATTACAAAGTGTGCTTCACCTCGCTTCCCCACCTTAGGGGTGGGGTTGGCAGATGTGGGCACACCTCCTATGTTTTTTAATTTTCCTGCCGGTTTTCCCACCCAAGGTGGGGGTGTAAACCAGGGGCTGCCATCTGCTGCTAACAGCAGAGGCTGGGGGTTGCATTACAAAGGCGGCAAACTTTTGACGCTTCCCTTCCTCTAGCACTGGTCCATCTTGGGGGAGGAGGCATGACACCTCTGCCCAGGATGTGCATTGTGACTGGTCCCAGAGAGCAGGGGATGTCTACCCAGGAGCCCAGAAACATGTCTGGTGGTGGCTGGCTGCCTACAGCCAGTCAGAGACCACATCAGGGTTAGTAGGGATTCATGGGGCACCTCTAAGGTGCCCTCTGGGTACATGGTACAATAAATCCCACACTGTCATCAGTGTGTCTTTATTGAAAGGAGATGTTGGGTACCAAACACTCCATGGTGCTGTGGAACTCGAGTTGTTGAGTTCCCAGACCATGTACCCACTATGGCTTCACTGGCACTTACAATATTAGGAAATTGTGCCCAATATTGTAGGGGCATAGCTGCTCATGCAGATATGCCCTCACTTGTAGTATAGTACACCCTGCCTTACAGCTGTGAGGCCTGCTATAGGGGTGACTTACCTATGCTGCCAGGCAGTGCTAGCTGGCATGGCACCCAGGCAGTGCAATGTCAACGTTGTCGTTTTCTCCCTCACACAGGCATGCAGGCTGCAAGGGCAATGGCATGGTCCCAGTGAGGGGGGTCTCAAGGCACTCTCTTCAGCTCCCAGGCCCTAGGTACTCCGGGTACCATTTACCAGGGACTTACAGGGAGAAGAAGTACCAATTGGGAGTTTGTTTTAGGGAAGAAGCGCTGGCACCTGGTTGGCAGGCACACTGCGCACTACATTTGAAACCACATCAAAACCAGGCAAAAAGTGGGGGGCTAACCATGCAAAAGCAACAGCAACAAACAGTTCATATATTTTGAGAAAGGGTTTAGTTCTGTCATTGTAGTACATGAAGGCAAGCTTGGTAACAAGGGTGTGAAAGGTCCTTTCTGCTACTGAGTCTGGCTGAAAGAAAAAGACAGGGAGCTCTATGATCTGGCTAAGGTAAAGGGGGGCACCACCTTGGAAAAAGCCTACAGTTGGTCATGAGGACAATCACATCATTTTGAACCTGGAAGGCTCCTTTAAAGTGAGGTCCTTTAGCTCGCTAACACATCTTAAGGATGTAATAGTGTCAAGGAAGGCGACCTTTCAGGAGAGGAACTGTGAAAGGCAGGAGTGTCGTGCTTCAAAAGAAGAGCAGAGGAGTCTGGTAAGAACAACATCAAGGTTACAGACCAAACTGGGGAAATCTGAGTAGATAACCTGCTTGAGTCCTTCCATGGAAGCCTTGATGACAGGGATTTTGAATAAACAGACCCTCCAGCTTTTTGCAATTTTGCAAAATCAACATGAAATGAGCGGTCAAGCCCAATACCCACGACAATCTGCAATAAAAGTAAATCAACCTTCCAGGGTCAAATGTCAAGGAAGTATGCTGTAAATCTGTCAGCACTTTGGATTCTTGTATTTAAAAAAATGGCTGTCAAACTATTTTAAACCTGTTATTTACTCTCAAACTGAACAACTACGCTGGTTGATATTTTCTATCACTAAATGATGAATGTTATTTTTAAAGTGTTCTCGTCTACCACTGTCTACTATTCACATTATGTGAATGTGGAATTAAAGTCAATCCAATACAACATACTACATAGCGTCTACTTCGCCTTCACTTGATGGCTACATTCATTTATCTGCTGTGGTTACCAGAGTATAAACTTCACAGGCTGGAATACAATAGCGGCTACTCAGTCTTTCATTCTGCAGTAGTTAGTAGGAATGAGACAGGCTTTGGTAATATCAGTCTGTCCTCCAAATTGTGAAAGTCAATTGTCAGCCCCAAGATGTCTCCCAGGTTATTCTGTATCGACCGATAAAGGCTAATGAGCAAGTATTATGAATGTAGAGATTAGACTTCATAACTGTGACAGCGCAGCCTTGGGAACAGTGGCCATGGCGTTCAAGATCAAAGCTCTATAGGGATGTTTGAGGGTAGGTATCAGGGGCAGTATAACAGTTATAACTAGTCAATGAATAGGAATGTCTCTTAAGTTATTTATTTTTCAAGAGTACTATCCCTTTTTATTATAAAAATAAAAAGTTTGTCCCTCACTGTTAAGAGTCTAGACCCGGGCTGGATAAAGATTTAGACTGTGGGTCTAATCACAAACGGTATGTATCGGATGCAATAATTATTGCAGACAATAATCCAACACCAATGTTCTCTGAATTTATCCGATATGATAATTATCGCCTACTCACCCTTTTTAGGGGGTAACGTGGATTTTGATGCTTACCACACTAAAACTTGCATGTTCCAATGAACACTGGGCTTTTTAACCTAGTTAAATTCATGCAACTTTGCCCTGCTGATATTTAACAGAGTGCTATCTTTAACGCACCTTGTAATTACAGGGTGCGATAACCACTGAACCACCTGTAATTGGATCACAATGAAACAAGCCACTTGTAGTCGTGTCCTATGACTTATGTGGCTAACTGCTTTCTGAAGGTGAGGAGGGTAGCACAGCAGTGGAGTTTATTTATCAGGGTGAATTGTCATTTTATTCTGTATTAAGGATTAAAGCTGTAGGCATGAGCACTGCCCACACCCTTTCCACCTACTTACCAGTGGCCATGAGTGAATTGAACAATGTAGATTTAGCAGGCTTGGAGAGAAAGGTTGTTTCTCCAACACAGGCAGCTGGCTCTAAGTGCATGGGTGATGCAGGCAGCACTTAGCTCAATCTGCAGTTTGAAAGGCAGGGGCATCAATAACCTTCCAACCCCTACTAGCTAAACAAATCTTTCAGGAAAAACGAGTGGAAACTGCCCTGAAAATGTGGTGTGATGGTTTGTTTAACACCCAACAAGCCAGAGGAATTTCTCATAGCCCCTACATTGTAAGCTGGAGGAAGGGCAATGTATGGTATTTTATTTGTCCCGGGGATGCAAGCCTACCCTGGGAGGGGTGGTGAATGCTCTACTTTATATACCAACTCTGGTTCTCTGTAGGTACATGGATGTAAACAGCAGGCTATGGTAGCAACCCCTAGTTTGCAAGTACCCCCGTCTCCAAGGTCTCCTAGATAAAAAAGGTCTCCGAACCAGACCATGCAAAAAGGAGGATTAGATGTACAAGTGTTTAGACATCTTTATATGTTTCTCTCTTTCACCCATTTTGTGAACACTACTGTGGTTTACCGGACAGGACCTTGGAAGGGTCTAGAATAAAGGAGACTGGATGTATATACGTACTAGAACTATAGAAACAGCTTGCACATGGAAGGCAAGTTCACCAACTGCTGTGCGAGGTTTAGTGTAGCCATGGAGAGGAGTTTTCTTCTCTGTTGGCACAGAGCATGTAAGACCGGTGGCGATGCATGTTTTCTGACACTGACATCAATTGTGGGTTTGATTCAAACAAAAAACTTTTTTTATATAAAGGATGAGAATCTGCAGCTTCACACTTGTTTTATTTTGTTTGGGTGCATGGTAAACAGTATTAGGTATCCACAGTGGATTCCAAACGTACTGAATTCCATAGATATTTAACTTCCCAGCTGCACAGCTTGAAACTTCGTGGAAGCCAATTATATCATCAGTTGGGGATAGACAAGACAGGATAGATTCCAGGTTATAAGAATTCATTTCAAAATGATATTCTGGGGAGGCGTTTTCAGTCAAAAATGCTTTATCATGACTGATTTGCTTCCTCTCATTGCCATTTTTTATTGCCAATATATCTTCAGAATCGAAAATATATATATATTTGAAATGTGTTCCACAATCCTACACATGCTGGAAGATATTAGGTTTATGTATATACAAGAAATTAGCATGATAGATAACATAATACTTCTATACATTTGTTTTTCACGGTCATCTTCAGCAGCACCACGTACCTACACTTTGTGTCAAATTCTATTAGGATGCGTGCAGTAAGCACCATCTTCACTACCCCAATAGTGAGAAATTTATAAAGAAGAGTCCTACTCAAAATATTTGAAGGTCCACAAAAATAGGGAAGTGGTGGGTCACTATATACTTAAATTCAATCTTACCTTTGCCACACGTCTTGCATTCATGTAGTCTCTACTGCGATCTTCAATCATTTTCTTAGCAAGGTGCACATTAATACCCTAAGCAGGAGAAATGTTGACTTAATTCAAATTGTTTAATTTCACAGTTGATATAATATAAATGCTAAACTGAACTTTTGTGTAGCATGCAATTGAATGGAACACAAATTAAAAATGTTCCTAAGAATTACCTCTTCATACTTGTTGTAGTCCCTCCAAAGTTGTTCAATGTTAATCATGGGGTTTACACAACCTCGCTGATAAACTCTTCGCACTGCTGTTATTCGTTGGTTTTCTGCATAAGAACCCACAGCTTCTCTAGGTGTTAAAATATCAAAATATTACAGGTTTTACCAAACTTAAGGCGAAAATGGAATAACATTTAAAGCAATGGGTGGAAGCCTGAAAGCAGACTTCTGCTGCATTACTGAAATGATTATACCAAATAGATCAATAGTCTTATATTGCAATCATATTTTATGTCTAGGCACCATTTTCTAGTTGTATCTCTTGAAAAGATAGGTGGCCTACCAGGTCTACATGACTTATGGTTCATGTCCTAATAATTGTTGATGCCTTGGCTTGAAGATCTAGTTTCATAATACTGGGGTAGTGAACTGTACAAAATGCAAGGCTTGTTTACATGAAACTTTAATAAAAGCACCTGACAAAATTCATGGGCACTACCTATTGAAGTGAGGTACTTTCATTAAACAGACCATTACATTGCCTGACCATAGTGCTTTCCATGACAATTAAAAAATCCACCTTTACCTTAACTTAGCTCAAGCACCTAGACTGCAAGGACTGGAGCTAAAATAGTAAACCTGATGAGTCAAAGTAACGGAAAGACGACATAATGGTAATGGTGAATGATATAGACAGGTTGATGTAGGGGTTGTTCACTGTAACTGGTGACTGGGTTTGTGACAGACATCCATTAAAAACAAACTAGTAGATTCACAAGGATTCAAGAGGTCTCAAACAATCAAATGAAAACTCCAAAAATTACTTACACGCCTTTTAAAAAGTTAATGTAATCCACCCAGATCTTTAAGAGAAGAAAAAGACAAATGTATGACTGCTTTGTACATATCATTACAAAAAAGTAACAAACGCATGCAAAAATGACATGAAGAGTATACCTGATATGACATAATTTCCATCCCAATTTTATCCAAAGCAAAGTCATATGCTTGAGCCATTTTTTCCCTGTAGCAAAATAAGAAAATATATTGGTTAATTATGTTTGTGTACATTACCAGGTCTTATTTAAAAATCCTTGTGAGATACAAAGCACATGCTTTCATACAACCTTTGCCATGAAATAGTTTTTTCATGCAGTTGGACCTCCCAAGACTAGGGGCCTCATTACGATGTCGGTCGGAGTTGCCTCTGACCCACACTGTCGCGGTATTGGGACCGACCGACCTCCGGTCGGCAGTCCTGACACCGCAATTATGATGCGACCACACATGGTGTGGTTGCATACTCCCATTTCCCAATGGGAGCATGTGATACGGCCATAAACCGGCTGTAGCACAAACTGCCATAGAGAAATGGAAGATTCTGTTAATCCCTGCACCGCGTTGCAGACACCGGTGTAGTAATTAACAGGGGGGCACCATCGGAGGCCGTAGGGAGAAGGGGGCCCTGCTAGGGGCCCCCAAAGTCGCTTTCCGACAGGCTTTCTATGTCGGAAACCCCGGCATGGAAAGCCTGTTGGAAACAGACATAGTAATCCCGACGGCAGAAACACCGTTCTATTGGGATTACGTGCCGGTTCGGACTGGCCTACAGGCTCCTTGAGCTCGTTGGAATCCAGTCGGAATGACCGGTCGGTTTCACTTTCAACCGCCTAGATTGTAATTAGGAGGCCGGAAGTGAAACAATAGATGTCGGTCGGAAAGCCTCCAACCGCAGGTCGGATGCTTTCCGACCGACATTGAAATAGGCCCCTTAGTGTCAGACATATTATCCAGACGGGCAGAAGTTTGGGACGTTCACTGTTCTATTGGCAACTGGAACCCATCATTTAATTTTTTTTTTAAAATCAAAACTGTATTTATTGGTTTCTCTCAGTGCCTGTTTTTCTTAAAAGTTGCATTGGAGCACTAAAACAGTAATACCCATTTGTAATCAGTCTTTAAAAATCTGAAGGTTTACATGTATGTATATATTTTTGTTTCATTTATTTGGTAGAGGATATATACTGCTGAAAGACCAGGCCTATTTTGCAAAAAGCAACTTTCATAAACATGTTATTTTATGCTTTCAATTACAAAAAATCTAACTGAAAGGTTCAACCAATTCAAGTCACTCCATACATGAAATTGTATAGTTTACCTGTCAGTGCAGTTTTGCAGCTTGAAGAATTTTCTGGATTCACATGCTGTGCATTATTCCGCCATCTAGTGGTTGGGTCCGGAATTGTTGCATTTGTCCCTTTTTAGGTCGAGCCTGGGCAGCGCATGCGCTGCTCTGCGAGGCATGCTGTATTCTAGTATAGACTTGAAGCCCCACCCACTCTCCGTCCACATTTGTCATTGGCTTGTGTCAATGTCCTTTGTAAATGCTGGCTTCTGATTCGTTAATAGGCTTGTTAGTCCCTCCTTAGTACCGCCTTGTCTTCATTTGTAACCTCCCATGAGGACTGGCCCTCTGCTGTTACACGCTATGTCTTATATAGTCTGTAAGCACTATTTTATTTAATGAGTTTCTCCTACTGCCGG
Organism: Calotriton arnoldi; assembly: GCA_963921515.1. Classification (NCBI taxonomy): domain Eukaryota; kingdom Metazoa; phylum Chordata; class Amphibia; order Caudata; family Salamandridae; genus Calotriton; species Calotriton arnoldi. The sequence continues at coordinate 2,384,641 of CAWUFW010000097.1, read as the reverse complement.
CACGACATGCTGTCCTGCAACATTCAGCGCGCCATGCGCGCTTTCACTTTCCAAGCAGCACGGGGCAATGGCGGTCGTTTATTTGAAAGGAAATAGGTCTTCCATTTACAAGAGTTTGAGCTATTGGCATTGTAAATGACAATGCCTTTTATTTATGTGTTAATTATCAAAACAGATAAATAAAAGGCATTGTCATTTATAATGCCAATAGCTTAAACTCTCGCAAATGCGAGACCTATTGCATTGCAAAGGCTTGTTTTTTCCTGTTGGTGGGCGTCGACGTACCTCCATTTGGTTTGCCCTTGTGAAGTCGCCGTGCTTCCTCCGGAAGCTCCCACCTTTAGTTGCCATCTTCAGATTCTTTTTTTTTCTTCACCCCCTTTCTTCATCTTCATTGGTGGAGGAGGGTGGGTTCGCTTGTAAATCCAGAAAAATCTTCAAGCTGCAGAACTACAGCAACAGGTAAGAAACTATACGTTTTGCAGCGTGAATCTTTTCTGGATTCATATGCTGTGCATAGATTTTTTTAGCGGTTTGTTACTACTGTGGCGGCTGGGTTGAAGATGAGCGTTGGTTTGAGAATAGATGTCGTAAGACCCTTTGTCCTACTTGCCCACCCTTGTTCATTTGAATGTCCACACATTAGTGTTTTGTGAACGTGTGCACTGAAGACCATGTTACTGCCAAGCAAATGTCTTGAAGTGGTGTGTTTGCTAGAAAGGCGATAGTTGCCCCTTTCTTCCTTGCTGAATGTGTCTCTGGGGCCCTTTGTAACGTCTCCCCTCCTTTGTGGCACAAATGTATTGTTTGTGCTTTCCATCTTGCAATTGTGTTCTTGGTTACTGGTCTCCCTAGAAAACTGTTTGCAAATGATACAAAGAGTTGTTTTGTTTTCCTGTATTCTTTTGTTCTTTCAATGTAACAAATTACTGCCCTTCTAGCGTCAAGGGTGTGTAATGTCCTTTCTGTATGCGTCTTTGGTTTCTGGAAGAAACTTGGTATCTGTATGGTTTGATTCATATGGAACTGTGATATCACCTTTGGCATGAACTTCGGATCTGTTCTCATGACAATTCTGTTGTTATGTATTTGGAAAAAAGGGTTCCTGTAACGTTAGTGCCTGTAACTCACTTACTCTACGTAGTGATGTTATCGCTACCAAAAATGATGTATTTTGTAGTGTGGCCTTGTGTATTGGTTTAAATGGTGTCTTCATTAGTTGAGAGAGTACCATATTTAAATTCCAAGTGGGTGCAGGTACTCTCTTTGGGGTGGGGAGGGGGGGGGATTCTTTTTGCTCCTTCTAGGCACCTTTTCCCTCTGGTGAAGTGAAGAAGCTTCTTCCTGCGTGGCCCCTTGTATATGCTACTATTGCTGCTAGAAGAACGTTTAGTGATGAATAGGTAAGCTTACAATCCATTAAATACATTAAGTACCTTAGCAATGTTTTATCCTGTGTGTTCTTCTTGAGTAGTCCTTCCTTCAGACACCATAGAGTTTGCCGTATAACACTTCCTAGTGGTAGGCCTTCTTGCCTCCATTAGGATTGCCATTGTGTCCTTCGGTAACATTAGGTGTCCAAACTCTACGTCCTCAGGAGCAATGCTGCCAGGCTTAAGGCCTCTGCTTCTGGGTGGAGCACCCTTCCTTCTTGCATTGTTAACAAGTCTTGTCAACTTGCGAATGGTCCCTTGCGATATTTCCATTATTTCTGAGAACCAGGTTTGTCTTGCCCATTGTGGAGCAATTAGTATCATCTTCATGCTGCTGGTTCTGCATTTGCTGATCACCTTGTGAAGTAGTGGTATCGGGGGAAAAGAGTATGCAAATATCCCTGACCATTCTATCCATAGTGCAATCCCTATGGACTGTTGGTAGTGTTCCCTGGATGCGAAGCGTTGGCATTTTGCGTTCTGGGGTGTTGCGAAGAGGTCGATCTGTGGAGTTCCCCATTTCTGAAACATTTTCATGAGTTCTGACTGATTCAGTTCCCATTCATGAGACCATGAAGCTTGCCTGCTCATTCTGTCCACTTCTACATTGTCCTTCCCTGGTAGGTGCATTGTACAATGTTCATTTCCTGTGTAATTGCCCAGTTCCACAATTGTTGCGCTACTTTAAGAGTGGTATTGATTGTGTTCCACCTGGTTTGTTTATGTAGAACATGGTGGCTGTGTTGTCTGTCTGTATTAGTATGTTTTTCCCCCAGAGCTTTCTCTAAAAGGCTTTTAAGGCTAGGACCACCGTCTTTAATTCCAGGACGTTGATGTGCTGTATTGCATCCTGCTCCTTCCACACTCCCCTTACTTTGAGGTTGTTCATGTGTGCTCCCCATCTCATCTGGGAGGCATCTGTTGTTATGGTTACATTTGGAGTTGGTTGTGTAAAAGGTCTTTATTGTGTTATGTTTGCTCTGTCCCGCCATGCTATCTCTTCCTGTATCCTTTGCGTGACAACCACTAAATCTTCCCAATTCCCTGTTGCCTGTGACCATTGTACCTGAAGCCATTCCTGGATTGGTCTCATGTGTGAGCGTAGTTTGGTATCAGGTGGATGCAGGCAACCATCATCCCTAGCAGCTTCCCCACTGTCAGAGTTTGCTCCTTCTGGTATAGCTGTATTTCCTTCAGGAGTGCTGCTGTTCTGTTCTCGCTTGGGAAAACTTTCCCTTGGATTGAATCTATTTTTGCCCCCAAGAACACTTTCTCCTGTTCTGGTTCTGGGGATGACTTCCCCCAGTGGATGGAGAATCCCAGCTGGTATAGTGTCTTTATTACCTGTTGCACATGTTGTTTGCAGGTTATGTACAAGTTTGCCCTTGCTAGCCAGTAGTCTAGGTAAGGGTACGCATGTATTCCTTGTCTTCTTAGGTATGTGGCCACCGCTGCTAGGTACTTTGTGAATACTCTTGGTGCCGATTTTATACTGAAGGCCAGCACCTTAAAATAGTAGTGCGTCTTATTGATCTCAAACCTTAGGAATGCTTTGTGTTCTGAGTTCATGGGGTTGTGCAAATAGGCGTCCTTTAAGTCTATTGTAGCCATGTAGTCCCCTTTCTGTAGTTGTGGTATTACCTCCTGCAGGGTTGTCATCTTGAACGTTTGTGTTTTTATAAATTTGTTCAGGAACCTTAGATCTAAAATAGGGCGTAGTATCTCGTCTATCTTTGGAACTAGGAAATATATGGAGTAGTTCCCTTTGTTTATTTCCTTGTTTGGGACTAACTCTACTGCTTCCTTGGTCAACATTTCTTCTACTGCTATGAGTAGGTGTGTTGTTTCTCATTTGGAATGTACCTTCCTTCGTGGGCCTCTGGGGGTGTTTTGATTATTTCTATGCAGCAACCGTATTGTAGTAGGTTTAGAATCCATTTGTCCGAAGTGATTTGTTTCCATTTGTGAAGGAAGTGTTTTAGTCTGCCTCCTACTGGTGTAAAATGAAGGAGTAATTGTGTTTGATTCTGATTTTAGTCGCTTTGTCTTCGTTGTGTTTTAGAAGTAATGTTGGTTCTGTCGGGAACAGAATTGCTTTCTTGCTTACCATATAAATATATACCGAATGGCTTATTCAAACATTAATAATGTTCACAATTAATGGAGAGGAAAAAGCACAATTAATGGAGAGGAACACACCAATCGTGAGTAAATCAAGGAATGTATTGGAAAAAAAAAGAAGGAACGAAACTACCTTTTTTTCTTTTTTTACATTATGTAGTGTATACATGACACTACTAGGCTGTCACAAGCAATAAACAGAAAACGGCGTAAGTGCTGAAGTGACAAGGTGCAAGACAAGTGCTAGTTTGTGAAAATATTATATACAGTGATGCATTGTTGGTTAAAAACAATCATTTAGATGACATCCATCCCTAAATAGATAGATCTCCGAAACACTTGGGATTTGATTTTTCTTTGTGGCGTGGAGCCGAAAAAGTAGGGTCAGGATTGTGACAAGCGTGTCGACGTTTCGACCCAGATGTAAGCGCGAATTGTGTGTCACGGCGGGTCTTCTTCAGGACAGGGGAGGCGAATGTGGACAGCCTACAATGGGAAGAGTTCAGGAGTGTTCCAAGGTTAGAATGCGATCTATAACATTAATGGGGAACGGATCTAATCAAAGCCCCAAAGCCGTGCAAAAGATCTGGGGACTCGATGTGGTGAAGAAACTAACCAAGTGGTCAAAAGGGACATGGTAAACTTGAGTTTGTGCATATATAATTTAATTATGTGAGGAAATTACACCATCCTGTGTGGTTCTAATAGTGAGAAAATGCTCACTGAAAAGAGGGCATGCGTCCGTGGCCCAATTAAAGGAAATGATTGGACACAGAGGAGATTCTAACGATAATGCAAGAATGGCCTACCTGATAACACAGTCGTTGGAATCTTGCAGGAGTCTTAATGAGGAGTAATTATTTACTATGAAATCTAGAATGGGAAAGGAAAGCTCCATGAAACTTTTGAATCGTTATTTTAATGGGAAAATTTGTGCGCCGCAGCACAGGGCAGCCTCCCACCTTGACGGGCAGCCTCTCACCTTAATTAAAGTACAAAAGATGCACCATCCGGTTGAGATCTGGCACAAAGATAAATTCCATAAAATTGGGGTCTATAAAATATAAGGGTCATTCTGTCAAATTAGGGCCGATCGCATTTAAAAAAAGAAGAGCGCTGCAGCGCCGAGCAGTCTCAACTTGACGGCAGCCGCGAGTGTCCTGACAGTGTCAAGCGCGAGAAAGAATGCCGCTATGAAAAAGGGGAACTGACGTGGCAGAAATGCCGACTAACCAGATGCCTACGTGCATGCTGGTGTGCAGCCGCTAAATGTTGACGGGAGGATGTGAAAGTTCGTATTCATAGCACCTTGCAAGTGGCTGACCTTACAGAAGGTGTAAAACTATGTAAAAACACAGGAAACTGACCGCATCTCGGTTTAGGCAAAATACGATAAAAGCGTATTTCACAGGTTAGATAGTGATCGAGCCCGATCACCAGGAAATAGGGCGTTCATACTGTTGGAGCGCTCAAATTGTTGTGCAAGGAGATGTTATGGTTGTCTTCCTTGTGGGCACATTCCCTGGTCTTTTTGGGGTGTGTATTGTGTCGGATGTTAAGTAACTTGGAGATCCCCCCTTTGCGATTGGCCTCTTCCACAAGGGCGTCCTCGAAAGGACTGTCTTCCTTGCTGGTACAGCCAGCTTTGTTGCTGTCCCTGCTGCTGCGATTGGTTTCCTCCTTTGCAAGTTTGCTGGTAGGTATGATGCAAGGTTGTGGGGTGTAGATTTCCCCCTACCTGCTGGCCTGCTTGAGGGGTGGTTCCTCTACGCATGCCAACTATGAACTGTAGAGCCCCCACTGATGTTGCGGGCTCGTCCTTTTTTAATTGGTTTAGGGTCTACCACACTTCCAAAGAGCTGTTCCCCATTGAATGGTGCATTCATAGCGTTGTTTTGCACTTCTGGCTTGAATCCTGAGATGCGTAGCTATGCATGTCTTCTCTCTGTGATACCGATCATCATTTGCCTCCAGGGCTGATTTCAGGCACGTATTGGGTATGTTCTTCCCCTCTTCTACCAAATGTGTTGCCCTTTTTTGGTATTCTTCTGGTAGATGCTTCAGCAGGTCTCCTATCTCCTCCCAGTGCTGATATGCATGGCTGTTGAGCAGAGCATTCAACTTTGCAATGCGCCCTTGATTTGCCGCACTTCTCTCAACCTTTCTGCCTATAAGGTCCATTCTTTTGCTTTCTTTATCTGGGGGAGGTCCAGTTGTACTAGGCACATTTGCCCTCTTCCTGGCTGTGGATGTTCTGATGGAATCTGCAGGCACTGACCCCTTGATATAACTTGTGTCCTTGGAGGAGTATTTGTATTTTTTCTTGCATGTGACAGGCTCTTTGAAATGTTCCTTCCCCTGGTCTAGCACTTGGTAACATAGGAAGAAATTGGTTCCTGGATTGTGTAGGCAGTAAAGTTTCCAATAAGAAGCATGAGTGAGGTTTTTCCTCCACAAGTTAGACTTCATATGTATCTGCTGCCTTTTTAATGACTTGGTTGTACATACCAATATCGTCTGGTGGAGAAGGCCTCAAAGGATAGGTGTCGACGGTCTCTTGTGGGGAATCTGTGACTAGGTCTTGCCATTGTACCTCGTGGAACTCCGAGCTTTCTGACCCTATGTATGTTTGTTGTTCCTCGAAAAATAACTCCTCTTCCTGTTCCTCCTAAGGTTCGAGAGTTAAGAAAGGCTCTACGTGGGGCGTGGCTAGCAGCCATCGGGAATGGCCGCACTCTGAGGCGGCTCTGCTGCCCTCGCCATCTTTCTGCAAATAATCCGGCATCTAACCAGTGAATACCCCTTCATTCTTGGGGGTATGGATCCCGAAGAAGCCCAGGCCACAGAGAGCGAGCAGCCCGATGTGCAGAGTGCGCCACGACTGTGAAGCGAAAAGCGCCATCAGGGCTCCGGCAGGAAGAATATGGCGGCCCCTCCTCGTACCACCAGTCGATGAGGTGAGCGCGCGGGGCTGTGGCAGAAGCGGAGTGGTTGGGAGACCCAGGACTGCCTAGAAGCCGATCCGATACCTGCTGGCAGACACAGCGGAGCTCGGCGAGGGTCCGCGCCGGTGGGGGAGAAGCCTGTGAATCGGAGGCGGCGGTGGGGATACTTCTGCACAGAAGGTAATTGAGGCCCCGGCTTCGCGGCCTAGCACAACGTGACGCAGGAGCTAGGAGTCCCCCACTGCCGATCATCCCCATCCGGTCCCTGGGTGCCACTGCCTTACCAGACTACACAACTGGGACACTGTGCTGCCACACAGCCCGAGAGCTCAGAGGCGCTGCAAGAGCCGGGAGAGCTGCTGGGGGCCTGGGTACGGGCCCCATATTAACATCACAGGCCCAGTGCAGTGTAGGAGGGATTGTGCCACTGAGGGGCAACCGCAGACACACGGCAGATCGGCCCCTGATCTGGGGGGGCCCAAACAGGCCGGACATCAAGGGAGCTCGGGGCCCGTCAATCCCCCGGAGCCTGGTTACTATTCCTGCCATCAACACACTGTGCTGGCCCAGATAAGAGCATAAGGGCATCGTGGTGAAGTCACGGAATCCTCCCCCCTCGCCCTTCATCTGCCGCCGGGTGATCTAGGGCTGCACCTTGCCGATACTCACCTACCTGTGGACAGCCCTACCTGCCCCACCAGGAAATCTGACAGGCCGGCAGAGGAGGGTACTCCTTTTCCCCCTGCGCAGGCGGCGGTGACTACTGGTATAGGGCCTTGCAACGCGGACAAGAAGACAGTTATCTCTGCGCAACAATGGCCAGCGGCAAGGGAGCCAAGACGCAGGCCCAAAAGACACTGGCTAAATTTGCCTGGGGCAAGACGGGCGAGGAGGACGATGCTACTGCCAAAGGGGGAACAAACGATCCTCACCCACAGACTCCTCAATCAGATCTCACCCTCCGCGACGTCATGGAGGCCATAGCTGGGGTGCGGACTTCACTAGAGACTCGCATTGATACAGTCAACATTGAGGTCTCCCTCATAAGAGCCGATCTGCGGAAAATGGACGCCAGAGTGAAAGACGTGGAGGAAGCCACAGAAACATTAACATCTGACACAGTTCTCCTCAAGCAGCAAGTGGCCCAACTCCGTGACCAACAGGTGAAAATGGAAGGACTCCTCGACGACTATGAAGGGAGAGCGCGCAGGAACAATGTACGCATTCTGGGAGTCCCGGAGCGGGCGGAGGGGCCGGCTGCGGACCTCTTCGTCGAGGACCTGGTACTGACCAAGCTTCGGCCGAGACGCCTGTCCAGTTACCTTTCCATTGAACGAGCCCATCGAGTCCCTGGGGGTAAGCCAAAGCCGGGAGCTCCTCCAAGGCCCATCATAGCACGAGTGTTTAACTTCCGCGATGTTATACTCCAAACGGCACGTGCCCACCCGCCATTGACCCTGGAGAACAGCACAGTCACTTTCTTCCCGGACTTCACCACCAAAGTGCAAGCTCAAAGACGCAGTTTCACTGCGGTCAAGAAAGCGCTACGAGACAAAGAAGTAAAATACTCTATGCTCTTCCCAGCGAAGCTCCGGGTCGAATCCGAGGGGAAAACCTGGTTCTTTTCATCCCCAGAAGAGACTTGGGAATGGCTGGAGGGTTGGCGAAGGGTTGGGAGACCAAATGACGGCAGAAATGACAGAACCCGAGGCAGCAGACAGAACAATGGGAACACACCTCGAGACGATCCAACTCAGGAAGAGCAGACCTCGGCCTCGAAGGGCTGATAAGGCGGGACGTTGTGAATTCTGAACAGTGTAGCCTGAAAGACACCTGAGGCCCCTGGGCGTAAGACTGGACACATGACAAGGTACAGGGGTATTCATCATGGACTCGTCGCTGGCCGGGTGGGATCAGCCGATGCTAATCTGAGCAGGACTACCGGTAGCGTGCCACATAGATGGTTAAAGCTTAAGATGGGACTAGTACGGATCTAAATGATATAGTGTGTAATATGTATCCATCCTTAATTCACGGCGAGGGTTGTTCACCAAGCACCTTGCATATGGGAGGGTGGGCGACAGGCACTCTGCCTTGTTGGGGGGTGGGTAGTTTGAAATCCACCGGCAGGGGGGCAGGGAGGGGGGCAGTGGGGGGGGATCACAGGGTTTTTTTTGTTGATGTTAATGTTACAAGTCACGATGCACAGGGTTATACAATAGGTTCGACAAACTGTGACCTACCTCAACCGACGCAGTATACACGACAGACGGTTACACAGTGCCTTGCAACGTATGGCCAGTCCCAGCTGGGGCGCACGACTGCTCATGCAATGATGGAATCATTCACCCCCGTAGTGGCCGCAGTGTACACTCCATTGGTCCTACTGATGATCCAATATGGATAGTACTATTATTACAAAATTGTCCACCTTGACGTGGAAGGTAAACGGACTGGGAGACAAAATAAAGAGGGGTGTAGTGTCGCAATATCTTAAGAGACAGGCGCCGGACTTAGTATTGTTGCAAGAAACTCACCTTGTGGGTAATAATTGCAGGGCTCTCAGCAGGTGGGGATATAAACTAATGGTTCATGCAGGATTCACATCTGGCTCCAGGGGAACGGGTATCCTAGTGCGAAAAGGTCTCGCTCTCACACCCACTCACACGTGGGCGGATCCGCAGGGTAGATTTACAGTGATGGAGGCCACCTGGGAAGGGAAGCCGATAAATGTGGTATCAGTGTATCTTCCACCAGCGCTAGGGAAGGAGGCACTTAGCGACTTAGGCAAAATACTGATTGATCTCCCGGATGGTATCCTGATAATGGGAGGCGATTTTAACTTGACCATGGACAATGCACTGGACAGGTTTCCCCGACGACCTACCGCTAGACACAGCACTCACATGGCGGAATTTACCCAAGCTATGGGACTGACAGACATATGGCGATCATTGCAGCCACACATGTCGTATTACACCCACTACTCTAATGCACACAATAGTATGTCCCGTATAGATTACTTCCTTACACACCTGGCAGATGTTGGCCATTTCCAGAATCCTTGTGGGCTCCCACAGGGGATCTCGGATCACTCCCCAGTGTGGGTCGAACTCACCTTTCACCAACAAAAGCAACGCAGCTCCATAGTTATTAATCCGTGGCTCTTAAAGATTCCCGACATAAAAGAGGAGCTTACTGAGCAGACTGACTGTTATTTTACCGAAAATCTGGGATCAGTAGATTCAGCGCAGACTATTTGGGAGGCTCACAAAGTGGTACTAAAAGGACACGCACTGGCGTTAAAGATAGGTTATCTCCGCCGCCATAATGAGCAAATACTAACGGCAGAAAATGAACTTCAACAGTTAGAGACGCGACACAACTCCTCACCCAATGAGGCCACTGCACACCGTTTGACCATTAAGCGCCTCGAGTATAAAGCTCTGACACGAGAAAAAGCATGGGCACGACTACTTTCCACTCGACATAGGGTGTACGAAATTGGGAGATAGAGCAGGGAAAATGCTAGCCTGGCTAGACAAAAAGGGAGCAGGGAGAGAGGTGGGTACCTGAACTATCCACCGGCAAGACTACACGGGTCTCCGACCCTCAAGAAATAGCGGAAGCGTTTGTGGATTATTTGGAAGGGGTGTATACATCCTCTACTACCTATACGTCGGAGGACTCCCGACAACTGTTGCCAGACATTACCCTGCCCTCATTGTCCAAGACGGATAGGGCTGATCTGGAAGCTGACATTACAGACGACGAAATCTGCAAAGCCATATTTAGTGTCCAATCAGGGAAGGCAATGGGGCCCAACGGAATTCCGATTGAATTCCTAAAATCAATGGCCTTGAAGATAGCACCCCACCTTAATCACATGTATGCAGAAAGCCTAGAGAAAGGAATACTGCCTGCAGACCAAAGACTGGCTTCTATAGTGGTAATTCGGAAGCCCGGGAAACCGGCGGATTGTTGTAGCTCGTATAGGCCAATCTCCTTGATAAACGCGGAGGCCACAGTCCTGGCGGAACTGCTGGCGTTACGTCTAAATGCTGTCCTCCCCTCTCTTGTTCATGCAGACCAATCCGGCTTTGTGCCGGGACGGAATACGGCACTGAACATTCGCCGGGTACATAATGTGTTGGCACGACAGAAACGTGTGGAGGAGGACGCGGTAATTAGGTCATTGGATGCCTCTATGGCATTCGATTCCATAGAGTGGCCCTATCTCTTCAAAGTGCTCGCCCGCCTGGGGTTTGGTCCGAGGTTTATAGCTTGGGTCAGGTTGCTTTACACTGAGCTCCGCGGTCAGGTGAGGGTGAACAACCGCACGTCACGGGCGTTTACGTTGCACAGAGGGACCAGACAGGGCTGCCCCCTGTCCCCCCTACTTTTTGCCCTCGTGATGGAACCCTTGGCGTCATGGGTGAGACGAGATGTGGCTCTCAGGGGCCTCAAATGGGAGGAGGAAACTGACAGAATATCGCTGTACCGAGATGATATCCTGATCTACTTAGCTTCCCCCTACACCTCGATACATAGGTTATTGAACATATTTACTAACTTCGGCAAGTACTCAGGATATGCCATCAATTGGGCAAAGTCAGTGCTTTTCGTCCTCCATGGCCCCACGCCTAGGCTACCGAGGGGATGCAACGTCGAGGTGACCAGCGAAGGATTCCGATATCTGGGGATATTTATTACTCCAGACTCAAAAACTTTTTACGACAAGAACCTCACAGTCCCCCTGTATAGACTCCGGGAGGATGTCAGACATTGGAGGTCACTGCCACTGAGATTGTTAGGTAGAGCGGCCCTATTTAAAATGCTGGCGCTGCCACGATTCCTCTACCTACTCCAGAACTGCCCATATCATGTCCCTGACTCATATTTCAAAAGTGTCGAGGCGGAGGTCCGGACACTATTGTGGGATGGTAGGGCACCGCGGATCAGCTTAGAGAAACTGATGAAGGGGTGGTATGACGGAGGCATCGCACTCCCAGACATACGGCTTTATTATTGGGCATCACAATTGGTAGCGGTTAATCACTGGCAGTACAGTGTTCCAACGAACCCGGCATACCGATTAGAGCGGTACCAGACTGGAAGAGAGGGGTATATCTTGGGGCCCTATATACCAAGCCCCGCAAAGGGAGATATCTGGGTCCGATGGCTCACACGACATCCATCTGGCATAAGGCAACCAAACGCCTGGGCTGGACGGGAAAACTGACGAAGGCGACACCTCTGTGGTCCTCTCAACAACTAGGGCTGCTCTGCCATCACGCGGGGTTTGATAAATGGGACACCATAGGAATCTCCACTATTGGCGATCTCCTACAGAAGGGCAAGATTCTTACCTTTAAGGACCTACAAGCTAAGTATGAATTGGCCCAAGGGGAGATGTTTCGGTACCTACAAATTCGCCATGCGCTTAAAACAGCTCACAGATCTGACAACGATACCAGATACGTCCCCCTTGGAGGATCGACTCTTATCAGAACCTCTCCTGACCAAGGCCATTTCCCTTACATACCGTAAGTTATGCAATAATATACCAGACCCCTTCCATACCCTCAGGGACAAATGGCAGACAGACTTGGGACAGATCGAGGATGAGGACTGGCAAACTGCCCTGATGTCCCCAAGAGAGGCGGCCATAAACCATCATTTTCGGCTGATTCAACTAAAGGTTTTGCATAGGACATACCTCACCGGTGTGACCTTAGCTAAAATAGGAACCAGACAGGATGCACTCTGCCTGCGTGGATGTAATCAAATAGCCACATTTTATCATATACTATGGGATTGCCCCCTGATCCGACACTTATGGGAGAGGGCCACAGGAAAGATGCAGGATGCACTAGGGAAACAACTCGCTCTAACACCTTTACTAGGGATTCTGAATATATGGGACGCGACCGATCACACGGACACAGAGCAACAATTCACCACCCTGGGGTACACATTAGTGAAAAGGGCCATTGCTATGAAATGGGGGGCAGTAGATCGACCACTAATAATAGGGTGGGTGGCGGAAATGGACAGATGCATGGTAGCCGAAAAAGAGGTCTACAAATCTAGAGGCGGTCCTAAAAAGTGGGACAAAAAATGGGGTGCTTGGAACGTATATCGGGGAGAATTGTGCATCTCACCAACATTAGAACTGGAAATGTCGAAAAGGGGGGTCACAGACTGTAATGTTTGATCAAAATGCTGTGCACGGAATTGTTTATGTCTAATTCTGTAAAGGAATGTATATTGCTGTGATTATGCAAGTGACGAATGTTAAGTTACTAATAAAATTATTATTTAAAAAAAAGAGAGGCTCTACGTCCTTGACGTTTTTCTAGAGTGTTGTCGGGCATTTGGGCAGTATTTTAAATTGTTTCAGGCTTTCATCTAAATATTTCTTTCTTTGTAAAATATTTGCCATTTCGGCTTCGAGCCTCTTTCTTTACGTTCTCTGACGTGTTTCGACGTCGAGAACTTCGGCCTTGCTTTTCGAGGTTGAAGGCTCTTTCGTGCATGGTGCCAGTAGCGGCCCATGCCTTTCGAATTTCGGACTCTCTTGCTTCGACGTCGATGCGTCCTTTCCTTGACCGTCGTTCGACGCCTTGGATCTTTCGAGGGTCTTTCCCGCTACGGAGTCTTTCGCAAAGGATCCTACAGTATTTTATCTCGGAACGCAGCTGCGGTCGTCGAATGCTTGGATGCTGAGGCTCCTTTCGAGGTCCTTGAGTCAGTTTTTCGAGACTTCGAAGACAACGGCTCTCTTACCTCTCTAGAAGACCTCTTTTCGTCCTCCACCACTTGGACGTCGGTCTCAGTCTCTCCTTCTGCGACATGGTCGTCCTCCATGCTCGAGAGGCCCAGGTCTCGTAGCAATGGTGCTGCACTCTAGCCCTGCATGTTATAGTTGGCTATTCTCTGCCTCTCCCCCACCCTAAGGGACTTTGGGGTGAATGCTGAACACTCGTTGCAATCCTCACTTCAGTGGTCTACCGGTAAGCAGAGGCTGCAGACTGGATTTTGGTCCTTCAGGCAAACTTGAGATGGCAGTTCTGGCAGAACTTGAACAGTGTTTTTTCCATCACCACGCACAAGGAGCCCCCTGCACGCGCATTGTCCTCCAGTCATTGATGAGGTGGTCCCTTCCCCTCTCGACGCTCTCCGGTACCTTAAACCGATGTCCTGTCGATTCCTGATTTTTTCCTGGTTTTTCGTTGATTCTTCCCTCCAAAACTTGAAGCTCCTTGTGTATCGACCCAAACCCAACAGCGGAAGAAAAGAGTTTGAAAAGGGCGATCAAAGGTGGGCGCTTCCAGAGGACGCACGGCGACGTCACAAGGGGACACCAAATGGATGTACGTCGTCGCACACCAACAGGAAAAAAAGAACAAGCATTGGCATAGGCAATAGGTCTCGCTTTTGGGACCTTATAAGTATTTAGTTATGCAGTACAATATCCTTGGTGCAACAACATCAACTGTTGCATGTCTAAACACTTATAAGGTCCCAAAGGCGAGACCTATTGGCTATGCCAATGCTTGTTCCTCTTGTAACGCATCCCTCTTTTTTGTATCTTGTTTGTTTTGTTATTTGCACAATTGTCACTTTTTCCTCATGTAATGTAACGCTTGCTTTTGTATTATGCTCACTTGTAACCTTCTCCTCATGTAATGTTACTGTTCCTATTGTGAAGCGCTCTGACACCTTCGGGTAAAGTCCGCGCTATATAAAAACGCATTAAATAAATAAATAAAAAACTGTTATAGCACAAACTTCTCTGCCATCCTCCTTCAGTTCACCAGAAGCTAAAATAAGGATCATCACAGCCATATGTCATCTCTTCCATCAGTTTTCTGTTTTTTCCAAACGTCTTCATTCCGAAATGACGACACCCTCTCTTTTATGTTATTGAACGCCATCTCTAAAAAGTTCAAAAGAGCTAATCATTGAGCGCCAGTATGCTAGTATTATCCTACTCTTTCTTGGTTTCCAAACATCTGGCAAAATTTACCTTGGGTTTAGTGCTAAGAATAATTTTATGTTTTGCCCGTGGGATTCGGGAAAAAACGATGCTATACTTACAATGACGAGCCGGGTCGAGTACATTCTCACCCTATCTTATGCGGACTTTAACAATCCAACATGGCGGCCACACTGCCCGATGAGAGGAGTAAGTGATTCTCACAGTTTTAGCCTTCACGGAGCACGGGCTTATGTATGTTTACTGTGTCTATGTTTTAGCCACTCTGCTCCTTATGTAATTGCCGCCTTTTTACGTCCTTAACAATGCTCAGCGCGGGAATTACGCATGTGGCGCATACTATTGCGTTTAGGGGGGTGTAAATATTATTGCCTAATAAATTAAGTGCTTTAAGTCGAAACCATCAAAAGTTTGTTTTGCTACTAATAATCAGAGCGTTTCTCTGGCTGTCAGTTTGTATCGGGGTGACGAGTGTTTCTTTGATTGTTGCTAATTCTCCTGAATCTAATCTGTGCCCCCTGCTTTGCGCTTTCATTGGGCTTACTCTCCCGCTCTGTGGTCCTACTATCTGCCTAGTGCACACAGTGCCTTGGAAAGTATGGCGGCAGAGCAGGCTGGGCAGAAGCGGGCACTGGACCTGGAAGATGAAGTGCTGTCCCTGGAGGACGTGCTGGAAGAGCACGATGCCATGGAAGAAGAGGCGTGCGAGGGTGCTGGGTGGCAGCGACCCGGGGTGGTGCTCTTACCCCCAGGTAAGAAAAATTCGAGCCCTCAAGAAACTCCAATCTTTCTCAAATGCTGGTGATGCAGGTAAAAAGCTAGTAAATTGTTATGTCTTCTAGAAATGCTGTATCGATGGCTGTATCTCAAGGCAGATACTCAATTGTGTTACACCAAAAGTACTGTGAATAGAGAGACCCCAAAGTATAACCATAGTACGCTGGGCACAGAGACTCCAAATGAAACTGGACACCCAGGCATAGTATGGGAGCAGAGACCTACTGTATATTTCTAGGAATGTCGTAGGGAACACCTAGGCATGTTGTACTTCTAAGGGTAACGTCGGAAGAGAGGCTGTTACTATGGTTATGGGAGCAGAATCCCCCGGGGTTCACTGATAGAATTTGGGAGCAGAATCCCCCGGGGTTCACTGATAGAATTTGTTTTTGTTTGGGTTATTTTTGCAGGTTTTTCAATTGCGCGAACCTGGCCCAGGGCATTAGACCGCTGTACAACGGAACAAGTTTATAGTGCATTTTTAGGTGCACGGCAATTAAGTAATTTGCCCCGAATAAAAGGATGTTGAGTTCCTTCCTTACGTCCCAAGGTCGGCAGCTCTAGCTACAGGGCTGACCTGCTCCCATTTGCATCAGTGGCTCGTGGCTGTGATAGCAATCTGTTGTAAATAGAAAACCCAATCTTAACGCCAGACCTCCCTAAAGACTGTTCTTTAGGGTGGTCTGGCGTTAATATTGCTATGAGAGAGAACGGCACGAGCTGCCTTGAATATTCACGATATATTGGACAAATTGATCTTAACAGGTGTGCTGTAATTGGTACTCTGTGGACCACTTGTTTTTGAGGTTCTGTTTAGTCGGGGATAAAAGGGAACCAGGACTCTCATGCGGCTTAATAAGTAGTTCAAAGGACAAGCAATGGCCGCGCGGCCGTGAAACTGACACGGCCGCGAAAGTGAAAGTAATCGCGAGGGAAGCCAGATGGCGAGGGAAGCCATATGGCGCCTGATCGCGCGTGCACGCTCGCGTGAACGCAAGCTGGTCGCCAACAAACTGCTGTTTGCACTTCCAAAACCCGCTTACTAAAACTCTCGCCAGACCAGCACATGCGCTGGCTCAGGCGAGACCTAAAAATGGGACAAACACAACAGTTCCAGACCCAACCACTAGATGGTGGAATAATGCACAGCATTTGAATAAAGGAAAGATTCACTCTGCAATTTCACAGGCTCTAAATGTTAATTTACTGGAATTGTATTCACAAATATTATCAGAAGAAACAAATAAATGTGATGAAGACAAGTGCAAAAATGTTTTTTTTTTTTTAAAAACACTGGGTACATGTACCAAGGTACGGGTACTTAATTTTGGAAGTACATGAAAATTACAGGCATAGTATTTAGAAATCATGACCCCAAAAATATATCAGGTTACCATAATGTTAAGGTGTCATGTTATGCTTTTTACTAAACCTTGCATTAATGGAGGTTGTTTTACCATATGAAACACTTTGAGGGAGTCAAATCAGGGTGGATATGAGCAACACACCATCTTACAATTGCCCAACTGCGAGAGTCCGCACTGGCCAATGTGTTTCATTTGAGATTTCTCTACAACAGGGCACATGGCAAGGGTGCCCAATGTCACCCCTGCAGTTCGCCCTAGCGATGGAACCCCTGGCACGCCGCTGGAGGCATACTCTACGGGGGTGGGGCATACCAGTGGGCCATAGGGAGCATATAGTCTCGCTTTATGCTGAAGACGCAATGATTTATCTCGGTCAGCCTGATCTGTCCGCCACAATCTTGCTAAACGCCGAGCAAGAATTTGAAATTCTCTGGCCTTCAGGATAATAGAGATAAATCAGTTTTTTTCCTGATAGGATCGTTGAGAGACGCGCCAATCAACAAATTGCCAGAGGCAGGTATTCCATGGAAGACAGATAAAATAAGATTCTTTGCGTGTCTACATCCTGCATGGGGCACATCAAACTCATGAGTTAAATTTAGGTTGTGTGATCCGTAATAGTCGTCCGTTCATAGAGTTCTGGAACACATTACACCTGTCCTTAATGGGTGAGATAGCCCTTATTAAAATGGTCCTATTGCCCATATTTTTCTATGTTCTGCAAGGTGCCATGTATGAAATCCCCAATCTGGTTTTTATTTTAGGGAATTAGACAGGCTCCTAGTTCAGCTCTTGTGGGATGGGAAGAGGTGCAGGATTGGCTACCCTTAAAAGAGAATGGGACAGGGGAGGATTGGAGGTCTCCGACTTGGAGCTCTATTATCTGGCTGCCCATCTCCAACATGCAATTCACTGGCTAGATTGGGAGGATAACTGGGAGAGGTCTCTCCTACCTGGCTCCCACAAAGGATACCAGTTGGGCGGACTCCTGATGAGGGGCAGGAACGTCCCAGACACATTAAGCCACATGAGTCATATGACATGCCGCCTGTGGGACAAACCCGTGAGGAGGGTGAAATACAAGCAGCAAATACTGCGGATCTAGATATATGGATATTGCGTCCTTTTTCCCAAATCCCCCAGACGACGTCGATATACTCAGCAGACCATTTAATAACCATGCAAGATGCTTTTGAGTCGTTTGGACTTGGACGTGAGCAGTTTTTGCAGTATGCAAAGATGGCCGCCACTGGCAGAGAATGCTGGCCATCCTTTCCTGAGGCCCAAGGACCCACACAGACGGTGGTTACTATGTTATTCCTAGGTGGAGGTCGTGCGCAGATAACTCGCCTGTACTGGGCACAACGAGCAGATCAGTGGATAGTACCGCTCCACGTGGAGGAGGCAAGGCAGTGGATAAGTGATGAGCCCATTACATCTAGGGAATGGAGGAAAGTACATGATGCAGAAAAGGGGGTATCAGTCAACGCACGTTTAAAACATTGTGCAGCATTCTGTCCATCAATTGTTCTTTCTGCAACTATATACGGAAGCAGGGTGGTGGGAAGGGGTGGGGGAGTTGTTCTGGGCACACAAACCCCGATTTCAATGTTTCTACAGATTACTGATGAACAAATATTGCTAATTTTAGAGAGTACCTGTCGAAGTACATAGGATTGTAGGAGTTATGCTTGAAATTGAGACATCATGTACAAAAACAATAAGGTACACTGTTGTTGGTCAATGAGTGCCACTGCTAACAATGTTTTGTGATGGACGCAATAGTTGAAAGGCTAATAAAAACAAATTTAGAGGAAAAAAACCACACACTATCTTACAATCATCTCTGAAGCCAAAGACGCTCTTTCCACATCTGTATAAGTAAGCATTCTCTACATACGTTCACAGTGATTACGGTTAATTGATATGGTTGTGGTTAGAAATGGGGTCTATACTTGGTAGTGGTTTGCACCCTGTACAAGTAGGGACCCATACTCTAGTTAGGGTAAGGGAGTCACACAGCTAAGATAGCCTCTGCTCACCCACTTGGTAGCTTAGCACGAGCAGTCAGGCTTATCTCAGAGGCAATGTGTAAAGCATTTTTACATACACACAGTAACACAGTGAAAACACTAAAAAAGGAGTCCACATCTCTTTAGATAAAAATATTTATCTGAATAAAACTAGACCAAAACGACAAAAATCCGACATACACAAGTCAATATATCACCTATCAAAGATTAAGCAAGTTTAGTCCATGGAAATCAATGGGTGAATCCCTCTCTTAGAAAGTCTCCATCTTGAATTGGAGAATTAGGCTCAATAGGAACAGGGATGTGCCCCTCTTCCCAAAGGGAGGGGGCACCCAAAGGGTATAGTCACTCTAGGGAACAGTAGCCATTTGCTACTGTCCCCGACCTCAGTAACGCCATTAAATTTGGTATTTAAGGGCTCCCCCAAACCTTGTTCCTCAGATTCGACGACCTACAAAGAAGGAGCGAAGAGCCGTGCAGCAGTGGAGAAGACGACGACTACGACTTACTTGGCCACAGCCCTACTGGCCTGTCTCCTCCTCCAGCAACTCTGCTCCAAGAAACCAGCGTAGCCCGCAGTTAGCAACCTCCAAGAAGCCCGGGGACCTGTGCTGTCTTCAACAAAGACTCCGTATCCAGGCAGATCCACCACACTTGCACCACTCTGCACCCGACGCCCATGACCCCAGTCCAGGTGGCCCACCCACCCAGTGAAGTCTCCCTGGCGATCCTGACCTGGAATCCAGTGTTGGACGACCTCTCTAGACCTTCCCCCACAGCGCCTACAGCCTTAACCTGAAGCCCCACCCCTCTATTGCGACCGGAGATGGTGTGGAAAACCATACGCCTAAAGATACCCCTGCACCCGCAGCCCCCCAGCCTAAGAGTGACTAACCGACGGTGTCCTAGCATCTCCCCACTATCCAACTTACCTGCAGCCGTTTTCCCCAACCGAGGATCTCCATTGGTTTCAATGGGGCTATAGAGGAATGAAGCTGAATCATTCTGTAGAGCGTGGAAATCTTTGAGAAGGTTTGTGCTGTTGATTCCTGGACGTAAATGCAGTAGAGAAGGCTGAGGATGATATGGGGCTGTATAACTGTTCTATGGGAATTGGAGAGGAGGTGTTTTATGTTCCGGAACCAATTCCATGTAACTTGTCATAAGAAACCACTGTTGATAGGAGTCTTAAAACTGAGGGCAGGCTCGGGTATGCCACTGAGGCTCTTAGCTTTTTTTTTTTTTTAATTAAAGGATGTTGCGGTCCAGAATCACAAGGTTAGGGCAACACTAGCAGAGATTAGGCCAGCTCGGAGGAGAGTAAGGGGAAGAATTCAGTCTAGCATTTAGGCTCATGATGTAGGCATTCATTCAGAAAAGTCATCCAAGTTTTATTTGTTATAGATTAATTGAGAAAGATGGGATGCCAGGCAGTGATATAAAAATGGACTCCTGAGGGCTCTGAAAAGGTTCCTCGTTCAACACAGGTAGTAAGTAAACATTAAAAAATACTCATGAGAGAACACAGTCTTTGGGACCTCCGTATGAAGTGAGGGGCAGATGTGGGTGGATGCATGTGCTCTGGACTCAAAAGTAAAGAGGCATAATGGAGACAAATTGTATGGTTTAAGGTGTCAAATGCAACAGACTAATTGAAAGGGGCCCTAAGGACTCAGCTGTTGGAATACCTTGGTTGGCAGAGGTACCTAAAGCCGTTTGAGGGTCAACTCGAATTGCAAGGGGATCCAAGACGATGTGTTAACAGCTTAAGATAGCATTGACTTTACCAACGCACTGTAAAACTGTCAATGGGTGATGGAAGTTTAGAGCTAGGTCATGCAAGTATCAATAAATAATGTGACTATCCTGATGGAGGAAATTCATCTTCAAGTGTCTGAGATTGCACAATATAGTGCTCAGAGGAGCAGTCTTAATTGGTTGATGGAAAGACTTTTGCTGGTTAGAAGTTAGAATTTAATGATTATGGTTTGGGGGAAAACTTGGTTTTGAATGCCTAGGTTCTTTTGCTGACATATGGAAAAAAATGATTGCAGAAGAAAAGTTTGAACCTGTAAGTTATATCAACAACACGAGTAGAATGGCTAATGAGAGGCTTGGCAATGTGTAAAGTATATAACATTTTGACATACTTCCATATAAAGAGAAACTAAGCGTTGAATATTTTATACTCACTTATAACTTGGTAGCTTTCCTTTTGTTTCTCTCACATAAGAAAGGTAGCACTTCCATAGGTCGATGTGTAAAACTTTCATGAGGCATCTTTGAAACAACTAAGCATAATGTAGGGGAAAATAATTAGGAACACATAATACAGAGTAACACATTTTCAGTTCTGATCATGAAATCTCAACTAACCCCCCACCCAATCCCTTGCAAATGGAGGTGTTCACAAGTAATTGGACATTCTATATCAAGTGGCACATTCTATGCAGACTAATCACTTATAGAGCTTCAGGTGTAATATCTGGTATACTAACTACAGCCTGCAGTTTACTTTGAAGGTTATGAGCACAGCATTACTGTCAACAATGCTGAACAAGGTGGGGACATGGATACGTATAGGAAAGAAGCCGTACATTAATAGCCTCCTGAAATAGAGCAACAAAGAGTAGGAGAGAAGAATCATACTCACTGTTAACCAAGGGATGGAGGGCAATGGTTAGAAAAAAAAGCTAAATCTGTGTTGCAGGGGAAGGGAAGGAAGGTTATGGGTTGCTAATTGCTGAAAAAAACTTCCAACCTGTCAGACGGTCATCAGAGTCAACACAATAACACTGCTCACTTTATTTTTACATGTGGAAAGGCATCACTATACAGCAAGTCACTTGCCATTATAAAGATCTTTAATGAAGGTCAGCTTTTCAGGAAGATTATGATTTCTGATTGTAAAGAAACATAGTTCTTTTATTCTACCACATTAGAGGGAACCAAACAGACTTGAAACTTGGTTACTGAAACAGAACTATAACTTTAAGGACCCTAAATTAACATAAATGAAGTCAGTGCTTGGAACTTTCCCATAATGACCCGCATTGTACTGCTCTACCTTCCATCCACTGCTGGAACTGTAACTGCCATTAAATCCGTTAGCTAAATAGCTATACATAAAAAGAGACAAGCATGTCGAAGTAAGCCTGGCCTGGTATAATCATGAAGTTTACCGAAGTGTTTTCTATATAAAAGAAACATTGTAATCTTCCTCAAATAAAAAGTGCCAGGTTAACCACTACACAGTAATTTTTAACAAGCATTTGCAATGCAATAGGTCTCGCATTACTAAAGATTTGAGCTATTGGCGTTGCCTTATTATTTGCAGCGCCAATAGCTCAAACGTTTAGTAATGCGAGACCTATTGCATTGCAAATGCTTGTTTGCTCTTTGCTTTATGGAAAAGAGGCGCGCGCGCACACAGTGACTGCAGCTGCTCCTATTCATTGAAAGCCATTACAAAAATTAAAATTAAACCCAATTACTTTGCTTAGTTTATAGCCGAGAAATGGCTTAGCAGACCGTCGCTCCATGGCAGAGAGGAGAGAAACATCTTATCGCACATCGGCAGAACTGCGCCTGCTCCTCAGGCGGGGCCTGGGGGCTGGGGGGCATGCCGCAGCCGCTTTGTGGCTACTGTGAATGATAAGGCTCTTATTTATCGGTATTATGTGATTCCACAAAGCAAGCAGGACAAATAGAAACTCACGAAAGGCACCAGAGGCTGCCTGTTCCCTGGCTCCCACAGATTGCTTCCATGTAGCATCTCGGCTTTCCATGAAAAATGTTGGTTACATGGAAATAGGTTGATGTGGCGCACATACACCAGTGTAATGTAAAATGGCAGATTTCATTTTGTGTCTTTGATCGTGTGTGACAGGCTGACATCAGGTTGACATCTGCAGCGCACAGTTCTATATGTCAGTCTGACGTCAGAAATATAAAGTTCCACGTGTGTCACTGACATCAGTAATACACAGTTCTATATGTCAGTCTGACATCAGGAACACACAGCTGTACGTGTACGTTGACATCAGTAATGAACAGTTCTATGTGCCAGGCTGACACAAGAAGCGAACAGCTCTATATGTCAGTCACATTAGGAATACAAAGTTCTATGTGTGTCACTTTCACATCAGTAATACACAATTCTATATGTCAATCTGATATCAGGAACACAAAGTTTTACGTGTGCACTTACTTTGACATCAGTAATGCACAGTTCTGTGAGCCAGGCTGATATTGGTAGCGTACTGACAGTCTGACATTTGGAGTATGTGACAGTCTGACATCTGGAGTAGTCAGCCCCATAGTCCATATATGACATTGTGACATCAGGGACGCACAGTTCTATGAATACGCAGCTCTATATATGTGACAGCCTAGGATCAAGAATTAAACACTGCATACGTGACGCCCAACATATGAAGTTTAAAGGGTTCGCAAGTATTCTAATGACACACCACGCATTAGCCGTGAAACTTACCGAGTGAGCAGCGCTGCGGCGGGTGCCCTGCTCTGCCTGCCCTCGGCTGCCTGCTTCTGCCCTGCCCGTCCTGCCTCTGGCTCCCATGCATGCACAGATGCGGTGTGTACTAAATAGCCTGTGCACTAGGGGTCACCCAGTGACAGCCATTGGCGCATCCTCCACCCCCTCCCGCCCTCCTCCCTAAGTTTTCATATCCCGCCAAAGGCTGTTGAAAGTGAAACTTACGGCTCAGAGGCCCGCGCGCGCAGATCCGCGTGCACAGTCCGTGGCCCGCACCCTCTGCTGAATGCACACTTTGAAGACACAATAGGCACGTAACATTCATCTCTAGACACGGCTAGTGGCGGACAGTGTGCTCATTTCCATATGCATAGATTAGAATATATGGGTAGGCATATATATATACGACATGTATTTTCACATAAGCTTATGGAAATATATTGACGCAAATACATATGATACATATAGATCAGGTTATGTTGATAATCACACACCACATTTCCGTCTCCTGAGATGTTGAAGGTTCAAGTCAGTCGCCAGCTCTGTCCCTGTGCACTTGTTTCTGGTTCTACACACAAGACCTGCGCGCGCAAGTTAATTATGAGCCGTCATTAACAGTCAGTTGGGGGTTTAGCCTGTCTTTGCACCGTGGGGCCGCTGGAAGTGTCGCTTTCTGGTGAGAAACAGTCTCTCGTTACGGTGCAGCAGTGAAACCTGCTTTATGAGAACGTCTCGTTAGCGGTGCTTTTAATGGGAAACTAGTGGTGCGCGCGCACTACAGAGGAGCGGGGGGGGGCAAGGGAGCCTGTCGTCTGTGCCGCGCGCTGATGCGCGTCCTAGACAAAGACGGGAATGGGCGGAGCAAAGGCAGGACATGCGCCCGCCTTTGCCCAATTGCGTGCCGTTTTTTTTAAAAAAAAGCATGCTACAGCCAATGTGGGCTTCCGAAAGCAAAACCACACGCACGAGCGTGTGGTCTACTTTCAAAAGCCCATACAAGAGGTCTTGGGCTGCGCGAGCAGTGCTGCGCACTGCAACGCTAGGCCCGAGACCTAAAAAGGACAGGTGAAACATCCAATTTTAAAACAGTTGGACTTTTAATTAAAAAAAAAAAAGAAAAGAACCTCTAACTCAACTTATTGGTTCCATTCAAGGAGTAAAATACATTTAGGAGATTGGTAATGCTGAGTGTATCTGTTCAAACCCTGCAACTCCGAAGACAAATATAATAACATTTTTAACATGGTGGCTAATAACTTTAAGAGTTATTATGGACTCGTAATTTTCAACCCTTTACTCTGTGATTCCACCTCTCGCTTACTCATGACTTAATGTTTATTAGAACATTGGAATGTTGGGAGCTCTATTGAAAACAATGGAGTAGCTCCGGGCTTATAATGGCTGGTATAAGCCCGGAGCTCCAACATTCCAATGTTTCTTTGTTCACAGCTGTGGCTGTGAACAAAGGCTTCAGGGAGCCTGAGGGGATTCCAATCCCCTCGCTCTCCCTGAAGCCTTTGTTTTATTTGTTAGAACATTCTGCCCTCTAGTGGCAGAATGTTCTAATAGCCTTATAGCCCTTCGTAGCTGGGCTATACCAGCTATTAAAGTCCCGCTCCCTTGTTAAAGGCCCTCGCCTTCGGCTCAGGCCTTTAATAGCCAGTATAGCCCGCTACGGCGGGCTATAAGGCTATATTAGAACATTGGAATGTTAGGAGCTCCACTGAAAACAATGGAGTAGCTCCGGGCTTATAATGGCTGGTATAAGCCTGGAGCGCCAACATTCCAATGTTTCTTTGTTCACAGCTGTGGCTGTGAACAAAGGCTTCAGGGAGCCTGAGGGGATTTCAATCCCCTCGCGCTCCCTGAAGCCTTTGTTTTGTTAGAACATTTTGCCCTCTAGTGGCAGAATGTTCTAATAGCCTTATAGCCCTTCGTAGCTGGGCTATACCGGCTATTAGAACATTGGAATGTGGAGCACTCCATTGAAGACAATGGAGTGCTCCGAGCTTCTACGGGCCGGTAAAGGCCCGCAAAGCAACATTCCAATGTTGTTTTCACAAAGGCCTCTCGGAGCCAGAGGGGATTTAAACCCCCTCGAACTCCGAGAGGCCTTTGTTTTATTTGTTAGAACATTCTGCCCTCTAGTGGCAGAATGTTCTATTAGCCTTATAGCCCTTCGTAGCTGGGCTATACCGGCTATTAAAATCCCGCTCCCTTGTTAAAGGCCCGAGCCGAAGGCTCGGGCCTTTAACGCTGGAGCGGGCCTTAGATAGCCGGCATAGCCCGCTACAGCGGGCTATAAGGCTATAGTATAAATATTGGCCATTTGTCTTCATGAAATTTGAAGATACAGCACAAACGTACTCTACAAAATGTATCCTAACTAAATGAAAATCATACAATTGAACTTCCTTTGCAGCTGTGATACTCTCCTATTTTCAGCATACATTGGTCTGCTAATAGTTACCATTAGCAGATTGACCATAAAGTGATGGCTTTATCTAGTCTCATTTGCCATAAATTTCTGTTTTAAAAGTTACAAAATGATTAATCTAAACAAGGTTGGTCAATTGGATTGCTGTTCTCCAGACACCGACACAAGATGTTACAAGTTTAAAAATAATTGTGTGAAACAAATGCCCTTATAGCACATAGAAACAACATTATTATCGTATATAAATGTGCCTACAGGGAAAAACTTCAGTCAATAGGGGAGGACCGCCAGGGCAAAGTGGGCATTCAAGTTGGTTTAAGAATTCTATTAGTTTTAATTGGGCCATCATTGGCATAAACACATTCTGAACAGAACAAAATTGTCAATACTTGTGCATGCAAGGAGTATGACCGAATAAAACATTCATAACTGAAAAGTAAACTGAATTAGGGAAGCAGCACTATAGTTTTTAGCAAACGGGTATTAGGCAAGGGTTCTGCCCCAGCAGCTATGAAGCTTTAATAAGCTAAAGGAGCTGAAAGGAATGCCGTATCAATTTCTACTTAAACAAAAAACCAAAGCAACAGGTAAACAGGAAGATTTGTTGAATCCAAACAAAATTGCAGACGTGTTGCAACTTCAAAGACACTTAAATTCTACAAAAGATCAAATAAATATAGAGGGAAAAAAATGGAAAAGACAAATGAAATTAAATAACAATGTTTTTGGCCAAAAATCTAGAAAACTCAAATTCTTTAGTAGAGAGCCTGAAGTAAATATTACATTCTATCATCCAAAAGCTAGAGCATGAAGTCAGTGACTCCAAATGCTGATCGAAAGAGTATAAATAATTTATGCAAAGATTTATACAGAAGACACCAATGATGATTATACAGTAGAAACAGATCAAAGCAGAGAAAATATTTTAATTTGAAGGTTTACAGGCATAGATTGAAGAAAGAATAACTATGTTTGGAAAGCATTGAGACATGTTGCAAGACTGCGATGGATGTGGGGATCAATTCTGTGGGAGCGCTGTTCTTGTTTTGCTGATATACAAAACAAATAAATATTTATTTTTTTAAAGTATAAAGGTTGTATACAAAATACAGTAGTTCATGCAGGGATCCCAATTAAAGTGTTTCAATCTAGGACTTTGATCTCTGTAGGTGGACCAATAGTTCATAAAATGTACATATAATTAGCATGATCGGCAGAGGCACTATTATTAAAATATATAAAAACAAGTCTGTCAAATCAATGTATGGTTCCTGAATACAGTTTTCATAAGCAATATACTACATGGTCTATTGGGCAATTTAAAAGAGAAGATCTAGAAATTCATAACAGTTGAGTTATCTAGTTTAGACATCCCAGTTGGGTACACAAACTTTGAGAGAATGGAAATAAGTTACTATAAGAATGTTCTGTTATTACAGATTCAAGGGTTGTCACACGTAGCCCAAGGGAACATCCCACATTTCTTAATGGGAAGACAGTTGTCTTTAAAACCAATACAGGAGAGAACATTCAAACAGCTTATAAGAAGAGACCTTAAATTGGGTCATTTCTACAGATATCCATTCAAGTGGTCCAGAAAACAATAGTGTCAAGAGACGGCGATTTCATTCTCACAGACATGATACCAGGAAAAATAGCATAAGATCCACTCTTATACAAGGCTGGCTGCTGGAGATGTAATACTACTGATATCTGCTATTGCAAATTAATTCTATAGGAGGGGAAAACATGTTAAATGTGGCTACGACCCGAGACTGAGATTAAAAAGCCTTTATGGGAAAGGACTGTAATGGAACTGCCAAACACAGACTAATCGTATTATGTGGTTTGTCCTGCAACATTATCGAATAGTTTCTTACCTGTCGGTGTAGTTTTGCAGCTTGAAGAATTTTCTGGATTCACATGCGTGCATTATTCCGCCATCTAGTGGTTGGGTCCGGAATTGTAGTATTTCTTCCCCTTTTTTTTTTGTTGTTGTTGGTGGGCGTCGACATACCACCATTTGGTGTCCTCCTGTGACGTCGAGGGGCTTCCTCAGGAAGCTCCCACCTTTGGTCACCATCTTAGGATTCTTTTTTTTTTTTTTTTTCTCCTCCTATTCTCATCTTTCCTGGCTGAGGAGGGTGGGTTCGCTAGTGAATCCAGAAAATTCTTCAAGCTGCAAAACTACACCAACAGGTAGGAAACTATTCATTTTGCAGCATGAATCTTCCATACGCGGAGAGAAGAGGTGAAGGAATTACTTCCACCTCTCCTCTCACCACTCTTGACTGGGGGGCGAGATGGAGGACGTTGCGGGCGGCGCTGCCCTGTAACACCAGGACCGGTGTTTTCCATTGGAACTATGTCGAGGCCTACTGGGCGGATACCATAACTGCTTTTTACTTACTGCGGAGCCCGAGCAACCTTGGCCGATGCCCTGTGGAGCTGTCCTATGCAGCTATAGAGGAGTCTGGCTCTGGTACACCCCCTCAGCCGTCACCTACCCAGCCGGACATCTGACATTGTTTTTCTGCGTCTCCCTGCTGTGTTTCCTTCCCTCCCCCGCCTCCTCCCAGCTCCACCAGCCCATCTCTGGACTCTAGACTTTTGGTCCCTTCCTGAACTCGTAACACGATGTTTCCTTATGTTAGCGCTAGACCTAATTTTTGGGCCGATGCCCGGTGGAGCTACCTGATAGCTATAGAGGAGATGGCCGTCACCTACCCAGCCGGACTTTGGGCAGACTTTCCTTCGTCTCGCCTTCGCATTCTCCCTCCCACCCCTTTACCCGACCCCTTTCCCCCTCTATGCTCCACTTTCTCATCCCCTTCTTAATGTTCTTCCGTTGAGACCTAGCTATCTGGCCGATGCCCGGTGGAGCTACCTGATAGCTATAGAGGAGATGGGCTGGGGACTTCCCCTCGGCCGTCACCTACCCAGCCGGACTTTGGGCAGACTCTCCCTCGTCTCTCCCTCCTATTTCCCTCCTACCCCTTTACCCTACCCCCTCTCCCTTCTAAGCTCCTTTTTCTCGTCTTTACGCTCTTGAAATGTTTTTCTAGTAACTGATGTAACTGGTAACTGATGTAATTTTGTAACTTTGTGGAACCTTATGTAAAGCGCTCCGATACCTCCGGGTCTAGCCAGCGCTATATAAAACTCAAATAAATAAATAAAAATCTTTTCTGGATTCACATGCCGTGCATAGTCTTTGTAGCGGTTTGCTAGTCTTGTGGTGGCTGGGTGGAAGATGAGCTTTGGTTTGTGAATAGATGTTGTAAGACCTTTTGTCCTACTTGTGTTTCTTTATTCATTTGAATGTCCACACAGTAATGTCTTGTGAATGTGTGCACTGAAGACCATGTTGCAGCCATGCAGATGTCTTGAATTGGAGTATTGGCTAGAAAAGTGATAGTTGCACCTTTCTTTCTTGTTGAGCGTGCCCGCGGGGCACCTTGTAAGGCCTGTCCTGCTTGCTTGTGGCATAACTGTATGGCTTGCTCTATCCATCTTGCAATGGTGTTTTTGGTTATTGGTCTTCCCAGAAAATGGTTTGCAAAGGATACAAAGAACTGTTTTGTTTCCCTGTACTCCTTGGTTCTTTCAATGTAGTACATGACCGCCCTTCTTGCATCAAGTGTGTGCAAAGCTCTTTCTGCTTTGGTCTTTGGGGTTTGAAAGAAACTTGGTATTTGTATACTCTGATTTATGTGGAATCTTGATACCACTTTTGGTATGAATGGAGGATCTGTCCTCATGATAATCCTGTTATTATGTATTTGGAAGTAAGGTTCCTGTAGTGGTAGCGATTGTAGTTCACTAACTCTACGTGAGGATGTTATTGCCACTAAAAAGGCAGTCTTTAGTGTGAGCATTTGTGGCGTTGCTTTGTGCAGTGGTTCGAATGGTGCTTTCATCATTTGTGCTAGAACTATGTTCAGGTTCCATGTGGGTGCTGGCACCATTTTTGGAGGTGCGATTCTTTTCCTCCTTCTAGGAACCTTTTGACCACATGTTAAGTGAAGAAACTTTTCCCCGTTTCACCTCTGGTACACGCTACGATTGCTGCTAATTGCACTTTCAATGATGTATAGCATAATTTACTTTCTAGTAAATGTGTCAAGTACTTCAGCACTGTTCTCACTTTTGTAATTTTCCTTGAAAGCCGTTTTTTAAGGCACCATTGTGTATATCTCTTCCACTTCGCTGTATAACATTTCCTTGTTGTTGGTTTTCTAGCTTCTCTTAGAACAGCCATTGTGCTTTCTGGTAGTTTGAGATGTGCAAATTCTAAGTGCTCAGGAGCCATGCCGCTAGGCCTAAGCTCTCTGGTTCTGGGTGAAGTACTTTTCCGTTTTGCATTGTTTGCAAATCTTTCTTTTTTGGCAATTTGTGGATTGTCCCTTGCGACATCTCCATTATCTCTGAGAACCAAGTTTGTCTGGCCCACTGTGGTGCAATGAGAATCATTGTCATTTGGCTGATCTTGCATTTGCTGATCACTATGTTCCGTAATGGTATTGGGGGAAAAGCGTAAGCAAATATCCCTGACCAGTCTATCCATAGTGCATTCCTTAGGGACTGATTGCAAGGTCGCCTGGATGCGAAGTTTTGGCATTTTGCATTGTTGCAAATAGGTCTATTTGTGGTGTCCCCCATTTCCTGAAAATCTTCTGGAGTTCTGCTTGATTTAGTTCCCACTCGTGAGATGATCTTCTTTGTCTGCTCAGTCGGTCTGCTTGTACATTATCCTTTCCTGGTAGGTGTATTGCTATCATGTCTATTCCCCTTATGATTGCCCATCTCCAAATCTCTTGAGCTAGTGTTGAGTGCTACAGACTGAGTTCCTCCTTGCTTGTTTATGTAAAACATCGTGGTTGTGTTGTCTGTTTGTATCAACACCTCTTTCCCGTAGAGCTCTTTCTGAAAGGCTTTTAAGGCTAAGAATACTGTTTTCAACTCCAAGATATTGATGTGTTTCACTGCATCCTGCTGTGTCCACAATCCCCTCACTTTGAGGTTGTTCATGGGTGCTCCCCATCCCATTAGGGACGCATCTATTATGGTCACTGTTGGAGTTGGTGGTGTGAAAAGTCTTCCCTGTGCTATGTTTGTTTTGTTCCACCATGCCATCTCCTGATGAACTGTCTGTGTGACAACCACTAGATCCTCCCAGCTCCCTGTTGCCTGTGACCATTGTGTCTGTAGCCATTCTTGAAATGGTCTCATGTGTAGTTGAATGTTGGGAATTAAATGAATGCATGAGGCCATCATTACTAGTAATTTCCCCACTGTTCTCATTGTCAGATGTTGCCCCTTCTGGTATGGGCGAGTCTCCTTCAATAAGGCTGATCTCCTCTTTTCGCTTGGGAATGCTTTCCCTAATACTGTATTTATTTTTGCGCCTAAGAACACCTTTATGAGTTCTGGCTCTGGTGATGATTTTTCCCAATGTATGGAGAAATCCAGTTGAACTAGTGTCTCTATCACCTGTTGTATATGCTGTTTGCATAGACCAGGGGTCTCCAACCGGTCGATCGCGAGCTACCGGTAGCTCGCCGAGACCCTGTGTGTAGCTCGTGCCGAGTGCTGCTCAATTTAGTAGCCCTTTAGTGTTGTTTGGGCTATTTAGGCTTTCTTCAGTCTCCGTTGCCCGCCCTCACCCAAACCAGCTGCTCAGATTGGCTTTGAGCTTAGCTGGGGTGGGGCGGGCCGAAGAGGATGACGTTCCTCTCTTGCAGAGTCTCGTGACCATTTACGCGCCCCCTGCCTTTTCCTCACTGGCACCGCACTGTCCATTGTGCGAGTGCGACCCTCAAGCAGGCGTGGCAGGGCGGAGCATTGCGGAGCAGCTGGTTTGCAGGTAGC
Source organism: Calotriton arnoldi (assembly GCA_963921515.1). Classification (NCBI taxonomy): domain Eukaryota; kingdom Metazoa; phylum Chordata; class Amphibia; order Caudata; family Salamandridae; genus Calotriton; species Calotriton arnoldi. Next base: position 2,353,157 of record CAWUFW010000097.1, on the reverse strand, counting down.
GCAAGCAGTAAAGAACTGCCGGGACCCGCGCGTACAACCTTCCACCAGAAGCAGCAGGTAAGCCACAACACTCGTCTTAAGCCTTAAGGTCCCCCGGTAAAAAGTAAAGACTCGAGTCATACCATGTTGAATGACCCTGCATGGGACCGCTCTCATGATGCCCACGGCTGCCCCGTTCCTCTCCTATGTGCGTTGTCTCTACGCGCCTCCTGCCTTTTCCTCGCTGCACCGCGCTGTTCGGGTGCCAGTGCGGAGCTCCAGCAGGCATGTCAGGGTGGAGTAGCTGGTTTTCAGGTCACGCAAAGAACTGCCGGGACCCGCGCGTGCCATTTTCCTTGCTGCACCGCGCTGTTTACTGTATGAGTGCAACAGCTGCCCCAGCGCTTCTCCCACCATGTAGCTCCAGGATGCCACCAGCATCGACACCCAGAAACTTGAGGCCGAAAGTCAGGCCTCTTGCTCCGCTCTGCTGCACGGCCAAACAAGGAGATGGTGGCGTTCGATCGGTAGGAACACCGTGCAGAGCCAATGTGCAGAGCACCCCCACTTCCAATGAGGAGGTAATCAAACGCTCCATCCTCCGCAACTGGTACTGTACTTTTTTCTGTCCTTTGGGTTTCATGATTATTGTCTGCAAATGCATAGTAGTTCGTGAGCTAATGGTAGTCATATGTGTGTGTCAGGAAACACCTATCTGGTCCAAACACATGGGTGAAGTTGTTGCAGCAGTAGATTCCTGGGCTGCTCCACCCCTGGTCACATTATAGCAGCGTTTACTTCCCAGTCGAGGGGCTTGTAAGGCACGTGTGTCCATCCGCTCGCTAAGAACAACCCCCTTATCCGAAAGAAGGTGGGGGGTTAACAAATGTTCTTGCGTAGAATCCAGTCTCAGAGCACTGGGACCACATTGCGGTGGCAGCTGGGGTGCTCCTTTGTGTTGCAAGCAGGTGTCTCTTTTGCGGTGTCAGCAGCACACACAGTTTAGTAGGCCTATATATGTAAGTATGCTAAGAAGAATAACCAAATTGACAAATTTGAGCAGTTGCGGGGCATTTCCCGCAGTGTACAGTAGGAGAAAATAATATGGAAGAAAAATAGGAAATTTGTAATTGGTGGTATTGAGACCTCTACGTTTGCAGCTGCTCTGAATTGTTTTTTTTTTAATATTGCTTATTGCACTTTATACATTTGTTCACATTGTATATTGCACTATGTTTGATCCCTATATATCAGGTATATATGTACTTTAGTCAGGGTACTCCTCAGTGGTGCAGTGAACAGGTGATTCAATTATGTCTTTGCACCCAAATTCATCTCAGAGTTTATTGTGGGCCACCAATGCCACCCTGGAACCTTGTTCGGCCCCTCAGCCACACCACACTTGACTGCTTCAGTTTCACTGGGGGGGAGCAATAGATACTCGCTGGCCCTGGTCACAGTGTACTCCTCCTCACCATCCCCCGTCCTCCACAGTTCCACTCCGCATTGGCAAAGGCCGCACTGAGTCCAGACTCCAATCCAGACACACCCACCCCCAGGCAACAGAAGCTGTTCTGTACAGGGCCAGCAAGCCACCTGGGCCTGCACCTGCTCCACCTCCTCACACAGCTCACAGTCCTTAGCTTCGTCACCACTTTCCAATCCACTCACTGGCCACTGCGCGCTCTGTACAGGCAGCTCTGGCTTCCCAGCTCCGGCCTCTCCACAGTGAGGCCTTGACTGCTCCCATGGTGTCGTGTGCCCACTCAGGATGTTATTGGTTGTTTTTGGGCTGTTTGTGGGACGATTTTATTGGTTGGTGGTCTGTGCCAATGCTTGTCTGTGGATTTTTGGCTATTTGTGGGCCAATTTTATTGGCTGGTGGGCTGTTTTTTATTGTTAATTTTTCTGATATTACCAAACATTGCCTGCTGCAAGCACAAATAGCCTAGTCTTCCATACCTTGAAAAACACCTCCTATACAACATGTCTTTACAAGTTTAAAACTTATTTTGCAAATGTGGGCCACTTTTTTTAGCTATTTGATTTGCTTATATTTAACAACATAACATAACAGGTGTATTTGTAAAGCGCACGATTACCCAAAGGTGTCCTGGTGCTGAATAACAGATGTTTATTGTTACCCAACTCAATGGTACTCACTTTATCGACCTCAAATGGATGAAAGGCTGAGTGGGCTCGCCGGGATTTGAACCTGTGACCAGATCTATGAGGCCATTAAAGGCCACACAGGGTGGCTTTGTGTGGCCTCATAGATTTTGTACAGTGCACCCTCAACTTATGCATTTCAAGGTGCTGTCATGTGTGATAATGAAGAAAGGGGAGGCATTGTGTTGCAGTATCATTAGCGTAGGGCACACGTACTCAATGTGTGGCCCTGAAGCACTTACCTACATGGGCAGCAGGCTGTGCCATGTAGGGTGTGTGGTTGAAAGTGTTTTCCTTGGTTTGTGATCCTATGTAGAAAGTTTTTCCAAGGCTTGTCTGATGAACACCAAGGTGCGCTTATTTAATTTATTATCTGATAATAGCATAATAAAACATTATCATGTTATGGGACACACTGTATAGCAGTGTGGTGCATGATGAGGTGTGAGACAGATATGCAGTTACTGTTTATGATTTTTCAGTCTGCTGACAGCTTTGAATAGCTCTATACTAGGTCCCATTGGTATTTCTTGTGGTTGTAGTAGTCTACTAGCAGCCTTATCTGGGTACTACAGAGGTCAGGATCACACAGTTTGCTGAAGAGGGGAGCCGTGATTGGTCCCAGGTTTTCCGGTTTCATGTTGTAAGGTTCACCCACTGGGTATCCCCTTCTCCCTAGAGATGGAGTGTCCATTTTTAGTGCTTCATTGAGTGAGTTGTGACCTGTGGCCTACTGAAGATTATTAGACACAAGCAGAGCACAAGGGCAGTTTAGAGCAGCAGCGCTCAACAACCTGGCTGTTCACAACAGGGCCAGTCAAAGAACTGTTCATCATTATACTGAGACATTTTCACTCCTAAGTATATTGGGATAATCAGATAACATTATTCCTTGCCTCAGTCAGCTGTGGGCAATCTTTAGAAAGGTGATATTTATTGGTTTGAAATGTGGGTGATCCCAGTCACCATAAGACTGAGGTCACAGGGCAATGTCACAAAATCTGCAGCTGTCAAGGAATATCATTATGTGGAGTAGTTTTGAAAGCTTGTCCTAATTCCAAAAAGTCCAATGTTTGCTACAAATGTAGGAGTACCCAATAGAAATGATTTGCAAAACTTCCACTTTAGTGAATTGGGTGCTTGGTGTGGTACAATGTTAAGCCATCTTCCTATTTACAGAAGTCAACTAAGGTCCATACAAGCCACAAACTATGGTTTGGTAATAATTAATCAAATCTCAGGTCATTTCTGAAAAGCAGCCCTCCTGTGTTCATAGTTAAACATAGCTAAGGTGAGTTAGTTATCTCACTTTCCAACGGTGCTGTTTAATTTACCAGCATGGCTGCTACTCACAAATGGTGTGCAATACATTATTATTAAAGGGGTCCACGTGGTATTCTTGCCTGTTATGGATTATTGGATGTTGACTTCATCAACATTTTTACTCTTGCTTACAGCCTTAACAACTAATCATGGATGAAGAGCCAGGTCCCTCCAAAAGGGCAAAGAGCAAGACTTACTACTTCCATCAAGAGTGGGAGAACGAATTTTATGGCATGACACGGAGGCCAACATTATGCAAATCTCCTTTATTGCCACCACAGCAGTAACAATGAAGAGAATATAGAACTTTAAACAACATTCCATTGTAGTATATAGAGCATGAGCACACATCCGTCTCCCTTCTTTGTTGCTGCTGCTCAAGAGATAAGTACCCTCATTTTATTCGCGCTTATACAGTGCCTATATTTACTTGTTTCTATCTGTTTGCTACATGGCTGGGTCCTATTGATCCTACCATGCGATTGTCTTTGTCATTTCCTGACTGAAAGTGCCCCCCTTTCTGTATTTTTCATTTCACCTTCTGACAACATGACTGGGTCCTGAACAACCCTTCTTTCTCCTGCGCTACGTTTTGCTGCGCTCCTACCGCACGCCAAGTTAATACCTTGGTTATTACTCTCCACTTGCTTCTACCCCCGACGTCGAGCCTATTTTTAACTTCTCTTTTTCTGAGTCCTTTGAAAAGAAGCGACCGCGTTCCCCGTTGCCTGGCAACTCCGGTGACCGGAACGCGGCCGCACCCCCCGCTGCCTCCGATCGCTCTGGGCACTCCTGCGCTTAGACACGGGTCCTCCCATTACCTTTTCCCTCTCGGGACTCCAGCGGCCTTTATCCCTCTCTTTCCTCATCGCGATGCGCATTTCTAATGCGCGACGCGGAGGAGAGAGGCATTAGAGGAAAGGCCATACGCGGCAACCACGCACGCAAGAGACGTGCGTGGTTGCCATGACTACACCATGCAACAACGTCGGTTAGCCTGACTCGTCGAAAAGGAGCTTTTCTCTTCACGTTTACTTGAACTCGACGAACTTCAAGGAAGTTAACCCTTTCTCTGCCCTTAATTTAACCCTTGGGATTCTTATCACCATTCTGACCTCTATACAATAGACAAAACTGTTTAAAAAAAAAAAAAAGTGTGGGAGATTTAACTCAACATTTTATTTCATTTAGTATTATATTCACTTCCCCATAATGTCCCTTAACCCCGATACCAACTTGGAAGGTAAGCTTGAATCCATGGTATCCAAGGCCATGGATAAAGTTATGGACTCATTTAATGAGACCATTAACAGAAAATTTGAAATGCTGTCAAGGGCATGGCCCTCCACTACTACCGCGCATACTTTTGGCGCAAAAGAAGGGGCAGCTAAGGCCCCAAAGAAAAGAGCCGCAGCAGAACACCCTGTTGAAAGCGCTAAAAAGACCAAGAAAACAGGGAAGGCGGCTCACTCACGCTTCTCAGGCGGTGACCAGAATGATGTCTCGGGCATCACAGAAGGGCAACAGACAGACCCTGATCCCCCTATACATATTGACAGCGACGATCACGATGAAGCAGAGATAGACCTCTCTTGTTCATCAAATTTTGACTCGGATGATGAGAACATAGGAGTCAAAACACCGGCAAGCTCTGAGGAGGCAAGTAAGGCCTCAGGCTCAAAGATGGGCATCACCGACCCCTTCGGGAAGGATATGTTTGACCCCTTACTGATCAAACACCCCTTGTCCCCAGAATGGTTCCCTTCCCAACATGTAGCAGACTACATTACCTTCTGGCTCAGGAAAGAAATCCCTAAGGAAGTCAGATCTAGACTGAGGTCTGAGTGCCCGCGCCCATCCCTTCCCGACAAAATCGCTAGGACTCCTGAACTTGACCCTAAGGTTGTGGCTTTTATAGCCAGGGGTGCCAAAGACCCTAGGAAAGGGATTGATAAGAGCCTAAGATCCTGCCAAGACCGCTTCTTGGACACAGTTGGCCCACTAACAAAAATCTTTGAACTAGCCGAAAACGCCTACGTCGAAGGGACACCTATAGACCCTAAAGAATTGCGCCAGTGGGTCCAAAGAACAATCTGCCTGATTGGCAACGCAAATACTGCCATTTCTAACGAACGGAGAAAAGGAATCCTCCTCAAAATCGACCCAAAACTAATTGAACTAGCGAATAAAGAAGGAGGACCCTCTTCTCAAGGACTCCTCTTTGGAGAAGAGTTTATTCGCGACATGGCTAAATATGTCGGGGCCTTCAACTCTATCCAGAAGTCGCAACGCGACATCAAAAAAGTATTTTTTCAAGACAAAATTTTTGGAAGGGCCGGGCGAATGCGGGGTCGGTTCCCCGGCCGTGGACAGTCATCCTCTAGACCCTTCCTGGGACGAGCCTCAAGATTCCAACAGACATCCTTTTATGGAGGCCAATCTTTCTTCCCGCAAAGACAGAGAAACCGTACAAGACCCTTCCGGGGAGAGAGAAGAAACAGAGGTTTCTCCTCAGGTAAGAACCTTAAAAGACCCTTTAGATACCCCTATAAAGGTGGGAGGGAGACTAGCCCTTTTCTCTGGGAATTGGACTATGATAACACAAGACCCGTGGGTTCTAGATACTGTCAAGGGTTACAAAATAGAATTCTTCGACACCCCCATCCAAACACAAAGACCTCGAGAAATAACCTTCTCTCAAGAACACAGAAAACTAGTCTCTCAGGAAGTGAAAGATCTGTTAGCCAAAGGGGCAATAAAAGAGAGCTCCCAGATTGGTTTTGTGAGCAACATTTTCCTAGTGGAAAAGAAAAACAAAGGACAGAGACCTGTCATAAATTTGAAAAGCTTAAACGAATGGGTAACGTACCACCACTTCAAAATGGAGGGAATACACCTCCTAAGGGACGTTTTGAGAAAGGGAGACTGGTTAACACGTCTAGACCTAAAGGATGCCTATCTGACTATCCTGATTTGGCACCCACACAGGAGATTCCTTCAATTCTCATGGGAAGGAAAACTTTGGGAATTTTGCACCCTCCCCTTCGGCCTTTCTTCAGCCCCTTGGTGTTTCACCAAGGTATTGCGCCCGGTTGTAGCATGGCTAAGGGAAAGGGGCGTAAGGTTAATTATTTATCTGGACGATATCCTCATAATGGCTCAGTCCAAACCGACGGTAACTCGTCACACGGATCTTACTATCTGCCTACTTCAACATTTAGGCTTCGTAATAAACACCAAGAAATCATGTATAATTCCAAGCCAAGAAACTCAATTTCTGGGTTTCATGGTAAACACACTGGATGCAGAACTGAAATTACCAAGGGAAAAGATAAAGAATCTTCGGAAAGAGCTCAGGAAGATACTATCAAGGGAATCTTTTCCCCTGAAACTCTTGGCCAGGATCCTGGGACTCCTTTCTTCGACCATCCAGGCAATTTTTCCAGGACCTCTACATTACAGAGCCCTTCAGAGACTGAAAGCGAAAGCTCTCAGAACGAATCTCTCCTACTCTCAAATAACATCTCTAGACCAAGACTCCAAGGAGGAACTGACCTGGTGGCTGAAGAATGCGGAAGCCTGGAATGGCAGGGCCATCTTCGGTGAAGCCCCAGAACTAATAATAGAATCAGATGCGAGCCTAGAAGGATGGGGTGCCACATGTGGCGACTCATCAATTGGGGGTCGTTGGACTCAACTCGAGAAACAACTACATATCAACTGCCTGGAACTTCTAGCGGGTTCTTTCGCAGTTCGCAGCTTCACTCAGAATTCAATGAAATGTTGCATAATGCTGCGCATGGACAATGTCTCTGCAGTGAAATACGTCAACAAGATGGGGGGACCACACTCAAAGGGTCTTACGGAAATAGCGAAAGGGTTCTGGAGCTTTTGCTTGAACAAGGGACTCTCTGTTACAGCAGAGCACATTCCTGGTTTGAACAACGGCGTAGCGGATTGGTTCTCAAGGAATTTCAAGGATTCCAGCAACTGGAAACTAGACGAGGGAGTATTTATGATAATCCAAGACAGATGGGGTCCGTTCGGGACAGATCTTTTCGCGGACAGATTGAACACCCAGCTGAAGAGCTTCTTCAGCTGGAAGCCGGATCCTCAAGCATCAGGGGTGGATGCCTTCCTCCAGGACTGGCAGGGTTTAAAGCCATATGCCTTCCCGCCGTTTGTCATGCTTCCACGTCTTCTCTTACATGCCCGTCGTTACTTACAGAACATGGTAGTGATAACCCCTCTTTGGAGGTCGCAGGCATGGTTCCCGGTCATTTTAGAGATGACTGTAGACTTCCCAATCCTAATACCCAGTTTCAAGCAAATACTTCAGGGTCCAGAGGGCGAATCTCACCCTCTCCTAGAGCAGGGTCTATTGACTTTAACGGCATGGAAGATTTCAGGCGACAATGGAAAATCCCAGGGCTTTCGCAGGATGCTTTCCAACTCTTATCTGAGTCTTGGGCACCTGGAACAAGGAAGGCATATCGACTGGCGTGGAACAAATGGGTTCCCTGGTGCATTCAACAACACTACGATCCCGTTTCAACTGATTTAGTTCATGTTGTTAACTTCCTATCGCAACTGTTTGCTTCTGGCCTTTCTTACAGAACTGTTAATGTTTATAGATCAGCAATAGCTGCGGGTCATTCCTTAGTTGATGGTGTCTCGGTGGGTCAAAACCTTTTAACAAAGAAAATTATGAGAAGTATGCGAGTTCTTAATCCTCCAACCCCTAAATACTCGGCCTTATGGGACGTAAGAAACGTTTTACAACTTATATCCTCTTGGGGAGACAATGTTAACCTTTCTCTTAAACGTATCTCTTACAAACTTACTGTATTGCTTTGTTTAGTTTCTTTTAGACGAACCTCTGACGTTAAGGCTTTAGATGTTTCTAGCAGAGCTTACCAACCTGAGGGAGTCTGTTTTTATCTTAAGAAAAGGACAAAAACTAGGTCATCTTCAATTTTCTACCCTTTCTTCTCTTTGAATGAAACTTTGTGTGTTGTCAAATGCCTAAAAGAGTATGAAAAGAGAACTGCCTCTTTGCGAGGTGTTGGATCTCAACTACTGATCTCTCACAGATCCCCCATAAAGCAGTTTCATCTCCCACGCTTGCAAGATGGGTGAAAGAAGTGATGAGAGAGAGTGGTGTTGATGTGTCTATCTTCGGTGCACACTCCCTCAGAGGCGCATCGGCTTCTAAAGCCTTTATGTTAGGAGGAGGACTCCAAGATATTCTTGGAGCCGCTGACTGGTCAAATGAAAGTATGTTTAAAAATGTTACTTTAGACCAATCAATAATATGATTGACAATGTACTTAACTCACTTTAAACTTGCATAATGTTGGCCTCCGTGTCATGCCATAAAATTTAGATTTTTCACAGCCTGGTGGGCAGAAAATCTGGATTTTATTAAGGACACAGAGGCTAAGATTATCCCACCACTTGTTAACCCTCCCTGGGTTTCTACCTTTTGACCTATTGTGTCTCTTTTCTTCCAGAATAAATCGTCTATGGTTTGCTATTACTTAAAGGAGGCACTTCACGTCATTTCAAGGTTATGTTTCTTGTTCGCAGCACCGGACTAACACAAAGAAGGGAGACGGATGTGTGCTCATGCTCTATATACTACAATGGAATGTTGTTTAAAGTTCTATATTCTCTTCATTGTTACTGCTGTGGTGGCAATAAAGGAGATTTGCATAATCTTAGCCTCCGTGTCCTTAATAAAATCCAGATTTTCTGCCCACCAGGCTGTGAAAAATCTAAATTTTTATTTACACAAATTAAAGACAACTGTGTATGTTTAATCTGTGGAGCAAAAGTTGCAGTGGGAAAAAAGGGCAATGTTGATAGGCATTTTTCGACAAAGCACATGCATTTTGAGAGGAAGTTCCCTAAAGGAAGCAGCCTGAGGTCACAAAAAGTAAACGAACTGAAATCTGCATTGCAGACACAGCAATCTTTTTTTTACAAAGCCCACGAAGAAAGCCACTGCAGCAACTGAAGCATCCTTCATAGTTACTCATCACTTGATTAAGCACAAAGCAACATTTTCAGATGGAGCCATTGTGAAGGAAGCAATGCTTCTAATGGCCAACTCCTTATTCAAAGACTTTAAAAATAGCCCTGAAATTATGTCTGCCTTTTCAGATGTGCAGTTAGGGTCAAACACTATGGCAAGAAGGGTATCTGCATTATCGGACAACATGATAGAGCAGTTAGAGCGCGATTTAAAGACATGCAAATATTTTTCTCTTCAATGTGATGAATCTGTTGATGCAAGCGATATTGCACAGTTGGCAATGTTCGTTAGAATGGTTTTTGAAGATTTTACTGATAAAGAGGAATTTTTAACTTTGTTGCCTCTGAAAACCACAACCAGAGGATCTGACATCCACAATGAGGTGAAAAATTATTTTGTGAAACAAAATGTCCCATTGAAAAAGTTAGTGGCGATAACCACTGATGGTGCACCCGCAATGATAGGGCGTCATTCTGGCTTCATTGCCAATTGTAAAGCAGATCCAGATTTCCCTCCGTTATTGAACTACCATTGCATTATACATCAACAGGCAATATGTGCCAAGGTAATGGGGTTTGAACATGTGATGACTCCTGTTGTTAAAATTATTAATTCAATTCGTGCAAAGGCCAAGCAGCACCGAACCTTCAAATTGTTCCTTGAAGAACTATCAGCAGAGTATGGTGACCTTTTACTGCACACTCAAATCCGATGGCTTAGCAGGGGAAAAATACTGCGAAGATTCCTTTCGCTATTGCCAGAAGTCAAAGCTTTTATGGAGTCTAGAAATGAAGATACCACACTGTTATCAAACACTCAATGGTTGCTCGATTTAGCTTTTTTGACAGATGTGACAGAAAAATTAAATGTATTGAACTACGAGTTGCAAGGTAAAAACAAGACAATAACCAACATGGTAAGTTCTGTCAAAACATTCAAATCAAAACTTAACCTTTTCATACAGCATGTACAGAAAAGAAAGATGCAACACTTTCCCTCTGTGCTCCAAATCCTTTCAGAAAACAAAGCTGAGGCTGAGGTCCTGGACATAGAAAAATACAGTAGCCTCCTCATGAGGCTTAATCAAGAGTTCAGTGACAGATTTAGTGATTTTGAGCAACTGGAGCCCTGTGTGATGTTCACTTCAAACCCCTTCATGGAAGTGGATGTTAGTGACATTTCAGAGAAAATTAGTGTGCTTTTGAACCTTGACTCTGCCTCAATGGAAATGGAGATTGTCACACTTCAAAATGACATTGAATTGAAATCAAGGCAATCTGACATTAATTTCTGGAGTCTTGTGGATGCTGAAAAGTTGAAGAACATCCACACAGCTGCATTGAAACTTTTTTCCCCTTTTTGGCTCTACCTATCTTTGTGAATCAGGAGTTTCTGATATGAACTTCGTAAAATCTAAGTTTCGCACACGTCTGACTGACGAACATTTAAATGACTCCATAAGAGTTGCCCTCTCAAGCGACACCCCAGATTACAAGGGATTAGTGGACACCATGCAGTGCCAAGTCTCTCACTGAAATAATTTGAATGCATTCGCAATCAATACTTGTTCAATGACAGTTCCTGGTGAAATCCCAAATCTAGGTATCTGTTTCATTACGAACACCAAGATTAAAGTCGCTGCAGAGAAGAATCTTCAGCGCCCAGTTTTTTTATTAGTTGAACAAAAACAAAGGAATGTGTACTGCAAGCCTGTTTTAGAAACACAAGAAAAAGTAGCTGGAGAGAAGAATCTTCAGCAGCTTTCCAAATTTTTATTTGCTGCACAAGAACAAAGCAGTGTTTGCTGGAGGCCTGGTTTATTGAGAACAAGGAAAAAAGATAGCTATAGAGAAGAATCTTCAGCATCTTTCAAAAGTCCTTTTGTTAGTAACAGTTAGTAGTTGAACAAGAACAAATCAATGTGTACTTCAGGCCTGGGTTTCAGACACCAAGAAAAAAGTAGCTGGAGAGAAGAATCTTCAGCACCTTTCCAAATGTACTTTATTTGCTGCTCAAGATAAGAAAAAAGCAGTGTTTACTGGAGGCCTGGTGTATTGACATCAAGAAAAAAGAGAGCTAAAGAGAAGAATCTTCAGCATCTTTCAAAGTTCTTTTTAGTTGAATAAGAACAAAGCAATTTGTACTGCAGTCCTGGTTTACTGACACTCCTAAAAAGTAAAGGGAGCAATGAGAATACAACTGCGAACATGACTGGTGCCATAAAAACCTTAAAGTCAAAACGGAACCTTCTGAAGAATTCAGAGTGGAGGACAATATCGGTACTTTCCAAACAAAGCTGAAGTTTAGCTTATCTGGCAAATGAAAAACACAGGATCTTGTCAAAGCTACAGTAGAAGAATCCATCTGCAATTGTGATTCAGCAATGCTTTGCACAGGCTGACTGCCACACACTGTGGCTACTACTACTTCACTACTATAATGACTTCTTCGGAACTGCCCCCGCCAGGCTACCAGATTACACAGCATTAGAGGACATCATACAGTTCCACATTGAAGGTAAGATTGCTTTTCCTGTTTGTTTGTTAATTGAGCTGCATTACAATGATTATTTCAGTGACAGCTATTGAAAGGTCCTGATTTTGAAGCTATTAATTGAAAGGTCGTAAAGCGGTTTGCCAACACAAATCCAAAGTCATTCCTTTCAGTGTTTCTAGGGAACTCTTAAGTATTGTGATCAAACCACAGTATGGGCTCTGAAGAAATTAGGCTTAACGTCAATGAAACTGGGCGTGGGAGGTCTCTCGGAAAAATGCGCGAGTTGCTTGGGGTTTAGTAGCTCACGACGATTTTCACTGACCAGAAGTAGCTCTCACTACACAAAAGGTTGGAGACCCCTGGCATAGACTGTAAGAGTTTGCTCTTACTAACCAGTCGTCCAAGTAGGGGTAAACATGAATCCCCTGCATTCTGAGATCTGCTGCTAGGCACTCTGTGAACACTGTTGGTGCAGAGTTTAGACCGAAAGCCAGTACTTTGAATTGGTAGTGTCTTTTGTTGACCACAAATCTTAGCCTCTTGTGTTTTTTGTTCATAGGGATGTGTAAGTATGCATCCTTTAAGTCTAAGGTAGCCATGTAATCTCCTTCTTGCAATTGAGGTATCACCTCTTGCAGTAGCGGTCGGTGGTGGGAGTGCCGCCGGGCGCTGACGTGGGGCGGGGGAAGGGCAGGGTGGGGGTAGTAAACTACGGATTACGGGCGATTACAGGTAAGTACACATATAAATAAATAAAACTAATTTAGTTTCTCGCGCTGCATCGCCAAATGTGATGCAGCGCGAGAAACGAAATTCGTTTTATTTATTTATATGTGTACTTACCTGTAATCGCCCGTAATCCGTAGTTTACTACCCCCCACCCTGCCCCTCCCCCCGTAAGCGCACGGCGGCACTCCCACCACTGACCGCTACTGACCTCTTGCAGTGTAGTCATCTTGAATCTTTGTGTCTTTATAAATTTGTTTAGAATCCTTAGGTCTAGTATTGGGCGTAGTGTTCCATCTACCTTTGGAATTAGGAAGTATGTAGAATATACTCCGTTGTTCTTTTCCTTGTGTGGTACGTGCTCTATTGCATGTTCCCCTTGACGTTCCTGCACCTCTTTGAATAGCTGAGATAATTCTGCTTTTGAATGCATCTGCTGTTTTGGTCTCCTGTTTGGAGGTTGTTTTGTTAGCTCTATGCAGTATCCGTACTGTATTATGTTTAAAATCAATTTGTCTGACGCTATGTCCTTCCATCTTTGAAGGAAATATTTTAGTCTGCCACCTAATGGTGTGGCATGCTGGAGGAACTGTGAACTGACAGGTTTTTGTCTTTGCATAGGTTGTTTTTCTGTGCATACACCCATTGCTGTTCTTCGAAAGTGTACCTTCTTTGTAATGCAGTCACTTAGCAGTGGTCTGTTGTCCGCCTCTTTGTGGCTGTCCTCTGCAACGGGGACGCCCTCGAAAGGATTGCCTTCCTTGTTGATATTGCCAGTTCTGCTGCTGTCCCTGCTGCTGTCCCCGACTTGCTCCTTGGTATGGTTGCTGGAAAGTTTGATGTGAGGTAGCAGGTTGGTGTGTACCTCTACCTGCTGGTCTCCTTGAGGGGGTGCCTCCACGCATGCCTCTGAATTGTAGAGCGCCCATGGACCTCGCTGTCTCGTTGTCCATCTTTAATTCATTGAGTTTGTCATCAACCACACTTCCAAACAGTTGTTCGCCATTGAACGGTGAGTTAATATTACTTTGCACTTCTGGCTTGAAGCCTGATATTCTCAGCCATGCATGCCTCCTTTCTGTGATACCAATCATCATTTGCCTGCTTGATGTTTCTGCAGCATCTAGGGCTGATTTCAAGCATGTGTTAGCAATGTTTTTACCCTCTTCCACTGAGTGGCTAGCTCTTCTTTGGAATTGCTCAGGTAGATTTTTTAACAATTCTCCTACCTCCTCCCAATGTTGATAAGCATGTCTGTTTAGCAATGCATTAGAATTAGCTATGCACCATTGCATTGCTGCACTTCTTTGTATTTTCCTCCCTACAAGGTCCATCCTCTTGCTTTCCTTGTCTGGAGGTGGACCCACTGTTGTTGGTACATTTGCTCATTTTCTTGCTGTGGAAGTAATAATAGAGGCAGCTGGTACAGACCCTCTGAGGTATATAGGGTCTTTAGAGGAATGCTTATATTTATTTTCTGCTTTTGGTGTGATAGCCTTGCATGTTGCAGGCTCCTTGAATGCCTCTTTTCCCTGGTCCAATACACTTGGCAGGATTGGAAGGAATTGATTTCTTAATTCTATGTCAGGACCGGTGGCGAGGATTATGCTCATTTTTCTTTATTTTCCATACTCCAGCAACTTCAACTTTAACAATAAAAAACAACAAGTCCCATGGTTCATGCAGTTCATTGGTTGTCCATAGTCCACCAATCAGCAGTGCTCATGGTTCCCGAGGGTGTGCCGTTGCGAATACCCTTTTTCTTTCTTTCCTGCTCTCCAGCAAGATAAGTACCATTTTCCTCTCACTAGTCAGGGCGGGAGGCATTCTGTGTATAATTGCCTATTTTTTATCTTTATTGTTACGTGGCGCTTCACTAATGCGGTTTATGCGTGTTGCGCGCGCGAGCACTTGTTGGTAATCAGGTATTTTTTTCCCTGTTTTAGGTACGGGCCGCGGGAGCTTTCACTCGCAGCCAGGCGAGTGTGCGATTTCACACGCACGGGCCAGGGGGCGCGTGTCCGCGTCTCGTTGGTCCGCGTCGCGCTCTCCGCGGCAGGAGCAAAGAGTATCGGACGAACACCCTCGTTGCAAGCCAGGCCGCCTCTGAGCTCTGGAAGCCCTCACACCCGCGAAACGCGGGCCTGTATTTAAGTGCCGGTCTCTCTTACGCCCACATCGCGGGTCAGCATTAACGCCGCACGGCGATTTGTGAAACGTTTTAGCGCACATTTGAGAACTTGCAGGGAGATTCTTGGGGGCGGGCCCAGAAGTTTTGGACACCCGCTTTAACCAGGGTGAGTCGCCCCTAGCGGGTTAATAAGCCCAGCTTTACACCTTAGGTGTGCCAAAACGTTGTGATTTTGCTCATGCCAAATATTAACCCCTGACCTGTAGTGCCACTACCAGCGCATAGAGCGCTTGGGGTAGTCTCTTCTCATATCCCTCCATATTTTCTGGTATATTTACCACTGTCTTTCCCTCATTCTCGTCATGGAGGAGGAATCCCTCCAAGTGATCCCACTAGACGATGAGTTTTGCGACGCGGTGGATGCATCCATACACACCAGGCAGTCTCTGCTGCCATGTGGCCTTTTGAGCGTCGCATGATGCAATTTGCATTTGCTTGTCAAGCCCAGCGCCCTCAAAAGCGCAAAAGCAGCTCGAGCATGGATCTGGGAGCCTTTGACCGCCTGAAGAAGGCATTTATGGCCAGGCCAGACGGGGGATCACAAACTACCCACCCAGAGGTCCCAGGGGGTCCCTATTTTGCAGGACGACGAGGACTCAGAAGAAGAGTCAGCTGATGAAGCAGGACCGTCCAGGCCTTGGCGTCCCGTAGAGCCCTCAGCCAATGACGCCACGGAGGTAGAGGAACACTCAGATATGTTAGTTTCCGAGGACCTTGTTCACACCCAGTCCTCGGAGTGGACCCCCTCCGCTAAAGTTTCGGCGTTTGTTGCGGGACGCCTGCGCAAGCCCCTAGAGAAAGAGGTGAGAGCTTGCCTCAGGGCGGAATGCCCGCGCCCTGCCCTACCGGGCAAAGTGGCATTGACCCCGGAGGTTGACCCCAGGATGGCAACCTTCCTGCAAAAGTATATCCGTTACCCCAAAAAAGGGATTGACCGATCATGGAAGTCGTGTCAAGATAAGCTATTAGATATATCGCTGGTCCCATCACCAAGGTCCTAGAGCTGGCGGAAGAGGCCAAATTGTCTGGCACCCAGCTTTCCCCTGAGAGAGTCTCGAGTTGGGCTCAACGCGCTATTCCTTCTTGGGCAATGCAAACTGCGCCCTTTCTACCGAAAGGATGCGCTCCTTTTTACTGAAGGTAGACCCCAAGTTGCGAGACCTCGCCTCTTCGGAGGCGGGAGCGGTGGCGCAAGGCGGTCTCTTTAGGGAACCGTTTATAAAAGAGCTGACCAAATTTGTAGCCACCTTCACATCGCTTGACAAAGCGCAATCCTCTATAAAGAAGGTGTTCCACCCTAGGGTTTTTGTCGGGGCCGGTCGCGGTAGAGGGCGTTCGACCGGCCGTTTCTTCACCCAAGGCCCTCAAAGAGGCAACGGCAAGAAAGCACAGGACACGGGCAGACAGGAGTTCTTCCACTCCCGTCGAGGCTTCAGAGGCCGCGGTGGCAGAGGAACAACCAGAGGCCATACCGGGCCTAACTCAGGTGAGACTTTCCCCTCTTTCACACCTACCAGTGGGCGGCAGGTTGGCCGCTTTCGCGAACAACTGGAAGGTTATTACCTCCGACGCATGGGTGTTACAGACCGTACAAGGGTTCCACATAGAATTCTACGGTTCCCCCGCGCAGGACGTTTGTCCTCGACCGCTGGTTTTTGCACGAGATCAAACGGCCCTCATAGACCAAGAGGTGAAGGATCTACTGCAAAAAGGGGCGGTGGTTCCCACACACCTTCATCCCAGGGGTTTCCTCAGCAATGTCTTCCTGGTAGACAAGACGGACGGGGACAGCATCTAGTAATAAATCTGAAAGAGTTCAATCAATGGCTGATATACCGCCATTTCAAGATGGAGGGCATCCATCTACTGCGAGACCACCTCCAACCAGACGATTGGATGGTCAGGCTGGATTTAAAAGATGCGTACTTGGTGGTTCCCATTTTTCCCCCGCACCGTCGATTCCTACAGTTTCTGTGGAAAGACCAGGTGTTTGAGTTCGCCTCACTACCTTTCGGTTTGTCCTCGGCCCCGTGGTGCTTCACCAAGGTTCTCAAGCCAGTGGTGGAAACACTAAGAGCCAAAGGCTTTCGCCTTATCATTTATTTGGACGACATCCTCCTTTTGGAACAATGTCCTCTCCGGCTCTCCCAACAGTTGCAGGAGACTATAGACCTCCTTCAGAGCCTAGGGTTCATAATCAATACCAAGAAGTCGCTCCTGAAACCTGCCAAACAGGTAACCTTCCTGGGTTTCGTCGAGGACTCGGTATCCCGCATCTTGAGCCTTCTGGCGAGGAAGATGTCCAAGATCTGCAGGGAGTTGAGGCGAGTGTTAGCCCATTCCTCGACCTCACTACGACAGATTGCTCGACTGGTGGGCCTTCTGGCCTCCTCAATTCAGGCGATTTTTCTGGGTCCGCTCCATTACAGAGCATTGCAACGCCTGAAAGCCTCCCATCTTCGCAAGTGCCTACAATACTCATATCAGGTACCCATGACGGACGAAGTGCGCATGGAAATGAAATGGTGGCTCGACCATATGGATGCCTGGAATGGCAAGGCCATATTCGGTTGCGAACCAGATCTAGTGATAGAGTCCGACGCCAGCAAGTCAGGCTGGGGAGCCCGCTGCGGGGACTCCTTTACCGGAGGAAAGTGGTCGGCAGACGAGAGTCAACTCCACATCAACTGCCTAGAACTGATGGCAGGGTCCTTCGCAATCCAGTGTTGGACGAAGGAAAAAGCGTCCTGCAACGTGCTTGTGAAGATGGACAACGTATCGGCGGTCCGGTACATCAACCACCTTGGGTGAACAAAGTCCAAGGTCTTGGCGGACCTAGCCAAAGATTTTTGGACGTTTTGCCTTTCCCACAACGTTTCGGTGACGGCGGAATACCTTCCGGGAGTTTCCAATGTCATAGCGGATTGGTGCTCCAGGAGTTGGTCAGACATGAGTCTCTGGCAACTGCATCCTCCGACTTTTCAACGACTTCACAACATGTGGGGCCCTTTCTCAGTAGATCTCTTCGAGTCCCGTTTGGACCACCAACTTCTGCGTTTCTTCAGTTGGAAACCGGATCCTCTAGCGACGGCAACAGATGCTTTCCTCCAGGATTGGTTCAAGGAGATGGGTTATGCCTTTCCCCCATTCGCCATGATAATGAGACTCACGACGCAAGTCCGCAGGCAACAGGCGAGGGTGGTCTTGGTTACCCCGTACTGGAGGTCGCAAGTGTGGTTTCCAGTTCTTCTGGAACTTTCCTGGGATTTTCCAATCCTTCTACCCAGAGGTCTTTTTCTCCTCAAGGATCCCCAGGGCACTCCACACCCTCTAGTCCAGCAAGGGCGGATGCCCTTGGTATGGCGGATTTCAGGCATCGTTGGAGAATCTCTGGACTATTGGCAGAAGCTCAAACATTACTAGGAGCAGTTTGGGCCGACAGCACTAACAAGCGCTATAAGTCAGCATGGTCCAGATGGGTCCCTTGGTGTATTCGGAACGACCAGGATCCCATGGGGTGCGAAGTGGTAGCCATTATGAATTTCTTGGCCTCTTTGGCGGCCCAGGGCCTGGCGTATTGCACTGTCAATTCCTATAGATCGCCGATTTCTGCTGGGCACCTTCCGGTCTTAGGAGCCCCGGTGAGGGAACACCAGTTGATCTGCAAGTTGATGCAAGGGATTCGCCTTTCATTCCCTCCGGAACCCCGGTACTCCTCGTTATGGGATGTTAATAGGGTATTACACCTGTTCCAATCTTGGCAAGCTAATAAATATCTATCCCACAAAGAGCTTTCCGCCAAACTGGCTATGCTCTTGTGTTTGGTGTCTTGCCGGCGGGTGTCTGATGTTCGAGCTCTGGACATTTCTGGACGAGTTTTTACCCCCGAAGGGGTCACTTTTCATATAACGCGTAGAACCAAGTCGGATTCTAGAATAGTGTCCTACCCAGCTTTTGATAAGTACCCAAAGCTGTGTGTGGTCAGATGTCTCAAGGAATATGAGAGCATGACGGAAGAGACTCGTCCACTGGGCGAACGTCAGCTATTGATTTCCTTAAGGAAGCCCTTCAAAGTGGTTTCGCCACCAACAATAGCTCGTTGGATCAGATGGGCGATGCAGGAAGTGGGCATAAATGTCTCGCAGTTTGGAGCACACTGTGAGAGGAGCTATGGCTTCTAAAGCCTTTTCACTGGGCGCCAGGTTAGAAGATATTCTAAATGCCGCAGACTGGTCTTCAGATTCAATGTTTAAAAGATTCTATTTTAAACCAGTCGTGAACATGGCGTCGTTGGTGGTGGATAAGCTTTGAACGAGCATAATCCTCGCCTCTGGTCCGGACATAAAATGAAAAATTTCCTAGTAATCATGACGGAAAGTTTCAATTCTATTAAGGACGCGGAGGCGAGGATTATTCCCGCCCACAGCTCGAGGAGACCTGTCCCCACCCAGGCACACAGAGTTAAAGAGACTCACCAGGCATTATTATTGTTTTCCCGGCGTATGGGATAAGTATATGTACTTTTCTTTTCCAGACTGTTTGATACTGTATTTCTGTTTGAGGCTGTCAATGTTCTGGTACAATGACCTACTGTTTTGACGCAGTTCGGAGAATGGTTTCATTGGTTTTTCGATTTTGGTTTCTCCTAGGGTCTGAAGGTTCCAAAACAGACTGACGAGTTTTCCGCGTTATGATGGTCGCAGTCAAGAAAGAGGAAGGGTATTAGCAACGGCACACCCTCGGGAACCATGAGCACTGCTGATTGGTGGACTATGGACGACATATGAACTGCATGAACCATGGGACATGTTTTTTATTGTTTAAGTTGAAGTTGCTGGAGTATGGAAAATAAAGAAAGATGAGCATAATCCTCGCCTCCACGTCCTTAATAGAATTGAAACTTTCCGTCATGATTACTAGGAAATTTTTCATTGTGTTGGCATCAAAGTCTCAAATAAAAAAACATGATTGTGGTTTTTCTTCCTCTAGCTGCACTCCATGTGTTTCAGCAGCTTTCTTAATCACCGGATTATACATGCCAATGTTATCTGGGGGTAATGGCCTTCAAGGATATGTTTCTAAAGTCTCCTCGGGTGATTGGGCGTCGAGATCTTGCCATTGCAGGTCTTGAGTCTAAGAGATCGCCGATCCTGCATACGTTTGTTTGTCCTCTTCGACGTCTTCTCCGAAGAAGAATTCTTCTTCCTCTTATTCTTCGAGCGGCTCAGGTGTTGTCGGAGGCATTAGTTCCTCGACGACCTTCGACTTCTGTTGTCGTTTTCGGCGCCATCTTGAATTGTTTCAAGCTTTTGTCAAAATCTTTTTTACGTTGTAAAATATTTGCCATTTAGGCTTCGAGTCTCTTCCTTTTCTTCTCCATCTCGGCCGCATGTATTTCGGCGTCGAGACCTTCGGCTTTTCGATTCGTGCTCGTCGACACCGATCCGGCTGTCGAAGCTTATTTGGACCTCTCCTTTTTCGCCGCCGAGGCGTCCTTTTCCAGACTGTCTTTCGACGTCTTTGGCTTTTCGAGGGTCTTTGCCATTATGGAGTCCTTATCCAAGGATCCTATGGTGTGTTTTTGTTTGGATGCAACTGCGGTCATCGAGTGCTTCGACGCCCAGGCTCCCTTTGTGGATCTAGAATCAGATTTTCAAGACTCCTCTAGTTTTTTCGAGGTCGACGACTCTCTTAACTCCTTCGAAGTCTTCTTCTCGACCTCCACGACCGTAACGTCTCTGTCCTCGTTGCCTTCTGGCTCTTCGGCGACGTTGTCCTCCTCCTCACTGGAGAGGCCCAGGTCTCGCAGCGATGGTGGTGGTCCTTGGCCTTGCATGTTGTAGTTGGCTCTTCGCTGTCTTTCTATCACCCTCAACGTCTGCGGGGTGAAGTCGGAGCACGTGTAACAGACCTCGCTTCGGTGATCCAGCGGCAGGCAAAGGTTGCAGACTGGGTGCTGATCTTTCTGAGCGTACTTGTGGTGACAATTTTTGCAAAACTTGAACGGTGTCTTGTTCATTACCGCGCACAGGGAGCCTCCTGCATGCGCATTCTCCGATCGTCGTCGAGATTCGGTTTTCACCTTTCGTCGAACTCCGGTCGTTCTGATTGAAATCTTTAAAGTCTAAACATTCTACTGCAGTTCTTCTGTAGTTTTTTCCTTATTTTCGTTGATTCTTCTCTCCAATCTTGGGAGCTCCTTCAGTATCGATCCAGACCCAATGGCAGAAAAAAAGAATCTGAAGATGGCGACCAAAGGTGGGAGCTTCCGGAGGAAGCCCGTCGATGTCACAGGAGAACACCAAATGGTGGTATGTCGACGCCCACCAACAACAACAAAAAAAAAAAAGGAAAGAAACACTACAATTCCGGACCCAACCACTAGATGGCGGAATAATGCACAGCATGTAAATCCAGAAAAGATTGACGCTGCAAAAATATGTTTTATTTGACCCAGTTCAAATGGTGAGACTACTATAATGTGATTCAGACTTGTGTTTGGCCTGTTAGTTTGCTCCAAGAACTTGAAGACACGTGTGGGACTGTTGAAGAGTTAATTAGACCTGGTATCTGAACTCAGGGTATCTAAGACCAGTGTTTTGTTTGATTCTCTATAGGATTCTTACAGTTTTAACAGAACTGGGAAGGATAATGTTACTTACCCAGTAAGCATCTGTTCTTGGCATGTAGAGCTGTAGATTCACATTCTTTGCATACTCCTGCCATCTAGTGTTGGGTCTGGATGTTTGCAATTTGTTTTTCTTCGAAGAAGTCTTTCCAGTCATGAGGTTGGTGACTCCTCCTTTCGGTGATAGTGCGCATGGGCATCGACTCCATTGTTAGATTGTTTTCCCGCAGAAGGTGAGAATGGAGTTAGCATGATTAGAATAGAGATGTCCATGCGTATGTATGTAAGTAAGAAACTGCAACAGGT
Organism: Calotriton arnoldi; assembly: GCA_963921515.1. Lineage (NCBI taxonomy): Eukaryota > Metazoa > Chordata > Amphibia > Caudata > Salamandridae > Calotriton > Calotriton arnoldi. The sequence goes on along the minus strand of CAWUFW010000097.1, from coordinate 2,331,302 downwards.
ATAGGTACCCGGGGAGGCGGGTGGGCGCATGTGAATCTACAGCTCGACATGCCAAGAACAGATGCTTACTGGGTAACAAAATGGTTACTTACCAGTAGGAGTAGTTTTGCAGCTTGAAGAATTTTCTGGATTCATATGCTGTGCATCATTCCGCCATCTAGTGGTTGGGTCCGGAATTGTCTTTTTTTTTTTTTCTTCTGGGTTTGGTCGCTGTCGACCACCATTTGGTGCCAGGTACGTCCCCTGTGTGACGACAGACTGTATCCTGGAGGTCGACGTGCGTGGTGGCCATCTTCGGATTCTTTTTTGTGTTCTTATTGTCTTTTGTAATCCTTGAGATGGTTTGAGAAATACTGATATAATACTTTGCTTCCCCACCTGTTTGTTTTCCTTCTAGGGGAGGCCGGGTGGGTCGCATGTGAATCCAGAAAATTCTTCAAGCTGCAAAACTACTCCTACTGGTAAGTAACCATTTCGTTTTGCAGCGTGAATTCTTTTCTGGATTCACATGCTGTGCATCTGATTACGTAGAGGTTTCTCCCGTGTTTGGGAGGCTGTGGTGTAAGGAAGATCGTGCAAACAGGTGTTGAAGCACCCTTTGTCCAATTTGAGCTTCCTTATTCATTTGTATGTCCACACAATAATGTTTTGTAAAGGTGTGGTGATGCCCATGTTGCTGCTGAGCAAATGGAGTCAATGGGTATGTTGGCCATAAAGGCTAGCGTTGCTCCTTTCTTTCTAGTGGAGTCAGCAGTTGGTTGCATTGTTAGTTCCTTTTTGGCATTGGAATAACAATTGGATGGCTTGTACTATCCATCTTGCAATAGTTGCTTTTGTGACCGCTGACCCTGTGTTGGTGTGTGCATAGGCGACAAATAATTGCTTTGTCTTCCTGATTTGCTCTGTTTTTTGCAAATAGTATAGTAAAGCCCTCCTTACATCCAGGGTATGGAGGCTACTCTCTCCTTTAGTTTTTGGGTCTTTGAAGAAAACCGGCAGGAGAATGTTTTGATTTAAGTGATACTTAGATCACAGTTTTTGCCAAAAGTGGCGATTGGTTTTTAACCCCTTCCATGCGCAGCCGATTTTCGCCCTGTGCAAGGCGTTTCATTAAGCGGACGGGTTCATGACGAGCTCAGCTCGTCATGCGCACACGAGCACTGCGCAGCATGACGAGCTGAGCTCGTCATGAGCATGGAAGGGGTTAAGATGACTTTATCCTTATGAATTTGTAAGTAGGGTTCTTGTATTGTCAACGCTTGCAGTTCACTTACTCTTCGTAGTGATGTTATAGCAAAGAGAAAGGCTGTCTTTAGAGTAATATGCTTGAGGTCCGCTGCATGCATTGGCTCGAAGGGTTTTGTCATTAGTTGAGAAAGTACTCTATTTAAGCTCAATGTGAGAACGGGGGCAGCTCTTGGTGGAGCTATTCTTTTTGCTCCTTCTAAGAAACTTTTGATGACTGGTCTTGTAAAAAAGCTTTTGCATGATTTTCCTCTTGTGTATTCTACTATGGCAGCAAGGTGCACTTTAAGGCTGGAAAAATTGATGCTGCTGTCCAAGAGGTAAGTAAGGTATGTAATAACGGTTTCTTGTGTATTGATTGAACCAATTTTGTTGTTAGAGGTGCACCAGGTAGTGTATCGCTTCCATTTTGCTGTATAGCATTTTCTTGTTGAATGCTTCCTTGCTTCCCTTAGAACATCCATAGTTCGCGGAGGCAGGTTGAGATGCCCAAACTCTATGTACTCAGGCGCCAAGCTGCTAGCCGTAGTGTCGCCGGTTCTGGGTGGAAAATCTGGCCCTGCTGCATTGTTAGCAGGTCTTTTTCTGCTTTGATACTGACCATCTCTCCCTTGGATAGTTCTAGGAGGGTTGAGTACCATGTTTGTCTTTGCCATTGAGGGGCAATGAGAATCATATTAGTTCCTGGGCTTTTTGTAACACTCTTTGCATCAGGGGTATTGGTGGAAAAGCGTAAGCAAATGTCTGTGACCAATTGAGTGAAAGTGCATTTCCCTTTGATAGGTGGTGTGGAAACCTTGAGGCAAAGCTTTGGCATTTCTTGTTCTGCATTGTTGCGAACAGATCTATCACTGGTGTTCCCCAGATGTTGAATAGATACTGTACTTTCCTCTGCTTCAACTCCCATTCGTGGGAGCAGTTGTTTTGTCTGCTCAGTTGGTCTGCTGTAATGTTGTCTACTCCTGGTAGATGTAGTCTGTAGATTGATCTTTTGAAGTATTGCCCATTGCCAGATTTCCTGTGCAAGTTTGCTTAGGGGAAAAGACTTTGTACCACCCTGTTTGTTTAGGTAGAACATTGTTGTTGTATTGTCTGTTTGGATTAAGATGTTCTTCCCGTGAATATGTTTCTGGAATGACTTGAGTGCCAGAAAAACAGTTTTCATCTCCAAGAAGTTGATGTGTTTCGTCGAGTCCTGCTCGCTCCATTGACCATGAACTTTTAGCTGGTTGAAGTGTGCACCCCATCCGTTGAGGGATGCATCCGTGGTGATTGTCACAGATGGAGTTGGGTTCCTGAAAGGTCTCCCCTGTGCTATGTTGTTGTATGCCCACCATTGTGTCTGTGCTTGCACCCTTTGTGTAACAACCACTAGATCCTCCCAACTTCCTGTGGCTTGAGACCAGCTGTTGGTGAGCCATTCTTGAAATGGGCGCATGTGTAGGCGAGCGTGAGGGAAAAGTGGGATGCATGATGCCATCATGCCCATTAGTTTCATTACTCTCCTCACTGTCAGAGACTGATCCCTCTGGTAGAGGGCTGTTTTGTGGTGGATAGCTTGTATCCTGGCCTGTGTGTGGTAAGCCTTTGTGTTTATTGTGTTTAATCTTGCTCCTAGGAAGATTTTCTCAGTTTCTGGTGTTGTAGAAGATATCTTGTGGCTTATTGAGAAAACCAGGTTTTGTAGCGTTTGAATTGTTTTTTGTACATGATTGTGACAAGTCTGTTTCGAGTGTCCCCTTATTAGCCAGTGGTCTAAGTAGGGATAGACGTGGATTCCTTCTTTTCTCAGGTGTGCCGCCACTGCGGCTAGACACTTTGTGAACACCCGTGGAGCAGATTTTATGCCGAAGGGGAGAACCTTGAATTGGTAGTGTGTTCCATTGTGCAGGAATCTTGGGTACTTTCTGTGTCTTTTGTTCATAGGGATATGAAGGTAGGCTTCCTTGAGGTCTATTGTTGCCAAGTAATCCCCTTTTTGAATTTGTGGGATTATTTCTTGAAGGGTACACATTTTGAAGCGTTGTGTTCGTATGAACTTGTTTAGGAATTTTAAGTCCATGATTGGTCTTAGAGTTTGATCTTGTTTGGGTACTAGGAAGTATGGCGAGTAGTTTCCTTTGAACCATTCTTGTGTTGGTACCTTTTCTATTGCCTGTTTGAGGTATAGCTCTTTGATCTCTGCGTTTAACAGTGTTTGTTCTGCTCTTGTTAATCTTTTTGTTTTGGGTGGATTTGCAGGTGGTGTTCTTGTGAGATCTATGCAGTATCCATATTTTATCAAATTTAATATACAATTGTCTGTTGTGATCCTTTTCCATTGTCTGTGGAAAAGGGATATCCTTCCCCCCACTGGTGTTTTGTGTGGGTCCTTTTTCGGGATTAAGTCAGTTAGACCCATTTCCTCTTCCTCTAGAAGATTGGCCTCTTCCTCTGCCATTGCCTCTTCCTTGAAAGGGCTGCTTTTGTTGTTGTTGCCAACCTTGGTAGCTAGACTGTTGGCCCATTTGTTGGTTCTGTCCTTGGGATTGTTGTGGCATTTGCTGCCCTTGAACGAAGGTGCCTCTACCTGTGGACTTTGCCACTGAAACCTCCTCTTTTGAACAAACCTCTTTGCTGCAGTGTTCCCATTGCCCTTGCAGTTTCGTTGTCCTTTTTAATTTGCTGAAGGGATTCATCCACTTCCTTACCAAACAGAGCTTCCCCATTGAACGGTCTGTTGATGATTGATGTTTGAGCTTCCTGCTTGAAACCAGAAATTCTGAGCCAGGCGTGCCTTCTGAGAATGGTTCCTGTGCACATTTGCCTAGTTGCAGTATCTGCTGCATCTAGAGCGGACTTTAGGCAGGTGTTAGCCACATTTTTTCATTCCTGGACAATAGATTTTGCCCTCTTTTTGTTCTCCTCAAGGAGTTTGTTTGGCAACTCTTCTATCTCATCCCACTGCTGGTGTCCATATCTATTTAACAGTGCATTGGAGTTGGCGATGCGCCACTGCATTGCTGCCTCCTTTTCCATTCTTCTCCCCACCATATCCATCCTTTTACTTTCCTTTTCTGGTGGAGGCCCGGTGTTGGAGACTGCATTTTTGCTCTCCTTCTGCAGTGGTGACAATGATGGAGTCAGGTACTGTACTTCCCTGAATGTATTTAGGGTCCTTTGAGGAAGGTTTATACTTTTTCTCCACCCTGGGGGTTACCCCCTTGTTTGAAGCTGGTTCTTTGAAGGCTTCTTTGCCTTGATCCAGGATACTGGGCAACATAGGTAGATACTGTGTTCCTTTTGTGGCAGGTCCCAGGGTTTCCAGTAAGAAACATGTGTCCCCTTTTCTTCCTCTAAAGGTGCACCAAACTGATTTGCTGACCTCTTTACAATGTCATTGTAGAAAGCAATGTCATCTGGGGGGGAGCTTTCGAGGGATAGCAGCAAATCTCCTCTTCTGGGCTCTCGGTGTCGAGGTCGTTCCATGTATCCTCGAAGGTTTCGGAGCGGTCCTCTTCCTCAGGAACGTTTCCGTATTCCTCGGGGTCTTCGCCTCAAGGTTCTGGTGTTGGAGGGGATTTGAAGATACCTTCTTCCTCTCCCTCAGCGTCTTCAGCCTCTTTGGCGTCGACACTCTCCGGTTCGGCAGCCGTTGTCTTAGGGATTTGAAAATCCTTCAGTGAGGCGTCGAAATCCTTTTTCTTTTGTATGAGCGTAGCCATCTCCTCCTCGAGTCTTCTCCTTTTTCTTTCGACTTCGAGGGCCCTCTCGGCGTCGGAGGCCAGAGATTTTCTCTTCTTCCCGGCGTCGTTAGTCTTCGGCGATGTTGTGCCCTTTTTTGCGGGTTTGTTGTCGACCCTTGGCTTCAGTGCCTTCTGCGATTTACCCTCCTCGGTAACCTTTGGTAGGGTTCCGTGGGGTTCTTTTAATCGCGGCTGACCCTTGATCGCTTTTTTGCTCGGCGTCGGGGCTGCCTTGTGCGTCTTATGCTCGTGGCCCTTCGGTTCCGACGGATCTTTATGGTGCCATACCTTCTCCGTCTTCTTTTTCGACTCCCTCGCCTTCTTCTTGGCGCTGATTTTTTCGGAGTCCTTTTCTAGGATCTCGACCTCCGATCCTTCGTGTGTCGACTCGGCTGGAGCTCCCTGCTCTTCCTCGTCGCTAGAGAAACCGAGGTCCCTCATGGAAGGTTTCTTAATCGACGGCGACATTGTGGTGTAATGGGCCTGTCTTTGGTTTCGGCGTGTCCTGAGCGCCTTCGGCAGGAACTCTGCGCAGGCCTCACAGTCCTTGTCCTGATGACCTTCGGGCAGGCAAAGTTTGCACACGACGTGTGGGTCGCGTTGTGCGTATTTGTGGTGGCACTTGGGGCAGAAATTGAAAGGGGTATTCTCCATGACCCCTACCTCGCCATTTGTGGACCGGAGTGGTCCTCTGGGGTTCGAACAGCCGCTCTGCTACTGCCTCTTGCTACGATGTCGTTGATCGATGATCTTTCGATGATTATCTTCTTTTTGGAGTTCTTTTCGGGAAACGAAAAACTTTCTTCGGAGCTTCCCGTCTTGCTTCCAGACCCAAAAAGAAAAAAAGAATCTGAAGATGGCCACCACGCACGCCGACCTCCAGAATACCGTCTGACGTCACACAGGGACGTGTCTGGCACCAAATGGTGGTCGACAGCGACCAAAACAAGAAAAAAACAAAAGAAACAAAAGAACAAAGACAATTCCGGACCCAACCACTAGATGGCGGAATAATGCACAGCATGTGAATCCAGAAAAGGATTCACGCTGCAAAAGTAATGTTATCCGTTCGAGGCATGTGAGGTGTGGATCACATGCTTTGCATAGACTATACAGCAGTATTCTCCCAAAGCGGTGGCTAACCTGTAGCTGTTGCAGTTGTCTGAAAAAGTGTCCTCAGTACTGCCTGGCCTACATTAGCTTGTTGTCTTGCTAAAACATCTACACAATAGTGCTTGATGAATGTGTGCGGTGTAGACCATGTTTCAGCTTTACAGTTGTCAGCTATGTGGATGTTTCCTAAGAAACCCATAGTAGCCCCTAGTTTGCAGTGGAATGCGCTCTAGGGGTATTGGTAAAGTCCGCTTTACTTTTGTATAGCATGTTTAGATACATTTAACAATCCACCAAGCAATACCGGATTTAGAAATAGAATTGCCTTTGTGTGGTGGAGCAAAAGCCACAAAGTTGTTTAGTTTGACGAAATGGCTTTGTTCTGTCTATGTAATAGAGTAAGGCTCGTCTAACATCTAAAGTGTGTAGAGCCCGTTCTGCCACTGAATCTGGTTGAGGAAAGAACACAGGCAACTCAACAGATTGATTGATGTGAAAGGCAGATACCACTTTGGGTAGGAACATGGGGTTAGTGAGAGGAACCACTTTGTCTTTGTGGAGTTGGAAAAATGGTTTCTCTATGGTTAGTGCCTGAAGCTCACCCACTCTCCTCAGTGATGTAATAGCAATGAGGAAAGCAACTTTCCAAGTGAGAAATTGCAGTTCACATTTATGCAATGGCTCGAAGGGTGGACCCATTATTCTGGTAAGGACAATGTTAAGATTCCACACTGGAGCAGGTGGAAGTCTCGGTGGAATAACTCTTAAGTCCTTCCATAAAAGCTTTTATAACAGGCACTCTGAAAAGGGAGAGATGCTGTCTATTTTGAAGGTATGCAGCTATTGCAGCGAGATGTAAGCGTATGGATGTGTAAGCCAATCCTGACTGCTGCAAGTGTAGTAAGTAACAAATTATATTTTGAATGGAAGCATCAAACGGGTTGATATGGTTATTACAATATATAACAAACTGCTTCCATTTAGCTGCGCAGCAAGCCCTTGCAGTAGGCCTTCTGGCCTCCTTAATGATGTTCATACAGTTTGGTGGAAGGTTGAAATAAGCAAACTCTATGACTTCAGGTGCCAGATCGCTAGATTGATTTCTTTGGGATCTGGATGTCTTATGTCTCCTTGGCTCTGTGTGAGGAGACTGGGTGTGAGATGTTTCTGATGAGGAACTACTGAGAGCTCCAACAGGGTAGTGAACCAAGGTTGACGGGCCCATGTGGGAGCTACTAGGATCAGTGTGAGGGATGTTTGTCTGAGCTTCCGAAACACTAGTGGAATGAGTGGGAGAGGCGGAAAAGTGTAGGCAAATATCTCGGACCAGTTCATCCATAGTGCATTGCCTTTGGACAATGGGTGTGGATACCTGGAGGCGAAGTTTGGGCATTTTGGTGTGTGGCGAACAGATCTATCTGTGGACGACCCCACATTTGAAAGAATGGGAGGAGAACTTGAGAGTGAAGTTCCCACTCGTGAATCTGTTGTCTCTGCCTGCTGAGGTCTGCGATTTGATTGTCTACTCCTGGGAGGTGTTCTGCCAGGAGAAAAATGTTGTGATGTATGGCCCACCTCCAAATGGCTTGCGCAAGGCGTGACAGCTGAAGTGTGTGTCCCCCCTTTTTCTGTATGTAATACGTGGCTGTCATGTTGACGGTGCAGACTAGGACAACTTTGCCTGCAAGGTGAGTCTGGAAGGCTTTGAGCGCTAGAAATACTGCTAGCAACTCTAGATGATTTATATGAAGTTGCTTTTGCTTCTGACTCCATAAACCTTGAACTGTGTGAGTTTGAAGATGAGCTCCCCAACCGGTGAGCGATGTGTCTGCTGTTAGCACGGTCTGTGGAACTGGGTCGATAAAGGACCGCCCTTTGGAAAGGTGTTGTGGGTTCCACCACTGCAGAGAGCGATGAGTGCGGCCGTCTACCAACACTAGATCTGACAATTGACCCTGAGACTGATTCCACTGACGTGCTAAGCATTCTTGAAGGGGACGCATTTGATGTCCCGCATGGGGAACTGTCATGCTGCAAGACGCCATCATTCCCAGCAGCTGCATATATACTCGAGCTGGAAGTGACCGGTCGGGCTGAAACTGAGATTAGAGCCTGAATATTGCAGATTCTGGCTGCATTGGGACAGGCTAGAGCTTTCTGAGTATTGACAGTGGCTCCCAAATATGTTTGTATGTTGGAGATGGGACTTCAACACATTTAGTGTGAACCCAAGATCGTGCAGTAATTGCAGTGTTATTGGAGTGTGCTGGAGGCACTTTGGGTAAGAGTTGGCTTTGATGAGCCAGTCGTCCAAGTATGGGAAGACATGAATATGCTGTCTTCACAGGTGAGCAGCAACTACTGCCAGGAATTTGGTGAATACTCTGGGAGCAGTGGTGACTCCGAATGGAAGCACTTTGAACTGGTAGTGTTGTCCCGCTACCACAAACCTGAGATATTTGCGATGAGCGAGATGTATTGGAATATGGAAGTATGCGTCCTTTAAGTATAAAGTGGACATAAAGTCGCCTTGCTGTAGGAGTGGGAGCACTTGTTGAAGCGTGACCATATGAAAGTGATCTGATTGAATATACTGGTTTAGCTCTCTGAGGTCTAATATAGGCCTGAGAGCCGCCCTTTTTGGGTATGAGAAAGTATAGGGAGTACACTCCCGATCCTTGATATTGTAATGGTACGGGTTCTATAGCTCCCTTTTGCAGAAGAGAGTGAACCTCTTGTTTGAGAAGGTCTAAATGCTCTGGTGACATTTTGTGTGAACGTGGAGGAATGTTTGGGGGATTGTTGGTAAGCTCCAGGCAATAACCAGATTGGATAATTCCTAGAACCCATCTATCTAAAGTTGTTTGCCAGATGGGGAGGAATTGAGAGAGACGTCCCCTGACAGGTGTGGAATAATCAGGGGGAAGGGGAGGCAAGTCACTGTTTGTTTGTTGAGGGGGAGGTGCGGGGTGTGGAACCTTTACCTGTTCCCTTGCCATTATTGCCTCTAAATCCACCTCGAAAGTAACGTCTTGAAGAGGGTGATTGACTGTTGCCTCTATACGATGTAGAGGTGTTGTCTGTAGACATGTTCTTGGAGCTTCCCCCTGTAGAATGAGCAACTAAAAGAACTCCGGTTGGATGGGGACTGTAGGGCTCCCATGGATTTTGCAACATCTGTGTCCTTCTTCACCTTCTCTAAGGAAGTGTCTACAACAGGACCAAATAAATCCTCTTTATCAAAAGATAAATTTAAAATAGAAGCCTGTACTTCTGGTTTGAACCCTGAAATTCTTACCAAGACACTGGTGTTGATTGAACGAGCCGCAGTGTCAGCTGCATCTAATTGATGTGTTTGAAATTAACTTTCCTTCCTGAACTAGGTTGTGTGCCTTAGCCTTATTGTTCATCAGGTAGAAATTGGAGCAATTGTTCCAATTCATCGTAGTGCATTCGGCCGTATCTAGCTAAGAGAGCCTGGCTATTGGCAATACGCCACTCATTAGCTGCCTGTGCAGCTACTCTTTTTCCGGAGGCATCTATTAGTTTAGATTCTTGGTCAGAGATGGGGCATCCGCTGACGTTTGTGAGTTTGCCCGTTTACGGGCATTAGATACCACAGAGGAATCTAACGGTAATTGACCCTTGATATAAACTGGATCTGTTGGTGCAGATTTATACTTTTTATCTACCCTTGGCGTAAGAATTCTTGCACGAACGGGATCTTTAAAGATGTTGTCCGCATGTTTAAGCATACCTTTAAGCATAGGCATTGTGTGAGTGGATCTTTGGGAAGAGCTTAGTGTCTCAAAGAGAAAATCCTCCTCAAGTGACTCTTTATGAAGCTGAACTCCATGTATTCAGCAGCTCTATTTATTAGTTCTATGTACCCTACATTATCATCAGGTGGAGAGGGCTTTGTAGGGTATAAATCTGGATCGTTATCTGTGTTTGGATCGGTGTTATAATCGTTCCATGGATCAGGAATATTATCATCTACCCCGTCCCCATCATCCTGTTCGTCAGGTGTTTGTGGTGGTGGTAAATTTGTAGGTGTTATCAACAAATTTGGGTTAGGTGGGGAAGGAGGTGTTAGTGGAGGAGGAGAGGGGTTAGGACCCACATGTTTCCTTTTAAGAGGAATGTGGTAAATGTCCTCCGTCTCTGGTTTGAGTTTTGATGGCAATTTTGCATAAATATGTCCAGTTTTCGGACTGATGACCAGTTCTTTTCGTTTTGGGTCCGGGTTTGAAGGCGGGACGTCGAAATGAGACTCCTTTGATGGAGTATGAGCCGTTTTATCTTTCGGTGCCAATATTTTTGGAGCCGAGGTTTTGGGTACCGAAGCTTTCGGATCTGAAGATGGTTTCGGTACCAAAGGCATTGTCACCAAAACGTGTTTCGGTTTCGATGCGGATTGTTTCGGCTCGGTGCCTGAATGCCGCCGACTCGATCCCGAGCCGGAAGGCTTTAATATTTGTTTTGGTGCCAAACCTGAAGGTGGGGGTTGGAAACATGTTCTTGGTAACGACCTTGGCCCGAAGGCAGAGGAGGGACCGGGGCCTTTTTCTTAGGTAGGCCGAGTTGGCGATGCAGCGAGTGCAAGGTAAATAGTTTTATTTATTTATTTACTTACTTTACTCCTTGCCGTCGTATGTCCGACTCCACTACCCCCTCACCCTGCCCCACCGCCCCGCAGCACTCCCTCTGCGAGCCGCCACTGCCACCTCGTGACTCGAAAGACTTCTTCGAAGAAAAACAAAGTGCAAACGTCCGGACCCAACCCTAGATGGCAGGAGTATGCAAAGCATGTGATCTACAGCTCACATGCCTCGAACACAGATTTTGTGAACTTCGGTTATAACATACATAAAAAGCAGATCTTAAACATCTAGACAGATCAGCTCTTCAGTTGAAGACTGGCCACACTCACTCTACATAGTGCTGTACTTTTAACTTCAGAATGCAGGTTTATATAATGGAGAGGTTTGTGTCCATATGTTAAGTGTGCAGGGTACATTGTGCTGTATGTGGAACTAGGATTCCCCATTCTAGATAAGGCTATTACTTGGAGATGCTCATTCCATGGAGACATTTACAAGCGATACTGCAGTCTCCTCATTTGACATATTAAGTGTATATTCAATTACCAGCAACAACCGTTGCTAAAATTCTATTGTTATCCATCACTACCACCTTGAACTACCTGGTTCAATAGAGAGTGCGGTGAAAGGAAATCTTCGTATTTAAGGAAATCAGTACTTGTCATGGGAAGATAAGATGGCGATAAATCTAGAAAAAGACGACAATTCCTCGTAATGGGAAAAATATCATTAATAGCTCTCCGTGTCCAACTAAAGAAACCTATAAACATCAAAGATCAAAACAATATTCTGGAAAAAGTAGTGCAAAGGATCAAAATCCTAGACTATTTGGTTCAAGTGTTATAACTGGTGTCCGGTTTGTCAGCTTTGAAACCTATATAAAGCTAATTCTGAGGTTTACAGAAAGTGCTAAAATTGCTTAGAATACCCAGTAGGAGTAACAAAGATATTAAATCTTCTGCAAGGCATGCATTAAGTGATGGGTTTGGCCGTGCAGTGTTTACAGCAGCCCGGCTGCCTTCCATGCTTGGTTTTGAGGGTTTTAATAAGGAATAAAGACTGTTTCTACTTACGATGACAGTGTAACCAGTTTCGATATAACGCTGGGTCTATATTCACAGAATCTAAAATATAGACCAATGCTGGACAGTGTAGATTTTGCCCTTTATGTAGCAGACCTAGTTTTATGGCCTCCAGTGTAACTGAAGTCTATAATACAGTAACTGCAATTTTTAAGAAAGTACAGTAATCATATTATAATGTAATGTAATGGCTTTTTCATGGTAAGCTGTATGGTCTTGGGTCACCATAAATTCTGAGCTAGAGAAAATGTCAAACCCTTCTCCCACACCACGGCAGTTTTTCAGTCTGTATTTAATTGTATTTAGTTCTAAGCAATCTGCAAATTTAAAAGAAAAAAAAAAACTAAGATTGTTTGTGGATCTTTCCCAATGAGAATGGTGGGGAATATAGTTTTATCAGAGGGCTGATGATGGCTATTTTGAAGATGGTGGATGAGTAAAAAAAGCGAGTAAGAATATGAACCAAAAAAACGAAAAAAATTGTGAAAGAGACTGTTCTTCACTAGGCAAACTCCCTTCGGTAGTGTATATTAAGTATTTGTGTGGCCAAACACTAAGGCCTGGGGTTAGAGTTAAAAGAAAAGAATGCAGTGGTAAGAATGGTTTTTGAATATGATAATTGTAAATTTTTAACATGAATGTATTTTGCTCTGTCAAATGTTGATAATATTTGTGATTTAATGTTTATATGGGCTTTTATGTCTAAACAAAAAAAACACTAGGACCTACCTTTTCAGGTCCCCAGCAAAGATCATTCATGCTGTGAACATAATTTTTATACCAGGCTACATTTTGGCAGTCATCCATTTCTAAACTTAAAGGACATGGATGGACTATACCACCATATGATTGTGAATAAAGGACCTAATTCAGTATAGAAACATGGAACACATGCTCCTGGTATGCAAATATGCATATTAATTAAACCAGCTTCTCTTTCTATTTGAATGCTTCAAGTAATAAGACCTAAAAGAATTCTAGAAGAGGTGAAAATATTCAGGTCTCAAGTATTGTGTAGCTCTAGAATATCAGAAACATGATGCAGAAACTAGCCAGTCATAAGGAAACAATTACACAGAAGCACCCACTAATTCCAAAACTTTGAATTTACCTTAAGATTTGATGCCACTAGTACAAGCTTTGGAAAAGCCAATAGGCCTCACCCATGCGAGCTATTGCCTTTGTAAACGTTTCTAGCTGTTTAGCAGAGCAGCACAGTAGCTGGCCTAGTCACAGCACTTTTCTTAAAGTTGCTGTCTGATGGCAGAAGGAGGGAGGGTGTAGATATCTTCCGCCCTGCCCTTCCGCCAGCAATGTACAAAGTGATATGACGTGCAAGTGGGTAGCCGGGGGAAGGAACAACAAAGGCAAGCAGCAATGCGGGGTGGGAGGGGCAAGCAACAATGAGAGACGAGAGAACGAGAGACAGGAGAGCGGGAGAAGGCAAGTGACAACACGGATCGGGAGGGTCGTAGAAGGCAAGCAGCAACACTGGGTTTGGGGGGGTAGACGGGCAGCAAATTCATGCACTCTTATGGATAGAGTAGCTCTGAAAGTGCAAGCATTGCAGAGACACTGGGCATGAAAGTAGTACTTAGACCATGCTCCAGAGGCGGGACAAACACATGAAGAGAAAGTTAAGCCAGCAGGCACTGACCAAAGAGAAGCAAGGAAATTAAAGCAACAATATAGATAACCGTTGGTAAGCAATGACAAGCTCCAAGCTTACTGTAAGTAAACAAAATGTCTTGCAAGCAAGACCTAAAAAAGGGAAACTGGTAGTGGTGGGAATCTACAAAAAATATAAATATTCTCACAGAAACCACTGTTGTGTGTAGAGAACCGGCACATGAAAATAAATGGTGTGCCATGTACTGGACATGAAGCACAAGAGAAATGAATGTCTGCAGAGAGACTGTTGAAATGACAGCAAACACCATGCTTGTTTAATTTTTGTAGTCAAGGCTGACTGCAAATTTCCTGATGAATTTAGCACACAAGAAGAGTTTTGAATAGCTGAGCTACCCTGATTTTTGTGTTCATCTGCAACAGTCTAGAATGACATCTTGGGACCACTAATGGAAATCTAGAGTCTGACAGTCTTTCCGAAGTGAATGCAGTATCCTTTCCATATGACCTGCAGTGCATATTTGTCAGAGTTGAAGCTTTTGCATAGATGCAAGATAGCCCCTCCCCCCCATTAGATTAAGGTTCTGCACTACTGGAGATGAAGTTGTGTTTGGAATTTATCAGCAAAGAAGATACCCCAAACTTGGTCTCTTTTTTCAAGGAGCCTTCTAGTTGCTGGAAATGGGGTCTGTGAGGAATACATGTGATCAAACAAAGATCAGAAAGCTGGAAAAGCATTTTTTAAACTCTGTTGACTGCTTAATGTTGAGGTCTAAGACCTAAAAGTAACACAAGGCTCAACCGTGCATTGTCTTTTTTCCAAAACCACATCAATATTTATGCATCTACTGCAATTGCTGAAACAGATGCCACTGCCTTTGTTACATGGCCTGTCTGACAGGAACCAGACCTTTCTTTCAATTCCAGTCGCAACCACCATTTCATATTTGATCACTAAATGTTGTACCTTTTGCTCCTTAGGTAGAAACGTGTTACTATGATCAGCCCTTCTGTTAGAAAGAACATCAAATCTTAATATATACAAATACAGCAAGTTGATCATGTATGCCACATTGCACACAATTTGGACCCAATGGAAAAGAATAAAAGATCAGCTTTTTTTCTTTGAAATTAACTTGGCAATGGTTCCAATGTTCGTTTTACCTTATTGGACATTCAAATTAGACAGCTTGCTCAGCACTAGTACCTGGGATAAAGTTTAATTCAAAAGGTTGTGTCTTCTTTGAACTATAGGGAGTAACCTTTTGTTGAGATCTATTGATAAGAATGAAGCAGAGGAATAGATAAAGTCCAGAGGCATCCTCCTTCATCCCACATTATCTTTTATGATTGTCAGAAGAATGCCATAGTATATGGTGCCAAATGGGAAGCCCAAACCGTACCTACCTTTTCTGGAATCAGCAGTCAACACTCCTTAGATAGGCAGTGTAGGACTTCAATACTGTTGACACAGACTAAAGTGATTGCACATGTTACGGGCTGATTATCCATGGTGAGCTAATGGCTGAACAAGTCTGAATACAGGACATATCCCCTGCTATGAGTCTTCATTTACTGTGCCTTCTAGAGCTTGGTTGAGGGTCATAATCAATATTTAAGCCTCCAGCTAACAAAACAATTTTAGACTTAAAACAAGAGTGACATTTATTGGAAGATGTTTTTTCTCTACATTATGTGTCACAGGATCCCACTGTTTGCGACATGGGAAACACTTTACAGGAAGCAGAGTGTGACCTTTCTCTTTAGAAAAGAAAATTATTCAGAAAGAAAATGAGTGCAAGAAATTCAGAGCATTTATTGGGTGGACAATGGGCTAATCTTTTGCTGACGAAATATGTACATGTGCTAGATAAGGTCGAAGAGGAGTTGCCATTATAAATAATTTTGTGATTGTAATGGCGCTTACTTTGCAATTTTGCATAGAGTTCATCACATTATGGATCAAAGCTCTGTAGTTCGCCTGAACTCTAGGGGCACTGTTTTTGTGCTTGATCATAATTACCTTTTCACAAGCAAGAATGTGAATGCATGACTGATAATACTTTTACAATGTTATAAAATGCTATGACACAGACAGTACTCTGACCCAGACAACTATTCCAAAATATCAGAGCTAAACAAACGGCAGCACTTTATTTTTTAACTGATTTTCAAAACAGCCCACTCACCTTTTCTACTTTGTCATAATTTTTTGCCTTTATCTGTAAAGGAATAAAAACATTTATTGTTTAAAAATATATCTGCCATTACCAGCTTTAACACAGAGGCAAAATTTGTTTAAGGGTTCTTCTCAGTATACATCAGCAACAACTTCCAACATGAGGTGATTCTAGAATGCGAATGGTATCACAAAATGTAGATTTTTAATATTTTGTCAGAGAAAATATTTTACTTACTCTTTAAAAAAGCTATTACTTCAGTATAGAAAAAACTGCATCTCAATGAAACAAGCTTCACTTCCTAAATACAAAGTTGGTTAACAAACACCAACATTGTGGCGGGTAAACAAGATTATTGAAACTGATGGATAAAGGGGAAACAATTGTCACTGCATTGGTGAGCCGATGCCATTTCACAGAACTTTGTAAACGTTCACATCATTTGAATTTGTAGTTAAAAACCACTCTTCTACTTTTACACCCATTCCTCCGCATAGGTTGTAGAAATCAGACTTAATTATCTGTACTGATAACTTTAACAGTATTTAATGCCCAATTTATTTTTTATTTAACTTATAACTGAGGTACCAAAGCACATGTAGGAAACAGGGATTTTGCTGCATTACCCCCCTACCCCCCACACACACACACACTTTTTGGCTTGTAACTGATGCAACTTTGATTGAAGTGTACTGGATTCCTGCTAACCAGGTCCCCAGTACCAGTGTTCTTTTCCTAAAAAGGTTCAATTGTTTACCCCAATTGGCAAAACTTTAGCACCCTCTGTAAGTCCCTAGTAAATGGTACCCCTGGTACTTAGGGCCTGAGGTACTAAATATGGTCCCTAAGGGCAGCAGCACAAATTGTGCCACCCTAAGACCCCTCACCAAGCAAATGCAGGGCTGCTATCACAGGCTGCGTGTCTTTGTGCAGACAAAAGTGAAAACACAACATGTCACACATCCCTGTGTGCCATGTCGCCTAACACTGCATGTAATATGTGTAAGTCAGCCCTACAGCTGGCCTGACAGCCCTATGGCAGGGTGCTTAATATTACATGAGGGAACACCTGCATAGGCAGATATGCCCCTGTGCTGGTTAGTCTTATTACTGCCAGTACAAGTGACCAGGGAAGGCATTTTAAAACATGTGCTTGACACTGGTGAAAACGAGTTCCCCAGCTACATGATGGCTTCACTGGAAATAGGGATGTTTGGTATTAAACATCTCGTGTGGGTAAACCCACACGTTGGATTTACCAATCCATGCACCCAGAAGGCACCTTAGAGGTACCCCCTGGAAACCTACCAGCCTCTGGTGTGCTTGCCAACTGGTTTCTGCAAGCCTGCCACCCGAGACACTGTTCTGACCTCCTCGGGTGAGACACTCTGCTCTCCGGAGACCCAGAACAAGTCTGTCCGGGAACAGGGTGAAACACTCCCTCCCACAGGATGACCTGCTGATTAGCCTTCCTTGGACGGCAAGCCTCAAAGGGCTACTGCCTTTGAAATGTGAATCTGGTTCCCCCACACAGGAGAGGAAGCTGACCCCTTTGTCCAGGGCCCCCTCGGCACCTGGACAGGTGGGAAATTAGCAGTCAGGTAGGCGTGCCACCTTCAGGCTAGTACCACTCCTAAGGTGGGCTACTGTGATGTGAACACGCTTTTTCAGAAGTAGCCAGTAATTGTGATGACATACTTAGGGATTCGGGGACAGGGTTATGCCCACTCCCCACAGAAAGTGGTCATATAGGGGGCGTAGTGGCCCCAAGGGTCAGTAGCCCATTGGTCCACTGGCTACTACCCTACTCTCTCCTAAAGCCTCTAAATTTAGTATTTAGGGAGTCCCTGGCACCAGAGAAGCATATCCTGACGACCTAAGAAGAGAGAGGACACCGAAAAGCCGCAAAAGCAGAAAACAAGCAGCTGACCTTGTACCAACCCTGCCGGCCTGTCTGCATCCCTCCCCAAAAACAATGCCAAAGTTGACTTGTCCTGCAGCTGTGACACCAGAAACTTGGAAGGACTGCCTGCCTTCGAAAAAGACTCAAGGCTTCCCATGAACAGCTGACCTGTTCTAAAGAATCTCAAATAGAGAAGACTCTGAAACCACCAAAACCGGACACCCAAAGCCACAATCGCACCCGTCGCCTCCGGCTCAAATTGAAGTGGGTCACCAGTGCCAACAAGGTTCCCCAGTCCTCCAGAGCTCGAGTCCATTGTGGTTTCACCTCTCCTGGACTCCCCAACGTCGCCTGCAGCCTCTGCACGCAGGCCCCCTCAACCACGACTACTCTGGTAAGGAAGAACCCGACACCTAAGGACACTCCTGCACCCATCGCCCCTGGGCCTTGGAGAAGAGGACCAAAGGTGTCCCCCTGTCCCCAAGCATCGCAAGGGCTGAGCCCACTTGCTGGTTCAGCCCAACTGGCTTCCTAGCCAGAGCCTGCAGCCTTTTTTTTTTCTTTTTCACAGTGACCGCTCCCCATTGAAACGCAATGAGCTCAGGACGCTGATTTGCACCCGCCCGCCCTTGTGCCGCTGGTGGTGCACTGTTGGTGCTGCCTTGGACTTTTCCCACCACTCACCTTAACTCCTGGAGATTGGTCATGTAAGGCGATGTACTGTACCTGTTTGCAGAACTTGTTCTTTCCATTGGATAACATTACAGAACTCCGAAATTAGACAGTGTCCACTTTTTTTTTTTAAAGTGAAAAACATTTATATTTAAAAATGTACTTACGTGAACGATTTTCTCTGATGCCAAATCATATATAAAAGGTACTTGATATTTTTATAATGATGTGGATCGCCTTCTTGAGTCGTGTTGTCCTTTATTAATCATTGTGTGTATTTTGCTAATGTCTTCCACTCCTCTGTGCTAAAGCAAGGCTGCTCGACCAAACTACCCCCTGATAGAGCGCTTTGGGATTGCATAGCAAGCCCCTGTCCACTCTTAAGGGAACCCCTGGACTCTTTACACGGTATATCAACTTATTGATATATCACAT
Organism: Calotriton arnoldi; assembly: GCA_963921515.1. Classification (NCBI taxonomy): domain Eukaryota; kingdom Metazoa; phylum Chordata; class Amphibia; order Caudata; family Salamandridae; genus Calotriton; species Calotriton arnoldi. The sequence goes on along the minus strand of CAWUFW010000097.1, from coordinate 2,312,714 downwards.
CAAGAGCCAGCGTCCTACAGCACATAGTTTAGAAAGCTGATTAAGAGAAAGAAAAACTACCTGAAAGTTTCTCCTTCTGATTTATAAGTGATATCAGGCATACTTGTTTGTGTGAAAGCAACATTAACTTATTTTTTTAAGAATAGTCCTGCTTGACCGAAAAATAAAAAGATTCAAAGTTGGTAGTCTCAGGAATCTCTAAAAATTGAGATCTTGAGGCAAACCTTCTCCCTGGGGATCTCTCAGCAGGGCCAGGCTACCAATGTCCTCCTACTTTCCCAGCTTAATGATGCCAATGGCATATATCTGGATGATCCACTGATCGCCCTACACAGGCTACAACCAATCCAAAGCTCGCTGGCTCTTCCTGCACCTTAGGATATTGGATCTCATTAAAACTGGTCCTTCAAGCCTTCCACTTGCTCCTGTTGGCCAAATGCATCTCATTTAAGGGCCTGTACACTGTGCACTGCACAAATCATGGTGTGGGCCGGGCCTTTCTGCTAATTAGGACTTCAGCCCGGAACAAAGTTAAAACCTGGGTCAAAGGTGGCATTTCTAATGATTATTCCAGTACAAAAAGTGCTGTCTAGCAGTACAACCTTTTCGGCACAGTACAGAAAACCCTTGCAACCTTGCCTCAATGAGGCAATGGTCACGTGAAAATGTTGTAACTGACAATTTTGAAGGGGGCTCAAAGGGAACCCCCACCAAAAAGGTTACAACCAGGATCAAGTCCCATTGAGACATCACAAAGGAAGTTGGAGGAAACGTGAGGCAGTCCATTCAGAAACCTAATTATGAGAGATTTAAACAGGAAGGCTGATCTGGGAGGCAGAGCAGAGCCCACAAGGTGGTGATGTATCCCTTGACTGTACCCACTGCAACAGGGCGAAAGGCACACTTGCCTTCAAGGTATCTATGCTCTTGGGGTGGCAGAAGCTTTCTTCACTCCACCTGCCAACTTTGGAATTGATTGCCTTGGCACCTCAAATGTCTATCCAATATAACAAGCTTTAGGAAACATCAGAAATCCTGGTTGTTTTCTTTTCCTTTGCAGTTTTGTACCCTCCACCCACCAACCCCCCTCCTCCCGTTGCCTCAGTTTAGTAAACTGTAGATGTTTAGTGCCAAGACGCCCAAGGGCATTCGTGCGCTCTATAAATTTCAAATGAAAACTGCACTGCACACCAGGTAATGCATCTGTTTCACCTTCTAGAACAGATCGACTTGGTGGAGTGGCAATTGGCTGAAAATATTACATCAACCACCTCCGATGGGCAGCTGAAAGTAGCTCTGGTATCCCTGCTCAATCTCCAGACATGAAGGTGGATGCTCTGGATGTTGAGGTGCAGCAACGGCCTCTCCAAATCAGAGAAAAGTACTGCTCTCAACGTTGGGTGGAGTGGGGGATACAGGGAGAGGTGAGGAGGTCACACCACACCCTTTTCGGCCAGCTGGGGCTATGAGAATTACTTGGGCCCGGTCCTGGTGATTCTTCCTCAGGACTCAAGAAATCAAGGGTATGGGAGATCATGTGTAGTAAGGTGAAAGTTTTACCTCAACCAAAATGTGAACAGTTCCCTGCAGCAGATACTGTAGGGCACAGAACTGAAGGCAATGAGCACTGCCATGAGTGGCAGAGGTTTAGCTGAGGAGTGCCCAACTGGGCAAAGATGTGCCAAACCATCTCAGGGTCAAGATGCCACTCGTAGTTTTCGAGATGGCACTGACTGAGGCTATTGACCCTGTTGTCCCTAGAGCCAGTAAATTGGTTGACAGGCAGATTCCATGCCGGTGCCCAATGTCCAGAGGCTTTCTGACAGCGAAGAGAAGATCCCACTCCTCCCTTTTGTGATATACCACATCACAGTAGAATTATCCATCAAGATGTGAACAGTCTAACTTCAGTATGAGCACATTGATGTTAAACCGGCTCTTCTGGAGACCAAAGAACCCTGATCTGCAGTTCCTCTATGTGAGCATACACACAAGAATGGATCCATCTGACACCACTGTAGTCATGGGGATAGCAGATAGAAGGACATCTCGAGACAGTTGGTCCTTTATTGACCACTAGGTCGGATCCACCACCGTACCCCTAGGACATCAGGATCATGTCCGACAGATCTCCCCCATGGTGGAACCACAGCCTGAAGCGGCACAGTTACAGAGCCCTCATGTGCCAAGCGTGTGTACAAGACTAGAAGGATGTAGGAAACCAGCAGAACTAGCAGGCATAGAACCATCAGAACTGGAAGCTACCTTCGAAAACATCAGAATCATATGCCGAATGTCTCGGATCCACAGAAGAGTAAGGAAAGCTCTAAGGAATGTGGTGTCCAGTACTGCCTTATTAACAGGAGGTGCTCAGAGGGAAGTAGGGGAGACTTGAGTATGTTGATGGAAAATCCCAAGTAGAACAGCAGGGATGCTGCTGCCTGAAGGTGGAACAGCACCATCCTCGGCGAGCTGGCCTTGAGCAACCAGTTGTCTGGGTGCGAGAACACAGAGAACCCCTGACCTTCTGAGATGTGCCACAACCACTGCTATCATCTTGGCAAAAACTCAACATGCAGATTTAAGTCCAAATGGAAGATCTGCGAACTGGCAGTGACTGGACCCTCCCACAAAAACAAGCATTCGCTCTTCCACTTCAAGCGACAACAGAACCTGTGCAAGGGACAGCATCTTGAACTTTTCCATGCAGAGGAACAAATTTAAGATCTTGGGGTCTAGGATCAGATGAGGACCGCTGTCCTTCTTGGGAACCAGAGGTACCAAGAGTAGCAGTGGCTACTTTTTTCAGCAGGGCTACCACCTCCTGCTGAAGGATACAAAGATGTTCTTTTGACTTCAGGGACCTAGGAAGAATCTTGGGAAGAGCCTGCTGTAACGGTACGGCATGTTCCCTTTCAACAATCGGAAGGACCCAATAAGTTCTATATTACGGTCTTCTAGGGCTATAGAAAGGAGAATAACTGTCCTCCAACTGCCCGCAAATGCTCCATCTGGGAGAGCTAAGGTGGCTTTCCCACTGGTGTGAAAAGAGGAGAGAGGAGGAGAATTTGGGACTGATGGGTCTGACAGCCCTTATCGTTACCTCAGCCTTTGTATGTGTGGAAGAGCTGATTTTGTTGCTGGGGAGGCTGGGAGGTTTGTGCGGAAATTAAATCCTCTTTAGAACACTTGAAATTTCTGAAACTGCCTGTAATCCCTCAAGGATGACTGGAGCCTCATAGATAGGGCAGTTGCTCTCTCACCCTAGAGCCACTTCAGGGAAGTGTCAGCTTTGTCCCAGGGGAGAAGGGCTCTGTCAAAAGGCATAGCCATCAATGTCTCTTGGACATCACCTGAAAAGCCTACAACCCTAGCAACATAATCTGTTGTGTCTAGTCCTGCCCTGAAGACATCCCTAGAAGTGTCCTGTCAGTCACTGACTGCCTCGGCTCCTTCAGATGGTCTGGCAACTTTGCCACAAAATTGCATCCATGACCCACAGAAAATGGGTATAGCTCCCCAGGAGGTAGGCAGCACTGAGGGAAAAGAAGGCAAGGCTGCCTGCTAAAATATCTTTTTCCCCCAACTGCCTCCAATATTTTAGACTGCTTGTCAAGTGGGGGTTCTGGGATGCTCCAGGATTTTATTTTGTGCAAGAAGGTTCCTGCACCATCAGGCTCTCAGGTGAAGGAGGCATCCACAGGAAGGGTAGGTCACCCTCTGCCATTCTGTACCACTTGCTATCAGTTGGTTTACAGCAGGAGACGGTGCAAGCTTTTCCCACATCCCTTTCACCGGGCTGAAGAGTGCCTTATTAAAGAGTAGTAGTGGCTCCGCAAATGATGTAGAGGGTCGCAGGACCGCAGTAAAAATATTTGACTTAGGCTCCACAGTAGCACATCAGCTGTCGTCCTAAGGACAATATGAAAGCGGCCACATCTGCACGGGCTGGCCCTGAAGGACACATTTATTTCAGAAGTCTCCAGTCCACTTGTGTTATGCAGGTGGCAGCAAATTGGCTGCATCATTTCGGTCATCGGTATAATTTTGAACTCCCTCTGGCATCTGAAGAGGATGTAAGTAAGTTGAAAATGCCAGCATAGCCTGCCAGCAATGCTGTTATGTGGAGGAATCTATATACCGCTCTATACATTTCCACTTTCAGTATCCTGACCTCCCCCAACCCCCCTCACGCGATAGCTGCAAATCTTGGTACATGCCGCTCTATAAAAGGCATTGGAGAGGTGTGGTGCAGCGGCCAGGGCAGCTGACTTCGGAGCACAGGGTTCACGGTTCGATCCCCGGCTCCGGCGGCAGCTCAGCTCAGCACCATGTGACTCTGGGCAATAGCTCACTTAATTTCCACTACGGCCCCCAGCGCCTTGAGACCCGTAAGGGTGAGTAGCTGCGCTATATAAAAAACGGACTTACTTACTTACATTGGGGTCGTCTGAGCCAGTAACAGTGTCAGAAGTGGTGTCACCGCAGGCATAAAGATTCTACTGGCAAGGGCAAAATAGCTACTGGCATTGGGGCCGCCACCAGAGGAGGTCCCTCAGGCAGAGTGATGGCCACTAACTCTGGCTCTGAGTATAAGACTGCAGAAGGGCTGGGGGACTTACTGTAGGAAAGTGTCCCGTTTTGACATGGTCACCCCCACTTTTTGCCTGGTATTTGATGCAAATCTGACAGAAGTGCACTGGGTTCCTGCTATCCAGGCCCCCAGTTCCAGATCTCTTTCCCTAAAACTGTACAATTGTTCCCCAATTGGCAAAAGCTTTAGCACCCCTGTAAGTCCCTAGTAGATGGTACCTGTAGGAAAGTGCCCCCTTTTGACATGGTCACTCCCACTTTTTGCCTGGTATCTGACGCAATTTTGACAGAAGTGTACTGGGTTCATGCTATCCAGGTCCCCAGAGCCAGACCTCTTTACCTAAACTGTACAATTGTTCCCCCAATTGGCAATACCTGTAGCACCCCCTATAAGTCCCTAGTAAATGGTGCCCCTGGTACCTATGGCAGGGAGGCTAGACAGGCCCCTAAGGGCTGCAGCATGTATTGTGCCACCCCAAGAGATCTCTCAGCACCATCATGCAAACTGCCATTGCACGCAGCATGCCATAACGCTCAAAAAAGTGAAGATACGACATGGCACCACCCCATGTGCTATGACCGCAGACACTGCAGGCAGCATAGGTAAGCCACCCCTACAGCATGCCTTACAGCCCTAAGGCAGGGTGCACTATACTACAAGTGTGGACATATCTGCGCGAGCAGCTATGCCCATGTAATGTCTAAGTCAATTCTTAGATATTACAAGTATGGGAAAGTGGGTTTCTGTTGCACACACACTTTTTGCCTGGCTTTCGATGTAACTTTGACTGTAGAGTACTGGGTCCCTGCAGTCCAGATTTCCAGTACCAGTGTTCCTTCCCTAAAACTTTACCATGATTGGCACTTCAGACCCCCCTGTAAGTCCCTGGTTAATAGTACCCTGATACCTAGGGCAATGGGACTGAAGAGGGTTCCTTAGGGACCCCTCACCAGGGCCATGCTAAATGACAATGCAGCCTGCAGGCCTTGGTGCAGAGAAAAACGACAAAGTCAACATGGCACACTGCCTGTATGCCATGCCAAGCAGCACTGCCGAAGGTATAGGTGAGTAACCCCTCTAGCAGGCCTAACAAGCCCTAAGGCCGGGTAAACTATATCTCAAGTGTAGGCATATCTGCATGATTAGATATGCCCCTACAATATTTAAGTCTATTCTTAATATTGTAAGTGCCAGTGAAGCCATAGAGAGTACAAGGGCTGGAAACTCGACAACTCAAGTTCCCCAGCACCATGATGGATTTACTGAACCCAGGGGTGTTTGGTACCAAACCACTACTCTTAATAAACCCACAGTAATGCCCTTGTGGGATGTATTGAAACATGAACCTAGAGGGCACCTCAGAGGTGCCCCCTGAAATCCTACCAACCATGGTGTGATCTCTGACTAGCTTTAGGCAGCCTGCCACCACCAGACATGTTTCTGGACCCCAGGGTCACGAGCCCCTGTTCTCTGAGGCCAGACACAAAGCACATTCTGTACGGAGGTGTCACCTCTCCTCCCCCAGGATGAGCACAGTGCTTGAGAGGGGAGCTTCAAAGACCTTGCACCTTTGTAATGTGACCCCAGCCTCTGCTGCTCGCAGCAGATGGCAGCCCCTGGTTCAAACCCCCACTTTTGGCAGGAGAACCGGCTGGAAAACCAAAACAGAATAGGAGGTGTGCCCACCTTCGCCAACTCCACCCCTCAGGTGCTGAAGGCGAAGTTGAGCACATTTTTCAGTGCCCACCATCTTGAAGATAGTGGGACTTATCCAATCAGGGCTATGGCTAGGCCCACCCCCACCACAGGAGGGTGGCATAATAGTAGGTGTAGACACCCCAGGCAAGGAACCCATTGGTCCCTACCTGTTACTCTCCTGTAACGCCCCTAAAGCTAGTATTTAGGTGGCTCCCTCAGACCCTGAAATTAGAATCCTGACGACCTAAGAAGATCCTGACACTACAGCGTCGCACTAGCAGAGAAGACTGCAAACAACAACTGACTTGGCCCCAGCCCTACCGGCCTGTCTGCAGCTCTAGCGATCCTGCGCTAAAAGACGACCTGTCCTGCAGCCCAGCAATCTCACGTGGACAGCAGACCTGTTCAGAAGAATCCAACTTTAAAGAAAAGGAACTAAGTCCTGAGGAACTGCGAAACCACCTCCGGACCCACCTCTCATGGCCTGAGTCCAAGTAGCCCACTTGCCGGACTTCACCTCGACGCCTGCAGCCTGAATCCAAAGACTCCCTCTGACAGCGACCTGCCGGTAAGCAGTTCCCGATGCCAAAAGATACCCCTGCACCGGAAGTCTCTGGACCTTGACCAACGGTGTCCCTATGTCCCCTAGCATCAGAACTTGCCTGGGCAGGTGTGGGTTTTCTTCGTGCAGCCTCCTGGCCAGCGCCTGCAGCCTCTTTCCAAAACTGATCTCCCCCATTGATTTACATTGGGCGCCCAACACTGTGTTGGCACTCTGCACCCGGAAGCCCCTGAGCCGTTGAGGGTAAGCTTGGTGCAGCCCTGTGACCCCCCCCCCCCCTCTGTACTTACCTTAACTCCAAATGATCGACCCCTGCCTCCACTTTGCTCACCTGTGAGCAGTACATCTTCAATCACCCCCAGTCTCCATTGGTTAACATTGGGCGCCTGACCCCGAATTTGACCTCTGCACCCTGTGCCGCTGGTGGTGCATTCTTGGAACCAATTTGAACCTTGCCTGGTGTTGACCTGAAACTCAGAAGACTGGATCTGAAAGTTGTGTACTTACCTGAAAAACAGCATTCTTGTTTTCCTCCATAGGTTAACATTTAAAGTGCAAAGTATTATTCCTTAAAAAAGGACTTACCTTTTTACTTATTTCTTGGTCTTGAAACAAATCTTGAAAGAAGTTTATTTTTCTAAAACTGGTGTGGATCTCCTTTTTGAGTCGTGTGTCATTTATTAATCACTGTGTGCATAACAAATGTCTTATACTTCTCTGCGTTAGGCCTCAGGCTGCTCGCCCACAGTATCACAAATAGAGCACTTTGGGTTTACATTGAGCCCTGTACACTTCTGGGGGAATCGCTGGACTCTGTGCATGATATAGCCACTTAGTGGTATACCACACACAGAGCCAGCTTCCTACAAGTGAAAAGGGAAGCCATTTTGAGGACATGTGCTGGACACTGGTTATTTATGAGTTCCCCAGCTACATGACGGCTTCACTGAAACTAGAGATGCTTGGTAACAAACATCTTGTATTACTAAACCCACACTGATTCCAGTTATGGATTTATTAATACACGCACCCAGAGGGCACCTTAGAGGTGTCCCCTGAAAACCTACTGACTACTGGTGTACTGGCTGACTGGTGCAGACCAGTCTGCCACCACAGAGAGGTTTCTGACCCCCTGAAGGCGAGAGCCCGAACTCCCTGAGGGCAGAAACAATGCCTGCTCTGGCTGGAGGTGTTGTCACCTCCTCCAAGTAGGATAGCTAAGTGATCAGCATATCAAGGCAGGAGGCTTCAAAGACCTCTGCCGCCTTTAATTTACGACCCAAGGCTTCTCCAGACAGGGAAAGTTCCACCCCCTGGCCTGGACCCATTTGGTACCAGGACAGGCAGGAAAATTTGCTAGTCAGAAGGTTTGTTCACACCTAAGGCTAGTTCCACCACTAAGGTGGGCTGCCTGATGGGAACACAAATCTTAGAGTTCCACCATCTTGGTTTTGGCGGAATTAGGCTAAGTGGGTCAGGGTTATGCCCACTTCCCACAGGAAGTGGTCATATGGAGGATGTAGATCCCCTAAAGGTAAGTAGCACATTGGCTACTATGCGTCACTCCCCTTACGCCAATAAATTTAGTATTTAGGGGCACCCCGATGCCAGGAAATCAGATTTGACTGACCCAGAAGAAGAAGACAAATAAGGGCCGCAAGAAAAGCAATAATTGAAGACTTTGTGTGCACTTTTGGAGCCAAACCCGGTCTACACCAGTCTCGACAATTGTGACCAGCGACTCGTCCTGCAGCTGAACATCTTCCAAGAACCCCGGGAGACTGCTAGACCTTTGCAAATTGCCAGCAATAGAGGAGCTACTCCCCTGCGGTCCACAGGCACCGAAGAAGCAAAGTCCGGTTCACTGAGTTACTGCTTCCCGACAAAGCAGTCCCAAAGGCAGAGGTACCTGTGCTCCTGAAGGTCAGATCTGTCCCCTCACCTAGTGTGAGGACACCAGCACCAACCGGAGCCGCACCAGACCAATACCTGGGGTATTGGTAAGTGGTACTATACCCCTTGCATCAGCCAAGACCAGTGTAATTCCAGTCGGGACTCTAACAGCACCGACACTGAGCAGCCGTCGAGGGACGTCAGAAACCCATTTCCAGAGTGGCAGAGCAGTCATGATTTTTGCACCCTCAACTGGCTAGACCGACAAACGCAAGGCCCTGGGACTTACAGAGCCCAGCCAACCTTTCAGCTCTGCACCAGAGTGCCCCAGCCCGGGTACCGACAAACAGGCTGTGCCCCCTTGTTCCCACGATCCAAGCCCCTCTTTGGCAGCTCCCAGACATGTCCCCAAGACCCCCTCTACAGCCTGTTTCTAGGAAGCCCCCATTCTTCCCACCAGCCTAGTGTGCAAAGCTACCAACCCATACAGCACCTCTGCACATGGACGCCTGGGGCAGGTAACGATTAACTAGTGCTGCTGGTGGTGGTACTTTGGACCTTGGTCGTCTACGAACTTAATCCCAAGGAAGGCCCCTAGAAACCGACCGTAAATAACTGCATGCAACATAAGCATTTTCTCCCATAGGGAAGCACTGCCACGTAAAGACGCATTGAACTGAACATTTTACTTACCTGTAAAAATTCATATTTAAAAAGTCCTTACTTGATAATGAAGTTCTTGGTATCACAATTTATATAAAAAGAGGGGTTATTTTTCTAAATTGGTCTTGGATTTATTCTCGAGAGTGGGTCTCATTTATTGCCTCTGTGAGTACAACAAATGCTTAGCACTACCCTCTGATAACCCTAAACTGCTCGCCCACACTACCACAAAAGAGAGCATTTAGTGTTATCATTTTTGCCTCTGTAAACCATTAAGGGTTGCCTGGACTCTTTATACAGTGTACCCAGTTTTGCTCCACTATATAAAGAGCCAGCTTCCTACAGTACCCCTGGTACTTAGGGCCTGGGTACTAAAGAGGGTCCCTAAGTGCTGCAGCATGTATTGTGCCACCATAAGGGAGCCCTCACCACACTCATGCAAACTACCATTGCAGGCTGTGTGACATGGTGCAAACAAAAGTGAAAAAACGACATGGTACACCTCCTGTGTGCAATGCAAGCAGACACCTCATGCAATATATGTAAGTCACCCCTACAGCAGGCCTTACAGCCCCAAGGCAGGGTGCATTATGTTACATGTGTGGACATGTCTGCATGAGCAGATATGCCCCTGTGATGTCTAAGTCAATTCATAGACATTGCAAGTGAATAGGGAAGCCATCTTAACTATATGTACTGGTCACGAGTCCCCCCAGCTACATGATGACTTCACTGAAAACAAAGAGGTCTGGTATCAAACATCTCGTATTAATAAACCCACACTGAGTCCAGTGATGGATTTATTAATACATGCGACCAGAGGGTACCTTAGAGGTACCCCCTGAAAACCTACATGTCCGCAAGTGTGCTGGCTGACTGGTACAGTCCCAGCCTGCCACCACAGACACACTTCTGACCCCCTAGGAGGTGAGAGCACCGCTCCCAGAGGTCAGGAACATTGCCTGCTCTGGCAGGAGGTGCTTACACCTCCTCCATACAGGATGGCTAGCAATCAGCATACCAAAGCCGGAGGCTTCATAGCCTTTGCCGCCTTTGATATGCGACCCAGGCATCCCTCAAACCTGGGAGATGCCACCTCCTGCCCTTCAACCCATTTGGCACCAGGACAGGACAGAAATTAGTATGCGAAGTAGGTGTGGAGCACACCCAGGTCATCATGTTCATGTGGGGCTACTCGTCGCCCCACTGCCAGTCGCACTGCTAACGGTTGCGCGTATTCTGCGTTTAACTTGAACATTCTGCAGTTTTGCTCGTTTTCCAAATATTCCATATTTTATTCTTTTTTACTCTTTTTACTTTCTTCCACTTTCTTATTCCCATCCATTCCACACGTAGGAATAATGTGCCATTTCCAAGGTTTCCCATGTTTAAGTTGTGCCCTCCGGGCCTCTTACAAAAACACGAACTGATGCAAATTCGTCCAAGACAGTATTTATTAAAAACCCAATGCATTTCAGGCTACCAGAGCCCTTCTTCAGGGGTAACTGTAAATAATAAAACATTTCCCATTATCTTGTTGTTCATTAATATACAGTATGTACTTTTCAATTGATATTCTAATACATCTTTGCATGATCAATATTCACAGTGCAATACTCAATTTTGTGTGCCTAACGCTCCTAAGCATATTACTCTATTAATAGTGCTCTACATCAACAGCTCCAACGGTCACCCACCCCTTCATTACCTAACCGTTATCGTTGCAAAATGACTGTGCTCTTCTGTCTTGACCATCCCTATCACTACACGCACTCAACAACCCATTGCATTCACCAACCTTCACATCTCTCCGTCTTTCTAACTACCTGTATCACCCTCTTACTCAGTTACCATTCATACCGCTAAGTTTACAAACGTCTCTTTTCTCACGCGCCACTTTTGAACTCCTATCTGCACTACTCTCCTCATTTGTCAACATTCAACCATCCTCCCATCCGCCCTGTACCGCGCTCTGTTCTAACTTTTTACATTTACGCCTAACAGCGCACGCTATCGCTTGTTTTAATACTTTTGCCACAATTTAGACCAACTTACTGACGCGCTGTTCAAACTGCTGCTTAAAAATATCCTCACTAAACTGCACATACCTGCCTTAGCGGCTAAAACCGGTCAATCCTTTTCTCAGCAACACAACGTGATTCATCACACATACCTTCCACCCAGTTTTTAACGACATGCAAACACCCGAGCCCCTCCCTCATTAGTATTGCCTAATTAACCAGCTGTTCAGCCTTTCCCTCCCACGCATGCTCTAAAATAGAAAAAACTACGTTTCCCATAATTCAGTACGTTTGTCAAGGCACATAATAAAAAATAATTTTTAAGCAGCAGTTTGAACAGCGCGTCAGTAAGTTGGTCTAAATTGTGGCAAAAGTATTAAAACAAGCGATAGCGTGCGCTGTTAGGCGTAAATGTAAAAAGTTAGAACAGAGCGCGGTACAGGGCGGATGGGAGGATGGTTGAATGTTGACAAATGAGGAGAGTAGTGCAGATAGGAGTTCAAAAGTGGCGCGTGAGAAAAGAGAGACGTTTGTAAACTTAGCGGTATGAATGGTAACTGAGGAAGAGGGTGATACAGGTAGTTAGAAAGACGGAGAGATGTGAAGGTTGGTGAATGCAATGGGTTGTTGAGTGCGTGTAGTGATAGGGATGGTCAAGACAGAAGAGCACAGAGTCATTTTGCAACGATAACGGTTAGGTAATGAAGGGGTGGGTGACCGTTGGAGCTGTTGAAGTAGAGCACTATTAATAGAGTAATATGCTTAGGAGCGTTAGGCACACAAAATTGAGTATTGCACTGTGAATATTGATCATGCAAAGATGTATTAGAATATCAATTGAAAAGAACATACTGTATATTAATGAACAACAAGATAATGGGAAATGTTTTATTGTTATTTACAGTTACCCCTGAAGAAGGGCTCTGGTAGCCTGAAATGCATTGGGTTTTTAATAAATACTGTCTTGGACGAATTTGCATCAGTTCGTGTTTTTGTAAGAGGCCCGGAGGGCACAACTTAAACATGGGAAACCTTGGAAATGGCACATTATTCCTACGTGTGGAATGAATGGGAATAAGAAAGTGGAAGAAAGTAAAAAAGAATAAAATATGGAATATTTGGAAAACTATGAGCAAAACAGTAGAATGTTCAAGTTAAACGCAGAATACGCGCAACCGTTAGCAGTGCGACTGGCAGTGGGGCGACGAGTAGCCCCACATGAACATGATGTTAACTAAGTGCTGTGTGGGCAAGGCACTTTTCCAGTGCGCACGCATTCTTGGAGTACGAGGAAAAAAGAAAGATAACTTTTGGTTAAACAGGAGTGCATCCAACATCCATATCTTCATAATTATTTTTGCCCTCAAAAATGGATAGCACCCGTCAGTAGAAATGGGTAGAAGATGAAGAATTTCAAACAATAATGCAATAGTGTATTTTTCCACGCGTATGGTGTAACATCTTGGTTCGTCAAGCAAGTCGGTGTTTAAAGAGCAACAGAAAGGAACTTTATAAACATTTACAATTTGATAATTGATGTTTTAGTTGTTAACAGTGGTCACATTTTTATAAAGCAGTAAATTCAGTGATATACTGTTAACACGCAAATGATTATTTTTTATTATGTGCCTTGACAAACGTACTGGATTATAGGAAACGTAGTTTTTTCTATTTTAGAGCATGCGTGGGAGGGAAAGGCTGAACAGCTGGTTAATTAGGCAATACTAATGAGGGAGGGGCTCGGGTGTTTGCATGTCGTTAAAAACGGGGCGGAAGGTATGTGTGATGAATCACGTTGTGTTGCTGAGAGAAGGATTGACCGGTTTTAGCCGCTAAGGCAGGTATGTGCAGTTTAGTGAGGATATTTTTAAGCAGCAGTTTGAACAGCGCGTCAGTAAGTTGGTCTAAATTGTGGCAAAAGTATTAAAACAAGCGATAGCGTGCGCTGTTAGGCGTAAATGTAAAAAGTTAGAACAGAGCGCGGTACAGGGCGGATGGGAGGATGGTTGAATGTTGACAAATGAGAGTAGTGCAGATAGGAGTTCAAAAGTGGCGCGTGAGAAAAGAGACGTTTGTAAACTTAGCGGTATGAATGGTAACTGAGTAAGAGGGTGATACAGGTAGTTAGAAAGACGGAGAGATGTGAAGGTTGGTGAATGCAATGGGTTGTTGAGTGCGTGTAGTGATAGGGATGGTCAAGACAGAAGAGCACAGAGTCATTTTGCAACGATAACAGTTAGGTAATGAAGGGGTGGGGACCGTTGGAGCTGTTGATGTAGAGCACTATTAATAGAGTAATATGCTTAGGAGCGTTAGGCACACAAAATTGAGTATTGCACTGTGAATATTGATCATGCAAAGATGTATTAGAATATCAATTGAAAAGTACATACTGTATATTAATGAACAACAAGATAATGGGAAATGTTTTATTGTTATTTACAGTTACCCCTGAAGAAGGGCTCTGGTAGCCTGAAATGCATTGGGTTTTTAATAAATACTGTCTTGGACGAATTTGCATCAGTTCGTGTTTTTGTAAGAGGCCCTGAGGGCACAACTTAAACATGGGAAACCTTGGAAATGGCACATTATTCCTACGCGTGGAATGAATGGGAATAAGAAAGTGGAAGCAAGTAAAAAGAGTAAAAAAGGATAAAATATGGAATATTTGTAAAACTATGAGCAAAACAGCAGAATGTTCGAGTTAAACGCAGAATACGCTCAACCGTTAGCAGTGCGACTGGCAGTGGGGCGACGAGTAGCCCCACATGAACATGATGTTAACTAAGTGCTGTGTGGGCAAGGCACTTTTCCAGTGCGCACGCATTCTTGGAGTACGAGGAAAAAAGAAAGATAACTTTTGGTTAAACAGGAGTGCATCCAACATCCATATCTGCACACCCAGGTCAGTCACACCCCTAAGGTGAGCTGCCTGATGTTCCACACTCTAGGAAAATTCTGACATCTTGGTGATGGCAGAATTCAGGAAACTGGGACAAGAATATGCCCACTTCCCACAAGAAGTGGTTATATAGGGGGGGGTAGTGACCGCAAAGGTAGGTAGCCCATTGGCTACTACTCTCCACTCCTCTAAATCTCCTAAATTTAGTATTTAGGGGGCACCCTGGATCTAGAACTACAGATTCCACTGACTACAAAGAAGAAGGGTGTTGTGGCAACAAATGATGGATGGAATGCTGAATGAATCAAACGTTCACCCCCAGTCAAGAGATCTGGGTTAAATCCATTGTGGTTTTGCTCACTACGCCACCCCAGTTTGGACCCAGCATTATGCAAATCAGTCTTGACCCTGCTCCCCATGGGAACAGTCCAGCCCCAACTGCCAAGCCGGGTCCTCCCTGGACCGGAAACAAGCATCCTGGGACTGGTTTCGGGGTAACACCCCTCATCAGCCAGACTAGCTAGAATCCAGAGGCACAGTGAGCAAGGGACCCACGTCTGGACATACCCATCCCACTTAGGGCAAAAAGTTCTGCGGCAACAAATGATGGGCGCAATGCTGAATGAATCAAACATTCACCCCTAGTCAAGAAATCTGGGTTAAATCCATCATTCTTTTGCTCACTACGCCACCCCAGTTTGGACCCAGCCATATGCAAATCAATCTTGACCCTGCTCCCTATGGGAAAAGTCCAGCCGGTTTGATTGGTTCAGCATTCCGTTCATCATAGTTTCTTTTTGCAAAGAAGAGGACACTGATGAGCCGTTCCCCGCAAGAACTGAAGACTGATGTGGACTTTTGGTGCCAAATCCTGCCTTGCCTGCCACACAGAAACTTAACAATTGCAAAGACCTGACTCATTCTGCAGCATCCTCCACAAGCCTCGGAGGGTTGCCAGCACTTCGCCAAGCAGCCGGCATCTCCCTTGGAGTAGAAGAGTACTGCAGTGAGACATCCGGTTTGAAGACGTTGCCGTCTACTGGGTTCACCGAGCAGTAGCCACCCAGGAGAAGGTCAGCGCACTCAAGGAGGTCCGATCACTCTTGCTGCCAAGCCTGAAGACGCCAGGACCCCCACGAGCCCTCCTGCACCAATACCCAGGGTACCGGACCCTTGCTGCAACCAAAGCTTGTTGAACAACATCACCGACAGTCAGCCAAAGAGGGACGTCAGCACCGCAGAGGCCAGCTCCGAGAGTGGCCCAGCTATCCTATTTTTGTCCCCCTTGCTGGCCCTGACCAACGACAGTGAGCACCTTGACGCACGAGAGCCCGCAACTACAAACCTCCTCCATCCGATTCGCCCGGCCAGGGCCTAAGGAAACCGACTGCTCTTCCATACTCCGAGGACCCTCACAACTGAGCCACCTGCTGGGAGCTCCAAAAATTCTCCCCAAGTCCCCCTTTGCAGCCTATTTCCAGGTGTCTCTCCCCCTTCCTTTCCACCGCATAGCGTGCAAGGCTACTAGCCCGTCCAGCATCTCTGCACCCAAACTCACCAGGGCAGATAAGACCCTGTCTGCTGGTGAAACTTTGGTCCTTGTCCTCCCCTACCACCTCACGACCGAAAGGGGTCCCATGGAAACACATTGCAAGCATTCATATGCAGTGAAAGTTCTTTCTCCCATAGAAAAGCATTACGCGGAAAAACCCATTGTTGGTGAACATTGCAAAAACGGTAAAAATTCTATTACAAAAAAATACTCACCAGATTACAAACTTCTTGGGTTTAAAATATATATATATATAAAATACCTGTTATTGTTCTAAATTGGTGTGGTTCTCCTTTTTGAGTGAGTGCAACATTTATTGACTTTGTGTGTACAATTTCTAATACTACTCTCTGATAAGCCTAAGGCAGCTCGACCACACTACCCTAGATAGAACCCTAGATAGAACACCTTGGGATTGCTAGAGCAAGCCCCTGTCCACTCATGAGGGATACACTCTTTACACAGCATACCTTTTTGGCATACTATATAAAGAGCCAGCTTCCTAGACTTACCTCTCCATGGAACGGCATTAGTCCTCTTCTACTTGTGCTTCCTCCTTTTCTATCTGGAAGACTTGGACAAAAGGTGAGGAACAAGACCTGGAGGGTGACAACAACCTGGAGGCTTATGGCGTTGAGCACAAAGCTCACTTCACACCTTAAAAAGACTGGCCTCAAGCTCCTGTATCGCTTCAGGGTGCACAAGGCCACACTGCTAGGGTGACTGAGTTGTGCCGTGGCCGAACGAGACAGACCGCATTAGTGTCTGAAATGGAAATTTGTCCAGCGCAGTCTCTACAGGGTTTCAACTCCGAATTCTTGGAAGATGACAATTCCCCCAAGCACTGCATTGAAAGCAGTTTGAGAAAATGTCCTTGAAATATCACAAAAGTAACAGAAACAGTGACAGAAGCACCTCAGGATCAGCATCAAAGGGGGCAACAAAAAAAAAGGAACAGACATCAGTGGTCCAGAGTGGGTGCTACATAGCTTCAATAATGTCAGGCAGATTTAACTTGTGGTGCTGTGACGGTACCTGAAACTCCTACTGGTGTAGAAGAGCGGTTAAAGTTTACGGATACCGTCTGGGGATATTCAACAGGTGAGGAATCTGCAAGTATAAGTATCTACCAGAAATATTTTATTCAACTTACAAACAAAAAATATGCAAAAGCTGGAATTTTAATAGATGGTTGGAGCTTTTTTGAAATGTAGTTTTATTTTTAAAAGACAACGTTATATGCTCGACTAGCATATCACTGTCACTTTTGCTCCTAATGCATGCTCTGTTTGTTAGCGTACACCAGTGCTTCAATTGAGGCCACAAATCGGCCATAATGGAATTCGTTTGCTCCTACGAATCAAACGAAGAAAACCAACTTTATGTTTTATCAATTTTTTTAGCAGTCAATTTCAAATATCTCCGTATCTACAGTATGTTTTAAAATGTTAAATGCTGCCTTTTGTATATGTACTTTATTAATCTGCGAATATTTCAGTTTTCTAAACAATTGCAGACCCACCTGAGTAGACCCTGGGTTAAGAAACTGCTGGTCTAGAACATAGTTCATGAGGATCAAGGTTCGGAGCCACAAAAGGTGCTTCAAAAATCAATATGGGTATGTGGTAGGTATCCCAATTAGTTATCATAATTTGGCCACAACTCAGGCTATACCTTCCAGTTTCTGATGTGGCCAGTATCTCCAAAGGCATATGATAATGTAAGTTCTTTATTCAGACAGGGCTCCCAAAATGATGTATTAAGAGAAAGTAAAATAATCCCGCATAAAGAGGCCAATGAAGCAAAGCCAGCAAATAGGAAATTTCCACTTTTGATCTGGTGATAAACTCCTAGCATTTTAACAGACAGCTATATGGCCAGTGAAGCCTAGCCCTCTGTCCAAAGAAACGGAAAGGACCAAAATTAAGGACCTAATCAGCATTAGGTCAAAAAATAAACAAGCTACTTATCAGAAATTACAGTTCTTTAGCATTGGCATCTTTCATAGGTTCACATACTTGAGAAGAAATATTGCCCAACGTCAAGCTGGGAAACCTTTTTAATCAATGCTTGCATACAGGCAAATGACAATGAGCATTCTATCAACATAGTTTTTAAGTCCCAAAATCCAGACAATCAGGTGGAGGGACAAAGAGCTCCACTCCCTCCCAGAAGCTAAACTACTCAAATGTTCAACCACTATAAGCCTCTGAAGGGGAGGATGAAGGAATGCATGTGAATCAACGAAAGATACCAAAGATGTAAATATGTATTTAGTTATGGAAGCTGGTTCTTCAGCAATGGGTTTTTCATTGATTCACGTTTGAATTACGAGTACCAAAGCAAATGACTATGGGAAGAGGCACAACTAAGTGAAACCTACTGACTGTCCCACAGCAGCCTCCAACCGGACTTGGATGTAGACGCAGCAGTGCTTAAAGACGGCATGGAGAGATTTCAAAGTCACAGGCTTGCACGTACATGTGAAGGTTTCTCCCACAAGCAGTACAGCTGTAACCAATGCCTGTAGTGGAATCAGCTCCAACTCTCTGTCCCAGGGGCCTACCAGCCTTGGTGTGCAGAAGTCAAAGAAAGAGGATATCTAGCGTGAGATGCTTGCTTGGAAAGGGGTCTGCCTTATTGGCATTCCTGAAGCAAACAGTTCATCTGAGTTGTGGAAATATTTTATTTTGCCCATACAAACCTTCCGCTGGAGAGGAAGGCTGAGCATAGACAGTTGGCAAGAGGTTCTTTGCAGAAAGATGGAAGGACCCTTTAGAATAAAGCATAATCTAGTGGTGGCTTGATGAAGGGTGCTTCGACAAAAACCCAGAATCTCCCCAACTCTTCTGACTGAGGTAAACAGAGGCAAATACTGTCTTCCAAGAAAGTCTTTGCAAGGAAGATTTGTGATGGGGATGAAGATACCCCTAGCAGTGTCCTATCCCCAAGCAGGGGCTTTATGACGAGAAGAGGAACAGTTCTCAACAACTATTAATGAAGTGAATACCCTTGGCAGAAAACACTGATGGAGAGGCAGAAGACTGCAGATATCAGCCAGATATACTCTAACTGAAGAATAGCTCAATCCTGACTCCACCACACAAAGGTAAGGGAGGATATCATGAGGTCATATTTGCAGTGAATTGATGTTGTGTGCTGTGGCTCAAATTGAAAACCTTTTGCACTTCAGGAGGTAGAGATCCACCTTGAACTGAAATGTTTTAGCTATTGAAAAGGACTTGTCTGGACCAGACAGCGTGATCAGCGCCCACAGTGTCACAGGCTTGTGGAGAACTTTAGGAACTAGGGGAATCATCAGAAAGCCAAGGGCAAAAATTCCAAGATATAGAACAGTAAACCACCCCATCCAAAGTTCCAGGCAGCACCACCTGCTGGCTAAGCGTTGGCATTTTGAATTTTTCAATACTGAAGACATCAAAAGAGAAGACCCCAGATTCTGGAAGAGAAGACGCAGTTGTCTTCAATCAACCTCCCACTCCAGGATATTGGCAACCATCCATACATTGTGAAGACCTAGGACTTTCCACCATCAATGCCGCGCAATGTTGCAGCTCCTAGTGCCACAGGATAGGATTTGAGACTTCGTGCCATCTTGTGTGGTGATGCAGAGTGGTCATACTCTCTTTTCTTATCAAGACATACATATGGAAACGCTTGACTGCAATAGAGAATTCTCAGTACTCATTTTTTATTGTGTATAGTCTGCATCTGAGAGATCCAAAACCCACTTGATAAAGACTCCTAAAGATGGGCATCCTATCCATTTATTGAGGGATCCATAATCAGGTGGAGCAGAGGGTCTGAAGGAAGCAGGTCTTGGCAGGAAAAGAGGATGTGGCCTAACGGTCAGAGTGGTCAACCTTGAAGCTGGGGAACTGGGTTTGAGTCTCAGCATCATCCTGTGAATCTGGGCAAATCACTTAATCTCCCCCTGCCTAACAAAAAATTAATGTGTCCATCTGTAACGCAACTGGTGCTAATGTAAAGTGCTCGATACCTTCGGGTCAAGTTTGTGCTATATAAAACTCCGGAAAAACAAAAATTCTACAAACAAAAAGAAAATAAGTTACTTCCCTTTAACTACTGTTATCCATTACTCATATTTTTCATAGATTCACATGCTTGAATCATTCCCCGCCGTTGAAGTCCTATGGTACCATAGTAAGCTTTGTAGTATATGCCATAATGATGACAAAAGTCACCTGTATAAACAAAGTCCTTTTTTTTTATTTAAAAGAACCAAATTTGACACATAGCCAATCAGGCAACAGTACTCTCTAGAACACTCCATATAGAGGCTGAAACTCTCAGATTTTCAAGCTCAAGTGGGAAAGAACATCCCAAGCTATGAGGGGAGCCTCTATGGGGAGGAGGATGGGTCGCATGTGAATCTATGAAAGCTACCAATACTGGATAACTGTAGTTACAGGTAAATAACTTCTGTTCTTATTCAGTACTGGGGTATCTTTCAGAGATTCACATGCTTGAATCAGAATAGCAAGCAGTCTTTAACTGTATAGATAGCCATACTTAAATACATAAATGGTACCCTTGTGGATGGTGTGTAACAATGTAACATGTTATACATCAATGTGTAAACATGAATACAACAATGTAAACTGTTAAAATATGTTAATCAGAGCAGAAATCACTTACAGTTTCAGAGGCTCACCTCAGTAGAATAAATGGCATAAAACTGCTTGTCCCACAGCAATATCACTTTTGTGGGCAGACTCCAAGCAGTAGTGTGGAGTAAATGCATGCACGCTCTTCCACGTTGCCGCTCTGCAAATTCTGTCCAACGGAACACCGGCAAACAGGGCCGCTGAAGTAGAAACTGTCCATGTAAAATGAGCTCTTGGTTTAACTGAGAGGGGCTTCCCAGCCTTGCAGTAACAGAAATAAATCGTGGCAGCTCTCCATCTGGCAATGGTAGCTTTGGTGACTGCGAAACCTTTTTGAGGTAGACCATAAGAGACTAACAACTGATCAGATTTTCTGAATTGCCTAGTTCTTTGTAGATAGACACTTTTTGATGTCCAAGGTGTGAAGAGACTGCTCAGCTGGCGATTTAGGATGTGGTAAAAAGGTACGCAAAATGATAGGTTCACGGAGATGAAACTGTGATGGCACCTTGGGGATAAACTTAAGGTTTGTACGCAGGATCAAATACTCATCAGTAAAATAGAGGTAAGGCTCTTGACTAGTTACAACCTGAAGCTCACTTACTCTACTGGTTGGCATGAGGGCGAGCAAGAGAGCAAATTTCCAAGTGAGGAACTTGAGTTCTACCCTGTGAATAAGTTTGAAAGGCGACTTCATGAGTTGGGAGAGAACCACATTGAGGTGCCATTCTGGTGGAGGAGCTTTAACTGGAGGGAAGGTTCTAAATAAACTCTTCATGAAAAGATTGATTATTCTGGATAAACAGAGAGAAAGCGAATTAGAGGTACACCTGAATCTAGATATTGCTGCAAGATGGACCTTTATTGAAGAATGTACCAAACCTGAACAAGCTAGAGATAAAATGCATGGAAGGACTTGTTCTGGTAAAGATCCCAAGGGATGGATATTGGAAGCTTCGCACCACAAGCAGAACCTTTTCCACAAAAGCTTGTACGTCGTTAGAGGAATCGGCTCTGGCCAGAATGTCTCTACAGTCTTGAGAGATATTTACATTGCAGAACTCATGGAATTCAGGAACCGTGCATGCAATTGAAGAGATGCTGGCTGGGGATGGAGGTTCTGGCCTTTGTTTTTCGTGAGAAGGTTGTGTTTCCTGGGAAGACCGATGGGATGGGTTTTGGAGAGTAGGAGAAGCTTGGTGAACCAATGTTGTCTGGGCCACAGGGGAGCTATGAGAATGAGGCGACATCCCCCCATCTTCAATTTGTTGAGAATCCTCGGAATGAGAGGGAAGGGAGCGTGTCAGCTAATGTACTTTCGACACCTGGACCATGTATTGCCTTCGGAGTCATTTGGTGCCTTTCTAACAACTTCAAGAGGGTTCCAGAGGGTTTGAGCCTCTTGAGAAAGAGAGAGAGATCTTGTGCCGCCCTGCTTATTGATAAAGAACGTGCTGGTCGTGTTGTCTGTCCGAACCAGCACGGACGCTCCTGCAATACGTGATAGGAAGGCCTGGTGAGAGAAAAAGTGCCTTTAATTCCAGGTGGTTGATGTAGAGTGATTTCTGGGATTGCGACCATCTTCCTTGAATTCTGAGGTCCTGTAAATGACCTCCCCAGCTCACTAGAGAGGCGTCGGTGGTGATGATGTAATCTGGTGGTGCAGTCAGAATTGTGAGACCTTAAGATAAATGAGGCAGTTGGGACCACCAAGTCAGCGTTTCTTGCATTCCAGAGGTGACATTTATCAAGCTGGTCGACTGGACCCATTGCAACTGAAGCTCTTCCTGCAGAGCTCTCATCTTTAGTTGAGCTAGTGGGACTAGGATTATGGCGGAGGACATTATGCCAAGGAGTCGCTTGAACATCCGCATTGAAACTGACTTTCTTTGTGAGATTCTGAATGTCTGGTTTGACAATCGCTGTTGTCTGTCCAGAGATAGATAGGCTTTGCTGTTGGCATTGAGGTTGTGTCGCGAGGTGCCCAACCAAACCCCGACTGAAGAGCATGATGTCGAGCTATTTTCACCTTACATATCTCCTCTCCTCTGTTTCCAGTCACCACCGGCGTCCTTTGAGAAAGACCTACACGGCTCCTTTAAGGATTTGACACTTCAGAACTCTCCATCTACCCACGTGATCTGGTCACGTGCTCCAATGAACTCCGGTCTTACGTTGAATTGGGACTGCCTCCAGCGAGAAGCCGCCCAGACGCCAGACTCCGAGTGGAGAGTCCAACCGGAGAAACAGGTAGAAGCGAGGACCGGAGGGAGAGAAGACCGCGACTCGCTACCGAAGGCGGAATTGCGAGCCCCAGCGGAGACGAGAGCAGAGATTACTGCGTCCTTAGAAGAGAGGGAGCCGGACCCCATCCGGTGCCGCGCAGTGGCCAGCCACGTTCCCGGAGGAGCTTGGCTTTCGGAGGTACGTACTCGCCTCAGAGGCTTTCTGGGGAAAGGAACCGGAGCGGGTAGCCAGCTTCGGGACATAAAGGGAGGGGGGTTGCCCAAAGCAGAGTGATCCTTATTTAAAGCAGCGCGTCAAATACTCCGTTTTATGGGGCGATGCCGGCATGCATAACCACTGGTGACGGACAACGGGCGATATTCCCCCCCACTCCTTATCCCTTATAATATATGTCCAAACAGACATCGCTCTTACGGAGCTTTTCTTTTCTTTCTTTTTTCTGTTATTTCGGAGGAACGCATACTGTCCACAGATACACGAAGAGCTCATCCTAACAGAGACAGCGAACAACAAAGAGAACTATTGGACAATAACCATACTGCAACTGTCTTTCCAGTCAATAAACCTACTCAACCTTCCTTTGGCCTCAGTGTTGCTTTTGTCCAGGCACACACGTGGTGGAGAATGCGGGCATAACTCCATAGCCTTCCAATATGGAGAATCTTATACAACAGCTGATCCGCGGGCAAGAGAAGCTCGAATGGGCCCTGGAAAAGCAGATGACGTCCGCTCAGGCGGATAGAGACTTGTTCAAAGACTCCATGAATCAACAAGTGGAATGCATCCAAAAGGTGGCCGTGGATCAACTACAGCTGACCTCACGGTTACAGACCCGGCCGGGTGTTCAAACAAGGAACCCCAATATCGTTCTGCAGAAGTATGTCCCCGGAGAGGATCCTGATGCTTTCCTACTGAACTTCGAGAGAGCCGCCAGAGCATGTGGCTGGCTAGAAGCCAAGTGGCCCTTTTTCTTGGCCCTCTTACTGACAGGAGAAGCCCAAGCCGCGTACCAAGTAGCCAACTCGTCAGGAAATACCCCATATATTGAGATAAAGGGTATTATATTACACCACTTGGGTATGGACCCCGAAGCTTGCAGGGTACGGTTCCGTAAGGAAAGGGGTACGCCTGGAGACAATCCAAAAACCCTCTTCTTTAAACTTAAAGCTGCAGCAGATAAATGGCTTAAACCTCAAAAACACACGAAAGAGGAAATCATGTCTCTTATCTACTTAGAACAGTACCTGGAGGCTCTACCATTCCCCACACAGAAGTGGTTGGGACAGCACACCCATCTTACCGTGGCACAAGCAGTCAAACCGGCCACCACGTTTTCAAGAGCCCAACCACGTTTCTTGTCCTGGGAAGCAGAAAAAACAATTCACTCTTCTACTCCTCTGGACATAACGGAGAAGGGAATACCAAAACCCCTCCCGGAACTCCCCAGACCCCGTGGATACAAACCGGAGCCCGGCCCATCGAGGGGGCCTCAGTGCTTTGCCTGAGGCGAACGGGGTCATATCACGAAATTCTGTCCACACAAGAAAAATACGGAAGAACCCATGGACGTCGGTGGTGTGCCTAGGACAGTCCTTTACACCGAGGAACTGGGTTCCTGCTTCTATGTGAGTTTACAAGTAAACGGGGGTTCCGTAAAGGCTTTGTTAGACTCAGGCTGCCATCAGTCGGTTATACTCGAATCCCTTGTCAACCAGTCCCACGTCCTAAAAGGGGAGCAAATACCCATAAGGTGTGTTCATGGTGATGTACGTATCTATCCGGTTGCCCGAATCCCCATTTCTCTGCCGGGTGGGGGGACCTTACAAGCTAGACTAGGGGTGTTACCCAATCTTCCCGAACAGCTGATATTGGGGCTAGACAACCCTATGTTACTGACTCTTCTCGGGGATAACGTTCCTTCTGCTCCTGCCCTTATAACCCAGGCACCCTGGCTTTCCGACAAAAGCTTAAAATATAATCAGGCGCAGGTTCCCACCCTCCAAGCAGCATGGGCCCAAGCCAAGAAGCCTCCTCTACCCAATCCGGTCTATCCTCTCTTCCATGTTACGAACGATCCCTTGTATAGAACTGGAAAACCAGGGGACCCCCCTCAGTTATTAGTACCACAAGCCTTCTGAGAGCAGGTTCTGTTTTTTGCACACTCACACTTGCTTGCTGGACATAGGGGGACTCAAAAGACGACCCAAACCATCCTGCAACACTTTTACTGGCCAGGCATATTCGCCCACGTTACCAAGTATTGCCAGGAGTGTGAGGTCTGCCAGAAGAAGAACCCCTATCGACCACCCCCGGTTCCCTTACAGCCCCTTCCAATAATCAGAAAGTCATTTGAGAGGGTAGGGATGGAACTCATCGGCCCGTTTCCAAGCTTAAAACAAGCATTTGCAATGCAATAGGTCTCGCATTTACGCAAGTTTAAGCTATTGGCATTGTAAATGACAATGCCTTTTATTTATGTTTTAAAAATCAAAAATAATAGGCATCGTCATTTACAATGCTAATCGTTTAAACTCGCGTAAATGCGAGACCTGATGCATTACAAATGCTTGTTGTGTGTGCGTCTGTGTTTTGTATATTTATGTGGGCGCGCGCACGTGTGATTGAGTGTGCATTAGTAGGTGGCACTGGACTATAATTCTGTGTGTGTGTGTGAGAGAGATGACGTGGGTACTGGGGCGAGGAAGAAGCCCGCATTGGTAATGCTCCCTCCTTAGTTGGTAGTCTGACTCACTGATATTTGTGGAGTATTAAAGATTACCGAAAGGAATAAAAACATTATACGTTCGTGCCCTTTAATCTGAAACAGAAGCCTCCAGACTAGAAATGGAATTCTCAGAGGGTCATGGAGAGGTCCTCCGGTAGCCGCAGTGCAGGATGGGTAGTGGGCAGGAAGCTCCCGTCTCGAGAAGGTTGAAGGGTCATGGAGAGGTCCTCCGGTAGCCGCAGTGCAGGATGGGTGGTGGGCAGGAAGCTCCCGTCTCGAGAAGGTTGGTGCATGCGAGTGCGTGCTCTTTGTGGTCCACTAACTGGCAGATGCCGTCGGCTGCCGCTGGCAGTAGCATGTGTTGACCTCGTTTGTACAGGAGAATAGCTGAACAGAAGGCATTCATTTAACAAGAATGAGTGAGATTGGCAGGAGAGGGCTCCCTCATTCTCGGTAATGCTGAGTATGTCGTCGCTTTGGCTTTGGTTGAGCCGCGTGGAGGGAGGGCGGAGAAGCGTGCCAGCGGATCCCGCGCTCCCCCTCCCCCACCACCGGCCGGCCCAAACTCCAAAACGCAGAGCCTCTCACCTGTGTGCAGGCCACACCTCTTTTGGAGCTCACCTCAGTATCGTCTGCCGCTTCTGCGACCCGGGTGGGCGCAGTTCAAGAAGGGGATCAAGCCCGCGACCGGCAGTCCGTCCCCTCCACGTCCCTTCACAAATCAAGTCTATCCGGTCAGTCCCTTGATGTCGAGCCAGGGGGAGGGCGGCATCCACGCAGCCTGAGCCCCTCGCACTCCCGGGTGAGCCCCAGTACCAACCACACGCAAAACAAGGGAAAGTAAAAGAGCGCCATGCGCGCGTTGTAGGCACGCCGTGAGCGTGCACATCGGCGTGGCCTGCGGCTCGTGCCCAGTGGCGGCGCCTGCGTACTTCGCCGCCGTAGTTGAAGAAGTGCTGCGGGGACCGGCTGAAGACGGAGACCAGCCGAGGAGCAGCGCAGAGTCCCCACAACAGCAGGTAAGTGGAGTGAGGCATGCTGTGCATGTAAAGCGCGCCGCGCTTGGAGCTTGCGTGCGCATTAAAAAAAAGAAAGTAATATTGCATGAGGCTTGCGAGGACGGAAGGGGGACAGGAGATGTGCACATCGCGTGTTCACGGGCGCGTTCACATTTCAAGTCCGTCCTGCGCGTGCACAGCTCCTGTCTCCCTTCCGAAGCAAGTCAGCAACAATAAGTCTCGCTAGCGACAGCGCTTCGCGCTGCGTCGCTAGGTCGAGACCTAAAAAGGAAACCTATATGCCTTGGTGGTTGTGGACTACGCCACGCGCTACCCAGAGGCCTTCCCGTTGAGAGCCCCCATTACCACCAATATCAGTGATAAGCTCCTCGAATTGTTTTCACGGGTCGATTTTCCAAAAGAAATACTCACTGACCAAGGGACCCCCTTTGTCTCCAGGTTGATGTACCAGATATGTAAATCTCTTAGCATATCCCACATAAAGACCTCAGTGTACCATCCACAAACCGATGGTCTGTGTGAACGCTACAACACCACCCTAAAGCTGACCCTGAAAAAGATGCTAGCAGTGGAAGGACGAGACTGGGATATGCTTCTTCCTTTAGCACTCTTTGTCATAGGAAGTCAAATACAGAGCAGTCTAGGCTGCTCACCCTTTGAACTCCTCTATGGGAGACGGCCTCGCACCCTCTTGGAAATAACCAAAGAGGCCTGGGAACAAGAGAAACAGGACGAAACCAGGTCGTTCCTCGATTACACCCAGGCCTTACGGTCACGTTTACATAAACTGAGGGACTTTGCAGATGCCAACTTGGAAAAAGCTCAAATTAGACAACAGACCTTCTATGACAAGGGAAAACAATGGTGTCACTTGAAGGTGTATGATTGGGTGTTGGTGCTTCTACCATCTTCCCTTCCCAAGGTCCGTTCGGAGTGGAAGGGACCCTACGAGATCACTAAAAAGATCGGTCTAACCACTTACGAAGTGCAAATTACACCCAGAAAAACTCAAATCTACCATATCAATCTGTTAAAAAATTGGTTAGGCCCCCTTCCCAGTAACACACAAATAGCTGTTCCCGAGCCCCTAAAGGACACCACCACTCTGGGGCAGTTGGTGATTAATGAGAGCCTCTCAAAAGCACAGAAAGCAGCCTTATAGGCTACGTTGTCTCCCTTCTCTTCCTTGTTTTCCGACCTCCCTGGTAGAACATTCCATCCCCACAGAGCCAGGGAAGACTGTAAAACAAAGACCTTATCGAATACCTGCAGCCCGAAGAAAGGCGATCAATGATGAGGTCGAGAGCATGCTTGCTATGGGAGTCATCAAACCCTTCCAGAGCAACTGGTCCTCACCGATTGTCCTCGTACCAAAACTGGACGGATCCGTTCGGTTTTGCATCGATTTTAGGGCAGTCAACGCAGTCTCAAAGTTCGACTCCTATCCGCTACCTCGTGTAGACAAACTTATCGAGAAGCTAGGCGAGGCACGGTACATCACTACTCTTGACCTCACAAAGGGCTATTGGCAGGTTCCCCTCCGACCCCAAGACCAAGAAAAGACAACCTTTTCCACCCCGACAGGCCTTTACAAATTCACGGTGTTGCCCTTTGGTTTACACGGCGCCCTTGCTACGTTATTCATGAGCCTACTTGGACGACATTGTCATCTATAGTCCTACCTGGGAACAACATTTATCCCACTGTAGCCTGGTATTGAAGGCCCTCCAAACAGCTGGACTACATGTGAACGCCAATAAATCCCAGGTGGGTTTCCACAAGGTCAGGTACCTCGGCTATCTTCTCGGAAACGGGGTTATTGAACCGCAACTTGAAAAAGTGAGGGCAATCGTTGACACTCCATTCCCCTCCACAAAAAGAGAAGTCAGGGCTTTCTTAGGGCTACTTGGGTACTACCGCAGATTCATCCCCAATTACACCGACGTAGCCACTCCCTTAACTGATCTCCTAAAGAAACCTGCGAGACCTAGAGACATCCTAAACCATACACCACTGGCAATACAAGCATTCCATGCTATGAAGACCGCCATCACCTCTAGTCCTATACTAAAGTCCCCCGACTTCTCCAAGCCTTTCATCTTGCAGACAGATGCGTCTGAGAACGGCCTAGGTGCCGTTCTGTCGCAAGCTTCCGCTGATGGTACCGAACATCCTGTGCTGTAGATCAGTCGTAAACTCTATCCCCGAGAACAGAAGTACCCAGTGGTGGAGAAAGAGTGTCTGGCCATCAGATGGGCCGTGGACAAACTTCGGTACTACCTGGAGGGCTCCCACTTCCTTTTGTACACCGACCATGCACCCTTGCTCTGGATGAGCCAGAACAAGGGGAACAATCCCCGGGTCTTGCGCTGGTTCCTCTCGCTTTAGCCATTCTCCTTTGATGTCAGGCATCGCAAGGGCTCGGCGAATGGGAATGCGGACTTCCTCTCCCGTGTTCCCCTGTCCCCCGAACAGGAACAGTCTAGGGATGGGGTTTGTCGCGAGGTGCCCAACCAAACCCCAACTGAAGAGCATGATGTCGAGCTATTTCCACCTTACATATCTCCTCTCCTCTGTTTCCAGTCACCACCGGCGTCCTTTGCAAAAGACCTACACGGCTCCTTTAAGGATTTGACACTTCAGAACTCTCCATCTACCCACGTGATCTGGTCACGTGCTCCAATGAACTCCGGTCTTACGTCCAGAGACCTTTTGAATTGGGACTGCCCCCAGCGAGAAGCCCCCGAGACGCCAGACGTTGAGTGGAGAGTCCAACCGGAGAAACAGGCAGAAGCGAGGACTGGAGGGAGAGAAGACAGACTCGCTACCAAAGGTGGAATCGCGAGCCCTCACGGAGACGAGAGCAGAGATTCCTGCGTCCGAAGAAGTGAGGGAGCCGGACCCCATCCGGTGCCGCACAGTGGCCAGCCACGTTCCCGGAGGAGCATGGCTTTCGGAGGTACGTACGCGCCTCAGAGGCTTTCTGGGGAAAGGACCGGAGCGGGTAGCCAGCTTCGGGACATAAAGAGAGGGGGGTTGCCCAAAGCAGAGTGATCCTTATATAAAGCAGCGCTTCAGGAATACTCAGTTTTATGGGGCGACGCCGGCATGCATAACCACTGGTGACGGACAATGGGTGATATTCCCCCCACTCCTTATCCCTTATAATATATGTTCAACCAGACATCGCTCTTACGGAGCTTTTCTTTTCTTTCTTTTTTCTGTTATTTCGGAGGAACGCATACTGTCCACGGATCCACGAAGAGCTCATCCTAATAGAGATTGCGTACAACTAAGAGAACTATTGGACAATAACCATACTGCAACTGTCTTTCCATCTAATAAACCTACTCAACCTGCCTTTTGCCTCAGTGTTGCTTTTGTCCAGGCCCACAGGTTGGCTCCTAAGAAAATGCTCTTTTGACTTGGGACAATGAAGGACTTCTGGTAGTTGACTATGAGACCCCCCCCAACCTGCGAAACAATGTCAGGCATGCTGATGTAGTCTTGGAGGCATGTTGCGGTGTGGAAGCTTCCAGCAGCCAGTTGTCTAGGTAGAGAAATACCTGATGACCTTCTAGCAAAGTCTTTGCAAAGATTCTTGGGGCGGACTTGAGCCCAAACGGGAGGACTTTGAACTGGAAGTGGGCACCAGCTACGGTGAAATGGAGAAACTTGCGATGATTTGGATGTATGGGAAAAGGAAATAAGCATCCTGCAAATCCAGGGAAGTCATGAAATCTCCGCTGCTCCAGAGATGGAGAGTGTCGGAAAGAGAAATCATACGGAAAGACTGTTTGCGCAGGAATTTGTTTAATGCTCTGAGGTCTAGGATGGGTCTCCAATCCCGTCTTTTTGCGAATAAGGGATAAACGGGAGTAGAAACCTTTCTTCTTTTGGGGAGCAGGGACCCGCTCAATCGCTCCGTTTGCCAACATAAGAGCTTCTTTCCATAATCAGTGAAGGCGAGGTGAATGCGGTCCTTTTGGAGGCTGGCTAGAAGTCTGCACATATTCCAGGGTGTGGCCGTATGGTACCAAATCCAACACCCATCGGTCCAATGTTATCTCCTGCCATTGTGGGAGGTAGTTGGTGATGTTTCCACCCACCTGACTGAAAGGAGTTGTAACTGGTACCTGATCGTGGTCACTGCTTGCGACCGGTGTCACAACCCAGGGGAGCCTGGTTACGCCATGTGGTCTGTTTGTTGTAGGACGCTGAAGGTGGTTGGGGATAGGGTTGCTCACAACCTGTTCTATATTGGAACTGTAGTTGATACTTATGTTGTCGTTGGTATCCCCCTCTATAGGTAGCAAAACATTTTCCTTTGGCACCGCAAAAGGGAAAATTGTGATATTGTAAAGTGCCAAGGGATCTGGCAGTGTCAATATCTGTCTTTATCGCCAGCAGCGCCTCGTCGACATGTTTCCCAAATAGGGACTCACCATCGTAGGCCATATCAAGAATTTTCATCTGAACCTCTGGTCGAAACGTTGTAGCCTCGAGTCAGCCATGGCGTCTTAGGACAGGCACCCCTGCTAGCTGTTGAAACCCTGTTGAGGCGATATCTAGAGTGCAATAAATAATCTCTGAAGATGTGCGCTTGCGTTCCTATATGATTTCTGTGCCTCTGCTTTTATCTTCAGGAATGAGGTCAAGAAGGCTGTTACCATCTGACCACATCGGTCGGTCATAGCGTGCTAAGATAGCCAGAGAATTTGCTGCGCGGACTGTGATAGCCGACATAAGGGAGAAACTTTCCCAATATTATCTAGGCGCCTACCCTCTTTATCCGGAGGCACTGAAATGTGAGTGGACGGATTTTTAGAACGCCTTTGCGCAGTTTGCGAGATGACAGAATCTGGCTTGGGATGGCTAATAAGGAAGGCTGGAGAATCGTCTATGGCCTTGTATTTTTTATCAAGGCGTGGTGGAACTAGGACAACTGTTGCCAGATTCCTCATAATTGTTATTCCTTCCTCCCAAATGTAATCAATGACCAGAATTCCTCTTAAAGACTTTCTAGCCTGCTCCTTAAAATCATGCAGGAAACACTCAGATTGCATGATGGAAGTGGGGAGGTGGAATCTTGCCGCTGTTCTGTTCATTAAGTTATGGAAGCCCCCAATGTCTTCCTGGGGAGAATCCGCCGGGTGAGGTGGGGAGGAGACGGAGTAGGGATCAAATAGTCCTTCCATTCATCAAGTGGTGGTTGGGGCTCCTGAAACTCGCGCTCCTCACGTTCGTCTTCAGAGGATGTATGGTCCTCTCTTGGGGGTGGTACAATAGGTATGGGCGACCTTCTGGGTGCAATAGGTGGTGGCGGATTTACTGGTTTAGCAGGAGGAACAAGCTGGATAGGTGATGGTGTTTGCTCCTGTGGGGAGTCAGGAAAGCGCCTCTTATAGTCCTGCAACATAGCCTGCAAGTCTTGTAATAATGTGGCGGGCATAGGTACCTCATCTCTCCTGGGTTGCTGATAGTTATAATGTTCATAGTAACGCCTTGGTGGATCATAATATGATGAATAGTGGTCATCATTATCATCAGAATCGTCATCCTGACATTTTACACGGAGCTCAGAGGGACTGTACGAATTCCCATAAGATCCCTCTTCATCAGAGTCTTGCATATCTAGCAAATGACTTGGCAAAAGAGGAGATATATTACTTGGAGAGGTCAGTCTTGGTGCTAAAACTGTTTTTGCAATTTTTACTCTTGTCGACTGTCCCGTCGACTATGAGAGTTACGGCGTTGATGGTGGAACTTCCTTCTGTAATGGTGTCATAGATGATCTAATCACCATCTGTGCAGTCATCACCTTCTCTGTCGACGGTAAGTTAGTCGACTGTACCTCCCCTGATGGTACCTCAGTGGACGGTGAGGGCGCCGATGGTAAACCCGAAGATGTCTTTGTTGGTGGTACGGGCACCGACAGCGTATCCGTCGTTGGTGCCTTCGTTGGCGGTTTGACTGCAGACGACATCTCTGCGGATGGTGTCTTCGATGTATTCAGCACTGGCTGGATCCCTGTGGAAACCGCCCTCGTGTACGGTGACTTAGAGGGTCAAGCTTCCGTCGACAGTGCCTTAACCACTGCAGCTGTGGCAGGTGGTGTTGTCACCGATTTGTACAATGTTTTAGACGACAATGCCGATGTACCGGTCATAGTCTATTTCTGCCGTTTTGATGTCGACGGCTCTCCGAGGAAGACCTCATTCTTTCTCTTTTCTTATCAGAAGAAGTAGAAGGATGGGATGAGGCCGCACCTGTAGGTTGTAATTTCTCCTTTCTGATGGGGATCTCTTTAAGGCCTTTCTACTACCTTTAGCAAACCCTCTGACAGAGAATCTTGGCCTTTTTTGGGTGGCATGAGAAGAGTCACTGCCTTTACCAGATGCACTGGATGTCTGGGCTTTTGATTTCTTCAGCCATATAAGACGACATCCTTCTCAGTCTTATAAGGTCTATGTGGAAAAAGTGCGACAAATCCTGCAATACTTCACCTGAGGGTAAAGGCAGTATAGGCAGTCTTTATGTGGGTCATCCACATGAAATCGTTTATCCACAGGATGAGCAGGATCTGAAGAGACCTGTTTTGAAGAATCAGACATGGTAAATCTGTCTGGAAGGTTCTAGAGGGTGCTGCCGCCTGATTGGCTGTGTGTCAAGTTTGGTTCGGTTTATAAAAATAAAATAAAAAATGGACTTGGACAGGTTAAAGGGTGACTTCTATTGTCATTATGGCCTATACTACAAAGCTTACTGCTTACTATGGTACTGTGGCACTCCCTGATGACGGGGAATGATTCAAGCATGTGAATCTATGAAAGATACCCCAATACGGGATTACTTGTTAAGATTGTCAGCAGAACAGTAATGGAATCATCCCTCGGTGCCAGGCTGGATGAAAGGCCCAAATTACGATCTACACCTAAATGAAGCAGCAAGAGTGATCTTGGCCTTTACTGGGAGAGGGTCACTCCATATCTGTTGGAGGAGTGGTGTTGTTTCCTATCTAGGGACTAGGATTTTCCCTGCTGGAAATAGCCTTGTCTATATTGGTAAAAATTGAATAGGTGCCAACAGCCACTTTTGTGGCCATAACATCGGTGTCTGCATGAATAGCCCAATCATCTCTGAAGTTTACCCAGAGAGCGAGCTGTACAGGTGTCCGATTTGATGACTTGTAAAGCATCATCCAAAAATGTATTCGTCATCCATCCAATGGCATACCTACAACCCAGGATTGTACTTAAAGATGAATCCAGACACTTCGTTGCACTGCTGCTCAAGTAGTCACCTGTCAAAAGACCCTGCCAAAACCATTGAGAGAGGCACCAATAAGCACAGAACAGGTGTGTTCACCCCTCCTTTAGGATCAATTCTGATTTGGCGCATCATTCTTCAGTCAATTTATCAAGTAGCAGAGCGATATCATGCCACAGCTGCCTATCATAGCATGACATCCCGGTAGCACGGACAACTTTAACATAAGTAGCAGCAAAGACATCAACTTGCTGGTATCCAGTCAATTGCATTCCAGATCTGGGGGCACAGTGGAAAGTGATGAAGGGTTGTGAGAAGCAACAAATGACCAGCTGCAGAATTTTGCTTTGGTTGAGAAGATAAGTGGTGAAGTATCTGGAGTCTTGTATTTCTTGACCAGGTTTGCTACCAAGGTAGATGTATTGACAGATTTTGTATACAGGTCGGATTCCTCTTCCCACAGGTGGCACAATACTGACAGATTTGATGGACCTTTTGGCTTGATATTTTAAGTTAAACTTAAATCTGGAAAGGACCACAATCTGAATAGGCAGGTTGGATTTCTAGGAACTGTCAATGATGCCATGAAGCAAAGCAGACTTAGGGTTGATTCCTTCCGAAAGTACAAAGGTACTTCACACAAGCTGTATTTCTTAAAATGGCCATTCCTTTGGAAGCATTACAAGTACTTCAGTTGGGGGAGAGGGGAGGAAGGTAATATACTTTCTTAGTCCCACAGGCTTGAAGAGACTACTTTACTCTGATGAAGTGTCCAACATGGAAGATTACCTGCACCCAGCCACCTACCCACAAAAATAAAAAAGACTCACCCTGCTTGGGGAGGAATGAGAAGTTGAAAAAAATACCCAATAGATGAGGTAGAAAAGAAAAAAATAGTCACGTCTGATAAAACTGAGCAACAGCAGTGGTTCTTAACCTTTTGACTTCTGGGGAGGCCACTTAATTATTACTGGAACCCAGGGAACCCCATTGAATCCTTACTGGAATGCAGGGACACCCCACTTGGTCATTACTGAAAGCTGGGGCAGTGTAGATGATTTGAACCGCAAAACATTACACAAAAGAATACAAAAAAGCACTCAAACAAAAACACAAATGACAATTTATTTAATTCAGGAACACATAATAAAAATAAAAAAAATCTACATTTTAATAGAAAGGTTGGAGCTTTTCTTAATTAAATTGAGGCCACTCATCGTCCATACTATATTCTGTTTGAAGTACCTGCACTGCTCCCATGAATCAGTATGAGGATACTAATTTAATTATTAGCCTCCAATTTCAATTTCCTTCACATTTACACTACGTTTTAAAATATTCAATTGTACATTTAGCTTCTTTATTTAAATACACTTTAATAATCTGTTAATATTATTTAATTTTCTGCGACAGGCAACGGAAGTTTTATTGATATCCATGGCCACCCAGATGAGGCAGGTGGGGGGAAGAATATCGAGTTTAGTTAACAATGCAGGAACAACGTCAACTTACAGTCATGTCGTGGAATGTGAATGGCTTAGGCTCGAAAATAAAGCGTACGTTGATACTTCAATTCCTCAAGAGGCATAAGCCAGATGTGGTCCTATTGCAGGAGACGCACCTACAGGGGTGTCACTACAAAGCGTTAAATAGGTGGGGATATAAATTAGCAGCTCACGCAGGATACACATCGGGATCACGAGGGGTGGGCATCCTTCTCAGAGTAACAGCAACATATGTCCCAGAAAGGACATGGAGGGACCCATTGGGTAGAATGGTGTTCCAGTCAGGAAGATGGGATGGGAAATTGTTGAACCTGGGCTCAGTCTATGTCCCACCAATGATGCAACGTGAAACGAGGATAGCTCTTGGGGCGCAATTATTAGAGCTACCATTAGGCACACTAATTTTAGGAGGAGACATGAATGATGTAATGTCCCTAACGGATGATCGCTGGCCAGGGAGGGAGGCCTCGGCTGCCGAGACTCCTTTGAAAGGGCTAGCGGAAGCATTGGGATGGGCAGATCTCTGGAGAGCTCATGATGGGGTGACGCGTCAATATAATCACCAGTCGGCAAGGCATGGGAGTCTTTCTCGGATAGACTATTTGTTTACTCTAAGAAGGGATGTTGGGAATTTCAGAGACACACTCCAACTAGCAAGAGGGATCTCAGACCACTCGCCAGTTGTTGCCTGGTTTAGAGGGTACACAGCAAGGGGTCTTGTGCCACCCAGACTGGAACCTTGGCATATGAAAGATAAAGAGTTTGTAGATAAAATAACGGGAAGGCACAGAAAACTATTTAAGAAAACGAAGGATCAGTAAAATCAAACTGTGTACTCTGGGAGGCGTATAAGACAGTGGTGAGAGGGCAATACCAAGCTTTGGTAGGGGCCAAAAAGAAAGTAGACAGACAGAAATACTGAGAGATCGAGCAAAAAATAACAAGCATAGAAATGGAATTGACTGGAAAAGATTAGCACAATGGAGCCCCGATGCATCGTTTAAAGTTGGCACAGCAGGAGCTAAGGAAGGTGTCAGAGGGGCAGCCAGGGCCCATGCATTGGCAGTACAGCGTAGGGTTTATGAGGTTGGAAACAAGGCCACAAAGTTAATTGCCTGGCTGGAGAAAAGAGACAGGGAAAGGAATTGGGTGACGGAAATCCTTGACCAGAATGGAGTGGGGCGAACAGGGGACGAGGCCATTGCTGAGGTGTTTGCGGATTTTTACGAGGAGGTATATACAGCAAGATCCACTAGGTCCGTGGAGGAGTGCGTAGAACTACTCACAACTATGAACCTCACTACACTAGCTAAAGAGGATTCAGAGATGTTGGAAGGCGAAATCACTGTGGAAGAAACAGCGGGAGCGATAAGTGATCTCCAATCAGGGAAGACCTCGGGCCCTAATGGGTTGCCCGTAGAATTATTTAAGAGCACAGCTCAGATTCTAGCACCACAACTGTTAAATATGTTTATCGAGGCTAGAGAGGTGGGAATTTTACCAGAGGATCAGAGAACGGCCACTATAGTGGTAATCCCGAAAAAAAGGAAGCCACCGAAAGAGTGCACATCGTATAGGCCCATCTCATTACTAAATGTGGAGCCTAAAGTCTTAGCTAAGGTCCTGGCGAATAGGTTGGCGGGAGTCTTGCCCTCGGTGATCCATCCGGACCAGTCAGGCTTTGTCCCAAAGCGTGGTACGCGCCTAAATTTACGATGGTTATATGGGATATTACATTTGACCAAGGAATATGGGGCAACAGATGTAGCGGTACTATCCCTCGACACCAGAATGGCCTTTGACAGTGTGGAGTGGAGTTACCTCTTTGCCCTCTTGCCATGGTTGGGCTTTGGGCCGGAGTTCTGTGCATGGTTACGTTAGCTATATCAAGGTCCAAGGGCCATGGTGAGAGTAAATGGCTGTATGTCATGAACTATAGACTTAATGAGGGGTACAAGACAGGGTTGTCCCCCATCTCCTATGATTTTTGCCCTGGCTCTGGAACCGATGGAGTCCTGGGTGCGGGGGGACCCATTAATCCGAGGACTAGCAGTGGAGGACAATTGGGAAGAGAAAATATCGTTGTATGCTGACGATATTATATGTTAGCAAGCCCCGCATGTCCATTCCCCGAATTGTGCAAATTTTTAACTTATTTGATAGCTATGCAGGATCCCAAATTAATTGGGACAAGTCTTTGATCTTTCCGCTGTTCCGGGGCCCTCTGTCCCTGCCGAGGAATTGCCCCGCAGCGGTGGCTATGGATGGATTTAAATATCTGGGTATTGTAATAACAAGGTCGGAAAATCAGTTCCTAGAGCGTAACATTGTCCCCCAGATAGATCGCTTCCAGACGGACGTGAGCCACTGGCGTGCACTTCCTCTCTCACCAATGGGGAGAGCCACTTTTCAAAATGATGACCCTCCCGAGATTTTTATAGGTTTTCCAAAATACGCCATTCAAGATTCCTGAACCATATATGTGAAAAATAGATGGCATCCTGAGAACTCTGTTGTGGGAAGGGCGCGGTCAGCGCAAATCTCGCTAACAAAACTCCAGCGAGGGGTATATGATGGGGGCATAGCGGTTCCGAACCTTAAAGCCTACTATTGGGCAGCCCAACTAGTGGTGATAAATGACTGGGTGTTTGGGGAAAGCAGGAACCAGCATATAGAGTCGACCGACCTGCCATGGGAGGTAGAGATTATCCGGCACTCCTATACAAAGTTAAGGGCCGGAAACGGCGGTCCTGTAGGCTTGGAAGGCGGCTAACAGGTGCCTAGGATGGGATAGGAAGCTAACGGCTGAAACCCCTTTGTGGGACAGCGACCTATTAAGCGCAGTCGGGAAACTAAGTATGTATATGAAATGGCATGTAATTGGTATTGAGAAACTAGGAGATATACGGAGGTCGGGGTCACTGGTCACTTTTGAAATATTAACAAATGAGTTTGAGCTGGCACCGACGGAGATATACCGGTATAGACAGATACAACACGCTCTGAAAGAACACTTGCCGGATGGAGTAGTGGTCCCGGACTACTCCCCTTTAGAAGATAGGCTCTTGTTAGATCCAATGCCTAGTAAAGCAGTGTCTTTGACTTATAGAAAAATTATGAACAATATGCCTGACAGTCTGGGCAGGCTGCGGGAGGCATGGACTAAGGATTTGGGCGACATAGATGACGAGGAATGGAGAAAAGCGCTTCAGAGCCCACGAGAAATAGCGATAAGTGCTAGATTCCGACTAGTGCAGCTCCGTATACTTCATAGGTCGTACTTGTCCAGGACAAGGATGTTTAAAAAGGGGCGGGCTTAGTCAGTCAACTGTCCTAGAAGATGTGGGGAGCAGGGTACATTTTTTCACGTGTTATGGTCCTGCTCAGTCATACAGAACTATTGGACCAAAATTATAGAGGTTTTGAAAGAAGTGACGGGCATACCAATACCACTAGATGCCAAGTGGCTGTTACTTGGAATGTCAGTAGAGGAAAAATGGCAGCGGAAGGGGGGTACCTGGCTGTGTGTGGCGGCAATAGTAGCAAAACGTAATACTGCAAGACTTTGGGGAGCACGTAGGCCCCCAAAGATACAAGATTGGAAGGAAGACCTGGACTGGTGCCAACAGGCGGAACAGACAATTTATAATGCCAGAGGTGCGAAGCGGAAATTTGGGAAAATATGGGGCTACTGGATGCGATATAGGGGTACATTAGATTTGCTAGAGGGGGGGACAGGAGGGGTGCTTGAGGTTTTGGGAGGGAAGTAAAGACGGGAGGGTAGCTAGACTCATCATTGCTCTTCATAAGGGTGGAACAAGTTTAAATTGATTATGTATCAAAGATTTGGCCTCCTGTGTTAGGCCTAACTACCAAAAGGTGACCTATGTAACCATGGTGAATCTTGATCAACTGTAAAATAATAAATAAATATATATATAAAAAAATATTATTTAATTTTCTAAGTAGTCGCGGACCCCCTCCCCCCCCCCCACTTTCATGCAGGACACAGCAAGATGAATAATTAATGAATAGAAATGAGGTACGTATGTCTTCTAAAATATGACTTGGGGCCCAGATGTACTACGCTTGCATTTTGCGTCTCGCAAATTGCGTCGCTTTGCGACTCGCAAAATGCAATGTACAACAGTGTCTCAAACACTGTTTGCGATTCCCAATGGGGTTGCAAATTGCATGCCTCATCAATATTCATGAGGCAAGTGCAATTTGCGACCCCATTGGGAATGGATAGCACTCGCAGGGATGGTGGCCTGCTGGGGTAAGCAGACCACCATGTCTATGACTGCTTTTTAATAAAGCAGTTTTTTTTTTTTTTTTTTTTAAATGCAGCCCGTTTTCCTTAAAGGAAAACGGGATGCATTTAAAAAAAGAAAAATGAAACGTTTCAGTTTCATTTTTTAAGGGCAGGCAGAGGTCCCTGGGACTACTACCTGCTCTTAAAAAATATTTCCTCACACACTCACAAAGGGGAAGGGGTCCCCTGGGGGCCCCTTTCTGTTTGCGAATGGTTTACCACCTAGTTGAAGTAGGTGGTAAACTGCGAGTGTTTTGCGGTCACAAAACAATTGTACATGGCAGTGAGTCTCGCTATTAGGAAGGGACGCCCCTTCCTAATAGCGAGAGTTGCAAACGCTATTTTGCGAGTCAGTGACTCGCAAAATAGCGTTTGTACATGCCGTTACCCTTTTTTGCGGTCGCAAACGGGACGATCTCCTGTTTGCGAGCACAAAAAAGGGTCATACATCTGGCCCTTAGTCTTTAGAAAAATATGCCCTGTGCCTTCAACAACTGGAAAACTTCATAAGGGTAATAGTAATGGCCCTAACCACATCACAGATAAAAACCAGGCGATCCATTGCCAACACAGCTGCTTATGCAACTGTGTTGATACGCTAGTGTGGAACTTACTGTATCCACATTTAAAAATCAAGAAATGCGACCAATTTAGGAGCCATAAGGTCTCTGTTTAACTAGGTTAACCAGGTTGTACACAGTAATATACATAACTTGCAAATACTTGTTCAAGCAAAGAAAAGGTGTGTGCCGCATCAATTACAGTTCTTTCCATTGGGAAAAACTATTTTCTTATATACAATGTTTTCTTACAGTCTTATGATCCTGCAAACTACTAAGTTTAAAAAACCTATCTGACGCAGAGACAAAATACTCCATTACTACTGCAGGCACTAGTAAGGGCAATTCCCAGTTAATCCAGGTGATTTCATTCAATTTGCATGTTTTGAGGGAATGGACCGTTTACTGCGAGTAACAGGCATTACATCGAATATTTAGTTACACTGGAGGAAGCATAAAGTTGAGCAAATGTGATAGGGTTTCAAAGAATATTACGGTTACCCAGCAAACATTATTTAAAGTTGAATCTTTCTATCAAGTCCTGTTATCCATCATTTTGTTTTATGCTAAGATAATTAATAAATATGTTTAAATACATTTTTCATTCAACCAATAGAATTGGTTTGCAACTTGGTTGTATCATGTATGCATTATCTTCTATTGCATAGTTTTAAAAAAATAAAAAAATATATTTAAAAAATACATAGGTTTAAAAAAATAATGCATTACACTATCGAACCAGCCATAGTCCATTTTGTGAAAGCTACACGTGTGAACAGCTCCACAACTGCCAACATTTGGTCTGGATTTGCAAAAAGTTTCGGGTTTTTTCCAAGGGTACAGCTTAATGTTCTCTTAATCTCTAAGGTATGAAGACCAATCTCGGCCGTAGACATAGTGCTCTGAAGGAAGGTCAGAAGAGAAACTGTTTCAAGTGACCTCCTGAAATTATTAAGTCTTGTAGTCCTTAAGGATACCACATTTTGCTGGAGCACCACATAGCATTTTCTGTGCTTAGAGTATGAGGCTCATTACCCAGATTACGGCAACAAATCACACTTTTCCTCAGTGTTAGAGGTCAGCCGTATGCATAGGTTCAAAGGGGAATCAGATTAAGTTGGAAAGGACAATGTTTAACTTCCTGGGAGGAAAAAGCCTTTTAACAGTAGGGAGAATACTTTTGTAAGGCCGTCCAGCAAAACTTTGGAAACAGGAATGGCATCTCTTCTTAGCAAGGTCTCCTCACCCGCTTGTCCCGTCACCAGATGCAGAATCTATTCCACATAACGGCAAACAAAGATCTCACAGTAGGACGTTTAAACGTATCTATACAGTCCTGTCTAATCTTCGAGTGGCTGTATTGCAGATAATCAGGAGCCAGGTTGTCAAACTCAGCAAGTCAATAATTTCTACGTCTCAAATTATTGTTTTATGTAGGGAATTTCACTGTGTTCATGAGTGCCGATAAGAGCCTGAAAATGGCATGTGCAAAGTTTTGTTGCTGCACCTGTAGGTTTACCAAAGTTTGATGAGTAGAATCCCTTCAAGATCTTTGTGTGGGGCGGCAAGGGGAGGTAGTAGGAATCGGCAACTGCAACTCTTTAGAAGAGGAGAATATATTTCAAGTACCCATTAGACTCTCCTGTTTCCAAACTGGAATGTTAAAGCTCTAAAAAGGCATGGTCTTTAGAATGGTTTTGTTGTTGTGGGATGGAAGAGGTGGGAGATTCCAGCTTCCTTCCTCTACTCAAACCTGTCTGTGTAAAGCTGAAAAAAATATTTCTGCCAAGAGGATCAAATGTGGCTGCTGGTCTTGTTGCTAAATCCCCCAAAACGTCTAGTATTATTGATAAAACATTTTCACTAGAGAGTCAGACCAAAATCCCTAGCACCAGCTCTACACTGTTTTACCACACGAGAGCTGTCTGCCTCCTTCCAAAGGGAAATGCTGGCTGTTAAAGGGCATGTCCAGTCATCTGGCCTGAATGAGGGCCACATCAAGGCATGATGCTGGAGCATTACGCTGGTACCCAGGGACCGAGCACCTGCATCTATTTGTCCAATCGAGACTGCATTCACTGCTTCACAGCATAGAATTTGGCCTGGATCATAGTAAGTCTTTCATATGGTATAGCAAGCTTAGTAACATGAGGGAGGCCAGCTCCGAGACCGCGTATGAGCAGCAGGCAAGGAAACAATTGGCAATGGCAGTCCTGAGAGCCAAGCTCCCTAGTGCAATAAATTTAGTCTTGGAGGCATCCAGACTTTTGAATTACCTATCTGGAGTAGACAGTATTCTGATTATATTTTCCAGGAGGCTTGCACCACGAAAATGTTTGGCACTGGATGAGCGAAAAGAAAAGGCGGATTTGAGGAAGTTGGTCTAAGCTTGTCGAAGCTGCTCAGGAGACTACTGGGCTATGGTTTATCCCAGGCTGCGGTATACTATTTAGGAGGGATTCACTGAATAATAAAATAGGTTTGGAGGTTTGTTCACAAGTTTAGGATCTTTATAGAGATTAGCCTGCAGTGTGGCGAATGGATAGGTATCTCAAAAGTCTGCCGGTTTGTGAATCACTGACGAAAAAAGCCCAATCCACAGTGGGTAATTCAAACTCGGGGATGCGTCCATAACACTGGGTTTCCACAGGTCTGTGAAAAGGATGGAGTGAGTAAGCAGTTAGTCACACTGTCATCAACTCCATTTCTACCCAGAACAGCCTAATGAAATCCCAACAAGTTAGAATCGGATACAAAAAGGCCCTGAAGCATATTGCAGGTTTCTGTCCTATATATTGGATAAATGCCTCTCTTTCAAGTACTCTGCTGACCTTCTCCTGGCGTTTATAGAATGAGATCAGTCATTGGCGTCAGAACAGATGTCAAGATGGAGCCAGGGCTGAAGCTAGCATCAGTGCAATAGCTGGGAAAAACCTGCTTCAGATTTGACAAAGTGCACATGTGCTCAACTGGGCTAAAAGGCACCAATGGCACAGATGGACCCACTGCTGCAATGGAAGTTGCCTAAGAGGGGTTCTGGCCGGGCGAATATCGGCAACATGGCCTTTTAGGGGGCATCAATCTGAGATGGACAGATGGCAGCAGGAGGGAAATCGATCTGAAAGATGAGCTGCAAAACAGAAACCAGCTTGGAGTAAGAGTCTGACGACTCCTTGGCACATATACTTCACCCACTGCATGAAGAGGAGGAACAAGTATTTAAGCCTGATTAGAGTTAATTTGGTATCCCATTCCCAGATGCAATCTAACAGAAAACAAGCAGACGCCACATGAGATTTACAGAGATAATCCAGATAATCCTTATGAAGGTCTATTATAGACATTTGTCTCTGCAACTGATATAGGGTTTGAAGAATGACAACGTTGGGGAAGACCTGTTACAAATTTGAGGAAAAATGGGGGAAAAAAACAATTTGTAAAAAAAACAAAGAAAAACCTCATAAATAAAACCCGAAGACTCAAAGGCTTCAGTCCTATGTCCGTAGAGGCACAGAAAGAAATGGAACAGATGTCAACAGCTCATACAGCACATTATATGGGCCACTGAAATCCCTTTTGGTGGAGTTGAGCAACTCCACAGTCAATGTGGGATAGTGCAACTTGGAGTGAATTACATGCTTTGTCGAGAACTCAACATCTGGCCTTAGGGAGTAGAGTCACATAACGATCTGTGAGAGTAAGTATCCAATAAAACCCTGGTCAAAAGTTATTAGATCTTAACCAGCTTCATTGTGGATTAATCCAACGAACTGGTGCATATGTTACAAATACCTTAAATGAAAGTAAGAGGGAGCAATACTGATCTACAGCTCATACTTTAAAATGAGAACAGGCCTCCATTGAATCTTTGGCGGAACTCCAAACATATCAAATAGATCGTTGGGCTAATGAGTTTGGTCTTTATGAGGCATCAGGCTAAAAGGCATAAGAAGGGATAAAAATATGTTAGGTCGGTTTGGCCAATGCTTCCCTAGCCTCTAAATTAAGATATTTCCATTGTGAAAAATCTTTAGGTATGATGAATCTTTTGGATCTTGAGCAGAAGAAATGAAAAAAGATAACAGTAGACCTTTAATTCAGTCCCCATTGACCCCCCCATTAGTAAACTCTAGGCAAGAGCAACAAATTCAAGGAGCCACAGTGGTACATAATT
Source organism: Calotriton arnoldi (assembly GCA_963921515.1). Taxonomy (NCBI): domain Eukaryota; kingdom Metazoa; phylum Chordata; class Amphibia; order Caudata; family Salamandridae; genus Calotriton; species Calotriton arnoldi. The sequence goes on along the minus strand of CAWUFW010000097.1, from coordinate 2,268,366 downwards.
TCATGGCAGGATGTACAATGGATCATTATTAACTCCTGGAGCACTTGCTGAATCTACAATCTCTAATTGTTGATAAATCAAGTTTAATATGTCAAAATATCAATTCAATTAACCCAGAGTGTAAAGATAAGGTAAATAAGAACCTCTCATTTTCCATTCGACTCAGTGTGAAAAGGGGACAAACAATCAACACTACAACAGTAGGAACAGATGACAGGATTCAACAAGTTGAAGGACGAAATGGATAAACATCTTAATTTCTGCATGTATTGTGTTCCCCTCTCTCCTGCATGTGTATTGCATTCAGGGAGGAGCAACTTATAAGAAAAAGTTACTTATATGTAACTATTTCTACAGATTTGGTACATTTCATAGGTTTAACTGTCTGCATAATTCTCTGTTGTAGAGTTGGGAGCACCACAGTGACAGTACAGAACAGTGACTTGCCTTAAAGACTAACACAGTAGAATTTGTAGTACAAACGTCAGGCAAAGAGGTGAATGAGATCTGAAGATCTACTGTAGCATAGAACTATAGCATGGACCGCCATAACTCAGATTTCAAGCACCAGTGTGAAAGGAAACAAAGTAATTAGCCTCTACTGGGGAGTAGGTAAGGCAGAATGTACATTTATGAATGCTACCAATGGTAAAGAATAAGTTAGTTACCTTCGGTAACGCGGTTTCTGAAAGAGACTATATAGCTGCAGATGCCTTACCTTTTGAATATTTCCCAGGCGTCAGCCTGGATCCGGAAACTTTGATAGTACCTCTGTGTGCAGGAAGGTGGTGCCATGTGGCTCCGCACTGACACCGTTCCATTCTGGAAGTCACATGCGGGGCCTATATAAGCACCACTCCTGCGCGCAAATGCCAGTTGCTTTTAAGATTGTCTGCGCCCTCAGATGTTGAGCCCCAAAAGAAAACTGATAGACCAGTGTGCAGATTCCTACACTTGGGATCTTATTAATGGAGAGAGTCCAAACACAAAACAGGAAGGACAGGAGGATCGGAGAGGAATCTGCGGCTAGATAGTCTCTACCAGAAAGATCGTTACCAAAGGTAAGTAACTTATTCTTCTGATAGAGGCATCTAACTGCAGCTTCCTCACCTTTTGAATAGATATTGAAGCAGTACCTAATTGGAGGTGGGCTGTGAATGGACTCACATCAGAAAGTCGTGCAGGACCGAGCAAGCAAAGTGCCTTTCTCAGCCGACTTGGATGACTGGGCAATAGTGCTTCGTGAAGGTTTGGAGGGACGCCCACTTAGCAGCCTGGCGTGTGTCTAGTACAGGGACTTCATGTGCTAGCGCAGCAGCAGGCAGTCCTTCCAGAGGCTGCTTTTTAGCTAATGCATAACAGATTTAATGCAAAGCACAATCCAGAGCAACATGGTCCGTGTAGGAAGTCTGCTCTTTATATGACATACCACTAAGTGCTTATATCGTGCAAAGAGTCCAGATATTTCCCGAGAAGTGTACAGGGCTCAATGTAAACCCAAAGAGCTCTATTTGTGGTAGTGTGGTCGAGCAGCATTAGGCCCAACACAGGGGAGTGTAAGACACTTATTATGCACACATAAATGACACGACTCGAAAAGGCGATCCACACCAATTTTATAAAAATAAGCTTCTTTCAAGATTTATTTTAAGACCATGAAATAATTAAAAAGGTAAGTACGTTTTTCATAAGAAATAGTTTTCACTTCAAAAAGTGAACACAGTGCAATTTTCAGTTCAGCAATGTTAACCTATGGGAGGAAAACAAGAATGCGGTTTTACAGGTAAGTACACAACTTACAGTCTTGGTTTTCAGGATGACGAATCAGCACCAGGCAAGGTTCATGTAAGTAGCAAATCTGCACTTCCAGCCGCACAGGGGCGGCTGGGTGCAGAGTTCAAATTCGGAATCTGGCACCAATATTATCCAATGGAGAAAGGGGTAATCGAAGAGCTGCTGCTAACAGGTAGTAAAGCGGTTTGGCAATCCGGTCTCCGGGGGTTGAGGTAAGCACAGGGGGAACCACAAGGCAGCACTAAACTTACACCCTCAGTAGCACAGGGGAGGCCGGGTGCAAAGTGTCAACACAGCGTCGGGTGCCCAATGCAAACGAATGGGGGAGATCAGTCTTGAAGAAAGGCTGCAGGCCAGGAGGCCGGGCGGAGAAAACCCACAGCTGCCCAGGTAAGTAGAGATGCAAGGGGATGTAGGGACACCGCTGGTCGCCCGGCCCAGGGGCTTCAGGTGCAAGGCTGCCCTTAAGAGTCGGAAAAGTCTTACTGGGCAGGTCGCAGTCAGGGAAAGTCCGGATTGCAGCTGCAGGCGTCAGCCCACGGTGGACTCTTATTCAGAAGCGTCCACTACTTTGGCTCGGGCCTGGGGCGTCGGGTGCACAGGTGGGTCTGGCGGTAGATTCGCAGTTCCTCAGGGCAGAAGTCTTTGTTCTTTAAAAATGGTTTCTTCTGACAGGTCCGCTGTCCACGGGAGATCTTCATCTTTGTCGAAGGCAGGCAGTCCTCCCAAGGCTTTGGAGGTTGATGGGATGCAGGACGGGTCCTTCTTTGGCGCAGGATCGTCGAGGGCTGCAGGCAGACTGGTAGGGCTGGGGCCAAGTCAGTTGGTGCCTGTAGTCTTCTCTGCTGGTGCACCGCTGTAGTGTCCGGCCCTTCTTAAGTCGTCAGGAATCTGCTTTCAGGGTCTGGGGGTGCCACCTAAATACTAGATTTAGGGTGTTAAAGTGGAGTGGCAGGTAGGGACCGATGGGTCTCTTACCAGGGGTGTGTACAATCACTACTATGCCACCCTCCGGAGGGGGGCATTGCCCTAACCCTGATTGGAAAAGTCCCACCATCTTCAAGATGATGGGCACTGAAAAATGTGCTTCACTTTGTCTCCTTCACCTGAGGGGTGGAGTTGGCGAAGGGGGGCACACCTATTATTCATACGAAGTTTTCACGCCGGTTCTACAGCCAAAACTGGGGGTTATAACCAAGGGCTGCCATTTGCTGCTAGCAGAAGAGGCTGGGGTCGCATTACATAGGCGGCAAGGCCTTTGAAGCTTCCCTCTCAAGCCCTGAGCTCATCCTGGGGGAGGAGGGGTGACTCCTCTGCCCAAGATGTACTTTGTTTCTGGTCTGAGAGAGCAGGGTCTCTCAACCCTGGGGTCCAGAAACAGGTCTGGTTGTTGCAGGCTAAATTAAGCCAGTCAGAGACCACACCAGAGTTAGTAGGTTTTTAGGGGGCACCTCTGAGGTGCCCTCTGGGTACATGTTTCAATAAATCCCACACTGGCATCAGTGTAGCTTTATTGAGAGGAGTTCTTTGGTATCAAACACTCCTGTGTTCAGAAAAGACATCATGGTGCTGGAGAACTCGAGTTTCCTGCTCATGAACTCTCTATGGCTTCACTGGCACTTACAAAATTAAGAATGGACTTAAATATTGTAGGGGTATATCTACTAGTGCAGATATGCCCACACCTGTGCTATAGTGCACCCTGCCTTAGGGCTTGTATGGCCTGCTAGAGGAGTAACTTACCTATACCACAGGCAGTGCTGCTTGGCATGGCACACAGGCAGTGTGCCATGTTGACTGTCATTTTTCTCTGCACCAAGGCATGCAGGCTGGAGTGGCAGTTTGCACGGCTTTGGTGAGGAGTCCCTAGGAGACCTTCTTCAGTCCTAATGCCCTTGGTACCAGGGTACCATTTACTAGGGACTTACAGGGGGTCTGAAGTGCCAATCATGGTACAGTTTTAGGGAAAGAGCTCAGGCACAGGGGGCCTGGTTGGCAGGGACCCTGTGCACTTTCAATCGAAACCACATCATTTTCCAGGGACAAAGTGGGGGCTAACCATGTGAAAAGAGGCACTTTCTCACAGTCTGCTTCTCTACATGGTTGCCTTTTTTGCAATGGCGAATCCCACAAAGAGCTGATCGTGCACCCAGTGGTCTTTAGTATGATCAATGTAGAAACTGAGCGCTCTTTAATGATTCAAGCAATTGAGTCTCTCCTCCTCCTCAGAGGGATGGCACAGGGCACAGAAAAGCAGCAGGATGATGGTTTGACCGACGTGGAAAGGGGTCACGAATTTTGATAGAAAGGAGGCTTATCAGGGAAGAAAGTGGTGTACGGTGACTGAACACACAGAGCCTGAAGCTCACTTATACGCTGTGCTGAAAGGATGGCAACTAGGACCACAGTTTTGATGATGAGGTAGCATAGGGAACAGCTGCAGGGTGGCTTGAATGGAGTACATATCAAATAAAGACGAGTTTGAGGTCCCATTGGGGCATCACAAAATAGAAAGGGGGAAAAAGATGCTGCAACCCTTTTAAAAGCCTCATCACAACCAATGATTTTAATAAGGAAGGTTGATAAGGCAATCGCAGGAAGGCCGAAACTTAACCGTGGCCAAAGCAACACCTTGCCAACCGTGAGACAGAACAAACCACAGGAGAGACAATTGGGACTGGAGGGGGTAAATTTACTGTGTGCCACACCAAATCATAAACTTGCTCCAGAGACGGGCGTATACAGTCTGACGAAGGATGCCTGGCTGCCAAGATGACATCAACTACCTCTGGAGAGAGATTGAAGCCACTCAATCTTAATGCATGAAGGTGGAGATTGTGAAGGCTAGGGTAGAGAACCTGGCCTTGCTGCTGCAACATCAGATCCTTTCAGAGAGGCAGCCTGATCAGAGGGCAGATGATCAATCCTAAGGCCCGGTCAGTTCTTATTTTAATGAGAACTCCGAGCAGGATTGGTATCGGCGGAAAGGCATACAGGAGTCCGGAGTTCCACCCGAGGCGGAACGAGTCTCTGAGCGTCTTAAATACTCCAATGCGCAGAAGAGCCGACATTGCGTATTCTGGGCAGTGGCAAACAGATCGAGATCTTCTGGGTGTAACCGCCACTCGTGATCCATTAGGTGCAGTTGGCAGAGTTAGTCCACCCTGGCGTTCAATGAACCGGTCAGGTGGTACACCACCAGGTAGTCCCTTAGCGGACCAGCCATTTCCAGAGGCGCAAGGCCAACTGGCACAGAGCCCGTGACCCCACCCCGTCCTCTTTGTTGCAGTACCACATGGCAGTGTTGTCCATGAGCATCTGTACCAACCTCTCCTTGATGAACGTCAGGAAGGCTTTCAGTGCGAAGCGATGGCCCTCAGCTCCAAGAGGTTGATATGGAGCCGGGACTCCGCCAGGTATCCGCCAGAGACCATAGGTCTCTGATTGCCACTTTTCCAAGGCGGCAGCCCCAGCTCAGCAGTGACGCATCTGTCACCACGGTCCGCTCTAACGCTGACCCAATTGTGGACCAGTAACCACCACTGCAGATCTTTAGCAGTATCCTCTGAAATCTAAACTTGGTTGCAAAAGCCCCATTGATGTTGGGACCACTGGGAATTCAGATCCCACTGGAGAGCTAGAATACGATACTGTGGGCGCTCGACCAGCAGGATGCAGGAGGCCATCAGTCCAGCAGCCTCAGGGAAAGAGGCTGAAGCATCGAGATCATAGCCTCGATGTCTTGGTCTGGGCATGAAACCAGACCATGCCCCGAATGGAACTGATGAAGGGGTGTGTCCGAGAAGGAATCCAGTGTGACTTCAGCAAGTTGGTAGCAAACCCAAAGGATGACAGGAGGTTCGCCATAGTGTAAGAGGTGGTTGAAAAACTGGCTCGGGCGAGTCCGCCTTCTACAGCCAGTCGTCGAGGTAGGGGAAGACTTGGCACCCCTGACCTCCGAAAGTGTACTGTCACCACCGCCATCACTTTTATGAACACCTGAGGGATGCTAGTGGGGGAGTACATCAAACTAATGGTGCTCCTGTCCCACCACAAACCACGGTTTGGGCCGAAGGGCCGGCAGGACTGGTATGTGGAAATAGGAGCCCTGCAGGTCCAATGCCACCATCATGTCTCCAGGGTCAAGGGCAGACGAGACATGGGCGAGGTTGAGAATTTTGAATTTCTCCTTCCCAAGGAAGGCGTTAAGAAGGGGCAGACCTAGAATAGGCCTAAGACCTCCGTTCTTCTTGGGCACCAGAAAGTAGCTGGAATAACAACCAGGCCCTACTTCTGGGCAGACAACCCTCTCAAGAGCCCCTTTGGCCACAAGGCTTGCACTTCCGGCAGCAAAATCGAGAGATGGTCCTCCGTCAGTCGCTGGGTGGATGGTGGAAGGTGCAGCATGGTGAAATGAAGGGTAAGGCATAACCTTTGCAGACAACCTGCAGGACCCACCTGTCTGACGTTATTGCTTGCCAACCTGGATAGAATCAGTGGATTCAGCCATACCGGGTGGCTGTGACCCTGTAAGGGTACACTTAAGTGGTTTGACAGGTGGGGCTGCAAGGGAAGGGTGGGGAGGCGGTGGACTGGGTTACACTTTGAGCTTGGCCAGCGGGGCAGTGGGCATCTCTGCCTCTCCCGCAAAACTGCTGGATTCCCTGCTGGAGTGGGACAGGCTAGCGGTAAGGGATGCCTCAGCCAAAGCCACAAAAGGAACAGTGGAATTGTTGTGGATTGTGAGGCTGGGCAGAGCGGCCCAGAGAAAAAGCAGTAGCCCTTCTTTCCTTAAAGTGTTCAAGGGGAAAGTCAGCCTTGTTGCCAAACAGGCGAGTCCCATAGAACGGCATGACCATCAGGGAGGAACTTGTGCCACCGAGTCCCAAAGTGCATGAGTGTAACGGCTCAACAAACAGGAGGCGTTGATCAATCTCAGGGTGGTAGAAAAACTGTTGGGGTCGGTCTGGCTGGTGGAAGCCTGCGTCACAAGGCTCTCTGGAGACAAAATGACTGGCAATCTGTTGGTAAACTGGAGGGCCAGTACAAGGTTTGGCCCAAACCCCTAGAATGGTATCAGACAGGGCTCTTCAAAAGTGAGAAGGGGCTCAGAAGTAGTCTGGCCTGGCTGTAAGACCTCAGCCAGCACATCTGTTTTCACCTCCAGGGTGGGGAGCTGGAGGTCAAAGACTTCCACTGCCCTATGCCTAACCACAGAGTAGAAGGCAGATCCTTCTGTAGCTGGACTGGGACGAGAGAAAAAAAAGCAGCCTCTGGGGAGGTATCTAGCCCACTAGACTTCTGGAAGTCCTTATACCAATTGTCGTCTTAGGGCTGAGCGAGCTCATCCCCCTGGTCATAGTCATTGCCAGACTCCGTGCCAAAGAGAATGTAATGAATGTTGCCTGCCATGTGGAAGTTCAAATTTAGGAGCCAGTGCCTTGGTCAGATTCGGACAAGCGTCTTTAGGAAATTCAGAACCACCTTCTCGGGAGGCAAGATCGGCATCAAAGTAGCCAGGCCAGTCGTGGGTTTTGGCACGTCAGAACTGGAGCCGTGGGCTGAAGTGACTCAGAGGGTAAAGCTGGTGCAGAGAGTGTGCCGGCCGGCAGTAGACCAGGTGGAAGGTTTCTCAGCTCCTGTGGGGCCTGAAGGTGCACCATAGGGAGTCAGTAGAGATCTGAAGATTCGAACCATAACAGCGCAGAACTCTTCGATTTGGTGCGGCGTGTCGGAGTGCCCCAGAAACCACTTGGGGACAATCGAGCGAGGGTATGTTTCATTGGGGTATGACAGGAACCTGCAAGCAGGAACCTGGGACTGACACACATTCGCTGTCCTACTCTTTCTGTATGGGGCATTAAGGGAAACGAGGGACACAGGATGGCATAAATTCCCCAAGTAATATGATGAAAACAACAGATGTGGGCTCCTGTTTCTGGAACGGTCAAATCAGTGACTGAAATCAGTGGATGCACTACTCCTAGAGCAAGGATTTCCATACCACCATATCCACAACTGCCTGACAAACTGAACACAATTGGACAGGACGAGGGATGGCTTCGCATTTAATTATGTCTCAGCCACTGTAAAAGTCAGAGGCAGCCACCTGTGCTTGCCAGGAGTTCTAACGTGCCTCTGAGGAGTAAGACACTGAGGTAAGAAGAATCTTGGTGGTCATGACAGCATGCAAAGGATGGCAGTAGTGTAAGCACTTAAGGAAGATTCTTATGCAAATTCCACCCAATGCATAAGACTTTGAATTGATAATAGCAACATGTCACCAAGAACTGCATAAACTTAGGATGTATGAGAATACTAAACACTGCATTCTGTCAGTTCAAGGATGTCAAAAACTCGCATTGTACTTTGAGACATTCAGTTATCCGACGCAGATCTAAAGTTAGAAACAGGTTTTTTTCATAAAAGAAAAACATCTGAAACATTATACTTCGCTTAAGAAAGATTTGAGGACAAACTTGAGTGCCCCACGTAGCAAGGAAAGGATCTCTGTCTGGGTATGGTGAAGGTGCTGAGTGGACGTTTTACAAGGCAGGACCTATGGGACCCCTGAAAGAAATTCTACTTGGTCAAGGACCTATAGGTATAATGTAATTAACTGTTATTCTTGCAACTAAATTGACCTTCGGGTGCCCGATCAGACAAGTAGGACTAGGACTATTCTCATGTGACTTATAAATTTTACCCTAACAACCACAGCAATGGTCCCGTCTTTTTACTCACTCCTGCTATATGTGAACAAGGAGTATAACCATTAGTGTCTTCCTAAAAGAGTCACAACAATTGGAGAGAAAGCAGTTTGTAAGTTTGGTTCTTTAGCGGAGACCTGTAGCACAAAGCATGCGACGACCTCCACGGGGGGAGCTGCCAATGTTACTAGGTGGAAAGCTGGTTTGAAGTGGAGTAAATGACTCTGTAGCAGAGGCAATACAGTCGCCCCATTAACCTTCCCCACTTGCTGGTGACTTAATCTTTGTCCTCCATTTTAGTGGTGTCCGCCTTTACTTGGAATGAAGGGTGATCAGTAGGTATCAGTGGTAAATGGTGGGGCAGCAACAACGGTGGTTGTGATGGGGGCCAGTGAAATCTGTACAGGATCTGGTTGGTCGGGAAATCTTGCATAAAGTTATCTTATGCACATCCCTGCTGACGTCTATTAGAACCGTACGCAAGTAATGATGGAACTCATAGCAAACATTTTAACCCCAGCTACAATGCAGATGCCTATCTGTGCTAGAGTGGTCTCTCACCAATTTGTTTTTTACCATCATCACCCAGGTCATTCTGACCAGCATCATCCTAATACTTCACACTGAGCTGGGCTGTAAGTAGGGCCACAAGAACACAACTCAGTAGTATTGTCTGCTATATCAGTCCAATATCTTGGGCAGAGATGGCAGAGACACTACCAGCTGATTTATGAACTGGCAGAAGGTATTAATGTGTCTGCAATGACTACAATATCATTTTTAGTTGACTTTGGCCATTCTGCTCCAGCATCAATGGAGGTGCTGTCTTTGAAATCATCAATGGAGACAAGGGCTTAGGAAGTTGTGAACAAAAGTACTGATGACAGTGGCACAGTCTGAAGACCGAATGTCTGAGCTGCGGATGTGGAGTGCAATGGAGAAGTATGCATGGTTAGGGAGAACTCAGATATTGACAGATCATGGTAAAATGCTGAGGCAGTCCCTACAAAGGATTACTGCTCATAAAATAGAAAAGTCTCTTGAACTTTCTAGGTTTGTGGAAAACTCTTAGAGCAAATTTTGCAGACCTTCGCCTTATGCTACAGGTGCCAGTACAGTCTTTACGGCGGTCATCAGAAAGCAGTTTCCTCCTTCCACTGATGCCACTTCTGAGGTATGGTTGCCTTTGGGGAAGGGTAAATGGACTTCATATCATGTTCCCCCTCAATGTGTGAAATTATGGTATTTTTCAATGGGGAGAATGGGATACTAAATCTGGTCTGTTTAATAGCCTTTCAGGCATGCCAATGTTGTGTACTAGTATTGTCAATCACAGTGGGAATCCATCATAGATTTAGTTTGGATGGATGTTACTAGCTTGACATAAAAGGTAATGTGGTGATGGTACACTAAGAACATTAGCCAAACACATAACATACTCACCTTAAGACATGTATCATTCTCAAGAATTTTGGGAAGATCGGAGGTACATTTGATACTATTGGAAATAATCTGAATAGCCACGTATTAATACAAAAAACTGAGGGTAACTGGCATAGCCGCCTTTACCCTAATTTATTAACGAACACCTGAATAACATTTGTGGCATTGGATAAATATGTAAAAGATTAAGCTGGAGTAATCTAATAAACATTTTGGTGAATGAATCTAGGCTAAAGAAACTAGGTATTCACCTGTGACAATAGTTTTGCTGCTCAGGCTATTCTATTCTAGAATCACATCCTGTAAATTCAGATAGTCAGTAACTGGTTTTGGGATTGCACTTTGTAAAATATAAACCTAGTTTTACTTTGAGAGTTGATCACAGCAGTTAATAAGATTCATTATAAAAGCAAGCATTGGCATAGCCAATAGGTCTCGCCTTCGTGACCTTATAAGTGTTTAGCCATGCAACAGTTGATGTTGTTGCACCAAGGATATTGTACTGCATAACTAAATACTTATAAGGTCCCAAAAGCGAGACCTATTGGCTATGCCAATACTTATTTGTTTTGTTGCAGTTTTAGCAAACTCGACCCGAGCATACCACGGGGTATTTATGGCTAACAGCTCACAAATCACTGCCCTCCTCCTCCCCTGCCAGCGAGGGGTTAGCAAACCAAAATACTGCAGGGGGCTGGGTTGCGGGCGGGAAAGGAACAGGAGGCCGGGAGTCCCAAACAACAGTTCAATTGCATACGTGTACTTACGGTCAGTATTTGTAAACTGGAGAGTTCCTTTTCCTGCGGTATCGTGGACAATTGTAAAAGAATGACTTTTTTAATGTCATTATTTGTTCCTTAGGTTACAGCTTTCACTTTGCCGGGATCCGTAGAGCTGCGTGCTTCCCTGATGTCCATTCAATTGGGGAGGGTGTTTGTGAGTGTGGGTGTGTTTTAACATTGCAGCCCCTACCAGGCTGATGGGCAGGGGCTGCTCTCTATCATGCTAAGAATGCAGGGCTGGGGGGGTTGCCGTCCTCGGCCTACATTCACAGCCTTTCGGAGCGATTTGCAAACCGCATCCCTGCCTGATTGATATTAACGGGACAGGGATTCTGCGGTTCCTCCAGATTACAATTCGTTTGCACTGACGTATCCCACAAGGGAAAGCACAGAGTAACCTTGCACAGTAAATGCATCTGCATTGTAACCCAATATGGGTGCCTGGGGCTGTAAGTTACTGCTGGCTCGGACTTCCTGTTGACATTTAATAGTAACGGTAAGGATTGGGTTGTTTTAAGCTGTAGCCCTGTACAGCTAACGAACACAATTTGTTCTAAAGTTAACACTCCTCCCTTATTATACTGATTCTGCAAATCTCGTGCTACCTTATAACAACAGTGTGTGCCTATTACTGTCATCAATGCACACAGGCTGCACTTGCAGTGAATAGCTACCAAGGGGACTCACGCCGTGTGTGACATCTCCAACCATTCTTACATTTTGTTCCAACAGCGCATTGGATTCTGGGGCTTCCAATTTCACAAGTAGAGGAAGAGTGCAGATCATCATCATGCCATTTTAGAAAAATGTTCCAGTGCCTTGAATAACAGCCGGCAAGAAAGTGAAAGCGACCGGTAGCAGGCAAATGTAAACAAGCGCGCGCGGCCATGCTAATTGGAAACAGATGGCCCCTGCGCGCCGCTGCTCGCAAGGTGGATGCCGCCACAAGCACGAGTGTTTCAAAAGTGCAGACTGATTCCAAAAGGTCATCTCCTAGAGCAGCGCTTGCGCGCTGCGCTAGGCTCGACCTAATAATTTGAGTGCAATTAAATGCGATAAATTTTGATCGGATTCTGGGTCCCTAGACGAGGGCCATATATCGAATTCTAAACTTGGGTAACAACACATTAGAATACTAAATCCTTTGAGCAGCATACATTTTCTATTATTTGCAAAACGTTGACAGAGTGTCACAAATAAAGTCAGGGAAAAAGATTTCTAAGCTTACACATTTACTAATAGGTAGCTAGTGAAGATTTTAAAGAGAGATAAGTGTTCTGTCAACAAGTCAAAGTTAGCTACTAATGAGGTAGCCAATTCTAGACAACCTGCTGCTTTATGGGGGCCTGAGCCAGCCTATACATGTTGAGGGGAAAGAGAGCCAGCCAAGACTGAGGCTTGTGTTGACATCACATTTGCAACTACCATATACCGACAGACATCAAGGGCCCTGTGCCAATAGTGAGACCTCAAGCTTCGTTTTGGATGATCTCTTTGCCGTTGAGGAACACTCTCCTCAAGTGGCCAGGCTGCTTGTGCTGTGGTCTCTAACAGTTCTCTTGTGGGACAGCAGGAGACAGCAAGCGGACCTAGCAGCTTACCTCCACAAACCTTTGTCCTAGGTGACAGCCCACAAATCTTTGTCTGACCGGTCTAACGTTCCTATGTGACCTGCTGTCAGTTGCGCCCTGCTCACCGTCTGTGAGAAGAGACCATGCTGGAATGGAGAGACAAAAACAATTCAAATTTACTACCTAGTTTTCTGCAGAGTGTCAGAACCCGGAGGCAATGGAACCTATTGCAGCTGAAGCCCTGAACCATCAAGCTGCTGATCAGGAAACGGCACACTGTTCTCATAAGCTTGACACCAGATTAGAGGCAACCATTTTAAGCCATAGCTAATGATGATAGACTCTTAAGAGAAGATTTAAATACAAATGTAAAATAAAAAGCTGGACGAAAGGGTTTCCACACAGAGGGCACATTGTAGGAACTGCAACCATAGACGTCTGAATTACAACAGTAGATCCTGGATCTGACTGATTTTGAGCATCTTTGGGATACAAAAGCAGAGGATGCTGAAGTCCAGGAACAGCACAGCAAAAGAATTGTTTGTATGCCGAAGGGTTAAAAGGGGCAGGACATTGCAAAATCCATAGAAAGCTGGATTAAAGGTTTTGTGGCCACCCACAAGCTCTCCACCGCCTTCTTCCACAGACCTCACTGCTCTGCGGTGCAGGGACTTCCACTTGGTGCTTCGCTCAGATTGATAGTTGCCAAGATGCTGCACTTCAAGTGTGGAGGCACGAGGCCGAATTCGAAATGAACAATCAACTTTTTGTCTTTCCAAACCACACTTTGGCAATGCAGCAGCACAGAGCTTCCTACCTAGGGGTTAAATAAATGCTTAGAGAAACGGGCTTGAAATACTCATTGCTTTACACTGCTAAGCTTAAAAGTATGACAAACCATAACAAAATGGTTACTTACCAGTAGGAGTAGTATTGCAGCTTGAAGAGTTTTCTGGATTCACATGCTGTTCATTATTCCGCCATCTAGTGGTTGGATCCGGAATTGTCGGTTTCTTTTTTCCCCTTTTTTTTTTTTTTTCTGTCGGGCGTCGTTGGCCACCATTTGGTGTTAGGTCCATCCCTTGTGTGATGTCACAGCGCCCCGGAAGTTCCTGTGCATGGTAGCCATCTTCAGATTCTTTTTTCCACTTTTCCTTCCTTGGTAAAATAGGGTATATGTCTTAAATTTCCTTGTCTTTAGTTCTTTGTTTTTCATTTGTGATCTTTTCTCCCATTTGTTTGTATTCCTCCTCTGCGGGGAGGTGGGTGGGTCGCTTGTGAATCCAGGAAACTCTTCACGCTGCAAAACTACTCCTACTGGTAAGTAACCTTTTCGTTTTGCAGCATGAATCCTTTTCTGGATTCACATGCTATGCATTAGATTATGTAGCGGTTTCGCCATCCTTGGGGTGGTTGTGGTAAGATGAGGAAGACCTTGTGAACAGGTGTTGAAGTACCTTTTGCCCCATCTGAGCTCCCTTTGTCATCTGTATATCCATGCAGTAATGCTTGGTCAAGGTGTGTGGAGATGCCCATGTCGCTGCTGCACATATAGTCTATTGGCACATTGGCCATGAAGGCCAGGGTTGCCCCTTTTTTCCTTGTTGAGTGAGCTTTTAGCCGGGAGTTTAACGTTTTTCCCACTGAGGATTAGCATACCTGAATTGCTTCTACAATCCAACGTGCAATAGTCCCATTTGTCAACAGATGTTCTTTTGTTGGACTTTGAGTGAGAGCCGAACAATTGATTCCCCCTTACGGAATTGTCTCGTCTCCTGTAGATAGTATAGTAAAGCCCTTCTTACATCCAGGGTATGAAGGCTTCTTTCTAGTCGTGTTTGTGGGTTTTTGAAGAAAACTGCTAGCTGAATGCTTTGATTCATGTGGAATCTGCTTACTAGTTGGGTTGTTCCTTAGGATAACTTGTCCTTATGGATTTGCATGTATTGTTCCTCAATGGTTAATGCCTGTAGTTCACTTACTCTCCGTAGAGATGTTGTAGCCATTAAGAAGGCAGGTTTTATTGCGATGTATCGGAGTTCTGCTTTGTGCAAGGGTTCAAATGTTTCTGTCATTAGCTGTGTTAGAACTGTGTTTAAGATCCACATCTGGGCTGGAGCCTTCCTTGGGGGTGCCATCCTCTTGGAACCTTCCAGGAATCTTTTGATGACTGATGTGAAAAAACGTTTACATTAATCTCCCCTGGTGTAGGCTACAATCGCTGCCAGGTGCACATTGAGTCTTGAGTAGTCGATCTTGCTGTCTAGCAAGTGCGTAAGATATATGAGCACTCTTTCCTATGTGGATATTGAATTTAGGGTATTGTTCTCTGTACTCCTTATGATGTACCCTTTCCACTTCGCTGCGTAGCATTGTCTTGTGGTTTGCTTTCTTGCCTCCTTTAGTACCTCCGTTGTTCTTTGCAGTAAGTTTAAATGTCCGAACTCTATGTACTCAGGCGCCAGGCTCCTAGGCGGAGTGTAGCTGGTTAAGGATGAAACATATGACCCCCCTCTGCATTGTGAGAAGGTCCTTCTCTGCCTTGAATCTGATCTTTTGTCCCTTGGACAGTTTGAGTAGGCTAGAGTACCAGGTTTGCCTTACCCATTGAGGGGCTATGAGAATTAGGTCTGTTCCTGGTTGTCTGCCTTTTTCCACTACCCTGTGTAGCAGAGGATTTGGAGGAAAAGTGTATGCAAATGTCCCTGACCAGTTTAGCGACAAGGCATTCCCTTTTGATAGGTGGAGTTGAAACCTGGAGGCAAAGAATTGGCATTTCTTGTTCTCCACTGTAGCGAATTGGTCGATTTCTGGTGTCCCCCGGAGGCTAAAGACCCTTTGCAGGCTCCTTTGCTTTATCTCCCATTCGTGTGAGCTGCTGTTCTGCCTGCTGAGCTGATCTGCTTCTGTGTTGTCCTTTCCAAGCAGGTGAATTGTCTGCAGGTTGATTCTCCTTGAATTTGCCCATTTCCATGTTTCCTGAGCTAGCTTGCTTAGGGTAAATGATTTTGTTCCTCCCAGTTTGTTGAGGTAAAACATTTACGTGGTATTGTCCGTTTGGATCAATACTGTCTTTTGTCCTATGTGGGAGTGGAATGCCTTTAGTGCCAGGAAAACAGTTTATCTCTAGGAAGTTAATATGTTTTATGGAGTCTGCATCTTTCCATTGACCCCGTACCCTCATGTTTCCTGAATGTGCTCTCCAACCCTTGTGGGACATTATCTGTTGTGATGGTCACTGAGGGAGTTGGTGATTTGAAAGGTCTGCCTAGTGTTATGTTCTTGGATGCCCACCATTGTTTCTCCATCTGAACCTTTTCTGTTACAACCACTAGATCCTCCAAACTCCCTGTGGTTTGTGACCAACTGTTGCACAGCCATTCCTGGAGAGGGCGCGTATGTAGACGTGCATGGGTAATGAGGGGAATGCATGATGCTATCATGCCCATGAGTTTCATGACTGTCCTCACTGTCAGACTGTCCCTTCTGGTAGAGGCGAGTTTGATGTTTGATAGCTTGTATCCTTCTTTGGGTTGGGTAAACCGGTGCAATCTTGGAGTTTAATCTTGCTCCTAGGAAGGTTTTTTCTTGTTCCGGTCTGGTTGAGGATTTCTTGTGGTTTATGGAAAATGCCAATCCTTGCAGCGATGTGATCACCTGATGAACATGTGTGTAACAGCTTTGCCTTGAACTTGTCTTCACCAGCCAGTCATCTAGATAGGGATAGATGTGGATTCCTTTCCTTCCTAAAGATGCTGCTACCGCTGCTCGGCACACTGTGAAAACTCTTGGTGCTGATTTTATTCCGAAGGGCAGGACCCTGAATTGACCTTGTGGATGAACCCGAGGTAGCTCTTGTGTGCTTGGTTCATGGGGATGTCCAGATAGGCGTCCTTTAGGTCTACTGTTGCCATGAAGTCTCCCTTTTGTAGTTGTGGGATTACTTCCTGTAGTGTTGACATCTTGAAATGCTGTGTGCGAATTAATTTGTTTATGAATCTTAGATCTAAGATAGGTCTAAGCGCGAGATCTTGCTTTGGTACCAAGAAATAAGGTGAGCAGTTTCCCTTGTTGGTACCTTCTCTATTGCTTGTTTTTCTAGGAGTTCCTTTATTTCCTCCCTTAATTGCAAGAGTTCTGTTCTTTGGAACCTCTTCTTCTTTGGTGGGGGTTTATTAGCTCTATACAATAGCTGTGGTGTACCACATTTAAAATCCAACTGTCTGTAGTGATATTTTCCCATTGAAGTGGGTAATGCGCTATTCTGCCTCCCACTGGTGTTGTGTGGGGGTCTTCTTTTGTGGGCAAGTCACTAGGAGTTTGCTCCTCCCCCTCTTGAGGGTTGTCCCATGCTCTTCCTCTGCCTTGAAAGGACTACTTTGGTTGCTGCTGCCAGGATTGGTATCCGGACCGTTGGTTCGATTGCTGTCCGTTGCCCTGTTGTTGCCCTGTTGTTGATGTTGTTGTTGCCCTGTTGAGAAGACCCCCTTCCTGTGGGTCTTCCGAGGTTAAATCCTCCTCTTTTGAAGGTGCCCCTCTGTGGCCGGCCCCCATCGCCCTGGCCGTCTCATTTATTTATTGTAGGGATTCATCTACCTCACTTCCAAACAGGGCGTCTCCTGTGAAGGGTTAATTGATTATGAAGATTGTACTTCCTGTTTGATGTCTTAAATTCTGAGCCAGGCGTGCCTTCTTAGTGTTGTGCCTGTGGACATTTGGCTGCTTTGTTGTCTCGGCTGCGTCTAGAGCAGATTTCAGGCAGGTGTTAGCTATGTTTCTTCCATCCTGTATGATGGATTTTGCTCTTTTTATCTTCCTCTGTGAGCTTGTTCATTAGTTTCTCAATGTTGTCCCATTGTTAATGGCCATACCTATTGAGGAGGGCATTAGAGTTTGCAATGCGCCATTGCGTTGCTGCCTCCTTCTCCATCTGTCTCCCCTCCATGTCCATTCTCTTACTGTCCCTCTCTGAAGGTGGGCCAGTGGAGGAATGTGCGTTGCACCTCCTTCTTGCTGTGGTAACGATGATGGAGTCAGCCACTATGTTCCCTTGAATGTATTTGGGGTCCCTTGTGGAGGGTTTGTATTTTTTCTCAACCCTTGGGGTTACACCTTCTGCTGAAGAAGGCTACTTGAAAGCCTCCTTGCTCTGGTCCAGAATGCTTGGCAGCATTGGAAGGTATTGTGTACCTTCCATGGATGGTGCTAATGTTTCTAGGAGGAAACATGATGCTCCTTTCTCCTCCTCTAAGGGGACCCAGAAGGTATCAGCTGCTCTCTTGATAAGGCTGTTGTAGAACGCTATGTCCTTTGGTGGTGAAGCCTTTGAGGGATAGCTACAGACCTCTTCTTCAGGGCTTTGTGTGTCGAGGTCGTTCCAATCTTCCTCGAAAGTTACTGTGGCTTCCTCCTCTTGGTTGCCAGAGCTTCGAGGGTATCCTCTTCTTCCTCGGCCTCTACGGTAGGTTTTGCAGGAATTCAGAATTCTTTTAGAGCCTCAAACTCCTTCCATTGAAAGAGTGCCGCCATTTCTGCCTCCAGGCATCTTTTCTTCTTCTCCACCTCGAGGGCCCTTTCGGCATCTGTAGCCGGTGTGGTGGATTCTGCCTCTGAAGGTATGGTTTTGTCCTTCGCTGCCTCTCGTCCGGCACCTGTCGATTTCAGCGTTCTTCCCTCGTCTGTATCCCTAGAATGGGATCTGTGGGGTTCTTTCGGCCCCAGCTGACCCTTGGTTGTTGTTGTTTTCTTCGACGCCAGGGCTGCCTTTGGCACCTTCTTTTCGGGCCCTTGGTGTCAGAAAGGTGAGGGGTTTTTGTTCCCTTGTCCATTTGCTTCTCCACGTCCTTTGTGGCCTTTTTTGCGGTACGCTTCCTCTCGGCATCCCCTTGGAGGGTCGGACATCAAGATCCTCAGTCTGTCAATTCTGTGTTCACTCCCGGTTCGTCTTCGTCGCTTGAAAGGCCCAAGTCCCTCAGCGATACCCGTTGTTTCTGACCGATTAGCATGGCTGCATGATGGTCCTCCCTCTTCTTTAGACGGGCCATGAGAGTCATCGACCACATCGAATACAGCGCATGCCTTGCAGTCCTTATCCTTGTGATCCCTGGGCAGGCAGAGGTTAAAAACGTAGAGTGGATCATGTTGTGCAAATCTGTGGTGGCAATTAGGGCAAAATTTGAAAGGGGTATTTTCCATGGCCCCTACCTTGCCTTATTTCTGTCCATCTACGTCGTTGTTGCTCCGTCGGGATCCCCTGACGGGAAAAGGTGTCTGAAGGTCTCTCTCCTTCTCTGGTGTCTTTTCAATCAAAGAACGATGGTTATCCTCTTAAATTCTGTGATTTTTTCCAGGGATTTCGTCCCTAACGGCAGAAAAAAGAATCTGAAGAGGACTACCACACACTGGAACTTCTGGGGCGTGATCTGGGACGCACTTAGCACCAAATGGTAGTCGACGATGCCCCACAGAAAAAAAAAAAAAATGAAACTGACAATTCCGGACCCAACAACTAGATGGCGGAATAATGCACAGGATGTGAATCCAGAAAAGGATTCATGCTGCAAAACACCTTTTTCTGTACCAAGCCAGAAGTGTCTTGGGATTGGGCTGAACAGCAGGGGCATTCATCAAAATAGATGAGGCCCGAAAATGGGAATGGCAGAGAACCAAGGTACAGAGGCCAAGAGTGAAACCAGAGCCACACTGCAGATGGTTTGCGACTCCGTCAAAGGAAAAGTACATGCCAGCAAGCGCTGGACACTTATGCTCTGGCTTCTCCCATTGCAGTAGGACTCCACTGGAATGCAAGTCCACTTTAAAATATTCACTGAGACCCGTTTACAGCAACCATGAAGGAACAGCAGGGGCCTAACCAGTATTGACTGTGCAGCACACCTCACAAGAAGTTATCTAGTTTTACTAGAAGGAATGCACAATCAGCCGTTTGCCCTCTGTCCCACGTATTACTGTTCATGTTCAAGTTTGTTCAGGTAAGGAATGGCTGGCCTCACAGCCTCATTTACCAGCCTCTGTTAATACAGCAGTATCCCTTCCTTAAACATACCGGTGAACAGGTAAATTTATCCCTTGGCACAAGCGAGTAATAGCCTCCATGGGACAGCCAGTTAATCTCTCCATCATAGACACACTGAAAGCGTGTGAGAAAAACTCTGCTGACAGAACTACGTGTAGATTACTTCGCTTATACAGTCAGCCCACGTGGAAGGGGACAAATCAAACAAACTTAGCATGGCTCAAACATGAGAATCCACGTGCTCCCATCACTGCAATTCAGATAGCACTGGACACCACAATGCACACCCAATGTGAGGTTCAAACTGCTTTTTGTGAACACTACCATGCGTTATATGATAACACAGAGAAGCATACAGATTCTAAAAGGGAGGAATTCCTGGCAGAGCTACCACTAACTTGAGTCCCTCAGGAGGTTAATGAGGAGATGGACGTTCATATAACCTTAATGAGAAGCTGGACCCCAGTGTTATCATTAAGAAATTAAGCGGCTATTCAAATACTGGCACCTGGCTAAACACCAAGTTTTAACACCTTCCTGTTGGAATTTTATCAAACCTATGCTGAATCAATAGCATTAAAATTGGCCCTGCTGTATGAAACTACAGCCACCGAGGGTCGACTAACTGTCACTTACAGAGGTACGGACAGTGTTAATACCCAAACATAGATGCAGTCCTACTGACCGCACTTCTCACAGGCCATTAGCAAATTCTATATTCCAACTACAAAATTGCCAGCAAAATTAGTGTGAAGCAAATTCTGGAGACACTGACTTGGTCCATCCAGAACAATGCGATTTTGTTCTTGGAAGACACACCTCCCTTAAAATCCGATGATTCTACAGAATTATGGAGGCAACTTTTGATATATGACCCACTTCCACCTGCCTAGTCCTTAACCTGGAGAAGGAATGAAAGACTTTGTGCTGAAATACTGGTGAAATTTCGATTTAGATAGTGTACCATAAAGCTGATTAAACTACTTAATACAGACCCTACTCCCAGAGTCCGAGGTGGTAAACTTATTTCTGCTCCTTTAAGGGTTCATGGGGTGACCCGACATCAGTGCCCTTCATCTCCCTACTATCTGGACTGGCCAGGGAGCGTTTGGCCCTTAGGCAGCAACAAGAGGATGGGGGCCTGGGGCATCCCCATAGTGGACAGAACACAGACACAGTATCCACATATGGCATGTTAGTATGCATTAGATACTTTAGTACAGATCATACAAAGTTGTCCAAATCCTCAACATATTTCGTAGTTTCTGGACTACATATCAATTGGTCCAAAATGTTACCACTCCACTCTACTGCAACTATACAGACAGACATGAAAGGGGGCATAATTAAGTGAGAGGGCATTTCATTCTGCTAATTAGGGATCCGAATTTTCCATGCAGAGTATGAGCTACTAGACTGGAATCTCACCAAAGAAGTATCTGCCTCGAAAGTGCAAACAACGTTTTGGAAGTCCTTCCTGCTCTTGGGTCAGGGTGTGCACTGCTCTCAAGATGGTGATGTTGCCCAGTCTCCTGTATTACTTCACCAATATCCCCCATATTGCTCCCAAGAAAATTATTTTGCGACCTTGATACAAAACTGGGTGAGCTCATATGACCAATAGGCTCTGTAGGGTAGCGCTCACTAAAGCACCTCCAAGTTGAGCATGGCAGACTGGGAGCACCGAGCTTCAAGCATTATTACGAGGCAGCTCCACTCAAACAGACATGCAGGTGGTTCTCAGGGCTAATGCTGGAGGAGATTTGCTCTTATCTGGTTACCAGGCACTAAGCCTAGACGCAGGCTGCCCACACTATTACGCACAGCTCGGAGCTGCTTCTCAAGGAGCTCAATAATTGCCAGACATGTTACACCTTACACTCCTACTATACCCCTGAAGGGCTTGCCAAAGCATCAAGGAAAACGTACAGCTGTCGAACTGAGACACTGGACTGACACTAACCTCACAATGGTAGGAAACCTATTTTAAGATGGACAGGTCCTAAAATGTAATGCTCTCAGAAGTCAACACTCAACCTAGAGTTTTGACCATTGCTCGCCGGGTAAACTGGAACAGTATTAATGAAAAACCACACACGAAAACACTTCTACAAACTTTATTCATAATGGGCAGTGGGAGGCGGCACATTATCTGGCTGTTCAGGGCCCTGCACAGTCACAAATAACTTTACAGGATCTTTGTGAGCCTTGGGTAGATGAAATAGGTAAAGCAGTGTATGAGAAGGAGTGGGATAGAACCCTAGCATAGACACACAGGGACCCGCAATGCCAAGTCCTATTTAATATTTTTCTATGAGCAGATCTAATCTCAAACAAGCTTAACCGAATATTTTCAGAAGCTGAAGCTTCATGTCCCCCTTGTACAGCACCATGAGTCGACTAAGATAAATGCTGTGGGACTGCCTATCCCTGACCAATTATTAAAACGTGATCACTGACAAGCTAGCAGATATCGTCAGCAAAGCAAACCTTGGGTGCTGGAAGGTTTGCTCCTTGAGCCAATTCAGCACTCCAAATGAAACAAAACAGCTGCCTGCTTTCTGGACCTTGCCCTATTGATTGCTAAAATTACAATTAAATGGGAGGCCAGTGGGACTCCATTCTAAATGACTGGTGCTAAAGCACTTTAAAGTGGGGAGATGCAAAGAATAAAGACTTGCATAGAGCGGAAGGTAGAGGTTTAAGAAAACGCTTTTGGGTTATGCTTGTTAGATGAAATTCGCATACCATTATGCCAATTTGTGTAATTACATGTCATTGGCAGTAGAGATTTATCATGAAAAGCACAATTTGCAGTAAAAATGTAATACAACACGAAATAAACAGCCGAGGACTGCTCCTCAGCACTGCCAGTTTAATCACTTATTTCCCCAAAAAAGTTGCCCACCTCCCTGGGTCAGCCATCCTAGTCCAAATTACTAAATTATCACCCCAAAAAAAATTTGAATTCTAGAATATCTTCCTAGAGATGTTTGAAGCCTTAATTTTGGACTCATTGAATCAATTGTGATATGTAGAACTGTCCGTGAGGTGTTGCCTCTCTATTTTGTTGTTGTAGTATAATACAACATAAACAGTTGTTGTCCGCTGCACTTTGTTTATATGCATCCTCTTGCCAAAAAAAGCAAGGGTGCATTTCTTGCCAAATGTAGAGTGAAATGACTGATTTGCAATTCATGTAATTTCACCGACATTTTGCATTATGGGAAAGCAGATTAAGTGAACTTAACACACCCCAAATATTATTCACCCTGAAAGACAAAGACAACCTGCCACCATAGTCCCACAGTCTTACTGCTTAAGACCTTGTATGACTTTTTTACTGTGTTACAACTGTACATTCCAACCTGAAGCTATCACTTCCCAAAAAAAAGATAAATAACACACCGGTGGACAAAACAATGTTACCTGTAATTGAGCTCACACCCTCAACCCAACACTCCTTAAACTCACATCCTCCATTGACAGTGTAATTATATTGTTGCCCTGCCACTAAACGCTGACTGCTGTTCTGCTTCAGTACCAAGAGGTATTCTTTGCACTTTCTCCCAGTTCTGTTGATTATGGAATTCTAACTTTACTTTATTTGAAATGTCACTACATTTCAAATTGGTATCTTTGAAGAGTTTTTGTCTTACAATGGCTCAGCTGGAAGACAGTGTTAATTTATGTACTGGTGCATATTTGTCATATGCTAAAGTCAAATGAGAATAGGAGATGCCTGTGTTAAGTACCCTCCTTTGTTCCCAACTGCTGGTTGTACCTTGATTTAAAATACCCATAAAGAGGATTCAATAAATACAAAAAAACAGGATCCGACATCCTGTTTCACTACACCTCTTCTTCACGTCCGATAAACTGGACACATCATGACAAGCATGAGCTGCATTTAAGGTATCGTAACAGGCAAAGATGAACCAAAAACATTGTTTGGAGCTTAAAAAAAGTTAGTATTCAGTTAAATATAACTCATGGGGACTAAGGGAGAGGAATCCTAGCTAATCAGCCAATAGGAAACAAATGCAAATCTGAAAGTCATAGGTGACACAAACAACCATGAATGCAGAGCATTTTTTGCTTCCAGTGGCCCAATTACAGAAACTTTCAAACGCCAAAACAGAAGCGCACTTTTTGTTATAGAATACAACTTATGGAAACAGGCCACCGTGCCACTTTGTACGCTCATATATATTACAGGCAAAGTGAATACCATGACAGTACTGTGCCTCAATATGCAACTGAAAAAATAGCTAATTGAACAGCAGGTTTGCAGCTCATATGAACAAAGGTAACAAGATATAAAATGTAATGACTTTTAGATCAATGAAAATAAATGAAATACAAACTTAAATGCTGATTTACAGCCCTAAATTATAGAAAGTACTAAAAGCAAAAATATGGAGCAGTGGGTGCACAGGGCTTGTGGGTGTTTGCTAAACAAATAGGCTATGATTCTAATGCATTACTACAAATCCACGCTATGTGCAAATAGAGCTTTTTATTCCAGTTTAAATGGCAAATTTAATTGGGAGGACAAATGCGGCTGCAACCGAGCTATGCAGCAAAGTCATACTAACGGCAAACAGTGGTGTACATGAATAATGTTCCCAATAATAACATGCAAAACTCACTGGCGTGTTTTAGGTACATGCGCTGTAGAATTTTACAGTGCCCCCCCCTTACCTCGCTACTTCCAGAAGAACCCATGGTGCAGGTGAGGAAGAAAGACTAACAGCAGAGACAGAATAAAGAATAAAATCAGGAGAAAAAGATGAATAGTACACCAATTACATCAATAACTGAGATTTACATAAACTATTAGAATAACAGAAGTTGCAACTTGCACAAGTGACATTTGAGCCTTCCTGGCTCAACGAGACCCCAACTTCAGTAATCTAATCTCTCTTGTGAACCACTGCGGCTTTTGGAAGTCCTGAGAAGCATTTGTAGCAGATGAGAAATGATAACTGAGTCAACTCATGCTTTAACTCGCACCTGTATGGCACCAGTTTTTTTTATTTTTTTTTATAAAACTGCACCCTCGCCTTGGTGGTTAGTTTCTAAAAGGTCAAAGAAATGGTGTGGGCTCAAATTCGTTTTTAGGTCGAGCCTAGGGCAGCGCGCATGCGCTGCACTAGGAGATCACCTTTAGAAATTGGTCTGCTCTTTTCCACACACTCGTGCATGTGGCGGCATCCACCTTGCGGGAGCGAGCAGCGGCGCGCAGGGGCCATCTGTTTGTAATTAGCGTGGCCGCGCGCGCTTGCTCCTCCGCTGCCTGTCTCACCCTCGCTCTCCCTTGTTTATTCTCCCTGTCACTCTGTTTTTCTGTACCTTTCTGTAAGAATGAAACTGGATTTGTAGTAGAGTATGTATATGTCTTTGTGCATCCGTTTCTGGACACCTTAGAGTTATATCTGTGCTATCTAACTAAACAAAGGAGACACTAATGATTTAATAAAAGTTACCAGAAATGCAGTAAGAGCTCATTTTCCGAGATGAAATTCTCACCAAGCGAGTCGCGGTGCCTTAATTCATTTTATTTAACTTGCATAAAGGTTTTCTTTATTAGCATTTGGTGCGTGGCTCTGCCAAGGGACTCGGCTGTGTCTATGCCTACAAACACCACAACAGAGCAGGGAGGAGCGAGGCTCCGCACAGAAGATTGCACGTCTCGTGCTCCCAAATGTATGCGGTTCCAACCAGCGACGCTTTAATGCTGTGTAACCAATTAAAACCCAGTGCCGCTCTGAATACAAACAAGATTGGACTTTGCCGTGTTTAGAAAACGCTCTACAGAGTAAACAAAACACAAAAATGAATTATATGTAAGTCCGAAAGGCTGGCACTGCAGGTGCTTCATGGGCAGAAATGCAGCACAGTTCTAGTGCCTCTTAGCCGTGCCAACAGGAAGGCGCTGTCAATTCCCTGAACCTTCTTGCCAGACTGTGCCTTTGACAGGACCGGAAAGGGGCGGGACAAATAAAAGCACAAAAATGCTGTTTATTTGGATGGATTTTCATAAATAAAAATATGTTAACCGTACTCATCAGTAGAAGAGCAGACATGAAAGGGCCTCTAGTTCTGCCGACCCATAACTGCGGCCAGAAAGCCGCAGGGCAGCCTCCATTTTGTATCACAGCTCCAGGATACATGGGGAAACGTAAAAACAAACTCAAAGGTTCTGGGAATTTTACTTTATTGATGTGCAGGGTGCTGAGAAAAGACCCAGGGTGAGACCTCTGAAAACTTCACATACAACTGCATTGTGGCCGCATGGTGCCAGGCCGCCCCAGGAGCAGCCTGCACGATGGGTACCAGACAGGCACGAGATAAAACGAGCCTGCAATACAGCAGTGCTGAGCACCTTTGGCGATATGCGGGGAAATCTGGCATCAGTAATGCAACCCTTAATACAAACTAGGATTGTGTGCGTTTCTAGCCGCACCTTATATAAAGCCTGCCGAGCTCTCTCTGAAGTACTAATGTCCTTTGTGTTTTCTGTTACACGAAAACAATAACATTGTTTAAATTTTAAAAAAGGTGTTCCGGCCTATAAATAAATAAATAGGATAACACTTATTTTAAAGGGTTTGGAGTTGCATAAATAACTCAAAAAGTTAATTTTTTCCACATCTTATAGGAATCTCTTTCCATGCATTTCAGAAGGACATGGCCTGTTAAGTGCTGATCCAATCATAACGTTTATATGCTTAACATCACAATGTGTTGCCACAAGCCTTTCGCATTTTCCATCAGTTAATCAGACAACGATGCTATCCACGGGGAGGATGGAGGAGGCAAGTGTTCCCTTAGAGATGGATAGGTTCACTGTCACTGGGGAACTACACACCACTTTCCAGTATATGCACCAAAATCAGAAGCTACAAGGCAGCTGGCTTAAATGGCAGTTCCCATATAGATTAACCTGCAATACACACCAATTTTCACATGGCAGCCCACGCACCCTGGTCCTTCTGTAGGATGCTCTGTTCAAGTGCCAGATCCCCAAGAGGTTTAGGTACTGTACATACCAATGCAATACCAGAAACACAATAGCCAATAGGTCTCGCCTTTGGGACATTATAAGTGTTTAGCCATGCAACAGTTGATGTTGCACCAAGGATATTGTGCTGCATATTTAAATACTTATAAGGTTCCAAAGGCGAGACCTATTGGCGATGCCAATGCTTGTTTAGCTTGCAATGTCCTATTTCTTTCAAGGTATTTTAGCAGCAGACAATTTTCTTATTCCTGCTTGAAAGTATTTCCACACAAAAAGCACCTTTTCCCCCTTACTTGCCCAAAGTGGTTGCTCATGTTGCCCTAGATCAGACTCTATAGCGCCAAGACGCCCCCCGGGCATGAGTTGCGCTTTATAAATTATATTTACATTACAATAACCAGGTTGGGGCTGAAGGGATACGAACCACAGTCCCAGTAAAGGAGAGCAACTCACAGTATCATTAGAAAAGTAGCTGTGAAAAGGACATGCAAGAAGGAACTGCACAAATGTAAAGTAGATACCACTACCCACCTCAAGTAATGAAGATTAGACTTCAGCAACCACAACATTATTTCCAACCGCTCCTCTACTTACATTTTTTAATCACTGGCAGTATCCTTAGAATATAGGAAAGCAGCAGATCTAATTAAAAACGAAAACACAAAGTAGTAAACATGGTACTAGCAAGACTCAACCCAGTTTCTGCACTAACTGCATATCCAAACGTCCTCAAGACTCAAACAACTGAAAGAAATATGGGGTTTGATAAATGGAAAACTAGGCATCCTTCAAATGAGCGTTAGGGTTTGAGACACCATAACAAGTCAAGAGATGTACAAAACCACCCACAGGGTACATTTCAACAAAATAGATCTGTACTCTGGAGTATGTCCCCTTCAAACATGTGATTGCAGAGCCTTGCTCAAAAAAGTAATAGAAAGTAAATGCAATGACATACTTTCTCACCTTGTGCTAAATGCGAAATCCTCTTTTGTGATTCAATAAAAGCGCAACAGAAATGTAAAGCTGTAGGAAATTCAGGGTTAATCAGGAGATTTAGCAAAAACACCTTAGGGGTGGAGGAACGAGGAATTACAGAAATAACTGGCACGTGGTTTTGCTCTTAAGTGTTTGATCCATGCGTCTGGCCTCTAAACAGCTTGGTAAATAATACCAAGTTTTAAAAGGCAGGTAGAGGGAATTAAGGAGGATGAAGAAAAAGCAAAGATATGCTCCAAAAGAGTGGAAGAAAACCGCTTGAACCTAATGCACATCACTGGAACAGAGCATGTTATTAAGCTGGCCAGACAGAAATGAGAGCCGATGACGGCAAGGATGGAGTTTATAAAAACAAAGCACAAACCAACAGTAGTTAGGACTTTTAAACTCATCACTTTGGCCACTACACTAGACAATGAATAAACTTTAAAGCTTTAACCATGAAAAAAAGTTCATGACTTTTTCTCCTAGATGTCCTCCTTTAGAGTCTCACAAGTCTTAAAAGTGATATGCAAATGTGCCCTGTTGAAATGATAATTGCGTATTAAGTGTATAATGCCACTGACTTTTCAGTCTCTGTATGTCAAGTATACAAGCTTGTATTTTAATGGTACTAAGAAACACGAATGATTTGTGGGTATTTCATGGGGGGAAACAGACGCACTCTAGGCATGTATGTTTGCCCAAATGGTGATTTCCCATGTCATTTGTTTATTTTTTTGTCTATTTATTTGGGGGGGGTGGGGGTGGGGTGTCCACCGGCAAACCCACTCCCACTCACCACCGGCTGACTGGCCCTCTGCCACATGCACCTGCCACGTTCTTTACTTGCGCGGTGCAGTGCAGGTGGCGAAAGGCCCGTCGGCAAGGAGGATGTGGTATAAACCTACCGAGCCACAATGAACCCAAACTGGGACCAAATTAATACAATTTTCTTCCCCAATGCTACACCATCAGAATCTAATACTGCAATTCAGACAATCATTCTTAAGTCACAGTCCAGAAAGTAATGTATGCCTACAGGACAGCTACACAAAGCGATGGTTTGCTGCATTACACATTTAACCAAGGGGAATTTCACTTTGGAATGATACAGTGGCAAACAGGCATCTTATTTAATATGAACGAAAACAAAATTACGGCGATCATTTAGACCTCTATAATGAAAAATTTGTAAAGAGTGGCTGAGAGGAAAAGGAGAGAAATCAGACACCTGAGAAAGTTGCTATTTTGAAGAGAAAGCCCAAAGTTATCTGACAAAGCATTGCATTAAATTATAAAAACATTAACATTCATAGGTGGATAGTTCATTAGTTTAATTCCTTCTTCGCGACACTCCAACATTAGTGGGTAAGCATTCCCACTATTGTGTCTTTTTGAATATTTTCATTTGTAGCATGTTTAACCCTAACAGCTCACTTGACGATCTGCCTACAATTGAGAGAGGCTGTATAGAGTCCAGGAAGTGGTAAGGAGGCAGACTAGTGCTGTCTCTTTCCTATAAAAGTTAAAAAACGATTTTCTCCACCTGTGATTGCATCATCTTATTTTTTTCTTTTTAAATTTCTTTACCTGTCTTTGCCTGTGGTTGTTACAGTTTAAAATTGTAGTATTAACCTGCCAGTTATTGCATAATTTATCCCATGTTTTTGTGTTTCAACTTGTGGTTTTTCCTGCCCGTGACTGCTTCCATTTAACCTGTTGAATTGTGGGATTTGCAGTCCAAACTGTAGTTTTTCCCTCTCATTCCCTGTGACTATCAGTTTTTCCCTCCAAATGTCTCCTTTGCTCTGTGCTAAGACCTGTATGTTAAGCAGTGCACCCCCAGCGACCATTTTGTGTTAACAAGTCAGTGAAACCAGCCCCCCACCCATCCCCGAGACAGCAGTAATCTGCTGTAAGCTGTGTTTAATAGGGACTGTGCACTTCGTTTTTTGGCCAGGAGAGGGAGTAAAGCTTTATACAAATAGTGTTAGTTTGTTAGGGCCTTACCAAAGTGTGGATTGAGCCTGTCTGTCTCCTAGGAGATTTCTGAATAGAGGAGCAGCTTCCAACTCCCTGGCCAGCAAACCTTGTCTGAGGTAGCTGGGACCTTATATAGTCTGATATTGTTTGGTACATGTGTACACTGATTGGTGGTTGTATCGGATGTTTCTATTGGATTAGGGTTAGTGTCCTCATTGGTTGGGTATTTGAGGGTTCTCATTGGTTTCTGGGTCTGTGATTCAATAAATGTAGGGTTGGGACTAGGGCTAGGATTTCTATTGGAAGTAGGGACTAGGGCTTCCTGTGCCATTGGTTGCTTGGACTAGGGTTGGGACTACTGGTAGGGCTAGGGCCTCTATTGGACGTAGAGATCAGGGTTTTTGAAACTGATTGGGTGCTTGGACTAGGGCTAAGATTGGCTGTAAGGTCCTGGTCTCCTATTGGTTCTAGATTTTAGGGCTAGTGTTGTGATTGGATAATGTTAGGGCTAGGGTTCCCATTGGCTATGGGGTCACCGGACTACTAGGGCTATAAACGGCCAAGGCTTAGGGCGTCTCAGCCCGGACGTCGAGGCGAAGGGTGGAGAGGACAAGGGTGAGTGCCTGTTTGAGCCTGTTCAAGGCTGGTCGGGACCTGGGCCAGAAATGCTGCCCATTTTCCCATTCATTAATAACCACCCTATGTATGTGTCCCTCTGTATATAAGCATTTCTTTTCACTATAGATATGTACCCATCTTTGTGTATGGCTTTGTATAAACATGTAGAATAATTATATTATTTAAAAAAAAAAATCATCATTGGTCTACATGTACTTGCTTCCTTTGTGCATCTATGTACCTCCATGTACTTGGATCTGTGTTTGTTACTTTTCTCCTGAAAAAGCATATCCAATGCACTACCCTATTTCTCATCCTGTACCTCTGTCAATATCTTTAATCTGCGTATACTTACCTCCTTTATGCATCTATATACTTTCAGTGTACTTATGGATCGATATATTTATCACTTTCTTCTAATTTAGCATTTCCAATGCACTACCCTATTTCTCAGCCTATACTTCTCTCAATATATCTTCTAGCCTAACTTTCTGACTCATCTGAAACTTCTTTCCACTACTCTTTCCAATGCACTACCCTATCTCTCACCCTATACATCGATCATTATATCATCTACACCCACTCTCTCATTTATCCCAAACCCCATACCACTACTATGTTCCCCAAAATAACCCTTTCTTGACTCTCTCCTACTCTACCCTCCTTGCATCATCCGACACCTCTTTACTATACCGATCCCCCAAAACAAACCTTTCTAAACTCTTCCCTCTGACTCTTCCCCTCCAAAAACCCTTTTTACTCATCCAAAAGCCTCCTCCTATTGCTATGACCTAAAAAAAGAAATCCTTCCCTCCACTATCCCTTTCAATAAAAGGAACAGACTAACATGTTCACTTCTCTAATTCCATATTCCACTATACTAATTCACCACTAATCCTTTATGGGTTCCAGAGTAGCGTGCTACTCGCCAACAAAGCGTTTCAACACCTCATCAGGGTTACAAACGCTATATAAATGCAAACCTTTTTTACCCCTCCCAAACCCTTCTCAATCCAAATAACTGACCAACATATCCACCACTCAAATTACTTCATATTTCACTATACTAATTTTCAACACTAATCCTTTATGGGTTCCGGAGTAGCCTGCTACTCGCCAGAAAAGCACTTCAACACCCCATCAGGGTTAACAGGCGCTATATGAATGCAAACCTTTCTTTCCCTTCTATCCCTCCGCTATCCTTCTCACTCCAAATAACTGACTAATATCCACCAGTCAAATTACTTTCATATTTCACCATACTAATTAACCACTAATCCTTTAGGGGTTTCCAGAGTAGCGTGCTACTCACCAAAACAAAGCACTTCAAACCCCATCAGGGGTAAGAAGCGCTATATAAATACAAACCTTTTTTCCTCTTCTATCCTTCTGCTATCCTTCCGAATCCAAATAACTAACATATCCACCACTTAAAATTTACTTGCATGTTTCACTATACTAATTCAACATTAATCCTCTATGGGTCCCGGAGTAGCGTGCTACTCGCCGAAAAGCGCTTCAACGCCTCGTCAGGGGTAGTAAGCGCTATACAAATGCGATTACAATACAATATATATATATATATCCATGTATAGAATTGATCGCCTTGCTTGTATACTAACCACCCCACTGGACTGTTTCAAAGACGAAAATTTCCTTTCTTATGCGTTTTCCACAGGTACCACCAGTGAATCCCTCATCCTCAGATGCTCCATAGGATCAATGGATGGTTTTGTATATATCGTTATGTTGATTTGTTGTATTATTTGAGCACATTTGAGCAGCAGCACCCATAGCTCCTGAAGAAAGCCGCGACACCAGTTGGGTCATTGGCTGAAACATGTCGACCTTTGTGATACACGAGCAGGTTTAATTAATCCTGCAGTGCTACACTGTTTTATAATCCTAACCCAGGTTTGTCCTATTAAAGATTTTGTAGCGAACCCCGTACTTAGTTTAAATCACTGTTTTTTCTCATTTGCTCTGCTGCCCTCACCACCCCGAGCTCTACTGTTTGGTATTTAGTATATACCTCCGTTAGCACAAAAACATACCTGAGCTCCAAGGGACTAGCCAGCTAATTAAAATACCCCTCCTCCCGCTTTGATCCATACCTCGAATGCCATTGGGTGTGCAAAGCGAATAAGCCCTACTCACTCTAGATGAGATCCCTTATTAACGCCTTCTGTTTATCTTTCAGCCTTTCATATATACATCCATTTCTCCATACTTTCATCCATCTTTTCACCATTCCATCCATCTACTTACACTTCCAAACATTCATACATCCTTTTTATCCATCCATTCACCAATTCACCCTCCTTTTATCAATCCAGCAATCCAATCTTCCACACTTCTATCCAGGCGACCACTCATCCATACTTATCATTCCAGCCACTTTCTCTTACTCATGCAAATATTGTTTTATTGTTACATCCATCAGTCCATTCGCTCTTGCATTAGTTCTTTCATCCTTTTTACCCTTTCTTCTCGTCAGTTTCTTCCTTATTTTCATATGCCGTTCATTTCACTCTTCCTTCCAGACCTCTCTCTCTTGTTCCCTCGGTCATTAGCTTTCCTTGCTTGACCTCAGTTATCGGTGTCCCATATGTTTGTATTTTTAAGAGTTTTTGTCTGCAGATAAGAAAGGCTCATAAACAACACCACCCCCGCTTAAGCTGCAGAAGCGGGGGGGTTCACAAAGCCACTGCTGATCTCCTCCCTCTCAGAGAAGGGTTTGTAGCCTATATCGTGACTAGGCATCACAATACGAGGAGGTTCGCCAATGATGAAGAACGTCACCATTCGTGGGTGAGAGAAACCGTCGTACAAAAGGATTTCTCCTGGGTGGTAGCCCCTTTATTAGCGAGGCCAGTAATGATTCCAGACCCAAGGGTTTACTTTTGTATTGTAATAGATGAAGTAGGGGAGCTAACCTTTGTGGATCTTTAAAACTCCTCAAGCCCTCTTTTTGTGATACAAAAAAATAACACTATTAAGACCAAAATGATAGACATTAAGGATACTGGCAAACCTGGATTTCAGAACGTTTGGCCACATAATAAAATAAACCTTACCCATGAAAACATTGAGTCTTAAGGTGTTTAGTGTAAGCTGCCAATCAATATCTGTCTGGATTCGAATCTAAAATGTACAAGTGGCAGAAAATATATGCTGGGACAGAATAGGAGAGCAACCAAGGACCTCCAAAATGTATAACCTAAACAGAATAACAAACTGTGGCAAGGTGATGTGTGTCCTCTGAAAGTTCCACAATCATTCACTAGACAACTACCCCTGAGTAATATACATTAATTTTCAAATACCTATTCAGTGCATGCTGTTTAATATTTATAAAAAGTAAGACCACCTGTTTTTTTTCTTCTGGCAAAACATGATCTACTCGTAGCCTACATCAACCAGCCTATATTGAAAGAACTTACATTAATTGAACCAGTTTTTTTAGTACACACACTGCTAATTTGGACATCATATGTGGGACACATCATTCACCTAGCAAAGTGAGAAACTGAGTAGTACTAACAGGGGTTTTCAATAATCCTTACAATGAGTAAGACCAAGATAATTCCAGTATTCCAGCTAATCTGCAGGCTGAGATGACTAGGATAATTCAACACAGGACAGCCCGTATTGGGGGTCATGTTTGTCCACTTGTTCCATCAAGATGTATCATTTATGGAGAAGTGACATTGCTATAGGTATGTCCAAAGACTATAAACTTGCAGTTCCAATGACAACAGGAGTGAACACAGGATTCATAAGTCAGCCACTAATTTTCCCAACCACAATGCTGATTTCACTTTGATTTTGCAAAACTACATTCACAACCTATTCCACTGTCACAGAGAGATCAGAGAAACCAATCGCATTCTAAACACTCAACCAATGTAACATGATTAAAAACCTGTAGGGTTGATGAGAGAACACCCCAAGCTCTTCTCGATACCTTAGTGTAGAGTGGAGGGGGGGCGGGAGTGTATGGAGCAAAGAAAATTACCAAGTGAGCCCACACTTGGCCACCACTCAACTAGATCCCCTTCCTACTTTTCAAGTGAATGGCCTCATCCTGCTAAAGACCTCCAAAGAGTATTTTTGCAGATTTTCCAAACTTTTTCTGGCTTAAATGTCTATCTACAATATTCTAACTCTCACACCATAAATTCACATTTTCATGTTTCTGCTGTTTTGAATTTCTCTAGTTGAGATAGTAATTCAAACCTATGCAATCACTGCAATTGTGTAATGGCATACAAGGATTTTCATTTCCTAAAACGAATTCCTTAATTAGGCCATGGGTACAGTCAAGCTACGAGGCACTGAGGAGATTGAGAAGTAGCACCAAAGGAAGAGTTAGGTCATATTTTTGTGAACAAGTGTGTTCACCAGGAGTTGAAAATCAACATGTTAAGCCTCAAAACTCTTGTAATACTTTAATGAACTGGGAAAACCTGGAAACTGGTGAATTCCACAATGTTCACGTCGGAATAGTATCTCCGCGATTCTACTTGTCAAAAGACCATAACTAATGGTTCAAACTCCATGCATAGAAAGCCCCAGAGCTACCCTGGGGCTCTAACGCAGGTCCAGGAAGATCTAGGCATTTCACCAAATGCAAATGGAATGAACAGAGGCCAATTTGTTTTCAGGTTGGTCGATAAGATTGGCTGTACCCAATTGAACATTATGCCACTAGAACACCACCTACATTTATGCCAATGGCAATGGGTGAGATGCTTTGCAGTCTTCGTGCACCAATTATGCATTTCAGGAAGGCTGTGCAAAGTTCTACACAAAGTATGAGAGCTTGTTGCATTTTATAGCATAAACCAAGTTCAGCCAATATTTTGTTGAAAATTGTATGGCAGTCAATTTCAACATTCCAGCTAACCTCATAATCATCACATACAGCCTTTCGCACCAAGCCAAATTGGTTTCAAATGGACCCAACTTTCAACAAAGCAGTTAAAAGATGTCGAGATGGAAACACCTGTACTGGAGACCTGCCATGCTACATACTGTTATCACCGCCTGTTTGCTCTGGACATCCTCTTTAGATAGGGAAAGACCACTTTGGTGTCCATCTGGTATCACACATAAATTTGCTTAGATTGTCAGCACTTGGCACAGTGTACTGCATGCCACTTGGCTATCAATTTCAAGAATGAATATAAATTCAAGCCCTAGCGCACACAGCAAATGCATGGACAGCATATCAGGTAGTGGAATATGTACACCCGGTCAGATTTAATCAGCAGAACTCTGGCACAATTAATTGAAGCACATGCCCAGACCAAAGACAAAACATGCATAACTCTGTGCAGTAAACAGTAATTCTGCAGGTCTCATTCTGATCTTTAAAAATATATAAGGTATTTATCACACCCTTTAAGTACCTTAGCCAGGGTATCAGTATTTACCAGGTGCAGGAATTACTTACTCCTTTGCTGCATGTTGTAAGCAATCTAATGATTTGGACCATTTTGTTTTAGAGAGAAGCGCAAGTTGCCCCAGCTCCTTCCTCATGTCACTCTTCAAATCAAATGCACTGCTCCACTGATTAGCGTTATACCTTTAACTTTCATTCACAAATATATGGCAATCTGGGTAGAAACAATGCTCAGCATTTCACATATTCAAGAATAAGGGATAATGGTGTAGTGGGCACACTTTTTCTTCAGCAGAGCAACTTTATTTAGGACTTTTATCTAAAGGTTGGCTAAATGTAAAGGTTAAGCAGGTTACAGTGCCCTGTGATTTAGTGTCCATTCCTTAACAGGTACAGAAAATAAATAAACACTATTTCAGGTTCCTACGTATTTTTCCAACTTAGAAAGGATTTATCATGACATATGCACTGAGCGAGGCAGCAGGTGTTACTAAAGATAGAGCAAGTACTAGAAATTGTGTAATGACCATGAAGGTATTTCTTTCTTAGGTTTGGCTCCTGCTTTCCATACATTTAATTGAGGTCAGCAGTAATAGTATTTTGACAAGAAATGCTACATAGAAACAAAAACAGCACGATAGGGTGTTTGACAGTTTGACTGAATCCCTTGCTGGTAGGATTATGAAACAGAATTAAGAGACAATAACGTACAGCAAAATGTTATTTTCAATAAAAGATTTTAAGCCGTATGGAGTTGAAGGTGGGTAGGATGCCCATCTAATAATTTGGAGAGATTAGCCTCCAATTGCTCTACTGGCCAGGAATCCGGTTCCACAACTTTAAAAAGTGGGAAAGGACAGACAATCTTCAGAACCGGCTTCAAGCAAACAAAACACATAGCACCTATTCTAAAAGGAGATTCTTACCTAGAAAATAAATTGAGTAATGCTTGCATCTAATAATTTGGAAAGACTAACCTCCAATTGCTCTACTGGCCAGGAATTCGGTTTCACAGCACAAAAGGTGGGAAGGACAGAAATAATGTTCAAAAGCAGGCTTCAATCGAACAGAAAGCACAGAATATCCATTCTAAAAGGAGAGTACCTAGAAAATGAACTGAGTAATGCTTACAAAAAAGACCAGAACTATCCCCCACCTTGCTGCCCTCCAAATGATTGCAATGAAAAACTAGAGGGCTGTATCGATGCTGGGGTATCCCCGGGGAGGCAGGTTGGGGTGGGCGATTATGGAGACAAAAAAACACACCTTTCAAAAGATTACTACCAAATGCTTAGTTTCAAAACTTTTTTGCACGTTTTGCAGCAGCCCATCTTATACTGTGTGTAGCTTATACTTTTATTTTTTATCCTATGTTATACTGTGGGAAATACATTTTAAACTTGCATGTTCACAGTCCTTACCGTCACAGGACGGGACCCATTAACACTATAAATACACATTGTTTTTCCCACGTGCACCAACCAGGATTCAAGTCAGTAACCCTCCAATTATTTAAAGTTTATATATTACATGAAGGTGACCTTGTAGGTTAAAGACCAGCAAAAAAATCTAGAATATATTGTCTTTTTAGCAACCTGCTGACCACCTCTTAACACACTCACTAACCCTGCTCCATTATACTCCTGATCACAGTTCCCATTCTTCTTTAATGCACTTCTCCACTATCTTTTCAATTTTCAGCTATAAGCAGAGTTGACAGTACAAGCAGGACTAGCTGTGGAAGCAAAGTCCATAACCAGAGGAGAACAAAAGAGTAAAATTGCCAAATTGTTTGGTTTCTCTCATTCTGGGCTTTGTTTCCACAGACATCTTAGCTTGTTCTAGGAGCACGAAAGCTCTGCTCCCCTTATCATAAAGCAAGTCAAACTATCGTGGGGAAAAAGCCCAGAATCACAAGACGATTTTGCTCGTCTTGTGAGCCGTACATGGAGTACCAGTTTCCTAAAATAATAAATCTGTTACAAGCTATCATAGGTGTAAGCTGTCTTAATCCGAAAGATCAACACCAGATTTAAATCCCATTAAGGATCTGGATCTCTCGAAAATTGTGAAGCAATGATCCATCAAATTCATTCGTCACAGCATAAACTTTTAAAGCAAAGGAGTCAAAAGTATTTATTATTGAGGCACGCACCAACTGCGGCAGCTGAAGCTTGCAGGAATCAAAATCCGTGTTCTGCCAAATACTTATGAAGGTTGACATCATTTAAGAAGGCATGGAGATGGTTACAGTTGGCCTTTAAAATACCGCAGAAGAATCAAAGACCCTTAACTTTTGTGGTGCTTTTTAAATAAAAAAAAAAAAAAGTATTATTTCACAGTAACTGCACGACTGGTCTACAAAACAAGAGTTATAACATACATATGGACATAACAAAGAAAATGGTACATAGACACTTGTGGAGGTGGAGAGTGAAAGAAGAGTCACCCATCAGGTAGTATGGTGGGCCCGGGATGTATCATGTGTAAACAAAGGGCATGTGTAATTCTAAGTGGCGGTATGCATGCACCTCATGACCCCGGCTATGTGTCCTGCATCAACCGCCTGGTAGGTCTCAATAATGTAGGGGGCCTGTGGGTTCGTCATGTCGCCCACATGTGGCAAAGTACTCCATGAGCATAGAGTGTTCCCTTCAAGGTGGGCAGGTGTCATTTTTGGCTTTGTTTACAATGTAGATGCCCCAGTTCCCACTGCCCACCCTTGCCCACCTGCCAATCAGGTTCCCAGGGCCTGTGTTCTTTATCAAAACTGTACCTTTGTACCCCCAATTGGCACCTCTCTGGCACATGTAAAAGGTACCATGGGTACCAAGGGCACTGTGACCATGGAAGGCCTCTAAGGGCTGTAGCACATACTTTGCCACCCATAGAGGTCCTGTACCTAAACACACACACACTGCTATTGCAGGCTGCTTGTTTTGGTGCAGTTCAAAGTGAAGAGTCAACATGGCACACATACCTGTGTGCCTTGCCTGCAACCCATTGCCTATGGTATAGGTAAGGCACCCCTCTGGCTGGGTGCACTATACCACTGGTGAGGGTACAGTTGCATGAGCACTGTACCCCTACAGTGTCGAAGTTGATTCTTAAACATTGTAAGTGCAGTAAAGCCATAAAGAGTATATGGTCTGGGAGTTTGTCATTACAAACTCCACAGCACCATAATGGCTTTACTGTATTCTGGGACATTTGGTAGGAAACTTCTCAGCATAATAAACTTACACTGATGCCAGTGTGGGATTTATTATACCCTGCACTCAGAGGGCATCTTAGAGATGCCCCTGAAAAATGACCAGCCTCTGGTGGGTTCCCTGGCTGGTAAACAGCAGCCTGCCACCACGAGACATGTCTCTGGGCCCCTGGGGTGGGAGCCTTCGCTCCTGAGCCCAGAAACCAAGCCCTTCCCAGTGTGGAGGTGGTCACACCTCCCCCAGGTCAGGAAGAGCAATCTGTGGCAGGGGAGCTTCAAAGGCCTTGCCGCCTTTGTAACGCGACCCCCAGCCTCTCCTGCTATCAGGAGCAGGCCCCCTTACTGTCTCCCCTCCTTTCCGGCGGGAAGACAGGTAGGAAAAATTAGAACACCCAGAAGGTGTTCCCACCTCTGCCAACCCCACCCCTCAGGTGGGGGAGGCGAGGTGAAGCCCACGCTTCAGTGCCCGCCATCTTGCAGATGGCAGGCACTCTCCAATCATCCTTCGTGACTGTGCCCACTCCCCCATGTGGGGTGAGCATACCAAGGGTGTAGTCACCCTGAGCGGCCTCCAGAACCCCTGGGAGGACTGACTGCCTTCCACAAAGACCGGATCTCCTGTGAACAGCAGCTCTGTTCAAAAGAATCTCCAAAGCAAGACTCGGAGCCTGCTGAAGACAAAGAAACTCGACGCCTGGAACCACCACTGCACCCGTTGCCTACAGCCCAAGTTAGAGTGGCCCACCGGTCCCAGCAACGTCCCCCAGCGCTCCAGAGTGTGTCCACCGTGGGTTGACCCCTCCAGCACTCCCGGACGTCGCCTGCAGCCTCTGCACGGAGACCCCCCCCCAACCGCGAGTGGCCAGTAAGGTGAAATCCGACCTCAAAAGGCACACCTGCATCCAGCCGCCCAGGGCCCTAGAGAAGAGAATCCGAGGTGCACCTATGTCCCCGAGCCCTCCAACTTACCTGCCCAGCTGTTCGTTACTCCCAGAAGACTTCCTGGACCAAGCCTGCAGCCAAAATTCAAAACCAGCAACTCCCAATGAAAACAATAGGGCACCCGACGCCAAAACAGCACTCTGCACCCAGCCGTTCCTGTGCCGCTGTGGGTGCACCTTGTGTGCTAAATCGGATCCCCCCCTTTGCCTTGATCTTAAGTCCAGGAGCTTTGCTCCCACAACCATGTAGTTCGTGAGCAGCCACCAACCGGAGGCCCCCTATCCCTCATTGGATAACATTGGGCCTCAGCACTCTGCACCCGGCTGCCCTAGTGCAGCTGAGGGTCTTTTGAGAGTGCATCCTTGACCCTGGCGGAACCCTGGTTCTAACCTCAGAAAACCAACTCCCAAACCTAAGAACTTACCGATAAACCGATAACTCTGTTTCCTCCCATAGGACTGCATTGACTGCTTCTCTGTGAAAAATCTTTTGTGTGGAGTTGGTTTGTATGAAACACTAAGAAACTGCATATGTACCAAAACTGATTTACTCACCTTTTCTCTAGGAAATGTCCCAGTGTGAAATGTAGGCATATCACATGGAGTAGAAAAAGTAACTTAAAGAGTAATCTGAAAAGTAACTTGAAAAGTAATTAAAACTGTTTTATAAATAAATGACTTACCTGTAAACCAATCCAACTGCATTCAAATTGTATTTCACTGCATAATTCTTGCAACATATTATTATACTTACCTGTACCAGGCCTGGCTTGGTTCTAGAAAATAAAACACAACTAAATA
This sequence comes from Calotriton arnoldi, assembly GCA_963921515.1. Taxonomy (NCBI): domain Eukaryota; kingdom Metazoa; phylum Chordata; class Amphibia; order Caudata; family Salamandridae; genus Calotriton; species Calotriton arnoldi. Next base: position 2,228,064 of record CAWUFW010000097.1, on the reverse strand, counting down.
ATATTTTTTATACAAACAAATTGGTCTGAGTTCAGTCTGTGTGTGAGACATTTCTTGCCTGAGTGTGTACAATAAATGCTTAACACTCCCCTCTGATAAAGCCTTACTGCTCGCCCACACTACCACAAATAGAGAGTAAGGTATTATCTACTTTTACCTCTGCCTACCTTTGGGGTTCCATTGGACTCTGCACACTATACTTTACTTTGGTACAGTATATACAGAGCCAGATTCCTACACCTCTGCAGGTATTTATCTCCTTTGGCTTTGGGGCAGAGACCAAGGAGGCAGGATTCGGGGTGGGATTCAGTGTATGGCCGGTTTGTTCCGTTGTGGTAGCCGTAATGTCCACCCATGTCAGTTGCAAAGGAGGGCATTTCCAGACCACGTGGTATAATCCAGCCTCTGTGAGCTTGTATCGCGGGCATTCAGGTGTGAATGTAGGGTATATACGATTGATGAGTGGGGGGTAGAGATATGCATGATTTGTATATTTAAATAGCATAAGGCGGAATCTGGTATTCCTGGATACCTCCTTAACGTGTTGAAAGGCCCGTGTCCAAGTCTTACCAGTCAGTAGTTGTGGAAGGACATTGTTCCACCGGGTCAGCACCTTCCCCACATCCACAATGGCATTAGTGGTCAGTGCGACATATAACACTGAGATGACTCAACGCATTCCGCCATGGGTGAGGAGAGCATGCAGGATAAGCGATTAGGGCACTCCACGTCTGCAGGAGGCTCTCACCATGTGCTGAATAGCATGGTAGGCCAGTAGTGGCCCACCCCGATGGCATATGTGTCCATAACATCTGTAAAGGACATGTGGACTCACTAAGCTATTGATCCCCGCGGTCTTCCATGGCCTCATGTCGTGGCGTTCAGCTAGCACTTGATCGACGGTAAATAGAGGACGGTGGGATTTTGCCAGTGCAAAAACTAACGCCAGCACACCCAGTCCTCATCAGACTTGAACCTCTCAGCGGTGGGCAATTACGATCAGACAGCCAGGTGTAGACACTCGTCCCGCCCAGTCTTGCCCGGACGGGCGTTCGTTCAACACTCTGGGTCCCGTCCAGCCAGCTCCGCGGCCACTGCATAATATAACTCGAAGTTAGGTGGGCCCACACCATTAAGCAGCGGTAGTTGCGCTATGGCTATAGCCACACGCCGGCAACCCATTCCCCCATATCAAATCCAAGAGAAGACCATTCAGCTCTCGAAAGAAGTGCATAGGGATCACGATTGGAAGTGCGGCAAAGAAATACAACAATCTGGTAAGCACTAGTATCTTAGCAACTGCTACTCGCCCTTGCGAAGATAGGGGAAGCGAAGACCAGAAAGGGAGGGATCCACGTACCTAGCGCAACGCTTGATCCACATTGCTCTCTTTGAGGGCTTTGCCAGTGTGGTATATTGGTACACCCAGGTATTTGAACGTATCAGAACACCATTTGAGTCAGTGTCCCGAGGAAGCGACTATGTGGGGCTCAGGGGTTGGAGTGAGAGGGAACAGTTTACTCTGATGTGATGTCTAGTAATTGCATCACATCCGTGATAAACACTCCAATGTTGCGCAGAAAGACCAGTGCATCATATGCGTAAAGTGACAACATGATGGATGTCCAATTCCCGAATTCTGCAGTCCTGCACCTGCAAGAAACAGGCGAGCGGCTGCATGGCAATCGCAAAGAGCAGTGTTGACAGTGGGCACCCCTGTCTCGGGCCTCTTAAGATTGGGAAGCTGTCCGATATTAACTGGCTCGTTATCACTCTAGCCGTCTGGTCGAGTACAATGTGTGAATCCATCCTAAAAACCCCAGCCCAAACCTCATACATTGCAATGTCATCAGTAAAAATTCCCAGCTGAGGGTGTCGTAGGCTTTCTCGATGTCTAGAGACACCACCACCCTATCATATGCATCTGTGGGTGTATCATGGATAAGTGTGTCCATCAGTGGGAGCAGTCTGTTTGCGAGCACCTTATCCAGGGCTTTGCAGTCAAGGTTAAGGAGTGACAGTGGACGATATGATCGCACATCTAATGGATCACATCCCAGTTTGGGGAGGACACTGAACACCTCGCACTGCGAATCCGGAAGTTGGCCACACGGTTTGACTTCATTAAACATCTCCAGAAGGGGCTTGGTAAGGAAAGCGGAGAATGTGGCACAGTATTTGACAGGTAGCCCATCAGTGCCCAGGGTTTTGTTTCAGCCTACCTTGGCTACGGCCGCTCTGATCTCTTCCAGTCGAATAGGTTCTTTAAGATCAGCCTTGTGGAGACAGGCAAGGTAGTGGTAGTCCATTCATGAAGCCATGCAACAGTTCAGGGGTTGTGGCCTCTACTGCACCATACAGAGTGCAGTAGTAATCTCAGAAACCATCATTAATATCAGACTGCGTGGAGGCCATGGAGCCATCATCACGTCTGATTGTTGCAATTGGGATTCGTTGCTGGTCTTCCTTAACCAACCACGCTAGTAGCCTACCTACACGATCGCCCTCTGCATGCAACATGGTTAGTCGATGTTTATGGTCGTGCCTACTCAATCGAATCTCTGCTTTCCTATATTGTCCATGGAGGTGTTGGAGATGCTCAATCCCAGTCTCTTGAGCAGCAATTGCTCTCTCCAAGGGGCCCACTTCTCCATCCACTTATTTTAGTTCATCTGCACACCCGTCTGACCCCTCCAGGTATTCCAACCGGTTGATCTACGGACCCAAGTGATCGGTACCAAGAATCAGATCAATCCTGGTATGAAGGTCATTAACCGGAGACTAGAATGAATATTCACGGTCCACTGAGCATCCCAGTCATATGTCATATAGAGACCTTTGTGTCAGCCAGTTTTGGAAGTGCTGCATTGCTCTGACACCCACTACACCCTGCAAGGGTGGAACAGAACGGTTCCAAACCACACTCGGCAAGCAATTAAAATCCCCACCCGGGGGCCGGCTCCGATGGATCTTGGGAAAAGGCAGGGATGATAACATAAAAAAAATCTGATTGACTGACATTGGGTGCATAAATTCCTACTAGTATTAATTGGGCCCCATCTAAGTGCCCCTCCAAAACTACATATCGGTTTCCCACATCCATGCTGTGACGCTCCACCACATACAGGACCCCTGGTGCGATCCATATCAGCACTCCACATGCAAACGACTGAGGATGTGCCATGTACCTGTTCTCACCACTTTGCTCAGACCTTCTGGAGTTCTGTGGTCATCAGTTGAGTTTCTGACAGCATGACTATGTGTATGTTGGCACTTAAGGTATGCATAAATTCTTTAGTGTTTGGCAGGGGTCACCATGCCACGCACATTCCAGGTCACCGCTTTAGAATGTCAGTATGTGTGCCCATGGTGTATAGTGCCAGGTGATGGGCAGCATACCAAAGGTGACCCGTGCCCCACGTTCACAAAGACAGGCATGTAATTAAGCATCTCTCTCTCCAGCCAGTACACCCTCTACCAATATCTGCATGTTTACAAAGGCTTCAAATAAACAAACTTAGGATAACAAAAATAATATTGCAAATGAGTTACCCCCAACTCAGGTGACATGCGAGACCCTGGCCAAACGCCCCTAAAAAAACAAGCATTGGCATAGCCAATAGGTCTCGCCTTTGGGACCTTATAAGTGTTTAGCCATGCAACAGTTAATGTTGTTGCAGTAAGGATATTGTGCTGCATAACTAAATACTTATAAGGTCCCAAAGGCGAGACCTATTGGCTATGCCAATGCTTGTTTTGTATGCCGTGGAGTGAAGATATTTGCATAGCGCTATTTCCATTGGTATGACTCGAGGCGCTAGACAACTAGAAATGGGAAATAGGTTATGAGAGAGGGAGTCCAGAGTAATATGCTACCTGGAGAGAAAAAAAGTAACAACATCCTGGAAATAGCAAACAGTTATAGGGAATGCAAGATTAAGTAAAGCATGTGGAATGTAGGCAAGAGAGCCATTTGTGGAAGTTATGGTTTTCAGCAAGTGAGGACGAGCGAGACAGAGACAGACGGAATAAGAGGAAGAGGAGGAAAGAGAGGGGGAAGAGGACGAGCAGCAGAAGTGAACACTGTTGTGCGGAATTAGAGAAAAAGGAAGGAGCGCTTCACTGGCAATCTTTGTAAAGTGGCGCTATATAAAAAATTGAAATTATACAACACTAGGAATATTAGTAGCTGTCAATGCGCTTCTTTGAGCACAAGTAACTCCAGTACAAAAAAGATTGGAGACCTAATCCAGACCGTGAAAAAGCTGTTAGAAATGTCAGATGGAGGGTGAACAGGGGGCACCAGAGCAGCAAGGGTCAATGAGACAGCCCCTGAGGGGTAGTCAGCATTCATTTCACCTGGTGAAATCTCATACGGTGGGACGTGGGATTTATCAGGTGCGATTAATAACACTTATCCAGAGGTTTTTTCTAGATAATGTGGAACAGGCAGATGCTGGCGCTAACTGGACATTGCACCGCTTACAACTGCGCCCGCTGCAGAAACAGGTATTTTTTTAACAGGCAGGAATACTGAAAATACAGACAGGGAAGTTTCATTAACTTTATTTGGGCATTGGTCTAAGGAACATTAATACTGATCTAACCGAAACGTTCTATCCTTCTGTGGCAGGAATGTGACGCTATCTGCAGTGCCCCGTTCTCCGCGGTGTGACGAGCCTCTTCACTCGTCCGTCCAGCACTCCCGTCCCCTGAGAGGCCTCCTGCCCATTCAACAGGTGTAGGCTTCCGAGAAGCGGGACAGGGGATAAGTGCGTCCGTTATTTGTTCTCCCTTGTAGCGCGAGCTCCACCCAAGAGGGTTTCGTAGCGCAGAACGGCGTAGGCGTGAACAGCACCAATCTCACCCGTGCGCTGGCACATTGTATTTACTGCAAGGGGCTTCTCACTACCTGAGCAGATCACAACAGACGGCATCATTTTTCAAAAGTGACAGCCGCTCTCCTTGGAAAATACGTGTGTTGATGTAGGGAAATGTTTCTCTGCGTCTGCCCTCGTTTGGCATACAGAAAGAATAAAACGTTACCTTGTCGGTGCTTTTATCAAACAACTGTTCCCCGTGGACGTAAGTAGTGTCTAAGTGCTCGAGGACTTCTCAAAGGCCCCGCCCCCCCAGGTCAGCTGTTAATGGTATCCATCTAGCACGCGCCCACCTCAGAGGGCAATAAAACTTCTGCCGCTTTGCTGAACGGAGAGAAGAAAACAAGTAGCAGCGGTGGCAGGGAGCCGGGGGCTGAGCTGAGCAGTGAACACAGAGTGGGTAGGATTAGAGACCACCAGGGACATGGAGTCCCCCATACTGAGCACCAGACCTGAGCAAAGTAGGGCATGTCGGAACACTCTGCGGACCCCAGAAAAGGTTGTTTTTTCTTTGTTTAAAAAAAAGTCCTTCAAGGAACGGGAACTGAGCAGATCTACCTTCTGGCGCCATCTAGTGGTATTAATCATGTTAGCTGCTTCGTAATTATTATATACAGTGTGTTTGCTTTAAAATACCTAAATAAATGTTGCAGCATGAGCAGCGAGGCTTAGCAAATTAGCCTCTCTTCTGATGGGCGAGCGCTGGAGAGGCATAACCCTAGAATCCTGGACAGAGACTACAGGGGATGCAGGTCATAGCGCGAACACAGAGGGGGTCATGTAGCGCTCCAATACCTTCCAGTCACTGCATGTCATATCGGGTGGCCATCGCTGAAAGGGGAGGGGTGTGGGAAGCGATAAGGACATCAATGAAATTCTGGCGAGTGGTGTGCGATGTGCCCGCGCTCCCGTGAGCGATGCGCATGACGAGAGAGGAAAGCCAGATGGCGCCTGTGCGCGTAACTGTGCACGTAACCGCACGCTCTAGGCCACACAAAAAGCGTGTGGTCGGATTTTTGAAGCCCACTTACTAAAAGTCTCGCCAGAGCAGCGCATGCGCTGGCTCAGGCGAGACCTAAAAAACTGTTTAATGGGCAAAATATGTCCACTTTGGAGTCTCTCAGTGGAGTGTGGAAGTACAGGTGCCCACTGTCCCCATGGCCTATGCCAGAGTCAGCATCCAGCCCTCCCAAGTTGAATAGCTTACCTTCGAGATACTCAGGCATGCCAGCGGTCCAGATGCAAAAGTTCGCACCCGTTGGGATCTGCAATACCTGGAGTATGAGTTATCTGCAGGGCGAGTCTCATCCCTGGTCCACGCCAGCCACCAATGACAGAGCCACCGGTGTCTGAGCCAGGCTCCGACGGACGCTCAGCGCATGGAAGATCAAAGGGGTTCATGCTGCGCTGCGAGGCCTCCATTGCTGATCACACCTGATTGTGTTGTTTCACAGAACTTGCTTTAAATGTTCGAGTTTCACAACAGGAGCCTCTCAACAATGTTCAGATGCAGTTCTAGTGCTAGGCTGTGGATGTCAGCCCATAATGTTCAGGTGTACGCTCCCTATAAGTTGTCAGCAGATCCTAGAGGGACTTTCAGGACTGGCGGATATCCATTGTTGACGATCCAGAACCTCCCGTATCAGGACCAGATACTAAAGGTCGCTCAACCTGTAGTAGCGCAAAGGGATTTGTGCGGTGCTGCAATACCTCCTTTAGTGCCCTAGCCTGCTCCTCTGCCACCTGACCCCTTAGGTCATGCCCTGGTGGCTCTCCGTTTGCGCCTGCTGTGCGTCAACCATTCTCAGGTGTTGGGAGACTTCCGGAGAGAGGCCTGAGCCATGCCCTTGGTGTGTTACCAGGTCCAAATGTCTTGAGTGCAGAAAATATGAGACATCTACCATCCACCACTCAACGTTTCACTGGGAACAAGAGGGCGTATTTAAAGTTCCATTTGTTGCTTGACCTTGACATAGGATTCTCAAAGGCGCTGTACCTCCGAGGTGAAGTCAGGATATGCAGTTAACGAAGCACCCTTTGCCCAAAACTGCTGGAGCACCAGATCCCAATCTCTAAAATTAAGAAGCCTGGCAATGATGGGTTGCGGTGGAGCTCCCGGAGGGGGGTGGCCTGCCAGGTATCCGACAGTCCCTCTCCTCCGAGAAGAACTTAGGAATCTTGTCAGCCAGCACCGTGTCTATCAACTACTTTTCAACAAAGAGTTCTGTACTGGGCCTTTCTTGTCGTTCTGGAAATCTTAGTTGGATTTTGTGTCTGGATCGCCCCCAAGCACCTTCTGCCCTGCGGTGTAAGGAGGCCACCTCCGTGCTCAGCAATTTCATTTGTTCCTGCAATTACTGCACCGTAGGCCTCAGGGTGGCCAAGGAGAACTCAGTTTCATCCACCCGGTCAGATAACTTGCGACGATCAACCCGGAGCAGATTTACATCAAGGGAGACAGTGTTGATCATAGCTTCTAGCGATACCTTAGTGTCCAGGATTGCTGTACCTCCTTTTCAAACTGAGTGGAGTGTGCTTGTAGGGTGGCCTCCAAGTGACTTGCGGCATCTAAGGTAAAATCTGCAGGAGCGAGAGATGGTGCAGCTCAATGATCGTTCACAGTTCTGGAATGAATGAGCAGATTCACTCACCAATAACAACCAATGTACAGACTCTGAAGCCCTTGGTCAATATATCGACTTACAGTACAGCGTCTGGCAGCGAAGAGCGGGGGACTCGTCTCCAGTCTCCCTGGTTGGAAGGGGGCCTCGGTAATAACGGACTCACCAGCGCCGTTTGTTGACCTATTTTAGGTTGGGTTTGTTTAACCAATTGATCTGTCCCGAGGTTTAAGTACACTTAACAGGTCGCACTTGCATATGAGTGGTTATCTAAACGTGACATTTTGCATATTGTTCCGATTTGCCTTTTGTATAAATCTCTCCGACATAAGTACCTAAAACCGCTTTTTATTTCTTTGATTTTTATCAGGGATGCTTCTCAGCAGTACATGTGTTGGCGGTTTTGCACACTGCAACCCCAGGGCAGATGGCACTCTGCTTTCGGGGCAGATCTAGCTGGGCCCACATTAGCATGTGGCTGGCAGATCGTTGTGGCCACGGGCCGACAATCAGGGGGCAGCCACCAGCACCAGTGTCCCCGCACAGCGGCGCAGAGTCGGGCCCAAGCAATGCAGGAGGAGCACATGAGAGAATAGAGACCTCGACTTCAGGGCACCGCAGTGGCGGTAGACAGACACCCAAGCATCTCAGTCGCACCAAGCCGCCGGCAATGGCATCATAAGCGCGCGGACTCCATGTGGGTGTGGGGCTGCTTTGTCTGGGGCTCCAAGCAAGGCCTACCTTGCCGGGCGGCGCTTCACGCCCGGGGCCACCCAGATTCAAGAGCAGTGTCAGATGGGGCCTCCTCACTGAGCGAGGCACCTGGGCAGCATTTCGCAGCATATCTGTGCTGGATGTGAAGGATAAAAACAGGATAGTATACGGGCCAGTCATGGAGCTCTTTACAATGTGTCCGATGAGGCCGCCATCTTGGCCACGCCCACCTACTTTTGTGTTGCTTTATGGACTTTTAGTTCTTAGCAGCAGAGGCTATGGCAATATGACTTTACTAAATGTCAAAATGGAAGGACACTCATTTTTCTAGAACCATACAGCAAGTTCTGCAATGTGGCTATTATGGGATTAGCATGAAATCTGTAAAAAAAAAAAAAAAAAATTGGGGAGATTGTGTGGCCTAACTAGCATTAAACATGTGGGAAGGTCGAAAGAGAAGATAGAGTAATGCCATCAAAATGTATTTCTTAACCTGAAAGTCTACAACTTCATGTTTTTTGTGTGCAAACAAAGCTCCAGCAGAAGCACTGGCCAGGTTTTTATCAGAGGGAGGAAAGAGTTTTTAAGGTAATAACTGAAGCTTAATTGTTTGGCCTTTGATAGTGAGACCATTTTGGAAGCAATAGATCTTTTGTCTCGTGTGCCTCCTTGTATGAAGTGGAAGTCTGCTGCAACAGCTGCAGACTTAGTTGTCAAGCTACCAGGAGTAATAGCGTCAAACATCAAAGCAAATCTATAAGCACAGACCACTTTCTCAATTACAGAACCCTTCTATTCCGTTTCCAGTTTTCTTCACCATTTCCCATACTATTCTTCATGAATTTCCCATCACTTAAATCGGAAAAAGAATATACACTTTTGATATTTGTCTGGTACAAATATTCCCCCTCCCCCAAAAGGAATGTAATTAACAGCATCCTGGGTCATTAAGGAACATATAGCTACTAAAAGCACAGTGTGTTGGTAGCTGTTTGAAAGGAATATTGCTCATAGAATATATAAATACTCATGTCAACAGACATTTGTATTCTGTTATTTTTGCTGGCTTTCATGTGTTGCACTGATAATGGCTCTGATTTAGACATCTGCTTGTAGTAGCTTAGCTGTAGCTCTATGTTCAGATAGCCAACTGTCAAATCCCACAAAAAAATGAATCCCCCCCCCCCCCACAGGCAGAAGTTTCATGGTTTGTGTCGTGTTGTACAGTTGTGGTAATTCATCAGGGCTGGAGGGGAGGAAATCATCTTTGTGGTCATCCATTACGCCTTAACAGTTGGGTGTCTTAAATCATCAACATAGAGTTTAGGGTGTAAACAGCAGACAGAAATAAGTTTTAATGGTTCACTTTTTAATATACAAAATACAATTAACACAATCAGGAAATAGGATTACATTTAGCTGGAGTTTTTTTTTTAATGCTCAAAACTTTCAAACTTTAGCTTAAGACTGCACAAAAACTGATTATATGTACTAAATGAACGTAAAGTAAAAAGACATGCCAAGAAGAAATGAACATACTAACAAATACAGAAAGATGGCATCATTTGAAATAAATCACAATAAAAGGCGGTGTCCTTCATAACATTTACTAAAACGTAGGTAGTGGACATTTGTTTCTAGCATGTATATAAATTAATGATCCCCCAAAAAAGGGAAAAATACCAAACAGAAAACAATCAATCAACCATAGGTGTTTTAGGTTTCCCACAAACTTAGGATTTATCAAATAAGTCGATTAATAGTAGGTTTCTGATAATACACACCAAATTCAATCCCAAACAGAGATTAGTTGCAAACTAAGTGCCAGAAGTAGTGGCAAAAAATGAATGTTGTGCATTGGCAAGGTGGCAACAAAGGTTAGAACGTATTTAAGCCAAGCACCACAAATGCATCCCCTTTCCTCCCCTTCAGTATTCTCGAAATTAAAAGTATGATATACCGCTATACCAGGCCATAGACATCAAGTCCCAAAGTCTAATAAGGAGCTTCAAAAGGTAAGCTAGGATGAGCTTGTGATTGGAAAGGACACCCTGGGGATCGGACATTTAAGTGCACCTAGTCTCCAACTCAACTCAATGATCTGTCTTACACCCTATTATTTTTTCCCCTACAGAGAACCTTTAGAATTGCTTACTTTTTCCTTGCACCTCTTTTCCAATGTGACAAATCTCCCTTTCTTCCTACAAATTCACTCTACGTTCGCACCATCAACTGTGTTAATGGCACTGAACGACATTTGATGCTTAATGCCCTCCCCCCAGCAAGAACACGTAATTGTGTTCATCTACTGCTTTTCATGCAGCTCCAGATCTTCTCCTAATCAGTACACAATCTTGGGTTTGTTGCCGATACACACTTACACATAGACCTCAACCGGTTTGCTATACGAGTTCTATGTCTGCAAAATTAACCCCAACCTCACCCATCACTCGGCCAAGAGCCTGTGAAATACTCCAGCCTACCAAAACAGCTCTCCACTCAGGCCTCAGCTACAACAAAATTGTCACAGAGACTAATATTCAAGATCCTTGCACTAGAAGACAAGACAGTTGAGGTAAAGTATATGTTCCCAAGACCCTGCACATTAGTAGCTCTTTCCCAAAACAACACTGGTGCTTATTGTAAGAAGACAGTCTTTGTGGGAGATCTGAATGAAAGCAGCAATATGTAAAAGATCTTAGGGTATTCTAGAATGAACACCCAACTGTGGCTACATTATTGGTTAGGTTGTATTTAGAAATGTATGTAGAAAGTATACACAAACTGCATTGTTGAATGAACTGCCTTCAGTCCCAATTTTACTATATCAATTTGTATTTCACTGCAATAAGTTCATATCTCAGTGTAATCAAAACGTATAATTTGAAAATGATTACGCAGGTTCACGTGCTTGGTAATTTAGTGAAAAACAATGTGATATCTTAGGGATTAGGAAAGGAAGTCAAGCAAAATGCTAATATGTACTTCCACCATCATTTGTATTAGGTGTACTAAGAAAATAACACTTTCATTTAATGGTGATTCATGTAACAATGTATTTCCACAGATTTTTGCAACTAATCCAACACAATGAAAAAAAGATCCCCAATACCCAAAATATAGTGCATATAACTATAGTAGAAAGCTGCTTTTAAAAAAGCAGGATAGCTTACCCTTTATACAACTATATGCCAAACCCTCACCAAGTCCTTCTCCAAATCAGATTTTCCAAGATTTGTGAAAGTAAGCAGCACTTTAAAACATAATAATGCATTTCTAAAATATTTCAAAAGGTCCAAGTACTATATTTTATTTTAGTAACTGAAATTTGAAGCCTTCATCCATGCATTTATAGTAAGGGGTATGCAGACATATTAGAAAATGTAATTGATAGCTATATAAATGGCCAAATAAACATTTTTAGGAACTATCTTGCCACTCTGGACTAAACATTTCACATCTTTAATATTAATTGCAGCTTTATGCCAAGAAACTGGTAATAAGCAATAGACTGCTTTATATTAAAGTCCACAGGAATTGTAAAAGGGTGTATGCCATTGTGTACAGCTTTAAATACACTGATGGTGTTGAAAGCTTTGTTTTAAATCTGCGCTTCATGCATTCTCGTCTCTCCAGAAACACATTTCAAAACGCCATGATCACAGACTTAGAGACTGCTATGCTCATGTGAGTGTTTTCAAATATAAATGGCAGTGCTGTTCTATGACAAATCCCAATATGAAAGCACTGGCTGATCAATTTGAACACAGTATTTATAGAAGCCCACAGATGTTCTCCTCAGACCTCGAGGGTTTAATACAATGCAACGGCAGAACCAAGTTTTTCCCTGAGGTGGCTAAAATGACAGTGAAATAAATAATAGCAATTTAACATAGGGTGCCTATCCCGATTTAGAGGCTATATAACCAAGGCAACCTCACCACTAAATCACAACTATTAGTATTCATCCAGATAAGCACACCTTGACCAATACTTTTTTGAAGATACATTTTGCATTTGAGTCAGTAACATGAAGGGTTCTATAAACTAAATTACAAGAAGGCAACTTTAGATTAAACATATAGTGTGTATATATATATATATATATATATATATATATATATATATATATATATACACACACACAATGTCAGTGCCTTTATATGCCTTTTAAGAAACTGAAAATGCACTTTAAAACCCTCCTTCAGGGAATAAGATTCCCTATTTTGTTGATTTAGCACCTAGCTATGCATTTAGAAACCTTTTTTGCTTTACAGTTCAATCAATGAACACCATGGGTTATCTGTAACAGAGAGGGAAAAAAAGGATAGTTACTTACCCTGTAAGCATCTGTTTGTGGCATGTAGTGCTGTAGATTCACATGCTCTGCATACTCCTGACATCTAGTGTTGGGTTCGGAGTTGTGCAACTTAAGTCATGAGGTGGAATGACTTCCTCTCAATGATACTGCGCCTGGGCATTGACTCTTCTGTTAGATTGTTTTACCGCAGGCAGGTGAGAAATAAGTAAGTAAAGTGTCAGTATAAAGATGTCCATGTTAAGAAAATTGTGTAAACTGTAACTGCAACAGCTACAAGCGTTCGAGAAGCAAGTAGGGTGCATGTGAATCTAAAGCACTACATGCCACGAACAGATGCTTACAGGGTACGCAACATAATCCGTTCGATGGCATGTGTGGCTGTAGATAAACATGCTCTACATACTGTAAAGCAGTCCCTCCTAAGTAGTGGTGGCTAGCGAGTGGGAGTTGCCGTAGTTTGAAAAAGTGTACGTAGCACAGCCTAACCTACACTACCTTGTTGGCGTGCTAAAACATCTAAACAGTAGTGTTTACTAAATGCATGTGGTGTAGATCATGTAGCTGCTTTACAAATTCCAGCTATGGGGATATTCCAAAAAAAAAGCCATTGTTGCTCCCTTTTTATGAGTAGAGTGCGCTCTGGGAGTTACATGTAAAGGTCTTTTGGCTTTAATGTAGCAAGTCTGAAAGCATTTTATTATCTATCTGGCTATGCCAGACTTCGATTATGGGGTTACTTTTATGAGGTGGCGATAAAACTACAAACAGTGGTTTTGGTTTCCTGAAAGTTCTAGTTCTATCTATGTAGAAAAAGAGTGCTCTTTTTACATCTAAGGTGTAAAGAGCTCTCTGCTACAGAATCAGGGTTCGGGAGAAGAAAAAAAAACTGCTAGCTCAAATTGCTGAGATGAAATTGAGAACCCACCTGTGGTATGAATTTTGGATTAGTCCGAAGTACCTATTTTTCTTTATGATTTGAAAGAATGGTTCTTCTAAGGTTAATGCCTGGAGCTCACGAACACATCTGAGTGAGGTAATGTCAACTAAAAATGCCACTTTCCATGACAGAAATTGAAGTGGGCATGAGTGTAAAGGCTCAAAAGGAGGAACTATGAGCCTAGTAAGCACCATGTTTAGGTTCCAGGAGGGTGCTGGTGGCATATGAGGTGAAATGACTTAAGCCCTTCCATGAATGTTTTAATAAGATTTTTTTTTTTAAAGGGATAAATGCTGTCTATTTCGAAGATAGGCAGCTACTGCAGCAAGATGTAATCAAATGCAAGTGTATGCCAAATACTTCTGTAAATGAAGTAAATAGCAAATGTCTTGCACAGAGTCGTTGATAGGATTAATGTTTAGGTTGGCAATAGCAAACAAAACGCTTCTATTTTGTAGCATAACAGGCACTAGTTGTGGGTCTGCGTGCCTGTTTAAGAATATCCATGCATTCTGATTGTAAGTTAAGATAGCCAAACTCTAAGACCTCTGGAGCATCTTGGGGCCTGGGTGCCTGATTTGGCCTTGATTCCGAGTGAGAAGGCTTGGCCTGTTGGGGAGCTTCTCGTGTGGGACTACTGAGAGATCCAGGACCATTGTGAACCAGGGCTGACGTGCCCAAGTAGGAGCTACTAAGATCATTGTGAGAGACTGTTGCCTGAGTTTCTGAACCAGAAATGGAATGAGAGGCGGAAAAGTGTAGGCAAATATCCCTGACCAACTTATCCACAGTGTATTGCCCTTGGATAGTGGGTGTGGGAACATGGATGCAAAGTGTGGGCATTTTGCTTTTTCTTTTGTGGCGAACAGGTCTATGTGAGGAGACCCCACTTTTGAAAGTAAGGATGGAGGACTCGTGGGAAACAACCTTTAGAACGCATGCATTACATCGCATGCCATTAGATTGCGGTTTTTACAACGAAAGTCATTACGACGACTTGCACTGGAGGGCGCTATAGGACAAGGAGTAGTTTAAATTACTATCCAACACCTTCCCTACTGTACGTAGGCTGGAGTTGGAATAGTAAATTAAACTACTCCTAAGTCCAGCGCCGTCCAACGCAAGTCGTTGTAACGACTTGCGTTGTTAAAACCACGATCTGATGGCATGCGATGTAATGCATTCGTGGTATCGTCATACATCCGGACTCGTAGGTTGAGTTTCCATTAGTGAGATTGTTGGTGTGTCCTGCTGAGCAGGTCCGCAAGATGTAGTGAAGAGCCCAGTTCCAAATGGTCTGAGAAGTGTGACAACTGGGAAGACAGTGTCTCCCCGTTTTTGTAGATCGTACATTGCTGTCATATTGCCCGTCCGAACTCGAACAACCTTGTGAGACAGATGGGGGAAGGAATGCTTTCAGTGCAAGGAATGCTGCCTGAAGTTCCAAGTAGCTGATGTATAAGGACTGATTTCTGGCATGCCAGAGACCTTGTATTGTATGGTTTTTGAGATGTGCACACCAAATCGTCTGTAACAAGTCTGTAGTTAGAGTGATTTGAGGAACGGGGTCCAGAAAAGGCTGCCCTTTCAGTAAATTGTTGGGGGTTTCACCATTGCAGAGAACAATGAGTTTGGAGGTCTATCAACACAAAATCCTGGAGGTGAGCCTGTGACCGAGACCACTGACGAGAAAGAGACTGCTGTAGTGGGCGAGTGTTTATTCTTGCGTTAGGAACTATGGCAATGCAAGATGCCATCATACCTAGCAGACGCATAACAGTCAGAACTGTGATTGAACTGTGTCTGAAATTGAGGTAAAAGTGTCTGTAAGTTTTGTATCCGAGAGGGATTGAGGTAGGCTAATCCTAACTGTGTTGAGGATTACTCCTAAATATGTTTGAAATTGAAGAGGTTAAAGGTGAGGCTTGGGGTCTTTGATGGTGAACCCTCAGTTGTGTAGCAGGTCTATTGCTATCTGTACGTGTTGTTGACGCTGCAGATGGGAGTTGGCTTTGATTAGCAGACTGCCCAAGTACAGGAATGCCTGAATGTTTTGCCGACGTAGGTGTGCTGCTACTAATGCTAGGCACTTTGTAAACATCCTTAGTGCTTTAGTGACACCGAAGGGGAGCACCTTGAATTGGTAGGGTTTTCAAATGACAAACCTAAGGTATTTACGATGAGCAGGATGAATGGGCATATGGAAGTAAGCCTCCTTTAGGTTCAAAGTGGCCATTAAGTCGTCCATCTGTAGAAGTGGAATGACATCTTGTAGAGTGACCATGTGAAAGTGTTCTGGTAGGACGTGGTACTTGAGAGGCCTGAGATCTCCTATTGGTCTGAGCAACCAGTACTTCTTTGGTATGAGAAAGTACAGGGAATACACCCTTGTGCCTTGTTGATGGAAGGGGAACTGGTTCTATAGCCCCTTTGAGGAGTGCTTGGACCTCTTGTTGGAGAAGAGTTAAGTGTTCTTGTGAAAGTCTGATTGAGAGGTGGAATGTTGGGTGGTGTGGTAATTAGCTCTAGACAGTAGCCGTGTTTGATAATGGCTAATACCCATTGGTCTGTTGTGATGGTTTCCCTGACCGGGTAAAAGGACTGTAGTCTTGCCCCGACAGGTGTTATGTGATTGGGTGGAAAGACAGGGCAGTCACTGTTTGGGGGCGGAGGCTGCACCACATGTTAAAGTACCTCTGCCTTTATTATTGCTGCCTCTAAAGGATCCTCTGTAAAATCCTTTAGTGTAAGTGAATTGCCCCTGCTTTTGCTGGGAAGTAGAGGAATCTGTGGTAAAGGATTTATATCGGCCCTTGTAGCATGAGCGGCGAAGAGACCCGCCAGGTGAGTGAGCTTGAAGTGCTCCCATTGCTTTACGGTGTCAGTGTCTTTTTCCATTTTGGCTAAAGTGGAGTCCACTTGAGGGCCAAATAAATGCTCCTTATCAAAAGGCATATTTAAAACTGACGGTTGAACCTCTGGTTTAAAACCTGAGCCTCTAAGGCAAAACTGAATGAACTATTGGGGATGGCCTGACATTCACTAACTATTTGTTGAATCATTTTTTGTTCTTCTGAAAGACATTGTAGCTGTTCTTCCATTTCATCCCAGTGGGCTCCATCGTAACATGTGAGTAAGGCTTGGGAATTAGCAATACGCGAATGATTGGTTGCTTGAGCTGCAACAAGTTTTCCCGCAGCGTCAATGCATTTGCTCTCCCTCAGGAGGTGGGGTATCTCCACTTGCCTGACTAGTTGGCTGTTTACGAGCTGTGGTGGCCATAATGGAATCTGGTGGGACCTGGCTATGTATAAAAAGTGGGTCAGAAGAAGCCACTTTATATTTATCAACCCGTGGTGTTAGAAGTCTGGCACGTACAGGTTATTCAAATATATCATCTGCATGCCTCAACATACCTGGAAGCATGGGCAGAAACTGGGTGTCAATGTGTGAATGATAAACTGTCAAATAGAAGTCTAGTTCTAGAGACTCCCAATGCAGTTGGTCTCCATGAAAGGAAGCTGCTCTGGCAACTACTTGTTGAGAGGCACTAGCATCTTATGGTGGTGAATTGCGAAATGGGTAAAGATGAGTCATTGGGAGTTATGGGGTCTGTATCAAATATCCCAAGGATCTGGTTCCCCTAATGGTTCACCTAAATCCCCTGTTGGTTAACCTGCTAGACCATGGTCTAGAGAGTCCTAATGTGGTGAAGGAGTTGGTGGTGGTGTTAAATGTGGAGGAGGAGGAGGTGGTGGTGGTGGATGATGATGATGTACAGGGCTTGTAGCCTTGACTTTTTGGGAGGTACCGGAATGTTCAGGTCCCCCTCAAATGTTAGCTGCCTTTTAGGAGCAAGTGAAGCTTTTATTCGCTCTGTGACTTATTAAATGTGGCTCTTCCTTTGTTTAATGTCCATCTTTTCAAGAATTGGCTCGATCGAAGACAACGAAACTGAGGAATGCTTCCAGTGTTTAAGTTCGGTCGATTCTGGAATTGAGGCTTTAGATGATTTCTTTTCTGGCACTGAGGGAGATGGAGTCGGTTGCCGAGTCGGTTCCGAAGGCTTAGCGGAGACCAAAGAATGTACTTGATCTGATGAGGTTGTGCCAAAGCAGGAAGCTTATGTTTCACTGCAGTTTTCGGAGCCAGACCCGAAGGTGGGGCATCCGAAGTCTCTTTTCGGATCCGACCATGGCCTGAAGGCAGTGGCGGTCAGGTGACCTCTAGAAGTGGAAGGGGCTTGTATTTGGAACTATTTGTCGGTGGAGCAGGGTTGCAGTCAGCAATACTCACACGCTTCCAGAGCTCAAGCTCTTCCTCCAAATCGGAGCCGGAGATCTAGACGGAGAACGCTGCGTCGTCCACTTCAATTCCCGGCTCTTCTTGGGCATGCGCCTCACCGCAGATATGGGGAGTATCGTCCTCGCTGTGTCAAGACATTTCCAGGCAACGAGCCCTTTGATCATGGAGCGTCTTTTAGGATCTAAAAGATTTGGAGGCATCACAGTAAGCATCACGGTGGTCTGGTGAGAGGAAGAGGTTACACAACTGATGTAGATCGGTGTGTGGATATTTAGCGTGACACTGGGGGCAAAAATCGAAAAGGTACTTCATTCCATCAGGAACACATCTTCTGTACTGACGGTGCACATGGAAAGGTAGGCCCGAGACTGGTGGTGCTCCAAAGGGCGATAGATGGATATCTGACCCAACAAAGATTATCGAGCGAAACAGTTTGGAAAAGCGGGACTGAAATGCATTATACCGTCGAAGACAGGATAGGACCGAGACTCGTACCAAATGGAGTTGAAGACGGAGGAGAGGTACATACGTCCGAACCAGACGACAGAGAGAAAACAATCTAACAAAGGAGTCTATGACCATGCGCAGTATCACCAAGAGGAGTAGTCACTCTACCTCGTGACCCGAAAGACTTCTTCGAAGAAAAACAAGTTGCACAACTCCGAACCTAACACTAGATGGCAGGAGCATGCAGAACATGCATCTACAGCCACACACGCCTTTGAACACCTTTATTCCATTTCCCTTTTTTGTGTAGTGTCTAGTACTTTGTATAACTGGTCAAATAAGATCGAACCGTATTTCTTACAGGCTATTTTCTGAGATTTCCCCCACCCACTTACTGATAGGTCATAAAAGAGCAAGCTCATTCCGGTTTTGCAGCATTTGCTCAACAAACACGGGCAAAATCGTAATGGCAAGCAAAATCCATGAGATTGGGTGTAACAAGTGCAAAAGTTTCACTCGTATGTTGAGGGTTAAGAGGACTACTAGAGTGACATAGGGGGAACTAAAGGTGGTTCTGAAAAGAAAGAGACTAATAGC
Source organism: Calotriton arnoldi (assembly GCA_963921515.1). Taxonomy (NCBI): domain Eukaryota; kingdom Metazoa; phylum Chordata; class Amphibia; order Caudata; family Salamandridae; genus Calotriton; species Calotriton arnoldi. The sequence continues at coordinate 2,209,242 of CAWUFW010000097.1, read as the reverse complement.
TGAACACTTTCCATTCAAACATTCATGTAGGACTCCTTTGATTTATAGTTAGCAGCCGAGAAAACGTTTAACATCCTTCATCCTGTGTAGGAAAAAAGACTATCTTGATTCTTAGAGAGGATTCGAACCCACTGAAATATGAAATACTTTATTAGGAATTACTGAAAACCTACAGAGGAAACAATATGCAATCCAGTGAAAATCTCCTCTAATACCGCTGGACAAAAAAAAAAAAGTCTTCAAGCAACATTTCATGGTCTTCCAACAGGCAGCCAAGACCTAGAGATTACTGACATTAGATGGCTGAGGAATTTCCCAAGCTCAAATGAAACAGGATGCTACTTTACGTAAAAAATAAAAATGACGAATTGTGATAAATAACATGAGACACAGGGGATTTCCAATTCATTAAAAACTTTCAATATGTTTATTAGCAAAAACCCAGTAAGAGAGAGCTAGGTTACATGCATTTCACGTTTATGCTAGAAGACCAGCACTTCCAGTTTAAATTTATCCCTACCAAAACAAGGAGGCTCCTTAAGTATTTCATAAAATATTTTGCAGCCTCATGCGCAAAATTAAAGTAGGTGTATCCAGATGTAAAAGACCTTTTGTAGTGACTGGAGTTCAGGATGAAGTAGAAACAAAATCCTCCTCTATCTCCGATAAGCAGATTCAATTTACCTATACATGCTAAATGTTACTCTATGGGGAAAGCCATTTCTTAAAAGCCAACAATGTTTTGCACTTGTCCTGGCAGTGAAACATTAATTAATACACTTCTATTCAGATATTCCTACATCTTTAATGTCCCTGTGGCACAACTCAAGATAAGGCACCTTCAGAAATACGATCAATCAGTAGATCCCTACCAGTGCTCTCCGGGGGACTACATCTCTGGCTCAGCCATCAAAACAGAGGCAGCTCCCACAGCCATATCAGAGAGAAGACTTTCTAGTGTCCTTGAGAGGAAGCTTAAGGGCCTTCCTCCAGTTGTGACTCCCAATTGCGACTGAATTCAGATTTAGGATAGAAAGTAGGTATTGTTCTACCCGAAAAGGGGAAAAAAAACATCTGTGATAATAAAGAATTTTGATGGGTTTCTAACCAATAAATTGTACCCACTGAGACGCAAAGCAAACTTTGTTTGACTTGGACATCTTGAACTGAAGTAGGTTGTAAAGAACCATTTGAAAGCTTCTGCAAGCATTTGTTCTGGTAAGGCTAAATATGGGCACTTCGCTTCTTTTTGCAGCATTAATGGACTGACAGGCTTAAGAACTTTGTGTTTAAGGATGAGAGGGCCCTACAGCAACTCTGAGAAGCACACAGAAGAAAAAGATTCTTACCCTTAACTGCAGCTCTCCATCTTCAATATCTTCATTACACTACCAATTAGGATACATGCCTACGGGTACTTGATTCCGGTAAAATATCAGCGTAATGTTTGTCATAAAAGCACTATTTTCTCTTTTAAGAAAATACCATGTGGAGGCAGCAAACAGAAGTGCTTTCTTGTATGACCCCCCAACCATCATTCATACCCTACATCAGTCCAGTCCTTCAGTGCGGTGTTAAACGCTGAAACAGACAACAAATGCGTCTTGGATATAATGGTTGTGTTGCCAAGTTATTAAATTACAGGACAGTGAACTACAATTGCATGTAACAATCTCCACTATTATCAATGACCACAGATAAAGAAACAATGTGACGGGAAGGAGGAAATGCATAACCTAATAGAACAGATTTAGGCTTGGGCAATCAGCTTTAGCATGTGGGTTTAAGTATTTGTGCCAGGAAAAAGTGTGCACTACAGGCAGCATTCCCTGTACCGTGATTTGCAAAAGACAATTTTAATTTTCTAAAGACGTTAGTTTAGCTAGATACCTCCACTACAATCTAGCACATTTGAAGCTTTCATATGTTTAATAAACATGTGAATGTTCACTACCTAAATTTACGGAAACTTCGCTTAGGGAGAAAAAACAGTGAGTATGATGACCTTGGCCCTTAAAAGAAACATGCAAGACTTAGTAATAAATAAAGCCTGAAAACCAACAACTGCATGTTATGGATATCAGACGTACACACGTATTTCGGAGAACGACATTAAGCTTCCATTCAAGCGGGTCTCATAAAAAGACAAACTTTATAAAAATACTGAATGGTTCTTTTTGTTAGCAGTAAAGGCAGACACGTAATGTTAAAAAGGCACTGCAAGACGTTACAGATGTGGCAGAATTGGTTCTTCTTGACATAAGTGGGGTTTCTGTATGCAAAAAAAGAAACACCTTTTCCACCTCAATCAAAGCACTTCAATGATAATAGCTACTTGTTTTCTTCCCTATACTTTGAGTGTCTGCAAAGGGATTCTGTTCTCCTGGGAAGTCTTACAGGGCCCACACCTAGAGGGTCTGTGTTTCCCAGACATGTCAGCCATCACAACCCAAATCCTTGGAGCCTCTTGAAACAGTGAATTGTTACTGCTATCGTCTTAAGAGCTTTAGATTTAGTACTTCTATAGCTCAGTATTCACTATGACGCGTATCTTTTCACTAAGACTAACCAAGTGATCCAAAAAGCCTATTTGAGACCATGTCCAGGTCAGGATGGTATGTCAAACAAGAAGGAAACAACCCGGTTTTTAAGGCTTTCCTAAAACTATGTAAATTGCTTTTCTGCCTAAAGTAGAGCAAGGCAGGCCATTCTACTTAATTGCTGCAGAAGTAAATATACAATTCTTTAAAACAAAGAATGTCTGTATGTATTGTGGAGACAAACAGCTTTGGACTGTGGGTTCACCCATGTTGGGTTCCAACCACTAAAGGCATGCATAGCAGATAGTGACGTCAAAGTCTCGCTACTGAAGTCTCCTTTTATGCGACCAATTAGTCAACCACGTCAAGGCCACACAGCAGAAGTTCTAGAATTGTGTTTTTTCCCTCTGCGGACACGGTCTAGAAGCTATAGAAAGGATTTGCTGTGATAGCTACAGGAAGTCTGGCATCACTTGCATATTTCTATTGATAGATGGCGCTGAAATGGGCTCCAATGTCTCAAATACAGAGATCTGGTTCAAGTATGAAAGAAATTGCACCATTAAATGGATCTGATTGTAGGAAAGTTCCTCTTTTTGACATGGTCACCCCCACTTTTGTCTGGTATCTGATGCAATTTTGACAGAAGTGCACTGAATTCCTGCTATCCATGTCCCCAGTGCCAGATCTCTTTCCCTAAAACTGTACTAATATTCTGCCAATTGGCAATGCCTTTAGCACCCCCTGTAAGTCCCTAGTAAATGGTACCCCTTGTACCTAGGACATGAGGTAATAAAGAAGGGTCTCCGGGCTGCAGCATGAATTATGCCATCCTAAAAGACCACTCAAACACATGGAAGACTGCCATTGCAGGCTGCGTGATTTGAAGCAGACCAAAGTGTAAACACGAAATGACACACATCCCTGTGTGCCATGCCCCCTAACACTGCATGCAATATTTTTAAATCACCCCTACAGCAGGCCTTACAGCCCTAACACAGCGTGCTTTCCATTACATGTGAGGGCATACCTGAATGAGCAGATATGCCCCTGTGTTGGTCAGTTCCATTACTGCCAGTGCAAGTGAACAGGGAATCCATTTTAAAACATGTGCTGGACACTGGTGAAAACGAGTTCCCCCAGCTACATGATGGCTTCACTGAAAATAGGGATGTTTGGTATCAAACATCTCGTATTAATAAACCCACACTGAATCCAGTGCCGGATTTATTAATAAATGCACCCAGAGGGCACCTTAGAGGTGCCCCTTGAAAACCTACCAGCCCCTGGTGTGTTGGCTGACTGGTTTCTGCTAGTCTGCCACCAGAGATGAGTGCTTGACCCCCAAGGGTGAGAGTATTTGCTCTCAGGAGGCCAGAAACAAAGCCTACTCAAGAAGAGGGTGATTACACCCCCTCCCACAGGATGACCTGCTGATTAGCACTCCAAGGCAGGGGGGCTTCAAAGAAGCTACCGCATTTGAAATGCGAATCTGGCTTCCCTCGTAGGCGAGGAAGCCAACCTCATTTGTCCAGAGCCCTTTAGCACCTGGACAGGCAGGAAAATTAGTTAGTCAGGTAGGTGTGTCCACCCCTAGGTTAGTACCACCCCTAAGGTGGCCTAATCTGAGGTGGACACGACTTTTCAGAGTTAGCCATCTTTGTGTTGGCAAACTTAGGAATTCTGGGTCAGGGTTATGCCCACTTCCCACAGGAAGTGGTCATATGGGGGGTATGTAGTGACCCGAAGGGTCAGTAGCCCACTGGCTTCTACCCTACACTTCCCTAAGTTCAGTATTTAGGGGAGAACCTGGAACTAGAAATACAGATCCTGCCGACCTGAAAGACAATCACTGACGTGAAGAATCGCAAAGAGCAAAAACAGAAGACGCAGCAACTGACTTTGTGCCAACCATGCCGGCCTACTGACCGACAATTGCACCAAAAGACGACTTGTCCTGCAGCAGCTGTGCCTCCAAAGCCTGGGAGACCGGACAGTACTTCACCCAGGAGCCAAGTACTCGCATGAAGCAGTAGACCTGCTTCCCTGCACTCTGCAGGCAACCCAAGAGACCTGTGAGGATTTCAAGACCGCCAAAACCCGACACCTAAAGACACCACTGCACCAGTCACTCCAAACTTAAGTTGAGGTGGGCCAACAGTATCAGCGTGGTCCCCCAGCCTTCCAGAGACTGAGTCCACTGTGGGTTCACCTCTCGTGGACCCTCCGACTGGTGAGGTAACCCCGAAAGCCTAAAGACGCCTCTACACCTGTCGCACCTGGGCCGTAGAGAAAAGGTCCAAAGGTGTCCCTATGCCACGAATATTGTGAGGCCTGAGCCCCTCTGTTGGTTCAGTCAGACTGGTCCCCCCAGTGAAAGCCTGCAGCATCTTAAAGCGAAGACCAATCTCCCTAGACTTACATTGGGCACCCAATGCCGTTCTGCACTCCTGCACCTGGCCACCCTTGTGCCTCTGGTGGTGTTCTGCTGGTGCTGCCTTGGGACCTTGCCCACCACTCACCTTAACTCCTGGAGATTGGTCCCATAAGTCGTTGTACTGCACCCGAATGCCGTACTTGTTCTTCCTCCCATAGGATAACATTGCAGCTTCTAAAAATTGCAGTGTCACCTTTTTGAATACAAAAGAATGTTACAAAACGTAATTACCCAATCGAATTGGCTCTGGTGCCTAAATAAACAACGATGCGTGTTATTTTTATAAATTGGTGTGGATCTCCTTATTGAGTTGTGTGAAGGGTTCGGATCAAGTCCCCAGCAGGACGTCCGTGAGGGCTTCATTGAATGGGAGAAGCAGTTTTGAGGGGGGGTCACTCCCGGCTGATCATGCCAGTATCTGGAGAGGTGTCCAGTCCGCTGGCATCCACCAACTCCTCACACCAGTCCATGTTGGGGTCTAGGGGTTGACATTCTTCAGGGTCCAGCGACACCTCCCAATCCTCCCCGAGTCCTAGCCTAAAAGAATAGGGCTCGGGCCTGGAAGGCAAGGCTCCAGTCAGCGTCGGACAACTCACCTCCAGCTCTGGGTGTCGGGGATGAGAATGGGGACACACCGGGGAAAATAGAGGTGGTACGCCGGTGCTGGTCCAGATCCATCTGTAGACACAAGGTCCCAACTGGAGCCGCTGGCAGAGAACCAGTGAGGGACCTTCCCGAACCTGTAGTGACCGAAGGGAACAGGCCGCCCAAATACAAGGTCCATGGCCTCATAGAACTCACCGAGTTGAGCAGGAGTTGCAACGGCTCACGGAAACTTGGGGAGGCACAGTCAACCCAGGCTCAGGCTAAACCGTGGAGCCAGGTCTCGAATGACGACGCTCCCTCGTCTCATCAGATGACTTCAACGGACGAGGCGAAGTCAAAGACATCTGCGATTTCTTACTTTTTTTGCGTTTGTGGGAGTTACCAGATGACTTGGAGTGCGACAAGGATCTTGGGCTCCGGGACCGAAACTAACGGCAGCCCATGTCAAGATGCAAGGAGCTTGAGGGAGCCCTCACTCAAGGCCTTGGTATGCATGTCGTGGCAGTCGGCACAGGTCTTCGCATTGTGGTCACGCTCAAGGCACCAGAGGCACACAAGATGCGGATCAGTCACCGACCTCTGTTGGTGACATGCACCGCAGGGCTTAAAGCCAGATTTCCTAGTTGACCTACCCGCCACACCAGGAAAAAGATCTCGAAAAAAACGTTGACAAAAAACCTAAAAATAATGAAAAAGGGTCAGTCAAAAAATGACTGGGGGGGGAGCTCACTCTGGATCTGCTATGACTGGCATGGAAAGAAAAGAACTGACATCAGCACAGTAGGGTGACGCCTATTAGGCACCATGCATGTTACTTCCGGTGTGGTTGGCAATCGGAGACACCACCACCTACCGGCATGCTCATGAAAATATTTCCAAATCCAGTCTGGAGAGAATTCTAAGGTAAGAAATCAGCAGCTAGAAGTCTCTATAAGATGAGATGATGCATGAAAGCTCTCTGGAGTCTCAAGTCCTGCCTACGATGTCTTGGTCGGTCTTTGTCGAAGGATGTTAGACCACCCAGATTTCGGACACTGTCCGTTTTTAGTGCTGTAGCTGCTGCGCTACATACACATCTCCATACCAGTTGTATCCAATCTCATCTTCTCCCCGTCAGCTGGTGTGGCTGCTTCAGGTGCAAGAGCATGCCTTCACCTCACAGCCAACAAGGTTACAGAACTCTGCTTGGGATTAGGCTTTAAGACCCGGGGCAGACATGGAGTTGCAGCTTTGAAAGTGGCAAGTTTAAGAAAGTTCTCAATACCAGTAAGCATGACACCAATGGAACAGGAGGCCTTCGAGGTACTCTTAGCTAAAGTCTCCATTATTACCGGCACCAATGTTTGATGTGCCTTGATGGAAATAATGAATTGAGGCTCCTCTCAATAGTACATTGTGAAAGGTGTTTGTGTCGTCCACCAGAGAGGCCTTCAATGGTAGGCATGCAAAAGATGTGGTTATGTATATTGACTCTGAATCCCCATAATCCAATTGCGCCAAAGTAGGTGACAATGACTGATTTGATTCCTTACCTATTTTAGGCATGCGTGGAAAGCCAGAATCCCTAAATTGAGATGGAGAGGATTTTAGAAGGAAGAAGCTCACCGGACATCTTCATGGTGACAAAGGGAGTTTCCATATGGGTGACATCCTGTGAAACCATTTTTGGAGGTGGAGGAAGATTGAGAGTACAGAGGAGTTTGCAGAGGATTTTCCACATGCATGATAAAAATACAGGGTACCCAAAGGCCACGGAGACAGTTCTGCAGTTGGCATTAGCCTTAATCTTTCATTCGAGGTAGTGAAATTCGAGAGAGGGAAAGAAAAAATAAACCCATCAATCTAGGTGGGGTCAAGAGATGCTATGATGACCAACCCGGTGAATGAAAGTGGCAGTGATGTTGAAGGGATGGACTGGATCGACAGCAGAGACAGTCCATCCCTGTCCCATCCAGAATGGTATGACTGAGGGAGACACAATTGAGTGCTTTGACATCAAAGTCTTGATTGCTTGGCATTGATGGTAGTGCTTAATGGCTGAGGTGGTTATCGACAGCAAGCAAGCAGTGGCCAGGATTTTTTCACAGCTACTCCGTGGTCTTCGAAAATGACTTGAATGCCACAGGTGAGAATGACAATGTCGTCTTTCAGGTTTTTCACCTATCTGATCTGCTTCACCTTCGATAGCCCTCGGAGAGGAAAAGGATCATTCCTTAGATGGTTTTTCCACCTATTCCTTCACCCTTAGGTGCTCCAATTTGCCTTAAAGTCCCATCTTTTATATATGAGAGACACATCACGTATACTTAGTGTAGGTCTGCAGCAGCTTTCTTTCTCTCACTGAAAGGACACTTAAATAGAGAAGGCAATCTGACTGGAAAATGAAATAAAACACTTTGCTCTGCTCATCAGATGGAAAACACGTCAAGTGATAGCTGAGAGAATTCAGAGAAACTTCTCAGAAAAAACATGTGAAAAATGTTTCAAGAAAACACTCCCAACGAGCGGAGGATAATTTTTTTTTATTTTTTTAAAAAGACTGACGCAACTGCCAATACAAGGGATCAAGGATAGAAGTTTTTTTTAGTGTGAAAAATGTTCTACAAACTAAGATTAGGATTCACAAAGCCATCCAACAGCTCATGTTAGTATTACTTATGACACCGATGCTGTCAATGGAAGTCAGGAAAGGAAAAAGTTACTTATCCGATTACATCTGTTTGTAGCGTGTAGTGGTACATGCTCACATGCTCTGTATATGTAGTATGCCCTGCCAACTAGTGTTGGGCTCTAACGTTTACAAGTTCTTTTTCTTCTAAGTCTTTCAAGCCACGAGATATGGCGACACCTTCCTTGGTTAGCAATGTGCATGAATACAGACTCCTTGTTACGTTGTTTCCCGTACAGCAGGTGAGAGTATTATGGAGTGATGAGAGTACACTATATGATGCACATGTATATTGCACTAAAAGGATAATGACTGAAAGAGTAAAGATATAAAAATCAGAGCCACACGTGTCCGGGGAGGAGGGTGGGCACATGTGAATCTATAGCGCTACAGGCTACAAACAGATGCTTGCAGGGTAAAATTTTCCATCCGTAGCATGTGTTGCTGTAGATACACATGCTCTGCATAGACTGTTCCCTAAGAAGGCAATGGATGCTGCCTTCTTGCGTGCAGAGTGTCTCATTGGTGTAACAGCAATGGTTCTTTCGGCTTTATGATAGTAAGTCTGGATACACTTAACTATCCATCTAGCAATCCCTGCTTTAGAAATAGGCTGCTATGCCCCTTGTGAGGTTTTGCAAAGGCCAGAAACAATTGGTCTGTCTTGCAAAAAAGTTTAATTCCATCTATGTAATACACGGGTGTGCTTTATGTCAGGTTAGGGAGCACTCTCTGCTATGGAGTCTGGTTGAGGGGAGGGTGGGGGGAGGACTAGGAGTTCTACAGTCAGAACCTTAGGAGGAACTTAAGGTTTGTCCTGAGCACTGCCCCATCTTTGTGAACGTGTATTAAGGGTTCTTGTAGTGAGAGGGCCTGCAGCTCACTAATGCGGCTTAAAAAGGTTATTGCCATCAGGGAGTCTACGTTCCATGAGAGCTACGGTAGCAGGCAAGAGTAAGGGTTAGAATGGGGGGACCTATGAAACTGGTTAAGTACAATATTAAGGTTCCACACTTGCGCTGGGGGAACTTTCGGAGGAATGACTCGAGGCCTCCCATGAACACCTTGATCACAGGGCTACGGAAGAGGGGGGAATGCTCTCTGTTTTGCATGTATGCAGCTATATCTGCTAAGTGGAGGTCTATTAAATTGTAGACTAGGCTCGACTTCTGGAGGTGGAGCAGGTAGCGGATGTTATCTTGGACTGCAGGTTTTAAGAGGGTCTCGCTTCTTGGCAATGCAGCAGAGGACAAATCTTTTCCACTTTGCAGCATAACATGCCCATTTGGTAGGTCTACAGGACTCGCGTAGGAAGTCCATGTATTCCTGGGGGAGGCCCAAGTAATCAAATTCTAGAACCTCAGGTGCCAGATCGCTAGATTAAGTTGCTTGAGATCTGGGTGCCTGATCTAGGCTTGGTTCCTGGTGAGAAAGTCCAGCCTGTTGGGGAGCCTCTTGTGGGGGGCTGATCGACATCTCTAGTAGGGCAGAATACTAGGGCTGCCTGGTCCAGGTGTGGGCAACCAAAATGAGGGTTTGCAACATTTGCCGCATCGACTGCTCCACCAGTGGAAGGAGCAGGAGAGTCGGAAAAGCATAGGCAAATATCCCCGACAAGTTGATCCATGGTGCACTGCCCATGGACTCTGGGTGTGAGTGCATGGAGATAAAGTTCGGTCATTTTGTGTTCTCAGGGGTGGGTGGCAAACAGGTCTATGTTGGGAGTGCTCCAGCACCAGCGGAGTTCCCACTTGTGGACTTGTTGATGTATCCAACTTAAAAAGTTGGCTAGGTCGCTGTCAACCCCCGGAACGTACTCTGACTTCAAGCGAAGTGCCCAAATGCCAGATTGTCTGAGCCCGCAGGGAGACAGATAGAGAATGAGTGACCCCTCCGCTTCTGAAGGTAGTACATCATGGCGGTCATATTGTCTGTCCTGATCAGGACTACTTTCCCTCGCATAAGCACAAGGAAGGCTTTGAGGGTAAGGTGGACCACCATGACCTTGAGGTAATTGATGAGGTGGCACTGCTTTTGTGGAGTTCACACACCTGGCACTATGTTGTCGTCAAGGTGAGCACCCCACCCTGCGTGAGAGACCTCCTTGGTAATGGAGACTTGCGGAATTGAGTCTTGGAAAGGGGGGAATGTTGGCCAGCAAGTGAGATGTTCTAGGCAATAGCCGTACTGAGCTAGGTTTAATACCCACTTGTCTGAGGTGCTTTAATGCCAGCGGGGAAGGAAATCCTGGGGCCTTCCCCTGACCGGTGCTGTGCGTTTTAGGCGGACCTAATGCCTTTCCTATACAGCTGCCTCTGAAAGCTCCTTTTTGGAGTGGATGTTAGGAGGGCACCCACTGCCATGGCTAAGTCAGTGTCTTTTTTCAGTTTTTATAGCATTTGGTCAACCAGCAGAAGGAAGAGGTATTCACCACTGAAGGACAGGTAGAGTAAATGCTGAACTTCTTATATGAAACCAGAAACACTGCGAGAGGTGTGGTGTCTGACCACCCCTCTGCCTATATTCCTCAGGGAGATGCTTAAGGATGTCCTACATTAAATCCAAGGGAGCCCGGACGTACCAGGAGATCAAACCAACAGAGATGGTGAGCCTCATTTGCCGCTACCCTCATTTGCCACATCTATATGTTCTCCTTATGTGGAGATGAGCATCTTCTGTGGCCTGCGTTGTGTGAACTATGAGGGAATCAGGGCATACTTGCCCATGAACGTAGGGTGGGTTTTTGGGGGAAGCTTTGTATTTTTTTTTTAATCAACCGGTGGGGTGACTACCATAGCTCTCACAGGATCCTTAAAAGGTGTCTGCGGTGGTCTTAAGCATCAGGAGGAATTGCAATGTGCGCAAAGTTATGGATATCTTTTCTACCAGGAGGTTGCCCTCTTCCTAGAGGACAAACATATCCACTTTATGGTAACTGTCCTTCGAATTACCTTGTGTAGGAGGTAGTGTCATCTGGAGAAGATGGCCTAGCTGGATACAGATTGCAGCCTTTGTCGCCTGGAGGAATCAACATTGTAATCTTCCCACAGGTCGTCCGTAGGCACAGGGTCGGAGGTGTCATGGGGTCTGCAGGATGCATTGGACTACCTACCCCTTATGATGAATAAGGTGACCCCTCTGCAGAGTGGGGAACAGGGGGAGGTGGTGATGGTGGAGAAAGAGGTGGTGGACAATGGACAGGGCTGGTGCTTTAGTACTTGTGCCTCTTAAGCTTAGGAAGTAGGGGAAGGCTCCAAACAAACAATGTCCTCCTCAAAAGTGAACTTCCTCTTCCATGGTAAAGTCGGTCAGTTGCAACGAAAGCTTCATAGTGATCTTACCTATTTGGGAATGTATAAACAGATGTTTTTGTTGAGCTTTCAACTGTATCCGGAGCCGCTGGAGGATGGGTTGCTCTGAGCCCTCAGAGTCCATCATCGAGGGTATTTTCAGTGTAGAGTGGGCTCTCCAAGTCAACAGCAGTTTGGAAGTTGAGCATGGTTTTGGCACACAGGCATGTTTTGGTGCAGACACTGATGACACTTTTGGCTTTGAGGGACTGTGCTGGACCGGGCTCAAAGGCCAGGGTTTGGAGCCTGAAAGATGCAGCCCTTACTGCTCCACAGTCTTCGATTGGGGCTGGCCATGGTCTAATTGATACCGATACTGGGCTCGTCGCCTGATCCTCTCTGTGACTCTTGCCTGCAAGGTACCTTTGTCCTGCTCCTCTTCCTGCACATATGTCTGAGGAAAATACAGCTTCCGGGCTTGAAGATGACTGGAGGAGCAGCGCCTCCAAGGTCTGGCATATTCCTCTTCTGTCTTGACACCATGCTCACCGAAGATATTGGGGGTGTCTTCTGACCCCACATTCTCCGATGGGCCCCCTTCAGCATACGTCTGTACCAAAGTGTCTTTTCATACTGAAAGGAGAGACAGACCTCTTACGTGGTATCATTATGGTCAGGGTAGAGGCAGAGATTGCAGACCTGGATGGTGATCGGCCATGGAAATTTGGACTGGAACTGGGGGCAGTATTGGGAGAGCATTCTCTCATTACTGTTGTTGCACACATCAACAAAACTCTCAAGGCGAGGGGCACGAGAGCTCAAAAGCGCCTGAGGCCCCGACAGTGAGGAGTCATATGGAATCAGCATCTGCTACACAGCCAAAGAACAGAACGATCATCATGCAGAATATCTTCTGGTGCTACTGGAGTCGAAGACCGACTAAGTGAGCCCGAAAGGAAGTGCTACCACTGCCAAACACGGGGTCCCATCGGTGTACGTCCGAACCAGATAGCAGAAAACAATCTAACATGGAGTTGATGCCCATGGGCATTTACAGCTACAGCGGAGTCACCATACCTCATGACACGAAAGACTTCTGTGAAGAAAAACCACTTGCAAACATCCGAGCTAAACACTAGATTGCAAGAGTATGTAGAGCATATATATTTACAGCAACACATGATAGAGACTAAGGATTTTATGAAGAGATGTAAAATAGCAGGCATGAAGAATCTGGACAAGGTCTCACAAATGGTTCCATTATAGATGCCCTGAAGCCTGTGCCTATGGAGATAGGTTTTTAGTTCACCTCCACAGAAATTCGACAATTTCCTATCCTACCTCTGGACTGCTTGAACATTAAATTGTTTCAAGCAATCTGCATTCAGATAAATGTATTGTTTGCTGATTAAATGTTAAAAGGATCTCTAAAAAGCATCTACCAATATGATGCAATGCTTGAGTTTTTTTAGGGGGGAAGCTACAGTAAGAAAAGATTTCAAACAATATGAGGCACTATACTGGCAACTAACAAAGCAGCAAGGCTGCCCCTCATCACAAGATCAGAAACTTGGGCCACACAATTTTTAATAGTGCAAACCTGGCTTAAGGAAATTAAAGGGATTTACAACAGCAAAACCAGACTAAGAAAAAAATTATTCCTTTTCGGGCAGACAGATAAATTACTATATGGTAAAAAAGTGGGAATTTTGCATTAACCGAAGTGCTGCCCTCAGGGTGCTGTTGAAGGCAAAAAAAAAAGAAAAAGAAATACCACTGATTTGAACCTGGTTCCCCATACAAAGTATCAGTTCTAGCTGCAGAACATTTTATGAATAAAACATTTTGAAAAAGGCCAGCTGCAGTAAGGAAAAAAGGAAGTTCAAAAAAGTGTAACACGTAGGCGCCTAAAAGGGCACAGCCACTAAACTCTTCTTTAGTGGAAATTAAAAGAGGATTATACTTTGATTCGGCAAAGGGTGCTTGGCTTCACTTCTCTGGATATAGAGCCTGGCATGAAAAGCTCCCAAACATTAACAAGTAAACAGATCTCAGGGCCTAATTAAGAACAGACTCGTGGTGGTGAGGCGGTGGTGGTGGAGCCACCGCCACACCAGCGGTCCGATCGCCCCATTACGAGTGGGGCGATCAGACCAACCTGGAACCGCCGACGGGTAACTGCCGTACCCAGACGGTGGTGCGGCAGTCCTGAGACTGCAATATGCTTGGCGGGACTGCCGCAGTCCCGAGAGGCATATTACGAGTTTCCTCTCCGCCACGGTTTTCATGGCGGTTCCACCGCTGTGAAAACCGTGGCGGAGAGGAAACTGTGCCTCACAGCATGTGGATGCACACAAGGGGGCAGAACATGTGCCCCCGTGTACATGCACACCAGTTCCTGCACATGCCGTGATTAGCAGGAACCTTATGTGGCGTTACCATAGCGGTGCCTTTGAAAGAGGCACCACCGCGGGACCGCTACGCCGCCAGCCTACCTTTAAGTCATAATCTGGCATCCGGTGGCGAGCATCGGCGGTGCGGGAGCGTGGCGGTGTCAGCCCGTCCACTACAGCACAGCCGAAACTCGCACTTAGGCCCTGAGTCAGTAAGCAGGCAAAGCACCATTCACAATACCCTCTTCTGAAGTAGATACAGCACCAGAAAGAAGACCACCTAATATTAGAAAATGATTATTAAAACCAAACTAAAGGGACTCAAGTGAAACATCAACACAACAAATAAAAATATACTTACTTGTAACCCTATTTCTTCATAAAGGATGTATTCTTGGAAATCATAGTGCATCAGTCTATCTCTGCCTGTGTACGGGATCCAAAAGCACTGAAAACTCTTATGTATCAAAGAAAACATGCTACTAGAAAAAAATTATAAATGGAGTAAAAAATATTTACAGTTTTTGCATAATAATAAGTTGATTTGGCAGAAATCCCCACTTCAATACTACATAAAAAAACAGGATAATGAAAAATATGAAATGTACTCATTATGGAGGAGATATTTGAGAAGCCTGGGACAACTGTCCCAGGAGCCTCCTTTAAGCAGCTCATACTGAAGGGAAGGGATGAATAAGGATCCAATTAAATCAGTCCAGTTATTTTAACTGTGTAATGTGGAAGATGTTCATATTTTTAAAGAAGGTATCGATGAAGGAATAGGATTTCGTTAACTTTCTGCTGCATTAATGTGATCTTCTGATTTAGTGAGCCTACTACTAAATTATGGAGGAAGTAAACTCCGGAGTATAGAACAAATAACAGAGCACATCCAATTATACTATAAATGGCACGAAATTATAGAAGTGCAGCTATTAACAGTGCAGCGACATCAGCAGCCAGGGGCAAAAAGGGACTACTGCTCTGCATTACAGCTATCATTTATTATCCAGCCAGGGTACTAGGAAGTGATTGTGCCATTTCCCAAGTGGGTAGCAGCTACCACTTCTCTTGTTAAATAGGCCCTTGGATCTCCATGACTGGTCTATTAATCATTTAAAGACATAATTATACCTAGCAGTATCAATATGGTTATTAACTGCTTCAAGGTTGCCAAGCCAGTACGGATAGACAAAATGTAATAACGGTCTAGCCTTGCATATATATATTTAGTTGAGCAGTTTTAACAAGATGATATCCCCCATGGCTCTTGACAACCAAGGTATGAGAAGAGGTCTGCTGGGGAGGTAGTCTGGTTGGGAGGTCAGACTAGGGAAGAAAGATGGCAACAAACAAGACTCACTAACAGAAAGACTGAGATGACTGATGGAACAAGGGACGAGTTCTTAAGGAAACTTTACTATGGTGGACAGAGTATAAGGATTATGGATAGAAGACTCAGATTCTCACTCTTCTAGAAGTGCAACAGCTACTTAAAAGCTGCTCACCATGACAAACTGAAACATCCATTTGAAGAAAAGTTACTTGCAGTCACGATTTTTCTGGTGGACACCATCTTCCTGCAAATTCCATTAATCGTCCCAGAAGAATATATTTTGGCACTTCACTATTCTATTGATGTCAGTCTGTCTGCTCTCTTGAGGGCTTGGAAAACAGATGAAAATGGGTGCTGCTGCGCCGTGGCGGGCGCTATACGGCCTTGGTGACATCACTTGATGTCATCCGGCGTCGATACAAAGTCATCACCTCCTGCTGGAGACATGAGTTTCAGGGTCCAGTCTGATGCCTAGAATTATTGTATAGGGGAGGAATCTTCAGGTATAAGTATCCATCAGAAAATAGAACTGTCTGTTGACGAGTAATTGTTCCAAAGTTAGACATCTTAGTGGGCAGAAGACAGTCTTGTGGTCCACCGCAGACTTTGAAGTTACCAATTGTAATAGCTCACCTAGCCATATACATACAACTTTACTAATAATTTGACACCACTACAAAAAGTAAAAGAAAGAAGAGTGATAAAGGTAACAAGTGACTGCCTTGTAGTTACTAGTTGATAAGAATTATTTAATACATTTACCTTTGCTGATCGCAAGCACGACTCTGGAGTCGCTGCTACTCGAGCGATATTTGATGCATCAATAAACAATGGCTCAGCCAGTCTTGACTCTGCCAAGCACTGGGTTCTTTCCCCTCTACCTGAAGAGGAACATTTCTAAATACTGGAACTTTATCCCAGAGTAGGCAGGTGATTATGGAAGTAATCACATATAAAAGGAGTAAGGCAACAGTGTATTTTTGGGCTCTATAAAATCTGATCAATTTGAACGGACCGCAAAATGTCATGGCCACAACACTGATGAATCTGAACTAATGAGCCATTATGTCGAATGGTTGTGGGTGTCACAAGTTTATGTATTCTGGAAAGCAATTATAGCCCACATTTCATGAAAAAAGATTGGTGCTTTCAAGAACCAATCAACTGGAAAAACCATGAACAATATGGGTGTACAATTACAAAAAAGGAATTTGCGTAAACATTTTTGGTACTCAAACTAAACTGTGGAACATGTTAACCCATAATGCAACACTGATAAACATTCACTGTTTTGATGAACTGTCAAACCCCTGCCATTTTCAATCATGTTAAAAAAGACGTCTTTCTTGCTGTTCTGCGCAGGTTCTGCGCCAGTGTCAAGAAGTCAAAGTTTTGGCAAAAGGAGTGTTCAACAAGTAACTAACCAAACAATGATGCCATGGTAGTCTCTGCAGGGAGGGCCACATGTAACTTCTTAAGAGAATATCGCTCTCATAATTTTTAATCCGAATAATTTGATAATCAGTTTCTTTCCAAGCCACCTGACTTTTTATTTTAGCTCTAGTCTTCATCCTCGGGATCACTTTACCCAGAGGAGAGAAGCGTTTTCCCATTAAAAGCGGGATACTGAATTTTCTGTTTGAATAAGAAGGCAGGCTCAACACCACACAAAAAAGAACAATGGCCGAGTGTTCCACCAAGTTCTTGGTAGAACACTCATCACTGGTCTCAGTGAAGACAAACCATCCAAGCTGTGTATTCCGAGCGCTGTCAACACATGAAGTTAAAGTGAAAACAAAATATGTTCTAGTTCTATTGATATTATAAGTAAAACTGTAGACAAGGTTAATGTACCTTTGCTCCAGAGTGGAAAAGCTGCCAGACACCAGTGGCCATACGATGACGGAAGCTAGGGGATTTCTTAAAGATGCAGTGCCTTTCTTTTTGCAGAAGCATAGAGTAAGAGGGTATTTCAGCAAAAGACGCATTAGTACAAACTGTAACTGGGCAGATTTACAAAACTAAAAACTGTGCCTCCCACCAGCAGGTATTTTGAGAAATCATTACAAAAAGGATATATATGATTGTATTTAGGTAAATGATTTCCTGAAGACCTCTGAGAAGTTATTGTAATGCTTATGAATTCCAACAGGATATGCCGTTTTCTGACAAAAAGATGACTTATGCTACTCGCAATCATGGGAATTACAAGAGCAAACTTGGTATAATACCTATCCCAGGGCAAATTTAGTCTTAAACAAAACAGACAAAGCAGAGTCAACTATAAAAAACTTTAGATAAGCATTTTAGAAAAGAAGTGTCAAGCCCTTTTGCAGACTGTTTTCAGATCATGTTAACAAGACGAGCCAATTCGGAGTTTCTGCACATCAGTGAAGATTCCACAATAATGTTGAATTTGGTAAGAGTCTGGCAAACCCGTAAATTGATAGGCAGAAATATCAGGGAGATCAGCAAGGTGCTAAAATGTAATGTTACAGGAAAATTTGTTTTATTTAGTTGATCAGAAAAGCTTCTTCGGAATCTCAATTCCCTGCTTGCTCCTCAAACACATCGACTGTTTCCCCAAGGATCAATTTCTCTTGCAACAGCAAAATCAAGAGTGATCAAAGTATGGAGTGAAAATTACTGAAGTACCACCATAACCAGCAAACAGATAAATACACTTGGAATAAAATAAAGGTTGTAAGCTTTTCTAAAATGTATTATTGGTTTGCTATCCTAATACTAAATTCTTTATTTAATATTAGGAGTTTGTCTAGATCCAATTTATAGGTCTGTATTGGGCAGGAAATATTAGAAGACCTACCTTTAGCATGATTGGTAGCAAACTAACAAGACCAACACAGTGGCATATGAAATGCTGAGCGCCTCCGAGTAAGATTTTTGAAGATAAGAGGAGATAACAGATTTAACTTCGGCATGATGCTAAACGCAGTGAATTTCTCGAAGCACTGCTATGCACTAAAATTATAGAAATAAACATGTTGAAGGGGATTTTAGAACCTTAAAACTGTTTTAATAAGAAGAAATGCAGCTCCAACATGAAATGTATATACATCAAAGATTTGTTTGGCCACATAGCTAAAAATGCATTGTTCTGAATCGCATCAGTGTTTCATTTACAATGCTCCCCAGAATTACTGAAGGAACACTTACCTGCAACATGATAGTCAGTCTCAGGAGAATTATTCACATAAACAATCTTGAGTAGGAGTCATCATTGCAGCCACTGGTGATTGCTCAGAAAACAAAGGACACCCAGTACTTTTTTAAAGCCCTTTGGGCAGAGTTTACCATCGCAACTCCAACCTGCCTTTCCATAACTTAATGCCTACAAATCCAGGCCCATACCAGAGAGCGGGTATGATGGATTTAGTCCAGAAACGAATAGTTTACCTGTCGGTGTAGTTTTGCAGCTTGAAGACTTTCTGGATTCACTATGCTGTGCATTATTCCGCCATCTCGTGGTTGGGTCCGGATTCGTAGTCTTTTTTTTTTTTTTTTTGCTGTTGGCCCAGGTGGGCGGCGACGCCCCCACCATTTGGTGTCCTCGGTGACGTCGTCGCGCTTCCTGCGGAAGCTCCCACCTTTGGTCGCCATCTTTGGATTCTTTTTTCTTTTTCTTTTTTTTATTGGTTTGTAGTCTATGTATTTTCCTTCTATTTTTCTTTTGATCCCTCTAAACCTTTTATGTAGTCTAGTTTTACCCTTAACCTCCTATATTATCTTCCTGGCGGACGCGGGTGGGATCGCTAGTGAATCCAGAAAGTCTTCAAGCTGCAAAACTACACCGACAGGTAAGAAACTATTAGTTTTGCAGCGTGAATCTTTCTGGATTCACTATGCTGTGCATAGACTTTGTAGCGGTTTTGTTATTGCGGTGGTTGGGTGGAAGATGAGCATTGGTTGCTGAAAATGTGCTGTAAGACCTTCTGTCCTACTTGTGCCTCTTTGTTCATCTGGATATCCACACAGTAGTGTTTGGTGAACGTGTGCACGGAAGACCATGTTGCCGCTTGGCAAATGTCTTGGATAGGTGTGTTCGCTAGGAACGCAACCGTTGCTCCTTTCTTCCTTGTTGAGTGAGCCTGGGCGGCTCCTCTAATTCTTGTCCTGCCTGCTTGTGGCAGAGTTGTATTGCCTGTGCAATCCATCGTGCTATGGTATTTTTGTTACTGGTCGTCCCAAGAAACTGCTTGCGAAGGAAACGAAGAGTTGTTTTGTTTTCCTGCATTCCTTTGTCCTTTCTATGTAGTGCATCACTGCCCTTCTGGCGTCCAGCGTGTGTAGCGCCTTTTCTGTGGGCGTTGATGGTTTCCGGAAGAAACTTGGTATCTGTATTGTCTGGTTAATATGGAACCGCGACACCACCTTTGGCAGGAAGTGTGGGTCCGTTCTCATGACAATTCTGTCCTTGTGTATTTGCAAGTAGGGCTCTTGTAGTGTAAGAGCCTGCAGTTCACTGACCCTTCGCAGTGACGTGATAGCCACCAAGAATGCCGTCTTTAGTGTGAGCATGTGCAGTGTGGTCTTGTGTATGGGCTCAAATGGTGATTTCATCAACTGTGTTAGCACAGTGTTGAGGTTCCAGTTTGGGGCTGGCATCCTTTTTGGGGGGGCTATTCTTTTAGCCCCCTCCAGGAATCTTTTGACCACCTGGGAGGTGAAGAAACTTTTCCCCGCTTCTCCCCTGGTGTAGGCCACTATGGCTGCTAAGTGAACCCTTAGTGACTAGTAGCTCAGCCCGCTGTGTAATAGGTGCGTTAAGTATTGTAGTACCGTTGATTCTTTTGTGACCTTTCGTTGCAGTCCCTCTTTAAGGCACCATTGCGAGAACCTTTTCCACTTTGCAATGTAGCACTTCCTTGTAGTGGGTCTCCTTGCTTCTCCGAGTACTGCCATAGTGCTTGGTGGTAGCTTGAGGTGTGCGAATTCTAGGTCCTCAGGAGCCATGCTGCTAGGCTGAGGCTCTCTGGTTCTGGGTGGAGCACTTTTCCGTCTTGCATTGTCAGGAGGTCTTTCCTTCTGCTGAACCTGTGCGCTGGTTCCTGCGCCATTTCCATTATTTGTGAGAACCATGACTGTCTGGCCCACTGAGGTGCCACCAGTATGAGTGTCATGCTGCTGCTCCTGCATTTGCTGAGTACCTTGTGTAACAGTGGTATCGGGGGGGAAAGCGTATGCAAATTCGTTCGACCAACTTATCCATAGCGCATTCCCTAGGGACCTTTGGTCCGGTTGTCTGGATGCGTAATGTTGGCATTTTGCATTCTGGAGTGTTGCAAACAGGTCTATCCGTGGTGTACCCCATTTTTGGAACAGCCGCTGCACTTCCTGTTGGTTGAGCTCCCATTCGTGGGATGCCGACGTCTGCCTGCTGAGTCGGTCTGCTTCTACATTGTCTATTCCTGGAAGGTGTATCGCCAGTAGGTCTATCCTTAGAGGGATGGCCCATCTCCAAATCTCTTGTGCCAGGCTTGATAGCGGTGCTGACTGTGTTCCACCTTGTTTGTTGATGTAGAACATGGTGGTTGTGTTGTCTGTTTGTATCAGCACTCTGTGGCCGTAAAGCTGCTTCTGAAAGGCTCTTAAGGCTAGGAACACAGTTTTTAGTTCTAGGTAGTTGATGTCTCACTGAATCTTGTTGTGACCACAGCCCCCTGACGCGGAGTCTGTCCATGTGCGCGCCCCAGCCCTGCTGTGAGGCGTCTGTTGTGATGGTCACTGTTGGAGTTGGCTGTGTGAATGGCTTCCCCTGTAATATGTTCTCTTCCTTCCACCACGCTATTTCTCGCTGCACTGCGTGTGTGACAACCACTAGATCTTCCCAACTCCCTGTTGCTTGTGACCACTGTTGCTGTATCCATTCCTGGAACGGTCTCATGTGCAGCTTGATATTTGGGACTAGGTGGATGCATGATGCCATCATCCCCATTAGTGTGCTCACCGTCCTCGCTGTCAGAACTTGCCCCTTGCGGTAATGACGTGTTTCCCTCAGGAGCGCTATAGTTCTCTTGTCGCTGGGGAACACTTTGGACTGTGTGCTGTCGATTTGTGCCCCTAAGAATACTTTGATCTGCTGCGGTTCTGTTGACGATTTCTCCCAATGTATTGAGAAACCTAGTCTGGACAGTGTTTGTATGACTTGTTTGATGTGATCTTTGCAGTGCCTGTATGATCCTGCTTTCACAAGCCAGTCGTCGAGGTAGGGGTATACATGTATGCCCTTTCTCCGTAGGTGCACTGCCACTGCTGCTAGGCATTTTGTGAACACCCTTGGTGCGGACTTGAGCCCGAAGGCTAGCACTGTGAACTGGTAGTGATTCTGGCTTATCACGAATCTTAGTAGACGTTTGTGTTTGTGGTTGACGGGTATGTGCAGATATGCGTCTTTCATGTCTATGGTCGCCATGTAGTCCCCTTGTTGGATTTGGGGTATTACTTCCTGAAGTGACGTCATTTTGAATTTTTGAGTTCTTACGAACTTGTTCAGGAATCTGAGGTCCAGTATTGGCCTTAGTGTTTCGTCTACCTTTGGCACTAGGAAGTACGTTGAGTAGACTCCCCTGTTCCTTTTGTTGATTGGAACTGGTTCTATTGCTCTTTTTTTTTAGCAGCTCCTCTGCTTCTAGACGTAGGAGTGCGAGCTCCCTTGCGGGCAGTGGCCGGTGTCTTGGTTTTCTGCCCGGGGGTGTTTTTGGAGTTCTATGCAGTATCCGTGCTGTATGATGTTCAGTATCCACTTGTCCGTGGTAATCTCTCTCCATTGTGTGAGGAAGTTTCCTATTCAGCCCCCCACCGGGGTTGTATGCTCGGTAGTTATTTGTTTGCTGTGTGTGTTTATTTTTTCCTTCTGTTGACTTCTCCTCTCCCTTGGTGTTGATAGGGGAGGGTTTGGTTTCTTTGCGGAGTCACTTTGAGGTGGGCTGCTGACCCCCTCTTCGGGACGGTCCCCATCCGTACCCGCGTCCTCGAAAGGACCGTCCTCTGGGTTGATACTGCCAATTTTGCTGTTGTTGTCCCTGTTGGCTTTGGCCCTGGTTGTTCCCCTGGTATCCTTGTTGGGGAGATTGGTGGGAAGTGGCGGGCGCATTGCCCCCTCTACCATTGGGCCGCCTTGAGGGGTTCCTCTTCTCATCCCCTGAACTGCAGTGCTCCCATGGACCTCGCGGTTTGCGTTATCTTTTAAGCTGCGTCAACTTTTCGTCGACTGGGGCTCCAAACAGTTTCTGGCCGTCGAATGGCGTGTTCAGGATATTGCTTTGTACCTCAGGTTTGAAACCCGAGATCCTGAGCCATGCGTGTCTCCTTTCAGTCACCCCTACCATCATCTGCCTGCTGGAGTTCTCTGCTGCGTCCAAGGCTGATTTTAGGCAAGTGTTCGCGATAGCCTTGCCCTCTTCCACTAGTTGATTAGCCCTTTGTTGGTGTTGTTGTGGCAGGTGTGTTACGAGCTGGCTCATTTCATCCCAATGCTGGTATGCTTGCCTGCTGATGAGGGCGTTGGAGTTGGCGATGCGCCAGTGTTTGGCTGCGTTCCTCTCCACCTTTCGTCCTGTGAGGTCTATTCGTTTGCTCTCCTTGTCTGGAGGTGGACCTGTGTTAGTGGGCACATTGGCCCTTTTCCTGGCCATTGCCGTGATAATGGAGTCTGCTGGCACCGACCCCTGGATGTACGCAGGGTCTTTTGAGGAGTGTTTGTACTTTTTTTCGCTCCTTGGTGTAACAGCCTTGCAGACTGCCGGTTCTTTGAAGGCCTCCCTTCCCTGGTCCAGGACGCTAGGAAGCATGGGTAGGAACTGGGACCTGGTTTGTTGAGGAAGTAGGGTTTCCAAAAGGAAACATGCCTTCGCCTTCTCCTCTTGCATTTAGACGCCATACGTTGCTGCAGCCTTTTGGACGACCACATTGTAGACTCCAATGTCGTCTGGCGGAGAAGGCCTCGAGGGATAAGAGTCTACCCCTTCTTCTGGTGAATCTGCGTCGAGGTCTTGCCAGTCTAAGTCTTGGGCTTCCGAAGGCGTAGAGTCCCGGTAAGACTGGAACTCTTCTTCGGCTTCGAAGTAGTAGTCCTCTTCGCCCTGTTCGTCGAGCGGTTCGGGGGTTTTCGGGGGTTCGATGTCTTCGGTGTCGCCCTCCCCGAGTGCTTCACGTGATGGCTTCGACGCAATGGCGTATAGCTTCATTTTTTCGTCGAAGTCTTTTTTCCGTTGCAGGATGCTCGCCATCTCTGCTTCGAGCCTTCTCTTTTTCTTCTCCATCTCGTGGACCTTTTCGGCGTCGATGGCTGAAGCGCTCCTCTTCGCGGTCTCGGACGTCGAGGATGACGCCGGGCCTTCTTTTCTGGGCATCGAGGCTTCCTTTTCGGCGGTTACCTTCGACGCCCTTGGTTTTTCGGAGGCTTTCGCCGATTGGGAGTCCTTCCCGAAGGATCCGCTCGGCTGTTTGTCCTTGGTTGCTGTTGCTTTCGTCGAGTGTTTCGGCGGCAACGCTCCCTTCGAGGACTTGGCTTCACTTCTGAGTGTCGCTCGGGGCCTTTGCTTCACTCTTTCGAGCGTCGCTTGGGTGCTTCGGGGTCGACGTCTCCCTTACCTCCTTCGACGTTTTCTTGTGGACCTCGACGACTGAGCAGTCCTCCGGTCCCTCTGCGATGTTGTCTTCCTCTCCACTCGAGAGGCCCAGGTCTCGGAGCGATGGAGCTGGTCCCTGGCCCTGCATGTGTAGTTAGCCCTTCTTTGCCTCTCTCTCACCCGGAGGGTTTCGGGTGAAGGCCGAACACGCGTTGCAGTTTTCGCTGATGTGGTCGAGCGGCAAGCAGCGGTTGCAGACTGGGTGCTGGTCCTTCTGGGCGTACTTGTGGTGACAGTTTTGGCAAAACTTAAACGGTGTCTTGTCCATACCCGCGCTCAGGGGGCCCCCTGTGAGCGCATTCTCTGTAGGCGTCGAGATTTTGGTCGTGGACCTTCTACCTCGTCGTCCTTCTCGTCGCCTCCTGTACTCGTCTCCTCGTCCGGTGTCTCAGGAAACGATCCTTTGGTGATTATTGAATTCGAGATTCTTCGTCCAACTTTCTGGAACTTCTCGTCGACGATCCAGACCCCACGGCCGAAAAAAGAATCCGAAGATGGCAACCAAAGGTGGGAGCTTCCGCAGGAAGCGCTACGACGTCACCGAGGACACCAAATGGTGGGGGTGTCGCCGCCCACCTGGGCCAACAAAAAAAAAAAAAAGAAGAAGAAAGACTACGAATCCGGACCCAACCACGAGATGGCGGAATAATGCACAGCATAGTGAATCCAGAAAGATTCACGCTGCAAAACCTATTCCAGATTCATGGATATGAATGCACTAGCCAACATAAAGCAGCAATATGAAAGTATATTTTTGTTTCAATTTAAATTTAGTAGAAAAAGAACCAAATGTGTTCTGCGGGAGCCTGCAGGGTGTGTAGTTTACCAAAATATTTACTCTGGTAACAAAAGATCAGAGCAATTGCCATTCGGAATGATTGGCAGGTCATTGCACTACTAAGCTGCTCAGTCCAGAGCAGATTTTTAGACCAAGACCGTAATCTATTCAGAGCATGTGTTCATACAATGAAAATACAAAAGGGCAAATATATTACAAATTACAGAAAGGCAAATGATTCATTTAAAACGGTGTTGTAAACACCAAGCCCAGAAGCAAACCTTAATAGTGAAAGGATAGTTAAGAGAAAGGATAAAAGGAGATCAGACAACAGAGAAACCCATCTAAAATGGTGCTATGTTGTCTCAGAAAAATCTCAAAAGCCCCTGAGACCAGTCTACTTATAGGGTCAAAGCATAAAAACTCACTGAGGGAGGACTAACACTTTACCCATATACCCTACTCTTCCAAATGCCCAAACTTAACTGACATACAAATGAGATAAAAATATTTCAAAGGACATTCAGTACACTCAAAGGGAAGGCTTCATTAAAATGCCCGACATCAGGCAACTTCAACAGAGGAAAAAATTGCTAATCGCTTTTAGCAAATTGCAGGACTGATAAAAAGTTAAAAATTCGGAAATTTTCTTCAAACCGTAATAGCAGACAAATGGACAGTAATTAAAGAAAACTGCAGCTATGTAGCTCTGCATGTTCCAGAACCAAATGTGAATCTCTTCCGCTTGCAGCCAGTTTAGCAGGAGGTTTGGCATTTTTTAAGAATGTTCATAAGAGTTAAAAGGAAGGTGTAAATGTCTGATGAATTTAATCAAGAGCCAGGCACTTAAGGTCAGCCATGGTAGAGCCAGTATGTAAGGCCTGCTCTTATTTTCTCAGAAGCAAGTGCAGATAACATCACAGATGCAGCCATATCAGAATCAGCAAGGCTTGTTTCAGGTACAGTATGAGCCTTAGCAGGGGAGAAAATAGGAGGAAACCAAAATGAACCCTCTCTAACTTGATATGAAGATTAATTCACATGAAGTGAAGTTCTGGATAGAATGACAAAGCCTTGGACTTTTCAAACCAGATATGTAGATTTGCCCGTTAGCTCAAGACTTTTGCCAAAAGGTAGCTGTTGATGACAAATTTCCAGTGATCTGAACAATAACTATTTAAGTTGTCGGATGCAACATTTTGATGCCCTCCAACCCCATGGAGCTACATAGACTGTTTAGATTGAGATCATAGACTTCCAGCCTCCTGATTATTTCAATGTGGGTGCCTCACGTAACTGGTCTGCAATAGGACTCCTGAATGTTACAAAAGAGGAAATGACTGGAGGGTCTAGGTGGATTATCCCAATTGCCACCATTTAAATAAAATCATTTGGGTGCATTGCAGCATCAGATAATAGGGAATCCGTGTCTTAAAGGAGAACCCAAAGTTGAAGTCACTTGGTTTGGCCCATCTTTACTTTCAGGTTTGAAGAGGATTTTTCAAATTTAACATCACAGTTTGTACAATTTACAGCACCCACTTCTCATTTACCAAGTATAAAGATTATAACAGCTGCTACTCCCACCTGGGCAGTTAACAGAATAGAAAAGCAGAAATTCAGGGTTTTGTATATGCTGGTTTTGTTCCAACTGCTTCTGGATGACTGCTCCTTTTTCTCTGGACTGATGACTGTCTCGAGTACAATTAATGCTATAACTTCTAAAAGGGGCCTTTATCTATTGTTAAAGTTAACTTTATCTTGAGGCTTATTCGCATTGTGGATTTAAAATGTTCTTTTCCACACCAACAAATTATTGCAAGTATGTTCAGGCACCTTTATATCACCTCTCGCACACACAACTAGTACAAATTGTACATATACTTTACGAGCTAAAAGCAGCATCACTGAAAAGCAACACTTAAATGTGACATTGTTTCTTGCGCAGTGTTACTTACACTGCACTAATTTGAGAGGATAAAACCCACCCTTCTCTTCGGACTACCACAAAATCCAGCTCAGAGTCAAGGACCGTCTGTAAGATGCTCTACAGCTCCCAAAATGATCATAGCTCTCAAAGTGGCTGCAGCATCACCAAATATCCCATTTCCCATCTCATGTCCACATGTCCTGTCTTTATATGGTGGATCTGTTCAAATACATTAGTTATTAACTGGGTCTTCAGGTGGATTATTTCCTGGGTTGAAGATTAAGGTGTTATCCAACTGCATCAAGTGTGACCAGCGATATGATCCTACAAACACTGCATACAATTGGACTGGTCACCTGGTTGCATAAAAGCAAGTCAACAATGCATGGGTACTAGTTTACTCCTCTTAAAGAGACAAACGGGAGGAGATAAATGGACAGCCCTTTAACACAGACTGGTTAAATATCCCAGAATACCCCCAAACCGTTTCACAAAATGCCTCACTTAAAGGAATCCAACTTCATATTCTGCGTAGAGCTTATCTAATTCCATGTAGGTTTCATAAGATATACCTGGCACGCCAGATGCCTTCACGAAGCCATGAGACACAGGCTGATATTATGTATATGTTTTATATTTGCCTATTGTTACAGCTGTTTTGGTCAGAGGTTATCACAGACAAACTATAAAAGAACGCCCACTCACAGAATCTACAGGTTGCCCCAGACCCAAGGATAAAAAAAAATCACCACTAAGTTTAAGGACCACTCACTGATATTGGCTAAACGAGGCACCTCCATGGAACTGGTAGTCCCCACTTTCTCCACTACTGGCCCACTGAAGAGGTGAGGTCATTAAATGGGCCTGGGCGGAAAGCACTGCAATCCACAGGGAGAAAAGGGGTCCACGAAAAAGACTAATTGCAGAATACTGGGGCGCATTACTCAATTTCATAAAGCGTGCCAGAGATGATAGAAGGCGCCCTTAGTCACAAGCAAATGTATACTGAAAAAAACTCATGCAACCTTCCCCTATGAACACAAGGATTCCCTGACTTGTGCGCACACATTACTGTGGCCTTACTTACCTGTTTGATTCAAGGCTTCCCACTCACTCATACTTTTTTTTTTTTTTAATGACCTAATTTGTTTGTTGCTTTTACTATATCATTTGCTCATTAGATCAGAGATGTGACATTCAGAGGTCCTCTAAGTCCGACTTTGCGGCAGGGCCCAAAATGGGGAGGGAAGAAGAGGCAGGCAGCTAAGATGACAAGTTTACCTTTCATTCTCTTGTTCCTATCGCTGATTGGCTATATATTTCCACAACACTCATGGGAGTACATAGCCAAAAGTATCAAATGCTTAATGTTACAGTCATCATCTTTACTCTGTCGTAACTGGCAAATGAATATTACTGTAGTTGGGTAAACAACCCTGACCACGAAACAGTCACCCCGCATGTTGTTACAACGCGGTCGTTACAATGACCGCGTTGTAACAACGCATACCATTACCACGCAAGTTGTAACCACGACTTGCGGAGGGGGGAGAAGGTGTTGGATTTAAAATCCAACACCTTCCCTACTGTCCGCACAGACTGGAGTTGGAATAGTAAATTATACTATTCCAACATCCAGCGCCCCCCTCCGCAAGTCGTGGTTACGACTTGTGTGGTAATGGTATGCGTTGTTACAACGCGGTCATTGTAACCAACGCGGTGTAACAACATGCGGGGTGACGGGCAGCGGGAAAAAGAGGCATATTCCGGTAGTTGTGGCAGAACGCCTCCACTAACCATTGCAACGGTGATTCTATTGTGAATGTACTGCCAAAATTTGAATTAAAACGGTGACAGGTGTTTGCTTAGGGCCTCAATGAAGACTCCCATGAGCAGAACTAGAATTACAAGTTAGTAATTTTACATTCTTTATCATGGGACCGTCACTTGCACTGAAGAGACTGAACAGAATCACACATTCCCCGAAAATGAATCGTTGCTGTGAAATTGCAAATGTGAAAAAATTAAAGATCAGCCAAATTGGTTAAAAAGTGTGACACTGTTGTATCTTCCCTGGAGTCCAACTTGACAACAGTCTTGCAGAAGTATGAATGGAACTCTAGGTCACAGCTCAGCATATCTCAACAACGAACACTTAAACGGAGCATTTATTCCATTCATGGAATGAGTTTTTGGCTCCCTCCATAACAATTTCTTGGACTCCTGGTAAGACTATGTACAAATCTATCTAGCAATTGTCTATTTCAATTATGCTAAATAAGTATGGATGGATTTTCTGACGTCTTTCATCATTTGATCTTATGACTTTTACCATCAATGTATGAGATTTAAAATAAAATAACGCAAAACTAGCTAGCACGCAGTAGAGCACTGTGCACAAAATGAATATTGTAAAAAGGTAGACTGAAGGCTGATGAGTACTTGGATTGGCGCAGTCTGCTGAATGTGGAGGGAAAGCTATAGATCAGAATTAGCTTTTAAGATTGTGGAGTTGACACCACCATGAAAATTAATGCACAGCTGCTGGCAAACTACTCGAGTCGTCATCAGTTCCTTGAACTTTGGCTCCATTGATACTCTATATTGCTGCAATGGCCTCATACAGAAAATGTAACCATAAAAATATATGGAGCGAAGGAGAGATGCTATCTTTGGCTCGAGAGCAAGATTTTGACTGATGAAAATGTTCTGTGCAACAGAACGAAGTCTCTCCTTAGAATAAAAATCTTTTAGAAACTAGTGTTAATGAATGCATCCTAGGGCCAGCATGGATTTCGCCAGTTTAAAAATCTGGTGTCAAGTGAAGTCGTTGGCAATTTAAAAAGAAAGTACCATTAGGCATTCATCTACACAATGATAAAACTATGTTTCCAGAGACGTGCAGCCATTGCGACTAAACAGTCAGGATAAAGTGTCACTATTTTTAGATGAAAGAGGAAGGCCATGTACTAGAAGAGGTTCATGCCTACAACACATTCTCCCAGAAAAAGAGGAGGGAACGGTTAGCATTCTGAGTTTTTTTTGTTCACAGAATGTTTGTTGAGATTTTTCAATCCTGTAAAGTTTGTCCCTGGAAGCTGCATGAATAAACCACCTTTATCTGTCGACATTAAACTAACAGGATCCACCCCTTGATTCTGTAAGTAAACAAAATGGTTACTTACCTGTAGAAGTAGTTTTGCAGCCTGAAGAATTTTCAGGATTCACATGCTGTGCATTATTCCGCCATCCAGTGGTTGGGTCCAGAACTCTCTTCTTGGAGTACTCTCTTTTTAGGTCGCGCCTAGGCAGCGCATGCGCTGCTCTGCCAGGCATGCTGTATTAGAGTATGGACTTGAAGCTCCGCCTACTCTCCGTCAATATTTTTAATTGGCTTGTGCCATTGTCCTTGGAAAATGCTAGCTTCTGATTAGTTAATAGGCTTGTTAGTCCCTCCTTGGTACTGCCTTGTCTTCATTTGTGACTGGCCATTTTACTTCTGTTGGTACGTAGTATGTGTTATTTTCAGCCTGTGAGCACTATTTTCTTTAATGAGTTTATCCTGCTGAAGGCACAACATGCTTTCCTGCAACGGTGCCCGCTTTGCTTGCACCACTCGCAGGACGCTGCTTGTTTTCATTTGTTTCTGGAGGCAGCATGGGAAGGCTCTGTGGTCGCACAGCTGCTCCCCCTGGCTTTCGATTTGAAGCGCATTGAAAACAGGCCTGTAAAGAGCACGATTAACAAGCCTCTAAAGCTCTGCATCTCCGAGCACCATATTTATTTATATTTTTGCCCCACTTTTATCATTGACCGCATTTGTTTGGCCCCTTCGTAAGTAGCTCATCTAGTGCAGCTTTTCGCTTTGCATTCTGGGACTTGTAGTCCTGATTTTAGATTGGGATAATCAAGACTAAAAGAACCACAAAGAAAAGCAAAAACCTCGACTGGATGACCAACTCAAGATACTCGAGAGCGTCTAATTAATTAGATTAGGTGGTGTGTCTACTTTTAGTTGCTACTTTAGTCGCTGGAGTATTTTTAAAACTGACAATAGATAGGTTTGTTTTGCGTAAATATCATCCCTCCCCCCGGCACCCCCAAGTAACCCTCGTTTTATTGGTCTGAAGTTTGTTTCTCAATGTGACCCTGCAACATATTCATAAAGTCAAATGCACTAAAAGTTTATTTAAGATAGATTAGCACGGATGATCAGCAGCACACATTTGACATGAAACCATCTATAAATTATTCCTGGATTTATAGACAATCTTGGTTATTGAAATTAGGCACTCATTACAATGCGTGGAAACCAGATACAAAGTGATGCAACGCTGCCATCCAATGGTCTGCTTTGAAAATGTAACTCTTGGAAAGTATTTTTTTTAATCAAAAGTAAAAACAAAAATATTCATATCTTGTGAGAAAGCTTCTGGTGCTTTATTCTAACAAACAGAAGAAAGCAATTATGAACGCCACGTCCCCTGACAAGCGCCTCATCAGCTAGACTTGAGGAGCCGATGTGCACGTCACATGAACTGCCCTGTTGAAATGAGAAGAGGGAAGATGCTGGCCTTAATACAAGCAGCAGTGGTTAATAATTGTTTGATGCAAAACCGTTTCCTGTACTACAAGCATTTGCAATGCAATAAGGTCTCGTATTTTCAAAACTTTGACCAATTGGTATTGTAAATAACAATGCCCATTATTGCAGGTTTTTTAAACACATAAAAAAAGGCATTGTCATTTACAATGCCAATAGTTTAAAATCTCACAAATGCGAGACCTATTGCATTGCAAATGCTGGTTTGTTGTTTTGGGAGTCAACTGTCCTCATCATTTGGTGCTTAGTCCAGAATCTCCCATGTCAGACACGCTCTCCCCGTAAGCCTCTATGTGTGGCCGCCATGTTAAAATAATTTTTTCCCCTGGCGTTTGTCTGCCCACTTATTGTCCTGTGGGCTTCCCCTCAATTACTTCCTTGATTACTTTGTCTCATCTCATTTCCTTGGGAGGCAGGTCAGTCACGTGAATACAAAAAAATGTATCAACTTGCAAAACTACTCCTACAGGTAAGTAACCATTTTGTTTTGCAGTGTGGCTCTTTACTGTATTCACATGCTGTGCATCAATTTCATAGCGGTTTCTTCACCGTAGCTGGGTTGGAAAGGAGGTTGATCTTGTAAACAAGTGCTTCAGTACTCTGCCCCAATGGTGCCACTCTGTTCACCTGGACATCGATGCAGTAGTGTTTTGTGAACGTGTGTACTGATTACCATGTGGCTGATTATATATTAAAAAAAATACAGCACCCACGCGGCAGCGCCAGTAAAGTACCACACTCCGGTAATCCAATTAGATTTTATTGGCTATCTGAACGCGTTTCGAGCTTCACGGTCTTTTTCAAAGCCATAAACAGTGACAGTGCTCTATCACCTATTGGTGCTGAGGCCGACAGGATGGAGGGTCGTTTCAGACTACGTGGTTACCCAGGAAAGGTTATCAGGACAGCCAAAAAGAAAGCAATTGGTACTAACAGGGACAGTCTCCTCAGACCAAGAAAAAGGGAAAGAGGGAAGAATGAAGCCAGATTTATTACCACATACAACTGTGAATCAATGTTGTAAACGAAATTATTGGTAAGCACTGGCATCTGGTTAGATCTGATTCGTTGATTGGAAAGTTGGTGAGCGCACGGCCGCCAATAACATACCGTAAGGGTGACTCCCTTAGGGACATGCTAATACAGTTATCCAAGGAGGCAACAGGTTTCAACTGGTTCCTGGTTGAGCGAATCCCCTGGTTTTTATAAATGTGGGAGATGTAAGGCCTGTGCCCATAGTCCCAATGTTAAAACTTACTCTTTGGCCACAGGAAGGAAGGTTAAGATCAAGAAATTCCTAAACTGCAATAGTGATTTTGTAGTATATGTACTGGTCTGTGTATGTGGTCTACGTTATGTTGGAAGTACTATCTTTCCAGTAAAGAAAAGGGTTTTGGAGCATTTTTGTGCCATTAAGAACCATGACAGCAGTTCCCCAGTGGCAAGACACTCATCAGGTACATGGGCCGAACAGTGATCACATTTCTTTCTTCGGTGTTGACAGGGTCCCAGTGAATCCGAGAGGTGGTGATCGGCAACAGGCACTGAGAAAGTTTGAATCGGAATACATAATCCACCTCAACAGCAAGCACCCCAATGGCCTTAATCAGGACGAGGGACTTCACGCCCATCTAGGTTGATTTTCTCTCTTTTGTCTCTTTCCTGATGACATGTGTAGATAGCTCTGTCGGGATTCATCCGTCCTGCTTACCCCCCTTTTTTAATACCTTTGTATCCCTCTTGTTTGTTTTTTATTCCGTGTGTTTCCATTCTCTCCTCTCCCTTCATTTGTATAAGGCCCCCGCTCATTGTAATGAGACTCCTAACCAGCATTGTCTTTAGGTTCTGATACCTATTCTAACATATACAAGACGCTTGTTGCATTTCTGAGAACTTCATGATTTTTCCGTATTTAAGGCTGATTAGCTGATCCATTACAATTATGGGTCAGTTGTGGTGTGGCTTTTTCTTTTTATTAAATGTTAATTACATTGCACTTTGTTCCACTAACACCATATTGTTTTTAGTTTTGGATTTTATTATTTATTAGTATGTGTGTCAATAAAGCGGGTATTGATTGCCCTTAGCACTTGCAGTTTCTGAATATTTTCATATATATTTTTTTTTGTCTCTAATGCACTAGAGTTCATTAGACTCGTATGATTAGGAATGAAGCACCGTTTGGAAGATGCATTAACTGTCATCTTTTTGACTTTTGCAAAGTTTAATGATTTGTTGTGCATCTGTCTCACATGTATGCCTTTCTAAACACACTTGTGTTAAACTACAAGTATATATGTGCATTTGGTTTTGATGTTCAGACTCCGTCACTAGTCTGTTTTCTTAAGGAACTGGGTGCTGAGACCCGCAAGTCTTTCCACTATGTTTATTGTTGAGAGATTGTGTTTATAGGCGATAAAGCACGACCACTGTTTATGGCTTCGAAAAAGACAGAAGGTTGAAACGCGCTAGCCAATAAAATATAACTGGATTACCTATCTGGAGTGTGGGCCTTTACTTTACTTTTCATATATACGGGGATCCTGTGCCCAGTTACCCCGCACCAATATGGCATGGTGGATGTGGCTGGATGATTGACAGGAAAGCAGGTATGCTGATGTATGTCGCTCAGCAGAATGTTTGACAGGAAGGCTACTGTAGCTCCCTTCGTTCTCGTCGCGTGCGCTCTTGGTTTAGTTTCTAACTGCACAGCAGCTTTTTTTGTGTGACACATTTGAATTGTCCATTATCCACCCTGCAATGATGTTTTGGTGACTAGTTTCCCTTTGTTATTGTCAGTAAATGATACAAAGTGCGGTTTCTTTTTCCTAATGGATTGTGTTTTCTCCAGATAATACATTATCGCCCTGTCAGCGTCCAGTGAATGCAGTGCCCTTTCTGCCAGACTCTGTGAATCTCAATAAAACTCTGTATTTGGCCTGTCTGAATTGTGTGAAAGTGGGATATGACCTTTGGTAGGAAGCGTGGGCTGGTCCTCATGACTATACGGTTCTTGTATACCTGCAGGCATGGCTCCTGTATGGGGAGTGCTTGCAGCTCGCTTTCCCTGCAAAGCGATGCAATTGCAATTAGAAACTGTCTTAAGCATGATAAATTTTAAATTGGCCCTGTGGAGTGGCTCGAATAGTTCTTTCATCAGTAAGGTGAGCAATATGTTTAGGTTCAACATAGGAATTGGCGCACTCCTGGTGGGGCTATCCTTTTGTCACCATCTAGAAACCGCTTCACCATTGGTATAGTGAAGAAGCTTCTTCCTATGTATCCCCTTGTGTAGGCCACTATTGCTGCTAAAGGTACCTTTAGTGATGTGTAAGATATCCGATGACTAGTATCTTGTGTCCAGTTCAGAAAAAGGCCAGATTTCAGGCACCACTTAGTGCATCTCTCCCATTTGGCTGTGTAGCATTTCCTTGTTGTCAATCTTCTGGCTTCCCTGAGGGCCACCATTGTTTTCTCTGGGAGTCCCAGATGTCCGAAACTATGTACTCAGGACCCATGCTGCTAGACTGCGGATGCTTGATTCTGGGTGGAGCACCTACCCCCTGCATTAAAAGCAGGTTTTGTGATGCTGGCAGTCTCTGTACATTGAATGCCATCTCTATCAGATCTGAGAACCTGGTTGGTCTTGCTCGGGGGGGTAAGGGGGTGAGGAGTACTTCGTTTACGTCATTCGTGATTGTCTGCACTTGCTGATCACAGCACTTATTGATCACAGCTGATAACAGTGGATTCAGGGGGGAAAGCATAAGCAAATTTCCCTCACAAGTCTATCGGACAAGTCTATTTCTGATGTCCCCCACTTTTTGAACACATTCTTGATCACGGCCTGATTCAGCTTCCACTCGTGTAAGGTCCAGTAGATGTATTGTTGTTATGGATATCCATTTCTGGATGGCCCACCTCCATATCTCCTGGGCTAACTTTGATAGGGCGGAGGCTTCTGTCCCCCCATGCTTGTTGAGGAAGATAACAGTTGTGGTGTGGACCTTTTGAACTTGTATTGATTTTCCCCATAACTGCTTCTGAAAGTCTTTTAAGGCTAGGAACACTGTCCTTGGTTCCAGCAAGATTGTATTGTACCACTTCTTTTGGTTTCTAGACGCCTCCGATGTTGAGCTCCCCAATATGAGCTCCCCATGCTATGTGTGAGGCATCTGTAGTAAAGGTCACTGTTAGAGCTGGTGGCATGAAGGGTCTTCCTACTGGTATATTCACCCCGTTACACCACATCATTTCCTCCTGTACTCTTTGCGTAACAACCACTAGATCTTCCCAACTCCCCATTGCTAGTGACCATTGGCTTTGGACCCATTACTGGACCGGTCTTGTGTAGCCTTGCACGTGGTATTAGTCGTATGCAGGAAGCCACCATTCCCAGCAACTTCCCCACAGTCCTCACTGTCAAAGACTGAACTTTACGGTAGCGAGAAGCTTCTTGCACTATTGCCAGTACTCTATTCGCCTGGGTAAACCCT
This sequence comes from Calotriton arnoldi, assembly GCA_963921515.1. Taxonomy (NCBI): domain Eukaryota; kingdom Metazoa; phylum Chordata; class Amphibia; order Caudata; family Salamandridae; genus Calotriton; species Calotriton arnoldi. Next base: position 2,173,514 of record CAWUFW010000097.1, on the reverse strand, counting down.
CGCTTGTGTTGTGTAGATGCTTGCTCCCAAGAAGAGCTTCTCCTGTTCTTGTGTGGGTGAAGACTTTGGCATTTATGACTAACCCAAGTCTGTGGAGTGTCATCATCACTGGTTTTATGCTGTCTCTGCACCTGGGGCGGCACTTGCCTTTAGCAACCAGTCATCTAGGTAGGGGTACACAAGTTTTCCTGTCCTTCTCAGTTTAGCAGCTATGGCCGCTCAGCACTCTGTGAACACAGCTGGGAGCGGATATCCAGAATGGCAGAATACTGAATTGATAGAGTCCCTCGTCTATTATGAAGCGCAGAAACTTCTTGCGTCTGTGGTTCATTGGTATGTGCAGCTAGGCATCCTTTAAGTCTATGGCTGCAGGCTAATCCTCCTGCTGGAGTTGAGGGGTAATCTCTCGTAGGGTTATCATTTTGAACATCTGTGTTTTTATGAACTTGTTTAGGAAGCAGATGTCTAATATGGGCTGTAGTGATTTGTCTGATTTTGGTACTAGGAAACATGTGGAGTAGATTTCCTGGTTGATCTCCTTCAGGGTCACTTTCTCTATTGCCTCTTTTTGTAGGCAATTCTTCAACTCAACAGCGCAGACAGGTTTTTTTCTCCCTTTGTATGGGTGGTTTTCTTTGGGCCTCATCTTGGTGGGTGTTTTACCAGTTCTGTGCAATAACTGTGTTGGATAATGCGGAGTATACACTGGTCTGATGTGACCTCCCTCGACTCCTAAAGGAATGCTACTTTTCCTACCCCTTCACAGGTGTGTGTGAGCGGGACCTCTGGTTTTGGGAGTCACTCGTCTGCTGCCACCCCTCTGGGCGGCTGTCTTGTGCCTCTTGCTCATCTGCAAAATGGCTGTCTCTGTGGCACGTGGTATTGCCACTGTTGCGCCGGTGTTTGTGCGTGACTGCAAGGCCTGGTGTGTTGCAGAGGGCTTGGGAAGAATCCTCTTCCCATCTGCTTTCTAGTGGGGGTGGCTCCCTCTTCTCAGCTGTCCTCTAAACTGTAGAGCCCCCATCGACCTGTCTGTGTTGTCATTCTTTAATTGTTACAGTGTGTTATCTACTGTGCTTTCAAACGGGGAAACAACCTTTACCACGCAGCTATTACCATTCAAGTCATTACCACGCATATGATTTTATCACGCATACCTTTACAACAAAAATCTAAGTATATTGCAGGCAAGTGAAACCGAGAAGAAAAAAAAATACATAATATATATATTTTAGAAATCAGGGTAAGGGCGTTTTAAGGGTTATGGGGTGGGAAATGATTTTGAGTGGCAAGGGCATATTTTGGGTGGTTGAATTTAGGGGTCCATAAGGATGGGCGTGGGGGGGGGGTGAGAGAGACCGGGAGGGAGGGAGGGAAGAGAGGAGAGAGAGGAGAGAGAGAGAGAGAGAGGAGAGAGAGGAGAGAGAGAGAGAGAGAGAGAGAGATGGATCTATGTTTTCTCCTAATATACTTACAATTTTGTTGTAAAGGTATGCGTGGTAAAGGCATCTGCGTGGTAAAGGCCCTGCGTGGTTCCGTCATACATCCCTCCCAAACAGGTGTTCCAGTTCAAAAGGGTGTTGATGTTGGCCTGAACCTCGTTTTTGAACCCAAAGCTCGCAGTCATGCGTAACTACTTAAGGTTGTTCCTCCCACCAGTTGCCTACTTGCTGTGTCAGTGGCATTGAGTGATGATTTCAAGCACGTGTTTGCTATGTTCTCTCCCTCTTCCACGAGGGATTTTGCTCTCTTCTGGTACTGCTCTGGCAGATGCTGCATTAATTCAGCCATCTCCTACCAGTGTTGATGGGCATACATGTTGAGCAGGGCGTTCGGGTTTGCGATGTGACATTGTAATGTGGCTCCTCTCTAGAACCTTCTCGCCACCATTTCTATTCTTTTGCTTTCATTATCCGGGGGTGGCCCAGAGGTAGTTGGCACATTTACTCTTAGCCTGCAGCAGACCACAATGATGGAGTCCGCCACCACATTGCTTGAATGTTTACAGGGACCTTCATTGAATGCATTTCGTTTCGAGCTGGGGTGTCACCGACCTGCAGTTTGCTGGTTCCTTAAATGCTTCTCTTCTTGCTTGGGAGCATTGGTATGTATTGGCTCTTGCTCTGTGAGGACAGGAGTGACTAGCAGAAAACAGGTCTGCAATTTCTCTTCCTCCAACTGGACCCGGTGCCGTTCTGCTGCTCTTCTCACAATTTAATTGTACATGGCGAGGTCATCTCGGGGTGAAGGCCTCGACAGATACGTGTCTGCACCCTCTTTGGGAGAATTTGCACTGAGGCTCTGGCATTGCTCTTCAATGCCATCTGACCCCCTAGATATCCTGGAACAGACCCTGTGTCTCTGGGTCCTCCTATTCAGAGAAAAGTTCTTGTTCCTCCTATTCCTATGACTCTGGTGTCATTGGGGGTTCAGATTCCCTCAAGTCTTTCTCCTCATGCACATTTTCCGTCTAAGGTTTTGACGGCATGCGGAATCCCTGGAGGGATGATTATTCCTTTTTTTGAAGGATTGCAGCCATTTCGGTCTCAAGCAGTCTTTTCTACTGTTATGTTTCATATAGATGCCCTAATATAGGCATGGTTTGAGATGCCCTAATATAGGTATAATCTTTCACCTACATGAGTTCCCTATTCTCCACAATAACGGGCGCTGAGGGCTGAACCTTATCTAGACTGTGGTTTGGGTACAGAAGGAGGGTTTCTTCCCAAACAATGGCCTACTATACCATCTTCGATGTGCTCATCCAGTATGATTAAATATTCCTAAGACTTCTAGGAAACCAGGCAGGGTCTAGAATCCACCTGCATAAACATCTACGTAACCGGTTCATCCCATACGTCATCTTCATACCCAATATGACATGGCTAACACAAGGGACAAAGGGACTCTATACTTTTCTTTATAAATACAGCACCTCTTGCTATCAGTAGTTAGAGGGAACCGAGACTTCTAGGCCGACACACTGACCAGAGACGCCGAGGCTCCTGCATGCAGTCGCTCCAGCTGACAGTGGTCTAATCATCCCTTGTGGGGGTGTCCAACTCGAGACCAGGACGAGGTCCCACACTCATTATTCAGGTAATGGGGTTTGACTAAATCCTAGCAGGATTCTTGGCTTCTTGCGCACCTACTCGCATGCTAGGTACACTTAGGTACATCTAGACAGGCATCGTAGGAGTAAGCGCTTTATTTTATAAATGCATTTTATATTCATGTATATGTTCATGACTACTGCAAAATGGTATAACTGTACTATCCCTTTTTATTCACTGTACTGCTGATCATATATCTCTGCTACTGTTTAACAGTTGTCGCAGCACATATATTTTATACTAGAAGAACAACTGTGCAATAAATTCTTATTGTAAACACGCTCGACTGTTTCTTCTGTGTAACTCTCTGAGACCAAATGAGCAAGCGCAAGTAACTGAGCGAAAAGTAGTACATGGTTTCCACGAGTCTGAGGAATCAGGGTTGTCGTGTTCTGAGGTTGCCAAAAACTAATCTCTTGGATAAAAAAGGAGATTTTAGTGGCACTGAGCGCTAGCTAATGCAAAACAGGCTAACATACGCGGTGGGGGTGCTCAGAATCAGTCTGCCACCAGGCCCACAGTGTATGTTATCCAAAAGAGCAGGTCCTGCAGGGGTACTATAGGAACTACACTACACCTCGATTTAGAGGGCGCGTTCTTTGGCATAGACTGCGGTCGATGACCTTTTCTTTGGCAATGAAGGTTAGGCTGCCGGTGCCTGAGCTGCAGTCTTCCTGGCATTTTCTTAAACTCAATAGTCTTGACGCCAGTGTATTTTCCGGGTTAGAACACCTGCAATGTGCTTGGTATGGGACTCAAAGGGTTCTTTGGACTGCAACTTGCCTCTGGTCAGTGAGGTTTTTGGCACTGAGGCAGTCTTCTGTGATCTAGAGTCAGAGGTTCTCAGCTCACCCGCCCCAAGTTTTTTTCCTGCAATACCTGTGCATGCCGTTTTCTGCTTTTTGTGCTCGACATTGATTTTTTTGTTTGGGGTCCCAGCCCTCTTCCCCGGTGTTGTCCTCTTCCTCGCTAGATAGTCAGAGGTCTCTCAATGATGGCGGTTCCTTCTGCCCCTGCATAGTGTAGTGTGCCTCTCTCATGCCCTTAGCGTTTCTGGTTTGAACTTCACACAAGACTCACAAGTCTCGGTTCTATGGTCTCTCAGCAGAGAACACCCCTGGTGTATATCCCTCTGGGCAGAAACGGAAAGGTGCGTTTTCCATCTCACTGAGAGATGCTATTACCCAGCATGAGAGCAGCGCTGGGATTGGACGGAGTGAGCTGCAACCAATATGGTAAGTTGGGTTCAGACTCGGCATACTTATGTTACAGGCCAATACAATAAAAAGGGGTTTTCTGGGAAGCACTCATGAGAACTGTGAGTGCAAATGAGAAGATAACATTGTGAACTTTATGCTTCTCCCCTAACCCCCCCAAAAACATTAATTGGGTTGTTCACAGGGGCTTTGCTACCATGTTCAATTTTTATGATATTAACAACCTGCACTCCTGCTTACACCATCTAGGGTGGCTCTCGGCATACCTGCACCCAGAATGAAGACAAATAACTGGTGGGAGGGGGGGTAACAGGCAGCAGGTATTTTACAACCATGCATCTAGAACCTAGAGCACTTCAGAACCTAGAAGAACTGCTCTAATCCTGCCCGAATGCAAGAAAGTTGCCTATGGCCCTATATCCCACCCATTGCCTTTAGCCATGTTCACATTATATAAACAACACACATGCATATTATGGCTTTACACTATAGGCCTTAGAAAGCGCTTGTTTATCATACAGTTCTACATAAATAGGCAGCATGACTGCAAACGAGAGGGAAGTTCTTATGAAAACTAACTATTAAAGGATAGTTCTTGCATTATTTTTATGTGTTTCACATATGTGTAAATGTTTGCTTTTGATTCCGTATTTGCTTGGCAACTACTGCATATTTGTATATGTTTTTAAGTACTGTACACCTTTTTAAGTGAAACCAAAGAATTGATTGACTTTAAGAAAGAGCAGGTGATTTTATGGCAAGACAGGAGGCTAGCATTATGCATAACCTTTTATTAACTCCTTCTGAGCAGCACCACCACTTAAAAGCTCCCAGAATGGAACTTTATAAACCTCACAAAAAAGAATGTTCAAACACAAAGCCTCTGTGTCCTCAATTTTCTTCCTCTTTTGTTGCTGCTTCTGAGCAAGCCAAGTATATCGTTAGGATTAGAATGTTTTAAGCTTGTGTATTTTTGATGTTTTATAAATGTTACCCAATTTATGGGTATTATGTTAAGTGGTTTTACAGGATAAGGCGTTTGTTTAAAGATTTAGAATGATAAATTAATTATGGATTAGAAAAAAAATGTACGTTTTTAAATGTCGATTTTGTTTTAATTATGTTTGTAAATACGAACGATTTATAAGTATTTAAAATTGTAAGGGGATAAGCATATTATTAAAAAGATTAGTTTTCAAACCTTTTCGGTTGAATGAAGCGGGGCTTGAGGGCTGCCCGTCTGTGTGTACCGTAATACAAAATGGATGCATCTGGATTCCACAAGCATGATCTATCCGAATCGTTAATGAGCAGCGGATGCTTTTTTGAAGGTAAATTGAGCTTGTTAAGAAACATTGTAGCCTATTTCGAAGGGCAGTGCAGATAGGACAGTAACTAGGCAATAGGCGCTCGTTGCAGGTTAATCGTTTGTGAGGCGATCGGTGTGAGAGAAGTGTTTTACGAGTAGGAAAGAGAATAAATTCATTATTTTAGGGAATATTTGGACTCATTATTCAGACTGGGCAGAATATGGAGATTATTATAAGTTCAGAAGAGAATAAGGAAGATAGATTGAGGAAATTGGTATGTGAAGAAGTAAAATCAGTGGTTGAGGAAACTTTTAAGCAGGTTTTAGGAAAAAGAGATAGGATTTTAGATGAAGAAGAATATTTTTCGATTTCGGATGAAGAGTCTGAGAACAGAGGTCCAGGAGGTAAATGCCTTCAAAAGAAGAGGCATTTGGAGAAGAAGGAAAATAGTAAGGGGGGCCCCCAAGTGCCTCACATAGTTCAGGTGTCCTTGGCGGCACATGGAAGAGTCAGCAGAGCGCTGAATCCCAGGAATATCGTTTTGAAGAACATGACTCAGTCTAGTGTAAATCTAGACGAATATGTACTTGATTTAGAATATAAAGACGATTATGAGAATGAAGAGGGTGATCAGGAGGTCAGGTCTCAGAGTTTTGTCTACAGTGAAGGATCCTTTTGGGGAGAAATTGTTTGAATCAAGTGAAATAAGGCACCCCAGAGGGGAGGACTAGTGGCCCATGGAGCATGTGTCTCAGTACATTAAGGCGAGGTTGAGAAAACCTTTGGAAAGGGAAGAGTGGGCAGAGTGTTCAAGACCGCTAATTGATGAGAAGGTGACTCTGGCTCCTAACTTAGATCCGGATCGGATTACCTATATGTTGAGGTTGGGAAAGGATCCAAGGAAGGGTTTGGAGAAGTCCCTGAAGATTTGCCAAGACAAATTACTGGATATTTTGGGCCCTTTAGCAAGGATCTTTGATTCTGTGGAGGAGGCTTATTTAAAGGGATCAGAGGTGGATCTTTTGCTCTTGAGAGGCTGGTGTTAAGAGGGCAATCTGCTTTATGGGTAATGCTAATACGGGCTTAATAACAGAAAGACGCAGAACTCTGTTAATGAGGATAAATCCCAAATTAATGGACCTGGCAAAAAGAGTCTACAGAAAACGCAAAGGGTTGATTTTTTGGAGATGGTTTAGTAAGATCTCTAACAAAATAGGTTAAGACTTTTACAAGTCTGGATAAGGCCCAATACGCTATGCGTAAGGTGTTTCAGGGTAGTGGTTTTTATAGAAGAGCCGGTAGGAGAGGGCAAACTACTGGCCGAGCAGGATTCAGAGTCCAGTATAATAACACCACTTATCAAGGATACCGTGGTTACAGAGGTAAGGCAAACAGTACCCCGTTCTACCCTCAAAGAGCAAGAAGTCAAAGAAGAAGGGGAGTACGATCAAGGGGACAATCCAGTAGTCAAGGACAAGGTGAGTATGAAGAGTATTTTTGGTTTTACCCCTTTAAAAGTGGGAGGAAGATTGAAGTTCTTCAGAAAGAAATGGGAGAGTATAACCGCAGATGCTTGGGTGCTACAGGCTATAGCAGGATATACGATAGAGTTCGAGTCAGTACCAATTTAATTAGTAGAACCAAGAGAGCTGATGTTCCAAGAAGATTTACAGGAGGTAATTCAAGAGGAAGTAAATCAGATGTTACAGAAAAGTGCGATTATTCGAGTAGAAGAAGGGGAAAGAAGGTTTGCGAGTACCTTGTTCATAGTGGAGAAAAAGGACAAAGGTTGGAGACCGGTGATAAATCTACGCAATTTGAATCGGTTTGTGAAATACAGGCATTTCAAAATGGAGGGGATACTTTGTCTGAGAGATTTACTACAGGATTTAAAAGATGCTTATTTCACCATTCCAATGGCAAAAGAGAGTCAGGCTTTTCTTTAGTTCAGATGGAAGAGTCCGTTATTTCAGTTCCAATGCCTGCCGTTCGGTTTGTCAGCAGCGCCATGGTACTTCACAAAGGCGATGCGGCCAGTGGTAGGCTATCTAAGAGAGTGAGGAATGAGAATGATAGTTTATCTGGACGATATTTTATTGATGAATCAGAATGTCGAGTTGCTTTTGGAGAAATTGAATGTGATGATGAATTTATTGGAGAATGTGGGTTTTGTAATCAACAAGGAGAAGTCAGTAATGATCGCCTCACAGAGCATGGGGTTTTTAGGGTTTGAAGTGGACACAAAGGAAAGTTCTTTGCGTTTTCCGCAAAAGCAAGTAAAGTAAATCAAACAGGAAGTTTTTCCGATGTCAAAAAAGGAATCTGTAAAGCTAAGGGAGTTGGCTCGAGTGATCGGACTTTTGTCATCTTCGATTCAGGCAGTTTCCCCAGGTCCTCTTCACTACAGGCCGCTTCAACGTCTGAAGACAGAGGTTGGCGGAAGGGTTCTGGTACGGCGACATGGTTCTTTTGAATGGGGAGGCAAAAGAGGAATTGGTCTGGTGGAAGGAAAACTTGGAGGCATGGAACAGGTAGGTTATTTTGGGTAGTCAGCCGGATTTTGTTTTGGAGAGCGATGCAAGCAACTCAGGTTGGGGAGCATCTTGCTTGACGAAGACGACAGGGGGAGCTTGGTCAATGGAGGAGAGGTCAGAACATATAAATTGTTTGGAAATGCAAGCAGGTTTGTTAGCCCTGCATAGTTTTCGCAAAGATTTGATCGGGAGATCGGTTCTTTTGCGTATGGACAATGTGACAGCGTTAACTCGTGAACAAATTGGGTGGAAGCAGGTCAAAGAGATTAGCGAAGGAAATTGTTTGGTACACAAAATAGTATTGAAAGCGGAATATTTACCAGGGAATTTGAATGTGGATGCAGATTGGTATTCCAGAAATATTGTGGATTACAACGATTGGATGCTGAACAAGAGAGTTTGAGAAGATTGTGAAGTTGTTTGGCCCTTTGGAGGTAGATCTTTTTGCATCGCGACTGACCTTTCAGCTACCAAGGTATGTGAGTTGGAGGCCGAGTCCGGGGGCAATGGCGATAGATGCTTTTTTGCAGGATTGGAAGGAGTTAAAAGGGTATGCCTTTCCTCTTTTTACAATGATCCAGAGGGTGTTGGTGCAAGTGAGGAGACATGGTTGTCGCCTGGTTTTGGTGACTCCATTTTGGAAATGTCAGCCATGGTTTCCAACGGTGCTGGAATTAGCAGTAGAGGAACCTCGTTTGATAGAGGTGGCCAGGGGCCTACTGGTAGGAGTAGATGGGATATAACATCCTCTGGTGGAGGCAGGTTCTCTCAACCTTCTAGTTTGGAGGATATCAGGTACACAGGAGAAATGTCAGAACTTTCGGGGACAGCTTCAATTTTGCTCAATGAATCTTGGGCTCCAGGGACAAAGAAACGGTACAGAGGTTCTTGCGGAGTTTGGCTTCGTTGGTGCATGGAAAGGGATTTGGATACGGTGGAGGCGGATGATGTAGAGGTAGCACATTTTTTGGCAAATTTATTCGAGAAAGGTATGTCTTACAGAAATGTGAATTGTTCTAGGTCAGCTGGACATTCTTTGGTGCAAGGAGTGTCTGTAGGGAGAAGTCCCTTGGTGTGTAGGGTCATGAAGGGTATCCGTTTAAAGAGACCTCCCTTATCAAAGTACAAAACTTTATGGGATGTTGATTTAGTATTTAAGCTTTTCCAGGATTGGCCAGACAATAAGTATTTGGAGGTAAGGGAGGTGTCATGGAAGTTGTCTACACTTCTTTAATTTCTTTTAGAACGGTTCCAGATGTCAAGGCTTTGGAGGCGTCTAGACGTTTCTATCAACCGGATGGTGTGTTGTTTGAGATCTATAAAAGAACAAAGACTATGTCAGGATCAATCTTTTATCCAAGATTTGATGATGCATCAAAGCTTTGTGTGGTACGTTGTATTAAGGAGTATGAGTCACGGATGATGGATAAGAGATGGTGTGGACCAGTTATTGATTTCTTATGTGAAACCGTTTAAACCGGTAAGTAACGCAACTATAGCAAGGTGGGTAAAGGCGACTATGAGGGAGGCAGGTGTGGATATGTCCAAGTTCACTGCACATAGCGCAAGGGGCGCGATGGCGAGTAAGGTTTGTATGTTAGGAGGTAGATTAGAAGAGATCATGAAGGCTGCAGATTTGTCTTCGGCTGAAACTTTTAGGAAATTTTATTTTAAGGATGTTGATCATGTGTCAAAATGTGTTTTAAGGAAGCTTTGAACATGCATATGCTAGCCTCCTGTCTTGCCATAAAATGACGATTCTAATGGGTTTACCGACTAAAGAATCGAGATTTTATTAAAGACAAGGAGGCTAGCATTATCCCGCCCACCCTGCCCATGTGGTTTGAATGGGTAGTAATTTGATTTTCTTTAAAAGGTGTTTTTAGGATATAATGGATTGTTGTACTGTTTTTTTTTTTGAAAGAACTGAGGTACTGGTTTCTTTCAGATTGTGTCTGGGATAGTTTCATTTGTGATTTGTTTTTTGCATTACAGATATCTAGGTGTTTATCGATGGTTCCAGGTTATATGTTTTCGAAGTTGTTAAGAAGACGAACAAAAGAGGAAGAAATGGAGGACATAGAGGCTATGCGTTTGAACATTCTTTTTTATTGTGATGTTTATAAAGTTCCATTCTGGGAGCTTTTAAGTGGTGTTGCTGCTCAGAAGGAGTTAATAAAAAGTTAAGCATAATGCTAGCCTCCTCGTCTTTAATAAAATCTTGATTCTTTAGTCAGTAAACCTATAAGAATCGTCATTCTCCTGAACAATTTCCTCCCACGGCTAGAGCTCTCACAGATGATCTTTTTGTGCCAAAGTCTATCCCAACTGTGGTGTCTACACATTAACAGTAGAGAAAGGCGTTTGGAATGTGGAAGACAAAAGTATTAGGGAAGGAAGCAAACGCATATAGTATAAGGGCACACATGTTTGGTTATGTGAGGGATTAAATGCAGAAATAGGTTAGGAAAGGACAGGCTCTACCAGGATCCAATCTTCTCTTCTAATCAATTAAAAGAGGCTAGGACTTGACTTTGACACATTTGTTCGGCTGGTTTTTCCACTATTCCTTATTTGCAAAATGAACTTGGGGTATGTTGCAGGTTAAGAGTGACAGATCAATTTGATGCACATTATAAAATCCATTACTAGACGGAACAGAACATGTTAGAAATGCAAACAAAGCTTCTTGTCTCCATTACACATTATCCAGAGCAGGGAGCAAATATTTGGTTTTGTAGCAGACCATTAGTGCAGATCAAATGTACTGATCACGAGGTGTTTCAATATATATATTGCAAAACGCACACACATTTTCGGAACCTGGTTCTCAGTAAGCTAGTTCCAAATTTAACAATTAAACTCCCACAGAGCAAATTTTTAAAAAAATGCAGCTTCACCTATTGCATGACTGCTGATGCTGAAACCATCAATATGGAATTTGCGATCCTTAAAGATATGTGGCTTTGCCACATAACAGGAAGATCATTGTTTGGAGCTAATGAGGATTGTCAACTGTACAGAACTGACTCCTGCTCCCAATTTCTAAGTTTGTAATCGAATCATGTAAAATGTATCATCATAAACATTTTATCAGGTGAAGCTTATAGTCTGAAGAGTGTATTTACATCACAACAAAACTTTTAACACCATTCAAACTATTTTGCAAGTGTAAAATATAAACCATGAAAATAATATCTAAATAAATGACACAGGAGGCAATAAATTGACACATGACGAATAAATAAAAGGCTAAAGCATTGCATACCATTAAAATGGTTTTAATGTTGTTGCAACTCCATAATGCAACAATCATCGATTAGTTAAAAACCCAACGAATTTTCATTCACCACTTTACAAAATGAAGGCATAGTTTCATTTAAGTCCTCCTTGTCCTATTGTATCTATTCACCTACATTTAACATTTCTATCACAATGCACTGTATAATATGTAAATAGGAAAAGTAAAATAAAATATTAACCTCTGCTTCAATGTACAGTTTCCAAAATCTGCCAGAACTGGGGAACTGGGTAACAAGGCGCTCATAGGTCTTCCGTGCTTTGTCTATAGGTTGATTCTAAAATTTGAAAACCAATAAAGAAATTATAGCATTTAGACTTTTATATAAATGTAAAAAAAATGGGTATCAGGTTCAGAACCAAACTGTGATTGGAACCCATAGTAGGAAATGTAATCCTATGTCACTAAACCTGTGATTCTCGAATGAGAATGCTCCAAGCGTCGAGGTCATACGGATTGTCTTCTAGTTTCTTCTCAGCTTTTTTCACCTTTTCCGGAACATACTCTGCAGCCTATAACATTAAAAACAAAACTATAAATAAGTTTACTGCTATGTTTGAAAGTTTTATTACATAACCTAATAAACATCCAGAGTAGACAAACTGATACTCAGCATCCAGGGCATAAACATTTAGGCTTCAAAAGCGCAGGTCATTAAGGTTCTGCATCAACCACTGAAACAAAAGCAGGACTGACAGATACTAGTTGTACTGGAAAACAAACTGGTGGCAAACTGAATGGCCAAGAGATTTAAAAATTAATTGGGATTAGAACATCTTGAAAGTTTAAGGATCGAAAACTTGGTGAGCACATGATTTGCTGGGAATACATGGACGTTCAATAAATGGCTTTTAATAAGCTTTACGGACCTCTGCCAATTTATGGTGTTTACCTAGTGTTGATGTCTTACTCTCAAGTTACGGAGAGCCGGGTAAATAGCTAGAGAAGCAGAGCACTCAAATGGTACACAAAAAAACTGGTAAGGCAGTGTTTTACTATTGCATTAGAATACCAATATGTTTAAAGTCAAATGTGAACGCAAGAACTGCTCTTAAAACTTGTATAATTAGATAACATTTTGCAAACATCATCCTGTCAGCTAAGCATAGTTCCATTAAAGAAATGTATCTAACGTTATAGAGAACAAGCAGTCAAAAGATTACCTGTTTAAATACTGAATATAGTTTCACGTTGGATGCAAAATATACAAAGCAGTATTCTTAAAATAAACTATTACACTTCAATGGTATCATACCCACATTTTAAAGTTCGGTATAGAAGTGGGATTTTCAAGTACAGCAGAAATATCACGACACTAAAATGGTTAAAATGGGTTTGATTATAATGAACTATGGGAGTCAAAAATATTACTTACCCATAATAGTGTATACTTAATGCCACTTATAGAAGCCAGCAAGATGTCTCAACAAGTTAAGCACCCTGCTACTGACATATGGTGGGACGTAGAGTTTACAAAAACCCGGATACAGTGTACTCGTGTGTTAAATGTCTTTCAAAGCAAATAATGAGAGTACTAATACCTGGGTAATACAAATGTCTATTTACTACGCCAAAAGTGCAGTGTTAAGAAACCTACATAAAGACATGCTTATAATAAAACACTTGACATAGTATGGCCACTTTTTTTGACTTATTCTGCACAATCGGAAAATCAGTGACCAAGGTTCTAAGAGCCAAACAGAAGTGTGTGATGTATTAACTGTCATCGTAAAGCCATTAGTGGGGCAGATTCCAGGAGAGTTAATTGAGGCCAATGCATTCTTTGATCTGCCCAACAGGAAAGAAATGGAATTGAGGCATACCCATTTTAAAGAGTTTCCCAAATCTAAGTAAATCATATTCAGCTCCAAGTTAGGGATACAGGGCATTTCATAGTGAGGTTTAAGAAGCCCGGAATGCCCACCTGGTGTTTTTGCCAACTGTATGGGCATTCTGGGAGTGGTATGCAGATAAAACGTTTCTGGTGACTGTCTAGTAAGTAGCAACGTTTTGTATATATGTCTAGGGCAGGCTTCTCCAACCAATAGCTCGTGAGCTACTGGTAGCTCTCCTGTGTGCAGCCCAGCATACCAAAGTAGAAACTTTTGTTTGGTTGAAAATTGAAAAGTGCGTATTTGAGGTGGAAGAGTGTGAGAGAGTGTGAGAGAGTGTGAGAGAGTGTGAGAGAGTGTGAGAGAGTGTGAGAGAGTGTGAGAGAGTGTGAGAGAGTGTGAGAGAGTGTGAGAGAGTGTGAGAGAGTGTGAGAGTGTGTGAGAGTGTGTGTGAGTGTGTGTGAGAGTGTGTGTGAGAGTGTGTGAGAGTGTGAGAGTGTGAGAGTGTGAGAGTGTGAGAGTGTGAGAGTGTGAGAGAGTGAGAGAGTGTGAGAGTGTGAGAGAATATATATATATATATATATATATATATATATATATATATACATACATATATACACACACATATACATACACACACACACAATACACATACCCGAACAGGTTTCCACAAGAATTCCCCACAATCCGAGGAGAAAGGAAAAAGCAGCACAGCCAGGTATCAGCAGCTCAGTGAGTTTTATTTATTCAGTCATAAATGTGACAACCATTAGTGCATGACAGAGACCAACACGTTTCGGCCTGAGCCTTCAACAGGGTCATAGAGTTTTCGTGTAAAACTCCCTCCAAAATCAACTTCTCAGTTTAAAGGTATATATACACATGTTTACACATTTCTGTTTTTTGCTACTTAAAAAAAAAAAAAAAAAAAAATTAAACATTTTACATTTTTGGGTGTTTTTTTATTATTATTAAATATAGTTAATCTTTCAAGCCACACAGAATTTTGACTTTACAGGTTAGAACCCAATCCCTGGTTATCATGTATCAGTGTATAGATACAGTATTGAGCAGTGTTAGAATTGAACTCTAACTATATATCATTCTCAATTGCTCCAATTAGACTGTATATGTGGGTATATATATATATATTTTCCAAATGATGGGCTACTCCGGACCCATTGTTCTGAGGGCCGCCCTGTAGGGTCGGGGCCCCTTTGCCTGGAGACTGTTTGTGGATTTAAATCTGGGGCATGACCCACTCGCCTGCACAAGCCCACGAGAGGAAATGCTAATTAGCAAAGTTGTGACGGCGCAGGAAGGGATTCAGAAAGGGATGATTCCCTGTTCTGATCGTGCCGGAGGACAGGCATTGTTGTAAGGCCATAATGAAAAACGAGCACCTGGCATGTTAAGCAGCACAAGACATCGTGAGTAAACAAGCCCACTATGAAATACAATGCATGTATGAAAAAATCGAACTTTTCACTGAAAAAGCATATGGATGTAATCAGACTCCATGCATTACTTCACAACCACCAAGTAACATGCATCATGGGGACTGTATTTTTCAAAGACTGTCATGTGACTTTTTAAATAAATAGGCGCGCACAAATGCACTTTGCACTTTAAACTCCACCTGTGATCAAGACATTGCTGTCGAAACGCGTAAGGAAAAGGAGAAACTTACTGCGCTGCTGAGCCTGCAATTAAAATGCTTTGAC
Organism: Calotriton arnoldi; assembly: GCA_963921515.1. NCBI lineage: Eukaryota > Metazoa > Chordata > Amphibia > Caudata > Salamandridae > Calotriton > Calotriton arnoldi. The sequence goes on along the minus strand of CAWUFW010000097.1, from coordinate 2,158,483 downwards.
TCCGGTATTGGGCCTCATCGTGTTTTTTGGAAAGTCAATTGATGGGCTACTCCGGACCCATTGTTCTGAGGCCGCCCTGTAGGGTCGGGGGCCCCTTTGCCTGGAGACTGTTTGTGGATATATATATATATATATATATATATATATATATAAATAAATGCTTAACTAGCATGTTTTGTGTCAAGTAAAACTATGTAAACGCTGTAAACCTAAATTTGTTTTAGTACAAGTCTTGCAAATGGATGCCTTGTAACGATAGATGCCATACTACAAACATTCTGATATTTCCCACCTCTGCACACACAAAAGCCGCAAGGCCATCCACATTCCTAGAATACTATCAGGGCTATTCTTTCTATCCAACCACTGGACATTCAATAAACAGATTTAATCCCGCAAATTCTCAAATCTAAACTTCTCATCTGAGTTTATCCTTCCCATTCTACCTCACTACTTCAATGTGTTATGTTAACTGTGCACTGCAAGTGTCCAAGTCATGTGCTTCAGTATTGCTGCAGGCGTACAACACGTTGAAAGTTTTGCAGAAGACATCAATGGCATAACAAATCGCTAATAAAATAAAAAAATAAGAAAATCAATATAATAGAAATCGTACTGCCCAAGGCAATCATTCCAGATTGGTGCCCACCTTTGAAATACAACCAATTATTTCTTATGACAGGATAAAGCACTCCTAGATTAAATGGGCAATAGACCAATGTCCAACTTTTTGCAGCCCTCAACCTGGATCTACTTTCCTCACAGGTAAAGTAGACATCAACAATACTACTGTCCTTTCAATAGAGAACAAAGACCAACAAACTGCAACCATTTTGGTTTTAGGAAGGCCTGCTGTGGCCATGAAAAGAGCAAGATGCTGCCCATCACAGCTGCAAAAATAGGAGTCATTGTGCCAAACAAAGGTAACTGCCCCTGGAAACCCAACTAAACCAATTCCTGACTCGACATCACAGCAATTGCAGGCTAGACCATCAAACCTCAAAAGACTACCAAAGAACCAGGGCTTCAAGAAAGCTGGAGTGTCACATTAACGTAATGACATTTTTAATGCAACATCAGCACATCACTTGGTTCCACTTTATAATCTGAGGCAATATCAACCTATGAAAACTAGAACCTGTAGTACCCCCACAATAATAAAGACATTAAGAAATGCCAAAGGCATGATCTATGTTGGTTCTAGATGGTTTTGTTAAGCATGCCCAATATAAATTTCAATTTATAATTATAATTTCATGCACAGCCGACCGCATTTTTAGTGTTGAAAACATGCAGCTAACGTACACGACAATCTGCGCGACATTAGTCTCTTGTCCTCATGGCCAACAGATCGCTGTGCTCCCGTCTAGGCTGAGAGGAGCTCGGGCGTGTACTGCAGCGCCATGTTCAAAGGAGAGATCGTAGTGTAAATTAATAATCCTAGTAGTCCCTTGGCTCTCCATCACCACACCAGATGCAGGTAACATCTGAAATACTTCCAAGACTATTGGCTGGTTTGACCAAGCGTCATTTGTGTTAACCTGGTGCTACTGGAGAAGTGTAGAATCGTTTTGTTCCCGGATTATCGGGTCACGTTTTTTTGAAAACCAGAAGTCGTACTGCATCTTTTGTGATTAAAGGGCGTTCGGGTGAGTGCCCGATCCTGTTTATGGATCAGTTGATCAGCGCACGTCTTACTGGCCACTCTCCGCCCAATAGTTCTCCCCGGTGCCCCGCTCCATAATTACCTACAGGCCATGAAAACAAGAAACTAAGGCACTAAAGCTGCATGTAAAGTTTTTGAAATTTACATGTGGTTTTCGTGAGTTGCTAAAGCTAAATATGGTGCTGCTCTCGCTCGTCTGCATGCTTCTCCCAACCCCCTCCGTGATGCACTCACCCTTGTTTTCATTGTTTTCCGCCCTTAGCCCGAGCGCACGTATTTTCAGTCGCTCCATTACGGTTTATCATCACATTTGCCAATTTCTTCTTTACATTATGTGTTGTAATTGTAGTTTTTACTTTCTTTTAAGCATTTTATTTTTAAAACTTGGCATGTGATGAAAAAATCCTTTGCTTATTTTGAGCCTCAAAGCTCGATCCATTAGCAGAACCAGTGCGCTGGAGAGAATCGTCTTTGGGGAGACTGGCACATCCCTCTTCCTATTGGGCCTAATTCTCCAATTCAAGAAGGAGAACGAATAGTTTCTTACCTGTCGGTGTAGTTTTGCAGCTTGAAGACTTTCTGGATTCACTATGCTGTGCATTATTCCGCCATCTTGTGGTTGGGTCCGGATTCGTAGTCTTTTCTTTGTTTTTTTTTTTGTTGGCCCAGGTGGGCGGCGACGCCCCACCATTTGGTGTCTTCGGTGACGTAGTCGCGCTTCCTGCGGAAGCTCCCACCCTTGGTAGCCATCTTCGGATTCTTTTTTCTTTTCCTCTTACAGTTTTTGTCGTCTATGTCTTTCTCTTTTATCTTTCAATTTTCCTTTTGATCCCTCTAAACTCTGTATGTAGTCTAGTTGTACCCTTAACCTCCTATGTTATCTTCCTGGCGGAGGCGGGTGGGATCGCTAGTGAATCCAGAAAGTCTTCAAGCTGCAAAACTACACCGACAGGTAAGAAACTATTCGTTTTGCAGCGTGAATCTTTCTGGATTCACTATGCTGTGCATAGACTTTGTAGCGGTTTTGTTATTGCGGTGGTTGGGTGGAAGATGAGCATTGGTTGCTGAAAATGTGCTGTAAGACCTTCTGTCCTACTTGTGCCTCTTTGTTCATCTGGATATCCACACAGTAGTGTTTGGTGAACGTGTGCACGGAAGCCCATGTTGCCGCTTGGCAAATGTCTTGTATAGGTGTGTTCGCTAGAACGCATAACCGTTGCTCCTTTCTTCCTTGTTGAGTGAGCCTGGGCGGCTCCTCTAATTCTTGTCCTGCCTGCTTGTGGCAGAGTTGTATTGCTTGTGCAATCCATCGTGCTATGGTATTTTTTGTTACTGGCCGTCCCAGGAAACTGCTTGCGAAGGAAACAAAGAGTTGTTTTGTTTTCCTGCATTCCTTTCTATGTAGTGCATCACTGCCCTTCTGGCGTCCAGCGTGGGTAGCGCCTTTTCTGTGGGCGTTGATGGTTTCTGGAAGAAACTTGGTATCTGTATTGTCTGGTTAATATGGAACCGCAACACCACCTTTGGCAGGAAGTGTGGGTCCGTTCTCAAGACAATTCTGTCCTTGTGTATTTGCAAGTAGGGCTCTTGTAGTGTAAGAGCCTGCAGTTCACTGACCCTTCGCAGTGACGTGATAGCCACTAAGAATGCCGTTTTTAGTGTGAGCATGTGCAGTGTGATCTTGTGTATGGGCTCAAATGGTGGTTTCATCAACTGTGTTAGCACAGTGTTGAGGTTCCAGCTTGGAGCTGGCATTCTTTATGGGGGGGCTATTCTTTTAGCCCCTTCCAGGAATCTTTTGACCACCTGGGAGGTGAAGAAGCTTTTCCCCCTTCTCCCCTGGTGTAGGCCACTATGGCTGCTAAGTGAACCCTTAGTGACGAGTAACTCAGCCCGCTGTGTAGTAGGTGCGTTAAGTATTGTAGTACCGTTGATTCTTTTGTGACCTTTCGTTGCAGTCCCTCTTTAATGCACCATTGCGAGAACCTTTTCCACTTTGCAATGTAACATTTTCTTGTAGTGGGTCTCCTTGCTTCTCTGAGAACTGCCATGGTGCTTGGTGGTAGCTTGAGATGTGCAAATTCTAGGTCCTCAGGAGCCATGCTGCTAGGCTGAGGCTCTCTGGTTCTGGGTGGAGCACTTTTCCGTGTTGCATTGTCAGGAGGTCTTTCCTTCTGCTGAACCTGTGTGCTGGTTCCTGCGCCATTTCCATTATTTGTGAGAACCATGATTGTCTGGCCCACTGAGGTGCCACCAGTATGAGTGTCATGCTGCTGCTCCTGCATTTGCTGAGTACCTTGTGTAACAGTGGTATCGGGGGGGAAAAGCGTATGCAAATTCGTTCGACCAACTTATCCATAGCGCATTCCCTAGGGACCTTTGGTCCGGTTGTCTGGATGCGTAATGTTGGCATTTTGCATTCTGGAGTGTTGCAAACAGGTCTATCCGTGGTGTACCCCACTTTTGGAACAGCCGCTGCACCATCCTGTTGGTTGAGCTCCCATTCGTGGGATGCCGACGTCTGCCTGCTGAGTCGGTCTGCCTCTACATTGTCTATTCCTGGGAGGTGTATTGCCAGTATGGCCCATCTCCAAATTTCCTGTGCTAGGTTTGATAGCGGTGCTGACTGTGTACCCCCTTGTTTGTTGATGTAGAACATGGTGGTTGTGTTGTCTGTTTGTATCAGCACTTTCTGTCTGTAAAGCTGCTTTTGAAAGGCTTTTAAGGCTAGGAACACAGTTTTTAGTTCTAGGTAGTTGATGTGTTTCACTGCATCTTGTTGTGACCACAGCCCCCTGACGCGGAGTCTGCGCATGTGCGCGCCCCAGCCCTGCTGTGAGGCGTCTGTTGTGATGGTCACTGTTGGAGTTGGCGGTGTGAATGGCTTCCCTTGTAATATGTTCTCTTCCTTCCACCACGCTATTTCTTGCTGCACTGCGTGTGTGACAACCACTAGATCTTCCCAACTCCCTGTCGCTTGTGACTACTGCCGCTGTATCCATTCTTGGAACGGTCTCATGTGCAGCCTGATATGTGGGACTAGGTGGATGCACGATGCCATCATCCCCATTGTTCTGCTCACTTTCCTCACTGTCAGAACTTGCCCCTTGCGGTAATGACGTGTTTCCCTCAGGAGCGCTATAGTTCTCTTGTCGCTGGGGAACACCTTGGACTGTGTGCTGTCTATTTGTGCCCCTAAGAATATTTTGATCTGCTGCGGTTTTGTTGACGATTTCTCCCAATGTATTGAGAAACCTAGTCTGGACAGTGTTTGTATGACTTGATTGATGTGATCCTTGCAGTGTCTGTATGATCCTGCTTTCACAAGCCAGTCGTCGAGGTAGGGGTATACATGTATGCCCTTCCTCCGAAGGTGCGCTGCAGCTGCTGCTAGGCATTTTGTGAACACCCTTGGTGCGGACTTTAGTCCGAAGGCTAGCACTGTAAACTGGTAGTGATTGTGGCCTATCACGAATCTTAGTAGATGTTTGTGGTTGACGGGTATGTGCAGATATGCACCTTTCAAGTCTATGATCGCCATGTAATCCCCTTGTTGGATTTGGGGTATTACTTCCTGAAGTGAAGTCATTTTGAATTTTTACGAACTTGTTCAGGAATCTGAGGTCCAGTATTGGTCTTAGTATCTCGTCTACCTTTGGCACTAGGAAGTACGTTGAGTATTCTCCCTTGTTCCTTTCGTTTATTGGAACTGGTTCTATTGCTCTTTTTTGTAGCAGCTCCTCTGCTTCTAGACGTAGGAGGGCGAGCTCCCTTGCGGGAATTGCCCGGTGTCTTGGTTTTTTGCCTGGGGGGTGTTTTTGGAGTTCTATGCAGTACCGTTGCTGTATGATGTTCAGTATCCACTTGTCCGTGGTAATGTTCCTCCATTGTGTGAGGAACTTTCCTATTCTGCCCCCAACTGGGGTTGTATGCTCGGTGGTTATTTTTTGGCTGTGTGTGTTTTTTATTTTGTCCTTTTGTTGACTTCTCCTCTCCCTTGGTGTTAATAGGGGAGGGTTTGGTTTGTTTGTGGAGTCACTTTGAGGTGGGCTGCTGTCCCCCCTCTTCGGGCCTGTGCCCGTCCGTAACCGCGCCCTCGAAAGGACCGTCCTCTGGGTTGGTACTGCCAATTTTGCTGCTGTTGTCCCTGTTGGCTTTGGCCCTGGTTGTTCCCCTGGTATCCTTGCTGGGGGGACTGGTGTGAAGTGGTGGGTGCATTGCCCCCTCTACCACTGGGCCGCCTTGAGGGGTTTCCTCTTCTCATCCCCCTGAACTGCAGTGCTCCCATGGACCTCGCAGTTTCGTTGTCCTTTTTTAGTTGCGTCAACTTGTCGTCGACCGGTGCTCCAAACAGTTTCTCCCCGTCGAAAGGTGTGTTAAGGATGTTACTTTGTACCTCCGGCTTGAAGCCCGAGATCCTGAGCCATGCGTGTTTCCTTTCAGTCACCCCTATCATCATTTGCCTGCTGGAGTTCTCTGCTGCGTCCAAGGCTGACTTTAGGCAAGTGTTCGCGATAGCCTTGCCCTCCTCCGCCAGGTAATTAGCCCTTTGTTGGTATTCTTCTGGCAGGTGTGTAATGAGCTGGCTCATTTCATCCCAATGCTGGTATGCATGCCTGCTGAGGAGGGCGTTGGATTAGGCGATGCGCCAGTGTATGGCTGCGTTCCTCTCCACCTTTCGTCCTGTGAGGTCTATTCGCTTGCTCTCCTTGTCTGGAGGTGGGCCTGTGTTGGTGGGCACACCGGCCCTTTTCCTGGCCGTTGCTGCGATAATGGAGTCTGCTGGCACTGACCCTTGGATGTACGCCGGGTCTTTTGTGAAATGCTTATATTTCTTTTCACTTCTAGGTGTAACCGCCTTGCAGACTGCAGGTTCTCTGAAGGCCTCCCTTCCCTGGTCCAGGACGCCGGGCAACATGGGTAGGAATTGGCTCTTTGTTTGCTGAGGGAGCAGGGTTTCGAAGAGGAAACCTGCTTTTGTCTTTTCCTCCTGCATTTCGACCCCATATGTCTTTGCAGCCTTCTGGACGACTCCATTGTAGACTCCGATGTCGTCTGGCGGCGAAGGCCTCGAGGGGTAAGAGTCTACCCCCTCTTCTGGTGACTCTGCGTCGAGGTCTTGCCAGTCCAAGTCTTGTGCCTCCGAGGGCTCTGAGTCCCGGTAAGACTGCATTTCTTCTTCGCCTTCGGCTTCGAAGTCGTAGTCTCCTTCGTCCTGGTCTTCGAGCGGTTCGGGTGTTTTCGGGGGCTCGATGTATTCAGCGTCGAACTCCTCGAGTGCCTCGTGCGCTGGCTTCGATGGAATAGCGTATTGCTTCATCTTCTCGTCGAAGTCTTTTTTTATGTTGCAGGATGCTCGCCATCTCTGCCTCGAGCCTTCTCTTCTTTTTCGCCATCTCGTGGGCCTTTTCGGCGTAGAGTGGTGCAGCGCCTCTCTTTGTGGTCGCGGTCGTCGAAGATGACGCCGGGCCTTCCTTTCTCGGTGTCGAGGCTTCCTTTTCGGAGGTGACCTTCGACGCCTGTTTTTTCTGAGGCTTTCGCCGATTGGGAGTCCTTTTTGAAGGATCCGCTCGGTTGCTTGTCCTTGGATGCTGTTGCTTTCGTCGAGGGTTTCGGCGGCAACGCTCCCTTTGAGGACTTTTCTACACTTCTAAGAGTGTCGCTCGGGGTTCTGGCTTCACTCTTTCGAGCGTCGCTTGGGTGCCTTGGGGTCGACGACTCCCTTACCTCCTTCGACGTTTTCTTATGGACCTCGACGACAGAGCAGTCCTCCGGTCCCTCTGCGATGTTGTCTTCCTCTCCGCTCGAGAGGCCCAGGTCTCGGAGCGATGGTGCTGGTCCCTGGCCCTGCATGTTGTAGTTCGCCCTTCTCTGTCTCTCTCTTACTCGGAGGGTCTTCGGGGTGAACGCCGAACACGCGTTGCAGTCTTCACTGGTGTGTTCGAGCGGCAAGCAGAGGTTACAGACTGGGTGCTGGTCCTTCTGGGCGTACTTGTGGTGACAGTTCTGGCAAAACTTAAACGGTGTCTTGTCCATAACCGCTCTCAGGGAGCCCCCTGTGAGCGCATTCTTTGTAGGCGTCGAGATTTCGGTCGTGGACCTTCTACCTCGTCGTCCTTCTTGTTGTCTCCGGTTTACTTGTGTCGTCGTCCGGTGTCTCGGGAAACGATCCTCTGTGGTGATATTCGACTTTGAGATTCCTCGTCCAAAGTTTCTGGAACTTCTCGACAACGATCCAGACCCCACGGCGGAAAAAAGAATCTGAAGATGGCTACCAAGGGTGGGAGTTTCCGCAGGAAGCGCGACGACGTCACCGAAGACACCAAATGGTGGGGCGTCGCCGCCCACCTGGGCCAACAAAAAAAATAAAAAACACAAAAACAAAGAAAAGACTACGAATCCGGACCCAACCACGAGATGGCGGAATAATGCACAGCATAGTGAATCCAGAAAGATTCACGCTGCAAAATTTCTAAGGAGGGGGTGGGGAGGAGATCACCTCAGCTCCTGCCGCCCCTAGGGGTGTGCCAGGTTGAGGTGGACACTCCTAGTCTTACTAATTTTCCTGCGTGTCCTGCCGCCAAAAAGTAGGGTCCGGACAGGGGGCAGACATCTCCACTGGTTGGAGATGCCCCAAATCAGCATAACACAAGGTGAGAGCCTTTGAGGCTCACCACCAAGTGTTGCTGTTCCTGCTAGGGTGAAGTGAGAAGCACCTCCACCCAGAGCAGGCTTTGTTTCTGGCCTTTGAGAGCACAAAGGCTCTCATCCCATGATGTCAAAAACCTGTCTGGTGGTGGCTGGCTGGCAGGGACCGGTCAGCCAATACACTATGTGTTGCACTTACAATGTCTGTGAATGGCACAGACACTGAGGGGCATATTGCTCATGCAGCTATGCCCTCATCTGTGGTATGGGGCACCCTGCCATAGGGCTATGAGTCCTGCTAGAGGGGTAACTTACCCATGCCACAGGCAGTGTTGGTGGACATGGCACACAGGGACTCTTCAGTTTGGTCTGCACCAAAACACACAGCCTGCAAGGGCAGTGTTTGGGTGTTGCGGTGAGGGCTCTCTTGAGGGTGGCATAATACATGCTGCAGCCCTCAGAGGCACTCTCTGGTCACAAGGCACTTGGTACACGGGGTACCTTCTACAAGGGACTTACATGTGGTCCAGAGGTGTGCCAATTCTGGGAACCACAGTACAGTTTTGGGAAAGAACACAGGCCCTAGCAACCCGATTGGCAGGGACTCGGGGCACACACAGTTAAGTTAGCATCAGTTATCAGGCAAAAAGTTAGGGGGTAACCATGCAAAAGGGGGCACTTTCCTACACAATCAAAGGGTGGTATTGTTGTAGTGTTTAAGATTATCAATAAAGATTTTAAGATACAAAACTAAAGCACAGTTAACCCATTTCACACACTCTTAACTGTTACTCAAAGGCTGCACCCACCAAAATAGACTCCTTTCCTAGCAAACAGCAAAAAGCTTGCTGGAATACAGCGCAGGAAGGAGGCTAAACTCTCTGTTAATGGCTTTCATCTTAGTCCATGGTGAGAGTGAAATAATGCCATGCACATCCTTAGTTCTGCAAGTTCAATGGTCCTCCTGGTAGAGCCAATCCACACCTCTGCTTCAAAGGTCGTCTGGGGATAACGCTGCCAATATACTTTCTGGAAAGGGCATACTTTCTACACTCCATAGGCAGCGCAATCACATTTCTTATGGACACTTGAGGTAGCAAGCTCTGAACAAGTACCAGCATACATGGTACCCAAATACTGGACTACAGCCACTTTTCCAAACTGCACCACCATCAAAAAGACATTGCATTTCATTAATCCTAACCATGTATAACTGAAACAAATTCAGCCGATTCATTAAAGCCTGTGTGTCAGCTCAATTAGAGTGGTGTCATCTTCATGCATACGTGGTCATCATCTCAAACACCTTTGAAAGGAATACAACATACCACGCATAATGCCTGGAAAATCATGCATGAAAAGTGGAGTCAGAGTACAACATTCTATTTGCCCTAAAAAGAAAATCAGAATATTTATACCCACAAACATTTTTCAGAGACCTGGACTTCTGTGAACCCTATCAAAAGCATCTGATAGGGCCAAAAAGGCAAAACAACTGTTTGCCTTGGATAATGCTGTGGTTATGAACAGATATGCAAAAAAACTTGTAATGTTTTGGGATAGTGTTATACAAAGACATCACCTCTCATTAAGCGAATGACCCCACATATTCTAAATGGTCTTCCTCAAGTCCAAAATAAGTACTACAGGAACTAGAAATCTATTCAGGGTACAGGTTTTAGCAGATGAAATAGTGACAAATTATTTTAATTATCTGAGCCCAATACCCAAGGTATTTTACAAGTGTTCAATATGACAATGCGGAGCATAAACATCAGTAGTCCACGGATTCATTTTAAACTATGTGAAGCTGGCAGTTATATCAGTGTCAATATGTGCATTTTCAAGTCAGCAAAAAACAAACATTCAAATCTTTCGATTCAAGGGGCAAAACTGTCCTACTGGGTTCTTCAATATTCTGCGTGCATGTAGATGACACAGATTTTCCATTTCATGCCGGAGTCAGTAGATTTTTTTTAAAGAGTATTTATATACTGAACAACAGACATTTCAGGAAGTCACTAAAGACCGTATCAATTAAAAGTAGTGCTATGCCAAGAGAAAAATTTTATATGGATTGGTATGGTAGCATTATACAAATACTTATGTTAATGGAGCGATTTACAATTTCGAGTTAATACAGAAATGTACCAGATTTTTTTTTTTTTTTTTTAAATAAACTACTTTTCTGGGCTGCACATTTGCATAGCTGCAGCGTTGTTTTAATGCATCTCAGATACAAATAATGATTAAGCAAGCATATACTTCCTAGGTCTAAGTGCCTGGGAACTCTGTATTTTTTTTTTTTAAGCATACAGTGTTCGATCTGGCATCCTTGGTGTGGTTTCCCCTGACTTTTGCCTCCTGACATCCAGTTTTGCAGACTTCGTTTTTTTGCTGGCTTTAGGATTCTGGGCACTTTAGCACTGGATAATAGTGGTAAAGTGCATATGCTCTGTACTCTAAACATGATAACATTGGCTTATCCACAATTGGCATATCTAATTTACTTGTTAAGTCCACTCTGTGTGCCCAGGGCCTGTAAATGAAATTCTACTAGATGGCCTGCAGCACTGATTGTGCCACCCACTCACTAGCCCTTTAAACATGGTTCAGGCCTGCCACTGCAGAGCCTGTGTGTGCAGTTTTAAACTGCCATTTCGACCTGACAAGTTAAACTACTTGCCAAGCCCAAGCCTCTCTTTTTTACTATATATAAGTCACCCCTAAGGTAGGCCTTAGGCAGCCCCAATGACAGGGTGAAGTGTATTTAAAAGGCAGGGCATGTACTTTTGAGTTTTACATGCTCCTGGTAATGCAAATCTGCTAAATTCATTTTTCACTCCTGCAAGGGCTCTCTCTCCCATATGGTAACATAGAGATTGCCTTAAAACATCTTTTAAGTGTAACTTCCCATTGGGAGCAACTAGAAAACTAGAGTTTGGTGTCTCTGGACTCATAATTTACAAAAACCCATTTTTAGTAAAGTTGGTTTTTAAATTGCAGGTCTGAAAATGCTACTTTTAGAAAGTTATCAAATACAAAAGGAGGAACCTGACTCCTTCACAACTTGCGCGCTGTCTCTTTACAGCGTCAAACAAAGACCATTTCTGTTTGATTAGGTTATTTATTTAAGCTTTTCACTTAGGATTATTTTCGTATTTTTTGACGGGATTTGAATGTCGTCAAAAAATACGAAAATAATCCTAAGTGAACAGGGGACACGCCTTGAAATGCGTTGGCATCCATAAACACGGAGGAACTGTGAACTAATATGCTTTACTTTTTGAGGGAAATGAACTGAAAATTATCCCCTGTCTGTATGCATAAATTTGTTCCCCGTGTTAGGCATTTCCTTGAGCTTGATGCAATTGGTAGTCCCAAGGCTTGCCTAGTTGTTAAATGAAATGGTGTAAAAAATACGGTTTTTTGAATCATTGGATATAGTGATGTCACACTTCACTGTTCGTTTATGAATGTTTTTTGTGAATTGTTGAATGTATTGTTTGTATATGTTATTTGAAAATTAAGTGTTTTTTCTTCTTTTCATGCATTTGAATCCCGTCAAAAAATAAGAAAAATAATGCTAAGTGAAAAGGTTAAATAAATAACCTAATCAAACAGAAATGGTCTTTGTTTGATTGACGCTGTAAAGAGACAGCGCGCAAGTTGTGAAGGAGTCAGGTTCCTCCTTTTGTATTTGATAATTACGGCCCTACCTGACCCCTGTCCTTTGGGCCTAACCCCTTCAGTTGTCGCACTTTTAGAAAGTTGGCATTTTCGTACTTTAACTATCCTGTGCCTCTGCCAGTCTCCAAGTACACGGCCGGGTCAGGGTGACAGCTGGGCGGCTTTGTGCATTCACTCTAGGCAGTCATACAAACTGAGCTGGGGTGTGACACTTGAATTCTGATGGCCCATCACCAGGCTGATGGGCCTTCCTGCGGTAGATTAAGAGGGAGGGGCTGACACTGCACCTGAATAGGGCTGTCCCTGTCCCCACACAAAGAGTTGCATAGTTCCATGTAGTGGATCGGGAGCCAGGGAGGGAAGGGCAGGGATCTTGTTAGTATCAAAGGCCTCTTTGTTGTTGCACCCACTTGAAAGACATTTTGGTTTAAGAACTGGATCACTGACTCCCACGTTAGTTCACTTTGAGATCCTGTAGAGACTCTGCAACTAAAAGGAGATGCACTGCCAGGAGGGACTGCCACTTGCTCTGCTGACCTGCTGCCTCAGCAGTGAGGGAGGACTGAATCTGCCCTCTACAACCTCTATTCCAACCTGAGCGACTGAAAGGGCTTGCCCCGTTCTCCCAGAGGTCTCAGGGACATCAAAGACCTCGCTGCCAGTTTCCAACTACGTTATTCCTGCAGAAGATTTCTAAAAAAAAAAAAAAAACACGCCCCACTCTGGGAGAGCAAAGAACCTTGTGTGCTAAATGTCCGCACTGTATTTAGCCAGCCGTGACATCCCCAGCCAAGGCCCATGGGTTGTAATTGACTGAGGAGGCTGTTTTGCGCTCCGTGTTCACGCTGCACCCCAAAGCCACAATCTACACTCCAGTGGTGGCAGAGATATAACCAGTGCCTGCTACCGAGTGACACAGCTCCTTCTCCGCCATTGCTGGAGCAACGAGGCCACCGAATGTCTAAGCGATGTCATCGCGGCCTCAGCCTCACGCCGCAGAGACAAGTGACTCGGCGATGACTCCCAGAAGCCCTCTGTTAAAATCAGACCTGAGCGGTCTTGAGGATTTTGCTGCACTCCTCGCAGCAGAGTACAATTTTGTTTTACTTTTGCTGATAACCGGACCTGAGTGGTCCCAATATTACTGTGCTGCGCTCCGCGCAACTGATTGCACCGGCTTTGTTAAAAATTAGACCGGAGTGGTTTTGAGGATTTCGCTGCGCTCCTCGCAGTTAGAAGATATGTACTTTTTGGTCATCTTCGACCCAATCCCTAATGGGACCCTAATTTCCTTAAAGGAAGCTCACTGGCTTCTAAGATTACTGTATTTTACGCTCATATTTTTAATCACTGCTTTGATGTATTTAAAAGTGAATAACTCTTAATCTACTTATTGGATTTTTTGTTGTTGTTTTGGTCTTATTTTTATCCTATAAATAGTCCTTATTTTTAGGTCTCGCGTAGCGTTGCAGCGCAACACGCTGCTCGCTTTGCGAGGCATGCTGTATTAGAGTATATTTTAGAAGTGGGGTGGAAGCCCCGCCCCTATTTTTCATTGGCTGGCGTCATAGTCTATGGTAAACGCTGGCTTCCGATTGATAATGAGGCTTCTTAGTCCCTCCTTGTTACCGCCCTGTCTGCTTTTGGGACTGCCCATCAGGACTGGATCTTTTCCTTGCGGCGTTAGACTGTCTCCTTCAATTAGTCCCTCTCCCTCCCATTGTTCGACTCCGAGTCGAGTCCTGTCTTCACCAGGCTCCGATGCTCCGGATTGGGCCTCGGGCCCCGCCCCCGGCCGTATCAACACTGCACAGATGCCCAGCCGAGTCTCCAGGGGGAGGACGGGAAACGAAGAAGGTAAACAAGCGCTCTCTCGTCCCTCCCTCCCAGTCAGCGCTATACTCCAAGCGTGGTGTAAATACACCGATGGCCTTGTGTCCGACTCCAGGGGTCAGATTTTCGACATCCCCCATGGCTCGTCCCGTCGTTTGGTGCTGCTCGTTTCCCCTTCTCTCCGTCTCTCTCCTCGAGCAAATGGAGATCTGCAGACAGCTGCTCGCGCCGCCTTTCTGCACTAGAGACTTCTGATTACTTTCAACATGCTGCGCTTTTCTTAAACGTTTTCTGTGGCGCCAACGGCTTCGGAGTGTAAGGGGCCACGACAGGCTGCTTCCTGGAAACGGTCAGCTCGGATTGAAGAATATTACTAACAGGCCATGGACCGGGTGCCCGCAGGAAAACACAGAAATGCCTATCTGTGGCACAGTCAGGCCCATCGCCGTGCCACACGAATACCACAAACACCAGCGCGTGCATCACCGTGTGACGGGAAATAATAAATTAAACTTGCAATTCTGTGTAGCACGTGATATCATGTTTTTTACCTATGTGAATCACAGAAATTTAGTTTAAGCCAAGCCCTTAATTACATAGACCACTCCCCTTCAAGAGACCCTCCACTTTGTTCATCCCACTGAAAGTCCTGCATTTAAAGAGGAATACTCTGAAGCCAGAGAACCCTGCGAGCAGTCCATTATCCGGTCATGGTTGTCACTTGGGTTTCATTAACAGAAAATGTATGCATCTTATTTTAAGTTTTGCTTAGCGTGGAGATCATCTGTCAAGCTCAAAGCGCTTTAAAACCGGTAGAACAAACAAAACTGTACGAGTAACGCATCAATAAAATACACAGACCTACTGAAATAACATTTTCAAATTAATTCAAAACTACTCGTTTTAATTTTAAATTAAGTTGCATCTTAACTTGGGTAAGTCGGAAGCTTAAAGCGGGCCTGATAATAATTAAAGGCATGGCTTGATGAACTCTTAGCTCCCTGGTAAGAGAAGAGAGATAGCCCAAAACAATTTCTGAATGCACGAAGACTAGGTGCCTTGCCCAATTTCCCGAGCGCACCTACTAGTGGATAGCGCTACTAGCAGCAGACTGTAAAGTCAACCCATTGTCGACTGTCAGACGCGAATAGTGATAGTCCCGTTCGTCATCTGTCCGGTTGGTGCGGGAAACTCTTGACCGGAGCCACCACTGATTTTTCTTTTAAGTATGGATGTACTGCGATACACAGGTGTTATTTTCACCCAGTTTTAAGCCATTCCGTTTATCATACTGGGAAGGATGAACGGTAGATCTGGCCCTGCTGAAATTATGGCCTGGTACCTTTAGATAACATATAGCTCTCGGAAATTGGAAAATAGTGGCAACATCTGAATAATTTCCATATCACGGGCACAGTAACATCAGGCCACAGTGACAGTTCAGATCACTACTATCGGAAATACTGTACCAGACTTGGGCCATTATGTACCAGAGCACTAGCATAGGGGCGCCACAGAAATACTAGATATGGCACAGCATGTAAGATTCAAAGTACGACCGTAGAAATACTGTGCCATGCTATCAAACAAAGTAAGACAGATGCAGAGCATTACCGCTCAATTCACCTCATATTAGGAGCCCGTGGACTACCGCAGACCAGAGAGGGTACATCACTTCTCCACTCCAGAATTACCGCTATCAGAGGTCCCGATAATTGCATTTATATTTCTGAATTTACACGTTTTGGGAAAATATTGTGTGTAAATCGGACTTACTGTGTCGATTTCGGCATATTTTCCCAGGTATTAAACCCGTATACCTTGACTAATTGCAGCAGGTGAAATCTCGGATGAAAGATCATGGAGCTGCGTTGTTTCTGCAAAATGTACAATCCTGATGAGCCCATTACCCCTCCCCCATTGGAATTATTGGGCCACTCGTGATGGAGGCCCACGTGCCATATGCAGGCCACCAAAACATTAATCGCTCTGATTTTCCTATTCATGTTTTATATTATGCCACATTTAAAAGGTCTGATTACCAACGGCAAAAGGGATTATAACAGATGTGTCTTAAACTTTTTTTGTTGTTGCAGTTTTATATAGTGCGAACTCGTCCCAAGAGCATTGGAGCGCTCTACATAAGCATCAAATTGCATTATAAAAGGTGAGATTTTTTTGCCACAGGGAGATTAATTGATTTGCACAGAATCACAGGATGTGGAGCGGATGCTGGACTCGAACCTGGTTCCGCAGCTCCAAAGTTGCCAGCTCTGGCCTTTAGATCACCATTCCAAAACTCATGAGGGTTGTATTGTTGGAAAGGTCAGAAAAGAGGCTATTCCAGGTATAACAGGTCTGGGCTGAGAAACTCTGTTCATCTTTCCAGGACGGTAATATTTCTCAGCGGAGGATAACAAATAAGCAGGAGTCAGATAATTAGCGGCCTCCCTTTTAATGCCTCAGTAATGCAGGCCGTAATTGTCCCTTGGACTTCCCAATAGAGGGGGAGGGGGTCACTGCTAATTCCGGGATGTGGGAATACCATAATTTACCACCCCTATTGTAATTAAATGGGAGCTTGTAATGAGGTCTCCAATGGCTGGGCTATAGCCAATAGGTCTCGCCTTTGAGACCTTATAAGTATTTTGCCATGCAGCACGTGTGTGTGTGTGTGTATATATATATATATATATATATATATATATATATATATATATGGACCTCTAGAAAACAGACGGCAGGCAGAGAGAATGCCAAACATATTTTTGTTTTCTTTTTTAAAACCTAAATAAAAGGCATTGTCATTTACAATGCTAATAGCTTAAACTCGCGTAAATGCGAGACCTATTGCATTGCAAATGCTTGTTTAAACCTGTGTGAAGTCTTTTTGTGGTACTTTCATTGGGGAGGGGGTGGAGGGGTGTTGCACAAATACTTTACAGATTGCCCTTTATGATAAGCCTGCCTGCTCTACGCCAAGCTACCAGAGGGTAAGCGCAGGTTATTTAAGGCATGTAACTAGCTTACCCAAACTAGAGTGGTGGGTTCCGACTAGATTCGGTGCATACCCTAGCCAACCAGAAACCCAATTTCTAACACAGAGCAACAGTAAAAAAAAAAATCTGGATATGGAGCACCTACAACAATGAGGTTGGATAAGTATTGCGCGGTGATGGTATCTTTATGGTAAATTTATACAAGCAGAAATCAAGTCTAAGGGCATCTACAGAAGTCAGTGCAAGTTGCTGAAACAGACAGTAACTGTTTATGAGCAGGTTTTCACACTCCCTCCTAGAGCGAGTTGAGTACCTGGTTATACCAACTACAATTTTATCACCTGAGCAAAAAGAAAAACAAAAGTTGTATTAGCACAGACATTAACTGCACATACATTTTAAAACACCAGCAGTCATGAATATCTGGAATTAGCACACAATGCCACCCCCAAAGGAAACTAAAGACTAGGTTGAACAACCACTCCTCTATCGAAAACTAAAAAAAGTAATACATGTAAAATTGCATTCCACGAACAAAAACTGAATGCTCCAAACATTTAAAGCAAACACCTACATAACAAAACCTACAAGCAGACCTTCTTCCAACAAACCGAATATGCAATGGCATAATGACGAACAGTGGGCATAACTCACAAACTTCTGTGTACCGTAATCATGTGGAATTACCTAAGAATTCTGCAAGATTATGCTTGAATTACGTGAGGATGCATTTGTGCTAAGAGTGAAAGGCTCATCTCACCCAACAAGGTGAAATCTGACCTAGTTAATGAATGCCCTGCTGAATCAGGCATCTACTCCTTTTTTCCAATGTGAATTCCTGAATGGGTTTAGAACTGCTAGCTGCATCCAGATTATGTGTTTCCTCAACGGGTCATGTGCTGTTGACTGCATCCACGTTCTGCTGCCATTCCAAATGTAAGATAGCAGTCAGAGATTAGAACATGATGAACATCCGTGTGTAGATCTCCATGTTACACACTACGGTGCCTGAATCCAGGGATATACCCTTAATTCTCTGACCCGTAGCAACAGCCAGATATGCCACACCGTGGAGATGTTCCACTTTCATTTCCTAGACTCCATGCATTAACCAATCTGCACTTGTTCACAATAAGTGCCAGTATGAATTTTGGAATAGAAACGTTGCTGGCCTCTTCTCATACACATTCTATCGCATTTGAAAGCCATAAAGACTTGATGCACAGAGTATGTTGGACCATCTAACTGTCCCAGATGAGACATTTCAGAAGAAACATTCCATACAGTGCACTGTTAGACCACAGTGCAACCATATAAAAGTTTGGTAGCGTAATAGCATTTGTGCTGGTTTCTCAGAATCCCAGCTTACACGGACTCCTGAAACAAGAGTGCGGTACAGAAGCGGCGCACTCAAACCACCCTAACCCATGATCTCCTCAAAAAGACACCTCAACTATGCTATTTTTCCTCCAACATAACGACTGTAAGAACACCGAATTAGCATTATCTGCAGTGACAAAGAACATAATTGCTCCTACTGGTCCACTGCTTCACTGTGAACACTTCTATGTCCTAACTTTTCCACAACTTCAAGTCTGTGCTCTCCTTCACTGGTTCTCCATCTCCATTTGCCGTATTTGCTATGGAGATTGACAGAGTAGAGGAGAGTGCAGAGGTCGTGGGAAATGCAGCAGCTTTAACCTCACTCTGCTCCCAAAGTAACTGCCACTCAATTGTGGGATCAGTTTGCAGAGGGGTCCCAACTCTACTTTGCATTGACCATATCCTAGCAGCCCCTTTACAGTATCAAATTGAACCACACAAGATCCTACCCAAAGCAAAAGTGAGTAAAAGGAAAAAAAAAAAGTCAAGAGACAGTGTTGCTTGCAAGAGTGTGCAGACTTTCCACTTCCAAAGCTTCCGCTGTAACCAAGTGTTGTTACAGCAAGATCCAAAGTATGCATGCCCGGTTCTCTATCGCATTCAATTAACAATGTGCGTGCAAAAGGAAATATCAGGGCGTTTTACACAACTTTACCCTGCCAATTTGAGCTCCACTGCAAGAAACACTAAACTATTAGTACATTGCCTTTAAATAGCAGTATATTCTACCAACCTACTTTTATGCCACTACAATGGGCTAGACCTGGTAATCAGCCATTGCGCTATGCCTGAAGCAGATATTTATTTAATGCTCCGATTACTTACCGGTAATCCTCATTACTTAGTCCTACTCGTCCTCGACCCAGTCATCACTATTGAGGTATATTCCACTGACAGGAAACCAGGAAACGCTTTTTAGGCTCCACCCACCCTCTTGACATAGCCAACAGAAAGCACATCCTGACATACCAAGCAACAAAGGCCTGAACAGGGAGGGTGGGTGGGAAGTATGACTGGGTCGAGGAGGAGTAGGACTAAGAGTAATGAGGATTACCAGTAAGTAATCAGAGCATTACCTCTACATCCCTCGTCCTCGACCCAGTCATCACTAAAGAGGCATACCAAAACAACAACACAGGAAGGCCTTTGGCACGCCACACACAGACCGAACACAAAAGTGTAGTGCAGCAAGTGAAAACATGTTTAATAAATACACAGAATCAGGGGGGGAGGGGGAGGAGGAAAACACGCCCCACAGCACGCATCACACCACAACCAAAATTCGTACGGTCAGACAGAGCACAATTCAAACGATAATGCTCCACAAAAGTAGAATCAGTAGCCCAAGTCCCAGCCTGACAGATCTCATCAAGGGAAACCCCATGAAAAGCAGCCCAGGAAGCAGAGAAACCCCTAGTGGACCAGGCCTGAACCCCAGAAGGGCAAGGCATGCCAGAGCCCTGATAAGCCAGAGAAATAACAGATTTGATCCAGCGACCCAGCGTAAGGCGGGATGCAGCCTTCCCCCGACCAGCCAGACCAAAATTCACAAAGAGTCAGAAGAACGAAATACAGCAGAACGGTCAACATAGATAGACAAAGCACGCTTCACATCAAGAGTGTGCAACAACAGTTCAGCAGGAGAGGAAGGGAGGATCAATTCCCGAGAAGAATGAAACTTAGAATGAATCTAAGGAACAAACCCAGGATCCAAACAGAGGACCACTGCGTCATCCATGAAACGTAAGACAGGAGGAGAACAACGCAAAGCAGTGAGCTCACCCAAACTCCGAGCAGAAGTAATAACGGCCACCAGAAAGGAGAGGAATTTGAGGTCCTCCGACTTTAAAGGCTCAAAGGGGGAGGAATGGAGAGCTCCCAGGACCAAAGAAAGATCGAAAGGAGGAAGAGGAGAACGAGCAGGAGGAGAGGAGAGAGGGAGAGAGAGAGAGAAAGAAAGAAACTCCGGAACAACCGAGAAACCAACAACCCATCCGAAGACGGGAGCGAAACCGGATCCCAGAAAGCCCGAATAGCAGCCCATTGGCCCTTCAGGGTAGACAAAGCATAGTTCTTCTGAAACCCATCCAGAAAAAATTGAAGGATAATAGCGACAGGGCAAGAGGTAGGAGACAGACCAAACCCAGAACAGCAGGAGGAGAAGGAAGCCCAATGTTTAGAGTAGGAGGACAAAGTAGACTTCCTACGGGAGGCCTGCATCACCGTAATAAGGTGGTCAGGCAAACCTCTGACCCCAAGAGACAGCCGTTCAACCTCCAGACCGCCAGGGTGAGAGGGACCAGGAGGGAGGGAGAGGTCGACCTCAGGGGAGACGGGCAGCAAGGCAGAATCCAAGGAGGACCCACTGCCAGGCTCTGCAACAACGGGAACCAGGACCTCCAAGGCACGTGAGGTAAGACAGCCACCACCTGATCCCCCACCCGCTGCACCTCCAGTAGAAACTCCGGAATCGGAGGAAAGGCATACAGTAACCAAGGGGGCCACAGGAGAGACAAGGCCTCCACCCCCCCAAGCACCCATCTCCGGGGTCCGGGAACAAAAGAGGGGAAGCAGAGCATTGGACCTGGAAGCAAACAGGAAGATCAACCCGAAAATCCTGGGAGAGAGGCACAAGGTCAAAGAAGACGAAAACTTCCTACTCAAGGCATCCGCCACCACATTGTCCAAACCCCGGATATGTTGAGCAGAGATGACCAGAAGATGAAGCTCCGCCCAACCTGCAATCGCACAGGCCACCAGATTCAAGGAAGGACTGCGAGTACTGCCCTGGTGATTGATGTAAGCCACAGTGACAGTGTTGTCGGTCCGCACCAGAACATTGCACCCCAGCAGTCGATCATGGAAGAATCGAAGAGCACGCTCCACAGCAAACAGTTCCTTCCAGTTGGAGGACCGGCGGGACTCTGATCTCAGCCAACGAGCCTGGACAGACCACTGATCCAGAGTAGCACCCTAACCTGACACACTGGCATCCGTAGTCAACACCACCGGAAGGGGAAGCCACACCCCCTTGGAGAGATTCGAAGAACCCAGCCACCACTGGAGAGCGGACACAATCTCCAGAGACACCGGTACCGACAGAGCGTAGTCCTGAACTGGAAAAGGCACCCAGTGGTGAAGATGCCAAAGTAAAGGCCGAAGATGGAACCTGGCCCACTGAACCATGAAGACTGTTGCGGCCATATGACCCTGCAC
Source organism: Calotriton arnoldi (assembly GCA_963921515.1). Lineage (NCBI taxonomy): Eukaryota > Metazoa > Chordata > Amphibia > Caudata > Salamandridae > Calotriton > Calotriton arnoldi. The sequence continues at coordinate 2,137,048 of CAWUFW010000097.1, read as the reverse complement.
TTCGAGCCACTGAAGCAGGGAAGCCGAAGCCAGAGACAACACCACCCTCAGGGACTGAAGGCGCAAAAGCCTGGAAGGAGGAAGGAACACCTTGCCGAGGACAGAATCAAAGTCCGCCCCAAGGAGGGACCTCCGGGTGGCAGGAAGCAGGTGGCACTCTGGAAAGTTCAGTAGAAACCCAATGCGCTCTAGCGTATGAATGGTCAAAGACAGGTGCTGAGACATGACCATGGTCGAAGGAGCCTGGAGAAGCCAATCGTACAGATAAGGAAACACAGATACTCCCAGGAGATGAAGATAGGCCACCAGGGGAGCCACCATCTTGGTGAATACCCTGGGAGCGGACCAGAGGCCAAACGGAAGGACACAGAACTGCCAATGACGACCTCCCAGGTAAAACCGCAGAAATTGCTGATCCTCCAGAGCCACTGGCACATGAAGATACGCATCCTGTTGATTCAGTGTAGACATCACCCAACCCTCCTGAATCAAAGGGATCACAGGTTGTAGGGTCTCCATCTTGAATGGAATCTTCCGGACAAACTGGTTCAAAGGCTGGAGATTGATCACAATCCAAAACCCCCCCGTGACTTTCAGAACGAGAAAAATGATCAAATAAGTCCCCAGACCCCATTCCGACCGGGGAACAGGCACAATCGCCTTCTTCAGAAATAGGGACTGAACGCCGTTCAACAGTGACTGACGACGAGCCAGGCCCAAGGGGATCGGAGTCCGCACCATGCCTGATGGCGGCGGACGGGGAAAGAAACTATCTGATACCCACGGCAGAGGACATCCAGAATCCACTGGTCGGTCGTTGTCAGAAGCCAAGCAGGCAGGAACAAGCGCAGCCTCCCACCAACCACTGGGGGACCACCAGCAGGACTTCCCCGGGGGCCGGCATAGTCAGGAACTTTGAGGACCCTGTCCTGCATCCTGAGGGGGTTTCTTCTGAAACCGGCATTGAAAATCTTTTCCAGTACCTTTCTGGTCCCGAAAGGAAGATTTCTGAAACCATTGAAGGACTTGGCACTGGAGAAGAAGGACTACTTGCGGTGAGGTTGATGCCGGAAGGACAAAGAATGCTTCCGTTCCTTGAACACCTTGTGTAGCTTTTCTTCAAGTGCGTCCCCAAAAAGTTGAGGGCCAGTAAACGGCAGCTGCAATACCATTGCCCTCTAAGCCGCATCCGTATTCCACCCCTTCAGCAACAAATTTCGCCGCACCACAGGACAAGGCAGAAGCTCGCACATAATCAAAGGCAATATCCGAGAGGAATTCGGCCTGAGGTTACAAGGATTCCAGGTCTGGACAACTGCCACCCTCCTGCATTGTGGAGAATAAAGTCTTAAAGTCGGCCAACAAGGACTGAGCGACATATGCCCCATATACTCCTGAACGGATAGCAAGATGGGACCCCGAATACGACTTTTTCAAAGCAGAGTCAATTTTCTTATCCACCCCATCTCAAAGGATATTATCATCAGACATAGCAGGACGACCCACCAAACTGGCCACAATGGAATCAACATGCACAGACTCAGGAATCGTATCCTCCATGTCCTGTAAAGGGTAGAGCTTTGACAAAGCGAGGCATCATGATGTGATCAGGGTCCTTCCACTCTTTCAAAAGGACGTCCAGGTAGAGATTTAGTAGCCGGCTTCCTAAAATGCTGCAATACCGCATCCTGCGATGTGCTGGCCACAACCTCATCCGGAAAACCCATGTTACCACTGACATGAGAGAGGATGTCAGGCAACAAGTACTTGGAGATATATTCGCCCTTCAGGTCCACCGCACCCAAGGAGGAACCATCGGAAGAGTCAGAATTGGAAATGTCCGAATAGAGATAAAGACCCCCACCAGAACGACCACCAAAGGACTTCTTGGAGGATTTCAAAATCGGACAAAGACTCCAAAATCAGGCGCTTCAAACGGTTGTCATCCAACCAGGCCTGTTTCACAGGAGGGGCAGAATCCACACTGTCCGTTGGGGAAGGAGAAGAGGAGACATGTCTGCGCCTACGCTTCCCCATAATGCACAACCACCAGGAATAATCAGCACAGCATGCACTGGTGCAGGCAGAACAGATATGAAGCGGGACCCCCCTACCATTTAAATCCAGAAACTGGAAACAGCATACATCAAAAGGAACCAGCATGCTGGAACAGCTGAACCAAATGCAGGCACTGATGCGGGGGGGGGGGGGTGGCCAGCCGGAGGCACAAACCCCGTCAATTCCCAGCCGCCGTAGGGTAAACACACGAGGATGGGTCGAAGCCCCACCCCGAGCGCTGCACGGAGCACCCAGAGCCCAACCCGGGCGCCCACAGCCACAGAGGCCGCCGTAGGCCAACATACGAGGAAGAGCCGAGGCCCCACCCTGCGAGCGAGCGGCAGAGCCGTAAGGATCACTCCGAGTCCACCCCCGGCGCCTATCACCACAGAGGCCGTCGGGAGGACTCCTCTTACCGTAGGAAGCAGGACCCCGGGAAGCCGTTCCATGATAAGCAAGAGCCCGCGAGACCACAACTAACACCAGCGGAGCTGGAACAACCCCCCCACCACCACCCCGGGACGTCTGAAACAGACGGCGGAAAGCAGCGACGGCTGCAACAACCGGCCCAAGCAGTGTTTAGGAGGGAACACACCCGCAGAGACTCACCAGCATTGAGGAAACCAGCTCCAACGGCACGTACCAAAAGAGAGCTGTTCAGCCCAGCAGCACAGGAAACGAAGGTACAGGCGGAATCCAGGAGGCCAGGCGTCCCGACTCCAGCAGCTCCCACGTCGCCCCAGAAGCACCCCCAGAGCCCAGCAAAGGTGGTAACAGGACAAGCCTGTAGAAGGTAAGTGCCCGGCACCTACCACAGTGTTCCCCGTCATGTCCAGCGACAGGAAACAAAACAGGATGTGCTTTCTGTTGGCTATATAATTAAAGCCCCAGGCAGGAGGGTGGGTGCTCAGAGCCTAAAAAGCGTTTCCTGTTTTGTTTCCCGTCAGTGGGATATACCTCATTAGGGATGACTGGGTCGAGGACGAGGGACGTAGAGGTAATGGCCGGTGTACCCAATTGTAGCGTGCTTTAAGACTACAGTAACCGCAAAACAATCAGAAGGGTAGCATACAAGCAAACTGCATAAATACAAAGCTAATGTGCATGCTATGCATCAAAGGAAAAAAACACTGCTTTGTACAAAAGAATGAGCTGCAGACTTCAAAGAGAAAGCTACACATTCCTTTTGAAGATCAAAGCGAAAAGTGGTTTTACTTAGTGATAAATAACCTGGAATCATTAGAATTTTAGCACTTTTAATGCATTATAACAGGACAACCTAGACGATCAGACAGTTGCTTTACCGAAATTAAGACAGACTAATGACTTTTTTCTACTGTGCTGGACTTTTGTCAAACCAACTCAATACAAAAAAGCCAAATGTAACTGTTAAAAAGATTCTTGAATAAAACCCTTATAACTAAGGAAGTCGAAATATGACCCCCCCCTACGATTCATCAGGGTATAACTGTGTTTACAGGATAACAATTTTCTATGACCTATAAAGTGATATCTGCAAACTACACTAAGATCTGAAATGCTGTTTTAGCTGTTACAGTACAAGGACAGTAAAAATAGCCTGAGACTGCTGGCTGGGGTGGGTCGGCACAAAATGATTTTTTCAAGAAAGCCACTATTCCAATTTCTTGTAAGATTACAGATATGTCAACCAAGTCTTATTTTGGAAGCAAATCTTCAGGGTGTTCCGTCCCATTATTAGAACATGTCCATTATGATGAAGCTTAAAGATTGAATTCTACTCGATATAACCCTTAACTAATAACCAAGCTCAAATACAAACTGTATGATACAAAAGCCATGCCAAAAGGAAGAGCCCGAATAGCCAGTCGACAGTTTCTACTTAATCAACAATAACCAAAGCACTGGTTATAAAAGGTATTAACGCTCTTCATTTCAAACATGTTAAAAGAAAGGTTTATTTTTAACTCACAAGCAAGGAGTACTGAGAAGGAAAGGAAAGAAACGGAAAAAGAGGACAAATTCAAGATGCTAAGATGGTGCTGGTTAACCTACTTAGCTGGAAAGAAGAACGGTCTTTTGGGGGTAATAAACAGAGCAACGTGCAAAGAAATGTTTACTGTGAAAATAGGATAGATAGATTTAGGGGACTTCGAATGGTAAGAACATGGGGACTAGAAAAGAAGGTAAAGAGCGGGTTCCAAGGTAAAAAGTTTCAAAATACTAGAAAAGGTGGTGATAGCCTGGAAAGTGTTTGCCCTCTTGGCTGCCAGTGACCGCAACATTATACTACTAGATATCTAAACTGATTTTTCAGCTCAACGAGGAGTCTACACTACATAGAAGTCAAAAAACACTGGGTAACAGTAAATGTCTCCCTGAAGAAGGAAAAGTGTCTATATAACCTGAGCACGTTAAAGGAGTTGGGGAGAGGACGTAGCCTTACAGCTAGAGCGGTCGACCTCGAAGCTGGGGAACCGGGTTCGAGTCTCGGCAACGACGCTCAACATCCTGTGATTCTGGGCAAATCACTTAATCTCCCCGTGCCTAACAAAAAAATGAATGTGTCCTCATGTAACGAAACTGGTGCTCATGTAAAGCGCTCTGATACCCGATGTCTCGGGTCTAGTTCGCGCTATATAAAACTCTAAAAAATAAAAAAGGGTTACGGGCAGGGCTACCGGAATTATGTGGCAGGGGTGCGCCAAATTATGCAGTTGAGTAAATTATGCGGCCAGAAAAGCTCAATCATCCCTTATATGACTGTCATTGTGAAATGTCAAGAAGTGGTCAAAGCATGTAGTTAGTTGGGAACTGCAAGAGTGGATTAAATTCGAGTCCACTGGTGGGCCAGTAGAGTATGGCAGATATCTTCAGTTATTCCATGCCAGTTTAAATGACGATGGGTGGTTTTGTTGCTGTAGACTGGTACAGTATTGTGTGTTAGACATACCCTGTAGTGGTTCTGTCTTATGTGAATGTAAGATGGCCATTATGAAGCATGTTTGAACTGCTAGTGGCTGCTTCTCCTCGTCCAGGTAGGTGCTTGTTGAACATAATATATCCAGCACAAGTAGGAGGAAAAAGTAACAATTAATAGTGGTGACAAGTGTTATAGGACCAGTGCAGTATGTGATCCCTTGTCAAAGAATAACATATGCCAAGACGTGTTTGGCACGAAGAGGTTACCATGCTGTTTTCCTTCTACATGACATACTAGGCCTTTTAATTTATGTGGACTACTGGTGTCCCTTTTACATGCAGCAACCTGTTATTTCTTTTAGTACTACAACTGGGTACATATTACTCCTTGAGAAGAACTTATCCACGCTAGGAGGATAATTATTGAAATTACAATGACTCAGCTATTGTGCGGCAAACAATTGGTGAACCCTCCTTTTCGTTTATACAGGTGTAAAAATAGTCTAGTAGGCTGCTGTGTAGCAATCTCTTCCATCGCCAATGTGACCCAGTTCAACCCACTGAACTACGATGGAAATCTCTTCCCTAGAACCAACACTTACTCCAGGAATATGATAGTGACTGGTGTTAGTAAGCAATTTCAATACGAAACGAGTAACAAAGACTTCTCCAATTTGGCAGCCCTCGGGGATGTCATTACTATCATGGACGCAAGGTGTCCAATACTAGCTGCTGGTAAGCAGGACTCAACAAAAAGCATAACAGATGTGCAATCACAGTCCAAAACGAGTATGTGTTTTAGACTGCAATTCAGGTGAGGAGAGGCAGAATACTTCAGATTTCAAGACGGACATTAAACCTCACCACTGTCCATTCTACTAAGGTTACCAAAATGCTATGAACTGTTTTAACAGTGAAATCCTGTTGAAAGTTAAACTTTAGGTTTCTAAAACTTTTCATACTAGGAATGTGCCATGTACCATAGCTGTAAGGAACAAGCATTTACAATGCAATAGGTCTCGCAATGACATTATTTTGAGCTATTGGCATTGTAAATGTCATTGGGTTTTTTTTCCCTTCGTGAAGCATTAATCAAATGGTGTAATGCAAAATGGCAATAGCTCACTTTGTTGTAATTGCGAAATCTATTGCATTGCATTTGTACGTGCAAGTTTTGTATTGTAAATGGTACTGGCTTTTATTACTGTGATATTGTTTTTATCACATTAAACTAATTCATTAAAAATGTTAATACCCACTCATTTTGGAATAAGGACTCTGAGTGGATATTAGATATACCTATGTATTGTTACTATGACTGCAGTTACAGGTGTGAGATCACTATCACTGCAGATATAGGTGTGATATTACTATCACTGCATATATAGGTGTGAGATCAGTATTCCTGCAGATATAGGTGTGTGATCATTATTTGTTTAGATAGGTGTGAGATTACTATCACTGCAGATACAGGTGTTATCCGCAAATTGACAGTGTTAGAATCATTAACCTGTCAACAGCGTAACTATGGTGACTTTTGGCAATGTCCACCTGGCTCAATCGTTGTTCCCTTAAACGTCTATGCGTCCCATTTGCCTGGTCATCTACAATATCTTGTATTTACTTCCAACCCCATTGCTTTGTGCTTGCATACGGGAACAAGATTTAGTGCCCACACTATCATGTCTTATGACTACAACACAGGTGATAATAAATAAAAAAGACTCAGCGTAGTTCTATTCCCCTTATTTATCATTCACGCCCCCTCCCCTCTCCGTCGTGCACCATACGTGCATGAGCATCTCTACAGGACTGGTCAGCAGCTGTGTCCTCGTATGGTGCATGAGCATCTCTACAGGACTGGTCAGCAGCTGTGTCCTCGTCTTTAGGGTTCAAACTATAGACCCCTGACCTCATCATGTGGCCCCATTTCCAAATGTGCTAATCCTGCTAATTGTTTCCAGAAGCGGATCGGGCAAACAATGAGGCGCACTTCTGCACAGCGACTGACAGGAAATTCTGTGCAGCCAGTCCCCCGGCGACGAGAGCACAACAAACCCCGTCATGGCAGCAGCCAGGAGAACCGCAGCTGCACTCTCTGGCTACAGCGATCCCGAGCTGTCCTAGCGCCACCCCGCTTTGTAGTATTTGTGTCTTTTTAGTACTAGCACCGCAAGTATCATCCCCGGCAGAAGAAATCTGAACTGGGTGTACTGCTCACACTGATAGAGGCCAGCCTGATGCTACTATTCACTAAAGATATGCTCCTCCTTTCATCGACTTCATAAGGATGAAATGAGGACACTGGCACTGATCTTCAGGATGCACACAATGCTGAAGCAAGTGCCTAAACCCACTGAGGTATTACCTGCTCATATGCTGTGAGAACACTTTGGGGGGACATTTGATGAAGCCATTGTGGGAGTTACCTTCCTGAACCCCAAGACCCGCTGAGATTTGGAGGAGTGTTCACTAAGCAGAACTGAAATTCCACACCTGGAATGCTCCTCCTTTCAACACCAACACTCCCCCCCTCCTGTTAGCACCGCCCCTCTGCAGGGCCAGCAGATGATCCTTCACACTATAACACTTCCATGTGCCCATTTCTGGATTTACCATGTACAAGGAAGTGGACCCCGGCACTTCAGGGAAGTGAACACAGGTTACACCACCAGCACCTGACGTCATTCATAAATCTCACAGACTCACGTGCTGTGCCCATGTGATACTGTTATCTTGGGACCCACTGCGCCCAGGCAGGCTGACACCGCCCACACACCACAGGTACATCTGGCACTGACAGATAGCGCTGGTGCCAGTAGGAAGGCAGCGCATTTCCCAGGCTGGGCTTTCGGTTTGCATATCTCACTAACCGGGCATGTTAGTCAATCGCCTGTGGTAGGGCATCAACACTACAACTCCCAGAATGCACTGATTTATTACATATTACGGGGCAGGAAACGTGACCTGGCAAACCTAACAAAGCACACACCACAAGTGCCTTACAAGCCACACACACCGCAGGTGCAGTGCCAACCACACGCATACCACAGGTAACTTACTAGCCACACAAACTCCAGGTGCAGTGCCAACCACACACGTCACAGATGCCTTGCTGGCCTCACACACAGCAGGGGCAGTGCCAACCACACACGTCACAGATGCCTTGCTAGCCACACACAAAGCAGATGTAGTGCCAACCACACACGTCACAGATGCAGTGCCAACCACACACATAGCAGATGCCTTGCTGGCCTCACACATAGCAGGTGCACTGCCAACCACACACGTCACAGATGCCTTGCTGGCCTCACACATAGCAGGTGCACTGCCAACCACACATGTCACAGATGCCTTGCTGACCTCACACACAGCAGGTGCACTGCCAACCATACATGTCACAGATGCCTTGCTGACCTCACACACAGCAGGTGCAGTGCCAACCACACACGCCACAGATGCCTTGCTGGCCTCACACATACACGCACCACAAGTGCAGTGCCACAACATGCACAAAAAATATGCATTGCTGCCTACATACATACCACGTAGGTATACCTAACACATAAAAGAAAACAGGTTCACCGATACGCTGCTTAGCACCCACATGCTACAGGCGTGTTGCTATCCTTACTTATACTACAGGAGCGCTACTGCTCACACAGATACCCAGGTGCACTTCTAACAGGACACACGGGAGGGGCACTACTAAACAAACACCTATCACAGGTTCAACACAAACAACACACAGTCTAAATAATTGTGCTAAGTGCGCAACTTTCACAGGTGAAATACAAACTACACGAAGGGTGCACTCCCTGCCGGCTGCGCACCAGAGGCGCACTGATAACCAAACGTCACCACGAGGGTCCTGTCAGCTACACGGCACAGGTGACCTGTTCACCACCCAGGCATGACAGGAGCACCAAGGACAACACGTGCCACATACACTGTTCTTACCACAGTGTTATCACAAAAACAACAGGTGCATTGCAAACCACACACATTCCACAGGCGCACTGCTAATCACACACGTGCCACAGGTGCAGTGCGGAGCACACAGTTGCCACAGGTACGCTGCTAACATAGCCATATGCGTACCGCAGTCGCACGACTAACCACATTCATGCTGCATGTCTACGCCTAACCACATAGAAAACACTTGCTGCACACATCCCACGGGCGCACCGATGATCACACGTATGCCACAGGTGTACTGCCAGACGAACGCATATGTCAGATACACTGCTAACATAGCCATGTGCATACCGCAGTCGCACGACTAACCACATTCATGCCGTATGTCTACGCCTAACCACATTGAAAAGCACTTATTCCACAGGTGTACTGCCAGACGCACACAAATCCTAGGCACACACGCACACCACAGGTGCATTGTCAGACAGACAGATATCACAGGAACATAGCTAACCACACACACTACAGACGCGTTTCTAACAACGCACACACAACATGTGCAGTGCTAAACACACTGGGATGACAGGTGCAGCTACCCAAAGACACCCTCCCGGGGCACTGTCACCGGGCACCACTTCCGCGTGCCCTGCCAGCCGGCACGCGCCACGCCGGCCTCGCTGCCCTTACCACAGGGGGTGTGCCAGGGTGAACCGACGCTGCACCCGGTTGTTTTGATTCATCAGCAGCTTCCGAAACAGCAGAGGCGAGTTGCGGGGGGGAGCGGACGGGCGAGTGGCGGGGGAGTTGAGGGGAGAGTGGCAGTGAGGTCCGCAGGGAGATGAGCAGCGCCACAGGGGTCGGGACTTTCTTGGAATTCAGCATCTTGGCGTCTGAGGGGGACAAGTCCTCTCGTGAGTCAAAATCCACCAATTGGGGGTATCTTTTATTGGCCTAGCAAAGAATCATCGTGGCAAACTGCCCGAGCTGCTCCGTGGCGCGCTCTGTGCGGTTTGCCAGGGCGGGTTGGCATAAGATGACCTTGCATCAGCTTTCAAAGTCCAACAGACTTCTGGAGGAAAGCAACTGAGTGCTTCCTGGCCGGAGAAAGGACGCCATGGGGTAATAAAGAGAAGTTAAGCCTGTAGGCCATCTGTTTTCACCCAGCCGCGTGTTTATATTTCCATCACGCTTTCACTTTAAGTGAAAGTGCGATGCAAAAATAAACACGTGGCTGAGTGAAAACAGATGGCCCCCTAATAAAGATAAGAAATTGCTTTGCGACAGCCGCAAGGCAGACGAGCCAGTCCGGATGGGACGAAAAGGCGGCAACAAAAACACCCCATTTCCAATGGCAGGCCACCGTTTAGCATAAACGGTGACACAAGCCAATGAAAATGAGGGGCGGGGCTTCGAGTCCCCTTCTGAAAACCCCTCATCCACAATATCTCTCGCCGAGCGTGCAGCGCATGCACTGCAACGCTAGTCGAGACCTAAAAAACACGAGGTCGAAAAATATACTGTTCCCTCCCGCACTACATATCAGCACAACAGTGCAGCAGCCTACACAGACAGTTGACGTACCGTAGTAAAACTTGTCTTACTGTAGTAAGTTAGGGCAATCTGGAAATAAGGAGGTTATCATTTTTTTCGAGTACGACAGAAGAATATTTTCGGGATGGTAGTGAAGAAAACAATGCACAACGATGACATTCCACACACTATTTCAAATTATTTCAACCTTGCAGTCCACTCTTCGAGAAAGCAGCAGTCCTCGCAAGTGGTGCTTGAGATGGGCAACCTAGTTCAGTTAGCAGATGCCAGCGATGTCAATCTTAATTCTCTAGGGACTATTTGCAGCGTTTAACACTAGTGACCCTGCTAGCCTTAGTAATAGAAATGAGCACCCATCCCCCCCAAACTAAGGCAACTTCCAAGGAACACCACCATCTCTCCTGGTCTGTTCAAAGCATACATTGAGCCATTCGGCCAAATAAGGTCTCCTGTTTTACAATTAACTGACAACATGGAATTTTCAGCATTAACTTTGGGTACTCAGATACTGAACTGGAGGCGGATTCACGGGGAAACAGTCTGAACTGAGATAAGATGGGAATGTTTGTGGGGGCAATGCCAAGTTTACAGCTTCAATGTTTGGCCTGCAACTATGAGCCTTACTTAACCAATGGACTTGCTTTGTAATGTGGGCTTTAAACTTGATAGACTGCGATTAACTCAGCCGCCATTTTGTCATCTGTGCATCTTGTAAATTATTCATTTAGGTAATGAAGGGTTACATTTTACATTCGGCGCTACAGTGGGCTTCTGTCTCCATGATTGTAATTCACTATTTTAGGTATTAATAAAACATTGCTGACAAAGTATGATATGCAAAACACAGCTACCCGGTGTGATCTTAAGTACATATTTGTTCTAAGAGATGTCAACTCTGAGGTCTTACCCCCAATAGCTTTTTATAGTAGGCTAACGTGCAGCTCCTCATTTTCCCACGATTAGGCTAGTTATGTGGGCGCCACGAAATTGACCCTCTCAAATGCCCCACACTGAATAAAGGCCTGATGATTAGGAGACGGTTTCTCTCTATCCATGTTTCATTATTGAACAAGCCTGTTCTATTCGAGAGCAACCCCTCATGTAGAAACGTTAGCTCGTTACCCTGTCGGCTTTTATGCGGTCCTTTTTTCCTCAAAGCCAGTGTTCTCTAAAAATGCCCAAAAATCACATCAAACCAATCAAAAATAACGCATGAATGTGAAGTGAGAAGCGGAAAGCTACCAGAGTTTTTGCGGAATTAAAATGTCATAATTTACGCAATCGCGTGGGGGTATGGCATATATGGTGGCAGCAGCAGGAATGTTTTTTTAAATTTACTGACTAATAAATATGGCACGAAGTGTTGAAAATAATTTTACGAAATTAACTGAAACATTTCAAATAAGCCTGAACACTATCTAATACCTAAGCTCCCCGCACCATAGAATACCGCAGGATCCTCACCTGCGCCTTGGAGTAAACGCATTAGTCTCACAAAGTAATGATAGCTTGCTGCCACTGCATCGCAAAACTATACAAGCAACATTACATGATTCGAAAATATCATCACCAGGTTACGGATTTTTTTGCTGTTGCGCTAACTATCTACATTTTGGGACTCAAAGCCACTATGATTTAAGGTTCATTCGTACAGGTCTGGAAAAAACATTTAGTGTGTGCGTTCCCGATTACTGCGTGTTTAATACACGCCAGTACTTTTTTCTCTTTCTCAATCTGTGTCGTTGCACTCTGCCACGATTGCCTTGGATTTGGGGCACTCGGCCACGCTTTCCTTGGGGTTGGGACTTAATGTACTTTTTATTTTAAAAAGGCACAACCCCCTCACATCTTTCACAGGGCCACCGCTGTCATCGCACCCGAATTAGGACAGACAATTAACTCCTCCCTCAGATCCGGCATCTGCCCAGACGACTGGAAGCATGCGGAGGTGGAACCCCTCCTCAAGAAACCTACGGCCGACCCAACTGACCTGAAGAACTACCGGCCCATCTCTCTCCTCCCCTTCGCAGCCAAAGTCACCGAAAGACTTGTGAACGCCCAGCTGACCGCCTTCATCGAAGAGAACTCCACCCTAGACGCATCCCAGTCTGGCTTCCGCAGCAACCACAGCACCGAAACCGCCCTCCTTGCCGCCACCAACGACATCCGCATGCTGCTAGACCAGGGACACACCGCAGCCCTCATCCTCCTAGACCTCTCCGCAGCCTTCGACAGTTTCACATCGCACGCTAGCTGCCAGACTCCACAACTCCGGACCACAGGGATCCGCCCTCGACTGGATCCAATCCTTCCTCTCCGGCAGAACCCAGAGGATCAGACTCCCGCCCTTCCTCTCCGACCCCACTATCATCTGCGGAGTACCCCAGGGATCATCACTTAGCCCGACGCTCTTCAACATTTACATGGCCCCCATCGCCAGACAGCACAGGCTCAGCATCGTATCCTACGCCGACGACACCCAGCTCCTCCTCTCCCTCACCAAGAACCCAGAAGACACCAGACTCTGCTTCCAGGAAGGAATGAGAAACGTAGCAGCCTGGATGAAGGATAGCTGCCTAAAGCTCAACTCTGAGAAGACCGAGGTCCTCATCCTTGGACCCTGCACCTCAGCATGGGACAGCACCTGGTGGCCCCCTGCCCTCGGGAGCCCACCCACCCCGACAGACCACACCCAGAACCTCGGCATAATCCTAGACTCCTCCCTCTCCATGAACAGATCAACGCCGTCACGTCCACCAGTTTCAACTGCCTCCGCATCCTCCGTAAGACCTTCAAATGGATCCCCCCCCCGACTGCAGAAAGACCGTCACCCACGCACTAATAACCAGTAGAATAGACTACGGCAACGCCCTCTACGCCGGAATCAACAAAACTCTTCTACGCAAACTCCAAACCATCCAGAATGCCGCTGCCAGGCTCATCCTAGGGACTCCGCGCCACGAGCATATGACCCAACACCTACGAAGCCTCCACTGGCTCCCCGTCGAGAAGAGGGTCACCTTCAAACTCCTCACCCACGCCTACAAATCCCTCAACAACATTGGCCCCAAATACCTCAACGACCGAGTATGTTTTCACGTACCCAAGAGGAACCTCCGCTCCGCCGACCTCGCCCTGGCAGAGGTCCCCCGCATCCGCAGAAACAGAACCGGCAGGAGAGCTTTCTCCTACATCGCAGCCAAGAACTGGAACGAGCTCCCGGTCAACATCAGACGCTCCCAAACGCTTCACACGTTCAGGAAGGACCTCAAGACCTGGCTTTTCGACTGACCCGGACCTGCTCCCCCCCCCCGCGCCTTGAGACCCTCACGGGCGAGTAGCGCGCTTTATAAACCTCTGATTGATTTACAACTTCAGTCTAGACAACACTCCTTGGGGTGTGTTTGAATGACGTGAATGGATGCAGTAGTTTAAAACGAGAGGGGTTGGGAAAAATAGAAGTTAGAAAACGGGAACGACCGGGAAGATTTGAAGCAGCTGGTGAAGGAAGACGATAAGGGACTGAACGAGCTTGAATAGGGGAAATCAAGGTTCTTAAGAGGAGCTGGTGCACGAAATGAAAATGAGTTACGTGAGCCGGAATAAAAAAAAAAAAGGGGAGTATAAAATGAACAAGTCAAACAGGCTGTTGGATTGAAACGGGAAAGGTCAGAGTTAGAATGCAAGATCTGAAGCGGAACATTAAGCAAGAAAAGCGCCTCGAAACCCTCATGGTGATTTGCCGCGCTCTATAAATATCTGATTCACTGACTGATTTAAAAGGTGTGCAGGAGATAAGAGTACTGAACGGAAAGCTAGTTTGGAAGGCAAGATGTAATAAGGTGCCAAAGCAGAAGGACGAAAAAGTATAATCTCAGTCAAAGCAAAGGTGTAAAATAGCATCTATAGATCAAGGCATGAAGCGTAGCCCTAGATCTGGTGTACGTTCAGTTTATTTGTGCACCTTTGTACGGACAATGTGCACCGCGGAAATGCGCCTTGTACATCCTAGCAGGCTGAAATCAGAATGGGTTACCTTGCTCCTAGGTAACGCGTTTCTGATCACAAGGCCAGGGGGAGAGGCAGGCCTACTATGTACACACGCGCTCCGACTCACCGGGTCAGCTGATCCCTCTGCGGACATTGCTACTGTCTTTACAACTTAGAAGATATGTGCACCACCGCGGCTCACCAGTCGCTTCTCGTGATATTACAAGCTGCCCGGGAAAGGCGCCGCTTCTGCTGCTTGACGACCTCCCTCCAGCCTCCCCACCTCCTACACAGCGCAAAATGGCGACCAACCGCTGTAGGTTCTGTGCCGTTGCGCAGTGACGCATCACAAGAGCGCCCGCGCGACGCGTTCCCATATCACGCAAGCACGGCCCAGATGCCTTAACTTTAAGGGCGATTTAGTGTCTGAAACATACATTGTTTAACTTTAAAATTGTTAAGTTTAAATCTGTGGAACGATTGTATGACATGAGCAGCAGGGACTTAAATATGTAAACTATACAGCGCTCATTCGAGATACTTAAGCAGCACCTCCTCGGAACAGTGAAGAGTTTAATTTTACCTAGCTAGCAGACTGCTGAAAAATCTGTAACCAGTAGATCGGCCATCTTGAAACATGCTGGCTGCCTTTTGCATAGGATTAACTGTCTGTTAACATGCCCTTAATACTTTAACCACTTGACTGCTAGGGCTGGAGAAGTGTAAAATTGACCCCACCATAAAGAACATGTTAGGAGTACATTATAGCCACATGTAGTCTGCACCCGCGTATATTCTGTGTGACTAATGTTAATAATAGAAGTGGGGGTACATATGTATAAAGGTATCCGAGCAATGTATGGAATTTATATGTGTGTTTAGAAACGTACCTGAGAGAATTGTGATTTTCCATTAAAAAAAATTGTGCCCAGAGACAAGTGAAATAGTGCTGTGTTACTAAATGAAAATTAATGTACTTAGAAATTCTAATTAATCATGTTATTACTGAACTGTAAGGGTACGTGTTGAGAATTTTGATTTATCTGTGTAGATGTAATGTGCTTATGTATCGTTCGTAACTACATACGTATGTTCTACTCATTATTCCATTCTAGATGATGGAATACACGCGCTACAAACTGTGTAATAAACATGTTTACTGTTGAATGTTGTCCCGAGCTGGTGTGCCCGTTCGCTATGATTAGAATACTCAAGCTACGGCAGTTGTGCTCTGATCAGCAGCGAAGGCGGACGCACTCCTGTGGGCTCAGCAGAACGGAAATAAATTCAGTACAACTTTCTTTATTTGCCTCTTTTTCATTATTGGATGTACTCTTCACATTTGGTGACAATTCTGGAAAACCTCTGCTGCTCACCAATTTTGTGCTGTCTCCCTTGGATTGGATTGTCTTCATCACGGACCTTCGTTGGCCTCTTCTCTCAGCTTTGCTTGTAAGCTGCAACTGTTGTTTGCTCCCTTCCGGTTCATATATCGGAGATCTCTGCGGAGCATCTTGGAGACTTTACAGCATCCTTGTGGCTCTCGTCTCAGGCACGCAGCGGCTCGTGCATGTTCTCTTGCACTGCCTTGCTGCACACACGCCTGAATTGCACCGTTACTACGGAGTGACATCATCACGTGCTCCCTCGCACGGCGGCCATCTTGGAATGGTCCCCGGATACCAGGTTTTGATCTACTTCATGATGTTTTAAATTAAAACTGTTACATCGCTCTCAGGAATCTGGTATTTCTGAGTCAAGTTGGATTGTCTGCAGCTGGGTTTATGCCTCAATTCCACAACTGATATTGTGGTAAGATTTTCTGACATTTCATTTTAATGGCTAACTCTCAAGAAGTAGTTCATTTATCTTATTTCGTACCCATGCCTGGCAAACCTAAAACTCCTTTGAGAATCTGGTTCAGGTCTTTTGAAAATGTTGTTGTGGCCATCGACGCAGTGAATTATTTGCCAAGAAGAAAATTGCCCCTTTTGTTTAGCTATCTGGGTTCAGAAGGTCAACATACTTTTGATAATCTTCCCGTTCTCATTCCACCTGCTGGAGAGGGAGATGGTTGGAATGTGTATAGGGAGGCTGTACTAAGATTTAACAAAAAAGTCTTACAACAACCCAGCGTTATGTTAGAAAGATTTAATTTTATGAAAAGAAAAAAAGATCCAGAGGTATCTGTGGAAGAATATATTTCTGCTCTGAGAAGTTTAGCGGCAAACTAACTTTGGAGCTTCTCTTAACGTTTATATCAGGGATTCAATTTGTCTATAGCTGCAACTCATAGAAGATACAGGAACATATTCTGAGTTGCAGAGATCCCTCCCCTTCGGAAGTAATTGACATGGCAAAGAGTATAGAAAGGGCAATCATTTCTTCTAAATGTATTTCACATGACAAATCTACTGCTTTTATTAATTCAGTTCATGATGAGGATTCAGTTAATGCTGTTTCCCTCAGAAACAAAGGTTTTAAACCATTTCACAAATAACCTTCCACTATATGTTTTAGATGTGGTTCTCGCACACATTTAGGGAACAGTCCCATTTGTCTTGCTTTAGGTAAAAGGTGGGTCAAATGTCACAAAAATGGGCATTTTCAATCCGTATGTAAGGGTAAAAGCATTATCCAAGTAAGTAATGAACAAGCTTGTGAAAGTAATAGTCTACTTGACTCTAGTCAGGATAGTACTTTGCATGACGATTTTCAAAACTTGATTCTGACTATTGATTCAATTGCTGGGGAATCTCATCTTCCTTAAGCCAAAGGTCCTTTTTGTCGAGTCACTTTAGGCAATTTTGATTTGGATATGCTGGCTGATTCTGGAGCTCCTGTAACCATTTTTCAGACCAATTGTATTCAAAATATTGGTCTGAGAATGTGGTGCTTCATAAACCTGATATTATACCCAAGGATTATGGAGATCAGGACATCGACATGTTAGGATATTTTTGGGAAAAAGTAGTTTGTTTGGAAAGATGTGTTCACACTAAAATATATGTAGCCATAAAAGGAAAGAACATTGTTGGTTGGCAAGATTTAGCCAAAATGGGTCTCAAGCTTGTGCCTGGTTCCGATAACCAAGTTCAGATCAATGATCTGCCTATAGCTCTGATTTACAACTCTGAAGAAGAAAAAGATTTGCAAACTATTTTAGAAGCATTTCCTCAAGTTCTCAATGACAAAATTGGTAAAATCACTAAATATTTAATCAAACTAAAAAAAAATGCTATACCTGTGGCTCATAAGGTCAGACCCATTCCATTGAGTGTAAGAGCTGATCTAAAAAAAACTTTTAGATACATTGGTGTGTGAAGGTATACAAGCTACTGATTCATCTGAGTAGGGCAGTCTAATTGTCGTGGTGCACAAAAAGAATGGGGACATTCATTTGTGTGCGGACTTGTGCACATGGAATAAAAATATTGTAGTAGACTGCCACCCTCTTCCCAAAATCCAAGACTTGTTATCTGGCATTTCTGTTTCAATTTATTTTTCTGGACTAGACCTACGATCAGCATACCATCAAATTTCCCTCACACCTAGCTTTACAGATCTCACAACATTTGTGACTCCATTTGGGGCATATACATTTTTGAGACTGCCTTTTGCCCTGGCATCAGCTGCCAGCATATTCCAGAAATTCATGGATCAATTGCTTGAAGGAATTTCTGGAGTACAAGCATATCAGGATGATGTGTTAATCTTTTCTAAGGCTAGATCAGAACGCCTATCTATACTAGAGAGAGTGGTAAAGTCCTTTAGTAATGTTGGCATAACCTGAGTCAGGATAAGTATTCTTCAAGGAGGAGTTAGATTACTTAGGCCATTTGATTTCTGCTTCTGGAATAAAACCTAAGTTATCTTTAACAAAGGCAATTGTAGAAGCACCTATTCCCAAAGATAAAGATTCATTGAAATCCTTTTTGGGCATGACTGACTATTACCCTAGATTCATTCAGGGTTATGCTCATGTTGTTCAGCCTTAGCGATCATTACTCAAAAAAGGTACAGTGTTTATGTGGTCTGAGGAGGCAAACCTTGCCTTTCAGGAAGTCAAGGACTTAATCATAGATGCCCCGGTGTTATTCTCTTTTACTTCTGGTCAGAAGTGTTTCCTAACTGTTGATGCCAGTCAACATGGTCTTGGGGCTGTATTATCTCAATGGTTATCCGGCAAGGAAAATACCATTGGTTTCTCGTCAAGATCACTCAACAGTGCAGAATATCATTACAGTACTATTGAAAGAGAAGCCCTGGCCTGCACATGGGCGGTAGAAAAATTTAAAACATTCCTCTGGGGAACTAAATTTGATATTTTTACAGACCACAAGCCTTTACTTCATCTCTTGAATGGCAATGGTACAGGGAAAGCTTCTGCCAGGTTGGTTCGCATTCTGTCCCATCTTCACGAGTGTAACTTTGTAATCAAATATATTGCTGGTGGTCGCAATGTTAGGGCAGATTGCTTTTCTAGACTTCCTTTACAGCACACAGTGGCTGATGATATACAAGATGAAGTTGAATGTGTGGTAGCCACTGTTGATGATTTTGGTGAGTTTCAAGGGTTTGTTTCTCAATTGGACTGGAAGGATGCCTGTGACAAGGATGGAACTCTCCAGGCTGCAAAAAGAGATGGTTACAAATGGGTGGCTTAAAGAAAGATCTCTTTCGGCTTCACTTAAATCATTTGCTCAAGTTTCTGATGAGTTGTCCATTGTTGAAGGCATACTCCTACGTTCTGCCCTTGTGGTTCCACCTGTTACTTTGCGAAGTAATATTATTAAGGTAGCTCATGAAGGACACTTAGACATTGGAGCAACTTGCAGAAAAGACAAGGAACATTTTTGGTGGCCTGCCATGGACAGGGAAATAACAAATCTTATCAATAACTTTGAGGTTTGCCTACTTTCTGATAAACATTGGAAAACTGTAAAAACACCCTTACATGTAGTTCCTTTTCCAGAAGAACCTTGGTCTAAATTAGCCTTGGATTTTTCTGGTCCTTTTGAACTGTTACCTAGTAAGATGAAATACATTATGGTTCTGATTGACTATCACTCAAAGTGGGTGGAATTTGAATTCACCAATTCCCCCAAAATGTTGGCTGTGATAACATTCTTGACTAGAATTTTCAATTCTGAAGGGAGTCCCAAGGAATTGGTCACAGATAATGGTATTCATTTTGCTTCTAACAAAATGAAGGAATTTCTTGCCTCACCCCAAATCAAGCATCTTAGGTTTGCATTGTATTCTCCTTCCGCCAATGGCCTTGTGGAAAGGATTAATAGATTTGTGAAGGAGGGGATACAATCAGTGCTGGCATGCATTACGGGAGTGGAAGATTTTTTGCGCATGAAAATTTGAGCGTATTTAACTACTCCACATTCCACCACTGGAATCTCTCCGTTTCGCCTACTAAGAAAAAGAGATCCCAGAGGTAAAGTATTTCCAGATTGGTTAAAAGGTTTAAACAATAAAAACAGTACATATATGTACTGTCATGATAAGGAAAAAATGCAAAGCACAATTTTAACACAACAAAGTTTACAAAAAAAATATTTAGATTCTAAATATAATGTAAGGCAGCAAGATTTTTCAATAGGTGATTGGGTTTTAGTCAAGAAGCTCATGAAGGTTAAGAAGGGTGTATCAAGGTTCTCACTTTCAGTCAAAGTTTCTAAAGTGTCTGTTTTCTTGGATAAAAAAGGGTGGTGGAATAGAAGAGCAGTTGTTAAGCTCACTAATGAACAAGCAAACAAAATGTTGTCTGCCTCTTCCAGTTCTGATGTTGACTCATATAATGTGTTGCATCTATTTGACGATATAAGTTCCAGTGAGGTGAGTTTTGCTTGTGATTCTACTGTGGCTTTACCAGCTAGGAATGTTGATATTGATAATTGTGATCTGCAAGATCTACAGGTTGATGATAACAGTCAACAACATGACATTGTAATAACTGACCTGAGGAACTCAGAAGTTGCAATTACTTCTGGGAATGTGGGTAGGACATCACAAAACTGTTCATTACCCCCCAAGGTTAGAGATTTTTATGTTTACTGATTTTTCTTTCTGTAAATAGGGAGAAGATGTAATGTGCTTATGTATTGTTCCTAACTACATGCATATGTTTGACTCATTATTCCATTCTAGATGATGAAATACACGCACTGCAAACTGTGTAATAAACATGTGTTCTGTTGAATGTTGCCTAAAGGTAGTGTGCCCGTTCGCTATGATCAGAATACTCAAGCTACTGCAGTTGTGCTCTGATCAGCAGCAAAGGCGGACGCACTCCTGTGGGCTCAGCAGAATGGAAATACATTCAGTACAACTTTCTTCATTTGCCTCTTCTTCATTATTGGATGTACTCTTCACAGCAATGTAATTGAATTTATATGTGTGTTTAGAAACGTACCTGATAGGATTGTGATTTTCCATAAAAATGTTTTGTGTCCACTTGTTAACTTAGCCTAACTTGTGGGCCTGAGATGCATTTGGACTAAAGCTCACGTTTCAGTTTAACGCTTGAATTCACATGTTTTTCCCTTTGCAGTAGAATGTTGCATGTATTTTGTGTTCCCACTGCAGGTGAACAAGGCTTAGTTAGCTGAGAGAAAAGGGTCTTTGTTCTCAGCAGATAGTGAGGCATGTGAAGCAGCAAGTGGTACAAGGAGAGTGATAACAAGATGGGAGGCAAGTTCTCATGGAAGGAGACGAGACCAGGGACAGCTGGAATAACGATTGTGGGAATAGCAAGATGGTGTGAAGAAACCGATGTGTGCTGGAGGAATGTAAAAGTACCAATGGATTTGTGGGACGTACCTTAGATGTAACTGGTGTTATGATACAACGTAGTGAGGGATAGTTGGCATTCTGGCTTAGGGCGCCTTGAGGTACAGACCTTTTTTGACATCTGTGGCTTTATGCTACTTGACAAATGTTGGAGCTTCTTTCACAGGGGACACCTATTCTCCTATTTCTTCTTTACCTTATTTTGCCTTAGCTTAGGGTTGCCACGTTAGAACAGAGTAGAGTAGGGACAGACAGGAGTCCATGCTTATCTTTAATTACAAATTGATGAAATCTGATGCAAAGTTCTGCTTCCTTATTACTTACATCGCCATCATTGAACTGGTGGTTTTCTTTTCATTATAGAGGGTGAATTTATTCCGAAAATTTGGCTTCATCCTATTTGTATTGTACTTCAATACTATTATGCTTAGACTGGTTTATATTAATATGTTTTTGAATTTGAATATGGAATAAAACTTACTAACTTGAGACTTGGTTTCAAACTTAGTTAATGTGTAACCACATTGGATACACCGTATTTGGATACTGGATTGAAATGTTTTTCTCCTCACCTCTTAAGTCGCACAAAAAGACCGTCAAGTAAGTGTTACTGAGTACGTTGGCCCAGGCTCCATCAGTTGGTAGCTATAGAGGATGGTTGTGCACTTGAAGTGAGGAATTTAGAATCAAATCTAGAACAGCCTAGACACCAACCCCAGTGCTGCTAGTCTAGAATCCAAGATCGAGGATTGGACAATAAATATAGTTCTGGCTGAGTACGGCGAAAACAGTGGCGAAGAAGTGAGTATAAATAGGGTTGTGCGTGTGAAGAATGGTGTTTAGATTGCAGTGAAAATTGGTTGTGTGATGTCTGGCGGAGGTGTTGTGAGAGTCGTGTGAATGTGGTGATAAGTTGTTGTCGAAGTTGTTATCAGGTCCGACGTTGCCTAAGATCCTGGGATAAATAGTAAGATGCAGAAGACATCGTGTTGTATTTGTCTGCTGAGTTTTGTGGGGTTTGTCATGAGTCGTCGTTGACAACACAATTGAGACATGGAACGTTGTGTGAATGGGACAATTGTGAATAGTGTGGTGGACCTTTTTGCGCAGGAGGAAAACTATACTGATTCAGGTGATTCCTCGCTGATCGAGGTTTCATTGCGAATCTGTGTTCTTTAAGTGATTGAATTCTATTGAATGTTTTAGAGGAGCAGACAATTATTGTTTAAGAGAACATGTGTGTGTGTGTGTGCAAAGAAATTGTGAAGGAGGGCGAGCTGCTGCAAGAGTGATGTTGGAGTGTGCTGCGCTGGGATAGGTTGGTTGGTATAACGCTGTGCTGTGATTGGTTGGATTTATTGCATTGTTGTTGGTGGCTGTACCACTGTGGAACTCAGGAAAATCTTGAATTTAAAATTAAATTATACTTACCTAAAGAAAGGGAAAACAAGATGTTTTAGAGGGATTAGGGATATGATTCGAGGAGACGTGGGTGTTCCTGCCAGGATGGGCGAAGAGGCGCCGCCTGAGGACACACCAGCTCATTATATGGCGATGAAAGTAGGGCTTCACACCGTCATTTGCCTTAAAGATTTGCACAAGATGACTGAGAAAGAAGGTGCATTGACATTTCCACATTATGGCACATTTAATTTGAGAATTCTTGATCATTTGAGGGGGATGTTGTTTGCGATGAAACCAGACCCACACAGTTTGAAGTGCTCAGTGCATGGTAATGGGCAGCACATGTAAAGATGAGATACCAGTACAAATGGAAAATAAAAGCAATGCGTACCTATGCAGGTGTGAGATGAGACGGACCGCAGGAGAGGTGGAGAGTAGATATGATTGAGAGAGTTAGGTTGTATCCTACCTTGGTGACTTGAGGAGATGATATGGAGAAAGGAGGGAAGAAAAATGGAGAGGACGGGAAGGAAGACAGTGATAGTGATGCCAGTGACAGCTTGTTAGATGGATTGCTGGCCGTACGTCCACCCCCATATAGTCAGTCAGAACCTGGGAATGGGGGGTAGTCCAGATACCACCAGTAACACTGGAAATGCTTCAGCCCCCATGGCTTCTAACCCAGGTGTCGTGGGGGTTATATCGACAGGGAATATGCACACTGTTGTGAGAGAGGAGTGGAGAATGTGTGCTCCTGAAGTTTCAGGACATTCCAATTCTGGTTCGGTTTCAAAGGTTCCAGATACCCTTATGGTACCGGTCACTATTGGCCCCATTGCCCCCATTTATGATCCAAATTCAGTGGGGAGTGAGACCCATAGGATGTCTGTAGCTACACAGGGAGGAACATCACAGGACAGGACAGAGATTCCTAAACCAAAATTTGTTCCATTGACTCCGATGAATGAAAGTACCCCTTGTGCGGTGACTGCAGGAAATGATAAAGTCCGCTGTAAAGGTAGATTCGATTGACGTGGTTAAATTGAAAACAGAATTGGATGAAATGATAAGGGGGAGTTTGTAGCTAAATCAAATTGATACTTATCAACCAAGAGAATTGGTGTTTGTAGCCAAAGATGTTACCAGGAGGGCGAGGCAAGCCCATGAGTAATTTATGAATTGGCTCAGAAATATGATGTTGATCTTGGACGAACGAAGTCTTTGCAAAAGAGCCATAGGCCTGCTTTCAGTGACCGGGATATTGAAGATTTGAGAACCCCTGGACTGAAAACCCAAATTTGAGAATTAATTGCAGCCATTCGAATTTGGATTACGTTAGATAAGTGGGAGAACAAATGGTTTAGGAGAAAGGGATCTAAGGGGCCCATTACGATGGCGGGCGGAAGCACAACCGCCGTGCTGGCGGATGCAAAAACCACCAGTTACCGCCGGCACGCAGCAGTCCACACGCCCGCCCAATTATGATGCGAAAAGCAGGCCAAACACCGCCGGCAAGCCAGCAACACCGTCCGCCATCAAAGTGCGCCCGCACACGTAGCGGCGCAGCATAACTGACACACACCGTCCGACGAAACACGTCCCGCCCGGCGCATAAATTACGATGCCGCAAACAAACGGCTCCCACGGCAAAGAGACACCGCACGTGAAAGAGAGGCGGAAACACGGACACAGAGCACGGACAACGAAGAAGCGGCACCCCGGGCATGAATCCAGCACTGCAGGCCCTTCCCATGCTTCTGCTGATGCACCACCAAGGACGCACCGTACCGCGGAGACGCAGGTAGGCACACACACAACAAGTGCACGCAAACAGCGCACACAGTGCAAGGGCGGAAAAAGCGGACAACCCCCCACCAGCGCGTGCACACTACACATCCACCATTGCATCCACATATGACACACAGGCCAAATCCTAACATCGCGGAACACATGTGTACACACCACCTGGGACTAGGAACCAACCACCCCGTCACGGCCCCAAAGCGCCGATGACGCCGCCACACATGCGCACAACGCAGAGGCCAACCGCAGCGCCATGCATGCGTCGCACACAGACACAGGGACACAACCAAGCAGCACACACATCAGCCCCACCCCGAACGCACATGACACGTGACAGGCCGGCCACAGACATGTCCCCAACGCCCAATTCACGGACAACACCCAACGCCACACAAACGACGCACACATGTCAGTGAAGACACGCAACTGCAGGACACACCCCAGTGGAACAAACATGGCGTAGCACACAGCGGCGGCAACACCAACTAGGAGAAGCAGGGCCCCTTCGGGAAGAGGAACGCCAGTACCACACTGAAAAACCCATACCACCCTGCACATATGAACAAGACACATGAAACGGAACACCAAAGAGCCCGGGGACCGACAACAGGTGGCCCAAGAATTACATCCACACACAAGGCCCAACGCAGAGCGGAAAGGCAGCCTGCCGCCCACACAAGGGAGAGCAGACAGCACTGAATGACCTTCCATTCCAACACCAAAACCACAGCCCTACGACAGAAGCCGGTGAATACAGCCATTGTCCAAGAATAGACCAACACAGGCATGCCGAGGAGACCGACCACAGGGCAGATAGCGCATATCACAGAAGCACACAACGGACGGGGAAGAAAGAAGAAAACACTCCCCCATGTCGGCCACATGCAAGTTAATTGGAAGGAGTCACACAGCACTGACCTTGAACTGTCTGAGAAGCATGTGGGAAGAGGGCCAGTGTCCTCCAAACAAGCCAACAGAACACAAGTCCTGTCTCCCCACGACTACACAGAGCTCACAGCAACCCCGGAGCGTGCACATTGCAGACTGCACACACAGCCGGAGCACGCCACCTCTACGAACCGCTGCGAAATGGCAACCGCAACACACCTACCCAACTACGCCGAACAGCTCAAGCTGTACCAAACCAACACGATACATACATTGGGATGCGATCTCCTGTCCCTGCTGAACGTAAGTTACCGACTGACTTACCGCATCACATTGTTCAGCTGCGTCATGCCCGTCTTCTACTGTCGGAGGTGTCCCTACCAGCATCCCGTCGAGATATGCCTCTCCAACCCGGCATGTCTGAAGGCGGACCTGCTACCACTACTCCTCCCTCTGGACGCACACGACAGGGCCTGCTCTGCCTATGGGGGCATGGCGTATGTGGCCAACATCGCACGCGCACTGAAATGGAACCACTGTGCCTCCACACGACGGATCATCGAGAACAGCTACATCGAATGTCACCCAGCATGCCCCATCATGGTCCTCCAAGGGACAACCTACGAACAACACCTTGACAGCCACCATCCGCTTCATTGGCTGGCAAACATGTACACCACCAATGACATGGAAGCCCTGCTGGACGGCATCGCATACCTGACAACCTGTAAATACGTCGGACCACAACGCAGGTTCCCCGAGTGACCTATGAAGTCCAACCCCGCACCCATGCTCAGCTTCCGCACGGACTGGCCAGTCACCACCACAACAGCCATACCAAACGACCGGCAACTGTAACCACACCATCAACGACATCGCCATGACATCGGATATGACCGGGACATGCACACTGTTCCCCATCACATCCAGGAACACCGCATGCATCGTGGGAGGCAGTGGCATGGGCTCTGTGCATCGCACCCACATGGACGGAACTGCACGAACAACCAGGACACGACATGGATCCAGCGCACATGGACACACACACCGCTCAGTGGACATGAATAGGTCGCCTGGAGTCTGTGGGTGCTGCACCCCTCCCACCCCCGCCCCGGGAATCCCATACCAGGACCTTTGCATGGACGACAAGTGCATACAACAACAACACGACCCCAGTGACTGGGACATGTCCAGTAACCACCACAGTGCAACAACAAGTGGCACGCCGCTGCATGCACGCAAGCACATGCCCTGATGTCATCTCACATGCACGCGTGCATGAGGAACAACCGCAGCAAACCTGTCACATGGAACTGAGATGGACTGTGCCCATGATGCCGAGCGGTCTGGTAGGCTACATGTATACCGTCTGTGTCAAAGTCCGCAGTTCCGCAGCTATACGTAAATGTACATTAGCACAGCCTTGGCCAAGCAGATGTCACTCTGAAGCCCACATCCCACATGCAACAGCCAATCACATGTAACCCCACACCCTATCCCATTTGTTATCATGCTCAGTATATCCTCAACATGTATTCCGCTGCCAGTAGTGTCCACTATACTGCATCACAGAGGACAGAAGACTCAATATAATGTTTGAAACCAGAACTGTCTCCGCTGACTCATTTCACAAGTACGAATGAGAGAGGATGAGAGTATGTGAAGTACACGGCAGTCGTGACATGACCATGTAGTCCACTGGTATTGGATGTCAACGCAAATGAGTAGCACTACTGTGGAAGACACACATGTGTCGTGTGAAGTCGTATGGACGCAGTGCTCAGGTGGGTGGGTGCGACGGGTAGATGCGCACATGCCAAGTTGGAGCACGCCGTGTTGGGAGGGGTCATGAACAGTACACCACCGCTTCCCTGGGCATTGTGAGAGGACACCTGTCGGGGGGAGTGAACACGTGTGTGCACAGCAGCCGGGCACACGTACAAAGCGGTACCAGGCGCACCTCAGCCCACCCTCTGTGGACAAGCTGGATCCTGTTGTGCGCCCGCCATGCCCCTTGACAAGGCACACACAGCCCCAGTCGACCAGGTGCAACCCCAACATAGTCAATCCGCACAGGCGATACAGGGCACGGGATGGCAGTGGAGCATGGTGTGTGAGAGGTCTCCTCGCGCTCCTCCTGGTCATATCACGCAGGCAATAGAACCTCAACGTCTAGCATGGCACAAGTCAAATGGAAGTGTAGGGGGACGCACCACAGCACGAGCAGCACTGACGTCACGGGAGGTGGCTCGCACCATCCCATCCATTGCCCATCATACCAACCACGACACATGCCATTGCGACTAAGTGCAAGCGCGTGCGCCACCACCCCCGAGCCCTCCCCAGAGAGGCCAAAGAGTGAATGTGTGGGCCATCAGCCACAGACGGACGCGGCCTGGCCGCAAGGGCAGCCACAGCCACTGGGTGTCGCAGGTGGCGGATCCGGAAGGCGAAGACTGTGATGCATAGTCCATGCAGGCCGGGTCTCCATTTGGGGCACCACGCAGGTGGACGGCGTCCCGCCACACATCATACCCTGGACCCACACATACACTCCTTGCCCTCTCTGGTGCGAGCTTGGGGCTGCCTGTGCAAGCGCTAGCCTCGCAGGTGAGCATGCATATTGGGGGGCGAGGGGAGGACATGAGGGCTGGGGCGAAGATGACTGTATCACTGTCAGTTAGTACAAGGGATGACCCAGATGTGGAAAGGAAGAGACGTGTCCCGTGTGTACTGCAACTAGTCGCCAATCCAACTACCCCCCCATGTCCGGAATGTAAGCCCGCACCTAGGCCCGCCCATCCGCCACATCGAACATACCACCAGCACGACAACCTTCCCATTCGAAACACTGACTGGGGGTGGCGACCAGTGAACAATCATGTGTAGCCTACCCACGCGTACATGTGGGCCCTCCATGATCCATGTCACCTGCGGCAAAGACATGACATGCGCAATGAGGGAAGTGAGGAGAGCTGCCCGCCCCACGCGCAGAAGGTGCATCAGCTCCACAGACCCAGCAGCGAGTCCAGCAGGGGTCACATGTGCAGGGGCAGCTGTGCCTGGTGTGAAGGCACATGCATATAGACAGCACATCGACCAATGTGTAGTCTGCCCACATCCACAGTCCATCATCATGCGGACATAGGAATTGAACACAGGGCAACACATCTTAGTTGGTGCACCCACCGTGACCAACAATGCGCAATCATCGACGTACCCGCCCTGTGCATGGCCCCCCACACAACGGAGGCACATCCAGTGCCACCATCCCACACACACAAGCCTTCCACTGAACATGCTGTGTCCAATGCTCAGTACAGAGTCAGCGCCCATCTGGTGGATCCTGAACAGGAGACACATGCACACACATGCCAGCTCCCACTATGTACGTCTGCCACCTGGCACGTGCAATGTAACCTCTCACCTGTGACGTGTGACTGCAAGACACAGCCGTCTTGGCATGGGGCTGTCAATGTGGACACCAGTCAATGTTTCGGGAGCTGTGATCCGTACAGTGCTGTACATAGGGTGCAGTGCTGACACCTACTACTGTCTCATATCCCCTCGTGCCACAGGTCCCACTTGTATTGGCCGCTCAGCCCGTGCCCACATCGTCGTCGTCGTGTGCCATACTCATCCAGCCTCGGAAGCAGTTCCATGCTCAGCAGACACTCATGTTGCCGTGGCGTTGCCGCTTGACGAATATGCAGTCAGTCCCCATCAGCACGCCCCGCAAGTCATTGGGGCCTAGATCCCCATGTGCATGCACATGGCAGTGGTATGTCTCACTTGCCATTGCCATTGTTGGGAGACCTGTGTAAGTGTATTGTGGCCGTGCCGTCCCAGCTTGACAGCTGGGCTGTGGCTCATGTGCTTGCTCAGTCATGTCAGTGATGTGTATGCGAAATTGCTATGTGCCGTGTTGCTTTGACATGTGTCCTCTGCCATTTAACCCAGGCGGAGACCGAACATTGACCGCCCATACCAATTGCTGGCGGACATGGACGATACAGAGGTAATCAGGAAGTTTCGGCTGGACAGGCCAACTCTGCATCGACTGTGTGCCATGTTAGAGCCCCATCTCCGTCCCCGCAGGGTGTATCCGACTGCTGTCACCCCCACGGCTAAGGTGATGGCCGCCATGCATTTCTTCGCCACTGGGTCATTCCAGCACACAGTGGGCAGTGGAGGAGGGATGTCCCAGCCCATGTTCAGCAAGGTGCTGAGGGATGTACTGGCAGCCATGATGCTGTACCGGAACAGGTACATCAGATTCCCCAGGGCTCGTGAATTGGCGGCAGTGAAGGGTGCATTCTATGCCCTTGGCAGAATCCCACACGTCGTGGGAGCCATTGACTGCACTCATGTTGGCCTTGTTCCACCACAGGCCACTGAGCACCTGTACCGCAACAGGAAGCACACGCACTCCCTGAATGTGCAAGTGGTGTGCCTTGCGGACATGGTGATCACCCACGTGTGTGCCAAGTTTCCAGGCTCGGCCCATGACGCACACATAATGCGCAACAGCATCTTGCCACGACTGATGGCCAATCTGCAACAGGATCGTGCCTGTATTGTCGGTGAGTATGTGGAGTGGTGTAGCGTGCTGGTTGTGCGATGCTGTCCCGTGTCCAGTTGGAATTGCAACGGTTCTCTGTGTCCCTCACACCCAGGTGACTCTGCGTATCCGAATGGGGCATGGCTGCTCAGTCCATTGAGGAATCCTCGCACCCCAGCAGACGATCGATACAATGAGGCACATGGGAGGACCAGACGTGTGGTCGAGCGTACCTTTGGCCTCCTCAAGTCCAGGTTCAGGTGCCTGGACCGCACCGGGGTGCACTGGCGTACTCCCCACAGAAGGTGTGCCAGATAGTGGTGGCGTGCTGCATGCTGCACAATCTGGCCATTCGGAAGCAGATCCCCCTCATTGTGGATGACGGAGATCAACCAGGGCCCCAGCCCGCAGACCAGGACAGCTCGAGTGAGGTGGACAGCGGAGAGGAGGAAGCTGGGAATGTGCGCCAGCAGCTCATCGCCCGCTACTTCACTTGACGGTGAGTGTCCATGTACGACGGATGATGTGTCTGTATCTGTGCAGGTGTGTGTGTGCTGTGTCAGGGTGGCCGTATGTTCACTGCGTGCAGTGTGTCAACGCTCCATGGCCAGGGTAGTATGCCACTGTTGGTGACTGTGGCATTGTGCCCTATTGCTCCGTGCGATGTGTGTACATTGCTTGTAGTTGTTGACATGTACTGTGTGATGGGTGTGTGACACACTCATTGAATGTGCTCCTGTTCTGTCTCCCACCCCTAGGTCCCTACAGGCCCTCCGGATTCCATTGCCATGCCACGCATCAGGTGCCCTTCCGCCCAAGGTGGCCGTTGTACTCCGTACAAATAAAACACAGGGCACAAACAGCAGTTAGTGAAAAAGGTGCATTTATTACAAACTGTGACATGTGATTGTGTGTAAGGTGATGACAAAAGTGGTGCGTGCAGTGACAATGAGCTGTCGGTCATGGCTGCGTGATGATCAGGGTGTACCCACTGGTTCTATGTCCATAGTCCAACACACACATGCCATCCAGCTGGCTGTGTGGAGTGGGATCGTAGAGCAAGTCAATGCAGTGGCTGGTCAAGGAAGGCTGGCGGAAGGCTGGCTGGCTGCCTCACTTGCGACTGGAGCGTGCGAAGTCCTCCCGGGAGATCTGTTTCCTCTTCGGACGGCCCCTTCCACGTTTGGGAGGGGGGGGGTGTGGTGGCGACCTGCTGGTGGTGGGTGAGGTGTGCTCACTGGCTGTGGACGCAGGGGAAGTGGACACTGCTGGCCGACCCTGCGCCCTAGCAGGTGGTGGCGGAGGTGGTGTTGCTGGCCTTGCCTGTGACCCCACCGCCACCACCAGCTGGCTCATGAGGTCCACGAGTTGGTCCATACGGGACACGAATTGGCCCATATGGGCGTCCATGGACCTCAGCACCCCCAGCACCTCCTGCGTGTCAGTAGCAGACCTGGCCCATTGTCCTTGGGCCTCTTCATAGGCCCCAAGGACTCTGGCCATTTGAGGCAGGGCATGGCTCCCAGGGGAGGCTGGCGTTTCCCTGACCCTGCTCCTCCTACCAGTCCTGCTGCCACCGGCCTGCCCACTAGCCACATTGCACACCACGGTCCTCGCTGTGGCTCCCAGGGTGGATCCAGTCGGCCGGGCCACCACCTGCGCTGGGGCTGGTGCCAGCGAAGACGTGGTGGTGGTGGAGGCGGTGGTGGTCGGTGCGGCGATGGTGGCGGTTGCGGCAGTGGTAGTGGCCGCAATGACCGTGGGTGTGGCCGCAACGACAGTGGCAGCAGGGGTCTGGGACTGTTCAGCATCCCTGGATGATGGGTTGGTGGGTAGGAGGGGTCCTGGGGAGCGGCTGGGCCCTGCCACGCCAGATGGGCCAGCTTGGTGGTCCGTGTCCGAAGAGGTGGACAGATCCTCCAGATCCGTGTGTCCTCGTTGGGGGCTTGTAGGCTGGCTGTGCTGGCTGCTGTCTCCATCCCCAGCGTCCAGCAGTTCGTCACCTGTGGAGAGAATGAGATTTGTTATTGTGTTGCACCTGGCGAAGTATGTATTAGTCGTCTGACATTGGCAGTTCGTGCAATCTCGTACATGGGTTTCCCGGAGGCGAGTGTGTGGCTGTGGCATCTGTAGTTGTGTGTGCTAGGCAATGGGACTGTGTGCTGTGCACATGTGGCATGGGACGGATTGGCCATGCCGATGGGTGTGTTGCTGTGCCCCTACTCATTGTGACTCTGGTGTATGCGGGCTCCTGGCCCATCCTGGGTCTGGTTTGTACTCTGCTTTTGGAGTTCATATGGAACGCTTAGGAACGCATATGGCAACATGGGGGCCATGCCCCAGATTCGCATTTGGGAGGGGATATGCTTTTGGGGTTCAAATGGAACGCTTAGGAACGCATATGGCAACATGGGGGCCATGCCCCAGATTCGCATTTGGGAGGGGATATGCTTTTGGGGTTCAAATGGAACGCTTAGGAACGCATATGGCTACATGGGGGCCATGCCCCAGATTCGCATTTGGGAGGGGATATGCTTTTGGGGTACATGCTGTGAGCCATGGGTGCCGAACGTGACATGTGTTGTGGCAGCATGACAGTGCATGGTCTGAGGTGTGTGCATGCCTGACATGCCCTGCATATTTGCTGTCTGTTGTGGTTACTGGACATGGCATTGGACGCATCGTTATGAGTGAGTGATGGTTGTGTGCCAGCCAACGTATTGCAGTTGTCCCATCTCCTTGGTGTGCGTGCTGCCCTGTGCCATGTGCATCACTGCAGTGCTCGGGGGGTGTGGCCCATGTTGTGTGTTGTTGCTCACAGTGTGTCGTGCGCTTAATTGACTTCTGGTACATGGTTGGTCATGGGCATGTGTCTTAGCGTGACTGCTGTATGTGTGGCAGCTGTGCGGATGACATGCCTTTCATGTGACTGGGGCTGACGGATGGGATGGATGGTATGTTGTATGTGCATGGTGTGTCTGTGAGTTTGATGGGTTCAGTGGTGTTCGTGTGCATTTATGTTGTTCCGCTCTGTTGCGTCTAGTGTTGTTTGTCTTACATAGGCGTAGTTGTGGGGTGTGGGGTTGACAAGCAGTGGGGGCTACATGGACAGGACTTCAATGGTGTTTCGGTTGTGTGTGATGAGTTGCACAGTGGCTGCCGTGTGGGACTATATTCAGTGTGGCTTGTGCATGCAGACGTGGCTCCTTGGGTGTTGCTATGTCTGTGATGGGTCATGTGGGGTGTGAGTCTGTTGTTCATGTCCGTGTGCACATTGTTCACTTGTTCGTGACGGTGGGCAGTGCTGCGTGTTCGTGTGCTACGTGACATGTCCCATGTGTTGGTGGTGTTATGGTCCTCATGCCTCCAGTAATCCAGCCCTGTCCAGTTTCCCACCTGCAAGTTGTTCGTGCGTGCACTGTACTGGATGCCACATGGCTCTAAGCGGGGGTGCTCCATGTTGCAGGTCTGTGGGGGTGGGGGGTGTAGTGGGTCGTGGGGGTGGCTGTACACCCACTGACACCGATTGCTGTGGACCGTGATGTCTGCCTTTCGGCTGTCGTTGTGCACTGCGGTGGCTGACACGTGGCTGTGGGGTGTGGGGGATGCTCCTCCTTGCTGTGCTGTGGGACTGGGGCCTGGTGTGTGTTGTACTTGGGCTGTCCACCGTCCCACCCACTGCACTTTGTGTTCCTGCCACTTACCTGTTACTTGTCGGTTAGTGCAGCTGTGGCGGACACATGGGTGTGGTGGGTGCTCGTTGTGGCGCTTCTGGCATATTTGGGGACCTGTTGGTGGTTACGTGGCTGGCTTAGTGTACACATGTCCCCACGCATCTTACAGTTGTTCGGTTTGGGCTGTGTGTGGTAGTGTCTGTTGCATGTGCGTGTGATGTGTTGTGTATTGTGTGCTGGACATGGGGGTGTTTGTCCCTGGGAGCTGTGGCATGGTAGTTGCGCATGTGAGTACATAGCGGTGTGCTGGTATACATTAGTTTGTACTTACCAGCCTCCACTCCCCCTGCTAATCCGGCGAGGATCTCCGGATGTATTACGACTCGCACCTTCTCCTCCCACGCTTTGAAGGTCTTAAAGAGCGCGGGATTCCCTCCGCCAGTGACGGCAGCCAGCTCTCTGTTTTTGCCCTCCTTCTTCTTGACCAGGCTCTTTACGTCATTCCAACGTTTGTTTATCTCGACTCTGTTCCTGGGCAGGGTCCCGACTGCATTGACCTGGTCTACGATCCGGTTCCACATTCTGTTTCTGGTGGCTAGTGGTGTGTGCTGAACCATGTTCCCATAGATTTGTGGGTACACCTTGATGATCTCGTCGACCATGACCGTCAGCTCCATGGGCGTGAACTTGGGCATCCTTTGTGGTGCCATGGTGTTTGTGGTGCTGGTGCGGTGTGTGTTGTGTAATGTGCAGGGGGTTTGTGGTGCCGGTGTTTGGTGGTGGTGGTGGTGGTGGTGGTGGTTGTGATGTGTGCGTTTCTGTGGTGTGCTGCTGTCCTTGCTGTGTCACTGTGTCCTCTCCTCTCCTCTCTGGTTTGCAATGTAGCAAGGGGTTGTGGTCTGTGGGAGTGCTGCTTTTGTACTCACCTATGTGGGTGTGTCCTCATGGTCTGTTGTTTTCAGGTGTGTTGTGTCTGGGGTTCTGGCCTTTGTATTTTTTGTTTGTCCGGGGGGTGTTTTCGGGATGTGTACTGTGCTTGTGTATTTGTGTGTGCCTTGCTGTGTGGACTTATTGGCCATGTTGTGTGCTATTGGTTTTGTGTGCGGATGGTTTCTGTGCAGGTACGTTGGCGCC
Organism: Calotriton arnoldi; assembly: GCA_963921515.1. NCBI lineage: Eukaryota > Metazoa > Chordata > Amphibia > Caudata > Salamandridae > Calotriton > Calotriton arnoldi. Next base: position 2,102,362 of record CAWUFW010000097.1, on the reverse strand, counting down.
ATGGCTTCTGCCGTGTCGATTCTCATCGGCGTTGTTTGCGCTGGCGGGCGGTATATTTGTTGTTTTTCCGCGCTCATGGCGGTGCGATCGTAATTTCACGTGCGGTGTGTCGGCCGTGTGGGCGGGCGGTTTTGTGTTGTCGTGCGTGTTTCCGTCCGTGGCGGGCGGTTTGACTCCGACTCGGACGATGGCGGGCGGTATTTTGTGTGATTTTCCGCCGATGGCGGTTTTCGGTTTGTGTACTCATAATGGCGTGGTCGGTGTTCAGGCGGTGTGTGCGGGCGGATTTTTGCCGCTTCCATGCCTGGCGGATTTTTTTACGTCGGGTATCGTAATGGGCCCCTAAGAGAACAACTGGAGAACCACCTCATTTGGGGGAGAGTGTTACAGGGGTTAGAGCCTATCCGCTACGAGAAGTGCCAAGTGGGGGTTATGTACATGTACCTTGGAGTAGAGGTGATCTTGCTGTATTCACAAATGACTTCCCCAAATTGAGAAAGAAACCCGTAGAGTGGTACAAACAGGGTGACCGCTTTGTGAAGATCTCAAAGGTGTTGTGGGTCAACTTGAACACGTTGTTTGAAATTGTGGTCCTAGTGATTTGTGGTCTGCATGTAAATTAGACACGAAATGGCCTGAGAGTCAGCCAGAGAGGGACCCAGTGACTCATGGTCCGTCACTGATGGTAATGAAGAAGTACGATCAGGTGATTACATGTTTAAAGGCTAAGGTGGCTCCACAGGTTATTGATTGGGTTAAGATTGATAGGACGACTCAAGAACCTAAAGAGACAATTCATGCTTATTATGAGAGGCTGTTACAGGCTTTCAAACAGTACAGTGGAATGGATATTATTGAACCGAAGGATATGGGACAGTTTGTGTTAACATTTGTAACTGGATTGAGATTAGCATGATGATTTAGCAGCATTTAATTTGTTTGCAGAATAAATCTGTCGATGAAATTCTGCATTATGCAAAGTATTGCCGTGACGAGGTTGAAATTAGGCATACAAGAATGAAGGAAAAGTTGATGTTGGTGCAGATGAAAGCTGCTCAGAGAGGAGGCCGGGTTCAGCTCTATGTAGGGAATGTCGCTCCAGTGACAGGGTCATATCAAACAGGAGTTCAAATGCAACACAGCGGAGGAATACAAGGTCAAGTAAGAGGAAGGGGTGTTCCGATACATACAAAAACTGGAGTTGATGTTACTACTTTAAAGAAAACCAGTCCATGTCACTATTGTAATAGGGTGGGGCATTGGAAGCGCAAATCTCGTCTTATTCCTGCTGATCAAGAACTGAATGGGGGATTTATTCAGACACAGGGTAACGTAGTACAAACTCAGAATGTACTGAGACCAAGATTGCAAAATATGGGAGGATATCAAGTGCCACAGCCTTCGATGCCACAGCAAGCTGTGCAGAATGTACCCCATAATAATGTTCAGTTCCAGCAATTTCTTATGATCAATGCTTTCAATGACGACAGCACAGATCACAGGTGCCTGAGGGGGGAGGAAGTCTGTACACTTTGTGCAGTCTTGGAGACATTCAGATGGATCCCCACAGAATCCAGAAAAATGGTCACCCACGCACTCATCACCTGCAGACTCAACATTCCCTGCCGCAGCCACATCATGCAACACCTACAACAACTCCACTGGCTCCCAGTCAACAAGAGAATCACCTTCAAGTTCCTCACACATGTCTACAAAGTTCTCCATGACAAAGGACCAGCATTTCTGAACCACCGACTCGCCTTCCATGTGCCCTCCAGACAACTCCGTTCCGCCCAGCTCGCCCTAGCCTCAGTCCCCGGGATCCACAAGGCCAGAACCGGAGGAAGATACTTCTCCTACCTCGCCGCCAAGACCTGGAACACCCTGCCCCTCCACCTCAGGCAATCCGTGTCACTGACCCAATTCAGGAAGGACCTCAAGACCTGGCTCTTCAAATGATCCTACCCCCAGAGGGAACAGCAGCCCCCCCTCCCCCAGCGCCTTGAGACCCTCACTGGTGAGTAGCCGCACTATATAGGCCTCTTATTGATTGATTGAGAGTGGACCATATGTCGATTCTGATGTGGATGGTCACAATGTCACCTTTTTAATCGACACTGGTGCTACCCGCTCTACTGTGAGAACAGCAGAGGTTCCAAACCTACCCCTTTCGGGAAAACAATCCAAGTTGTAGGAGTTGCAAATAAGAGGTTGTCAAATCCTCTGACAGAGGACGTGCCTGTAAAGATAGGGACATTTGAGGATAATCATCATTTTGTGGTGTGTGATTCGAGCCCTGTGTGTCTTTTGGGGCGTGACTTGTTGTGCAAGTTGAATTGTACAATACATGCACCCCAAAGGGCACCGAGTGCCAGACAAATGATGAAGATATTGCATTTAAATTGGCAAATCAGAACCTGAATGTTCCCTTGTTTCCTTTGCTGACGGGGGAGGACTTACCACTGGATCTTAGAGATACAGTGGCAGATGTGGTTTGGTTTTTTTTAGGAAAGGATATTGGACTCATTAAAAGAGTTCAGCCAGTCCACATACAAATTAAGCCCAGTGCCGAATACCCAAGAACACCACAATATAATCTGACGCCCGAGACAGTTGCTGGGATTGAGCCCATGCTTGAGCAGGGGATTTTGAAGGAGATCCTGGGAAGTCCATGTAATTCTCCCATTATGGGCTTGCAGAAGCCTAGTGGTAAGTACCGCATTGTGCAGGATCTTCGAAAAATCAACAGTGGAGTGGTCCCTTGTTATCCTGTGGTTCCGAATCCATCTGTGATATTGTTTCAGATTCCATATGAGGCTGAATGGTTCTCTGTTATTGATCTTTGCCAGGCACTCTTCTCGAATCCCCTTGCACGAAGACAGTCAATGTTTGTTTGCATTTCGGCTGGGGGATCGTATTTTGACGTGGTGTCATGTCCCTCAAGGGTCTACAGAGAGTACCCCCATCTTTAACCAGATTCTGTAGAAAAATCTCGAGTTCCTGGTAATGCCTCGCAATTCGGTCCTGGTACAGGACATTGATGACCTGATTGCCTTGAATACTCGTGGCGCTTGTAAAACTGATACCTTTGCTTGTTGAACCATTTGGCTGAGAATGGACATAAAGTGACTCTGAGAAAATTGCGATACTGTATGACAGAGGTCCTATACTTGGGACATCGCATAGAGAAAGGCGGAGAAAGGTGTCACAAGAAAGGATTTCGGCGATCATGCAAATTAATCCGCCACGCACCCAGAAGGAAGTCAGAATGTTTTTGGGAATGGTGGGCTACTGTCACCAGTGCATACCCATCTTTTCCCTAGTGGCCAAACCTTTACAGAGGTTGACACACCAAGATGTGTCTGATCTTGTGCCCTGGGACAATGACTGTTTGAATGCATTCCTGGAGTTAAGAGAGAGTCCCTGTCATGCTCCTGCGCTGGGAATGCCAGATTACAACAAATTGTTTTCGCTCTTCTGTCATGAGAGAGGACTGTGCACTCTCAGTGTTAACACAGAACCATGGAAATGCCCGTAGACCAGTCGCCTATTTTACAGTTACTTTAGATCTAGTAGCATCTGCAACAGGTGTCAACATAGAGAGATGCGTAGGCATCGTGATGGGTTACCCCTTAACAGTTTATGTTCCGCATTCAGTGGAATTGCTGTTGACTAGAACGTGCACCCAACAGCTGACTAATAGACGGCTTACCCGATACGAGCAGGTGATCTTGGCTGCCAAAAACATTACCTTGAAGCGATGTTCTAGCCTAAATCCTGCCACCCTCTTACCCGTGTCTACTTGTAATGAAGATGGAGATGAAGGAGAGCATGACTGTCTTGCTGTCACTGAACTATGCACCAAACCCCGCCCTGATATTACCAATGAGCCATTACCTGAGTCTGACCAAATCCTGTTTGTGGATGGCTCCTGCTTAAGGTATCATGAGGGGAACTTAAGGGCTGCCTATGCTGTCTGTACCGTTTCAGGAGTGGTGGAAGCTGCTTGGCTCCAAGGAGTATTCTCTGCATAAGTGGCTGAATTGCTTGCCCTAACGTGCATGCTGTGTTTCAGACTAGCTGAGAGTGACAATCTTCACCGATAGCCAGTACGGGTTCGGTGTGGTGCATGATTTCGGACAGTTATGGTCCCAGAGGGGATTCATGACCTCATCAGGATCACCAATTCGGAATGGAGAAGCTGTGAGAAAATTGTTGGAAGTCTTGTTAATGCCTTGAGAAATTGCAGTGGTCAAGTGTCCTGCTCACTGTCAGGGAAACAATTTTGTAACAGTGGGGAATCGTTACTCTGATGAAGTTGCACGCTATTGTGCACTCAATGTTTGTACCTCCAATGGGGAATACACGAATGAAAAAAGTAGATGAGACCAACTTCAACCTTTTGGTGATGGTTGCTGATACTTGGGATGAGGTGAAAAGGTTACAAGAGGAGGTGTCTGAGGAAGAGCAATTGAGTTGGACTAGAGCAGGGTGTTTGAAAATAAATGATGATATTTGGGTTTCAAGTGATGGAACACCAGTTTTATCAAATAGCCTGTTGTATCAGATGGGGAGACATATTCATGGGCTGACACATATAGGAAGGGATGTGATGGTGAGGTTGTTCAGGCAAACATGGTTTAATCCAAAGTTCCAAGTGATGGCTGAAGCATTGTGTCACCGATGTGTGACGTGTCAGCAAATGAATGTAGGAAAGAGAACTGCTGTTACATTGAGTCACATAGGAAGGTCAGGAGGACCTTTTAACAGGATACAGTTAGACTTTGTTCAGATGCCTGTGTGTAACAAGTTAAGATACATTCTGGTGGTGGTGGTGTGCATATTTTCTTGTTGGGTGGAAGCCTATCCTACTAGGAGATGTGACAGTCTCACGGTAGCTAAACTGCTGTTGAGAGAGCTCATTCCAAGGTTCAGATTTCCAACTACTTTGGAATCAGACCAAGGGTCTTATTTTAATAACGAGATAATGAGACTGTTTTGTGCAGCACTACAAGTGGAGCAGAGATTGCATTGCAGTTATCGGCCAGTAGCGTCAGTCATTGTGGAACACATAAATGGCACTTTGAAATCAAGGGTGGCTAAAGTGTGTGCTTCGACATCTCTAAAATGGCCTGATGCTTTGCCTTTTGTGTTGATGAGTATTCGAAGTATCTCATACAGAAGAACAGGCCCCTCGCATCATGAGATCCTCATGGGGCGAGCTATAAGATTACCTGCTGTGCCTGCCAACATGCTTGTGAACATATCGAATGATTTGGTGCTCGACTACTGTAAAGGATTGGCTGACGTGGTTCATTCTGTGTCTCACCAAGTTGAAGCAGCAACAGCACCACCACATCAGGAGCAGTGTCATGACCTCAACCCTGGAGACTGGGTTGTCGTCAAGAATCATGTATGGAAGAACTGCTTTGAGCCTCATTGGCATGGTCCATTTCAAGTGATTCTGGTCACGACTGCTGTGATGTGTGGTGGTCTTCCGAACTGGGTGCCTGTCTCCCACACTCGTAGGGTCCCATGTCCCCTTGAAGAAACAACTCATCGTCCAGAAGAAACGCCAACAGTGGTCGAGGGGCCACGGGAGAGGGTCGATCAAGCTTTAGGGGAACACACTGAGTCTGAAGCAGCACTAGAACAACCCGAGGGGGGTCCAGAAGAAAGAGAAATTGGAGCTGACTCAATAGAAACTGGTCAGCTGTGGTGAATGAGTTGGATCCTGATTCTGGCAAAGGGACTAGTGCTATGGGACCATCAGTAAGAGTGGAAGAAAGCTGGCTGAGGGACCAAACAACAAGAAATCTGCAGTTGTCTCCTGAAGGAACACTTGCACCCATGGCTGAGCCATGTGAATCAGATCAAAGTGAAAACGAAAGTGAAGGGCCAAGTCCAAGGAGGTCAAAGAAATTGAGGGTCCCTTGATGAAGGTTCTCTTCTGCTGAGTGGACTTATCTGGCTGCGAATGAACACGAGGGAGACTTCTGGGAATTCTGGAATGATCATTGATGTCCTGTTGAAGATTCCGGGGACTGATGTGAATGTCCTTCTCACCTTTGTCCTTCCTTTCCCACCAGTGCTAAGTGGTTTGAGAAATCTGATACTAAATGAGACTGAATTTCCTCATCTGAATTTGGAAGAGTCTCCTGCTTCAGTTGCTGAACTGAGGAGAACATTGCTGGAAATGCTCATTGATGAACTTGGTTCTCTTCATGTTAGGGATGTTGAATGAACTGTGTTGAGTCTCATAAATAAGATTACCTAGACCCGAGTGGAAGAAGAATAAAGTTAGGGTTTTACCCCTAGAAGAACATGGAGTAGGGCTAGGGAAGTCTCACAAAGATTTAGTATCTTTTGAAGAACACAAATTGAACTTTGAGCAGAGACCCTCATTCTGAGTGATCTATGTCTCCCCTATGTGCCTGCCCGTGCCTTGCGCTCGGCTGACCTCCACCGTGCCCGGCTGCTCCTTTCGGGTGATAGCCCCCGCCCTCTGGAATTCCCTGCCTCTCCCCATCCGGTGCATCCAGGATCACTGGGCCTTTAGAAGGGCAGTGAAGACCTGGTTACTCTCTGACCATTAGCTGTTTTCCGCCTGCCCCGCTCTGCTGACATCAGCGCTGGGACGCCCCGTTGCTGGGGAAGCCATGTGCTCTATAAATATTTTAACATAACATAACTGTTTGCTATCTGCACAGGTGGAGATCAACAGAGAAGACTCTGCACCTGCTATTTCTCTGCCCAACTTGGTCTGAGTCTAAATTGGTATGGAAACTAGTAATTCTAACCGTAAGCGTAGGTATATAATGGGTGCTTTGCTAACACTCATAACTTTAGGGATAATAGTGTTGATTGTAGGGTTGTGTTTGAGCCTCACTGATAGTGTAAAGGAAATGCATACACCTGAGAAAGAGGCCGTGCCTAAAGCAAATGAAGGTTTAGTTTCATTAGGAAACACCATTTACACACAGACCTGATTGAGGAGATTTTACACTTAACACTTATGCTAGGTTGCTTTATGAGTATGTGATACTATGGAAGCGAGAGACTGCTATGTTTGTATGCAATTACCTGCTTCAGTAGCTGAAGGCATTACCTACCACCATCTTCCCTTGACATATGGCATTAATTGTAGCTTGCTTCTTAGTATATTTTAAGTAAAGGGTCATTTTGAGTATTATTTTTCGAATTATGATCTAGTTTTTTCAGAAGTGCAAATGTTTAAACACTCTAATAGACATTCACATGCCAAGACTGATGAAATTGCTGGTAGATATTTTGTTTCAACTCAAACGATAGACACAGCTCATGCACATAGGCATCATTTAACATGCGCCCTTTCCGAGAGCGAAAAGAAATTCATAGATCAAGTAGAAGATAGATATAGGGTAGTATTAGCAGATGCAGCAAAGGGAGTCCGTGTTCAGAATTTGTCACCAGAGGAGAAGGAACATCAGATGGCAGGAAACACTGGAGCAGTGTCACTAGATTGGCAACATTGGGGGAGATTGTGTGTACACCACGACAGGAGTGACTACAGTTCTATATTTTGTTTGTGGAAAAAAAAACTATTTTAAGCTGTCTAATAAATGGTATGGTACATGTTATTTAGATGCAGTGTTTCCAAAAATTTATAATGTGGAAGATTTTGGTCATCCCGTCTGGGAAGAGAAGTTGAGACATAAAGGTGGACTGAGTGCGTGAGAGATCGTGGGAGATATTTTTGGAGCTATCATATCAATTGTAGGGGTAATACTGAATGATATTAAGATTGGGAAGTTGTCCACTGTAGTCAATAGGTTATCTACTAATACTGCTGGAGCTTTATTGTTAGTGAATACTGAAATGGGTGCCATTAGAACTATGGTTTTGCAAAATAGTCTTGCTTTAGACAGTTTGCTTGCAAAAGAAGGCGGAGTCTGTCGAGTTTTAAAGGTTCAACAGTGTACATTCCAGACTAGAGTAAGGACTTGCAGAAGTACATAACAAACATTACTGATGTTCAGAAGGATTTGGGTGAAGGAGTTAGGGATTCAGTTGAAAATGGATTTAGTGCTATAGGTAGATGGTTTGGGAATTTGGGAAGTGGAATAGTTGATTCCATCTTGAAACCTGTGTTAATAATTGGCCTTTGTGCCCTTGTTGTATTGGGAATTGTTAAAGGGTAAACAAGGTACAAGGCAAAGAAAGGTGAGAATAGAAAGAGGGGGAGATAGAATTCGAGAAGGCTCAGGATGCATCTTACCATGATATGAAGCGTTTGGAGGACTTCAAGTGAAAAACAATTGCAACAACCACGGTTTAGGTTGGTTAATCTGATAAGCTTATCTGATAAGATCAGAAGATTTGTGCGATGGCTCGATTTGCCATCAGAGGGGGATTGGAGAAGTGTAAAATTGACCCCACTCAAAAGAACATGTTAGGAGTGCATTATAGCCACATGTAATCTGCACTTGCATAAATTCTGTGTGACTAATGTTAAGAATAGAAGTGGGGGTACAATATATATAAAGATATCCCTGCAATGTAATGCAATTTATATGTGTGTTTAGAAACGTAACTGATAGGATTGCGATTTTCCATGAAAATGTTTGTGAACGTGTCCACAGATAAGAGAGATAGTGCTGTGTTACTAAATGAAAGTTCATGTGCTTAGAAACTCTAATTGAATATTCATATTATTACTGTATTAACTGTAAGGGTACGGGTACGTGTTGATAATTTTGATTTATCTGTGTGTAAAGAGTGCTCTTAAATGTAACCCGTGCACTTGTTAACTTAGCCTAACTGGTGGGGCTGAGATGCATTTAGACTGAAGCTCAGGTTTCCATTTAACGTTTGAATTTACATTTTTTTCCCTTTGCAGTAGAATGTTGCATGTATTTTGTGTTGCCACTGCAAGTGGACAAGGCTTTGTTAGCAGAAAGAAAAGGGTCTTTGTTCTCAGCTGATAGTGAGGCATGTGAAGCAGCAGCTGATACAAGGAGAGTAATAACACAATGGGAGGCGATTGTGGGAATAGCAAGATGGTGTGAAGAAGCCGATGTGTGCTGGAGGAATGGAAAAGTACCAACAGATTTGTGGGATGTAACTGGTGTTATGATGCACAGTAGTGAGGGATAGTTGGCATTCTGGCTCAGGGCGTCTAGAGGTACAGACCTCTTTTGACATCTGTATTTTTATGCTACTTGACCCATGTTGGAGCTTCCTTCACAGAAGACTTTGACGGCAGATACCTTCTCTCCTATTTCCTCTTTACCTTAATTTGTCTTAGCTTAGGGTTGCCATGCTAGAACAGAGTAGAGTAGGGACAGACAGGAGTCCCTGCTTATCTTTAATGACAAATTGATGAAATCTGATGTGAAGTTCTGCTTCCCTATTACTTATGTCACAATCATTGAACTAGTGGTTTCTTTTTATTATATAGGATGAATCACTTCTGAAGATTTGGCTTCATCCTATTTGTATTGTACTTCTATACTATTATGCCTAGACTGGTTTATATTAATCTGTTTTTTAATTTGAATCTTGAATAAAACGTACTAACTTGAGACTTGTTTGGAACTGAGTTATTGTATAGCCACATTGGCTGCACTGTATTTTGATATTAGATTGAAATGTTTTTCTCCTCACCTCTCAAGTCACACAAAAACACAGTTGAGTAAATGTTACTGGGTAAGTGGGCCCAAGCTCCACTAGCGCTACCTAGATTCTGGATCTGATAATCTCCAATTCCCCCTACCTAAAGACATATGACCTCATCCCAGTCGACTGGTCTGATCACACACAGATCCCATTCTCTCTAACCGGCTCTTACACCAAAACATACGAGCAACCCAAGAAAGAGAAAATATGGTAAAGAGACACATCCAACCTTGACACAGAATCCATGGCCATCATGGCCTTTTATACCCTAATTGCAATTACACCTCATCTTGACATTAATGAGGCAACCAACAAGTACAACTCCCGCATGAAATCCCTTATTGACAAATGTACACCCCTGAAGTGCAAATTATATCGAGCAAAACACTCTAGGCCCTGGTTCTCAAAAGAGCTTTATGAAGAACGAATGCTTATCAGAAAATGTGAGATGGAATGGAGACAAGCACCATCTCACCAAGTATGACTAAGCTACACCAAGCGAGAAAAAAATACAATGACCAAATCCTCAGAGCCAAATTCTCCCATATCAGGGCCCTCGTGAATTCTGCAAAGAAAAGACTGAAGTGCCTGTTCGAGGTCATTGCACAGTCGACTACCCCCTCTATCACTTCCGTTCCTAAGCCATTCGTGGCCTGTTACAACGACTTCGTGGACTTCTTTGATAAAAAAGTTAGAGACATCCATATCTCGGTTACGATCAATGACTCCCTTAAAACGGTTGTGTCTCTACCATGCAAGGCACTAAAATCATGGTCATTCCCAACTAAGCTCCTTTCTCAAAACTAATGGCCTGCTAGATCCAACACAATTCGGCTTTCGTGCTGATCACAGCACCGAGCTGGCTCTGATTAAATCAACTGAAGAAATCAGAGAGGCATTAGATCAGGGAGGAGCTGCAATTTTGATTATGTTGGATCTGTCGGCGGCCTTCGACACGGTCCACCACAAAGTGCTGTTGGACCGGTTAGCCGAAAGGGGGGTTTCCGGCAATGCCCATGCCCTTTTAAAATCTTTTCTTACCGACAGAATCCAAACAGTGGACTTGGGCAAGGATCGATCGAAACCTTTTTCTCTGCCCTGTGGGGTCCCACAAGGATCGGCACTTAGCCCTACACTATTTAACGTGTATGTATCCCCGCTGGCAGTCCTTATTCGATCATTTGGGCTCCAGCTGACCTCCTATGCCGATGACACACAAATTGTGCTGTCAATCCAGAAGGGCAAAGAGGTTAAGACAGGGCGCGATTGCCACAATTGTATGCAGGCCATCGCAAGCTGGATGACAGCAAACTGTCTTAAGTTGAACGCTGGGAAAACTGAGGTGATCATCTTCGGTAATTCCTCGAACCTTTGGTCACCCGATTGGTGGCCTGCAATCCTGGATCCGCAACCAGTCCCCACCATCAAGGTGAAGAACCTGGGGGTGATCATTGACGCCAAACTATCTTTCGGGGATCAGATCAGCCGAGTCGTTTCCTCCTGCTTCCATCTTCTGAGGATACTGAGGAAAATCAAATTCCTATTGCCCGAAGATAGCCTCAGGACAGTAATCACTGCTCTCATTTTGTCTCGCCTGGATTATTGCAACTGCCTTTATCTTAACATCCAAAAAGACATCTTAGCCGATTACAGGTCGTGCAGAATGCAGCAGCCAGGCTTCTCTTGGGCATTCCAAGGTTTGTCTCGGTCAAGAAGGGACTTGGGAAGCTTCACTGGCTCCCGGTGAAACAACGGGTGGATTTTAAGGCCCTCTGCACGGTCTTTAAAGCCCTTACAGGTTCTGGCCCGGCCTATATGAGACAACACCTTCAATGGTACGTTCCCAGCAGAGCACTGCGCTCTGCCGAAGCAAAACTTATAAAAATTCCACGGGCAAAAACAGCCAGCTGGGGGGGGGTAGGAGTTTTTTCAGCTGTGCCGCAAAAGCATGGAATTGCCTTCCCCTCCACCTCAGAAGTGCTACCGAGCTCCTTTCCTTTAGAAGGGGGCTGAAAAGCTGGCTTTTCCCTTGAATCCATCCCTCATCCAGCAACCAAGTTGGCAACTCCTAGCGCCAGGACACCTTAGGGTAGCAGTGCGCTTTACAAGCCTTATTAACATTAACATTAACATTAACATCCTTCTCTCCACTCACCAAGCAGGACCTACAACGAACTATCTTCAAAGTAAAACCATCAATCCATCATCAGGTCGCCATTCCAGGCTCTATCAGCAAATCTATCCACACACCAACTCCCCATTTGGATCACCTTGGTCAATTCCTCTCTCAAACAGGGCCTCTTCCCAGAATGACTAAAAATCAGTCAAATCACTCCGCTCTTCAAATTTGCGATCCAGAGAACCTAAACAACTACCACCCAGTCTCCACACTCCCATTTTTAGGCACAGTCATTGAAAGTTGCGTAGCATCCCAACTAGCCTCACACATCAGAAAAACAACCTCCTAGACACTTTCCAAACAGGTTCCCACCAGGGTCACAGTATAGAAACTACAATCCTCCAAATAGTCGATGACTCGTTTAGAATCCTCAACTCCGGCAATTCCTGCCTTCTGGTCCTCTTGGATTTATCCACCGCATTCAACATTGTCAACCATCTTGACCTCCTTCGTATTCTTGAACTATGCATGGTATGTGAAGGTATTGTCCTCAACTGGTGTCTTGCTTTACCCTCCCAAATAAAAGAAATTCAGCACTCCCAAACAGAGGCACTCCCATATAATGCAAGAAAACACCTGGAAAGGGGTCGGTCGCAGCACTCACCAGATGAGGCACATCAAGAGACAGTTTTCAGAATAAAGCGTGGGATTTTATTAGTGCAACACTCTCTAACAGAAAGGCTTTCCCAGATTTCAAATGAAAACAACATACAAATATATATCTGTGCAAGCAATAATAACACACTTACAAGTAATCAAATGCAACTGTTAAATGCATGGGATAAAACAAAAGCACATAAGAATGATAAAACACACGCAAATAATGAGCATTTACAAGTCAAATAATAATAATGGAGCAAAACATAAGCAGATTATAATAATGGAACAGTCATAAATCAAATGCAAGAGAAATAGAACACAAGCAAGTAATAATAATAATAATAATACTAATACTAATAATAATACTGGATGTCCACTGCAAAAAATAGGTACTGTTTAACATCAGATGATTATAACACACATATAAATGAATGCCAATAAACAAGAACCACTGAATACCTGAATGTGCACACAGACACACTCACACATCACAATACCAATAATCAGAAAAAAATACCTCACTGGCTGCAGTAGCTTAATCTTAGCACACACAAGACTGGAGGCTCCCAAATTGCAATCCTGGGGCCAAGAGACTTCTCAAGCTGGAAAATGCAACACTGAGCAGACGCGTCCCTCCCTCAGGAAGAGAACCCAGTTTTTCCAATTAAAGAGTCCCCAGTTTTATAATATTCTGAATGCACTAGAAGTTTCCGAGAAAAACTCCTCTGCGCCAAAGAAGCTTACCAGAGTTGGCCAATCCACCACAAGCATTTCAAAGGCAAAGGATTTCTCGCGTATTCTTCTGTGATCCCACACTACATGTTTCCCTTATATTGCACTGGTTTGAGAAAGTACAAAACATTTAAAAAAGTACAAAAACACAGTTCAAAGAGGAAAACAATCTTAAACGCGAATAACCTAAATAACTGTGAGTAACCTGGGCGCCTGCTTGTTTGTGCAAAACTCAGGAGTCAGAATTCAAGATGGCATAAGGGGATGTCAAAGCAATAGTAAACACTTCATAAAACTTCCCAATGTACAACATAATGCACATTTGTGCACCACTGCCTATAGCACCACAGACTTCATTCCTCAATGTACAACATAATGCACATTTGGGCATCACTGCCTATAACACTACACTGCGAGACAGAGAAGTACATTCCACACATTTCTCTCTCTCATGCTTTCAAACACACATCCCATATGTTCTGTTCCTGGCAAGGCTAAGGCTGTCCTACTCTGTGAATCACTCCCACTCTGAAGCTACAAGGAGACATGAAATGAAATCATAAGTCCATGCAAGTGCACAAAGAATGATGTTGTACATTAAAAATCGAGTGAATTAAAACACATAAAAATGGTAGTCAAAGGTCATCACGTGGTCCCAATACATAGAAGTGCCTATAGAACTACAACTGGTTCTCCTCTTACCTATCCAACAGCTTCCATATTGTGAAAATGGTCAACTCGTTCTCAAGACCAGTCAGCGTTCACCATGTGGTCCCTCAAGGTACGATCCTCTCCCCAACCCTCTTCAACCTCTACCTAGAACCACTTTGGGGTCGATTCCGATTCGGGCCGGAAATTTCTCCGACCGAGCCGGACCCGGAGAGATTTCCGACCGAATCGGACCCGTGCAGTCCGACCGAACGAGTACGATGCGTCCGTATGTTATCGGACTCGAGTCGAGTCGGACTCCCATTGAAGTCAATGGGAGCCGGTCGTACTAACGCGTACGCGGGCTCCCATTGACTCAATGGGTGCGAAGTCGGACAAGGGCGCCCGCTACAGCGGGTACGCGGCGAGCGATTCGCGCCGTACACGCACAGGTAGAGGGGACCCATGGGTCCCCCTGTGTGCGACTCGCGCGGCTCACGCGTACAGGAGGGTCCGACACGGACCCCCAAAGTACGGCTCCGACAGCTCTTTCGAGCCAGAGTGCGCGGCTCGGTCGGACTGCTCGCGGCGCGCATCGTACTTACCCGGCCGGGAAACGTCTCCATTGCGCGGTGCGAGTCGAGTCCGAGCGAGTCGGTCGGAGCGGTTCGAGCCGGGAGCGAGTCGGTCGGAGCGGTCGGGACGCCCGGACGAGTCGGTCGGCGATTTCGCATCGTACTCGCTCGGCCGGACCCGCGTACGGTTCGGTCGGGAAACAGGGCTCCGAATCGGATCCGGTAAAGCCGAATCCGATTCGGAGCCCTACCGGCCGAGATCGGAATCGGCCCCTATGTGTGATTCTTAGAAACTCTGGGGTTCTGTTCCACCTCTACGCCAAAGATACCCAAATATACTTGAAAATCTCATCCCCGGAGGGCGTTTCCCTGCTATCAAATACACATCTTAAAGATTCAAAACTGGATGTCCAACCACCATTTAAAACTCAACCCAACTAAAACAGAATTTCTTTTGATCTCACCCCGAAAGCAAAAACTCCAGTACAAGACAAGAATGGTTGGCCAACTTTCCCGCCTTCGATGGCTGCCCCGCCATTGTCACGAGTGCCAGATCACTGGGATTCATCCTTGATAATCGTCTCAATCTTCACAGCCACAAAGCAGCTGTGGCCAACAGTGCACACTACCAACTTAGGCAGCTTTGGGGCATCAGACAATTGATTCCGGATCAGAATCTCAAAACAGTGGTACAGTCTCTCGTTCCCTCTAGACTAGACTATGGAATTGCCCTTCTCTTAGGCATTCCCAAAGTTCACCTAGGCCCATTGAGAGCAACACTACATGCTGCAGCACTTTTCGTCTAAGGTATCAAGAAATTTGTCCACATGTCCCCTGCCCTGCTACCACTCCAATGGCTCCCCTCTGAAGTGCGGGCCCAATTCAAAATAGCTTGCATTACCCACAGAGCACTGCACTCTTCCTTACCTCCTTATCGAAACGAGAAGCTGAAACTCCCAATCCCTGCTCCTGAAACTGCCCACCTTTAGTTGAGAACCTACCTGTGCATGTACGGCGCGACCCGCTTCGACGCGTACCCGCTGTAGGGGGCGCCCTTGTTCGCCTCGCACCCATTGAGTCAATGGGAGCCCGCGTACGCGTTGTACGACCGGCTCCCATTGACTTCAATGGGAGTCCGACCGAATCAAGTCCGATAGCATGCGTGCGCATCGTACTCGTTCGGTCGGACTGCTAGGGTCCGATTCGGTCGGAAATCTCTCCGGGTCCGACTCGGTCGGAGAGATTTCCGGCCCGAATCGGAATCGGCCCCTTAGACTCCACCCTTACACGTCACAGAAATGCAATTATATATTTGCATTTGACATTATATCCACTGTGGGCCTTAACTTCATTAACGTGCGTGAAGCATTTAAATGTATTAATGAGAAATAATCTTTGTAGGGATTAGAGATTTATATGAATCACTGACAGAATATCGAAGGTCAGAATATCGACCTACAAAAATATCGCAGCAAGAATATCGAAGTCAAGAATATCGACATCCTATCTACATTATGGTAAGTACAAAAATATCGAAAAAAATATCGTCAAAAATATCGTTGTTAAAAATATCGTTTTTTTAGTTAAAAAAAGTAATGTAAAATAAAGTAAATAATACATATAATTAAAATAAACATAGCTAAAAATATTTTAAAATGTTTAAAAATTATAAATTAAATATATATAATTTATAAATACATTTAATATATACATATAATATACAATATATACACTTACTTATTAATATGTTTTAATAATTATTTTAATAACTTATAAATTAAGAAAATCTTATAAATTATAAATACATCTATACACATAAAACAATAACATAAATAAAAATTAAATAAATATATGTAACAAATTAATTAATTTAAAATTATTTTTAAAATTAATTATATACTACATTAGCTAAAATAATACAAAAAATATTAAATAGTGGAGGGAATAAAATTACTATTCCAACTCCAAACAGTGCAACAGTAGGGTAAATGTTGGATAGTGTAGGTGTTAAAATTACTATTCCCACTCCAATGAGTGCAACAGTAGGGAAGATGTTGGATAGCGTAGGGGTAAAAATTACTATTCTCACTCCAGTGAGTGCAACAGTAGGGAAAGTATTGGCTAGCGGAGGGGTAAAAATTACTATTCCCACTCCAATGAGTGCAACAGTAGGGAAAGTGTGGGATAGTGCAGGGGTAAAATTTACTATTCCCACTCCAGTGAGTGCAACAGTAGGGAAAGTGTGGGATAGCGTAGTGGTAAAAATTACTATTCCCACTCCAAAGAGTGCAACAGTAGGGAAAATGTTGGATAGCGTAGGGGTAAAAATTACTATTCCCACTTCAAAGAGTGCAACAGTAGGGAAAGTGTTGGATAGCGTAGGGGTAAAATTTACTATTCCCACTCCAGAGAGTGCAACAGTAGGGAAAGTGTTGGATAGCGTGGGGGTAAAAATTACTATTCCCACTCCAGTGAGTGCAACAGTAGGGAAAGTATTGGATAGCGGAGGGGTAAAAATTACTATTCCCACTCCAGTGAGTGCAACAGTAGGGAAAGTGTTGGATAGCGTAGGGGTAAAAATTACTATTCCCACTCCAGTGAGTGCAACAGTAGGGAAAGTGTTGGATAGCGTAGGGGTTAAAATTAACATACTTATAATTAAATTAATTTTTATAAATAAATAATGATTTAATTATTAAATAACAATAAATTAATTACCAGTACCAATAAATAATTAATAAAAAATAATTACCAATTAATAATTAATTAACACTAAATTAATGATAAATACCAATAAATAATAATTATTAAAAATAAATTACCAAATAAAAATTCATTAACAATAAATTATTTTCCAATACCAAAAAATAATAATTATTAAACAGTAATTACCAATTAATAATTAACTAACAAAAATAAATGATAAATACCAATAAATAATAATTAATAAAAATTAATGACCAATTAATAATTATTAAACAATAAATTAATTTACAATACCAAAAAATAATATTTATTTAAAATTAATTACCAAATAATAATTTATTCACAATAATTTATTTATCAATACCCAAAAAGAAAATTAATAATTACTTAATTAGAATTAAATTACTTCCCACCCTATTTCCCTATAAACTCACAACCCGCTCCAATAATAAATTAATACACTTAATATAATTATCAATTAATCAATTAATAAAAATTAATTACCAATTAATAAAAATTAATTACCAATTAATAATTAATTAACAATAAATTAATTAACAATACCAATAAATAAAAATAAATAATTACTTAATTACAATTAAAATACTTCCCACCCTATTCCCCTATAAACACACAACCCACTACAGAACTAAAACGCAAAATTTAATTAAAATGTATTAATAATTCCTAAAAATTATTAATGAATTTACTATAATTAAATTACTTCCCACCCTATTCCCCTATAAACCCACAACCCGCTACAGAACTAAAACGCAAAATTTAATTAAAATTAATTAATAATTCCTAAAAATTATTAATGAATTTACTATAATTAAATTACTTCCCACCCTATTCCCCTATAAACCCACAACCCGCTACAGAACTAAAACGCAAAATTTAATTAAAATTAATTAATAATTCCTAAAAATTATTAATGAATTTACTATAATTAAATTACTTGCCACCCTATTCCCCTATAAACCCACAAACCGCTACAGTACTAAAACGCATAAATTACTTAAAAAAAGATTGCTAACTTATAAAAATTTTATACATATATTTAAAAACCAGTACAATACTTAACAAAAAAATATATAACACATACATATAAAATACATAATAAAATACATAACACTAATATAAATATCGATATTAGTAACATCGATTTTTTTGCTATCGATATTACTAACTTCGATATTAAGAAAAACGAAATTACTTACCTTCAGTTCGATATTCTGGTCATCGATATTCTTGATTTCGATATTCTGTCCCTACGATATTTGGAACTCGATATTACTGTAGGTCGATATTCTAAACTCGATATTTAGACTGTGCACCGATTTATATATGTGTGCACTAATGTTCAATTTAAACATGTAAAAATGTATTTTTTGTTCATGTCTTTACACTTACTCTTCAAGTTATATTTGCATATGTAACTTTGTGCTCACATAGAGAATTACCAACTCCTAGACCAGCATCAATCCGGTTTTTGGAAGGGGCACAGCACCGAATCGGCCCTCACTCACGTTATGGATGACATTTTAAAAATGCTTGACCAAAACTAATCCTGCCTCCTGATCCTCCTTGACCTTTCCTCAGCATTCGACACGGTTAATCATGACAACCTCCTATCCATCCTGTAAAACAGAATGGGGTTTTCGGATCTGGTGCTACAATGGTTCTCATCCTTCCTTCATCACCGATCACAAAGAGTCAAGGCAAACCACTCTCTCTCCCAGCCCTCTCCAGTACTCATGGGAGTCCCCCAAGGGTCGGCCCTTTCTCCAGTCCTCTTCAACCTCTTCTTGGAACCTCTTGCTAACTCACTAAAGTCCACGAACATTCTCTTCCACATGTATGCTGACGACACACAACTCTATTTGAAAATCTCATCCCGGAAAACATCATCTCACTCAACACTATCCTAACGTCTACTCAAAATTGATTAACGGAGAACCATCTCCTGCTCAACACCTCCAAAACGGAATTCCTGCTCATCTCCCCTCCGAACCACATCCCCAAGTTAGACCTCTGGCTGACTCACCTCACTACTTTCAACTGCAATCCGATCATCATAGACTCAGCCAAATCTCTCAGAGTCACCATGGACAAGCACCTGAATATGAAAAATCATATCAGCAATGTATGTAAGGGAGAAAACCACTTGATGAGGACTCTCAGAAATATCAAACCTTTCCTGCCACAAAGTGATTTCAAGCAGGTGGTCCAAGCGCTTGTCTTGCCGAGGCTAGACTATGGCAGTGCTACCTTCTGTGGCTTTCCCAAATACGCCCTGGCTCCACTAAGGGCCTCACTGAACACTGCGGCTAGACTGGTTACAGGCACCAAATGAAATGAGCACATATCCCCAGTCCTAAAATCTCTCAAATGGCTACCCTACGAAGCACGAATTCAGCTAAAGATTGCCGTTCTGGCGCACAAAGCCCTTCACTTCAGTACTCCCAGGTACCTGGCGCAAAAACTTGAACTATCTTATGGGGAGAGAGCATCAAGAAGCGCCACTACTTTCCTCTTGAAACCACCCATCCTTTGCAAAAAGAGAACTTGTCACCGAGCCTTCTCCGGTGCTGCCCCAAAGATATGGAACTCTCTTCCGCCGGAAGTACGCAGACTCTCCTCGACGACGGCGTTCAAATTGGAAGCTAAAAGATTCCTAATGAGCAAAGTCTTACCTTAAGAGGGCTAGGCCCACTTGCTCGGTGTCATTGTTCCTGCTACCATTGGGACCTCCATTTGATATGGCTCCTCTTTACTGCTTATTATTACCCCCCTTCGTTGCTCGCTTACACCTGTTTATTGCATTACTTTCCTTTTCCCACTCGATGTTCGATATTGCATTTATGTCCTCCTTCTATCCTATTGTAAAGCGCTCTGATATCCTTCGGGATCTTGTTCGCGCTATATAAAACTTTATAAATAAATACACCATGTTCTCTTTTATTCATGTCTTACATTTATTTCTCAAGTTACATGTGTGCATGCATAATCATGTATTCAAGTTCATATTAAATGCTAACTTAAACTAGCCTGACTACAGGCCTCAGTTGAAATGCCTTTTGCCTTGCCACCATTTTCTATCTTTTTTTGCAGGTGAATTATCATGATGGCTTATTGTTTGTATTAGACTGCTGATAGCGAGGCCTTGAAGGGAAGAACTTGGTAGAGAACATCGAGAATTAATGGTCGAAAGAGGCCTTCTGTCCATCGTGCACCAGGATGGAGAGATGTTCAAGGTTGAGAACTACAGTCCAATTATCGATGCAATGGGAAACTGAAGGGATGTTGCAGATGAACTCGAGGAACAATTTGGTTGGTCCCTGGTCATGTGAAAGATGATAAAGACGTTACTGAATCTCCTGTTACTTTAAATTGGTGTTCTCACAGTTGAAAGGGGCAGAGATTCCCTTTAGTCTTCGAGAGGTATAGACCTCTCTACCTGCCTTATTCTTGCAAGTGTGAAGCTTTTACGCTAAACACTTACTTCCTTTTCCAAGAGTTCTACTGAGGTCTGATCATGCTGGCTCCTTCTATGCTCCCGAATTAGAGCCCCTTAGTAAATGATCCTATATTTGCTCTATGTTTGGAAGAAAGGAGGGACATTTCTTTATGGAGCACCTGTTTGCTGTAATTTCTTTTCTTTATTGTTATTGCTAATACAATTTGGTATTTCATTCTATTGCGCCTCAATCTGAGATATTTTAGCTTCCCTATTGTATTACTGCATTTACTGAGCTAATTTTTGGTTTGCCTATATCCTGGATTGATTGGTAGTCCAAAATAAAACCCTTTAACTATACTTGGTGATTGTTGGTCCTTATTGTAGAGTCACATTGGCTTCACAAGTTAGAAATGCATTGTTTTTTCTTTTTAAATGTTTTTATTGATTTTCATATATAAGACAACTCAACAACAGCAAGCAGCCATGGATTCACATCACATGAGTATATCTTAAAGCTACAGTGACAGAGCAAAAAAAAAATCATCATAATAAACCGATAGTAGGAAGCATGTGGGAAAATATTCAATGCATATAATTATGAAGCAGAGAGTTGAAGAATAGAATGGCGAACAATCAGCAATGAAGAAAAAGGACGAGTTGGATTAAATCCGTGGAGTCTTGGTCAAGGGTGCAGAGATAATCGTGCAGGGCTTGCCAAAAATCTCTGGGACGAGACGTGGGGGGCTGTAGGGTGGCGTAATCTTTGCTAACGTTGTCACAATAGGTCATACTTTTAAGCCAGGCAGAGGATGTGGGTACTTTAGTGGTGCCCCAATGAAGCGCAATCTCACGCTTAGCCAACAGGAAGGCCATTGAGGTGAGTTGGCGCAAAGATCGCAGTAAGTCCTAAGAAAGTCATGAGAGGGTCGAGAGTAAGCGCTGTATCTAGCTTGGCTGTGACATGGATAAACACGGAAGCCCAATATGCAGATATCACTGAGCACGTCCAAGTTAAGTGTGCAAAATTGCCTCCTGGAGCACGACACTTAAGACAGCGGTTGGGTCAAGTAAGGTCAAATTTAGCAATATTTGAAGGGGAAAGGTAAATGCGATATAAGAATTTGAAATGCAGAAACTTATGCCTGTGATTAGATGGGATTCACTGGACCTGAGTGCAACAGTATGACCATATTGCATCAGAAAGGGGGGGGTTCCCAAATCTTGCGCCAATGTCCCCCAGACTCGTATAGTGGTGTCTGGTTTCATGGCAATACACAAATGGTTCAGTCTAGAAATCATGCGAACGCCATCGGTATCAGACACCACAAATGTCAGGGGTGGAAAATCTGGGGGAAGTGGGTAAGTAGGAAGGAGGGATCGCAGCGTATTATGCAGTCTCTGAAAGATAAAGTGATCCATGTACGAAGCGTCATGGAGATGGAAGTCAACAGTAGATTGCAAAGCATGCCCATCAGGAAATAGATTCCCTACGGTGGAGAGGTTATGACGACAAAGTGTGCACTGTACTAACTTTTCACGTGTGAGTGGGAGCCAGGGGTTGTCATGGATTGAAAGAGCAGGGGTGTATAGAGGGCTGCTGCCCAGTGTCTGCCGTAGTCTATGCCATGCCCAGCAGGTTGTGGATACTATTTGAATGTCGTTGGCCTCTAATGGGATGTCTTTCAGCAACAGCACAGAGTGAGAGAGTCTGCCCAGCTGGTCCTGCTCTGGTGTCAGATGGGGAATACGGCAACTGGGTGATACCATCGATGTGAATATTGACACTGGGCAGCAAGGTAATACTTGTTGTGGCCCTAAACAACCCCGATAACCACTCCGATAACCTCTCTCCCGGTCTTGGCCCATGTTTGGAGAAGGTGGCCAAGTGGATGGAGCGCTCATTTTTAAAATTAAATGGAGACAAGACGGAGTTGATGCTCCTAGGTAATTCCCCTAATTGTAAAACAGGATTGCGGTGGCCAGCCTGTCTTGGCCCCGCTCCTGCTCCCAAAAACCAGATTAAAAGTCTGGGTTTCTGGCTTGATTGTGAGTTGAATTTCAAGCATCAGGCTTTGAAATTAGCGGCCACCTGTTATGGAATCCTTAGGATGCTTTGGAAGGTTCTTCCTCTTCTACCGTTCCTTGCAAGGAGACTCATGGTCCACGCTTTAATTCTCTCTCGCCTGGATTATGGGAATGCTCTCTATTTAGGAGCTCCTCTTGCCAATATCGCGAAGTTACAGACTGTGCAAAACTGTGCAGCGCGTATGCTTCTGCAGATTCCTAGCCGCCAATCTGCTAAACCAGCACTCAATTCCCTTCACTGGCTTCCTATACAGGAGAGAATTAAATTCAAGGCTCTCTGTATTGTCCACAAGTCATTAACAGGAAAGGGTCCGCACATTAATCGTTCCATTGTCCTACCCTATCGTCCGAACAGGTGCTTGCGCTCAGACAATCTCCACCTCGCCGTAGTTCCTAGAATAAAAAAGGGGAGAAGCGGTGGCCGTCTGTTCTCTTATAATGCGGCCAGGATGTGGAACATCCTCCCTCTCCACATGCAGTACGAGTCTAATCCTTTGGCCTTTCGTAAACTCCTCAAAACTTGGCTTTTCATTACTCTAGCTTGCTAGCTCTGGTATTATCTGTGCATAACTGCTATTAGCGCTGGGATGCCCTTGGGTAGCTACGCGCTCAATAAATGTTTCTTCATTCATTCATAAATAATGAGCGGGTACCCCAAATCCGCTTCGGTTATAAGGAAGAGTGACGGTGTCCCAGCGGTCGAGACCAGTCGCAAAAGGAGACTACGTACAGAGTAAAAAAAGATCTGTGAGAGCGGGATAGGGATGGTTAAAAAAAATACAGAAAACAAGGAAGTATGACCATTTTAATGATGGCCACACGTCCAGCCAAAAAAAGAGGTAATTTAATCCAACGATCTATTTGCACAGCGAGGTCTGACAATGCTGGACCATAATTAAACTGTAAAATTTGTTCCTTATCCCTATGGAGTCAAATAGCAAGGTATTTGGTGCCATCTGCAGCCCACTTGAGGGGGTATTCTACAGATGCTGGCTGAGCGGAGTCTGTCAAAGGAAAAAGCACTGACTTGGACCAGTTAATCTTGAGCCCCGGATAGATTGCCGAATCATACGATCGCCACGGATGAAGGCCTTGAAGGCCTCCCAAAGGGCGGTCTGTGTGTCGAGACTGTTCCAGCATTCAGTGGAAAATATTCAGTTACAACTACAAGTACTTCACTACGGAACACTGGGTCATGAAGGGTCCATTACTAAACCGCCAGGTGCGTTTGGATCTGCATCCACATGGGATGTGAAGTTGGAGGAGAATCGGACTGTGGTCTGATAGGGTCCGCAGCAGTATAGTGACCCCAACAGCCCAGAGGTATACATTAGCCGAGAGAAACTAGTAGTCCAGTTGCGTCCAGATGGAATGGGGAGCAGAGTAAAAAGTGAATCCGGGAGTGGATGGGTAGTGGGTGCGCCAAACATCTCGCTGTGTATATGTGTCTATGATATGTTGGAACACACCCTGAGCCTGGGGCTTATCACTCGGTTCCAAGCTGGTGGAGTCAGTTTGTGAGCATTGAGGCATGTTGATGTCACCGCCCAAGATCATATGGTCGATGTCTATTCGACCCACATGGGCAAAAAGTTCCTTTAAAAAGTCAGGGTCGTCTACATTTGGAGCGTAGACATTTATCAATAGAACATGTTTGTCAGCGAGGATCCCCTGATGGAGGACATAACAGCCGTTCGGGTCTGAGTGACAGGCATGAAGGATGAAGGGAACACTTCTATGAATGAGCATGCAAGTACCATAGGAGAACGAACTTTAACAGGAGAAATAACAGTACGTTCCCCAGGTTTTGGTATAAGTTGGGTCAGTACTAGAGGGGAGATGCGTCTCCTGGAGGAAGGAAATTTTAACCCCATACCTGTTCAAGTAGGTCAATACCTGCTTCCCTTTCATGGATTGTAAGCCCACATATGTTACATGTAATAAAAGGAATATCTAATACTCTGTTTGTATAGGGAGGTGGCATAGAGGTGATGTAAGGAGGGCGTGAAAGGATGCTGTGTCAGTGGTGGTGTATAAAACTGGTGATGCGTGGCAGCTAGCAAACAGAAAATAGCAATCGAACGTTAGCAAAATCGAAGCAGTGCAACCCAAGCCCCCCACCCACACCAGATAATAAAACATCCAGCGAATTCCAAAAATTAAAGACAAACAACAAAACTATCCTAATTGTAGAAAATTGGTGTACACCATGGGGGCGGGTCGACAACTCGGCAGGCTGCAGCCTGTTAGGAAAAGTGAGCCTGAAAAGTACATGGGAATCAACCATAAATGTACAATAATAGTATACACAGAGCTATGATAAACAATTAGCGATATTCAACATTAAAAGCATAATGATAGCGTAATATGGGTTCGGCTCACAGACTTGGAATGGGCAGTCACTTCGAGCCGGTCTGATCAGGTGAGGGCGACCCTCGAGGGTTGGGGGTTGCAGTACGTTCTGTCGATCCTTGTAGAGGAGGAGGGGATTTAGAAGACACATTTTTGCAGAATGCAGTCACTTCTGTAGGTATATCAAAGATTCTGGCTTTCCCATTATGCTCAACACGTAGGTGGACAGGATAGAGCATTGCATACCGGATGCCTAAGTTGCGGGGGGAATTCTTTACATCGCTATATTTTTGACGAGCCTCCTGTACTGTAGGGGTAAAGTACGGGTAGAGCAAGATTTTGGTGCCTTGGTAGCGAAGTGGGCCCCTCTCCCGGGCCAGACGTAGGGCAGTGTCTCTGTCTTTATAATTAAGGAGATGTGTTATAAGGTAGCAAGGTGGTGTGGCCTCGGGAGGGTGAGGTCCGAGAGAGCAGTGAGCATGCTCCACAGAGAAAGTGGATGAAAAGTTGGTATGATCAAAAAGATCTGTGAGGAGCTGCTCCAAAAAGGAGTCTGGTCTTTCCATATTGGTAGTTTCTGCAATACCAGTGTTAGAAATTAAGGTTTCTAGTTGCCAATGGTTTGCACCTTTGTCCAAGTAGGGACCCTTCTTCCTAGTCAGGGTAAGGGGGATACACTTCTAAAATAACCCCTGCTCACCCTCTTGGTAGCTTGGCACGAGCAGACAGGCTTATCTCAGAGGCAGTGTGTAAAGCATTTGTGCACACATACAGTAATACAGTGAAAACACTACAAATGGACACCACACCAGTTTAGAAAAATAATAATCTTTAACTAAACCAAACAAGACCAAAACGACAAAAATCCACAATACAGTAATAACAATATGACTTTCAAAAGGTAGAAACATTCTGTTAAGCAAATTGCAGATTCTACACTTTTCACACAAAGTACCTTGGATGCGTCACGCGCACAAACAAAAACTGTCGCAGGGAAGGTGATTCATCAGTTTCTTACTTCAGGGGAGGTGATGCTTCAGTGCCTTACTGCCACGCAGAGGCGGTGATGTGTCGGTTCCTTACTGAAGGGGAGGTGATGCGTCGGTTTCTTACTGTGCGGGGAGGTGATGCATCTTATTGCGGCCCCGGCGTTCTTGCAGGCGTGGCGCCCAGATGCGAAGTGTGAGGATCAGGGATGCGTCGGTTTCTCCAGCCGCGGTCCCTCGATGCGTTGGTTCTTGCAGCCAAACAGCTAGGCCTGCGTCGGAATCGGTGCAGTGATCTCAGACTCTGTAGATCGGTGCACTCGATGTGGCGTGTGACGATTTCTCAAAACGCAGGCAGGAGCTGCGTTGGTTTCTTCGGCGATGTGTCGGAAACAGGTGTGGATGCGTCGTGCTTCTTGTAGTTGAGTCTCTTTTCCAGCTCCCAACAACAGGAACAACCTCCAGAGGCCCAGAACAGCAACAGGCACCTCTTGGCAGGTCAGAACTCTCGCCAAGGGAGTTCAAGGGAGCTGGGGGTGAAGTCTTTGTATCCTTGAGACTTCAAAACAGGAGGCAAGCTCTACTTCAAGCCCTTGGAGATCTTCCTCAAGCAGGGGACACAGCACACAGCAAAGTCATTGTCCTTTCCTTGGCAGAAACAGCCACTGCAGGCCAACCCCAGACAGCACACAGCAAAGGGGCAGTACTTCTCCTCAGTTTCTTCAGCTCTTCTCCTTGGCAAAGGTTCCTCTTGAATCCCATAAGTAATCTTTGAAGTCTTTTCTATCCCTGAGACTTCCAACAGGAGGCAAGCTCTACTTCAAGCCCTTGGAGAAAACTATAACAGCAGGATGATGAAAGCACAATCCAGTCCTTTCCCTGCCCAAGACAGAAGCAACCGCTGCAGGCCAACCCCAACAGCACACAGCACAGGGGCAGCACTCCTCCTCCAGCTTTCCCGGATCTTCTACCTGGCAGGTTCCTTAGTTCAGCAGTAATCTAAAATTCAGGGGTCTGGGCCCCACTTTATATAGCACAAATTCCTTTGTTCTCTGGTGGCAGAGAAGCTCTTTGCCCAGCCAAAAACATTGTACAAGGCAGACCAGGCCCATTCAGGTGTGAAAGAAATCTCCTCTCCCTACTCCAAATGCAACCCAGGTCTATTCGGCCCAGCCCTGACTCATCCAGGAAAGGCAGGACACACATCACCCCCCCCACCTGGTGGCCATCTGAAAGAATGCACATCCCCAGCCCCTGTCATTCAAAAGCCAGACAGTCAATTCACAAACCAGCAGAGGCACACAGGATGGCTAAGCAAGTAAATACCCTCTTTCTAAAAGTGGTATTTTCAAACACACAATATAAAAATCATCTTTACTAAAAGATGCACTTTTATATTCTGAGTTCAGGCATACTAAACTGCATCTTTCTATCTTGTCC
Organism: Calotriton arnoldi; assembly: GCA_963921515.1. Taxonomy (NCBI): domain Eukaryota; kingdom Metazoa; phylum Chordata; class Amphibia; order Caudata; family Salamandridae; genus Calotriton; species Calotriton arnoldi. The sequence goes on along the minus strand of CAWUFW010000097.1, from coordinate 2,074,939 downwards.
CAATGGGAAGTTATAGTTATAAGATGTTATAAATAAACTCCCATTCTATCCTATGGGACAGATAACCTTTCAATAGTGAAAAACGAAATTGGCAGTATTTCACTATCAGGACATGAAACACACATCAGGGCATGTCCTACCTTTCACATACACTGCACCCTGTCCACAGGGGTACATTGGGCCTACCTTAGGGGTGACTCACATGTAAAAAAAGGGAAGGTTAGGGCCTGGCAAGTGGGTGCACTTGCCAGGTCGACATGGCAGTACCAAACTGCACACAGACACTGCAGTGGCAGGACTGAGTTACATTTACAGGCTGCTCATGTGGGTGGCACAATCAGTGCTGCAGGCCCACTAGCAGCATTTGATTTACAGGCCCTGGGCATCCACAGTGCAATGTACTAGGTACTTACCAGTAAATCAAATATGCCAATCATGGAATCACCAATCCATAAAAACAATTTACAGGGAGAGCATATGCACTTTAGCACAGATCAGCAGTGGTAAAGTGCCCAGAGTCATAAAACAAACAAAAACAGGGTCCAAAACAGGAGGCCAAAAAGCAAAAAGTCAGGGGATAAACCCGCGGGAAAAGCCAGGTCTAACAACCAGAAATACAAATGTTATTTCTATGGGACCTGGCTTCAAGATCTTCGTTCTTGATTGCAACCTGCTTCAGGATACGTTCCATCTTGTCCAAGAGTTTCTGCATAGTGGTATTGTTGTCCTCCATACCAAATATTATCTACTCCGCACCATCAATCCTCACCCCCTGACGATCCAGACGCTCCCCCAGCCTGTTTTTGCAACATGTGAGGGTATTAAAATGCATGCCCATGGCGCGGAATCCCGCCTTTAGTTCTGTCATAATGGCAGAAGCGCTGCTGACGGACTCAGCGTCTGGCTCACGGTTGGTGATCTCATCTGTATCGGAATGGAAGCCTTGACTTCCAGATTTTGTCCGATCAAATATCAGCGTGTGTTTTTTAGGATCAGTGTGACCCATTTATGCAGGGGGGGGCACAAAGAGTAACTGCTGGGGGGAGCATTGGTCCTCTGTGATGATGTGTAGGTGGTGAGAGTTTTTGTCGCCAGCCGGAATCCAGAGAAGGTAGGACAGAGCATGAGGGCGATGGCAGCCTGCGGGGTGAAGCAAACACAAAGGGAGGACTAGGTGTCTTCTAGGTAGGTCACAGGACCGCAGTACAGACCATGGAATGGCAGTTGGGGGTAAAGATATGCTGGTGGGGGTACAAACAGGAATGCCAGGTGAGTAGGTGTACCGACAGTCAGGGCCAAGAAGTGTGAGCACATGGGAGGAGGCCCAATGAGCAGTCCCAACCAAGCAGTGGGGCCAGTCTAGTAAAGCGGGGGGGGGACAGGAGATGAGGCGGACCCAGGATGGATGCTGAGGCCAACAGGCAATTAGCGGGGCCCCAATGGCCCACAAAGAGGGATCAGCAATGACTGGGCACCCCTAAGGGCACAGGAACACTCACCAATCCCGCCGGAATGTAGAATGGGGTGGCCGAGCAGGCAGCGCAGCAGCCTCCAAGCTCACCGCCTCACGCGCCGGCCAGGCCCAGACCACTCGTAGAGTGTGAACCACTGCGACGAGTGAGAAGTACATCATAGTGTGCCGCGCTGAGATTAGATGGTTGGTGTTAGTGCCTCGCTGTTATTGGTCGACTATGTCACAGAAAGCAGTGCTGAGATTGGTTGTTGATGCCGAAATGGACCTGTGGTTAAATGCAAATTTTTCCTGTTTGAAACTAAAATTCTGTCTGTGATTGTTGATATTATTGTCAAAAAATGAAATGTTTCAGGGCTATCAGAGATTTGATTAGGGGAGACGTGAGAGTCCCTGTTCGAGAAGGAGAAGAGGTGCTGCAAGAATGCATGGCAGGTCATTTATATGGCCATAAATGTGGGGCTCCACACGTGCATTTAGTTGAGTCAATAGCATAAGATCACTGAAAAAGAAGATATGGAACATTTAATTTGAGAATTATTGAAAATTTGAGAAGGGTATTGTACAAGATGAAGCCATCTCCTAGACCCACACAGTATGAGGCACATAATGCCTGGGAGCGTGCAGCTCAAGTCTTAGAAATATAGAAATATCAGGGTGGAGTCAGAAAGGCAGTACGTAGCTGTGCCAAAGCTAGGTGGGTTGCGGAACAACAAAAATGTAGAGCTGACATTATTAAGGGAACTAGGCTATACCCTGCATTGATGAGTGAGGAACCTCAGAAAGAGAAGAAGAAAAAGAAAAAGGAGGATAAAGTAGAGTGCAAAGGCGTCCAGCAAAGAAAGTGCTAATGATTCTAGTGATGACTTTCTGGATGTGTTATTGTCAACCTGTCCACCTCCTTATAATTTGACCCAATCCAAAGGAAAGAGTGTTGGAGACTCTAAGGAAGCCACCATCCCAGTGAATACAAGTCAGAATCTTATGGGAGAGAGTTCAGGGAGCCACGCCCCTGTTAACTCTACTGTTTCAAATGCCCTAGACACAATAACAGTTACAATTGGTCCTAAAGTTCCCTTCTACAAACCTGAGTCCTTGGGAACCACAACACATGCTTTGACGGTTCCAACTGAAGCAAATACCTCAACTACTGTCCCTGTTGCCCCCAGATGGGGAGGCATTGGAAGAATTCATTTGGTCCCAAATAGGGTGACTTCACCATATATTGCTCCTGTATCATCGACAATGAATCAGACAGGACTTACCTCTGTAGAGGATCCAGCTCAGAGATCACAAAATTCTCATCTGTCCATTTGGAATTCACCTCAGTGTATTTTAATCAGTAGTCCTCAGGAAGGGATAATGCCCAATACTTCTGGAGTCCAAAATGGTGTAAATTCACAAGTGCAGTGGATGTGGTCAAATTGAAATTAGAATTGGGTGAGATGATATCAGGAAATCTTGATCTTTCAAGAATAGATACCTATCAAGAGAATGAACTTATTTACATGTGCAAGGATGTCACTAAGGGGTCGATTCCGATTCGGGCCGGAAAAAGCACCGACCGACTCGGATCCGGAAAAAATACCGACCGACACGTACCAGTGGCGCCCGACACGCCAAGTACGATGCAAGCCGCGATAAATCCGACCGACACGTCAGGAAACCAAGCCGACCGACCGAGCCGCTCGGAAAATAGCAATCCGGCCGGAAAAACACGCGAATCCAACCGACCGACACGCACCCGGAACAAATCCGACCGAATCGTACCCGCCAACTCCAACCCGCAAAGTACGATGCAAGGCGCGAAAACACGACCGAGTCGGACGGAGGACAAGCCGTACGACCGACACGCATACAAAACCGAGCCGAAGCAATACAATACACCGCGACCGACGCGTACGCAGCATACAAAACTGCACAAACACAGCGTGAACGAAACGGAAAACACCGTACGAGACCAATGCAGGGTCCGACTCGGTCACAAGAACGTTTCCAACATACACAAACAGCACAAAGGAAAAATCAACCAAAAAAAGGCCAAACAAGCAATTACCAAGCCAATAAATACTGGGGGGGTGGGGACAGAGAACAAAGACACACCCACAACTCCACCTATATAAAGGACACAAATCACTACCATGAGCCTTTGCAAATGCCATTTCACTGCCAGCACCCAAGAGAAAGCAACCACACACCCACAGCTCATCCCTCACACAAGCCACACACCATCAGCACACCAACAAATACCTACCTCACATACACCCAGCAAAACACACACTCACACACCCTCACCTGCACACCAACACACACATCACTCACCATCACCACCCATCACCATGCCCCCCAAGAAGAATCCCAAGTTCCTAGATTGTGAATTGGAAGTCCTGGTAGACGAGATCCTCAGGGTGGAGCCACAGCTGTTTGGCACTCTGGTCCAACAGACCCCCATGTCGCAGAAAACCAAGATGTGGGAGAGGATCATCAACAGGGTGAACGCACAATCATCATGTCGGCGCACAAAGACGGACATCCAGAACAGGTGGTATGACGTGCGCAGGAGGGTACGGGACCTGCTGAAGATAGACTACAGCAACAGCCAACAGACCGGCAGTGGCCCTCCTGCCAAGCCAATATACCTCAGGCCCTGGGAGGAGAAGGTGCGGGCCATCCTTCCGCCAGTGAGCGTATATGGACTAGAGAACATCCCAGAGCCTGGTGAGTACACAACAAATGTACACAATAAACTGCCACAAAACACACACATCACTGTCAAGGGGAGAGTCAAACCATGCACACATAGCAATTACACAGCAACTAGAACAGAATCATCCCAAAATGTGTATGTCAGTCAGATAAACACAACACATGCCATCAAAAAAGTCACATCCAACTGTGCCAACACATGTACAAACACAACCACAACTACAGCTAGGCAGTGGCACAAATAGAACTAACAAACACATCCACACATGTAGCCACCACAACAACACCAACACACAGTGAAGACCACTCAAAGGAAGGAATTCTGTGTATGCTGGCCAAGTCAGTGTAGCCAATAGCATCATGGGAGTCGCAGTCACACATATTGCCCGCCCCAAAACTGTCCCATCAACACCACCATGAACCATGCGCACATCACAGGGAGTGGAGAAGGACTCACAAGATGGCTGACACTGGCTACTGCTGTGGGGAGCACAAGGCCCTGCTGCCAACTGTGCACCAACAAACAGCAGGACACCACTGACTGACATCCTGAGAGACAACTTCCACTCCCTGCAATGCAAGCACGTTCCATGGTGGGCTATCTGGCTGGCTGGGTGGGAAGGGGGACTTGCAGCACTGACTATAGTCACCAGCACCTCCCCTCACACCCCCCCAACACAAACTCCACAGTACCCACCTGGTAGAATGCAATGCCCTCCATCCTAACACAAGATCCCACAAAGCACCACCACCCTGGGTTATGTTGTGTGAAGCACAGGGACACTCTTGGGACTCTTAGCCAAACAACTGCCAGGACAACACTCCCAGCCATCCTGTCAGCACAGCCAGCCCACCCCACAGGGAAGCAGAGTCAAAAGGAAGGAAGCATGGGCATGCTGGGAAGGGGGTGGAGGCAATAGCATGATGGGAGACGTAGTCACAGACATAGCTCACCCCCACAACTGTCCCATCAACACCACCCTGAACCATGCTCACATCACAGGGAGTGGAGAAGGACTCACAAGATGGCTGACACTGGCTACTGCTGTGGGGAGCACAAGGCCCTGCTGCCAACTGTGCACCAACAAACAGCAGGACACCACTGACTGACATCCTGAGAGACAACTTCCACTCCCTGCAATGCAAGCACGTTCCATGGTGGGCTATCTGGCTGGCTGGGTGGGAAGGGGGACTTGCAGCACTGACTATAGTCACCAGCACCTCCCCTCACACCCCCCCCCCAACACAAACTCCACAGTACCCACCTGGTAGAATGCAATGCCCTCCATCCTAACACAAGATCCCACAAAGCACCACCACCCTGGGTTATGTTGTGTGAAGCACAGGGACACTCTTGGGACTCTTAGCCAAACAACTGCCAGGACAACACTCCCAGCCATCCTGTCAGCACAGCCAGCCCACCCCACAGGGAAGCAGAGTCAAAAGGAAGGAAGCATGGGCATGCTGGGAAGGGGGTGGAGGCAATAGCATGATGGGAGACGTAGTCACAGACATAGCTCACCCCCACAACTGTCCCATCAACACCACCCTGAACCATGCTCACATCACAGGGAGTGGAGAAGGACTCACAAGATGGCTGACACTGGCTACTGCTGTGGGGAGCACAAGGCCCTGCTGCCAACTGTGCACCAACAAACAGCAGGACACCACTGACTGACATCCTGAGAGACAACTTCCACTCCCTGCAATGCAAGCACGTTCCATGGTGGGCTATCTGGCTGGCTGGGTGGGAAGGGGGACTTGCAGCACTGACTATAGTCACCAGCACCTCCCCTCACACCCCCCCCAACACAAACTCCACAGTACCCACCTGGTAGAATGCAATGCCCTCCATCCTAACACAAGATCCCACAAAGCACCACCACCCTGGGTTATGTTGTGTGAAGCACAGGGACACTCTTGGGACTCTTAGCCAAACAACTGCCAGGACAACACTCCCAGCCATCCTGTCAGCACAGCCAGCCCACCCCACAGGGAAGCAGAGTCAAAAGGAAGGAAGCATGGGCATGCTGGGAAGGGGGTGGAGGCAATAGCATGATGGGAGACGTAGTCACAGACATAGCTCACCCCCACAACTGTCCCATCAACACCACCCTGAACCATGCTCACATCACAGGGAGTGGAGAAGGACTCACAAGATGGCTGACACTGGCTACTGCTGTGGGGAGCACAAGGCCCTGCTGCCAACTGTGCACCAACAAACAGCAGGACACCACTGACTGACATCCTGAGAGACAACTTCCACTCCCTGCAATGCAAGCACGTTCCATGGTGGGCTATCTGGCTGGCTGGGTGGGAAGGGGGACTTGCAGCACTGACTATAGTCACCAGCACCTCCCCTCACACCCCCCCCAACACAAACTCCACAGTACCCACCTGGTAGAATGCAATGCCCTCCATCCTAACACAAGATCCCACAAAGCACCACCACCCTGGGTTATGTTGTGTGAAGCACAGGGACACTCTTGGGACTCTTAGCCAAACAACTGCCAGGACAACACTCCCAGCCATCCTGTCAGCACAGCCAGCCCACCCCACAGGGAAGCAGAGTCAAAAGGAAGGAAGCATGGGCATGCTGGGAAGGGGGTGGAGGCAATAGCATGATGGGAGACGTAGTCACAGACATAGCTCACCCCCACAACTGTCCCATCAACACCACCCTGAACCATGCTCACATCACAGGGAGTGGAGAAGGACTCACAAGATGGCTGACACTGGCTACTGCTGTGGGGAGCACAAGGCCCTGCTGCCAACTGTGCACCAACAAACAGCAGGACACCACTGACTGACATCCTGAGAGACAACTTCCACTCCCTGCAATGCAAGCACGTTCCATGGTGGGCTATCTGGCTGGCTGGGTGGGAAGGGGGACTTGCAGCACTGACTATAGTCACCAGCACCTCCCCTCACACCCCCCCCCAACACAAACTCCACAGTACCCACCTGGTAGAATGCAATGCCCTCCATCCTAACACAAGATCCCACAAAGCACCACCACCCTGGGTTATGTTGTGTGAAGCACAGGGACACTCTTGGGACTCTTAGCCAAACAACTGCCAGGACAACACTCCCAGCCATCCTGTCAGCACAGCCAGCCCACCCCACAGGGAAGCAGAGTCAAAAGGAAGGAAGCATGGGCATGCTGGGAAGGGGGTGGAGGCAATAGCATGATGGGAGACGTAGTCACAGACATAGCTCACCCCCACAACTGTCCCATCAACACCACCCTGAACCATGCTCACATCACAGGGAGTGGAGAAGGACTCACAAGATGGCTGACACTGGCTACTGCTGTGGGGAGCACAAGGCCCTGCTGCCAACTGTGCACCAACAAACAGCAGGACACCACTGACTGACATCCTGAGAGACAACTTACACTCCCTGCAATGCAAGCACGTTCCATGGTGGGATAACTGACTGGGTGGGTGGGTGGGTGGGAAGGAGGTCTGGCTGTCAACCAAACACAATCAATGCAGACCATGTTCACACCCCAGAGAATACATAGAAATGCCCAAATAATGCAGGACAATGTGCCACACCAATATCAACCCCTGACTGTGACAACTTAGGACAATACAATGTACAGGCCCGCACCCCGAGGCACAGTCACAACTGTCAGGTGTGTCAACCACTGATGCCTGCAGAAACATGACATACATTGTTTGTGTCTCCCAAAAACAGGTGATGATAGGGACACAGCAGCAGACGCTGAGGAGTCCCAGTCCCAGGCTCAAGAGGATGCCGAGCTCACTGGCGTCGTACAGCCTCTGTCCTCCTCGGACGATGAAGAACAACCTGGCACATCCGGTGCAAGTCAACATGCTGCACCAGCAGGACCACCAGCTGCAGCACCAGCAGGTCCACCAGCTGCACCCCCTGCACCCACCCCTCCAACGACTGTCACCACGAATACCATCCCTGCCGACATGGACAGAATAAGGAACAACACCAGCGCAGTGACCCTGGACCAACCTGGGGCCATGGACACCACCACCACCACCAACCCCCAAGGTGGACCAGGGTTATCTGTGCGTGCAACTGCACACACTGCACATGTCAGCAGGGGTGGTGGGAGGGGTGGGAGACAGAGGTCGCTGCTTGCAGACGTTGCTGGTGTGCATGAAGACCCACAACTGGTACGCATAGCTGATGCGTACCAGTCCAGCACCGGAGAGCTCAGCCAGGTAGTGGGGCTCCTCAGAGACATTAAACAGCAGCAGGCTGCCCATCATGCCCGCTTGGACTCCCACATGTCCCAAGTGGAGTCACACATGTCACGTGTGGACTCCCACATGTCACGTGTGGACTCCCACATGACCCGCGTGGAGTCCAAGTGGGATGTACTACATGAGATGACGGCGGTGCACAGGGACATTTTACAATGCCTCCGCCAGATGAACAGCAACCAGTCCACACCTCCCTGTGTGCCAACAACATCTGGTACCGAACAAACTGCAACTGCCACAGGGAGGGAGGAGGACTCTGGCGGAGAGTCCCCTGCACCGCAGCAGCCTGCACTTGAGGGCCCCCCCCCCAAGAAGAGGGGTCGTCCGAGGAGGGGAAAGTGAGAGGCTGATGGCCAAGCGCAACTCCCAGGAAGCCTGAACCTGTTCTGGATTTTCGCCTTTGTGCACAGACTGTTCACCCTGTTGATGGCAACACTACTCCCACACATTGCATGGGGAGTATAAGTTGGAACAATGTGTCAGACAACAGTGGCCCCGATACTGGGGATCCTGTCTACCTGGACTTTCTATTCATCTAGGAACTTGGGATTGCAAGATTCATGTACAGCACAATCCATCCTATGCACTATTATCACAATAAACACACTAATACACCATACTTGCCTCTGTCGTGATTCCAACGTGGGTGCTGTTATGGGGATGATGAACTGCAAAATTACACAGTGTATGCGAACTGCAACAGCAAGGACAACACAGGCATGTGAGTACAGGCAACGTGACACATATGAGGGAGACACACCACCAGGGCTACACAACACATACACACCTAGGCCATCTGACTCATTGCCTACACTGATGTTGCCAGGGAAGACGGTGCAATGCACAGACACCACACCCATTCCCAGTTGTAGTCAAGTAGCCCACAGGTGCAGTAAGCAAATGGCAGTCAAATGTGTGACCACAGACAACGCACATCACTAAGTGAAGCACAGGTTTATTACACAGTAGCAACATGCCGTAACCACTACAGATGCAAGGTAACCCCACCTGGTAGCGGGCACACAGTCAACAACTGTAGACAGAAGGAAGTCCATGGGTGTGGCGCACATCACCTGTAGGGACACAACAGCTACCAGCCTGGATGTGCAATCACGTCGTCGGTGGACACAGTTCACCAAACGAATCTGAAAGTACCCTGTGAAGGACAGAAATGACACACAGTCAAAAGCAATGCAGTACAGGACAGAACAGCAAAACTCATGCACAATACATGTTACAAGATACCCACCCAGAACCAAGTTAGCATGTCAACACTGTTGGGGAGTACAGCCCACCTGTCACCACACATCGCAACACACATCCTGTCAAGTAGCCCATGGACACACTCCAACAGCACCAGAGCACCACCCACACATCATGCCAACTCACATCATTCACATGACACCTCAGGATACTCACATTCAGCTAAAGAAGTTGGTGATGAGCTGTGTGCGGACATCACCATCACCATCATCATCATCATCGTCACTGGCATCGTGGTCCAGGCCAGGATCCTCCACAGGTGGCGGATGTTGGTCATCGTCATCCTGGATGAGAGGCAACTCCTTCCGCACTGCCAGGTTGTGAAGCATGCAGCAGACGATGATAATCTTGCACACTTTCGCAGGGGCATATGGGAGGGACCCTCCGGTCTTGTCCAGGCAGCGGAAGCGGCTCTTCAGGAGACCAAAGGTCCGCTCAATCACTCTCCTGGTCCGACCATGTGCCTCATTGTAGCGCATCTGGGCAGGTGTCACAGGGTTCCTGAGGGGTGTCAGCAACCACGGCATGTTGGGGTATCCCGAGTCACCTACGGACAGACAAGTGCACATCAGCTGACTTGGAAAAGTGGGCGGAATACTACAGATCAGATCACACACAATGGCACAAAGTCAGTACACACCGACAAGCCAGGCACGCTGGTTCTGCATCTGTGCCATCAACCTGGGGATGCGACTACTCCTCATCACAAAGGCATCGTGTGCTGAACCAGGGAAACGGGCACACACGTGTGTGATGGTCATGTCTGCAAGACACACCACCAGTGCATTGACCGAGTGGTAGTGCTTGCGGTTCCTGTAGGCCTGCTCCTGGGCCTGTGGTGGTACCAAAGCCACATGTGTCCCATCAATGGAGCCAATGACATGCGGCATCCTCCCCAGGGCATAAAAGTCACTCTTCACGTCAGTGAGTCGTCGCAGTCTAGGGAAATAGATGTACCGGTTCAGGAAGAGCAACATTGCCGCCAAAACATCGCGGAGCACACGGCTGAACATGGTCTGTGACATCCCACCAGCAGACGCCACAGTATGTTGGAAGGTACCGGTGGCAAAGAAGTGTAGGGCTGCCATCACCTTCACCTTGGGGGTCAGCGCTGTAGGATACGGCCGGCCAGGCTGCAAATGTGGGGACAACTGCACTGCCAAATCCTCAATCAGCTGCCTGGTGAAGCGGTACCGTCGGATGCTGTCCCGTTCCACCATCGTTGCCAGGTCTGGGAATGGCCGATGGACAGCAGGAGCCCTGCAGTGCAGAGGAGAAGTAAGCAAGATCGTCAGTCACCCCACATATGCGGCATTGAACACACTCAAGATCCCAACATACATCATCATGAGGCACAACTACATGAAGTGTGCAGTACCGGAACGACATTTATGGTACATACATGGCCAACATCTGTCAACACGGTCCTACAGGTGGCATCAATTTGTCCCAGGTTGGCCCATTGGATATCATGATGCTGTGTCACAGTCACCCCCCAGTGACATGTGAGGACAGATGTGCCCCAGGCACCACAGCTCAACGACAGGCACATTCCCAGGGACCCTGTAATGCCACATGGACACTGGCATCACCTGGAGTATCATGTGTACACCACAACAAAACAAACATGACCCCCACAGGTAGTGGCCACACTTGCCATGGCAGGAGAGCCATGGACGTCTGTGACACACACGCACAACATCAGAGTCCATGCACACACAACGTGGATGTGGAGACTGTCTCCCATTGTGCACATGAAATCAGAGACATTGTAAACACTACATGCACAAAGACTGTGGAGGGCCATCACTATTGTGCCACTGGGACACCCTGGCTCAAACATACCGTCCCACATGGGACTCACGGGGTATGTGACATGACATACACAAACACCACTGTGAAATGTGACCATGGCACATGCACAGATATGAACAGTTGCACATCACAGTGGTCACGTACACGTAACACCCAGGATCCTGTCCCCATTAACACGTGCACAGCCTGGGGGTGGCTGCCCACAGGTGACACCCACAGGACAACATGTACACCAACATACACACAATAGGAAATGCAGCCTTACATGCCTTATGATAAGGTTTGGACAGGCTGTCGTGATGTAGGTGTGCCCCTCACTCCCTGGGAGCTATCTGTGGCTGGCATATGTCCATCTGAGACAGGCATGCTGACATATGCCAGTCACATGTACAGTGATGCGTTGTACTGCAATGGACCGATCGGTGCCTCCGGCCGGCCCATTGCATTCAATGTGTGCGGGTACGCGTTGTACCCCTGTGCGCGTTGAACAGCAATGGACCGATCGGTGCCTCCGGCCGGCCCATTGCATTCAATGTGTGCGGGTACGCGTTGTACCCCTGTGCGCGTTGAACAGCAATGGACCGATCGGTGCCTCCGGCCGGCCCATTGCATTCAATGTGTGCGGGTACGCGTTGTACCCCTGTGCGCGTTGTACTGCAATGGACCGATCGGTGCCTCCGGCCGGCCCATTGCATTCAATGTGTGCGGGTACGCGTTGTACCCCTGTGCGCGTTGTACTGCAATGGACCGATCGGTGCCTCCGGCCGGCCCATTGCATTCAATGTGTGCGGGTACGCGTTGTACCCCTGTGCGCGTTGAACAGCAATGGACCGATCGGTGCCTCCGGCCGGCCCATTGCATTCAATGTGTGCGGGTACGCGTTGTACCCCTGTGCGCGTTGAACAGCAATGGACCGATCGGTGCCTCCGGCCGGCCCATTGCATTCAATGTGTGCGGGTACGCGTTGTACCCCTGTGCGCGTTGAACAGCAATGGACCGATCGGTGCCTCCGGCCGGCCCATTGCATTCAATGTGTGCGGGTACGCGTTGTACCCCTGTGCGCGTTGAACAGCAATGGACCGATCGGTGCCTCCGGCCGGCCCATTGCATTCAATGTGTGCGGGTACGCGTTGTACCCCTGTGCGCGTTGAACAGCAATGGACCGATCGGTGCGCACCCATTGACAATGGGCTTGCCTGGCAACGGACGCGTTTTTGAATATTCGAACGAGTCGGTTGCTGGAAATTCAGTTGGTCACCCACAACAATGTTGCAAAATAATGTATGTCATGAAGTTGAAGATTTGAAGGATGCTGTGGGCGTGTTTTGGTGCTGCTATTCCATGGATTGGCCAGATTCAGAAGATGCAAACGACTTGGACCTATCACTTTGGACACAAGGGACAGTATCTGCCTCTCCAGCACATATATATTGCTGCATGTTCCCCTGAGAGCCCACTTGCCTGCACTACATGCTCCAGGACGACATCTGCCACTGCACTGCTGCTGTCTCTGCCCCTCTGGACCCTGCAATGGCACGTACTGTGGAGAGAGCCCCAGCCTTCAGCCTTGAAGAGAACCAGGCCCTGCTGGACAGCCTACTTCCACAGTACAGCAAGCTGTATGGGACACCAGGGGAGCAGGTGAGTGTTCTGTGCACTGCCTTTCTGAATGTGCATTTTGTCTGACTAGCAAGGCTGAGAGTCAGCACACCACTGGCTAGCAGGCTCACTGAGTAGTTGTCACCCCCCATAGTGTGTAGTGACTTGCACTGGACAGGTATGGTGCAGTGACAGTGCTTCTGAACAGGGTTTTACTCCCCATGCTATGATACCATGTAGTGACTTCTGGAAAACTGTCCATGGGCAGCCGTGCACTGCCTGGGTACACCATGTGCCCCTGTGATTGCGACATGTATATGCAACTGTGTCATGCACGGATATGTTGTATGTGTAGTAATGTCCTTATCACTTTGTCATCCTGACAGGCTTCTGCCCATCGGAAGCATGAGATCTGGAAGGACATCGTCCGGGCTGTCCGGTCCGTGGGGGTCTACCAGCGCCGGATCCGCAACTGCCAAAAGAGGTGGCAGGACCTTCGGGGCTGGACCCGGAGGATTGCACGGGTCCAGCTGAAGCTGTCGCCTCCTCGCAGGAGGGGCGGAACACGGACCCTGACCCCCCACATGCTCAGGATCCTGGCGGTGGTCTTTCCAGACCTGGATGGGCAGCTGAAGGCCAGAGAGCAGCAAGGAGGGGGTGAGTCAAAGACTGCACTGTGTACTCTGTCTAACATGTTATGTGCCCTCCTCGGGCCAGGTTGAACTGCCACAGTACAGCAGTCATGTTGTCCAGGAGCCATGTCCCTCTATTGTGCACTGCCCACTCCTCATCTGATACCCAGGTGTGGCCCTTACATGCAGGGAATTCTGTCACTTAGGACTGTGTCCTTGCAGTTTGCTTGACTCAAGGTGGGAGACAGCATCTGTTTCCCTGACTCTGTGGTGGGCATCATGGGTGGGTCCATTGCTTACACAATGCCTGTATTCTGACATGTAGGGTAGTGTCACAGGTCTCCCATATGTCCAATAGGTATGACCTGGACAGATGAGGGTTAAGAGGATGTGTTGTGGGGGGATGTACATGTGCACTTGTGCAGCTCCAGGACTTGCATTCCCCATGACCTACTATTGTGACACAGTGCAGAGTGTTGTTGTCTGGCTGCAAAGTCATACATCACTGAGACAGTGATGTATGACTTTGCAGTCATGCCTCCGCCATGGCATGTGTCTACTGATTGGTGATCCTGCAGGGGAGTGACATGTGCTACATGCACACCATAGTGGCGCTGGCTATCAGGACATGGGTGCATCATGGTGTCTGTCGCTGGTATGCATCACATGCATTTCCTATTTGACTCTGGGCATCCCTTACATCCGTAAACCTGTACTGACTCAGTGGCAAGAGCTGTGATGTGTCCACACCGTGTCCTCTGCACTGTCCAACTACTGTGTACTTGGTGCATGTGTCAACACTGGGGTGTTGCAATCCAACAGACACCAGACAGATGGGTGCAAGGCCATGTGGGATGTGAGTGCCATGCTTGGCATCAGACTGACAATTGACTTCTCCTGTTCAATTAGTGCACTTTTAGCAATGTACAACTAATGATGCCAGGGCTTGCTCTGGGATGTGCTGTGCTCACAGTGGTGTGTGCGTTATGTGCAGGTGACTGATGTCTGTCTGTTTCCCCATTGTTTGCAGATACATCCACGGCCACGGAAGGGGACAGCTCCACGGACCAGGAGGAGCCGGAGAGCCAGACTGGGTCAGCAGCCGAGGAGTGGTCGGAGGGACCCAGTGGCACGGAGGGCGAGGGGAGCCACACCGAGGAGTCCTCAGCAGCATCCACCTCAGCTGAGGACCAGAGCAACTCGGAGGATGACTCCCTTGTGGAGGCGGGTGTCAGCAGCCACCACACCCCAGCTAGTGTTGCTGTCCCCGCCACCACCAGCACCACCACCGCCCTCCCATCGGCTCCCATTCCCCAGGTCCGTGGAGGCTCCCATGTCCGGGAGCGTGTCTCCTTTGGGCCAGGCACCGCACCCCCTGCCCCTGTGTCCCCTGCTGCCCTGAGTGAGGAGTCTGTGTACCTCCTTCGCCAGCTCCATGTAGGGCAGACAGCCATGCTGAGTGTCCTCCATGCGCACACCGCGCTGTTGACTCAGCTGGTGTCGTTCATGGAGGGCATCTCATCGGGCATGTCTGACCTACAGAGGGGCAATAGGTCCATGGACTCCTCCCTGACGGCAGCAGTGTCCCTCCTCAAACGGTCCCTCACCCCTCCTGCCTCTGCTCCATCCACACTCCCCAGCACCTTACCCATCCCAGGCACACACACACTGGCACACACCAGCACACACACATCCAGCACACTGACACACACGCCAATGACAAAACGCACACGCAAGCACATTCAGGGGACTGAAGCCAGACTCACAGGGGATGGGGCCCTGGAACACACACACGCATCCACATGCACTGCGCAGTCCTCAGTTCCCTCTCCCTCCAAAGCACCCTCCCTTGCCTCACCTGCAACCCCAAAGTCACAGCAGCTCTTCCTCTGTGACCTCGGCCTCTTCCCCACCGATGAAGCTGCTCCAGCATCCCGGGGGAAGAGGAAGCCCACCCACACGGAGCAGAGTGCCCCTCGCCCCCGGACACCCTCCCCCAGGCGCAGACGGACTGAGGCCCCCACCCGCAAGTCCCCCCGGAGTGCTAAGAGCAAGACCCCGCCACCGCCCTGCAGCTCAGGCACAAGGTCTCCGTCCTCCATCCCTCAGGCCCCCACTGCACAGGTGCCCCCACCACACCCTGCCCCAGGTTCCCCCACCCACAGATATACCATCCCCAAGATGCTCCGGCCTTCTCCCCCTGCCACTTGCTCTCCCAGCACCACACCCCCGCTGCGCTTGTCTGTGCCACTGATGTGGTGAGGGTGTCCTCCCCTCTGTCCAACCCACCTTGCCTGTTCCCCATTCTCCTCCCTTGGAGGTAGGCACTGCAGTGGAGTCCACTACCGCCCTGTCTGACTTGGGCACTGCAGTGGCGGACCTGTCCACCCCATCTGCAGGGTCCACTGCAGTTGTGCCGGCACCCACGACATCTGTGTCATGCCCCCCAGTTGTGCCGGCACACACCATGTCAGACACCTCCACTGCAGTTGTCAGTGGCTCTCCAGCACCCACCACCCCTTCCCTGACTCCCCTGGTGAGCCCTGATCCTGTCCCTGCGGTGCCTGGCCTGCCCCCCGGTTGCCCCTCCTAGTGGATTGTCCCTGGTATTGTGCAGGCATGCGTAGGGTGACATCTGCCAGTGTCACCCTGTTTGAACTTTGACAATGGACTGGCCATTGGCCTTTGCTCTTTTTTCAGGACTTCGTTTGGCCTCAACACATATGCTGAATAAAGCAACTTTCTTTTCTCTAGTGCTCATGCTTCAGACGTACATGTTGTTGGTGCAGCTAACCATGCCCTTGCTGCAGTGATGGTGATATCTGGTCTCATGATTATGAAGTGTTACTGTGCAGGAACCCATGTGGTCCAGGGGGAATGTGTCCTATCATGTCGTGTATCCATGTCATCAATAGCAGCATCTGAGGGTGTCATGTGTTCAGTATTTGGCAATGGGTTTCCTACTTACATTGGCAATTTCACATCTGTGGCTTCCACCCCTGCACATCTGTTGTGCCTGCCATCGTTGCTTTTGTCTACTTCCCTGACCGTGTTGCCATCTCCAGTGGACATGCAGGTTTGGGCATCAATGGGGAGGGACTCATCCGTGTAGTCAGTGCAACATTGCTATACAAGTGTGTTGGATCTGTGCTGATGATTCCGTTGGCACATCCATGACCAGGCTGATGTGATGGGAGCCCTCATTTGGTGCTAATTGTTGATTGTGTGACCAAGTGCTCAGCTGACATGATGGGGCCCTACTGAGGCAACATATGGCACAGCTTTCCTCACACAGGAGTGGAGTCCCCTCATGGCAGTGTGTACACGTGTGACATTGCCTGCGCCCAAGGTGTGTGTTGTATGTGCATGTCTGTGTGTTCACTTCCATTCATCTGCGCATGCTGTGATCCCTAGTGTTGTACCTGTTTGTGATGCTTGCTGACTTGAGCTATGTTCCCCCAAAGTCTTCTCCCTGTGTTCTCTGTGATGTGGGTGCATGGCACATTACTGGTCATCAGGGTGTCACCCATAGGTGTGTTTGCTGTCAGGGCAGAGTTTGTGTGCTGACGCAGATGGGTCACAGTCAGGTTTCCCTTTGGCACTTGTTGTTTGCCCCTGTCATGTGATTTCCAGTTTGTGTTATCTTTCAGTGATTGTGACACGTTGTGTGTGTGACTGCTGGCACTCCTTAGGGTCCGGGCTGCAATGTTGGTTGTTGTCTATGTGTGTTCTTTGTGGGTGACCTTGGCTTCTTCATTGGTGTGTGACTGTGGCTGGGATCCCATTGGTCGGTGTGGTATTGCCGTCATGTCCATGTACAGCGTAGTGTGCAGTGTGTCAGACATTCAGGAGTCTTGTTGAGTGTCCATGTGTGATGTGTTTCTACACCTTGGTTCCCACCCACCACCCTGGAATAGTAATGGGTGCATGTGCAATGTCACCAGTGCATGTGTACTTCACTGCTGCACATTGTTGGAGGTCGAGGGGTGTGGTCTTGAGTGTGTGCAGATGAGAGTTGTTGCCCGGCTAGTCCCCTGCCTCCATGTTGGCCTTGGCTTACTGGCCATGCTGATTGATTTGTGCTTGTGTAGGTGTGATGGTAGTTAGTTGCTCAGGACACCTGACTGTGGTTCACAGTGTGAACGACATTTAGCTTTGTCATCACAGTGGTATTTTTCTTCAGCCCAGGGTCACCACATTGTGGGGGCCCTGGGGGTGGTGCTGTGGTGTGTCTGTGACTTGCTGTGTCAGTTGTTGTTCCTACGTGCCTGTGTGACATGTGTGTTTTGTGCTCCCTCTCACCTGTCAATGCCTGCTTGCCCACATAGGGGATTTGGATCCATGAGTTACCTTAGTGTGGCAGTGTATGCACATCTGTATGATTGGTATTCAGCTCTCCTCATGTGTTGTGTTGTTGCCTGGGGACACTGGCACCCCCACCCCTCACCTGCTGTGTATGATGACAGTGTTGTTCTGCCTGTTTGTGTTTGTGCATCTGCACCACTGCATTGGCATATCTTGGGTGTGCCATTGGCTGTATGTTGTTTGGTGTGTTTCCCCTGCTGTCCCTGGGACTCCTAGGTCATCGGTCAGCACAGTGATCATGGTTTGTGTGTCCCATTGCTGCCATGGTATGGTATCTGTTCACCTCACATCTGCTGTCTCCACAGGGTATCTGCATTTGTGTGCCCATTGGTGCAAATATGTGGTTCTGCATTCTGATGGTCACTTCTGTCATTGTGTCATTGATGACTGTTGACGGTCTCAGCCACCATGGGTGTTGTTTGTCTGCACATGGCCAAAGGAATGTTTCATTTGCACTGCAGTATTTGGCTCCCCCAATTTATGTTGCAATGGGACACATACACTACTTTGCCACAGATGAGTTTTTGGTTCTGTGACCAGGAATGATCCATGCAGTTTGGCAGTTGCAGCTCTTTCTTTGTCAACAATTACCTTTTGGTCACTGTGATGATGAGGGTGTAGACCCCATTGCCACAATGGTCAAAATGTGCTTCAGCTATGGACCCCACACTTGCCTTTTGGTCACTGTGATGATGGGGGTTTAGACCCCATTGCCACAATGGTCAAACTGTGCTTCAGCTATGGACCCCACACTTACCTTTTGGTCACTGTGATGATGGGGGTTTAGACCCCATTGCCACAATGGTCAAAATGTGCTTCAGCTATGGACCCCACACTTGCCTTTTGGTCACTGTGATGATGGGGGTTTAGACCCCATTGCCACAATGCTCAAACTGTGCTTCAGCTATGGACCCCACACTTACCTTTTGGTCACTGTGATGATGGGGGTTTAGACCCCATTGCCACAATGGTCAAAATGTGCTTCAGCTATGGACCCCACACTTACCTTTTGGTCACTGTGATGATGGGGGTTTAGGCCCCATTGCCACAATGGTCAAAATGTGCTTCAGCTATGGACCCCACACTTGCCTTTTGGTTACTGTGATGATGGGGGTTTAGGCCCCATTGCCACAATGGTCATGGGCTGCTTGCATTGTGGGTGCCACACACATATATGTGTGGCACATGTGCTAGGGGGTCACATTGTATGTTCAATGTCATGTTCGGTGTTGTAGGCATTTGACACAGCCTGCTCACACGCTTGTCATGGTGGTGGGGGGATGTCTTAATCTTGCATTCCCTAGGTTGTGGTGTGCTTGTTGTGTCATGCATTGTCCATCCTATGAGTGGGGGTGGTAGTAGTGGTAGGCATCCAGCCCCCCTGGCTAAGGGTGGTAGTAGTGGTGGGCATCCTGCCCCCTGGCTAAGGGTGGTGGTAGGCATCCAGCCCCCCTGGCTAAGGGTGGTGGTAGGCATCCAGCCCACCCTGGCTAAGGGTGGTAGTAGTGGTGAGCATCCTGCCCCCTGGCTAAGGGTGGTAGTGGTGGGCATCTGGCACCCCCTGGCTAAGGGTGGTAGTAGTGGTGGGCATCCAGCCCCCCTGGCTAAGGGTGGTGGTAGGCATCCAGCCCCCCTGGCTAAGGGTGGTGGTAGGCATCCAGCCCCCCTGGCTAAGGGTGGTAGTAGTGGTGGGCATCCTGCCCCCCTGGGTGAGGGTGGTAGTAGTGGTAGGCATCCTGCCCCCCCTGGTTGAGGGTGGTAGTAGTGGTAGGCATCCTGCCCCCCTGGGTGAGGGTGGTAGTAGTGGTAGGCATCCTGCCCCCTGGGTGGGGGTGGTAGTAGTGGTAGGCATCCAGCCCCCCTGGCTAAGGGTGGTGGTAGGCATCCAGCCCCCCTGGCTAAGGGTGGTAGTAGTGGTGGGCATCCTGCCCCCTGGCTAAGGGTGGTAGTAGTGGTAGGCATCCTGCCCCCCTGGTTGAGGGTGGTAGTAGTGGTAGGCATCCAGCCCCCTGGCTAAGGGTGGTAGTAGTGGTGGGCATCCTGCCCCCCTGGTTGAGGGTGGTAGTAGTGGTAGGCATCCAGCCCCCCTGGCTAAGGGTGGTAGTAGTGGTGGGCATCCAGCCCCCCTGGCTAAGGGTGGTGGTAGGCATCCAGCCCCCCTGGCTAAGGGTGGTAGTAGTGGTGGGCATCCTGCCCCCCTGGGTGAGGGTGGTAGTAGTGGTAGGCATCCTGCCCCCCTGGTTGAGGGTGGTAGTAGTGGTAGGCATCCAGCCCCCCTGGCTAAGGGTGGTGGTAGGCATCCAGCCCCCTGGCTAAGGGTGGTAGTAGTGGTGGGCATCCTGCCCCCCTGGGTGAGGGTGGTAGTAGTGGTAGGCATCCTGCCCCCCTGGTTGAGGGTGGTAGTAGTGGTAGGCATCCTGCCCCCCTGGGTGAGGGTGGTAGTAGTGGTAGGCATCCTGCCCCCCTGGGTGGGGGTGGTAGTAGTGGTAGGCATCCAGCCCCCCCTGGCTAAGGGTGGTAGTAGTGGTGGGCATCCAGCCCCCCTGGCTAAGGGTGGTGATAGGCATCCAGCCCCCCTGGCTAAGGGTGGTAGTAGTGGTGGGCATCCTGCCCCCCTGGGTGAGGGTGGTAGTAGTGGTAGGCATCCTGCCCCCCTGGTTGAGGGTGGTAGTAGTGGTAGGCATCCAGCCCCCCTGGCTAAGGGTGGTGGTAGGCATCCAGCCCCCCTGGCTAAGGGTGGTGGTAGGCATCCAGCCCCCCCTGGCTAAGGGTGGTAGTAGTGGTGGGCATCCTGCCCCCCTGGCTAAGGGTGGTAGTAGTGGTAGGCATCCTGCCCCCCTGGTTGAGGGTGGTAGTAGTGGTAGGCATCCAGCCCCCGTGGCTAAGGGTGGTAGTAGTGGTGGGCATCCAGCCCCCCGGGCTAAGGGTGGTGGTAGGCATCCAGCCCCCCCTGGCTAAGGGTGGTAGTAGTGGTGGGCATCCTGCCCCCCTGGGTGAGGGTGGTGGTAGGCATCCAGCCCCCTGGCTAAGGGTGGTGGTAGGCATCCAGCCCCCCTGGCTAAGGGTGGTAGTAGTGGTGGGCATCCTGCCCCCCTGGGTGAGGGTGGTAGTAGTGGTAGGCATCCTGCCCCCCTGGTTGAGGGTGGTAGTAGTGGTAGGCATCCAGCCCCCCCTGGCTAAGGGTGGTGGTAGGCATCCAGCCCCCCCTGGCTAAGGGTGGTAGTAGTGGTGGGCATCCTGCCCCCCCTGGGTGAGGGTGGTAGTAGTGGTAGGCATCCTGCCCCCCCTGGTTGAGGGTGGTAGTAGTGGTAGGCATCCTGCCCCCCCTGGGTGAGGGTGGTAGTAGTGGTAGGCATCCTGCCCCCCTGGGTGGGGGTGGTAGTGGTAGGCATCCAGCCCCCCCTGGCTAAGGGTGGTAGTAGTGGTGGGCATCCAGCCCCCCCTGGCTAAGGGTGGTGGTAGGCATCCAGCCCCCCCTGGCTAAGGGTGGTAGTAGTGGTGGGCATCCTGCCCCCCTGGGTGAGGGGTGGTAGTAGTGGTAGGCATCCTGCCCCCTGGTTGAGGGTGGTAGTAGTGGTAGGCATCCAGCCCCCCTGGCTAAGGGTGGTGGTAGGCATCCAGCCCCCCTGGCTAAGGGTGGTGGTAGGCATCCAGCCCCCTGGCTAAGGGTGGTAGTAGTGGTGGGCATCCTGCCCCCTGGCTAAGGGTGGTAGTAGTGGTAGGCATCCTGCCCCCCTGGTTGAGGGTGGTAGCAGTGGTAGGCATCCAGCCCCCGTGGCTAAGGGTGGTAGTAGTGGTGGGCATCCAGCCCCCCTGGCTAAGGGTGGTGGTAGGCATCCAGCCCCCCTGGCTAAGGGTGGTAGTAGTGGTGGGCATCCTGCCCCCCTGGGTGAGGGTGGTGGTAGGCATCCAGCCCCCCTGGCTAAGGGTGGTGGTAGGCATCCAGCCCACCCTGGCTAAGGGTGGTAGTAGTGGTGGGCATCCTGCCCCCTGGCTAAGGGTGGTAGTGGTGGGCATCTGGCACCCCCTGGCTAAGGGTGGTAGTAGTGGTGGGCATCCTGCCCCCCTGGTTGAGGGTGGTAGTAGTGGTAGGCATCCTGCCCCCCTGGCTAAGGGTGGTAGTAGTGGTGGGCATCCAGCCCCCCTGGCTAAGGGTGGTGGTAGGCATCCAGTCCCCCTGGCTAAGGGTGGTAGTAGTGGTGGGCATCCAGCCCCCCTGGTTGAGGGTGGTAGTAGTGGTAGGCATCCTGCCCCCTGGTTGAGGGTGGTTGTGGTGGTTGGCATCCAGCCCCCCTGGGTTGGGGTGGTGGCGCGCATTCAGGCCCCTGTGTGCATATGTGGCATTGGTGATGGGCATCCCGCCCCTATGGTGCTGCTGTTGCTGGTGTAAGTATATTCAGATTCCCAGTGTATGTGTGTGATGTGTCGTGTACGTGTTGTATGTGTTTTGTGGTTGGTGTCTGACTTACCTTCTGCGCCGTACGCGTCCGTGCCTGTTCCGGTAGTAGATGTAGAATATTGGTATGATCGGGACGAAGGGATTCATGGTTGGTTCGTGTCGTTCGTCCTTCTCGTTGCTTCGCGTCGTCCTCGTCGCTTGGCTTCGTCCTCGTCGCTTCGCGTCGTCCTCGTCGGTGCTGTGTTCGTCTCGTAGCCGTGGATCGTGTTGTGGCGCGATTCGGAGCTTATGTGCGCCTCTCCCGGATGCTTTGACGTGCCGTGCGTAGCGACGGGTTCGGCGCGTACGGAAAGCGCATCGTACTTGTTCGGCCGGACGGGGCTGCATTTTCCCTTCCGTGCGACTCGATTCGGCGTTTCCGGATTCGCCTCGGTCGGAGAACAGGACCTGGCTTGGGTGAGTACGGCTCGGCCGGGATTTTTGCTGTTGTGCGCATCGTACTCGCTCGGCCGGACCCGCGTACGGTTCGGTCGGGAAACTGGCTTTCGCATGGCTTTTTTCCCGACCGAATAGTGTTGGGTGCGCCTCCGACCGAGATCGGAATCGGCCCCTAAGTGTGCAGGACAAGCTCATGATAAGCTGTCTGAATTAGCTTGAGTGTATGATGTAGATTTAAGAAGAACTAAATCCTTACAGAAAAGTTACAGAGTATGTTATGAATAAAATGGAATAACCAGTATGAGAACATCAGAAATGAAAATGCAAATAAGTGTATTAATTGGTATCATTCAGAAATGGAGTGAGTTAAACAAGTGGGAAGGTAGATGGGTCAAAAAAGCCCAAAGAAAGCAAAGGGAGAGCCGCCTCCGTCTTTGATAGCTGGAGAAGGTGCCTCAAATTTGCCATTGAGAAAAGTGAGTGATGGCGATTATGTTCATGTACCATGGAGTAGGAGTCATCTTGCATCATTTATGAATAATTTCCCCAAATTGAGAGAAGCCAGTGGAGTAGTACACCCAGGTTGATCAATTTGTAAAGATTTCACAGGTATTGTGGATAGGTTTGAATACCCTTTTCGACACTGTCGTCCAGAGTGATTTGTGAGCAGAATGGCAAGTGGCTATACAGTACCGGAGAAGGAGCCACAGAGAAATCCGATATCTCATGGCCTGTTGCCTTTGGTGATGAAAAAGTATCAACAGGTGAATACCTTTATGAAAGAGAAGATACCGGCGAAGGACATTGATCAGGTTAAGATTGACAGAACAACACAGGAGCCTAAAGAGACTGTGCATTCTTTTTATGAGAGATCATTGCAAGTGTTTAAACAGCACAGTGTGAAGGAAGTAACCCGTTTAGGGTCACCCAGGTCACTAATGACCACCTCTCAGCCTTCCGCACCAAATGAAGAGTCGGTCAGACAGTAGAGAATACAAACCAATAACTTTTTATGTGCACTCAGAGTGGAGACCCATCTGTACAGTCACTAGGAGTGCTACAGAGAGGACTGAAGTCAACAAGCATAAAGATACATTATGTACATTTCATAGCCAGGCAAGAACACGCCCACAGTGGAATTTCCCAGGCAGTTGCAGCTAAACAGCGAAATACAGAAAAAACAGTTTCAGCACTCATACCTTGCAAAGAAACATAGTCCAAGGTCGTTCCATCCGGAGCCCGCCACCAGACAAGGGGGAGAGAGCCTCTATCTAGTGAGAAAGGTATGCGCTAACAAGAACAGTGTATTTCATTACTGAAACAGGACAGAAATGGAAAAAACGAAACTCTAAGGGGAGCATTTCTCGGAATTAGACGAGATCAGTTTTGAGTAGCCTAAAATGGCGCCTGCAAAAAAATGGCGCAGCGAATGCTAACTTACATAAGGCAGTGCGTAAGCATAAACATTTTTATTCTAACAGACCCTCCTTTTAGCATGAGCTAAAACATTTTCTAACAGCAACAAGAGAAAAGAAAACTATAAACAGTAATAAGAAATCTCATTAATAAACTGTTACGAGCACTCCATATTCTCAACATCAGGAAGTGAACAGAAAGGAGGGAGGAATTCTCGAAAACTCCTTCCCCAATATTCATCAGATCCTCAATATCCTTTTGAATCATTATAGCGGCATATGTATCATGAATTGATATCTGCTTTTTGGGTGTGAGGATAGTGGTACAATAAGAACAACAAAAGGGAAGACACTGAACGAGAATACAGCAAAGCACCAATACCACAAGATAAATCACTGTTTCAAGAATACAGCCCCAGCTGCCAAATAGAGACCAACCCCAATTCCCACTTTCCATTCCTTTGACATTTTCAAGGATATCTAGAATGTGTTTGGTAATATTCTTTTCCATATTTTTGATCCCGACCACACTCTGGTCGCCCACTACCGCGCATACACCACCACTCTTAGCTAGAATAAAATCAACTGCATATCTGTTCTGTTCCGAATATATTTGCATACTCTCCAATTGAGTGGTGATGTCACGCAAAGCTGCTACTGTAGTATTAGATAAAATTTGCAGCTTACATCCAAAGTATTCTCTAGCTTTCTCACCCCTGGCCATGGAAGTGCCACCCAATGTGAAAATAGAGGAAAGGATGTAACAAAAGGTGATCCCATTACTATAATTATTGACCTCTATATCGGTCACTCCCTCAGAGTCCTTTTAACCCATCTTATGTTTGGCTTAGCGTATTTACAAGGTACACCTAAGGGCAGTACCATTCCAAGAGCTACATCATCTGTACCATTGTGACCATTAGAATACGTCCCATTAGACAAAAAGAAAAACCCTGGGTGTGCATAAATCGGTCCCTCATAATCCACTGCTGCATACCTGGAATTCGTTCCAAAAGTACTTGGGTCCTCTACATTTACCAAGGGAATCGTATTTTTGTATATCACTATTCCTGAGCAATTTATATACAGTGAAGTGTCAGTACTATTCACAATGGGGCAACAAGCAGGGTAATAACCAGCCTCTCGGGTAACTATCAATTACTTGTGATGCCAACCCACCAATGTGACATTCTGTTTTTCCATATAAAAATGATCGCAATATGTATTGTTATCACAACCGGGATAACCCATCCCCAGTGGCTTTCTATAATATAGACATGGCCCCGGATAACCAAAACCAAATACTCCTTTCACTTCTGTGAACTGGGGTGGCCGAGTGTAAGTATAGCTTACAAGTGACAATGGATATGCAGTCCACAAACTAGTGACAGATTCAGTGGGATAACAAGCAGTCCCCTCTCCAAAGAACCTCTTGTGTGTCTCCAAAAATACATTGCTTGGGACTGTTCTTTTGCTTCTTTTTGGGGAGATAACCTTATCCTTGCTGCGTGAAGGTGCACTTTGATCATTTTCCAAAACTCATGACACTCCACACAATACTATTATCAGCAGAATCAAAAGAACAACACATATGATTTTGTTTTTCCGTGACCTCATCACATTATGCTGTGCAACAAGAACCATTGGCTGCTCTTCGTCAGCAAACTTTCTACCAAAGGGATACATAATGAATTGCAAAAAGGCGAAAATGCAAAGGAAATATACAAGTTCCCAGTGTCCGTCAGAGCCTCACTGGTACAGGCTCCTATTGTCCATCAATAAGTTGGCGCTCTTGAGCACTGGCAGTGGAGCTTGCTCAGTCCTAAGCTCTATGTATCCCACGTCGATTCAGATGGTATACCTTCAAGGTATACTTCTGAACAGGGAAAACTCCCTAGCTAATTGTTCAAATAACAAAAATAAAGTAAGCACAAAATTCTCCGCTAATTTCTGTTAATTCCGTTGGTACTGTAACTCAGTACTAGCTATCTTGCGCAGTCCATCCCTAATCTTTCTTCTCCTTGGGCTCAGTATCCCTCAGCCGAGGGCGCAAATTGTACCTGGTAGCCCCAGGCACTGTGTGATCAACAAACAAAGGCTCTTGGAAAGCTCTATTTCTGGGGGACAGCCTCATTCAAAACATCCTCGTTCTCCTTATCTGTCTGCGTCCAAATCAATTGGGCGTCACTGAAGGGAACAAACCTGGTCACCTGCTCACACTCGGTGTCGCCCATGCCCTCCTTGACCCACTGGTCAAAAGGCAACAGCAAAGGAATCCTCCGGCAGTGGGTGGCATGCACCCAGTTCTTTCGACCAGCAACCTTTACAGCCGTCCGTGTCACCAACAAAACCTGCTCAGGGCCCTTCCAGCGCGGCTCCAAACTTCTCTTCCGCAGGAAATTCCCTCTGGTGTAGAAGGTAGGGACTCCCGCACCTGTTGGTGAATAGAACGTAATCTTTCTGTTAACTGGCCAAGGTAATAAAGCAACACAGGATATTCAATATCTGAATACCTACGAGCTCGTGGGATGCCTCAGACATTCACCGGGCATCCGAACACGACCTCATAAGGTGACAGTCCTGTTCTAGAATGAGCTGTGGTTCTTGTTGACAAAAGAGCTAACGGTAGAGCATCTAGCCATTTCAACCCTGTTGTTTCCTGAATTTTTGTCCATTTTAATTTGAGAGTATCATTGTACTTCTCAACTAAACCCACTGACTGTGGATGATTGGCAGCACGACATTTATGTTTTACATGTAAACCTTCAAAATCAATTTAATCACTTTCCCATTAAAATGACTTCCGTTGTCATTCCAGATAATTCGGGGCAAGCCGAAACGAGGGAAGAACTCTTTGAGGAGTACCTTCGCAGTCGTAATGGCTGTATTATCTTTAGTGGGGTAAGCCTCAACCCATTTACTGAATGCACATACAACCACCAAAACGTGCTTAAGATTATTGCATCCCTCTAATTCGATGTAGTCCATTTGGAGGACTTCAAAAGGAAAAGTAGGTGGGCCAAAATTACCAGGTGGTGTAGGGGTACCCGTCCCTGGATTATGCATCATACAGACCATGCAATATTTCACCGAATGTGCAGTCGTCTTAGAAATGTTGTCATTATGCCATACAGGGGTGAACAATTTACAAATGCCTTTCACACTGATATGAGCTGTACCATGTGCCATAGTAACCACTGGAAGGACATACGCATCCGGCAACATCCATTTCTGCTCTCCAGATTTATCAATCCAACACCCTTCCTCATTCAGCTGTGCTGTACTCTCCTGCCATTTTGCCAATTCCTCTATTGTGGCTTCACTTTGTATATCCTTTACACTCTCAAGGGTATTCTCAAACATGACAACCTCGGGAACCCACCTACCTGGATCTACAACAATCATGCGTTTCATCTTACTTCGGGCCGTTTCCTTAGCTGTCTGATCTGCAAAGGCATTTCCTCTACCCACATCACCAGTAACCTTTTTATGGGCGTTGCACTTAATTATTGCCAATTTCTTGGGAAGCGTTAAAGCAGACAAAAGCCGCAATATAAGGTGCCCATGCTGAATCTTGGTACCATGGGAGGTAAGAAACCCTCTCTCAGCCCAGAGTTGCCCAAAATTATGCGCAACCCCGAATGCGTACTGGCTGTCAGTATAAATATTGACAACCAACCCTTCACTCAACTCACAAGCTCGAATAAGGGCAGCAAGCTCAGCAGCTTGAGTCGACTGATAAGGGACCCGTGATGTCTCTACCACCGTACACAATGTAGTGATAGCATAAGCTGCAGTGGTGGTGCCATTTGGTAATTTGAAACAAGAGCTATCAACATATAGTTCCCCTTGAGGGTCAGATAAGGGAACATCAGTCAGGTCTACCCATCCTTTCGTCTCTTCTTCCGTCCGGAAGATATAATCATGTTTGTCAACTGCATCATTCTCAGAAGGGAGGGGTAGTAATGTGGCTGGATTCCGAGTGGCACATCTCTTGATCGTAATGTGTTTAGCAAACAATGTCAATTCATAGCCAGTAAGACGTGCACTGGTGAGGTGCTGTGTCTTCGTCTTATTCAAAAGTGTATCCACAGCATAAGGTACCATAACTGTGAGGTCAGTATCAAGTACGAGTCCAGCCGACTGTCTGATTGAAGTGGCCACAGCCGCAACCGCTCTCAGACAACCTTGGAGGGCTCTTGCGACATGGTCAAGCACAGCAGAAAAATAAGCACAAGGCCTCTGTTTATCCCCAAATTTCTGTGTTAAGACAGAGAGTGTGCAACCAGTCATTTCATGAACATAGAGCACAAACGGTTTGTTATAGTTCGGTGTGCCAAGCACCGGAGCCAAACAAAGCGCAGTTTTCAATTGCTCAAAAGACTGCTGACATTCCGACTTCCAAGGCAAAGGCTCATGCACTGCTTTCGCTGTTAATGCAAGCAAAGGTTTGATTAGTAACGAGTAGTTTGGGATCCACTGGCGACAGTAGGAAGTAATACCTATAAAAGCGCGTACATCTTTTTGAGTTTGTGGAATGGGCATTTTAACAATAGTACTAATCTGCTCCGGGGTCAACCTCCTACCCTCCTTCGACAGTAGGTGACCCAAATAGGTGACCTCCTATCAACAATACTGAAATTTAGAAAGAGAAACCTTATTTCCATGATGAGCCAAATGCAACAACAATTTTACTGTACTGTCTTTACAACCTTGTTCTGTATCAGAAGCTATTAGTAGATCATCGACATACTGCACTAATACATTACCTAAAGAAAGCGATAATGAATCCAACTGACGTTTTAATGCTTGACTATAAATACTAGGACTCTCTGTATAGCCTTGAGGAGCGCGACAGAACCGAAAGCTTCTGCCGGCCAGTGTAAACCCAAACAAATACCTACTGTCTGGATGAATAGGAATACTAAAAAGTGCATTTTTCAGATCAATAACAGAAAAGAACTTAGCAGTAGAAGGAATCATCGTTAAAAGCGTAGTGATATCAGGAACCACCGGAAACTGCGGAACTACAATTTTATTAACCTCACGCAAGTCAATCACAAAACGGTAAACATCGTCAGGGGTCTCAGAGGAACCCGAGGGTGTCCTCTTAAGGACCGGAAGAATAGGACTATTACAAATGCTGGCAGACGTTTCTTCAACTACTCCCTTTCATATCAAATCCTGAAAAATCTGCAGAAGAGCCCGTTCTGCTGCCTGTGGTATCTTATACTGAGGAATGCGGGGTAGAATAGCATTATCTTTAACTTGAATAGAAACTGGTGGTATATGCAACAAACCTACATCCGTATCACCTGTGGCCCACAGTGTGGGTGGTACCTCAGCAAATTCTGCTGGGAGGCGCGCGTCCTGAGACAAACACTGTTTAGTACTCACATCTGGACCCATAGTAATATAAACACCTGCAGGGGAACAATAGATAGTAGCATGCAATTTCTTCAACAGAGCCAAACCCATCAAATTTTCACCACAATTAGATGTTAACAAGAACGGAGATTCCACAGTGAAAGGACCAACAGTCAATGCAAGGGGTCGTGAAATGGGGCTTACAACCAGTACACCTGAAAAACCTACCGAAACATTATTGTGGCCAGACAGAGCCGCCCCAGGAACCATATGTCGAGAAACAGAACTCTTTGTCCCACCTGTATCCACCAAAAATTCCTTAGTCGAACCTTGCAGATCCGCTGTGGCATAAGGACCACGCTGATCTACAGTTATCTGAAATGGTCCCTCTCTCTGTCCCTGGCTGTCCTAGCTATAGGACATACCCGTCACATCATCCATGTAATAATCATCGTGATAATACTGTCCGTCTCTAGGGTCATCAAAATAATTATTATCAGAGCGGCCCTGAGAAGCCGCAACATTCTGATTTCTATCTGTCCCATGGCCTATACCACCAGAACCTTGTCCTCTAGGGGATGCAACCTTCTGTAGAAGCACAGGGCACTGGCTATGTCAATGACCTTCCTCCTTACAATACGCACACTGATTCTGGCCCAAAGGCGTCGTTGAAGGCTGCCTAGTACGTGGAAGTTGTCTAGAAGAACCTACTCCTCCCCTATTGTTTCCCCTAAACGCTTACTGCAACAACACCTTCGTCTTTAGATCCTTATGCTTCTTATCAGTTTTATCCTTTTCCTCCTGATCTCGGTGTTCATAATATTGGGCCATATTCAAAATAACTGAGGGGGAAGACATAGACCAAGTACTCTCAGACGAATGCAAACAAGTCATTATCTCAGGAAGAAGATTAGTAACAAATCCATCAACAAACAAATGGACTCCTCCCTCAGTGGACATATCCTGCCCACTGTAATCCAAAAATGTATCTTCAAACCGAATAAAGAAATCAGACACACTCTCATCTTTCTTCTGTCGACAAGCCGTCAATCTGTCCCAGCTGACCTTCTTGAGTGGAATAAGTGTGAGCATGTATGTAATAATACAACCAGGCAAAGCAAGTATCTAAGCACGGGGTTTATCACCTGGCTTCCTTTCCTGATCCCATCCTTCAATCACATCCCATGTACCGCCCAACTCCGCAACATGATATTGGGTATGCACCTGTCTCCAAATATCGACCGGAACAAGAAGACCAAAAACATTTTAATATGAGCAAGAGTCATTACAGTAGAAGAAGCAGCCCCTGTTAATTCCTTAGAATAAGCTGTAGGATTTTTCCTAGGGTCGGGCAGAGTAGTCTTAAGGGCTAAAACCTCACTCCTTTTCCACGGAGTATAGACCCATTGTTCCTGAAAACGAGCAGCTACGGCTGCTCTAGTGACATTACAGCAATGATCCGTTAACTCAGGTATTTCTGGATGATATATTGGATAAAGCTCATGCATAGGGAACTAAGTAGTTTTAGTGGGACTCTTGTCATACAATCGAACTCTATAAGAAACAATAGTAGCAATATTTGCAAGCACCTGACCTGGAGCTAAATCAGCGACATAAACACGATCCTTAATATCAAATAACACTCGTGGGGCCTCCATCTTGATGTGTGTGTGCCAAAGGCCAATCAATGTAGCGGACATGTGTTGAAGAACTTGCTGCTGTAGGAAAGGCTCAAACTCACGCACAGCTTGCCAAATGTCCTCAGTCTCATAAACCGGATTGCTAGCCCACTTCATAGCCTGCCTCGCTAATACATCTTTCTCATCCTCACCTACTCCAGAACGCACCAAAGGACCCATTCGTTCCCTAAATTTCACCCAATCCCTGTCCTCAAACCCTGGTACTGGTGTGTCCGCATCCAAAAATGTCGGAGGGTGAATAATCATAGAAGGAGAAATGGCAGAGGTAGTGGGTACAACAGTTGTTAACATCTGCACCGGAGGGGAAAGAGCAGGGGACACAGGAGTTGAAACAGTAGATGTACTAGAGGTCACATTCATCCAAGATGGCGAGGACAGAGAAGGAGCAGGGGGGGGCCATAGTCAAAGCTGTCAAAACAACAGCTGTAGATATGGGAACAACCAAAACAGATGAACCTGGCTGCTGTGACTGCAAAGGAACAGTCGGGTATATCCTCTGCGGGGCATAGGGAGGCGGGGGTCGAGTATCTAACAATAAAAGTATCATTTTCCTCTATGGCCAAATAAGACTTATGAATGTGTAACCAAAACCTCCTATTTTCACATTCAATTCCTGTCTCCTGTTTTTCTCTATCATATGCTACAGCTTTCTGTGTCAATGTTTGCATTTTCCCTTTCTGTGCATCTCTTTCCATCTTTAACCGCCTCAGCCTTACCTCCTTCTGCCCAGTTCGGAGAGAATCAAACATCGACTGCCTACTTCATCTCTTAAACAACTGTTCCTGTAAAAACCCAATCTTTTGTTCATCAAAGGTGCCCGTCAAAGGCCACTGCAACTCGGCATTGTCCCTCGTATATTTGTGCCATAATGTACTAAACATAATAGGGCCAAGGCCATGTTTCACATACATATCAAAATTAGAGCTGCCCTCAATAGGCGCCGGCTGAGCTTCCTCCAACCGGGCATCTGCAGAACAACAACAGCAACACAAATTCCAAAATTTGCTTAAGCCAGGCATTTCGAAAGAAAAACAAAATCGTTAGTTTTACCTGGTAAAGTATTTGCAAATACTTTTATCGAGGCAGTCCTCAGACCGTACCAAACTCAAACCCAAACTGTACCATACCCACAAAGAACCAAAACAAACTCACCTGATATCAGGGGTACAAACGAACCAGTTCTCCACTGCCGACTCTTCAGACCAAATGGTCAGATCCAAGGGTTTTGCCGTTCAGGACTCCAGTCAGGATGACCACTGGACGAGGCACTGTATGGCGGGACAGAAGGAGCAGCTGCGAGTAACAGAAACTCTACTTGCAGGGATCCCTGAGCCGTCAGTCCGACCCGACGATGTCCTTGGCCTCCCCTCCTTCTGCGGAAAGAGGATGGATCCATCACCCGAAGGAGTCCCTGTTTGGGCACCAACTGAAGGAAGTAACCCGTTTAGGGTCACCCGGGTCACTAATGACCACCTCTCAGCCTTCCGTCCCAAATGAAGAGTCAGTCAGACAGTAGAGAATACAAACCAATAACTGTTTATTTATGTGCACTCAGAGTGGAGACCCATCTGTACAGTCACTAGGAGTGCTACAGAGAGGAATGAAGTCAACAGGCATAAAGATACATTATGTAGGTTTCATAGCCAGGCAAGAACACGCCCACAGTGGAATTTTCCAGGCAGCTGCAGCTAAACAGAGAAATACAGAAAAAATGGTTTCAGCACTCATATCTTGCAAAGAAACATAGTCCATGGTCGGTCCATCCGTAGCCCGCCACCAGACAAGGGGGAGAGAGCCTCTATCTAGTGAGAAAGGTATGCGCTAACAAGAACAGTGTATTTCATTACTGAAACAGGACAGAAATGGAAAAAACGAAACTCTAAGGGGAACATTTCTCGGAATTAGACGAGATCAGTTTCGAGTAGCCTAAAATGGCACCTGCAAAGAAAATGGCGCAGCGAATGCTATCTTACATAGGGCAGTGCGTAAGCATAAACATTTTTATTCTATCACAATGGAATGGAAAATCTAAAATCCAAAGATATGGGAAGCTTTGTGTCTCAGTTTGTGACACGATTGAGACCTGAGGTTATTGTGATGATTCGGCAGCATTTAATCTTTTGACACAATAAATCAATCGATGAGACCTTGAGGAATGCAAAATATTGTAGTGATGAATTGGAAATGAAACAGAAACAGTTGACGGAGAAGCTGATGTTGGCATAAATGAAAGCAGCATCGAGAGGAAGTCAAAGTCAACCTTATATAGGGAATGTTAGCGCTATGCAAGGTGTAAATCAGCAGGGAGCTCCTGTGATGCAAGGTTGAAATAGTTATTCGCAACAGGGTAGAGGGTGTGGTGTTCCGATTGACCCAAGTACTGGAACTGATGTTGCCAAATTAAAGAAATTTAATCTGTGTCATTATTGTAACAAGTAAGGGCATTGGAAGAGGGAATGTTGTCTTAATCCCAACAGAGTAATGAACAAGAATCAGGTTAAAAATTCTGGATTTGTGCAGACATAGGTTAACAACCCCGTACAGCAGCAAAATGTGCCGAGACAAAAGACTCAAGGTCCTAATGTATAACAAGTTACAGTGATGCAAGTTCCTCAAGCCCTGATTCCAC
Source organism: Calotriton arnoldi (assembly GCA_963921515.1). Lineage (NCBI taxonomy): Eukaryota > Metazoa > Chordata > Amphibia > Caudata > Salamandridae > Calotriton > Calotriton arnoldi. The sequence continues at coordinate 2,040,893 of CAWUFW010000097.1, read as the reverse complement.
AGCAAAATATAAATGGTCCTAGATTTAATTCTAATCAGGTCCCAAATTTTAATCAGAATTCCTTCCAGAGCCAAAATCCGTTTCAGCAATTTCCTGTGTTTGACACACTTGCGAGTTACAGTTCAGATTTGTCACAATGACGGTGCCTGAGGGAGGAGGAAGATTGTGTGCTTTGCACAGTGTTAAAGGTAGACTAGAGTGGTCCATTTGTGGAAGGTGAGGCGAATGGCCAACTGTGTCATTTTTGATCGACACTGGTGCTACCCGTTCCACTGTTAGAACAGCGTAAGTTCCAAACCTACCCCTCTCGGGAAAATGAATCCAAGTTGTAGGAGTTGCAAATAAACAAATGATAAACTCAGTAACATGAGAAGTGCCTGTTAAAATAGGGCCCTTTGAAGAGAGTCACCAGATTGTGGTGTGTGATTCTAGTCCTGTAAATCTTTTAGCACGCGATTTGCTGTATAAGCTAAATTACACCATTCATTGCATGCCGAAAGGTAAGGCGTTTCAGACTCATGATGAAGATGTTGATTTTAAACTGGCGAGTCAAGGGCCAAACATTGGACTGCACCCTTTGATGACAAATGATGATTTGCCACCAGATCTCAGAGATACAGTGAAACCTGAAGTCTGGGATTTCTCAGGAAAGGACATAAGTCTCATTTTGAGCCTGACTGTATAAATGTTAAACCTAATGCTGAGTACCCATAAACTCCTCAGTACAATTTGACTCCTGAAACGATTGCTGGGATTACTCCAGTGACTGAGTCAATGATACAGCAAGGCATTTGGAAATAGATAATGGGAAGTCCATGTAACACACCCATCATGGGCTTGCAGAAGCCTAACGGTAAGTACAGCATAGTGCAGGATCTAAGAAAGATTAACAACATTGTTGCTCCCTGTTGTCCTGTGGTACCAAATCCAGCTGTGATATTATTTCAGAGTCACTGTGAGTCTGAGTGGTTTACCATAATCGATTTGTTTCTGGCCTTTTTCTCTATACCCTTGCATGAGGACAGCCAGTACATCTTTGCTTTTGGGTTCCAAAACCATATTTTGGCACGGTGCCAAGTCCCACTGGGGTATACAGAAAGTCCCTCGATCTTTAATCAGATCCTTAAAAAGAACCTTGAGTCCCTAGTAATGCCTGTAAATCTGTCTTAGTGCAGTATATAGACAATTTGCTAGTTGCATCAAACACCAAGGAGCTTGTCAGCAAGGAACCATTGCACAGTTGAACCGCTTGGCTGAGAATGGATATAAAGTGTCCCCTGAGTAACTTGCAGTATTGTCAAAGAGATGTTCTGTACCTCGGACATCACATTGAAAAGGAAGTGAGGAAGGTATCACAAGAAAAAATCTCAGTGATTCTGAAAATGAACCCGCCAACCATCCAGAGAGAAGTCAGCATGTTTTTGGGAATGGTGCACTCCTGTCAACAGTGGATACCAAACTTTTCCCTAGTTGCCAAGCCTTTACAGAGGCTGGCACACAAGGATGTGTCGGATCTGGAATCATGGGATAACGATTGCTTGATTGTTTTCCTGGGGCTGAGAGAAAGTCTCTGTCATGCCCTGGCAATGGGAATGCCTAATTATAACAAGGCAGTGAGAGGGAGGGCTGCACTCTCTCAGTATTTACACAAGTGCATAAAAACACATGAAGACCTGTGGCTTTTCTTTCTGCTACTCTTGATCTCGTAGCCGCAGGACTGCCCGAATGCCTTAAAGGAGTAGCAGTAGAGTGTCAGCATAGAGCGATGTGAAAATATTGTCATGGGACATCCTCTTACTGTGTTCGTTTCCCATTCTGTGGAAATTCTGTTGACGCGCACACACACTCAACACCTGACCAATAGTCAATTGACCAAACATGAACAAAATATACTTGCCTCAGAGAATATTAGCCTCAAGCATTGTGCTTCTTTGAATCCTGCTATACTGTTAACCTCACCTGGAATTGAAAGTGATGATGGAGAAGTAGAGCACAACTGTTTCGATGTCACTGAAGTATGCACTAAGCCAAGACCAAATATACCAGATGAGCCACTGCCAGAGTCTGATTTCATACTGTTTGTTAATGGGACCTGCCTGAGAGATGATGGGGTAACCCTAAGAGCTGCCTACGCAGTCTGCACGGTCAGAGGAGTAGTGGAAGCCTCCTGGCTTCAAGGGCTGTCTTCTGCACAAGTAGCTGAATTGATCGCTCTTACTAGAGCTTGCTGTGTTTGTGACCAACTGAAAGTGACAATTTTTACTGATAGTCAGTATGGCTTTGTTCAAGATTTTGGGCAGTTATGGTAACAGAGAGGATTCATGACATCATCCGGATCCCCTATACGAAATGGAGCATATGTCATGAGATTGTAGGAGGCACTACAATTGCCTACTAAAATTGCAGTTGTGAAGTGTAAGACTCATAGAAGTGGAGATGACTATGTAACCACTGGCAACCAATATGCTGATGAGGTTGCAAAATACTGTGCCCATGGGGCCTGAGCATTTAATAGTGAATGCATAAAAGAATCTGAAGATGAGATCAATTACAACCTTTTGTTAACAACAGCCGATAGTTAGGAAGAAGTGAGAAGGTTGCAGAAGAAGTGCCAGAGGCAGAAAAGCAGAGTTTAGTCAAAGCTGGTTGCGTTAAAAGAGAGGATGACATCTGGGCTTCAACAGATAGAAGACCTGTATTGCCAGATAGCTTGCTATCTCCAATGGCTAAACATTTTCATGGTCCCGCACAAGTTTGGAGAGATGCCATGGTCAGATTGTTTTGACAGAACTGGTTTAACCCCCTATTCGGATTGATGGCTGAAGGATTATGTCACAGATGTGTTGTGTGTCAACAGATGAATGTAGGGAAAAGAACCACAGTGACATTTAGCCATATAGGAAGATCAGGAGGGCCATTTAACAGGATGCAGCTGGACTTCATTGAGATGCCTGTGTGCAATGGGCTGAGATTTGTCTTGGTGACTGTATGTATCTTCCCGCACTGGGTTGAAGCATACCCACCCAGGAGAAACAATAGCCTCACAGTAGCTAAGTTCTTGTTGAGGGAACTGATACCCAGGTCCAGTTTCTTGACTTCGCTGGAGTCAGACCGAGGAACTAATTTCAATAATGAGGTCCTAAAAATGTTATGTGCAGCATTACAAGTGGAGCTAAGACTACTTGCAGTTATTCTGCCTGAGGCTTCAGGTATAGTTGAGTAGGTGAATGGAACGTTGAAATCTAGGTTGGCCAAAGTATGTGCTTCAACGTCTCTGAAGTGGCCTGATGCTCTGCGCCTTGTGGTAAAGAGTTTTTGCAGCATTCCTGATCTGAGGACAGGACTGTCCCCACATGAAATCATCATGGGTCGAGCAATGAGCCTGCCAGCAGTACCTGCAAATGCGCTTGTGCACATTACAGGTGACATGATTCTTGATTATTGCAAAGGACTAGCTGATGAGTTGCATTCTGTGTCTCACCAGGTTGGAGCTGCTCCCCTCACCCACCACATAAGGAGCACTGCCAAGACCTCAGTCTCGTTGACTAGATCTTAGTAAAGAAACATGTTCAGAAAACCTGTCTGGCACCTCAATGGCGAGGACCTTTCGAGGTCATCCTCGTAATTAACACTGCTTTTAAGTGTGGAGGTCTCTCCAACTGGATCCATGCTGTCCACACTCGCAGAGTGAAGTGTCCCTTGATAATGTGACAGTGCCTCTCCAGAAGTGCAAGCTGCTACTGAAGGGGTTGAACAAGTTACAGAAATCAGCAAGATCCTGAATTAGCACATCCTTGGCCTGAGGGTGGTCTTGATGAGTCGATATCTGAGATTGAAACAGGAGAGCCTTGTCCTGTGGTGCTGATTAAGCCAGATTCCAACCCTGATGAAGGGCCTAGTGCTGGGGCAAGCAAAGTGGGAGCTGAAGACAGTTGGCCGAGAAGGTAGGGGAGAGAGAGAGACTAAGGGGCCGATTCCGATGTCGGACGGACTCAGGTCCGTCCAACATCGGTCCGGAGCCGTAACCGACCGACCTGCTGTTGTCGGTTACGGCCCAGGCAGTACGATGCGACCGAACCCTGTTCGGTCGCACTCGTATCTCCCACAATGGGAGCATGCATTCCGGACGGAATGCATGCTGGCATTGGAGAAAGCAGGGGTGCAGTTCAACCCTGCACCCTGTGGCCGGCACCCCAAGGTGCCTGCCACCGGGTGCAGGGTTCAACAGAGGGGCACCATAGGTGCCTCCAGGCCGCCATTCGGCGACCTTGCACCCATGGGGGTCCCACTGGGGGCCCCCAAAGACAGTGACCGACTGCCTTTTCGTGCCGGAAAGACCGGCACGAAAAGGCAGTGAAAACTGCCATCGTACTCCCTCGGTCGCAAAGAGGCAGCCGGGGAGTACAGAGGATTTACGGATGGCTGACGGGCTCTCCGAACCCGTCGTGAGCCATCCGGAAATCCGAGTCGGATTCTTTCCGACCGAGCCCATCGGAATGGCTCGGTCGGAAAGGAATCCGAGCGGCACGTTCCGATTCGGTCGGAAGGGCTCCGACCATCGTTCGGTGCCCTTCCGGCCGAAATCGGAATCGGCCCCATAGTCTACCCGCAGGGCACATGCCCCACACTATCCCAGAGGACACTCTTTCTCATCAGCACAGGGTTTTGGCCTGCACTGCTCTTTCTACAAGTATAGCTGTGTGACCCTGTCTACTGTTGTCTGCTGTTGTGCTGTGTTTTCATATTTCATTTCTTCCATGACATTATATTAGCAGATGTATTGATAGCTGTAATTGTAGGACTAATTGTTTTGCTTCTAGGATTATATTTACCCACACTTCCAAAATTAGTTGAACCTAGGTCTAAGACTACCCCTAGAATCCTGATTTCTACTTTAAGTAGTTTTCATACATTTGATTTTAAGACATTACATGTAGATTCTTTGGGAGGAGACTTCTCCTCAAAAGCTTATTTTAAGTTGCTTTATGAATACATTGACACTATGGATACAAAGAACTGCTACCTCTGTACGCAGTTACCTGCATTAGCTGCAGAAGGGATTACCTATCATCATATTCCTCTTACATGTGGTGTAACTTGTCCCTTTTAATGAGTCTTTTATATGGTAAGTAACCCTGGGTGTAAAACTCCACTCCGCTCGCGGAGTTTGCAGAATTTTGGCAACTCTGCATTTCGCGTAGAACGCGGAGTTGCCCAAAAACTCTGCACTCCGCAACGGAGCGGAGTTTTTTTTCATTTGTGCACGCGAAATGCATTTTTGTGCACGCGGGAGCGACTTACCGGGTGCCTGCGATCGCTGATGAAATTTCCCGAGCAGTTCGCGAGCGCAACGAGATTTGCTAGGTGGTCGCATGATCCCGCGAGAGTTTGCGATCGCGAACACGTCATTCGGACGCACCATCGGACTTCCGGCGGAAGTTTTGTGAAGAACGCGGTCCAGAACACGCAGAATCTACCGCAACTGCAATCTGGAGAAATTCCTCTCCTGAGCAGCATCAAAACATTCTCGAAATGACAATTTGGATTAAAAAAAACTCCTCAAATTGACATTTGGCTGTACTTTTTTGTGCAAGGAGTCCTTTTTCTTTTTTTACTTTTTTTTAAGAGGAAGGAAGTGCCCCAGAGTTTCCAACTTCCTGTTTCTGTCTAGCAGGCTCCTCCCAGTGCTTTGTCCATCTCCTGGTCACTTTTCATTTGGATTTGGAGCTGGAAGGATCACTCTTTGTGTCTGCTGCATCATATATGACTGGATTTGAGGACTTTTGAATTTGAGATTTCACAAGTAAGTTGTAAAATTGGTGTTGTTTGTTTGATTGGGGGAATGCACCTAGATTTATCTGTACCTTTCATCGATTTTTTAAAATTTATTGTGGTGGGTGGCCTGTAGTTTCAGTAGGGGCCTAGTTGTTTCTTTGTAAGTAGTTTTTCTTCTTTTATAAAGGAAACATGTTGCACAGTTCACTACATTTTCTCCAACTTTTGAAATCAATTTGCAATATTTATTTAATTCACTATGTAGCCCAGAAGTCTGCCAATAGGCTTTTCAGCCAGTAGGCCCAGAGCTACTCATTGGGTGCATGAAACAACTGTTTCTGTGGTGTCTGTTGAATTTAAACATCATTTAGGGCATGGATGGCATTGGATTGAAATGTAAAATGTGTTTTTTTGGGGTATTTCACTTTTTTTTTATGTTCCTTTGTTGGATGTGTGTGGTTGTAATAACTTGCAAACCTTTTTTTAGCCCAGTGGATTTTTGTTTTTGGCATTGTTGCATTAAAGATGTGCTGTTAGCATGCCTCCTTTGTCTGGCCAGTGTGTGAGTGTGTTTGCTTGTAATAGTGGGTCATCATTTGCCTTGGCTGAGCCTCCCCATGTGGCCAGGGGGCATTCTGTAAAGTCTGTGTCCATATAGGCCTGCTTGAGTTCATTGTTTTCCCAGGCCTCCTACTTGTTGTTGTTGTTGTGACTTGTGACCATGTGGCTGGTGACCATTTTGTGGAGGCAGTTAGTGTGCTTTTGCTATAGGCCTGCATGTCTTTCCTTTGTTCCTCTTGGCTTATTGCTTCTTGTTGTGGTAGCCTGGCCATGTGGCTGGCGGCCATTTTGTGAAGGCAGCCAGTGTGCTTTTGCCATAGGCCTGCATTGCCTGTCTTCCCTTTCTTGTTGTTGTGGCCTGGCCGTGTGGCTGGTGGCCATTTTGCGAAGGCAGCTAGTGTGCTTTTGCCATAGGCCTACATTGTCTGTCTTCCCTTTCCTTGTTGTTGTGGCCTGGCCATGTGGCTGGCGGTCATGTTGTGAAGGGGCAGCCAGTGTGCTTCTGCATTAGGCCTGCATGTATTCTTTGTGGTGGCCATGCCTTCTTGCTGGTTGTTGTTTTGCATGCATTTTTTTCTTCTTTTATCCAGCAATAAATGTAGCACAGTTCACTATATTTTATAATAAATGTGCAATTTTATTGATTTTAATTGATTCACTATGTGGCCTAGTCTGCCAATGGGTTTTCCAACCAATAGGCCCAGAGCTACTCATGGGTGCATGAAACAACTGTTTCTGGTGTGTCTGTTGAATTTAAACATCATTTAGGGCATGGGTGGCATTGGATTGAAATGCAAAATGTGTTTTTTGGGGGGTATTTCACTTTTTTTCATGTGTGTTAAATAAATGCCTTTGTTGGATGTGTGTGGTTGTTGTAACTTGCAAACCTTTTTTAGTCCTGTGGATTTTCGTTTTTGGCATTGTTGCATTAAAGCTGTGTTGTTTAGCATGCCTCCTTTGTCTGGCCAGTGTGTGAGTGTGTTTGTAATAGTGAGCCAGCATTTGCCTTGGCTGAGCCTCCCCATGTGGCCAGGGACCATTTTGTAAAGTCTGTGTTCATATAGGCCTGCTTGAGTTAATTGTTTTCCAGGCCTCCTGCTTGGTGTTATTATGACCGAGTGACCACGTGGCTGACGGCCATTTTGTGGTGGCAGTTAGTATGCTCTTGCCATAGGCCTGCATGTCTTTCCTTTGTTCCTCTTGGCTTATTGCTTCCATCCATTGTGATTTGTCAGCTGCAGCTCCCTGAATGCTGCATCCCACGTGATCCACAATGCCAAACTGTTACATTTGTATTTTTGTTGTTCTTCTTCTTTCCTATCCTTCATGAGTGTACTGTACAGTACACCATTAAAGCCCTTGTTGTTGTCAAATGGCTACACTGTATTGTTAATTGTTTTAATAGCTGAGGTAATAAAGTTAATAATACTAATAACACTAGCAAGTGTGACCACACACTAAGTTATATTATATTTGTTTGTACTAGTAGTAATTGAACCACAACAATGAATGCCACGTTTCACTGATGTTCTTCTTGGTTCTTTGCTTTTAGGTGCACAAAAGAAAGAGGAGGAGACAACATCACCCATTGTACTGCCAGACAGAAGTCCTGCTGCGCACGACGTCACGTGCAGTGGCGGTTTCTGTAGGAGGGCGTCGGGGCTCCGCCCCGTTACATTCACAATGCTGCTCAGAAATGTTTTAAACAGTTTTAATAAGCTTTAAAGGAAAATTCCCCCTTTGTAATTTTTTGTTTTAGAAAGGCACGGTCTGCCCCACTCACCGACACCGGCTGGACAACGTTACGTGAAGCTAATGTTGACTTGTCACCACAGTGTCACGTGACGTGACTCTGCAATGCTTGCTACTCCCTGGGCGGGCGCAAAGAAGCCTAAGTGTATGCCGGGCTGACAACTTCACAGCCCTGAAGCATGTAATGTCATCAGCTCGGCAAAGACCTACCTTCAGGGCCCAGTCTCCACCCCCTGATGGCGTGAAGGTAAAGTTAGCCCCGGGTGTTTTAAAACCAAGCACGGTATCGCTAAGCCTCCACATCAATCAGAAAGTGGAGAGCCTTGGCACCCCACCCTTTCCCAACTCGTTACAGAGCGTGTGAGGGACCCCACCCTGTGACGAGTTAGGAAAGGGTGTGGCAGGTGGGAAGCAGGAATCGAGTCTGCGCAGACTCAACCTGAGACTGCTTCCTGCGCGAGTCTCTGCAGTGGCAGTCAGACGTTGAAGGCGGCGGCGCCATTTTAATAAATTCTGACTGCGTGCGTGTTTGTCGCCGGAGGCAGTCCGAGTCGTCTTCTGCCGGTAGTAGCTGGCACTGACTGGTTGCTGTTGTGTCGTGTCAGGACTTGGGAGAGTAGGAGCCGGAGCAGAGGACTCTGAACTCAGGAGCAGTTCACCAGCACCAGGTAAGGCCCGGTCAAAGAGAGTTCATTTTTTTATTAAAGAATCATTTTCACCAGATGCATCCACAAATTTAAATTAAAATCGCTGAGAAACCAGTCCAGCTGCAGACAAAGAAGAGTTATTACGGTAAACAAAGTAATTCTGTTGTGCTAGAAATTGCCGTTTCTGCCGTGTGCCCCATGGCAACAGTCCAGACCGAACTGCAAGGCCAGGTCCTCCCTGGACCGGAAACAAGCATCCTGGGACCGGTTTCAGGGTATGTCACCCTTCTTCAGCCAGGCTAGCTTGAATCCAGTGGCACAGTGAGCACGGGACCCACGTCTGGGCATACCCATCCCACTTAGGGCGAAAAGTGTTACAGCAAACAAATGATGGACGGAATGCTGACAATGCAAACATTCTCCCCCAGTCAAAAGATCTGGGTTAAATCCATCGTTCTTTTGCCCACTATGCCACCCCAGTTTGGACCCAGCCATATGCAAATCAGTGTTGACCCTGTGCCCCATGGGAACAGTCCAGACCGAACTGCCAGGCCAGGTCGTCCCTGGACCGGAAACAAGCATCCTGGGACCGGTTTCAGGGTATGTCACCCTTCTTCAGCCAGGCTAGCTTGAATCCAGTGGCACAGTGAGCAAGGGACCCCCGTCTGGGCATACCCATCCCACTTAGGGCGAAAAGTGTTACAGCAAACAAATGATGGACGGAATGCTGACAATGCAAACATTCTCCCCCAGTCAAAAGATCTGGGTTAAATCCATCGTTCTTTTGCCCACTACCCCACCCCAGTTTGGACCCAGCCATATGCAAATCAGTGTTGACCCTGTGCCCCATGGGAACAGTCCAGACCGAACTGCCAGGCCAGGTCGTCCCTGAACCGGAAACAAGCATCCTGGGACCGGTTTCAGGGTATGTCACCCTTCTTCAGCCAGGCTAGCTTGAATCCAGTGGCACAGTGAACAAGGGACCCACGTCTGGGCATACCCATCCCACTTAGGGCGAAAAGTGTTACAGCAAACAAATGATGGACGGAATGCTGACAATGCAAACATTCTCCCCCAGTCAAAAGATCTGGGTTAAATCCATCCTTCTTTTGCCCACTACGCCACCCCAGTTTGGACCCAGCCATATGCAAATCAGTGTTGACCCTGTGCCCCATGGGAACAGTCCAGACCGAACTGCCAGGCCAGGTCCTCCCTGGACCGGAAACAAGCATCCTGGGACCGGTTTCAGGGTATTTCACCCTTCTTCAGCCAGGCTAGCTTGAATCCAGTGGCACAGTGAGCAAGGGACCCACGTCTGGGCATACCCATCCCACTTAGGGTGAAAAGTGTTACAGCAAACAAATGATGGACGGAATGCTGACAATGCAAACATTCTCCCCCAGTCAAAAGATCTGGGTTAAATCCATCGTTCTTTTGCCCACTACGCCACCCCAGTTTGGACCCAGCCATATGCAAATCAGTCTTGACCCTGTGCCCCATGGGAACTGGGGTGGTGTGGTGAGCAAAAGAATGATGGATTTAACCCAGATCCTTGTGACTGGGGGTGAATGTTTGCATTGTCCAGCATTCCGTCCATCAATTGTTTCTTTTGCATTTGTCGCCCTATGTGGGAAGGGTCTGCCCAGACGTGGGTCCCGTGCTCACTACACCACTGGATTCAAGCTTGCCTGGCTGAAGAAGGGTGATGCCCTGAAACCGGTCCCAGGATGCTTGTTTCCGGTCCAGGGAGGACCTGGCTTGGCAGTTCGGGCTAGACTGTTCCCACAAGGAACAGGGTCAAGACTGATTTGCATATGGCTGGGTCCAAACTGGGGTGGTGTGGTGAGCAAAATAATGATGGATTTAACCCAGATCCTTGTGACTGGGGGTGAATGTTTGCATTGTCCAGCATTCCGTCCATCAATTGTTTCTTTTGCATTTGTCGCCCTATGTGGGAAGGGTATGCCCAGACGTGAGTCCCGTGCTCACTATACCACTGGATTCAAGCTAGCCTGGCTGAAGAAGGGTGATGCCCTGAAACCGGTCCCAGGATGCTTGTTTCCGGTCCAGGGAGGACCTGGCTTGGCAATTGGGCTGGACTGTTCCCACAAGGAACAGGGTCAAGACTGATTTGCATATGGCTGGGTCCAAACTGGGGTGGTGTGGTGAGCAAAAGAATGATGGATTTAACCCAGATCCTTGTGACTGGGGGTGAATGTTTGCATTGTCCAGCATTCCGTCCATCAATTGTTTCTTTTGCATTTGTCGCCCAATGTGGGAAGGGTATGCCCAGACGTGGGTCCCGTGCTCACTACACCACTGGATTCAAGCTAGCCTGGCTGAAGAAGGGTGATGCCCTGAAACCAGTCCCAGGATGCTTGTTTCCGGTCCAGGGAGGACCTGGCTTGGCAGTTCGGGCTGGACTGTTCCCACAAGGAACAGGGTCAAGACTGATTTGCATATGGCTGGGTCCAAACTGGGGTGGTGTGGGGAGCAAAAGAATGATGGATTTAACCCAGATCCTTGTGACTGGGGGTGAATGTTTGCATTGTCCAGCATTCCGTCCATCAATTGTTTCTTTTGCATTTGTCACCCTATGTGGGAATGGTATGCCCAGACGTGGGTCCCATGCTCACTACACCACTGGATTCAAGCTAGCCTGGCTGAAGAAGGGTGATGCCCTGAAACCGGTCCCAGGATGCTTGTTTCCGGTCCAGGGAGGACCTGACTTGGCAGTTCGGGCTGGACTGTTCCCACAAGGAACAGGGTCAAGACTGATTTGTATATGGCTGGGTCCAAACTGGGGTGGTGTGGTGAGCAAAATAATGATGGATTTAACCCAGATCCTTGTGACTGGGGGTGAATGTTTGCATTGTCCAGCATTCCGTCCATCAATTGTTTCTTTTGCACCCAAAAAAGATATAGCTAAGGAATATTATTCACTTTATTATTTGTGTGTGTCACTGTCTTTCTGGTTCGAATCACAACAAATCCATCACCACCGTTTTACTCTTTTATTGCCAGATTGGAGTTGCAACTGTGTGCAGTCCGTGAAGAAGTAAGTCCACTCCTCCTGACTTGCCCTAAATCCATTTCCCTCAAGCCAGACATTGGATGGAGAATACATACAACAAATGTGAAATGTGTGCCTGCCTCGAGTCCAAACCTGACTATATATCTATCCTTTCCGAACCTAAGGGGACTGCCCTGGAAGAACAGGTAAATGATGGCATGCATTGCACGCTGAGTGATTGGTGTTTGTTGTGCATGATGTCTACTAGTATTCTACAAACAAAAAAAGTGACTCAAGTCAATCTTTCCCTTCTTGTTGTTCAATAACAAAATTGTGTTCCTGCAGGCCGATCCATTGCATTTTGAGTCTGGACGAGTCTGGACGAGTCTGGACGAGTCTGTACGAGTCTGGACTCACTCGGGACACTTTTGGTACAGAGTTGGACACCATGACCATACCATACTCATAGTCAGAGTCAGTAGGATCGGAGATGAATGATGGAATAACTCGGGCGTGAAGTGGCCTAAAAGGTAAAAAACACCAGACCTACATGTCTGTGTAGTGGTGGAGCCTGGAGGCGAGTGTGGTGGTGTGACTGACAGCGGTGCATTGTTTTGTTACTTAATTTGGAAAATGCTCTGTTGCTGTGTGGGTATGTGTGCTCAGTGCTGTCTGGCTCAAATTCAAAGCTAAGTGGAGGTTGGGTGGGGGGGGCCTGCTCCTGTTGTTGGAGGTAACTGCTGGAAACAGACATGATTTAGCCATGCCACCTCTGAAAGTCTTCTTGTTGCACTCCTCCTTAATTATGCAGTTTAACTTTTCTCCTTGATTTTTCAATATCCTTTCTGTTTTTCCATCTACAGGCCGGCCTTTACCCTGCGCTATACTGGGAAAAACAACTCACACTTACCTTACCAAACCGCATCCTTCAGGCAGGCCCCCAAGATTGACGGACGGACAGTCCAAGGAAGGACCAAGAGGAATGCGGAGCTGCTACTCCCAATTTGGCAATAATTATTGTATCATTTTATTTGATTCATTTTTTCTCTTCAATCATTACGACTGTGTGTGTTCTTGTTTATGTTTGCTTATATATTTTTATTTTATTTGCTATCTTTCAAAAGAAGCCCGGTACAACAGAACATAAAATGTATGTAACTTGGATCTCTCTGGGGGCAGACAGGCAAGGCAATTGCATAATTAATAATATACTGCCCTGTACTTGTCTAGTACTACTCATCAAGTCATCATCATGCATGCATTTCCTTTTTCTCCCTTAACAGATTTATGATGGTCGGCTGCCAAGATGAATGTGTGTTGTCCATGTGTAGTGTTTGTCTTTGTCAAACCTTTCCCTCAAATCCCCCTTCCCAACCATTCATCAAACCCTAAACCTCTTCCCCCAGGCTGCGTGATTTATATTGAGGTGTGCCTAAATTAAATTTACACCAATTATTGATCACACCCTAGCTGGGGCTGATGTGATGAAAGCAACACTAACTCAAGGCAGGGCGAGGATCTTCTTCTGCTCTAAGTATATATACTATAGCCCACACTGGCAATATATAGAGATTAGATTGCCCACCCATGCACAGTATTCGATATTCACATTTTTTCCAGAGGAACATAACCCATCGTAATATAATTGCCGGCATTGAGTCATCAATCATCCTAGTTCCAGCACTAAAGGTTACGCAGCCGCTTGTCCACTTCATAGCTCGAGTCGACTTCAGTTTATAACTTGTACTAGGCTAGCCCTCCATTCTGTTTTATTTTACTTTAGCATTGCTTATCATCATGGTTTCTTGTTTGGCAGTCTTCTTGTGTATTGTACTTCTACTACTCGTTCCCTAGTCTCCCTCGGGTGACTGACTGTCTCATTTTCATTTTTTGCAAATGCTACTGTCAGTGTCTACTACTATTGCCACCACCATGGCACCTTGAGAAACCAAACCATCACCATGCAGCCATCGCTTCGCCTATAAAGTATAAACATCAATCACAGGTAAGAGAAGAAGTGTGTGGGAGGCACAATGTATATACTATGGAAATTAATTAATTCACACAGCCGCACCCTTCCGAGTCCATAGGTGTTTTAGTTGCAGACTGCATAGACCAGGAGGAGAGACTGACAGTAATAGTAGGACAAGTGAGGGTACCGCATCTATCTGTTGGTTTGTTACACTATCAGCAGATTTCAAAAACTGGCAGCGGCCCTGCAGTAAAGGAAACAGTGCGAAGTAAAAGAGCAACCCCCACAAAAGATTTACATCATATGTAAACTACAAATAATTTATTCCCCTAACAAATAAACTAAAATGAAAAAAACCCACAACACCTGACCCACCCCTCTCCCTAACCAATGTCCAGCAGTAAGTCCAATTGTCCATAAATTAAAAAATCAAAATGTCCATTAAAAAAACCCAAGTTTTCTCCAACGCCCAATTCCCACCCACCAAAAAAAGATCAAAAAAGGGGCATGGGTCAAGACAGAGGTCTAGCGGCGGGCTCGCCGGATCTTCCTCTCTAGGGTGTTTAACCGCTCCTCAATCTTGACCTCTAGGCGCGCCATCCGGAGGAGCATGCGGCACTGAAATGTCTTGCATGAACAACAGGGGTGGGCAGCAATGTTTGAAGTGCGGTGGGCGGCTGCAAGACCACGGCGCCGTACCACCGGAGGCGCTGTGGGGACCTGGCTGGGGCCCGGGACATTGGAGGAGGCTGCAGCTGCTGTTCCTCCTCCTCCTCCACCAGAACCATCAGCCGCCGATATTCGTCCAGGATGGCCTCTAGCTTCCGTTGCCGGGCCCTGGCTGCTAACTCCTGCTTGGTGGGTCGTTTTGGTTGGGAAGGAGTACCTATATCAAGAAAGAAAAAAGACAATTGTAACCAATACTCGTAGCAAAACAGTAACACAAAATTATACACATAAAATTATAGTGGCACAGTAGCACTAGCAAGCACAGTACATATCATTTGTGGTATCCTCTCACTTCCTAGGCCCCTAACATTTGTGTGAGTTTCAGGCATTACTAGGCACTATGGAGCAGACAAGCCTTCTTCTTCTCTCTCTTGTTTAACTAAATTAACCTTGTAGGCATGCCCGCTCAGTCAGCTTGCGCCCTAGACAGACAAACTCGTGTCGCAGTCGTAGACTCATGTTACTTTAGTACTGTCTGCAGGTGGGGCAGCTGTACCACACAATTATCTATTTTTCTATTATGGCCATACTATGTTAAATCAATGGCAACTGCTCAATTTCACTTTCACCCTGACTACTACAACAAGGCAGATGATATCTGATTACTAATATGAATGATGATATAAGGGACGACGTGAGGTACTACTATTGTTTGATTGTGTAACCATGCAGCCGATAGGCCACCATTGACTGACACGGTCGAAATGACATAGGTAGGGAGCGGGAGTGGGCCTCGGAGTCGGAGGGAGGCGATTGATAATGGGTGGGTACATACATACACAATATATATGTTGTGCTTGCAAACTACTGTGAGTCAAGGGAGTATTCTGAAATACAACCTTGAATCAAAAACCTTGGGAAAAAACAGTCCTTGTTTCTTCCCAGCGATTTTTCCATTTATCGTTGCATTGCTCTTCTAGCATTATTTTTTTATTCTAACCTTCACCCTTGGCTTAGCTACTCTGGCACGGTTTATTTTATTTTTTACATTCTCTTCATCCTGTCTCCACCTATGCTATGATTGAATACCATCCAGGCATCCATCCATTCAAAGTAAACATGGCCATCAGTCTTCTTAATCTCAACAAACCTTTCACCAACAACATACATTTGTCATTTTGTTAACCACCACCCATGCGTCCTTGCTTGCCTTTGAGTTTGACCCATCAAATCCCCCGGAGGATTCCTTTCACCCATACAGTTTCACACACCCAGGCAGGCATCCTATCAGCCACCTATGCATCCTGGGCCCCCTTCTTTCACCCACGCATCCTTCTCTGCCAGTCATATATTGCATGTCACCTGTCCTTCCTCCTTCCATCCTTCTTTCCCTTTTCGTTCAACCCATCCATCAAGGTCGTCTGACTCTTTGTCTTCTTCATAAAACTTTCCCAGCTGAGTTGAAGTCAGATAGAAGTGGCCATTAGTTACTGAACTCCCACCGCTAATGCTATTGCTAATGCTAAGTAAAGGGTGTCTTCTTCAACCGTTGTTCACAACAACTTAGTCTCTCTCAACAGTACAGTGTACACCCTTGCACCGAGTGTATTGTCAATAAGTAAGGCATACAACTTACTGCCGCCCGCCACTGCTGCTGGCTCACCCCCTCCAGCTGCCCCATCTGCTGCTTCCTCCTTACTGGTGTCGTCTTCGCCGCTGGCCCCAGCACTGGTGGTCGGTTCACCTAGAAAAAACATTGCACATATTTTAGATACCATATACGCCTCCCCCTATTTTCTTTTCACTAGCAAGATTGAAAATACAATACATACATACACCACACACATCACTAGTACAAATCGGGGACTAGGGTAGAGTAGACAGTATGTCCTATCCTATCAAAAATAATAAAATATCTGGTTGGGCATTTTGTTGGTGGCAATTTTCAAAAAGCCTCGCAAGAAGAGGACAACCCAAAGGACTGGACTCAGTGGCTAGAGCTATTGGTGAATCTGAGTTTTTAAAAAGAAAAAGAGTGGCCAACTGGGCAGACAATCGGACATGAGGTTTCTCGAGTCCTCTGTCTTGGTAGGAAAATAAAATGGTGCCCTCCTCCTCCTCATACTTTCTTCAAGTCATGGTGCACGGTAATCAGCTGTTCACAATGAACTGCTGTTAATAATAGTACTAGACGAGAAAAAGTAAAATACACCACTTTGGGGTGTCCAACGTGATCATCATTTTATTTACTGATTGAGCATGAGAAAGAAAGTAAAAGAAAGCCTTCTAATCTCAACAAACATGCGTAGAATACCTTAGGTGGGAATGCAATCTGCACAGTCGTAGTAAGGACCAATGTGTTCTCTGAGTCTTACAGTGGTACCACCACTAGGCAGTCCACAAAATATAAGGGGAGAGGGAAAGCTGACTGAAAAACCAGAATAAAGCAAGGGACAGACAGACTAATAGTACAGAGTTAGAGGCAGTTAGATTTGATGTAAAAAAAAAAACAGACACTAGAAATGCAAATAACTAAGTTGGTAGGTAATGCAGGGATAACCAGAATTTAGAAACAGATAGATTGAAGAAGATTAGGTAAAAAATAGAAATAGGAAACGGAAATAATAGTTAAAAAAAAATAAGGTGCGGTAAAAGTTAAGGAAATGTATATTAATATTAACAACAGGAGGACATACTGCGGCCGGCAGAGCCATCTGCAGAGGAGCGATCCTGGGAGGAACCTCCAGCTCCCGCCTCGGCAGACCCAGTCTCCTTCTTGCCCATGGATGCTGATCATGTAAGACATAATTAAAGAGACAAAAATTGATCGGTGTGAAATAAATATTAAAAAAACGCTCCAAAAAGATTTTATGACAGGAAATGCCAATTGCAATAAAATTGACCTATCTAATCAGATCGACTAGTTGTAGACTAGTATCGCGGTTGCGGACCGTCCTATCTTTATTATTCCACAGTTCCATTCCGATTCAAGAATCCTAAACCTAAGTACCACCTAGCCCGCCTATTTGCTTCTTATAAGTTCCAATCTCATTTGCAATAATCAACCCCCTTGGACGGGGCCAATTCACTAAGTCTACATTTATTTTAGGCCTCAAAAATGCATTGATGGACGCATGCATATTGCATACACCAAATTCTTGGCTGGTTGCTGAGTTGCTATATTATTCACTCACTAACAAACTACAAAAGGTTCTACTAAGGAGTCAGCAGCACGTGAGAGGTGGACGCGTCACACAAAAAATTACCAACTAATACTAAGTAACTAACTAACTACCTACCACTATCTTAGTGACAGGACAAAGGAAAGGTGTCTCTACAGTCTGCATTACCTAACGTAAGTTCTCTAACCTCTCTTACATAATCAGCCCAAGCGAGCGCAAAGTTGCAAACAAGTAAGATTAGTAGCGCCGAGCACCTTTCTAGAAGAATAACAATCACATAATTTAAGATTTTTAAACGTAACTTACCTGCATGTCAGCAGCAGCAGCATTCTTGCCATTTGGGAAAAAAATAATATTCGTAATAACACAGAACAGAATACACAATAGTAATAAAATGAGCTACTCACCAAGCCCCACGACCTCAACACCTAGCAGGTCCAGCAGGTCCTGCTCCCGGTCCAGGATGTCGGACCACCGGTGCGTCAGTTGGTTATGGTTGCGCCGGACCTCAGAGCTGCAAAACACTACCCGGCGCACCCTTGCCCACCGGCAGTGACGCTCCTGGATCCCGTACCCGGAACCAGGCCCGCCGCCTGCTGCAAAGGGTTAAGGGGAGGTGGCGCTGCACAAAAAAATGAGTGCAGCCACCTCCACCTCAGAAAATAAGGCCCAGGCTGCACCCCTTTCTGGCGCCGCCTTCCACAAGGAAGGCGGCTCCCCCTGTTTCCCAGGGAACTGGAGGAAGCACTCTAAGTAGTCTTGGCCATGGTTCTTGGGGCGGGGGTCAAAAAAGAAAATGTAGGAGTAAAAAATTAAGTCAGGAGAAAAAGAAGGGAAGTAATAAAAAATAAAAAAGCAAGTAATAGAAAAACAGTACAAAACGCAGTAAAACACACAAAAAGTAGAAAAAAAAATGCAAAATATACACTTGGGAAGAGAGAGGGATAGATATTAAATAAAAAAGATTAGAAAAAAAGTTCTAGGGACAAAGGATTGGAAAGATTTAGGGAAGATTAAAAAACAGGCCCCAGAACCATAACCAGACAAGAAAAACAAGATGGCCGCGCCCATGTGCGACTGCTTGGTGAAGTTCGCGCAATATTTCCCCCCGAACACGCAATACGTGTTGCCGATCATCAGAAACGTCTCGCGGGCATGCGGAACAAGCAACTCCGCATGCTCGCGGAACTCCGCAAAGCGCTGCAGAGGTTTTTTACCGCTTCGCGGAGTTCCGTGTAACGCGGCTACTCCGAACTCCACCCGGGCTTAATAGTGGGACAGGTGCAATTCTTTGTTTTCCACGCTTCTCTGGTCAGCTGCCCCCTAGGAACGAGCCTCATAGTCTTTGGGGTGCTGCGCGGCAACTCAGACAGTGGTGACATCAATTTCTTAGGGCGACAATGCAGGGGACTGTCTGCTTGCCGGGTCGCCTTATGGCCTTGCTTGTGGTCATGTCCTTCTCTCCTGATTGGGCCCTTTAAACCCAAACTTGCTTCCGTTATTCGCTGACCCTTTCCTTGGCATGCTCTCGTGCTCAGCCTCTGCTGCGCCCTTTGTTTGCAGCCCGCAAGGGGGTTTAGCCGCCTTCCTTCTAGGGTCGGCTGTGCCTTCCGGTAGGGGGTACTTCACGTACTTCTATTCTGTGTGAACGTGTATACAGTTTAGAAGAGGTAACTAGAACTCATGATATCAAAACTAAAATTAAACAATATATTCAAGCATACTTAATTGTCACACTGTAAATAAAATAATTATTGAAGGCTTCTGTCTACTAAGCATTCATAATAAAAAGAACATGCATTTCGGCATATTAATATATGAACATATGGAATGCAATGGGGAGTACCCAAAGAGAAAAATATGAAGATTATATCAGAATGGGTCAGCCTACTTCAGCCACTGATCAGTTATTGCGCCACTCACAATTTGCTTCCTCCCACCATAAACCCAGGTTTGCTTTTCTACTTTTCATCCCAGGGTGTGTGGGGGCAGAAAGGCTACAGGCAGCAGAAGTAAATAAATTCCACCGTATGGAAATTCACAAATTATATATTTGACACCATCTGGATTTGGGGGGCTGGTGGGAATCAACCTATGTCGGGGGTGGGGGTGACCACAACCAAAAAAACAACAGATCCCTGGAATCTAAAGGCATCCATTTTTGTGGACCACAGTGCTCCTGCGATCTGCAAGAAGTTTCTGTTTGAAAGAAGCATCGCTGGAAAGGCGGGAACGTTCCCTTTTCCAGCAGTGTCTTCCTCAAACTCAGAGGTGGCAGCCGGGAGGAGTAATCCCACTGAACATGGATGAAGCTGCCCTTACCTGCTCCTCGTGGCGCCGTCCGGTGGGATCTGTCACTTCAGTGCATCATACGGTGTGCTAATGTGACTGACTGGTGGGGGAAATGAGGGGGCTGACGTGGAAGCGATACTGCATCTGCGCCCACAGGTAATTACTTGGTGGAAAAGCCTCTGGTACAAGCACAGGAGGCTTCCCCATGGTCTCCACTCAGGATGACCTCTTGACATCCTCCGCACTGCAGAGGTAATGTGGGCGACATTAATGGGTTAGACAAGGGGGGTAAACATAGCAGCATATGTGTGTGGGTGGGGGGCGGGTTCTGTAGCTTGACCAATTTACTCCACGACTGTAAGAAGAGATTTAAAAAGTTTAGCTAAAGGTAGAGAGGATAACAATGGGTTTGTTCTTGAAAGGCTCACTGCGGTGTGACCTACTCATGTGAGCTGTTTTTGGAGGATGAATGCTCCTGTTGTAGGTCCCTGGTACCACACCGCTTTATATTTGTCAACACAAAAGGCATGGATTAAGATAAAAGGGTAGTTTCCAGGCGATTTCCAGATTGATATAAGAACTTAACAGGAATTATATTTTGAACTCAATTGGATAACCAAACATTTGTCCTTTAACATGTTTAAAGACATTTACATGAGATTGAAAAAAGCAATATTGCACGCGTTGATGGGATGAATAGAACCAGCATGCTAGGATCCACAGGCCACCTCCCCCACATTGCTATGTAATCAATATATCACTGTAATCATCGCCCCAGCCAACATAGCAGTGATTTTGAAATGCTGATTCACAAAAGCATGAGTAGCTGAACTAAGGTACGTAGTGAGAACTACGATACAAGGGCTTAAATCTGTGCAGTTAGAAAAATCGCATTAAACAGGTCCGCTGAGTGTTTGCAGGATTGTCTTCTTCTGTTAAGTCACTGTAAAGAGTAATCTGTGAGGCAGAAAGCAATGTTTATCTTACTAGGCTCTACTGTTGTGATTATAAAATGGAATTTAACCAATGAAATGTAATAAGTTTCGTCCACATTTCAATTCATGTGCGTTTCTTAATGCGTGTGAGCGCGCGCGGTGCAGCAATATTGCATTATGGAGTCAGATGCTCTGGCAAACTTCAGATGAGCACTTTTCGAGAACAATTGAAGAGAGAAAAAGCTGCCCTTTAGCCGAGTCCTTATTTTAATATGAAATAACTCATTTGGCCTCAAGATGGCAGTCTTTCCATATTGTATAAATAACAGAACTGTTCTCATACCCAACAAGCAAAGACTGGGCACAATTCTGAACCGTCTGTGGTAAAACTGCACCGGCACGGTTACATCCTCGCCTGGATGCAGATTTACGACCTTGGGAAATTCATAAGACTTCCAGAATTCCGCCAGGAAACCTCTGTCACTTCCATTTTCTCATGTGAACATTTTTCTCATGAGAAAACATACAGAACCAGAGCAGGGGCACTAGCAAGCAAGGAGCAAGATGAACTCTAGTCACAAAATACTGCTTGCAAATTGCAACCAGTAATTTGTCGACCAGTAAACATTTTTAGGAACAGACCTATGTACTAATAGGTCGGTTCTTAAAAGCTCACATCGTGGTGGGCCGCCATCTGACCTACCTCATGAATATTAAAGAGGTAGGTCGCAAATTGCGACTCACTAGGATTGGAGGCCATCACAGGGATAGTGGCCTGCTGGGGATAGACCACCATGTCTGTGGGCACATGTAAATAGAGCAAAAATAAACAAAAACGTAACCCCTTTCTCCTAAAGAAAACAGGGCTGTGTTTAAAAAGAAAAGTTGAACACTCCCTACTCCCCAACAAACTCTTTATAATAGTCCCAAAGTGGAAGGTCCCCAAGGGATCTCTTCCCTTTTGTAAATAGGTTACCCTCACAACTATTTCGATCCAAAACCATTCATACATATGTATAGGAATCATATTTGGAAGGGACTCCTACAACATGCACCTTCCAAATAATGATTTCTTATCTGTTTCTAAACCCATTTAAGAAGTCGGTAAAAAGTTACAAAATCCAAAAATAGGTTTAGTACATTACAAAAAGCATTTTTGCAGGTGCAAACTCTGAATTGTAGAGTTTGTGACTGAAAACATGCATTGTACTTCCGGTTCTTTGTTTGTTTCTTTGCCTCAGCAGCAGTGGTGTACCATGGGCTCTAGTGCAAGCAATGACAATTGCCCCCTTGACATCTGGCTGCAGGGAAGTAGAATCAGCAAGACTCAGGATTAAGTAGTCCTCTTTGGCCTATAGGCCCCAGTGGCACTGCACCCTGCTCAACAGATAAAACATGTTTACTAAAGAGAATTTGTACACTACATCCATTTTGGAGGATGTACCCGCCCTACCCTGGACAGGATTTTACCCCTGTTCTTGACAGAAGTAAATCTAACACATTTTCCAGGGGTCAGAAGTGGTTTCTGAAAACCCACAGGCAGGTATGTATGTGGATGCACACAACATTTCAGTGTATTCCTGTTGTGGAACACCCACTCTTCACTCCCAGGGGTAAATTCATTGACACAAGAACCTCTTTTTGAGTAAATCCTTTTGCAAGTGCAAAGCCAACGCTCTTGAATTGAAAAGTGCTTTTGCACTGTAAAACCGGTTGTGTATGGAAGCCAAACTAAAGTATGCAAGTAGCTGTGTGAATTGGGCCCTCTCAACTTCAGATCCAGTGGAGCATTTTTCTTAAGAAGTGGCTAAGCGAGCTACAAAACATTGTTCTAATATATATATAGAGAGCACATGTTTGCGATGTATACATTATATGTAGCTATATGAAGTCAGCTATTGAAAGGTTGCAAATAAAATATGCTACCTCACTTAAGGACTCACTGCATTGCTTTCTCCAAATACACTATGTTTATACCTCATTTAGATAGCATCATACACTCAGAAAAGTTCAAAAGTGAATTAAAACAGCACAAAAGGGAGAGGGGCTTTACAGTGTCTTACAAATACTCTTTCACACAAAGGCATGACTCATGTTCAAAGAGTCCAAATACGAAATTGTAAATTGTGACTAATAACGATTCGCAATATGTGATATCTTATTTGTATTGCACTAAAATGGATTCAGTAAAAGTGCTCGCAATTTGTGCATGACTTCTACTGAATGTATTGGCATAATGTGCACCAACTTCAACCAAATGTATTTGAATTTTGCGAACCGACCTATGTACTAATAGGTTGGCTCTCAAAATACGGAATCGTAGTGGGTCGCAATTCGACCTAGCTCATTAACATGCATGAGGTAGGTCACAAATTGCAAGCCACTACAATTGGCCACAATCATAGGGATGGTGGCCTGCTGAAGTCAGCAGATCACTTTTTCCGTGATTGGTTTTAAATGAAGCAATCTTTTTTTTTAAATGCAGCCCGTTTTCATTAAAGGAAAATTGAATGTTTAGAAAAAAAATGAAACGTTAAGCAAAACTTTATAGGGGTAGGCAGTGGTCCTATGGACCAACTCCAACTCATCAGTTTCTTCTTACAATATTGAGTGATTCCTCAGTTAATAAACCTGCTCCAAATAACTGCTGCTCAAGAAACTTTCATGGGACAGCTCAGAGATGGCAAGTTTGTCCCCACATCTTTGACCAGCAAATTACTCAATTATTTGTCTCGCTGTCTCTCGGCACAGGTGAAGATAGCGCCACAATGAGAGGTCACTCGATATTGAATACGATATACATGCTTTGCAGAATCACTCCCATGTCAGTACTGCTTTGTATACTTAAACACCTGAGACAAGTAGCAGACAGTGGTAGGGTAGGGCCCAGAGCTCGCCAGACCCTTCAGCAGTGTGCTTTCGTTCATCGAGTACTCCTTTCTTTCCCATTTACAGTCTGTCTATTAGCCTCATGCTACAATTAGATGTTCTCTTTCCTCTCCGAAGGAAGAAAAACTGCCTTCACCTTGCCCTTTTTATCCCAGCCGGGGAGACTTTCATGTGGGCTTCTGTAGGACACTTTGCTCCCCACTCTCCTGTCCGGTCTTCAAAAGATTCATACATTGCATTTAATGTTCCATGTATGGAAATGATCTGCAAATTCTGGCAATGGTGGATAGGCACCCTAATCTAACCCTAGCTTAATTTGGTTATAGAACCAGTTGAAGCTAAATCCCTTCAAAGCAGAGATCAGCCCTTTCCATCAAGTTCCTGTGCTCAGGGGTCAGTCATTAGGGTGGGAAGAGGTCACTCTACAAATCTCCAAATAAACTTCAAATATACTCTGGATACAATGGCACAAACAGCCGATCTGGTTACTTTTAAAGAGAATACATAAAAATATGAATTCAAATAAACAGCCAAAGTTTATTTTAAAAGCAGTGGTGCCCTATACAATATAGTATATTTCTTGACGTTTCTGAAAAAAAGTAGATTTTTCATTAAAAATAATATGTCACCAACAGCGAGTGATTCACAAAAGAATAGAATCTAAAGCATGAAGCTAGAAATACATGATCAGAAATACCAGACACTATTACTGAGCAGATCTGAAAAAGGAACAAATGCATTTGCTTCTAGAACAGTTGCAGCACACTATGGGCTTGATGCACACAACTGCTTTGCATTTGCAAAGGTGGTACGGAGCTGGCTTTGCAAATGCAAAATACTATTTTCCAATGCATAAAATTGCATTCTAATTTGCAAGTGCTCTTGTCCATTGCAGTGCACATGTTGTGAGTCGCAAAGGCAATGGGCATCAAAGGGGCAGTCTGACCTTTTTGGGACTCTTGAATGCCTGCAAGTTTTGTGACCACTCCTGCAGTCAAAGCATTGAATGCCACCATTACTTTCTCATAGCTTATTCTGTGCATGTGCAGTCTGCACTCATCGTAAGGAGCAGGCACGGGTCCTATGGACTTCCAAATCGCTCCCACCAATGCCTGTCAATTTTTCAATCCGCCCTTTTTAGGTTTCGCTTGAACAGCGCGTATGCCCTGTCAATGAAATCTTTTGTTAACAAAAGAAGGGTTACAAATGGGCTTAGAGACTGCCCATCACTTACCTTTGGTTGGCTTCAACATCACTTTTGTCTCCTTGCTTCTTATTGGTCACTGCCCCCTGCTTGCCTCCTATTTCCTGCTGGGTCTTCAAGTGGTGGTCCCTGCTGTGAAGCATGGACCAAGTACAGTTTCCTGTCTGCGGTGTCCTTCCACTGGCCACAGGCTCCTGCAGGTACATTTAAAAATGTTTTTGCATTCACTCCTTCCACTGTCCGTGCTCTTGTCTCCCACCCCCTGCCTGCTATCTGTTGTGTTGCTGTTCCCTCCCCCACACCTCCCTTGTGTTGCTTGCCTCCCACAATCCCTCCACCCTCCATTGTGTATCTGCTCCCTCCCTCCTCCCCCACACATCCTCGTGTTGCTTGCCTCTCCGCACTCCCTTGCCCACCATTGTGTTGCTGCTCCCTCCCTCCTCCCCCACACCTCCCTCGTGTTGCTTGCGCCCCGCAATACCCCAGTACTCCGTTGTGTTACTGCTTCCTCTCCCTCCCCACACCACCCTCATATTGCTTCACCCCCCATTACTCCCGCCCTCCGTTGTATTGCAGAGCTCCCCCCATGGTTCCCCCGGCCCCTTGAACCCTCCCGTTCCCCACAAAAAACATTAAACAAAGCCAAATAGCTCACGCTGATGGAAGTGCCATTTGGCTTTTTTTGTAATGTTTTCAGACATAGTGCACAGCAAAGTGGGCTGCTCTGCAACATGGCTTACAGAAAAAAAGCACTGTGATGGGGCCACCAATGGCCACGTCATATCACTTTTTTTTTACTTTAAGCCATGTTGTACAGCAGCCCGCGCTGCTCTGTAACATTTCTAAAAACATTGACAAAGCCAATAGTTCTTGCATAGGCGAAACCTATTGGCTTTGGAAATGCTTGTTTTTGTTGCATTGTGCCCTCTCTGCCACCAAAGGGTAACAATCGCAACACTGGTAAACTGTGAAAAGTGTGCCATTCCTTGCAGGCCTCCATCTCAACATTTCGTACTGTGTGCATTGAAACCTAAAGGCCATTACTGACACTTAATAAGGGTGATAGCAGAGGATGGTTGCGAATTAAGAGCTCCTCCGTTCTGTTTTAAAAAATTCCCTTTTTGCCTGCATCCTAGGGATCTAGTGGATTTTTTAAGTTAGATTTTTCCTGGTGAATTATACCACTTTCTACAGCACAGCTTCTGTGCAAAATAGATTGTAAATATGACTAACGCAGAATGATTCTGATGATAGAAAGTGTTTTGGTGTGTTTTGAAGTATGGAGTCTTGTGTGGCGTGATGGATTGTTATGCTGTATGTGAGGTTTTGGGTTATGTGATGTTGATTCTTGGTTTAATAGGTGGTTTTATCACTGTGATTTTGATGTACAATTCTTATTTGTGATTTGCATTGAAGAAGTTTTGGCTTTTATTATTGGTTGGCTTTGGTATAGGATTCGTCGAAATTCAAGATATCATTGTTGAACTTGTCTGCATAAAGGAAGTGTGTTTTGCAAGGCACCTCATACACACAGATAGGAACTTTTCTGAACTAACATTTTCTCTTTCAAAGGTTTGCATGCCTAATCTGAGTTAGTCTCATTTGCTCCTCAGTGTGCAAGAGTAAATACACAAGCCAGAGGTGGATTTATGCCGGACATGAGTCTACTTTGGTGTGACTTGAGATTCACATGTGTTGAGAAGACGCTGGTCTTGTTCCTGTTGTTTGAAAGATTTGTTTTGTTCTAACTTGCTCCTTTTCTCCTGTTTATGTTGAGCAGATGAAATTTATTTTGGCTTATTTTGTATGTTCATTGAGAAAGGCTGTGTAGTTATTTTCTCATTCATGGAGAAGTTGCGCTGAAATTGGTCAGTCAGCTGAGGAGTCACAGTGAGATTGGTGAGACATGTTCACAGAGTCACTCTATCACTGGTTGGTTGTTGTCAAAGATGCGCTGTCATTGGTTGATCTTTGGCATAGCCGCTCTGGGATTGGTTGTTGCTCATAAGCTTGTTTTGTGTGGTATTTTGCATGATTTTGAGTGTGAAAAATGGGTGCTGCCTTGAAAAGCCTAAAGCACCTAGCGTACCTGCTTTAGAAGGCCTTACAGGTTTACCTGGATCGCGACTGGCATGAATACACGTCTTGTGACAAAGATTTTCAGTTTCCTTAGAGGGTACCTTTAACAATAAAAAAACAAATTTCTTCAGACAGGCTATGAATGATAGGAAGGCATTACCTAGACCTACACAGTTTGAGGCATTGAATAAATGGAATCGGAAGGCAACAGAGAAGGAGAGAAAGAAGATAAAGAGGCAGGTGAAGGGTTCATTTAGACAATGGCTTGAAGGCAAGTGAGATGATCAGGAGAGATGCTAGAGAGAGGATATGATAGAGGGAGTGAGAGTTTTTCCTGTAACAGTCAAAGACACAACAGATAAAAAGAAGGGTGATGAGGGGAACAGAGAGAACCAGAGCTGAGAAAGAGATTCAGATGAAGAGGATAACTTTTTAAATGATCTTTTGAATTGCAGACATCGTCCATACACTGATGGGATCCAGAGACGGGTCAGAGTTCTGTAATTCCTGATACAGGTCCAGGGAGAGATGGTACAAGTGTACAGACACAAGGATCGACTGCGCTTACAGTTGTTAGTGCTTCAGCAAGTGCCCCACCCAAGAATGCATGTATCACGTTTCACGCTCTTTAAACCAACAGATCATTCACTCCTCTCACATGACAAGCTCTAGGAAACACTAAAGCAAGATAGCAGGCATCCACTCAAGTATGAGGCATGTTGAAATAAGCAATTATACAGCACACATAATAAATCCTTCTCAGAATTGGTTCTTCACCAACTAGGAAGCACCGCTAGCAATATACCTCCACTTATTCTGCCCACATATTCAATTGCCCAAACTCCTGTAGATTCATAACGCACCATACACAATTCACCTTTCTCTCATGCTCTTTTCTCAATCTTGGATGTAAATTTGAAAATATAAATTCTTCCTCAACCTTAATCTATTCTCTTATCTTCCAAATCTCTTACAATTTCCACTCCTCTCTCATTATATTCCCTAACAAACTCACACTCTTCTTTACTTAATCTACACACATACTCCTGTTTAGTTTTGTTACTATTATGGTTAATATGTGCAACGGTATTCAGAAATTTACCATATTTTAACCCACCTTCAGCATCTTCGGTAAGTGGAAGCTTCCAGTGAAACATTTTAGTATAGATATTATCATGAAATCCACTAACTAAGCTTTCCCTATGTGTTAATATATTAGGGCCAACACCACTATGTACTGAAGTTAATGCAACTTCTGTGAAGATATATCCCACTGAAGAAAGGAGGCACAACAATAAACCAACTAAGCCTATTAGTATCATTATTAGGGATATCAAGCCAGCAAATTTGCGGCATTTGTTATATGCCTTTTCTATGGTGATCAAAAACAAAAAGGAATGTGAGATTCCAAAAATCTGCAAGATCTTTCTTTCAAAACAATAATAAACTTTTTCTGTTTTTTTTTTAAAGTGATAAAATCAGAATAGACTTCACAGTATTTGTTCAGCTCTTTTGTTCAGTTCATACAGTTCTTAATCTCAAAAAATTTTCTTCATCTGGATTTTCAAAGTTTAAACTGATTTTACCACTGTCAATCTTTTCCCTCAAGTTCAAGGTGGTTCTGCTAGATCACTTTCGAAAATGAATTGGCACAATTTATTGGACTGCAGATCTCTGCATCTGACTTATCTTCTTTTTCTTCAGTCACAGATGCCTATTCAGGTGAAGCATACGTTCTATTTGGAATTCTCTTTCTTGCTGGTCTTTTAGAAACTGACTACTCACTTTCACTCTTCTATGAGTCAATTTCAATCACTTCGGGTTCTTGTTTGATTGACTTTCATTGATAGTCTTTCATTCTGTCAGTTTTTCCGTTTGAGTGTTCTCTTTTCTGCTCTTGATGTCTTGACTCTTTACTTGTGACTACTGTTGAAACTTCTCCACTCACTGATGAACTTCAGCTTTGTTCAGCATCAGAAACTCGACTCACTATGGACTCCTTTCTTCGACTGGGAGTTCTTGAGACTTGAATTTTCAACTAGAGCCTTTCACTGTTTGGATAAGAGACTATTTCTTCTGGCTGCCCCTCATGACTTTGTAACAGCTCTTCACTCTGATCCTCAAAATGAAACTAGCCACTGCTACTAGTACCTTTACCAGGATCTTCACCTCCATCAGCAGCAATTTCACCAACTTCACAAGTTTCAAAAATCCTCCCCCCCCATTTCGGGGTCTACGTAGCAAACTTGAGTTTGACTCTCACTCTGACACTCAAATTGAAACTAGCTTATGCTACAGATACCTTCCCCAGGATCTTCACCTCCATCAGTAGCAACTTCACCAACTTCACTAGTTTCAAAATGTTCTTCACCCGAGTCCACGCTGCAAACGTGAGCTTAAGTTTATGAATGAAATCACTTCTTCATCTGCTGCCTTCACTATTCTTGTGTGAGTGACATGGATCCACTGTGGGACTCCAGCACACTTCACAGCAGTGTTATTCATACGTACGACTTGAAATGGTTCTCTTGAGCGCTCTTCCAAACAATTCTTGTGGACGTGTTTCTTGATGAGAACCCAATCTCTTTGGTTCCGAGGGTGACAATGAGTTTCTTTTGCTGATGCTGTTGCCAAAATCACCTGATGAAAAACAGATTTCACCATATCAGCCTTACCTTTGCAGTAATCTAGACCATGCCATCAGTCATTGAAACAAGCGAAGCTGAAAAAATGTAGGCCAATCTCATTGCTTTGCCCATTAGCACTTCATGGGGTGAGACCTATCTTTTTGCCTGGGGTACTCTTAATACTCATTAGGACAAGAGGAAGGGTGTCAGACCATTTCAAACCAGTGGATGCACACACATTGGGCAACTTCTTTTTGATGGTCTCATTCATCCTCTCGACTATGCCAAATGATTGAGGGCAATAATTACAATGGAACCTTTGTTCAATCTGGAGAACTGTACAAATCAATTTCAAATTCTAATTTTTTAAATAGGAGCCACGATCCGTCCTAACAAGAGTCAGCAGGTAAAAACGGGGTATTAACTCCCTCAACCGCAACTTGCCAACTATCATGATGTTTCATCTCCCGGTGGAATATACCACAACCCATTTAGAGAATAAGCAGACAATCAGGAGGATGTACTTAAGGCCAATGTAAACTAGCATCTCAATGAAGTCTGCTTGATATCTCGTAAATGGGCCCTGTGATTTATATTCATAAGGATATTGGTTCTTTTACCATAATTATTTCTATGACAGATGAGGCACTTCTGACATTATTCCTCTGCAACATTTCTGAATTTTGAATTTGCAAAGTACTTATTGAATGGTCATGTTATACGTCTCTCCATGCAGGTGACTGATTATGTTAACGCCTTGCCATACAGTTCAACATCGAGTCAGGTAATGTGTATTTATACTCAGGAGTGACCAAAATAGCTTGATAGTTCTTTCTGTAACCCAACATTTCCCATCTTCTCTTCTCATCCTCTAGAACTTCCTCCTGGAGGTCCCTCAATTCAGTGAAAGATGTCTGTATTGAATTCAACAAGAAACAATTTACATTTTTTGCATTTTCCACAATATTTTCATTTAATTCATTTTATTCTGTCTCTTGAATCACAGCTTCATTCTCAAATGCACAATATCTGGCCACCTGGTATGCATATTTATTTCCAATTATGACCATATCCTTTCCAGCCTTGTGGAAAGAACAATTGACTACTGCAACTTCTTTGTCCTGCTGAATTGCTTCCAATGAGTCAACTATGTATGAACTACTTCTGATGGGAGTTCCAGAGGATGGCATAAACCCCTTTGTGACCATAATTGTCCAAAGTCAAGGACCACTCCGAAACCACCTTTTCAGTCTTTATAGATCGTCACATTTACATTTTCTGCAAGGCAACAAGCTCTTGTCACCGCAATCAACTCTGTCACTTGTGCTGAAGTTACATTTGGCAGGTATGATGTTTCAAGAATTTCAGAAATGGAATTTACTGCGTAGACAGCCTTCAATGTTGCACGATGGATGGCTTCTCAAACAAGAACCATCTACAAACAGAATCAGATAAGCCATTTCAAGGGGATTTTTTTTTATGTCTGGTCTTGGCTTGGCTCAGCGACATTAATACAGTTGTATTCTGGTTCATAATCATCATCAATTCTATCTTTGTCTTGTTAACTGTCTAGAACAGGAAGCAGCATTGCAGGATTAAAAAAATTACACCTTTTGACAGAGATGTTCTCAGCTGCTAGTATGACTTGTTCATATCTGGCCAGACGACTGTTTGTCATGTGTTGACTCCAAATACGGGTCAGCAAAGTCTTGACAGAATGTGGAACAAACACAATCAATGTATGTACCATTACAATTCCTTCACTTTGCTCTATTGTGATGCAAACAGCTGCAACTACTTTCAGACAACCTGGAGGACCTACAGCTACCGGATCTAGCAAAGCTGATAAATAGGCCACTGTCCTGATGCATCCACCATGTTTTTGAGTAGGGACTGAAAAAGCACACCTGCCTCTTTCATGGTAGTAAAGAAAAAACTCCATATGGCATTCCAAGGGCTGGCACATTGCACAATTTGTTTTCTCACAACTCATAGGGCCTCTAAACATTTGTCATCAAATGGCACTGATTCTCTGATATCTGATATAATTGTGGGTCAGCCTTACTCAAGGCTTTGCAATCAAGGAAATGTTTAGCTAACAATTCCCAGGAACATCCTCACCTCCCTCTGGGTGGTAGGAGGACCCATTTTCAGAATTGCATAAACGCCTTCTGTTGAGACATTTTTTACCCCTTTTTCCATGTGATGTCCAAGATGTCTTCTTTTGAAAGTTTGTATTGTTTAATTCTAGGGAAAATGCATTTGGTTTTACATTTATCTTGACAGGGTTTGCTCTTTTTTTCAGTCCTATTTTCTTTTCCTGTGAAATCCCAATCCCGTTCTTTGACAATATGTCTTAAATCCAGAGGCAAATTATCTTTAGTAACACCTGGAAGCCACTAAACTCTTGAATCTTGTGATTTAATTTTGAACACTGAGTCTTCATCATGAGATATAATTGTGACCCCATCTAGTGTGCGATAAATCGCACAGTTCATCTTGCAAAGCAAGACTCTACCCAACAAATTGACAGGATTCGAATCACAGAATATGAGCTGATGGTTGTTTTCCATTGCTTCTATGTTAACAGGGACATCTGCTGTAACCTGGTTAAGTTTGTTTATTGCTAATGCTTCTCTTCATGAGAGGGGTAGGTTTGGAACCTCCACACAACAAACTGTAGAGAGTGTAGTGCCCGGATTTAACAAGAAAGACATGGGGTGGCCATTCACCTCACCAAATACATAAGGGCCACTTTGGCCTACCTCCAGGACTGCTCCATGTAAGTAATCCTCCTCCCCCCTTAGGCACTGTCACTGGGAATTAGTCTCCGGGAAAAACTGAGGGAAATCATTATTCAGAATCAACGGATGCTGTTGGTACATTTAATTATAAGGCATTTTATTTCTCCTATTTTGCTGCAACACTGGAGCTGTGGGAATATTCATATTAAACTGCCATTGATTTTGCACATTCTGCACAGAAGCTGTTTGGGCTGGGGCTACTAACTGTGTCTGCATCCAATTCACATTCTGCTGCATCTGGGGAATAAAATAATTCTGGATTCGATCTGGATCCTTTCTACATTTCCACTTCAAATGGCCATTTTTACCACAGTGCTCCTCTTCAACACATCAATATTTGCATTCACTCCAGAATTATTCACAACTCTTCCACAACCTTGCATTTGCATCATCTCATTTCCCATTATCACACCTTGTATCTAATGCACCCCATTCATTCAAGCAATGTCAGATGATACAAAACCTATATCAGAACCCATCATCTGGTTCTTGCCATTTCTCTGAAATGTCTTCGTCTGCACAACCATCAACTTCTCTTTGATTTTTTTCTGCTTTGCATGAAAACACGAGAACCAAGCACAGGATGCAACCCCATAACAAAAGCAGATATGAAGCCAGTGGCACCATCTTTTTCAGGCTCTTCAACTTCACTGTGCTGCTTAAAAATGACGATGACCCTTTCACATTAGGCATACGCCACTTCTTTTAGATCTTGTGTAGATTTCAAAATCTTTGCCCAGTTAATTTCCTTCTCTGTCACTTTCTTTTTCAAATTCTCTATCACTGCTCTGTATTTCACAGCAACCACCTCAGATGGAGCATTATTAGGAGCAACTCTAGCTGGTTCCTCTGTCGGCCAAGCAACATCCACCTTAGACTCAGATCACTAGGAACAACAATCTAAAACCGCACATCCAAATCAGTCTAAATCATTTTATAAATCGTTGTCAATCTATGCATTGCAGATTATTCAGATAGTATTAGATACATTAGGTGATATGATTACATCTATAGGTGTGGCTATGAATGATGTGGAACTTAGACTGTTGTCCAGTAGTGGCTGGCATCTATGAGGATGGGGAGGTGGGTGGAGGGGGAGGTCAGTCTAGCGCAAAAAAAGAAAAACTTACCGGGCAAACACGATGTCCTCTGCTGCGGACCTCCACAGGAACTGGAAGCTGGAGCCTGGAACTCCTTTGACCAATCAGGGCACTGCTCTCATGCTGTGAGAGCAGCACCCTGATTGGAGGGAGCGGCCTCACTCGGCGCTCCACAGCGCCCTGGAAGCCTGCACTGACTCTAACTAAACTGTCTTAAGACAGCTGGGCTACAGATGTTTAAAGTGTGCATGTGTGGCTGTCCGTTTCAAGACAGCTGGCCAAAAAGATATGTGCACTTTAAACATAAGTGCATAGACAGCCCACCCTCCTCCTTGCTGCTGTCACTCAGCAGCGAGCCCACCCCCATCCTGACGCTTGGCTCAGGACGGGGATAAAAAATAAAATGGTAATAAATTACTATTTTATTTTTTATGGGGTTTTGGTGGGATTTTAAGAGGGGCGACGCTCCTCCATTCTAACGCAAGAGCCGCCCCTGCCGTTGTCTACGCTTGTGGACTGGCTAGCTTCTAACACTGCCAGTGCCCTAACACAGAATAATTCGGAACTAATTTCAATGGGGGCAATGATTATGCAAAACTGCTTAGCGCTAGGTATCATTCTCGTAAACGACGGCAGTATTTGCAGGGTTTTGAAAGTTTGGGAGTGTTGCACCTTCATATCCGATCATATTTGGGTTATTAATGCATATGTGTCCAACATTACTAATATTTCTCATGAAGTCCAAGCTTTAGAAGAGTACGGCTTGTGGGAAGAGAAGCACTAGGTTCCTGGGTTAGTGAGTTTAAATGGGGTTTAGCAAGGTTGGTGAATGGTTTGATAGCTTGACAGGGGCATGGTAGGCTTTTACTAACCCTTGTGATAATTGTATTGATTTGGGAATTGTGCTGTTTCTCTTGTTAACATTTTCTGAATATTTGTTTCTAAAACATGGGTGTAAGGATAAAAGAGGATCGTTAAAGAGAAAGCAGCAGGAATATGAGATGAAGGATGCCAGGGACTGTGTTTACAACCAGCTAAAATTATTGGAAGAATAGACCAGAAAGAAGCAGAAAGTGATGTCGACTGTTTTATAATTGTTGACTTATTAGATTAATTGTGAGTTTTTTAATGATTATAGAATAATAGGGTGGGGGGAGAATTGTTAAAGATTTTTGTTCATTCATATTTTTTGCGTGTTTTTAACAATGTGCAAAATGTGGCTTTACACTCAATTTCCCATGCAGTCACTGATATAGTAATGGTGTCTTTAAAACAAATTTTCTACAGTGTATAGAAGTGTGTTTTTCTGACACTTGTTAACTAGGCCTCAATTAGGGCTAAGCAGTCACCTTATTCAAAATGGATTTTTCTCTTGTCCTCCCCCTCCACATTTTACTGTTCATTATTTCTTCAGCATACAGTAAAGCAGAATAATTTAATTTAATTCTATTGTCATTGTTCATGCTATTCTTAATTAATCTTCCGAGCCACAAAACTGACTTTCGAGGATCTTCTGCTAGCTCACTGTGCCCTATTCATTCATAATCGCCAAGGCTGCTGTAATTAAGCAATTCTGGGACCACAGCTTTTTTCGCAAAATTGTGGATTTGCCGCATTTGCCACATAATCCATCATCTGCTGCATAATCTGCATATTTTAACAAAAAAATAATGTTTCTCCCTTAAATGGATCAGAAGTTACTAAAAACGTGTCGACATGTGTTTGCACGTAGTGGAAGGCCCTTCGCAAGGGTTAACTGGTCACCTTTCAGTTGTTTATTACTGTATTTGGTTGATAAATGATACTAATAAGGTGAAATCTTTCCTCAGACAGTATTACCATGTAAAAAAATTACAAAATAATGAAATAATACTTTAAAGAATGTGCCACAATATGCTGCATGATTTGCCTTTTCTTGCAGCATCAATTTGAGATGTCATCAGTGATGTCATAAATGATGTCATAGAACATGCCACGAGTTATGTAATATGTGAGGTGATAGGTAGTGCATGGCGGGGGCACAAGTTATAGTTAGCTCTGCTAATTATAACTGATGAATTTCTGTGTTTTTTTTGTTCAAAACGTTAAAGCTGTCACTGACATATACACCTAACTATGTTACTTTAACCTTTGGTTTTTTCAGTGAACTTCTAGGATTTTTTTTTAACGAACAGTGATAATTTATTACCATACGTAAAGCCAACCCCCCAACGCAGCCAAGCCCTGTGGCCAACCCACCTGAAGGCAGTCAACCCTCCCCCACAAGCAGCCAACTCCACGCTGTGCACGCCTTTTTATCGCGTATGCCATGGGGTAGGCCACAGGGCCTGGTTTGCTTCCAGGCCCTGCTTCCAACTCCCTACAGGCAGCCACTCAGAGGCAGCCCACCCCACGCCCACATGCCTTTTTGTCGTGCATGGCATGGGGTTAGCCACAGGGCCTGTCTTGCAGCCAGGCCCTGCTTCTACCTCCCTGCAGGCAGCCAACACCCGTGTGCGGTGGATAGTTGGCCACAGGGCTTGGCCTGCCGCCGGGCCCTGTGGCCAAACCCCCAGAAGGCTGCCAACCACACTCCGTGCATAGCCTTTGGCGTGTGTAGTGAGAGGTTGGCCTTCAGGCACTGGGGACCCCATCCCTGAAGCCGTAACATATATATTAAGGGCAGGGGGGCGTGCAGCCTCCTCCCCAACCCTTAATTGGCCCTTGGGGTGCCATCCTCCAGGGTCAGTTGCAATAAACAAGGAGAGATCTGTGTGGCCTCCCCTCCCCAAGCCATAAAAGGCCCCAGGGACCCTATCCCTGGGGCAAAATACTATTGAACAGGAGAGGAGGGACGCCTGGCCCCCCTCACAAGCCTTCTTAGGCCCCAGGGACTCCATCCAAGGGGCTAAAACCTAAGGTGATGGGGCATGCAGTCCCCCTCCCTGAGCCTTATTAGGCCCCAGGGACCCCATCCCCCGTATTCTGATATAGTAAAAAAGGGGAGGGGGACTTGCGACCTCCCTCCCTGAGCCTTGTTAGGCCCTGGTGACCTCATCTCCCGAAACCGAGTAATTAATAACAGAGGGGCACACAGTCCCACTCCTTGAGCTTAATTAGGCACTGGGGACCCCATCCCCAGGGTCAAAATGTAAATAAAAGGGAAGGGGGCATTGCGCCCCCCCCCCGCGCCTTGAGACTTTTTGCCCCCCACCCGGGACCCCATCCCGTTGCCAAATTTAATAAAAAAGAGGAGGGGGAATGCAGTTCCCTGGGGCCGAGTAATTAATAAAGGGAGGGGGTGCGCGGCTCCTCCCTGAGCCTAATAGGCCCCAGGGACTCTATCCACCGGGACACAAATTTAAATAAAAGGGGAGCAGGCCGTGCGGCCCTCCTCCTGAGCCTTTAGTGGACCCGGGAACCCCATTGCCTGGGGCTGTACCTTATTTTACAATACAATACAAAGAACTTTATTTTGATCACTATAGATCATAAAAGCACACCATAAAACAAGACACTTACAGACACAAAATACAAATAAGACATGGCATCATAAATAACCGTTCGCAGTCCATTTACAATAGCAGCATAATAAAGTGATCAGAGTGCATCTTTGTATTTCACTGGAATAGCAGCCAAGTGTGTCAATTTCTAATACATCATTGTTTATAATTAAAAACTTCATCAGAAAATACACTAAGAGCAACGATAAAACATATAAAAAGACTTAAAAAATAAAAAGAACAGTGTTCACTTAAAGGGACACAAGGCACACGATACGGCTTTAGCCGGAACCATACAGTATGATACAACCTAGGAGCTAACAGGGGAGTACTTGATACGCCTAATCCACATAGCCATTAAAAACTTAGCTGTACAGAATACAATCATGCGCGATGTATTTAACTGCAGTATTCTATAGGCCTCCTTGTACTTCCTTACCCCCAAATTTCTGCACAGTGGGGCTATCCATTTAGTTCGAGATTGGTAGTACAAGAGGCAAAAGAATAAAACGTGTTCAAGTGACTCAGGTATCCCTTGGCAGCAGGGGCAATTTTCTTCAACCCTTTCGCATACTTTGCCCCATATTCTTTTAAAATTATTTACAGGTAAGCAGCCATACCTAAACTGTAGATATAGTTTCCTTGCTAATGGGGGTTCGATTTCATCTATTGTGGCCTCAAATGACAATGACTGTTTAAAATTCATAAAAGCAAGCGAGAGTGAACCCTTACAATTCATTATCAAATCGGTCTCAACGGTGCCCCAGTATGCAACTTTGAGACTGTGTTTGTTGATCTGACTAAGGGTTTCTGGTTTACTCCAGTATACATCTAATCCTTGTTTATGTAACAAAGTCTTAACTGTGCACATCCACGGAATCTTGTTCACACAAGTTGGTGACACTGGGGGCCGGTTTTGCAGTAGTGCTGCAATATCGGCCCCCTGTAACAAAAGCAGGAGCGGTACTTCTTGCTAGCACTCCCCCTCCTCGTCCTCCTCCCCTCCCCCACACACACACCCCTGCTTCCAGGGATGGTCGAGCAGCAATCTGCCAGGGCTGGTTGCTTTTCCCAATCCGGACCTAATTTCTTGATGGCTGAAGATCCGTGTGTGGTGTTTCTTGGAAGTGACTTGAGTGCTGCTAGGTACCATTATTGCATAGGACACGTCTAAATGGGCTGAATCGAATGTATGTTGGACTTCTCTCCAGTGTGTTATGATGAAGGTTACTGTATTGTTTATTAAAGTGGGGATCAAGCTGATTGCCAACTATATGGCATATCTGTGATGTTTGCAGTGCATGAGGTGCTCCACATAATGTGCCCATTTAGATTTTTTTGTGTGACTTAGAAATGCTAGTGAGAGACACCTTATGGTAGAAACCATTTTAACTGATAACCTGAAAAGGAAGACAGTCCAACATTAGCAACATTACTGCAAAAGGAAAAAGTAGGCAGCAGTATTTAATCAAGATCAGAAACTTGGAAGCAGCACGCAGAAAAAGAGTGTTTAAAACGCTTGCTGGCCACCCACAGATTAGTAGCTCGTTCTACAAGCCTGGCATGGCAAGTACTTGTCTTCATTTGCCTTTCTCTTACTTTCTGTAAAGCATGGCTTCATGTCAGATGATTACGTTTTAAAAATATCATTTGCAGAAGTAAAGCACTCAATCGCAAGGAAGTACAACTCTTGGTAATGTCACAGCTAAATATCACCGCACAAAAAGAGGAAAGCTCTTCGATGTAGTAGCAGAACGAGGAAGTGTGCACGGTGTACAGTGATGTACATTCATTTAAAAAGGCCCATGAGAAGGTGGGGACTTTACTTTGCAGAAGTGATGGAAGAGATATCCAGACCCGAATGAGAATCCGGTGGGACACTGTCCAAACAAGTAAGTTGTAACTAAGGGGAAGAAGATGATGGCACATGCAGTTCAGGGCATTGTTCAGCAGAGCTGCGATGTGTGCTCGGGTCCTTTATATCTTATCCCTCTTGATGTGGTAATTCTCGCTGAAAAATTGAGTGAAAGAAGTTCACAGTTACTAAAGAGCACTTTTGAGTAAAATTGCTGACAACACATGTTGTATACTAACTATACATGAACAAGACAAACATAGAATCAAAGATGAGAATATGAAGTAGATCAGAAATAGAAACTTTTGCCGTCCAGTAAGATTCAATCAAGACATATGGGGAGGTGCCTTGCTGTCATTAGCAGTTGTGTTCAGGCCCAGAGGAGACAGTGCCCACTGCACGCCCTTTATGGTTGCTTCTTACTAGCAAATCAAGGGGAAGTGGGCCCTAATATGCCTGTTTTGATTAGGGCCCCTGTTGAGCTACTCAATATGAAAATTGAGGGGGCGTGACTATGGCTGCCAAGATGGCGGACGATCAGTAGAGGAGCTCTGAGCGCCAGTCCCTGCATCTGTCACTAATCCCCCGCTCCCGGCTACCATCGGCCTCCCAGACTGTCTGGAGGTGATGCCTGGGGTGACTGCACTGCCGGGGAGCCTGGATTCAGGGATTGTGCGGCCAAGATAGAGGCTTAACTCGCAGTTTGCACTGGTCCACCGCGTGGAGCATAGTGGCCTGCTCTCTGGTGCTGCAGCACGGACTGCGGGCAGATGAGTGACAGGCTCAGCCTCCCATTGAGCGGGTGTCGCAGTGGGGCACTGGCGAGGCCCAGGAGGACTGGTAAGGCGAAACCAGGGGGCATTGTAGGGCCATGGTTACTAGCGGCGGACCTCGCTCCGTGCCTAGCACGTGACAGCGGGGTTCCCAGCGGGAACCTGGGGAACTGATTAGATGGAGCTAGGTAATTTTCACGGGGCTGGGGTCGACAGGTGTGGCCGCTGCCACATGGGAGACTGAGAAATCACTTGCAGTGCCCCAGGGGATTAGCAGAGCGGTATTCGGGCAACAGCACAGGCCTTGGCTGGATTGGCACGGAGGCCTGGAAGGCACTGGTGCAGGCCCCCCGCTGCATGGACATAGCTTGGCTGCTTTGAACACAGCCTTGCCGAAGGGCGCCCCAGAACACGGGGATGCCTGCATTTGTTACCTGGCAAGTGTAGCTGATGGGTGCTGGAGACCCCTGGGCCTAGGCCGCACCACGCCCAGCTGCTGGAGACTTAGGGTGAGCTGCTGCGGGCCTCACAAGCTTCCCATAACATTTGGGGTCCTGCTTGGACACCGGATAACAGGGGACTCACCCTCATCTTCACGGCGCTCTGGGGTCGTCAACTGAAGGGCGGCATCTGACCACGTGTGGGACTAGAGACCAGATTCCCGGCACCTCCCCAGAAAAGACGGATGCCAGTGAGTCTGTGGGGAGAGCAGGAACAACTCATGACAAATAAGTAGGACAGAGGCCCCCCTCCGGCATACTCGGCCTAGTGCACCATAGTGCAGTGTGCTGAGTGGGCCACCGGAGTCTGTACTTTAGGAAACATGATAACTACCCCTACGGCCGTCGGTGTGCCAACCTTTCCCCTCTTCATTGCCTTGTGGAGCCGAATCGCCCCCCTCAAATTGACTTCACTGTTGGGCTGCTTGTGCTGCGAATCGCACCTGTGACATTTGACACTCGCAAGTGGGCGCATCACTTGGGGTCGGCTTCCTTTGCCTTCTGAATGGTGTGGTCCACCGGGCGGCAAGCAGGCAGCAACATGGCTGCCGCGGGGTCCTCTGTAGCGCTGGGTCACCCCTCGCAAATTACTTGAACTATTGGGCTGCTCGTGCTGTGAGACACATTGGCTTCAGTTGGCACTCGCAAGCAGGCCCAATTCCTGGGATTGCACCCCTTCATCTCCTGGACAGAGATGTTGGTCAGGAGATGACCATGGGGTGCCTTTGTTTCAGAGCCCACTCTGCTACCCCAACAGTGTCGACTTCGGATTCACAGACTGCCAATTCTGAGATACCTCCTGAAGGGCCACCTCAATAGAGGGAGAGTTGGACAAAGTTTTCACAGTCATAGAGAGATCCTGTGTCTCCATGGAGAACAAAATGGACACAGTAGTGACGAACCTCACCCTACTGAGGATGACCATCGCAAGCTCGCCAACACGGTCCACACAGAGGAGCAATCCTTGGTGACACTCAACCTCAGGAGATACAGACCCAAATACGTGCACTGCAAAAACCAGGTCTGCACATTAGAGGAGAGGGCGGAGAAAACCGAGGGGCCTTGTGGGCTTTCCTGAAGGTGCTGAGGGTCAGGACATAGTGGCCTACCTGGAATTGTGGGTTTTGCAGTAACTAATCAGCACGCAACTCACCTGCATCCTCAGCACCTCCATCTCCTCAGCAAACTTCCCGGGCAGATGGAAACATGCAGATCTCAGACCGCTCCTAAAGATAGCCTCTGTTGACCCCAACGATCTAAAAAATTATAGTCCGTTCTCCCTGCTCCCCTACCTGGTTAAAGTTCTCGAGAAAGCCATCAACCAGCAGCTCACCTAATTCCTGGAACAAAACCACCTACTGGATGCCTCTCAATCAGGATTCCGTGCCAACCACAGCACAGAGACCGCGCTGATTGCTGCCACAGACGACATCAGAACACTCCTCAACCAAGGAGAAAAGGTGGCCCTGATCCTCCTTGATCTCTCTACAGTGTTCGACATAGGCTCGCACAACACCCTCATCAACAGACTCTACAACATAGGCATACGGCAAGACGCCCTCAAGTGGATCCCCTCTTTCCTTACAGGATGCACACAGAGCATCCAACTGCCTCCCTTCACCTACGCACCCAAAGACATCATATGCGGCATACCACAAGAATCATCCCTCATCCCCACACTGTTCAACATCTACATGACCCCCCTCGCAGACATCGCCAGATCCCACGGACTCAACAGCATCTCCTACTCAGACAACACTCAACTGATCCTCTCGCTCACCGGGGCCCCCGCCAATGCCAAAACCAACTTCTGCAACGCCATGATCAATGTAGCTAAATGGATGAAAAACAACTGCTTTCAACTCAACTCTGACAAAACTGAAGTACTGATCTTTGGGAACAACACCTCTGCATGGGACCACAGCTGGTGGCCCGCAGAACTCGGACCCGGACCCACACCCACACCGACCGACCACTCATGCAACCTCGGCATCATCCTCGACAGCCCGCTGACCATGAAACGACAAGTTAACGCAGTCACCTCCTCCTGCTTCCACACACTTCGCATGCTCCACAGAATCTTCAGATGGATCCCAACCAACACCAGAAAGACGGTCACTCAGGCCCTTGTCACCAGCTGCCTCTACTTTGGCAACGCCCTCTACGCTTGCATCCCCATTAAGCTCCTGAGAAGACTCCAGACCATACAGAACGCTGATGCCAGACTCATCCTGGACCTCTCCAAATCAACCTACATCGTCCCCCACCTCAGATCTCCACTGGCTCCCCATCCAGGAAAGGTGCCAGTTCAAGGTCCTCACGCATGCCTACAAATCCCTCCACGACCTCGGACCATCCTACCTCAACCATAGACTGAACTTACACCAACTCGCTAGACACC
The DNA here is from genome assembly GCA_963921515.1 of Calotriton arnoldi. Taxonomy (NCBI): domain Eukaryota; kingdom Metazoa; phylum Chordata; class Amphibia; order Caudata; family Salamandridae; genus Calotriton; species Calotriton arnoldi. The sequence goes on along the minus strand of CAWUFW010000097.1, from coordinate 1,998,381 downwards.
TACGCTCCTCTTCACTCACCCTCGCACACCCCGCATCCGCCGCACCTACGGCGGCCACTCCTTCTCCTACATCGCAGCCAAGACCTGGAACAACCTCCCCCTTCAGCTCCGTACAGCTCCCTCACTGGCAGACTCCAGAAAGAGACTCAAGACCTGGCTCTTTGACAGAGACACAGCACCCAGATACCCCTAGAGGTGACAGATTGTGCTTTATAAATACTGATTGATTGATTGATCCTGGCTTCTGTCCTCTCAACCTTCCTATCGATCGAGCCGGTGCACCTGGTGCTGGTGCAGTGGCCCTCTCTGGGTGCCCCTCCCAGACCACTTGTGGTACGCCTTCTACACAACAGAGAGAACTACATTATCCTGAGGGAAGCCCGTAAACAAGAAAACCTGTCAGTAGACAATATAAAAGTGATGATCTTCCCAGACTACACTTTAGCAGTCCAACGTCAACGCCATAATTTCCTTGCAGTCAAACGCAGACTACGTGCATCTAACTTCAAATACTCACTCATGTTTCTGGCCTGCCTTTGGATACAAGTAGGTGGATAGTCACATTTCTTCATGGACCCAAAAGAGGCATGGGACTGGGTGGAGAGTCAAGGCAGCGCGGAGACTTCCTTGTCCCAGTCGCCAACCGCTAACTCATGTTCTTCTGGAGGAAGCTGGTGAATCCGCTGGGCCCATTGATCACGGATCACCTCCCGGGTGCCTTGCTCACCTTACCTGGAACAAGTCCCCGCAGATTAACCCACTAACAGAAGTGATGATGCTGGCCCTTGCTGCCCACTCACACCTTTGGCCGCGCCGTTGGGGGTTGCATACACCCACACACAACAATAGCTGGACGGGGCATCTCATTCTACACACGTACGTAACGATATCCAGTTAGTATGGGGGCTTGCATACTCACCAGAAGTTGAGCCATCAATGAATGTACATCTTATGCACGCTGCCACCCACCCCCCAGCCAGGACACCTTCACTGGTGCACAAGGTTCATATGTTTGGGCAGGATCCCATTGTATCTCTGCTCCTGATGGTATTGGATGTTTTTGTTGTTGTATTACATTGGTTCCAAGTTGTTGCCTGCACCAGCCTAGCATGCCGATTCCCACAGGAACCAGGCCCTGCTCCTTCAGCCGATTCTGGAGCTCATCCACCTAAGCATGTTGATTGACATCAATATATTAACGTGGAATATCCGAGAGATGCACTTCCCCTCCCGCCGATACGCAGTATACTCCTACATGTGCCACAGGGACACATATAGCCTTCCTGTAAGAGTCCCACTTCACACAGATAGAAGCAGTGAGGTTCCAGAAGCGATGGAGGGGTCAGTATACTCCACTAAGTATTCCACCTATGCCTGTGGGGTTTTGGTGTGGATCTAGGCTGGGTGCCATCTGTGGCAGACAACACTGTAGTGGACCCAGAGGGTCGGTACGTTCTTGTAGACGGCCAGCTGGAGGGCCACCGACTGTTCCACGGCATAATATATTCTCCCAACACTGTACAGACAGCATTTTTACAGGTCCTGACTGGGATGTTGTCGTGCCGGAGCAGTCTCCCCAAGTTACTGGGAGGTGACTTTAATAGCGTACTTAATGTAGACCTAGACCGATCCTTCCCGCCCCTCCTCCTTGCCACCTCGACCTCAAATGCCCACACCTTAACAAGCTGGTTACAGCATTGGCGCTTAACTGACATCTGGCGCTCATGCAACATACATTCCAGAGTCTACTCGTACTACTCCCACGCCCACGACTTGCACATAAGAAAAGACTGCCTAGTTATGACATCAGACTTAATCCCTCACATAACACATATCGACTACCTAGGCAGGACGCACTCAGATCATAACCCACAATATTTGCGATGGGACGACTGTCCCCCAATCCCCATCTGGCGCCTACCAGGAGCACTTCTCTGAACCTCTGCCGCTTTTTTCGTGTACTCGAATATGCTCCTGCTGCATGGCCACTCACTGAGTTTCTGGTGCCTGACTTAGAAAAAGCCTTTGATTCCCTGGAATGGTCTTGACCATTTGAGGTGCTCCCTTGGTATGGACTGGGAACCCGCTTATTTGTCTGGTCAAGCTCCTGTATACCAGCCCCCTCAGCCCCTTCGGCCTAGGTGAAAACAGGTCCCTACATATCTGCTCCAATACTGATACACAGGGGCACCCATCAGGGATGCCCGTTGCCCCCACTGCTCTTCGCCTTAGCGATGGAGCCATTAGCCTATACCATTCGTAAGTAGGACCACCATTGGGGATCCCCCTCAGCGATGTCTACCATTCCGTATCGCTCTATACGTTTGACATGCTTTTATACCTGAAAGATATCACACTTAATTGGTTTACAGATGTTTTCAGTCTTATGGTTAACTGGGCTAAATCATGCCTTTTCCCGCTCCTCACCACTATGCCTAACCCTGCCCAACAGATCCATAGAATTTCCATGCCATGGCAGCCTGCCACTTTCCAATACCTGGGAATATGCATCTACCACACTCCAGTGGACCTTCTGGATGGAATTCTTGTTCGGGCGGTGACCTCACTTTGAGCACAGATGGAGTTCTGGCAGACCCTGCCGCCATCAGCAGTGGGACGCATAGCTCTCCCCAAGATAATAATGCTGCCCCGTCTCCTGTATTACTTCACAAATTTGCCCTTATATCTTGCCAAAGCCTTCTTCCACTCCTTGGCTCGACTAACCGGTGACTTTATATGGCACGCTACGCATCATAGGGTGGCCCTCGCTAAACTCTACCTCTGGACTGATCACGGCGTTCTATGCGTGTCAAATTTCGAGCACTACTATCTGGCCTCCCAGCTACAGTAGGTGGCCATCTGGCTGGCGGGCTGCCAGCTGGAGGACACTATGACTGCCTTTCCACATTTGGATCTGCTCTGCATACCTCACTTATTTCACCTGCACTCCCAGGTATCGCTGCCGCAGTCCCCCATGATGCGGGTCGCATCTAAATGCTACAGAAGGAGTCTTTTTCTCACTCACTCGGTAATGCCTTATGCTCCGCTGCTGCCACTCCTTTGCACCCCACAGGGCAACGTAGCAACCTCCCTGCAGGAACTGGGTCACTGGCACGAAGCGGGGCTTCACATCCTAGGGGACCTGTACCGAGACCGTGCACTCCTCTCCATGGAGGAACTCATAGCTAAGACTGGCCTCCCGTTGGGGCAGTTTTTATTGCACACCTTCATTATCCGATCGCTGGGGGATGCTGAGATGACAAGCAACGGGAAATGCACCTAACAATCCAATACCTTCATGCAATGGGGACGGGCAGCCACCTAACACGATGGATGGCAGTTCCTTGTACACACACGCCGCTGCACCTCTTACCACACGGTGACAACACTGGAATACCAACTTAAGTCGCCTCTGCACTGACAAAGAGTGGCAGAACAGCCTTCAGGCTTATACAGTATTATGTGCTGCACAGGGCTTACCTCACCCCCCACAAAATCAACCGCTACTTTAAATTGCACAGACGCCAACTGCCCCCGCTGTCATGTACCCGGTCCGTTCTCCTGCATATGATATTGGCATGCCCAACACTCTACCAGTACTGGCTAGGATTCACAAATCATCTAACGCGCTGCACAGGTTATAATGTATTTAATACCTGAGAGGTGTGCCTACGAGGTCTGGTACCATGAAACAAGAAAAACAAGGCAGGGACACGATTTATAAACTTGGCTCTCCTCCTTGCCAGGCGCCAGATCACCCGCAGATGGAAATCACCCAGCCCCCCACTCTACCTGCATGGGCGCTCTCCAGGAACACCTAGGCTCAGGCTGAGAGCCAGGCATTGCATTGTGAGGACGCTAAGGGCCTGCACAAATACCCAATGCCAGCCAGCTGGGACACCCTCTTGGCGGAGCCGCATACTGATCTGATCCCTCTCAATAAATGACAGTGGCTACCTCCTGCTACCTCACCATGATGCTCGACAAACACATCATACCATGGGCAACGTAAATTGCACACCTGGCCCTCAACTATCATCCTTTGCACAGTTAATCCTGGTCATCTAGGCTGGTGCGGGCTAGTTCCAACAACTATTGTGACAAAAGTTTCCTTTTTATCAGTATTCAGGTAATCATCCATACCGCCTACACTCAGATGCATTAGACTCGCTGTTGCAGTCGCTTATAACCATACCCATTGCTGCAACACATAGTGCTGCACTTGTTTGAAATGTATCGTTCTGTAAAGCAGAAATTCGCTTGATACATCTCTGAATAGCAATCTGATTTACACTATATGTATCTGTAAAATGCACAATAAAAAGATTTAAAAACTCAATATGAAAATTGAGGAAAGTGAGTACATTGACAGCGATGATGAAATAAAATCGCAGGCAGTTGGCCTTGAGGGCAAGAAGACCACCCAGGGACCAAACACTCCTGTAAGGGCCTGTTCTAGTCTTCTGCACTTCTTTCCAGCCCTGCCTTGGAAATTCCGGCTCTATCATTCAGCTCTGCTTTTGGAATTTCACGGCCTCTCTTTACAGGTGCCTACCAGCAGCTCACTTTAAGATCTGTGTATGATGCTCTATGGTTTCCAGCCATTTAGTGCAATCTTCGGTCTGAGCTTTAGAACCACTGACTGTTCGAACTTTTCTGCAGTCTTCTGACTTTCCCTGAAGTCTTATGCCTCTGTTTCATAGGATTCTAGTGACAGAATGACAGGGATCTAGCTAGGTTGGGACAAACTGTCAGAGACTCTAGCTGATTTCAGGACAAGGCTATGCTATGGGGTTGCTTGCTCTGTGCAGGGACAAAACGATTTCGAGCGAAGGGGTCAAATATAAACAAGAGAGTACCTGAAGGCTTGGAAGGAAGCAGGACAGAAACAGGTGGTGAAAAGGGAACCGGAAATATGCAGGGCAAGTTATAAAGATAACACAAGTCCAAATAACAGGAAGATAAATGCAGGGAAACAATAGACAAACTGTCATAAATGATAGATTGTCTGCTCCTTGGAAGCGATCTCTCTGTGAGGTGAAAAAGATCATACAAGAAGTCAAGGAGCAGATTATTCTCCCAGAGTTCACGGAGACACCCAGCACCCCCTATTGAGGAGGAGTGCTGGCTGGTTCTCTGTGCCAAAGGCACACGCCTTGGAGTCTAACTGACACCCTTGGAAGCAATGAAAATAAGGGTAGTTATAAACACGCACAAGAAGACAAAGGAGAACAGTGGAAGGTACTCAGAAACAGAAACTGGGCTCTGGAAAAATCTGGACTGGAATAAGGATCAGTAACAGGACTAGAATACACAAAACTGAATATACTGGAAATCTGCACACTAACCAGGACAGGACAGGAATATGCAGTCAGAACAGGAACACAGGAATACAGGAATAGGAATTTGCATATACAAGACAGGTCTGGGTCTGTGCTATTTGAATTAGGTCAAGGCAAACAGGGAAAAAACGCATCTGCGCACTACTAGGACAGGACAGGAAAATGTGGTCAGAACAGGAACACATGAATACAGGAATAGGAATTTGCATATACAAGACAGGTCTGGGTCTGTGCAGTTAGAACTAGGTCAAGGCAAACAGGGAAAAAACGCATCTGCGCACTACTAGGACAGGACAGGAAAATGTGGTCAGAACAGGAACACATGAATACAGGACAAGGAATCTGCATATACAAGACAAGTATGGGTGTGTGCAGTCTGAACTAGGGTCAAGGCAAACAGGGAAACAAAGAGGCAGGATAAACAAGAGTCAGGCAATAGAGACAAATAACTAATCAGAACAGGAACATGAAATCAACAACAATGAAAATTGAATTCAGAGGCAAGCCTTGAAAATAGCTGCAGGATCCAAAATAGAGCAAGGAGACACAGCAGCAAGGTCATTTGCGAGCCACTGAACTCCGAGCTCACCAGGTAGAAATAGCAGGAGGTTCAGGGGAGGAGCACAGGTGCAGGGAGAGAGCCAGGAACAAGGAATCAATCAGGTGTAAGGAATCAGGGAGGCACCAATAAAGGGAAGGTAGAACTGAGACTTTGAAAGGGGAAGACCAGGGAAACCAGCAGACAACACAGGACAAAGAAAAGCCAGGAACGAGAGCTAAGAAAATGAAAAGCCCAGAATGGAGGTTTAAAGAAGTCTGAAAGTCTGTGGGATCCAGGAATCAAGATAGAGAATAGAATACCACCATCAGGACATGATTGGGGAAGGGCTTGGAGACACAAAGGACTACAGGGACTATGGTGCATCAGGACAGTAGTGTGGAAGCCTGTACTGGAATATGAAGTGTATCTGGAAATGCAAGGTGTAGAAGTGTATAATATAATATTCAGGGATAAAGGCAATACTCCAGAAGGCCTTTGTGAACATCACCTAGTGACAGAATAGTAAAATCCTAACAGAGAAGGGAAGCTTCACAAAAAGCCAACATTGCCAGGTGAGGATTATTCCTAAGCCATGTCCTATAATCTCCCTAGCCTGGCAGTCCATTGCACATAAAGTGAGACCCACATCATACTCGCCACGATGCTCTGTGGACGGGCACCACTGACAGAGACCGCCAAGCAATGTTATCCCCAGTGAAGCGTTCAACCCTGCTTGTGCCTGCCCCAGTCCCAACTATAACATACAAGTGGTTCTGTTGGGTAGTACAATAACCGAGTTAGCCTATATTTAATAACAAAGCAACCTGATAATCAAGATGTTGCCCAATTTTCATAAAAACTTATTGAAAACAAACAGTAAGAACACACAGGAATTTGTCAAAAAGTAAAGCACTTCTTTTTCTTTTATAAATGAGAGTAAAACTGGCTGTCAAGGATCACGTAAGCGTATTATGAGAGGATAAAGTGATCTTTGTGACATAAAGTGAGGAAAAAGTGACAAGTGATAACATCAGTGGAGCTATGTACAAGACAAACATAAGTGACATAGATTTAACAGAATACATTTCCTGTCAATTTTATACAATTGTTCACATGAATCCTGATCCACATATTATTTTGAAGGTGGAGGACAAGGAGACTGTTTAGACATGGATAATCATTAACGTCAACGTTTCGACCCTTTCATATGAGCGCAGATTGTATAGCGTCAATGCGGGTCTTCATCAGGACAAAAAGACGGAGTGGACAGCCACAAGGAGGTAGAATCAACTTAATAGATTTGTAACCAGGCAAATGGTTTGCAAAGATTTCCACAATGGGGAGGATGATTAATAATCAATATCAACAGCCCTCAATATTTGAGGGAAAAAGAATTCCAATAGATCGAAATTAATTATCTTATTTTCCAGGCCTCCTCCATCCGGTAGGAGTCTGATCGGATTTATACGATTTATGCGAGCTCCACCAGCTGGTGAGTCTCTGAAATGGAACTGAAGTGCTTCCACCAGTCGGTTGAAAACAGAAGATTACTTCGTTGTCACCACAATGGGGCAAATACTCGGAGTCCTTCTCCCAAATGCGAATTCCTTCCTGGTCAAGGCAGCAAGTCAGGCTCTCTGGCGGGCTCTGCCTGCAAGGCCATTGTATTTCTCCATAAGCAGCCAGTGGGCCTCATGTCATGAACAACCTGTACTTTAAGGGAACAGAATTGCCAGGCTGAAGTCCAGAATTTCTAGGTAGATGTGAGTGTTAGTGTTATTCAAAGAAAGGATAACAGGGAAAGTTGCATCCAGTATTTGTGAGAGAGACTAAGTGTCTCTTTTGTGTTTCATCTTCCTAGGTGATATGACTGTATACAGAGTCCCTACCCCATAAGAGAGACACTCCTTCCCTCATGCTTTGAAATCGGGGGTCACTGTGCCTTTCAGTGGGGTCGCGGTCTTTTGCTGCGATTGGGTGTTGGTCTTATTTGTTTAGAGCTCTATGTCCTGACATTCAGACATTGAGTGCTATGCAACGCATCCAATACAAATGGGGTCGGGTAAAGCAAACAAAAAAAGCAAAATATTTCAGCATCTCAATCAACATGAAGGCTTCAATTTGAAATTTGGATTACTTTGTTCATAGTTGGAATTTAAGGACTCAGATGTGTCTCTCTGCCGAACCCTAAGAGGAGAGCTCTGGTTTAAGATTTCAAGAATTTACTACAGGGCAGAAGACTTTTGTTTCAGGAGGAGGGGAGTGGTTCGAAGAGGCAGCTTTAGCTTTGCCTCTCTGTATTGTTTTGGTAAATTAATCACTTTCAGAATAAATCACAAGGGCGAGATCTCCTGATGATTAATTTCCGGATTTATATATTTAAATTATGTTTATGAAAATGTCACGTGTTTTCTAAATCTATGATTTTTCTTTTTTATATTTACAACCGAGACCCCTCCTGGACACTCCCCTAAAACATAACCCTTTCCTTTTTAACCTTCACCCTTCTCTTACATTTTCACCTTTGCTCCTACTCTTGTTCCTTACTACCTACCCATCTTTCTCTTCACTGTTTTTCCTCGAGATTTTTGTAACCCACTTTTTTTAAAGCAAAAAAAACCCAAGAAAAATCATCTTAGCTTTTGTCACTGCCAGTGTGCTGGTGTTTATTAGTCTGAAGGCAGGCTCCCTTCACAGACAGCCTCAGCTCGGCCACACTTCCAAGTGTCATTTCGTACACGGAGCAACTTGAAAACGTAGCAAGAGAAACCCTTATTTGTAACTTTCCAAGTAATCATGCTCCTACAGAACAGACGCTGAATTTTACATTAGCTGGTGATTAACTGTCTGAAGATTAAAATCCTTCAATTGCTTTTTCAGGATGGGAGTGAGCTGCTTAGCAGCTCATGCATGGATGACTGTGCACTTATATTACTGCTGGCCGCCTAGAATTCCTGCCACGGAATACTTTATGCAATGCCAGTTCTTCATTTATGGCTGAACTATATTTAGCCTATTAACACCAGCGCCTGTGCAAAACTTTAGTAAATGTGGGCCCAAGCGCTGCTTCCCAAATCATAGCACACTTATGTAAAGTGAGAGAGGCTCATTAGATACCTACGTCATATTTACCTCCTTTAAACTTCCTTCCTACGAACCCTTCCCTAATTTGCTGTCCTACTTTAACTGAACAACAACAAAAATTATAAGAGGAACAATAACGTTCCACCAAAGAGCACTCTTTTCTGCTAGGACTCGTGTCCCTCCTAGATAGGTCATCTGGAAAACTCTGCAAGTCACCTGTCTATGTAGTATAGCACAAGGAATTCTAATATAATGCATCTCACTGCTACTAGCTCATAACCTAACATACATTTAGCTAATCTACATTATTTAAGCCTGTAACGGTTCTAAAATTGGAGGGGGGGGAGGGAGGGTGAGTAAATAATCCAAAATTAACCTAAATACTTCAGAGCAAGAAATCCAATATGAAAATCACAAAATCATTACATAACATTATAAAGTAGTTGTTCATTAAACAATCAGATATTCAATTACAAAGCTAAATTGGCACTTTACTTATATAATAGTGTAGCATATATTATGGATCATCGCAAATATTGTCTTCGATCAAAAACACAGTCAACATATGTTTCTTGGTAAGCAGCAAAAGAAATGTTTTTTCAGGGATGTATGAGATACACGTAGATAAATTGTTTTAAGAAAAAACAAATAGACAAACAATTTTACCATAAACATAAATGATATATCAAATGAAACATGGTAAGCATACATTCTCAAATATCATATTGACTGTTAAATAAAGCATATTATATATATATATATACAATCCAAATTACATTTAGATAATAATGTTAATTCAATTAATATATATTACATTTATTACAATGATTCATATATTTACGCACTCAGTGTTGACCCCTATTAAATATTAAACTCAACTAAAATTGTTTTTTCAACAATTATTGTACTAGTTAGGACTTACTTTCAACATCAATAATTGGATTTCTGAATAAGAAAACAATATTTGTAGTATTGAAAAGGAGCCCATATCTTACACAAATCTTTTCAGCTAGTGATGGCAAATGCCCATTTTGATCCTCATAACACCCTAATTATGAGATTAGTCTACCTATATATTAATCAAATGGAATTTTAAACATTACATACTCAAAATAATTAATAAAAGCAATTTAGGAGTGTGTAATCCCCATTTTCCATCCACTCTCCCTTGTCTCTCTAACATTTACTACAAAAATGTATACCTACGTGTGTGGAGATCTCCACCACCTTGGTGGTGCGCGCCATACAGAATAGATAAGGAAAGGCCGAGGTGGAGGTCTCCAGCAGGTTTATGTATAGCATTAAGTAGTGTGTGAGTAGTACCTGTGTAAGTCGATATTTTGTGCATAAATAATTTTTACAACGATATTATGGTAGCATGCCGAATAAACTGAAGAGGGGAGAAGGGTTATTGTGCTAGTACCTCTCCTGAAATTTGGTAGCAGAGAGAACAAGTCAAGAAGGAGGCTGCTGTCAGAAAACTGTTGATATATGACTTATATTGAGTATCACTATCTGCTGATGGCAGTCAAAGGCGCTAGAAGCAGGGGTGCTGCAGAACCCCCACAATAACCATGCTGGAGTTCGGAAGGTGAATGAGCAATAAAGATCCCTTTACATTTTGTTTTTATCTTGTCACATTTCCCGTGCGTTCAAAGACAGCAGTCAAATGTCAGGCTCTGTCTTCTGACAAATTGCTACTTATTCTTTCTTTTAACCTCCATGATCAGTGTTTTTCTCTGTGACTGCAAAGTTAAAGGATTTTTGCAAAGTGAATTCTAGAAATCTTGCTTGGATTCTGCAAGTGAAAGGAAAGGCAGTAGGATTTTGTCTGGTTTTTCTAACACACAACAAAATTAAACACCTGTAACTGAACTGTACAAATATTTCCTAAATACATCAGCAGTTTCGAAAACACAATTGAAGCACATTTTTATGATTTTAAAGTGTGATGGAAAGAAATATTTTAATAGGATCTAAATTCATCACGACACTTAACTTGATAAGCAAATTATAAATATTTGCTGAAACCCAATTTCCACACGTTATCATTTGTGCGCTATATAGTTTTATCAGGAAAACTGGGGGGGCTTTTCAGTGGAAAATATGCTGTCTGTAAATGGCAGTGTGCTACCACACCATTCTTTAGAAATATATTTGTGACAGTGTGAACAAAATGTACCACTGGCTACATACCACACCTTTACCACGCTACTGCTGAATGGGCATGGTTCATTGACAACTATTTTTCTTTGTAAAAACACTTCAAAGTCCCCATGACTTCAGTGATATAACATTGATGACAGCACCTCCACTCTGAAGAATTGTTCCAGCACTATTGATGGTGGTTTGGAAAATGTCCAAAATGAGAAAAACCCTGAAAGATTTTTATACAGCTCTGTTAGAACACTACATTCAGTCCTCAATTTGGCAGCGGATAAATCTCGGCACTATTTATAAATGTGGGGTTCTATGTAGTCGATGGTAGGACACCAGGTAGACAGTGTAATTGAAAGATGTGTGTTGGATTACATATATAGTCCAGGTGGTGAAAATTTGCACAAAAGCGGTGTTTAGCATCATGTCACGTGCTATTTTGTTCCATTTCTTTTAGACTTTGTGATGGACATAGCCCTTTTTGCAGGGTCTCCCTCAGATTTTTGCCTTCTGTTGATGAACCTGTTTCTATTGGCATTAGGACTCTGTGCACTTTACCACTGCTAAACGTGCAATTCTCTCCCTCAAATATGCTAAAATTGGCATACACCTGATTGTCACATTTAATTTACTTGGAAGTCCCCTGTAAAGTGGTACTGCAAGTACCCAGGGCCTGTAAATTAAATGCTACTAGTGGGCCTGCTAGTTTCAAACACAGTGGTCCCTAAACAGAAGATTAAACAAACAATGAATATAGACTCAATCAGTACTATATTTGAAGCTGTCCAGCCGGACAGATACTTTAATATTCAATTAGTTTCAAAAGTGGGACACAAGCCTGCCACTAGTGGGCCTGCAACACTCATTGTGCTACCCACTAACGTAGCACTTTAAAACATGTCTCAGGCCTGCCACTGCAGCCCATAGTGCTGTTTTTGACTGATTCTACCTGGCAAAATAAACCTTTACCAGCCCTCAACCTTCCTTTTTAATTCATAGATGTCACTCCTAAAATAGGCCCTAAAGGCCCATAGGGCAGGGTGCATTATATTTAAAAAGTAGGACATTTAGGTTTAAGTTTTAAAAGTCCTGGAAGTGAAAAATGCCTACATTCATTTTTCATTACTGTAAGGCCTACCTGTCCCATTGGATAACATTGTTTTACTTTATTACATTTAATAGGTAGGCATGTCATGTTTAGACTCAAATTAATTGTAATTTAAAATCCTCTTTAATGGTAAAGTAAAATTTTAAGTCGCAATTCTGAAAATACCACTTTTAGAAAGTTGTCATTTTCTAGCTCTAACCATTTGGTGTCTGCTGCGAGTGTCCTGGGTCACATGGCTGTGAATAGCTTAGCTATTTTTTGTGTAGGGGGGACTATGAGTTATCAGGATGTGACATCCTGCCAGGATGGTTGGGAGTGAAGCTGCTCCATGCCCCACTTATATTTCAAAGGACGTGCCTCCAGCACACACAAAGGAACCTGATACTAGTCTTTTGTCACTTTAGACTTCTTGGAGCCTAGAAGGGGGAAGTTAGAACTTTGCAGAATCAGATGTGGGGGTAGCCAGGATGTCTCGCACTTCAAAGGCTGGCACCAGGTAAAATACAGGGTCCTCAGAGCAACTCTTCGGTACACGCCTGGATCTGTGGAAATTCAGGAGGTCTGTCTAGATGGCCAGAAGACTGCCCTGCTGCTTGAAGCCTGCCTTGTTCTACAGAGGACTGGCCTGCCGCTACCAGAGGACTGCCCTGATGCTTGAGGCCAGCCTTGTTCCCCAGAGGACAACCCTGCTGCTTGAGGCTTGCCTTGTCCCCCGAGAGGACTGTCCTGCTGCTTGAGGCTTGGCTGATCTCAGAGAAAGAAGACTGGACCTACTCTCTTCATCCCAGGCTACCTGAGTGACTTCTCTATATGTTTGAATACTGGCCCTCTAGGAGAAGAGGGTGTTTCCAATAAGCTACCTCTAAATTACTCAACAAATAATGGAGCTCGAATAAATTGGAGGAACATCTAGGGGGCGCTAGAGGGCACAAAGCAAGATGGCCGCTCTGTAGAAAAGCTCCGCCGGCCGAGCTATCAATCCGCACAATATCCTTGCCTTCCTGCCATTAATCAACGTCCTACCTGCTGAGGACGAGCGGCGGAGTGCTGTGGGCAGCGTTAATTGTGCTGAGCTGCTTTCTCCGTGATCAAGAAACCGAGAGAGGGGCTTGCGAATCATCGGGCCTGCGGCACCAACGTGGCGGCCCGGGGCGGGCTCTGGACGCGGAGTTGCAGTAGGCTCTGAGTTGGGCCTGCCGCGGCCGGGGGATGGCGGAGGGGGATCTCGCTACCTGGCTGGCGGCTGGTGGGCTAAGCGGCCTGGGCCGGGAGTGACGGGTGCTCTAGTGCGGGTCTCTGTACCGCTCGGAGTGCGCGTCTGCTTCTGACGCCGGCCTGTGCGGCGCGCCGGTTGCGGGCTGGTGGTTGGCGTCGTCGATCTCCTGCTGCCGGGTGCTGCTGGCCTGGCCCGCGGCAGAGCTGTCGCGGACTACCGCTGTGTTTGAGCCGGGGTACCGGGTGAGTGCTGCGGTGTGCGCCCCCTTCACCTGAGGCCTAGGTCGCTGCTACGCTCCGCAAGGCCTCTCTCTCCCACACCGGTTGGGCCTCCCCTGCTGCCTGCGTTGCGGCCTGTGGACCAATCCTCTGGCACGGAGGCTGCTGAGCGCTGTGCGCGCTATAGACTGCTGCCGCCTGCGATCCTGGACGACTGACCGGCGCGGTGTGTCTCGCCTGGTGGTTGGTCAGCTCCGGCCTTCCCTGACGACGGCCTAGGGGCCCTTCACTCATCTCTCCTGTGTGGCGGCACCCCCCCTGAGGGGAGCTGCTGGAATCCTGGGGCGCCTGTGATTGCCGCTAGTTGGTGACCCTCCCCTCCTCTGCTCACCTGCTTCCTCACGGCCCGTGACTGCCTCTACTACTACCGTTGCTCCAACTTGTTGCATGCGGTCGGGAGGTGAGGTGCAGCCTGGATACGGTCAAGCTGCGCACTGTCCTCCCCTTCTCCAGCATTGACCCTGTTGCGTTGAGGCACTTCCTCCCCGCAGTACCCGACGGGGCCACTTCCCGCCCTTCGCGTTCCTGGGCCTGGACCACTTTCAAGCCTAGGTGCTGGACCGGAGGGGGACGTGCTATACCTGCATTGTCGACGCCGCTGGCAGTGGTGGCTGGTTGCTGTGGGGGGCACACTGCAGGTCACGGGACGCTGTGGGGGCCTGCTGGCAGCTCGGTAGGTTCCTTTCTTGCCTGACCCTTGGCCATACCCCTGCTGCCTGCCTCCACCCCCCGTCCGGTGCTTGCCCCACCATCATACTGGACCACGGCGCTACAACTGAGCGCGCCTCACTGCTCCTTACGCTGTGCCTTTCTCCTGATCTTTTGCCCTGACTCAGGAAAATCTGGTCACTGTGTCACGGGCGGCCTCTAGACTGGGACGCACCCCCCTCAATGCTGCACTTTGGCCTAGTGGCATCACTACGGGGAAGTCTGAGCGCAGCCAGTCGCGCCTCACCTTCGAGCCCCGCAGATCAACCAAAACGTCTCAGCAAGCTGTTTCGGACTCGGAAATTGATGCGCCTGGCGATCAATTAACTAACATTGATAAAACTCTCCTCGCAGTCCAAGCCAGCCTGCAGTCCATTGATGGGAAAATTGATAATCTGAACTTACGCATGGATCATATGTCACAGAAACTGGATAAACATGCGCTGCGCCTGGGGGAGGCGGAAACACGCATATCAGATGCTGAGGATGGCTTGCAACAGGTGACCACGAGAGCGACATCCATGGAGAAGGTGCTGGCTGTTATACAAGCTCGCAATGAGGATTTGGAGGCCAGATCACGACGTAATAATGTGCGCATCACTGGCCTGCCAGAATCCATGAACACGGGCCGCCTTGAAACCTACGTGGAGAAACTTCTCCATGAAATTTTTGGCGCAGAACACCTGTCCCAGGTCTTGATTGTGGAGCGGGCCCATCGCTCTCTGGCTGCTCTTCCCCCTCCGGGCGCGCCGCCGCGCCCCATCATTGACCGTTTATTAAATTACCGGGACCGCGACGCCGTCCTCCGTATGGCCCGAGAGAATGGTACTATAACTCATGAGGGCAACACCCTTGCCTTCTATCCCGATTTCAATGCAGCTGTGCAGGAGGCCCCAAAGGAATACCAACCTGTTAAGAAACTTCTCATCTCTGCGCAGATATCCTATGCCATGCTCTAACCTGCGAGACTGCGCATCGACGACAATGGGAAGCCCAGGATTTTCACCACTCCAAAATCAGCAATGGACTTTGCGAAGACTCTCACTCGACGCAGCCGGACCCCCGCCACTGCGGCGGATGGTGACGGCGGGACCTCCAGTGTGATGGCAGATGAATGATGACTCAATCAGGTCACGTGAGTTGGGGATGGTGTCCACCCCCCTGTTTTGTTCTGTCTTTGCGGTGACCCCGCTTACTTGATGCAGTGGGACTTGGCACATGGGACATGAAAAAGTTAAGCAAAGACTTGAACTGTGCTGTTGTTAACTCCCTATTGTCTAAGACTTGTACTGCTTATTATGTGGGTAGTCTTTCTATTATTCTTTGATACTGCACGATAATGGCTAGGAAATGCTATCACCTTTGCTCGGCCACCTCCCACCACATTGGGAGGGGTATTGTGCTCCGGCGCTCCCTCATGGGTGTTCCCCATTGCTGTTTACTCCCTTGGTGCTGCACTCGGGGACTGTTTTGGGAGGTTTGGGATGGCTTTGGCATGTTGGGGTCGCTAAAGTGGGTGGGTGGTGATGGGGGGTGGGGGGACTCTAAAGGGTTTGTTTACGTGGCCAATTTCACTGTTACTACTGTGAGAATTGCATATGTACTTTCAAACACCGTAGTTGTATCATGCTCAATGTATAACATGTTCTTACTCTGCATCCCGGTCACAACTTAATTACCTGTCTCACATGGAACGTGCGGGGACTCAATTCACCTAAAAAGATCCGTCAGGTCTTAGCATATTTGGATCGCCATGAGGTTACAATTGCCCTATTGCAGGAGACGCACTTGACTCCGCAGTCTGCTGTGCAAGTTGGGGCACAGTGGTCTAGCTGTCGCTTGGCCTCCTCCTACTCCTCCTACTCACGAGGAGTGCTTACGCTTGTCAAGAAAAATCTTCCCTTCACAATGATCAAAACCTGTGTCGATGATGCTGGACGATACCCCATTGTACACGGGAAGTTAGCGGGCAGTTTAATTACCATAGTGAACACATATGGCCCAAATATAGACGATCCCGCCCTTTTTGAGCGCATCATTTCCACACTACGGGACTGGCCGGATGCTGTGATACTATGGGGGGGTGACCTCAATACACATTTAGACCCCAGCAGAGACAATTCGAGTGGCAGAGGTGGTCAATCCCCCGGGGCGGCTCAGGTCATTAATGAGGGAATGTCTGAACTAGGACTGATTGACATCTGGCGTCAGCAAAATGCAGAGAAGCGGGAGGGCACACACGTTTCCACTGCGCATGGTAGCTGGTCCCGGCTAGATTACTGGTTGTTGAGCGAGACGGCGGGAGGCTGGGTGTCCCAGAGAGAGGGGTTACCTCGCACATTGTCTGATCACAATCCAGTCCGAATTGCCCTACACTTTCCAAGCACTGCGCGCCGTTCATTCACATGGCGCCTTCGCCCTGAGGCCCTGCTTGAACCCCTCTATGTCACGACTATTCGCGAAGCCATCACGCAATACTTTACTCACAACAAGGGCTCGGTTGATAATGCGCTGACCCTTTGGGAGGCATTCAAAGCCACCATTCGGGACACTTGCATTAGCACGTCCGCTGGCATCTTGAATGATTTGCGTGGACAGCTTGCCAAACTTGAAACCACTCTGCATGGACTCGAGCGTGACTATGAGATCTCACCCTGCGCTCAGACACTGGCGTCGATTAAAGAGATTACGTTGGAATATACCGAGCTAGCGGAGAGGGAGGTTAAATATATCTCTAGACGCCATGTTGCCTGCGCTTATGGGGAGGGTGGGCGACCGGGGCGACACCTGGCTCACAAGATTAAAGATCGCATGAACCGGCACACTATTCCTAAGATCACTGACGCAGTTGGCCATGACCACTACACTACTCTGGAGATCTTAACACAGTTCCGAACTGCATATGCAGAACTATACACTACACAGGGGGCGGCTGATAGTAACGATTTAGATGCATACTTTGTAGATATCGCCATCGCCTGGTTATCGGACGAGCAGAGGGAGTTTCTCAGTCAACCGATTACGGCAGAGGATGTTCGCGCAGCAATTAAAGCTCTCCCAAACAAAAAGGCCCCCGGTCCTGATGGCTTCCCTAGCGAATTTTATAAAGAGTACGCAGAAGAACTAACTCCCCATCTCTTGGAAATGTATTCCGAGGCTTACGAATCTGGCAAATTGCCACCAACCCTTCGGGAAGCTCTGATCATTACACTACTTAAGAAAGATAAGCTGCCCTTTCACTGCGACTCATATCGGCCACTGTCGCTCATCAACAGTGATGACAAGATACTGGCCAAGATTCTAGCCACCAGATTGCAGCCACTCATGCAGGGCCTGGTCCTCCTGGACCAGTCTGGTTTTATTCCCACTCGATCTACCTCGCATAATTTGCGTACTCTCTTTGCCATATTTCATCTTCTTGATCCCGGGCTACAGGCAGCAGCTGTCATGCTAGAAGCCGCCAAGGCCTTTGACTCTATAGAATGGGGTTATCTTTTTTACATTCTGCGACGAATGGGCTTCCCTTCTATTTTTGTTAACTGGATACGCCTGCTGTATACCGATCCTGCGGCACGTATCCGAGTGGAGGGTAGCACATCGGTCCCTATATGCATCACTAGAGGGACACGTCAGGGATGCCCCCTCTCGCCCCTTCTTTTTGCACTAACACTTGAGCCCCTTGCCTGTATTATTAGGCAGCGACATCGAGCCTCGGCCCTCCGCTTTGCCCACCGCCCCGTCGGCATTTCATTATACGCGGATGACATGCTGCTTTTTATTCGGGAACCGCACGTTTTCATGGCACCAGTGCTGCGGGAGTATATTCGGTTCGGATTGCTCTCAGGCCTGCACATTAACTGGGCTAAATTGGTGGTAGTACCGCTGACAGAGCGCACCTTAGCTCACGAACTTGAATTCCTGCTTGTGTGATCCGCAGACCCCGTGAAGTATTTGGGGATATGGGTACATAGAGACCCCGACACGGTTATTCGCGAGAATTACGGCCCTGCGTGTGTGAAGTTGGAGCGGCAGGTGGATAGATGGGTGAAGCTCCCACTATCACTGGCCGACCGCATCGCTCTTATTAAGATGGTTGTGCTGCCCCAATTTTTATATCTTTTTAATAACATACCGATTCCACTGACTAAACATTTTTTTTAAACTGTGCGCTCTCTGCTCCTTAAGCTCGTTTGGGGGGATAGACAGGCTTGTGTGTGCTGGGAAACACTTGTGCTGGACTACAAACACGGGGGCTTCGGCGTGCCCGACTTCTATCTGTATTATTTATGCGCTCACGCACAATATGCGCACTACTGGTTCGGCTTTCATGCCTTCATCCCACATGTGGCAGTGGTGGATGGAGACGCCCACCCTATTCCACTGAGCTCCATGTTGACTCACTCTAATCGGCAGACACCCCGCTCTGAGATAAATACTGTTGATACCACTATAGGGGCCTGGCAGGCACTAGGTCGCATGGCAGGGAAGTTACTGTTGTATTCCCCTCTACTACCTCTCGCGTTTCACTCGAATCTATCAGTGACGCATGAGATGGGCTCTATTCGCACTCTGCAACAAGCCGGAATAGTCAAAATAGAGGACCTATTTCCCGACGGCGTCTTTTTAACCGACAATGATCTAAGTTTCATACAGAATAAGGCGCCATTGTTTATATTCCTCTTCCACAGGTTAAAGAAAGCGATGCAGGCCCACTACCACACTTTCCCTGCGGAACATCCAACATTACAAACTCTCCACACTCTGCTTGTCAGTCCAACACGACGTAAACTTCTTACCAAACTATATCGATCTGCTAGAGCGGAGAAGCCTCTATTAAGCAACAAAAGTTTAGAGAAATGGAATACACATTTAACTCCGCCACTGACATTGCAGGACTGGGAATATTGCTGCCAGCTTACCGGGGCCCTAACTTCTAATGGTAACCTCCGTATAATCCATTTTAAATACATACACCAAGCGTACTATACTCCACATAAGCTATTCAAGTATGGGCTCAGAGACACTGATACATGCAAGAGATGTGGAGCTGCAGATGCTGACTTTTGGCACTTGTCCTGGGAATGCCACAAGGTAGCGTTGTTCTGGGATGGTGTGATCCGCACGCTGTCTAAAATGGTCGGTCTGGAATTGCAGTGCTCAGCACATGTATGTCTGCTGAGTTTGGTGCCCTCTCTGAAGGGGGCTACAGGTAAACTAGTGAGGGTGGCTTTGCTCATGGCCAAGAGACGCGTGGCAATGACGTGGGAGGGCACAGCTGGGCCTTCGACTGCACAATGGCTTTAAGATCTGGCGCTCTGCCGGGATAATCTGGTGCTATATGCGGAAGAACTCCCCACCGCTTCTAGACCCAACAACATATGGGAACCACTACTGCAGTACCTGCGATCCGTCGAGCAGATTGAGTCCCCAGGTAATGCAGAATGCTGAATGTACTATTCTTTTGCTTATAAGCATGATACTCTGTTACACTACGCAGATCTTTTTTATACTGCAAATGATTGATGTATATATCATTGCCACGGGGTGTTAAGTTGGTTATTCAACTACATGTGCTCATTGATGATATCTTTGTGAACTGCATATGTTTCAATAAAAACCTTTATAAAAAACAAAAAAATTGGAGGAACATCAATCCTGATAAGTTTTTAAGCAATCTGAATACAAGACTTCTGATGACATTTTTTGTTGTCTTTCGTCTGATATTTCTTCAGTGAGGATTGTGGAAGTTTTTTATCAAAATTGTTAAATGTGTAACCACTGAATTTTCTAATAGCAAACCAACCAAAGAGTACTTGCCCAATTCTTGGTTTAGCGCCTACTGAACTGCAGTGCTTAAAGCATTCAAACATGCTATTAAGAAAGCCCCACGGAACATAGAGAAGATCAGAGCAGCAAGGATAAATTATAAGCAAACTCTTGAACAAAGAAGGCAGGAACTTAGACTCAAGGCCTGGGATGATCTAGAAAAAGCATCCAACCTGAGAGATTCTGGATTATTTTGGGAGGTTGTAAATCTGCCCTTTCTTACAGAAAACTTCCCAAATGGTATAGAGTGTCACATACTTGAACAGGACCTGGAAAACTCATTTTTCCACCATTTTTAATCCTGTGCAAGATTTGTTGGGCTGCGAAAAGGATATTAGGCTTGATTCCGTGCCTATTGATGAGGATTGGTTGGTTGAACTTATAAGTCTCCCTGCTGTTATTACAGTTACTCAGTCTGTCGCTAACAATAAGGCTCCTGGCCCGACGGGGTTTCAATTGATCTTTTTAAGCATAACATTGATCTTTTGGCCCTTCTTTTTACAAATGATTTGAGGGCTGCTGTGAGAGGCAACCTAATTGAGTCATGGAGGGAGGCCACTATAATCCCAATCTTAAAAAAGGGTACAGCCTGCCTGCTACAGACCATTTTCACTAATTGATTGTACCGCAAAAATTTAGGGGAGGGTTATTCTGAAAAGACTAGAGGAATGGGCTGAATTTACATCCTTTTTCTTACCATTCCAAAATGGCTTTAGACCTACTCTAGGAATGGTGGAGCAGACCCTTAATCTCCATTTTATTTGGGGAAAATATGTCAAGGCCAGGAGAGGTGCCCTTCATATGGCATTTATGGACCTCTCCTGTGCCTTTGACTTTGTTGACAGGAAGAAACTATAGGTTTTAATGCTTCAGGCAGGAGTAGATCCTAGTTTGTTGGATCTAATTAAGCGACTACATTGGGGCACATCCCTTAAAGTGGATTATTCATACTCAGGGGTTTGCACTAGACCTATTAAGGTGACCAAGGCTGTATTCTGGCCCAATTTTTGTTCTTATTTTACATTAATTCTCTCGATACATCTTTGGGGTTGATAGAGCTAGATTTCTCAAATTAAGCATTGCTTTATTTTTATGTTTCAGACAGACTGCATTTAAAATGGCACACAAATTTTGGTACAAGTGAAAACACATGGCACATGCCTAGTCAAAAGTTTTTTTAAAGTGGCACTTTTGGTGCATGCAAAGTGAAAAAACATAAAATGAGGCTTGGTCAGAAATGCTTTCAGTCTGAAATGCTTGTGCTGAATTAACATGTGTTTTTGCAGTGTAGAGAAAACTCGTGCTTTCAGTGGTCTCTATAGCTTTGAATCATGGAATGTGTTCTCTCTTCCCAGTTTCCTTTCCCTTATAATCTACACTCCCTGTTCCTGTCTCAAGAGACTTTGGCTTTGTTGCATATTTAAACAATACATATTCAGTTCATAACACATCTTTTTATAATGTGTGTTAATCAACCATGCACCAACACTACACATGGGGCAAAGCATTTGCATGAAAAGCTATATAAAACATTAGAGCATGTTGCTATGAGTATGTATTAACTGTGTGCGCTTTCAAAATTTACACTAGTGCATGTTTTATGCTATGTTGTACATTGCACATTTTTGCATGTTGTGCACAAATAATAAGAAAAGCTGCTTTACATTAATAGCTTTTGCAAGGTATCATTTATACAGGGTATTAGTATGTGGGAGGTAAAACATAATGGGTTTCATTTGAAAATTAATACTCTTTTTGTGTTTATTTTGTTTTTGGGCCTAAGATAAAATGGCTGCCTGTGAATCCAGCAAGGCTGTGTATTGAATGAGAGACGCTTGCGCAGAACCAGCTACATACTGCCAAGTGCCTCAAGTGAAGACCTGGTTCAAGGCCACCATGAACTGTACATTCTTGTTATCGTGCCAATGTACCAGTGTTTGTGGAATGTGTCCTTCCTGCGTGCGATATGACAGGAAGGAGGAAATAGACTGAAACATTTTTCCTAGTAAATGTTGCTAAAACATATAATTGTATTAATCATTAACGCTTCTTTTGTTAAAACTGGTATGGGTTGGATTTGCCAATGAGAACAGGATGGTGAGACCCTCGTCATCTAAGCTATCCAATCAGGGTACAAGCTTTACTGAAAATTGCAACCTTATTAGTATAGTCAGCCAAGAATTAGAGTATAAATAATGACCTCTTTAGGGGGCTTGGGGGGCTTTTTAGAGGCTTTAGCGGGTGCAGTCTGAGAGCAGATTGCGTCCGATGAGAAATAGAGGGAGGTGGGGGGCATAGGCTAGCCTTGCACGTCATATTTTTGGCAAGGCAGATCATATTCCTCTGTGGTCTGTGAAGGAGGGGCCTTTTCAGGAGCAGCGTCTCTCTGTGAACACAGAGAGGACAGATGAACAGACCAGGGCAGAGGGTGCAACTGATAGAAAAGGTTTAGAATTAGATGCTAAAACTCTTAAGTTTATGCTTTGACTAACTAATTAGTTTTGAAAAGATTTATTTGTCTTATGCATTTATTTCTCTTTATGGGAGATTTTGCCAATTATTAATTATTGATTAGCCTTGCATAATTCACTCTTGAATCATATTTTCCTGAACTTTCTTTGGAGAATTCTGATTGACATTTGATTGCCTCATTCCCTTCCTTTATGGAATGTTTTGTATGCAACCTATAATATGTTCTGTATTAATTCTATTTTTCCTATTTTCAATTCTGTAACCTGATTGATATTTGACTAATGAATAAAGGGTCAGAGAACTTTAACTTTTAACTAGAAAATAAAACCCTTTAAAATACTCACAACTCTCTTTATTGGCTTAAATATTAATTGCATTTTTGATTTTTCATGTTTATGTAAATCTCCTGATGGTAATATACAGTGGCAAGGGTCCAGTACCTTTGCAGCGGTAAATTAGAAGGTAAATGAGGTTTTGCATTGAGAAATTACCGTGAAATTACCGCTGCATCAGGGGCAATACTAAAGATATTCAGCTAATCCGTTCTCATGTAGTTCCAGTTCTATTATACGCGGATGATGCTGTTCTTTCAGGGTTAACAGCAAATGGCCTCCAAAGTCTTTTAAACGGTTTTAATAATGTTATGGGAAGTCCTAGCCTCAAGGTACATCACCAAAAATCAAATCCACTAAATCAAAAAAATATTCTATTGATGGGACGCTGATTGCGAAAGTATCCTCTTTTAACTATTTGGGCCTCTTAATCAGTGCAAATGGGCCTTGGGAGGGTTTAATCAACCAGAGAATACAAAGGATGGGGGCTGCGGGGAAATTATATTTTGATTTGCAAAAAAATTGGGCCATAAACCGTTTAAGGAAATGATCCAGTTTTATAAAAGTAAATGTTTATCCCTGGGTGTTTATGGAGCAGGAGTATGGGGTTACATAACTCCTAGGAAATTGCAGATGATGGAAAACATGTTTCTAGCTAGACTTTTAGCTTTACCAAATCAACCTCAACTCTCATTACACATGTGGAAGCAGGGGTCGGTTTCGTGGTGGACTCTCTTAATTTAGCTCCACTGCTACTGTGCTTAAAACTCTGGACCACCCCCAGGACTGTTCTATCAAGGGAAGTTCTGATTGATTGCCTAAATCTTGAAAATGTGAATGCTATCCCATGGCTGGCTTATGTAAAAAAAAAACTTTTACACCTTGGGACTGATTGATTTTTTCAATCTCCCCGAAAAAATAGGACCGCAGACAAAGGAAAGGGTGAGAAAGAGTTTCTTTTCATACTGTGAAGAGGGCAGGATAATAAAATCGCTTGATTCATGTTCCATTATTAATTATATGCAAATATCTATTGCTTCTGGTACTGAACCTATTTGATATGGTGTGTTAATCCACAGCATAGATTCTACTTGTCAAGGCTGAGATTTAATCTAATTCATCATTTAGTTGCCTTTCCCATGGCTGGTTCATGGGTTACTTCTTTTTCTAAATGCCTGTGTGATGATGTTTCAACCCAAACAACTGTCCACTTTATGCTATTTTGCACATTATATCTTACTTTAAGGGTTCAATTTTTATGCCCCATCCTTCTGCAGAAGCACTTTTCCTCACGTAAAGAAGGCCTTGGATATATCTAATCTTTAGCCTCACCTGAAATCCGTATGGCCACACTTAATTATATCACTGCTACTATAAATCTCAGGAAAGATTATGCAATGTAAACGTTTATATTCAGTTTTTTTACTGTCTTATAGGAATACTAAATATTTGTCTGTTATTTTACCAGTCTTAGCAAATTGATTTATTTTATACTATTTTGTATTACAGGTTAGAGGTCTAATTTCTCTCTCAGCTGACCCAATTGCGCATCGTATTTTATTCTATCTGTTGTATAGATGGCTTAGGTCACATTGATCTTATGAACTGCCCAGTATTTTGCACCACCATATTTTGCAGCTATGGAACTTATGAAATTTTTGCAATGTAAATGAACTTATTGTTTTCTCAGTCTGTGAAAAGATGGTTATATATTTTATCTGTTGTATTTTTGGCGCTGTGATGTTTTTTTATGTGATTGTGGTTTTAATATATGTGCGTTTATGACCATTTTTGGTCGAATAAAGACTTTTTAATTGATTAACTTCAAGGGTCAGTTGGCTGATCTCCTGTTCTGAGCTACAGGGACACAACAAGTTCCAGAGGCCTCTCTACAGCTGTCCAATGACCTGCTGCAACTGGACCTACCTGGACCTGCAACTGGACCTGTTAGAGCCCAGGTGGCCGATGCTAGATTGATTTCCTGATCCCCAAGAGGTACCTCCCCAGGTCCTCTACCCTTGGTCTGGCAATAGTTGAGTTCCTCCTGTAAAGAAAGGTGAAATCCTGAAGTTTTGGGCTCTTCGCGACCACAAATGGGTCTGTACAGATGGATACTCTGCTACCCGCAACGACTGCCAACATGAAGGTCATACGAACCCGACTCTTCCCGCTACAGTGCCTACCACTGACGATCAGCAAAGCGAGATCTGTGCTTCATGCTACAGCAATGACAGCCCGGAGTGACCACCAATGACCATCTGTGATGCACTACTGGATCTTCGCGCTGTAACGGCGACCACCAGCAATGCCAGGCCTGGTCTTCGCACTACAGCAATGACCATCTCTGATGCTCTCCCTGTTTTTTGTGAATTCCTCCGCCGCAAGCAGTACTCTTCGTGCCAGACTTTCAGAAGGTAATTTTTTTAACAAGACTAACCTTGTTCTTGAATTCGGCCCGCGCTCCATTGTGCTCGGACTGAACTTGTGACTTTCCCCCGGTCTAGCACAAATATCTGAATATCTCTGGTTCTACTGATTGGATTTTTGTTATCTAGTATCCTTTTATTTATTACAATTTACTCTATTTTTTAAAATTGTTTTGGGATTTTTCTTGGGTGGCGTTTTAACTTTATTACTGTTTGTGTGCTACATAAATACTTTACACATTGCCTCTCAGCTAAGCCTGACTTCTTCTGTGCAAGCTACCAGAGGGCTATGCACAGGTTAATTTAGTGACTTTTTGTGGTTCACCCTTACAAAATGTGTGGTTGCTGCCTGAGTGGGGCTTCCACACCTCCCCTCAACCAATAACCCAATGTCTTACATTTGGTCACTACTGTTTTAAGGCAATCATTTTTGCTGGAGCATAATAGCACTGACCACTGCAAAAAGAAATGGAGGAAAGTAGCAGACACATACAATATGGGAAAGATGCTTAATAGTAACATGCTGCAAATATGCACCACAGTACAGTTTATGTACTCTTGCTGTTAGGTGACGGTTAATGTATAAAATGGTGGGAAGTGTAATTAACTAAAGTGATTGAACTGGTAAAAGAAGAGACTATAATACAGGGTTCTAGGCCAACTCAGTGATCAAGAGGTACCCATCCATTCCATTTGCTCACTGAAGTAAATGCATGTGCATTTGTCACTTATGCATCCTATAATAGTCAGTGGCAATTTTCCCTCAGCATATTCCTGGGCATAGTGATTATCACAATAATATACCTCATAATAGGGGATGACTTAAGCCTTAACCCAGTAACCGACATCTCTACTATGCACAACACATGTCAATCATTGTTCCATGGCATTCAGAACCTAGGGGCCCATTAGGATGGCGGGCGGAAGCACCACCGCCGTGCTGGCGGATGGAAAAACCACCAGTTACCGTCCGCCCGCCGCAGCCCACACGCCCGCCCAATTAGGATGTGAAAAGTCAGCCAAACACCGCCCGTAAGCCAGCGACGCCGCCCGCCATCAAAGTGCGCCCATTCACGTAGCGGCGCGGCACAATGGAGACACACCGCCCGACGGAATTACGTACCGCCCGGCGTACAAATTACGATGCCACAACCAAACAGCTCCCCCGGCTAAGAGACACCGCACGTGAAAGCAAGGCGGAAACCCGACCGCACAGTACGGATACCAAAGAGGCGGACCCCCCGAGCATGAATCCAGCACTGCAGGCCCTCCCCATGCTCTACCTGATGCAGAATCTAGGAGTCAACGCACCGCGGAGACGCAGGTAGGCAGACACACAACAAGGGCATGCAAACACCTCACACAGTGCAAGTGCGGTAAAACTGTACATGGCCCCCCCCGACACCCCTGCGTGGACGCGACACATCCACCACTGCACCCACAAATGTCACATCGGGCAAATTGTAACAACTCGCAACAACCGGGGACACACCACCTGGGACCAGGAACTAACGTCCCCGTCACGGCCCCGCAGCACAGTGGCGACGACGCAGCCACACATGCGCACAATGCATAGGCCAACGGCAGCGCCATGTATGCGCCGCACACAAACAACACAGGGTCACAACCAAACACCACACACACCAGCCCCACCCAGAACGCACATGTCACGTGACAGTCCTGCCATAGTCATGTCGCCAACCGGCAATTCACTGTTGCCAACCTGACGTCACACAACTGACCCGAACATGTCAGTGATGTCACGCCAAGTCAGGACACACCCCTGTGTGCAAAACATGGCGAAGCACACAGCGGCGGCAACATCACCCAGCAGAATATGGACCCCGTCGGAAAAATGTACGCCAGTACCACACAGAAACACTGATACCACCCTGCACCCAATACCAAGAAATGCAATACGTAACATCAAAGATCCCGGGGGACCGACAACAGGTGGCTCCAATTACAACACCCACACACAAGGCCCAACGTATAGCGGAAACGCAGCGTGCCGCCCACACACGGGAGAGGAGATAGCACTGAATGGCCTTCCATACCCACACCGAAACCACAGCTCAACTATTCAAGCAGGACAACACAGTCATTATTCCAAAAAAAGCCCAACACAGGCATGCAGAGGGAACAGTCCACTGGGCAGATAGCGCATAACACGAAAGAACATTCCGAAGGGAAAAAAAAATGATACCACTCCCCCATGTGGTTCACATGCAAGTTATCGGGAAGGAGTCAGACACCACTGACCTTGACCATTCATAGAAGCATGTGGGATGAGGGCCCGTGTCCTTCGCACAAGCTACTATAACCCAAGCCCTGCCACCCTACGACCATAACAGAATTCCCAGCAACGTCGGAGGTTGCACTCTGCAGACTGCACAGACAGCCGGAGCACGCCATCACATCGCCCTTCAGCAAAATGGCACTTGCACCACACCTACCCAACTACGCCGGACAGATGAAGCTGTACAAACATTACCTGATACAGATATTGGGATGTGAAAATCTGGCCTTGCTGAACGTAAGTTACCGACTAACTTACCGCATCGCATTGTTCAGCTGCGTCATCCCCGTCTTCTACTGTCGGAGGTGTCCTTTCCACTATCCTGTGGATTTATGTCTTTCCAACCCTGCATGTCCAATGGCGGACCTGGTACAACTGTTCAACCCCCTGGACATCCACGACAGGGTCTGTTCAGCCTATGGGGGCATGGCGTATGTGGCTGCAATCGGACCCACACTGCAATGGGACCACTGTGCCTCCACACGACGGATTCTGGATCACAGTTTCATCGAATGTCATCCAACATGTCCCATCATGCTCCTACAAGGGACAACTTACGACCAACACCTTGACAGCCACCATTCGCTACATTGGATGGCATCCATGTATACCACCAATGCCATGGAAGCCCTGCTGGAAGGTATCGCATTCCTGACAACCTGTCAATTCGTCGGGCCCCGACGCAACACCCCCAATTGAACAATGATGTCCCACACCGTACCCATGCCTGGCATCCGCACGGACTGAGCAGTTACCAGTACAACAACTATACCACACAACCTGCAACTAACACCACACCATCAACTACACTGCCATGACATCGGATATTTTCGGGACATGCACTCTGTACCTCATCACATCCAGTAACTCTGCATGAACAGGGGGAGGCAGAGGCATGGGATTTGTGTATGGCAACCACATGGACATAACTGCACGTACAACTATGCCATAATATGTATCCTGCGCCCATCAACATATGCACCGGTCAATGGACAGTAATCGTTCGGCTGTAGTATGTGAGAGCTGTCACCTCACCTCCCTCGGAACTTCCGTGCCAGGACTTTTGCATGGACAACAAGTGCATCCCCCAACAACATGACCCCAGTGACTGTGTCATGTCCAGTAGCCACCACATTGCAACAACAAGTGGGACGCCGTTGCATGCACGTAAGCCTATGCCCTGATGTCACCTCCACGCACGTGTGTATGAGTAACCATAGCAGCAAACCTGTAACATGGAACTGAGATGTACTGTGCCCATGATGTCAAGCGGTCTGGTAGGCGAAATGTATACTGTCTGTGTCAAAGTTAGCAGCTCCACAGTAATTAGCAAATGTACATTAGCACAGCAACGGCTAAGCAGTTGTAACTCTGAAGCACACATCCCACAGTCAACAACTAATGACATGTACCCCTACACCCTATGCAATGTGTAATCATGCTGAGTATATCCTCCACATGCATTTCGCTGCCTGTAGTGTCCACTATACTGCATCACAGAGGACATAAGTCCCAATACATGGCTTGAAGCAAAAAAGTGTCTCTGCTGATTCATTTCACAAGTACGAATGAGAGAGGATGAGAGTGTGTGAAGTACACGGCAGTCGTGAGATGACCATGTAGTCCACTGTCATTGGATGTCAACGCAAATGAGTAGCCGCAACAGTGGACACAGGGAAATACCACAGCTCGTGGAGCAGGACTTGTCACACTCTGAAGTCGCCCGAAAGATCATCACATCAACACTGACGGCCTGCTCACTACAAAGCACAGTCATACACATGTTCACAATGACCCACACAGTCTGACCACACACTCAGCAACAAAAAGTGGGAGCCACGCTAAAGCATGCCACAGCAATGCCTGACAAAACACACACACGACATCAGAGTGGGTGGGCAGCACTGCACAGTGAGCAAGAACTGCTGAAATGCTGACATGCACAATTGGACTAGACACAATCTTGACAGTCACACACCCTGCACACACACAACGTCTGAACCATAACAAGTAGGAGTCAGCCTGAACTGCAAGGACACACCCACACACCGCATACTGTGCAACATACAACACACCCATCACATCATATACAAAGACCTCAGCACGGTAACAAACATCCACCATGTCCCGGGGTGACATATGTGTGCAGTCGACATGGACACGACACACACATACACACCAACGCTACCACAATCACACACCACACACCACCACCTCCCAAATGCACACATTGAAAGTAAGCCATGTGCCCAGTCACAATATCCATCACAGCCACCACTGTCTCAGAAGGAGATGGGTCAGTGTGCCTACCAATCTAACAGGATGCCAGTACGAATCGGCGCTGTGTGTGTGCTACGGGACAGTTGCAGGTCCGGCCCTGAGAGAGTAGCACAACTGTGGATGACACACATGTGTCATGTGAAGCGGGAGTTACGCTTGGCTCATGTGGGTGGGTGTGACGGATAGGTGCGCACATGCAATGTGGAAACACGCTGTGTTGGGAGGATCCCGGAACAGTACATTGCTGCTCTCCTGGGAATTTGTAAAGGCCACCTGTCTGGGGATGAATGTGAACTCGTGTGTGCACAACAGGCGGGCACACGATCAATGCTGCATCAGGTGTAGACGTTAGCCCACCCTCCGTGGACATGGTGGATACTGCTGTGCGTCCGCCAGGCCCTTGCCAAGGCACTCACATCCCCTGTCGACCAGGTGTATCCCCAACATTGTCCACCTGCACAGGCAATCCAGGGCACGGGATGGCAGTGGAGCATGGTGGGTGAGATGTCATGGCGCGCTCCTCCTGGACACATCACGCAGGCAACACATCCTCAATTAGTAGTATGGCACAAGTCTAATGGAAGTAGTGGGGGGACGCACACATCACGAGCAGGAGTGACGTCACGGAAGGTGGCTCGCACCATCTCACTCATTGCCTATATCCCCACACACGTTACATGCCATTGCAACAGAGAAGCCAGCGCGTGCAGAAGCAGCTCCAAGCTCGCCCCCGAGAGGCCAAAGAGTGAATGTGTGGGTCCATGAGCTCCAGTTGGACGCGGCCTGGGCCGCTAGGGCAGCTACAGCCTCTGTGTGTTGTGGGTGGTGTATCCGGACTGCGGAGCCTGTCATGCATTGTCAATGTTGCCCGGGTGTCGAGTCGGGGCACCACGCAGGTGGACGGCGTCCCGCCACTTATTATGCCGCGAGACAGACCACTTGTTCAACTGGACCCACACATACACTCCTTGGCCTCTCTGGGGCGAGCTTGGAGCTGCTTGTGCATGCGCTGGCTTCCCAGGTGCTAACGCATATATTGGTGAGCGAGGGGAGGCCATGAGGACAGGGTAAAATATGACTGTTTGACTTCCAGTCAGTTCAAGGAATGACCCTGATGTGGTCATGAAAAGACGTGTCTCGTGTGTATTGCAACTAGTAGATAAGCCGATGAACTTCCCATGTCTTGCATGTAGCCCCGCACCTAGCCCCGCCCACTCGACACATTAAAATGAGTACCAGCACCACATCCTTCCCATTCGAAGCACTGACTGGGGGTGATAACCATTGGACAGTCTTGTGTAGTCCACCCACGCGTACATGTGAGCCCTCCATGATCCATGTCACCTGCGGCAAAGTGATGTCATGGGCAATGACGGAAGTGAGGAGAGCTGTCTGCCCCACGCACAGATGGCGCATCAGCTCAACAGACCCAGCACTGAGGGCAGCAGGGGTCACATGTGCAGGGGCAGCTGTGCCTGGTGTGAAGGCACATGCATATAGACAGCACATCGACCAATGTGTAGTCTGCCCACATCTACTGTCCATTGTCAGGCGGACCTAGCAAAAGTTCACAAGGCAACACATCTGTGTTGGTGTACCCACTGTGACCAACACTGCGCAACAACCAACGTACTCGCCCTGCGCATGGCCCACCCCGTAACGGTGGTCACATTCAGTGGCACTACCTCACACACACATCCCTTTCACGAGGCATGGTGTGACCAATGTACAGGGCTGAGTTTGCGCTCATCCGGAGAGTGCTGAACAGGTGACACATGTAACCCACTAGTCATTCTGTGTTGTCACCTACTGGCATTGTGCAGTCAATGTGCAGGCCAGGCCTGCTGGGACTGAGAAGGGCAGCATGGCCCCAGCCTGACATGCACACGAGCAACAAGTGCACTGAGACCTGCATTGCCAATTGTCTGTGTCACTGGATGTCTGACATGAAGTTGCCATGTACCACCACTCGGGAGGGACAGACATGTCAAAGCGCCCGAGAGCTCACATACCACTGCCACCTGCAGTCAGCATGGTGAGCAGTGCATGTTTGAACACCACAGGCTCTGACTCATAGTGCTGCGGATCAACGACATGTGTGACCCCCACATGCACTCCCACACACACTGCAGTTGTCTCTCACACACAACTTTCGCAAGGAATAGCCATGTGCAGTGTGCGTGGAGCTCGGAATCCAGGATCTCCAGCTCCTCGCTGGTGAGTGGACCTGGACATATCCTCAGCGTCATCCACGTGTAGGTGGAGAGGTGGCAGCAGCAGGTGTTGTTGAGGGGTGCCAGGCTGCAGTCCCAGGTAGCTGTGGTAATGCCGGTCTCACTCACACACTCACATAGCCCCCTGGGGCAGTTTCAGTGGGTCCAAGCTGCTGCAATTTGTGTACCATGTCT
Organism: Calotriton arnoldi; assembly: GCA_963921515.1. NCBI lineage: Eukaryota > Metazoa > Chordata > Amphibia > Caudata > Salamandridae > Calotriton > Calotriton arnoldi. The sequence continues at coordinate 1,965,904 of CAWUFW010000097.1, read as the reverse complement.
GCCAGCTTCAATTGCAGACGATGGCCTGCTCCCAGCTGGCCCGGGATGCTCACCTCCATGGTGGAACACGCAGGGTGCAACCGCGAGGGTCATTGGAGTTGGCCGTAAGGGCCTGGCCCATGGCGGGTACAGTCCGCTGATGCCATGTGCACCACACAGTTTAATGTGCGCAATGCATCTGCAGGTGTGGCCATGATTTGTGTGTGGGTGCAGGTCCACAATGGACGGGGCCACAACATGCTGTGTGCATAGGCAGGGACGGCCAGTGGCCAGCCTCCACATGTCTGTTGGCATATCATCATGTACACATTGGCATGGGAGCATGGGATATGCATATGCACACACATGCCATCTTTCACTATGTACATCTGCCACTTGGCACGTGCGACGTTACGTGTCACTTGTGATGTGTATTTGCAATCACACAGCCGTGTTGGCATGGAGCTGTCAATGTGTACACCTGTCAATGTTTCTGGAGGTGTGATCCGTACAGTGCTGTACATAGGGTGCAGTAGGGACATCAATGACTGTCTCACATCCCCTCGTGCCACAGGTCCCACTTGTTTTGGCCGCGCAGCCTGTGTCCATAGCGTTGTTGGTGTGTGCCCTACACACCCAGCCTCGGAAGCAGTGTGATGCACAGCAGCTAGTCATGTTGCCGTGGTGTTGCAGCTTTCCGAATATGCAGTCTGTTTCCATCAGCATGCCTTACAAGTTGTTAAGGCCTAACTCCCCATGTGCATGCTCATAGCAATGGTGTGTGTCACTGCCCATTGCTATTGGTAGGGGACCTGTGTATGTGTATTGTGGCTGTGCTGTCCCTACTTGTCAGCTGTTCTGTGATTCAATTGCTTGGTCAGTCAGTTCTGATTTGTGTATGTGTAAATGCCCTGTGGCGTGTTGCTTTGACATGTGTCCACTTCCATCTTTCCTAGGAGGAGGCCAAACATACATCGCCCCTACCAATTGCTGTCAAACATGGAGGATGTGGAGGTGATCCGGAAGTTCCGTCTGGACCGACCCACCCTGCATCGCCTATGTGCCTTATTGGAACCCCACCTCCGTCCTCGCAGGGTGTATCCTACTGCATTTACCCCCACGGATAAGGTGATGGCTGCACTGCATTTCTTCGCCAGTGGGTCATTCCAACACACAGTGGGCAGTGGAGGTGGGATGTCCCTGCCCATGTTCAGCATGGTGCTGAGGGATGTACTGTCAGCTATGATGCTGTACAGGAACAGGTACATACGATTCCCCAGGGCTCGTGAATTGGCGGCAGTGAAGGGTGATTTCTATGCCCTTGGACGGATCCCCCACGTTGTTGGTGCAATAGATTGCACCCATGTTGGCCTTGTTGCACCACAGGCCACTGAGCACCTCTACCGCAATAGGAAGCACACCCACTCCCTGAATGTGCAAGTGGTGTGCCTTGCGGATATGGTCATTTCACACGTGTGTGCGAAGTTTCCAGGATCGGCACATGACGCGCACATCATGCGCAACAGCATCCTACCACGTCTGATGACCAATCTGCAACGGGACCGTGCTTGGATTGTTGGTGAGTATGTGGAGTAATGTAGCGTGCTGGCTGTGCGATGCTGTATTGTGTCCAGTTGGAATTGCAACGATTCTCTGTGTCCCTCACACCCAGGTGACTCTGCTTACCCGAATGGGCCCTGGCTGCTCAGCCCATTACGACATCCTCGTACCCCAGCGGATGTCCGCTACAATGAGGCACATGGGAGGACCAGACGTGTGGTTGAGCGGACCTTTGGCCTCCTCAAGTCCAGGTTCAGATGCCTGGACCGCACAAGGGGCGCACTGGCGTACTCCCCACAGAAGGTGTGCCAGATAGTAGTGGCTTGCTGCATGCTGCACAATCTGGCTATTCGCAAGCAGATCCCCCTAATTGTGGATGACGGAGATCAACCAGGGCCCCAGCCTGCAGACCAGGACGGGTCGAGTGAAGAGGACAGTGGGGAGGAGGGAGCTGTGAATGTGCGTCAGCAGCTCATCGCCCGCTACTTCACTTGACGGTGAGTGTCCATGTACGACGGCTGATGTAGCTGTAGTTGTGCAGGTGTATGTGTGCTCTGTCACGGAGGCCTTTTGTTCACTGAGTGCTGTGTGTCAATGGTCCATGTCCAGGTTAGTATGCCACTGACAGTGGCTGTTGCATTGTGCCCTGTTGCTGTGTGAGATGTGTGTACATTGCTTGTAGTTTGTGACAAGTACTGTGTGATGAGTGTGTGACACACTCATTGACTGTACTCATGTTCTGTTTTTCACCACTAGGTCCCTACAGCCTCTCCTGTCCCATCGACATACCACACAGCAGATGCATTTCTGCTCATGGTGGCGATTGCACATCGTTGAATAAACCCAGGACACATAATGCAGATTGTGATCAAGGTGTATTTATTTACAGCGGTGACATGTGATTGTGTGCAAGGTGATGACAAAAGTGGTGCATGCTGTGACAATGATTTGACGGCCATGGCTGCGTGATGGTCAAGGTGTACCCATGAAGTTCTATGTCCACAGTCCAACAGACACATGCCATTCACATGGCAGTGTGGGGTAGGATCGTAGTCCAAGTCAGTGCAGTAGGTGGTCAGGGTGGCTGGCTGACTCACTGGCGTTTGGTGCGTGCGAAGTCCTCTCTGGACACCTGTTTCCTCTTCGGACGGCCCCTTCCACGTTTGGTAGGGGGGGTTGTGTTGGTGGGCTGCTGGTGGTGGCTGAGGACTGCTCACTCGCTGTGGACGCAGGGGAACTAGATGTTGCACGAGCCTGCGCCACAGCACGTGGTGGCGGCGGTGGTGTGGCTGGCCTTGCTTGGGCCCTCCCCCCCACCACCAGCTGGCCCATGAGGTCCACAAGTCAGTCCATACGGGTCACGAATTGGCCCATATGGGCGTCCATGGACCTCAACACCCCAAGGACCTCCCGCGTGTCGGCAGCCGACCTGGCCCATTGCCCTTGGGCCTCTTCATAGGCCCCAAGGACTCTTGAGATTTGCGGCAGGGCTTGGCTCCCAGGCTCAGATGGCGTTGGCCTGACCCTGCTCCTCCCACCGGTACTGCTGCCACCGACCGGCCCACTCGCCACATTGGTCACCACGGTCCTCTGTCTGGCTCCCAGGGTCGAGCACGACGGGCGTGCCACCCCTTGCGCAGGTGCTGTGGCCAGGGATTGCGTGGTGGTGGTGGTGGTGGTTGTTGCGGCGGTGGTGGTGGCCACAACGACCGTGGCAGCAGGGGTCTGTGACTGGTCAGCAGCCCTGGGTGATGTGTTGGTGGGTAGGAGGTGCCCTGGGGAGCGGTTGGGCCCTGCCACTCCAGACGGGCCTGGTGGGTGGTCCTCGTCCGAAGAGGTGTCCAGGTCTTCTACATCCGTGAGTCCGGGTCGGGGGCTTGCGGGCTGGCTGTGCTGGCTGCTGTCTCCCTCTCCAGCATCCAGCTGTTCGGCACCTGTGGGGAGAATGTGATAGGTCATTGTGTTGCACCTAGCAAAGTATGTATTGGTTGTCTGACATTCACAGTTCGTGCACTGTCGTGCACAGGTTTCCCAGGGGCGTGTGTGTGGATGTACGATGTGTGTATGCGTGGGCTAGGCAATGGTACTGTGTGATGTGGACATGTGGCATGGGACGGATTAGCAATGCCGATGGGTGTGTGGTGCTATGCTCCTACATTTTGTGGCTCGGGTGTATGCGGGCTCCAGACCCATCGACGATGGTGAGTTGAACTATGGTTTTGGGGTACGTACTGTGAGTCATGGGTGCAGAACGTGACATGTGTTCTGGCAACATTACAGTGCATAGACAAAGGTGTGTGTCTGTCTAACATACCCGGCATATCTGCTGACTGTCATCATTTGTGGACATTACATTGGTGGCATTGTTGTGAGTTCGTGCTTGTTGTGTGCCACACAACGTATTGCAGATGGGCAAAATCCTTGGTGTGCGTGCTGCCCTCGAACATGTGCATCAATGCAGTGCTCTTGGGGTGTTGACTATATTATGTGTGTTGTTACTCACAGTGTGACGTGCGCTTCAGTCACTGCAGGCACATGATTTGTCATGGGCAGGTATCTCTGCATGACTGCTGTATGAGGGCCAGCTGTTCGGATGACATACCTTCCATGACACTGGGGCTGACAGATGAGATGGATGATATGTTGAATGTGCATTGTGTGCCTGTGTGTTTCATGGGTCCAGTGGTGTTTGTGTGCAATATTGTGGTTCCACGCTGTTACTTCTAGTAAGGTTTGTCTTACATGGGCGTTGTTGTACGATGTGTGGGTGAAGGCAGTGAGGACTACATGGACAAGACTTCGATGGTGTTGCTGATGTGTGTGATGAGTGGCACAGTGCCCGCCGTGTGGGTCAGTACTCCAGTGGGACTTGTGCATGCAGACGTGGCTCCTTAGGTGTTGCTGTATCTGTGATGGGTCATGTGGGGTATGACTCTGTGATACATGTCCGTGTGCACATTGGTCACATGATTGTGACAGGGAGCAGTGCTGCGTGTTCCTCTGCTACGTGACATGTCACATGTGTCAGTCGTAATACTGTCCTCATGCCTACAGACACCCCGCCCTGTACTGTCTCCCACCTACAGGTTGTTTTTGAGTGCGCCATGCATGCCACATGGTTATGGGCGGGAGGGGTGCTCCATGTTGCTGGTCTGTGGGAGTGGGGGCGGTGTTGTGAGTTGTGGTGATGGCCTGACACCCACAGGAACCCCTGCATGTGGGGTGAGATGTCTACCTGTCGGATGCAGGTGTGCACTGCAGTGGCTGACGCATGGGTGTGGGGGTGCTCCACCATGCTGCGCTGTGGGACTGGGGGCCTGGTGGCTGTTGTACTTCAGCTGTCCCCCTCCGACCCACTGCCTTTGTGTTGCGGCTCCTTACCTGTTACTTGTTGGTTAGTGCAGCTATGGCTGACACATGGGTGTGGGGAGTGCTCCTTCTGGCGCTTCTGGAGTACGAGGGGACCTGGTGGGAGTTGCGGTGCTGGCTGACTGTACACATGCCCCCATGGTTATGTCAGTTGGTAGGTTTGGGCTGTGTGTGTGAGTGTCTGTTGCATGAGTGAGTGATGTCTTGTGTATTGTGTACTGGACATGGGGGGTGTTACTGGACATGGGGGTGTTTGTCCCTCGGTGCTATGGCATAGTGGTAGTGCATGTGAGTACATAGCGGTGTGCTGGTATACGTTTGTTTGTACTTACCAGCCTCGACTCCCCCTGGTAATCCGGTGAGGATCTCCGGATGTATGATGACTCGCACCTTCTCCTCCCACGCCTTGAAGGTTTTGATAGCGCGGGATTACCTCCGCCAGTCCTGGCAGCCAGCTGCTGATTTTTGGCCTCCTTCTTCTTGACCACGCTTTTCAGGTCGTTCCACCTTTTGTTGATTTTGCCTCTGTTGCGTGGCACGTTCCCGACTGCATTGACCTGGTCTACGATCCTGCTCCACAACCGGTTTCTGGTGGATAGTGGTGTCTGTTGGACCTGGTTGCCATAGATTTGTGGTTGCACCTTGACGATCTCGTCGACCATGACCGTCAGCTCAGTGGAAGTGAACTTGGGCATTCTGTGTGATGCCATGGTGTGTGTTTTGGTGTTTGTGGTGCTGGTGCGGTGTGTGGTGTGTGATGTGCAGGGGGTTTGTGGGTCAGGTGTTTGGTGGTGGTGGTGATGGGTGTGATGGGTGCGTGTCTGTGGTGTGCTGCTGTCCTTTCTGTCTCGCTGTGTTCTGTGCTTTCGTCCTCAGTTTGTAGTGTTGCAAGGGATTGTGGTCTGTGAAGGAGCTGCTTTTGTACTTACCTATGTGGGTGTGTCATGATGGTCTGTTGTTTTCAGGTGTGTTGTGGCTGGTGTTCTGGGATTTGTAGTTTATTTGTTTGTCCAGGGGGATGTGTTTTCGGGATGTGTACTGTGTTTGGGTATTTGTGCGTGGGTTGCTGTGTGGACTTGTTGGCCATGTTGTGTGTGTTTGTTTTTGTCCGCGGATGATTTCTGTGCAGGGACATGGCCGCCTGAGCTTCCGCCGTGTCCATTTCCGTCACTGTTGTTTACGCTGGCGGGCGGTGTATTTGTGGATTTACCGCGCTCATGTCGGTGCGATCCTAATTTCACGGCCGGTATCTCGGTCGTCAGGGCGGGCGGTTTTGGGTTGTCGTGCGTATTTCCGTCCGTGGCGGGCGGATGGACTTGGATTCGGACATGGGCGGGCGGTATTTTTTGTGTATTTTCCGCCGGCGGCGGTTTGCGGCTCGCGCCATCGTAATTGCTCGGTCGGTATTCAGACGGTGTGGGCGGGCGGATTTCTACCGCTATGATAGATGGCGGATTTTTTACCGCCCGGTATCGTAATGGACACCCTAGTCTTTATGGACATCTGGATATACATGAACATTGGGAAGGTATATTTTACTCTTTTCACACGTCCAGATACTCACTCATAAGCTGAAGTGCCTCCCACTTTATGAAACCATACTTGAGAATGCCTAGAATTCTGGGTTAGAGGAAAGGCCCTTAAAGATCATGTTCAAGTACACATCGTGTTGGGCTCCGTAGGTTGCAATCCAGGAAACCAAGTCCCCAAAGAATGAAGAACCTTTCGCTATAAGATTCACTTTTGGAGGGAAACACTGTAGTGGCCATTAGACAATATTTCCAAAAGGCAGTAATAGCAGGTGTAGACTGAAAACAGTACTGAAGTCAGCCACACCTCTACGTAGGGGTGAAGCTGTCATCCAAGCTCAGCACTTGAGAGAGTGATGAGTCTGACAAGATTAAAGCTGGATGCTAATATCTTCAAACTCCAAATAAAACACAAGAATTTTGGTAGAAACAATTATGTCCAAACAGAAGAAATGCATACATTTTGCAAACAGTGAAAGGACAAACCAATTACTGATACAAAACAAATGGTTCTGCGATGATACAGGAACTAAATCAATCAAGTCCTTGGGTGATGAAGTGAAAGGATGCTGGCCTGAAATTACAAGAAACAAATTAGAGATGTAAAAGTATCTATTGCCTTTAAAGGACAAGATGTAATATTATGTATTTTCAGTCTTTGTTCTGAAAACGTAAGTGGATCTATTTCTGGTAAGGGTGAGTAACAATTCTGTATATTGTGACTAAGGGGCACATGCATCAAGCATTTTTAGGTCTCGCCTGAGCCAGCGCATGCGCTGCTCTGCGAGACATTTAGTAAGTGGGGTTTTCAAAGTGCTACCACACGCTTTTGCTGGCCTAGCGCTTGCGGTTATGCGCGCTTGCACGCGCGCAGCCGCCAGCTTTCAGCGCCCGAGGCACCATCTGGAGCGCGATCACTTTCACTTCTGCTGCGCGCGCACCACTCGCGTGCTTTTTTAAAATTTTCTTTTAGCGCGTGCGCGCGCACACACAGCTCCCGGGCTTGTTAGGTCTCGCCTGAGCCAGCGCATGTGCTGCACTGGCGAGACATTTAGTGTGTGGGCTTTTAAAAGTGCTACCACAGCTTTTTGGCTGGCATACAGCGTGCGTTTACGCTCACAATGACGAGCAGAGGCGCCATCTGGATTTCCTCTCTCGTCATGGTACGCGCACATCGCACACCAGTCGCCAGCCTGCTTTCACTTTTGCCGTCGCGCGCGCCACCTCTCTCCCACCACAGAGCGCGTCCCGCTCCTCCCGCTGGCTGCTGCTGCTCCCGGCGCCATCTGGCTTTTCTCATCTTCTGACTTTATTTTTCTGAGTGCAGTTTGGCCTCTTCCACTGGTATAGGGCGCTGGTACTGTTCTTGTGCACTGTACAGTGAAGCGCTTCTCCGTGACAGCAGCAGCTTGTTTTATTTTTAACATCGATCCTCTCGGACACGTGCACACGCGCACCATGCCTCCTCCGTAAAAGTGAAAGTTTCACTTTCACGGCCGCGCGGCCAATGTTTGTTTCCCTTATCTGCAAGCCCTCATCTCTGTGCTATAGCCATGCGGCACTAACTGGCCCTACAATCACTCCAAAAGAGAAGCTTTGCTCTTTCCCTCCACCATTTCACCCTCCCGTCTTCTCATTTCCCTCTGACTGACTGAATTTTGCTTCCTTAGCTGTAAGCCTTCGTGCTCTCTCCAGGTCATGTAGGAAGATGGAGGCTTTCTTCTCCACGTCAGGCGCCGCCACTTACAATTGCTTAAGATGCCCAAGATCTGCAACACTTACTGTTCAACGACACAACTGCTCGTGACATCACTGGCCTTCATTTGACTTGACTACTGCAGCAGTCTTCTGGTGGGCTGTACCAAGTATACCTAGGCGCCTCTAGACAAGGCTGCTACCTGCACTCTGTTTAACATACCTCGGACCTCCTCCCCTCCCGACACCAATCCACCGGGATCATTGCCAAGAAAACGGCCATAACTGCAAATGACTGGTAATAACCTTCAAATCCGTAAATAGTGTTGCTCTTAGCTGTCTGTCCCACCATATCCTGCTACACAACAGCTCGAAACCTCCAATCTGCTGATCAGTCTTTCAGTTACACTCAAGCCACCCTGTGCAGGGTCCCGGGTCCGAGCCATTTCCATCACTTGTGCCGTCAAATCACTCCGAGTTCGGAACTGCAATAACAATATTATTTGCAGCAACAAAAAGCTGAAGATGGCGAAGCACCCACCATTGTAGTAGTAGATAACAGGCGTCTGATATACGTTGTGTGTTCCCTTAGCCAGGGGTCTGACACATTTCTTGTTGTTCGTCTTGTCCCTCCCAGTTCAGCCAGTGGTGCTGCATAACATAAAAAAACATAGCCTAGCCTAACATAACATAACAGCATAACATTACAAAACATAGCATAACATAACATAACATACCATTACATAACATAACAAAACATAGCCTAGCATTGCATACCATTGCATAGCATAACATAACATAACAAAACATAGCCTAGCCTAACACAACATAACATAACAAATCATAACATAGCATAACAAAACATAACATAGTATAGCATAACATAACATAGTATAACATAACATAACATAGTATAACATAACATAGTATAACATAACAAAACATAGTATAACATAACAAAACATAACATAACAAAACAAAAACATAACAAAACAAAACACAGCACAACACAACACAACCTAGCCTAACACAACATAACACAGCCTAGCCTAACAACATAACACAGCCTAGCCTAACACAACATAACATAGCCTAACACAACATAACAAATCATAGCATAGCATAACAAAACAAAACATAGCATAACAAAACATAGCATAACACAACAAAACATAGCATAGCAAAGCACAACAAAGCATAGCATAACAAGACACAACAAAACAAAACATAGCATAGCATAACAAAACACAACAAAACATAGCATAGCATAACAAAACATAGCATAGCATAACACAACAAAACATAGCATAGCATAACAAAACATAGCATAGCATAACAAAACAAAGCATAGCATAGCATAACAAAGCATAGCATAGCAAAGCAAAACAAAACATAGCATAGCATAACAAAACATAGCATAGCATAACAAAACACAACAAAACATAGCATAGCATAACACAACATAGCATAGCATAGCAAAGCAAAACATAGCATAGCATAACAAAACATAGCATAGCATAACAAAACACAACAAAACATAGCATAACAAAACAAAACATAGCATAACAAAACACAACAAAACATAGCATAGCATAACAAAACATAGCATAGCATAGCATAACAAAGCATAGAATAGCAAAACAAAACATAGCATAGCATAGCATAACAAAACATAGCATAACAAAACACACCAAAACATAGCATAGCATAACAAAACAAAACATAGCATAGCATAACAAAACATAGCATAGCATAACAAAACAAAACATAACATAGCCTAGCCTAACACAACATAACATAGCAAATCATAGCATAGCATAACAAACCATAGCATAACACAACAAAACATAGCATAGCATAGCAAAGCACAACAAAACATAGCACAGCATAACAAAACACAACAAAACATAGCATAGCATAACAAAACACAACAAAACATAGCATAGCATAACAAAGCATAGCATAGCATAACAAATCATAGCATAGCATAGCATTACAAAACATAGCATAGCATTACAAAACAAAGCATAGCATAGCATAAAAAAGCATAGCATAGCATAACAAAGCATAGCATAGCAAAACAAAACACAACAAAACATAGCATAGCATAACAAAACACAACAAAACATAGCATAGCATAACAAAACATAGCATAACATAACAAAAAAAAGCATAGCATAACAAAACACAACAAAACCTAGCATAACATAACAAAACATAGCATAACAAAACATAGCATAGCATAACAAAACAAAGCATAGCATAGCAAAATACAACAAAACATAGCATAGCATAACAAAACATAGCATAGCATAACATAACACAACAAAACATAGCATAGCATAACAAAACAAAACATAGCATAGCATAGCATACCAAAGCATAGCATAGCATAACAAAACAAAACATAGCATAGCATAACAAAACATAGCATAGCATAACAAAACACACCAAAACATAGCATAGCATAACAAAACATAGCATAGCATAACAAAACACAACAAAACATAGCATAACAAAACAAAACATAGCATAGCATAACAAAGCATAGCATAGCAAAACTAAACATAGCATAGCATATCAAAACATAGCATAGCATAACAAAACACACCAAAACATAGCATAACAAAACAAAACATGGCATAGCATAGCATAACAAAGCAAAACAAAACATAACATAGCCTAGCCTAACACAACATAACATAACAAATCATAGCATAACAAAACAAAACATAGCATAGCATAACAAAACCTAGCATAACACAACAAAACAAAAGATAGCATAGCAAAGCACAACAAAAGATAGCATAGCAAAGCACAACAAAACATAGCATAGCATAACAAAACACAACAAAACATAGCATAGCATAACAAAGCATAGCATAGCACAACAAAACAGCATAGCATAACACAACAAAACATAGCATAGCATAACAAAACATAGCATAGCATAACAAAACAAAGCATAGCATAGCAAAATACAACAAAACATAGCATAGCATAACAAAACATAGCATAGCATAACAAAACACAACAAAACATAGCATAGCATAACAAAACAAAACATAGCATAACAGCATAGCATAGCATAACAAAACAAAACATAGCATAGCATAGCATAGCATAACAAAGCATAGCATAGCATAACAAAACACACCAAAACATTGCATAGCATAACAAAACAAAACATAGCATAGCAAAACAAAACAAAACATAGCATAGCATAAAAAACACAACAAAACACAGCATAGCATAACAAAAAACAACAAAACATAGCATAGCATAAAACATAGCATAGCATAACAAAACATAGCATACCATAACAAAACATAGCATAGCATAGCATAACATAGCATAGCAGAACATAACATAAGAAAACATAGCATTAAGTTTGATAAACTCATAGTAGCGGGCAAGCTAGCTTTAACGGGCAGTGACTGTAAGCAACTCCGTCAACCCAGAAGCAGTCACTTGGTCACCTTTGCTCTTGTATTGCAGTGGCTTCGTTTATTAAACAGTGCCCATATTTATACTGTTAGCACTTTACTTGTGCAAATTTCAGGGCTCACAAAACTTTGATGAATCGAAATTCACAACTGAGGCTGTTAAGTTCGCGCTATATAAAACCCCAAGGATAAATAAAAAACATTGCCATTTACAATGTGAATAGCTCCAACAAATACAAGACCTATTGCAAAGTACAAAACATTGCCATTTACAATGCCAATAGCTCCAGCTCCAACAAATGCGAGACCTATTGCATTTCCAATGCTTGTTCATTTTTGTCTTTGCAAACCGTTTGCGAACAAAAAAAATGCTTTTCAGATGCAGCAAACCCTATTACCTGTTACCGAATCGCAAAATGGGTTTGCGATTCGCTATTAGGAAGGGGCGTGTTTAGGGCACCCCTTACTAATACCGAATCGCATCGGTATGTAGGAATGTTTTGTGACCGAAATGCGGTCGCAAAACATTCGCATTTTACCACCTACTTTAAGTAGGTGGTAACCCATCCGCAAATGTTGGGAATGTTTGTTACAGCGATTTTTAGGAGCAGGCAGTGGTCCCAGGAACCACTGCCTACTCTTAAAAAATTAAAAGAAAACTTTTCATTTTTGTTTTAGAAACGCATCCTGTTTTCCTTTAAGGAAAACGGGCTGCATTTAAAAAAAAATGCTTTATTTAAAAGCAATCACAGACATGGTGGTCTGCTGGCCACCATCCCTGTGATTTTTGCGATTCCTAGGGGGTTGCAAATTGCGACCTACCTCATTAATATTCATGAGGTAGGTCATTTGCAATCCCCTAGGAATCGCGAAAAGTGTTAAACACACTTTCATGCATGCCGTTTTGCGATTTCCCAATTGCGAATCGCAAGGATTCACAATTAGGAAATTGCAAAACGGTTTCTTCGTGCATCTGGCCCTAAGATCATTTTCTATAAAATAGAGTAGAAGATGAAGAGATCATACGAAGAAACAAGTAAGTAAATACAATTTGAATTTCATATTTAAAAGGATGCTTCCTATGCCTTTTAAAAGAATGGCAGACATTTAACGAGTGAAAATATTTTGGATAATTCGTAGCAAAAAAATTAAAAAGGAAAGCAAGCCTAACTGATAAGTTTAGGGGTGAGGAGTGGCCCCTCTTCCTTGTGTATACAAATGTGAAGAAGGCATGGTCATTCCTTTTCCAAAATAACCAGAAAACTGATCGTGACTTCCTACATACCTGGATAAATTCCAAAAGTATCACACTGCCAAATATACACTAGCTTCTGAAGGAGATCTTCTTTGGAATACACTTAATTGCATCTCCAAATCCCCATCCATATCTCCAGTCCTTCAAAAGCAAAACTCCCCTCTTTTGTCAAACCTCCAATTAAACCACCCTCTGTCCACCTCCTCTCCCCCTCCTCCTTGCTGGTCCCTCATGCAGGCTAATGCCATCCCACCCCCTTTGAATCCATAGTTTTCTGTGCACTCTGAAGTAATCTATGTGCATACCTGCCAACTTGCAGAATAATCTCACAGTGTGAGGAGAGGGCGGGCATTGAGAGGGGCGGGTCCTGGTGCCCAGAAGTACCTATGAGGCACTTTTGAACTCTACCCGCCCCCAAGTCCCCTCCTCCCAAACCTAAAAAAAAACTTGCTGAGGCTGGTGCTGATGTCCTGGGGTGTTTTCACACCCCTTGATGGACGTCGGCAGTTCAAAGCCTCGGACAATGAGCTGGAAAACCACTATTTACAGTGGTTTTCGGCTTGTTTTCCCTGCCACCCTGTGATATCGTCACCAGGAGACTGTCTGATGGGAGCCGATATGGTGTGTCACACGGTGGCACCGTGTGAGTTGGCAGGTATGTAGGTTTCCTGTTGGGGTTCTACAAATCCATCCTAGCATGAGATCAAATTGTTCCATCTTTCCCCTGTTCATACCTTACTGTGTAGTATTTTCAAGTTTTCTCTAGGTGTGTCCTTTCATATTACTGCTCGGAAGCACCCACTTCACATAGTTGAATCCCACGTTAGAATATTTGAAGCCAATTCCCACATATGCATCAGATACAAAACAGCTCTCTGGTCACACTTAAACACCCCTTGCAGGCATGTATGTATCATTCCGGCACTCAAAACAAGTGACCTTCACCTCATCGTCTCCTCATACATTTGTTCTAAACAAACTCCAAACCCTGTTTGGATTTCTGTTCATCTTGTCAATGAAAAAGGGGGAAAAGGGGCTAAATGAGAAAGAGGAAGATGTGAAGTAAACGATCAGTGGGCATGGGGTGTGTGAGTTCATGTGTATATGCATGTTTGATTGAATATATGAAAGATTGAAGAAATGCTGCACTTGGGCACACAAGCTAGAGCCACCCACTATTTATTCCACCAGCACTAGAGCCGGAACGCACAGTCACTGTAGCACTCATCTTTTTGCTGATGCCTTAGAAGTACTGTTGTGAAAGAGGCAGAACTTCTGGCACCCAGAACATTTTAGAAAACCCTTAATGGATCATGACTACTAAGAACTGACCGGAATGGCCATCTAGTTATCTTAAGATAACAGGTATGGACCTGTGAAATAGAAATCCAGGCTTTCATTGGGTTGACAGCAAACCCATGTGCCTCTGTGTTACCAGCATATCCAGGCATCTCTATCCTACTCTCTGTGTACTTTATGGCTTTACAATCAAATATATTGATGAGAGAGAGAGAGAGAGAGGAGGGGGAGAATGGAGAAAGAAGGGTCTGTTGGCTGAGATTATTGGGGGAGGAATTACACACTCACCTTGTCATGTTCTAAGAATCCAGACCCGCCAAAAGCCCCTAATGTTCCTAAATCCCTGCATGGGTTATAGGTGAAACAATATGCCTCTTGGAGGAATCCAAAGAAATACAGGGAAAGAGGTAGGAAAAAAACACTGCTGGATTAGTTCTTTAGTTGTGTTCATCTTCTCCGCAAGCCCCCACGTCTCCTTCAACCACACCACCAAACTCCACTGGACCGACCATCGCTGCATCCACTTCACCTTCAAAAAACCCACCACGCACCACCGCACCCAACAGATGCCCCGCCGCTGCTGGAGCAAAGTCACCGAAGACCAGCTAACCACCACCCTCGCCCAGAGCCCACCCGCCGACCCCACCGACCCCGACACCGCCGCCCGCAACCTCAGACAGTGGATCAACGACTGCGCCAACACCCTCGCCCCGATCAAGAAACCCTCCAACAGTCACACCAACAAGAAAGCCAGCTGGTTCACTGAAGACCTCCGGGCCTCCAAGCAAACCTGCCGAAATCTGGAGAAGATCTGGCTCTGTGAACGAACACCGGACAGCCACGCAGCCCACAAGAACGCCACCCGCAGACACCATCACCTCATCAGATCCGCCAAAAGGGCCTCCTTCAAAGACCGCCTAGACAACAACGCGCACAACAGCAAAGAGCTCTTCAACATCGTGAAGGAACTCTCCAACCCCAGCTCCAACACCAACGACGTCCCACCCTCGCAAGACCTGTGCGACTCGCTGGCCACCTTCTTCCACCGCAAGATCGCAGACATCCACGACAGCTTCAATGCCACGCCAGCCCCGACAACCACTAAGACCTCCGCCCCCACGACCACCATCCGCACCAACCGCCTGCTCTCCTGGACCAACATCAACGACGACGACACCATCAAGATCATGAACACCATCCACTCCAGATCTCCGTCAGACCCATGCCCACACCACATCTTCAACAAAGCCAACACAGCCATCGCACCCCATCTCCGGAAAGTCATCAACACCTCCTTCGAGACAGCAACCTTCCCGGAGAGCTGGAAGCACGCCGAGATCAACGCCTTACTCAAGAAACCCAAGGCGGACCCCAAGGACCTCAAGAACTTCCGGCCCATCTCCCTGCTCCCGTTCCCGGCAAAGGTCATCGAGAAGACGTCAACAAACAACTGACCCGCTACCTCGAGGAGAACAACATCCTGGACCCTTCCCAGTCCGGGTTCCGCAGCAACCACAGCACCGAGACTGCCCTCATCACCGCCACCGATGACATCAAGTCCCTGCTGGACAACGGAGAAACGGCGGCCCTCATCCTCCTGGACCTGTCAGCCGCCTTCGACACGGTCTGCCACCACACACTACGAACACGCCTCCACAACGCTGGGATCCAAGAGAAGTCCCTGGACTGGACCACCTCCTTCCTCTCCGGCAGAACACAGAGCGTCCGCCTTCCCCCTTCCGCTCCGAAGCCACCGAGATCATCTGCGGCGTACTCCCAGGGCTCTTCCCTCAGCCCAACTCTGTTTAACATCTACATGGCACCGCTCGCCCACGTCGCCCGTCGGCACGACCTCAACATCATCTCCTACGCCGATGACACCCAGCTGATCCTCTCCCTCACCAAGGACCCCCACACCGCCAAAACCAACCTTCACGAAGGAATGAAGGCTGTCGCTGCATGGATGAGGAACAGCCGACTGAAGCTGAACTCGGACAAGATGGAGGTCCTCCTCCTCGGATCCACCCCTTCGGCCTGGGACGACTCCTGGTGGCCGACCGCACTGGGAACCGCCCCAACACCCACCGACCACGCACGCAACCTAGGGGTCATCCTCGACTCCACCCTCTCCATGACTAAACAGGTCAACGCCGTCTCCTCCGCCTGCTGCAACACCCTCCGCATGCTCCGCAGGATCTACAAGTGGATCCCCACTGAAACGAGAAGAACGGTCACCCAGGCCCTCGTCAGCAGCAGGTTGGACTAGGGAAACGCCCTCTATGCAGGAGCCTCGGCCAAACTCCTGAGACGGCTCCAACGCATCCAGAACGCCTCTGCACGCCTGATCCTCGACATCCCTCGCCGCAGCCACATCACACCCCACCTGAGAGACCTGCACTGGCTCCCGGTCAACAAGAGGATAACCTTCAAACTCCTCACCCACGCACACAAGGCACTCCACAACACCGGACCAACGTACCTCAACAGACGACTCAGCTTCTACACCCCCACCCGCCAGCTCCGCTCCGCCGACCTCGCCCTCGCCACTGTCTCCCGCTTCCGAAGAGCGACCTCCGATGGCAGATCGTTCTCCCACCTCGCCGCCAAGACCTGGAACACCCTCCCCATCCACCTACGGCAGACCCAAGACCTGCTGACCTTCAGAAAACTCCTCAAGACCTGGCTTTTCGAGCCTTAGCAGCATTCCCCACCCCAGCACCTTGAGACCCTCACGGGTGAGTAGTGCGCTTTACAAATGATATGATTGATTGATTGATTGATCTCAGGTGGTGCCTTCTGAGGACTTTCTGGAATTGGGGACCAGCTGTGGTTAAGGAGAATGCAACAGTTAGGAAGGTGAAGTATAATGAATGGAGTATACCAACAACAGCAGGGTGTTGGAGAACGAACGGTTCACTTATTGTCAAGGTGTGCAATTTAATGAGTTCCTGTCAGACAAGGATCTCAGATAGAATCCCCAGGAATATTAGAAGACAGTCAGATCACCAGCTGAGGAGCAAAACATAAGGCAGAAACCTACAAGGAGGCAAAACAACAGTGAAAGAGAATGGGAGAAAATAACAAAGGTTCAGGGAAGGGTAAGTGGTGTGAACTCTAGGGAAATGGAAAACCTCAGCAACTACGCAACACTTTCCCAGGCGTCTGCTCAAACACAAAAGGGGCCAAAATACTATCTCTACCATCACTATTGTGCAGTCTAGTGTTTACGGGAAACCAATTTCCAAAGCCCCGTTCTCCCAGCTCTCCAGGATGTCCCAGCCCTAATAGTGACTCAATGTAGGACATCCCTCAAAATCCTGAGACACATGTTTTCCTATGCGCTTTCTGCCCAAATGGGCTGTTGGGCCCTGAATCTGCTCTGAGCCACCTCAATTTGTCTCACAATTCGACACTCTGCTCTCAAGGTCTCTGTCTGAAGGCTCACATCCACAGGCAAAATTTATATAATGCTTAACAAAGGCAATTTTCCTTAGTCTTCCCATTTATTTCCGTACAGGGAAAGCGAAGCACGGTGTGTGCCCCCCAGCAAACCAACAAACCTGACAGAGACCACCCTCATGCTGAGCGAGCATGCTCCACTAATGGAAGGATGCTCCTCTAGTGGGGCATCTTCATACTCCTGGTGACAGAACTGTAGCGTGGTCGGATAATCACCATGGTTCTGATATGCATGCAAGTCAATACATAGCACTAAAATAAATACATTAACAAATATTGTCAGACTGTGAGTTTATCCCTATCTAACAGGATCAAAGGTTGCTTTTATCATCAATAGAAGCATTTCAACAAGAATACAAAATACAATTTTTAATGGTGCAACAGCAGTCTGGTGGGTATGTAGAGAGAATTTGTTGCAATTTAGTGGGAATGAAATTCAAGAAACCAAGAAACTGAAAAACAATGATCAAACAGATAGGGTGGAAAGTTGTTCAATGTGCAAAGCAGAGTGGTGAGATTTATGGTATCAGACATTGCAGAGAGATTGAGAACTATATGTCCAGATAAGAGGTGTTAGTAATGAGCAGAGATTATGAAATTGGTCACATGGTTTCTGTGGAGTGCAGACTGGAGGCATGGAGTGGATTTTTCATGAATGGTGAGAAAGCTAGTATTATAGACTATTAAAAATGAATTGCTCATGGACATGGAATGATAGTGAGATCGGAATGAAAGGTCCACAAGAGTTGTTTTTTTAAACAGGGAATTTATTAGTCTCGCTTCTATAAACATTTTGAAAAATTAAATTAGAGAGTGCCCGAGCATTACCATACATCATCCTACACTAGAACCAGTGCTTTAAATGGGCCGGTACTCACCGGTACTGAGTACCGGCACTTCTCATTTTCACCGCTCTGAGTACCGGCACTTCTCTGCTGCCAAGGAGAGTACCGGTACTCATCAAAGGTAGGCTCATTGTTGCTTTGGCTCACGAGCAGGAACGAGGCTGTCCGACAGCCAAAGCGCCTCTAGCCCAAGCTGAGCCACCTCTAAACAATTCAGCAGGGCTCACCTGCATAATGTCCGGTGTTCACCACCACGCTGTGTTTGACAGAGCAGGGTCCATTCAGGCCCTATGCTGTCAATCACATTCCATTTGTGCACACACTCGAATCCAGGCATCCCGCTGACAGCAGCAATAGCAGCAATTAAGAAAGCCACGGGAGATAAGGAGTGTAAAATGGCCTTTATCCCACCTGAGTCTTTTGTGTGAGTGTCTGTCTGCTTGTGTCTGGGTGTTTGCCTGCTTGTGTGCGCATGTTTGTGTGTGTGTGTGTGTGTGTGTGTGTGTGAGAGAAAAGCGAGTGAAAGAGGGAGAGAATCCAGACACTAGGGAGGTTATTTAAAGGACGTTCTTGGAATGCTTTGTGTGAGCATTGCTGCTTGTTTCTGTGAGTGCGCACTCAAGAATATATAAGTATTCGGCCACATAGTAGAAGTGTCTTATATGTCTTGTCCTTAGCCCCGCCCCTAGCCCCGACCACTTGCTACACTCATAGCTCATTTTAAGAGTACCTGCACTTATTTTTTCCCATTTAAAGCACTGACTAGAACACCCAGTTAGCGCTATCACACTCTGCTGGATATATCTGGGTTCTAAGTTTAAAGTTGTCTCATGCTTACAATACATCTTAGTTGATCAGTGTCTCTAACACGATAACTTTAAAATGGTTCCATGCTTTTCCCTACTTCCGACAAAACTTCTGGGATATATTCTCCATTTGCTGTTCTTTTGTGTAATCTAGTTTTTCAAACATGCAGCCATTTTCAAGCATTTGGCGCATTGGTCGTTTCTGTTCAAGTTGATGAAAATATTTGAATAAACAGAATATCACGAAAACAGTGTGTTCATTTGAAGACACACCTTAGTGGTTATGCTGAAGCATCACTCCAGATGTGTCAGGCAAATGTGTGCGCAACCTTCTCGTTGGGAACAGAATAGTCACTATTTCGGTCGCTGAGGGCAGTGATGAGGGAAGCTTTCCAAAAATGGAAGATGTTGATACTGTCATAGGCATGCGATGGAAGCTGCAATTGTGTCTATCTTGAGTGTAAGCAAGGGGGTAGCTTAGTGAGATTCGGGGGGGGGGGAGGGGGTGAATCTCAAATTTCCTAACTAAAGAAACAGCGTGCTGCAGGGTGGAGGGCTGAGATGAGCAAAGTTCGGGATGGGCTGTTCCCATGAGAAACACGGTCAGTACTGATTTGTATAGGTGGATCTCTATCTAGAGTGGCAGAGTGGGCAAAAACGATGGGTTTAAATGCCACCCCCAACGAATGCCACTGATTAAACTATTTGCAAGCATTCATTTCATCACCTTTTGGGTTGCCAGTAGTATTCCTGGAAACCTGAGACTGGGCCAGCTTTCCAAGCCTACTACTTTGAATGTTTGTGAATTCAACAAAGTAGTACATTTGCACCCATTCGAGGAGTACTTCTATGTGCGTAGACTTACTTTTTATTTGATAAACCAGTCACTATATACATTTAAGTTTCTACTCCAAAACAATGAACAAGTTAAAAGCACTTAGCGAAATGAGAACAACGAGAAAAACCAACACAGACAAACAAACCTGACTCATGGTCCCCAAACCTTACTACCAAGCAAAGAATGCATTTGGGGGGTGTCACGCCCCAACACTGCCCCTGAAGCTAGCCCCTGCCCATCCCACCTGGGCCTGATAGTTCTGCCTGGAAACTCATGATGACAATCACGTACAACACAGCGGCCACAAAAATAAGTGAAGTGATCCCTGCCCTGGGTTACTTACACTAAATGTATTTTCACTGTACACACTCTTCTTTGTGTCTGTTACAAGAAGCTTTGATTGAAGAGTTGTCAAATTGGTGCATCTAGGCAAGGCTCCATGTTTCCAGTCCTTGCCTTATACAAATCATTTTATCACTTGACTGACGGTCCTATGTACTAAGCCCAAGTTGTAAATAGAGGTGGGCTTGACAGCAAATTAATAGGGAAGCTATGAAAAGGATCTGGCATGGCTCGAAGAGTCCATGTGCGAGCCAAGCCATGAAAACATTTGCCATGTATATCGTGGAACTAACATTATGTAAAAATATGATTCAGTCTCTTCAAAATTATATTTTGCTAACATGCAGAAGCGTTTTACCTTAGTACATTAGATTATATGTGCATGGACAGACATTTATTAAAGGTGATAGTTTTCAAACCTGAACTTAGAAACATTAATGGCTCGCCCCCAGCGACAATGCCATTAGTGAACTAAGAGGCAAATCAGTAGTCACGTAAACCCTAAACATGGCCTACATTCTTAATACAGAAGCATGAAGATTATAGAGTAATATATCAAACATAAAAGGTGCTTGTACAGCGCACATTCTGAACGCATGTATTTAAAAGTACTCATATGTGATGATAAAGAAAAAGGAGGCTCAGTGAAATAAAATGTTGCTCAGGACCACAACATTTGGAGAAGCAGGGAAACCGATATTGATCCCCCGTTATCTGGTTTCAAATTTTGAAATTCAAGCCCCCAGATGCCACAGCGATCTATATCGCGCTCTCTCTCTCTCCTGTTTAACATCAGATGTCGCTATTTTGTCTTTTACTGTTAATGCATGACGAAAGAACCGACACAGACATAGTAGACCCGCCTCTGGGCCCCTAGACCCAACTACCAAGCCAAGAATGCATTTATTTTGGGGGTGTCACCACCCCCCCCTGCCCTCCTCACCCTCCCCCTCCTCCCTCACCCCCCGACTTGTGCAGCAGTCTCTTTGGAAATGCCCACAGGCATCTCACTGACACCATCAGATTTATATTTGACACATTCACTTACATTTGGGTACTAACAACTTTGTAGGGCCCTGGTGCATATTAGAGAACCTGCTTACAAGCCTGAGGTTAGCTCCCCTACATCAAAACTTTAGGCCTGCGTTGACCTTTATTCGTCTGTGAAGACTGCTAGGTTGTCCTATGTTTGTCCACAGACTGGAGCCATGACAGATTATTAGGATAGCCACATGATATAAATGTGTATCTTATATTAAATATTTTAAATATTGGATCTCAATTGGTACCACTTAGATACTGGTTTTGAGGAAAATCTGACACTGCACATGGACACAACCTGTGTGCACCTAGTCACTTCTGCTTACTGAAGTAAAACGTGCCCCAGCTCACTGTGCCTGAGCAGAGGCATCACGCTGACGTTGACATGCCAGCCTGCCACAATATATTTTACATTTGAGGTGACGGATGGGGTGTCCAAGTGGCGCATTCAGCCTCTACAGAGGTGCCCTATTCCGGGTACCCAGTAAATTGTGTTTGCCCAGGCACACCATGGAGAAACATCCGGGCCCTCACTGTGAGTTTCCGATGGACCCTGTAGTGGGAGTTCACGGCCCATTGCGATTATAAATCTAGCGGGAACACTGCTGGGGTGGGTGGGGAGGGATTATTCCACCCGGAGATTTCGGCCGCTGCAAACAGGGGAAGTCCCCGGGTGGAATGCCGGGGAAAACACACTGATTCCTGAATGTTATTCCTCAAAAATGCATAGTTCTTGTTATGTCCTCCTCTCTCCTGAATTACAGGGGCCCTGGTAATGGTCATTTCTAGGGGAGGGGGAATCCTGGGGATTCTATCTACCGGGCCGCTCCCAGAGGGAGGCGAAGTAGGCATCTCTGAGCTTCCTTCGGAAATCTTTGTGTTCTGCCCACAACAGATGTGAGTACACACGATGCTGACGCTCGTGGCTATATCTGGGAAGCTCTGGGCATCTCCAAAAATGTTGGCACCAACTGGAACCATGTTTATTTGTGCACGGCTTGCGTCTATACAATGCACGTAATGCACTGATCAAATGTGCACAAATATGTCACGCATTTTACATGCTTGAGCTATATACGTTCGTTCACAAACCTTCCTTAAAGTGATCTGCTCACCTATTCAGCTGCACCTTGCATGAGGCCAACTTTCACGTTCTTTTAAATTTCTGATTTTTTACAGCTCGCCAAGCTACCTGAAACAGAACTCACAACTTATTCAAGTGTAACAGATCTGCGAACCACAATCTGCACATCACTGGCCTTTAGTTGTTGAAAACGAATATTTTTGGTAGTGCTAGTGGTTCGACCTGACTTTGGATAGCTGCTAGACTGTATAAAGAGAGCACAGAGAGCTTTCAATCACAAGACATTCATTCACACACTCATTGCCCTGTTCTCCAGAAATACAAACACCCAAGGTCGCTGGCCATCCGCCACTTCAAGTGCACAAGCGCGTGCAACAACTTACAAGTCGCTGACTCCGCGAGGAATCCTGCAGATGGGCGCCGATGACCTTGGGAGCGGTTCTGGCTCTAGGTGTGCGCGAGCGAGGGTTATTTTGGGGCTGGCAGACATGTGAAGTACATGCTGATCGGAAGGAATGTGTAAAGTGTGCATGATGCTGCGAGGCGAGAGGCAGGGCCGTGCTCGATCTAACAGCAGGCGTGGGGCCCTCTGAGAGTCGGAGTGGTGGGCGTCTGCTGCATTCGGTTAGCACGTGCTGTCAGCTCATAGCGGCCTTTCGGTTGAGCTATACGTGACACAGGGCAGAGAAGGCCTGTCAGCTCCAACCAGTGGGCAGTGACATACTTTACACAATAGGTAAATGCAGTGCTTAATTGGAGCCGGTGGTTTCCGGTTCTCGGCACTTTAATCGTCAACACCGGCGCTTAAAGCTGGAACTTGACCCAAAGGTATTGGAGTGCTTCTCATGAGAACCAGTTAAGGACACATTCATTTTTGGTTCGACACAGGGAGATAAAGTGTTTTGCCCAGAATCACAGGATGTTGAGCCTACACCCAGACTCCAACCTGGGGGCAGATTTACAAGCCCCGTGAGCCACTTTTGCGCCGCCGTTGCATCACTTCTGTGACGCAGCGGCGGCGTAAAGGTAGCGCCATGCTGCGGGGGATTTACAACGTGACGCATCTAGGGAGATGCGTCACGTTGTAAAGCCCTGCGCCACATGAAACCTGCGTCAGGTTTCATGTGGGCGTTCTGGCGCAGGGTGGGCGTTCCGGTGCAGGAACGCTCGGAAAGTGCCTGAGTGAAATCTACAAGATTTCACTCAGTCACTTTTCCGACCCCGCTGCGTCAAAACCTTGCGCCTGCTTGAAGCAGGCGTAAGGTGTGACGCACCATGTGGAAGATAGGCCAGGTTGGCACAGTGCTGAAGTTGCGTCGCGCCCGCGACACAACTCCAGCACTGCGCCAACCTTACGCCGGCAGATGCGACACGCATCTGCCAATCCTGCGCCATGGCGCACCGCATTGTAAATGCGGCGCATCCGTGGTAGCGCAACAATGGCATTGCGTGTCGCACGTTTCTTGGCGCATCCCTGCTGATTTGCAGGGATGCACCAGGAAACGTAAATCTGCCACCTGGTTCCCAGCTCCAAAGTCAGCAGCTCTGGCCGTTATGCCACATCATCTCCCCACTTGTAGGGTTTCATGGTTAGTAGTTGGTACAGTTATAGGTGGCGCTAATAGGAGCAATGAGCTGGTGCAAGCTGCCTCCGGACGAGAGCCCCGGCACTTATTTTTTCACAAATTAGCCACTGGGTAAATGCTGATGCACCATCAGATGGCAAAAGAACTTAGCCAAGGTAACTCCCCTCCCCCCAATTCCTCACTTGCTAAGAGTGTTGAAGCAAGGTTCATGTCGAACACGCTTTATAGAGAGTGGGCTGAGTTCCTCCTACCCACCAAGAGCTTCCAACGACATTTATTTTCCCTCTTTCTAAACCCCGCCTCTAGTGCATGGCAAGACCAGGCTGCTCCCTAGGGTGCCATAAGCAGGAAGAACAAGATGGCCCCTTCCGGCATCCGAAGCTCGCCCTGTACTGGAAGAAGAGCCAGGGTTCTGAAAATGTCGATTACATAGTGAGGCAACCCCTATTTCTCTTCAAGTACTGACTTAGCTGAAGATTTGGCTGGTAAGGTTCATTTGGCGGTGGGCAGTATACATGATTTCCTTTCATTCAAGCTAGGTGGCTGCACTGTGTTTCGGTGCCAAGCATGACCTTGAATAAGGGCCTGAAGTAGACTTCAGAGTCATTCTTCTGACTATATGATTTACGTAGGCGGTTGAGCAGGGAAATACTGTGCAATTTAATGCAAGGTAGGAGTTGTTAGGTGCATCCTGAAAGTACACACATATCCAGAGAAAAGGATATTTTTGAACAAAGTCAGAGTTACTCTAAAATTCAGCTATGGCATGAACCCAAGTCCCAAATGATCATATTTTGTAAAGTTTATTTTGGGGCAGAATTCCATTGAGCACTATTTAAATATTGAATCACATTTATTCCTGCAGTTATAAAGGACTAGGTAAAGATCATTTTCCTCAGACTTTTTTGAATTGTGAAAGGCAAAGCTAAATACATGTGCTCTATTCTTTAAGAAAAGAAACTTGCCCGGCAAGGCTGTACTTGGAGGCAGCAATTAATCAACTTGGTTTACGGCAACTATGGGAACTCCCAGGCTCTCCAGCGGGCTTTAAAAAGGTGGTCAACAAGATAGTCCGAAAAGAATCATTGCTGCAGGACAAAGCCGCCTTGAAAGAGCGTGCTCATGGCTGGCTTACAGATCAATCGTATATCAAGCCCTCGCCTCAAGTATACCTACAGATAGGCTTTCCCAAAAAAACAAAAGAGAAGTTCCTGAAATTTCGACTAGGGTTATTGCCGTCCGCGAACCACCTACCCCCGTGGTTACGACCTCAGCTACCAACAGAATGCCGTCTTTGCGGGAACGGAAAAGAAAACACCGAACATCTCATCGCCATCTGCAGCGAACTTACACAAGAACGCCGCTCCCTCTTGAGACCGCTTCTTAATAACCGCAGGATACGGACCTGCAGGCAAGCGGTGCTGGCTTGCTTCCAAGGCGATGACATCCAACTGAGCTGCCGAATGGTAAAATTCCTCAAAGCGGCGGAAATCCGCTTTAAAATCCTGAAAGATAGCCAAAAACCGAGTAGCAACACGGACGAGAGGAACAATTCACTCTAATCCTCAAAGAGAAAGCACCAGCTTGCACTAGCAAAGAAACAGGTGGCACAATGTCGGCTCGAGGTGCGTCCAATACTCCCAAGCGACCACAAACCAACTTTATGAGAGTGTGGCCCCGGAAGGGAAATTGACAGGCACCAACGCTTACTGCTTTAACCATCAGGAAAGACAGTAGTAGCACCCCCACCGAGAGAGTGGAACAAACTAGTAGCCCACTTATGATGCCAGCGGGCAGGGGCCCAACAGATGGGCCATGCAGATTCTACCAAACCATCTGCTGAAAATGCCCAGGAACACCGCACCGCACTTAATCACATCAGCCCCTTGAGTATCGAGATTCAAAGCGTGCTTGCACTAAGTTCTAGCCTGTTCCAACCAATGATTGCTCCTATACAGCTCCAGCACCGCTCCAGACATTTGGTGAGGATGAATAACATGTTCCATCTTCCGGACCAATTCAATCAGAAGGGCCGCAATCAAGGCCCCTGAATTTTACTCAAATTTCATGCCGCCACCATCTGAGCCTTGATTTTCACTCAGTGGAGCACAGTGCTGAAATCAATCAGCCACTTGAACTATACTGAATAATACTAACCACATTATAGGGATATCCCGAACTGTCAATTTGACTAATCAACTTTTTAACGCAAATATGTTTTTATTGTATTGGCACTTTCTCAACTCATAAATGCTCTCATCGTACCGGCACTTTACTAGATTACCATTCTGTTGGTAACAAGGATCAACATACCGCACATCTTACTCTGTAAAACAGGCTGTCCAACTGTACTCGTACTTTATTTTAACTCTGAGGCTGCTACCTTAGTATGCTTTTTATTGCTGGATCTATTGTCTTAACATGTATGAACTTAACCTTTGTTTTATTAATTGAACCCTTTTCTACATTGTAAAGGTTTTAAATAACCATGTACAATAAAGCATTACCTTACCTATTCTTTATGGCCTAGAAATATTGCTGTTGCAAAATTTGTTTGCGCATGTTTTTTATACGTTCCAGAACATTAGGTAATATATTTTAGGATAACTGTAAGAGATTGGATTATTTGTTGAAGGGGGTGAGCAGCCACTTCAACAAATGATCACAATCCTTATCATGATGAACCACAAAAGTCACTAAATAAACCTGTGCTTAACACTCTGGTAGCTTTGCACAAAAGCAGTAAGGCTTAACATAAAGGCAATGTGTAAGTATTTATGTAGCACTCAAACAGTAATAAAGTAGAAACACAACACAAGAAATAAAATTCCAAACCAATTAAGAATATTTTAATAAATAAAATGACGCCAAAACAACAAACATCCAATAAGTACAGAGTTATGAATTTTTAAAGTTTAAGGATCAAACTAGCTACAAAACCTGTTCAGCGCCAATCACAGTCATCTGGTTGCGCTTGACCAGGGCAAAGTCAAAAGTTAAGGCCGACAGCTATGGAGCATTGATCAGACTCAGGGACAGGGTTCGTCCCGGTGAAAAGTTTTACCTTCTGACTTGGGGCCAGATTTATCATAGTGCTGCGTTGCCCTTGCGTCACACAAGGTATCACAACACTAAAGTAAGATTTATCAAGCAACGCAAGGCTACCTTGAGTGGCACTTAGGTGCTTGGTAATCTGGAGTAGCACAAGGCAGCGCAAGTTGCTGCCATGCGTTACTCTTCCCCAGGACATGTAAAACTTAAAATATACATGTCCTACTTTTTAAATACCGTGCACCCTGACCTGTGGGCATTGAGGGCCTACATTAGGGGTGACTTATAAGTATAATAAAGGAAGATTTAGGCCTGGCAAAATGTTCATTTTGCAAGGTTAAAATGGCAGTTTAAAACGGGTGTTCCCACGCATCCACCCATGGATTTGGCTCATTCCCAGATTTGCCATTAGTAGTTGACCTGGGAATGCATCAAAATGCTATACCTTCCTAGGGGAGTCGTAACAAGGAGAAATATCTTCTGCAGCACACATAGAAAGAGAAAAAAGCCTCATAGGATTGTTTTTGTGCCGGACGGTGCCCCTTCCAGCACATAAACAATCCTGCTTGCAACGCAGGCACCCTTGCGCCATGGTACACGGGTGCCTGCATTGGTGCAAGGCAGCACATTGTGCCCCAGTGCAAGGAAAGGACATGAATGTGCTATACAATGTTAAAAATCTCTCAAACTCAACACAGACAATACGGAAGTCCTCATCTTTGGAAACAACCCCTCACCATAGAACGAAGAATGGTGGCCTGTGGACCTGAGCCCACCTCCCGCCCCGAGAGTCCACGCCCCCATCCTCGGAATCATCCTGGGCAGCAAGCTATCCATGAAGAAACAAGTCAACACAATTTCTTCCGCCTGCTTCCACACCCTTCGTATGCTTTGCATGATTTTCAGATGGCTCCCAGTCAACACGAGAAAGACCGTCACGCAAGCCCTCATCACCAGCAGACTGGACTACGGAAACACACTCTAAATTGGAAACACTGCACAACTCCTCAAGAGACTCCAGACAATACAAAACTCAGCAGCAAAACTCCTCCTCGACCTCCCCAGAAGCACCCACACAACCCCCCATCTCAAGAAACTACACTGGCTCCTGATTCAGAAAAGATGCCAGTTCAAGTGCCTGACCCACGCGTACAAGGCTCTGCACAAAGAAGGATCAGCATACATCAAGAAACGCCTGACCTTCCACCAACTGACTAGACATCTTCGATCTGCCTCTCTCTACCTCGCCGACACCCCACGGATCTGCCGTACCAACAGCGGAGGACGCTCCTTCTTGTACCTGGCAGCCAAGGCATGGAACAACCTCCCCCTGCACCTCAGGACTGCATCGTCGCTCCAGCAATTCAGAAAAGAAATCAAGACCTGGCTGTTCAAATGATCAACCTCCATGCAGGAGCCTACTTCTCCAATGCCTCAAGACCCTCACAGGTGATTTGATGCACTTTATGAATGCTTGATCCAAATATGGCGCATTCCTGCCCTCTCCCTTTCACGCAGCACTGTGCAGCAAGGTGTTTTGCTGCATAGCGTTGCATGAAAGTTTGATAAATCTGGTCCTTAGTCTCTGCAGAGAAAGTAAAAAATCCTCAGTGGGGCAAGGCAGCAGGCTGTGGCCGGAGAGGGCACACCATGTCGATGGATAGCAAATAGATGAGGTCTCGTGAAGCTATTGACTTTTGGTAACCTCAGAGAGGGAAAAGTTTGAATTTTGCACCTAAAGAAGGTCCCTCGCTGGCCCAATACTTTTCTTGCCTTTGCCCAGTGAAGATTTCTACTTTCAGACTTGATCACTATTTTGGAGCTCAGATTCTTCCAGCGGTGCAAAGTTGCAGGCTGCAGCTTAAGAGTGCTCCACGAGGCTGGACAACTTCTCTGAGAACTCCTGCTGGATCGGATTTGCTGCTGTGTAGAACATAGTGGGAGCAATTTGAATCTCTGGCCCAGCAGCAATGCACCTTCATTGGATTAGCTAGGCAGGATGGTTCCGATCCCCCATCTGTTCTCAGAGCAAAAAGTTTCTAAGTCCCAGGTCTCAGGAAACTATAGGAGGAGTACACTTTGACATCAGCAAAGGGTCCATGACCTTGGGGAGAGAACCTGGGAGTCGATACTCACTCCAGCAGAGGTCAGCAGCTGGGTCCAGGGCAGCTCCAATTGGAACTGGTCAGCTGGGCAGTCGCCAGAAAGGCATCTGGAAGCTCGCTGTGTCCCTGTAGCTCAAACAGGAAGTCAGCCAACTGACCCTTGGAGTCACTTCTGGGTACTAGGGTTCAAGGCAAGCGGGTGCAATCTTCCTTCAAGTTCTTAAGGGAAGTCCTTCTTTTGATCTTCACAGGTCCTGGAGTGTTTTGAGAAAGGCAATGGGGATGCCACTTTTATGCCCAGTGCCAGCTTTTGGGTGGGTAAAACTCCTGGCCACTCCCTAACGAATGGGGTAAAAGTTCCCAGAGGTGACCCTACCCATTTTTGCAGCACTTTCTGTGTGTTTGTATGGTAAAGTATCCAACAGTGCCCTTCTCCACCTAAATCCAACATGGCAGAACCCTTCTTCCCCTGGTCCAAGCTCCCTATGCCCACCCAGAGGTGTGGCTACGATAATAGGCAAAACCTTCCTTGTGGTCACTCCAAACCAATTCTGGGGCAGCTAAACCCTCCCAGTGGGTTTGGTGCCAAGCTGATTAGAAAGACAAAGGGAGGCAAGCCTAAGTGTGAGCTACATCTGCTAGTGACAGGGTAGGCACCCTTTGAAGCTCAGAAAGGGACTGGGAACAACCCCAAGCCATCCAGCTCACCTATTAACACCCAAGCCTTTCATCCACTGTCTGGAAGCAATCCACATCTCACCACAGGGGAGCCATTTATCAGTCAGGTCGCACTTGACGCTGGCAGAAATGCACATTTGGCTTAGGCATGAAAATGACATCTTTCTAAAAGTGTCATTTTTAAAAATTTGAAATCCGACTTTACCATTAAGTTGGATTTTAAATTGCTATTAAAATATGTCCCCGAATCATTTTTCTAGTTGACCCCAAATCAGAATTCAGCATTATAGCTGTTATAATGTAAGCCAGTGTTTCCATATGGGACAGCCAGTCTTGCTACAGTGAAAAATGACTTTGGAGGTTTTTTCACTGCCAGGATTTGTAAAACTTTAAATATACATGTCCTACTTTTTAAATACCGTGCACCCTGCCCTGTAGGCATTGAGGGCCTACCTTAGGGGTGACTTATAAGTATAATAAAGGAAGATTTAGGCCTGGCAAAATGTTCATTTTGCAAGGTCAAAATGCCAGTTTAAAACAGCCCACCCCGGCTCAAATGACAGACCTGTAGACATGTTTTACAGTGCTACTTTAGTGAGTGGCACAATGAGTACTGCAGTCCACTAGTAGCATTTGATATACAGGCCCTGGTACATGTTATATAATGTACTATGGACTTACAAGTAAATTAAATATGCCAATTTTAACATATTTAAAAGGGAGAACACAAGCACTTTACCACTGGTTAGCAGGGGTGAAGTGCACAGAGTCCTATGGTAAAACAAAACTGGTTCAGCTACCGAAGGCAAAAAGCTGGGGGAATACCATGCAAAAGATGGTCCTTTCCAACAATAACATTTGAGCAAAACAACTGTCTTTGATTCATCTTCTGTTACACAAACTGCAAAATGTTGATGAATGGATGTGCATTTTATTTTCCGCTGGTGCAAAGTTGTATGTGAAGAGACTACAGAGGGGAATCTCAGGAGTAGCAGGAAATATTGCTTCAGCAGGAAATATTGCTTCAGTAGAATGGGAATTAATGCAGGAAGTAGTTGGAGAAAAAATAACTGTGGTTTCAAAAGTCATCTGCTTGCAAACTAGAACCCAAATTAGGATCCGGAGTGATTTGTGTTTACAGATTTCAGACCTGCTAGACATGCAAGTTCAAGTTACACCTGAAAATAGCTTAATTTATGGGTGCAAATGCACTTTTGTAAAGGTGTATTTTTACTCCTAGTAATATTTACTTATGCGGGACATTATCCTGGTGTAAAATTACATACAAGTAAAGCTGATATCAACAGGATGGTGGGGTAGTGGGCGTTCAAGGTCGAGGGTGCCCTTGAATATTTAGAAACTGATAAGTATTCAGAAACTAGTCCACAACTTAGTCCCAACCTGGAAACAGTTGGAGAGCAGCGCATGTGGGTGGGCAGGAGTAAATCTATTTTGAGAGTGGGAATGGGGAGGGATAACCGCCAAAATTGTTGGGGATATAATGGAAAAGGTTTTTCTATGGGGATAAATATTTTCCTCATGCAGAATAAAAATTAAAAAAAATTAATTGCACTAATGCAAAGGGGTTTGCACACTTACAGTTTTATATTATTGTTAAATAGTACTTATATAACACAGAGTATTTACATATGCAGAAATGCCTTTTTTTTTACACGTAATTAGAATTTCTCCAAATCTTTTTTAAAGTACTACAGAAAACCTACAACTATAGGTGGTTACTAGCAGTACTCCTGGAAATGTCTGGAAGTTCTTGAAATTCATTATTCTGCACTAAAACAAACGTATGTACCCAAGCCTATGTATTTACTGATATTTCTCTGAATTGGGCTCTCTGAGGTTAGTGTGGGATTATCCAATGCTGGTCTTCTCGAGCGCCTAGAGCTGGAGCCATGGCATATTTTCGGATTACCACTGACAGTGTAAATGATTCCCACTTAGATTAAATCGGGGCCTATTCACAAACTGCTTTTTGTAGTACTACAATAGTACTACTCATACTAAAATATGCTATTCACAAATCTCCATGCAGAGGTCTCCACCTCCGTTTCCCCTGGTTTTTCTGTGTGGAGATCTCCACCCTGACTGCACAGATCTCTGTACATGTATGTAGATGTTTTTGTAGTTAATGTGGGAGAAATGGGGAGTGGCTAGAAAATGGGGAATATTTAGTACTAAATGGGAGGGAATTAGGGAGGAGTAAGGAGAGTGAAAGGGAGGGACAAAAACCCACCTACAAAAGAGTAAGGGCTACATGTATGAAACGTAAAGAATTGTGATTACCTAATTGCTAAACAAATGGGAAATCGCAATTCTTGATGTACTCACAATTTGAGGCCCGAAATTGCGACTTGCTACTAAGTCGCATCGCAATTTTGGAAATCGCTATTAGTGATTTCCAAAACTGCGACTGGAGTCGCAATTTGCAAACGCGACCGCAAATGGAGATAAAACATTCCTGGTCATGGGCATTCACCTCTGAACCAGGAGTGCCTCATAGTACCTGCCTGGAGACCAGTCTGAGTGGATGTGGAGTGGAGGTGGCGTGAAGCTGCCATTTCCAACACAGCTTAGGATGCAGGAGGAAGATAAAGAAAATTGAAATTCCCAGAGGAGGAGCTGGAGATCCTGACTGAAGAGTGCTGTGAGAACCAGGAGTTACTGCTTGGAAAGGGCAGCCTTGACAGGCCCAGACTCCCAAAATAAAAACTGGCAGGAAATGCAACACAAAATAAATGCAGTTGGAGTCATCCACCGCTCCATAGATGAGATCCGTAAGAGATGGTATGACCTCCGGTCATGTACTGAATAAAAGGTGTCAACGCGACTGTCGGAAGTCCACCAACTGTACCCCCATCCACTGCACTGAAGACCATGGTTGAGGCCACCCTGGAGCCAGACGTGGGAAATGGGAACATTGACACCTCAGCACCTGGAACCTCACAAAGTAAATGTGAATTGTTTACTATTGTCACATCTCAGACCTCACATCTATGTCCAAGTTCACATAGAACTGTAGCATACACCAAATGGTTGTACCGCAAGTTAGTCAAAAAAGTACTGGTATAATGCATTATGAGACATGTAGTCAAAAAGTCAGTGCAGGAGTCACATCTATACATTTATTGGGGTACTGCTATCAAAACAAACATACACATTGATAACTCATCACATCAGTGAGTAAACAGAATTTCATTATTTCCCATAGATCTCCCTGAGGTACATAGTGATGACACCAATGTGGAGGGAGTGGAGGACACAAACATGGCAGCTGAGGAACCTAGCCCCATTGCCAGTCACTCAAGCACAACGCCAGCCCAATGTAGCACTGCCTCAATATCACCACAGGCAGCGTTAATGGAGAAAGACGAAGTCACTCTGCCAACCAGTCTCCCATCCAGCACCCATGTGTGAGGCAATGACAGCAGTGTGTTCCAGGGCATGGAAACAGTGGTCACCGTGAGGCACATAACGCTGTAAAACCTGATGCCAATGCACAGTTGTTTGGAGGCCTTGAGGCATCCATGATTCAAATTCAGCGTTTGCAACACAATCAGATGAAACTCATGAACAGGAAGATGCAGAACATGCAGCAATGCATTTCATTTGTATTTGATAACATTGGGACACAATTGGTAACCATGAACACCCATGTGGTCAGCCTCACCTCTGCCATACAGGAATTATGCCAACAAATGGGGTATGCCCTTGTCTTTCAAAGACGTCGAGATCATAGTGCTGCGGCTAGAATGGACAGCCTAACCATGCCACTTCCACACTACCAAGGAGAAAATTACCCAGCAGTTGGAAATGGGGCACTTTAGTGGTGACTCTGCCAGGGTCCTAGGGCAGATCACATCTGCAGTTGAAGTACTACAAAACACAGAGATACCAGGTGGTGTTGGAGATGCACAACAAGTACTCCCTTAGAAAAACATACATATAAAAAACTATCAACAAGATGGTGATCTGGAGAATCCCGAGATGAAAGCTATACTACCAATCTTAGGATGGTAGGAAAGGAAGCAAGTCCTTTTGGTTTTATTTACCCTCACACACCCTAGTGGTGTCATGCTTCATCATCGGGTCACGCTGTCGCCTAAAGGTCAGGGTGGGCTCAACCAATATTTCAGGGAGCTCTTAGAATATATAAAGACCAGGGGAATAAAGATAAAAAACTCAGTGAAGTCCCAGTTTCCCTTTATTCTTGGACCTCTACTGCGTTATTAAAATAATGTTTACCAACCAAGGATCTTCAGGAGTGTTATGGTCCTAAGACCCTTGTGCGGCACAAGGGTCTTAGGACCATAACACTCCTGAAGAATATTGGTTGAGCCCACCCTGACCTTTAGGCGACAGGGTGACCCGATGATGAAGCATGACACCACTAGGGTGTGTGAGGGTAAATAAAACCAAAAGGACTTGCTTCCTTTCCTACCATCCTAAGATTGGTAGTATAGCTTTCTTCTCGGGATTCTCCAGATCACCATCTTGTTGATAGTTTTTTTTTTTATATGTATGTTTTTCTAAGGGAGTACTTGTTGTGATTCAGGTGTTATAAAACAGGAGGTTGTACTCCCTTTAGGTGTTCTCTCTGCCCCCTGTGACTCCGGTCACCCTGGTGTTTGAGGTGTTGGAGATGCCCCTCAGGATAGTGAGGACATCTCAAATGTTAGAAGTTTGTTTGCCAGTGATGAATGTGCCCTGCGACACAGCAGCAGCAGTACTTCTGCTGGAGAACAAGTAGGGGAAGGCCATGTTGGACGTAGCCACAGAAAACAGTGACGGACACATCATATTGTTAGGTCATATTGGCATGGTTTTAGTTATTCTGGTGATGTAACCAACATTATTTTGTACTTTACTGACTACTTGGTTATCATACAATTTACTACTTAAATAATGGATATAGTAGCCTGACATTAAAGGTTGCTTTACTTTGCTGCATCGACTCTGCTTTCATTATTTCAGTGAGTGTATGGTCACGTAGAACTTACCTTGATAAGTAATTTGTTGCAATGTGATATCGTCAGCGTCTCCTCTCATCTGCTGTACTCTGGTCTCCAGGCTGCTGAAGAGGTGATGCAGGATCCTCTTCTTCAGAATCAGTGTCCTCCAAAGTGATGGGTAGTACACACCTGGTCACTATGTTGTGCAACTTGGCACAAGTTTCCACAATTTTGCAGGCTGTCTCAGGAGCATACTGTTGTGCACCTCCACTCTTGTGAAGGCACCAAAATCCTAATTTTAGCAAGCCAAATGTTTGTTCAACACCACTCTGGTGCATCGATGAGCAATGTTGTAACACCTTTTGTTTTGGTTTGCTGGGGTTAGGTATGGGGTCAGTGTCCCAGGCCTTACCACATATGCACTGTCACCTGGAACAAAAAACATAACTGTGAGCATAACAGAACCTGAGATTTGAGGGTCACATTCATATGTGTTATGATGCAGCAACACATTACCTAATAAATAGCCATCCTCCAAATTCCTCTTTCCAGGCGTTGGTGTATTCCACTGTGCCTGAAGATGTATGAGTCATGGGTACTCCCTGGGTATTTTGCCACTATATCTGAGATTACATTATGTGTATCACATACAACTAGGACATTGAGGGAATGCGTATTTTCCTATTCCGAAATAGGTATTCTATATGGATTGGATGACAAATAGGAACATGAGTTCCATCTACACACCCTAAGACATGGGGAAATTTGTCCACCCTGTAAAAGTATAATTTTGTGCTTTGAATTTCCTCTGCATTCCTGGGTAGTTATATGTACCTGTCAATGTTTAGGAGCATGGCATCTAGGAACCTGCGCAAAAAACACAACAGGGCTCTTTGTGACAACCCACCAGCAGCAGCAATCACGCCCTGGTAGCTGCCCGAGCCAAAAGGTGCAGTGAGCACAACACCTGCACATGAGTGGGCATGGAACTGCTGTGCTGTGTACTGCTTACAAGATATCATTTAAGCAATTCAATTAAATCTAATATCACTGGGGCGTGGCTTGGTGCTTGCCAAGATGGCCGTGTAGCAGAGGAACTCCGAGGCGGCCCACCCGTAAATACCTTAATCCGACCATTATCCGTCTGACTCTATGAAGCAAAGGGCACCAGAGCGCTTGGGCAGTGAGCGGCTCGCGCCTGGGGCCGAAACGGGGCCGGAAAAGAACGCTCCTGGAGGCCCGTTGGAGGAGGAAGTAGCGGCCCTGCAGGAGGCAGCGGGCTCCGACCTTCCAGCGGCAGATTGCATCCTGCTTGGAGGTGCGACCCTGTGGACGCCTGGGACCAGGCAACGGGCTTCCCTCCCCTCGCGGCATAGCTGGCACCCGGGGGGATCAAGGACATCGACGGATGTGGGAAGAACTCTGCGGGCCCACGCGGGGGCCAAAAACAACCTGGTGGCTGGGGGAGGGTCGACTACAATATAGATTTCCCGGCTCAGGATGAGAGGAGGCTTGGCCTTGGGCTCGCGCTGCTGCCAGAAATCCACTCGCAGCTGAAGATCACCAGAGGCCGCGGGACCGGGAGGTAACGCGGCCCGAAAAGAAGGCGATGACGTGTCCCCCTGCCGGTCTGGCCGGGGGGGAGAGTGGTAACCACAGAAAAGGAGAGGCCAACCGTGCACAACAGACACGCGCTGCACGGAGGCCGGATTGATGTTCTGAGGACTGAGACTAGGTGAAATCCCAAAGTCCGGAAAGATTTGCATGTCCTGGGCGGCGCAGACTGATGCGGGGCTGTGGGCTGATTGGTGCAGTGATGCTCGTTTGGAGAGACTGTGGTATCGAGCAGGTGGGGGGGGAGATCGGTGGCCAGGACAGGGAGGTTTCCTTCAGGCTACATCTCCATTTACAAGGGCTATAGAGGCCCCCCCACTGGCTAACTCAACAGGGAAAAAAGGGAGGGGTTTGGTGCAGGGTCCAGATAACCCCTTCCCCATGCTGGGAATGACATGCGGCCCAAGGGCCCCCCAACCAAGACCAACAAGTTGGATAAATACGCAGTGCCCAGGAAGACAATTACAGAAGGCGCTATAGCATCGGACACCCAAGAGATGGCGGAACCGTCCATGGGGGCTATCATGGCCGCTATTCGGGACCTGGGAGCAACCCTGGAGTCCAAAATGGATAAAGTCACTATCGAGGTGACGCTTCTACGAGGAGACATGAACAAGTCGTCAAAGAAGGTCGCAGTTGCGGAAACAAACATTAAGGAACTGCAATCCGCCACGAAGAAAATGGAAGAACGGCTACAACAGCAAACGCACCAACACAAGATAATGGCGGCAAAGATGGAGGACCAGGAGGGGAGGGCCCGCAGAAACAACGTTAGGGTGGTTGGGGTTCCGGCCTCAGTATGGACCTGTTTCTGGAGGACCTCATAGTGAAACATCTACAACCAAAAAGACTTTTGACCTTTTTCTCAGTAGCAAGGGCGCACAGAGCACCGGTACCACAGCCAAAGCCGGGGGCCCCCCAAGGACTATTATTGCACGGATCCTTAATTATCGAGACCGTGACACAATTTTACAAGCTGCTAGAACCAAGTGTGACCTTCCATATGAGAACACGGTCACCCGATTCTTCCTGGACTTCACTCTCATGGTTCAACGGCAAAGATGCACATTCCAAGAGGTCAAGAGAGCACTGCGGACTGAGAACATCAAATATATGATGCTCTTTCCAGCCAAACTCAGAGTGCTAGACAATGGCAAGTCTTGGTATTCCACTTCACCTAATGAGGTGTGGGGCTGGCTGGAAGACAGGAGAACAACCAACAAACAATTGCAACAAGGAAATGGCCGAAGACGCAGGGACCCAAAAGACACTGTGCCGCATGAAAGACACAGTGAAAGCTCAGGTACAAGCCCTCTCCCAGGGGCTGGACTCCCAAGTCAGGGTGAATGAAAGGGCTGGGGAGAGGATGGGGGGCAGATCTGGAGGGCCTTGTCAAGAAGTGAAGTGGCACTGCTCATAACAGAAACAACGGAAACATTGAGAGATAGAGCAGATACACAGATGCCCATTGTACTTGAAGGGGGTATGGATGTAGAGTCTTCAACATCAATGTGTTAAAGGACAAGTATTGAAACTGATAACATAAGGTGAGTGGGAGGGCTGCCCTCGATTTACAGGTGGCAGCGCTAACCAACCCCACTCCATAGACTAATGGTTCTATTTGGGCGACAGGTGCTCTGCAAGTTGGGGTTGTGGGTAGTTCTGAACCTACAGTGCAGGGTGACAGGGTGGGGGGTTATCAGGATCGGGGTTGATTTACATTGTTTAAAGTTAAGGTTATTTTATGGTTCATGCGATCCACATTTGAGATACGACTCCAAACACAACACGAAGGGCAATTACAACGGTACAAAGGGGCAGGGTGGGCTCGCAGGAGGGGGGATGGGACGCCAAATTCTCAATTTCTGACATGGCACCACAATCCACGACTACACTGAAATTCATGACATGGAATATCAATGGTTTGGGGGACAAAATAAAAAGGACCATGGTTCTGCGGTACCTCCGTAGGCCCACCCCTGACCTCGTCTTCTTGCAGGAAACTCACCTATGAGGCAACCATTACTTAGCACTCAACAGGTTTGGGTACACCCTTCCAGCCCACACAGGCTTTACATCGGGCTCCCGGGCAGTAGCGATACTAACAAGAAACGCAGTACCACTCTTGACAAATCGTGTTTGGCAGGACCCACAAGGTCGGTTTGTGGCGTTGGCTGGGACGTGGGAGGGGTGGAATCTGAACATGTGCTCCATATACATTCCACCAAAACTACATGTAGAGACCTTCACTGAGCTTAACAAAATACTGCTAGATATTCCACCAGGTGTACTTATACTGGCAGGGGAAATGAATGCAGTGATGGCCCCAGATCTCGATAGAACCGCGGGGACAGTCCGTACTGGGAGTCTAACCCCCCTAAGGTCGTTCACCGAAGCAATGGGCCTCTCGGACCTTTGGAGACTCCACAACCCAACCAATAGACAATACACTCACGTTTCGGCAGCACGCAGCAGTGGGGGGCAAATAGACTACCTCCTTACACACTCCATACACGTGGGACATTTCCGGGGGGGCACAACATAAGGCATGGGGCATATCTGACCACTCGCCGGTAGAGGTCCAGTTTCAGGGCCCCATCAGAGACTACTCTCTACCAACACGCCTAGCCTCCTGGTATTTTAAAGACAAAGCATCCCGAGAAGACTTTAGAGAGCGTACGCAACTGTACTTAAGGGAAAACGCGGGGTCGGTGGCATCGGGCAGTACTCTTTGGGAAGCATATAAAGTAGTAGCCCGGGGTTGTGTGCAGGCAGAGTTGGGAAGACAGAGGAAAATGATGAGAACCCTGGGTGAGAAACTGGAAAGTGACATAGACGCCCTAGAGCATAATGGGACAGACGACACCAAAGTGAGACATAAGATAAGCCTCAAACAGAGGGAACTGAGAGGCATTAAGGAAGACACGGCACGCAAGCATGCAGTGGCCACCCAGAGGCAGCTATATGATTTGGGAGACAAAGCTAATAGGCTTATTGCGTGGTTGGAAAAAAGAGCTAGGGAAGCAATTGGGTCGCGGAGATTCGAGAGGCAGATGGGAAGGTACGAAACTCAGGTAAGGATATAGCTGAAGCCTTTGCGTCCTATTATGAAACACTATACCAATCGGCAACAGCTAGGACAGGAGAGGAGAGTGCTGAACTGCTCAGAGACCTCTCCCTGCTAACATTCTCACAGGAGGACAGACAGGAAATCGAACAAGACCTGAAGAAGGAGGAACTAGAAGGGGCCATCCGAGACCTACAATCGGGAAAGGCCGCAGGCCCGAATGGGATGCCAGCGGAATTATTTAAGTGTGTGGCTTCAGTGGTGGCACAGCCGATGCAAGACATATTTCACACCGCGCTACAGGAAGAGAGCCTTCCGGAATATTTGAGAATGGCCACGATTGTGGTCATCCCTAAGAAAGATAAACCTATGGAACAATGTGGCTCCTATCAGCCCATCTCCTGATTGAACTTCCAAACAAAGGTTCTTGCAAAGGTGCTATCCAATTGACTTAATCCCATTATCTCCACAATAATTCACCCAGACCAGACGGGATTTATGCCCCAGAGAAGCACCAGGTTGAACCTCAGACATCTTTATGGTGTAATGCACGGGACGGCAACGCACTCAGCAGAGCCGGCGGCCGTACTGTCTCTCGACGCCCGCATGGCATTCAACAGCATTGAATGGCCCTACCTACAAGCGGTCCTGGCTAGGCTGGGCTTCAGCCCCAAATTTTGTGCTTGGGTCTGCCTGCTATACGCGATCCAATGGCCCGAGTCCGAGTAAACGGAACAGTCTCCAGACCTTTTGCAATACACAGAGGCACACAACAGGGGTGTCCCCTATCCCCCATGATTTTTGCTATGATGCTGGAACCACTCGCTGC
This sequence comes from Calotriton arnoldi, assembly GCA_963921515.1. Lineage (NCBI taxonomy): Eukaryota > Metazoa > Chordata > Amphibia > Caudata > Salamandridae > Calotriton > Calotriton arnoldi. The sequence continues at coordinate 1,925,460 of CAWUFW010000097.1, read as the reverse complement.
GTGGGTCCAGAAGGACCCATTGATTCGAGGTATAGATGTGGGGGGCAAGTGGGAGGAAGGCATTTCCTTATATGCTGATGATGTATTATTATACGTGAGCAGACCCAGACAGTCGATTCACAGAATTATTAACATACTCCGCCTCTTTGGTAGTTATTCTGGTTACCAGATAAACTGGGACAAATCGCTAATTTTTAGTTTAGCTGGTGATATCCCGCAGCTCTCGACTGAATGCAGGGCTCTAATACAACGTGACCGGTTTAAATACCTCGGCATCTGGATCACAAAATCAGACAAAGAGTTTTTAAATGTAAACATACAGGCTCAACTAGCAAGATTGCATGAAGACATAACACATTGCAGAAAACTCCCAATATCCCTCATGGGTAGAGCCGTGCTATTCAAAATGTTGGCCCTCCCTCGGCTGCTGTATACACTACAGAACACCCCTGCAGGATACCTGAGAAATGTTTTCTGGCAATTGAAGGGGAACAACGCAACCTACTGTGGGAGGGTGGTACTCTGCGCATAGCACTGCGTAAGCTGCAACGAGGAGTTTTCGAAGGAGGTCTGGCAAACCCAGACATTCAGAATTATTACTTGGCGGTCCGGCTCATCAATATTAATGGATGGGTCTTTGCGCCCCCTTCTGAGCCAGCGTACCGGGCTGATCGACATGAAATGGAAGACGGAGGGTTCACTACAATCTTGTATCGAAAGAGTCGAAAGAGTCGGGTGAGGTCTCTGCCGGCACACGCACTGGCACACTGCCACAAAGCTACTGGGATGGGATTCAAGGCTGACCCAACAAACCCTGCTCTGGAGAAGTGTCAGACTCTATGAGTACTCACTTCTTAGTTCCGATACTCTCAGGAGCAGAATGCTGTAATTTCCAAATTCCCAACACAGACCTTCCCATGAGCACCAATGCCACTGGTGATCGTGTGAACCCTGCCGGGGGAAAGGGGAATGGAACAGAGAAGAGACTGCCTCGCTTTTCCTTGGTTCTCCTCACTCGCTCTATCTTCTTTCTGCTAGTGTCTGCTTTCACGCTCTCTTCCTACTCTCTCACTTGTGAGGAATAAACTGTAATAGAAACCACACCATTAATATTTCTCTTGTAACCCCTCCCTCATACTCTCCTCTTATCCTCGCTGAAAAACCCCTCCTTCCTTACCCAACAAGCTAAAGGCTTTAGCTCCTCTTCATGTTTTACTCTTCGTCAATTCTAGATAATTTATCTCTTCATATCCTGTTTATACAAAGTAGAAACTATTTGAGTTTGTTCTAATTCGAGTAGACTTTACAATTCTTTAACTACAACAGTTGCACACTCTCTTACTTTTATAAACTTTTGATTATCTTATTTCTCTTTTTCTTTTCAACAGGTTAAATACTTGCTGTTTGTTGCTGGTTGTTCTCCTGAAGACCCAAGAATTCTGCCAAAACTCAGGTACGTGGATATTTTCCTAGAATGCGCTCGCATAACTCAATTAACTGAATTCCTGAACTCAAAAATGTACGTTGTTGAATGTTGCAAAATTTCACCTAACTAACTCTCTGATGAATGCGGAAGCAGTCTACCCTACGCCTAATAACTAAGCACTAATTTAACTACTCTACAACCCTGACTAAACTAAACGCTGCGCAATGCGTCTTCTCTCAAAAACATCGTTGGTGAAGTGCGCGGCTCGGTACTTTGCCGACGCACTTCACAGCTGGTTTAGTCCTCGCGCCCGGACCCAGACGCGAGAAACTAGACCGGCAACTGCTGGGGCGTTCCACCATTTTGGGCGTGCTCGACCGACTGCCTTATTTTGAGCAACGATCACCCGCCGTTTCTTACGAGCGGGTAATCGTTTTGAAATCTGCCCGTCAGAGACTATGGAGGCACAGAGGAGTTTACGAACTCCAGTTTTCTGAACCCTGACAGTACCCCCCGCAAGGTCAAGCCTCCGGGCTGGGGTTTGTGAGGGTATTGTAAATGAAAAGCTTTGGTTAACCTCGGGCATGGACATCAGATTGTTCCTCCCAGGACCTTTCCTCTGGGCCGTAACCTTTCCAATCCACAAGATAGAAAACTTTCCCTCGAACTGATTTTGAGTCTAAGATTCTTTTAACCTCAAATTCTTCTTGCCCTTCTACCAAAAGGGGTCTTGGATTTTCTGAATCTTTTAAGTGGGGTGAGACCTTTTTAAGCAGGGAAACATGAAACACTGGGTGTATTTTCAATTGTGGAGGGAGTCTTAACTTATAGGTTACTGGATTCACCACCTGTTCCACTGGAAATGGGCCCACGAAACATGGTTGGAACTTTCTGTTTCCCTTAAGCTTTAGATTTGTTGTACTCAACCAAACCCTGTCTCCTTCACGCAAATCTGGTTCCTGTCTTCTCCTTTTATCAGCGTTTTGCTTATAGAGTTCTTTAGCTAAAGCTAAGTTCTTAGTGGCAGACTCATGTACCTTGCTTAAGTGCTGAACTAATTCTTGTGCCGCAGGCACAGAAATCTCTTGAGAAGAAACTGCTATATTTGGGTGTCTCCCATAATTTAAGAAAAAAGGAGAGTATCCAGTGGACGCGTTCACTGCATTATTATGTGCAAATTCGGCAGTCCACAGGAGATCTGGCCATTCACCCTCTTGATCCAAGAGAAACAGTCTTAGGTATTTTTCTAATTCCTGATTAGTTCTCTCAGACTGACCATCGGTTTGCGGGTGAAAGCTTGTGGAATATCTTGTCTCCATTCCCAATTTCTTTGTGTAGGCCTTCCAGTAATGGGAAAGAAATTGAGAACCACGATCTGAAATTAAAACCTTAGGAATTCCATGAATCTTGATCAGATTCTGATTTAGTTGTGTGGCTAATTGTTTTGCTGAGGGGTTTCCCTTCAAGGCAACAAAATGTGCCATTTTTGAGAAGGCATCAACCATCACCAAAATTGAATTGAATCCCTGACTAGAAGGCAACTCGACGATCAAATCCATGGTGATCCTGTGCCAGGGGTATGGGGGTGTAGGTAAGGGCCTTAAAAACCCTTGGGGGGCCCTTCTATCCATCTTTCCCCTTGCACAAGTCTCACAACCATCCACGTAATTTCAAACATCCTTGGTTAACCCAGGCCACCAGAACTGTCTTTTGAGCAACTCCTCGGTGCAATGGATTCCGGGATGACCCGCCAGTGGGTTATCATGACAATCAGAAATTGCTCTTTGTTGAAGCTCGTGAGTTGGAAGATACAAGGCCTGGGCGTGAAATGGTAGAGATTCACAAATTTCTCAAGCCGGATCTTTCTTGGCCCAATCTTGCATTTCTTCTTGAGACATTTCTTTCCTTATTTTGTCTTCCATTGAATCCTCAACTATAGCTCCTATGATTTTAGCTTCCGGAATCATTTTTTGCTCGCTTATTGGAGTCTTTTTGCCATCGGTGTCGATTCGAGACAATGCATACGCTTTTCCATTATTTCTTCCAGGCCGATACGTGATGACGAAGTCGTAGTCGGCGAAGTACAAGGACCATCGCAGTTGACGAGGTGTTAAGGTTCTGGCTGATTTTAGGAATTGCAGATTCCTATGATCGGTGAACACCGTGACTACATGTCTTGCCCCCAGAAAATAATGTCGCCACTCTTGAAACGCCTCTTTAATAGTCAGAAGTTTCTTATCCGAAATGGTGTAGTTGGTTTCAGCCGGTTGTAGTTTTCTAGAGTAGTACGCGACGGGATGCAGTTGCCCAGTGTCCTTGTGTCTCTGTGACAACACTGCTCCAATAGCCTGCTCGGAGGCATCGGTTTCCAGGTAGTACGGCTGAGTGGGATCAGCATGAAGCAGAATGGGAGCGGTGGTAAAGCTGTTCTTTAAGAATTGAAAGGCCTCCTCTGCCTCTGTAGTCCATTGAAAAGGGACGCCCTTCCGTAAAAGTCTAGTAATGGGCGCGACCTTCAAAGAGAAGTCTTTGATGAATCTGCGATAAAAATTTGCAAACCCAATGAAGCTTTGTATTTCCTTCACTGAAGTCGGCGGGGGCCAGTTGAGCACTGCCTCTATTTTCTTGACGAGCATGGTAAGGCCTTCTGGTGCGATAACAAATCCCAGGAAATCCACGGACTGGACTCCGAAGGCACACTTCTCCAATCTGACGTACAAGTCATTTTCTTTTAGACAACGCAAGACTCTTTTAACTTGGTGTTGGTGTTCTTCCCCGGTAGACGAGTAAATCAAAATATCGTCGATGTAAACAATAGCACACTGGTCAATGAATTCCTTCAAAACGTCATTAATAAAATATTGAAAGGCTGCTGGGGCATTACAAAGACCGTAAGGCATGACCTGGTATTCATACAGCCCGTACTTTGTTCTAAAAGCCATTTTCCACTCATCACCACTTCGCACTCTGATGAGATGATATGCACCTCGCAAGTCTAATTTCGTGAAAATTTTAGCATCCTTAAGTTGATCCAGCAAAACGGAGATCAATGGTAGCGGGTAACCATTCTTTGAGGTTATTTTATTCAAGGCGCGGTAGTCGATGCACATCCTCAACTCTCCATCGCTTTTAGGAACGAAAAACAGTGGAGAGGAGACCGGAGACTGAGAGGGTCGAATGAACCCGTTTTCCAAGTACTTCTGCAAATAGTCTTTTAAATGTTGATTCTCAGCTTCCGTGAGCGCATAAATTCGACTACAGGGAAGGTGGGCCCCTGGTTCTAGGTCAATTTTGCAATCATACGATCGATGAGGAGGAAGTTTCCTTGACTCAGATTCGCTGAACACTTCAGCAAACTCCTGGTACTCAGTTGGTAGATTCTCCGTTTGCACTGCACACACCATCATCTTGTTTTCGCACAATAAAGCTGCTGGGTTTCTTTTCTCCGGATCTGATCTTTCACGATAGCAATGTTCCATGCAGTAACTGGAATTCAATTTGACTGTTCTCTCACTCCAGTTAATCGTTGGGTTATGCTCCGTTAACCAGGGGAGTCCCAAAATGATTTCAAACTGCGGAGCGTCAATCAAATTAAATTGAATCTCTTCCCGATGACCTTCTGTGGAAATTAATTCGACAACTTCTGTGTGACTGATGATTGGACCGGACGACAAGTTAGTACCATCCACGGCCCTCACAGCTTCACTTTTTTCCTTTGGAATTGCCTTTAGACCAACCTTAGAGGCAAATTTGAGGTCGGAGAAGTTTCCAGTAGCGCCTGAATCTAACATAACTGCAACTCCTTGCAGAGTGTTTTCTCGGAACTTCAAAGTCATTGTCATGATAAGATGCGGAGCCGAAGACTACATTGTGTTCGCAACTTGGTGACTTGTTGGAGTTGTTTCCTCTTTAGCATCCACTAGCCCAACTCCCTCTACTGGTGGTGCTGCAAGTTTTCCTTCTTGAAAAGCTTGGGTTTTTTGGGGCATAATTTCACGAAGTGGCCACTGGTTCCACAGTAAAGGCACAGGTTATTCAATCTTTGCTTGTCCTTTTCTTCCTTGGAAAGAGGTCCCCTAATCGTTCCAATTTGCCTTGGTTCTATGCCGGTTTCTTTCTCGACTGACCTCGTAACATCAGTTTTTGCCCTATCAAATCTTGGGGTACTGGGTCGAAATTCTCTTCTTCTCTTGCCCCTTCTTTCCGATAGCCGGTAATCGATTTCTAGGACCAGATCGATTAAGGCAGATACCTCTGTAGGGCGATTAGGAATTTGTGCCAGGGCGTCCTTCAGGCCGTCTTTTAATCCGCGATAACACAAGGCTGCTCTCTTGGACTCTGGCCACTCGGTCTCGACGACTAGTTTATTAAATTGTGCTAGATAGGTCACAAGTTCTTGATTCCCTTGCCTCAAATCCAGCAGTTCGTTATCCGTTGCCTGTGCCACCTTTCTTCGATCGAAGATACGTAAAAACTCCTTTTTAAATTCCTCAAAATTATACAAGATGGGTGCGTCTTGAGTAACCAAAGGCATCGACCACGAAGCAGCGTCACCATTGAGGTATGACAAAATAAAGGCAATTCGAGACTGTGCATCAGAAAAGACGGTAGGTCGACACATAAAATGCAATGAGCATTGGGTCAGGAAATTTTGGGCCTTTTGGGGATCCCAACTAAACCGTTCAGGTGGTGCCAAGGGAATGATGGGGGCCAGAGAGTGCACCACTTGGGTGGTAGATCCTGAACTCGGAGTTGAGTTTGAATTAAACATAGTTGCTCCTGAAGGGGGCGAGTTAAACTTAGCCCCGGAACCATCTCTTTTAATCTGAGCTGCTAATTCTATGGTTTCTCTTCTAGTAGCCTCCATCTCAGATTTGATAGCCTTATTCCCCTCCCTCACTGCCATCAACTCTTGCTGAATAACTTCTAAAACCTTCCCTAAATTCTTCAGGTCAAAACCTTCTGCCATTTTGCTCAGGAGAGTAACCGTTCGTGGGCACTTCACTCTGTCAGACTCTATGAGTACTCACTTCTTAGTTCCGATACTCTCAGGAGCAGAATGCTGTAATTTCCAAATTCCCACCACAGACCTTCCCACGAGCACCAATGCCACTGGTGATCGCGCGAACCCTGCCGGGGGAAAGGTGAATGGGACAGAGAAGAGACTGCCTTACTTTTCCTTGGTTCTCCTCACTCGCTCTATCTTCTTTCTGCTAGTGTCTGCTTTCACGCTCTCTTCCTACTCTCTCACTTGTAAAGAATAAACTGTAATAGAAATCACAACATTAATACTTCTCTTGTAACCCATCCCTCATTCTCTCCTCTTATCCTCGCTGAAAAACCCCTCCTTCCTTACCCAACAAGCTAAAGGCTTTAGCTCCTCTTCATGTTTTACTCTTCGTCAATTCTAGATAATTTATCTCTTCATATCCTGTTTATACAAAGTAGAAACTATTTGAGTTTGTTCTAATTCGAGTAGACTTTACAATTCCTTAACTACAACAGTTGCACACTCTCTTACTTTTATAAACTTTTGATTATCTTATTTCTCTTTTCTTTTCAACAGGTTAAATACTTGCTGTTTGTTGCTGGTTGTTCTCCTGAAGACCCAAGAATTCTGCCAAAACTCAGGTACGAGGATATTTTCCTAGAATGTGCTCGCATAACTCAATTAACTGAATTCCTGAACTCAAAAATGTACGTTGTTGAATGTTGCAAAATATCACCTAACTAACTATCCGACGAATGCGGAAGCAGTGTACCCTACGCCTAATAACTAAGCACTAATTTAACTACTCTACAACCCTGACTACGAACTCCAGCTTTCTGAACCCTGACAAGAAGTGATGGCTGAGTGAGGAGGGACGCCTGCAGGGCTTCCGTAGATGGAGCCTTATTGGCATAGAAAATCTCAGAGATATCTGGAGAAATGGGGCCATGCTGACCTTTGAAGGACTACAAACAGTCTACCAAATGGCGGACAGAGAACGCCTTCGCTATTTACAACTGAGACACGCTGTGCGTTGCCACGTACCAGAAGGGGAGTCACTACCGGAATATTCCCCGCTGGAAGACCGTTTATTGCTCGATCCCATGATAGACCAGGCGGTCTCCCTTCATTTTGGAAATGAATGAACAAACTCCTGGACCCCCTAGGCCCGCTAAGAGAAGCATGGGAAGCGGACGAGGGGTTACTGGAGGATGATGACTGGCTAGAAGCAATTCAAAGTCCGAGGGAGGTGGCCATACAGGCGCGGTCCAGATGAATCCAACTCCGTGTATTACATAGGTCGTATGCCCCAAGAACACTCCAACACAAACTGGGTAGATGCGAAACAAGCCACTGTCTGAGGGGATGCGGGGAGACTGGTACGTTCTTTCACATTATTTGGGCATGCCCGAAAATTCAGCAATACTGGGTGGAGATTATCAGGGTGATGTCCGAGGTAACGAGCTTACACATACAATTAGACGCACAGTGGCACCTGTTGGGAGTCTTGGGAGAAGACAGATGGCCCACAGACACTAAAATCTGGCTCCTGCTGGCCACAGTGGTAGTAAAACGCAATATAGCAAGATTATGGGGGGCACCGACCATACCGAGACTTACCAATTGGAAGCAGGATCTAGATTGGTGCCGTCAGGCAGAGAGAATTGTGTATAAAAGTAGGGGTTGCCCCAAAAAATGTGAAAAAATTTGGAATCCGTGGGAAAAGTACAGGACCTAATGGGGCGGGGGATGGAGGGGATGGACTACTGAGGGGGTACCTATGGGTGTATGGGGTACCGCATCCACGATGTTAACAAATGTATGGAAATTGTAAATCTTGCACCTATAATTGTCAAACCAGGTTTTGATTGTTACCTATTGCCTGTATTGGTGGGTCGCGCATGTTTCAATAAAAAGAAGTTAAAAAAAAAAATCTAATATCACTGCACCTCTTAGCCTGGATTTTTCAAAGATGTCCTACTCTGTCTGTCGGAAAATGTCAAGCATGGTTCCAAAGATCCTATCCTTTCTCCTTCTTCTCTTCTGAGCAGCCAGAAATCGTATCCTCCTCGCACTCACAAACATTGCAGCCATTGTGGAACCGCCTGATGCATTCTGGGCCACCTTTTATAGTTTGCACACAGTTACCGGCTGAAACTAATCAGTGAAAAATCGCCTGTGCAAACGGGTGTTTTTGCAGCTAGTCGCTACAGCCTCGAACTTAAGGTTTGCGTGTCACAAATACAGATTCTGTATTTGAGACTCGCAAATATTGGCTGCAAAAAATAGAGATTTGCAAATTGGTCACATAGCTACTTTTGGTTAGTAAATGGCATTCATACATAACAAAACGCCACTTTTTTGGTTGCTAACCTATTTGCAACCGATTTGTGAGTCACACATCGTTTGAACATCTAGCTCTAAGCCCCTTGCTATTCACAAACTGCACTTCTAAAGTTACCAAAGTCAAAATAGAACCAAAACAGTAGTAAATGTACTCTGCTCCGCCTTGGAGAAAGCCCAACACCACACATGGCCAATCACTGGTACTGCAACACACACCCATAGAAAATAATGGAAACTACAAGTAACTATTGAAATGTATAGGAAAATAACGGGAGATTTTTTTAAACCCTCTGTTAAGTACAAATTAATTTATTTGAGTTTATCATCCAATAATTTAATAATTTTTAAAGCAAATGCTGTATAATTTTAGATCCAGTGGAAAATATTTTTTAACATCTTTACTTTTGGCTTTAAAACTAATCCTTTTTAGTCTTAAAACAAGGGTATTTCTTTATTTATTGTTTTTATTTTTCCTTTAAAAGCAAATCCTGTAGATTACTATAACAAAGGTTACAGCATTTGCAACACACATAATAATGGAGTGATTGTTCTCAACTCCCCCTCACAGCTACAGCTGAAAAACATTTCAACACCAACCAATTACAGACAGTCTGACCATATCATACATGAACTCATGTACTAAACAACTTGCCTTTCAATATGTCAGTGAAAGTGTTTGTTACCTTACCCCTTATTTTGTGGAATAATTATTTGAGAAGAAGGACAGAGAGGGTTTCCAGGCAAAGGGACAGCATCTCTGGGATGTCTATGGAAGCTGTCATTGTCAGATACTGTTTCTCACTCGATGTGATCCTTGACATGGTTGCATATTGGAAGAAGAAGTTTAATTTACCTACAGCACACTCCCAGGCTATCCTTGCCTATCTCAAAATACTGGCTGAACTCCATTGCATGGCCACTGGATCTTTCCAGGGGGTTACCTCTAACAACATTGGCATCTCAAAGGCAAGTCAGTCTCCATGCTTGCATCAGGTACTGAGATGCATCAACAGAAGAGTACACCGGTTTATCCTCATGCGACAGTCACTGGTGGAAAGGCAAAGGGTGGCAAGGAATTCTATGCCTTTACCCACTTCCTTCGTGCAGTAGGTGTCACTGATTGCACCCATGTCGCACTTCAACCACTTACCACACAACACACCTTTTATTGCAACAGACATCACTGGGACTCCATCAACGTACAAGATGTCTGCGAAAACAGGGGATGCTTCACTGATGTGTAATCTATCTTTCCTGGAAACACACACGACAGCTACCTCTTCTAACAGTCACCTCTTTCACGTTGCTTGGTTGCTGGTCATTTCAGAGAGATGCAGCTCATTGGTAAGTAAAAGTACTTCACACCGGAGTTGCATGTGCCTCTCGGGGTGGCACCTCTAACATAATCTATAATCACTATGTTGGGACGGAAAACTTCTCTGCATGGTTAAAGATGTCTACGCCTGTCCTGAGTGCCCAGCTGTACTGTTGTCTGGAAACCTCATGCTGATTTTCGTCATAGGCGAACACAGATCATGTGTGTGCTCCATGACATAGGCCTGTCTCACGGACTGCAGTCTTGTTGGACTGGGAGGAGAGCCCAAAGCACTACCCTCATAGTGGTGGATGGGTCCCGCCTTCACCAGGAGTTTAACAGCACAAGTGGGGTGGTGGCAGAATGCCGTGTTGTAATCAATGATAGTGATACACTGTGATTTGCACCTGACTGATTCCCCAAGTACCATATGGGCGCCACCGAAGATGTTGAACCCTTACTGGACCTCCAGTCGGGAGCTGGCGAATACCACCCCTCCATTAGGGGAAGAGTTACTTACCTCCTTTTTGCTGAGTGGGAGCAGATCCAATTGTGGAACAAACTGGCAGCACTGCTTAGAGGAGAGAGCCCACACCTCCTGAGTGCTGCCGTGCGAAGCGTACGCAGCCCATCTTTGCCAAATAGGATCTGGACTTAGGAGCACGCACGGAGAGGGCAGTCACTGCACCACTGAGCACGTTCATATCGCCAGAGCTGGTAAGACTGTAACTGGGGCTGTGAGTCCCCAGGGAACTCACTGCTAATGGTGCTGTGGCTCCATAGATAGTTTTGACTAATAACTAAGGAATCAAAGGAGAACCTTAGAGTACGGCCTACTAGTAGCCATTCCCTGAATGCAGCCACCAGTAAATGGGGAATAACCCTGAACACCTTACAGTGAAGAGGGTGGGACAGGGATTTGCCTGACAACTACCAGAGCCCTGACCTCAAGGGGAGTGTGTTGTTGCTTATGAATGTCGTTATTCCTTTGCATGTGTAGAGTTAAAAATAAAATACCTTTTTTTCTTATAAAAGTAAATATTGGACTTGGCATTGATTTATTGTTCGTACTGTGCGCACTTTGAACTATGAGTCATGTTCACTTACCTGTATCTACACTTCCCCCTCCGAGGGTGCCTTTGACTGTTCGTACATAGCTACCACTGAGAGTCAAGTGCAGAAGGGGTACTTGGCCCAGTTGTTCAGGATCGAAATAGGTCGGTTCTATGGACATCAGGAGGAAAAGGTCTCAACCACCACAGTTGGGCTCAGAAGCCAATGCGTGCCTCATGACCCTTTGAAAGGGATTCAATCACAAAACATGCATTACCCTAAAATCCACTACATGGCTGTAGGCATGATGTATTACATTTAGAGTCAAGGTCCATTTGGAAACATTTCACATGTCTTTGTTGCAAGTAATGAGGGTTTGCTCTCTTGTCTCACACCCTATTGAAGTTCAACCACGCTATCTCAACAGAGGTGTATGTAACAGGGCATGCATACATACATAAACCATTATTGAACACACATTTGGGACCCTCAAGATTCAAATGTCTTGACAGAACAGGGGCAGAGTGCTGGCAAGATTGTTATGGTCTGTTGCATAACATCACCATGCAACAGGGTAGATTTTCTAGATTCGTAGAATTCAGTTTTCTAGACCCCTTGGCACTAAGGACTCAGTCAATGGGCCAACCCGAATCAGAAAACCAGTTGGACTGCAACCCACACACAACCTGCTGTGCAGTGTTTGTGTAAGATGTTTTTCAGGTAATGATCAGTTCCATAAGGCATGACAGCGACAGTCAGTAAAACACTAAATTCTCTTTCATAAATAAATAACACAAGGATCACTTGAAAATGGAATATACATTTTAAAATATTTATTTGAAAACTAAAACCATAATCTAGTGCACACAATATAAATTGTAACCACAAAGAAGATGAACATTAAGGCAACAAGGAAGTTGATGATGAGTGTAAACAGCAAACAGTACTCCAACATTATTTCTATGTATTCTATAGCACTAACACCATCATTAACTATTTCTAATTGTTAAACTAATTCTAGCACATTAGCAAATATAAACCCTATCCTGAGTTTCAGAGATGGTTCCCTCCAGCATACCAGATTTCAGAACAATAAGTTCTATTTTAGGCTCACAAAGGCAAATGTCTGCCGATAAACAAAGCAGGCAAACTAGCCAGCCAGTAAAGCCCGACTGCCTCCTTGCAACCTTCAGTTAAAGTGGGTGCGTTACTGTGCCTGTGCCTGTCCCCATTGTTGCCTGGCATGAAGGTCCTCTCTAGCTCTTAGCTGCCTGTGCACAGTTCTTATTAGATTATTCAGATGCTTGTTGAAATCTTTCAGGATAAATAATCAGCAATGAGTGAAGTAATGCCCTTTCAGCTATTTTCAGTCTATTGAACAGTGTTCTTTTGAAAAGATAACAAAACATCACACAATTATCAACCTTCTAAAAACTCTGTGATTTCATAAAAATGATTAAACATGAATTGATCAAATAATCAACATCAATGATTAAATACCACAAATATGTGGTAAACTTGATTATCATATTTTCAGGATCAGAACGATATGAAAAGAAACAAAAGAGGAAAAACATAGTATTCAAGACAGGAGCTTATATACAGATCTTGACTCTCATCTACGCCCACAGTCAGACATTTTTGTTCTGAGCCATCATATCTTCACCCCAACATCCTCCTCCTAAATCCCACGGCTCCTTGCAATAATCCTAAAATCAACATGGCTGAAGGACTTGATGAGACAGCCACCTGCAGTCGCCAAAATCGAATAACCAGCTGATTAATGCAACGTGGGCTGAAATCTGGCAGGTCATTGTGTGTTATGACAGGTTTGAAAGTTTAACAATGCTTACATGCATGTATAGTAGTAGTTTTGCCTGGATTGACTGATCATCTGATCTTGACACTATTGACATTATTTTTAAATTCTCTATTTTTGGTCAACATAACTTTTACAACCCAACTTACATATTAGTGATGTAACATTTCCAATTTGTCAATTTAGTCTATGTGATGCTGACATCGTATACCAGGGGTCTCCAAACAGTCGATCACGAGCTACTGGTAGCTCGCTGACACCTTCAGAGTAGCTCGCAGCCCGGAGTTAATTTTTAAATAAGGCCAGGTCAATGAAGTTTACTTTATCTTTGTGTTGCATTTTCCTTTTAAATTTAAGTAAGTCTGTGTTTATTTTAGCCAGGCCTCTTTAGCTGCAGACAGCAGGTCCGGATAATGACCAGTGCTGAACTCTGCGTTATGATCCAGGGTTGGGCACAGAAGTGAAGGACTGGTGTATTTATCTCTTAATGAAAAGTTGATGTTTACTCAATATTGGAGCTGAGAACAAAATGTTTCTGAATGCTTTCAATGGCAGAAAATTAAAATGAAGGCAGGAATCTTGCTTCCAGTGGCTGGTAGACACTACAGATATAGAACTGAAAAATATAGCTATTTTTAAGTGGAAGAAATTTAAAGTGCAGAAAAATGTTCCATGTTATGGTACATTTTACTACACTTTAAATTTCTTCCATTTAAAAACAATGTGTGTTATACATTTAACGGTGTAACATATATTGAAAGGTACGTCCTGTGCCACAAGTACATATCACACAGACTCTCAGTCACCCATACACATATATCACATTCAGGCACACACATGTTCATACATCTCCACAGACCATGCTCTCATTGACACACAACTGCCCTTCCATACTGTCCCAAGGGTAAGTATATTTTTCAAACCATAGTATCTGACTCTATGAACATTGGGCTGAAAGTCAATGAAGCTGGGTGTGAGGGTGTCTGGTAACAGTGTGCGACTTGGTTGGCGTTTAGTAGTTCATAATGTTTTTCACTGATCAGTAGTAGCTCTCACTACAAAACTGGTAGGAGGCCCCTCTGTATACCTTCACCTTACTTTCAAACCACCATTTATTGTTTACTCATTACATTCTTAATTCACACAAATAATGAATAATGTATGAAATATGTTTTTAAAAAGTCAAAAATCAGATATAATCATTTACAATGCTGTGTTGCCTTGTAGGTCTTCCGGTCCCAAGAAGTAATAAGCCTACTTAGCGTGCACAGGAGACATTTCACTTACAATTGAAAAGGACAGACTCCATCTTATAGTTGTCTCTTGTATATTGTGTATATATTTATATGTGTCGTATCACTTATATATAAACTATACCCAGTCACTTATGTCACTTTGTCACTTTATTCACTCAATTCTTTGTCACTGATGTCATTTGATGATTATTGAATTTTGACAGCCTTAAATGACTATATGCTTTACAGAGAAAAAAAGTAACAATTAACTTTCATGTCAAATATAGCGTGTCATTCGTGTTCCATCCTGAAGTCTATAAAGAAATGCATTAGATTTATCTTTTGCATGATTAATACTACATGAGTTTAAAGCAATTGTTCTACCCGACAGAACCATTTGTAGTTTGTTGTATACATACCCAGGTTCTGAGGGACACAGGGTTACCCCATTGACTCTTTCTGCTATTTTTCACACAGCAAATGTTATTTTGGGGGGGGTTCTCCTATTGCTGTACATACACAATGGTGGTGATAAGATTAATTGAGACTGTGCTTGTGTTGGGGATGGTTGAGTTGGTGGTACTAGAGGCTGAGGTGGTGCAGGTATTACAGGTCGAGGTGGTGCAGGTGGCTTTAGCAGAGGAGGTGGCTTTAGCAGAGGAGTGAGGCTGGCAGCTGGTGTGCCCCTCCTATACTGAGGTGCCTCTATAAAATCTCCTGCATGCATTGGCCATGAAGAGTGACATTGGCATTTTTTGCTAATTCTCTACCACACAAGGAGAGTAAGAGGAGAAAATCAAATCTACCATATAACATCCACTTATAATATCAAACACACAAAAGGTATGGTAGTGAACTCAACATTAATGAAGTTCAAGAGACTCCCAAAGCCCCACCAAGAACATTTCAGAAAAATGGACGGAAAAGCCTCACCCACATAATCGTGGCATGCTTCATCATAGACAATTCTGTTCCACCTTGGTTGGATAGTACTATCAAGAGGGTCTAAACCTCTTCAGGGAGGGAGATCATATGAAGATCATTACTGCATAAAGACGGGATCGAGATGCTGTAATAAAACTACCTTGGTGTTAACTCCAAAGATATCTCTTTATTAAAGGGAACAGTAGGCAGGGTTAAAATAGTATAATCAGCTGAAGTGGGAAATTATGTCTTCCTCACCCCTTCAAACCAACATGTTTCGGCCCTTTTATAGCCCAAAAAGAGCCTTAGGCCTTTAACAGTGTTAACGGGATCCCTACAAAAGCTTTGTCCTGAGTCAGTCAGTTCAGAAGGTATGAGTAAGTTTTACCCCACCGGCCTTTCATGAAAACAGCCACCTGTAAGTGAGAGAAAATATAACAATGGAACATCAATGCATGTACCTACTAGTCAATTGAACAGTCGGCAAGGCTTTGTACCACCAGAATCCAGTGCGTTGTCTTCATCATTGAAGATGCAGTCCTACTCTCGCTTGAAGCAAAACACATGACAACACTTGTGTATCAAAAGCGGGCACATCTAGGTAGTGCAGTCACTTTTCCTATACTTTAGGGGCATCAGGCTTCACTGGTTATGTCGGAGGGGGTCATTCCTGTAGTCACACACTTAGGAGAACATGAGAAGAAGTAGAAGAAGGGAAGAAAAGCACATTCAATTAACACAGGAGGATGGGAAATCGTACCCTGGTCATTAGAACTTTTCTGGAGTCAGAGCCCACCTAGGTACACAGAGGTGTTCAAAGATTGTCAGAAGACCTACTGTCAGATAGACAGTCTAGTTTACTGTAGTTAGTTGTGAATAGGAGACTGCATGGTGTCCACCGGGGCCACCTCACAGTTCAGGTGCCCTATATATTCCCAACATCTAGTTTCTTAATACACTAGAGCGAGTTAATGTGTGTATTACCAAACAAAAGGAGAAACAGGGTAATAATCCTGGGTTACATGGGTGGGATCTAATTCTGATAAAGGAACGTACTCATAGCTCCTCTGGTGCTTACCCAGCTTTTAATAGAAATGGTGGCTATTCTAGTTGATCCTCAAACTGCAACATGCCATTCATCGCCGATATCATCTCTGTTATCCATTATGCTCACTCGTACCAAAGTTGAAAATTCATGACTGTCGATCTGAAAGTAGGTCTTTTGACAACCTTTGAACACCTCTGTATACCCAGGTGGGCTTTGCCTTTAGATAAGTTCTCATGACTAGGGTACGATTTCCTGTTGTGTTAATTGAATGTGCTTTTCTTCTCCTGTTCTCCTAAGTGTGTGACTATAGGAATGACCCGCCTCCGAAGAGACCAGTGAAGCCTGTTCCCCCTAAAGGATAGGGTAAGTGAATGCACCACCTAGATGTGCCCACTTTTGATACACGTGTGTTGTTATGTTTTTCCTTCATGTGTAAGTAGTGATGCATCTTCTCTGATCAAGACAATGCACTGGATTCTGACAGCACAAATTCCTCCCGAACGTTCCATTAACTAGTAGGTGCATACATTGATTTTCCTTTGTTACATTTTCTCTCAGTTACAGGTAGCTCTTTTCACAACGGACCAGTGGGGTAAACCTTACTCTGACCTTTTGCATGGCCTAACTCAGGACAATGCTTTTGTAGGGATCCTGTTAACCCGAAGAAGGCCTAAGACCCTATTGGGCTGTGAAAGTGCCGAAACATGTTGGTTTGAAGGGGTGAGGAAGACATAATTTCCCACTTCCCCCGATTACATATTTTACCACTGTCTGGTGTTCTCTTTCACAAAGAGATATTTTTGGGGTTAACACCAAGGTATTTTTACTATAGCATCTAGATGACATCTTTAGCCATTAAAGATGTTCTTATGATCTCCCCCTCCGACGAGGTTGAGACCATCTTGGCGGTACTGTTTTATCAAGATGAGATGGAATTGCCTTTGATGAAGCTTGCCACGATTACATGAGTGAGGCCTTTCTGTCCATTTTTCTGAAATGATTTTGATGGGGCTTTAAGATTCTCTCGAACTTCATTAGTATTGAGTTCATTACCATACCTTTTGGTAAATGCCTCTATCGTCTTCATGGCCAAGTCATGTTGCCTTGCACTCTCGTCCCTAAAAGTTCTAAGATGTTCTTGGTGAATCTTTGTCATATCTTAGTAACATTTTGCAATGTTATCAACGGATCTGCCTTTCAATCATCTGATGAAGTCCTTTAAGGGAGGCAACTATCTTGCGGAGAGTAGCCCCCATTGCACCATGGAATGGGTATCTTCCAACTCATTAGGCTGGTGTTGGTTAAAGTGATCCTACAGTGAGCATCGTTAGACCATGCAAACCCTCTCCCTAATGAATGGCAGCCAGCAGTTTGTCCAACATGGAGAGAGGTGCCATCTGGGCAGTTGTGGGTGGAGAATCATGAATGGGGGATACCTGCTCCTTACCATGGTGTTCTCTCTGTCAGATGATTGAGAAAGGACCATAGATGCACCTTCATTGGAGGTGTATATTGGAGATTTACAGAGGTACATATTAGTTGAGGGCTGTGTGGAGGTGAGTGTTGCATAGATGGAACAAGCATCTGTGGCTGCTTAGCGAATGGCGGGACACTGGCAATCCTCAGATGTGATTTAGGAGGAACACTGCTACCTGGCCATAAAGTGTCCTTCTTGAAGATGTCCTGTGGGTGCAACAATATCGTCCTCCTCATCCCAGTCCTCCTGATCTTCCTCAGCCAGCTCCCGCTCCTCCTCTTCCTCTTCTTGTTGATCAGTGCTTGTCGCTGACATTGTTGCCTGGAGGAGGATTGGATTCTCTCCTTGGATTACCCACCATCCTCCGCATGAGCATAAAGAAACATGAAATTATGCATTGATCCATGCATTGAATTATTACATCTCAACAATAGGAACTCAACAGCTCTAGCAACAGAGATTCGATTTTTGGTGATCCTCTGTGAAGCGAGCTACTGAACCTGTGTCCTTTTAATTTGCATTTTCAAATTAGCTCCAGATCCAGCAGCTATAGAGATGCAAATCATATTCAATTGACATTGTCAATTTGTGAAAGTCATCATGAGCACAAATGCTGATAAATTAGAGATACATACAAGAAAGGAAAACAAACATTAGAAAGACTTATAACATCTGATATACACAAAATAGAGATAAATGACTTATAGAATGAACTAATGATTTGCATTGTGAAGATGACAGCCTCCTCAAGAAATGTTAGAGAGGGGATGCAGTTGGCCCTACAGAAGGAACTTCTCCTTCACCAACCTCCTCTCAACTTGCCACTTCTTTTTAATATTCCTAACAGTGTGGACCCCCTCTCCCAAAGCACTGACATAGCTGTAATTGCCTGCCATAAAGCTGCCCTCTGAGTTCCATCGCAGGTGAATGGAAGAAGCCCATGTAGTAGATTGTAGTATTTTACCATAAATGTAACTAGTACTAAGGGTTGTCTCTTCCTCAGTGATATTTCTTTTGCTGTTCTGCTGGGTGGTCTGCATGCTTCTGGCTGAATATGTTGGCTGCCGGATCAGCAAGACGAAGAGCAAAAAAGCAGATCATTTGGTGTTGGCAAAATTTATGTTGTTGGAAGGGAATAGGTGTCAGGTGTGTAGGACTGGTTTTAGGTGTATATAATCACCTATTTATTCCCTTCCATGTGTTGGTTTCCTCCTCGAGTGTGGAGGTCTCGCAAAGTGTTCAGAGATCTCCACCCGAGTTTGGAGTGCCCACAAAGTGTGTGTAATGTAAAAAACTGTTGTAAAGTAACTCTCAGTAACTTTGCGTTCATAAATTATGTTTATCCTGATTTCAGTCCCTAAACTGGGGAGGGAGTTGGAGGCATTTAAGTCTATACTTTGTAGTAAATTAACATTCAGAAATGATGAATAGCCCAAAGTAGTAAATGTACTACAAAGTGTGAGAGTAAACTGACACGTGTAGATTGATTCACGTTTAAGTTTACCTTTGTGAAGCCCCTAGAATCCTATGCCACTTATAGCACACAAATGGTCCTATGCCTCCACCGAGTATACTCGGATGCATACGATCGGGGCACATTGCCGTCCTCAATGCGAGAAGCTGTACTGGTAGTACTGCTGAAACCTGGCAGGGACCCATTAAAAATGGGATCCTAACGCCCGCTGTCCCTATTGAACACAGATTACAAGATATTGGGCAGGGTTCTAGCCAATAGACTGACGGAGGTCACACAACTATTGGCACACTCGGACCAAAACGGATTCATCCCTGGCAGAAACATCAGCCTCAATTTACGACGACTCCTCCAATTGCTTGATTGGGCACGCACAACAGGGGAACCGGCATGGATAGCCTCATTGGATATAGAAAAGGCATTTGACACATTGGGTTGGGAGTATTTAGGCACGGTGCTAGCACGTTATGGCATTGGCCCCAAGTTCTTGAAATGGATTAAATTACTATATAATGCACCAAAGGCCAGGGTAAAGACTGGTTGCTTTATTTCGGACTCGTTCTGTATCGAGCAGGGCACCAGACAGGGATGCCCCCTATCACCTATCATTTTTGCCCTGGCAATGGAACCTCTAGCATGTGCACTGCGCAGCCGTGCAGTGGACTGGGGAATTAGAGTGCATAACCAATGGCATATCATCTCACTGTATGCAGACAACGCTTTAATTTACCTCCAAGGACAACAAGCAGTATTAGCTGACCTGATGGCACTACTGGAATCCTTCGGGCGTACCTCCGGTCTCAAAGTAAACTGGGAAAAATCCCTTTTGTTCCCAATGACCCCCCAATCATTAGAACAACGGGCGGCTCTACCACAGGCTCCTCTCACCTGGACATACGACTCCTTTAAATACCTAGGGATTCAAATATACCACTCGCAAGTGGATGTAATAGAAGGCAACTTGGGAAGGAAAATCACTAGGGCATGCTCCTCCATGACATTCTGGACAGAGCTAACTCTCTCTCCAATGGGACGCATAGCTATATCCAAAATGCTACTACCCCTGCGCCTATTACACTATTTTGCAGCTCTGCCATTCCCATTGCTGAGCAAAATGGTACAGATCTGAAATCAATCCTAACATCCTTAATTTGGGGTAAGTCTAGAGCCCGAGAAGCCCTCGCAAAACTCTACGCCCCAATCACGGAGGGGGTATTAGGTGCGCCTAATTACATAAATACTATGCGGCTGCACAACTGCAATGGCCGATGAGATGGCTAGCAAATCAGAATATCTTTGAACTGGGGCAATGGGCACCACATAATAGTCAAATGACACTTCTGGAATGGCTGAATTAATCCCGAAGAACCCTGACAATATATTAATGTCCACAGTACGCAGCTGTTGGACCTGAAGGTTTCCCTTCCTGCACAAAAACAATCATCCCCTCAACGCAGGCACCCTTGCACCATGGTACAAAGGTGCCTGCGTTGGTGCACGGCAGACCATTGTGTGCCAGTGCAGGGCAAAAGCAAGGAATGCACTGTATCTCATAGATACGGCACATTCCTGCCCTTTTCTTTTACCATATGAAATATGCGTGCACGATAATTTGTTTTATCTTCACTTAGTGATGCTCACGAAGTCACTATCATTGACTATAGGTCCATCATGTGCATGCTTTTGCACTTGCACATTGTGTCACATTTATATCTGAATTGAGCTTGTGCACACCAGTTGTATGTATGGTGTCACAATGGCCATTGTTTATTTTTTGTTTACCCAGCCTTGAAAAAGTCGCAGGACGATTTCCCAGTTTGTGCGACGAAACACGTGTTGGCTGATCAGAAAGAAAAGAATAAAAGAAAGAGAAGATTTCTGAAACTGTGTGTATAATTTGTGTATACTTGCATTGATATTTAATATCACTCTACAGACGTGTGCTGAGGATTGTGTGAATTTCTATGTTGGCTTTGGCCACAACTCTGGGGGAGGTTGGTGGTTCTCCTCACCTTACAGCACCGTAACTCAATACTATCCTGAACTGATATATGTACGATTGTTCCTAAGGCGCCGTATAACCTATAACTATACCACTGTCTATTAAATTTGGATTTCGATAGGTGGCAGCCCAGGAGGCACAATGACTACATTCAATAATGAGAGGTTGAACAGAGACAGAGAGGCAGAGGATTTGTTCAATAATCTTTCTGGTAATAATGCAACTACTTCTACAGCACAGGGTGCACATCCATTTAAACAAGAGGGTCTCAGGGAGAAATTTATCAGACTAGAGAAGATGAGGAAGAGCGAGATGTCCAAGTGGTGGTACGCAGCCACTTTAAGACAATACATCAGAGTGAAAATAATTCCCAGAGGCTTAAGGTCACCGATAATACCGGCGTATGACGACCTTGAGGAAGATTTATTGGTAGCCTGGGAAAAGGAATTAACGGATAACTCTAACAGACTGATGGGTATTTAAATAGAGAACTGCGATAGGAAGGTTAGTCAATTGCAGAAAGAGATAGATCTATTGGAAATAGAAATTAAACAACTAAATTTGACAGAGGCGACTGAGAAGAATTATGCTATTTTGAATGATGTTATGCAACGACATCTTTCTGACATCAAACAAAGAAAAACCAGAAAACTAAGATGGGATGAGCATGATTATATGAATGGCAGAATTTTCACTTTTGCCAGGAAATATGATCACTTAATCCCTAAGGACAACCTAACGAGACCTAAAGAGGGGCAATCCATTAGTTCTAGCTCTACATCCTTAGATACTCCGATGACCAGCGGCAGTGAGTCTGACAAGGGAGAGGGTCCTAGCAATGCCCTCAATAGTGAGAATCGTTTTTTACAGGAGGTACAGAGGATAAAAAAGGGCAACAGAGAAGGGGGCAAGACAAGGAGGGGAAAGAGAGGGGGCACAGGCAGAGCAACAACCAGGAGTGAGAACCAGGTCGTGGAATCTAAAGAAAAAATAGGTGATGTAAATGTGGTGAATTTGACTGAAAAATGTTTTTCCAACAACGCTATATCAGTTTTGACTAAAGGAATGCGTTTTTATCCTAGCACTGTGGGTGACATATGCGATCTTAAAATAGATTTGTACAAATTTATGAGATGGATGAAGATTAAGAAATATTTTCATTTGAACAATGTTGGAAATAAAGACATGCAACAATGCTATGGGATATTTTCTTCCAGTGAACTAACAATTCAGGATGTGATTGATACCAAGCTGTTACTTTCTTTGACAGACTGTGAGGATGAACTGATCACATCGGATGTGGTCATGAGAGATTTGAATGTTGTCAGTGACTATTCGATCACCAGCGGCCGCAAGGAGAGGTCAAAGTGGACACCTACTTTGTTCACGGTAATAATATAGAAATTTTTCATAAATTAGTACTGACGGATTTAGACAAACATTTGGATAAAAAGAAACAAACAATGTATGCTAGGAACAATCTGACTGTCAAGGAACGAGAGGCACTTAAGGAGTTGATGGAAGATGATAGTATCACGATTCATGAAGCAGACAAGGGTGGGAATATAGTTATAATGCAAAGTGTAGACTATGAACAAGATATTCTTTCCCAACTAGATGATAAAGAATGTTATGAGCTACTCTCCTCCAACCCGATTGGGACACTCACAGAACATTTAAATAGACATTTGAAACAGTGGCACGGGCTGGGTTTACTGGATGAGGATGAGTTCACTTACTTACGGGTTGACCGTCCCAGATACCCGTGCATCTACACGCTACTAAAAATACATAAGGACCTCCCTTTTCCTCCAGGGAGAACCATCATATCAGGAAATGATGGGCCTACCGAGAGGATTTCGGAATATGTGGACACATTTCTGAAACCGATGGTTAGTAACTTACCATCGAACATCCGTGACACTAAGCACATACTGGGAATTCTTACAGATTTAAATTGGGAAGATAATATGACCTTAGTCACCTTGGATGTCACGGCTCTGTACACCAGTATACAGAGAGAAATTGGGTTACGTGCCATTAGAAAGATTCTCAACACCAGATCTGCTAGTGCATGGAACCACACAGAGATGCTGGTTAACATGATTGAGCTTATCTTGGATAACAACGTTTTTTTGTTCAAAGATAAGTGGTACAGACAAAAACAAGGGGTGGCCATGGGCTCCAGATTTTCTCCCTCGTATGCCAACCTTTTTATGGGTTGGTTCGAGGAGAGGATGATCTGGGGTCCCATGGGCACCAGATAGAATAACTCTATCCTGTATTGGGGCAGGTACATCGATGATTGCCTGATGATCTGGACAGGCACCACTGACAAACTCTTGGGGTTTTTTGAATACCTTAACAGCAACGAATGTAACATCAGATTTACTTTTGAATTCAGCACAATCAAGATTACTTTCCTAGATGTAGAGCTTTATGTCAGGGAGAACAGGATACACAGCAGACTTTTTTGCAAAAAGACTGCTTGCAATGCTATACCTCATGCATCTAGTGCGCACCCTGCGCACCAGATTAAGGCCATCCCGTTTGGAGAATTGATCCGGGCAAGATGTAATTGCAGTTACGACCCTGAATTTGAGGAGTGTAAGAAAGGGATGATGGCCCTCTTCAAATAAGGGGTTATGACAAACACACGCTTTCCAGAGCTGAACAGAGAATACACAAGATCAAAAGACAGGATACACTGAGGGAGCGGATCAAGATTGCCAAAAAAGATGAGAAGATACACATGGTGACCAATTATAATACTTGGTCCAGGGTGTTAATGCGCAGTCTAAATAGACATTGGCATATTTTGAGAGCAGATAGATCCTTATGTGGATCAATTTCGGACAGGCCAGACATTACCTATCGAAGGGGTGTATCCCTTAGGAATCTATTGAGCCCAAGCAACCCTGGGATGAGAGCGAATGAGAGTTGGCTGACTCCTCGCACGATTGGGTTTTATGGGTGTGGACACTGCAGTGCATGCAAGTGGGCGAGCAGTAAGAAGACACTTTTCAAGGGCCCAGGTGACAATACATAAAAGATTAGGTCCAATATTAACTGCTACACGAAGTATGTTGTATACGTGATCGAGTGCAAATGTGGCAAAAAGTATGTGGGTAGCACCATAAGGACTCTGCGTGAGAGAATAGGGGAACACATGAGAGCGGTTAAACGAGGGGATATCAGGTATCCCATTGCTGCGCACATAGCACAATGCCCCACACATACCAGGAATAGGGTATTTACATTTTATGGCATTGACCAAATCCTGAGGCACCCTAGAGGGGGCAACAGGGAATTGACTTTACGCAGGCGAGAAGCCTTTTGGATTCTCAGATTACGCAGCACAGAGAAAGGGCTCAATGTTGACCAGGAGCTTCATTACTTTCTGGGGAGATAAATGGTGTTCGTCATAATGTGTACGTTATAACATGCCTGATCCGAAGAGGGTAGGTGCAGGTTACATCACCGGCATATACGTTTGCAACACTTTGCTTTGTGTTATCATCACATATATTGTTTTAGTTGCTTCTGTTTTGTACTAACATGAGAAATGTATGAGTTGGGTATGTCATTTGACATATGCGACCCCCTGTTAAATACACCGTTAATTCCAGCCATTCGGGTCATATGTTTTAAACACTGTTATCCTTGTACTTTGTCCAGGAGATGGAGAAACACAATGTATTTTGAACATAGCTCCAATGAGGCATGCCTAGAATATAGAAGGTTCCATTCACAATGAGCGCTTCTCATTAGTAAGCTCTGACAGCGGCTACTGATTCAACACGCATTGGTTTGGACAGTTAGCAATGCGTATTTTCATGAACACTCTAGTCAATAGCGCCGTCAGATGATGTGTCAGTATATTAGACATGATTTGTGGGTTTGTTAGATTGTGATGACCAGACCTGGATATGAAACAATATATTTTACCTAGCTTTAATGCACACACTCATGTGTTGGAAGTGTGACTTTTCAATATCACTAAAGAACTAATCGTCGATTTGTGGACGCTTCGGTTTTCCTTTTAGCTGTGCGACTCACAGATCGTCGCAGGACGTGATTGGATTATGCACGACTGTGGTTAGCCTGAGATGACTTATTATGTATTTGGAATTGACATCTTCACACTACAAGATGGCTGCCATGCTCAGGCAGAGTTAGTCCTCTTTCTAATACCATGGCTCTAGGTTTATAAGAGCGGGAAACTCCCATTGCCGGCTCTCGTACTCGAGGACCGGACAGACAGATCTAGTTGCGGCTGCACTACGGCGCGTAGCGGTAAGTTTCTGGGCTTGCGACATGATTTTAAACAGTGTGGGAATTTGTTTTAAATTAAGGGAGCTATGACTTGTAGGTCTGGCTCGAGCGCCATATAGTTACTAATAATTTTGGAAAGTGTATCAAAGGGAGCACTTATCATCAGGGAAGCCGGTCACATCGGAGCTTTTCCCTTCTCATTACAGGGGTGCTTTTACTGGAAATTACGGATTTACCCACTTCGAAGCGAGGATACTAGACTCACCCGCAGTCTCAAGCGTGTGGGATGGAATTATCACCACATGGAAAGTAGGTGGTGATTTGATGATACATAAGACTATTTTGGGAATATATTTGATCAAGAGGATTAATTTTGACAGGTTCTTAAATGTACTTTTTTGTTTACGTCCGCCTAGGTTACTACCAATGACATTGAAGGTACCCCTTTAGAAGAAATATCACAATAGTGATGCATGTATTTGGCCAGTTGGGTGGGAGAGTAGTCACCCCCCTTTTGGTCTTTGAAAGCTTTGCTTAAGTACTGAAGTCAATGAGAGAAGGGTTTGACATACACGGCCCAGGTGTTTCTTTATGGTTTTGGTCTTGTGTATTTGTGGCTTGATCTAGATGCCCTTATATGGTTTCGGGCTTTGGGAGCTTTTTAATCAATAGGTTTTTCTCCATCACCTTGATTTAGTGTGTTTTTTTTAATATGAAATATGCGTGCACGATAGTTTGTTTTATCTTCACTTAGTGATGCTCACGAAGTCACTATCATTGACTATAGGTCCACCATGTGCATGCTTTTGCACTTGCACATTGTGTCACGTTTATATCTGAATTGAGCTTGTGCACACCAGTTGTATGTATGGTGTCACAATGGCCATTATTTATTTTTTGTTTACTCAGCCTTGAAAAAGTTGCGGGACGATTTCCCAGTTTGTGCGACGAAACACGTGTTGGCTGATCAGAAGGAAAAGAATAAAAGAAAGAGAAGATTTCTGAAACTGTGTTTATAACTTGTGTATACTTGCATTGATATTTAATATCACTCTACAGACGTGTGCTGAGGATTGTGTGAATTTCTATGTTGGCTTTGGCCACAACTCTGGGGGAGGTTGGTGGTTCTCCTCACCTTACAGCACCGTAACTCAATACTATCCTGAACTGATATATGTGCAATTGTTCCTAAGGCGCTGTATAACCTATAACTATACCACTGTCTATTAAATTAGGCCTGCGGCGCTGCCCTACAGTCAAACCTCATAAATGAGGCCCTAAAAATGCAGGAACATCAAAGAAACATTAAATACATTAAACACATTGCTTATTCAAACATACAGCAGTGGAAGTGTAACTAGGCCGGACAGAGTGGAGAATATGGGATAGAAATGTGATGAAATACCAATAGCAGCAACTGTGGTGTGTGGGCTGGAATGCAAAAAAAAGACAGTGCAAACAGGACAGGAATAGAGATACTGAAATAGTCTGTCCTATCCGCAATGGAATGAGAACAACGGGGATGCTAAGGAATCTAAACCACTGAAATATCTCAGGATCTTAGCTCACATAACTTAAAAATGAAAAGTATGATGCTATCAGAAAAAGCTCTAATCATACAGAAATAGAGATAGGGCAAAAATACACGCAGGAATATACCGACGGAGAAAAGCAAAGGCAAATGCTCTAAAAAGCAAAATACAAACAGGGGCTGTGGAAAAGAACTACTGTGCAAAACAACTTAGACTTCCGTATGTAGCAAATTGCAAAACACAGGAGTCCGACTTTAGAAACAAGAATCTGCATAAGGCAGAAGTCAGACTTCTGTATACAGGAGCACATTCGACAATCTACATAATGCGGGACTCAGACTTAAAAACACAGGAATCTACAGAAGGCAGAACTCAGACGTCAGAAAGCAGGAATCTGCATATGGTAGAATGCAAACATCAGAAACAGAATCCTCAGATTTCAATATACAGGAATGTGCATGGCGCAGAGCAGAACTCAGACTTTAGAAAGCAAGACTCTGCATTAGGAAGTACTCAGATATCAGAATATGGGAATCTGCACAAGGCAGAACTCAGCTTCCAGAAAACAGGAATCTATCTGCATGATGCAGAAATCTGACTTCACACTATGGTAATCTACATAGGCCAGACCACAGATTTCAATGTAGAGGAGGAATCTGCACAACACAGAGCTGAATTTAGACTTTAGAAAACAAGAATCTGCATTACCCTGAACTCACACTTTAGAATATGAGAATCTGCATAAGGCAGAACTTAAACTTTACACTGTGGGGAGCTACACTGTAATTAGTTACTTATTTATTTAACAGTCGTCTAAGCACTCCTATATTATGGAAGGCACATTTTAATAAAAGATACACAAATTTGGTATTTAAGAGGTTCAGAAAACATAAGCAGATGCAAGTTTAGTCAAGATAAATAGGATAACATTTGTATTGAAGGTATGCCTTGAATAGCTGGTGTATTCAGTTTCATCTGAAGGACATGAGAGAAGATTTTGGCCCTCATTTAGAGTTTGGTGGGTGGCCGGTCATCCACCAACGGAAACCCCGCTGCCCAGTACATGAGTATTTGGAGATCTTGGTCAGTGTGGTGTAGATCTCTATGCCTTCAGAAACTCCGCTGCTACAGCCGCTCCCCTGAAGATATTGAATGTGGGCTGAGCGACTGCCATGTTTCATGCAGCCGATCAAAGTTTTTTGTATTTCCAAATTGGGAGTTTGTTTTTGTAAAGCAAAAAAAACTAATAACCCGACACCCCTTGAAGATTTCTTCTAGTGTGTGTGGAGGTCATTTTCCCTTTTCTCTCTTTGGAACTTTGCTGGTGGTAGTGAAGAGAAAAAAGTACATCAGACTGTCCGCTCTAAATAGGACGAATAGTTTGATGTACTTACACCAAAGGCCCCAAGTCAGTTGGGCTGTCGGTGTAAGGCAGAAGCACCACTGGTGGAACCATGACGGTCCGTCTGACTCTAAATAGAGCGGGCAGATCTCACTGTGGCAGACAGCGGGCTCTACCACGCTTGTGGTCAAGATGTTTGGAAAAATTTGAGAAGTTTCTGAAAGGGATTGGACGGCATATTAGATGGAATAGATGGTGCAGGAGTGTAGGTAGTTCTTATAATTGATTGGTGGTTAGCCTGGAAGCTTGCTTGTAAAATAAAATAAGAACTATTTTTTTGTCAATATCTGGGTTAGATATGTTTAATTATGAATTTGACAGGTTTACGGTGATTCCATTATTTAAGGCCTATAGTGAATACATTACAAAGGTGCTTGTTGTCTAAGGCAGCATCCTGGTGGCATACATTTGGATAACATTGAAACATTCATTTGTAAGAGGGCCTTAGGATTCAGCAAATTGACTCTTATTAGCTAATTGGTTAACTTTGGATTGTACCCTTGTGGGGTTCATTTCCTTGAGTCATTTTTAATGTGGCAAAGATTATTAGGAAGAGCATTCCGGAAATAATAACAGTTTATCAAAAGGGAAGTGTGGAATAAGGGTAAAACAACTGAGAAAGGTAACAGACTTTATACTGAGAAATTACAAGTGATACATTTGAATACATTGTTTCCATTTTACAACCAGAAGCAGGCAGGCATTTAAACGCAGTTTGCAGAATAGCTGTATTACTCAAGGTTTGCAGATTTGGTAGTTTTGGACAGAATGAACATTTATCATTCCTATGGTCAGCTGTATGAATTGCCAAACTTTCATACTGATTTTATGGAGGCACCTGTGCTTGATGATAGACTTAACATTATGTATCACCACATGAAACTACTTCTCCTATGAGATCTGGAATACATATATGGAGTGCAAGAAAATTAGGAGAAAGACAGTGCAGATTATTTGGAATGAGTAGGAACCCAAGAACTACATTCTATTCAGATGTCCAAAGCAGTGTGGTCTTAGAATGTTGTACATATCACCATTAGATAAGGGTTTATGTGCCATTTCCCATGAGCAATAATTAATAGGGTTGTTGAATTATAAATTACATTTTAAGAATTGTAAAATTCAGATTTTTAGTACTAGAGAGTAATATATATATATATTGTTTAATGATGCGTATTTATAAGTCAACGAGTATATATATGTTCATGGTGTTTTAATCTAAGAGACAATAACATGTTTAAATAAAATGCTGGGACTGTATTTTTAGTATGAAACATTTTAAGATGATTACTTTAGATCTGCATCTTTTTCCTTGACTCACTTCTTCACTGCTCCAATTCCCTCTGTTCTACTCATTGAAGTCCAGTTTTCAACTAGTTTTCTAAGAATGTCCACCCGAGCTTTTTGGAAACCTGAAATTTATTCAGAGAATTTCATTACTGATTTAAAAAAAAAAAAAAACAGAATTTACAAAGAAAGATGGTAGATGTTCACAAACCATTTGAAATGAGTGGTGACCGGTTTTTAAAGGGTTGGGGGGGGGGGTTTAGGTCAAAACATTACAAATCTTGCATAACTTTATGTTGTCCTTTCTTTCTTTTTCGCCTCCTTTCAGCAATACACATACAACGTCAACTGAGATCGTCAATATATCCAAAATCTTTTGGTATGCATTTAGTATCTATAAATTCTTCTAATTTTCCCAGATTTTGTAGAGACTTCTATTGCTTATTGTATAGTAACCCTAAGGTAAGGTGGTCTTCTGGTTCAAACAATTCCAATACTTCATTTCCTGTCTAATTTCAGTCATGCTTCCAACTATCTAGAATCCAAGATCTATAAGAGTAGCATATTTTTCTGTGTGAGGAACTACACAAAATTAAGCATCTGTTTAATCGTCTTCTTTAATCCTTAAACATATAAATGGTTGGGAGACACATGATCTTGGCGACTATCATTTTAATCTAGCTAGATAGGTAATTACATCTTTGGCCCCCTGCTTGCATTATTCCATAACTAGTGTAGAAAAAGGCATTCAAAATAATTATTTAAACTCCTTTTTAAAGGATATATTGTTGTATAACTGTGAGAAGCTGGCCTGGTATATGATGTCCACTAATGTAAGTGGGAACCTTTCACCAGTCCAGACAACCCTTAAGGTGATTTAAGAGGTCTTAGACAACCTTAGAAAGCTCTCTAACTGGTAGCTGTGGAGAGCGGCCTTCAGGCTTAGTCCAGAAGGAGTGTGAAGCAGCTTGTTTTACCAGAATGCAATCTTATAGTATAGATTAAGTGAAAAGAATCACTCCAAGTATTTATAAATATGTATTTATTATATAATACTCTCTAGTACGTTCCAATATCTCCAACACGGAGATAAACACATTGCACACAATACTTTAGCAAAGAAACACAGTAAATAGCACGAAATACACAGTGGACCCCAGGAGGGGGACCAAACCATATACTAAGAAAGTGGTATAAGAACCACGACTTGGATCAAGACAGGGTCGAGAGGACGTAGAAGTGTTAGGACCCCAAGGAACCACTCAAGGTGAGTAGATAGGGACCCCATGGAGAGCATGTGCAGTGTGGAAACACTGCCGCGTGCTCCGTGCAACTCTATGTGCAAGTCGCGGTTGGATTTTTTTCCCAGTGGACCCTGAAGAAACCCCGTGGATGACAGAAGGTTGGAGAGCCACCCCACCCGTGGATATCCTAGTATCCACATTACCTACACCAGGGAAGCCGGGTGCATACGTGTGAAGTGGTGTCGGAAACCGCCGTCGAACCCAATGGAGGACTTCAGGAAAGTGCCGCTGTGGAAGAAGGAAGAAGTGTCCGGTGGAATCTGAGGATGGATTCTTGATGAGAGGTACCTGCAAGCAGGAGGGACAGAGTCTATTTCACTCAGGAGTGACCAGGAGACTTTGAAGACGAATGCCCTCCGATGTCGGGTGTTGCAGGATGGATGACGAGGACCTTGACTCTGCAGCTATGAGGACCAGGCGATGCTGAGGAGGACCAGGAGCCATGCACAAGCTGTCCCACGAAGGATGTCAAGTGCTGAGGGGTCGGTGTCTGGCGGGAGCACCAACAAGCCTTGGCAATGCAACCAACACAGGAATCAAAGAAGGAGCAACGTCAGGACCAGCAAGGTCCAGAGGACTCACCAACAGCAGGGGAGTCAGGGGAGGCCCCGAGCAATCAGGGGAGCCCAAAAGAAACAAGTGTGACCCTCAAGTGGACCCACAGGCCAGAGGCACTGGAGTCGCGAGAGGACCTCAAGCAGCTCACCAAAAGATGCAGGCCACGATGCACACGATGCGGTGTGGCTGAAGATTCTGGTCACTGGAGGTGCTCAAGGTTGGGGCGACTTTGAGCCTGAAGCTCTTCTTGGAAAGAAGTCAACAAGCCTTTGAAATTGCAAGTTGACGCAGTGCACAGGGGTTCGGTTATTGCAACCCCCACGAGGGATACTGGCCTCAAACTTGGTGAGAGGGCAGGGCAGGCCTCGGGAGCTGTGGAAAACCACCACCTGTGTTGCAGAGCCTATGGAGTCCGGAGGAGCTCAGGTTCAGCAGACCGGTCGACTTAGTTGCGGTGCCTGTGGATGCAGGGGAGTGACTCCTTCACTCCAAGGGAGATTTCTTCAGGTGTCTTTGATGCTTCACAGGCCTTGGAAGGTTCCTGTATGATGCACAGGCACAGACGATGCAGCAGACTGGAAGGGAGACAAAGTCAGGCCCAAACGAAGTCCAGCAAAGTCCAGAGTGCCCAGACGGTAGAAGAGCAGTGGTGTCTGATCTGAATCTTATCTCACGACGAATCTCGGGACCTACACCCAGGTAAGCTCTTAAGTACCCTAGGTAAGGGGTTGGGAAGATTCAGGGGACCCTCCCAGGGGAGGGTCTGGACAGGGGAGAGGCTACTCCCATGTCCTTTGTCCAGTTTTGTGCCAGGGCGGGAGCCAATAGCTCCCAGGACTGGTTTGAACTGGACTATGCACGGGGACACCAAGTGTGCCCCTCATGCATACTTTCTGGCGCTGACAAGCGCACCCACCCGGTCCCAATACACTAAATCCTGTCTGGGAGGTGGTCACACCTCCCTGTGACAGGATGCCTATTGTTCCACCTTCTTCTGCTCGATCTTGGCTCAGCAGCAGGAGGGCAGAAATGTGTCTCTGGTCGGCAGCAACCATTTTGTGCTGTCTGGGTCAAGAAGGTTGGCACCGGGAACACTGAGAGCCTAACGGAGAGCTCTTCCCATGCTTGGAATCATACTTCCCACACCGTATACGGTGTGGGGGTATGATTCCAACATGTTTGATACCAAACATGATAGGATTCGTTGCAGCCGTTTTCGAGATGGTCATCGCGTAATTACACGGTGGCCCTCTATACAGTATATGGCTGCTTCACTGACAACCCAGGAGAATGGACTCCATAGGTTGTAGGGGTGTCCTGCTCATGCAAGAGCACCCCCTCACTTAGAACCAAGCACCCTGCCTTCAGAATTACAAAGGCCTGCTATAGGGGTGACTTATAGGTTTTAAGTGCAGTGACCTTTAGATATAGGAAACCTATATCTCAAGTAAGTGGTGCAAGCACCAGCTTACACAGGCTGCAATGGCAGGCCTGTAGTTCCCTTTTGCATGGTCTCCCATGGGTGGCATAATGCATGCTTCAGCCCATGGAAGACCTCTGTGGTACCTTAGTACTATATACTAGGTCTGATAAGGGTACCCCAGTATCCAATCTGGGATTGTACCTAGGTACTAACACAACAATCTAGGGAGAAAGCAGATAGACTGGGGTCCTGATTAGCAGGATCCCAGTTAGACTAGTCAAAAACAGCATCACATCAAGAAAAAAGTGGGAGTAACCATAGAAGCAGATCTTACTTTCCTACAATAACTTTCATCCTGTGTACCTGTATATTTCTGTATTGTGTGCCCTTAGGGATCCAACTCAACTAGGTGTCTGAAGAGTAACAATATTTTTGTGAGACAGCAATGATTACCCTTCCCTGGCTCCACATTAGACCCTGAAATTCCTCAGATTCATCCTTTGCCCTAATCTGGAATATGCATCTCTACCCTGCATTAGTCGAACCTTGATACAGGCCCTAAACTCCAAATAAAGTGTTCGGACACCTGTAGCTGCTGTAGGCATATAATCAGTGGTTACATGACGAGCCAAGCATAACTCTGTTTATATGACATTCCTACCCAAGTTTCCATTCTGTGTCTTTCTTTTAAGAAAGTCTCTCTTTTCAACAGCAGCATGTTCATGCATATCTGGAGTACAACTGTGCCAGTGTCCCCTCCCTGATTTCAATTCTTAAAATACACCAGAAGACCAGAAACTGTAATGCCTGGAGAGACATGGCAAGATTCAGGATCACCAAAAGAAATGCCACCTTAAAAGTCACCGACCAAGTGCATCCCTTACTGCCTGGCAGGATTCCAGGGAAAAAAGTATTATACTTTTCAGTTAAGTTATTCTTTCTTCTTGGTTGTCCCCTCCTAAGCTCCATTGATGCCACCCCAAGGTCTTTATACAGCGGGTGTTGGTTACAGTGAAAGAAACAGACTTGTTTCATAGTTATCATCCCCCATACAGGAGTGGCTCTTCCGAGAAAGGATACATTAACCTTTTGTGATTTGCAAGTATTACCAGACTCATTAATCAAATGGCTTAGTTAATTGGGTCCACAATGATCTGTGTAGCTTACTTGAAGGTTCCAGTTCCTGCTGTCCATATTGAAATCAGCATTTACGCACGCTAGTGCTGACTCTGCCTCCTGCTCCTGGTTGGTTAGCAACAGGGGTTCAGGCTTTTCAAAAGTCAAACCTCTACCTTAAAAGTTCAGATTGGTTCCGTCTATTCTTTTTCTTTTGAGGCCCAGGGTTATAGATTCATGGTCCAAGCAATCTGGAACTTTGATGTATCCTCTCTCATCCTGGGGGTGTGGAGAGAGGTGTTGGGGGGAGGATGCCTGGAAGTTTAAGGATAGAAGGGCTCATCATGGCCAATAAAGTGTCTGCTGAGGTTACCCCCTCTACTGATGTGACGAAAGAATATATTGGATGACCATCTCAATTCTTTCTCTTGGCAGAAGTGCATATTGGTGGGATCTACTTCATGACTAGCTACATGTAGGCAGCCTTCTGTGGTTCTCCTTTCAATTATGGTTTAATACGAAAGAGGGCCTTTCTGTTGGCAAACTCTTGACTGACAACAATGTTTTCCATAAGCATAAGGTGTTATTAGGTATTCGCCTCAAATTCTTACTATTTTCAAGATGTTTCCTACTCCCTTCCTCTGGCAGAGATACTATCCTCAAGGGCCATGGTTTAGTACCTACCTCAAGCCATGCTTTGTAGTTTCTCTCCAACTGAACTGAGATGTTCTGTGTTAAATAATAGCTTCTCGTCGGTTTTATTGCTACGATGCTTATGATCCGGCCCTTCCCTTAACCCCGTCATACAAAGAAAAGAAAATTATACAGTTTATGTCCTTCATTATGAGATATGCAAACGGTCCTGTTGGTCTCCCCGTAGTCATGCCATTGCACATCCTTCCTAGATACTGTTTAACAAGCAGCCTGTCCTGTGAACTTTTCTGTGTGTGATGCCTTGGCAGGCAGAAATGGCGTTGATTGTCTCATTACACTCTACCTGATAATCTGTTTTCAAAAATTAAGAAGGGACCCAGGCTGGAAGTTATTCGCATTCTCTGTGACAAGAACCATTCAGTGACTAATGTCACATTAGGTCTCTGACCCAGAAGTCACCGAAAACAGCTAATTTATAAAATCCTTATTCCTGTTAATTGTTGGTGACTAAATTAAGTAAAGTAAAGAGAACTGGATTTCTGTCTGTGCACTTGATAGCTTTAAAATTCTACCACTCTTGTGCCTTCCCATTCTCAACTGTGGTTGCTTTCTATGTGGCTGTCTGCCTTAGTTGCAACAGAGAGGAGAGACGACCAGGGGGGTGGGGGCAAGCATATATGCACGTGGGAGGTCCTGTGTGTATTAAGCAGCTTCCAACAATCCTGTGCCCAGTGACAGGGGTATCCTACAGAATTGATAACAGACAAATGCTGAATGCACTGTGAGTATCATATTGGCTGCAAGTAGGTAACTTAATCAGCCAATTATTAGATTATAATGTTATAATAAAAAAGAGTCTTTCATCCCAAAAAGTGAAATACAAAACAAAAAAGTAAGGGAATCTAAGTACACAAAAGACAATAGCAAAGGTTAGTTATGGCAGGATGGGTGAGTGCACTGAAGAATTTATAATAGCCTCCTATGTCCGACAAGGCTGTGACCCTTCTTTTGTTGTGCTTATTTATTAGCAATTATGCATTGCTAATAATCACACATGGGCTGGCTAAATCTCAATATGCCAAAGTTGGGCATGGAAAGAATACCTCTTCTTATGTTTGTAGTTGACACTGTAGACTATCTCTAACAGAGATATCGAATCATCAACT
The DNA here is from genome assembly GCA_963921515.1 of Calotriton arnoldi. Classification (NCBI taxonomy): domain Eukaryota; kingdom Metazoa; phylum Chordata; class Amphibia; order Caudata; family Salamandridae; genus Calotriton; species Calotriton arnoldi. Next base: position 1,889,634 of record CAWUFW010000097.1, on the reverse strand, counting down.
ATAAAAGAGGTCTGAACAGTATTGTGTAGAAAATGACCTGTCGATCAACATTGCTAAACCAAGTATTTGGTCATAAAAGCAAAACGGCCACTGAAACTCTTTTTCCATAAATGGAATATTGCCGGAGAAGGTAAGCTGTTTAGACTACTTGGGCTTTCAGGACAGACCAAAGTCTATCCAAGAACCAACAAAGTTGGAAAGTGGTGTGCAATCTGAGCCATAATGCTGGCACTGTTCTAGTGTGCAAAAACAATCTCAATAATCCCGGTCTGCAGAGCAAAGGCAGAAACCACCTCTGTGTGGTGTAGAAGTGTGGGAGTGCACATAAATAAGGTTGCATTAAAAACCTTAAAACAATAAAACCAATAAACACCTTAAAACCATCATAGAGGCCATTGATGAGCAATGCTTCAGTAACAGCTCATTCAATAAATATTGCTAGCTGTGAAGTTTCACAAAACAGGCTGGAGCCATATGACTTATACTTCTGGATCCCCGTAGCACCTCATTAGGGAAGTGCACGAAGGTAGGATCCTTCTGCATGGTTACCCCCACTTTTTGCCTGGTGCTATGCTGGTTTTTGACTAGTCTAACTGAGATCCTGCTAATCAGGACCCCAGTCTATCTGCTTTCTCCCTAAATTGTTATGTTCAGTACTTAGGTACCCCCCAGCTTGGATACTGGGGTACACTTATAAGTCCCTAGTATATGGTATCCATGTGCCCAGGGCATAGGTACCCCAGAGGTCTCCCATGGGCTGAAGCATGTATTATGCCATCCATGAGAGACCATTCAAAATGGAACTACAGGCCTGCCATTGTAGCCTGTGTAAGTTGGTGCTAGCACCACTTACTAAAGATATAGGTTTCCTATATCTAGGGTCACTGCACTTAGAACCTATAAGTCACCCCTCTAGCCGGCCTTTGCAATCCTGAAGGCAGGGTGCTTGGTTCTAAGTGAGAGGGTGCCCCTGCATGAGCGGGACACACCTGCAGCCTATGGAGTCCATTCTCCCAGGTTGTCAGTGAAGCAGCCTGTTAGACTTGGCATCTTTGGCGTGTTTCCCCTGAGTTTTTGCTTTCTGACCTCCCGGTTTTGACTCTGTTTTTGCTGGCTTAGTATCTCTGCACACTTTCTCACTGCTGTTCAGTGTTAAAGTGCAAGTGCTCCTGTTGTAAACTGTGTTATGGATTGGTGTTTCCATGATTGGCATATTTGATTTACTTGTCAGTCCCTAGTAAAGTTCACTGAGTGTGCCAGGGCATGTAAATCAAATGCTGTTAGTGGGCTGCAGCACTGGATTGTGCCACACACACAAACAGCTTGTAAAGGTAACTCTGGCCTGCCATTGCAGAGCCTGTGGGCAGTCTGGGACTGCCATGTCGACTTGGCAAGTCTACCCACTTGCCAGTCTCTAAACCTTCCCTTTTCTACATGTTAGTCACCCCTAAGGTAGGCCCAAGGTACCCCTGTGGGAAGGGTGCAGTGTATGTGAAAGGTAGGACATGCCCTGGTGTGTGTGGCATGTCCTGATAGTGAATTACTGCCAATTTCGTTTTTCACTATTGCAAGGCTACCTGTTCCCATAGGACAGAATGGGAAGTTTGTTTATAACATCTTATAAACATAACTGGCCCTAGCAACAAGGTAGAAAAATAAAGTTTAGTATGCCTGAACTCAGAATCTAAAGATGCATCTTTTAGTGAAGGTGATTTTTACATTCTGTGTTTGAAAATACCACTTTTAGAAAGTAGGTATTTTCTTGCCTAACCATTCAGTGTGTCTCTGCTAGGTTTGTGTATTGCATGTCTGGCTTTTGGATGACAGGGGCTGGAGAGGGGCAGCGGCTCCAGAAGTCTGATGGGTCAGGGCTGGGCTGAATAGACCTGGGTTGCATTTAGAGTAGTGGGAGGAGATTTCCTTGCACCTGAATGGGCCTGGTCTGCCTTGCACAATGCCGTCTCCACCCCCTGCCAGGAAGCTGCACCAGTGAGGATAGAACTGGTTTTGGCTGGGTACAGACACTCTCTGCCTTCAGAGATAAAAGGATTTGGTGGTATAAATATTGGGGCCCAGACCCCAGAACTTTAGAACTCTTTTGGACCAAGAAGACTGCCAAGATGAAGAGCTGGAGAAGCTGTGAGGGGGAACTACCACTTTGCTGAGTGCTTTGCTGTGTTGGCCTGCAGTGGCTGCTTCTGTCTTGGGCAGTGAAAGGACTGGACTGAACTTTCTACAACTTCTTTCTTTGAGTATCTCCAAGGGCTTGAGGTAGAGCTTGCCCCCTGTTCAAGAAGTCTCAGGAACAGCAAAGACTTCAAGTTCTTCTGCCCTCAGCACTGGGGACTGTGTGTTTTGTGCTGCAACAGAAGAAAAAGCAACCCGACGCCGTCTACGACGACGCTGCACCGCAACCCTGGTCTCACCGATGACGCCATCTGACGCCGCCACCGAGCCGCTGCTCGCACCGCGACCTGTGGGCACCGCACTCCGCACCGCCTCGCTTCACGACGCCGCCTTGGTATCCCCGACGACGCCGCTCCACGCCAAAATCGACGCTGCTGCTTGCACCGTGGTTTGAGGGCACCGCTCGTAAGGTTACACGACGCACCTCCCTCATCCCGCACCACAGCCTTGGCCTACCGACGCCTACGCCATCGACTCCAGTTCGTCAGCCGACGACATCGCTTCAGCAACAACGACGCCGCTGCTTGTACCGTGACCTGCCAGCACCGTGACGAGCACCGCTTCACTTCGCACCGCGACCCTGGTCTCACCGGCGACGCCATCTGATGCCGCCACTGAGCCGCTGCTCACACCGCGACCTGAGGGCACCGCACGCCGCACCGCTGCACTTCGCACCGCAGTACCTGACACCTGCCGACACCAGCGCTCCTGACTTCAACCGCAAGGAGTTCGATCTGCAACGCGTGTGACTTCAAGGGCCCGACGACTCCTGCACCGACCTCTGGAACCGACGCCTGCGGACGCCGTACTTTCGGAGCTCAACGAGAGGTCGCCGACGCCCTGCATTTCTAAAGGTACTGTTTTGCGGGTCTTCCCGACACCGTAGCTGGCCCGCGACGCCGCAGTCAGCCAGAACTCTTTGGATTTGTTTGTTCACGACGCCGTGATAGCCCCAGAGGGAGCTATCGACTTCAAGGAACTGTTTTTCAAGGTTATTTTGATAACTGAAGATTTCTAAATACTGTATTGTGAATTTTTATCGTTTTTGGTCTTGTTTTAAGTATATAAAAATATTGGATATTTTTCTAAACTGGTGTGGTGTCCTTTTGTAGTGATTTCACTGTGTTACTGTTGGTTATGTGCAAATGCTTTACACACTGCCTCTAAGATAAGCCTGACTGCTCGTGCCAAGCTACCAAGGGGGTGAGCAGGGGTTATGTTAGGAGTGTAACTCCCTTATCCTGACTAGAAGGAAGGGTCCTTACTTGGACAAAGGTGCAAGCCCTTGCCAACTAGAGACCCCCATTTCTAACATTGGTTGTCAGCGGTGGGGATAGGACTTGTGTTTGCACTTGACTTACAGTGATTGGTGTGCACTACTACCATATCGCAGACCATTACGTGCCACATACTGGTTATTTTTCTTTTTGGCCTATTTTTGATCTTGCCAGTTTTGAACTTGCTACTTCATCATGCCTGAATCAAGAGCATCATCAAGTGCATCCTTGGAAGTTGCCTTTGAGGAGGATAGGTTGGAATCCTACAACGTGAAAGAGTTGAAGGCCATTTGCAAAAACCTAAAAGTCCAAGCCAGAGGCCTCAGCAGGAAGGAGGAGCTACAAAAGGCGCTGAGGGCCTGAGTAGCGGCCAGACATGCCAGTGGGCAGTCTGGAGATCTTAGTGGAGAGGCAGAGGAGCCTATTCCTAGGCTGGATGTACTTTTGGGAGGGGGGGATCCCTCCAGACCAGGCAGCGGTTTGTCTCCAGAGGAGCTGGAGGACAGGCGGGAAGCCAGGAAGTTTTAATTGGAAAAACTCAGGATGGAGAGTGAGAGGGAAGAGAAGAGAATAGCCATGGAGGAAAGAAAGATGATCTTAGATCATGAACGTAGTCTTAAGGAGCTGGAGCTAAGGAGTAGGCCCAGCACAGATGGTGGCAGCAACTCATCAGTGCAGTCAGATCGAATTGTGCACGTCCCCAAGAATGTAGGCAAGGAATTCAAGAAGGGGGATGACATACAAAGGTGGTTTCAGGGTTATGAGGCATCTATACACATGAATGGGGTCCCTGAGAAGAATTGGGGGGCAGGATTGTGGCCTCTTTTCCCAGAAGAAGCAAGGGATACTTTGATAGCTTTGGGTAAGGGGTGTAACCTCACCTATGCTGACATGAAGGAGGCCCTTCTCACCAGGTATGGTCTCACTCCTGAAAAGTACAGGGATCAGTTTAGGTCCAGTAAGAAGTCTGATGCCAACACTTGATTGGAATGTGTAGATTCGTTTTGCAGGTCACTGAATGGCTGGGTGAAGGGCAGTAATTTAACAGATTTTCAGGGGCTCTACAATTTGATTGCATGGGAGCACTTGTCTAGTCTATGTTTTGCAGATCTGCGCCAGCACTTGGTTGATAGTAAGCTAACTGACCCCAGGAAGCTTGCTATGGAGGCGGACCGCTGGGTGTGTACCCGGGTCCACAAGAAAGCGTTTGGGGGAGACTCAGCCAAAGGTGGGCAGGGTCCCCAGCAGAAAGGTGGGGGGGACAAGGGTAAAGCACAGGAGTTCTCTAAAGGGCCCCAAACTAACATCCAGGGTAAAGGTTCCCATCCCCCAGGAGATAAGAAAGCAGTGGTCTCTTCAGGAAAGACTGCTGAGACCGGCCCCCGCAAGTGTTTTGCATGTGATCAGGTGAGTCACTTGAAGGGGGACCCCAAGTGTACCAAGAGGGCACTGCCACCCATCGGTGGGCAGTCCAAGGTGTTGGCTAGTGTAGCGCTTGGGGAGGAGGGGTGCCCACAGGAGGGTGGGGATCTCGCAGAAATGACCCTCGTCTCACTTGGGGACAGTGAGGTGGTCCCAGGAAACCAGGTGCCCCCTAACACAAAGAAATATAGCACCTGGGTGACCATCAATGGGAAAAGGGTAGAGGCTCTCAGAGATACTGGAGCCAGTGTGACCTCAGTCCGGTGTCACCTGGTCTCTGAAGAGCAGGTTGTCCCAGGGGAATTCCACCAAGTGGTTGCTGTGGACAACTCAGAGCACCAGTGTATGGTGGCGCAGGTTCCCTTTGAATGGGGGTGAGGTAATGGAATTATGGAGTGCCTGGTGTGGTTGAGAGAGTGTCAGTTGGAGAGTGTGGGCTGAGCAGCAGGGAGGCTGCTCCTGTTGTGGTTGAATTTCCTATTGACTATTTACCATCTGAATATCCTGTAACAAAGACTTAATAAAGCTACTCATGTAACCTACTCTACAACTACATTTGGACTTCGTTTGTATTACAACAATATACCAGGCCAGCTTCTCACAGGAAGGCCATTAAATTAAAGGATGGAGCTAAAGATTTTAAATGAGTCATGTTGCTGACAACAATGGACAGTGCAGTACAGTTCTCAGGGCCCAATACTGACTCCCCTGTCTGATTCTCCATACTCCCATTAAAAAGCGGGACAGAACAAACATGTTCAAGGGTGTTATATTGGGTCTGAAGATTCTAGAGACAACCCTAAAGTCCCCAATAACCATACTCCGACAGAGTGGCAGCATCCACTTCTTCCTGTAGTTATGATAGCACTGACAGAAAAATAATATATGATTGATACATTCCTTAGTCTGGGGACAAAAGGGGCACGTCATGCCTGGGTTGATGTCATGTTTCCCCCATTTAGCAATGAAAGTGCGCAATGTTAAGGTCCTGAAACGAAATTTGTTGTACAGGGTTTTTGCCAGTGGAGGTTCAATTGAGTCCATGTATTCTTCCATAAGGAAGGTATCTTTACATTCCTGAAAGGCCAGTGTCAAGGTGCCCAAACTCCTTTTCCTGCTCAATTCTCCATCTATATACTTCCAGTAAATCTCCTTAAGTGCAGCGTTTGACATACCGGTCATAGCTCCCGGATAAGTCCACAGATGTTCGCATCCCAGCTTTGCCAAGTAGGTCTTTATGTGCCCAAACCAGGGGTTTCTGGATTCTCCAGGATGCCTAAGTAACTCTTCCAATCTCGCCTGATACGGAAATAGGTCCACTGAGGTCCATAGCCATCTCTGATACAGCAAAGGTCCAAGGGCTGCTTTATGGGTGATGGCCCTGTGGCCTAGATCCAACTGTAATGGCAGGAGTTGGGTACTAGTAAGGAGACTCACCGAAGATCTTAAAAATTGATTCTCACCCACCTTCAGTGCAGTGGCCCTCTCGTGTCCCCACAGTTCAAGCCCAAAGCTTGTAGGTTGAAAATGTGGATGGCTGGAGATACAGGCCAAAAGCTGGAAACCTTAAAACCCCTCAATATGCACCCTGCATAATGTTCAAGCTTCAACTTGTGAAACTGAAAAGACCTACAAAAATTCTCCATCAGAGTGAGACCTAAATACTCAAAGGTGCAGACACTCTGAAGGGTAGCACCGTTCGAAGACGGGTTTGGGTGGGTTGTGTGGCTAGGATTAAAAACTATGTACTTGGTTTTTTGGAGGCTGATCTCAAGCCCTCTCTGCTCGCAGAAGACACCAAACTGGTCCTGAAGATTTCGGATACCCATAGGGGATGTAGATATCAGTAGGGTGTCATCTGCGAACAGGAGGGCTGGGATTTCACACCCGCCCAGCTAGGGGCATCATGTTTGCACTTCTCTAACTGGACTATCAGATCGTTAATATATAATAGAAACAGGCTTGGGGCAAGAGCACAACCGTCTTACCCCACTCGTGACTGGTATCGATGTTGTCAGCTCCCTATGTTTGCCATATCTGACCTGCGCATAATTCTTTTGGTGCAGCCTCCTGATGACATGAACAAGATAACTTGGGGCTCCGTGTTCAATTAAAATTTCCCGCAAGGCCTCCCTTGGTACGAGGTCGAAGGCAGTGTGGAGATCAACAAAAACTACGTAAAGCCAGCCTCCTCCCAGAACAACATTATTCCACTGTATCAGTTGAGGTTGAAATACTTGATCAATGGTGCTGGTCCCTGAGCTGAATCCTGCCTGGAGGGGGGGTTATAAGACCCACGCCCTCAACCCACTCACACAGCCTATCCAACATTATATGACAGAAAAGCTTTTGGGAGTGGTCAATAGGGCTGATTGGCTGATAATTGGATGATAGGGACTGTGAGCCTTTCTTGAAGATTTGTACAATCTCGGCCACTGTCCAAGTAGGGGGAGTGGGAAAGCCTTCCAAAATACAATTGAAATACTTGGAAAAATATGGGCTCCAGATTGCCTTAGCTGGCTTAAACAGGTCCCCAGATACCTTATTGAACCCCGATGCCTTTCTTTGAGTAATCTAGTCTATGTTTTTAGTAACCTCCCTTACAGGGATAAAGGAAAATGCAGTCAGTGCAGCGGAGCCTTTCTGTGTAGATTGCTCTCCACACAGGAAGACTCTAGTGTCGTGACACTGGGGCCCTCGATAATACCAGAGTAAATCCTTGCCTCATCAATGCCCCCCCCCCGTCGTACAGCCCCGAAAAGTGGTTAACCCATGCCGCTGCTGAGATGTTAGAATTCATTGGAGCAACTAAATCCGGAGTCCCATCGGCCTGAGTGCGCCAAAACAACTGATGGTTTTTCAATTTCACAGCATTAAGCAGGACTTTTCATTTCTCCTTCTTATACTTGCATTCAGCCCTAACTAGTGAAGTTTTATAAGAGGCCCTTGCTTCCTTGATTAAATCCCTCTTACTGCTCCTAATAGCATCTGAAAGTAATCTCCCAGCAGCCCTACACGTTTTGTCGTACCATGGAGCCACTTTAGGCTTCTTAGGGAGGGACCTAGATTCCACCATACAAAGGTCTTTGAATGTGCAAAACATGGAGTTATGAATAGTGTCAAGATCACCCCATGAAGCAGCTGTCAAAGCATTCCCCCCATCAATAGGACTGCTTCCAAAGTCGTGGCTAGGGCCTTGCATATCTACTTTTGAATGGGCCTACAACGATGGCTTGAGGGGACGAGCCTCCTGTCAAATGGTTCATTGGTGCTAGAGGAGGCATTCGGCCCTAATGAACGAAGAGTGAGGTCCAAGGCATTGTGGTCTCCATCTTGCCGTTGTACCACTTCCATGTCAACAACTACGGGCCATAGCCTAATATCCAACAGAATATAATCTATTCGGCTCGAGTCTCCCTGTCGATTGAACGTATCCCTCCCCTCCTTGTCTGATACGGTTCTCCCGTTACATGCTTTCATACCATTGCCAAGAAGAAAAGCGTTCAGCTGTAAAGCAGCAGCTGACCACTTCCTTATTGGTGGTAGGGTGAGAGCAGGTATCACCCATAGTTCGTCCTCTTCTCAACTAATGGGCCTAGACCGAGCATTAGTTGGGTCAAAGGAACAATTAAAGTCCCCCATCACTATTCTAAGTGCATCAGGTGTGAGGGAAGTCAGATGGCCACTAATTAGATTAATGACTGCAAGGTTAGACTTGTGATTTACATTCCTACAGTAGACATTATATAACCACAAAATGACCCCCATGGAAAACTTTGGATTAACACACAAAACATACGGGGCACCTAGATTAATCATTCTAGAAGAACATGACAGATTGGTGTTTATCCATATCGCCAAGTCCCCTAATGGTCAGCTCTCCCACATGAAATGGCATGTTGATCAAAGCAAACAAATCCAGTTCGAAATAAAGAACCAGTTACCCAAGTCTCCTAAAAAACCATAGATTTCGAATTGTCCAAGAAACTGGCACAGTCCGGACAGCCGAGCTTGTTCATCAGGCCTGCAATGTTCCAGAATAGGAGTTTGCTGTTTTTCACTGGAGCTGTGGCGAAAGTGTGAACCTGCAGTGAACCTGAGTCATCATGGACCAGAGGATCAGGACCTTTGATTGCGGTTGGATCAATCGTTCCTCCCCCTACGGGGGTCACCAAGGATCGTTAGGGCCCAATGGTACAACTGCGGCAATGTTAACTCCCATATCCATGACCTTAGTGTTGCCCATTGCCCAACCCGTCCCCTAGGCTGGCACAAGTTAGTCACTGGCATCCAAACCTGATAAAGGGATGAACCTATTGTTGGTTATGATGGAGATAGCTTCCACTGTGTTCTCTCGTTGTAGCTGGGGCCTTCTTCCACTGGGCAGAATAGGCGTATAAAAAAAGGCTAAAGGGACAATGGTAATGGCACGATGCCTATGACCAGATTGAATCAGACGTAATGGCATATTTGGATGTCTACAATTTACAACCACACCGCCCCCTTCGATAGTTTTGGATGAGTGGTCTATCTATCCGATCCTCCACACCAACAAAATATCGTCATATTCGTGCAAAGATAGTCAGCATTGGAGACAAGTCAGCGGCAGACTTTGTTCTTAAGTTCCAAATGGTTTTCTTCCTTGTCATGGGATAGGGGAGGTACTCCATCTAGCACTGCCACATAAGGACAACAGTCAGGTGGAAGGGACAGATGGGACTTGGAACCCCTTCTAGATGCTGCAACTTATGTTCCTGCGGGGGTGGCCTACCCAAATCCTTTGCCCCTGGTGGAATCTTCCTCCCAAAATCCTCAGCCCCTGCTGCCTGCAGCTTTCTGAGGATGGTGCTGTATCCTCTGTAGCCATAATAGAAGGGATAGCATCCCGGGCACAGGACTCCACGGACAGCATATGGCTCAGCTTAGTGCACTCAGTCAATGAGATACTGCATGGCACCACTCCAGTGGACAAATGCAAAAAGAACAGTTGATGGACAGAATGCAGAACAAAGTCATACATTCACCCCAGTACAGAGATCTGGGCCTAAATCCATCGTTTTTTTGCTCCCCATGCCATTCCAGTTTGAACCCAGCCATATGCAAATCAGTCTTGACCCTGCACCCAATGGGAACACTCCAGCCCGAACTGCCAGACCAGGTCTTCCCTGGACTGGAAACAAGCATCCAAGGACCGGTTTCTGGGTTTCACCCCTCATCAGCCAGGATAGCTTGACTCCAGTGGCATAGAGAGCATGGGACCCACGTCTGGGCATACCCGTCCCACTCGGGGTGACAAATGCAAAAAGAACAGTTGATGGACAAAATGCAGAACAATGTCATACATTCACCCCAGTACAGAGATCTGGGCCTAAATCCATCGTTTTTTAGCTCCCCACCTGACTGGGTAATGAGGCCGGTCGAGGGGGCCAATAGGGTCTCTAATTTCGATGTTAGGTCTCTGCAAGTCCCTTCTAGTGCACTAATCCTATCTACTAGAGGTCCAATTGCAGCTTTCACTATTCGCTCAACTTCGACAATGACCTTACCACAGCCCATGTTAGTGATCATAGCTTTACTGGTTAGGTTGGTTAAGTTGGTAATCAGTGTCGGCCCTATTGTGACCTGGTCTATTTTCCTATGGGATCAAGTATAAAGGCGGGTATTGGGGCGGGCATGGATTGTTTTTTTCACTTGTTTCAGTTTCCTTTTTTTCTTGACCACCACTTTACTTGAGCTAAGGGACTCATTCTGGACGGTATCTGTCGGAGGTGCCCTACCTGGTTCCGACATGGAATCTACTCCTACGGGATCAGAGCTTGGTGATGGATTAAGCGCAATTGAGCTTGGGCTGGTCCCCTCACAGGGTTTGTCAGATTGATTGTCCAACAATGGGGACAGCGGCGGCCGGCATGGCTCGCGGGTGGAGGGGCGGACAGGTCGTGGGGGGGCTGCGCATATTTTTTTTTTTAAAACATTTTAAAAAAAATAATAAACTTACTGTTGCGCTGGGTCCCGCGTCTCTGCTCCTGCTCTTCTCCGTCTCAGAGGGAAGCACAGCCAGGCCCCAGTGACCAATCACAACACTGCAATGGTTTTGAGCGTCCTGGTTGGATGCTCAACCAGGGAATGGGAGCCTGGGCTTGTTCTCCATGCGGGCTGTAATGCCCGAGAGGGCCGACCAAACAGTCATTGCGCACTTAGGAGTGGGCAAACCACTCCTCCCCTGCTCAGGGAGCAGAGCAGCCCTACCCATCCGCCCGCCCGCAAAGCAGCAGGACGCATAACATTTTATTATCATTTTAAGCTTCTTCTTCACACTGCTTAAAAGCAGTGAGCCGCCACTAAATGGGGACCCCTGTAAAAAAAGGTAAGTTCTGCCCTACTCCCACGTCCAAAGTAGTGTTACTCCTGGGTGGATCGTGAGTACTGTCCTGCTCCCTGCCCCTGTCCATTTAGCGCGTTCCCATATTTGATAATGAAGTAGGGAAGTAGAACCCTCAAGCAGCGATCCCACTGGCAGCTCTGGTGACTCTGCCCTTCACCCGGCAGTCAAGCGGCAGGTAAAGCAGATGATGCAGTAATGCAGGACATGCAGGAAGCGCAGGTAATAAAAGGCAAACAATGGCAGATGAACGGTCAAAAGATCCACATTCCTGCTCCCCTTGTTCTTGTTAGAGCCGCTGCCTCCGCCCACACAGCTGAGTTTAATAATGGGGTGAAGAAAATTAGGGAATTACATAGCATGATGCATCATAGCACCACTATGGCTGCCCCCCTTGCATTCCTACCGCCCCACCGCCCTGGCGTACACCCGTGTCCACCCACCTCCACGAGCGAACCGGGTACAGTGGCGGTGGGTGGGCAGACAGACCAACAAGCCAGCAGACCAACAGACCAACAGCATGTCATGTCTTGGATTAGGCTACTACTCCTTAATCCTCTTGCTGAAAGGTATAGAAGAACTCCCTAGGCTATTAAGGACGTCTACATTTGTAGGACATGTCCAGAAGACCTGCAAGGGATTGGGTGTGGGAAGCTTTAGGAAGCTCAAGCAATTATAAATATGAACCAGTATGATTTCAGAAGGTTACTGATGTAGCAAGCTAGAACTGCTTCTCCAAGGGAGACATATATCTATTAAGTAAACATAGGCTTTGAATAATATTTTCATGAAATTACACCAAAGCTGAGGCGCTCGTGTTATTTGAATTTGGATGGGCATGCCCTAAATCCGTGCCTATAGAGGAAAATGAAATCCTCAGGGGAAAATGGGCTTTGGTACATGTGAGTGCGTGGGCTAGAAAACATCATTGATTTTACACTGTTCTGTACAAAAAGAATCAGCCAGCGCAGAATGGTTTTGTTACCCATGTTTAGACATTTTGCTACTGAGAAATTCAGTGATGTCATGGTACTATGTTATAGGAGTGACACAGCGTTTATTTTTTGTCCTCTCGCCTTATATACATATGGGCAGCACTGTTCTAACAAGGGGCTCATTGCATGGTTATGGTGTGTTACGCTGAAACTCAGTACGAAGGCAGATATTCTTCTCTTATTTAAATTTATTTTTATTTGTCATTTTAATTACCCTCTTTATGTAGGGTGTTTTTACTCGCTATATGTGTTTTTATGCATTGCATGGCTTCTTAGCCAAAACAATAAAGGTTTGGTGATGATGATGATGAATAGAGATCACAAGAAATGTATCATTTGAGTCTGGAAAAAACAGAGCATTAAATGCTTATTACAGAGAGTGAATTTAACTTGATAAAATAATAATATTGGTGTGAAAAACTGACAAAGCATTAATAAAATAAAAGCAAAACTAGAAATACGGAGTACGGGTGGAAGTGTAAACAAGCACTGGCAAAGACATTACGTCTCGCCTATCCAAGAGCTTCTGCCAATGTGTTTTAGATATATTGTACACCAGTGTGGCTGCTGTTCAGTATGGCTAAAAGTTAGTGGCATAGAGGCGAGTGGCATGGAGTGGAGTGGTGAAGAGTGGAGTTTCGTGGAGTGGCGTAGAGTAGAGTATCGTAGAGTGGATTGGCATAGTGTGCCACAGAGTGAAGTGGTGTGGAGGGAGTTGCATAGAGTGCAGTAGAGTAGAGTGGCATAGATTGTTGTAGAGTGGAGTGGAGAGGCAAAGATTGGAGTAGAGTGCCGTAGAGTGAAGTGGCATAGAGTTTAGTAGAGTGTAATGGAGGGAGTAGAGTGTCATAGAGTGGAGTGGAGTAGAGTGGAGTAGAGTGGCGCAGAGTAGAGTGGCATGGAGTGGAGTATACTGTTGTAGAGTGAAGTGACAGAGTGGAGTAGAGTGTCATCAAGTGTCATGGAGGGAGTAAAGTGTCACAGAGGTGAGTAGAGTGGAGACACGTAGAGTGGAGGGGTGTAGTTTGGAGTAGAGTGTCGCAGAGTGGAGGAGTGTAGAGTTAAGTACAGTGGCGTAGAGTAGAGTAGCACAGAGTGGAGTAGATTGTCGAAGAGTGGAGTGGCATAGAGTGGAGTAGAGTGTCGGAGTGTTGTGGAGGGAGTAGACTGGCACAGAGTGGAATAAAGTGGAGGGGTGTGGAGTGAAGGGGCGTAGAGTGGAGGAGCATAGACTGGAGTAAATTGTCATAAAGTGGAGTGGCATAGAGTGGAGAAGAGTGTCAAAGAGTGAAGTGGCATAGAGTGTCATAGAGTGGAGCAGCGTAGAGCGGAGTAGAGTGTCGTAGAGTAGAGTGGGGTGGTGTAGAGTGGGGTAAAGTGACGTGGAGTGGTGTAGAGGGAGTTGTGTACAGTGATGTAGAGTGGAGTAGATTGTCGTAGAGTGGAGTAGAGTAGAGTGACACAGAGTGTGGTGGAGTGGCATAGAGTGGCGTGGAGTAGTGGAGTAGTGGAGTAGAGTGGATTAGTTTGTAATAGAGTAGAGCAGAACAAAGTGGCGCAGAGCGTCGTAGAGTGGAGTAGAGTGGAGTAGAGTGTCGTAGAGTGTCATAGAGTAGATTGGAGGGGTGTAGAGTGGAGGGGCGTGGAGTGGAGTAAAGTGTTGAAGAGTGGAGTAAAGTGTCATAGACTGAAGTAGAATGGAGTGGCCTAGAGTGGAGTGCCATAGAGTAAAGTGTCCTAGAATAGAGTGTCATTGAGTGGAGTGATAGAGCATTGTGTTGTAGAGTGTTGTGGTATAGAGTGAAAGGGAGTGGAGTAGAGTGGCGTGTCATAGAGTAGAATGAAGTGGAGTGGCACAGAATGGAGTGGAGTGGTGTGTCGTAGAGTGGAGTGGCGTGTCATAGATTAAAGTGGAGTGGCACGTCATAGAGTGGAGGGGTGTGTCGCAGAGTGTTGTAGAGTGGAGGGGCATAGAATAGAGTGGCGTGTCATAGACTAGAGTGGAGTGATGTGCCATAAAGTGGCATGTTGTAGAGTGCAGGGGCATGTCATAGAGTAGAGTGGCATATTGTAGAGTGGAGTGGTGTATTGTGTAGTGGCATAGAGTGGAGTTGTGTGTCATAGAGCTGGATGGGGGTGGAGTGGTGTGCAGTGGGGTGACGTGCAGTGGAGTGGCGTGTTGTAGAGTGGAGGGGTATGGAGTGGAGTGGAGTGGAACAGAGTAAAGCATCATAGAGTGGAGTAAAGTGTCGTAGAGCGGCGTAAAGTGGAGTAAAGTGTTATAGAGTGGAGTGGCCTAGAGTGGAGTGGGTAGCATAGAGTGGAGTAAAGCGTTGTAGAGTGGAGTGGCCTAGAGTGAAATTGAATAGAGTGGAGTGGTGTAGAGTGGAGTAGAGTGTCACCGAGTGGAGTCCCGTAGAGTGGAGTGCCATAGAGTGTTGTGTCATAGAGTAGAGGGGTGTAGAGTGGAGGGGCTTTGAGTGGAATGGCGTGTGGTAGAGTGGAGTGGCGTGTCATAGAGTGGAGTGGCGTGGCATAAAGTGGAGTAGAGTGGTGTGTCGTTGAGTAGAGTGGAGTGGCATGTCATATAGTATAGTGGAGTAGTGTGTCATAGAGTGGAGTAGGGTGTCAAAGAGTGGACTGGCATGTCATAGAGTGGAGTGGCGTGTCGTTGAGTGGAGTGACATAGAGTGGAGGGACCTGTCGTTGAGTGGAGGGGCATAGAGTGGAGTGACATAGAGTGGAGTGTCAGAGTAGAGTGGAGTGGTATGCCATAGAGTGGTGTTTCGTAGAATACAGTGACGTATTGTAGAGTGGAGTGTTGTGTCATAGAGTAGAGTGGAGGAGAGTAGAGTAGAGTGGAGGGGCGTAGAGTGGAGAGGCGTGTCATACAGTGGAGTGTCATGCACTAGAGTGGAGTGGTGTGTTGTAGAGTGGAGTGTCATATCAGTAGAGGGGTTTGCCATAGAATGGAGGGTTGAAGAGTGAAGTGGTGTAGAGTGGAGTGGCGTAGAGTGGAGTGGTGTGTTGTAGAGTAAAGTGTAGTGGCATGCCATCAAGTGGCGTGTTGTAGAGTACAGTGGTGTGTCATAGAGTGGAGTGGTGTGTCCTAGAATTGAGTGGCGCAGAGTGGAGTAATGAAGAGTGGGGTGGCAGCGGCCAGGTCAGCTGACTTTGGAGCACAGGGCTCACGGTTCGATCCCCGGCTCCGGCGGCAGCTCAGCACCTTGTGACTCTGGGCAATAGCTCACTTAATTTCCACGACGGTCCCCAGCGCCTTGAGACCCGTAAGGGTGAGTAGTTCGCGCTTAACAAATACGGATTTATTTATTTATTATTTATGTTTTAGAGTGGAGGGGGTGAAGTGGCGTGGAGTGGAGTAAAGTGGAGTGTTGAGCGGATTGTGGTAGACTGGAGTGGAACACTCATGGAAGAATGCAGTAAACAGGCTATGCTCCATGAGAGGGACTGACTCAAGCTGGACAGCCTAAAACAAATAAAGCCATCAAATAGAAAGCAAGCAACTGTGAGTTATAAAACACAAAGCCAATGGTAAGCAATGGGCAGAATGCATTCCCAGGAAAGCCTTTAGAATGTCCCCAAGAAGTCTTTAGCAAACCAGACAGCTGGGCTGTCTGATAGGCTTCAAAGGAAAAAGTAGTAGGACTCAGTCAGCACTCCAGAATCCTCATGGGAAGGATGGGGGGCAGTAAGTGGAGAGGTAGAAGAACGAGATGGATAGTGGTGAAGGCAAGTTCTCTTGTCGGTTTCTTTTATGGGTTAATTTAGTTGGTAGACACCCATTACATTTCATAATACTCTGGTGTGAGAGGCTTGAGGGCTCTCTTTACAAAACGTGGGAGAAGTTATGTTATTCTAAAGTGTGTCTCTCCAAATTATTTAGTCAAAATATGTTTGAGTTTGCTGACAATATTCCAATCCCTATTGTTCATGTTTCCGGCGAGCTTTTTTTTTTTTAATAATAAATATGGCACGTGGTCACACTTTTGCACCAGGTACCGTGAATCATGCACCCACGCAACCAAAATTGCAAGCATAACCCTGACATAAGGGTGACACGATCACATTCGTCATTCTGGACGTAAAATGTAATTTTCTGAAGTATCAGTCAAATCTAAATGTATTGCTTTCTTCATGATGCCGCATATATGCCATGCTGTTGGTTCCCTGCGTTCAGCATGGTGCTGCGGAAAGGTAAGCCAGGAATAAACCAATCAGTGGAACCAAGTCACTACATTTCTCTTTCCAAAAATATTAAAAACATGTAATCGCCAACACACCATCCCGCCATGGAAAGCAGTCTTAACAACAAATGTTAGATAAACAATAACACATATTTAAATTGAGTCATCAGATTACATGTCAGAATGGTAACCGTTAATTATAGGGAAATATTTATGTCGGTGTTCTTGCATAACCTGTTTAAATTAACCTTGAGATTCTTTTTATCACTTCCATCTTGTTTTTAAATTAGTGTACACATAAAATTGAATTGTTTTCACTTTTTTCTGAATCCAGCATCTCCTTTGTGCTGACTGCGGATGTCTTCGATGATAGCTTTAGCTTGGTTTTTTTTAACTAATTATTCACCCCGCTTTGTTAAATATATTGGTTTGGTATGTCTCATACTGTATGGTACAGCTTACACTAAACAGATACCCCATTTGATCACCTATTGTGCACCTCACCAGTAAGGCCCTGTATGGCCAAAGGTGGTATGAGGTTTGTCCTGTTCCTGGATAGGGACCAAGGATAACTGCATATTGTTATATTGTTTACAGTGGCACAGTGAGAAAAAACAGATAGACTGGCATGCAGCCCAGGCTAACTACAAGTGGCGCAGATTTAGTCAAACATTTCATTCGTAACTCTTTAGGTTTTTGTTCTCATAGACTTTAGGTGATTTATTTTTGCTTTGCTATATTACACTACCAGATCCTTAATGAAATAAGAGTTAGCTAAATTTAGACTTAATAGATTTACATTACAGGGAAAATATTTTGGTATCTGTTTAAAAAGTAATATTTTAACATTTTTGTACTTGACAACCTATGTCTCGTCTACTCTCCTTCACTTTGGGTCTTTGTGTCTGGTACCTTACATGCTGAAACTAGGAATTTGATTTTCATTACTTGCTGCTATCTAATATCATGCTGGCAAAAGACAGCATTCTTATTCCATGACTTCATGCTTTTCATTTTCATACAGTGTTCTATTTTGATAAGATGAGTTACTAGAAGTTTGGTCAGAGGAAGATGATAGCTAGGGGAGGGGTACAGACCTTGTCATGACTTGTTACTTTAATGAGCCAAGTTTATAGAAAAAAATGCAAGCAAAGCAGACTTCAGAAAGTTTCTTTTTTTTTAAATCTGTGGTGCCTCACTTATACAGTAACTGATCGCATTGCCTTCTCTATGGTAAGTTAACTGTACATGTTTTCATAAAACTGTATTAAAATTAGGTGACACTTTTCAATGTATTTAAACAAAAGAAATTTGACGTCAGGCCACAGGAAGTATGAAACGAGTTTTAAAAGCTGAGATTTAGACGATATGCTACTGCCTTCACACCACTCTACACAAAAAAGAAACACATTTATCTTCTATGTCCATAGTCATAAATCAGTATACTTTAGAATGACGCGTTCTCAAAAATGGATTTGGTGTAAACATTGTAACCATATGGCAACCCTATAATCTACTCTATTTTTTGGTAACTGGATTTTCTCATTTTTATCACTCGAACTTCACTGGTCTTACAGTGGTTTTACGTTTGTCATGCGCGCTCGAAACAAAAAGAGCGAAACGCCAGTTTTCTGGGACATTAATCATTATTTTTCTTCTCCGCTCTGCATCAGTTCAGTGTATCCACATTTCGAACTTTGATCTCCGTGGGGGCGTATGTTTTGTGAGGCGAAATGCTAATGCGTCATTTAGTTCTGTAAAATTCCAGTTCACTGTTCACAGCTTCCACGAGAAATGGCCTTTTCCTTTGGGTGCTTGGCGCGTGTCCCAAAAAACACAGCACTGGCGTAGCCAATAGATTTGACTTTTTATGACGTATGGGCTTACAGGCACATTGCTGTCATCACATATACGGGCAAATCTGCAGACAGAACAAAACTCCTATTGACACCCACTAACAGACATACCAGAACACTTCAAGGCAGCACCACATGCACACCGTCAGAACTAGGGGAGAGGATGTGGTCTCACGGCTAGACTGCCCACTTTGGAGCTAGGAAATCAAAGCGAGGTTCGAGCCTCGGGGTCGACTCCACATCCTGTGATTCTGGGCAAATCACTTAGGACCAGATGTAGGTGGCCAAATAGCAAACGCTAACGCTGAAATTCGCAGAATTTCAGCGTTTGCGATCGCTATTTGGCAGCGAGCAATGTAGGTAAGTTGAAACCTACTAGCAAAATAAGGAATCGCAAAATTGCGATTCCTTATTTTGATCTTACATTTAAGGAATCGCAAATTGCGATTCCTTAAATGCAATGTAAGTAGCACAAAAGAAAGTGCACTTTAGCCTTAAGGAATCGCTAATTACCACCAACTTCAAGTTGGTGGTAATTAGCGATTTCCTTTAAAAAGCACTTTTTTGCTTTTTTTTAAGTGCCATGTGGCACACATTCATGCCCTTAGGGCATGTATGTGCGCCACATGTGCACACATGCACATTTCAGCGGTGCAACAGGGTGTCCTTTTGGAACCCTGGCAGCCTTGTAATTGCGCCCGCAATTTGCGAGTGCCTCTTGGTGACTCGCAAATTGCGGGAGCAATTCCTATTCATTCCTATGGGCCTCTTGGCCCATAGGAATGAATGGGAAGGTATTCCTTAATTGCGAATCGCAATTTGCGATTCACAATTAAGGAATATTAAGGAATCGCTAAAAATATTGCGATTCCTACCTACATGGCATTTTGCGATTCCTTAATAGCAATTCCCTAAAAATCGCTATTAAGGAATCGCAAACATGCATTTACCTACATCTGGCCCTTAATCTTCCCGTGCCTACTAAAAAAATGAATGTGTCCTTGTGTAACGTAACTGGTGCTCATGTAAAGCGCTCCAATACCTTGGGGTCGAGTTCGCGCTATATAAATCTGCAAAAAAAAAAAAAACTATATTGCATGGAGACGTGCAAGGGCCAACAGATATATACACGTACCCATGCAAAAAGGCAAACACATATGAGGGACACAGACTCACAAAATAAATACAGTCCAACAGCCAGTTAGAGCACAGCAGACTTAACCTTCAAGTAACATTTTGCCCTTCTCTGGAGGAAGTAACATTTGAGATGAGGCATACTTGTATTTAATTATACAGTGCACTTGGCATGCCCATTCCATTACTGACCTCTTTGGCACTGGACTGTATTCTGTAGCTCTCTTTCTTCAGTACTCTATAGGGCTCTATCTAGGATGCTCATTTTGGAATGCGTACAGTGGAGATCTGCCTCTTCTATCTAATCTGTGTGGAAATCTCCATCACTGTAGTGGAGATCTCCTCACACCTAGGTGTAAGTTCTTGTAGTAAATGTAGGTGGGGGCAGGGTCAGTCAGGGGGAAATGTGATATAATTTCTACAAAATGGGTGGGGTTAAGGTTGATTTAAGGAGAGGTTTAGGAAGGTACATACTAATACACAACACCCACAAAAGATTAAGATCTTTGTGATTCACAAAATACACTTCTAAATTTACTACAGCCCTAATAGTGTCAAAACTGGCTTAAATGAACTCCAGGCCAGCATTGGAGTAAGTGAAGCAAAACACATGACCAACCACTGCTACTGGAATACACTTCAATAAAAATAACTGAAGCACAGAATTAAACTAACAACCCATTTAAATGAAAAAAAATCTAAATTATCTAAATTACACACACAAACACATATATAGTGGCGGTCGCCGCTGGGTAGTTATAGTTAGGATCGTGTTTCCATAGGAAATGCGTTTTTTGTGTTGCTAATAACTTTGGCGCAGCTTGACGAATCGTAACAACATTTCCACATAAGTGCTTTTTTTGCCTAGTTTGCACATTGGAAAGTTTCGGGGTGATCCGTCAAGCGGGGGCTGAGAAAAATAAGAGTCCCAAAACACATTTTCCACATTCATTTTTCCATAGGAATTTTAGACACAGCTACAGCCTATACCGCTGAACGGATTTACACCAAATTTGGCAGAGAGCTAGTTCTAGGTCCAGAAAGAGTGCTTTTTGTGTTAGTGTAAATGCGTTCAGTACTTTTCGGGTAATTAATGAAAAACAAACTTTGTATAATATAGGGACGCAGAGGCTCTGCGAATCCCGACAGATCTCAAAGTGAGATCTAATTGGCTGCCACCATCTCAACCAGGAAGAGGGGGGTGAGCGTTGCCCCCTCCCCAGGCCTATTTTAGCCTCGGGGACCCCAGCACTCAGGACCCGGCCACAGAGTAAATGGGGAGGGGGCACATGGCCCCCCTTCCAGGGCCATTTTTGGTCCGAGTCCCCATTCCCAGGGGCCCAGCAGCATAGTAAAGGGGGAGGAGGGCAAGCGGCCCTCCCTCCTTGGGCCGATTTCAGCCAGGGGACCCCATCCTCCGGAACCCAGCCGTAATTCTAAGGGGGGGCACACAGCCCCCCTCCCCGCACAGATTTTGAACCTGGGAAAAGCATCCCCTGGGGCCCGACCATGCAGTAAAAGAGAAGGGGGCACGTGGCCCCCTCCCCGGGCTGTGTTCAGCCTCAGAGACCCCATCTCCTAGGGCCTGGCCATACATGAAATGGTGAGGGGTGCCGCACGGTCCCCCTCCCTCAGCCATTAATGGCCCTGCGGACCCCATCCCCCAGGACCGGCTCATATACTATGTCCCGGGGTGCTCACCCTGGGGACATAGCAGTTTGCCTGCCCGCACTGGCATGGGCAGGGAAACCTGCGTTTGCTCTAAAGCAATTTCAAAACTTCCGCCAAGCAGGAGCAAACACCAAATCCACTCCCAGCGGGCAGGAGCATGAAAAATACAGTGAAGCGGTCAGGGAAACAAATTAAAAGATTGCTCCTGCCTGCAGGGAGCAGCATTTTTAGCTGCTCCCTGGGGGCCGGAGCAATGCCGGCTCCTGCTGGAGCAGGGAGCCAGCTGGGGCAGCGGGGCCCTTGGGGCTCCCCCTGCTTTCCCCAACCATAGTGTGGTGGGTGCCCTGGGTGGACACCCACCCTTTGTTGGCTGGGCCCCGGGGGATCGGGACCCTGGCCCTAAATTGGCCTGGAGAGGGGGTTGCGTGACCCCCCTCCCCTGAGGATAGAGTGCCGAGCCCTGGTGGATGGGGTCACTAGGGCCAAAATCAGCTTGGGAAGGGGGTTGCGCGCCCCCTCCCATGTAAATATAGTGCTGGGCACCGGGGGATGGGGTCTCTGGGGCCAAAATCAGCACACGGAGTACCTAAATGAATGTACTGGGCCCCGGGATGGGGTCCCCAGGGCCAACATTGTCCTAGGGAGTGGAGCCATGTGCCCCCCCCAAACAAATTGGCCAGGCCGCAGGGGATGGGATCCCCTGGACCAAAAGTTACTAGGGAAGGAAGTGGCCTGGGCAGGGGAGCCACTTGCTCCCCTCCCCCAAAAACATGCGCCGGGCCCCGGGGATGGGGTCAAGGCTTGGGGAGGGGGGCTGCGTGACCCCCCTCCTCTTTATTTTTAAAAACAGTACTGGGGGAATGGGGTCCCCAGGGCCATACAAGCCTTGGGAAGAGGGGCCATGTGGCCCCCCTTCCCCTTTAATTTTAACAGTGGTCCTGGGGGATGGGGTCTCCAGGGCCAAAGGAGGCTTGGGGAGAGTGGCCACGTGGCCCCAGTCACTTTAAAATATATATGGGCCTGGGGATGGGGTCCCTAGAGCCATAATAGGTTCAGGGAGGGGGGCCACGTGGCCCCCCTCCTCTTTAAAAAAAAGCCAGGCTTTGTGGTCTACTCCCGTAGGCCATGTGCGGTTGGCTGCCTTTGGGGGGGTAGGCCATATATGTACACATTTATAAATTTATACACACACACACACACACACATATATATATATATATATATATATATATATATATATATATGTATGTATGTATGTATGTATATATATATATATGTATATATTTTTTTTCCTCACAAATTGAATTAAAAAATGTATTATTATAATAGATGATTTTTCTTGGAAAAAAAGCATCACAAAAAATGTGTGTTCTAATGACTTGCGTCATGTGAGCAAGGCTCGGACGAGCCGAAATGTTATGGCGGCATTGAACAAATAAAAAATACCTGAAGCACTGAAAAATTGGTCCGTGTCCGTATGGTGAGCTGAATGGATTTTGGCGAAAACGGGATCTGAAGATATATATATATATATATATATATATATATATATATATATATATATATATATATATATATATATATATATATATATATATATATATATATATATATATATATGTATGTATGTATGTATATATATATATGTATATATATATATATGTATATCTTTTTTTCCTCACAAATTGAATTAAAAAATGTATTATTATAATAGATGATTTTTCTTGGAAAAAAAGCATCACAAAAAATGTGTGTTCTAATGACTTGCGTTTTAAAGGTACTTTACGTTATGGTACATTATAACACATTGTAAAGGTAAGCATTGTCATTAACATGTTGTAATACACCACAATGTTTGTAGTAATGTCTTATATTTGTGCAAAAGAAGTATCCAGTCTTGGCGTTCATTTTGCAAATCAATTCTAGGTCACTAACATTGCCTGATTGTGTAGGTGATTGCAGGTGGTGGGCATCAGCACTGATTTTTGAGGAATGGGGCTTATCTTTCATTATCAAACTTTGAACAAGGAGAGCAAAAGGCAGAAAAAGGAGAAAGAAGGCATATGAAAAAATAGGAAACAGTTACAAAGGGAGAGAGAAGGGGGGAAAAAACCCCACAAGAGTGAGGCAAAGAGTCAGAAAATGCAAGGTGGAGGAAGAACGAGGCAGAATACTAAGGACTCGTGGTATTCAGCAACCTTGGCCTTCGGCAGCTCCAGCAGAGGACGTAAAAGAAACATTGGGTCCCTGCAGTGGTTACTTAGTGCACTAAATCTGAAATTCAAGCACATCTTGTGCTACATCTTGTCTGTTTCCGTGCTTTCTTATCAGAATAATAAAATTGAAGATGCAAAATTAGAATGTGCAGAGGTTAAAGTCCATTTGTTTAGCATCACACTTCTATCCCTCTCTCAATAAGCTAATCGCACGGCCTGCAAATCCAGAGTTCCTTCGTTTTTTTGTATTTCTAAAGTGATCTTGCATATGAAAGCCACAATCAGCAAAACCTAAACAGGAGAACAGGGACACCCAAGGCCCAGGAACATCATGACTGTTCTGCACATTCTTTACCACATTAATGCCAGGATTATGGTCTAGGAGTGAATTCCAATCCCTTCACACAGTATTTTGCATACGGGTTTGGAATTCAGTTTGTGTGATAATTATTTCGCGCCGCAGTTTTCCCTTACAAATGTACTTAGGTCAAACCTTTCAAATTATTTTTAAGAGGGAAGGCCCCCAATAAAAGCAGAACGTGTGGAATTCTGTGAGTGTAATCTTAATTTGCTTGCTACGCCTCTTTCCAATGGCCAAACAAGGAATAGGATCTATTTACCACACCCGGTAAATACCCTCATCCACGTTCCTCTATATGGTCACGGAGCTCCTCGGTGACTTGCAATATCTTTATAATGTACGGCAGGAGATACTTTATCCCTCAGAGCACCACATCTTGTCAGCTCTACAGAAATGACACCACAATAATGCAGATGCATCTGCATTTACTCAGAACACCAGTGCCAGTTTGAACTGGCCATGTGCACAAGGGAAGTTTATAAGAGACACAGAACAGAAGTGAGCTTGGTCAGAGGATGGACCAATTTTTAAGACATCCTCAAGCCCCATATAGCCACTTTCTTCATATATTCATTTCATGTTTTTTATAGTGGCTCTACAGAACCCTGGTGAAAGTATGCATTGCAAATGAATGGACCATGGAGATCACGGTTCATCTTACAATAAACATTGAAAAACTGACCAGTACAAGAACAATTCAGAGCCTAGTAACAAGATTCTTTATCCAGAGAGAGGGCAACCAGTTTATAGGTAGGCAGTAGCCGCATATGGCAGATATATTTTTGACATTGTGCTGTGATCTGCTAATTCCCTATTTCTGAGGTATATACTACTGTTAGAAATGGGATCTCTAGTTGGCAAGGGCTTGCACCTTTGTCCAAGTAGGGACCCTTCTTCCTAGTCAGGGTAAGGGTTGTTACACTCGTGAAGTAACCCCTGCTCACCCTCGTGGTAGCTTGGCACGAGCAGTCAGGCTTAATTCAGAGGCAGTGTGTAAAGCATTTGCACATAACCAACAGTAATACAGTGTAAGCACTACAAACGGACACCACACCAGTTTAGAAAAATAACCAATATTTTATATACTCAAGACAAGACCAATTACGACAAAAATCCACAATACTATACTTTACGAATGAATGCTTGATACGTTAACTTTTTCTTTGCAGGAATAGCACAAAAGCAAAGTTCGTACGAGTCGGTAGCTCCGTCCGAGCCTACCGTGATGCTGAAAACCCCAGAGTCTAACAGTTCCAGCCGACCGCGTCGATACGGGCCAGCAGAGTCATGAACAGACTCGGTTACAGTACCTTTCTCGTTGTGGCTGGTACGGAGTGTACGAGCCGGTCGGCGTTCGTCGCGGTTGCGGTGCAAGACGGAGCGATGCAAGGTGCGGTGTCCCTCGATGCGGTGCAGGCAGCGGCTCGATGAGCGTCGTGCAGACGGAGTCGGTGAGTCCAAGGCGTGCGATGCAGGGCGAGACGATGCTCGATGCGGTGCTGACAGGTTGCGATGCAGGCGACCTAGCCGGAGTGCGGGAGCTGGCGTCGGACAGCGGTGCGAGTCGGAGCGGTGCGTCGCAGACGTGCGAGCGGTGCCCCAAATGCGATGCGGTCACGACTCTTGAGCCAGTTGCAGCGACAGTGTCGGTCTGGTCCGGCTGGCCCAGTGAAGCGATGCGATGCGAACTGCGGTTCCCACAGGTCACGGTGCAAGCAGCGGCTCGATGTTGGCGGCGTCGGACGTCGCCCACGGTGAGACCAGGGTTGCGATGCGAAGCGGGGCGATGCGGTCTGCGGTGCAAACAGGTCACCGGCCAGGGATGGATTCGGTTGATGGAGTCGGTTGCAGTTCCCTTCCTCTGTGGCGACTGAAACAGCGTTCCAGAAGCGGTACCCAGAGGTTTGTGAAGTCTTTGCAGTCCCTGAGACTTCTTAACAGGAGGCCAGCTCGGTTCCTGGCCATTGGAGATACTCAGCACAAGTTTGAAGAAAGTTCAGTCCAGTCCTTTCACTGCCCAAGACAGAAGCAGCAACTGCAAGCCAACCCAACAAAGCAACAACACAGCAACGGGGCAGTACTCCTCCTGGCAGCTCTTCCAGCTCTTCGTCTTGGCAGGTTCCTTGATTCCAGCGAGATCTAAATTCATGGGGTCAGGGCCCCAATATTTATATCCCAAATTCCTTTGTTCTCGGAAGGCAGAGAGGCCTTTGCCTAGTCCAAACCAGTTCTGGAGCACTTTGTTGACAAGTCTCCGTCCCTTCTTTCAGTGAGCAGGCCAGGGACATCAGACGCACCACAGGAGGTGGAGCCAGCATTGTGGAGGGAAGGCACTGTCCTATTCAGGGCCCAGGTGCGACCCCTCCCACCCATCTACAGGTCGATCTGGCTATTCAGCCCTGCGCTGACTCACCCTGTCTCCTGGCATCCCCCAGCCCCTGTCACTCACACTCCAGACAAGGAATACACAACCTCGCAGAGGCAGGCTTGGATGGTTAGACAAGAAAATACCCACTTTCTAAAAGTGGTATTTTCAAACACAGAATGTTAAAACCAACTTTACTAAAAGCTGTATTTTATCATTCTGAGTTCAGGCATACTAAACTCGAATTTCTACCATGTTCCCGGGGTCAGTTAGGATTATATACTGTAATAATCAAAACCGCCCGTTCTGGCCTAGGGGGAACAGGTAGCCTTGCAATAGTGAAAAACGAACTAGGCTGTAATTCACTACCAGGACATGCCGCACACACCCGGGCATGTCCTACCTTTCGCATACACCGCACCCTGCCCACAGGGGTACCTTGGGCCTACCTTAGGGGTGACTAACATGTAGCAAAGGGAAGGTTTAGGGACTGGCAAGTGTGTGCACTTGCCCAGTCGACATGGCAGCCCCAGGCTGCGCACGGGCTCTGCGTTGGCAGGCCCGAGTTACACTTTACGGGCTGTTTGCGTGGGTGGCACAATCCAGTGCTGCAGCCCACCAACAGCATTTGGTCTATAGGCCCTGGCACTCGTAGTGCACTTTACAAGGGACTGACACATAAACCAAATAGGCCAATCATGGAAACACTAATCCATAACACATTTTATACAGGAGCACTTGCACTTTCCCACTGGACCGCAGTGAGGAAAGTGCGCAGAATCATCACACCAGCAAAAACAGAGTCAAAACCGGGAGGTCAGAAAGCAAAAAGTCAGGGGAAACACGCCAAAAGATGCCAAGTCTAACACATGTCCCCTCCAGCTGAAAGTAGGGAGAACTACCCAACCCCATTGGAGTTCTCTTCACTAAGGCGGAAGAACCTGGACAGACCATCTGCGTTGGCGTGTTCTGTACCAGGACGGTGTTCCACCGTAAAGTCCATTCCCTGTAGGGAGATGGACCACCTCAGCAGTTTTGGATTCTCACCCCTCATTTGCATCAACCATCTGAGGGGCCTGTGGTCTGTCTGAACCCGGAAGTGAGTCCCAAACAGGTATGGTCTCAACTTCTTCAGTGCCCAGACCACAGCAAAAGCTTCCCTTTCTATGGCACTCCACCTCTGTTCCCTGGGAAGTAGTCTCCTGCTAAGGAAGACTACAGGCTGATCCAGGCCCTCTTCGTTCAGTTGTGAGAGCACCGCTCCCACACCATGCTCTGAAGCGTCAGTCTGCACGACGAATTCCTTGGAGAAGTCGGGTGCCTTGAGCACGGGCGCCGTGCACATGGCTGCCTTCAGGGCATCAAAAGCTTTCTGGCAGGACTCAGTCCAGATCACTTTCCTGGGCTGCCTCTGACCGAGTAGACACGCATGCCCACTCTGGCAACCCAAGCATCTCCAAGTGAGACCTGAGCTCAACCTCCTTCCATGAGGACTGCTCCAGGTCGTTTCCTAGCAGACAATCTACAGGCATGGTAGGGCTCACAACCACCCTCAAGGGACCTGAGACCCCCCCATTCAAAGGGAACCTGCGCCACCATACACTGGCGCTCAGAGTTGTCGACAGCAACTACTTGGTGGAATGCTCCTGGGACTACTTGCTTCTCAGACACCAGGTGACACCGGACTGAGGTCACACTGGCTCCAGTATCTCTGAGAGCCTCTACCCTGTTCCCATTAATGGTCACCCAGGTGCTATATTTCTTTGTGTTAGGGGGCACCTGGTTTCCTGGGACCATCTCACTGTCCCCTAGTGAGACAAGGGTCATTTCTGCGGGATCCCCACCCTCCTGTGGGCACCCCTCCTCCCCAAGCGCTACACTAGCCAACACTTTGGACTGTCCACCGGTGGGCGGCTGTGTCCCCTTCGGGCACTTGGGGTCCCCCTTAAAGTGACCTACCTGGTCACATGCATAACACTTGCGGGGCCGGTCTCAACAGGCTTCCCTGTAGAGACCCCTTTCTTCTTATCACCGGGGGCTGGGAACCTTTACCCTGGGTACTAGTTTGGGGCCCTTTAGAGAACTCCTGTGCTTTACCCTTGTCCCCCCACCTTTCTGCTGGGGACCCTGCACACCTTTGGCTGAGTCTCCCCCAAACGCTTTCTTGTGGACCCTGGTACTCACCCAGCGGTCCGCTTCCATAGCAAGCTTCCTGGGGTCAGTTAGCTTACTATCAACTAGGTGCTGGCGCAGATCTGCAAAACATAGACTAGACAAGTGCTCCCATGCAATCAAGTTGTAGAGCCCCTGAAAATCTGTTACACTACTGCCCTTCACCCAACCATCCAGAGACCTGCAGAACACATCCACACATTCCAACCAAGTGTTGGCATCAGACTTCTTACTGGACCTGAACTGATCCCTGTACTTTTCAGGAGTAAGACCATACTTCGTGAGAAGGGCATCCTTCATGTCAGCATAGGTGAGGTGATACCCCTTACCCAAAGCTATCAGAGCATCCCTTGCTTCTTCAGGGAAAAGTGGCCACAATCCTGCTCCCCAATTCTCCTCAGGGACCCCATTCATGTGTATGGCTGCCTAAACCCTGAAACCACCTTTGTATGTCATCCCCCTTCTTGAACTCCTTGCCTACGTTCTTGGGAATGTGCACAATCCTGTCTGCCTTTCTGGACGAATTGCTGCCACCATCTGAGCCTGACTTACTCCTAAGTTCTAGCTCCTTCAGTTCTCTCTCATGCTCTAAGAGCATCTTCCTCTCCTCTATGGCCAATCTCTTCTCCTCCCGCTCACTCTCCAGTCTGAGCTTCTGCAGCTCGAACTGCCTTGCCTCCCGCCTGTCCTCCAGCTCCTCTGGGGACAGACTGCTGCTGCCTGACCTGGCGGGTTCCCCCTACCCAAAAGCACATCCACCCTGGAAATAGGCTCCTCCGCCTCCTCACTGAGATCACCAGGCTGCCCATTGGCATGTCTGGCTGCTACCCAGGCCCTCAGCGCCTTCTGTAGCTCCTCCTTCCTTGTGAGGCCTTTAATTTGGACTTTCAAGTTTTACAAATCGCTCGTAACTCCTTTACGGCGTAGGATTCCAACCTGTCCTCCTCAAAGATAACTTCCAGAGATGCAACGGATGATGCAATTGATTCAGGCATGACAAAAGTCGTGAGTTGAAACTGGCAAGATCAAAAATAGGCCAAAAGAAAAAGAACCAGTATGTGGTACGTAATGGTCTGCGATATGGTAGTAGTGCACACCAATCACTGTAAGTCAAGTGCAAACACAAGTCCTATCCTCACCGCTGACAACCAATGTTAGAAATGGGATCTCTAGTTGGCAAGGGCTTGCACCTTTGTCCAAGTAGGGACCCTTCTTCCTAGTCAGGGTAAGGGTTGTTACACTCGTGAAGTAACCCCTGCTCACCCTCGTGGTAGCTTGGCACGAGCAGTCAGGCTTAATTCAGAGGCAGTGTGTAAAGCATTTGCACATAACCAACAGTAATACAGTGTAAGCACTACAAACGGACACCACACCAGTTTAGAAAAATAACCAATATTTTATATACTCAAGACAAGACCAATTACGACAAAAATCCACAATACTATACTTTACGAATGAATGCTTGATACGTTAACTTCTTCTTTGCAGGAATAGCACAAAAGCAAAGTTCGTACGAGTCGGTAGCTCCGTCCGAGCCTACCGTGATGCTGAAAACCCCAGAGTCTAACAGTTCCAGCCGACCGCGTCGATACGGGCCAGCAGAGTCATGAACAGACTCGGTTACAGTACCTTTCTCGTTGTGGCTGGTACGGAGTGTACGAGCCGGTTGGCGTTCGTCGCGGTTGCGGTGCAAGACGGAGCGATGCAAGGTGCGGTGTCCCTCGATGCGGTGCAGGCAGCGGCTCGATGAGCGTCGTGCAGACGGAGTCGGTGAGTCCAAGGCGTGCGATGCAGGGCGAGACGATGCTCGATGCGGTGCTGACAGGTTGCGATGCAGGCGACCTAGCCGGAGTGCGGGAGCTGGCGTCGGACAGCGGTGCGAGTCGGAGCGGTGCGTCGCAGACGTGCGAGCGGTGCCCCAAATGCGATGCGGTCACGACTCTTGAGCCAGTTGCAGCGACAGTGTCGGTCTGGTCCGGCTGGCCCAGTGAAGCGATGCGATGCGAACTGCGGTGCCCACAGGTCACGGTGCAAGCAGCGGCTCGATGTTGGCGGCGTCGGACGTCGCCCACGGTGAGACCAGGGTTGCGATGCGAAGCGGGGCGATGCGGTCTGCGGTGCAAACAGGTCACCGGCCAGGGATGGATTCGGTTGACGGAGTCGGTTGCAGTTCCCTCCCTCTGTGGCGACTGAAACAGCGTTCCAGAAGCGGTACCCAGAGGTTTGTGAAGTCTTTGCAGTCCCTGAGACTTCTTAACAGGAGGCCAGCTCGGTTCCTGGCCCTTGGAGATACTCAGCACAAGTTTGAAGAAAGTTCAGTCCAGTCCTTTCACTGCCCAAGACAGAAGCAGCAACTGCAGGCCAACCCAACAAAGCAACAACACAGCAACGGGGCAGTACTCCTCCTGGCAGCTCTTCCAGCTCTTCGTCTTGGCAGGTTCCTTGATTCCAGCGAGATCTAAATTCATGGGGTCAGGGCCCCAATATTTATATCCCAAATTCCTTTGTTCTCGGAAGGCAGAGAGGCCTTTGCCTAGTCCAAACCAGTTCTGGAGCACTTTGTTGACAAGTCTCCGTCCCTTCTTTCAGTGAGCAGGCCAGGGACATCAGACGCACCACAGGAGGTGGAGCCAGCATTGTGGAGGGAAGGCACTGTCCTATTCAGGGCCCAGGTGCGACCCCTCCCACCCATCTACAGGTCGATCTGGCTATTCAGCCCTGCGCTGACTCACCCTGTCTCCTGGCATCCCCCAGCCCCTGTCACTCACACTCCAGACAAGGAATACACAACCTCGCAGAGGCAGGCTTGGATGGTTAGACAAGAAAATACCCACTTTCTAAAAGTGGTATTTTCAAACACAGAATGTTAAAACCAACTTTACTAAAAGCTGTATTTTATCATTCTGAGTTCAGGCATACTAAACTCGAATTTCTACCATGTTCCCGGGGTCAGTTAGGATTATATACTGTAATAATCAAAACCGCCCGTTCTGGCCTAGGGGGAACAGGTAGCCTTGCAATAGTGAAAAACGAACTAGGCTGTAATTCACTACCAGGACATGCCGCACACACCCGGGCATGTCCTACCTTTCGCATACACCGCACCCTGCCCACAGGGGTACCTTGGGCCTACCTTAGGGGTGACTAACATGTAGCAAAGGGAAGGTTTAGGGACTGGCAAGTGTGTGCACTTGCCCAGTCGACATGGCAGCCCCAGGCTGCGCACGGGCTCTGCGTTGGCAGGCCCGAGTTACACTTTACGGGCTGTTTGCGTGGGTGGCACAATCCAGTGCTGCAGCCCACCAACAGCATTTGGTCTATAGGCCCTGGCACTCGTAGTGCACTTTACAAGGGACTGACACATAAACCAAATAGGCCAATCATGGAAACACTAATCCATAACACATTTTATACAGGAGCACTTGCACTTTCCCACTGGACCGCAGTGAGGAAAGTGCGCAGAATCATCACACCAGCAAAAACAGAGTCAAAACCGGGAGGTCAGAAAGCAAAAAGTCAGGGGAAACACGCCAAAAGATGCCAAGTCTAACAACTACTGACCGGACTGTTTCCTAATATAGAGCTGTGATGATCTCAAGAAGCAGGAAATTGAAGTTGGAGGGCATTAGAAGTAGGAGAGTCTTTTCACTCCCACACTTAGAGAGGAGAGGGTAAGTTCTGGAATGTTTTGTCTATAGTTGCAAGATGGTCACCAGCATGACCTACTCTGAAAATGAGCCCTAGAGTTGACTAGGACAATGGAAGGAGGGCTCTGACTTATAAGCAGCTCCATCAGTGGCCTTCTGCAGTGTCTCCGGTTGGCAAAATTTAAAAAACCAGGAGCTGCACCCAATGCTGGAATCTAGTGTACACCGCAGACTAAATGCTGAATGCTTAAGATGACATTTAGAACAAGTCAAGAAACACCGGAACTAGAGGAGATAGCTAGCTTATACTGGGTTGTCCAATGTACATATCTATAGGGGTCAGAACCATGGCAGATTTTGAGGATAAACACTATGTCAATGTCTATACAAATGACTCAGCTTTAGATTAATTCATGTTACATTTATCTTATGTCAATATTTTGAAACTTTGGTATGGCTCTGGTCCTCGTGAACCTACGTTTAAAATGATGTACATAAATGTGGCGCACATAACAGTACTCGTAAGAAAAAGGGGTCAACGGTGCATTCTTTGCCTCTTTTCAGCCTACAGTGACTATGAGGAAAATGTTTGAAAGCTATTGAGATTATGGGGGAGATAGGGCAAATGTTCCATCAGTGAAGAACTGGACAATTCATTAGCTCCAGGCGTCATATACAGTATACTACTTCTGTTTAACATAAGGTTTCAGGTCATGCCACTCTCTGGCATGTGCAGTGACATAGCAGGCTGTCAGACCACGTTAGGTGGGCCACAGAACAAGCAGGGGCTACTGGGTCATAACGCTGGGCATAATGTCAATGTCACTGATGTCCCAGGATCTGTCCTACTATGGCTTTGCAAGCTGGGGCAAGTACAACCCTTTCAGCACATGAATCTCAGTGTAGCAATGGCAAGCAGTCACAGGCTTCTCAGGCAGGTTAGTGTGGGAGTACAGCAGGCTCAGCACTCAACAGAACCAACCGTGTAATAACACTGCCCAATGCTTAGCTTTAAATAAAGAGAAGTACACATGGTAAAACTCAATAGTACTAACTATCAAAGAGTACCAGGTACTCATAATGTAGCGTTGCTGCCTCTTGATGAGGATACCTCCAATGTCGCCTTCCATCTCCCTTAATCTAAGGTACTCGTTGCAGGTTTCAGCAGAGGGTCAGTGTCCCCCTGCCTCCCTATGGCCTGGTAGGCTCTAGCAGTCACATAATCTCTAAGTGCTTGTCTCACCCATACTTTGGGTCTGTGGCAGGCCTCACTCTGGCCACCCACTCCTCAGTCTTGGTCCTCCCATGGTGCGGGAAGACGCGCTGGCTGTAGGTGCGTCAAATGGCTGCTCTACTCCTTCTGAGCAGACGTAGGTCATGCAGCAGTATCTAGAGGCAGCAGCAGGTGCAGGTGTGTGGCTGTCTTCAATCAGTGGCCCTATTCCAGGCACATGACAATGGTGGCAGTTGGGCCCAGACGTCACAACAAGGTCTCTTTTCTTCTGGACTATGTGAGCCATAGATTCAGCAGCTTGGTCCTCTTGTGTCGAGATGGCAATATGGTCCCTTTCGAGTTGCAGGTCTGAGGACAATAGCTGAGTCACTTCAAGAAGCGTTAGTGCAACAGCAGCAGCTCGGTCTGATCAGGCGCACTTCTGGTCAGCCCCTGGCAGCCACACAGTTACTTAGACACACAGAGGCAAGTTCCTCGAGGCAGCAGATTCACTTCTAGCAGCAAAGCCCACACAGGCACACATTGAGCAAGTGCTACAGGACTAGCCATGATACAAGTCTGGTTCAGGTACATTTAAGGCAGTTGCTGAGGGCTTACATAGGGCTCTTCTTAAGCAGTGTAGATCTCTTTGGCACACTTTGGGCAAGTGTCACAGCTGCGAAAGCAAAGTCAGTTCAGGCACACTTGTCTAGTACCATGATTTAATGATAGTTTTTTGTCAGCGGTACAGACCACTTGGTTGCACTCAGGGCAAGGGACATGGCTGTGACAGCAGGGACATTTTGGCGATCCTCTCAGGCACACTTCGGTGCTGTCATAAATCCCCTGCCTGGCGATGGTGACTGACTCAGAGCTTGGGGGACGCCAATCATGCTTCCACAAGTCTCTTTCAAACTGACTCACAGCACTGGGGTCAACTGCTCTTCCAGCAGCTTGTCTTTCAGTTCAGACTAAAAGTGATGTTTTTTTTGTTTTATATAGCGCAAACTCGACCCAAAGGTATCAGAGTGATTTACATGAGCACCAGTTTCGTTACAGATGGACACATTCATTTTCTTAGGCACGGGGAAATTAAGTGATTGGCCCAGAATCACAGGATGTTTAGCGTCCCTGCCGAGACTTGAACCCGGTTCCCCAGCTTCAAAGTCAACCGCTCTAGCCGTCAGGCCACACCCTCTACTCTGGCAGTTGGCTTTCAGGCAGACACCAGCTGTGGTTGCACCGCTCTTTGGTTGACGTGAACTTGGAACTGAAATAACAAGTGGGTCAGCAGCCCACATTCTTATACATGTAGAGCAGAGAGTATTCTTCGTCTGCACTTTAAGAACTAGTTTAGGTCGGTTCTTTCATGTGTTCTTTTCAGGCTGTCTTCCAGACTCAGACTTTGTCTACACTGATGCTCCTCCCAGTAGGGTTGCCTCCAGGATGAAGTACCCACGACAGAGGCACAAAGAGGTGTGAACATTCAGCACTTCCCTATCACAGCCACACCTCTGATCAAGGAGAAAAACAAAAGGCCCCTTTCTAAATGACTTTTCAACTCAGACAACAAAAACTGCAGTCCTACCCTACACCCCTACCATCCACCTAATACTAGAATTAACAGATCTCTGCAGCAAATCAACCTCACTGAATCTCTAAGCGGATTTGTCTTCTCTTTCCCCACTTCAATGTCAAGGTCCCATTCCTCCACTCTCAGAAATGTCAGCAATACACTTTTGCTGCCCTGGAAAGTCACGTCCATCTTGTGCACATGAACAGGCAAGGGACTTCCAAAATGGAATCCACAGGTTTCCTTCACTCTAGATCTCTTAGATATGCACAATTGGTGTAACACATACATCACACACAAACAGACATACACACTTGCACACAGGATATCAGCTCAGGGGTACAGTTTCCCGTATAGCAATAGAACTTCACATGAGTGAGCCAGTAGGCCACCAATCCTGTGGCACAGATAAAAAGGTCTAGTCAAATTAGGATCATTACAAACACTTTATGCTGTCCCCACCGTGCTACATGCTTGAACCCATGACAGGGACAGTTTGCTGACACTATGTAGCGCACGCACTGTGCGTCCCTCTAAGTCAATGGCAGGTCCAGTACCAGATTCATATCAAGGGACCTTCGTGCACACACCAGATTAGCGTGAGGCTTGAGCCAAAAATCTAAAAACCAGGATATCAGATACCTGCAGTTACAGACGCAGGGCAGGGGACAACTGTAAACAATGCACAGGACATTCCCGTCCCAACACAGGTGTATTATCCCAGTAATTTGGGTATCCATGTGAAATTACACAGGTTCACCTCTACCCCTTTAGCACAGTGAGAATTGAACAGGGTTAAACTGGTACAAGAGTCAGATATGAAGAAAGTTTCTAGAATGTTATTCCATGGGACCACCAATTTCTTCTTTGCCGACAAGCAATTTATGGCACTGCTTTGTACTGCAGTGACCTGTGCTCTCTTCAACCGCTCTAACCCGGGCACTATATCTCTCCATACAACCTTCTGGGTATACAAAGAAGAGTCTCGCACCACTTTTCGCTACCAATGGCTCTACTGCTCTCCTTCAAACTTTTTTGATCAGATTAATGACCACCGCCGCCACCATCCTGGGTCAGTCCACTCGTTCTCCTTCATCCAGTCTGTATAGTTCTACGTAGCAAACTTGCATTTTCAGAATACCAAGATCTAGGAGAGTTGACTGACACTGACTTAAAGCTCATCTGATACAAGTACTCATCACCGCATCTCTTAGATCTGAGGAAACCCCAGGCCTGGGAACCACAGGGGGGTGAAAAACAAGTTGGCGGTTGTTGTGAACATCTTACCTCCTGAAATTAAGAAATATTAAAACAATAAACGACAAGAAGAAACTATATTAAAATATCTGATTGTATTTACTGAGCCTCCTATTGATTGCAATTGTGATATTTTATTAACAATTGTATCAACGTATAAGAAAACCATTGACCATGCCTGTACTTTCCTCTAAATAAACTTCTCTATGCGCCGATGGGTGGCATCCACATGCAGGAATAGTCAAACACATAATAATTCTAATCCCTGTCCAAGAAGTGTAGGCCCTGGGGGGTCCCCCCCTTATTTACACTAAGTTCAGAAATAATGTCTGCTGCTGTCAAGTATGTGTATTTGAATTGTATATTATGGT
This sequence comes from Calotriton arnoldi, assembly GCA_963921515.1. Taxonomy (NCBI): domain Eukaryota; kingdom Metazoa; phylum Chordata; class Amphibia; order Caudata; family Salamandridae; genus Calotriton; species Calotriton arnoldi. Next base: position 1,853,330 of record CAWUFW010000097.1, on the reverse strand, counting down.
TGCATATAGGATAATATTTGGATGTGTTTGTGGCACTGTCATGAAGCGAGAATAGATTAAGAGGTGTATCTGGAGTGTGGCTGACATAAAACAAATAACAACAGGTCTAATCCATGTCTTAAAGCATCTACCCAATGAAAAAAAATCTAGTGATCTTTACCCAGGACTGCATCATTAACCATCACCAACAATATACATTGCTAATGTCTGGTTGGGGTTTGAGACCTGTGGTGTCATCATTCACTAGATGAGAAAAAAATGCAAGAAACCTTCAGTAAGCCATAAATCTAAATAGTTATTTTGTTATTGAACAGTGGCACACAGACTTGGTTCTAGTTTGTAACACACTCGTAGTTAAACTGAACACATTCCTTAAATTACATTGAGTTTAAAGGCTTATGAATGTACACTCTCTACTGAAATCAATAAATATTTTTTCCGATGAAAATGTTATGGTGTAGTTAGGTGCTGCAATACTACACATATGTAGCATATACATTCATAACTAAGCACAATGCTTAATAGTGTCTTAAATCTGACCTTTTAGGCGGGAGCGGCTCCTCCGCTAAGGCGGCGGAACACCGCCCAACTTCTAAAAAGGGGAAAAAAATGATTATAACACATTGTTATCATTTTATTTTTCCGTACTGAGGCAGTTTTGCGGGGTGGGGTGGGGTGGGGCTGATGTCGTCACAGCCAGCAGGGGGAGGAGTGGTTGGGGCACTTAGGAGCGCATGACGGCTTGGCCGGCCATCTTGGGCTGGTCAAACAGTCATGCGCACTTAGCATGCTCACCTGGCTGTATTGCACAGTGGGGTGGAGAACATGCACAGGCTCTCACTTTCTGTCTGAGCGCCGAACCAGGGCTCTCAGACAAATCACAACGCTGCTGTCATGCTGGTGACAGCAGCATCGTGTTTGGCTGAGGGGAACCTGTGTGCTTCCTGCATCCGGGAGGAATAGAAGAGGACGGAGGAGAGGCGGCGGCCGGCAAACAGGTAAGTGGCATTTTTTTTTACCCCCCGCCCCATCCATACTATTCCGTGGCAGACGCCACTGCTTTGAGGTCAAGGTCATCTTTCAATTATTAATTTCTCACAACGAAACATCAATCATGTGCATCGGTTTTAAATGTGTACAAAAATACAAAAGCTAACAATTGTAAGAACTAGTAATGTTAACTTGAAAATAATAATAAAAACCGATGAAAAAATATTTTAAAAAATAATATTTAGCTCATCATTGAATCACAGCTGCATAATCGGTTGAATGGCCTGCAAATTGCACAGCCACCTGCCCTGCACCCCCAGAAACATCAAAGTACAAGAACAAACTCATAATGCTGTAAACAGATCCACTGCAAGCTCTGGCTGGTTCGTGCCGATGTAATACATTACTACTAAACACTGCCAAATACAATTTTGCACTAACTAGAGAACCTTACACATGGTACAAGTGTGCTGTACAAATTTACGTACAACAACAAAAACAGAGGGTATCTAAGATTAGGTAAAGAGGCTTGGGGAACGGGAAAGCAGACTTGTTTAGTAATGCCATAAATTCACTACATTACATAAAAACATTTATACACGAACAAAGGATAGCGGGTGATGTAAGGGTGGTAAACGGAGCAGGAGACACTTGGCTAAATAAATGACTACCCTGCAAGTCTGGTGTCCTTTATGTGCATAAACATAGGGCAGTAACTGAATTAAGGAAACACTATTAGCCCGCACCTGTCGCCTTTCAGGCTGAATTCGGGCCTTGTTTCAGTGTTCCAGTTGGGGCCGGCAGTTGCCGCAGGATTACATTACATACAATCTTCAGCTGGCTGGCCTCGCCAAGCCGTATCTTATGAACCGCTCGATCTATTTTGTTTTCAACCTGTTCGTATGCTTGCTTTAAGTCGACAGTCGGTCTAGAAGTGAAACCAACAGCAACATTCTGGAATCTCTGTGCCGCGGTCTATTAATGCTCATGAAAATATGTTTCCGCCTGCTTATGGATTCTGCTGGCGCCTTTTCGGCCAGGAACTAACTCTATTTTGTAAAGTGTTAACCGTTTGCTACACTGTGCAGCTTCGTGTTCAGATGCGTGGTGGTTTAGGCCAAGGATTTATAGCAGACTGAGACCTGTAAACAAATTAGGAACATAATATCCTTGACTTTCCGGCAGAGATGCAAATAAACTCTGGTAACACGTGTTGACGTTACCGGGCGTCTTTTACTTCAGAGCTGTACGTCTTAACACGCAGTGCGTACAATAACACGGAGGGGCTCACAAACATTGGGTTATTTGCTGTTCCTGACTTTTGAAAGACAGAGTGGGCGGTGGGTAGTGTGAAATAAATAATAGCACATGTGGTGCAAGAGCTAAAGGCTGGGAAGACAGCGGAACCATGTTTAATTAAGTTAATCTTCTTACCTTTGGCTAGCCTTGACTTAGATAATTGATTAATGTTCTGCTGGTGCTTAGCTATAAGCAGCGGTAATGCAACATAATGGGGCCCTCTTGCAGAATGTGATAAGGGTCCCACCTAATCTCCAATATCTCACAAATAATCATAGGCTTTGGGATGAATGAGGGTCCATTGAACTGTTGGGGCACCCGAAGGGCTGGGGCGGCCTCTGCTCCACAGGAGCCTGTATTATAGGCCTAGTTATAAGTGTGTTCTTTCCAAGCAAGGGATGACGGCGCCCTGTCACATTGCAAATTCTGTATCAAATTGAGGTATGAGAGGTTTAACTTGAAATCCTCTACTCTCCAGTGCACGAGCACATGCTCACAGCTTCTAGGGTCAGTATTTTCTCTCTGCCACATTACTAGAGCTACCTTGAGGTGTGTTTATTTAATTTAATGGCAAGTTCAACATCATGTAAAAAGTGATTATTTAAAAAAAAAAAAACATATTTTTTCTAATTGTGTCACTTAAGTGGTTGCATCACTTGGATATATCTACCATTATGTTCTGGCAGAAGTAAGGCCAACCTAACCACCAAAAACAAAAGGCAGACCCTTCAGAAACTTCCCAACTGGTACGCTTCATTCAAAACTGACCTCGCTGGCGTCCACATCTGACACCAAAATGGATAATGAAACCCAGCTAGAAAACTTCCACCACTCCTGCAGCTGAAAGGGGGCCACGCTCCCTCAAACTACAATCTATAATGACCAAATCTACGGAACCATGGAATATCAAAACAACAAATGGAGGAGAACTCAGGAAAACCTGATAACAACAAAGAATCTCCATGACACATTCCGGTAGCTTATCACTGAGGCTAAAACTGATGCAAAATGCTCTTCAGTACAAGCACTGTGGTAACCCCACTGCTCCCCATCTATCTAACTCATGGAGAGGTCCACAGTAATCAATCACTACTTTAAGGACAGGATTTAAGGACAGGATTGGAATCACCACAAAAATCACTGCCACAGAACACTTAAATAGTCTAGCTTTACTTTGGCTTGAATCTTTAATCTTCACTTGTGAACGACGTCACTAGAGAAGCATTAGCACACCCACAAAACATAATCGCTAAAGTCACCTGGCGATCAGCGGAGTCAGCAAACAAGATCCTGAGGCATACGGATGTCTTTAAGCTGTGGGCCATCTCCCTCATCCCCGGGAAGGAACCAGGCTATCCCCACATCCTTGATACCGCACCAGACGTGGCGTGTTCAAGAGCATCGCCAAGACCGGTTTACTCGGTCTTGAGGAGCGCCCTAAGCAAAACCCCTACCTCTAGCTCAATGAACCTAAGTGATGGGCGTAACACTCAAATTGTGGGACCGGCGCGAGTTGACACCTGGTCATGGCTGCCGGGGTCATTGAACTCAACCAGACTGCTACGGTGACAAAGAAACGGCAAAAATGACCATGCAGGAAGCCCACTAAAGATATGTTCCTTGAATATAAATGGCCTAGCAAACAAACTGGGCAACCAGAGCACTGTATCCTACTTACGTACATCCTACTGCAAGAGACATGGTTTCAGAAGCCGCAGCACCTAGAAGGGTTCAAAATCCATCATACCCCTGCAACCAAACTAAAGTCCCCTGGCCGCAGCAGTGGAGGTCTAGCAATCTACATATCGGCCACCAGTGCATTCTGCTCCTGGGACCACGCAAGCAATACCCAAGGGCTTCAGGTAGTGGCACCTCCCTTAGAACCCCCAATGGTCAGTCAAGGAGCCTAATCTTGATGAACGTTTACATTCGCCCAAATTCGGCCTCCAAGTCAGCGCTAACTGACGAGCTGACTTCAACGGTACTAAACGTGAGATCTGGAAATCCTAATGTAGACATTCTAGTCTCAGGAGATTTCAATATGTGGCTGATGTACGATCTTCATCTTAATGAGATAACGCAGCCGCAGGAGGCGACTGGGCTATACCACCGCAGGACCGCCCCGGGTGGGGCAAAGAGGACCCAAGGGGACGAGCCCTCCAGGGCAACTTGGAACATCTCGGTCTAAGAACCCTCAATGGCCGCTTTCACCCAGACAAGCCACCTGGTCTCTCATTTTTAACCAAAACTGGGGCCTCCCTGATTGACTACTCATTTGTCAGTCTCCCTTTATTGAATCAAGTCTCCTCTTTTGGCTTTGGCAATAAAATGGACAGTGATCATCGTCCCCAAGAGCTCTCCCTCAACATCAGGCTGCAGCAACATGACACAGCAGTGGACCAAGACTTTGAAATCTTTACCATCAATTTAAAACGCATTAAGTGTTCAGCCAACAATCTCCAGTCGTTGGCGATAGAAGCTAAGCAAATACTTGTGAACACCTTTGGGACAGTGGGAGACCCAATTGTAAATTGGACAACGTTCTCGGAAAGTCTAGCGGCCCGGTTTGCAAAACCTATACAGAGTGCACAAGCGAAAGGGCCCAAACAACTGATTTCCTCTGCTCCCGTAATACGGTCCGCAAAACGAAGTATAAACCGGCTGTGGCGAAAACTGAAAACAACGCCAATGGATTCAATTATCATAACTAAACTAAGAGAGGCACGTAGACAAGTGAAGGCTGCCAAACGTGAACATCGAAGGAATACCGGGAACTTATTCTTGGCCAAACTACTATACGACATAAGGACCAGCAATTCTGCGAGGGTCTGGCGCACCATAAACGGCCTAGGGGGAGGGCCCCCCAAAATTGCTTCTTCCAATATTCTGGAGTCAGAGTGGTATCTCTTTCTACATGACCACTTTAACGACCTTTCATTGTCAGACCCGAACCATAAGCAGACTAACGACTCCGCGGGTAGCACGTTCCCGGAGGCTCAAATTACTACCCATGACAAGTCATCTCTCAGGCTCTCTTTTACAGTGACATCAATCCAAAAGCAGATTGCAAAGGGGCACAAGGACGGGGCCCCCGGCCCAGGTGGAATACCACCAGCCCTCTATAAGGAGGACCCAGCCTTCTGAGCCACTCAGCTAGCCCCGCTTTACCTATCCATCCTAGAAAAGAGCTCCATCCCGGCCCCATGGTGGGGATCGATTCTTGCTCCGATCTTCAAAGGCGGCGATAAAAAATCTCCAGGAAACTACCGCTTGATCGCCTTAATTGACAATGAAGCAAAGTACTTCGCAGGTATACTGCTGAACTCCCTACGATCATGGGCTGACGCAAACTCAATTATACCACCAAACCAGACTGGATTTACAAACAACACCGGGACAACGGTTAATCTTATTACACTGTCCCTCTTGATCGACCAGGCCGAATCCAACACTAGCCCCGTATACATGGGGTTTATAGACTACAAATCTGCCTTTGACAGAGTCAACAGAAGGAAGCTGTGGCAGAAACTTTCCTTGCTGAACATTCCTAACAACCTACTTAGGGCTTTGCAGCTTTTGCACCATGATACATGGGTCAGGATTAAGATCGGGGACGGTTCACGACTGTCACGACCCATAGCAACAACGCAAAGCCTCAAGCAAGGCTGTGTCCTTGCTCCTAAGCTTTTCAACCTATTTTTGTCCGACCTCTCTGCAGTCTTCGATTTAGTCAATTCGCATCCACCCAAACTGGGTAGCCTTCGTTTATCCAACCTACTTTACGCCGACGATCTGGTTCTTCTTAGCCATACAAAGATTGGCCTACAACGTCTCCTGGATGCGACCGCCACATATTCCAACAGGAATGGGTTACAGATAAACAAAAAGAAAACCAAAATCCTTGCAGTTCGCACATCTGGGACCAAAAATCTGGTATGGTCCCTAGACCAGGAAAGAATAGAAGCAACCAGATGTCACAAGTACCTAGGCGTCCTCTTCAACAACAGTAGCAGGTATGCGAATCAGCTGGCAGAACTAAAAAAGAAAGGTACTGCGCTGTCTTTTGCACTTAGATCCATCTACAAGAAACTAAACGGTCCAACATTCGCTCCAATCCTTCAGGTGGCCCAGGCCAAGATCATCCCAAGCCTAACATATGGGTGCGAGGTTCTAAAAGGGCGGGACAGCGGGCAATTAGACAGAATAGTAGCAAAAATTTACAGAACGATGTTCTAGCTTCCCCCTTACACGTCACCAGCACAAATCAGACTGGAATTCGGTATCTGCAGACAGGCACTGGCCCGTATGGCGGCCTTCTTAATAAGCTGCCACAAGCTTAGGGCGTCCAAGGAAGGCAGTCTGGCCCACTACTTATGGATTCAGTTGAACACAAGTGGATGGTCGGCGGGGCATTACTACCTGTCCCGCGGCCTCAGTTCTCTTGGCTTGAGCAACCTTTGGGACTTACAAGTTAGCCAACACGAATTCAAGAGGTTAGCAAAAATCAGTGCGAATCGACTTTCTTCATTAGAAGACAGGGCCAGCCTTTCCGTACGGAACCACGGTTGGATGACTCTACGCACTTACCCACAGCTGAAACCCCAGAGCTACCTAACGATCACTTTTAACGAACAAACTAAGCTCCAGTTCTTAAGGCTGAGAATGGGGGTGATTCCTCTGACCTGTCACCTCCCAAACTGGAAAAGAGACTGTGCCCAGGAAACGTGCCGGCTCTGCGGCCAACACAGGGAAGACATAATACACGTGATATGCTTGTGCCCTAATCTCTTAGAAGACAGAAGGACCCTATTATGAAGGGTTTGGATTGCAAGAGACATAAGATCTTGCAGAGGAGCGGTGCTGGCTTGCCTTGACCCCTTGAACACTACCCTTAACTATGCCTTGGTCAGATTTATGGATCGCTTCAATAAGAAGGTAGAGGAGGCGAGACGTGCGCACGATGGTCGGGCAGGCAACATGACTTCTTGCCTCACTGAGATTACCGTCCCCCGTCACTGACCTACAGACATGTTTTAGACCCATCATTAATGCATGGCATAAGCAGAGGAGTCTACTTGTCCATATTGTTTTTTTATACAATCTCTCCCCCCCACTAGGAAGACGCCAAACTCTCCTCCTTAACTGAACACAATCCACAGTGTGTCATGGACTGTGCTTTAAGCAATAGAGCTTTTTATGTCACAATGACTCTCTTTTTCTTAACTCTCAACTGTTTAAATTGGACCTCAGCGTCTTTTTAGATTAGGCTTTTACGATGCTTTTAAATTTTATATCAAAGCTAAGTACCTAGCAATGAATCTCTGTTATTGTATATTGTTGCAAGGGTTTTTAACAAATCACACAATAAAGCAATTTTCAATTTTCAATAATCACTGCTTTACTAACCAATGAATATTAACAGACACCCACAGGACAGGTTAAGTTATGCTTCTCTCTAAAAACATCAACTTGAATCCAAATGACCTTGCTAACTGTTGCAGAATCACTCAGCTATCGTTCCTGAGAAAGATCATCAATAATGATAGTGCCTCCCAACTCCACAAAAGATCAAAGCCAAGACACTCCTGCTAAACTACAAGTCAGGAATCAGACCACAAAGCAGTACAGAGACAGTCACCATCCTAGCAGCCAATAATGTCATCCTGATCTTCAACAATGACAACCTTTGTCTTTTTTCCCTCCAGTTTCCCTCCACTATGCCTCTCACTATAGCCTGCTCATCATTCTCACATCTGGAATGGGTTTTGACTGAATCATCTTGTAATGTTTCATCTCTTATCTGAAAGAAAGAAGCCAGTTGGTCCATGTGGGCTCCACCAGGTGCAAAGCCTTCCAATCCCCTCTCGTATCCCCCAAGGCTCATTCATCTTACCAGTAATCACCATCCTCTAAATCAGTGATACTCAAAGTACGGCCCGGAGGCCGCTTGCGGCCCTCTTGACCTTTACATGTGGCCACCCTTGGTGAACAGCAGCACAAGCTGCTGTCTTGTTGCTGAGCACTAATATTCAGAAAGAAATGTTAAATAAACGGGCAAGCATTTGTTAACCTGCAAATAAATGCCTGCCCGTTTATTTAATATTTTTTTAGACCTCCTTACACAATCCCTGACCTACCAAGACCCCCTACAGTCAACCTGTTGGCATCAGTGCGGCCCTCGGTCACACCACAGACCGTACTTTGTGGCCCCTGGGCAAATGTTTGCGAGTACCTATGCTCTACATGAAGCCACTGGGGGGCCTGCTGGATGACAGGAACATCACTATCCATCAATAGGCAGATGACACTTACCTGTCTCTTTGATTCTCTTCTGGACAGGGCATCAACCAACTAAGCAACTGCCTCTTCGAATCATCCAGAAGTGGATGTCCAAATTTATTCTCATACTGAATCTCAACAAGATCAAATTTGTAGCCATCACCAATTACAGAAAGCTTTCAAAGATTAATTTGGACAGTGAGGACCCTATTGAGAAAGGTAAATGTACATGTGTAGATTTACTTCTGTAAATTTGTTCTTACACTTAGGTGTAAATCTACACTTTTGTGCTATTCATCGTTTCCAAGTGTAGATTTGAAAGTGGGGGTGGCGACATCTAAGAGTACATTTATGAGTGTAAAGTCATTACTGGTAACTTTTCACATGTATGTGAAGATCTCCGCCGTTGTGGTGGAGATCTCCCTACGGGAAAGTATACAGAAAATAATTAATGGTTATTGTTCTTTTTTTGCAATAATTGTTTCTTGTTTTCAGAACAAATAAAGAAAGAAAAGAAACATAAAACTAAGCTTGTGAAATACATGAACTTATACATGAGTCTGTTCACAAAATGGAATGTACTGTTCACAGTAAAGTATTTGTGAATAGTGCACATACCAGACGACATGGCAATCCACTAAGGTAGTTGGTCCAAAGCCATGAGTACTCAGTTCAACAGCAGCAATAATATTAGCAACAAAAGTGATAACAATAACCACAACATCTCATCACAGTGAGAAAAGAATAAGACACATTAGAATATAGTTCTGATGGCCCCCACATTGAGACTAAGTTAACCTATAACCCGCCTCCCTCCCTTAGGACGACCCCCCACCCCCCTTCGATTTTGGCATTCAAGGCTATCATTGTGTTCCCTTGCTCCAGCAGGCATGTTTCACTAGGATAGGAGAGTCTATGGATCATTATATTCAGGTCGCAGCAACATGGATTCAGGCAGACAAGTCGGGGTAGTTAAGGGAACCAAACATGGCAGGTCTCTAGCTCAACCCCTCTTATGTCATTCGAGCAGCCTATGCCAGCACATTCTAGTTTCTATGCATTAGTCAACAGCATATTAGATCTAGGACACCCACCTACTGCCATCTTTCCTCCTGAAGTTTTTTTTTAAAAGGAGCTCCCTAGTCTCACCTTTAGTCTAGGTGCTCCGGGGACATCCGGTCAGGGGGATGCACTACTGTTTCCCATATCACTGTATAGAGGTAAGTTTATTATTCTCTAAAAAAGTATAAACAATATTTCTTAAAGAATAATTACAAAAAATCTGACCCACAGTAACAATTTGATATTTATTTAAAATTTATTGAAGTTATGCTTTGATTTCATTAAAATTATTTTCAATTTTGTTTACAAAAGTCAAAAGTTCAATTCAATTGTATTTTTAAATTACGTTTATTAAATTTAAAAATATTTGCTTAATAATTGCGTATAATTTGTTAACTTTAAACAAGCCACGGACTGGAGAGCGTTAGGACGTGCTGCAAGGAAGAACAGAAAGATACTGAAACACAAACGGAACTCACCGGCCACACGGAAAACAAGAAGTTTTGAATCCAGAAGACTGGTTCGACCCGAATGGTGTGTGCACTACAGGACAGAAGTGCCCGTTGATCCGCACCTCGTTACCCCCAGGTCGCCAAGAGGCATCACGGAGGAACGACCAGCGAATTACACCATCGTTGGTCCAAAAACCAAAATCGGACCCCACGGGACCCCCGGAGAGCATCTGGCGTCCATGGAGAGATCCGCGATCGGGAGCATGGCAGCCATCCAGACTGACTGATGTATCCCCCCTTCCAGATGGTGCCGCCCCCACATGCGATGAGGTAGCGGCAAAGAAGATCGCCGGATCACCGTCCCTCAAAAGATTCCCAAGTTGAAGAAGGGGTTGCCGAAGTTTGAGACCCTGCACACGCAAGCCTCCGGTCTCCCGCTCTCAAAAAGGACACCACACTGTCAACGGTGAGTGCTAGCGAGGCGAGTGACACGGGTCTGCTATGTTGGTTCCCCAGGAAGGGCTTAATCACACGGCACGCGGCCCTGGCGGGGGATAGTGTTGAGGCCCCGGTGAATCCACGGAGTGCCTGACCCAAAAATGGCGACCGATCGGGACCTAACCAACCAGCACAGTAACTGTTTTAATCCAGCCAAATGATGGCTGAGCCCCTAAATTAAGACCCACCACCAGCGCAAGCAGCGGCCACCATAAGCACTCCAATCAACCTACCCAGCCAAATAACGAAAATTTAAGACCTACAACTGGAACATCCGGGAGGCCTGACTCTAAAATGGCGGCCACACGGGGCTAGTTACACCGGCAATGAAGTCACCCACAGCCCTGATGTGCCCAGCGCCATCAGCGGTCACCAGGCATGCAAATAAATAAAGATATAAATAAAAATCTACAACCACAACGAAACGAACGTGAAGCCACAACTCTAAGCCCCACGGGCTTAACATCCTAAAAGCCTGACCCCAAAATGGCGTCCATTCGGGACCAAGCACACCGGAGACCACGTCCTGCTGCCGAGCAGTAAAATTGAAGCCGGACCCACCAAATGCAAGGAGCGGCTGCATTTAATCCCCAGAATACTCCAATAGGCAGCGAGCCAATCAAAATAACCACTGCCTCTAGCTCCAACTCAATCATCCCGAATGCCTGACTACAAAATGGTGGCTCCCCAAGTCCAGGCTCACCGATGACAAAATGCCTTTTCTCCAGAAAGGGGCAGCCCAGTCAAGCAACTCAACACAGCCATCGACCACCTCAGGCTAAGAGAATAACCATAATCTAAATTCTATAAAAACAACCAACATAGCATAGTCCACAAGCAAACTGAAGCATTGCGGTCCTGCAAACAGGCAAACTCTAAGTACCTTACACTAAATTGGCGACCATCAAGGTTACAAATGGAGCGGCTCAACTAACCTCATGACAACCCCGACGAAGCGAACGCAAAGAACTACCAGAACGCTGTCTAGAAGGAGTCTGCCACCCAATACAGCACACCTTCCAGTCTAATCCAGCTGGAAAACTCAAGGCAGGCGTCCACAAACATCTCTGAGTCTGCCACCCAATACAGCACACCTACTAGTCGAATCCAGCTGCAAAACTCAAGGCAGGCGTCCACAAATATCTCCCGAAAATTATCAACTATCTCAGAAGGCTCCTCCCATCCCCTGTCTCCTAGCCCCCAAGAGAACAACAATGCACCCACATAACAGAACAAATAGATCACAGGACAGTCTAACCCCCCTCCGAGCCAACTCAGCACATGGCTTAAAACCCCATGGCCGGAACTCCTTTTCCGTCATCTACCCTCCCAACCTCTCACCTAAAGCGAAAAGAAATTTTAAACACAGGCTGATAAGACAGCACCAAGAAACACTAATCGCAGACATATACCACTGCTCCTCAAAAGGCTTGCAGAAAATGGATCTTAATTTCTACACCCAGAATCCGGCGAGATGGAACTCCATTCTCAGATCCCACCTCCACATCTCTAAAACTATCAGCACCCCTCTCAGCTGCAAACTAACGTTCCTAATACCTAACCACCACACACGCAGCGGCAACGCATTTGCGACTATTTACAGCAATGGCACAATCCTGATCCAAGCCAACAATGACAACCTGGACGCTTTCGACTCACTCTTCCACACGCTACGCCTCGCCCTCACTCATCTATTCCGTTCTCACTCGAAAGCAACCCTATCCTCGAGCCATACGTCCAGGGAAAACCATCAAATCAATCCATCGATTCAATCCCAACCCTCCAACCTATCTCCCCCCAGCCCCACCATCCCCTTCAACACCCCCCCTAACCCGTGCAAATCATCCCTATTAGACACACCCAACACAAGGCTCATCCAAGATGACACACTACAGCCCTTCTCCAGTCTCCCCCTCTCCCAGTACCACCAACTAGCAACCAAAGAAACCGACCCGCAGACAACAGCCCCGAACTCCCTTCCTGCACTAAACCCAGTGAAATCGCCGCACAATTTCCGAAACAATCTATCCCAACCCACCCCGCGATTTCCCCCATAAACCACACAGACACTAGTAGCACAAGGAGCCGCACCCACACAGATAAGCTATCCCCATCCCGAACACAACCAAGCACCCCCCAGCCATAAATGGCCAGGCTCTGGTCACACCGAGACCAGACTCCCCCACCCCTCCCTCCATGAATACAACCCAAAGATTGGCTCAACTAGAATACCAGCTAGAAATAGTTATACAGGGCATTAATAAAATCTTATCCAACCGCAACACTTCCACCACCCAACGCCCTCCCCTCACACTCACTGGCACTCCTAATAAACACAGATACCACCACAAAACCCAACGACTCAGATGGAAGACAACCCCCTTTAGAAACCAGCCACATAGACCCAAAAGGACGAGCGCTGTAATGTCCATGCAAGAGGCGAGGGATCTCGCTGAATCCTATTAAGCAGCTCCAACGGTCGCCCCCAGCTCTGTGATCCAAGTAATCACTTGATTTGGTAGAGAACTTACAGCTCCGAGAACAGTGAGACCTCCAGCGCACCTCACCAATATTCCTATGGCTCCCCCAAATAAGAAACTCAACAACAAGAGGGTGACTAACTGCATGCTCATAAACTGGAGACCTGCGAACAAACACGCAACCGAACTGGCAGAAACCATCCTAACACACGACATAGACATCACGTTCATCACAGAAACATGCTTGAATGAATCCTCACCCCCCATCTTCGATATGCTCATACACCCGGGGTTCTCAATCATCAACAAGGACAGAAAAAACCAGCGAGGTGGGGGGACCGCAATCATACATAAAAGGAACATCTCTATAACAGATACGGACTCCAAATACAACACACTGGAATACCTAACCGCCACCATTAAAACGTCAGACAACAAAACGCTTCACTGTCACCTCCTCTACCACCCACCAGGCAACACTCCCGCATTTGGAGAGCATCTGGCAGACCTGATCTCACACTGCTCACTATCAGACGCTAACAACCTAATTCTAGGAGACCTAAACCTTCACTGGAATGAGATTAACAACCCTCTGATACAAACTTTAAATGAGCTCCTTCACAATAACAATTTGACCCAACACTGCACCGAACAAACCCACAACAAGGGCTCACATAGCTCACGAAGATGCAATCACCATCGACCGTACCCTCCCTGTTGACTGGTCAGACCACCATCTCATTCTTTTCCATATCAATCAAAAGACACATCGACCGCCTCGCTCGAATGATCACTTTCACTGGACGAGAAACCTGAGACAGATCCCCCTCGAAGAACTAGAAGAAAGGCTAAGTACACTCCTCCCCTCCAACGCAGGCGACAGGTCCACAACAGAACTTACCTCACAATACAATGCGGCTCTGACCGACATGCTGGACCAAATAGCCCCCCTGAAACGGGAAAAAAACCAAGACCCTCCCATCGAGATCGTGGTTCAACACTGACCTAAACCTGGAAAGAAGACAACTAAGAGCGGCAGAAAGACTTTGGCGCAACAACCCTTCGACAACCCACCTCGGGCAACTCAAAAGGAACGTAGGAAATATAAAAAGCACATCATAAATGAAAAATCCACCTTCTTCTGCGGTGCACTTAATAATGCTAAAAACCGCCCCAAGAGAACTCTTCAATATCATCAGACAGCAAACATTCAAACCATCACCTTCTGCAATTCCGGCCTCCAAAGACTTATGTAACAAATTTGCCAATTTCTTCAATGAAAAAATATCAAAGATTGAGCTCTCACTTAAGGACCACCTCCGTCCCCCAAATGAAGGCCCGCTACTCAATAAAAAAGACATGAACCCACCCAGGCAATCCACTAACAACTGGTTAACTTTCAAACCCATCACTGTAACTGAAATTATTGAACTGACTACCGGATCCAAGCCCTAATCACACATTGAGGACCCCCTCCCTGCCCAACTGGCTAAAAAACTCAAACTCTCCCTAGCCCCACTCTGGTCAGAGATTATAAATAGCTCCCTGGAAACAGGAATCATGCCAGACTGCCTCAAAATCGGTCAGGTAACACCATTACTAAAAAAAGCAGGTGCTGACCCTAACGATCTCAACAACTTCAGGCCTGTCTCCAATCTCCCATTCCTAGCAAAACTACTAGAAAAATGTGTTCTCCATCAACTCACCCATCACATGGACAACAACGACCTCCTCGACCCTCACCAATCGGGCTTTAGAAAAGGATGCAGCACAGATACTGCCATCATGAATGTCATTGACGATGTCCACAAATCACTGGACAAGGACCGCTGCTGTCTACTCATGCTCCTGGCCTTTCGGCGGCCCTTGACACGGTCGACCACAAACTACTCATCAACGTACTCCGAGAAAGGGTAGGAGCAGAAGGGGTGGTCTTACAATGGTTCACCTCCTTCCTGCAAAACCGCTCTCAAAGAATAAAAATCAGAAACTTCACGTCCGACCTACACCCCATAATCAGAGGCGTTCCCCAAGGTTCAGTCCTCTCACCCGCACTGTTCAACATTTACATGGAGCCACTCACCATCATCCTCAAAAAAGCCAATATTCCCTTCCACCTCTATGCCGATGACACCCAGATCTACCTCGAAACCTCCACCATAGCGGACATGCAAAGACTCAATGACACCCTAATAGAAGTCCAAAAATGGTTGTCTCAAAACCATCTGAAACTCAACCAAGACAAAACGGAAATCCTCCTCATAGCCAACAAAGAACAGACCCCCCGAATCACGGAATGGATAAAGGCTATGGATGCTCTCGACTGCACTCTCATCCCGGCAGACTCCGTGAAGTCATTGGGAATCACTCTTGACTCCAACCTTGACATGGTCAAACACATCAAGAACACCGCAAGATGTGCCTTCTTCAACTTAAAACTACTAAACAAAATCAAACCCTTCATCCCCCCCAAAGGACCTTAAGCAAGTCACGCAATCCCTCGTGCTATCCAGATTAGACTACGGGAACGCCACCCTCACAGGCACGGGTAAACTACACCTTGCTCCTCTTAGATCAACCCTAAATGCAGCAGCCAGAATGGTGACGGGAGTGAAGAAATACGAACACATCTCCCCCGCTCTCAAAGAGCTTAAGTGGCTCCCAATAGAAATGCGGGCTAACTTCAGAACTGCCTGTCTCATCCACAAAGCTCTGCACACTGGTAAACCCACCTATCTAGCCGCCAAACTCAACAAAGCGGGACAGACAAGAAATCTCAGAAGCACCAACACTCTGCTACTCATCCCCCCGAAAACCCGCAAACAAAAGACCTTATCTCGGTCTTTCTCCGGAAATGCACCCAGAATTTGGAATGCCATCCCTATACATATCAGGACTAACCCTTCCTTCAAAGAATTCAAAAGCCAGCTCAAAGTGCTCTTCCTTAATCGAGCCCTCACGAAGTGACAACGGACCTACAATAATGATCCGCCACCAACCGAGGATCCAGTCACTACGAAAAGAACAACTCCTTACAGCATCTTCCTCTTGACCCGCACAGTACTCCCCTACTTTTACCACCAACACTACTGCTCTGCATTTGAATGCTACATGACTTATACCGATCAATGACTCACCTTTGAACACTGTGTTTACTGTGCCACTCTTTGTATACTCGACTGTCACTGACAAATGTTGTAAAGCGCTCCGATACCTTCGGGTCTGGCTAGCGCTATATAAAACTCCAAAATAAAATAAAAAATATATATACATATAAATATATATATAATACACATGGTCTGGCAGTTTACCTACATTGCATCATACTGGAGGGAGGTCCCGCAGACAATTAAACACACTACGGGTTGGGAATTTGAGGGCAGCCCTAGTGAGGTCTTGCTGGGCTTGCTTCCAGCCCCAGTAAAAAGGAAGCTCAGTCACAAATGTTTGGCCCTGGGTTTGGTACTTGCCAAGCGACGTATTGCGATCAAATGGATGAATGCGAACCCACAGGGAATGGCTCCGAGATATGCTGGAATGGGCAACATCTGAAGAGATCCGAATGAAGCATGTCAGAAAAGACGTGAAACTAGAGGATGACCTAAGGGCATGGAGACAGATGTACGCCGACCTACAGTTGGGGGTGCACACACTGGGTTTACAACATACAGACGAGTAACAGATTGCTATACCACACACACGACATCCATACCAGCCAGCGCTGGGTGCTGGAAGTTGCTGCAGGGCATGTTACCCAAAATTACCCTGTACGCCAACCAGGAAATGCTTTATATTTGACCTGTTGTACTGCTTTACTTTTACTAAATAGCTATCGTTCAACTGTTTCTTGTTAATACCTGAATATAGCCTAAGTAGGAGCAGGGTGGGGGACGGGATGCATAGATGATTGGAGTTGGCACATCCTAAATGATGAATAATGATATGTAACTATGTGGTATATGACATAACCAGCCATTAATGTTGAAAATGAATAAACATGGGTAAAAAAAAAAAAAAAAATATATATATATATATATATATATATATATATATATATATATATATATATATATATATATATATATATATATATATACCTACAAACCTACTTTTATGTTTCGCAGAGCAGCTTCTATGTGAAGTGCTCTGGTCAAAAACAGCCCTGAGCTTGACAGTAAAACCAGATGGTTGTCTCCCAAACATGGTTTCTATAAATGCAGTACCTGCCGAGCCTGCAAATTTGGGGTCAATACTTTCTCTTATTCCACTGCATTCAGTTCAAAATCAATAGATTTAAGTGGACACTACACATGTAGAACTGAATATGCGGTGTATGTACTCCAATGTACCTGTGGCCTACGTTACGTAGGTAGTACCAAACTGCAGGGACATATCAGGATTCTAAAGCATTTGAGAGCTATAGTCAATTCTGACCCCTCTTACCCAGTGGCCAGACATTTTAAGGACACACATAACAACAATATTAACTGCATTAAATATTTTGTAATAGGGGCAGAGAATGCACACAAAAGAGGTGGCAATCGAGCAAAAGCATTAAGCCAGTTGGAGTCTAAATTCATTTTGGAACTTGACACCAAGTCCCAGAACGGTCTAAATATTAGTGATGACTTACACAATTTTTTATAACTTCCTTGGTGCACTGACATCATTACTGAACTGCTCATGGTGCAGTATATACCACCAGGTAGTTTTAAAAGCACATCTAGGTTCTGTTATACAGGCAAGCACATCACACACAAGGGTAGCCTATGAACCAATTAATCAACATCTCGATGAATCTATGTATTATTATTCGGTAATCAGGCCCTGATCTGTATCCATCAAATACCCATTTTGATACATTTAGCCATTTCAGTTAAATTAACTCTTCTAAAGCTTTGTCTCTCTGCTTCAATCGCATTTTATGAATACCTATCACCTAGCACTTTATATGGTTAGGCACTTTAGCACCACAGCACTTTATGTAGCATAGTGAAACTTTGACATCAAAACTAGCATCTATTGTTTAAATGCAGTATTATACTTTTGTACATGCTTAGCACGTAATGTCATTTGATCCTTGCATGTTGCACTTTAAACCATTATGTACCGTCAATTGTGATATTACATTTGTCTTACGTATATATTGAGATGCCATGAAAATTTGGACGCATCCCTAGGGGGTTGCGCATCATGATCAGCCCCAAGTTATGAGAACCCAGATCCCGCCATGCTGAGAGAGTGGGCTGATTGCAATCTTGAATCGTCGAGGCGCTTGGTTACCATCTTAGTCAAATACGCAGAAAGTGATAGGGCAAAGCTACAAGCCCAAATAGATGAACTAAACATGGACATTGCAAAGACAGAAGTCACTTCCACAATCACTAAATACCGTGAGGATATGTTGGTCAGACTGCAAAAAGAAGAAGAAATAATAAAAAAACATAAAACGTATAAATTCCAGCGAGATAAACGGGACTACGAGCAAGGACAGGTTTTTACCTTTGCAAAAAAATATGATATGCTGAAAACCTCTAAAGTTATACCCCAACATGCACAAACCAGCGGACAGGAAACAGCCATGTCTTCGACTTCAATGTCGGATCTGAGCTCGGCGCCTGAGAGTGAGGTGCCAGCACAGGGAGATTGGGGTTTCGCAAATTCTCGCTGGGGGAAGAAATGAACTGCTTAAGACAGGACAGAAAACAGACATTAAGACCGCGCAAACAGCAAAATCAATCCAACAAAAACGCAATAAGAAACGAGGAGAAAGGCGCAGATGCAACTGGAAGCGCAAACAACACCAAAAAAGCGCCATACAAGAAAAAGTGGCAACGGAAGTAAAAAGTGCAAATAAAATGAATACAGTTGTAAATTTGTCTTCCATGGTCTTAACAAAAGCAGAAATCCAACTCCTAGAACTGGGTTTATCTTACTGTCCGGAGAAAAGTTTTGACTACGCAAGGACACGAGTGGATGTATTTCAATTTATACGAAAACTAAAACTTAAAAAATATCATTTGTTGAACTGCAACAAACCAAGAACGGAATTAGTTACAGTTCAACGTCAACTACAAAGCCAGGAGCAGAGCAATCCCTTAACGGTGGCAGATGCGGAACTTTTGGCTAATCTAGAGGAGTTAATGCAACAAGGTACAGCCATTGATGAAGATGTAATCAGCCCAAATGGTGGAATCTATTGTTCAGCACCAACTAATTTTAAACCTAGATCTACTTTTCAGCCATTAAGGATTAAAGATTCATTGGACATATTTGGAGACTTAGTCACTAATGAAATAAAGATTCTGAAAACAAAAACAGCAAGGCAACATAAAAGATTTACCCACCATCAGATTGCATACAATAAACTAATGACTAAATTGCAAAACAATGAAGAGATCATCATAAGAAACTCTGACAAAGGAGGGAATATTGTAATCTGGTCTCGCAAAGACTATATGCGAGAAGCACTCCTACAACTGGAAGACAACAATTGCTATAGAAAATGCAACATGCAAATAGTACGCAATTCCTGGTATGAATACTATTCAAAATTGAATGCATGGCGCAGTGCGGGACTAATAAATATGGATGAACTGAAATTTCTAAAGAATGAATTTCCGGTTATGCCGGTAATTTACTTTATTCCCAAACTGCATAAGAATGCTACATCCCCCCAGGAAGACCTATAATTTCAGCTATAGGCGGGTTGTTGGAGAATACATCAAAATATATAGACTTTTTTTTACAGGATTATGTAAAACAGTTACCTTCCTTTGTGCAGGACTCTGGTGATTTTCTGAGACAGTTGAATGATTTTAAATGGGATTCGAGCTATTTACTTATGTGTCTGGATGTAACATCGCTATACACAAGCATCCATCATCAGGATGGGATGCGAGCAATTGAATTTTATTTAAATTCTAGACCTCTACATTTGGCACATCACAGCAAAATGCTTAGCATGATGATTCTTTATTGTCTAAATAACAACTATTTTCTGTTTGCCAACCAGGTGTATCAACAAATAAGGGGAGTAGCTATGGGAGCATGTTTCTCCCCTAGCTACTCCTGTCTACATATGGGCTGGTGGGAGGAAATGATACTAAACAGAGATCACAAAACAGATGTAGACAATCATGTTAGGATTTGGCTGCGCTATATAGACGATTTATTCGTAATATGGCAAGGCACTGAAGATTCAGCACAGAACTTTGTAAATAGCATTAATCAAAACAACATCAATCTACATTTTACTTCCAAAATCAGCAGTACTAGTGTATGTTTCCTTGATGTGGAAGTATTTATTGAGAACAACAAAATTGAAACAAAACTTTATCGAAAGAAAACCGCAGGAAACAGTACACTACATGCGTCCAGCCAACATCCACGTCATCTCATCCATAGCATACCCTATGGAGAAATGTTGAGGATGGGTCGCGCATGTAGTAGAGAAGGAGATCTTATAGAAGCCCAAAAAATGAGTAAATCAAGATTCTTAGAACAAGGCTATAAGGAGAGCACCTTAGATATAGCTATTGACAAAGCCAACAAAATCAATAGAAAGGAACTCCTGATGAAAAAGGCCCTACGAGATCCTTCATCTTCTCAAAAAAGTAATCCTGAAACAAGATTGATTTTAACCTACAGTAGGGAACAGAATACCCTACGTAGAATAATCAACAACATTTGGCCAGTGGCTAGAAATGATCCAGTCATTGGCAAACTGTTGCCTAAGAATCCCAACATTACATTTCGTAATTCCAAATCCATGAGGGATTACCTTGTAAAAAGTAGTCCAGAAGTCATCAATACTACAAACTGGCTTAGCAAACGCAAGGGATTTGTTAAATGCCAAACGTGCAGGGCATGTAAATATGGGACCAATAAAACAATGTATGCTACACCATTTTCAGATGTCCCAAAGAAAATTACAAAGTTTCTCACATGCCGTTCGGAATATGTGGTGTATGTGTTGGTCTGCTCTTGTGGGCTGCAGTATGTGGGCAGCACCAAATTACAGGCCCACAAACGTATACTGCAGCACATGAGAGCAATCACTAACAATGACCACACATACCCAATTGCACGACATTTCAAGGAGAAGCATGCCAGCAATTTGGAGCACTTATCATATTTTCTGATTGACTCGATCCCAGCTTTGAGGAGAGGGGGAAATAGGGAAGCAAAATTAAGACGCTTGGAAACCCAGTATATCATAGAACTTGATACCAAGACCCCTAATGGACACAACTCTAGTGAGGATTTTCACACATGGTTATATTAAATTAGATGTCTATAATAATACCATCCCTCATATATCAGCATTCCCTCAGGTGTCCTATGTCCATATGTCTGCATCTATTACACGATAATTTGTATATATATAAATTCCTTTTTAAACTAGCCTGATCAGAATCATTATGCAAACATCTTTCAGTTGCCTATTAGCATTTATGCTACATATCCAAAAAGGGAAACTGGATTTTGATTCAAATTCTTTATAGTTCCCTGAAAAAGGTTTTTTTAATATTTAGTTAGTTAATAAATAGCCATGGGACAGGGGTTGTTCCTGGCAATACACGATAATTTTATATAAGCACTTTTTTAGCACTTTTTAGACAAACTATGAGATGAGTCATACTGGCTAAATGAAAAAGAATTGTGCTAGGACGATAATCCTCATGATCAGCAAAAAGGGTAACATTTTTAATCAACAAAAATATTTTTATAAGAGCTATGTATTTTACAAATATATTTATGGGCTTTTTTAAGTATCATTCAATTTTGATATAGAAATTTAAAAAAGTTTAATATGCCTTTTAACTTTGTTGAATTATTTATACTCTATCTCTTTATGTATTTAATATATATATACAGATTGGTTTTAGTATATACATAAATATCATATTAACATCTAATCCTGTATAAACAATTAAATGTAATAATATTATTTTTTGCTGAATTTGCACAGTTTTCATGTAAGATAGCCGTGAAGTATTTTCTCTATGTCTGTCTAAATTTGATTTGCACGAGTGAGGCACATGGCACTTTAAAAGAGTTTGTGTAACTCCTAAGCGCGTCATGTGATCAAGGCCGAGTGAGGCCGAAACGCGTCATGGCGGTTGTGGTGAAGGACGATTAAAGTTTAATTTATGCACGAAGCCTGGGTTCGTCTCCGTTTGTTCCTGAGGAAAAGGAAGTAGTGGTGAACGGTGGAACAGGAATATATATATATATATATCTATATATATATATATATACCTACAAACCTACTTTTATGTTTCGCAGAGCAGCTTCTATGTGAAGTGCTCTGGTCAAAAACAGCCCTGAGCTTGACAGTAAAACCAGATGGTTGTCTCCCAAACATGGTTTCTATAAATGCAGTACCTGCCGAGCCTGCAAATTTGGGGTCAATACTTTCTCTTATTCCACTGCATTCAGTTCAAAATCAATAGATTTAAGAGGACACTACACATCTAGAACTGAATATGCGGTGTATGTACTCCAATGTACCTGTGGCCTACGTTACGTAGGTAGTACCAAACTGCAGGGACATATCAGGATTCTAAAGCATTTGAGAGCTATAGTCAATTCTGACCCCTCTTACCCAGTGGCCAGACATTTTAAGGACACACATAACAACAATATTAACTGCATTAAATATTTTGTAATAGGGGCAGAGAATGCACACAAAAGAGGTGGCAATCGAGCAAAAGCATTAAGCCAGTTGGAGTCTAAATTCATTTTGGAACTTGACACCAAGTCCCAGAACGGTCTAAATATTAGTGATGACTTACACAATTTTTTATAACTTCCTTGGTGCACTGACATCATTACTGAACTGCTCATGGTGCAGTATATACCGCCAGGTAGTTTTAAAAGCACATCTAGGTTCTGTTATACAGGCAAGCACATCACACACAAGGGTAGCCTATGAACCAATTAATCAACATCTCGATGAATCTATGTATTATTATTCGGTAATCAGGCCCTGATCTGTATCCATCAAATACCCATTTTGATACATTTAGCCATTTCAGTTAAATTAACTCTTCTAAAGCTTTGTCTCTCTGCTTCAATCGCATTTTATGAATACCTATCACCTAGCACTTTATATGGTTAGGCACTTTAGCACCACAGCACTTTATGTAGCATAGTGAAACTTTGACATCAAAACTAGCATCTATTGTTTAAATGCAGTATTATACTTTTGTACATGCTTAGCACGTAATGTCATTTGATCCTTGCATGTTGCACTTTAAACCATTATGTACCGTCAATTGTGATATTACATTTGTCTTACGTATATATTGAGATGCCATGATATTTGTGCACTATGCACTTTATTTTGCTTCAGTTGCAATATTTTTCCTACAATATTAGTGATTGTGATTGCATGCGAGCACTTTATTCTGATTTTCCCTACCTCACTTTAAAATTTCGATTAACTATTACGATTGTTCTCTTATTTAAACTCGGTCACCAGATCAAAGCTGTGACATATGTGTATTAGTACTGTAAGTGTTCGACAGAGTTTTAAAGAATTTTGTATACTAGCAATCAAGTCATACAATTGGTGCATACATCAATTCAAGGATGTCATTAGGGAGACGCTTACAGTGTTACCTTGTTTGAATCAGGTGTACTCTTAGCAATCACAGTTTGGGTTTATCCGATTTTAGCAGTGGTTTGTGCTACTTGATTTTAGCATATAATACCATAAGATATTATGGCATCATTCTAGCAATTTATAGTTGTGAATATCTGTTTATTTTTGTACATGGTATCTTACCTTGTATACGATATAAAATGCAGTCTTTTTTCAGTGACTATCACTAGGCGGTGAGGTAGCTATCACGTGGCTTTTGTGTATATAATGAGGGATTGTTGTAGCACGATCATGTGATCAAGGCCACTGGGCGTGGCCGAAACGCATCAGGGACAGCATTTGTAATGTAATAAACAAGTAATTTTTGCACTGCATCATTCCGGAGTCCGTGCCTGCTTCTGTGAAGGAGTTGATGTTTGTGATATTAAGGGATTCTTTTCGTGTACATATATATATATATATTTTCTCAGCATCTGACGCCCTATGCAGAACTCCTATCTAATACCTTTCCCTCGCTTTTCGCAGCCACCCAGTACGTTTCCAACCCCGGGTTCCGCTTAGCGCCATGATGCTCCTCAGAGTGATAGTAGCGCTCTATAAGTGTCCAATTACATTACATTACATATATATATATATATTCACAGAATAAAATAAAGGTTAAAGTGACGTTATAGCTAAGAAAAAATATCAGTTAAAACATAACATTTTAAACTACAAAAACATGCGCATTAACATAGCTACAACTTGTGCCGCCACCATGCACAATGTTATTATCAATGATATCATTTCAGATGTGATTAAGGATGTTATCAATGCAGTCATTGAACATGTCAGTAGGGGTGTAATGTGCGTTGGTACAAGCAGTGCATGGTGTGGGTACGAGTTATAGTTACTTTAGGGCACGAGTTGTTGCAATCTGGTGCCCCCTATTAGCCCATATTGGTGGCACCATAAGGCAGTTTCCTACTGTGACCTTAATGTAGCATCAGCATTAAATAATATTTAAGTTATGCAAAAAGGCCTAGGAGTGGTGATCTGCACTATGCAATTTGCATTGCGCTGTAGTTTATTTCACAATTTATGTGCAGGCTTGCACAAGTTAATATAGATGTAGTGATTAGATAATACACAGTGGCCCTCATTACGAGTGGCCCAGTATTTTGATGGACACTAATGTGTTCAGATTGTATCTGATGTTATAATTATTCCAACTTCGGAGTTTTTGAGGAATAATACGTTGATCTTGGTGCTTAGCACACCAAACTCCACATGTCTCGTGAAAACACGGCCATTCCTCCTTGTTAAATTCTGACAGGTTTGACCTGCCGAAATGTAACGAATGGTCAGATTTTTAGCGAACCTGGTAATTACCAGGTGCAATTAACATCGCACCACTTGTGATCCGTGCCCAAACGAGTTTGTGAATGTAATCGCATATTAACAGACAACTCGTACATTTGTTAATTTCAACGATGTTCTGTAGCTTGCGAGTGGTCACACAAACTGAACTCCTGGTGTGCTGCTGCGGTTTTGGAGATGACAAATGTTGCTTTGCATAGCATTACATCATCAGCAACACATCCCAGGGCAGAAATAGCTCCAGCGTGGCGCGGTGGGCTGTGGATTCCGGTGTCACACATAGCAGTGCAGTGAGAGGAGAATATCTGCATGCCTGGCTCACCAGTGCCTCTGCGTTGATTCTCAGGCCTTCTGTCGATTGTGGCCTTGACAGCAGGGAGTGGAGTAGCAGCACAAGATGGCGGGGTCGAATGACGAAGAGGACAGGCAAATGGATTCTGGACTACATCTATAATCAATAAGAAAACCGAATGATCACACATGAGCCCAGACTCCACTATTACTCACCATGTTTGCATAATTAAAGATGCTGGAACAGAATGCACGGTTACTTTGTTATTATGGTGGGTGAGTCAGCAGTGACCGGGCTCTGCATAGTTAACCTAATTGCATAGTTCACTGTAGTTGAGAAAATAATTTAGGTCTGTGGAGTTCAACATTCTTGGATGTGGTGTGATCTGGGCACACTCCTAGTGATCCACAAGAAGGCAAAAACAAACTGCCTTAGCAGAACCTTAGCAGGGCTGAGCTGGAACAAGAAACAGCAGGTCGGGCGTAAACAGAAACAGAAAACTGGCCTCCATTCGTAGAATGCATTTATTTGTAGACTTATCCACAACACACTGTTTTGGTAATAAGAGGCGGAGTGTACTTCACGGAAAATAAGAGGCAAGTAGGGCACTTTAAATAATATCCTGTCTGCAAAATTGTGCAAAACTGGATACGATAGTTATGGAGATTATCCCCTAATAGAATTCTGTGGTAAACTAGCTGCAAAGTGTGCATTCTAAAGCACAAAACCAGCGCACATTATTAAAAAATAGCCTAAAAATAGTCCATCTTAGCCACCTGAGTGAGCCCTTTTATTAATGTGCCCTTGCCAGACATGCCAGTGCACGTAGACCCCCAGACTGGAGGAAAGCAGACCATGAAAGACTCGGCTCAGCATCCGAATCATAGCTTTCCCTGGATCCATTTTTATGGAATGTTTCTTATAAAAGGTTGAACTCACAAATACCACGTATCTTCAAGAACTCATTGAAACGAGGCTAAAAACGCTTTGGCGACGCCTCAAGGAACAGCTGAAAAAAAGAGAAATAATGAACAAAAGGACAGCAGGCTGATGGGGAGGAGCTTTCTTCAAGGGCTATGTAGACTACAGGATCCTTAGCGAGTATAGCTTCATTTTCCTTCTAGGCACATATTTGATTTTCTAATAGGCACATCCATCATTTTTTTCGGACCAGCCAGGATTTGAGAGTGCCGCGCTAAACCCTCTCTAACTTTCCGTAATCGCAGCACATTGCATAATCTCTTTTTTAATAAAGCAATGGAACTCCCTTCTACCGATAAAACATATATGCAGATTTATGCCAGTCGCCCACCAATCGAGCCTGTCAATGAGTCAGAGTCCTCCTGAGAACTTTTCGATTTGGTCAACTCTGAGATTTGCTGGTAGAAAGGGCTACCACAGACATTGGTTGGTGGGTGTGTCTAAGACTGACTAGGACAGAGAGATCAACCACCCAAAATTGTTATTTGACACCATAAAATAACTATGTTTTCATACATATGGTAAATATGGAACACAATAAAAGAGCTGCAATTAAGAGCCAAAGGCAGAAAAATCTAATCATAGTCAGAAGTATTTTAAAAAATAAAGGCACTGAAAAAATAAATTGAGATTCCAAACTTTCATTAAAATACCTGAACTTCACATTGCCTCCCGAAGAGCTCCATGTCATTGATTTAGTGTTGTGATTTGTGTGGTGGAAACCACGTACAAGATGATGTGAATGCACCCTGCAGAACCTGAAACTAACCAAAAACTATACAAACAAGTATTGACAATGCCAATAGGTATGGGTTTGAAGGGCTAATTCATGCAACATTAGCACATTAGAGAAACACATCTGGGAGGGAGACAGCAGAAGTGGATAGGAAGGGCTATAGTTGTGAAGCATTTCTTCATGCAGTTCATTGCAAGCACTCTAGTGGAGGTGAAAGGATACAGCCAAAGAGCCAGTAGCATTAGGTGAGAGATGATTATTCCACTGTGCTGAACCAAGGTCTGAATGACAACGTTTCAAGCCAATGGCTACAAGAGACTGGTGTGAGGTTTGCAATTAACCTTATGCACATGTTCCAGTACAAGCAATGCTCTCTTCTACCTCTGACAACTGCCTCCAATGACGACAAACAGGGAAATATGGAGGCGTGGAAAGGGGAATGAGATAAGAGTGAAAACAGAGACTAGGAGTCCACTTCATCTGCATCATTACTCCAATGGTCAGTGAGGTCTGTGGAATGTAGTGATTTCCTCGAAGGCGAAGAGGCAAGGAGATATCTTAAGTGTTTTGTCATACAGACAATTAAACATAACTAGAGCTGTGAATAGACATACCTGAAAGTATAGCCAACTCTCTGCAGTACAATCTAGAACTGGCAATTCATGAAAACTAAACATACGAACAATAAGTATCTCAAAAGTAACACATGTATGTATATGCCTCTCTATGCTTATTATAATTACATCAAGTGTCTTCATTATACACTCCCATGTGAAGAGGAATTCGAGTCTCTACTTGAATTCTATAAAATTGAATGATAACAAATACCACTGATATGTTTTTACTAAATCTGGCAATTATATATTATTAAAATTCCTAACATGTTTGTGAATATACTATATATGTGTATATAAATATATAAAATGAGCCACTAATCATTCATCCATAGCTCATGTTTGTTTCCACCAACATAACTTTATTCATTATTCTCTTTGTAGATTACATCCCAGTTTAACAGTTCAGAATTAGTTCAAGTTCAAAGTTCGTGTTTATCAACAATATGGCTTTAAAGCGTTCACTGTAATTCCTTAGTAAATTATACTCTAGTTTCAATAGTTTAAAATCGTCCAAGTTCAAAGTTCAATTAATCCAAGTTAAAAGTTCCCTTGCATCTGGGGGGGGCGTGGCCAGGCTGCCGACCAAGATGGCCGGGCAGCGTTGAAGCTCCGCCAGTGATCCCTTCATCCTAGCCCCATCCTGCCTTTAATCCGTGCCATTCTGCCTGTTGGCAGCTGCCTCGGGTACAGGAAAGTGCCCACATACCGCGGTGCTGATCTGGGCGGCTGTACTGTGGTACGCGTACGGAGGCCGTCAAGCGCGAGAGGGCATCACCGGAGTTCGGAGCGGTGCGTGGCTTGGAGGGAGGCCGAGCCGATCACATCGTCTGGTTCTTGGCGCTCCGGCTGCATTATCCTGAGGGAAGAGGAGACTGCAGAATCCCCGCCGGTTTTAAGGTGAGCGCATCCTGAGGTCGGGCCCCCCCTGATTCGGCCTCAATCCTGCAGCCCTAAAGCAGACCGGCCAGTGTTGCTCCCGGAGGCCCTGCGGTGTGGGGGGCCGCGGGTGAGCCTGGGGGCCAGCCACCCGGCTGGACGGGCCAGTCGGGGGGGTCGCTTGGGGTGCACTTGCCAGGCCGGTTGGGGTGAAGACGTCACCGGGCACTGTGGTGCGCCGAAGATGGTGAATTGAGAGTGCGAGGCGCTGGCCTGATCTGCACACGACGCGCCTGCATCAGTGTGCTGTCGCTCCTCTCGTGACCCGTTGCGCTGTGGCCCTTCTTCCCTGGGCACGGACTGAGATGTATCTGTACCTGAACAGCACCGCGAGGATTCTGGCCGGCGCCTCAGAATGATGTGAGGCCCTTGAGGGTGCACAGTCTCCTGCTATTTTGAGCTACCTGTTGCTAGGCCCCAAGGGTAAATTGAGCCGCCATAAGCTAGGCGGGCATAACGCTTCTACAGCATCAGGCTCCCGCAGACACAACAAGGCCCGGGGTCACTCTGGCCACTATCACCAGTCTCGCGGGGAGAGTTATGGGTTGCAAAGACCCCAAACAAAGGCTATTACAATTTAGAAAACCATCCGAGAAGTCTGTGGAGTCCGGAGGCACCATGGCTGAGGGGGGAGCAGAGGAGGCCAATTATGGCGACGCCCCTTCAGGATCGGGCGCTCTGTTGTTGAAACTGAGAGCTGGCTTCAAGGCCCTTGATGGTCGCTTTGACACCCTTGAAAAGCGTTTAGACACCATAGGCGTCAAATTTGATGCACATGAGAAGCGCCTGGACAATGTGGAGGGCAGGGTGTCTGACCTAGAGGATGGCACGGCCCAATCCACCAAGCGCCTAGACTGAATGGAAAAGATCCTCAAAGATGTTGCCATAAAAAACGAGGATTTGGAGGCGTGCAGTAGGCGCAACAACGTAAGCATTTTGGGCGTCCCAGAGTCGGCCAATATAGTGCGCATGGACCTATTTGTAGAAACCCTGCTCACAGACATCTTTGGTAAAGAGGCTTTCGCCTCCAATTTCCTCGTGGAGCGAGCTCACCGCTCACTTGGCCTTCATCCCAACCCGGGTTGTCCACCTAGACCCATTATTGCCCGCCTTCTAAATTTTCGGGACAGGGATACGGTGTTAAGGCTGGCGAGAGAACATGGTTCCATATCCTGGCAAGGCTCGACGTTGGCACTGTTCCCGGACTTTACCGCCATGGTGCAGGAGGAGAGGTGGAAGTACACTGGCGTGAAGGCAACGCTCTGCAATTTGGGACTCTGATATGGCATGATATACCCAGCGCGCCTCCGGGTGGATGTCGAGGGGCGTTCTCGTATATTTGACACCCCTTCTGCGGTGCAAGAGTTTTGCAGGGACTATAAAGGGAGTGGCAGTCACAAGAATAAGGACATATCTAGAGCTTCTCCCCCTCACAGTGGCTCGGTGGCCAGTGTGGAACTCTTCTCCACTAAATAATCCATGCTGTTCACACTAGAGTGCAACGGCTAAGTACTGTGTGAACCTTTGTATTAGGGCGAATAATGCGTTTTTATTGATCCTTGCAAAGTTGGGTAACTGGTGTGGCGTTGCCACACCCCAAGTGTATATCACTTTAAGTCTGCTATAATAGTTGGAATGTATCTTGTTTTGCTCCTTCTTTATTGTCTAGGGTGTTTACATAATGCATGTTACTACTTGGTCAATGGGGATATTCCCTGCGAGTGGGTGCGCAGGGATGGGTGGAGGGGGGTTTGTTCGTGATTATTTGTTACCATTGCCTTTATCTCAGTTTACTCACTGCAGCATGTTGTGTTCTAACTGCGACGCACAACTACAATCACTGTTAACTTACTTGTATGTCGGTGTGGGGTAGGTTGTCTACTTTTTCAGATCTGACACTGATCACCCGGAATGTACGGGGCCTCAATAATGCTAGAAAGGGGAAAGAGGTTTTGCACTATTTACAGCGCCATAGGGTTGATGTTGCATTTCTACAAGAAACACATCTGCCCAAGTCCGCTTCCACCAATTTCGCCTTGGGTTGGGGCCTGCATTGCTACTT
This sequence comes from Calotriton arnoldi, assembly GCA_963921515.1. Classification (NCBI taxonomy): domain Eukaryota; kingdom Metazoa; phylum Chordata; class Amphibia; order Caudata; family Salamandridae; genus Calotriton; species Calotriton arnoldi. The sequence continues at coordinate 1,822,675 of CAWUFW010000097.1, read as the reverse complement.
TGCGAATTACAGCACATATGCGAGGGGCACGGTTGTAATGATTCACAAACGTCTTCCCTTTCAATTTTCAAAAGTCCACAATGACAGTGAGGGTCTCTATACTATGGTAGTGGCTCACTTGATGGGTCACCGCATGGCATTTGTTTGTGTCTATGCGTCTAATGTGGACAGCCCAGAATTTTTTCATGGCCTTCATGCACAGCTCCTACAATTAGACGCAGACTATATTTGTATGGGTGGGGATTTTAACCTCCTGTTGGACCCTGCACGTGATAGTACGTCCAGCTCCCCGGATTCCAAGCCTCGCATGCGCCACGCAATGTTGGATCTGTGCAGTTCCGTGGGCCTTGTTGATGTGTGGAGTCAGTGCCACCCAGGAAAATGTGCATATACTCACTACTCTGCTCAGTACGATACCTGGACACGATTAGATTATTGGCTTGTTACTCATAATTTGGCAACCTGGTATCGGTAATCCCAACATCTTCCTAGCACGTACTCTGATCACTCCCCGGTAGGATTGCAAGTTAGGGTCCCCAGACCTGAGGGCTGTGAGAGACAGTAGAGGTTTCCCGGACAGGCGCTGATGGATGAACTGTTCCGTACGGAACTTCGGGATGCCATTGGGGAATACTTCGATCTAAATAAAGGATCAGTGAGCTCATGGGCCACACTTTGGGAGGCCTTTAAAGCCTACATGCAGGGGGTCTGCATCTCTAAACATGCTGGGGTGTTGAAAGACTTGAGAGGTACGTTAGCTCGCATTGAACAACAACTAGATGCACTGGACAGGGAGCAGGTTGGGGGGCCTGATCCGTCTAGGATTGGCTGCTGTTTGGCGCTCGTGACAGAGTTTAGAGAGGCTGCGGAGCGTGTGACTCACTTCTTGAGAAAATATGCCATTGCACGGCGTTATGGAGAGGGTGACAGACCTGGCCGCACATTAGCTCGGCTTCTGAGACCCTCGGCCGGGCAATCATACATTTCTTGTATCCGCTTCTCAACTGGGCAGACCCTGACAAGCACCCCAGACATACGGCATGAATTTTTAGCATATTACTCCGCATTATACGCGACGCGCGTGACACATATTGATGAAGACCGCAGGGACTATCTTGCAGAAATTGCTATGGTGTGGCTCGAGTAGTACATGCAACAGTTTCTAGCTGAGCCATTCTCCACTGAGGAGATTATCAGTGCCATAGACGCCATGAACGGCTCGACCGCCCCGGGCCTGGATGGATTCACTGGCGTCTTTTATAAAACATATAAGAACCTCTTAGCGCCATACCTTCTTGAGGCCTATAATGAAGCACTTAAAATGCAAGGAGTTACCCTCCACTCTACATGAAGCGGTAATAATTCTTCTCCCAAAAGCTGGGAAGGATCCGCTCTTATGCGGCTCGTACAGGCCGCTGTCACTTTTAAACCTGGATTACAAAATTCTTGCTAAAATGATTGCGCTGCGACTGGCCTTGCTGCTGGATCGAATTATCTCCCCAACCCAGTCGGGTTTTGTCCCTTACAGGTCGACAGCCTTGAATCAGTGAACATTATTTGTGGTGATGCATAGAATCTCACCGGAAGTCCCGGCGGCTGCCGTCCTTCTTGATACTGAAAAGGCCTTCGACTCCTTGGAGTGGCCTTTATTCTTAGCGGTTATGAGGAAGTTGGGCATCCCTAAGGGATTCATTGACCTTACTGCACTGCTTTACACGGCACCCACCGCTAGGCTTCGACTGAACGGCACGCTGTCCCCTCCGTTTGCTCTCACCCGCGGCACCAGACAGGGCTTCCCACTCTCCCCGCTGCTTTTTAGAATTGCTCTGGACCCACTGGTTCCACACTTTCAAGAGCGACATCTGCATAGAGGTCTTCAGTTCAAAACGGGTCCTCTCCTAATCTCCCTTTATGCGGATGATATCATTCTCTACGTTCGCAACCCTCAGGAGAATTTGGAACCGCTCATCAGAGAGATTATCTGATTCTGCGGTTTTTCTGGGCTGGGAATAAACTGAGGCAAGTCGGAAATCTTCCCCCTGACGCCAAGTACTGTTCGGTGGGATTGGGAGTTCCCTCTGGCGTGGTGTGAGGCGTCTGCTAAATACCTGGGAGTTCAGATCCATAGAGAAACTGAACAGATTATTCTGCTAAACTATGGCCCAGCATTGCATAGGCTAGAGCAGCAAGTGGAGCGCTGGCTGAGACTCCCCCTCTCGCTAGCTGGTCGAGTCGCACTCATAAAAATGGTAGTCCTTCCTAAATTCTTGTATCTGTTCCACAACATTCCCATTCCGCTCCCCAACAGTTTCTTTCGCACTCTCCGATCCCATCTAATCAGACTGGTTTGGGGGGCGGGAGGGCCAGGGTAAGCTGGGACACACTGTCCTTACTGTATGAAAGAGGGGGATTTGGGGTCCTAAATTTTCAAATTTATTATCTGGTGGCACAATGCAGTTTTGCACATTCCTGGTACCACCCAGATGCGCGGATTCCCTACACTAGACCTGAGGCTGACCTAGTGCTTCCAGCTCCCCTGCGTACGGTGTTGCCACAGGGGTTTCCCAGAGACCCCAGGGATATTCAAACAGTATCCACCACTAGCTGGGCCTGGCAGAAGCTGGCGCGTGTGACTGGCGGTCGCGCCCTATACTCCTCTGAGATCCCTATCATTAACAACCCATGGCACCCCATTACGGAAGAAAAGCTGGTCCTTAGCACACTCACTTCATATTCATTAGACAAGATTGGAAACCTGTTCCCAGAGGGTCCTGTCTTCTCTAGCACAGAGGAAGGGAGGTTTAGTGAGGCAATTTATTCTCAGTCAGGTTCGTAGGGCGCTCAGGAGCTAAGATTCCGGAATTCCCATTGGAGCCTGATTCCTTCCCTCCACTGACTCTATTAATTACAAGTACCGGGGGAGATCATCTGATTTCTAAGTTATACAAAGCATGTATGTCATTAGTCCCTAGCAAGGATGCCAAGATCCAGGCGGCGTGGGAGCGGGACCTTGGGCACCCAATTCAAGACTCCCACTGGTCCTTTTGTTGTACTCAGACTAAAGAGGTCTCCCTAAACAGCAGACATAAATTAATACATTTAAATTTTTGTGAAGGGTTTATATGTCTCCGGCGAAAATGTATTCTATTGACCCCAACCGGTCACACACGTGTCCTAAATGTGGAGGGCCGCAAGCCGATTTTGCTCACATGACCTGGAACTGTCCTAAGATTGGGGATTACTGGAGAGCCATTTTCAGATTGTTATCAAAAATGACACACCTGGATATAGACCCCACGCCTGAGCTCGCCTTGTTGGCATATGTGTATGATCTCCCAAAAAAGCTGCGCAAATTCACTGCCATAGCCCTTTTGCTTGCAAAAAGGGAAATAGCGATCAAGTGGGGCAGTAGAGCCTCCCCCACAATGAAAGCTTGGCTGAATAGCCTCACATTTTGTAATACGAATTGTGAACTTTATGCAACAATTCAACCCCCTGCATCTCGGCCCAAAGATATTTGGGGGCCTCTTAAGAGCTATTTGCTGGAAATCAGTTTAGCCCCTACGTCACAGCAGCCCGCAGGGATAGTCCCCACTGGGGTGGGGTAATTTATGCACTACTAGCTTTCATAATAGCTGTGTTTATTATGTCAAGGAGGATGGGTGATGGGCCGTTGGGGAGAGGCCTGCTGTTTGGGTTGATCGGATGTTGGTAGTACAACACATGATGTATATGTTACCCCGAGACAATTGTGCGATGTATGTGGGAACACATTTTCTCAGTAAATATTTCTTTTTTTGCTTGTATTGTCGCAGTGAGTTACCATGCAATGTTTGTAAACATATATTGAAAATGATAAATAAAGTTTTTTTTTTTAAAGTTCCTTTGCATCACCACTTTCAGTATACTTCTCTGTTATTCAACAGTTGATACAAACAATCCTCAACTTTCAACGTGTCTCTTGAAAAGGGAATCCGGTATCTGGTCCGGGCTCCAGCAAAAATGTAGCATGACTGCCTAGCAAGGACGCCATCAACCAAGTGGAAAGTTATGCCCAATGATCTAAGATGGCTCTCTTCTCTCTGGAAAATGCAAGAGTTTGGCTTGCTGGGAATTGTTGCTCACATCTAGTGTGCTCCTGTGCATGATGTCCTCCATGAATGCGCCACTTCAGTCCACATAGTACTCTTTAATGACTACGAGCTTCCATTGACTGCAAGACACCTAGGGCGTGCCAGCTTATTTTTATCACCGAATGAGCATTATCTTCATTTTGAAAATCAATCTTTACAAGAAAAAGTTTAAATTGAACAATCAGCTTATACACGTTCACTGACATTCCATATATAATGATACTTATTGAGAGTGCCATTTCTTAAAGGGTGAGTCAGTTCGCATTGGCCAGTCCTCAAACTTAGGTGAGAGAGATGATTTCTAGTTGGAAGTTATTAATGATCTTGCGATTAGGGTGGCTAAGGATATTTGCACAGCCTCAGAATTTGCAGAGTCAGATAAATAGCCAAAGTGTATATATTGATTAATTTCTAATGGGCTGTAAAGTATTTGAGATAAAGTTTAAAAAATCTTTTTCCAAAAGGCTGTGAGGAACGGGCAAGACCCGAACATATGCATCGAGTCTCTATGTGTAGGGTGATTTTATTTCGGGCAATGAGGGCTGCTGCTGGAATTAATTTTATAAAGAAAAACAGGAGTGTAATATAAAAGCCATTTATTATAAAAGTACATATGGTGGAAATTAGCACTCTTTAAGATATGAATATTCAAATAATTGCTTTTTGCCCACTGTTTCTACTGTTAATCTAATGCCTGTCCCTCTATGCCATCTGGCGATTACTTTTTCCAGATCATTAGACTGCATTTCACGTAATATACGTTTATACCAAGAACCTACTTTGGAATCCCCCACATTAATGAACTTTTTCAGTACATTTCCTGCTTCTTCCCTGGCGAGCAGTAATGCAAACCACTTCGTTAGGAAAACAAGGGTACTGCATTGAAATCATAGGTTTACTTTTACCACAGGTAAGTGCTGATATAAGTGAATCTATTTAGCATGCAGTGTTATAGGAAGGCTTGTGAATAATGAATTAAAGAAATGAAGTCGGACATTTTTATTAGAGCTATTCGGCCCATGATAATTAATAGAAGTAGACATCAGCGATTAACGAGTTGGATCATTTTGAAATCAAGGGTTGATCATTTATAAAAAATAAATCTTGATATTTCTCAGTAACATATGTACCGCTATATCTCTTGGGACAGGTAGTATAACTTATCTTAATGGTATCATGGAGAGTGTTATGTGTGCAGTTAAAATGTAACCTTTCCATTTTTGTCTGATTTATTGTATATTTTGAAGGCTGTAAACTAATATATACATTTTAAAGCTAGTTGGATGTTATCTGATCTAGCTTTCAAATAGAAAGTGATATCATCAGCATACAGCTTGATTTCGGCTGATAAATCATTAGAAGGTTTACGTTCTGGATTTGATTGAACCATCAGAGACTCAATAAATAAAGCAAAGCAAATGAGAGACATTGGACATCCCTCCTTTGAAACTCAATTAATATCTATGATGCCTGCCTGAGTCTCATTAATTATGATAGACACGGAGGAATTTTGTGTGTAAATTCTGATCAAATGAACAAATAATTCTAGAAAGCCAAATCCCCTCAGGATAGTAAACAGTGCATCCCAAGAGACCAAATCAAATGCCTTTTCCACATCTGGTAAAATAATAGTGGAATATCAGGGTGGTGTATTAAAATATATTGATTTAGTTAAATAGTTTGTATTAATGTATAATTGGCAATTGGGAGCAAAACCATTCTGATCCTTTTATCTGGGCCTCAAGGGGTGTTAGGATTGTGTGGAGAAAGCTGCGAAGAAGAAAGGGAGCAGGGTGGCTTGGAACGACCTGATTTTCAACTATACCGTTGGGCCTTTCAATGGAAAAACAACAAGATGCTGCTCTCTGGCCCTGGCCACTCCCACTTAGGCTGTGTGTTCAGAGCCATGTTAAGAGTGTGGTGGGGGGCATATGTCTTGTATAAGTTTGAAGACCCTAAATAGCTAAAAGTGGTAGGCATGGTGGTCTGACTCTGGACACACATCAGAATGATATTTAAGATACTATATGACAGTGAATTGGCCCCCATATGGAAATCCCCAGGCACCCCGAACTGTTTTTGGGACCAACTTGCGCTACCTCTGAGGACTTCCGGAATAGAAAAGTCAGGCCAATTATTTCAGGACGGGACCCTGATTTCTTGGGAGGTGATCTCGAGGAAACAGGGCACAGACACTCCAGGGTTAAGCACTACCAGATAAGCAACTGGGGAAGGAGCCTTAACAGGGAGTTGGGATAGAATCACCTTTAGAACAACAACTGCACAAGGGCATCTCTAAGAAACAAGAGGTGGCAAAATGGTACTGTGCTTTTTTTGGGGCGTTCAATGGTGATTTTAAACTGCCAGATGAGCTTTGGAAGAAGGACCTGCCAAGGATGGAGAATATGAACCAAAATGGCAAGTATCTATGTGCATGTTGTATAAAATGGTGAAGTCTGCCCCCTTAAAGAAGAAACATCTTTTCGTTCTGCACAGGGTGTATTAGACCACGAAAAGGCTGTTGGCAATGGGAAACTGGACAAAAAAGAGCGGTCAGAATTGTGGGGAACGGGAGGCAGATGATGTCCATATGTTTTGGCAGGGTCCTAAGATTCGGCTCTTCTGGCAAGATGTGGGTAAAGTCCTGTCTGAGCTACTCAATACAAAAGTCAAGGTAAGCTCTTTGATTATTATTTTTGGTATTCTGGACGAAAATGGGATAGTACGGCCACAAGATGCTTAAGGAAGGAACAACAATCACTAATTCTACATCTGGTAGTGTTGGCGAGAAGGGAGCTCTGTAAGAAGTGCACTTCCTCTGCCCCCCAAGGTTTTCAGAATGGGTGCAAGAGATCAGGAGGGTCTGGCATACAGATCGGAGATGGGGGCAATCCAAAGGGTTGGAGATATGGAGCTGGATGGATGAGTGGTGGGGGAAGTTGAAGTTATATCAAAATTGGAGTAGAAGTCTGTCCAATGATGATGCCAGAATACCAACGTACTGGGCACTACTAAGTCCAAAGGTGCGTGATGGTAAGGCCTTCCTATCCACGGTTGGGAAAAAAAGGCTATGCTGGATTAGTTGTTACTGTCGGATAAGAAGTCAGCATCTGGTGACTGATGAGGACAAAAAAAAAACATTCTGATCCCTATGAATTAGTCTATTAACCTTTCTGGAAATACTTGCAGCAAAGTTTTTAGGAATTAAGATCTAAAGGATCATTTCATTTTTTAAGAAAGCTATCAATGTTTCCTTTTGAAGAGGAGGAAGGAGGGATATTACCCATTAAGTGATTATTAACTAATAAAGTAAAAAAGATGATCTGACAGTGTTAAAGGCATTATAAAATTCCATGGCAATCCCATCCTCCCCAGAGGCCTTAACATTGAACAGATTGTTGCTAACTTCGCAAGTTTCTAAACTTGTAAAAGTGTGGATGAGAAGAACTGCTTCAGAGTGTGTTAACTAGGGAAGTAATAATTGTTGTAAATGATTAAAAATATCTCTCTCACTGTGGCTTTACATTTGACCATATCATTTTTTACAACGGTTTACAAATATCTAATTGATCTCTTGCAGTTAGGCGGTAGTCACAATGGAATTTTGGATACACTGCATATCAATCTTACTTTGTCTGTTTTTTAACTTTGGCAGATCAAGTAAGCATTTTTCCAATATTCTCCCTCTTCATATCTTTTTTGTCTGACTGATGCTGAGTGGAACTGTTCTATTTGATAATGAAATTCAACATCTTCGATTAGGCCGCTTCCCATATTAATCTAGTGGCTTCGGTTCTACACAACTGAAAAATGTTTTGAGCTTGCTCTAGATTGTTTTGAAGTTCTATCAATTTTGTGTGTTTTTCTCTATTTACTGAAACATTTTTTGTAATAAACTGACTTATTTTTCAAATGTAGCCTTAAAGGCATCCCAGACCAATCCAATCTCAGCAGTGCCTAAATTTAGTTCAAATAAACTTTTAATAAAGTCATAGTTTTCAATTATCCAGGTCTTATTACTTAAAAGACGTTTGTTCATGTATCAAGATGAACATATATTAATTCTGAGTAGTCTTTAATAGGCAATAAAGATGTCAGAATGATCTGAGAATAGATTAGCCATAGACCTCGTCCGTTAAATTTCAAGTGTAGATGTGGTGAGAAAAAAATCTAGCCTAGCTGCCTTTTTGAATCTTTTAAAGATGCAGGTGTACTCTTTGACATATATAGCTACCTTCCTCCAAGGATCTATAACTCTTTGACATTTATAGTTCCCTTCCTGTAAGGATCTATAAGACCAATTTCCCTCTTACATATGTTAAAAATGTTAGTGACTTTAGGTTTATTCTTCCTATGAAGCCGATTAGCTGAATCTATTGATAAATTTAGTAAAACAAAATTAAGTCTCCACACAAAGTAATATCTTTCCTTTCAAAGATGAAATAGATTTGAACAACTTGTTTAAAAGTTCAGGGTCGTCAAGGAGGGGTTTGTAAAAAGTAGCTACTGTACATGTCGCCACATTAATCTGAAAATTCATCCAGCACCTTCTACCTTGATGGTCTGATGCATCAGAAATTATTTGATAGCCTTTTGTGAAAGAGATATAACTACACCTCTATGGGAGGCCCCAGTTGTAGAATAGAAAAAGTGTGAGGCTCAGTGTTGAGACATTTTTCTGGGATTCATTTTTTTTACTTGTCCAGTTTGGTTCCTGTAGTAATATAAGAGAAGTTTTATATTCTAAAATCTAGGTTTCTAGTGCCTTTTTTTCATTTATTGTTATGGCCATTTGTATTCGAAGATAAAACCCAATTTTTCATCTAAGAGATTATGTATTTAGATAATACCATTAATGCCCAAATAAAACCAAAAATGTCATAGCAGTATGCCACATGCAGCAACAAATCATATATAAGATAATGTTACTCTTGAGTTTTTTACTCTGATATGCACATCCAAAACTATGTAAGTCACACATCTGATACCACTAAGCTGTTATGGCATGATTGGTGTCCTGTTGTGCACCCAACTGAGTTCTTAATGATCTCTCTGCTGCAGACAGTTAAATAATACAGTGAACTATCATTGATCAAAGCTGGATCTTACTTTGTAGACTAGATTCAGTAATGATGGGGCCATTTTGACACCAGAATAATATTTTAAAAAGTTATCCAACAGAATTGTAATTTACCTGGATTAAAGACTTGTCTTTGAACCCCTTGGCTTTTAAAATTTTCAGCTAATTGCTTGAACTCCCAGTACCTCTTAGTGGTCTCATCGGAAGAATCAGGAAATATAGAACATTTTAATTGATTTGCGACTTGTATTGTTCTTCTTTGCATTGCTTCTGAAATGATTCTTTAATTCTAAAGTCCATAAAATTAATGAGGATTGTACAAAAGCAGGCACCAAGTTTAGGAGTTGAAGGGGCACCTGATGTGCTACTGAAATAGTTAAGTTGAGGAGGAGATGTTCTCTGATAACTTTGTTGGTGGCGGAAATTTAGACCCTTCATCGTTAGTGTCTGAATTCCAATTATAGGAAGGCTAGACCCATGCAAATTTACATTTTGAATTCGATTACGTCAAGGTCTTTAGAAATGTGAGTGCCCTCTTCTAAGGTTATAAGCTGTGAATCCTCAATTAGACAGTCTGGTTTCTATCATTCTATTTTTTTTCTTAAAGTGAATGCCACTGATTCCGTAGGGTTAATCTTTTTAACTTCCCAAAGGAGTTGATGAAGGAGATCTGTTATCTGATTATCAGATCTCTCCCCAGTCTGTTGCAATATGTTACTTTCTTGCTCAAGCTAAGTACTAGTTATATTGCTGATGTCTATCTCTTCCTCACCAATGCATCAATTGTTACTGTTTGTGCCTTCATTGATGAGGTCTTCTTAATCAGAGCTGAAGTTACCGAATCCTTGCTGATTTGTGCTGCTTGAAATATAGGTCAGTATTCTTAAGCGATCTAGTTTCAGAGTTTGTATTGTTTTTACTAGGAACTGCAGTTCTATCAAGTAAGGATATCTAGGAAAATTAATGATTACTGTTTAAAAACAAACCTGACTCTGATTGTTTCGTGATAAATTCTTTGGTGCATTAACAATGGAGTCTGCCAAATATTGGACAACAGTGAACATATTCTCTGCTTCTTCAGACCATCAGGTACTGCAATGGTTGCTTGTTCAGTTAATGTATCTGATGACATTTGTGCTGATCTCATGCTTGCTTTCTTAGGAGATGAATTGGCAAGTTGAGTTTGGCATGGCAGGTAATCCCGTAAGGCTCGCAGCCTAATCCACACATCCTGCCTTCCAGCAGTTCTACTGTTGCGTCTGGGAGCAGGTTTTCCTGCGGGCTCTGATGCGCCTTTTACATCTATCCTTGGGCATACTGAACCGCCGTGGCCGCATGACTGTCAACTGTTAAGCTGGCTGGTCACAGAGCGGTATCGCAGAGGCACTAAACTCCTGGGACGCCAGGTGCCTTCACTGACCACCACCTGCCATCGGGAAAATGTTGGTTGTCCGGAGCTGGGTCACTGGGGGTTCTCTGATGCAGATCCAGCCACCATCGCTGCTCAGGTTTGGGGTGTTTTCTCAGAGCTCCTGATTTAATTTAATGATTTGATGGATTTACTAAAGGCTGAAGCAAGCCTCCGCATGTACTTCTAAATTTGAAGTTCTTAAGATAATTGGCACTGCTTGTAACACTTCTGATTAAACACACAAGAAGAAACTGATACTGTTATCAACCTGTCTGGCTACATTTGTGCTAAGGCTCCACTGGTCACACGAACATGAGTTCTTAAAGCTATAGCTACAAAATAACAACATCTGGTTTTTGGTAGGCGATTGGAGGGAAAACATGGCGGCCGCTTGAGACGCGGTCGCGGAGGCCCCCGAGGTTTGAGGAGATAATGCGATGTGGATAAGGAGGTAAACGGGGAAGATATCAAATGCGATATCAAATGCGAAACGGATACGATACGGGCACAAAATAATATCGCGGACACTTTTAATTGCATTAAGAAGAAACGGAGTAGTGGTGTAAGGAAGCAGCCTTACCTCGAGCGAGCAGAATTTCCAGCTGTTACGGGACTGCAGGGCTCGGCCTGCTGGCGGTGAGAGGGCTGGCAGCAAAGAAGCACGGCAGCCGCCTGGATGTGTTGAGGCCCGTAGGGGCGATCGGATCGGGGGTTGGGACCCGGGATTCGGGACTCCTGCTGGTCACGCGCGGCAAGAGAGGTAGGGAAAGGAAGGAGGGCGGCGGCACTGATTCCCATCCAGGGCAGTCTAGGCAGAGGCAGAACAGGAGCAATAGAGAGCTCCGTTGTACAAGAAGATTGTGCTGGGGTATTGAAGCCTTTGGTAAATAAGAAGGGGAAGGCATGCTGGATTCTGAGTACTAATAACACGGCAGAATACACACGGAGTAGCAGAGCTGGATCAGAACTAGGTCAGTGGTACACTGTAGTGAAAATCATTAGTAAATATCAGTTAACAAAAGTGGAGGAAGCTAAATGTGAGGGAGAAGAAGGAGGTCGAGTTCAGACACAAACTCAGACACAAAATAGGAAAATTGGAAAACCGATACTTAGTCAGATATCTAGTCCTCTTCCTACTCTGTTAGTAAAACATCAAAAAGGTAAAGTGGCATCGAGAAATTTGAAAAAAGTGGGGGAGGGCCAGGTCCCGGAAAGGGGCACGTACCAGAACAGGTATCAACTGAGAAATCGGATAAATCCTATGAAAAAAAAAATACCAAGTAAAAACCAAGAAGACGATACGGCAACTTGTACAATTGGTACTACAGAGGCTGTCGGGGTTGAAGGTGATTCTGTCTTAAAACAACACAGTGTAAAAGAAAGTGATTGGGAGATTCCCAGGAGAAGGAAGCAAAGAGGCAATAAAGAAGGGATACCGATAACAAGTTTAAAAATTACCCAGTCTCTAAGGACTTTTTTTAAAGTAGTTCCGAAAACCTTGGTTTTAAAAAATCCAGCACAATCTGATACATTGTATAATCAGGGAGGAAATAAAGAAATAGTTAACCCCAATAGGTATCAGATACTGGCAAGTCTCCCAGACCCTCAGGAAGAAGTGGCAGAGCTGGAGCCCAGCCCATCATTGGTCGAAGAAAGAGAATATTCCCCTCTTAGGAGTATGGAGCCTAATACTCCACTTTTAGCCGAGATGTAGCAAGAGGTAGTGGAGGGGGCAAAGGAAGCCTCGATATTAGCCTCGGACGGGCCAGTGGAGGTAAATCAGTCTCAGAATACCATTTCCCAACCGCAAGTTGAATCGCAGTCTCAATCTGTGGTTGATTTAATCAGGGTGTTAACAACGGAAGTGAGGAATAGGTTTGAAGTCTCTGAAGTAAATCAAAAGGAGATCAGATCCGCATGCGATAGCCTAGAGAGAAAAATGGATGACCTTGCTAGTAGGACCACTCAGCTGGAGTCTTCAGTAAAAGAACTTACGCTTCAAACTGAAGTTAATACTAAGGAGATAAAGATATTAAAGGGAAATGAGATGATCTGGAAAGATAAAATGGAATCATTAGAAAATAATATGAGAAGAAACAATCTCCGGTTTCTAAAAATTCCAGAAGGTTCAGAGGAGAAGACCTTAAGGCTTTTGTTGCAAGACTTATAAAATCAAGTATACAGATTGAGTCTACGATAAATGAATTAATGGAAGATATTCAGAGGGCCCATAGAGACCCTTTTAAGGCATCCCCGGGTAAAACTAAACCAAGGAAAGTTCTTGTTAATTTTAAAACTTATAAGATCAAGGAAGAAATACTAATAAAGGCCTTAAAACAGAAAAGTCTAACAATGGACGGAATGACTTTTGAAATCAGATCTGACATATCTCAAATAACAGCGAATAAGCAGTGGGAATTCGGAAATATGATTGAGCCATACAAAAAATGGGGGCGACTGCCCAGTTGAGGTTTCCGGCCAGTCTTCGGGTGATGCACAATAACAAACTGTATAACTTTAGAAGGTTAGAGGATGCAGCTGAATTTTGAAGTCGCTAGAGACAGGGCGGAGCTAGGGTTTTCCTCCAGAGATGTAAGCTTTTGAGTATCACTTGAAACCCATTTGGTGAGGCTTGTTGGTATTGTTTCGTTTTTCCTTCCTTTTTCTCTCAGAACTGCTATGGCGTAATAGTAGAAAGATTATTATTGGTTCTTTCCTTTCTCCTTTTCTATCAATATTTTATATTATTGGTTTCCTCAAGCAAGGGGGCCCCCTAAGGCATAGGCCAACATGAAGCTAGAGGAGGGTTTTCTAAGGGTGGGGGGGAGGGGAGTCACAGACAGGTTTTAGTACACGGGTGAGGGAGCAGTGGGTAAAAAAGAAAAAAAAAATTAGTCCTCATTGGAAAAGATATAATCAAGCCTTAATAAAAAAGTTAATGTTTCTAAATAATATAAAATGACAGTCAGCCAGATAAATCAGATAGAACTTATCTCATGGAATGTTAATGGGCTTAGAATGAAATACAGAAGGGAGAAGTTGCTGCAATATTTGAAAGATGCCCCGGCCCAGATCATAATTTACAGAGACCCATTTAACAAGTGAAGAGATGAAAGTGGTCCTCAAATCAAGAAACTGGATACAAAAAGCGGTATTCACTGATCAGCAGATTACTATTAGAGGGGTAGCAATTTTAGTGAAAACAAATCCTCAGATAGTAATAGAGCGTAGTAAAGTAGATAGGGCAGGTAGATGGGCGATAGCCAAGGTCAGATGTTATGATCAGGCATATACAGTGGTTGGCTATTATGGCCCAAATTTAGATGACCCTATTCCCTTCGGTAACTTGCTAACAGAACTTTTGGATTTCCCCGACCCTGTTATTTTGGCAGGTGATTTTAATATAGTTTTGGATATTAACCTGGATCGTTCAACCAAAAGTAGGGCATTGATAAACAATAAAACACGATCCTTGATTAAAAATTCAATGAAGGATAGAGGCTGGTGTGATATTTGGAGAGAGAGGAAGGGACCCCTTAAGAGCTACACTTTTAATAACAAAAAATATGGGCATCAATCTAGAATTGATTTATTTTTGATCAGTCGTATTATTAAAGAACGAGTTGGAAGTGTGAGTCATCTGGGATCACACATGTCAGATCACTCAGCCATTACTTTGTCTCTGATACCCTCAAAGAAAGTAGCGCAGAAGAGATGGCAAATGGATCGTACTATACTATTCGATGATGATATAGTAAGGAAACTTAGATTGGAAACCAAAGAGTTTTTTGAGGATAATTTGGATACAGCAGCAATTGGCATAGTGTGGGATGCTTATAAAGCCTTTCTAAGGGGGAAAATAATATCTATTCAATCTCATAAGAATAAACAAAGAAGGGAAGAGATAGCTAATATAGAGAGAAAGATCTGGCTTTTAGAACAGCAGTTGTCAAATAAAGAGATTGTACAAGAACCTCTTCAACTTTCTATTCAGACTCTAAAAAACGACCTCGCAGGCGTATTGGAAGGTAGACTACAAGAAAGGTGGCAAGCAAGTAAACTAGCCCATTTTAATTATGGAGAAGGATGTGGCAAATTGCTTGCGTGGAAGACAAAAAAGACCAGGTAAAATCCTTCATAAAAGAGTTAAAGCCAAAGGGTTCAGGAAATATAATTGAGACAAGGGAGGGTATCGAGGAGGCTTTTCTCAACCATTTTGGAGAAGTATACATGGAGGATTTAAATACAGGAGAGGGGGATGTGGAAGAATGGCTGGGACAGGATACTCCAAGGAAGATTTCCGATGCCCAAAGGGTAGATATCGACAGCTCAATAACAGTAGAGGAAATAGGGAAATCTATTAGAGCAGGGAAATCAAATAAAGCAGCGGGCCCTGATGGTCTCCCTATCGAGATTTATAAAAAATTAGAGGACTGTTTAACATCTGTAATGGTTAAACTATTTTTAGCCATTTTTGAAAATGGTAGTGAGATTCCATCGTCCTGGGATGAGGCCATAGTGACGCTGATATTAAAACCCGACAAACCACCAAATTCCTGTGACTCCTATAGGCCTATCTCGCTACTCAATTCAGATTATGAAATCTTCTCAAAAATGTTGGCGGATAGGCTTAGCGGAGTGGTAGGGCACCTACTGCATGAAGATCAGAAAGGGTTTGCGAGGCAGGGGAATTAATGACCTCACATTCAGTTTAATTGGGGCCATAAATATAGCCACCACATATAAATTACCATTGGCAGTGATAACAGTTGACGCGACTAAAGCTTTTAATAGGGTTAATTGGTCCTATCTGCAGAAGATCTTAAAATTATCTAATCTCTGTGAGAATTTCTGTACTGCGATAGATTTATTATATAGAAACCCCATAGCTAGAATTGTAGTGAATGGGAGCCTGTCAAAATCGTTTAAAATTTTTAGGGGAACTAGGCAAGGGTGCCCCTTATCTCCCCTCTTATTCAATTTATATATTGAGCCCTTAGCAGAAAAGATAAGGAATCATGAGAGTATCCCCTCTTTTAAGTTTCGAGGATGGGAGAAAAGAGTGGGATTATATGCTGATGATTTGGTAGTGTACTCCTCAGAAGTCGATTCCTCCCTTCCGATGGTCTATGAGTTAGCATCGCAGTTTGGGGCCATCTCAGGATATGAGATAAATGAAAACAAAACGGTGGTAATGACCTGGAATATTGATTCTCAGCTTGAGTGTATTCAGGAGGAGATGAGATACTTGGGCATCAAGATAGTTCCAAAAGTAGAGCTAATCCCGGAAGCCAATTTTAATAAAGTAAACAAAGAAGTGGGAAAATTGTTGTTAAGCTGGGCACATCTTCCACTGACATTATATGGGAGAATAAACCTGATTAAAATGTCCATCCTGCCCAAATACACTTTTTTGTTTCAGAATATTCCGTTGGCGTTCAAGGAAATTTGGCTTAATAAGGCTCAATCTAAAATCACTAGTTTTATTTGGTCATCAAAAGGGGTCCGTATTTCAAGGAAAAAGTTGAGGAGGAAATATGATAAAGGAGGGATACGATTGCCAGACCTGTCGTATTATGCATGGGTATTTCTCTTAAAATCTGGGGAAATGCTTTTTAGCTTTCTGGATTCTACGGATCTAGGAAATATGTTTAAAGCAATGCTGCAAGATGTGGAAGGGGGTAAATATAGTTTCATTCACAAATATGGGGACTTGCGCTTCTTTAAAAGGGTGAGACTTAAAATTCTGCAGTCCTTTGCGGAAACATGGTACAAAATCAGGAGAGAATTAAAACTGAGTTATTATAGTGGAATGGCTCCTATTTGGAACTCCCCCGGTTCACCAGAGTGGTCCAAAGATAGTCTGGCTCTTCCTCTGAAAAATGTTAATATAATACGCTGGGGTCATCTGATAGTGGATGGAATTTTGATCTCATGGGAGAAATGCCAAGAATTGACCAACAATCAGCTTTCAAGATTTAAATACTTTCAAATAAAAAGCTGGCTCCATTCCATCGGGGACGGTGTTGGATTATCTAATGAACTGGAATCAAAGATGGCGATGAATATCCCCCGGAAAAAAGAGGTGGCAAGTTGGTATTGGCTCTTATTGGAATTGGCAGATGGAGATTTCAACTTACCATCATTACTCTGGGAGAAGATCTTGTCGGGAGAGCAGCATGAAGATTTGTGGCAAGTATCTTGTAACCTTTTATATTCCACGGTTCGTGCTGCAAATTTAAGGCGGAACCACCTTTTCTGTCTCCACAGAGTTTACTGGTCTCCGTATAAACTGGCTAAAATGGGGAAAGGCCCCACTCCGAGATGCCCAAAGTGTGGTAAGGAAAGAGGAGACGACATTCACATGTTCCTGGAGTGTCCTGTTCTCCAGGAGTTTTGGGAGGATGTGAGTAGTACAATATCTTCTATACTTGGAGACCCACTCCAGGTAAGCAAAATTCTTGTTTTTTTTGGGATGATGGAGCACGGCGAAGCTATGACGAATAACATAAAAAAATTGATTTTTTATTTGATACTTTTGGCTCGCAGAGAAATCTGTAAAAATTGGGTCAAATATACCCCCCAACAAAAATAGAATGGTTAATGGCAATAAAGTACACCAATCAGTTGGACAGGTTAATTAAGAGAAAGCGAAATGATTTCTTGCTTCCGTATGAGAACTGGGTGAAACATTGTAGTTAATATAGTCCAATGATTAGGCCTCTATACTATATTGCTGGAATACTCCTTTGGTGACTTCGCAGCAGTTTTAGCTGAAAAGAAGTTTTCCTATGGTTGGAGGTTAACAAGCATGGTATAGAGTGACCCATCCTCGATGTTGAACATAGTTCTCTGGCTGGTGCAAATCAAAGGGAGGCCCCGGAGTAAGCTATACCATTGATTGGTAATCGAGGCTAATGAGGACAAAAAAATAAAATAACAACATCTGCAATATTTCTTTGGTATTTGAGTGCTCGTGCCTCCACGGTAGCTGGGAAATTCCAGCGACAGCACAGACGTGTCTTGCCCTACTGCTGCAAACTAGTGCCTGCCAGGGAGCTGATAGACACAAGGGAAGAAGTGGCTTTAGTAAGGGGGCCACAAAGTCAGGTGGCAGGAGGTGGCGTGTGGAGGTCCTACCAGGGCAAAGACGGCCTACTACAACAAACCTTGATCTCATGGGGACATATACAACAGCTCATATGCTGTAGTTGTCTGGTGTAAAAAATGGAATTTATAAAATGAAGGCCACATCCAAAGTCACTCGCAATCTTAAGTCGAGCAAGGTGTGCAACGCTCCAGGTGCTGGATCAGATAGCTCAGGGCACACCAGCTTGACACACTGCCACCACGCACAAGAACCA
Source organism: Calotriton arnoldi (assembly GCA_963921515.1). Classification (NCBI taxonomy): domain Eukaryota; kingdom Metazoa; phylum Chordata; class Amphibia; order Caudata; family Salamandridae; genus Calotriton; species Calotriton arnoldi. The sequence continues at coordinate 1,804,687 of CAWUFW010000097.1, read as the reverse complement.
CAAACTACAGTAAGTGGTACCAATAGCCCGCTTCCTGACTGCTGGTGAAAGAAAGTCACCAATGGAAAGGGGCGACTACAAATCCCCCTCTAGAATATTGTAAACAACAGATCTGTTTGACAGGTGTGCTGTCAAAATCCAGACCTAAAAATGGGAACAATTATTACTGACCCGTTTGCAGATATGCTAAGGCATGAAAGAGTGCAAGCAAGATGAATCAGTCTAAGATGCTATAAACAAAGGGCACATTTCTGTCTTGAAAGAAATAACATTTCAAACACTTTCCACAGCAGAGCATATCAACTGTCATGTACTCCTGCTCATCAACTTAATCTAGTCAATGACAAATGTCACGTAGTTACTTTCTCTGTCACCTTTCAGTGACCATGGATGGCACAGCATCCATACCCTGGGTACAAACTGATCATCAAAGAGCAAGAGGAGAAGCATCCCTATATGTGCCAGACATTGCCCTATTGAAAATACCCAATAAAAAGCTTTTCGAGTTGCATAGTCTTGATACTTATGTAACCTATGATTTAGGTGACACCTTTGTACCACAGACAAAATTATCCAGTGCTACACAGTCCATCCCAAAACACTAGGAGCCCTGCACTTGTTTACCCCTGTTTTTTTCCCCAGAGCATTACTGGGGTTTTGGAGCTCTGACACAGACAACAAAAACCTGATGCATGCGCAGAATCTGTGCCTACATGCTGCACACGAATCATCAGACCTGATGAGGTTCATGCACACCAAACTAATTTGCAGGATTTTCACAATGTGGCCCTAAATCCCAGATAATTGGTGGATGTGGCTTACATGCATACAGCCCTGTGATCACCTGCCATAGGATAATTGTCCAGAAACTACAAAGACCAGAACTCTGATGCACAAGGTGTGTGCAACACTAAAAACCGTAATCACTGTTAACGATCACGGAACTAAGTCATACTCGGTATAAATATTGAGGCCCTGACCCCAGGACTTTAGAACTGTTTTGTATCAAGGAACCTGCCAAGAAGAAGAGCTGGAGAAGCTGTGAGGAGGAACTACCACTTTGCTGTGTTGGCCTGCAGTGGCTGCTTCTGTCTTGGGCAGAGAAAGGACTGGACTGAACTTTCTGCAACTTCTTTGTTTGAGTTTCTCCTAGGGCTTGAGGTAGAGCCTACCCTCTATTCAAGAAGTCTCAGGAACAGCAAAGAGGCAGACTTAAAGTTCATCTGCTACCAGCACTGGTAACTGTGTGTTTTGTGCTGCAACAGAATCAAAAGCAACCCGACGCCGTCAAGGACGCCACTGCCGGCTCCTTGTCCTGAAGGCACCGCAGAGGGCACTGCCACACTTCGCACCACAACCCTGGTCTCACCAACAAGGCCGCCACCGAGCCACTGCTTGCACCGTGACCTGTGGGCACCCCACTTCGTACCGCCTAGCTTCAGACCGCCACCCTGGTATCCCCGACGACGACGCTCCACGCCGACATAGACACCGCTGCTTGCACCGTGGTTCGAGGGCACCGCTCGGAAGTTACACGACGCACCGCCCCGTTCCACACTGCAGCCTTGGCCTACTGACACTGGTGCCATTGACTCCAGTTCATCAGCCGACGACATCACTTCAGCAACGATGACGCTCCTGCTTGCACCGTGACCTGCCAGCACCGCGACGAGCACCGCACCACTTCGCACCGCAGCCCTGGTCTCACCGATGCCGCTGGACACCGTCACTGAGCCGCTGCCTGCACCGTGACCTGTGGGCTCCGCACGCCGCACTGCTCACTTCGCAGCGCAGCGCCGACGCCAACGCTCCTGACTTCAACCGCACGGAGTTCGATCTGCAACGTGTGTGACTTAAAGGGCCTGACGACTCCTGCACCGACCTTCGGAACCAACGCCTGCCAACTCTGGCTCTTCGAGGCTCACTTGAGGTCACCGACGCCCTGCATTTCTAAAGGTACTGTTTGCGGGTCTTCCCGACACCGTAGATGGTCCATGACGCCGCGGTCAGCCAGAACAATTTGGATTTGTTTTTCACAATGTTGGGATAGCCCCTGACAAAGCTATTGACTACAAGGAACTGTATTTTAAGTCTAGTTTTGCTTATTGATATTTCTGAGAACTGTATGGTGGATTTGTTTCGTTTTTGGTATTGTTTTGCACAGATAAAATATTGGATATAACTGCTGTGGTGTCCATATGTAGTGTTTTCACTGTATTACTGCTGGTTATGGGCAAATGCTTTACACACTGCCTCTGAGATAAGCCTGACAGCTCGTACCAAGCTACCAAGGGGTGAGCAGGGGTTATTTTAGAAGTGTATCCCCCCTTATCCTGACTAGAAAGAAGGGTCCCTACTTGGACAGGGCAACAACCTGCAACTAAAGACCCCCATTTCTAACAGTTTGTGAGTACCCATATACTAGATGAAGAATGGTTGGGCACTCCTACTAAAAGATCCCTATTACTGCTGTGGTGCCTGCTTCTAAAAAACTTGTTTGACAAACATATGGGCAACTCTCAACGCTGATTCCTAGGGGAAAAGGACCTCCATTTGGAGCGGAGTTCTTCTCCCTTTGAAAAATATTGAGTGATATCACGTATGATCTGCACAGACCTCTGCCAAAGGATATTCCCCCGAAATGCTTTGTACGTCCTGTGCTTTGTTCTTTCAGGCTGCTACAATAAACCCTGGAGTTCTTGGATGTCAACACTGCACCTTTCTTTGTAAATATGACGAATAAACTTGCACCAACTGAGGTTTTTAAGCACTCTACGTGTATGGGAAAAAGAGATATCAATCGAGCACGAGTGGTTTCATATCCTTTCAAACAAGTACATTTTAGTTGCTATTCACTGCTCGCTGCCAAATTAAATGACCGCCGTCAAAAATAATTGGCACTGGGAAGACACTGAGGTAGGACTACAAGGTTTCCAGATTGCATTATTAAATATCTCGATAAACACTGTGAAGAAACGGACATGGACAACCTTAGATTTCAAATGTGTTGTAAAGAAGGACATGGCCAGCCAGGCCTTCTTGGAAAGGGATTCAGGAATCAGCAACGCTGAGATGCGTCATGTGTTTATCCAGGCACCCACACCTGGACTCTGTCAGATTGGTAGCGCTGGAGTGCACTTGTCCAGAGCTAAGAGCAAAGTAGAATGTTTGCTCGGGGCTTGGCTGTTAATAATTGTCAGGACTGAGTTTTTGCAAAGATACAACGTGTACCCCTGCCTCCATAATCTGCCATTTTGCAACGTCTTGGAATACGTCAATATGTAGCAAATGGCATCCACTGAGTGGGATGTGGGCGAACTCCTCAAGAAAACGTGCTTGTGTTTTGCAACACCAGGTTACAGTCCGTCCGTTTGTCCATTCATCAAAGATTCTCTCTTGCTGCCAGGGATTTCTAGTGCTTGCTGTGTTGCTATGCCAAAAATGTCGCGCACCACGGCGGCATGGCCCCTCTGCAAAGTTGTTTTTCAAAACATGACTACCTCTAAGGTTTACCTCGGGCTGATTCCTTTCTACGGTGAAAACATGACGGCATGCCTGAAATATTTTAGCTGTTAACTGTGAGGTGGTGTTGTTGATGCCGATTCCGCTCTCGCCACGAGAGTGCTACCAGCCCCTGACTCACACCTACTGCAAACACTTCCTCCCTTCAAGGCGCCTCTGACTGTCTGTAGGATATTTGTCCTCTTCACTCTGTTATCCCATATACTTGTTCTATCGGATTCCTTAAGTTAACAGACTCCAAGTCACCAGGGACGCAATGCTACGTTACTGGGGTTTTTCTGTACAAACCATTCATTTTATTTCAGGTATGTAATGTCAAGCACAGTGGTCCAGGACTACAAACCCCAGAATGCATTATGTGTTTAAACAAAAAGTCTGGACAAGAATATTGTGTCCTTGGTGGCATGAAGTCATCTGGAAACCTTAACCTAGCTTCCCTCTCATACCATTCTAGGTCCCCATGCTGAAATGGGGAAAGCACACAGACGACAGCAAGAGGGAGGAGGGCAGGTAGAAGCAGCTGGGCACCAGCGAGCCTATAGAAGCAGACAAGTGAGAGTGACAGAAAGTCAACCTATGGAAAGCTATGGGCGGGAGCCAAGCCGCCCTTTGTTCCTAGTAAGTCACAATATGCCTTGCAACACAGTGCAGGCACGGTCTACTAGGCTTGATCTAAAAAGTGACTAACGAGCAGGTGTTCTGACATACTAGTAAGGGAATACTAGCGCAAGTAATAAAATCCTAGAAACCGAGATTACATTAATACACAGAAAGAACAACTGCGAATCGGGAATACTCCTACCTAATGTTGTAATTTTTTGACAAACAGCACTGCTCTGGACAGAAAATAGAGCAAAACTAGTCTGGACTGAACGCAATGCACAAAGCTGATGAGAATGCCACAACCAAAGGCAAGCATATTATTTTAGAATACAGTCACTAAAGCCCTACCAAGACAGACAGATAGAAAGACAGACAGACAGACGGACACCGAGTACAATGTTTTCACAAATGGAGTCTACAAACTCATACCTGAAAATCCACATACTTTAAGGCAAGTGGACATATTTTTGCACGAGGCCAGTACAACTTATTGCAATAAGTTTCCATCATACTCCTGCCACAAATAAATATGCATGCATTTATATGGTGGGTAACTACCTGCAAATGATTGCTGAGTACCTGCAAACTTATTTAGCCAACATTTACAGATGATCTTAGCAGGAGTGACCTCAACACAGTCCTAACTACTAGATTTGGAAATAAAAAACAGCACCATTGTGGCAAAATTTCTGTAGTGGTAAAGCTCGCTTGAGAATGTAAAAGTCCATCAGTCTCGCTTCTGTAAATTAGGAATGTGGCAATACTCTCGCAAACGTTTTTCGCGCACCTATGGTACACACTGGCACAAAAAAATCCTAAGAAAATCAAGCTCTATAGATCAATTGCATCATTCAAAAAAGAAGTTAAAGTTCTATTGATGAACACATTCACCTAGAACCCACGAACTCCAATCTCCGGGTCCCGATATGGCACAGTGTCTATACCCATATCTATTACTCGCCTGTTATAATCTTTTTTGTTGATTTGTCGGCCTGGTTCATGTGGTGGTCTCTTCCCTCACCTGGGAGTTGCTACATACTGAATCATTCTTGAGTTTGTTGTTGTTATGGTCTACCTGTTTCTTCTTTCTTGACCATTTGTAAAGCGCTCTGATTACCATCAAGGGTCATGTTCGCGCTATATAGAACTTTATAAATAAATAAATAATAAAATCTTGAAGATTAACTAACCACAAGTGATTATGCACTGACGCAAATTGTGAAGTTGTCTGGGAGTCAACAAGCTCTGTCGTGGGACAGGCAGGGTGTGCACTACCTTACTTTTGCACGTTTTTTTATTTATTATTTTTAAATATTTTATTGTGGTTTTGGTTATTCAGGATCTCAAAAACAGTGCACTTACAACAGAATCTCAGTACAGTGGTATCGTCCGAAGTCACAGTACAACATAAATATGGCAATCTGTTCGTTTACAAATAATTTCAGGAAAAGAAGAAAGAATCATCATTAGGGCCAAGACAGTCCTGTCAAGGAGGAATACAATAACATTTAAAATCTGCGTTAATACACCCAGTACTGCAATCAACTTCGAGCAAATAGTGCACTGTAAGTAAACAAAACTGAACATTAAACTCCTATCCTAACTTCCCCTCCCTCCCCCCGGGTCACGAACATAAGGTCTGTCCCTTTTCCGCCATGTATCATTAATCTAGTACTGCTTTTATCAGGTGGCCTACACTGTACCAGGGCCAGGGCTGCCCTCCCGACCTCCCTCCTCCTCCAACCCGCCTCTATCAGGTAAGGTCCCCTCCGACCATTGGGTGGTGGGGGCTTCCCCCACAGGGATCTCCGAAATCATTAGGTGCCATGCCCGTGCATCATCCTCTAATTTTTCGTCTCTGCGGACTCGTTTCATTTGAATCAATTCCGCTGTCGCCCATTCCCTCAGGTCCCTGGCCCAACATTCCGCTGTGGGGGGCCTGGACCCCATCCAGCTGATTGCGACCAGCCTTTTGGCTAGTACCAATCCTAGCTGGAGGAATCTACGCATGAGCTTTTTGCCCTTGGGGTGGGGAAGGAGACCCAAGAGTATTTCTCTGATAGACTGAGGAAGCGTCCACCCCGTTATTAGTCGTAAACGCTCCAGTATCGTCCCCCAGAATGGTCTTATCTTCGAACAGTCCCATATCATATGTAAGAATTGAACTCGTTGGAACCACACTTAGTGCAATGTGCGGAGCGATCCGGATATATTTTATGGAGCACCCATGGAGTCAGGTAGGTTTGATGGACAATGTTAAACTGGGTTAGTCTGAATCTAGTGTTGGTGCTAATCTGCTTAACCCCTTCATGTATTCTCTTCCAGTCAGAATCCGTTAGAGGTTCTTCCAGTTCTACATCCCATTTGGCCTGGACCGGAAGTGGGTGTGAGTCCAGGTCCTCCCGTAATGCCCTATAGATGTGAGACACCAGCCTACGACCCCCGGATAGAGTCACTAGGGCCTGAAGGGTGGCAGTAATAGGCGGCTCTTCCGGAAATACCGGCCATAGTTCTCGTGGCACCGCAGAGATCTTAGCGTAGTGAAGGTATTGACCCCAACCTAACTCGAACGTTGTCTCTGCATCTTCTCTAGTGAGAAATCGCTGTCTCGAGTCTAAGTCCCCCATTGTGCGACAACCCCCCTCCATCCATCTAGTAATAGACATAGTTTGGCTTATTTGCTTGAACGGTGCTACGGCCCAAAGCGGGGCCTCAGGAGCATAGGGTGCATGACGCACCACATTTCTGATTGCAGATTCCCAGACTGAGGCCACGTGTCTTATAATATCTGGAAATCGTTCAGGTACCCGTGATCCCATCATGAGAAGGTCAGGGAGCGCTACCCCCAATGTGTGCCCATCAATAGTCTCTTCCCCCAATTATCATCCCCGTCGAGCCACTGCACCGCGTGTTGCAGCTGTGTCGCCATGTAGTAAAAATTTAGGCGAGGGACCTCAAGTCCTCCTCGTTCCCATGTCCTCTGTAATGTGTCAAGTTTCACTCTTTTCCGTTTGGTCCCCCATAGTAACTCAATCAGTAGGCGATCTAGCTGGCGGAAACATTCCCATGGTATGCGGTAAAGGGAATTTTGCATAACATATAGGCAGCGCAGTAAGACCACCATTTTTATCAGGGCGACCCTTCCCATCAGGGATAAGGGTAAGTCTTGCCAGAACCCAACCGACGCACGGAGTCCCTCCACACACCTGCCCATATTCCGCTCCAGATAGACCGTCGACGTGTGTGCCAGCCTGACCCCCAGGTAGCGCACTGTATCTTTAATCCAGGTCATCCCCACACTAGGTAGTTTACCCTCCTCTACATTTTGCAGGCTGCCCATGGGGAAGAGTTTAGACTTTCCCAGGTTCAGACAAAGTCCCGATATCTCGCCGAAACCAGCCAGCTCCTCGAGGAGTACCGGAACCACCTCCCTCGGTCGATGAAGATACACCAAGGTATCGTCGGCGTACATGGACACCACATGACTCGTTGCGCCCATCTGAACACCCCATCGCCTCATCTTATCTCTGATTTTAATTGCCAGAGGCTCCATCACAAGAGCAAAAAGGAGCTGCGACAGGGGGCAACCCTGCAAAGTGCCCCTCTGAAGCTCCAAACTATCCGACACCTGATTGCGTAGGCGGACCCGGGCAGTTGGTTTAACATAAAGCAGTTTCAACCAGCTCAGATATTTGTCCCCAGTTTCATGCGCTCAAGTACTGCCCATATGCAATCCCACTCAACAGAGTCGATGGCCTGTCGTATGTCCAGAAGGCATAGGGCCCAATCCACCCCCTGTAATTCTGGCGCATGCCATATGTGCGCTAGGCGTCGTAAGTTGTGCGTAGTGTTTCAGCCAGGAATAAACCCAGCCCGGTCCGGGTGGACCAAACGGGTCATGTATGGGAGGAGTCGTGCCGCCAGCGCTCCACTCAGTATCTTCTCATCAATATTTAAAAGAGAAATGGTTCGATTGGAGCCCGGAGCCAGGGGATCCCTTTCTGGTTTAAGGATCATGGACACTAGTGCCTCCATCATGGTATCAGGAAGCTCCTTTCTGGACAGTGCCTCGTTAAACACTTCTAAGAGGTGATCAACCAACTGGGTGGCAAACGTTTTATAAAATTCGGCTGGAAGGCCGTCACTATCCGGACACTTCTCCGACTTCAGTTTTTGAATCGCTGCCACTATTTCTACTCTAGACAATGGTTCCCGCAGGCTTGCAGCGTCTTCCTCCTCGAGAGTAGGAAGCGTGATAGCGTTAAGATAATCATGTAGTGTATGTGGACCGACGCGGGTGTTAGTCGAACATGTGTGTTGTAGGTGGGTCGCGAACTCTGCAATAATTGCATTTTGTGTGTGGAGGACATCTCCCTCATTATTACGCAGCTGCAATACCGGCTTCTGCTCCGTCTCCTTGCGAATCAGCCATGACAGTAGCGCTCCGGACCTGTCGCCCCCCCCATATAGAGCCTCTGCCTATAAGTAGTGTATTGGTGTTTTTCTAGTTGGGACCAAGCCTCGAGTAACTCCCCCCGAACCTGTGCCCACTCTGCCCTGTCGGTTGGTGTTTTATGAAGTGTGTTCTCTAGGGTCTTTAATCTCTTTTCTAAGGTATCAATGTCGGCGTGTAATTGCTGTTGGACCCCGTGAGTGGTTCTTATGCAAACCCCCCGGATAACAACTTTCATAGCTTCCCATTCATTGGATCTAGTGTCCGTGGACCCCCAGTTCTCATTGAAGTAATGCTGTAGGGCCTCCTCCACGGTCTGCATATATGGGGGGTCTGCAAGGGCTTCCACGCGGAGCCGCCAGAGCGGGATGGACGGCCGTCGCTGCCCGCTGATCAGAGTCAGTAGTAGCGGCGCGTGGTAGGATATGTAACGTGGCAAGTAAGAAACGGCCTCCGTTGCGGCCGAAAGGCCGGGCGAGAGGTAGCAGCGATCAATTCGGGAGAAGGTGTTAGCTGCAGGGGTAAAACAAGAGAACTCTTTTTTGGCAGGGTTACGCGCTCTCCATTCATCCCTTAATTGCATCCCCCGTATAATGCCCATGAGGGAGTTCGTCATACGTGGTTTTGTGTGGTCTCTAGGGGGCTCTCTGTCTAATTGTCCATCAGATATACAATTAAAGTCGCCAAACAGGAGGATCTCGGCTCCCATATACGGCGTTGCCGCTTTCAAGACTGCCGGGTAAAAGTCAGGGCAGTCCAAATTAGGTGCGTAGAAATTAATTATGCACAATTCCTTTCCCTCCCATCTCCTAAACAGTATGACGTATCGTCCCTCGGGATCCAAAACATGATGAGCGTGTTGGAATGGAGTTCCTGGCGCCATCTACTTTTGCACGTTTATCTCTCACATACCATCATGTTGCTAAGCACTGCACTCCAAGTGAAGAGAGGAGTAGTTTTTGGTCACTAATGATGACACCAAACACTTGCCACAAAGGCTGACAGCAAATATAACTCTTCTGTCCGAAGCACTCCCCCACGGTGTATCGTGCTACGTGTCTGAAAATGCGCTTCCGCACCCCAGAATGGGAGAGGAAGCGCTACATAAATACAACTATTGCTACTTCTGGTCATTATTATGGGTGAAACGGTGATGTTATCAATGTACCATCATTATGTTGTACCTGGTTGGGTGTTCTTGCTCTTCCCTGTGTGGGCAGTTCAGATTTGCTGGTGTTCTCTGAGGTTCAGAGTCTGTGGAGTCAGGTCTGCGATGATCCACAGTGTAATTACAATGTCTGCACACGCGAAGGTGAGGCATTAGTTTTGCTTTCTCCAATGGTGTTGGGCAGACTGCAGTTAATAATAAGTGTCTTTGGGAGAAGTAAGAAAATGGACTACAATTTATTAGTTGCAATCATGACTACTGAGAGAAAAACTGCCCGAATTACAAAGAGCAGGTTGCAAACTCATTGGTATTTTTTGCCCACCTACTGATTTCGGACATGTCATACATTTTGCGATGCACCTCGATATGACTGCTATACTAATCAGTAACATCAAAAAATGAACCTTTGAAAGGGGAGAGAATGTGGCCTAACGGCAAGGGCTGTCAACCTCGGAGCTGGGGAACTGGGTTCCAGTCTCGGGCTCGGCAGTGACGTTCAACATCCTGTGATTCTGGGCAAATCGCTTAACGACTAGGGCTGTCAACCTCGGAGCTGGGGAACTGGGTTCGAGTCTCGGGCTCGGCAGTGACGCTCAACATCCTCTGATTCTGCGCAAATCACTTAATCTTCCTGTGCCTAACAAAATAATGGACGTGTCCATCTGTAATGTAACTGGTGCTCATGTAAAGCACTCTGATACCTTCGGGTCTAGTTTGCCTATGTAAAACTACACACAAAAAAAAAAAGAGTTTGCAAAACCTCCGGCTTCATCATTAAAGTGTATGGTAGGGGGCATTTTACGAGTCTTTGTAAATGCCTGCAGATTCAGAGATGAAGGCCTGTGAGGCACATCAGACCTCCATCCCAGCATGTCGACTTTTTTTTCCAGCAGCCCCGTAAGGTATATTACCAGGACCTGCTTTAAAATAAAATGTTGGACTGCAAATAGTGCCACCATTTACAAGGTGAAAGCTGTCCCCTCTGGACACTTTTTACTTTACAAATGGGTCACCACCACATGTAAATAACTAGCCAGAGGTGTGTGAACACCGTTGTGGTCGCAAAGCATTGATACTTATCATTGTAACTTACAATAAAGAGGGGGCGCCCCTTTCATGTCCCCTCCTTTTTGGAATTCTGGAAGAGTCACAAAATGCACTTTGCGAGTCGAAAAGACTTCTACAGAATCGCAAGGTACCTATAACACACTGTAAGTTGTGTTTTTTGTCGTTGCAAAGCCTGTGATTTTGCAAACAGGCTCGGCAAACACAAAAGCTCTTTATAGACTGGGCCCTTTTTTGTGTGTGATTGAGATGGTGGAAAAAGTTGTATATCTTGTCTTTTGGCTGCATTGTTGACATTCTGTTGTAGAACGGCACATGCATTCTTGTGTGGCCAGTCGGCATTGAATAAAATGGCTGCACTACTTTGTTTATAGGGATGAAATTGTATTTAAGAGCAACCTATGAATAGCACCCACATATTTGAGCATATGTGTATGATAAACTTTAGACGTTTTTGGGGAAGAGGAGTTCTCCCCCAAGATATTTTACTAAAAAATGAGGCCAAATGATTCATATTACAGCACAAATTTCCAGTTATAGTGGCTAAGTAACCATAAGTATTACAGACAGTTTTGAATGTAAACTCAGGGCTTTAAGTGGGCCGGGTCTCACCGGTGCTGAGCAACGGCAGTTTTTTAAAGGGGGGCTCGAAACGGGTCTCTACCGGGCTCTGTTTTGTGCCCTGGCACAGGCGGTCCGTTTCTTTTCCGGACTGCAGTGACAGCAGGCACATGATGTGCGCTGCTCACACTGCTCACTTCTCACTAGTGGAGAAGTTACCACATGACGTCATGTCAGGTGAGCGTTCTAGGAGAAGGGAAATCCTTTAAAGAGAGTCATTTTCTCTCCGGAGTTCCCTTCTCTTTTTGAAACTCAGGAGCAGCAACATTGTCGTGGCATCATCGGGGCTTTAAGTGGAAGCTTTTTCAATATTATATACAAGCCATAGTTGCTGCTTATTTATCTTACGCAACTAACAGCCACTGACAAAGCCAATAGTCCTGACTTCTTATAGGTATGATGTTACTTGTTGTATCAAATATCTGGATGCAATCACAGAAACAGCAAAATACAAGTCGGGTGGCACACTATGCTAAGCACAGATTTATAGCTTACGTGTTTTTAAGCCACGCCCTTAATTACATTGGCCACACCCCTTTGAGAGACCCTCCAGTTTTTTCATCCCAGTTAAAGTCCTGTGTAAACTCATTAAAAGATTTCATTAGTACATGGCAGCACCAGCACCAGCAACTCATACATATCTATGCAAAACATTTGTGTGCTGCTTCCCCCAACAGTGTTTTGGGGGCTCTTGGGCAGAGGATCCCTCAGCACATTCAGGCCTGAAAGCTTCCTGGGACAGATCTCTGACTGTAAAGTCCAGGTGATCTATTTCAGTGAACTCTCTGTTGTTTAGGAGTCCCAGAAGACAGTTAATAAAAGTGGTGATGGTGTGCAGCTTCTAAGGCCAGTTCCGTATATGCCCTTTCCTGGACTTTGACCTTGATGCTCTAGCGCTTACAGAAGCAAGGCTCAGTCCGTTCTCCACAGCATCACGATGTCGAAGTACCTACAGATTACATTATTAACCTCGACAGAACTGAAAAAGCAGGGGAAGGGGCCACACACATGTACGTTATTCCTCAAACACAAAGGTCCTAATTACGAGTCTGGCGGTCTGAGGACCGCCAGACTCGCGGGGGCCCGGCGTGACAGTTCAGCCACTGCCGCACTGGCAGTCCGACCGCCTTATTAGGACTTCGGCGGTCAGACGCCATTGTACCACTGGAGCCGCCAGGGAACTGCCGTTCTCTGGTGGTCCCGCGGCAGTCTGAGGGCCGGAATATGCTTGATGGTGCCCTGAGGCACCCCCAAGTTTTTTACGACTTTCCTCACCTCCAGCACTGTCATGGGGGTTCTTCCTCCAAGAAAAGGCTGGCGGTGAGGAAAGAAAAGGGGCCCTACACTGCCCCCTCTTGCCCCTGTGCACAGGGGTGCATGCATGGGGGCACATGTATGGGGGCACATGTTGTGCCCCCCTGTATTTCTGCACCCCCAGTTCTTGAACAGGAAGAAAGGCACAACATGGTGCATTTCTTCCTGTGCAGGAACGTGCACTGGTGGTCCCACGGCGGTGCTGTTTTAGGCTCACTATGAGCCTTTTAAACAGCACCCCTGTGGGATCACCACGCCGCCTGCCCGCCAGACTACAAAAAACTTGAAATCTGGCGGCGGCGGTGACTATTGGCGGTGCGGGGGCACAGCAGTGGCGAGCTACCTGCCCTCGCACCGCCAAAAGTCGTAATCGGGCCCAAAGCATTTAACTCACTAAACTACCCCAATAGAGATCACAAACATATGACCCAAATCAATTAGAATTAATATTTCTTGGAGAGATTGATTGATTATAGTGAGGACCAACTCATCCATTTTTGTAATGACATTTTTCAAAGATACTTCAGCTTCCACTGAAAAAATGACAATGGCACTCACTCGTCTATATTCAACACCTTCTCACATGACAATAACCTGTAACATTGCATCTTCCCTGCTTAAAAAGGGGGCAACTATGAACCAGACCTTTGTTAAGAAGGTCCCTTTCATGTCTCACACCTTACTCAAACGAAATATCCTTCAAAATGTTTACCTCTGGACTCCTTCTACATTCAAAACCAAAAACCAGAGTGGTAAACTCTAGAGACCACAAACATATTGGTAAAAAAAGATCAAAGACTCCCTGATCCAATTAGTCAAACTAATAGCAGAGCTTGGTACAACCCTGCTGAGTCAGCAGAGCCACAAGGCATAGAGATTCTCACAGTCATGGAGAAATTATCCACTGCCACCATGAAAACCAAAAGGTCTAAGCTAACCTCTAACTGGTGCAATGATGAGGTCAACAAGTTGTGGACAAACCTAGGAACACAGGAAGATGTAAACATCTCCCACCTCTACACAACTCCTCAAACTTGATTTAAAAAATAAATAAATGTATCATATACAAGCGAAATCCTCCTTCCTGATATTTGAACTTGCTTGTGCTGTAAACCTCTCTAGATAAATCTACCAGATAGTGCAACATCAAAATACAGAGGAAGTCCCAACTCTTAACACAGAATCCGAATGGAATTGCAAACGGAAGTACCTAGCCAGCCCCTTCTCCAATAAAATCATGAAAATTAAGGAAGAATCTAGCTAAACAGGCACCTGCATCTGACACAGTTTCAACAAGAATCATCCTCTGGCCAGCTGGAATGGTTTCACTCCCATTGCCCTGGATATACTGAAAAAAATCCATCACAAAATGAAGCCATCTCGCTTAGTTTCAGAACCCAACCCACCTCCTCTAGCCAAAGAACGCTCTGATGCCCTGACATCTTTCTGGCATCATCAACTTCTTGAACCAGGTTCAAGGTATGGCACCTCACTTCCCTGCTTTTAGAGGCGAACACCGACTGGGATGTGCTTGAAAACAGCAGGCAGATCACATGCACCCCCTTTCTCTCAAAGACCCTAAAAAAAATGTGTAGCTAGCCAGCTAGAGAAAATGCATAAAAACAATCATCTCTTAGGCGATTTCCAAAATGGATGCTCTGTGGGTAAAAGCTCTGAAAATTGCATCCTCAAAATTTATGTCTTTACGTTTCTTTGATGAAGGAAATTATAGCCTTTTAGTTCTGCTCAACCTACAGGCATCCTTTAATGCTATCAATCATGATACCCTTCTTAAATCCTAAAAAACAGGAAATGTAACTAATCAAAATAGGAAATTCTTTCTCTGCCCCTGTCAATGTCACATGTAGAGTACCACAGGGTACCATCCTCACCTCTCTACTCTCCAATCTGTATGTTGAACCGCTACACAATGTGCTAAAAAATAAAATCTCACCTCTTCTTTAGTAAAAATAAAATACTGACAACAGCCAACTAAATATTAAAATTAAATGCTCCGAGTGTTAGAAAATGAAACTTACCTGCTGCTGTGCGCCGCTATGGGAGGGCACAGAGTTGAGTCTCTGATCGGGGACACAGTGGCACCTGCACAGCTTTGTTCCGCATGCGTGGTCCTCTACTGAAAGCTGCGCACAGCATTAATGGGCGAGTTTTGTCTTTTCCTTGTGCCCAGCGTCTCTATAACGTCACATGCAAGGGAAAGACTTGTAAAATGACATTGCCACCATTCTCTATAATTCTGCAAGTACACGAACATTCTTTCTATTTATTTTCTTGACATGCTTTATTTTAGTTGGATTCCACACCTTGTTTTCCTTTTGGGAATATAGTCATGTTTTTCCTTTTAGGGATAAAAGGATTTCCTAAAATATCATGCAAGTGAATGACTTCCTGTTTGCTCTTCTAGGTTAATTTTCTGACTGTCACTATACAAGGAGACCGAACAAGGCCTCAGAGCGTCATAATTGTGCTGGTTGACGGATTGCTCGCTGGACGCCTCTGGGAACTCTTTCGCGTGTTTCCTGTGCTCTTACTCAGCCCTCCTCTTGTCTGCTGGCTAAGCCAGTTGCAAGGTTTTTTCTGGCTTCCATATTTTTCCCTTCCAGCTGCATTTGACTTCTTATTCTAAATTGGGCTCCCTCTTTCAAATGGGGGGCCTGAGGTTTCTGCATGGTGGGCGGAGGCCATAACTTCTAACTAAGAAAGTTTTGAAGCCCTGGCAAAGGACACCTGCACTTGACACCATCAGCTTCAAGACCCTCACCTCCTCTGCTATGGGCATTTCAAACTGAATAACAAATATCAAACTAAATTTAAATGCTCAGGAGACTGAATTTCCCCTTCCCTCGCCAAACAAATGACAAGTGAATTCAATTAAAGACTATGGGCCTCACAAAAAAACCTATCACCTGAGTCAAATCTCTTGGGTTCAAAGTCAAACAAATACTCCACTTTGATCTACATGTCAAGAAGGTGGCCAAAAATATCAGACTTCATCTACAGTTGCTCTGTAGCCTCAAGCCTCCCCTCCAAAACCAAGGCCTTAAACTGGCCATCCATGCAATGGTAATGTTACGAATAGACTATGAAAATGCTCTACTGAGCCGACTGCTTTAATCGTGTCTTCTCATTTAAAGTGGTCTTTCTTTCAGTAGCCCAGCTGATCTCTAAAAGATATCAGCACATCACACCGCTGCTTCTATCACTAGGTTGGATTCCCATGGTCCATCACCCTGCAATGAAGATCACAAGGTGATTCCCAGGAACTAACCTGAATGCTTATCTTAAAAACTTCAGCTTTCCGACAAAAATAGAACATTAAGAAGACAAGCTCTGCTCACACTCGACACTCCGAGATTCAGAAAATGTTCCACTCTGAAACAGTCCTACTCTGAAATGTGATAACAATCTGGAATGCTATACTGAGAAATATCCGCCAGCCCACATCAGTTTTCACTTTAAAAAGGGATTTTAAACTGCACCTCTTCAAAGACTTCTACTAATCTTTGCTCACCTTTGCATAAAAATGTCATCATCAGATGATAAAACTGCACAGATAATCCAACAGCCTCCTAAATGTCTATATTCCTCAACCACATTGAAGATGTAGGGTAATGGAAACAGGAGTAGGATAGGCAGAGAAAATGCTGCTGATCAAGCAGCTTGGGTAAGTAGGTCAAGAGGTCACTAGATCAACAATGATGTCCTAACAATGACTGGATCAGGTGGATGTTGGAAACTGCTTCTTTAAAACACAACTGGAGAGGAGTAAAGGAGCTGGCAGCTACACAGGAACCCACTGGAAATCATAAGAAAACAATAAAAGGTGCTTATAGAGGAAGGAGACGGATAAGCCTTTGGGCTCAAATCAACAAAGCCTTTGCTCCATCTCATCGAACCAGGAAACCACTGGTGCTTGAGTATCTTCCCTTAAACAATTCAAAAGGAGTTTTACCAGTAGTGGCAGGTGGGCTCATACTATAGGCAAGCAATCTTTCTTACAGCTCCGCTCTCCAAATTCTGTCACAACCGCAAGTCATTTGAATGCATCCCTTGATCTTTCGGTTAATCCTTTCCACTAGTTCATTAGTTTCTGCATGATATAAGGCAGGTATATTTTTGTGATTGCGTGCATCATGGTGTGCACAAAATCTATTAGTACTTTTGCTGAGGAGTATTTGTTTCTTTGTTGAATTGTGGATAATAACTTAAGACAGCTGGCACTGTTTTATTTGGTAGGAATGGAAATATTAATGGCATGTTATTATCATTGTTTTCTACTTTTGAAGGGGATTTTCTTTTGTTTTTGATGAATTATGTATAAAAACACAAGACAGACTACACTTTCTTTGATAGTAATACAAAAATGTATGTTACCATGTTAATTATGGTATTGTCATGTTTTGTGTAAATTTAGGTGAAGTGTTGGGGGCATGTTTGAAAAGCCCCATCTAGTAACCAAAAGGGGGATTGTGTTAGAGTGAGATTATCTTGTGTTGCCAAAATTAGTATTAGTTTTAATTTTTTTAGGTTATCATACAAAATAAAGGGCGCAATGGCAATGATGTGCCCTCTCTGGCAAACATTCGGTCCGCCCACTCGATTTTGAATCTGGTGAACCTCCAGGTTATGCAGATGAGTAAAATGTATTCCATCGGCGTAAACCTTCCTCCGTCGGCCTGGAGCAGTGGGGGCTGTCATAGGAAGCCCATAACACTGTCCACCCTATTTAGGGTGGACAGCATTTGGTGCCTTTTTCTTGTCAGTCACTGCCAGAGAAAGCCTTATAGTGAGGAATAGGGAAACAAATAATGACCTCCACGCCATTGGAGAAAACTCCCATGGCGCGTGTCATCACTTTTTTATTTTTCAAAAACAAACTTCGGCTTTGGGAGTTTGTTATTGAAAAATAGAAAACTTTGGAAAAGTTTGACAGTTGGCGGCGGTTCCTGCCAATGTATAGAGATGTCCATGGGCATCTCACTTTGGTCAGTGGAATAAAGTGAGGGTGGCGGATGTCAAGTCCTCTGCCATCCTGTCTGCCTTTACTTTGCCCTCCAACTCTAATTCAGGCCCAAGGTCTTCTTAAGTGTGTGCGATGAGGAGGGTGAGATAACTATGTTGGAAAAGATTTTGGGTGCTGGTGTGGCTTGCTTCTCAACTCTTCTTTTTCTAGCTCTTGTTCATTTCAGGTTTGGATCTGGTGGTATTTGGCCGATTATTTCGGAAGGTGAGAATAATATGGGCACATTTTTAGATAATTGTTCAAGTGGGAGCTGTACAGGCGGTTGAAACTTCATAATGGTCTTGTACTGTATTTTGTGATTCTGTCTCTGCCATGGATGGCAGATGGTTATGATCTCTAACAATTTCTATGGCATTCTTTATAGCGGATATATGCAAGTGCTCCTTAAAACCCCAGAGCACTTTGTATTACGGAAGAGGCTGCAGATGGTTGAGTGGCTCCCTCTATAAAACAGATCGCGTAGGCGCACATCTCGCGAGAGCATGATCATGAGGAGGCGTTACCCATTTTGATAGGTGCTTGGCTTCATGCAAATGAGTGAATGATTTGCCTGTGTGCCCGCTGCCAGATGCAAAGAATGACCAGTTGCAATTTCTGACCTATAACAATTTGTCATTCTCTAAATCAAATCCTTTGCAAACAAATCCTTCAAAAAGCTTTCCAAAATTACTGCCGAATACACAAATGAATACAATCTTCTCTCTTCAATGTAACCAGATATTCCATGTGCCTCTATACCTTCTTCTAGTTCCTGCCAGCCAAGAGTATTTATGAAGACCTGCAGCGCCTTGTGAAAGGCCTTAAAATTCTTTGGCTCTCTTCCGCTGTCCTCCGAACAAGGTGGTTTTGGACCCCATTCACTACCAACGGATGCTCTAAGAAAGGTTCCTTCACTGCCATTACCTCTGTAAACCACCATTAAGAAGCCCAGAACTGCATTATCAAACAACTGACATCTCTGTATCCACAACATCATCAAAACTCTCTGAATTATCATGAAGGAGGATGGAAAAGCATAACTGCTCATTTGACCTCCAACTGAAGTAATCCTGAAGCTGAGCCCACTTCTAAATCTGTCCTGTATGCTCCTGAAATACTCAGGACTCAACTAACAGCTGCTGTAATCTGTTAAATAACTGGTATTCAAGTCTGCAGCCTTGCTCCCTAGACGTGGTGGACATTTTGCACTGACAGCAATCGTGTGATCCAAACAATAATTGCACAGTTTTTTTGTCAGCTCCAACAGGTGAATTGATCTACTACCCACTAAATGGTTTATGTGCCGCAATGCAGGGAAATTGTCTGTACATAAAAGAACTGCACAATCTCTGAACAACTTTGAAAACATCCTAGGTCACACAACCCATCATTTCTAACCAATTTATTTGAAGAATTCTCTCTTCTGTTGGTCACCTGCCACCTCTCTTGAAGTGTCCTAAATGAGCATCCCAAACATGGCAACTTGCATCAGACTCCCCAAAAATTCTGGTGACAGATGAAAACTGTATGCCTGTTCCAAGCATCTGAAGTCTCCAGTCAATGATTCAATGTCTCTGCTGCCTCTTCCAACTTGCACACCTGAACCCTATACCACAGACTCTATAATCCTTCACCTTCAAATGATGAAGTGCCTTGTAATGGGGACGTCTAGGGAAAACTGCCTGTGCTGGTGGTGAAAGAAGCCCCATGACTAGCGCTTATGTCCCATGCTTGCTGCATTCCTGTTAAACAAATGATGAATCTCTGACCTAATGAGTCTCACTTTCTTACTTGACAGATTAAAAACTGAGGCAGCCCAATATTCACCTGAAAATCCAAAACCTCTAAAACTTTGCTCGAGGTAACCATACCTCTTTCCATACTGATTATGAACTCCAAATTCTCTAGAAACTCTTTATTGTTAGTAAGTGCTCCTCTAACCCCTTGTAATTCCGAGACATAATTAAAAGGTCATGCAAATATAGCTTCATCCACACTACCAACGGAAAATCAAATTGCAAAATAGTGAACATTCCAATGGAAGAAACCCCTGACTCTCTTCTGCTATGGGGATGGTGAAATAAGCATCCTTTAGATCTAACTTCACTACCCAATCGCCTTCCTGCAAAAATATTGTTTTAAAGATGGATCTCTGCTGTCAGGAAGTGCCTGTACACTAAACCCTGTGTAATTTTCTGAAATGTATCGTCCTTCTTTTCTATTGAAAATATCATGCAGAAATTTACCTTGTCTCTTTATTTCATCTCTATGATGACCCCGTTTTCCAACATTTTAAGCACTTCTAAAATCTATAAAATTCCTCTGATCTATTGTTAAAACCAGTTAGTTCCATTGGTTACTCTTCCTGTAATGGTAACTCTACAAATTCTATTCGGAAGGCTACTGCTCTCTAAAATCCATAGTCATTTGTTATTTTCTTCCAGACTATATAAAAATGTATTCAAACTGCCTCCCACCTTTATTTGGGAAGAACCAATCGAAATCCCCATACTCACCCTAGGAAGAACTCAGCAATTATCCGCATCCTCTGGTGGTTTTCCCTGGGTATCTTTTTACCCTTTGTGGGAAAATCATGATTTAGCAGGGAATCCCCAATAGGTACCACTACATAGCATCTGAAAACTGAACTTTGCTACTCCCTAGTCAGGAAAATTGCCCCTTATCCTGGCCTTTCTAAAACATCCCTGCTGCCAAAAACTCTTTGCATTGAGCTTTGTAGATAGCTGTGAAAGTAGGGACATATTTCCCTTTACTCTTCCACCTTCACCAAAAAGAAGACTCTTTGAATCAAAACTGGTCTCCTTGCTGGCCAAACCATCTAACTCTGACTAATCCACATGAGAATAGCTTTTCACCTCTCTGACATTAATGCTGAATTAGCATTATTCAAAGAACAAAGATCTCTATCTCTCACCTCACAGCAATTATACATCAACCTCCACACCTTTCAACTTAGTCTTCCCTGCTACATCCAAGATGTGTGCTGATAGGTTAATAACATCCAAAAGTGTATCCAGACACTGCTTGAGGGACTTTTCTTACTCTCTAAAAAGGTCCCTGTCAAACCTGAATAGAAAAGTAATACCTTCTGAATCAATAATTGATCTTGGTCACTCTGGTTTCATTACTCTTCTGGCTACTTTATTTATTTAGCAGTTTTATATAGTACGAACTCGACCCGAAGGTATTGGAACGCTTTACATGAGCACCGGTTACATTACACAAGGACACATTCATTTGTTTTTAGGTACAGGGAGATTACGTGATTTGCCCAGATTCACAGGATGTTGACTCGAACATGGTTCCCCAGTTCCAGTAGGCAGCTCTGGCTATTACGCCACATCCTATTTTATTCTTTCTCTAAAAGTTTATGCATCCCCCATTACATAATCACTCACAAGTTCGTTAGGCCACCAACCAGCACTTGTGGGTGTTGGATGGCATTCAGACTAAACATTTTCAACCCTTGTGAAACCTTCATCACTTCTTTTTTTTTGTTTAAATCTGTTTTTGGAAGTTTGTTTTACAAGTTTCATACATAGTTGACACAAATGGAGCAACATTTTACTCAGTATACATCGTAGTGGATTGACGAGGTACATTGCGCAATTTACCTTGCGTTACATTCATCCGTTGCCAGAGTCAGCAAAATATTTGCAAGTAATATCACTTACCCCTGCAAAAAGAGGATCTTCACGAAGTTGGACAAATTATGTGCCGTAACCAATGTTTGGCATTAATGCGGGCCAATCATGTATCTGGCAATAACCAGCCCCCACCCTCCCCACAGCACAGCGGTTTCACACATACTAAGCGTTGAATTGGTAGTCGCGCAGAGGCTTTATGACCAGTTAGTGGCCTGGAACCATGTGTAGGGCATGTGATGTGCAACCTCTCCAGCTCTAGCAGCCGGCGCAGCGCTCAGTGCACTATATCGTCTGATGGTAAACATAGATTATTACGAAAACTTTTCCCCGCATGGAATTACAACGCGGTCATTACAACGACCGCGTTGTAACCACGCATACCATTACTCTGCAAGTCAGAACAACGACTTGCGGAAGGGGCAGAAGGTGTTGGATTTGAAATCCAACACCTTCCCTACTGTTGCACAGACTGGAGTTGGAATAGTAAATTATACTGTTCCAACATCCAGCGCCCCCACTCCGCAAGTCGTTGTTACGACTTGCGGGTAATGGTATGCGTGGTTACAACGCGGTCATTGTAACGACTGCGTTGTAATTCACTGCGGGGAAAAAGGATGCGTAAAAAAGTGGTATATTCTCGTCTGATAGGTGCAGTGGCAAGTTTGTATCCGCTGTTGGGGCCGAATGAGCAGCAGTCCGTAAGTTTACTAGAATAGTATCCCAATTGGATGCCATATGGTGTTTGCGGAGTCCTAGATTGTCCTCTTTGTGCAGGGTGACACTTTCTGCTTGAGCCCAAGCCAGAAGGGACTGCGTCCAAGCCGCGAGTGATGGGGGCTCCTGTGCCTTCATCTACGAGTGAATAGGTGTTTGGCTGTTATCAGCCCTAAGTCAAAGAAGCGCGACGTGACTCTGGTTTTCTCAGTCCGGCAATAGAGACCAAGAATGCACACCTCCTAGGTGTGCAGCTCCAAACGTCCCATGCAGGTGGACAAATGTGCAGTGACTCCCTGCCAATAGTGTTGTAGATGCCGACATCCTCAGAGCATGTGTAAAAGGTCAGCGTCTATTAGAGAGCAGCATGGGCAGGTGGCATCTGTACGCCTGAAGTATTGGTTTGTTTTTGCTGGGGTGAGATACGCCCTGTGTACTCTGTAGTATTGTATTAGGCGAAATCTGGCATTGCAGGGGATATATATTGGGCCCTGCAGCAGCATCTCCCATTTCTTATCGGTGCAAAGGTGTGCCAGTGCTTCATCCCACTTGCGATAAAGGGGGTTGAGCCGCGGGCCAGTATGTGAGCGCAGTGAGTCCGCAAAGCAGCAGATCTGGTGCCTGCCTGGTCCCATTACATGCAGGTATTGCAATGGTGAGATGCGTTGGGGGCTCCAGCGTCATATTGCCCCATCGATTTCCCAGGGCGAGCCCTAAAGAATTATATTAGAGGAAGCGACCTGATGGGAGGCCGCCCTCCTCAATTAGGGACCCGTAAGTTAGGAGGTTACGTGTGGTAAAGGTCTCCGATTGTGTGGATACATACCACGTGCTAGGCGGTTAGTTCCGCTGATGATGTAATGCCGTTTTGTCTGGGCATGCCAAGCAAGGGTATCGCTGGTGTGTAAGAGGTCACTGCACGTGTTAGGAAGAGAGAACGGCAATAACAGTGGTGTGCTACCCCCAGCAACAGGGATTTAGTTTTGGGCGTGCGTGTGCAGGGGTGGAACATGTGGAGTACATCCTGCAGCCCACAGGCCGGGGCCGTTGTCGCTTTTGCCCATAAGCTGTAAGCCTGACATACATTTAACACCCCATTGGAGTTGGGATGCGAGATAGTAGTGGTGAAAGTGGGGTACTGCAAGTCCGCTGCGATCGGTGGGTAGGTATAATTTCGACAGTTCTACCCTGCAGTGGGAGCCGTTCCATATGAAATCCTGTGACAACTTTTCCAGAGATCAGAAAAAGGTAGCGGGGATGTAGAGAGGGAAATTAGCAAAATAATATAGGAGGCGAGGAAGAGCGACCATTTTAAGGAGCGCTATGCATCCTGCAACCAAAAGCGGCAGTGTACGCCAGAAAGCCATCTGTGCCCTCAGTGAGGCAACAGCCTGTTGCAGATTGCCATCATACAAATCCTCTTCCACATGGTACACCATGATGCCCACGTAGCGGAACGTGGATGGTTGCCAGGTCACGCGGGTCTAATTGAAAAACAGATGTGAGTCTGCCAATGAGCAGGTCAAAGGGAACAAATAAGATTTGGTCCAATTGACCCCGAGGCCGGATAGATGGGAAAAGCAGGCTAATGTGAGGGTGACAGCATCTGGGATGGAATGAAGGTTGCGAAGATAGATGAGCAGTTCATCAGCATAGAGAGAGATGTCGGGATGCCCCATTCTGTGCTCCCGGCACGGAGGGCAAGTGCCAGTGGTTCTATGGCTAGTGAGAAAAGCAGGGCTGAAAGTGGGCAGCCCTGGTGGGTTCCTCTGTGAATCTGGAATGTGTCCGATATCGGGGGCCTGTTTTGACCCCAACCGTCGGGTAGGTGCATAAAAGTTTAACCAGTTTTAGATGGCAACCTTCAATGCAATAGCGTGTTAGTGTTTCAAATAGAAAGGTCCATTCCAGCGAATCAAAGGCCTTGGCCAAATCCAGTACTAGACAGCCCGCTCAGGGCCACAGTTCTGGAGCATATTTTAGCACTCGGAAGAAGCATTTTAGGTTTAAGGACATGCTGTGCAATGGCACAAACCCATTCTGGTCAGAGTGTACCAGCATGGGTTTCATGGGTGCCAGCCGAGTCGCTAGGATCTTAGCAAGTATTTTATAATCCGTTTTAAGCATCACTAGGGGCCGATAAGAGCCAAGCTCAGTGGGGTCTTTGTGTGGCTTAGGAAGTGATATCACGAATGCTTTGCGTAGAGAGGTAGGAAAGCAGGAGGCTTCCAGAGCCTCCTCGTAGAGGATGAGCAATGGAGGGGCAAGGAGTGTTGTGTATGCCTTGTCAGGACCAGGCATTTTGCCTGAGGCTAGGGCTTTGATCGCCTCTTGTATTTCACATAATGTAATTAGGTCATTTAGCTCTGCTTTTTGATTGGGGGTAAGACAGAGCAGAGGAATCGTGCTAAAAAAGGTGGCTTTTGTGGAATAGCAGTGAGTCCGGATTGGTATAATAAGGCATAGTGTTGGGTCAGTTCCAGGTGTATGTCTCATTGAGTGTAGAGTAAGTCATCAGTAGTGGATTTCAGCGCCACAATGGGGTGTCGGGGCTGGTCCGATCTTATTAGCCATGCCAATAATGTGCTAGACTTGTCAGCAGTAGTGCGTGTGCATGCGGAGTGAGCAGCGTAGTTCAGACAACACAGCCGCTCCAGGAGGGAGACATGTTCACATTGTGCGGCCAGCAGGTGGAACAGCTATCGGGGTTATGTGCTACGTCTGTCTTGGGTTGTAAGAGGGTGCCCTCTATACGAGATATATCAGCATCCAGCTGCCGACAGACATTCCAAGTCTACCCTAAGCAGTGGCCTCTGGCTGCCACTTTGAGTGCGTCCCACTCAACTAGTCTGGATGTCGCTGACCCATGGTTGTGTTCAAAATATTCTTCGATAGTGGCATATAAGGAGGCGCAAAATGAGGGGTCTTCAAGTGCCGCTGACCGTAAGCGCTATGACGGTATGGGAGGAGGGCCATTGTCCCATGTTAGCTTAAGGCACTGTGGGTTATGATCCAAATGGGTACGACCCAGGTAGTCAGTAGTTGTTACAAAGGGCAGTAGGAGTTCTGTGCCAAGAAATCAGACGAGCCTGACATGGAGGTGATGTGGTGAGGAAAAAAAAGAGAACACTTTTGTTTGCGCATTGCGCTGTTGCCAGATGTCCACCACGTGCCAGTGCCGAAGCCAGTCATGTAACGCATTAGCATTGGAGGTGGCCGGGGTGCTGGGTAGCGGAAGGAAGGATCTGTCATGGTCAGTGTTTAGAACACAGTTAAAATCCCCACCTAATAACCATGGGATTCTGCTCCAACGAGAAAGCATCATTGACAGCCGTCTGAAGAACAGGGGCTGCTCTGTGTTAGCAGCATAGATGCTACCAATGAGAATGTGTCGGCCGTCAAGGCAACCCTTAACAAGGACATAGCAGCCTTCACTATCAGTTACCACCTCTGCGGTGGAGAAGGGGACCCCAGGTCTGGTCCAGAGCAGGACCCTTTGTGCATAGGAGACGTTAGTAGCGTAGACCTGCTCACGCCAGTTTGCTTCAGTTAGTGTTAAGGGAGTTTCTTGAATCATGGCTACTTGTGAGGAGCGGCGCTTAAGGTAAGCATAGACAGCGTATAGACGTGAGGAGGTATGCATGCCAACACGTTTCAGGCTATAAAAGTGGTCTGTGTCATGTTGGTGATGTGAGTACAGGAGGAGGACTGCTGTCCTGAGTGACATTAGTGACTAAGCTTGCAGCTGAAGTGGAGAGGCATAGCAGCGAGTATCGGGGTGGATCCTGATGGGGCATGGAGGCAATGCCAAGTGGGGGGATAAATGTGATGTAACCATTTAATACTAGTGGGCAGACAAACAACAGGTTTACCTGCCCAAACTTATTGAAAAATGATGTATGATACAGCAGTAAAACTTGAGACCGAGGGTCTTACTGGTGGGAGGTGCAGTGGCCAAGGGCGGTGTACCCTATGCAATGTAGGTGTGTGTTTTCTAGCTGGTGTAAGATGTGTAGAGGGTTGATCGTGTGCATCATATGCGTGTGGTGGGAGTTGACAATAATTATCCTTTGGCTAGGGCCATAGATCAGCTAGACTGAGGCATCAGTGTCTCCCCAACATTTAGGGCGAAGCCAGTCGCAGCGGTCAGTTGCATCAGAGTGACTCAAGTGGTATGAAGCATGTGTTGTGGGCCCACTTGCTAGTGCCTCTGAGTTCCGTAGAAGCGCTGCAGCACAAGCAGCCCAGGTATACTCTCAGGTGCTGTGGGCCCCAAAACTCACTGAAGACCTCTCTGGGGTGCATCACAGCCATCGGCACAGATTGGGCACAAATTCCATTGCTGGTGTGGAGTGCAGGAGGTTGATATAAAAGGCAGGTGAGGCCCCTTCCGGTGTAAGTTGCCCCCACTCCACAGCGAAATATGCGCTTGCAGCAGCTGTCTTTGTGACAGGGTGAGCAGGTGGGGCCTCACGCTAGGGCGAGAGGGTCAATGAGGCTATGGCATTGGTGTTTCCCCCAATATTTAGAGTCCAGTGGCCAGTGGCATCGGCCCAAAAGGTGCATCACTACAAATCCAGGTGTCTTCCATAGATGGATGACATGGGTACAGTTCATCGTGTCACATGGGGGAGGTTGCAGCAGTAGGTTCCCAGCTTCTCCACTGGTCTGTGGCCCCAATGGGGGCCTGGAGGTCACACTGGGAGGGACGGTGCACTGTTAGTGTGCTCTGGTGTTCCAACCTGGGGCCGCCGACCGCCCCGCAGTCTCAGAGTTTGCACGCCTTCAGCAGGGGCCGATGCGGTGGGCCGTAGGGGGGAGGGGCGCCATGCACACAGCGGCCGGGAACAGGGCCCAGTTTCAACCGTTGAGCTGGGCATGCTCCTCCAACTCCTCAGCACCCAGGGAAACAGCGCCCGGGCAGCTGCACCGGGAACGCAGAGCCCGACACTCGACCAACAAAAGGGGGGGGGGCCAAGCCAGGGCAGCCCGTCCGACAGGTGCAGCACCACGGGTGCAGTCAAGTAGGCATCACCCCAGCACGATGGGCCCAGCCGGGTCCCCCGTGCCCTCCAATTCACTCACCAGAGGACATGGGTCACCATCGGCAGCAGCACAGTCTCTGCGTGGCGCCCTGATCGGCAGGCAGCAAGTTCAGTGGGGCCGACGCCACAGCCGCCGGGCCTCAGCACACCTGTAGACCCACGCCCCCAGCAGTAGGCCAGCCGCGGAGCAGAGACAGTCTCCAGGGGGGGGGTCCCCAGGTGGCCCCACCACGATCAGGTGGCACCGTCGGTTGGTGTTTGTCGATGGGCCCATGATTAAGGTGCCACAGGTTTCCAGGAGATGTCTGGAATCAGGATTGCTTTGAATAACTGGGGTCTACCTGGCAGAGCTACCTTAAGCACGTCTGCCATATTGTCGCTTGCCACGCCACCCCCTTTATCATATCATTTATGGCTACCTCATTTTCTTTAAAATCTTCTTGGTCAATATATTCATCTTCAACACACATATACATCATATTCCAATCCTTCATGTTTGTCATCATTCATCAGGTCAAATTTCTCTTTATCTGATATCACCTTTAAACATTTTATTTCACTAAGGTTGCCTTTTCCATGTGTGCTGCTGGGACACCCTTCTTCTCCTTGATGCAAAGGCCATGGGACATATGTACAAAGCGTTTGTGAATCCGTAAGCAATCAAAACTGCTTATCTAACACGAAAAAATGAATTTTTGTATGTAAGAATGTCATTTGCACCATTGTTTTTGCGATGCGAATTATTATCAGTTCGATAATTTTAGCGACTCATTATAGCGAGCCGCAAATAGGTAATCCGTATTAGGGAATTGAAATCTGCATGCTTTCCAGGGAGCAGCCATGATCCATTTACGTTTAGACAAAGTGGCATTTACAGAAGGCAACAAAGAGGAGATTAAGAAGATTGACATTTATTGGGCAAATTGTGTTTAATTAACTCTTTATATTTTTACCACAAACATTTTACATATGATGTCCTAATCTATACATTGTTGTTGTAGGTGATGGTGTTTACTCCCTAAGCCCATGGATAATGACTCCTTATCTTAACCCTTCTACATGGAGTGAACGTCGTTACATTGCATATAGGATAACAAGAGGTGTCATAGAGCGTACAATTGGAATTTAAAAAAAGTAGATTCCGATGTCTCCATAAGAGTGGTGGTGCCCTACAATGTTCTCCAGAAACCAGTTGTAAACTTGTAGCAACATGTGCAATTCTACACAATAGCAACTCGGAAAGGATTGGAAGTTAGGATGTCTGAGTTAGAGTCTGATGAGGAGAAAGAAGAGCAATAACCATCTCCATAACATGATGACTCTAGAGCAACAGAAGACCGACGTGCTACTGTTACTAATAATATATTTTCAGGGAAAGTTTAACTTTGGTATGAGAATTCTCTCATACTAATAAATACGCTCTGTAGTTGGTTAACAATAATCTACCTTTATTTTCTGGTATAGTGATGCATGTAAGCAAAATAATGTAACATTACTCCATGTCATATTTGTAAAACAAAAGGTACAATGTATGTTGTTAACCTAAACACACAAAAACGAACAAATGACAATTAAATTCTCTATGTCTTGCGTTTGCCACGAGAAGATGTTGTAGCTCCTTGACTCCTACCAACAGCACTGAGACGCCTGGTTTCACATAGTTATACTATTTGTGGCAGATATGCTGCTGACACTGGGCTGATTCTCACTGTCAGCACCTACTACTTGAGTGCCACTTGCAATTTGTGTGGTTTGCAATGTTTCTACAGCATTTGTAATTTGAATGATGCCTCAAGTTACAGCTCTGATCTAGTGGCCCATTTCAACTTGTAGGCTAACAGTACCTCGTGATGTTGATGTGCAAGGTGATTAATTGACCTACTTAAGCCATCAATACGTGTTAAGCCTTTGACTCATATTATCTAATTCAATTCAAGACTTAGATTCTTCATTGAATCTAGCAAAATATAAAGTTTTTCATTCATGGCAATCTGGTTTTGAGCAAGGGTATTAGCAAGTTTTTGAAATCCATGTGTAATGCTTTTCTCAGGGTTTGTTAGTTTCTGATTGTCAAACTTGATTTCTTTTTGTTGCAGGTGCTGAACCTTAAGCGTTGATGCCGCCAAGCCTCCTGAGAGTTCAATATTTTCATCAGTATTAGCAGTTCCCAGATTTTTGGGGATTGTGTGTGTGCAACACGGCGAGCGAGAGCTCCACCTTTTCCCTGCAGTTGTCATGGCCTCACTACAGCTTCCTGGAAAACACTATGTGCCTCTTCCACAAACTTTGTCTAATGACTGTGTATTCTCTGAGACTCAGATTCTGCTTGGGGTGCTGTCTCCTGGCTGTCAAGATTAATTGGTTAATCAAGGTGCATCCCTCGGCTTCTGACATCACTTCCATGAGCATGGATATCAGTTAGAAAAGTTATAAATGATTAATGTTTGGACTCATTTTACATTGTGTTTAGAATGTTTTGTTCAAGCTACAAATATAATTTTTTACCTAACCTCAAGCCAATGTGTTTTCACTACATCTATCAAGATGCACTTTGACAAAGAACTGCTTTCTTATGTTGCACAAATATATTGAATTATTTCTATAATTATATATATATGTGTGTATAAATATATATATACACACACACACACACACACACATATATATATATATATATATATATATATACATATTATCTACTGGCGGTCGCCAGTAGATAGTTATAGTTACAACCTATTATCCATAGGAAATCCGCGACATTCTATTTGAAATAACTCTCTTGCCGGTTGACGTATCTTCGCAAAATTTTCAAACTTTGTGGCCCGCTACGGTCCGCTCCTACCCTGAAAGTCTCGGGGGGATTCGTCAAGCGGGGGCCGAGAAAAAGGGGGTCCCAAAACGCGTTTTCCCCATGCAATTTTCCATAGGAAACTTTAGACACGGCTACAGCCCGAACTGCTGAACGGAATTACACCAAATTTGGCAAAGAGGTAGTTCTTGGTTCAGAAAGAACCCTTTTTGTTAAATGGTGTAAATCCGTTCAGTAGTTGCTGAGAAAATCAAAAGTAAAAAGATAGTGATATCTATGGCCGAGTAGGGTCCGCGTACCCTCCCGATCACGAGCTGCATGTTAATTGGCTGTCAGCTGGCTGTCAACATTCCGATTCAGGAAATGTTGGCAGCCATTTTGTCCCTCGTAGAACCGAGGGACAGAAACAAGTGCGCAAAGCGCACAAAGGGGGCAGGGTAGAAACACCCTGACCCCTAGGTTTGCTCAGGGGGTCCCACAAGGACCCCCTGGGCAAAAAAATTTTTTTTTTTTTTAAAAATCGGCAGGATGCGCTCAGGGTGCGCGAATCCTGCCAAAAAAAAAAAATCGAAGCGCGGTCTCCCGCGCTTCGAGTGTATTTGCCCCCGGGTGGCCCAAGTCCCGCGGGCATGGTGGGGGGATAATTTAATGTGTGGGGGCCTCAAAGGGCCCCCAAGCCCGGGGACCGCCACCCCCGGGGCTTTTTTTAAAAATGGTGCGGGAGGGCTCTGAGCCCTCCCGCAGCCCCGGGGACCACCACCTCCCCGGGGCTTTTTTTTATTAATTAAAAAACCTGTGTGGGGGGCTCCAGCCCCCACACGCCCGGGACCGCCACCTCCCCGGGGCACTAAACATTTAAATATGGGGGTCCGTTACGGACCCCAGAGCCCCGGGGACCACCACCTCCCCGGGGCTGTGAACTGAATGGGAGGGGGCCGCGCGGCCCCCCTCCTGGAGCCCTTGATGGCCCTGGGGACCACCACCCCCCAGGGCCGGCTCCTGCAGTGTCCCGGGGTGCCTACCCCCGGGACACTGCTGTTTGCAATGACAGGACGGGAGCCTCGCGGCTCCCGTCCTGTCATTGCAAACTGCTTTGGACATTGGAAGAGAGAGCAGGAAACCTGCTCTCTCTTCCAATATCCAAAGCCGACTGCTTTCCACATGGCGAGCAGCATGTTAGCTGCTCCCCATGTGTAAAAGCAATGCCGGCTCCCGTAGGACACGGGGAGCCGGCGGGACTGTGGGGGATTGGGGACCCCCCACAGTCCCCAACGAGAGGGCCAGCCCCGGGGGATGGGGTCCCCGGGGCAAGTAGTGGCTCGGGAGGGGGGCCACGCGGCCCCCTCCCCAAAAAATAAAAAATTTAAAAAAAACGGAAAGGCCGGCCCCGGGGATGGGGTCCCCGGGGCCTTAAATGGCCTGAGGAGGGGGCCACGCAGCCCCCTCCCTACGAAAAAAAAAAAATCGAGGCCATGCCCCGGGGGATGGGGTCCCCGGGGCCAATACAGGCCCAGGGAAGGGGGCCACGCGGCCCCTTCCCGTTTTTTTTAAATTTGTAATTAAAAAAAGGAGTAAGGCCCTGGGGATGGGGTCCCCAGGGCATAAAAACTGGAAAAGGAAGGGGGCCACAGAGCCCCCTTCAGGGAACAAAAAAAAATAAAATTAAAAAAAACGATCGGGCCCACAGGCCCCGCCCCTTCCTTCACCACTCTGCAAACGCGCCCCTGGCGCGTTTGCAGAGAGGGAACGAATTCCCCTTGAATACTGGGGGTCCCTGAGGGCCAACTAGCCCACCAGGAACCTCCAGTATGCGCCAGGGGCTGCCTTGCAGAGAGGTGTACAGAGGCCACGCCCCTTTTACACCTCTCTGCAACGCAGCTCTGTGGCGCTTTTGGAGGTATATGGTGGGCTAGTTGGACTCCGGGGACCCTCAGGATTCAAGGGGACTTAATTCCCCAACTTAAAACGCGCCACGGGGCGCGTTTGCACAGTGGTGAAGGGAGGGCGGGGCTTCAGGTGACATGTGTGCAAACAGGCCCCGTGGCGCGTTTTAAGATGGGGAATTAAATCCCCTTCAATCCTGAGGGTCCCTGGGGGCCAACTAGCCCAACAGGTACATCCAGAAAGCGCCACAGAGCTGCGTTGCAGAGAGGTGTAAAAGGGGTGTGGCCTCTCTACACGTCTCTGCAACGCAGCCCCTGGCGCATATTGGAGGTTCCTGGTGGGCTAGTTGGCCCCTAGGGACCCTCAGGATTCAAGGGGACTTAATCCCCCAACTTAAAACGCGCCACGGGGCGCGTTTGCACAGATGTCACCTCAGGCCCCGCCCCCTCCCTTCACCATTGTGCAAATATTCTTCTAAAATCATCCGAAATACGAATTCCTATTTACTCACCTGTTATAAGGAGAGACCTCAGTGCTGCATCTTTCAGCCCAGTACTGGTCCTGAAAAGTAATTTTAACCGTACTTACCAGTAACTTGAATTTCCTTCCATAGGATATCATTGCCTGCTTTTTGTTGAAAAAGTTTCTAAGTGTTGATTTTTGAAACATACAAATATTCCTCTAAAATCAGCCGAAATACGAATTCCGATTTACTCACCTGTTATAAGGAGAGACCTCAGTGCTGTATCTTTCAGCCCAGTACTGGTCCTGAAAAGTAATTTTAACCGTACTTAGCAGTAACTTGAATTTCCTTCTATAGGCTAACATTGACTGTTTTCACTTGGAAATTCTTCTAAGTGTGGAGTTTTGGAACTTTAAAATATTCCTCTAAAATCAGCCGAAATACGAATTCCGATTTACTCACCTGTTATCAGGAGAGACCTCAGTGCTGTATCTTTCAGCCCAGTACTAATCCTGAAAAGTAATTTTAACCGTACTTACCAGTAACTTGAATTTCCTTCCATAGGATATCATTGCCTGCTTTTTGTTGAAAAAGTTTCTAAGTGTTGATTTTTGAAACATACAAATATTCCTCTAAAATCAGCCGAAATACGAATTCCGATTTACTCACCTGTTATAAGGAGAGACCTCAGTGCTGTATCTTTCAGCCCAGTACTGGTCCTGAAAAGTAATTTTAACCGTACTTACCAGTAACTTGAATTTCCTTCATAGGCTAACATTGACTGGTTTCACTTGGAAATTCTTCTAAGTGTGGAGTTTTGGAACTTTATAATATTCCTCTAAAATCAACCAAAGTACGAATTCCAATTTACTCACCTGTTATCAGGAGAGAACCCAGTGCTGCATCTTTTAGCCCAGCACTGACCCTGAAAAGTAATTTTAACCGTACTTACCAGTAACTTATATTTTCTTCCATAGGAATCCATTGTCTGGTTTTCAGCAGAAAAGTTTCAAAGTGTCGATTTTCACAAACTACAAATATTCCTAAAAAATCGCCTGTATGACTTAAACGCATTCTTTCAACTGTTTACAGGAGATGCACCAGTGCTGGATCCAGGATCCAACACTGAGTAAGAAAAAGTAACGATAACAGTTTTTAACTTCTAAGTGAATTTCCTTCCATAGGATAACATTGGTGATTCTATGAGAAAAAGTTTCTAAGTGTGAACTTTTAAAGTACAATAATATTCCTTAAAAATCACGACTGTAACCAAAACGCTTTTACTCAACTGTTTACAGGAGATGTCCCAGGACTGAATCTAGGATCCAGTCCTGTGGTTAGAAAAGTAATCCATAAAGTAACTAATTGCATTTAACTAGAAATTCACATTGAGCTGAATGTTGCATTGTGTTTGAAAATGTGTTGCCCATTGCAACAACTGTAACTACTGTACTTAAAAGTCTATTGCCTATGTGCAAAGTATTTAAACTAAAGTAATTCATTCTGAGAAAGTATTTTTTGTAATGTAATGTATAATGTAATTACAATGTAATTTAAAAAATAAAATATTTTAAAAAAAATTGTTTCTAAAAAATTTGGAAATCAGGATGAAAAAAATTTATATAACAATTAATACATTTAAAAATTGTCATTTACAAAACCTTTGAAATTCACTGAAAAAACCGTAGGTTTCAGACATGTTATAGTTACAAATTAGCATTTAAAAAACCTTTGAAATTCACTGAAAAAACCATAGGTTTCAGGGACGTTATAGTTACAAATTAGCATTTAAAAAACCTTTGAAATTCACTAGTTGGACATTGCACTCGTACAAAACCCGTGAAATTCCCCCGTTATAGTTAGTTCAGCTAACTATAACTCGCGCCCCCGCAATGCACTGCTGATGACGTCACATATTACATCACTCATGACATGGTCAGTGACATCACTGATGACATCACTGATGACATCTCAAATGACATCACTGATGACATCATCCACGTGATAATCTGATGCACCTCCTCACACCCCAATATAACCTTTGATACACCCACTCTAAATTACAGACTGCCATTCGCAAAACCATAGACACTCCAACACCAATAACTACATACCCACTCACTGATTCTTAGGTCTACGCACACATCCACTCACTCACCCGTACAGTCACTCATACTTACGGTCACTCAGTACTAGGACTATCATATGCACTCATACTCCTATATAGACACTCAAACACCGCCACTCATCCATAGAGGTACTCACACACCTAGTCAGTCATGCAAATAATTAAACACACTACCATTTACTCACCTATACAGTTATACACACACCAGCTCACTTACTCATACAAATAGTAGCACATTCTTACGCTCTTATACAATCACTGATACAAGCACACACTCATCCATACAGCCACTATCACAATCACTCACTCTCGCTTATAGCTATTTATATACTCCAACACACATATATACTGCCTTTCACATATGTAGTTACTCACACATGTACCACTGGGACATACATTCACTCACTAACACACTCTTACACACACTTACCCACCCATACAGTCTATCACAGATGCACTCTTGAAACCATCCACCCAGTGAATCACCCACTCACACATCTATGCACAGAGTTGCACACACCCCTCCCACACAAACACTCAGGCACCCATACAGATACTCAGACAAGCATTCAATAACTCATATAGACACTCATGTAGCTATTCACAAACACATGCAGCCACTTACACAGCAACAGACAGACGGATACAGACATTCACCCAGTTTAGTCACTAACCCATGCATTCAGTAAGATACGTTAAATCACTCACTTATAGAGTCAGTCACGCACCTACTAAATCATCCATACAGACACTTACCCACCCACTCATTCTTCAATACGTCTTTTCCTATATATATTAAAAATATTTAAACTTTACAGAAACACACAGTCACTGGATGATGTCATCAGTGATGTCATTTGAGATGTCATCAGTGATGTCATCAGTGATGTCACTGACCATGTCATGAGTGATGTAATATGTGACATCATCAGCAGTGCATTGCGGGGGCACGAGTTATAGTTAGCTGGACTAACTATAACGGGGAATTTCACGGGTTTTGTACGAGTGCAATGTCCAACTAACTATAACTGTCCCTAAAACCTATGGTTTTTTCAGTGAATTTCAAAGGTTTTTTAAATGCTAATTTGTAACTATAACGTCCCTGAAACCTATGGTTTTTTCAGTGAATATATATATATATATATATACACACAAGAAGTGTTCATGTTTTATTTAAAAATATACATATATTGACAAAGCCAAACCACTTAAATTTTTTAAAGTAACAACGATATACACTTGAGAGGTTCGAGGAATGTCAGGTGTATCAATGGTGCTAAATCCAGCAACTGATTAAGGCTCCAGGATAGATTCTACAATTTCTTCAATAGCAGTTGGTGGGGGGACAGTGAGGAAACCACCTCCAGTAGCTCTAGCCTCAATTAGCCAGTTTACAACATTCCCTTTTGTTCTTGATCTTAGATCGTACCATCTTCTTCAATGAGTTGATTTTGTCTTGCATTGCTTTCCATATTTTATTTTTGGGCTTCAGGCACTGTGAGGGATGATTTTCCAAAGAGTTAGTCGTGGTTACCCACACACTCCTTTGTTAATATTTCGAGCTCTTTTTCTGACAATTTAATTTTGCCATTTCTGGGTCCCAGCCTCCTTCTCTGTGTCCTTTCGTGCCATTTTTTATGTTTTGGGGTGGATGGCAAACACACAAGTAGATATTCTCTGGATACTGTCCACAATCTCCAGCATTCACACCACTCTTTCCTACTGAACACCACTTCCTGGTTGTGATGTCATCCGGCAATGCCAAAATGCAACAGTCGCTATTTGCATAATTTAGGAAATAGCGCACTGACAAAATAACGGATCACTATGTTACCTGCAACTACTATCATACTTTCTGATTAGTGATTTCCTAAATGCGATTCGCAATTCGTCACAATTAGGAAGTCGCTAATTGGATGCTTCGTACATAGCACTCTCAGCTCTGTAACAAGTATCTTCCTTTTCCTTACCTTTTAGAAATGCCTAGATTTCTTGAGGCATCTCCCTCTTTTTTTCTCTCATTTTTCGTCTTTAGATAAGGCAAAGAACTTATCTTCTGAGGCATCCTCCTTCTTACACTTCTTTGAGGCTAATGCAACAGCTTCCTTTATTGAGGCGTTGACCTCTCAGGACTAAAAATCTAAACGCTTTCTACTGTACAGTTTTACTAGACACCGTTGTGTGTCATCAACATACTCTCTCATTGTAATATTATGATCAAAAGCTTGAAATACCAAACAGTAATGAGGCTTACCAGAAGCCTGTTTAAAAAAAATATTCTATTCCTTCATGCACCTGAACACATCGCATGTGATCCAACACTGGATCAGCTGATATTGATATAAGTGTCTTAGAATCAAATTACCACCTTCTATTCTATCACACCCTATGAGAAAATTCCCAAATCACCCGTTAAGTCTTATGATACAAATTCATGACTCTGACAATACACAGGTAATGCGACACAGTCAGACAGTATGCGGATTACTGTCACATCAAGAGAACCACTACAGCCTCTCCTTACACAATCAGACAGTGAGTGGATTACGGTCACATGAAGAAAATCACTAGACCCTCTACTTCTGTTGCAAAAGTATATTATAGATGTGCTACTTTTGTCAAGATGGCAGCACTGCACCAGCGAAGCAGCTCGTGACCTACCTTATGCCGTCACGTAGGACTGAATTCAAATATGTCCTACGGCATGCCCCTAAAATATACATATACACAAAGCTCTTTCTGACAGATACAGACTATTCTTAAATATAGTGTTCCAAAAAATTGAAAACAGGAACAAGAAAATCACAACTTGTTTTTTAATTTTTTTTATTACATCATTCCACAATAATCCTAACTGTTAGACCTGACATCCCTGGTGTGGTATTCCTCCTGACGTTTTGCCTCCTGCCCACCCCTATTTTTGCTGAACTCATCTCTATTGGCATTAGGACTAACCAGTGGTAAAAAGTGCTTGTAATCTCTCCCTTAAACATGGTAATATTAGCATACACCTTATTGCCACATTTAATTTACCTATAAGTCCCTAGTAAATGGTACTACATGTACCC
This sequence comes from Calotriton arnoldi, assembly GCA_963921515.1. Lineage (NCBI taxonomy): Eukaryota > Metazoa > Chordata > Amphibia > Caudata > Salamandridae > Calotriton > Calotriton arnoldi. The sequence goes on along the minus strand of CAWUFW010000097.1, from coordinate 1,767,139 downwards.
AGAGCATGTAAACTGAATGCTGCTAGTGAGCTAGTGAGTTGTGCCACCTGCTAAAGTAGCACTGTAAATAAAACATGTCTTGGGCCTGCAACTGGAGCCTGTAGTGTTGTTTTAAACTGCCATTTCAACCTAGCAAAATAAACCTTTTGCCAGACCTATACCTTCCTTTTTAATACTTCTAAATAACCCCTAAGGTAGGCCGTAAAGTTTCTTAGGGAAGGGTGCCGGGCAGCAGCGGCCCGTGCAGGTAAGAGCGCTGGGGCCGGGTTGGGGGGGGGGGGGTTTCAACAGACGACGAGGGAAAATTAATTATTGATTTAATTCTCCCTCGTAGTCGTCATTCGAATCCCCCCCCCCCCGGCCGTGCCCCACCGCCCTAACGCTCTTACCTGCACGGGCCGCTCCTGGTGCCGGGTATTTAAAAAGTAGGACATGTGTACTTAAGTTTTGAATGTCCTGCCAGTCAAAAACTCCTAGAGTTGTCTTTCACTGTTGTATGGTTATTTGTGTTACCTTATTACACTTAATAAATGATAACCTCAGTTTGGGAACTGATAGAGAAATACTTCTTCCACTCATTTGAATTGTAATTCAAAATCCTCTTTAATGGTAAAGTCAGATTTTATGTTACTATTCTGAGAATGCCACTTTTATAAAGTTAGCATTTTCTCCCTAAACCAAATGTGCCTTTCTTCCAGCTGTGAGTGGCTCTCCTGTGGTGTGGTGTGTATTCCTTTCAGAAATGGGAACAAAAGGGCCCTAGGTGTGGAGGGAGTGGGTCTACCTGACAGGATGGCTGGGAAGGAGTTGTGCCCGCCCCTGATTACGTTTCAAAGGACCTTGATTGCAGCACACAGAAAAGAACCTGACACCCGGCCTGCCCTTGTCACCCTAGACAGTTTGGATCCAAATCTAGGCGAAGGGGAAGATCTGACCACATTTTCAGAATCAGAAACTGGGACAGCCACATATATAGAAAAAGGACTGTTGGACCTGATAAGGGCTGTGGAAGGAATATACTCAGGGATGGACACACGGGCACACACACGGACACACACACACACACACACGGATACACACACACACATGGACACACACACACACACACACACACAGGTATCCCACCACCTTTGCATTCCCTGGGCCAAATGTTAGGGTATAGGATTGCCCATGGTACGGTCCCCATGGAGACAACACCACACAATTTAATTTGTTTTTATAGGAGACCCTCACTCACTCTCGTAGTGGCATGCTTCATCATCGGCTCATATTCTGGTCCTTAAATACCAGGATGGACTCAACTACATTCCAAGAAGCAATTTTAAGATTGTTGTCTACCCGGGTCTGGAATAAAAATACCTCAAAACACCCAGGTATCCCTTTCAATATTACGTGTTATTGGTATGGATAAAACTGTGTATATATGGTGATGGTGGGGGATAATGGTCCTACACCCTAAACCAAGTCAACATGTTTCAGCCCTAACTGGTAAATAGCCCAAAAGGGTGCTCGTTCTTTCATCAGGACTAAGGATGTGCCCCAGGAAAATAAAAGCCTTTTTGCCTACTAATCTCTAGTTCATGTCATGGCCCAGTCAGTTTGGACAAACAAAACAAATGCATAAGATGCGTGGGGCTACTTGCCCTAATGTTGAGTCTGCCACTCCAGATTCTGATGGAAATGAACAAACCACAAGATATGTACTGATCATAGTATATCAGCATGAGACCAGTGTGGTCATCATCCTTACTTATAACACTTTGAAAATATGCTTCAGTCCACATAAAAGATATAGCACTCTGATAAGTGAACATATCATAAAAGACAAGACAGACAGAAGAAGTCAATTCGTGAGGTGGTATTGACATTTGAAGAATACGGAAAACACAAAAAGTGATAGCTCTGTGTAGTACACTACATGTAGTTTACTGCAAATCAAAAGTGAATTAGTGCTAGTGTAGTCAATAGTCTATGGAGTGATAAAAGGCTTTTGTCATTTTACAGCTCAGCATGGATAGCACTGTGCTAATCCTATGCTTAAAAACTTTGCTGTATAAATGGCAAAAGACTTTGTCAATTTCTATTTTGGTGTGGATGGCACTGTGCTAATCCTATGCTCAAAGATTTTGATAGAAAAGCAGACATTTGAGGTGAGCAAATTTTGAGTGTCCCTGGTGTTGAGGATGCTCTATACAGGAGCCGCTCTCCACCTAAACTTGGGACCTACCCAGAGTTCTCTGCTTCTTCTTTGCATAATTTATGAGTCACTCCATGCCTGAAAGGGTATTGTTTTGACTTATACTGTGGGCTCCCTTGTGTCTGGACAAAGCAAAACCTCTCTAAAGAGCTCTAATGATAGTGAAACACGTGTCAGGGGTTGATTTTATTCATTTCAGGTTGGCTTGGTTGGTATTTTACCAATTCAAAGCTGTAATACTGTGGCTGGAGTGATAAAAGGCTTTTGTCATTTTACATCTCGGCATGGATAGCACTGTGCTAATCCTATGCTTGAAAACTTTAATGTATAAATGGGAAAAGACTTAGTCCCTTTGTATCTCGGCGTGGATGGCACTGTGCTAATCCTATGCTTAAAGATTTTGTAGAAAAGCAGACATTTGAGTGTCGCTGGTGTTGAGGGCGCTCTATACAGGAGCTGCTCTCCACCTAAACTTGGTACCTACCCAGAGTTCTCTGCTTCTTTTTTGCATAATTTATGTGTCACTCTATGCCTGAAAGGGTATTATTTTTATATATATATATATATATATACACTCAAGGCATATTTCGACACACGCACACATATATCTGTGTGTGTGTATATATATTAATTTATATGTGTGTGTGCAGCAAATCAGTTCTTATCCTCTGTGGATACCCCACGGCATGAAACATTCAATGTTTTTGAACCTTACTGTCTCAAAAGCACGCTTTCTGTACCAGGCTCTAGCTTTCTGCCAAATTCGGTGTAATTCCGTTCAGCAGTTTTTGCAGTATTGCTGTTCAATTTTCCAATGGTCAAAACTCATTTTAGGACTCCCCCTTTTTCTTGGCCCCCAGCCTACTTACCGGAAGGTCGAGGCGATCTGATTGGGAACACTGGATGGTGGGCAAGCTGTCGAGTGCCTCCTCGAAGCTCAAGGGCATTTGTTTGAAAAAAAAAAAAAAAATATATATATATATATATATATATATATATATATATATATATATATATATATATATATATATATATATATATATATATATATATATATATATATATATACTCAAGATATTCTAGTCGATTACGGGCATGTGGGACCAATCATGAAAAAACTCCGAAGACAGGTAGGAGGGAGTACATGGTTATAGAGGGAGGAGAGACAGGGTCGGGGCTTAGAACTAGTGGTCCATTAAAGTTAAGTCTAGCCAGCATCCCAAATTGGGATGAGAGCACGGGGTCTGAGCTGGATTGCCAGACCAAATCTCCCCCTGAAATAATTACCCCGAATAAATTGATCTCGCAGAAGGTTATCAGTGTGCTCTTTTGGAACATAGCAGGCCTCCGGAGTAAAGAAAATAACCTAGCGTGGCATGATTTTATTGATAAGTTTGAAATCTTGTGTTTCCAGGAGACCTGGTTGCTAGAGGAAGTCCATATTGAAGGATACAAGACATATCACACACCAGCAATACACTCAAGACATGGTAGACACAAGGGGGGGCTTTGCCTGTACATTTCAAACTTGCTGGTGGTAAAGAAAATTACTCTGATAAAATCCACAACTTACTACCAGATAGTGTCGATATATGTGGACCCAAACTGTATCTTAACTGCAATAAATTTTTACAATAAAACAGAGAGGGGCCAGCTGGGGGACACTCTAAGACAACTTAGTGATGATGTTAGTAAATTAAGGATCCCAAAGGATGCAGACATGATTACTATCTGGGGGGGAGATTTTAATACCAATTTGTGTTCAAAAGCTGGGTTAAATGTTTGTGGCTTAACACCAGAAGAGGATGACCCACTAACACATTTTGATCATTCAGAAAGGGGGGAAAAGTTTAATGAATTTCTGTTTTCCAATGACTATGGTTTTGCTAATCGGTTGTGCTCGCCTAGAATGGATTTCGATTACACCTTTATAGGCAGAGGCTTCCAATCTATAATAGACTTTATAATCGTTCCAAATTGTTATGCAAATTGGGTAGCAAATTATAAAATCCACCCAAACGTTATGAGTGACCACTTGCCCTTAAGTATTGATATAGTGCTGCCAGATGTTATAGATCGCCAAATAAATAATAAATTGGTTTGGACTCAGGGTGTATCCCTTTCACGCCAAAATGGATGCACCTTGCATTGGGACAGTCATGACTCGGTCGAGCTGAATAAGCAAATCATTTCTAAGGCTTACGAATCCATTTTAGCATGCTTACAGGAAGGTACCTCTCACGAAATAACCTTAAACGCTTTTTTACAGATCACTGCGACTGTTCAAGATCTGCTCAGAGCTGAAAAAAAGGGCTTACGAGATTGTAAAAATGGGTGGTTCGACTCAAATTGCACAAAGGCATATTCCCGATTAAAAGAGGCCCTTCATAGGACAGTGAGAGACCAAGACGAGATTAGGGAATGTAGAAAGTCCTATAATTTGGTACGGAGAACCCGAAAGAAAGAGATAAAAAATCAAGCATGGGTTGCACTTCATGAAGCATCAATGAGTAAAGATTGCTCTTTATTTTGGCGGGCAGTGAATGCGCCGTTCTTTAAAACCAAGGATGTTGCGACAATAGCGGTCGCAATAGACGAAAAAACTTGGATAGATTTCTTTTCAAATGTCTATAGCACTCAGGGGAATGAGGAAATTTTTTCTGACTCCCTAAATCTACAGGTGGAAAATCCCACTACTTTCTCACCTATTGACCTCCAAATCACTCACGATGAGGTAATTGGGGCAATAAATGCAAGCAAGGGTGGTAAGGCCCCAGGGCCCGATGGGCTTCCAATTGATTTATTTAAATCTATCCCACTACTGTGGTCACCACTGATAACAAGGGTCATTCAAGCTAGTTGTGCAAAGGGCTTTATGAAGACCTGGTCGGAGTCAATAATAATACCAATTTTTAAAAAGGGGGAACGAGATAATCCGGCGTGTTATCACCCGATATCCTTGCTTGACTCTTTAATGAAGGTAATGGGAAGGGCCGTCCTGAACAAACTACAAACTTGGGCAGACGAGAACAATATAATAAATGATGTGCAATATGGTTTTAGACAGGGGTTAGGGGTAAATGAGCAGGTTTTAAATCTTAACATTTTAATTGGAAAGTATACTCAGGCAAAGGGCGGGAAATTATATTTGGCGTTTGTAGACCTCACAGCCGCATTTGACTGTGTTATACATAATAAACTGTGGAACATTTTAACAAACTTGAAGATTGATCCGGTGCTGGTTCAGTTTTTAAAACAATTATATTCCGGGGCTACTGCTAAGGTGCGTTATGGATCCAAAGGGGAATGTACCGCGCCATTTAGTGTGGATAGGGGAGTGAGGCAGGGCTGTGTTCTTGGGCCGTTCCTCTTTACTTTATATACCAACGCTCTGGAACAGGAGCTTGAAGGAACGGCGCAAGATCCCCCGTATGTTAACAAACGGCCAATAGTCTCCCTCCTCTACGCAGATGACGGGGTACTCATGGCCCGCACGCAACTAGGTTTGCAGAAAGCCCTTACTACATACACTAGCTTTATGGATAACCTAGGATTAAAATTAAATACGAAAAAAACCTTTGTTATGACCTGCGGGCGAGGGAGAAATAAATGTAACAGCCTCCCCTTGGGGGATAAAAGGGTAGACTCCACAAATATCTTCACCTACCTGGGCGTCTTATTTGCTAATTCAGGCTCTTGGGGCCCAGCGGTGAAGAGTAGGAGCCTACTATTTATGAAGTCAACTGCAGCGGTTGTTAACTTCTAAACAAAAATGGGAAAAAGGCCACCTGGCATTCTCCTTAAGATCGACCAGGCAAAGTGTATAAGCATCGCGATTTTTGGGGCGGGAGTGTGGGGCTTTTATGATGTATCCTCGATCCAACGGGTGGAAAATGCCTTCTTAAGGTTTATTTTAGCGGTACCAGCAAGTTCCCCAGTTTTTAATTGTCACAGCGAGCTGGGCATTTCTTATGTTTCTGATAGTATTAAAATGCAACCTGTACTGCTTTGGCATCGAATATGGACTTCTAGTAGTACAGGACTAAATAGAGAGATAATTAAAGACTCAATGATTCTGGACCACGTTGGTAAGATCATGTGGTTGAACTATGTCAAAAAATTCATGATTGACATAGGGCATCCAGACTATTATTCTTCCCCAGAGAAAATGAATTCTATCTCCAGAAAGGAGTTTAAACTAATCTGCTTGACCCACTTAGAGTCACTTAGAATTGCCCTGGAGATGAATAAAGGGATGGTAGTCCAGCATCAATTGACTTTGACTACGTATGATATTCAACCGTACCTCTTATCCTGTAGTGGGGGATACGATAGATACCTTTTAACTCGATTTAGGTTTAATAGTTTCCATCGACTGGTTAGCTATCCGGGGATTAATGATTGGTCCAGAGAACTCTCTCCTTGCCCCTGTGACAACGTGTCTCTACAATCTACTATACATGTGACACTGTTTTGTAAATTCTATGCAAGGGAAAGAGCCAGATGGATCCTGCCAGTGTTAAAGCAGTCGGGTTGGAGGCAATGTAAACCAGCCTTCCTATACTTACAATTTCTAGAGAATACCTTATCTGTATGTGCTATCTCTGGATTCCTGAAGAATATATTGAGAGTTAGGAAATGTTTTTACCTGTTTTTATGAACTTGTATGCTTTTGTGATTTTAACGACTAAAATCGAATAAAGCTTATTTTGAATTTTTATATATATACTCTAGGCATATTTCTACACACGCACACATATATGTGTGTGTGTGTGTATATATATTAATTTATATGTGTGTGTGCAGCAAATCAGTTCTTATCCTCTGCGGATACCCCACGGCATGAAACATTCAATGTTTTTGAACCTTGCTGTCTCAAAAGCACGCTTTCTGTACCAGGCTCTAGCTTTCTGCCAAATTCGGTGTAATTCCGTTCAGCAGTTTTTGCAGTATTGCTGTTCAATTTTCCAATGGTGAAAACTCATTTTAGGACTCCCCCTTTTTCTTGGCCCCCACTCGACGGATCACCCCGAAACGTTCTAGGAAGAAACTGAGGTGGATGAGACTTTTTGGTGGAAACGTTTTGTGAAGATTCGGCATACAGTGTGAAAGTTAGTAAGTAAACACAAAATGCTATTCCTATGGAAATGCAGACTTAACTATAACTGCCCAGTGGCCACTGGGTAATATATAAATGTAGGGACAGAAAGGTGCCTTGCATGGTGATGGACGTGCAACCCTACCCAGAGTGCCTCAGCTGCAATTATATCTGGATCCCTGGTGCAGATATTTGTTGTTTTGTGTCATGGGCAAATACAGATAATTTGTGTTCCCCATGACATAGGCATGTCTCGCTGATTGCTGACTATTGGACCAGGAGGGGCACCCAAAGGGCACCCTCATAATGGTCTTTGCCAGGAGTTAAGCAGCATGACTGCGTTGGTGGCAGCTTACAGTAAAGTGATCAGAAGATGTGAACAGGCCTTTTTATCTGTGTCATCGGAGTGAGGGCTTACTCATGTAAGTTCTGCTGCTGTGTGCTTAACTCACCCTTGGCCTACATCAAGTTAGTATGTAGCACTGTGTAGTATTAGTGTGTAGTTTGCTTGTGCTCAGTGTATGTGTGCCTGTGAATGGTGCAATACATGGAAGATTTTGGGTTCCATTTTGGGAGATCCACGGCTGACTGAAGGAGCATGAGGAGGTAGAGAAATACCTCAGACAGATTTGTGGATTGCTGCATTCCTTTGAGCTGGGTGGGAAACACACTAGAGGAAGGAGAGCAAGGCTATCTACCAAACTTCAAAGGGTGTTCTTTGATTCAGAGAGCGGTCACTTGAAAAGGGCCTCGGCACATGTCAGGAAGGAGATGAGGCTGATAGGAGAATCATACAGAGTAGGGTTGTGGCCCTGGGGTAACCTTTTTATACACATATCACTGTGGCTGACATCCAGACAGCAGAGTTTGGGTAGGTCGTACGGTGGAGGCTTCACTACAACTTTCATGCCGAATCAGCTCACTATCTGCTCCCACTCAAGGACGCACAATTGCTACGCTAAATGGGTCTGCTTCTCCTTTCGAAAGGAACCAATACCAAGGTATCAGAACATACCACATCTAGGTCATTTGTGATTGGATATTCTTTTATAAAATCCAAGATGCCAACCACTGTATAGATTAGGGTTAAATTGGTCCTGACGAATTGCCAACTGATCATTATTAACTCACCAATGACAAGAAACATGCTGACCTTTTAAAGTAGACATCTATTAAAATCTTATTTAGAGGACTACTTAGTCTATTTTAATACACACTTTTGTATACACATTTTCACTCCCACACGCCAATCTACATAAGAGGCCCTACACTCACACTTCACATATGGAATTAGGACAAAAGATCTCAGACAAAGAGCCCCCTTGTGGGTGCCCATCCGGCAGTGCAGTGCCAACCCGTCAAGGAGCACACCCTATGATGAAGCATTACACTCATCTGGATGTGTGAGGGCTCCTGTTCCTTAGGGAGTGGACCCCCGTCCATTCCCCCAGTTTCTGACTGACCTCATGTTCTCTCTCTTTTATCTGGAAGGAACTACATAACCTTTTGATACGCATATCACTGTGGTTAACATCCAAGTGTGAACCTCTAGTCACTCCACTGGCCTGTGTTGTATGGCTGTCAGATTTGGAGTCACTCCTGCTGTGACAGATTGATTTCTGGAAGAAGGGTAGGGCAAGGGAGAGGGCACTTCAAAAGGAAGCAGACCCCCAACACAAACTTCAAAGAGTCAAACCCTAAATCAGATTTGCTGTCTCGAAATGGACTATAGGAAGGGGAGCTTGAGGCCCCCAAAACTGTCAACTGTGAAGCAGCCACTTGGGCTGTGTGAGGAGAGGAAGCTCTGCAAATCTTCTGCCTGTGACCAGGGCCGGAGGCTAAGGCCTGCCAGCCTCCCAGCTGGGTGAGGGGACATCACCCAGGGACATCCAAGATCACCTGCCCTTGGGGCCTGGAGCACTAGTGCCTGCCTGCTTGCCAAAACCAGTGATCCTTGTGAGGAAGAGGCTGGCGCAGGAATGACTGATAGAAGGGCCGGAAGGCACCTGGGGAACTTGTCTGCCAGATAGCGCTTTGGCGCTGTAACACTTTTGACTCTCCTAAGAGTCGGAGTGGGACTCTTGAGACTCGGACTGCTAGTGGAGCGTAACCTGAATGTTGCATATAGTGAATGGGGAATAACCAGTACACCTAATGAGAGGGGAGTGGGACTCAGGGTCTTGCCTATTGAACATTAAAGCCTTGACCTCAAGGGCTGTGTGTATTATTTGTGTATGCCGTATTTCACTTTGTGTTTGTATATAAATACCACTTTTGTCATAAAAGACAGTATTTGGCTGGACAATCATTTATTGCTGCTATTCACTTTCTTCATGAATCCAACAAAATCTATATAAGAATGCTTCACAATTCATACTTCATTGAACAAAGCATTTCAATTATGATAATCAAAGAAATTCTAAAACAACAAAATTTCATGGCATTGATGCCCTTCAGTGCAATGGTACGCCTAGTACTCCTAAACATGTGCAAAATATGCAAAAGTCAAAAACATATAGTACGGTGTGCAAATTGTGTCTGTGTGCAAAGCAGCTATGCGCAAATAGGCCATGTAAACATTAGAAGGAATACGTCAATTTGGTATGTACAAGCAAGGTCCAGGATACAATCCTAACTCTCCGTCTCAATACAAAATCCATCTCTAAAATTACATTAAAAACCCGATTAAAACCAACTGCACATCAAGAGCAACATCAACTCTTCGCCCTCGTCTAATATACTGGGATTGAGCCCTAGTGGGCAATCCCTAAAACCACATACTGTGGCTTAAAACATGGCCCCATCTTTGCAACTGCATGCTGAGCCCCTTTGGGCTTACTACACCACCTCACGCAGTTCCTCACAGAATAATAGGAAGATGGCATAATCCAGAAGCACTACAAATTTGTATATCCTTGAAAAATACCATAAAGTGCTCAAGTGTCCCCTGTGAAGTCTAAAAAATATTAATACCTCTAATCTACTGATTAATCACATTTACTATGATCAAAAATTATAAAAATATAATCGCACATCAATACTTACGGATCAAGGCTGAGTAACTTCCGACACATCATAGTCACTTATTCAATTACAAATGTACAAATAAGTCTTCTTCAATATTTAGACCTACTGGAGTTTTAGTGTTTAGCATGTGGATGTACCTTAATTCAAGCTGTCTTAAAAAATGTTTATGTTCCCACCCTTGATCCTACTGGGAACCGCATCCAGAACAAAGTAAGACAAAACCTCTACCTTGCTCTCATGTACCCCTTCAAAATGAGGTGCTACAGGGTAGGTTTGATCCTTGTTACTGATGGCTCTAATGTGTTGCAGTATGCGAAGATGAACTTTAAGAATAGTGCTGCCAATATATAACTTTGGGCATGTACATTTCAAAGCATAGACAGCATAATCACTCTTGCAATGCAATGGTTTCTTGATCATTATAGGTTTATGAGAAAAAGGTGAGGATATCTACAAAGTATTGACATAATGTTTGCAGGCCTTGCACCTATGGCACTTCTTGAAGTCCACACTGCCACTGAGCCAACTTCCATGACTTTGTTTTTCAGGTCTACTAACTACTAGCTGTTCTCGCATGGATTTAGCTCTGCGAAATGTAATTATGGGCATATCCTTCTGGTCCGATCACAGGGTCACTTTGGAGAAGATGCCAATGGATCTTAAAAATGCGCCTGACTTCTTTATGTTTGGTACTAAAACTCGTAATCAGACTGATCACCTTGAACTGGCCTGCTCTTTTCAGAAAAGAGCAGTTGTTCCCTGGTCTTGCCATTCGCTATTACTCTGGCCCCCTCAACCACCTTGTGGCTGTACCCCCGGTTCAGGAATCTACCAGCTAACTCATCTTGGACCTGATTCAATTGTAAATCATTGCTACAATTTCTGCGCATGTGAAGATTCTTCGCATACGGAATACTGAACTTCAATTGGTTTGGGCGGAAACTACAGGCATGTAATACTGTATTGCCCACAGATGGCTTTCTGAAAAATTTAGTATGCATCTTTCCCTGCTCTATATAGATGGTTAAATCCAAAAATTGTACTTCGTGTTGGCTAATACTTGAACTCAAATGTAAATTCAAGTTATTGATGTTTAACATTTCCACAAAATCTTTAGCTGCAGCTTCAGTGCCCCTCCATATGATGAACAAGTCATCTATAAAGCACGACCAGAATATTATGTTATCTGCACACTCATGTGCAAATTCTTGTGCCAGCACCTGCTCCTGACACCAGCCCATATGCATATTTGCATAACTGGGGACGAAACAGGTGCCCATGGCTGTCCCCCTCAGCTGTCTGCAGATTTCATTGCCAAACAGGAATATATTGTTGTACAGGCACCAGCAAATCATTACAAGCAACATTTGAGTGTGCTTGTACAATGAGATTGGCCTCGGACTGAGAAAATATTCAACCGCTCTGAGGCCATCCTCATGAGAAATTCTGGTATAGAGGGATGACACGTCCGTAGTCATTAGGACATACCCCTCTTCCCGGGTGATGTTATATACTTTCCTTAAGAAGTCACCGGTATCCTGCACATAGGAGGACAAGTTCCTCACATAGTCCTGAAGAAAAAAATCTATGTACCTGGATGTACTCTCAAAAAGACTGTTATTAACTTAAGATCTGAAAAGGGGGTCCTTGCCGGATCCAGAGGGTTGAGAGGACCCTTCGCAATTGAAAGGGGTACCGGGGGAGACGTCCTCCCTAGTATATCTGTTTTAACAAAAAAGTATCCCACTTAAGACCACAGGGGTGGTCCTTTACAAAACAGAGGGACAGAGGATAGAGGGGTAGGTCACCCCAAGTGAGTTCAGTAGCTCCGCGTGACTAGTGCAGGGAAGGAAAAAATTCTTTTTTTTGTAGATAACCCTCACACACTCTAGTAGTGTCATGCTTCATCATTGGGTTCACCCTGACTACTAAAGGTCAGGGTAGGCTCAACCGTAATCCAGGGAGCACTTCTGAGAAGGGTATCTTTTATTAGGGAGGAGGTGGAGAAAGTAAAACAATATCTAGAGGGTAGTGTGGACTGTTATGGTCCTATGACCCTGTTTCAAACCAACATGTTTCAGCCCTACTCTAAGGCCCAAAAAAGTCTGGGGCTTTCATGAGGGTTACGGAGTGGTACCTCCCAGGGTTATTGGTGAACTTGATAAGTGGCTAGTTTGTGCCAAACAGGTGAAATGGGGCAGTGATAATACTTGCCCAAGTGCGGTCTTTATGAAGAATCGCCCAAAACAAGAGCACATCGTTATCTATATTACAGTGTGCGTACATTTTGCATGCTCATTTTGTGCAAACATTGCGCAGAACCAACAACATGTTAAGGCAAAAGGTATCAATGGCAGCATGCATCTCCCACTGCATGCATATCATATAGTGTGTAAGTGAGACTGCTGGTACTCACTGTCGCTCTGTGCCTCTGTGCAAGTTACCTTAGATAACAGTTGTAGGGACGTCTATTACGTGGTCCCTTCCTTCATTTCCATCATTCATCCACACTCCTTGTATGTATTTTCTTTTGGGATCACATAATAGTCATCCTAATAAAATTTCATATATCTCGCTCTCTTGTGCATATTTCGCCGATACGAGGAGGTTCATATATCCCCATTCAAGCAGTAACCATCAAACTTGTTAAACATTCATTCTCTGAGTGATAAGCGTAAGAACAGGGATGGAAAATTCAAGCTAATTTTCGCACCTGGAAATACTCACCCACAATTGTTGGGTGTGGTGTATCTCAGTTGCGGAAGCGGGGCGCCCTGTAGTCACACTCTGAAGGTGCCATACAGGAAAAACAAAGAGGGAGCAGCAATTTAAAAAGGTCGTCGGTCATACTACCTTTGAGAATCATGTGAATTCTATTACTGATTTCCGTTCGTAGGGTAGAGCCACTCACTTCCTCAAGGCTTCTGCCCCGGCTATTAGCCTAGTTTCTCTCCGCATCTCCCGGTTTATGGCGGAGAAGAGCCGGGAGACGCCTGTTTAAATGTATCATTGCGGGTCAGAGCCTGCCGTGCTGACCCGCGTCACTTGAATGACATGTGACGTGCCATATGTCGCTTGCATGGTGACGTTGGGATCGGACTACAACAAAACACAGGGAATCATGGGAAATGTAGTTCCCTGTACTGGTGGTCTAGGAAGGAAGTGCAATCCGTTTTTGAGTAAAATTAGTGTATATCTCTCTCGAAGGTGAGATTACCCCATGGTGGTCTGCTAGATGTAATAAGGTTGGTATATGTGTAGGATTGACAGGGGGTAGTATTACTCCTATCATTTTTTTTATCATTGGTGAAACAGACGGGACTGCATTACCGAATCGGTATGAAAACATGTGTAATGGTCAACCCCAGTCTGTTGATATTAAGGTGGTGTCATCGGAGGGCAATAAGGCTACAGCCACTCATTAGTCATCGCTTAATAGCCAGTGCTGTGTCTCCACAGGGTTGTTCAGACAGGTCCTTAAATATATACTTTTCTTTGATCTTATTATCTACAATATGTTGTAGTAATATGTTTGGAAATCCTGTGTGGTTAATACAACAATTGCCCCCATGGTATGTCATCGTTCAATCCTGATTTATATGTTTCTAACTTGTATACCCAGCGCTGTTCTTTGGTCAGTAACTTATGTGTTAGAGCCCTAATGGTGTCCATTTTCTCTATTAATGTCCATTTCACATTCATGTCGGAGTGACCTTTTTCCAAGAAATGTGTTGTCAATTTTGGGAGGTTTTTTTGCATCGTATGGTGCTCCTGTGCTCATTGATTCTGATTTTGACTTTCCTTGTGGTCATACCGATATATCGAAGATTACATGGGCAGGTAATCATGTAAATTACGTTATTACTGTTACAATAGGTATGTTGCCTTTGTTCCCAAGGGGTAGGGAGTCCCAAATCAATATTTTATGACTGTTTTGTAAGTGCACAGACCGTGCATGAGCCACAGGGGTAATGCCCCTTGACATGAGGTTGATTCCATAACGTCAATTGGCATTCGGGTTGGGCTTTCCGGGTGTAACTATGGACTAACATGTCCCTTATGCTCCTGTTCTTTTTGAATGAGAAGAGGGGGAGTTTGTAAGGTAGATTGTTTGAAGTCAGAATTCTCCAATTCTTGGTTATTATTTTCTTAATGTCATTGGAGTTGGAATTGTATGTGGTGACGCAGATTAGAGAGTCAGTCTCATTGCTTACATTAGTATCCAGTAGAGCTGCCCGTGGTGTGTTACGTGCTCTTTTCTGCGCCTGCTTGATAATCCTTGCTGGATATTCTTTCTCCTTGAGTTTTTTTGAGAGTTTCTCAGATTCGTCTTTAAAATCTTGTAAGTCCGAGCAGTTTCTTCTGATGCGGAGCAACTCGCCTATCGGGAGATTTTCTCTCAGAGCCCGGGGATGGGCACTGTTGAAGGGCAGTAAGCTATTGCGATCAGTTGGTTTTGTGTATAGGGTGCTTACTAGTTTTCCATTTTTTGCCAGGATGTTCACGTCTAGGAAGGAAACTTTCTCTTTGTTGATAGTCATAGTGAAGCGGAGGTATGGGTTAAGATGATGCAGCCACTTCTTGAAGTCTTCTATGGTGTCATCTGTGCCGTGCCATATTATTAGGATGTCCTCTATATATCTGTGCCACATGTGGATTTCCTTGTGATAATTCAACGAAGAGCTGGAGAGGTAAACAGAGGCAGAGAAGAGGAACGTATTACAACAGCATGTACTCACACCCACCCATACATGTGGCCAGCATAGTACCCACCACACCCTTTCCAGGGTCCTCAACATTTCCAAGACATGCCCTACTTCCAGCCTACCCAGCAGCATTTTTTAGGGAGAGGCGGTCGAAGGAACAGACGAGGCCTACAAGGAGGGAGAAGACTCCAATGGGATGACAGAGGAAACGAAGGTGTGAACACAAGAAGCCGGACACGAGAACAACAACCATGCCCGAGCGGCCAGTGAAACTGGTTGTGAATCTGACAGACAAAACACTTACACCTACAGAAGTTGCGGTGCTCAATAGAGGTCTAGGTTTTGTTCCTACTGCCAACATGGACAAATTTAAAACCAGATGTGAATTACACGAATTCTTTTAAAAAAATTGAGTTAAAACATTTTTTCAAGAAGTCCCAATGACACAATTGGATAATGGATACAGCACGATGAGGAATAAGTCAAAATTCAACCCCCCGACATCCACCATCCCTCCAGATGTGTTCACCTTTGAAGAAGCGGTTATCAAGGAAGTGGAGAATCTGGACACTAGGAACCATTGATTCCACAACCTCAGTACAATTGAAAAAAGAGCCTTGGATTCCATCAACAGCAGGACAAACCTGGTTATACAACCGGCGGACAAGGGCGGTGCCATTGTGATCCAGGACCAAAAAAGCTACAGGGAAACGTGTCTAACACTACTCTCCGACAAGAGTAATTATTTACCACTTTAAGCAGATCCAACTAAAAGACTACAAAACAAGATAAAAAACTTGACGGAGGAGGCCCAACAAAATGGCTGGATCAATAAAAAGGAACGTGAGTTTTTACTCACCCAAGAACCTAGAACTCCACAGTTCTATACACTGCCAAAAATCCACAAGGGAAGAACACCACCACCAGGTAGACCCATCGCGTCTGGGAATGGCTCACTCCTTGAACCACTATTGCAATACACTGATTGGTTCCTTTGCCCCTTGTCACCAAAATAGGATCATACATCAAGGACACAAAGAATCTCCTGAAATTTGTACATTTCTAGACTTGGCAAGCTAGTGCGATGGCTAATTTTGTTGCAAGTCTATACCACAAAAATAATAAGAAAAAAAATGGCATCACCTAAACGTGGCTGCTATATGCTTGCAATATAATAAATTCCAAAAATGCTCACCTGTGTGTCTGTTTTATTGGTTACGTTTTTTTATGTTTCAGTTCTGCCACACATTGTTGTTATTGTTTGTGAAGGAGAAAAGATTCAAAAATGACCTAACCAAGCACTCATATTGCAGACAGCTATATTGTCACATAAACATTTTATAATAACAACTACAAGAAGGAGATGGAAAATAATTCACCTTCGAACTGGGCATCCAATGCGCAAGAAAATAAATAACTGGTACTTAAAGTTCATATAAAAATAAATTATATAAAAATCACACTTTCAAACAGCTTTGTCACTAAAGAGAAAGGTACTATTTTAGGTGGCTGTGCACAGGCTTTGGGCAGTCACTTACAGTGAAGGGAGCCAATGGGTAAAACGGGCACCCGTGGTGTGTCGAGTGGATGTAAAATGTGAATGACAATTTAACAGATAAATGGTGAAGCCCGCTGACCAAAAGCCCCTCTATGTAAGTATATTATATTATTTTTTCGGAAAACAATAGTCTGTGAAACTACTAAAGATGCCTCAAAAGCCAGACGTAAAAGTGATACCACCACAACCATGTCAGACACACACTGTCACTCATGTATGTCATGCACGTATGCCGACAAGGGCAACAAATCACTTGCCTGCTTCAGGACATAACCACTACTGCAGTAAAGGACGTGATAAAATGATTGAGTGAAGCACTCTTATTATGATACCAAGCAAAGTACAAAGATAAAACCATGCGAAAGAACATCCACTGCATATCCCATTCAGCTTTGGGTGACACCAGGGCACAATGGAACTAGCTCCACAGACCAGATGAGCGACCTACAAAAGCTCTTGCCACGATCATTTGAATTCAATAACTACACCAACACAGAACCTATTATGTGGAACCTCTACAAACAACTCCCATACAGCTGCAGATGGACACCAGGACACAGGGCGCTGTGCACAAACAGGTGGTGTGGCCAAAGGCAACTACCCCTGTAACATACTACTCAACAAGCTGAAAACCAACCTCCGGTTATTCAGGAGAACCCACCGAGGTCAGAGGGAGGACCCAGGAGCAGCCATCATTGAACACAAAAAATCTCAATCAAATCCTAAATGACTACCAACTACTAGCACCTGCAACCCCCACAATAAGCATCCCAATCATCAAGCTGAAAAGATATTAATACATATGACACCTGCTAAGTGCTCAAGATGTACCCACCAAATGGAGAACAAAACTGCTTCCTTTTTGCACCTACAAAAATACAGAGGAGGTCCCACATCTAAACCCCACCCCCATCAGATGATATAGATTACCGGCACTCCAGCTGCTCAGATCTAACAAATGAATATACACTAGTGCCACGGGTGATCTGGGAAGAAAGTGGCGAACGTCAACTGAGGGCGAAGAAACCACCAGTTCCAAATCGGACTTTTATAAATTAAAGCAGCTGAAAATCGCCACCAACCAGAATGCCAGAAGAGTGCCTTGTGGGTGATCCCTAAACAGTGGTAGCCGAGGGGCCATGATCCCTCAGTCCACTGAGAGGGAAAAAAAGGCACACAAGTGAGCACCATTGATCTCCCCATTATCAATAACCAGACAAAGAATACCCCAAAAAAGTGTACTAGATGTAGACTGGTGATAGCCAACTTGATGGCAAAAAACAGGGAGTCCAGAAAAGCAGACAGACCAACATCTACAATTGATTTTGGGTCCAATGGTCATATAGCCGAATACTGGCACCAGAGAAGCACTGCAAGATGAGATTGCCAATGAAGTAGTTCCTTGCTCGGAGAAGGGCATGAAAGAGTCATAAGGTGCAACAAGGTAAACATGGACATGATTTTCCATCAACTTCGGAAGATTCAAGCTTGCCGTTACCATCTGGGACCACTGGTGTCTAATCAAGCCCCACATCAGACAAAGTTAAAATACAACCATGCCTGCTAATGAATTAAATACTGAGACATTGTCTCAGGGGTTAATAGGATCCTTACCTAGCTCATAGGGAAACAGGATGCCATGGATCAAAGACACACTGGAATTAGGGTAGAAATAGGTGTAACAATTTCACTGGACCCAGAGTTCTGCTATCTGCTGTGATCCTTCAGCCCTCAGAAGATGTTTTGGAGTTTTGGTGTTGCAGAAGTTGCCTAACAGCTCTCTTTGTGGTAGTGTGGGCAAGCAGTTAGGCTTATCCAGAGGGTGTGTTAAGCATTTATTGTATTCGCTCAATCAAGGCTGAGGGCACACACTCAGAAACTGAATCCAGACCAGTTAGGTAAGTATAAAAAAGATACACTTAGTTTTTATTTCTAGAAACAAGCAGGACTTGGCACAGGTAAGTGAAATATACTTCTCAAATGCAAGACTTTACAAGGAAATGCAGTTGTGGTTGAATTTGTAATCGTTACAGGTTTGTATTGGGTTTCAAAACAGGTTAAACTACACAGTAATTACTTTTGGAATACTTTTAGATTACTTTTGGATTACATCCACTACTTGGGGTTCTATGCCTAGATACCACACCGGAGATCCTACAATACAAGGTAAGTAAAACTTTTTCAAGTTTGCAATATAGTTACTTTTCTTTTCACACAAAAAGTTCAACTCGACAATAATTTTAGGAACAAACTTGTAACATGGGTTCCTATGGGAGAAAAAGGGTTAGCAGTTTCTCAGATAAGTAAACTACTTACAAGGGGAGTCATGGAGGTTAGGACCAAGGTTTCCCAAGGTCCAGTTGGGCACTTAAGTTGCACCACCAGCTGCACTGGGGCGGCTAGGTGCAGAGTGCTGGGGCCCAATGTTAGCCAACGGGGCTAGGGGGGCCTTCGGTCAGGGACTGCTTGCAAGCAGGCCACTTGACTAGGGGAGCAAAGCTCCTGTGGTAGAGATCAGCACTGCAGGGGCCAACAATCAGCACCGGAGTTGGTGCAACTCCAGCGGCACAGGGGCAGCCGGGTGCAGTGTGCCAAGGCAACATCAGGGACCATGTGGATTTCAACGGAGATCTACGGTTCTGTAAAGATGCTGCAGGCTTGGGCAGGAAGGCTTCCTGAAGGCGACCACCGGCTGAAGAGATAAGTTAGGATCTTGGGGGATGCCTGGAAACCGTCGGTAGGCCCACCCAAGGCCGTGGGGCGCAGGGTGCAGGGGTGTACTTTGGTGTCGGGTTCTTCTTACCAGCTCCATTCGCGGTCGGGAGGACCCTTCTGGTTGAAGCTGCAGGCGTCGTCTTGAAGCTTGAGGGATGTCGGGGATCACCAGATCCCAGGTCAGAATTGCTGAGGAGACCTCCTTGTGGTGTTGGGCCACTCAAACTCGGGCCGTGGGTGTCGGGTGCAGAGTGGTGCAAAATCGCGGAGCACCCTGGATCCGGATTCTGTGGGTGAGTCTTTGTTGAGCAAATCCGATGCTCACGGGAGACAGAGTCTTAAAGATGGTTGCAGGGCAGGTCCTCCGGGCTCTGGGGG
The DNA here is from genome assembly GCA_963921515.1 of Calotriton arnoldi. Taxonomy (NCBI): domain Eukaryota; kingdom Metazoa; phylum Chordata; class Amphibia; order Caudata; family Salamandridae; genus Calotriton; species Calotriton arnoldi. Next base: position 1,747,460 of record CAWUFW010000097.1, on the reverse strand, counting down.
GCTACTGGCTGCTAGACATGCTGGGGTTTCGCTGTAGTCAGGTTGGAGTCGGGACAGGCCATAAGGGCTGGGGCCAAAGCAGTTGGTATCCTCTTCTACCTGTTCCAGAACAGTTCTTCGGTCCTTCTTTCTTCCTTAAATCTGAGGAGGTAAGGTTCAGGGTCGCCCCTAAATACTAAATTTAGGGGTGTTAAAGGGGTGTTCAGGTTGGGACCAATGGGTCCCTTCCTTGGGGAGGGTACACCCCCTATTATGCCACCCTACAGTGGGAGGGGGGCATGAGTCTCTTCCTAATTGGCTGGGTCCCCTCATCTTCAAGATGGATTGGACTTAGATGCGGGAATCACCTTGCCTCCCCCACTTGAGGGGTGAGGTTGGCAAAAGTGGGCACACCTCTCCTCTTAACTTGGTTTTCCCGTTGATTCTCCCACCCAAAGTGGGGATCAGAACCGGTGGGAATCAGTTGCAGGGGGCAGCAAAAGTCAGGGACAGCTTACAAAAGTAGCAGCCCATCCTGGTGGAGGAGGTATGACACTTCTCCCCAGGATGGGCTTTGTTTTTGGATCCAGAGAGCGAAGGGTCTCTACCCAGGGGTAAGGAAACCTGTCTGGTGGGGGCAAATGGTGGGCAGCCATTCAGGAACCACATCAGACTGGTCCTTTTTCAGGGGGCATCTCTACGATGCTCTAAGAGTGCATTTTACATTAAATCCCACACTGGCATCAGTGTGGGTTTAATGTGCTGAGACGTTTACTACCAAACTTCCCAGGTTTTTGTAAAGCCATTATGGAGCTGTGGAGTTCGAAATGACCAACTCCCAGACCATATACTCTTTATGGCTTTACTACACTTACAATGTCTAAGAATGGAATTAAACACTGTAGGGGTACAGGGCCCATGCTTGAGGGCTAGTGCACCCTGCCAGAGGGGTGGCTTACCTAGGCAGTGGGTTGCAGGCATGGCATACATGGATGTGTGCCATGATCGACTTCACTTTTCTCTGCACCAAAACACGCAGCCTGCAATGGCAGTGTGTGGGTGTTAAGGTACAGGGCCTCTAAGGGTGGCACAATAGGTGCTGCAGCCCTTAGGGGCCTTCCCTGGCTACAGTGCCCTTGGCACCCATGGTACCTTTTACAAGGGGCTTACCTGTGGCCAGAGATGTGCCATTTGCGAGTACAAAGGTACGGGTTTGGGAAAGAGCACAGGCCCTGGGAACCTGATTGGCAGTGACCTAAGGCACATCAAGTCAAGTTGCATCAGATGTCAGGCAAAAAGTGGAGGGTAACCATGCAAAAAGGGGCACTTTCCTACAGGAATAAGTCGTTACGGGATAGCGTTTTGTGTTCAGCAGATGTGTGCATGAATTCTCTGTTATTGGGGTGCCAAATTCTCTATTTATGAGAGAGCCCTAGTTATTCCATTCAGGACCGAAGTTGATTGCCGCTGGTTATGCGGCTTGTCGTGGGTGCATGTGAAGAGTCAATGCCTGGGTTAGGGTAGGCATTGTAGTTGCCTCCCAGAATAGTAGTGCCAGGCAGGAGTTGTAGGGCAGCATCTGCTATTGCCTGAAGAGTGTGGGTTGGCACCTGAGGCAGTACATAAACGCTCAGAAAGTTGTACTGACACCCTTCAAGGAGGCCCCTAACCCCAACGAAACAGCTGAGGCTGTCTGTTACAGAGGAGGTCACTTCTAGAGGGAACGATTTGTGCAAAAGGAGCACCACTCCCCTGGATCCATGTGTAAACCCAGCATGAAATACATGTACGTAACCAAAGCGTTTCAGGAAGGGACAGTTTGAGCCAGCAGATGGGTCTCCTATAGCATTAATGAAGCGGGTGTGAAACATTTAGTGTAGTGAAGGACGGCCATCTGTTTAATGTGGTCTAGGAGACCATTGACATTCCATGACATGAGCTTAAAGGGTATCGTAGGGGCTGTAGAGAATATGGCCGGAGATGTCAGGTGCGCGTTTATTGTGTGAGGCGGGCTATATGGGGTCCTGTTCTCTGATGCTGGCTGAGGCTGGTAAACCAGGATGTGTCAGTATCTATGACAATGTATTTAAGAGCAGAGTTGGCAAATAACAGAACATGAACAAAACATAAATCATCAATCAGTACTTGCAAAGCGCAGCACTGTCACCCCTTGGGTATCTGGGCACTGAGGATGCTGTGTCTCCGAAGATGCGAGTCTTGAGTCTCTTTCTGAAATCCTCCAAGAAGGGTGCTGTTCAGAGGTGGAGGGGCAGGTTGATCTAGGTCTTGGCAGTGATATAGAAGAAGGAGCGGCCCCTGCTATGGCTACAATGGATGCAGGGGGTCTGAGCAAGGGTGAGTGAGGAGGTGCCAGGTGTCTGGAGGGTTGATGGAAGTTCAGTCGATGGTTGATGTGGAGGACTTTGTAGTCATGCGTGAGGATCTTGAACTGGCATCTCTTCTGGATGGGGAGCCAGTGGAGGTTCCTGAGGTGGGGGGGTGATGTGAGACCGTTTGGGAAGTGCCTAGATAATTATGGCTGTAGAATTCTGTATGGTCTGGAGTCTTCTGAGGAGTTGAGTGGAGATCCCGACGTAGAGAATGTTGCCGTAGTCGAGGCGGCCGGTGATGAGGGCCTGGATGACGGTCTTTCTGGTTTTGATTGGGATCCATCTGAAGATTCTGCAGAGCAAGCGTAGTGTGTGGAAGCAAAAGGAGGCAACTGCGTTTACTTGTTGTTTCATGGTCAGTTGGCTGTCAAGGAGGATCCCTAATTTGCGCGCTTGGTCTGTTGGTGTTGGAATTGGTCCGAGATCAGCTGTCCACCAGCTGTGGTCCCAGGCCGAGGTGTTGTTACCGAAGATAGGTACTTCCATTTTGTCGGAGTGGAGTCTGAGGCAGTTGTCTCTCATCCACTTGGCTATGGTATTCAAGGCGTTGGAGAAGTTTGTTCTGGCATTGGTGGGGTCCTCTGTGAGTGACAGGATAAGTTAAGTGTTGTGTGCGTAAGAGATTTATGTTGAGGCCATGGGATCTGACGACGTCTGCGAGGGGGGTCATGTAGGTGTTGAATAAGGTGGGGCTGAGAGATGATCCTTGGAATACACCACATGTGATGTGCTTGGGTGCGGAGGTGAAGGGAGGCAGTCGGATACTCTGTGTGCATCCTGTGAGTAAGGAGGCGATTCATTTGAGGGCGTCTTGCTGTTGCGGAGTCTGTTGTTGAGGGTGCTGTGGGAGACAGTGCTGAATGCCACAGAGAGGTCGAGGAGGACCAGGGCTACAGTTTCTCCACGGTCGAGGAGCAATCCGATGTTGTCTGTGGCAGCAATCAGCGTGGTCTCAGTACTGTGGTCAGCTTTGAATCCTGATCGTGAGGCATCCAGTAGGTGGTTTTGTTCCAGGAATTCGGAGAGTTGTTTTTTTATGGCTTTCTTAATTACTTTTGCCAGGTAGGGGAGCAAGGAGATTGGTCAATAATTGTTTAGGTCACTGGAGTCGGAGGAGGGTTTCTTTAGTAGGGGTCTGACATCTGCGTGATTCCAACTGTCAGGGAAGGTTGCTATGGTCATGGAGGAGCTGAGGATGCTGGTGAGTTCTGTGTTGATTGGGTTCGATTTGAGGTTGAAGAGGTGGTGGGGGCAGGGGTCGGTGGGTGCCCCGGAGTGGATGAAAGACATGATGGCAGTGGTAGTCCAGGTGGTGACTGAAGCCCAGGAGGTGATCACTTGGTTGGTGTTCGCAGGTTGGTTGAGGTTGTTGAGGTTGAGGGTGGTGGTTTGGGGGTTGAAATTGTTGTAGATGGTGGCAATCTTGCAGTGGAAGTAGTCTGAGAGGGTGTTGCAGAGTTCTTGGGAGAAGTGGAGGGTGTTTTCTGTGGCTGTCGGGTTGGAGAATTCCTTGACTATTTTGAAGAGTTCCTTAGTGTGGTTGGCCGCGGTGTCGATCCGGGCAGTGATGGCTGCTTTCTTGGCTTCCTTGATGTATAGATAGTTGCTGAGGGCTGTTTTGTGGGCGGCTCTGTTGGCGGGGTTCTTCATGACGCACCATCGCTTTTCCAGTTGGTAGCAGTTGCGCTTTTTAAGTTTTGTTGGATTTTGTTGCTTTCAGCAGGGCAACTCTGTTAGCACAGTTGGTGATCCAGGTGTAGAAATTCTGGACCACTTGGTTGAGGTCTACTGAGGCTTTGATTGGGTAGTGGTTAGGGCTTGTGTCCATTGCATTTTGGTGACTTTGCTCCCGCTACGGTGGTAAGAGATGTGACGCTTAGTGGTGGTGTGCTGAGCATCGGAGATAGTGAAGTGTACGGTGGCGTGGTCAGTCCAGGTGAGTTCAGTCACTGGAGGTGAAAATGGGGTCGAGTGTGTGTGCAGCTTTGTGCGTGGGTTCGGTGATCAATTGGGTGAGGCCGATGTTGTTTAGGTTCTCCAGGAGGGTAATGGAGTTGGCGTCATTGGGGTCATTGACGTGGAAATTGAAGTTGCCGAGTAGGATGTAGCTGTGGGAGTCAATGGCCAGGGGGGGTGATCAGGCTGGAGATGCCACTGCAGAAAGTTGGTCAGGTTCCCAGGGGGTCTGTATGAGAGGTTGCCTCTTGTTGTGGTCCTCGTGTCAGTCTGTCGTTGGAAGTTGATGTGTTGCATGAGGGGTGTGGGGTCCTCGTTGGTGATGGTGCATCTAATGGTTTCCTTGAAGATGACGGTGATACCTCCCCCTTGTTTGTTGGTGTTTGTCTCGGTGTATCATCTTGTAACCGTCAGGAGTGGCGATGGTGATGTCGGAGTTCGAGGAGGGGTTGAGCCACGTTTCAGAGATGAAGGCAACATCTGTGGAGGGGGAGGTGATGATGTCCCAGATTTCCGTGACATGTTTGCAGAGGGAGCGGGCATTGAGCAAGATATATTGGAGAGGTTCCGGATTTTTCATGGTCTTCTGGGCGGGCGTGGTGTGGGATCCTTCATAGGTTGTGTTGCAGGAGAAGTGGCAGTGTCGACAGGTGAAGGGTATTTTGGTTGGTCGTGGAGCGGCAGTGAAGCAGCTGTCGTTTCTGTGTCCAGGGTCCAGGTCCAGGTGTTCCTTGGTGGTGTATCGGCGGATGGTGGGAGGGCCAGGGGTTCTGGCGCTGGGCGCAGTCGAGCGCAGTGGGCTTGCCTTTGGTGGTGCTGCCATTTGTAGTCCTGGGAGGTGGGAGGGGCTACCAGGGAGGCGGGAGGGTGGAGATTGAGAAAAGGTGGGAGCAGGAAAACAGCAGGAGGGGGCAAGCGAGTCACCCATGAGTCCGTAGGCATAATAAGGCATAAAATAAACTAAAGATTATGGCTCAACTGAAATAAAATAAGGGGCACAAGTGTAAAAAAGAATATGGCACAAATAAAATTAATAGGGGCACACGTGGAAGCAGTGAGACAAGGGACGTCAGGTAGGCCGCAGTCCCTGGTATCGAATCAGCGTCCTCAGGCTGAGGGGGAGAGGTAGGCTGTAAGGCTGACGACAAGAGTGGCTGGAGATCGGCCCACTGGATCAGGAGGAACAAACATAGAACCCTTTGGAACTCCCTGCCCCCCATCTACCCTCTTATACATTTTCTCCCTGAAACATCTGTTGCCCCCAAACCCTCTTGAACATAACCCATTGTAACAAACTTGGGCAGAACGTTTAGATGAGATTTCCTCATGTCCAGGATGTATGATCAGTGTTTGTCAGCTGAAGTAGTAATAGTACTTGTGGTAAATCTGCCCTGGGTGCCTGAGTCCTGGGTCCTCAGAACACCCACGCCATCTGTCCATTGTGTAGTACTACGGGGGACTCGCAGTGTGGGCCTTGTAGTTGGTTCCTAAGCGGGATCAGAGTTAGACATGTCACGGCCCACAGAGGACCTCTCTCTTTGTTCTTGCTGTGGGTGTTGTCGGGCCAGAGGAACCCGAGGGGCTGCGATTTTTGTTTCTCTTTCTCTCCTTGATTTAGTTCTCCACCGGGGTCTGTTGAGAGGATGTCAATTCAATTATTTGGGGTTGCTCTCTTCTGGTAGTGGCGTCTTCGTGAAGTTTGGGTGTTTGGTTGCCCATTCCCAGGCCACTTCAGGAGTATCAAAATAGTGTGTTTTGCATTCATGCATCACTTTGAGTTTAGCTGGGAATATGAACATGTATTGTAAATCTATGGCCCAGAGTTTCTGTTTAACTTCATCGTAGGACTTACATCGCTGCTGCTGGACTGGTCTGGTATAGTCCGGGAAGACCATTGTGCGGGTGGATTTGTATGTTCAGTTGCTGGCCTGGATGGATGTATGGATGCATGCGTCCCTGTCTCTATATGCAGACCAGAAGGGGTTGTGGAGATGCTCTGGGTGGAGGTCATGGAACTAAGGAGCAGTGTGCCCACTCTATTACAAACCAGGGTGAAAGCAGTTCTCCCGGGACCCACAATTTGAGCCATCGCTCCAGGAAATTCTCTAGTTGTGAACCCTCAGTCCCGTCTTGGAAATCAACATCTGTAGGTTGTTTCATCTGGATCTCTTTTCTGCATCCTCTGCCCAGTTTTCCAGGATGCTTTTTGCTGAGAGGCATTTGGACACGTCGTGCTTAAGTGCAGTCATCTCATCCTCCAATGTTGAAACCCTGCCTTCCACCGTAAAAAAGCTGTGAGACACATTTCTTAACTCCTTGGCGGAGGATGGACAAATCAATTCTGACCTCCCCAACCTTGTTTTCAACTACCTCCTCAGAGGTTTTGTTTGCCTGTAGGATGGTATCTACATTGCTAGTTGCGGTTGAAGGCTGTGAAAGGGGGGCGTCTTTTAAGGATCCAGCTCCACTTGATGGGTGGTTTGCATATTTATGCATTTTGGTCTGGGCCTGGGAACTGGGCCCTTCTTCCGTCCCCATGATTGCTCGGCCTATATTTGAGACAACACAGTGGAGTCCCTGTGGGTCATAGCTGGGCCTGACAGCACTGGTTAGGGGGAGTTGATGAGAGTGCTGGGAGTGGCTGATCGCCGTGGGACCCGGGTAGTTGCGCAGTGGTACAGGCCTTTCCAACTTTTCAACTTTCCCGTCAGTTGAGGGCTCAAACCGGCCTGCTGTAGCATCCTGCAGGGGCAGCACAGGCAGCCGTTGTTGTTGGTGGTGTTTGGGGCCATAATAGATGCTCTCCTGGCCAGCAACTGTGTCACTGATGTGTGTGCCCCATAAAGGATGGAGGAGGAGTGGTGATGATCCAGGGTTGCTGGAGCATCCGTCCTGCTTGCCTTAGGCCCAGCAAAAGGCAGCACGAGCAGCTGGGTCATTTATATTTGGGTTGGAACAGGGTGTATAGCGCTAGACACTGCAGCAAATAGGCGGGCCCCACCAGCCAGATCTGCAGGAGGAGCAGCCGGTGGTAGATCACCCCGGTAGGAGGCGCTGGTGACCCCGGTCTCCCAGCTGGCTGGCCTCTCCCATCTCCCCGATCTACAGCAGGCAGACTTGCGCTGCAGAGGGCAGCTGACCAGCATGGGCGTGCTTCACATAACCACTCCACTGTCCAGTGCATTGGGAAGGCCGGTCTATGGCCACAGTGGTCTCTTGGCCGCAGTCCCCTCGCTCTCACCTGCTGTCGCGTGAGACAAGCCATCTCCTTCCTGTGGACTGAGCCGGTAAGATTACTACCACACTGGCGCTATTACTGAGGCCTCACGGGTCTGTGAAAGAGGCGGAATCCTCCACGAGGAGCGGTCCATATTAGTGGCCACAGGAGTTCAGTTTCAGCAGCTAAAGCTGGTTTTGCAGGCCTTGGGGCTTCAGGATGTTACAGAACATTAGAGCAGATCATGGAGCATTTTCAGAACGTGTCCACCATCTTAACCTCCCAGACCATGCCTCCAGACTTATATAAATTTATAAGAAATCTAAAGTTGGAGAAGTTTTTTGCCAATTTTAAGTCGAAATGAAGGCAGAAAACCAAATGTTATTCACCAACACAAGAAAAATGCATGAATGTTTGAAGATTTATATGACTAACCACTTCAGAACAGGAATATTTAAGGGCAGAAGGAGTAAAGTGAATGATTGTGAAATGCTTAGAGAATTGGGTGTTGATACACATTTTTGCCCTGCCTCTTCTTTCTTCCCACAGATGACACAACTCTTTTGCTACCTTAAACAACTTAGTAGTATCTGATCTCAAGAAATTACATGTCACTGTAGAAAGAAATAGAAAAAGAGAAAATAGCGAACAGAAAAAGAAATACCACTTTATTGGCAAATCCCCAGGGACAAATAAAATTACACTGGTGAAGATAGCTGGTAATATAGTCATCTGACCAAGCAATCTATATTTAGATGAGGTTATATGACAGATTTCTGACTAGGAGTGCTAAGTTTAATGCTGAATTACAGAATTGTTGGGAAACACATCTCCTTGAAAGAGATGCCTATTATTTTCTGAGGAAGAATTGTCTGTTTGAGAATACCTCCTGCTACATTATTTCTTAAGCCCAAATGTGGAAACAGTACCCGCATACATCAAGGACTCTACAGATTTGTTAAGCAAAGTCTTTTATATAAAATGGGAACCAGAATATGTAAAAGTCACTATGGATGGTTACGCCCCTAGACACCATCATTAGACATGAGGATGGCGTGCCAACATTTCCTTAGATCTAGACCGACAAGACTCTATAATCATTCGGTGATGCTGTTGAAAATGACACGTTGTTGTCTGGAAGAGAATATTTTTCTCTTCGACAATGTATGGTATAAGTAACTAAAGGGAACTGCTATGGTTGCCTGCTTCGCCTTTAGCTATGCAAATTTGCATATGGACGCGAAGGAGGAGCAGATACCCCATGGGACAACCTTGGAGGGCTATACAGAAAAGATTGTGGTTCGGTTAAGATATATTGATGATTATTTTTTCATCTAGAATAGCAAACAGGATGAGGTGGAAACATTTGTGGACTTGCTCAATGACAATGATTTAAATTTAGAATTCCCATACCGCATGAGAAGGGAACATGTGATGTTATTAGACATCAGTGTAGAAGTGGAAGATTAAAGATCTCAACCTCCATGTACAGGAAACCAACATCGGTAAACAATGTCCTACAAACTAAGAGTTTTTTTTAATCTCAGTCCACAAAAGTGGAATGTGCCCTATAGTAAACTGCGAAGGGAGACATGAAACTCCAACATAGAAACCAGATTTGAGATAGAGGCTAGGACTATAATAACTATATTTAGACACAGTGGATATCTACAAAAGGTTTAGAGAAATCTATGCTTAAAGTCAAAACATACCGGGCCTTTTGTTTGGTCCCTCAAAAAGGGCAAACGAAACAACTCAAGAAATAGGGGACATCAGATTCATAACAATGTACAGGTCTGAACACATGAAGGTGGGAACCATACTAAACAAACACTGTAAAATAGTTAAATCACACCCCATCTTAGGGAAGATAGTACCACGAAGACCAATAATTAGATTCAGGGGAGTGAAATTATTTTAAAAGGGAGCTCTCAGAAGATAAGCAGGTTGCACTAATCCCTAGGAGAAATGGATTTACGGCATGCAAACCTCTTCCGGTGTTTGAACTAGGACGGGACTTCAAGTGGCATGCTGGCGGGACCGGGCGTTTGAAATGCGCTTCTAAATGAGCAACCCAATTGGATTCCTTGCACCAGCATGACCGCCAGGTACTAAATTACTGGTTTCACGGCCAGCTCTGTCTGGATTGTAAAACTCTTTTAATCCTATCTAAACAGTGGTAATTGATATCCCACTCTTTTCACGATTTTTCAGTTCTCATCTAAATTATCTACCCTTACAGGAGCCTCTTTGCGAATAACCACAGCCAGTTATTGCTCCTTAATATGCCATCTGAATGCGACTTCTCCCTCATGCAGTGAAGTCCTGTACCCTCTGCGTTTTATCATTTATTGTAGAGGAAGTTTACCCTGTGATACAGATATTTTATTGGAACCCTGTGGACGCTCTCATGTTTCATGTATTGTCCTGATGATGACCTGACAAATTCTAATTGGTCGAAACGCCGTTGATGCTGAGATGTGGCTCTAATTGAAGGGGACGCATTTTTTTTGCTGTGTGTTGTTTCTGTTTTGTCCAGAACTTTGCCTTTGTATAATTTTTCCCCCAGCCACTTTTGTTCGTTTACACATTGTATTGTTTATATTTTCATCACTGTTTATGTAACCCCATGAGCGCCATTATTGTTATGTATTTATACTTATGATTGTTTACTTTGGACAATAAATGTTCTAACTAAAGAAATTGTTTGTACATGGGTATGTTGTGCCTTATTGGCCTGTTGACACCCCTTTTCCGTTTTCTTTTTCTATAGTGTACCTTTTGTATTTTGCTTATGTTTTATTTTTTTACTTTTGTCCATTTTCAAAACCTAATTTTATTCTAAATAGTTTACTTGAACCATTGTTTGGATTCTAATGCAAAAATGTAAGGCGTGTAAATATGGTCTCACATTCGACATGTAATAAATCATTACATGCAATCTAGCTGTGCAGTGTATGCCATAAAGTATCCATATCCTACGTATTACATAGTAGTACCAAACTACCCATACACAAGAGAATCTTGTAGTACTAGCGATCTATTACCAACAAAAATTTCTCTTACTCAGTCCAAAACACTTTCATAAAGAGCACGAAGCGAAAATAAAGGGCATTAGATATTTGCGTTGGACATGGTACCTTAGAATCAGAGGGATGGCAATAGGGAACTTATTCTACCCTGCTAGGTACATTGTAGGATGAACTCTTTGGTGACAATGGGAATCAACATGGATGCGGAACGCCTTGTATTTTTGATGAATAAGCTGTTATCTGCCATATCTCGCGGAAGTCGAGAGAGCCATTGGAGACCTACAAGCCGGAAAGGCGATGGGCCCCAACGGCTTGCCCATTGAATTGTATAAACTTGCCCCTAGTAAAATAGCACCACACCTCACCCAGATGTACTTAGAAACTCGAGAGCAGGGGAAACTTCCTGCTGACCAGAGACTCGCCACAATTGTGGTCATCCATAAGAGTGGCAAACCAAAAAATAAATGCGCGTCCTATAGACCGATATCGTTGCTCAACGCTGAGGTTAAAATCTTGGCTAAACTATTGCCCACCCGCTTGCTCCAAGTCATAACAAAACTTGTACATCCGGACCAGTCGGGTTTCATGCCACCCAAAAATACCTCACTCAACCTATGGCGTTTACACGGTGTGCTGTACAGAACTGACACCCTACGTGAAGATGCAGTGGTGGTTTCCTTAGATGCCACCATGGCATTTGATATCATAGAGTGGCAGTATATGTATGCAGTCCTCAAAAGAATGGGATTTGGCCCCGAATTCTTAAACTGGATAAAACTTCTATATACTGAGCCCCTTGCACAGGTGGTAGTTAACAATCGAAAATCACCAACATTCACCTTAGAGAGGGGAACCAGACAGGGCTGTCCCCTGTCCCCCTTGCTCTTGGCTCTGGTGCTGGAGCCGCTGGCATGGTGGATACGGAAAAATCCTATTATAAGGGGCTTACGATGGTCGGAAAGTTGGGAGGACCACATCTAATTATATGCTGATGATATATTACTATATCTGGCCTCACCGAGAGCATCAATGAATAGAGTGCTTCATATTTTTATAAATTTTGGGAAATATTCCGATACACAATCAATTGGAACAAATCAGTTATTTATGTGCTGCGAGGGAAGTCCCCCCCCTTGCCAAAAAATTACGTGATAGAGGAGGCACAGGAGGGTTTTAAGTACTTGGGAATATACGTCATCAAAGACCCTACAGCATACTATGAGCGCAACCTCTTGCCCCTGTCCCAGAGACTCAGAAGTGACGTGAAGCACTGGAGGTCTCTCACTGTGTCCTTACTGGGCCGCGCCGCACTATTCAAAATGATGTCGCTGCCTCGTTTCCTATATGTATTACAAAATTCGCCAAACCTGGTTCCCGCTGACTACTTCAAGGCCATTGAGGGGGAGCAGAGAGATCTCCTGTGGGAGGAAAACCGCCCCGAATAGCAACCCAGAAGTTAAACAGCGGTTGGTACTACGGGGGCATTGGACTACCGGATGTCAGAAGGTATTACTGGGCATCACACCTAGCAGCAATAAATCAAGGCATCTATAGACCCCGCGAAGACCCTGGCTATAATATGGACCGTTGGCTTCTCCCAGGCGGAGACTATATAAAAGCAATTTACACCAACCCGGCAAAATTTCACTTGACAGGCCCCATCGATCATGCGGTTCGTATATGGCATACCGCAAACAAGAGTTTGGGTGGGGCAGGGCAAACCACACAAATGACCCCACTGTGGGACGCAGACAGATTTGGTACATTGAAAAATACCAAGGGCTTTGATCAGTGGGATATGATTGGCATCTCAAGGGTTGGGGACCTGTGGAAAAAAGGGGGAGTGATTCCCTTTGAGCAGCTGAAGAAGGAATTTGAATTGGCAAATACAGAGTATTTTAGATACTTGCAGGTTAGGCATGCTTTGCAAGCAGTCATACCAAAGGGAGAATCTCTAGTGGAATCCACCCCGCTCGAGGACCGGATCCTCGACGGGCATATGCCCCAAAAAGCTATCTTGTTGACGTACCTAAAATTAATTAACAATATGACTGATCCCCTACGGCAGTTGCGCGAGCACTGGGAACGAGATGTGGCGGGTATGGAAGACGAGGACTGGCAGGAAGCCCTAGCGTCTCCCCGAGAAACTGCGATCTCTTCAAGGCTTAGACTCGTACAACTCAAGGTCTTACATAGGGCGTACCTACCATGTCCAGCTCTTGTAAAATTGGGTTATAAAGAAAGTCCTGACTGTGGCAGAGGGTGTAGTAAGGCGGGCACATTCATACACATCATTTGGGAGTGTATACACATTCAGCGATACTGGTCCGAAGTGATTCGGTGCATGGGGGAAATTTTGCAGACACAAATAGATCGCAAGCCGGGATTGTGCCTTCTGAATATCTGGGAACCCACTGACCTTGGTAGTAAAGCAAAAATCTGGGTGACTTTGGGTCTGATGATAGCGAAACGCAACATTGCTAAACTATGGGGAGCACAAGAGGCGCCGACAATCACAGCATGGAAAAGAGTTCTAGATTGGTGTATGTTGATGGAGCGAATAATCTATGAATCACGGGGATGTCCTAAAAAATGGTCACAAATATGGGGACAGTGGAATGAGTATCGGGGTAATATCTGTGAACCCCCACGAGCGGCTCCCTGACCTTCCTCGGTCACGGAATGAGCAGTACCCATTAGTACAGGTATATTTGTGGATTAGTAGTAGACAGAGTTGGGCAAAGACAAACAAGATCCGAATCCATGTAATGCTCTGTACAATACTGTGTCACTATGTTTGTATTCTATGCATAATGTCATCAATAAAAAGATTTAAAAAATAAAAAAAAAGAGTATGATTTTCAGTAACAAGTGACTAATCTTGATATACAGAAATAGACAAACTAAGTATATTTTTGATTGGTCATAATCACATGTTGTAATTATAAGACATACTCGATGTCAGTGGAGTAGCTAGGGAGGGGGGGCAAACGCAGCGGTCGCCACGGGCGGACTAAGGCCTAGCTACGCCACTGCTCGATGTTATAAGATGGCTTGATCGACCAGAGAGCGAAGCATACCAACATGATATCATGTGACAGGATTTGCAATACCGTTTTAAATGACGTGTAAAAACTATTTTGACAAACATGAACAAGGCCGTTCACTCGGTCAAAAGGTGTTGTCCATCCGATGTTTGTGATATACTAAATAAATTGGTAAACATTTTTTGCACCTTCTTGTCATGTGTTTGGTACTTGGGACGGATGTATTTGAGAGGTGAAACGCGGTTTGCTACTTTCGGTGTAGACGGGCACCCGCCGCATTCAGGCGCCCTCTGGAATAAGCAGCGCTTCTGTCACGGAGACTTGTTAAGGGGGACGCTATTGGGGGTCCAAAAAGCTACATTTTGCCTGTCATAGTCCTGTGGTACTTTCTGCTGTCCAGTACAGCTAAAACTGCTCCACACATTTACACCAGGCCAGGCATGATAATAGCGCTTGGAACGTAACAGACACTATTTCTGTTTTGGTATAAATCTGTTTAGTATTTTTAGATAATTGAAAACATCTTAATATATTGACAGTGTGGTTCATCAATCATACTTTAAATGAAAAAATAAATCTGATTGGCTGAGAAACTATTTTTCCCATTGGGTTGTTTACAGTTCACTAATCACCTGTAGTGGTTGCCAACCACAACAATCTGGTTTATTAACTGCGAGTGAGCTTACAAACTGGTGTTCCAAGAAAATAGTACAGGTGGGGGCAGTGTGGGTACATCTCAAACATCCCAAACTCAGGGTAGCAGCAGTACACTTGCCTCTTTCTCTTCCCTAATGCCCTTATCTCTGACGAAATATTATGTTAGCACAGATGAATCAGAAATGGGGAAGACAAGCAATCTCTTCCCCTGGGAACCTTACACTGTAGGAATATGCTAAAATAACAACAGTTGTAAACCAATTGAACTTGGTAACTCATTGACAAATAAGCAGCCCTTTGGATAGGGTTCTGAAGAGAGAACCGGGGGTCCTACCATCTGGGTAGCTGCCAGTTCTCCTTATGCTTATGTTGTCCCGCTGAAAGAAATATACTCACTCTTCCGGCTCTCAAGAACTTTAGTATGCAAATATGCATAGAAAATTAAGCGACTGCTGACAACAAGCTGAATTAGGATCTCAACAGCAGCTATGGAGCAAAGCAGATGACAAAAGGACTTGGAACAGACAGTTCATCAAGAGAGGGGCTGTAAACACACTACTGACCCCCTCATGTCGTTGGTATGAAACAATGGCAGAAGGCCTAAGGCTTGATAAAGAGCACTGGCACAAACAGTCTTCCCAACCTAAGAACAGCCCCTGACTTCTGTTAGCAGACACCCTCTTCTCCTTCATCCGGTGAAAGGGAAAGAGACCTCTGAATGCTGTGCTCTTCTTGTTGAGCACTTTAACTACTATGGATTCTGACTTTTGTTGAAAGGATTCACTCCAGAATAACGTTGAAATAACCTTTATTCTCATACAAGTTACAAGTGTGACCCTCCAAGTTCTAACTGTCAAAATCCAGGAATGGAATGTTCCAACTATGGGAAGGCAGGGGAGTAAGGTGAAGGAGCTCATTGGGGAGACGGATGAGAGGAAAGTCATAGGGGTAAAACGTGTTGTTACATATAATTATAGTGAAAAAAACATAAGTTATAGCACATCTCCTTCCTATAATGCAAAGAGGAACTTGAATCCAATTGAAGCTACAAGAGTAACCTTATGGATTTACATAGTCCTTGTGCCATACCTGTGTCCGTCTGGTTCTAGGGATAGGTTTCTCTGTCACTTTCCCAATCTCCTGGGTGTCAACCTGGTCCAAAAGGCCATTTCTCAAACCTGAAACAGTTGGAAATTTAACCAACCCATCCATGCTCCCTGTTTTCCAGTCTTCAAAGCCTACCAACATTCTTTTTGAACTTCGTTATTCTTAACGGTTTGGAATAGACACATGCTTTACCTGTGTATGGAGCAGGTAACTTAGCTTCTACTAGGTCCCCTGTCATCCACTCCTATTCTTTTGCTCTGTTTTTTTTTGTCAAATCTCTGTTTGTATTTGTCCTGATAACAAATTACTCGCTTATTGACTTCGTCTCTTTGTACCCAAACTGGTTCTCCTCCATTTAACCAGGATTGAGAGTTTCATTCCTGAATGTCTACCTTTGAGAGATAAGAAGGGGGTGTGGGAGGGCTGGGCGGATATATAAACGTGGATGCTGAATATATTTTTTAAAGATGGTGTTTATCGTAACTTGGTATAAAGAATAAAGGTTGGTTGCAATTATGGTTCAGGATGTGCCACTCTTCAAATAATCCGTCTTGGTTTGTTCTGTCTTTTAGAGGATCATCCCCTTCGATTGGCCCCAAATGCATTCCAAAAAAAAAGAGACACAGCAATGGTAAGTATACGTTAGGAAATACTTCTTCCCTTATCTGTCACCTCACCCTTAGGTGAATTCTTACAACTGAAAATGGGGTTTTATTTTTGGGAGCGTCTTGTGTCTGGGGAGAAACACAACATGCGCATACTGGGTTAATGACTCTATAGGTTTATTTTCAGCCCTATTCAAGCAGACATGGTCTCCTCTCTGTCTCACATGGTTACGAATCCCTCACCAGGTTAACCTCACATGGTTTTACCGGCTTTCATTCCCTCTGCCCCTCCCCAAGGATCAGTGTGGGTCTACTAGAGGCTACTCGGTCCATAACCCTGGGCTTAGCATGTGCCAGGGATATTAATTTTGTGTCCAGAGACCTTTGTGCTAGGTATCACATATGGTGCATTTAAAACAAAAGTGGTCGTCCCCCTAGAGCTCTCCCTTCACCGTGACCCATCCTGCCTCCCTTCCAACCCCTACAATCACATCACCCTTCCCTCTGTAACTCACCCGCTATGCCGCAACTCTCCTGAGTTGCAGCGTTTCTCCAGCGTCCTTCAGTGGTGTCCCCACTCCTCGCTCCAGGAGTTGGACGTCTCATCCAGGCCGGCGGCATCCTCCGACTCGTCCACTACGCTGGATGGTGTCCTGCTTCGCTGCTCCTCAATTTCTCTGTCTACAGTTTCCATTCTCCTCTAGCTTTTCGGCCTTCCTGTGTCCGCATCTTTTTCGCCTCGTCCTTTGTCTCTGGATTGCCTCTGGTTGATGGTAACTCCGCCTCTCTTCCCAAAGATACAATAGTCCTTTGTTAGTGTTGTCAGGTTTTTCCACGTTTTAATCCTTTCTCTGTTTTACCCGCAGGTGTCCCATTGGTTTCTAGAGTCGGCAGTATGGACTCGAGGACAAGCATACGGTAAGTAGGGGGACAGGGTGGGTTTCCTCACATCCCTCTTCCCTAACTTTCTTACTAGTAAGAAACAGGTCCTAGAGATATCTAAATAAAAAATCTACATTCGCCTGTTCTGTTTCTTGCCTGTGTAAGGTTTGGAAGTAAAATGGCTGTAAGGCTAAGAACCAGAGTAGTAGCCTTTCATTACTGCCCTTGTTGCGAGCCATCCACTCAAGTGGGGTGTGATCCATGAAGAGGGTAAATCTCGACCTTCTAGATAGCAACGCAATATTTCTATGGCCAACTTTATGGTTAGGGCATCTTTTTCTACCACTGGTAGTTCTTTCCTCTGGGGTATAGTTTCCTGCTGATATACACAATCGGGCATTCCTCTCCCTTACCATCTATCTGGGATAATACTGTTCCCAGGGCCCTTTCTGATTAATCAGTTTGCAAGATGAAAGGTTTAGCATAATCCGGGCTGATTAGAACTGGCTCGGAGGTGAGGATCTGTTTCAAAGTATGGAGGGCCTTCAAGACTTCTGCAGAAGGTTGTTGTAGCTCAGTGTTTGTGGAAACCTTTAGTAAATCCATCAAGGGGGCTGCTATCTGTGAAAAGCAGGGAATAAATCATCTATAGTACCCCAGGAGACCTAAAAAGGCACAGAGATCTCTCTTGTTTCTGGGTAAGGGAACATTAGAGATGGCCGTTATTTTCTCTACTTGGGGTCGTATGTGACCCTCCCCCAGAAGAAACCCTAAGCACTTGAACTTCTGGGCTGCTAAGTGACTCTTGGCAGGGTCGATCTTCAACCCCCATGTTCCCAGTGCATGGATAAAGGTTTCTAGATGTTCTAAGAATTGATCCCATGAAGAACTGTATATAATAATGTTGTCTATGTAGACGGCTGAATATTGTTCGTGTGGTTTGAGTATAGTGTTCATCATGCACTGTAAGGTTGCTGGGGCCCGTGAAGTTCGAAAGGCAATACAGTAGAAATGATATAACCCTCTTGGAGTAGAAAAGGCCATGTTTTCCTTATCCTGTTCCCTAAGGGGAGACTTGTCAGTACCCCTTACAGAGATCCAGAGTACTAATGTACTTAGCCTCTCCCAATCTCTCCACAATTTCATCTACTCTTGGTAGTGGGTAGGTGTCAAATTGTGAAATCTTCTTCACCTCTCAAAAGTCGATGCAAAACCTGACCAACCCGTCAGGTTTCAGTACAATTGGGGAATTCCATTCACTATCTGACGGTTCAATGACGCTCATTTGTAGCATTTGCTTTATTTCCTGTTCAATGGTATCTCTACTGGCTTCGGGTATGCAATATGGTCGCAACCATACCTTTTTCCCTGGTGAAGTATGGATGGGGTGTTCCAACAGGGCGGTTTTACCCGGTATCAGGGAGAATACATCCTGAAAGGGTTGAAGATGTTGGGTCAACTCCTGTTTAAAATTAACTTGGAGATCTGGATCTATGCTCTGCAAATATAAGAGGGGATCTTTCTTAGACAACCCTACCATTTCTCAGGAGATTAATGTGATAGATCTGGGACTTTTTTTGTTGAGATCTAATTCTATAAGATAGGTAACAGGAGTCACCTTCTCTGTGATCACATTGGGGTCCTGACGTTGTCCTAACAGTTTGTAATCGGAAGAAGCCATCATTAAGAGGACGGGATCCTCTACGTTGAAGGACCTTTCCTTTGCTTTTTTATCGTACTGTTTCTTTTGGGAATCTTGGGCCTGTTCCATATTGGATTTGACTATGCTTCTGATTTGTCCTAAATGGGTTTTTAGGTTGATTATGTACTCCAATAGGGGATTAGCCCCTTCTTTCTCTTTCTCCCACTCTTCTCTGGCCATGTCCAAAAGAGAGCATGTCTGTCGACCATAAAGGAGCTTGAATGGGGCAAATCCCATACTTTTCTGTTTTTTACATCTGATAGCAAACAAGGCAAGGGGCAACATATCTTCCCATTTCCTTGTCTCCAAATAAAGCAGTTTTTTAGGGTACTCTTCAAGGTTGCATTATAGCGCTCAACAAGTCCATCCATTAGCGGGTGATAAGCCGCAGCACAGATTTGTTTGATCCGTAGCTGTTGACAGACCTGCCTCATGAATTTAAAAACGAGTGGGGTCCCTTGATCCGTTAGTATCTCCCTTGGGAATCCTACACTCGAGAAGATGCTGATCATAGCTTTGGCTATGTGTGTGGTGTTGGGTTGTTTTAAGGCCATGGCCTCAGGAAAGCGAGTCGTGTAATCAACCAGAACCAATATGCAACGGCAACCACTACGGGAGGGTAGGGGAGGGCCTCTTATGTCCATTCCTACTCTTGTGAAGGGTTCTTCTATGACAGATATGGGCATCAGGGGAACTTTACTGGGACGGCATCTGCTGTTTTTCTGGCACATGGGGCACTTTACAATATTTTTTTACTTGTTCGTAAATCCCTGTCCAGTAGAATTTATCTAGAATCGATTTTTCAGTCTTCTCAGTACTGAAGTGACCCCCCAATAAGCTACTATGTGCCAGGAACAGGACGTTTTCTTGAATGGGAGTGGTGAGCAGCAGTTGAGGTGGTTGCGTGTTCCCTCCCTTCCGATACAGTAACCCATCCTTCAGGATGAACTGGGAACCTATGTGGTCATGGTCTTCTTGTTCCGAGGCACTATTCCAAGCCTCATGAAAGGTAGGATCTTCTCGCTGAGCTGCTTGAAAGTTCCTATCTATCTCCCAGATATTGTCAGCAGTGTAGGTCGGCAGTAATAGTCGAGGGGATTTCTTCTCTTCCTGTCTTTGTCTTCTGCATGTTCAGGTTTTCAATGAAGGCCACTCATAGTCTTCGGCCGGGGAAAAGTGTGCGGTTTGCCACCAGGCATCTCCCTCCTTCCATGTTTCTTGAACCAGGGTGTCTAAATGACGGTAATCATTCCCCACGAATTAATGGTTCTCTTAATTTAGGTATCAATCCTAACCTCAGGGGAACCACAGGGTAGGTCTGGTGTAGGATGTGTACCTTTGTGGACGCATCACACTCTGCATACATCCTGTATCCACCAGGGAGGTGACAGGTTCCCCATTCACAGATAAACTACAATGATAGGGAGGTCTGCCTTCGGAGGGAAAACAATACAGAGATCTCACCAGTCATATATAATGGGTTTCTCTTTCTGAGGGCAGAACTGGGCAATGTGGCCAAAACCGCCACACTGGAAGCATTGTGGACATGGAGAGATAGATCCGGGTATGGGCCCCTGCATCCTCATCACAATCTCTGTTTTTTTGGGGAATAGGAGGCCTCTGGGGTCTCACGTTACCTCCTCCAGGATTCCTTCAATTATAATCCTCTCGTCCCCTTTGTTGCTCATGAGCCCGACTGAAGGCGCTCACTATTTCTATTGCTTTTTCCAGGGTTATATGTGCATGCTGATGGACCCACTTTTGTATAGGGGATGGAGGGAGGAGAGGTATTGCTCCAGATATATATTTTCGGGAATGTCTTCCTTTGAGGCATTGAGGGGTTTTAACCATCCACCTGTCGTATCCTTTACATAGTAGTAGGTAGCTTGTGGGGTTTCGTGGGGTCCTTCTTTAATCTGTCGCAGTCTGATTCTGTATGTCTACTCATCTACCCTCAATCATCTAAGGATACTTTTCTTAATGTCGCCATAGGGTGTGGTTCCCTGGAGGTTGGCAGACTGGTAGGCAGCTTGGAGGTCACCAGATAACAAAAGTCCCAGGTATTGTCCCCACCTACCTGCGGCCAGGCTGTAGCCTGAGCCATATGCTCAAAATGATTGAAGAAGAAGTCTAGATCTTCTCCGCTGACGTACTTCTGTAACACCACAGTGGGTAAGGCCGTATGGCCCTTTTGTTGTCCCAACACATCTGCATGCTTTCCCATAGCCGTCGTCTCCTAAGACTGGCTTTAGTCTGTTAAAGCATTGTGAAACTTTTCTCTGCCTTATTCCTCTACGGCTAGGAATTTTACCATGACCTTCTTGTGCTTTTCCTAGCTGTCCACCTTTTTATTTACCACAGCCTCCATATCACTGTATCCCACTTAGTACACCAACTGTGGAAGGGCTGGGCAGATATGTAAACACAGAGGCTGAATATATTTCTTAATTTTATTGTTTATTGTAAATTGGTATAAAGAATAAAGGTTAGTTGCAATTATGGTTCAGCATGTGCCAGTCTTCAAGTAATCCGTCTTGGTTTGTTCTGTCTTTCAAAGAATCCTCCCCTCGGAATGGTACCACCCGGAGTCCAGAGAAACAGTAGCAGTAAGTATACAATAGGAAATACTTCTTTCCTTATCAGTCACCACACCCGTAGGTGAATTCTTACAACTGAAAATGGGGTTTTATTTTTAGGGGTGTTTTGTGTCTGGGGAGAAACACAACATGCGCCTTGTGGGTTAATCCCTCTATAGGTTTTCTTTTCAGTCCTATTCAAGCAGACATGGTCTCCTACCTACCTTTCTCTCAGGGTTAGGAATCTCTCACTAGGTTAACCTCACCTGTTTTTACGGGCTTTAGTCCCTTCTGCTCCTCACCAAGGATTAGTGTGGGTATACCAGAGGCTACTCGGTCTGTAGCCCTGGGTTTAGCATGTGCTAGGGGTATTCATTTGGTGTCCAGAGACCTTTGTGTAAGGTATCACATACGGTGCATTTAAAACAAAAGTGCTCGTCCCCCTTGTGCTCTCCCCTCCCCGTGACGGGTCCTTTCTCCCTTCCAACCCCAACAACCACACCACCCTTCCCTCTGTAACTCACCCGATACGCCGCAGCTCTCCTGAGTTGTGGCAGTTCTCCAGCATCCACCAGGGGTGTCCACCACTCCTAGCTCCAGGAGTCGGTAGTCTCGTCCAGTGGCATCCTCTGACTCGTCGACTGCACTTGATGGCATTCTGCTTCGCTACTCCTCGACTTCTCCATCTACGGTTTCCGTTCTCCTCTCACTTTTCGTCCTTCCTGTGTTGGCATCTTTTTCTCCTACTCCTGTGTGTCGGGATTGGCTCTGGTTGATGGTAACTCCACCTCTCTGCCCAAAGATACGATAGTCCTTGGTTAGTGTTGTTGAGTTTTTCTTTGTTTTAATCCTTTCTCTGTTTTCCCCACAGGTGTCCCGTTGGTTCCTGGAGTCAGCAGTATGGACTCGAGGACATGCATACGGTAAGTGGCGAGGGGGGTGGAGGGGGTTTCTCACTGGGGAATACCCCGGTAATAGTACTGGGTGAAGTGTGGTATCAACATAACATGTTCTGCAAAGATTTGTCCACTGGTTCACCTGAAATACAAGAAAGTTGTGCCCATTCCGATTCACACGTTCCACAAGTCTGTTAGCCCTAGGACAGTACAATGTTGTTCTTAAGTGTCGTACTGACATCTTAGTTAGAAAGTCCCTCATCTCTTCCGAGGTGAATTGTACACCATTATCAGTTATAATCGCCCTGGGCATACCTTCTACCAGAAAGGTATCTACCAGAAATCCTATCAAATCCTTGGTGGTTATGAAGTTTACTACTTTGGTCATTATCCAATGGGAGTGATAATCCACCAACACTAGCATATATTTGCCCACCCATTTGGAATGATTGAAGGGTCCTATTATATCAGGGGCAACCTTGTCCCATGGTTTACTAGTGACACTTTCAGATGATAAGGGGCCTTACTAATGGTTTCAGTTTTAACACTCATGGCACAGCTCACACAGTCTCCTACTTTATATTCCAGAATGGATTCCATACCAGGGAACCAATAATTTACTCTAGCTTTACTCTTAGTGATGTTCCTGCCTTGGTGTCCCTCATGAGCTAGATCAGCAATTTTATCCCATAATTCTTTTGGTGGCACCAATTTGTCTCCTCTTTTAACAAGAGTGTCTTTAATGCTCAGTTCATGTCTCACATCCCAGAATATCTTAATCTCCTCTTGTAATTTGCTTGGTTTATCTGGCCAACCTTGAACTAAACGTTCTTTCACAAGTGTTAAAACTTTGTCATCTCTCGTACCTCTCTCCCACTCATCTTTAGTGATATTAGGAACCGTGACACTAAGTATGGGTTCTTCAATTTCATGTTCCTCCCACTCATTATTTACTAGTAGTAATCTGGAGAGGCAGTCACTGCAATGTTTCTTTTGCTTAGGAAGTATTCAACCCTAAAATAGTACCCTTCCATATCTAAGACCCAACAGGCAATCCAATGCGTTCCATCCCTTTAGACATGGATATGAAAGTGAGTGGTCTATGGTCAGTGCATAGTATAAATGGTAATCCCCAGAGGAAAATTTGAAGTGAAGTATGACCCAATAACAAGCTTGGGCTTCCCTCTCTATACCAGATCAGTTATGTTCTGAATGTTTCAGGGTCTGAGATGTAAATGCCACTATTACCTCTTTGCCTGCTACCATTTGTGCTAGAGTGGCCCCAGTCCCCTTGGCGCTAGCATCGACTGACATAAAATTCCCCAAGGTGGGAGCAGATGTTATGGATAGTTTAATTTCGCAAAACGTGTTCTGATTTTCAAAATTCTAATTTAACTGAACACTCTTCTTTAAAAGGTCTCTTAATGGAGATACTAGGTCAGAAAATCTTTTTATGAACTTGGACATATATTCAGCCAGGCCCAAGAACGATTTGAGTTCTTCTTTGGACGTTGGCGGAGAAACATTTTTTATTGCCTCCATCAAACTAATCTTAGGTTTGACCCCATCTTTGGAAACGGTGTGGTCCAAGTAGTCAACGGAACCCACCCCAATTTGACACTTCTCGAGTTTGATAGTCAAACATGCTGTTTTAGGTTCTACAAATACCTGACATAGAGTTCAATTGTGTTCTACTTCTGTATCACCATATACTAAGATGTCGCCCTGAAAACATAACACCTTGCCTAGGTCTCCTAAAATCTGCTGTAAAATTCTTTGGAATACTGCAGCAGCAGGAGCTAGGCCAAAAGACATTCTGCAATACCTGTAAGCACCGAAAGGGGTGATAAAAGATGTAAGGGACTTCGAATCTGGGTGAAGCTCTGCTTGGTGATAGGCATATCATACGTCAATGACACTGAAATAATTCACATCGTCAATAAGGCTCAGCATTTCCTTACTTTTGCGCAATAGAAATTTGTCAACCGATATGTTTGCGTTCAGGTCTCTTAGGTCAACGCATAGGCAAATTCCCTTACCTCCCGTCTTTTTTGCCACCACTAGGGGAGCGAGCCAGTCTGAGCTCTCAATAGGTTTGATAACTCCTAATACTACTAACCTATTAATTTCTTCTCTCAATGGCTCTTTCATCACATGGGGTACAGGCCTGACCTTGTGTACAACTGGTACTGCATCATTTTTTAGTTTACTTTTCTGTTGATAATGTATCAGAAGACCTAACCCGTCTTCTAATAACTCAGGGAACTCCTTACATACTTCCTTGCCTGTTGCTGACCTCTCTACCAGCAGAACTTGCTCGGTATTATTAGGGTGCAATTTCATTCCAAGTTCTTTTTGATGTCTCCACCCTAGCAGATTTGACACTTGTTAGCCGATGTATACTTTTCCTATGGTAGAATGACCCTTAAACGAAATGCGCAGCAAGGTTAACGTGCCTGCTAGAGGAATAGGCTCTTTATAATTTCCCCCTGTCCAGAGACCTTTGCGCAAGGTATCACATATGGCGCATTTAAAACCAAAGTGCTTGTCCCCCTTGTGCTTTCCCCTCACCATGACTCGTCCTTCCTCCTGTCCAACCCTGACAAACACACCACCCTTCCCTCTGTAACTCACCCGCTACCAGCTTTCTGTAGCATATACCCTTTTCCAGCAAACCTCTCTAAAAATTCCTTTTTGACTATGAAAGTACAGGGTGAATAAGAATCAGTGAAAACTTCGATTGCTTCCCCTTCAAGCAATACATCAGATGTGGGATCGTTTTTGCTGGAATGTCCGCTTAACTTCTCTATTTGGAACACATATTTTCCTGTATTTTCTTCACCATCAAAAACAGCATGCACTTGTTTTCGAACATTTTTACACACTCTATATAGTGTCCTCTCTTGTTACATTTCCTGCATAAACTAGAGCGGACAGGACAACTAGGGTTATTAGCTAGGTGTTTATCGTTACCACTTTTGAAGCACTTTAATTTAGAACTGTCCATATTTGCAATAGGTTTGCTTTTGGGTTTTACTTCATAAATCGTCTGATGTATCTCCTCAGTTTTGCAGTTTCATCCTTCTTTTGGCACTCCTTGACCTCATGTACAACGTCCATTGACATGGAAGTTTTCCTTTCTTTGATGATTTGGCCATGTGTTCCACACTTTTTGCAATCTCAATCGCTTCTTTGAGGTCTGGGTTGTGGGCGAGCAGTTTTTCTTGAATCCTCAAATTGTTTGTGCACCTTAAATGTTGGCCCCTAATTAATAAATCGCATAGGGTTCCAAATTCGCAAGTGTTTAAAAGGCCTCTTAAAACTGCAATGTAACTGGTTACTTTTTCCTTTTTCCCTTTTCTCATGGACCCTACTGAATAATTTGTGCTCTACTAGGACCACATTGATCTTTTTTTCAAAGTACTCTTCCAATTTGCGATGTATAAGTTGGTATATATTGATCTCTTCACCTTCCTCTCCTTCTATGGTGGAATCTATTAAATTTTCAGACTTTTCTGTCTTGAATGCCCAAATTATGCAATAGCATATCTTGTTTTGTGAGCGGTGAGAATTTTTCCCTCCTATTGCGATCAAATATGACTCAAAGAGTTTTACCCACTCTTTCCAGAGTAAAGCAGGGTGTCCAATGTCATTCAAAAACGGGGGTGGTTGGGTCATTCTTGCTGCTGCCATGGTACTTCAAGTGAATGCAGCAGGGACAGTACTACAAATTTTATTTAGGTTAAAATCAGGTAAGAATGGTTAAATGTATAGTGCCTCCTAACAAAAAATGAATGGTTGCATATGGTGGTGTTGGTCCTCTCTGTGTGACTATAATGCCAAATACAGAGGGAAATTTCTCCTTATTCAGTTTGTCATAGTCCTGTAATCATGTTTCTGGTATCTCTAAGAAGGTGGAGCTGAAAAGGGAGGGAGGAGTAGGGGGCATTATCCAGAGTCACAAGAATCCTTTCCTCCTAGGCGGTGCCTCTGAGTCGGTTGAGCTTAAGGCTGAATATGTTACAACTAGGCGAATCAAGGAAGCCAACTCCCACCACACAAGGATCATATCAGCGGGATTGGATGCCGATTGCCGGTAGCAGGCGAATGCCTCAAAATGATTTGCCTCAGCGCTTATGGGAGCAAGATGACAGGCCAGCAGAGTTGCTACGCACTTTAGTCGACAGCACACTGACCGCCGCTGAGGACAGGTGAAACAAATGTGAAGGAAGCACTGGAAGCAGGTGTTTCTTAGCCCATTCACCAAGCGGTTGGTGCGTCTCTACATGTATGTGGGTAACAGGAACCAGTTTACTCCCCAGCTTTGGAGCCAGACAATGCCGAGCCTACCTGCTCCATTAAGTCCGCCAGCAGCACAACCAGCTTCGGAGCAGGTAACACGCTTAATTTCCCTGCTTCATTCCGCCCTCAGAAGCGACTGGGGGATCAAAACAAGGGTTTATCCCTTCATATATTGTACAAGCTCAGTCACAAACCCAGTTCACTTTGGCACATATCTCAACATCCAGGAAAAGTCAAGCACCTCGACTCCCTGCACGGGCACTCACCGTATGTAGGTTCAGTTACTTCCAACTCACAATACGTGGGTTTCTTGGCCATTACGAATCCGAAACATGCCAATTCGAAGACGTCTTGTGTAGAACTGCTCAGTAGTACCATACTGAATCCAGGAGTGAGGGGTATCGGTAGGGGTGGAGGTTTCGCAAGCTATCTCCTTCACAACACAGAGCATCTCATCCTCGTCACTAGTGTTGAAAGGATTTACTCCAGAATAACGGTGAAATAATCTTTATTCTTATACAGGCTACATGTGTAACCCTCCAGCCTTCACTTCAGTCAGCAAACATAATAAATTAGGTTCTAACTGTCAAAATTCAGGAATGGCCCATTTGACCCTAGATTGTTCCTACTTCACAGTACTGATGGGATTGGCGGGAATCGTTATAAGCAACATCTGCTCTTCCTAGCCCTCACTCTCGCCAAACGAGACATTGCCCAGTTGTGGAAAGGAACATCCCCTCCAACAATAGGCGGGTGGAAGAAGGCCCTAGACAGATGCATGGGAGCAGAGATTGCGGTTTTCCAGGCCAGGGGCTGTCCCCAGAAGCAGCTGGGCGACTTACCGGGGCATTGATTTATCCCCTTTACCACCTACAGACCCCTCCTAAGACTGCTCTTTTATATACAATTGACTACTATGCAGCCTAGACAATGCAACTCTATCATTCGAGCATACACACATTCAGATTTATTGAGCCCCGTGGGGTCTGGGACTACTTGTGCCATGCTTTTGTTGTCTTGCTCGTGGGTTCCGCAGGCGTTACACTTTCATGTACTTATCGGTACTTCTGATTTAATATGTCTACATAATGTATACAGCGGGCCACGGCCCATTACGTACCATGGAAAATCAATAAAATATGTTTAAAAAAAAAATCCAGGAATGGAATGTTCCAACTAAAATAAGGCAGGGAGGTAAGGTGAAAGAGCTCATCAGGAAGAGAAGGCTGAGGGGAAAGCCATAGAGGTAAAACATGTTACATATAATTATAGTGAAAAGAACATAAGTTATAACAACTGACTTCTATATCCAACCATGCCCTACTGCTAGTCCTCTTTCCCTTGAGTCCACAGTAGCACAGTTACTTAACAGAGTGCAAATTAAAGGGGTACAAGACTTACAATAGGGGAAACCTGCCACATCATCATCAATGAGCTACATATCACTGGTTATGTGCACCAGGGAACCTGCAACAGTCAGAGGAGCAGAGTGAATACCATTAAACACCCCCTGCCCAATGTACAGACAAAGCTTCACAACACTGGATAACACACAGATCATGCAAGACCTCATATTTGTAGAAAGCACCTCTGGAGTGCATGCAGTGCTTAATTTGAGCCGGTGCTTTCTGGTGCTCGACACCAGCACTTAATTGGCAACACCAGCAAAAATGACAGTCTGCCACACGGCGGCACTGTTTGTATAATTTAGAGAGCATCATAACAGCAGTTGTTTATCAATTCAACATACTTTAAAAATGACTCATATTCCACCCAAGCTATTCTTATAGCTTTGGCGGCCTGGAGTAGTCTTAATTGTCACACTTGTAAGTGTGTGATGGTTAGTAGTTGTGTTGGTACTCTCACTGGCTGTGCTGGTGGGGGCAATGGGTGGCGCAAGCAGCAGTGACCTACTGACGAGGGCCCTGGCACTTAATTATTTTACAAATTAAGCACTGACTGAGTGCATGCATACTCATGCACAAACTCACAGAGGATGCGACGATGACATAGGAAAAGGAGTTTCTGAGAACAAATGTCTGCACTCTTGACTACACCAACCAAGAGTGCATTCTCAGATTTAAACACAAGAACTCTATCAATGACATCTTACACAGGAAAGTACACATCTCATGCCATGACTGCAGGATCCAAGTCATTATGTACACTGTGCTATTATGACACAAGAGACCAACATAGTTATCAAAGCCACATTCAGCATCTCACAACGATCTGTCTGAAGACTATATACCAGGTCACTGAAATAGGAAAGTCCAATGTGACATGTGGCATGCAAAGCTGCATTCCCTTACACACTAGAGCAGGTACAACAAACACATTGGGACTTCAATAGCATCAGTGGTCCCCTCTTATCACAGGTGCCATTAATGGCATGCACATGATCATGAAGGTCCACAGCTACCCCTTTGTTTATTTCAGACCAGTGTTAGCTGGCCTAGAACGGCATGGTGGATGGGGCCTTCACACGTTCCACTCATCGGTCATTAGCTAATGTTATGTTAAGTTCATTTGTACAGCGCATTCCCATCTTTTGTATGGTATGTTATGTTATGTTAGTAGTTTGTAAAGTGCCTGGTTACTCCATACGGAGTGCCCCCATGTTAGATTTTCTCCTTACCGTTCATCAGAAGTTGACAACAAGCTGACTATAGTCATTACATGCCTGTGGATTGCCTGAAGAACCAGGTTTTCAGATACCTAAGGAACAGCACTTCAGAGAGCTGCATTTTCAGATCCAAGGGAACAAGATTCCACATTTTAGCCACCAGCAGACTAAAAGATCTGCCACCTAAGCGAGCTCAGTGGACTTTGGGAATCGTCACGTTAGCTGTTCCTGATGATCTGAGATTGCGATTAGGCCGATGAAATTTAATCAAAGGAAACAGGAAACGTGGACCTTTGCCATTTATGATTCTGTGACAGAAACATAAGGCTTTAAAGGCCACTCTATCCTCCATGGAGAGCCAGTAGAGCTTTACTAGGGACGAGCCCAGAGAGGAATGCCTCGGAATATTTAGCAGCATACGGGCGGCGGTATTCTGCACCCTCTGCAACATTCTTATTCTGCCCTTGGAGACCCCAAGATACAGGACATTGCAGTAGTCCATGCGAGACACTATCAGCACTTGGATAACTGCTTTCTCGCCTGACTCTGGCAGCAATTCCAGGATTGTAATGTACTACTTCTGAACTGTATTAGAATGTGGGTGCCCTTTACAGTTCTAGCATTCTTATTGACAGGAGTGAAAGTTGTTGTCTGCCAATAATGTTTTTGGCGGGGTTTTCTGTTGTTTAAACTTGACTCGTGCTGGATAACAAAGGGAAGGAATCGGGTAACCTAATGTACTGTTTAGTGATAAAATATATTGGATAGTAGCAGGCTTTGTTAAGTTATGGTTATTTACGGAGCATTATCTTCATGGGTTGCCATTTGTTTCATCTGCTGGGTGTACATTTGCCCAGTGCTTGACAGCAAATGGTTGTTATGTTCCGAGGCATACGTCCCCATTATGTGGCTTTGATGCCATTCTATGTGTATGCAGGTGTGGATATATGTGTATAGATGTAACGTTGATGAGGCAAAGCTCAGCCAACCAGACGTCTTTGAGCAGTGTTGCAAGCGTGATGGTGCCAAGAGTTGTGTCTAGTGTAGTCTCTTAAGGTTGTGTTGGGGCTCCATGGTAAGCACATGAAGAATTTGTGAGTTGTGTTGAGTATTTGTATTATGTTGTGTTCTAAGTGTAATGATGATTGCAAGCATTTTACCATACAGGTACAAGCTATTGAGGCCCTCAACAGTCTATTCATCTTGGGCATATTAATATACAGATATCGTTTTTACAGAACCCCGACACCTTGTCCTCCCTGGCCTAGCACCATACAGATATAGCAAATACAGGATCAAGAAAGTGTCCTTCATTGGTTTGATACATATAGAGCAGGTGCCTGTTATGTCATGGCATCAGGATTTGAATAGCATCTTCAGCCATTAATAGGATGCCAAAGCACATTCTTAATCTGGATGCCCTTTTGTGTAACTGGTGTGGTGGAGTTTTAAAAGCGAGACAAAGAGTGAAAACAATCTATAGATAGATAGTGAGAAGGGGGAAATGTTTTGTGAGTAACTAGGAATGGTTTTGAGTGAGTGTTGTGAATGACTGCAGATGTCTGCTGTTGTGACTGAGGTAATTTGTTACTGACTGTGGGGAGTGCTGTTGGTGGGAATGATGTGACCAGGGAACAGATTGAGAAAGAAGCAGAGCCTGGGCTGCGGTGCAACCAGGAAATGAGAAGGCTGGTTTGAAAGAATGGGGACTTCTTGTAGGAAGATCACCAGCTTCTCTTTGTAGGGTGTTGTGAGTAAGGGGCATCTGGCACTAGGACTATGCAGTATTACAAATGCTGCAGATTATGGGTGTGGGTAACAGGGGCAGAGTGAGTCTGGTAAATGTTTATGGGGCTGAGCATTACCCTGGGGCTACAGATTAAGTGTGCATCTAGTTCTAGAAAATAGTTAGTGCCAGGGTGCAGGGTTGTTGTCTGTTGCTGTTGTGGTAAGGATGAGAGTCACTGGGTGGTTGACTGGGGGATATTACTTGTGGTGCTTAGCATCTGGGTGCTTCACTTGAGGAGAATGTTTGCAGGGGTGTTTGTCTACATTGCTGTACTCTTAGAGCTACAAATGACAGTTACTGCTTAACTAGGTCAGGCTGGAGGTGCTGTTGGGGATGGGGATATCATACTGCTTGAAACGAGGAGTGCTAGACAATAACTGGTGTAGGGGTGTAGGTTATTGGGTAAGGAATTGCTGACAGGGCAGAACATTAGGTGCATTGAATAAGGGGGCATGGATTGCTTCATAGAACTACAACATAGAGTACCCCAAGAAAAATTAAGACCACTTTTATTTGGGCTACAATTTGGAGAACCACTGACTTGAATCTGCAGGGAGGAAATAACCCTGGTTGGCCAAATATATCTGCGAATTTCTAGTGTGTATGGGTCTCAAATTGGAGTGATCTGTCATTGATTACTGCTGGGACATCCCATACAAATCTGTATACGGCGGAGCCTAGCCAGGCAGCAAGATGGCCGCTGCGTAGAGAGACTCTGCCGGCCGAAACTAATATCCAGCACTTATCCTCCACCAAAGGTCTCAATCACACCAGCGTACAACCTATATAGCTGGCTTTGATTGCTGAGGATTTCCACAGGGGAGTTACGGGCTCCGGCGGGGCCAAGAGAGGCTGTAGGGCAACCGGTCTCGCTGCGGCTGGGATGGGTCTGAGCGCTGCCATCCCGCTGGGTCGGCCACACAACTCCGTACTACCACTGTGCAGCGATCCAGACTGTGGCCCATCGCCGTTGCTGGGAGAAGCTGCAGCAGAGGAGATTTTGCGAGCACCTGCGCCCAGGACCAGCATTGTGTGATCAAGATCGTGAGCCCTGCTTGCTGCGGCATGGGAGGGGCTGTTGCCGGTCCTGGCTGGCACCCGCTATACCCCGCAGAAGTGGACTGGGCGATTGGATCCCAATGCTGGGGCAGTGAGTGATTGCCCTGCTTAAGACTTCCCGTGGCTTGCTGGTACTGAGACACGGGCCCAGGGCCTACCAGACAGGCGGCCCGGAGCTATACTAACTGCGGCCCAAACCGGCTCGCCGATGCAGTGAAAGGTGCATCTGGCTGCGGTACTGCAGCGAGTCCCCTGCCATTGACTATTCTGCTGAAACACTGAACTGGGCTGTGCTACCCCACTCAATGCTGGGGGGAGCCCCTGCCTGGCTCATGGGACTGTGGGGTGATGCGCTCCGGCGTTGGGCTGGGCTGGCCGCTCTTCCTGCCCCTGCAGAGCAGAGGCCATTGCGCTGCTGCCTACCTTTGTCGCTGCCTGCTGAACTTGGCCCCGCTGCTGGCTGCAGACCATTCTTGGCCCTCTTGGTGGGCCTGCTTGAGACTCCCCGGTTGCCATCCCTGCGAGAGGAGGAGCCGTTTGTAAGAATAAGATGCCCTAGACCTGCCCCTTGCTCACCGGGCCGATCTGTAAGACAAGCCTGGACCTCCTGTGGGGCCTCATAGGAGAGACGCTACCTAGACAGAGACGCCTACTGATCTGTGTGCTGTGATGTGGTGGGGTGCACATTAGGGCAAGTGACTTGAGAGGCCCTGCTCTCTATTGGTGGTCTGCATTCCGGCTGAGATCGATGGGGCTGTACTCCTTGCTGTACACCTGCCTCCGACCCTGAGACTGCTCGTACCCCCCACTCCTGAGGCACCGCTCAGGGTGAGGCGGGACCAAGGAGAGTAAGACCATAATTGCTCACCTTGGACGCCTGACTGGACTTGGCTGCCCTGCCTGCGGCTGCGCTGTTGTGGTCCCCGATACTCTGTAACAGAGTACGCGAAGGTATAATGGGCAAACAAGACAAACACCAATCGAAGCTTTTGTTTGAAGGCAAGAGGCATACTCAGCAGGCGAGCCACGACCCATCACAAGAGGAGCAGCCAGAGATCTCTTGCGGGGCTGGACGCGATGATGACCTCAAAGAAATTTCAGAGGAAGTTAAATCTAGCCTACGTGCGATAGATGCTAAACTAGATCTCATGGCCAGCCGCCTGGACTGCATGAAGGAGAGTTTCGATAAACATGAAGATCGACTAGACCACCTTGAGGCCGGGGTGTAAGATGTGGACAATTCGTACGCTACGATCAGTGAACACCTCCTACGCATGGACAAGGTCCTTGGACTTATCAAAGCGTAGTATGATGATTTGGAGGTGCATTCGCCATGCAACAATCTGCGAATTACCGGAGTTCCAGAATCCACAAACATAGCTAAAGTGGAAGACTATGTCGAATCTATGCTCCAAGAGCTCTTTGAAGAGGATCTATCCCTGGTTCTTATCGTGGAGAGAGCCCACCGCACCCTGATGCCATGACTGCCTCCTGGCTCCACACCTCGACCTATAGTCGCCTGGCTGCTTAACTACAAAGACTGAGATATAGCCCTTCGCCAGGCCCGGGAGTGCAGGGAGGTACAATATCAAGGAAACACACTCTCCTTTTACCCTGATTTTACTCCCACAATGCATGTTGCACATAGAGAATTCCTGTCCTCCAAGAGACTGTTGCAAAAAGTGAACATCAACTACGCATTACTCTACCCTGCTAAGTAGCGCATACCCCACGAAGGAAGACCTCACTACTTCACCGACCCTAAGGCCACCCTGAAATACGCAAAGAGCATTGCAGCATGCGCGCGGTCACCTTGGGCGTTCCCTTGGAATGGAGAGGAGCACAACATGGATGGGAATGACTGATCTCGTGGGCCTGTTGCTTTTTCTCTAAGATGTATACCCCCCTTCATTGATGGGGGACAATATGCAAGGGCCCTCAGCGGTTAAATGCACAATCACATTCTGCAGTTTCTTCAACAGTCATCCCCTGCGCTTCTTCTAAACTACAGCCGGAGTCCTTGGACATCAATTTGGGATACACGTCCCCCTTCGGCCAGCCAGTCTGCTCTTGACTGGGCAGTTCACCTGGCTCGTTACCGCCCTCAAGGATGATTCCTACACTCATTGGTTTTCTACGGGACGAGGTATGGGGAGGGGGGGTTGGTAACTGATTTCAGCCAGGTTCGGGGGCTGGAGTGGGTGGGAATTTATTTGATTGTTTCTGTTTGTTGCTCTTGTTCTTCCCTCAGGCAGACCATGCATACAGCACCTGACACTATATCAAATCCCACGCTGGCAATTTGCTACACCCTAGACATATTCCCCCATCTTCTACATTTCTTGGCAACCTCACGTGACTCTGGTGCAGAGCCCTGAAGGCTAACCTATCCATTCTTGATACTATTACCTAGAAGGTATTACTCCAACTGTTAGGTGCCTAATCTGGAACGTACGGGGTCTCAATGATCCACGCAAGACCAGACTAGCACTAGCATCTCACCCCATCGACATCCTCCCGCCTTAAGGCAGGATAGTGCACTGAAACACACGTAGCTCACTATTCCAACTATGCACGAGGGACAGCAATACTCATGCGCAAGGGCCTCCCATGGCATCTGACCCAAACCGTAAGTGATACGGAGGGACGGTATGTCATATTCACAGGCATATTACACCGTCACCCAGTTATACTCATATCTGTTTATGGTCCAACCAATGGCTGCCAAGAGTTTTTCACAAATGAATGGCTGAAAATTGCTGCTATGGGGCCGGGTGCAGTGATATGAGGTGGTGACTTTAACGTGGTACTGGGCCCAGCAGTAGATGCTCGGGTGCTTCCCGACAGCCAAATCCTCATGCAGCCACTCAGCTACACACTTTAATAGATGACAATTGCCATGTAAATGTTTGGAGCTGCTTACCTGGGCGAAACAAGGAGGGTACATGCATTACGTCGACACATGGTACATGGTCACGTATAGATTATTGGTTAATCACCCGAGATGTTCCCATGTTGACCCCGGCTGTCTCTCACCTAGCTCAAACACTCTCAGATCACGCCCCGGTGCTCCTAGAACTTTCCCCGCCACAAGCTACATCACAGGCATTTACGTGGCGACTACCCCATGGAGCCCTTAGAGACTCGGCTTTCATGCTGATGTCTGTACTGCTATTATCGACTACTTTAACCTCAACGAAGGCTTGGTCTCTTCTCCATCGGTCTTGTGTGAGGCCTTTAAGGTCATCATACGAGGAGTATGTATTGCGAAAACAAGCTTGCATCCTCAAGTCGAGCAACTAGCAGCACTACAGTGCCAATTCCGAGCGTTGGAATTAGAGTACTGTGCCTCTAAGTCCCCTAGCACTATGGCAACTTTTTGTGAAACACTCACTGAGTACAACGAAGAGGCAGCACGAGAGCTGAGCTTTTTAACCCGCGAGACAATGACGCAGTGATATGGGGAGAGCGACTGACCCGGCAGAACACTTGCCAACATGCTCCGTAGGCCTAGGGCCTCGGACTATGTGGTGGAACTTCTAGACAATCAACTGAGACAGCAATCCACCCCCACTGAGCTGCTGCACACAATTCTACGCTTGCCTCTACCAGGCTACAAGAACCCAGAGCCAGGAGGATCTTGTGGCTTACCTGGACACAATAAAGTTGCTCTGGCTTGATCGCTCTCACCCCTTATTTCTTGACCCACCCTTTTTGGAGGAGGAAATATTATAAGTTCTAAAAAGCCTCCCCAGAGATAAGGCACCAGGTCTTGACAGCCTTACGACCTCTTTTTATAAGGAATATGCTACCCTGCTGATCCCACATCTACAAGCACTGTATGAAGCTCATTGATCGTGGGTGAGCAACTCTCATCGCTCCGAGAGGCAGTCACCGTAACTATACTTAAACCCGACAAACCTGCAAATCGATGCGCTTCGATTCTTACAGGCCTCTCTCAGTGATAAATGTTTATAATAAAATACTCGCCAAACTCATCGCCAATCGCCTCCTTGTGCTCCTACCTGATATAGTACGCCCAGCCCAGTCGGGATTTGTGCCAAGTCGATCCACAGCGCACAATTTGCGCACGCTGTTTGCTGTGCTTCATAGCATGGATCCTGCCTTGGCAGCGGTTGCTAAATATCTCCCCGAGTGCCAGACTACGCTTAAATGGGATAATATCAGACCCGTTTCCAATAATGCGCGGCACTCGACAGAGCTGTCTCTTATCTCCAGTGCTTTTTGCCATTGCGATGGAGCCGCTAGCGGCCCGATTGAGACAACACCATGCCCACCGAGGGCTTAACTTTACTGCGCACAAAATCTAATATCGATGTACGCGGATGATATTGTACTACATGTCCGGGACACATATAATAACCTTGATCCCATCATGCGGGGAGTCATCAGGTTTGGAGAACACTCTGGCATCCATGTAAATTGGGCTATATCTACCCATTTTCCACTTATGGACAACATGCCCCCGATTGAATCTGAATTTCCCCTGGAGTGGGCACTAGAACTGGTGCGCTATCTTGGTATATGTCTGAGTCATGACATAGATGAACTGTAGCGAGTTAGCTATGGAAGAGCCATATCCTGGCTGGAGGAGAACATTCTAGCATGGAGTCATCTCCCTCTATCTCTAATAGGAAGACTGGCGATATCCAAAATGGTTGTGCTGCCCACATTTTTATATCTTTTCATTAATATCCCCCATGCCGCTCACTTCTCAATTCTTGCAGCTACGGCGCTCCAATTTAATATCGCTGGCGTGGGCCGGACGGCAACCGCAAATTTTATGGTAAATTCTCACTCTCCCTTTGAGACAAGGTGGCCTCAATGCACCAGACATGCCATTATACGCACTCTGCTCACAGGTGCAATGCCTGCACTACTGGCTATATCCTACATGGTTTCAGTCACATATGGCAATAGAGGCAGATGTTGCGTCTACCTGGCCACTAACTACCACACTATACCATACCTACAAGACTCCACGCAAAGAGATTAATACAATTGAATGTGGGATGGACTGCACCGCCGAGCTAGACTGAACTGCATATATGCTCTGTCCATGGCACGGAACCCACTGCTGCTCGCCCTACAGGATGATGGCGCTAGATCGCAAGCACGTAAGAGAAACCTAATCGCCTTTGCAGATCTATACCCTGAAGGTCACTTTCTTCCCCCTTCAGCCCCAGCGAATCCCCATGCCCCACAGGGCTAGATACCATGTTCTATCATCAGCACTACACAACACGTCCCCCGAGCCTCCACCCCGCTACACACCCTTGAACATATGCTGACCAATACTTCCTCCCGTAAATTAGTCACCAGACTATACACCATCATGCAGGATAAGGTGCCTATCTGCACCCCAACAGCCCGCAACTCTTGGGCATGAGACATAGACGCTCCAATCATGGACGGGCAGTGGACATACTGCTGCGAGCAAACCGCAGCCCTCTTGCCCAACTATAGACTGAGACTTATTCATTTTAAGTTCATTCACCAATTATACTGTACACCAGCACAACTAAAGCGTATGGAACTGGCGACGGAGGCGCGCTGTGTGAGGTGCTTGGTGCTTCAGGCCTCCTTTCTACACCTCTCCTGGGATTGCCCACGGTGGAGGAAAATTGGCACGAAGTACGTTATAATCTGCAACGGACAACAGGTCACACTGTGCCGAATTCTGAGAGACTGAATCATGGCAATGTTCACACGGCAGCCTCTGCTTCGAATTTCACAGTGGTGGCTGACAGCAGCCACTGTGGTATGTGGAATACCACAGTGCCCCAAACACCACCCTAATGGAGCAGCGTAATTTTGGCTCCACCCTTTCATGTTTAATTATGCCACATATATGTGTACGTATGACCTCATGAACTCATGTGATGTAACATTATTAATGTAAAGTAGTGCACTTGAACAGTTACAGAAAGTGCATCTTCTGTGTAATATCGACATTTATATGAGTCTGCATATTAACGTTTTCTTTACAGTAACAAGTTGCAGTTCTCACATATATCTACATATGTGAGGTTTGAAAAAAGATAGTATTTATTATATGTTCATGTATTTCTTTAAATAATACTCTCCATTTATTTTATAACTGAAAATGTATCCATTTGAATAGTGATCTACATCTATAACTGTATATGTATCTGTAATCATGCATTTAAAATGTGTACTGAAATGCTTGCTTTACTAATGCTGACCAAAGGCCTTAAGCTTTTGGATTTCGCAATGCTTAACTTTTAACATGGATGCTTGCTTTGGATGCAATGTTTTTCTCTCCACTGCAGGTGCAGTTGTATTAGCTCATGGTTAAAGAAAGGCACATTGTGTAAAAGAGATAGTGTCGTGTAGTTCCTATAAATCTATATAGGATCTGCGCGTTTAGACAACATAAACTGTGCGATCGGTGTCCAGACTGATTCCAGACACCCCCACCGGATATGTATGCCTGTATACCTGCTAGCTCACAGTACCACTATGAACTCTTCTTACCAAGGAGAACATAGTTCCTGGCAACTATCGAACATGACAACACTGACCCCTCAGGGATCGTGGAAACAGTACAGTACTTTTCGCTCAGTTACGCTTGCTCACTTTGTCTCAGAGAGATACACAGAATAAACGATATGGACGTTTTCAATAAGCATTTATTGACCCAGCATCATTCTAGTGTAAACTATGTGTGCTGCAACAACCAAATGACAGAAACAGATATAAATGATTATAAGCACCAACAGAGTAAATGGATGGTAGATTTCTACCATAGTGCTAAAATAATGAATATATGCAAGTATATAAATACATGACAGTAATAATGCATACTCCTACGATGCAGACCCTAACTAGATGTACCTAAATGTACCTAGCATGTATGTAGGTGTATAGCCAAGAATCCCCCTAGGATAGAACCAACCCCATTACCTGGTGTGAGAGAATGAAGGACCCTGTCTTGGTCTCGAGATGGACACCCCGCGAGGGATGTCAGACCACTGCATGCTGGGATGTCTGCGTGTAGGAACCTCAGCGTCTCGCGTCAGTGTATCAGCATGGAAGTATTTCTCTTCTGCCTGCCCTAGCAAAGATATGGTGCTTATATACCCAAAAGGTACCCTCAGGGGTTCTACCTTGCAGTGTCATGTCAGCTGAGGATGACGAAAGGGATGACACTTATACATAGTTACTATGCAGAAGAAGCAGTAGATGGTAGTCCTGCTGTGTTTCTGAGAATCCTCATGCACAATAAATTAGGCTAGTTTTTGGAGAAAACCACACAACATTTATGCAGCACCTAACTAGGTGAAAGGTCAGCACAAGCCCATTATGTAGTATAATGTAGTATAATGGCACGGTAAATGTAGGTGAAAGGTTAGGTGACTTCCCAGACCTATATTGGGGTACATTACAAATCATAACAATAGTGAGGCTCGCAAGAAGTATCTCTTGGCAAGGATAAGAAGATTTAACGAAGGAATGGAGGACTACTGTCCGAGCGGAATACGGAGACGAGAGGAATCCAAGGACGTTCTAACTTGTAGACCAAAGGAAAGAAATCTCAGGTGTAGTTGCCAAGTTAGTTGTTTGAAGATGGGAAATAATTGGATATGTGAAAGGAATTCTCTAAGGTTCTTTTGCTGGGTATAATTGGGAATTGCACGTTAGCTTTGTCAGATTCCCCTTTAGACTCTATGAGGTACAGACCTCTTTGCCACATCTCTGTTGTGTGGCTTTATGCTGTACAATATCTTTCATTTTGAGAACTTCTACACGCACCCGGTCCTGAAGAAAGCCCTTTCACTTTGTTTTTTGTTGGGCTGAAACATGTAGACCTTTACTTGACAACTAGGAGCAAATCCCTCCACTAGTTGCCACACTTGTTTTTAAACGATATCCTGGGCCGTCATTAATAAACTTAACAGACACGGATTCCCAGAGATATTTTTTAACCCACACCTATCACATCACAAACGACACCCGCTCCGCTGTAATCAGGCATGGTAGCATAACCGGGGGGGCATTTGGCCACCCGGTTGGGACCCCAATGATGAAGCATGACACCAACTAGGTTGGCGTGTGAGGGGTCTTTTAAGAAAACCTAATAGGTCCCTGAGACAGCTTACCACAACAGTGAGGTTGTATAGAGTTTTTTCCCCTCCTTTTTTTCCCCCTCCTTTTCAGTGGGTTCGTCCACATTTTTTAACTTACGATCAATTTTATACGCCATTTCGGCTATCCTCTAGTGATTCTATATTTTTTACACTATGTTTCTGAGATTGATTTATATCAGCGTGGCTTTGAATTTATAATAAATCCATACTTAATCCCATCAATCGACTCTAAGCTTTACTGTGTAACCAAATGGGTTACCTAGTAACTGGTAAAGTGTAATAGATCCTAACACATTTTATTCCTCAGGCACCTAGAATCTTCCATTGCAGGGGGGCAGGAAGAAGGAGTCCACATTCTATGCCTTCTCAGGTGGTAGCAGAGGACAGTTTGGGTCCTGAGATAGGGAGTTAAGAGGTTTTACATGAGAATAGTCGAGGTCCCAGAGCCCATGGTTCGATTTGGAGGATCAGAGGAGTTCTAGTGGTTTGTGGCGGAGTGGTAACAGCGGAGGAGTGAGTTTTAATAGCGTCGCGCATGTACGGCTTATGCTTGGATTGCGGTGTTATAACAGTTGTGTGATGTTTGCGGAGGTATGTTAAATGTACTGTGAATGTGGTGTTTTGTGTGAAGAATTTGAAGTCGTTAACGGGTCCGACGTGGCCAGGATGATATTAAAAGTGTATTGTAATTGTCTGCTCCGGTTTTGTGGAGTCTGTTGTGCTATGTCATCGACAGCCCAATTGAGACAGAGACATTATCTTTATGTATGAAAGTAAGGTATGATCAGTGTGGTGAACCTTTTGCGCAGAGGGGAAATGGTACTGATCAGGGTGATTCCCCTCAGGTCGAGGCTTCATTCAAATGTGTGTCAGAGTAGATTGAATTTTTCTTGTGTGACTGAATTCTCTCGATTTCCTTAGTAAAGCAGACAATTGTTATTTGTTGCTATTTGCTTTACATTGTTTGTATGCGTATTGCTGAGCAGAGTGTGTTCGTGAACATTGTAAAGGAGGGTGACCCGCTGCAAGGAGTGACAGTGACATCACAGTGTGCCGCGCTGGGATTGGTTGGTTGGTGTAAAGCCGCACTGTTATTGGTTGTCTACACCACAGAGTGCCACGCTGCTACTGGTTGTTAATTTGGAACGAGAATTGTGAGGCTATTGGATCCTGTTTTGAAATAAACAATTCTTTATTGTGATTATTGACATTTTATGTGAAAAATTAAATGTTTTAGGCCAATACCAGATCTGATTAGGGGAGACGTGATGATAACTGTTAGGGAGGAAGAAGAAGCGCCACCTGAAGACACTGCAGATCATTATATGGTGATAAATGTAGGGCTACACACTTGTATTTGGCTTAAACAATGGCACAAGATCACTGAGAAAGAAGGAGCACTGGCGTTTCCAAGCTATGGTACATTTAATAGGACAATTATTGTCAATTTGAGGAGAATTTTATATGAGATGAAACCACAACCTAGACCTACAAGCATTGAGAGCATGCAGCTCATGCTAGAGAGAAGGAAAGATATCAGGGAAGAGCTAGAAAGGCAGTGCGTACTTATTTTGATGCAAGATGGGACACAGAACAGAAGTAGTGGAGAACAGACATTATAGAGGGAGCTAAGTTGTATCTGGCATTGGCAGGTGAGGAGTTTGAGATGGGTAGACAAGAGAAAAAAAGGAGAGAGACAAAGGCATCAGCTGAGGGAGGTGAAAACAGTGACAGATATACTAGTGGCAGTCTCTGCGTCCACCCCCATATAATGA
Organism: Calotriton arnoldi; assembly: GCA_963921515.1. Classification (NCBI taxonomy): domain Eukaryota; kingdom Metazoa; phylum Chordata; class Amphibia; order Caudata; family Salamandridae; genus Calotriton; species Calotriton arnoldi. Next base: position 1,705,731 of record CAWUFW010000097.1, on the reverse strand, counting down.
GACCCACACAAGGGGAAATGGAAGTGCTAATATTAGTGGACATTCTGGAATTGCTACAGCACCAGTAACTGTGAGTCCTAATATAATGGGGACCACCCCTGTGAATCTGAATCAAACCCCAGTGGGAGGGAGTTTGGGGATTCGTGCCCCTGGCCCGTCCACAGTTCCAAATGTTACCATAGCTTTGAATGTTCCTGATGCTCTCACTGTTCCGGTTTCCATTGGCCCTGTAGTACCCATGTATAACCCCAGCTCTACAGGAAGTTTTACACATAATTTGGTTGTTCCAACGTAGTCGAGAGTCCCAGAGAAGGTACATACAAGTTTCAATGTAAAGTTTATTCCTTTGGTCCAGATGAATGTGAGTTCCCCTTGTGATGCAAGTGCAGACCCATCAGCGAATGAGACCAGATTGGGACCTTTGAGTTAATTCCAAGGGTTGCCAGATTTGGGTTCACTTATTTGGGAGCCACCCCTGGATGTGCATAGTAGCACCTCCAAAGAGGGACCAGTACCAAAAACGTCTGAGGGGCCACATAGACTTGATGCTCAGGAGCTAGACGACTGGTTGAAGGTTCTTAATGCCACCTTGAATGAAAATAGAAGCTCAGAAATAAGTCAAGGAACGATTAAGTCATCATTGAAAGTGAATTTGGTGGATGTAGCTAAATTAAAGCTTGAATTAGTTGAGATGATAAGTGGAAGTCTTGAATTGGCTCGAATAGACACTTATCAACAAAATGAGCTTCTGTTTATGAGTAAGGATGTTACTAGGAGAGCAAGACAAGCTCATAATTAATTATATGAAAAGCTCAGAAATATGAAGTCGATTTGGAGCAGACAAAAGCTTTACAGAATAACCACCAGCTCTGCTTTTATGATCAGGATTTAGAAAATATGAGAATACCAGGGTTGAAAATTCAAATTTGGAAATTAGTTCAAAGCATTCAGATTTGGAGAGTGCTGGATAAGTGAGTAGTCAAATGGTCAAAAAGAAAAAGTCTCAAAAGGCCACTGGCGGAAACGGAGAGGAGGGAGCAGCAACGACAATTCTACCTTTACATGAGGTACCTAGTGGAGGTTATGTTCGTGTACCTTGGAGTAGGAGTGATATAGGTCATTCACTAATGATTACCCTAGGTTAAGAGAAAAACCTGTAGAATGGTACAAACAAGTTGAGCTGTTGGTGAAAGTTTCGAAGGTTTTGTGGACTGATTTGAACCAGTGAGGGATCCTTTGACTAATGGTCCATCACCAATAGTAATGAGGAAGTACAACCAGGCGATTATGTGCTTGAAGTCTACAGTGTCACCCCAAGATATTGACTGGGTCAAGACTAATTGTAGAACCCAGGAACCCAAAGAGACGATTCATGCATATTATGAGAGACTGTTGCAGGCATTCAAACAGTATAGTGGGATTGAAACGTTGCAGCTTAAGGACATGGGGCATTTTGTGCCTAGGTTTGTGATAGGATTGAGACCTGAGATTAGCATGATGATTCAGCAGCATTTGATTTGTTTGCAGAATAAGTCAGTTTATAAGATCTTGCGATACGCTAAGTATTGCAATGATAAGATTGACGTGAAGCAGAAGAAATTAAAAGAGAAGCTCATGGAAGCTCAGATGAAAGCTGCTCAGAGGGGAAGTCAAAGTCCTTCATTTGTTGGGAATACTCCCCCTATGCAGGGAGTTTACCCACATGGAGCTCCTGCCATGCAAGTTAAGGGTGGTTTTCAGTCCCAAGGTAGAGGTAGGGGAATCCCTTTTGATCCAAGTACTGGAATTGAAAAAGTCTAACCTGTGCCACTTTTGTAATAGGTTCGGGCATTGGAAGCGGGAATTTTGTCTTAATCTGGCAAATCAAGGTCAGAATCCAGGGGTTGCACAGTCACAGAACAATAATTCTATGCAGCCGCAGAACGTACATAGACCGAGGTCTCAAAATGTTAATGTGCCCCAAGCCCCAGTGATGCAAGTTCCACAACCCCCCCGATGCCACAGCAAGCTACCACTGGTCCCAGATTCATTTTGAATCAAGTTCCAAATGTGCAATACACATGTTGATGATGGCTATGCCAAAATGTTCGCACATTCTAGGTTGTAGATAAATTTAGGGAAATCAATATACAAAGTCAAAACACAAAGTTAGGGTTGGTGCTCACCTGCTATATACACCCTGCCACCTAGGGCACAGGGGCCAGAACCGGAGGAACCCCAGTATGGCAGACAAATGAACAAAGAAATACCAAAGTCCAAAATCATGAAATATGGTCAGTAAAGAAGTTTTGCAAGATTGAAGTTTTTTTGTGATTTATTCTTTCCACAGTTATTTACATTCCCTACGTCAAACAGAATATCCAATACAGACAGGTAGCCGACATGTGTTTCATCACAGAAACTTATTAAAGGGTGCAAAAGGATATACAAAGTATCTTACACAAATGTGCAGATGACACAGGAATAAGACTTATCACTGTTGCATCACCATCACCAAGTGAAGCACGGTAAAAGACCAATGTGATTTTGAACGATGATCAGTAAAGAGCCATACGTCTAGGATATAAATCAAAGAGGAGTTGAGCAAAGTTGATTGTCCATGCATTATTTCATGCACAATGCCCAAAGAAGATGACAGGTTTAGTGCATAAGGGCAGTCAAAGTGAAGAGAAAGTCATGGGAGGTAGTGAGGACGAACCCCAAAGTTTACGATCAAAAGAAGACCCCATATCAAAAGAGAATAAAAAGGAGAAATAGCCCAAAATAAAGCAGTATCTGTGGTATATGTACTCCAAGTTAAGAAAACTGTACCTGAAGTGTATGGTAAAGGACAATATCATGAGTTTGCATGCAGCAAAATAGTGCCTCACTGTAACGCAAAACTAAAACGTGGAATGAGATATTACATCTAATTGTGAAGTCAATAATCATGTACAATCGGGGATGCTATAAATGATTGCCGGAATAACTCCAGTAATTGAGACAATGATTCAACAAGGTATTTTGAAAGACATTTTGAGGAGTCCACATAACTCATCTATTATGGGCCTGCTGAAGCCTAGTAGTAAGGAGCACATAGTGCAGGACCTTGGCAAGATAAACAATATAGTGATACCTTGTTATCCCGTGGTTATGAATCCAGCTGTGATATTGTTTCAAATTTCATGTGATACTGAGTGGTTCTCTGTTGTTTATTTGTGCCAGGCTTTCTTCTCCATACCCTTGCATGAGGACAGTCAGTGCCTATTCATGTGTAGGCTGGGCAATCGTGTTTTGGCATGGTGCCGCGTCCCACAAGGATATACGAAGAGTCCTTCCATTTTCAACCAGATCCTTAAAAGAATTTGGAGCCTTTGGTTATGCCCTGTAACTCTGTCATGGTACAGTATATTGACGACCTGCTGGTTTTGTCAAATACTCGAGAAGCTTGCAAAACAGACACTATTGCACTGTTGAACCATTTGGCTGAGAATAGACATAAAGTGTCCCCCAGAATGTTGCAGTACTGTTTGAAAGAAGTCTTGTATATTGGTCATCACATTGAGAAAGGTGTCAGAAAGGTGTTGCAGAAGAGAATCTCTACAATTTTGCAAATAAAACCGCCAACCACCCAGAAAGAGGTCAGAATGTTTTTGGGAATGGTGGGCTTCTGTCGCCAGAGGATACCCAACTTTTCCCTAGTGGCCAAGCCTTTACAGAGGCTAACACACAAGGAGATGTTGAATCAGGTGCCTTGGAACAATGATTGCTTGGTTGCCTTCCTAGAGTTGAGAGAAAGTCTCTGCCACGCCCCGGTACTAGGAAGGCCTGATTAAAACAAAGGGTTTTTTGCTCTTTTGCAGTGAGAGGGAGCGGTGCAGTCTCAGTGCATACACAAACACATGGAAATGCCCGTAGACCTCTAGTGTACTTTTCAGCTACTTTAGATCTAGTAGCGGCGGCATTGCTTGGATGTCTTAAATCTGAGGCAGCCGTGGGTGTCTGCATAGAGAGGTGTGAAGGCATTGTCATGGGTCATCTTTTATGGTTTAAATCTTTTTATTTTGAGAATGCAAAAGTAACAATAGCCGCCACCTACATCCACTGGCCGGTGAGCAACGACATGAGGATGCTTGTCTTTTGTAGATGGGGTGGAAGGAGGTATGGTGCAGCGGCCAGGGCGGCTGACTCCGGAACACGGGGGCTCACGGTTGGATCCCCGGCGCTGGCGGCAGGTTAGCCCAGCACCTTGTGACTCTGAGCAATGGCTCTCTTAATCTTCCCGACGGCCCCCAGCACCGGGACACCTAGCCTGAGGTAGCTGCGCACTTTACAAATGCTGGTATTATTAGAATGAAAGGGGAAAGGCAGAGGAGAGAGGAGACCGGGTAGCTGAGGGTGATCTTTATTCCAGTGATGTGAACTCGTGCACACCGGGGAGATAGATTATCTCATGTGGGTGTGATCTTCAGTGGAAGAGTTTGCCTTAATGAGTCTGAGGACCCGGTGGTATCTCGGGCATGTGAGTTCTGTAAATTCCGTGGATACAAATTCTATGGTGGTGCCCCAGGATTTGTCGAATCTGGGGAGTGTGCGTGTAAGACTTGCCATAATGTTTTCCATGTCCACCACCTCCCATACTTTATGTAGCCAGTCCAGTCTGGTTGGAATCTCATCTGTTCCCCATTTAGATAGCAACCCCTGTTTAGCCGCGTCCAGCGCTAATGTGATCGCGCTCCCTCGACAGGACTTGAGGGGGCAGGTAAGCGCGTTAGGGACTCCCAATAAGGTATAGATAGGGAAAATGGGGATTTCTGTGTGATAGAAGGTGTCTATGTCCAGCATTATTGAGTCCTAATAAGCTTGTATCTTCAGGCATTGCCTGAGAACATGTGTGAGAGTGCCTATCTGCCAGCAGTTGCGCCAGCAAAGATTGTCCCCTCCAGGCTTCCATTGCGCAATTCTGGCTGGGGTGTAGTACCAGTAATGCACTATTTTGAGGAACATTTCCTTAACAGAGGTGCCACAGGAGGAAGCTCTGGCCCTATGAATAATATTGTGCCATTCTTTGGGGGAGAACTCGCGTTCAACTTCGGACACCCACCGGCGCTGCGCAGGGGATTTAGTACTATGTTTAGGTGTACTCAGGAAAGTATATATGTCTGAGAGCAGGCGCTTATCCGAACTTCGGGTTATGTACCATTTTTCAAACTTGGTTTGTGGGCGGCTAGCTTGGGGGCGCACCTGTGCTTGAGTCACCAAAGCAAGATATTGCCAGTACACATCCCTGGGGACTCCAAAGTCCAAGACAAGTTGAGGGAATTCCATTATTCCCTTCTCGTCAAAAAGGTCACCAATTCTTTTCTAATTGGCCTCCTGCCATTTGAGATAGCTATTCCCTTCTCTAGCTGAGGGGAAGTCCGGGTTTCCTATAAAGGGGGTGAATGGTGACATAGGGGTTGAGAGGCCATAGGGCTCCTGCACCCTGTCCCACGCCCTGAGGGTGGCCCTCAAAACTGGGGAGACATAAACACCGATTGGACGATGTCGTTTAGGGAGCAAAGGCACCTTCCAACTATGCATGCTCGCGATTGAACGATCAATAAAGCACCAGTGTTTCTCTGACGCAGTTCTATACCATTCGATCATATATCGCAACTGTGCAGCTTGAAAGTATCACTCCAGTTGCGGAACACCAAGTCCCCCGTCCTCCTGTCTCAGGTATGTTTGGTGGCGTGCCATGCGAGCTCTCTTCCCTCCCCAGATAAATTCCCAGATAAGGTGCTGCAGTTGGGCCACCAGACGCGGCTGGGCTGCAGTGGGAGAGTCTGCATCACATACAGGATGCGTGGCAGTAGAGTCATTTTAATAGCAGCTAGCCTGCCTAACTATGCCATTGTGTGTTTCCTCCAAGTCAGGAGCTCCTCTCGAATCTCAGATAAGAGCATTGAGTAGTTCACCTTGGCCGTCTTTTCGACCATAGGGAATATCTGCATCCCCAGGTGGGGAACACCCTCTGAAGCCCACGTAAATGAGAACTGCGCCGCCAGTTGGCTTTGGTCAGCTTTGGGGATAGTTGAGCTGAGGGCTTGCGTTTTCTGGATGTTAATTTTAAAGCCGGAGGCTTGACTAAAGACTTTTATTTCTCGTAGGAGGGGAGGTAAGGAGGAGAATGGCTGCATGAGGAAGAGCACCACATCGTCCGCATAAAGCAAGACTTTGTGTTCCCTGTCTCCCATCCGAATCCCCGTGATAGTGGGGTGTTGGCGGACTCTTTCGGCATAGGGCTCCATGTAAAGAGCAAATAGTAGAGGCGATAATGTGCACCCCTGGCGGGTACCCCTCATGATTCCGAAGGGTCCGAGAAGCAATCGCGTTCACCCTGATGCGCGCTTCTGGACTACTGTATATACAGTCCACCCAACACAAGAATTGCTCGCCTTTACCAAATCTAGACAGCACCTGTTTCAGGTAAGGCCAGTGGACCCTATCAAAAGGCTTCTCGGCATCCACCGACAGGAGCAGAGCGGGCTGCTGGGTGCATTGAGTTTTATCCAGGAGATGGCACATTCACCTTGTCCCATCACTACAGTTGCGCTCCGGGAAAAAGCCGAATTGATCCGGGTCCATGAGAACTTGCATATAAGGGGCCAGAATGCTAGTGAAAATTTTCAAATCAACATTTAATTGGGATATGGGGCAGTATGAAGCGCAATCTAATGGGTCCCTACCCGTCTTAGGTATCACAACCGCCTCCGCCATAGACATGGTAGGGGCTAAGGCCCAGTGGCACCAAATGAGTTCAAAAGACGGGTGAGCAACGGGGTGAGGTTGGAGGCAAAAGCTTTATAAAAAATCAGCCAAAAAAACGTCTTCCCCTGGTACTTTCCCTGAGGTGAGTCCCTGAATAGCCCGTAAGACTTTGTCCGGGTGGATATCCGCATCTAGTTTAGTTGCTTCTGAGGTCGGGAGAGAAGCCACTGGTGCATGTCTCACATATGCCTCGGTTGCCGCGGGGTTTAAGAGATCTGCTAAGTAGAAGTGGTATAAAATTACTCGAATTCAGCAGCAATGGCGCTATCTGATTGGAGAATATCGCCTCGGGAGCTTTTGATCTCTGTAATGCAGCGCGCATTTGTCTGAGAGCGAAGCTGGTGTGCCAAAAGTTTCTCGCCTTGTTTCCACCTTCATAGTAGCACTGTTTAGTGCGCAAAAGGGCATACTCAGCTAGGTCACAATCCAGGGCCCTCAAATGCTTTCGCGCAGTGTTGAATTGGCGCCTGGCTTGGACCGAGCCCGTACGGCGATGTACCCCTTCCAATTCCCTGATCTGTGATTCCAGGTGGTCCCTTTTATCTCTCCTATACTTGTTCAGGCTAGCTGCTATAGCTAAAATCTGTCCTCTTATAACTGCCTTCAGTGTGTCCCAGACCCGGTAAAAGGGGGCAGAACCGTCGTCGTTAATTGTTAAGTACGTTTGTATGGCTTCCCGGATTTCTTTAATGTTTGTCTCGTATGTGAGCAGTTTGTGGTTTAGTCTCCATGTTTTCAGACGTGGGGGTTCCCCGGCTAGCTATAACACAAGGGAAATCGGGGAGTGGTCCAAGAGAGCAGCCGTCCCTATCGTGACCTCCCGCGTGTCCCTCGTGACTCGTGGGGATGTCAAGAAGAGGTCTATGCGCGCATAGGTCTGGTGAGCTGCTGAGAAGAAAGTGTATTCCCGAGCAGTGGGATAGCGGTGCCTCCAGGCGTCCACCAACCTAACATCTCTCAGCCTCTGTTTCATAGAGTCCAAGAGCAACACAGAGTGTCCCACGCATTGTACAGATCTCCTCCCAATATTAGATCCTCGTCCAGGGATTCGAGGATGGTAGTCAGTGTTTTCCCGAGGAATGTTTCCTGGTGTTCATTTGGACTATGTATGGAGGCGATAGTATAGGTGTGACTGCCCAGTGCCACCCGTATCGCTAACATTCTACCTGGCGTTTCCTCATGCGTGCTTAGCACTGTTCCCGGAAAGTGGATGGCCACGGAAAGTGGATGGCCACTCTCGCCCTCCTACCTGCCACAGAAGAGAAATATTGTCGGTCAAACCATTTGGACCGGAGGCGTTTCCAGTCAGTGCGCATGAGGTGAGTCTCCTGCAGTAGGCAAATGTCACAGTGTGTATCTCTAAGCAGTGCAAGGAGCGCGCAGCTTTTGATAGGTGAGTTTAGGCCCCGGACATTAAAGCTCAATATTACGACCTTAAGGGGAGCCATGGGGAAGGTTCAAAGCAAAGCCATGGGATGTGTCGGGGATAGACTTATGGGGGGGTCTGTGGCCTCCCTCCCAAAACCAGCACCAACCGGGGAAGGCGGTGGTTAGCAGGGACCTGAAAGCGTGAATCTTCTTCAATCTCAACCCCATGCACTGCCAAGGGAAGAGAGCTACGATGGCCCCGGTGCTATTGCCCCGTATGGAGGCCCCCTATGTTAAGACTTTCCAAGATTCTAGTACCCTCGGAGAACCCAAGCAGAACTTCCCCAGGAGGAGGCCCCCTGTGTCTGTCGAAAATTACCCCGTGGTTCTGTGGCCTTTTCAGACATAGCACTTCCTGTGTCTCCGGCTTGTCGAGCTGGTACCCGGTCCCTAACTGTGGGGGATATGTCGCCAAATAACTCAGAGGGAGAAAGAGAGAGGAAAGGTTGAGAAGAGAGCGGAACAAGAAAAACATATATAACAAGAGAACAGCCCACCAGTGGGCATTGGTATATCTATTGTGAATGGGTCCATATGACCGGCAGTCGGTCTTCATCTTGATGAGAGCGAGCTCCATCCACCCAGGCCGATTTTGTTTTCCACCCAGGACTCACCGGCGGCCCTCGGTTGCTCGTGGACAGAGGGAGGATACATGGCTTTTGTTTCAGTCGTTAGAGGTCTCCCCAGTGCCATCTCGATTCTGCAATTGCCGAAGTAGGGCTTCTCTTTCTTTCTGGCTTTCAAACTCGGAGGGTCGTGTGTGCTTTTCCCTCCTGGTCCTACGCCGCCGTCCCGGTTTCGTGGCCCTAGGGTTGCTGTGTCCTAATTCTGAGACTCCAGAGCTCTCCCCTCATCTAGGTTGACTCAGAGTACTTCCTGAGCTTCTTTTAGTGACCGCACCGCCTGTATCTCCTTGTTCCAGACAAAGTTCAGTTTGAATGGATGCCCCCAGAGGTAGCAGATTCCTTTTTCCCGCAGGTAAGCAGTAACCGGTTTCAGGGTTTTGCGCCACTGCAGAGTGAGGGGCGAGAGGTCCTGATAGATTCCTACTTGAAATTCCTCGAACGGGATGGTCGCTTTGTCTCAAGTCGCGTTCATAATGACTTCTTTCTGTTTGTATGAATGAAGGCATGTAAGGATGTCCTGTTGTTGGTGTGGGCTTGAGGCCGGTCTTTCAGCTCGATGGGTACAATCCAGGATAATCTCCTTGTCACCAAGCGCTGGTGCAACGTGTCGAAAAAGGCGAATCACCCACTCCTCCAGCTTCTCGCCGTCCCCCTGGAGTGGCACTTCTTTGATGCGGATGTTGGACTGCCTTGACCGGTTTTCAAGGTCCTTGAGGCAGAGTTTCTCGTTGTGGTCTCTGAGTTCCAGCAGCTCCAGGCATGATCAGAGAGCTCCTCTTCTCTACAGTCGCCAGACCTCTCAAGTGAATCCATGCGGTCGCCCAGTTCCTGGATCTCTGTTCTGATCTGCTTAATGTCGGATGCCACATCCTGCCTTAGGCCCGCAAAGTCTTCCCTGAGGGTGCCAAAGAGTTGTTCCAGGAAACGATGAGTTATCGGTTCCTCTGTCTGCGCACACGCTGGTTCGATGTCCTTCTCTTGGGAGTGGGCAGACGGCTGATCGGGGAGACTTCCGTCCGCCTTCTTAGAACCCGGTTTCTGCAAAAGATCTTTGAATGGGGTCTCCTTTTACGCACAATGAGATGTCATCTCAATGGGGCTACCCTGCGGGGGCCGAAGGACCCTCCCTCAGTAAGCAAGGTGAATCCAGATCTGCAGTGAGTCAGCGGGGTGCGACTATGCTCCCTCTATCCAGCTCCAGAGCGGTGCGGCCTCAGATCCTTTTTCCCTGCGTGATGTCAGGAGCATACAGTACACATTCTCTGGTCCCGCCTAGTAAGTGGGCTCCCCCTACTCAGGCCTCTCTACCTTGACGTATTTCATCAAGGTAGAGAGTCCAATTGTGGTTACTGGGGGCCTAGGTGTTGAATCCTTTGTTGCACTCAGGGAGGAGTGCTCCTACCACCCTCTCACGTGATCGTGGGCTCCCAGCACCACCGCGGGTCCCCCAGCCGCGCAGTAGGAAGTCCGGCCTACCTTTGGTCAGGCCCTCGTTGTTGTTGCTAAGGGCATGCACTCTTCAGGCCTCCCTCACAGACCTGTCGAAGGCTCCGGGCCGCCTCTAGGAACCTAGGCGGCCCCGGAAGTCTCCCGGGCCGAATCGCTCTTCAGGCAGTTGAGTCCCGCTACCGGGCTCCAGGTGCTCCCCTGGCCCAAAGTCTAAGATGACCGCCGAGCATCCGCGGCAATTCGTATCTGCTTCCCAGGGCACCCGTCTTGGCTCGGGTCTTCCCCAGCAGTCCGGACCTCCCGCAGTGGCGCAGGGTGCAATCTGGCTCTCAGCCGCACCACCCGACTCTCCAGCTTATGCCGCCGTCTCCTTGGGTGGGGGCCGCGGTCCGCGTCGGCCCAGCGGTTCCTCTACACAACTTCAGAGACCCCCGCCCATGTCCCTGCTGCACGGCTTCTAAAACCGCTCGGACACTGAGAGCTCAGCCCAACAACAGCTTCGGTTGCTCCAGGCCACGATCCCCGCTTCCTCGGTGTGCTGAGTCCCGGGGTGGCTATGTTGAAGCTAATTATCGGCCCTGGCCAGTGTAGCTCCGTGGAGTCTTTGTTACTCCGCCTCCATCTAGGCCACGCCCCCCCATGGGTCATCTTTTAACAATGTACGTGCCGCACTCTGTGGAAATATTGTTGATGTGTACTTGCAAACAGCATTTGACAAAACAGCCACCTGACCCGGTATGAGCAGATCATACTGGCGGCTGAAAACGTTACTCTGAAGAGGTTTTCTGTTTTGAATTCTTTTTTTTTATTTTATTTTTTTTATAATCTTTATTGTTTTTCTTCAGACAAATACATACCACCCGCTTCACCTCCCTCCCCGCTCCCTTTCTCAGATACATACAAAGAATTAAAAATTTATATAGGAACTTTCTATTTGTTGCACATTTCATTATTATCATAAAGCCAATCTCAATTCTTTTGTTACTAAACAATTCATTACAATTTAATATCCACAATCGTTACTGATCCTTACCCCTCTATCCTCCGACCACATAGTATATCTATATTCAGCTTATCCACTCACAGCCTGTCTTTGTATCCATTGAATAAGCGAATTCCATATAGCTAACCCTCGTTTACGTTTGTTCCTTCCCTTCCTTTTATATATGGCTACTTCTAGACTGCATGTCGCCAGCAATCTCGATCTCCATTGATGGAATACCGGTGGATTTGGATCCAACCAGGCTGAAGCGATACACATCCTTAGGACCGCCATTGCTACAAAAATCAGCCCTTGCATATATTTTGGGCGTTTTATATGACCTACACCGAGCATTATTTCATCAACTAAGATTGTAACTCTAACTTCAAAAATCTCTGACAAAAAACAGGATATATCATCGATCAGCTTCATTAAAACTTCACATGTAGCAAAAATGTGTACACTATCAGCTTCAAATAAATTGCACCTAGGACATAACGTTCCTTTTCCCGTCCCCCATTTAGCTATTTTATTTGGGGTGTAGTATAATGAAAAGAAGGTTTTATAGTACTGAGCTTGTAATTTTGTGGACATTATATGGGACTGAAATAGTTCATAAGAATGGAGAAGTATATCAGTAGGTACACCTAGTTTAGTCTGCCATTTAGCCATACATTTATCCATATCGTCTGGATAGTGTGTATTCATCTGTTCATATATAGCCCCTATCTTTATTGTTGTTTTATTGGCCATATTCTCAATAGTTGGAATTACTTGAAATTTTGTCCCACCTCCCCCTTTTTACAAAAAAATCCCTAACTTGCAAAAATTTAAAGAAATCCCTATGACCTAATTTATAGTCCATCTGTAATTCCCTAAAAGACTTCAGCCCCACAGTGGAATAAAAGCATCCTAATTGTGTAATCCCTCCCTGTATCCATCTATCCATACAGGCATCCCTGAATATCTCTGGAAGATTATTATTTTTATAAATTGGAGTGTAGTGGGATAGCCGACCAATACTCATTAGTTTACGTATATTATTCCAGGCCTTATGAATACCAAAAATGGTCTTGAACTTAACTTTTTAAAGTAGCTATCGTTTAGGTGGCGCCATAAGTATCCTTTAGTTTCTTCACCCAGTAAAAGTTCTTGTGGTGTTGGGATACTACTATTTATTCTATTATCAATCCCAGTTAATAGTAATTTGGCACAAAATTTCAGTGTAGTAGCCCAATAGTACAATTTAAAATTAGGTAGCGCCAATCCCCCTCTATCCTTGGGTAGAGTGATAAATCTCATAGCCCGAAGCGGTCTCTTGTAACCCCATAAAAACCTGGAGAATATATTATCTATAGATTTAAACAATTGTGGTGGAAATTCCAAACAAATAGATCTGAAAAAATATAAAAATTTAGGCAAAAAGAGCATTTTAATCAGGTTACATCTCCCCCGAGAGATAAGTGTAGATTATTTAACCTGATCATGTCTTTTTTTGTACGAAGTATTAAGGGTTCGAGGTTGTTATTGACTAAGCTCTGTAGATTTGCTGTTATACTAACCCCCAAATAGATAGCTTTCTCCATTACCCGATCATCGCTCATCGTAATTTTACTATTGAGGATAATCTGTGTTTTGTCTTGATTCAGTTTGTACCCGGATGCTCTTCCAAACGCTTCGGCCTCCTCTTCTATGACTCTGATTGCATTGATAGGGTCGCTAGTAACGAGAGCGATGTCATCCGCATATGCCAGTGTTTTAGTAGGCTGATCTCGTACCCATATTGGCGATATTAATATACTATTTTCGAGTTTACAAATAAAATGATCTATATACATCGCAAATAAGAGGGGAGAACACGGGCACCCCTGCCTTGTCCCTCTATTGATAACTACCTTATCGGACACTGCTCCATTAACCATTATAACAGCTGCTGGATCAACATATAACATTTGTACTGCTTTAATAAATGGTTCCCCCAGACCACTTCTAGACATTATCGTCCAGAGATATTTCCAGGAGACCCTATCGAAGGCCTTTTCGGCATCTAATAATATGAGTGCCATAGGGTCCCCTGTAACATCTGTCCAGTCAAGCAAAGAGATTACCCTTTGAACATGATCGGTTGTAGATCTCCCTGGTATGAACCCATGCTGACGTACCGATACGATTTTATGTATAATTGGTGCCATACGGGTCGCTAGTAATTTAGAGTAGATTTTTGAATCTCCATTTATCAGGGTGATAGGACGATATGACCCGAGTTCTGTAGGATCTTTGTGTTTTTTAAAAATACTACAATCTTAGCTAATGACCATGATCCTGGCGGTCGTCCCCCTTGAAAAATATGTGTGAATAGATCATACAATATTTTTTTTAATTGTGTAGAAAATTTAACATAAAACTCTGAGGGAATCCCATCCATACCCGCCGCTTTGCCTAAAGCTAAGCTGTTTATAGAAAGAAGAATTTCCCCCACTGTGGTATACCATCCAATATTTCCTGATCCTCTACCCCCAGTCTTAGGGGTGGATTCTGATCCATATATTCTTCAATTATACTTTGTCGTGTATTTGATTCCCCATATAGTTTTTGATAAAATTGTTGAAACGCAATTCTTATTTCATTAGGGTCGGTCTTTAGCCCATATACTGGATCTCTAATTGCCCTTATTAAATTAGCTGTGTTTTGTTCTCTAGCACGCACTGCTAACTGATGTCCGACCTGTTCACTAAGTTCATAAAAATTTTCCTTGTGCATTGTTGTTTTAGCTATTGCTTTTTCTGTTAGAATATCAATAATGTTATTTTTAGCTATCGCAATACCCCTCAATTCATTCCCAACTTCCCGTCCCTCTCGTACAGCCATTATCAATCCTTCCTCGGCTATCTTTAATTTTTCTTGTAGGACAGTCATTTTTTGTTTGGCTTTTTTATTGGCATTTAGTGAAAATCGCAACGTCTCCCCTCTAATCCCAGCCTTTAGGGTATCCCACACTATGTCTATTGATGCACTATTTACATTATCTTCCAGAAACCCCGGTATCCAAGTCGTCATGTGTTTACAATATTCCTTATTTACCAATAAATCCCTTTGAAATGTCCAAGTTTTCCTATTGGGATTTATTTCTCCATGTTCTATATTTACAACCAGAGGGTTGTGATCAGATAAAACTCTTGGTAATTTCTCTATTGTGCAATTAGAGATTAACGTGTTAGAAACCAAAACATAATCCAATCTAGCATGTCTAGCATGTGGGTGGGAATAATAAGTAAACCCAGGATCACCCGTATGTTCTATTTGCCAGCAATCAATCAAGCCATGTCTCTCACATACATTTTTAAAAGCTTGAAATACTCTTGGCTTCCTGCCCCGGTATTGAAACCCTGGATCCACTGACCAGTCACGTGGGAGGTTTAGGTTAAAATCGCCACAAATTATTACTGGGAGAGGCCAGTGAGCGAGCTCATTAGAGATATATTCCAACACCTCCGGGTCATCACAGATATTGCCATATATTGTGCATAGGGTCATTTGTCTGCCATCACTATGTCGACATTCTGTGATCGACCAACGTCCATATTTATCAGACGCTGATCGAGTAAATTGCATCTCTCCCCCTTTCGCAAGTATTGCCACCCCCCTCATCCTTACTCCTTGTGTTGAAGCCGTAATCATTCTGTACCCTAATGTACTAAGCAAATGCCTTTGTGATCCTTCAATGTGTGTCTCCTGTATGCAAATAATATTAGCTCCTATTGATTGCAATCCGATAGCTACTCTCTGTCTTTTTTTAATGTCATTAAGGCCACAAATATTAACGCTAAGAATTTTTAACCTAACCATATTGTTTCTTATCCATCCTACCACACAATATAAGCCTTTCTGTTTTTTCTTTTTTAATCATACAGTTTGTATTCTTATTTCTCATATCATTATCTACATTTCTTTTAAGTTGGTTCCTATTTACATCATTTCTACTCATCCCGGATCTGAGAATCCCCCTTCCTCCCCCCACCCTCCCCCACCCCTCCACCCTCCACCAATTATTAGGCAGCCAGGCTCAGACATGAGCCTGTGTGAGGACATCAGAAGTTATCCACCTTTCTAACCGCTCTCATACAGTTACCGATACAATACGTCGTACCTATGTCACATATGATTCACTTCTACTTTTGACACGAAAGACAAAATAGATGAAAACCAACTTTTCACTTTTTAGATCCCCCAGATTCCAACACAATATCATCCAACATTTTTTGGGCTTGAATTTCTGAATTAAAATTAAAATTTTGCCCCTTATAGACCACTTTAAGTCTAGCCGGATTTTGCAGGAATACTAGTGCACCCGCTTTTTGAAATGGTGTCATTAATTGTCTAAGTCGCCATCTACGCTCCACTGTTGCGTGAGCAAAATCTGGTTTTGCAAAGTAAGCAAACCCCTCACACTGCTTCCTGGCGTTGGGTCGAGCTAAATCGTACACCGCCTGTCTTAGTATGAAGTTACCGAAGAAAACCAGGATAGCTCGAGGTAATGGTTTTGATTCGGTGGCATGCTTGGCTTGAGATAATGGAAATCGGTGAGCCCTCTGCACTTCTTTGTCCCAGTCCCAAGATGATAATTCAGGCAGTGATTCTTTAAGCATCTTCACCACAAATTTCCTCGTATCATTTCCTTCAAGATTCTCCGGTACTCCAAGCAGCCGCAGGTTATTCCGGCGTTGTCGATTCTCGTAGTCCTCCAGCTTCCACATCACGTCTTTTATGGTTTTGTCCTGAGAGGTAACCTGTACCTGGAGGTTTTCGACTGATTTCTCCAATATTTCCGTCCGCGACTCCACCGTGCTCATTCGTTCTGCGATGTCCGAACAAATTTTCCCGACTTTTCGTACAGACCCTTGCAATTTTTTGTGGCCTGTCTTGCTTGTCGGTTATCTGCCTTAACCTCGTCTTGAAAAGATCTCAGGGATTGTAAAATAAGAGCAAATGACGGGTCAAGGGAAGTATCCTTCTTGTTTTGCTCTGATTCGCCTCCTATAGCTCCTGAGAGTTCTTTATCTACCTCTAGAGTCTCCTGAGACATCATTGATGAGGCTGAATAGTCCCATCTCAACTCGTCACTTCTCTCCTGATCTTTAGAGGTATTCCGACGCAACCTTGAGACTCTCTTGAGTCTCTTTTTAGCAGTTGTTTGTTTTTCTGCTGGGCTACTATTTTCTGAGCGCGAGGAATCACCATCTTCTCTACTATCGACAGTACCAATGTCCGATTGTTCGGACTCATCAGTAAGGGAGAAAAACTTTTCCCCAGTTACATCTAATGTTAGTGCGCATTGTTCAATGAGCCCTCGCACTACTACCCGCTGGGGAGGTAATAAATTACCATGAGGGTCTGAAACATCTGGGAGCGTATCTTTGTCGACAAGATTACTAAGTTGAATTGGCTCTTGCTCAATTGGTAAGTGCTTCGTTATCTCACCTTGATTATTAGCCCCTTCCTCCGCTTGTAGTCCCTCTGTCAACCGTATCTTTCCCACCAATGACAGATTCAACCCAGGTTGTTCAATGTCATTTGGTATTTGTTCAGACTCCTCAGTTTGCTCATTTCCCAGACCTGGGCTCTCTATGGGTATTTTTTCCCCCCTACATCTTTCAAATCGCTCTTGGGTAAAAATAAGCTGGTAATAGCCGGTTGATTTTTCGCCATTTCGCCAGGGGGTTTATTTTTCCGAATGGTTGCCTTTACTGTAGAGTCATATTTCTTTTTTCTCCCGATACAGGTATTACCGTATTTTGTTTGTCCATTCGAGAAGGGCGATCACCTCTGTGTGTATCCATTTTCACCTCCAGCCCGTTTGACCGCTCCGTGGCAGCCCCCGTTCCTCGCTTTCCTCTGACTCGCGTTGCCATTGACACTGACAACTCTTCCGGAGATGCGCTGGGTTTCCACGGAGACCACGTTGCAGCGTATGCGCGCCCGCCACCAGCGACCGCCGTCAGTAGTAGCCGCGCCAGACGCTCCCAACTCCGGAGCTCCCGCCAGGCGCTCCCGCTACACGAGCCACGTCTGCCACAGATCGCCGCCGCCACTACACACCCCAGGGCATCGTAAGTCCTGCCACCACACACGGTCCCTCGCATGCCGCGCCTGTCGTAGATTAATTTCGGGAGTATATGTGAAGCCCAGGTAAGAGAGCGGTTTTCACAGGCATCTTACTCCGACGCCATCTTGCCTCTACCTCAACGAAAGAGGTGGTTCTGTTTTGAATTCTGCTACCCTACTGTCTCTTCCTGAGACTGACAATGATGAAAATGAAGTGGAGCATGACTGTCTCGATGTTCTTGAACTGTGCACCAAGCCAAGACCAGATATTCAAGATGAGACACTGCCTGAATCTTATTTTGCATTGTTTGTGAATGGCTCATCTTTGAGAGACCATAAGGAAATTTATGAGTTACTTATGCAGTCTGTACAGTTTCAGGAATAGTAGAAGCTTTGTGGCTCCAAGGAGTGTTCTCAGCACAAGTGGCTGAGTTGACTGCTCTTACTAGAGCATGCTGTGTCTCAGACCAGCAGAGAGTGACTATTTTCCCTTATAATCAGTATATCTTTGGTGTTGTTCATGATTTCGGACAGTTATGGTCAAAGAGGGGGTTCATGACCTCCTCGGACTCGCCCATTCGGAATGGGGAGCAAGTTTAAAAACTCCTTGAAGCATTGCAGATGCCTGCACAAATTACCATTATTAAATGTGCAGCACATTCTAAGGGGGACTATTATGTTACCATTGGCAACAGATATGCAGATGAAGTTGCCAGATACTGTGCTTATACTGCCTGTACCTTTATTTGAGGGTATACAAATGAAGGAACAGACAAGACAAATTGCAACCTTTTGTTAACTGCAGCTGATACTTGGAAGGAAGTTAAGAGGTTGTAGGAAGAAGTGTCAGAGGCAGAACAGCAGAGCTGGGCCATATCAGGTTGTGTAAAGAGAGATGAGGATGAGATTTGGGTTTCAGGAAATGAGAGAGCAGTGTTGCCTAACAGCCTTTCACCCCCAATGCCCAGACATTATCATGATCCTACTAATGTGGGAAGGGACGCAATGCTACACTTGTTTCAATCCAAAGACTGATGGCTGAAGCGTTGTACCACAGATGTGTTGTGTGTCAACGGAATAATGTGGGAAAGAGAACTGCAATAACACTGAGTCACATAGGGAGGTCAGGTGTTCCTTTCAATAGGATGCAGTTGATCTTCATTGAGATGCCTGTGTGCAATGGATTGAGGTACGTGTTGGTTGTTGTGTGTATCTTTTCAAGATGAGTTAAGACATAGGGATGAAGGGATGATCTCACAGCAGCAAAGCTTTTGTTGAGGGAGTAAATACCCAGATTTGGCTTCCCGACTTTTTTGGAATCCGACCGTGGCACACACTTTAATAATGAAATCTAGAGGATGCTGAGTGCAGCTTTACAAGTTGAACAGAGACTCCATTATAGTTACAGACCTGAGGCTTCCGTCTGGTGGAGCAGGTCAATGGGACTTTGAAATCCAGGCTTGCAAAAGTGTGTGCTTCTACGTCTTTGAAATGGCCTGATGCATTGCTGCTTGTGTTGACGAGTCTCCACAGCATTCCTGATCAAAGGACAGGATCATCATGGATAGGGCAATGAGTTTGTCAGCCCTGCCTACAAATGCACTTGTGAACATTACTGATGATCTGATACTTGATTACTGCAAAGGGCTGACTGATGTGATGCATTTTGTGTCTCATCAGGTTGAAGCCGCTACAGGCCTGCCTCACCAGGAGCAGTGCCATGATCTCAGCCCCGGTGACTTGGTGCCTGGTGGCACCAGGGCATAACCATACCCAGACCTTCCATCAATGGCCCCTCACTGAATGCCCCGATTATGTTGCTGAAGTAAACAAAAAAGTGATCGGTGGAGTGCTCTTGTTAATCTCAGAGTTTCTTGAGGACCTGGCTTGGCAGATAGGGCTGGACTGTTCCTATTGGAGCAGGATCATGGCTGATTTGCATATAGCTTGGCTTATTCAGAGGTAGTATTATGTGCAAAATAATGATGGACTTGGATGCGGCCAGAGTAATTACCAGTGGCTGAGATTAAATCAAGCATTCGATTCATCACTTTTTTGTATATATGATCGTGTAGCGCCATCTGGAGAACTGGAGGAGCACAAGGGAGATTTGGACTGGCGCTCAAACACATAGGTTGCTGATCTTTGGAAGGGATGGCTCCCACACAACAATTACAAAGACACCATATTATTCTGCTTTCAGAATCACCAAAAACGGCAACCTGGGGTACCGGTATGGAGTCAAAATCAGTTAGTGTGGCTGGTGCTCCAAAGGTAACTGGCACTGTACTCTATGGCATGAGCCCGTATTGGAAAAAGGCGATGGCTCAGGTAGGGTGAGAACCACATGAGGAAGTTCAGACTGTAGAATTTGCTGCATATTGGAAACTGGCTCTTGGTGTAACAGCTAAGATACAGAAATTCACAATACACTGCCCTAGAATACAGCATTACTCTTAGGAACATGATGCCCAGATGGTACATGGAGCCAATTTATCATACCCAAGACCTACCATGTAACCAGCAAATGCCCCTCCACTAACAGCTGCCAGGGTCTAAGGAGACACTACTTACATCTACATGCCTTGCCACCTTAACAAAGCAATACCAGAAACTCTACACTAACGGTGGGAACATAGCAGATAATTCAAAATTACAATCATAGTCACCGGTGCAGCATCGTCTGATTTTATCATGACCGAAGCCCTTGAGTCATTCGCTGTTCACTGAGGTAGTCAGTAATGGAAAGTCAATTCAGACCCCTGCGACATTACCAGAAATTACACTTTAAACTACAATGAGCCAGATTACTGCTATTGTATCCAGAGTAGGCACTGTGGAAAGTAACATAGCGGCACTAACTGAAGTAAAATCAGCAAGATCGGACACTGTCTTAACTAAAGTTAAATCAGCAAGATCGGACACTGTCTTAACTGAAGTTAAATCAGCAAGATCGGGCACTGTCTTAACTAAAGTTAAATCAGCAAGATCGGACACTGTCTTAACTGAAGTTAAATCAGCAAGATCGGGCACTGCCTCATTCCAAACAACCACACTACCACAGTAAAATGTGCAGAAGAACTGGAGAATCACATGAACAATTCTCTGGACTGGGTAAAAAAGATCTGTCACATTTGTAGGATACTCGCTAACCTAGAAGACAGAGCACAGCGCAACAGTGCGCATCTATGGAGTCCATGAAAAATACAAAAAAGAAAGGATTCATTGTAGTGTTGCTGATTAAGCTCTTAGGCAACACATTTTCGAAAAACAATGGAATTCCGGGAGGTACACAGAAATAGACCTCGGAATCCAACAAAGAGCACACAGCAAACACCAACCATTGCCTGCTTTTTCAATCACAGCAAGCAAGACAAGTGAGTCCAGTTGCCTACAAGAGTACCCCTTCGTAGTAGAAGGACACACTATAGAAGAGAAGGGCATTGCTCGTGCTACGCCTGAGATTCTGGAAATAGGACATTAAATATGGATTGCTAGAGCCAGCAACTATGAGCTAACCATAAGTGGACAGTTCCTCAGAATACACAGAATCATAAGACCAGGAACGGTTCCTGGACGGTCTGGAATCCATGGACATGGAGGTACCCACATAAACTATGAGCATTACCAGGCTCCCCCTTCACCGAATCATAGACACTAATTAAACTAAACAAATATTAACAAATAACAAGGCAGAGATTCGGATAAGGGAGGGTTGAACAGAATTGTCAAAGCACTCACTGGTG
This sequence comes from Calotriton arnoldi, assembly GCA_963921515.1. Classification (NCBI taxonomy): domain Eukaryota; kingdom Metazoa; phylum Chordata; class Amphibia; order Caudata; family Salamandridae; genus Calotriton; species Calotriton arnoldi. The sequence continues at coordinate 1,684,606 of CAWUFW010000097.1, read as the reverse complement.
ATCTCCACTGAAGCAGAAAAAACGTGACCACCAACCTGTTGCCTGAAGCCAGGGTTATTGTAAAGGGGGTCTTATGTCAGTTGTTTTGTCCCGGGTGATCTTCTTTCTTTTTCCCTCATCATCGCATGTTATTACCATGTGAACACCAGATAGAAGACCTTTTCTTTTCCCGACCCAAACCCTAAAAGATCTCTGGGGAATTGCTAGAGAACCTCCGTTGTTCACAGAGCTGGGTGTTTATGACACAAATCCAATATACCCTTAGTACCAGTCACCAATGCAATTCTTAGGCCCATCAGTATGCCCTCAATAGGAAGCCATTATCATAGATCTTCCTTAAACGTATCATTTACTCTGTGGCCTTCATGCGAGGATCTCACACACAGATTTACACATAGTCCCAATTGTCTTTCACCAACTGCCACACAGTGTGGCTCATGGATCTGAGTTGCATTTAAACATTTGTGTGCAGCACCCAGGAGCTGGACCCGAAACAGCAACTCTTTATTTACTTTCTACTGTGCACATGACCCCCCACCTCGCTTATTGCTTTCGACCTGCTATGCTATTATTGAGAACCTCTGGTCTGTCCACAATACGATCCTTCCTAGTTCCAGAGACCTCCTCCCACTTCACTGCTCACTTTCAGGACCCCAACTCCTACACAATACCTTCTTTCGTATACACAGGTCCCACAAATGTTGCTTGCAGGAACCCATACCAAGATCCTCAATTTCCTCTCTCTTATCATGAATGGATTGTCCCATTTTATATAAAGGAAAGAGATCCATTCTTATCTATTCTCAAACACATAGACATCACACTCCTACAGGAAACATGTCGATCATGAATAGTCAGATAAACTGAAACCAACTGGATAGGTAAGTATTGCACAGCAGATGAATGCTACACACTCCTACAATTCAAAAGATCGCCTCCAATAACACCAGAAAATGTGGTATTGCTACATGATAGAGAGAAGAGGAGGTGTGATTGCAAAATTAGCAATACTCAGGACAGGGAAAGTTTGTTCTATATACATCCCAAATGTATCCAAATATAGCCAGACCTTATTTCCTGCCAGGACTTTCCAAGGCATTGATGAAATTTGATTCCAGGGGAACATTGATTGGTGGTGATTGGAATCTGGCTCAAGACCTTATGTTGGACCGAACAAGCCCAGTAGATGTATGTAATGCAAATTACACTGCAATGGTTAACAATGTACTATTTGGCCGTGGCTTGATTGATGTCTGGAGATCAATTTATCCAGATGAGAAAAATTATTCTTTCTTATCATGTGTAATTGGTACTTACTTGAGAATTAATGTTTTTTTAGCTATTGTAAAGGAAAGTTTCAATTCTATTAAGGACACGGAGGCGAGGATTAGGCTTATACTTTCTTCACTTTAATATAGATGTAAACACTCCAGCAGCCATTTTAGAACACTACAAAATCAATATCAATAAAATCTTTATTCGATCTATTTACAAACAGATCATAAAAGCACAATTTCATCGAATAAGCCATAATAAAAAAGATAATGTTAAAACCATATAAAACATTTAAGATCTAATTGGGCTTTGGGTGTCTCTTAGACCAAGGTACACATGCATTTTATACACGGTTATAATGATTTAAAGCAGCAAACCCTTCACCTTTCTCTTTCTCAAACAAGCCCACAAAAAGATGCTACCGAAAAACAAACAAAGGGGTCAGAGAGAGCCTTTAAGAAATAAAGTGCCACCCTACATTGACTAAAATTATGGCGCCTTAGAAGTGGGAGAATAAAAGCTTCTTTTTCAGTTTGGTAAAACTTGCAGAACAGTACTAAGTGTAGATCCGACTGGGGCGAATGGACTTAGGTCTGCGTGTTTGAATTTCTTCTCTGGGAACCCAAGCATCAAAGGAATAAGGTTCAGACGGAAGAGCAGTAGGATAAATCTGTGCTGTGCAATAGTGATACGGGAGAGATATGAGTGACCTTCCCCTGGTCTTGGCAGGATAAGGTCATATGCAAAGGACGCCTTTTGACGCTGGTTCTTTTCCCTACGGGCAAAGTTAGCCCTCTGCGTATATAACTCAATTATTTTCTGTTTTGAGACCCTGCTGCAAGAGACAGGATTCCTGAATAGATCTCCCTGCCCGATTGCGTTCAGTTCAGCCTCTACGAATCTGAGCCAGCCAATCTTGTTATGGTTTTCCAGCTTCAGGCAGTCGCCAATTATACGTTGTGTTAGATTAACAGTAATCCTGCGCCAGATCGAAAGCCACAACAAGATTGGAGCCATTCTAACAGAGTCAAACAAGTAAGGTAGCCCTAGTTCAAGGTGTAAGATGTAGTTGGAGAATGGATGTGGTAGCGAGACCCTGGTTTTAAAAAAGCTGTCTTCCATTCTCTGTAGTTGATCAATGTGGGCAATCCCACAGACTCCCGCCCGTAAGTTGCAGCAGCCTTTGTTTTGCATGATAGATGTTTTTAATCGTGTCCAGGAGGCTGGCTCCTAGCTTCTTGGCAAAGCCCTTTATGGCTTGGAGACTTCTTTCCATACCTAGGACTCTTGCCGCCACCAGGTTTGTTCAAGAGTGGTTTTTATATAAGACTCCCAGGTATGAGAAGGACTCAACCACTTAGATTTTCTTTGAGGCCAGATGGAAATAAGGGGGTTTCACTCCTCTGGCAGCTCCGGCTATAATGATTAAAGATTTTGATTCATTCACTCTAAGATCTAAAGAGGCCATTGATGATCATATGACGTTATAAGGCTTTGGAGAGCTACCCCTGTCCTCGCAGTTAGGACTGCGTCGTCAGCATACGCCAGTATTGGGAGGGGGGTGTTATCAAATATGGACACGTCCAGGGGCGAGCCAGACAGGGCCGCCACCACCCCATTTGTGTAGATGGAAAAAAGAAACGGGGCGAGGACGCATCCGTGCCTGACTCCTTTCTCGATCTTAAATGAACGTGTGCATTCCCCTTTTATGCCATACCGAACACAGGCAGTGGCATTGGCATATAACTGACGAATGAAGCTGATGATCAGGGGTTCAATCCCCATCCCCTCCATCATGGGCCACAGCTTCTGATGGGACACGCAATCGAAGGCCGCTGACAGGTCCATAAAGGCCATGTAGATCTTCCCGCCTTTTGCTTTAGTGTATTTGTCTATACAGAGTGAGAGATTGAGGCATTGATCCACTGTCCCCTTCCCCTTCTGTAAACCATATTGCGCCTGCATCAAGATGTTATGTTCTTGGGCCCGTTCCTCCAACCTAGCATAGACTAATAGTGAGGGGGAGGACACCTCGGCCAGGCAATGTAAGATGTCAACCCTTACTTGTGCTATTATTACAGGTGCCAGGTTCTGCTTCTCAACCTGTGCCCACTTTAGTTGATAACCATTTTTCCTGGTTAGCGCGATGTTATCTGCTACCTGTTGGTATTTTTTCACTTTGCAGGGAATGCTTAGATGAATAAATAGGATAGCATGATCACTGTGACATATGAATAGGTTGTCTATATGGTCCACTCTTTCGCCTATTGAGGAGGAAACTAGAATGAAGTCGATCGTGGACTCGTAGTTGTACCGCCTAAATGTTTTCTCTATCTGGCCTGGCTTTATGCTGTTAGTTATACTCAGGTGTCTCGTGTATAGGAGTCTGTTAAGGCTATCACCATATTCATTATGTGAAAAATGTGGAAGGGGGTTACCCTGAGGATCGTCCAACCCACACACCCTAGCTTCATTATACTTACACAGGTGAATATTAAAATCCCCCACCCAGGATATACTAAGTGGGCCCTTTTTTGTGTGTAAGTTAATTGTTTCTAGCTCATTATTTAGTTTGTCTGCCACTAGCTTCATATTTCTCCCAAATTCATTATTGTAATAATTTATTAAAATCCAAGGTCCTTCATTTATGAGCTCCAGTTGAAGAAGGTGGAAATGATTATTTGGGGAGCCAACCATCCTTACTTGTAGGGGTAAGGTATTGGAGATTAAAGTTATTAGTCCCACTTTCGCTCTACCTGACGCTGAGGGCACTACAGCTGTATGGAAGGTGCGGTACCCTGGGAAAAAAACTGGCTCCTTAGCCCATGTTTCCTGGAAGCAAATAATCTCTAGTGATTGCCAGAGGTTATGCCACTGATCATTGCCTACCTTCTAAGCAATTCCTGCCACATTCCACGATGCTAGGCTAATCTTATTTCTGTCAGCCATGCTCCGGAGTAGAGAAGTCGTAGGGGACTCCTGCATAACATACACTGGGTTGACTGGTATGGAAACTCTCCCAAGAGGTGGTAGGTGGATAGGTGGTGGTAGTCAGTCGCAAGATTCCAGATCTGAAAGGGCAGCAAATCTGTTGTGTAGCCTAACCACCGGAATAGTGCTGGGGCCCTCTACTTGTCTCGAGGTAAGTTGGCCTGATCTTATCCTGCCCCTCTGTCCATTACCTAACATCACACCCTGTTTATAGAAGTGCTCCAGTGATAAAGGAATGATCTGAGTACTCCTAAGGGAGGTTCTATGGCGATATTTAAGGAGAGAGGTACCCACGTGTGCATTGTTGAAGTTTATCACCACGCAGTCACCAGCAATGGATTTAGTGAAGCTGCCCACCCACCCCACTCTCTTAGTCATGATGATTTTATTAGCCAGCTGATGGCTCCTCATTCCCGAAATCATAAGATGATGTGAAAGCCAATGCAGGCATTTGCCCATTAGCTGTGAAGTGGATTCATACTGCTTGTCCCGCAGTGGAGGAACATTCGCCAGGACCAGAGTTAAGGGGGAGGCTGCAGCTACACCAGCCTCAGAGCCACCGAGGCGCCGCCAAGAAGGACCTCAACCACCTCCGGTGCATCCTACTGAACACCCGCTCCGCACGCAAACACGCCGTCGAGCTCTGGGACCTGCTCGACACATCATCACCAGACGTCGCCTTCCTGACAGAGACCTGGATGAACGACTCCTCCGCCCCCGACATCGCCATAGCCATCCAAGACGGCTATAAGATCACCCGCAGAGACCGCATCAACGCAGTAGGAGGAGGAATCGCCATCGTCCACAAGAACACCATCAGGGTCTCGACCAGCACCGACGACACTCTCAGCACCGCCGAACACATGCACTTCCAGATCCACACGGACCCCAACACCACCCTTAGAGGCACCCTTGTCTACAGACCCCCTGGGCCCCGACCCCAGTTCAGCGACTCCATCGCCGACTTCATCAGCACGCACGCCCTGACCTCTACCGACTACATCCTCCTCGGAGACTTGAACTTTCACCTGGAGAACAACAACGACAGCAACTCCACCACCCTGATCGACAGCCCAGCCAACCTCGGCCTGAGCCAGCTCGTCACAACACCGACCCACTGCGCTGGCCACACGCTTGACCCCATCTTCTCCTCAAGCTCCCACGTCTCCTTCAGCCACACCACGGAACTCCTCTGGACCGACCACCGCTGCATCCATTTCACCTTCCAGAAACCCACCACACACCACCGCACCCAACAGATCCCACGCCGCTGCTGGAGCAAAGTCACCGAAGACCAACTCCGGGCAACCCTCGCTCTCAGCCCTCCCTCCGACCCATCCAACACCGACGACGCTGCCTGCAACCTCAGACGATGGATGGACGACTGTGCCAACACCCTTGCCCCGCTGAAAAAGCTCACCTACAGCGACACCACCAAAAGAGCCAGCTGGTTCACCTCGGAACTCCTAGCTTCCAAGCGTACCTGCCGGAAACTAGAGAAGAAATGGCACAGCGATAAGACACCGGACAGCCACACAGCCCACAAAGACGCCATCCGTAACCACCACCACCTCATCAGGTCCGCCAAGAGAATCTCCTTCAAAGACCGCCTCGACAACAACGCACACAACAGCAAGGAGCTTTTCAACATCGTGAAGGAACTCTCCAATCCCAGCTCCAACACCAACGACATCCCGCCGTCGCAACCCCTGTGCGATTCCCTCGCCACCTTCTTTCACCGCAAGATCGCCGACATCCACGACAGCTTCAACACCCAGACAACCCCAACTAAGATCGATACACCAGACCCGCCACACACCATCGACCACGACCCCCTGCCAGCCTGGGCCAGCGTGAACATCGAGGACACCATCAAGACCATGAGCACAATACACTCCGGCTCCCCGTCAGACCCTTTCCCGCACCACATCTTCAACAAAGCCAGCAGCTCCATCGCACCCCACCTGTGCAACATCATCAACCTCTCCTTCGAGACCGCGACCTTCCCAGAGAGCTGGAAACACGCAGAGATCAACGCCCTACTCAAAAAACCCAAGGCGGACCCGAGAGACCTCAAGAACTTCCGGCCCATCTCTCTGCTTCCGTTCCCAGCCAAGGTCATCGAGAAGCTCGTCAACAAACAGCTAACCCGATACCTCGAAGAAAACAGCATCCTGGACCCATCCCAATCAGGGTTCCGCAGCAACCACAGCACTGAGACTGCCCTCATCGCCGCCACCGACGACATCAGGATCCTGCTGGACAATGGCGAGACCGCAGCCCTCATCCTGCTGGACCTCTCCGCCGACTTCGACACTTTCTGCCACCGCACTCTACGCGCACGCCTCCACGACGCAGGGATCCGAGACAAGGCCCTGGAATGGACCACCTCCTTCCTCAACGGCAGAACCCAGAGAGTCCGCCTCCCACCTTTCCGATCCGAAGCCTCCGAGATCATCTGCGGCGTACCCCAGGGATCGTCCCTCAGCCCAACACTGTTCAACATCTACATGGCCCCGCTCGCACGCATCGCCAGACAACACGACCTCAACATTATCTCCTACGCCGACGACACTCAACTGATCCTCTCCCTCACCAAGGACCCCCTCGCCGCCAAAGCCAAACTCCATGACGGAATGAAGGCCGTCGCCGATTGGATGAAGATCAGCCGACTAAAGCTGAACACGGACAAAACGGAGGTCCTCATCCTCGGCTCCAACCCCTCAGCCTGGGACGACTCCTGGTGGCCAACGACGCTGGGAGCAGCCCCGACACCCACCGACCACGCACGCAACCTGGGAGTCATCCTCGACTCAACGCTCTCCATGACCAAGCAAGTCAACGCAGTCTCCTCCTCCTGCTTCAACACCCTCCGCATGCTTCGCAAGATCTACAGGTGGATCCCGACAGACACAAGAAGAACAGTCACCCAGGCCCTCGTCAGTAGCAGACTAGACTATGGGAACGCCCTCTACGCGGGAGCCCCGGCCAAGCTCATCAAGCGACTACAATGCATACAAAACGCCTCCGCACGACTGATCCTCGACGTACCACGCCACAGCCACATCACCCCCCACTTGAGGAACGTGCACTGGCTCCCCGTCGACAGGAGGATCACCTTCAAACTCCTCACCCACGCACACACGGCACTCCACAAAACTGGCCCAGCCTACCTTAACAGACGACTCTTCTTCTACGTCCCCAACCGCCAGCTCCGCTCCGCCGACCTCTCCCTCGCCACCGTCCCCCGCATTCGAAGAACAACCACCGGCGGCAGATCCTTCTCACACCTCGCCGCCAAGACCTGGAACACCCTTCCACTAAGCCTACGAAAGACCCAAGACCTGCTGACCTTCAGGAGGCTACTCAAGACCTGGCTGTTCGACCAGTAGCAGCATCCCCCCCCCCATCCCTCTCCCCAGCGCCTTGAGACCCTCGCGGGTAAGTAGTGCGCTCTACAAATTCTGTGATTGATTGATTGATTGCCGGTGGAAGGTGGAGGACTTGCTGCGAATGGTTGTCCACAACTGCCATGAGGGTATCTTGTATTCCTGTTGGTTGAAAAGCCGTTCTTGATTCCACCGGCCCTAGTGGTGCCTGGTGTACTGTGCCCCTTATGTCCAAAGGTTGTGGAGATGGAGCCTCCGGCTGTATGTTGGGATGGCCGGGAACTGTGGGGAAAAACCCGCATGCCCGAGCAACGGAGCTAGATGGAATACCCAGAGTCGATAGGTCAGTCATACACCGGTCACCACGGGCATGAGATGGAATTTTGTCCGCAACTGAACATACAGGGTGAACAATCTGGGGCTCCATCGGGCGTGGGGCGGGTGTGTTCTGTGTCTCTAGGCCGGCTAATTGCTCTTCAATCTGTATTAATTTGGATAGGATAGGGTCCAATAGGGTGGTCATCATTTTGCTTACTTCTGACCATAATGCGTCGTCAAGTACTATGAGTGGGGAGGAGGTATTTGCAATTGGTGGCATCAATGGTGTTGGTGGGCTCACTGTGACCGCCTTAGGATGAGCGCCTTTGGGTTTGGGAGCACAAGTGGTTTTGGCTTAGTGGTCCCGCCACCCCTACGTCGCTTTGCTGGAGAATCACTTGCTGGGTCAGTATGGGGTGAAGGCACGGGACCCCTCCCACTAGTGTTGGATATGGCTAAAATAGCAGGTGAAGGTTCCCGTTGGCCAGGTGGGAGGTCGCCGGGTGCTACCTAGTTGTGTCAACTGAGTGTGTGAAGCGTCCTCAGGGGCAATCCCTGTGGGTGACTCCAGGGGGAAAAGAAGGGGTTCCATGGATAAACGCCTCTCAGTTAGTTCGATTTCATGAGTGAGGACGCTTGCTGCTCTAGACAAGAACGCATCAAGCGTTGATACAGTCCCTCCACCCGCTTTCTCCATAGTGCCTTTCCGTTTCACCATGTTGACAGAGAAATAGTAGAAGGAGGAATGAAAACAGTACCTTTGATCAGATGCGTCCCCGCGCACGTCCCGTGCCGCGGGACGGCGTCGGTGTTTTAACCGTGCCCCAGGCGCAAGGGAGTTCGGGGATTGTAGTCCCCCAGCGGCGAGGTTCGCGGCTTCTCCCCTGGCGGTGGCGGCAGGTTGCAGCGTCCAGGACAGTCTAGCGGCCAGGTGAGGCAATCTGGAGATCCGGTTTGCGTGGTCACCCCCGCAGCAGTGAAGGGAAGTGTGAAGAGCAGCTCACGCGCTGTGGGCCGGCATCAGTGTTTTAACCACGCCCCAGGCGCAAGGGAGTTTGGGGATTGTAGTCCCCCAGCGGTGAGATTCGCGGCCTCTCCCCCGGCGGCGGCGGCATGTTGCAGCGTCCAGGACAGTCTAGCGGCCAGGTGAGGCGATTTGGAGATCCGTTTGCGTGGTCACCCCCGCAGAAGTGAAGGGCAGTGTGAAGAGCAGCTACACACGCCGCGGGCCGGCGTCGGTATTTTAACCGTGCCCCAGGCGCAAGGGAGTTTGAGGATTGTAGTCCCCCAGCGGCGAGGTTCACGGCTTCTCCCCCGGCGGGGGCGGCAGGTTGCAGCGTCCAGGACAGTCTAGCGGCCAGGTGAGGCGATCTTGAGATCCGGTTTGCGTGGTCACCCCCGCAGCAGTGAAGGGCAGTGTGAAGAGCAGCTCAATCAATAAAAGACTACATTTCCCATAAACATTAGGGAAAACTCAACACAAACAAAGTCTATCCAATCATATCCCAGTCTGCCGTATAACGTCCTGTGCAGCCTTTCTATCCCCCTCCTTCTTCCTGCGACGCCTGCAATTCGCTACTTCATTATTCCTGTTTGTTAGATTCTGCTCCCACAGACAAAGGGATTGCATATTACTTGCCACGGTACTGGAACTACATGCAGCATAAACAAGATACAATTTGACATTGTAACGTCTATCACAGCATAATCGATTAGATTTATCAAAACATGTCATTTATTTAAATCATTAAAATAAATGTAGTCTGTAACGGGAAGGGGAGACTTTTGTAGAAAATTCATAGGGGGTCACGGGAGCTAATCCTCGTCTCTGTGTCCTTAATAGAATTGAAACTTTCCTTTACGATAGGAAATTCTTCATTCTATGTCAGGACCCGGAGGCGAGGATTAGGCTAGTTCAAAGCTTATCCACCACCACGCTTGTCAGAGAGGGAACCGGTTTAAAATAAAAGGTCTTAAAAGTGAGTCACTCGACCAGTCCGCTGCGTTGAGACTATCCTCAAGTCGAGCTCCCAGACAGAAGGCCTTTGATGCCATAGCCCCTCTCATTGAGTAGGCTCCAAATAGGGAGATGTCAATGCCTGCTTCTTGCATGACCCACTTGACCCATCTGGCAATCGTAGGGTATGAAACCGCTTTGTGAGGTTTCGTGAGGACAATTAATAATTGCTTCTCCCCATGTGGCCGGAGTTCGGCACTCATAGCTTCGTATGCTTTAATGGTGAGAACTATACACAACTTAGGATTCTGTCGCAAAGACGGGTAAGACACAATTCTAGAATTGCATTTTGTTCTGCAAGAAATGTGAAACATCACCCCTTCTGGGGTAAAGACTCTACCTGTTATATCCAGGGCCCGGACATCCGAGACTCGGCGGCATGATAACAAACACATTAGCATCACTAACTTTGCCGACAGTTGTTTCCTGGATAGGTATTTATTGGGAGGCCAGGATTGAAACAAGGAGAGGACTTTGTTAACGTCCCATAGAGATGTGTACTTAGGCTCTGGAGGAACTGAGAGTCTGACACCCCTTAACAATTTCCTGACTAGCGGATGTTCACCAATCGGGTGACCATCCACCGGTAGGTGCCCTGCCGAAATCGCTGATCTGTAGATATTAATTGACCAATACGTGAAACCTTGAGAAGCCAGGCTTGCTAGAAAATTCGCAACGTGGACAATGTGTGCCCCCTAGGGATAAACCTAGTGTTGGAGACACCAACCCAACCATCTTGACCAGGCAGATCTATATTGTTTATTCATACGGTCCGCCCAGGCCTTAGCGAGCAAGGCGAAAGCTTCTGCTGAAAGGCCTGGGACTTTCCAACGTCACCTGTAAACCACCAGGCCATGAGGTGGAGAGACCCTGCTAGGACCAGCAGGTGAGGATTGTTCTGGAGATCCTGGAGAAGACCGGGAAATAGGGGTAGAGGGTTTGGAAAATCCCAGGAAAGTTCCATCATCGCTGGAAATCAGGCTTGTGATCTCCAAATCGGGGTGATCACCACTACCTCCCCTCTTTGCCTGCACACCTGTGCCGTCAACCTGGCTATCATGGTGAAGGGGGGAATGGCATAATGTTGTTCTTTGCTCCAATCTTGGAGGAAGGCGTCCGTGGCTGTTGCCTGTGGGTCCGGCCTCAAACTGCAATACCTGGCGATCTGGAAGTCCAGCCAGGATGCGAAGAGATCGATGGAAAAAGGACCCCATCTGGCCTGGATCTGATGAAAGATCTGGGGATTCAATTTCCATAGGCTGGCATCGCTCCAGTGATGAGAGTGCCAATTGGCTACTTGGTTGGAACTCTCCGGTAGATGTTCCGCTGACAGGGAATCTGGTTGGACACACAATATTCCCAAAGGGTCTGGGCGAGGTCCGACAAGGTCTTCGACCTTGCTCCTCCTAGGTTGACGTAGCGTACTGCCGCTACATTGTCCATCTTGAGCAGGACTGAACATTTCACTTTCTCTTTGGTTCAACAGCGGATGGCGAATGAACCGGCCAACAGCTCCAGACAATTGATGTGCAGAGATCATTCGGTGGAGGACCATTTTCCGCCGGTGGAGAATTCCCCGCATCGCGCGCCCCATCCGGAGACACTGGCGTCCGACTCGATTACAAGGTCGGGTTGGGAGCCGAAGATCACTCTGCCATTCCAGGCATCCATGTGGGCTAACCACCATTTCATCTCCTCCTTTGCCTCGATCAATAGCGGAATTATTTGGGAATATGAGAGGCCTTTCCAGCGATGTTCGATCTTCAAACGTTGTAGAGTCCTTTAATGAAGAGGACCCGGAAAGATAGCCTGGATGGAGGACGAGAGGAGTCCCACTATCCACGCCAAGTGACGGAGCGACACGTGGGACTTGGAGATGGTTCTCCGCAACTTGTGTCGGATTTTGGTCAGTTTCTGTGAGAGTAAGCTGAGGGTCGCTTCAGTTGAATTTACCAAGAATCCCAAGAATTCCATTGACTGGGATGGGGTCAGAGCTGATTTCCCTTAGTTTATCACGAACCCTAAAGATTCTAGTAGATCTATCGCTGTCTGCAAATGCGTGGATAGGCAAGCCGGACATTGGTCCATGAGCAGGATAACGTCGAGGTAAATGATAAGTCTTATTCCTCATGCCCGTAAATGTTCGATGACTGGCCTCATCAGCTTGGTGAAACACCAGGGAGCCGATGAAAGACCGAATGGGAGAGCAGTGAATTCGAATGCCTGAGAGTCCTACAAGAACTGCAGGAAAAGTCTGTGCGGGGCAAAGATCGGTACCGCTAGATAAGCGTCTTTTAGGTCCAGTCGGACCATCCAATCGGATACCTGGAGAAGATCCCGCAGGAGGTGGATACCCTCCATCTTGAAATGATGGTAGAGTAACCAGGTGTTGAATTCTCTGAGATTGATGACTGGTCACTGTCCGCCATCCCTCTTCTCCACTAAGAAGAGATTGCTGATAAAACCACGGGGTGAATCGGCGATCTTACTATTGCCCCTTTCTGTAATAGGCTGTCTATTTCCTGACTCACCAATTCTCTTTGCTCGGACGGAAAGGTCAAAGGAGTGGGCAGGCGGGGTTGGATCGGAGTCCCATAAAACTCGATGTGGAAGCCTCCCACCGTCTGGATTACCTATGCATCTGAGGACAGCTTTTCCCAATTCAGTTGAAAAAGGGCCAATCGTCCCCCAATTGAAATACCTGTCGGATCTTGGACTCTCACCTTAGTTGTTGTTGAAATTGTCTCTTTGGCCGCCCCTGCCTCCGCGGCGGCGGGGATAGGATTTCGTCTGGTAGAAATTGCCAAACTTGCCAGGATCTTGCCATTGTCCGCATCTTGAGTCGCCACCCTTGGAGGCTGCTTTAAAAGGACGGCCGGGCAAGCGCCCCCTACCTCGACCGGCTGCGGCAAAAACACAGGGTGTAAAAATCCTCTTGATTGAGCTTTATCAAGGGAACTAAACGCGTTCATGAAATTCCCTAATTCTGTGATGAACGGGTCCCCAAACAGGTTACCCTGGGCTATTGTCCCAGCCTCTGATGTAGCGAGTTTTCCCAACTTGGGGTCAATTTTAATGAGGAGTGACCTACGCCTCTCTGTAGAGATCACGCAATTTGCGTTCCCCAGGAAGATGACTGCCCTTTGAGCCCAGTTGGATAGCACTTCCGGGGATATGAGGGAACCGGAGGCTTTGGCGTCCTCCGCCATATCCATAATTTTCGCTAAAGGACCGGCGACATCCAGGAGTTTATCTTGGCACGATCGCCAGGACTGGTCAATGCCCTTTTTGGGGTCGCGGACAAACTTGGCGAGGAAAGTGGCCATTTTGGGATCTATTTCTGGTGTGGTAGCCACTTTCCCCTCCAAGGAGGGCCGGGGGCATTCTGCTTTAAGACATCCCCTCACTTCTTTGTCTAAGGGTTTCCTTAAACGACTGGCCATGTAGGCCGCCACCTTGGGTGCAGGACACCAGTCCCTGGATCTCGGGTGTAAGAGATCGTCCAGATCCAGCAAATCCCCTTGCAAAGAGAGGCCGGTGTCTGTGGGAAGGTCCGACCCTCCCAGGGGGTTGGTCGTCGGGCGCCAATGTCTAGAACCGTCCCCATCTGATGTGTTGGGGGAATTATCCCCTTCCCCTTGGTCCGCCTGTGGCGGTGTGAGCGGGTCTATCCCTGAGGGACCTGGTGTCTGGGGTTCTAGAATAGGCTGGGCATTTAGAAAAGCCTTCTTGAGGCGTGCGAAAGTGCCGAGATCGACTCCGGGGTCGTCCGTGCGCTTGCGTTTCTCCAGGTTCTGGGGTGGGTTAACCGTTGATGTAGCCGACTGACCTGGAGGTAGGGGGGCAAAGGGCCTATTGGTATCTTCCAACGTTTTGAGGGGTTGCTGGCACTGTGCCTGGAGTGCCGCCTGTCTCTTCTCCAGGGGGGCTACTACCTGAGACACAGCTCTGAGGATGGAGGCGTCCATCACCTCACAGAACTGGTCGTCTATGGGGAGGTAGGTAACCTCTTCCTCCTCCACGTATTCCCCAGTTTCCTCATAATCCATGGAGTCCATCTGAATAAGGGAGCAGACCTCCCACTCTGACTCTGAGGGATATTGCCTGGCAAAATGCCAAATTCACCAAATTGGGACTGCCCCCTGGGATTCTGAGGGGTAATCAAGCACCCGGGGTGTCCCTTGCCTTGTATTATTCTTACCCCGTAGGGTGTTATCCCTTCAGGTGCCGGCTCGCTAAATCTAGTATTATCAACTTATGGATCACGAGCGGTGAATGAAAAACCCGACTCGCGTGCTTATGGGGCTATTAATAGAACGCTCTCACAAGCGGCAATTGCCAAAAACCTCCCCCGTGTGTCTTGCCGCAGCCGGAACACTGGGCTAATGCCAGTAAGTCCGTTTTTATATAGCGCAGCTACTCACCCTTACGGGTCTCAAGGCGCTGGGGGCCGTAGTGGAAATTAAGTGAGCTATTGCCCAGAGTCACATGGTGCTGAGCTGCCGCCGGAGCTGGGGATCGAACCGTGAACCCTGTGCTCCGAAGTCAGCTGCCCTGGCCGCTGCACCACACCTCAGTGAAACTGACGTGTTCTGGCTGCCAGGGGGTTGGGGACGCGCTGCGCGAGTAAATAAACAAACGCGGGCCCTCTGTCGGTCGGAAGACCGCACCTCGCTTTGAGCGAGCCTTAGCGTCGGCGACCGCGTAGAAGCAGAGAGCTCTCGCGGCCCTAGCAATTACTGTAAATTAAACTGTCATAATGACAGCGACCACGTAAGAGCAGAGAACTCCTGCGCGCTAGCAATTATTGTAAATTAATTTCGCAGGACATTTAAAACAGAATTCGAAAGAACCAACACTTATCTGCATTGCTGCTGGAGCAGCGAAGAAAGAGGGGGATAGAAGGGCTGCACAGGACGTTATACGGCAGACTGGGACATTATTGGATAGACTTTGTTTGTGCTGATTTTTCCCTACTGCTCATGGGAAATGTTGTCTTTTATTGATTTTGTAGTGTTCTAAAATGGCTGCTGGAGCGTTTACATCTTTATTAAAGTGAAGAAAGTATAAGCCTAATCCTTGCCTCCGGGTCCCGACATAGAATAAACTATTTCTTCATTACTGGCTCCCTCTTGCCGATGATTCGAACTGAGAAATCCTTGTGGGTGCACTCTCAGACCATTCACCATTGTCCCTCAGGTTTGAAGGCAGACTGGTCACTCCATAGAAAACTCACGGAGAACAAACATTTCCAGATACAGGCTGCAAATACTGGCTGGACCACATCATGACACACTTGTCTGAAAAAAGTGGCAATGTAACCTAGTCACAAACCTTTTGGGGAGTGGGGAAGGCATCTCTGAGAAGAATGAAGATAAGATTTAGAGCCATTTGTGAAAAAAGAATAAAGCAGAATGGATTAGACTTGAATTATCGATCAAAGATCTATCAAACAAACATTCAACAACGTAATGACTAATTCAGAAAGTGTTTAGAAAAGGCAAAGTATTCCCACAATTCACTCTTTATCTCTAAGACTGGATATGCTCCAAAATGTCCATAAAGGCACCACTAAGAATGTGGTGAGAATGCAGGTTAATTCCTACAGGCCCCCAAGATATATCAAACACATTTGTGAACTACTATATGGAACTTGACAGTTCTAGAGAGTGGTGACAGAGCACTGTTGGGCGGTGAAATATCTAAGCATGAGATTCCATCTGCCATTACCAAATTGTCATATAACAAATCACCGGGAGAAAGTGGATTTACTGGTGAACTTTATAGACCGAGAACACAACTTGTAGACATCCGGTACGATGCGTTCACAGAAGCAGAAACCACCCTGCCCACAATGTCTAGCAAAGCAGTGATCTCTGTTATGCCCAAACCTGGGAAGTACCCTCTGTGCTGCACCAGTTTTCGTACAATCTGGCTAATCAATGTAGCTATGAAAATCCTGGCAAAAATCCAAGTGAACAGTCATAAGAAAATGATTACCCATCCCATACATCCATCAAAAGTGAAATTTGTCCGAGGATGCTCATCCCAGACCCATCTTAGGACATCATGTCACCTGTTCAGGCTTACAAATGAATCCTTGGAAGGAGTCATAGTCCTCTCATTAGATGCTGAGAAACAGTATGACAGAGTCGAATGGAAGTGTTTGTTCCAAACACATGAAAGAGCTGGACTGGGCAGTGAATATATCCTGAAAGTGCACTGCATAAACTAACCCTAAGGCACATGTAAATCATGGAGGCCATCTGTCCAATATTATTGCAGTTCATTCAGGCACAAGACAAGCGTGCCCATTGTCTTCCCTAATGTTCAAGCCCATACTGGAACCTTTAACAGTTGCTATTCATCAAATGGAAAAGGTAAAAGGTGTTCACTCTGGTGGTGTCAGCTCCAAAGCAAAGCTTTATGCAGATGACACCCTGCTTATGCTCAATAACCTAAACTCACTTCCTGATCTACTTTCCCTCATTTCTAACTTTTTCTCTTTTGCAGGCTTTAAAGTAAATTGGGACAATAGTAAGATACTACGCATATCTAGTGCAACCAACAGGGCATTCTTTGAGGGTTTTGACTTCAAGTGGAGACAGACTTTTAAATACCTAGGCATTTTACTTAATTAAGGGATTGAATGCCTGACTTACAACAACCTAGGGCTCCTGATCCCAAAGATGACCAATGATTTTATGCTATAGTCACACTTACTGGTGTTTCTTTGGGAGAGGGCCCAAAAGGTAAAAATGGCTGATAATCCAAGCTTTCACTACTTTTTGGGATGCTTCCACTGCCTGTCCTCTACTCTAACAGATAGATGATAGATCAGAACATACATTCCTTTGTCTGACGTGACATGGGACCACACCTTAAAGTCTCTAAACTGTGAACAGGCTCGGACACAGGCGGTCTTAGATTGCCAACGTGGAATTTTAGTAACTAGCTTATCAACTCTTGGAACTAGTAGACTTATTATCACAATCACAGATCTCAACTCTATGTACTAGACTAGGGACTGCCTCAATAGTACAGCATTCTTCTAAATTGTTGCACTGCGCTAACAAACAATCGCATTATATGATCGATTATTCTGGCCTGGAACACCATTCACAGACATCTGAAGCGATATCCATGTCTACTTGTGCAAGCTACTGTATGGTGAACTGCTGCCATCTTGATTGGAGAAAGCTGTATTATTTACTGGGACACAAGGATGGCAGTAAGGATCCATGCCTTACAACAGCTTTTCAAAGATGGGACTCTCAAGCTATTCATCATACCTAATAAAAAAGAATACAGCCTGAAACATTATCAGATCTGGAAATATAACTACATTACACAATGCCTGACACACAAGCTATGAGTACTCCTGAGTCCTTCCCAATTCTTGATTACCTCCAGAAGTGGGGACAGCACATTTAGTAGTATTTGGACTCTAGAAGTCTTTAATCCATAATTCCTTCCTCATGTCCTTTAGGGAGGTCTTGCGTCAAACGTGGCAGACCACACTACAACATGACTTTTCAATAGAAAGCTTGGTCAGCTTTCTACACTCTCACCACTAGTAACTGACACTGATGAAACCAATGCTAGCTGCCTTTACTGGATATTTGTGGTGCTGGACATGCCATCTGATAGGCTATGACCTCCTACATGTTCTTTGTTCCTGCACCAAACTAACTTATACTGGTTGGTGATATGGAGAATGCTGCCTGGATTTAGAATTTGTCTCCAACCATCAGAAAAGGCTACCATCCATAGCTTTGGCCATTACCAGGGTCTGCATCCCAAGGCACTGGTGCCCGCCTAACAATCCCTCTTATGATAATTGACTTAACAAGATGTTTACAATGGCTTCAAGATTAAACTGAAAAATGCATTAAAATCTGGTCCTCACATACAACTATGGTAGGATTGTAGGAGCCAAGGTGTCTAGTTGTGGCGGCTGGAGACAAATATACTCTCACAAGGGGATCTGAAGTGTTGACTCCCTACCCCTTAAAGGGCCATAACTCACGAGTATATCAGACTGGCCAGCAACAAGTTTTTTTTCCCCAGGAGTTGGAAGATGGACTGATAGCAAATGAGACTAGGGGAGTAACAAGTAAATGTGAGTGTATTTTCTTGGTAATTCACCCCTCCGCTTTCCCACTGTCAGACTTCCCAAGTGAACTACCTAACCTCACCAAAGGTAAGAGACCTACAAGCCCTAGAGTCTCTGGGAAGATTGTTTAATTCCCCCTTACAGTGGCATAGTCTATAGGTGATGAAAGATGAAAAACTGAGACCTCCTCCTCACTCTATCGCTCTATCTCTTTCTTCTCCCTGAGCCCCCAAATCAAAATTAGGTTAGAGGATTAGCTCCGGAAATGTCCCCACCACATATCTGATATGTCGTAAAACTATGTTTTATGTGCAACATTGTTTTGTTTCTTCTAAAATATTTCACAATTATTTGTTGTCCTCTTGTTTAGTATATCTTCTTGTTTTACACTATGGTGAATTTGGACACTGTCATATTGATGTCTAGACATAACAAATATTTGGTGTATAAAAAAACCTATGTTCTGAAACTTTCCTGATTCGCTTCTTGTAGAATTGAATGGCTGCATATTCCTGCATTATTGCAAAAAATTAATAAAGAATTGTTTAAAAAAATAAAAGTGAATTTTTGTTCTACACTTAAAAACTGAAACCACAGATAATGAAAGCACCATACATTACATTTCTATTAGGCACACTGTCAATAACATATGGGGTTTCCCTGTTAATAAGTCCAATAAGTATTACAACTTCTCCAGTTGTGTCGAATCATACTATCGTTTTCTGGTTTAGTTTGGTCCTATGCATGACACACTGAGAAAAAAGTGGTTGTTGCAGCTGTTGAATAATAATGGTATACAGGAGGAAAGGAACGCTCTAAGAACACGTCAATCTGGCACCCTAAGGACTTAATTTTTTATATCTTTCACTCTCGCACCCTCCCATCTCTACTTTTGTAGTGTGCAATGGAAGCGTACATGCTTTCAATGATGCAGCATTGCTCAATAAATTTCTGGACTTAATCAAAGATATCGATATTTTAGGTATATGTTTTAGTTTTCTATTTAAGTTGATTTCATATTATTTCAGCTTGATAGTGTGTTTTATGTATTGTTTTATGTGAAATAAGCTTATTTGATATTGTTTAGTGTACAGATTCAGGGGTGTGCTGTGCTGATAGTGTTTTTTTGAACTGGCAGAGTTACAGGTGATGGCTAATGAGGGCTGGGTTTACTGGGGGTGAGGTTGGTGGTACAGAAGTTCGAAATTTCTGGATTGTTGATAACCTAGAAGACGAAGAAGTTGAGAATGGATCTGCACTGCCTCAAGGGTATGTGTTGTATTCTTTTTTAATACTAATACATTGTTTTTTCCACGACGTACATTATAACCTTCTATATTCCTTTGCATTCTTCTCCCCCCTTGCATGCCTTACCTTGCTACGTTCCACACAGCTGTCAACTGTTACCTGTAATGCTGTATATAAGTTGAGAACATAGCAGCTGATTGGATTGGTGATGTTGATTAAAATAAGTTCTTTACTTAGCCGATCTTCACACCTTTGATTTGCAACTGTATGCTTGTGGGTGGGCGATCTGAGAAGAAATACTTCGGGTACTGCTGAGTTCAGATGGCCCCATCCTCAAAACAGACTCTGACATATCTGGCTGTGACAGCCCCCGACTGACTACCAGCTCAAAAATGTTATTCCCAGGGGCCATCCATGCCAAAACACAGTTAGAGAAGGTCCTCTCTGTGCCCAAGCCAAATCCAAGCAGATATGGGGCCTCATTACGAGTGGTCGATGAAATTCTGGTATCTTTATTGCTACATCGCATCACAAATAAGCAACTGCTGTTGTCTGTATATCCCTAAGGATGTCCAGACTGTCAGGAAAAGGAAGAAAGGAAAATGAAAGCGGTCTTGCAGGGATTGTTTGCTTTTCCTCCAGTAAATCTTCGGGTGATGGGGTATCCAAAGATATTGGAGAAGACGCCTTATCGTGACATGCTTCATCATAGGCGTCTTTCCACACCCAGGTGAGGTGGTACTACCTGGGCGGATTCAACCAAAGTTGTTATGGGAGTTCTTATATAAAGTATAAACTGGCCACGCAGGGAACCAGATGAGTGATGTTAAAAATACCTCCAGGTATACCCAAACAATGCGTTTATTCGGTGGGTCCTGGGGTATGAAATAAAAGCGTGAACCAAACGGGGTTTTATCTGAATATATTGATTCAGTTATACCCTCTTCAGAGTGCCAACATGTTTCGGCCCGCACCGTGAGCCCGCATAGGTCTGGGGCCTTCTTCAGGGCTAGAATATCTACTCCTAAGTATCCCTGCTCTAGAAAAATCACGCATTCCATGCATAAAGAATGAGGCCTAATGCGCTCACCTGTGATTTCTGTTCTCCAGTAGTTTTTCTACTGGGTTTTGCTAGTTTGCACCATACGGGTCAGGCGGGTGGTGCTGTCTTTTAGTCACACATTCGTCAAAGTACAGTCACCGCTGGAGTACCTGTGTATCTCGCCCTGCCCGCCGCCGAGTCTTTATTGCTGCACATAATGGAATTCTGATTGTTGTGAGAACTACTGCAGCCTTGCAGTTTTCCACAGGAATATTTTGCTGGTCAAACCTGAAAAAATGTGTCTGACGAAAAATGCCCAGTTGTATTGCTTCAAACCTGAAACACTAGCACACACTTAAAAAAAGGAACTCAGCACTCTCCCAAAATGAGGCAAATAAATGTATCAAGGCGCTTTCAAAATGAAACATATGTATTTATTGATACAACACTTTTTGAAACTTATTAATGCACTTTCCCAGATGTCAAATGAAAGAAGTCAAATATAGGTAACATGTATACCAAGCAGAAAAACATATGAAATATGTACATAGAGCAAAGAAACTTATAGCATATATACACAAAGTAAGTAACAGAAAGACATCACCAATAGAGTGTCTTTCAACATTCTGGCCAGCATGACTGAGGAGCCCTTACAGTCAGGCAGAAGTCTCGATCGGGATCACAAAGAGGTCCCTGTGGCACCGCGTCCGTTCCACCGGCGAGCTCCTGTCTGAGAGCCAAGATTCCCCATCTTTAATACCTTTACTCAACCCATGGAAAGATTTCTAGAACCCTCTTCCCCCTCCTTCTGTTGCGAAAACAAGGCTGGCCATACCGGTCTGCATCAAGGTCACTCACAGGAGCTGGCCAGGCCCCCGTGTTTGCTCCGAGGCAGAGCTGTACATTCCGCACATTTCTCTGGTAAAAACAATCTCAGCCCTGTGAACAGTACCAAGCGTGCATCCCACACAATATGTCACAGCTTACTCTGCATGGTGAAGAGCAAAAACATCCTCTCCCCACCCTGTAATTGCGTGACAGCACAAGAAATTGGAATTGTGTATTGAAAATGGAGTCAATGGTCACCATCTTACTCATTGCATTACACCAGTAAATTCCAGGACATGCAGATTTTGGTACAATCAGCACCTAAATCATCTTATTAGGCCCCATTTTTGCAACTAAAACTTGGACACCTCAGTGACAGGTGCAATGCTTAATGCATGGACACCAGACCACTCATAATGAGGGCTTTTGTGGTTGAAGTGGTGTATAAATGATCAGTTTCCTACTTTTGCTCTCTATCCAGTGCAGCAAACTGTAGGTGAGGAATATGGCTGTTTATAAAGCATGCGAATACATCGCATGCCATTACAACGCGGTCATTACAACGACCAGGTTGTTAGAACGCATACCATTACATCGCAAGTCATTACAACGACTTGCTGTAGGGGGCGCACTGGACTTAGGAATAGTATTATTTACTATTCCTACTCCAGTTTGCGCAACAGCAGGGAAGGTGTTGGATTTTAAATCCAGTACCAGTGCGCCCCCTACAGCAAGTTGTTGAAACAACTTGCGATGTAATGGTATGCTTGGTAACAACGCGGTCGTTGTAACAACCGCGTTGTAATGGTACCGCGTTGTGGAGACAGCATTGTAAACTCTGTTTCCCGTAGGTGACGATCTGAACTCGATTGAGCCATTACCTTCCTTCAACATGCATTTATAAAAACCAGTGGCAAATATGTCTGTATTAAGAGTGGTGCAGGCTGCTAAATCACATGCAAAGATCTCCTCCTATCTGCCCTCCATCCCATAAATCTTTCTCTCCTCTATTTATTGGTTGAGACTAGTAGTTATGAGCAGAAGAAGCTGTGACCTAGGAAGGACACGTGGAAGGTGTCGATAATTAATGTTTCCACTTGTCCCTGTTGTCACTGTTCCTGCGTGGTCAGCAACCGCCTAAGCGGTCCATGGAGCCAGATAACTGTCTGCAGCTGACTTCATGAGATAAGTTTGAGAGAGGGAGTTATAAACCCTTGCGATGTGACAGGGAGCGGTCACTTAGAGCCATTAGTACAGAGGAATTGGTTTGACACAGGAGAAGTGAGGGTCTCGTAGTCAGATTCACCACTGGCCATCCCAAAATCAAACTGATCTGATGCCCAAGCCCCAAAGGCCCTGTCCATGAACTGTCCGACCTCCTGCACCTCAAACACACTGCGGTGGGCCCTTGTGCACTGCACAGAGATCTGCGCAACCCCAAAGTCTGATACCTGATGAGGAGCATTCTGCTATATTCATCAATTCACCAGTACTGGTGTACATATGGGGAATAATCGTGGCAATGGGAGAAAAAAGACTGCAGAATTGGACAGAGCAAGAAAGGAACCACAAAGGAGATAAGTTAAAAGAATGACATTGAAAATAGCCAAGCTAGACCAGTGAGATAAAAAAGTAGAGAAAGGGAAAACAATGTGAAGAGAATTAATGCAACAAAAATAAGATGTATAGAGAATGTGGTTTGCCACTCGTGTTCGATCTACAGTTTTTTATGCTTTGGACTACTCAGGACACTGAGAAAATGACTGAGATGGCTGCCGGAACCATCACGTAGAGTAGTGGTGCAAGGCATAGTTATCTCTAGACTCAACTATTGGAACCCCCTATATTTAGGAATCCCCAAATCCTTCGTGAAAATACTCCACGTAATACAAAATGCTGCAGCTCGAATCCTTCTGAAAATCCCAAGCATCAGTCAGCCACAGCGGCCCTGGTAACTCTTCCAGTGCTCAAATGAATCCAATCCAAATCCAAAGTACAAAAAGAACCTTGGCTGATTCGAAAAATGCTAACCCCTAACATTCCTACAAGAACACTGCACTCCACAAACCAGCATCTGTTAGCGGTCCCCAAGATCAAGAAAACCAGGGGTGGAGGGCATTCTTTCACCTTCCTTGCTCCAAAACTTTGGAACGCTCTACCATTGGAGTTAAGAAGGACAGAGTCAGAACTAAAATTCAGGCAATCCCTGAAAACTGCCCTTTTCAGCTAACGTGTCTGCTCTAGGCCACACTACCTGAATATTATCTTAGCGCTGGGATGCCTTTCTGGGTAGCCATGCACTTTAAATAGCCACATGAATAGAAAAGAACTACGACTCTGCAAACCGGGCCAAGTACACAATTTCTGTACTTGTATCTCAAAGTAGTAACAACAAGAAGTCAAAGGTTTCTCAGGGACTTGCCACCCAAAAAGGGACTGAAAAGTAATAGTTAATATTCCTGTTGCAGAAAACAGTCTGCACGTTTAACTCAGTCTTTAGTGCGTCAGGCCCAGTTACCTGCTCATGTTGTTGCAGTCCTGTTTTGCTGGCAGGCGTTCTCCTAGCTGGTGCTTTCAGTGGCGATTACGCTGACACAGGGCAGCGGCTTCACTCTGGACTCGGGCCACGGTGAGTTAGAAGGCCAGCAGGCCTGCTTGCTGCAGCCCCATCTTGACAGATGCAGCTTCTGGGATGTGATCCGAATGGTGCTTGCTGCAGGCAGTTGTGGTCTCCGGGCTAGAATCACATGAGAAGCACATTTGGCAGGTGCACCTTTTGGGCCAGGACCACGCTTCTGCATTGGTGGTGAAGCCAGCTCCTCCACTGGATTCACATGGTGTTAGACAGCACCAGCACCAGGCCCTCAGGCATGCCTGACAGCATGTGGTTAGTCTTGAGCTTGATTTCTGCATGCAGTCAACTGTGGGGACCACTACAGGAGGCTCCTTCATGACATGGGTGGATTCAAAGGTCAGTCAGCAATGACTGGGTGTTCTGCATGCCTGGGACACAGCTGGCTTCTCCGCCTGGGCAGTCTCTCCTTTAGGGCAAAACACTCTCCTGCCCTCTCAGAGAAGGCAGGCTTCTAAGTGCAAGGCAGATCTTCAGCTTCTCCAGCAAGTTGTGTAGACTTCAGGTGATGTACCCTTACTTCTGGGTAACTGCCTGACATTCAGACACAATCCCTGGTCACACAGGAGCTCTTCAAGTGCGCTGAGGCGCACACCCTTCCTTGGTTAAGAAGAAATTGGAACTGGAACAATGTGCAGTGATTTGGGGCCAGATGTATGAAAATAGGAATAGCGATTTCCTAATTGCGATTTCCTGTGAATCACAATTAGGAAATCGCTATTCCTAATATATGAAAATCTTTTGAGTTTCATTAGTGATTCCTAGTGGGTCACAAATAGACCTACCTCATGAATATTAATGAGATGGGTAGCAATTTATAACCCATTAGTAATCGCAGCCATCAAAGGGATGGGGGCCTGATGAGGTCAGTAGGCCACTATGTCTGTGATGCTTTTTAATAAAGCAGCCTTTTAAAAAAAAAAAATGCAACCTCTTTCCTTAAAGGAAAATGGGATGCGTTTAAAAAGAAAAGAAATGAAACTTTGAAGTCAGTGGGACAACTGCCTGCTCCTAAAAAATATTTTTCAACATTCTCAAAGGGGAAGGGGGTCCCAAGGGGACACCTTACCATTTGCAAATGGGTAACCACCACTTTTAAAATGGTGGTACAGTATTACTGTTTTGCGACCGGAATTCAGTTCCAAACCATGCATACCATACCAATTCGATATTTGGAAGGGACGCCCAAAGCACGCCCCTTCCAAATACTGAATCGCCGTTTGAGACCGGAAAAATGCTTTGTACATCTAGCCCTTGGATACACCTTTTCTAGACAGGATATGTGGATGCACTGTCCAAGGTTTCAGACAGTTTGGGGTGGTGGTTCTCTTTTAAATATCATATTCTGACTGTTCCTCAGACGCAGCCCATATGCAAGCTGATGGCTCTCACTGCAAGTAGCAATTGGGCTGGCTAAAGGCAGAAGTAGCCAAAGCAAGGGCACAATGAACTGTAAAAACTCTGCTCCTGGCTTTCAACCGTCTTCTTGAAACAATAATCAGGGACAGGCAAAAGGCCAGGCCATGCCTAAAAACGCCCTTGCCTTGAACAACAGAAACTGGAGTCCCTCCCTTCATCCTACTATCTAACAAATGGCAGTGTTCAGGAAAAACTATTCAGCAGCTGTTTGCTAACAAGGTTCAAACCGAATTTATAAAGGCAACTTCTACCTTCCTGCCACAGGAATGAAGTCAATACACAGCTCTATCACCCGCCTCATGTGCCATGTTAAATCATGGTCTGACCAAATGAATCCCAGTGGTCTCAGTACTCACTCATACCACACACATAATCCTTCTACTATGCATCTGCTGCACACTCGTTGCACATACATGCACTTGACATGCACACAGAATATCAGCACAGGGATTCTGGGGTTCACTAAACAGCAGAACTTTACATGAGAGAGGATAGCAGACAGAGAAAAGGGTCTGATCACACTACTGATTCACAAAAACTCAGTACTCTGCACCCACCACTTTACATGATTAACCCAGGGCATGGACAGTAGTCCTTTGCCAATTATGAGGGTGCACTTGGTACCTTTAACACTATGCCACTACCCATTCTTTAGTTTCTTCTTTAGGTAGTGCAACCCCTTAGGGCCATTACTAAATATTTCTGATGAAATGTAGTGACATATGGAACTGCTGTATATAAACCCTCTTATGATACCATGATAGTAACCTTCAGAAAATTATCACATCAATCCTTCATCACCTCCAATCAATACTGGGATTTGTATTAGAGCTCCAAATGTTCCACACAAGACTTTAGGACCACAGGCTTTGCAAAAGAAGAACACAGAAAAATAAGCTCTTTTCTATTGCTCAAATAGAGCCTTTTTCTCAGGAACTTCAGAAACTTTGGAAGTGATGATTACCAAAGGGTCAAACTGGAACTGGCGGGGGGGTGCGAGGCGGTCTTGCTAATGGGCTCACCTTGACGAATGTGTGACTACAGGGAGCTATCCGCACCCCCCCGCCAGTTCCATTTTGACCCTTTGGTAAACTCGGTTCCTTATGGAGAGCAAAGGGCTCTACCATACCATATTCCAGAGTTTGGCACTGAATCTGGTGCTTTCTTTTCTTTCTCTCACCTCTGGATTATTAGGAGGTAGGGATAGTAGTTTTTTTCTTGGGGATTGATCAGGTGGAAGTCCTGAAGAAAGCCGGGGTATTATCACGTGCCGGCTGAAACATGTCGACATTCTAGCAGAGTGGAGGGGTAGGGCTCTATTAATGAGTAGCCATTACCACCATCCACCAGGTTGGATTAGACCATTTCCTAAATCTGGACAGTGTACCCAGTATTAAAGGTATAGCAGGGATACACTGTTACCAGTTTTATCAACTCACTTCTGCAATTCTTTTCCACTTCTTTGATCCCTCACTATCTTTGTTTTCTCTTATATGGTGTTTGTTTCCCCCTCCCTATTGCTCCACCTCCAGCGTTGGCTAGCGTGGAGGTGTGTTAGCAGGCCCTATGATGAAGCATGACACATCTTGCTGTGTGTGAGGGCAGTTTTAGATACACAGTGTGTGCCCTGTTTCACTCCTCTCTACAGTATGTACCCGTTCTCACACCTCTCCTGAGTTCACTTACCACATGAGCCTTTTTTACAGTCCCTTTTCTTTTTTGTGTGATTTATGAAGTTGTAGGAGGGCGATTTGGGACTATTTCCTCTTACCTCTTTTTCTGTGATTGTGTAAGTGCACCCACTTGCCAGGCCCAAACCTTCCCTTTTCTTACATGTAAGGCACCCCTCAGGCAGGCCCATGGTACTCCCATGGGCAGGGTGCAGTGTATGTGAAAGGTAGGATATGTATTGGTGTGATTTACATGTCCTGATAGTGAAAGACTATGTATTTCGTTTTTTACTATTGCACGGCTCTCTGTCACATAGGCTGATAAAGGAGTTGCTTTGTAACATCTTACAAGCATAACTTTCCCTTGGGACAAGATAGAGATATGGGGTTTAGGCTTCCTGAACTAAGGATGTATAAATACATCGTTTAGTAAAGATGATTTTGATATTTTGTGTTGAAAATACCACTAATCGTGGATATTTTCTTGTCTAGGCATCCATGTGCCTCTGCCTGTTGTGTATTCGCTGTCTGGGTTTTAGACTGACAGGGGCTGGTTTGTGCATTCACACTAGAAAGACACCAGGGAGGGTTGAGGTGTGTTCTGGCTTTCCTGGGTGACTCGTAGCTAGGCTGAATAGACCTGGCTGCATTTAGAGTAGTGGGAGGAGTTGTTGCTTGCACCTGAATGGACTGTGTCTGTCTTCCACAATGTTGTCTCCACCCCCTGGAGTGAGCCTAGCCTGAGCCAGGCCGAACTGGATTATTTATGCCAGTGGAACTTTGTTTGTGCCAACTTCAAAGGGAAATGTGGTATACATATTGGGGGCCTGACCCCAGAACTTTAGATTACTGCTGGACTAAGGAACCTTCCAGGAAGAAGTGCTGGAAGAGCTGTGAGGAAAGACTAACACTTTGCTGTGTGCTTTGCAGGGTTGGCCTGCAGTTGCTACTTCTGTCTTGGGCAGGGAAAGGACTGGACTGTGCTTTCTGCATGATAGTATCTCCAAGGGCTTGATGTAGCGCTTGACTCCTGTTGAAAGTCTCAGGGAAATCAAAGACTTCAACATCTTCTGAGTACTGGCTTCTGGAACTGGATGTTTCAGCTGCCACAGAGGAGAAAGGTAACCTGACGCCGTCAATGATGCCGCCGCCAGCTCCGTGACCTGAAGGCATAGCAAAGGGCACCTTGGCACTACGCACCGCAACTCTGGTCACACCAATGATGCCGTCCGATGGCGCCACCGAGCCGCTGCTTGCACCGTGACCTGTGGACACAGCACTACGCACTGCCTCGCTTCACACTGCCGCCCTGGTATTCCTGATGACGACATGACGCCGTCACCAATGCCGCTACCTGCACTGTGACCTGTGGACACCACTCGTGGAGAACCCGGAGCACCATCCCGCTTTGCACCGCAGCACTGTTCTCACCGACGATGCCACTCCAAGCTGACATGGACGCCGCTGCCTGCAGCATGGTTTGGGGGCACCGCTCATAGGTGACTCGACGCACCGCCCCGTCCCACACAGCAGCCTTGGCCCACCGACGCTAGTGCCATCAACTCCAGATCGTCAACCGACGCCGCTGCCTGCACCGCGACCTGTGGGCGCCACACACTGCATTGCCTCGTCTCGCACTGCATCCTGGGGTCTATCGACAATAGCGATTCAGCAACGATGACGCTGCTGCTTGCACCGTGACCTGCCAGCACCGCAATGAGCACCGCCCCACTCGCACTGCAGCCTTGGTCTCAATGATGCCGCATGACGACCGCCACCAAGCCGCTGCACCGTGACCTGAGGGCACAGCACGCTGCACCGCTGCACTTCGCACTGCAGCTTTGACGCCCGGCGATGCACAGAGTTCGATCTGCAACGCGTGTGACTTCAAGGGCCCGATGACTCCGGAACTGACCTCCGGAACCAATACCTGCCAACACCGGTTCTTCGGAGCTCATCGCAAGGTCCACCACGCCCTACATTTCTAAAGGTACTGTTTTGCGGGTCGTCCCGACACCGTAGCGGACCTGCGACCCTGCGGCCAGTCAGAACTGTTGGATTTGTTTGTTCACAATGCCGTGATAGCCCAGGTAGAGCTATCGACTTCAAGGAACGATATATAATGTCTATTTTTGCTCTATGAGTATTTTTGAATAACTGGATGTTGGATTATTATTGTTTTGGTCTTGTTTACACAGATAAATATTGGCTATTTTTCTAAAACTGGTGTGGTGTCCTTTTGTAGTGTTTTCACTTTATTACTGTTGGTTATGTGCAAATGCTTTACACACTGCCTTTGGGATGAGCCTGACTGCTTGTGCCAAGCTACCTAGGGGGTGAGCAGGGGTTATTTTAGACGTGTAATCCCTTTATCCTGACTAGAGTGGTGGATTCTGCCTGGCTAAGGTGCATACCCTAGCCAACCAGAAAACCCATTTCTAACAGTGAGGAGATGGAAAAGAATTAATATAGGAAGGAAATTAGCAGAGAAATTAACATGATCTGTCTGTTACAGCTTAAATTGATTGTGATTTACTAAGAGTAATGTATTTAAAAGTTGTGTGTATTATCAACAGATCATTGAGAGCTGTCTTTGACATAA
The DNA here is from genome assembly GCA_963921515.1 of Calotriton arnoldi. Classification (NCBI taxonomy): domain Eukaryota; kingdom Metazoa; phylum Chordata; class Amphibia; order Caudata; family Salamandridae; genus Calotriton; species Calotriton arnoldi. The sequence goes on along the minus strand of CAWUFW010000097.1, from coordinate 1,655,059 downwards.
TGTAGCAGGTCAATATACTTACTGCAGAGATATATCTATAGCCTGCATGTCAAGGTCATAGTTCCAGGGAGAAAATGTAGTGGGAAGAAGCAACTTTTCCAGAGACATGTGTATATCCTGCAAGTCACAGACTGTATTCTCAGTTAAACTACAGGTCGATATCAGGGCTGATTGTTAAGTTGGACATAAAACTCATACACCAAAGCAGATATAGCCACGCAGAGAGACTTCTTCAGGATCAATGGTTACCCTCTTGCCATAAGTGCCATCAGTAGCTTACACCCAGCCATCAAGAGGTAGAGCAAAATGCCCATTCCTCTACTTGAACAGCAAATTATACACTAGCCTCAAACTTATGGTAGTGAGGCCAACCTATGCTTCACTACATACTCTAAATGCTTGTTGGGGTCCTGTCATCAAGTTGCCCTTTAGGACACCATTACCATTAGTGTCTTTAAAAGAAAGCAAAGATTCACATACCATAACTATGTCCTGCCTGATAGGTAGAAAACACTTGAATTCTTCATCTCTACATAATAACCCCAACAATCATGGCCCCTACTTCCTCCCACAAAGTAACAGCAGATATCCCCTGAAGGGAAGCTGATTACACCCTACTGCAACCTGGCCACCAAGGAACAGAGATGTGCCTTCTGGGAGAAAATCCATGACTTGTACATGATGTGTTGTACAACAAGACTACCAGAAACTCCAAGAAGCCAAAGAACTGGCAAACGATAATCACATATTACCATGCCAGTTTCAAAATTGACCCCAGAAAAAAACATGCCCAGATTCACTTTGTTGTGGTAAGCATAGATCTCCACATTAGTTTCTACATTGCCCTCCAAAAGAAGTAGTATGTCAGTTCACAGAAAAAATCGATGGCACTTTCCACACTTCTACACCAGTTACTCCAATGCCATGCCTGTTTCATGTTGCCAATGTTAAGCAAACATTGTCTTGTGACCATTTCTGCACTTTGTTTGGAAAAGTTTCATACTCGTTTCACATTCCTCCTCTTTAATCCATAAATCTTATCCAGTTCTGCATTACCCCAGATAGGACACATTGCAAAGGTATTTGATGCCAGGTATTCTCATCAAATGAAACAGTACTCCCTCTGAGGAAACTTCTGATTACACTATCTGCCATGTGGTCAGGATCCACGCAACGTAGCAGGCTATGCCATCGTATGTACAGGTATCACAAAACATCGACACTCACACATATGCAGACAGACTCGTGAGCACACATGTGTGCAGACACATTTATCTGCGCATACACCACAGGCAGATTTTTTTTTTTTTAAATGTTTATTAGTTTTATAAAAAAACAAATACAATCAATAAATGCACATTCGATGCAGAATAATAAAATCAAACAACCCCTCCTTTATCCCCCCCACCCCTTACCCCCCAGGCAGAATGTGGTCAGGATCAAGAACCTTCGGACAATGCATGCTCAATAAAAAACTATCATATAGAAACCAATAATAGTGATTGGAAATAAATTGGCATATTCATGTGGCCTACTTCTCCAGGTATGAGGAGCATTATAACAAGCGCAAAACTACAGGCAGGGACTGCACACGCCAGTGCGTGGGGCAAGCACCCCCAAGCAATGCAGTAGGTTATAGAGAGAATACATGAAAAGTAATTAGAAACTCACAACAGGTCAGGGTTTGACATTAAATATACTGTAAGCAGGGCCCAGAAATCCTTGGGGCGAGATGCAACTGGCAGCTCCTCCTCATAGATCAGGAGCTGGTCCCTGCAGTAGGTCAGATCACGTAGCCATTTTTTTACCGTGGGAGTAGTTTTAGCACCCCAACATTGCGCAACAGCACGTTTCGCTAATAAAAGGGAGACTGCAACTATTCGTCTATTGCAAGGTTTAAGACGCTTGAGATACCCTAGTAAGCAGATTTCAGGAGTACATATCACGGGCTCCAGCACAACATCAGTAAGCAGTCTTGCCACAGCCGTACAAAAAGCAAATATACCCGCACACAGCCAGGCCACATGGAAGAAATCAGCATCCGCCATTCCACAACGCACACAATTGGCAGTCTCCCGTAGACCATATCGATACAGTTGTAAAGGGGTGTAATAAAGCTGGTGGAGGAATTTAAAATGAATAATACGGAGATTACAGTTGGCCGTCAGTCGACCAGTGAGTTGACAGCACGCCGTCCAGACCTCCGGCGCAAGAGGAGAACCCAACGATACCTGCCAGCGTAAACAAGAGGGGTGATCAACCTGCTCCCGTTCACGCAGGGAAGCATTATATAGTTTGGTGATTAACCCCCTGCGCCCCTCTCCCGACAGCATCGACTGCAATGCCCGTAGAGTAGTAGGCTCCGCAGGGTAATCCGGATACACTGCACGAATCGCTTGTCGAACTCAAACTATTGTAAAGTCAAACATAAAGCCACGATCAGCGCCATTGCGAGCCTCCTGTATTGTTTTGAATTGACCATCCCTGTACAGATCACCCAACCGAGAGATACTAGCCTTAGCTAATTCCCGTAGGGCCAATGGTTCCCGTGCCGCAGAGATCTCGGGGTGAGATGCTAGGGGCAGCAGCGGTGCGTAAAGATAGGGTAACTGAGCTCGCTTTGCAAGCATGCGCGAAGCCCACGCAGTGCACTGTACAGGGCTTATTTCTGTGCGCGGGCCTCCCGAGCCCCCCGAGAGAGTAGCTGCCTGCAGTGGCATGGGGAAAACAGCATCCGATTCAATAGCCACATGTGGCTGAAAACGCTGAGGAAAATGCCAATAATGCGCGAATTGCGCCTGTGCGCACAAATAGTATAATCGAAGGTCAGGGGCTTCAAAACCACCTCGATCAAAGGGCTGCACCAGGAGATCCCACTTACAGCGAGGCTTCTTACCCCCCCAGACAAAGGTCAGCAAGGAGGACTGAAGGGTACGAAACATTGCCATGTTTAATTTAATGGGGATATTAACAAAAAAGTATAATAATTTAGGGAGGAAGGCCATTTTCACCACTGCTATCCTGTCTGCCAAAGAGAGGGGCAAGTGTGCCCATCTTTCGGCCAATACCGTGATGCGCGTGACCGTGCGGCCATAGTTCTCTGAGATAACCACTTCCGGATCTCGGTGGAGCCAGACCCCAAGGTACTTCACAGGATCAGACGTCCAGTTTAGCGGAAACTCCATCTCCACTTCCCTCGTGTGCGCAGTAAGGGGAAACACCACTGATTTTGACCAGTTGATCCCCAGTCCCGAGAACCTCTCGAATTTAACATACTCCCGGAGAAGCGCAGGTAAATGCACCCCCGGGTCGCGAACATAGAGCAGGATGTCGTCTGCATAAAGAGAGACCCCCAGCGGCCTCTGCCGAAACCGCAAAGCCGCTGCCGCATGCTTTTGACGCAATTTGCATGCTAGGGGCTCCAGGGCGAGCGAGAACAACAGAGGAGATAGGGGGCACCCCTGCCGCGTACCTCTCTGAATGGGGAACAACGAGGACACCCAGCCATTAACCTGAACTCGCGCCGCGGGGGAGTCATACAACACCCTAAGCCATTGTAAAAAGAACGGCGGGAAGCCCATCCTAGTCAATACCGTGAACATATAAGGCCATTGTAGAGAATCGAAAGCCTTTGCTGCATCGAGCAGCACAGCAACTGCTTGAAAATCAGGGTCAAAGTAGTGTAGGGTTGAAAAAACAGTGCGCAAATTATGAGCCGTGGATCTCGCTGTGATGAACCCGGACTGATCTGGTAGAACCAAAAGAGGGACCAATGGTTGTATTCTAGTGGCGATAATTTTTGCCAGAATCTTTGCGTCTATATTTATAATCGATAGGGGCCGATATGACTCGCAGATATTGGGGGCCTTGTCTGGTTTCAGCAATGTGACGAGTAAAGCTTCACGAAGGGAAGGAGGTAATCTCCCCGTCTCATAAGCTTCCGCATAGATTTCCAGGAGTCTGGGGGCAAGTACCGACACATAAGCTTTGTAAAATTCACTAGGCAAGCCATCTATGCCTGCCGCCTTACATGTCGGGAGGGACATTATGGCCTCCTTAACCTCCTCTGCAGTGAACGGCTGCGTGAGATACTCACGGTGCGAAGCAGATAGCCAACCCAGCGCAACATCCTCCAGATATGCGTCGATCTCAGTGGTTGACGGTGAAGCCTTCGTGGCATATAGTCTGGTGTAGAATTGCAATATTATATCGCAAATCTCAGTATGCGAGTTATGAGCTACCCCGTCTTCTCCCATCAATTCTGTAATATGCTCCTGACTGCGTGGCTCAGTTAGTTTTTGGGCCAGCGATCGGCCAGGCCGGCCTCCCTCTCCATAGTAGCGGGCAACCCTTCTGCGGTAGCAGTGCAGGAGCTCCTGATCAGCTGTAGCATTATACTCCGAAACAATTTCGCGCACGGAAGCCAACTTAGTTGTGGAAGGATCAGATTCATACTCTCGTTCTAGTTTAGAAATATCCAAAGCTAAGCGTTGGAGTCTCCGCCGAATATCTCGCAGCATGCCGGATTGCGCTCCTATACACGTCCCACCAATAGTCACCTTAAAGGCCTCCCACATCAGCCCCACACTATTCACCGAACCCTCGTTTTCACAAAAAAAAATTGTAATCGCCTCAGCGACAGTCAGGCGAAAGACAGGATCCAGAAGTTCCGACGGCTGTAGTCGCCACGCAAAGGGAGGGCGTTCACAGGCAGGAACACACAACCGGAGGAGCACCGGCGAGTGGTCAGATAGAGTGCGGGCCTCATGCGACACCCCCACCACCCATGGATATACTCGCTCTGAGGACAGCCACATATCTATCCGGGACCAGGATCCATGTACTGAGGAATCAAAAGTGCCCTCACGGTCAGTGGGATGACATCTGCGCCAAAAATCACACAAGGTGCCTACGTCCATCAAGCCCCGCAACGCCTCCGCAGCTTGTTTAGGTCGCACCTCGCTACTGCCCATTCTATCCATTGAAGCATCCAGACTGAGGTTAAAATCTCCCCCCCAAATAATAGCAGCAGTAGGAAATGCAGAGATTCTACGCCACACATCGGAGTAGAAGGAGGGGTCGTCAATATTAGGACCATACACATTCACCAGCAGCACATTTTCACTACCAAGTCGTCCGTATATAAGCAACACTCGTCCACATTCGTCCATGTCCGATCGAATCATCTTAAAGGGAATTCCTTTTTTCACCAGGGTCAGCACGCCTCTAGAGTATGTAGAATAAGATGACGCAGCTTTGGCGCCCGCCCAGCGCATACCCACTTTCGTGGCGGAAGCCTTTGTTAAGTGAGTCTCCTGTAGTAGAGCTATTTGCACTCCCATACGATCTAAATAAGCAAATACTGCTCTTATTTTTTCCGGAGAATTCAGGCCACGTACGTTCCATGAAAGAAGCTTAACTGTATGGCTCATGGTCCTAGACCTTTCATAACAAAGCACCTAAATAATAAGGCATTCAAAGCATATCCGAAGTACCATGTTGCATCACATCGGTAGAGAACCCACCCCGCTACATTACCATTCTGCCTGCCCTGTAACCACCCCCCAACCCCCTCCCACTTCAGCTTCCCCAGACGCTAAAGCCATCCCCAAAATATCCCACCCCACCCCCAACATACCCAACAACCACACAGTGCGTTTGGGGTACTCCCAGTTTCAGGGGCGCTGAGTGCTACTAGCCTCCCACGTAGTGAGAGGTGGCTGAGCAGGTCTGATATTGCGCCAATAATAGGCTGCCTCAATATCCTATGGCAGACTGAAGCAGCGTATAGCACCCATCAGGTCTTTTAGACGCCTCATCGTAGAGACCTATTATATGGCTCCACAGAGCCAGTGCAAGCGCCTAATCCGAGTCCCGGGCAATTATCATAGAGAAACCCACATCTTGACTGAGCATTAGCTGCATAGAATTCAGAGCTCACCGATTGACCAATCTAATACCCAGTGCCAGTTGTCTACGAGAAGCAGAGGGCCCACCACCCGGAAGTTAGAGATTCCTCCACATGACACACATCATTGCATAACACCCCCATAGAAAGTTCTAAGAAGTACATAGATATAATTCGCAACAATGTGTAGTATTTTGCAGCTTGCAATCACTCCATCTCATTAGTGGCACTACTGGCATCATTCCTTCTCCGTTTTAACTGTTTAGCGTGCTCCAATGCTGCTTTTGGAGAAGAGAAAATTTTACAATCCCCATCTGGGCCAATGCGCAAGCGAGCCGGATATAGCATCGCATATGGGACCTCCTCCATCTGCAGGAATTTTTTCACGGCGCCAAATTCACGCCTGGCCGCCTGAACAGTCACCGTGAAATCCGGGAAGAATGCCAGCGAGTATCCCTGATGTACCACATTTCCCTTCTCTCTAGCCAGCCTCAAAATGGTATCCCGGTCCCTATAGTTCAACAGTCTGGCTATCACAGGGCGGGGAGGAGCTCCGGGAGCCGGTCTTGCAGCCAGCGATCTATGAGCGCGCTCCACAACAAACAGGTTGGAGAAGTGCTCAGCGCCGAAGATTTCAGTTATGAGGCGTTCCATAAAGGTCTCCATTTTCCCTACATTTGTGGATTCAGGCAGGCCAGTGAGTCTGATATTATTACGCCTAGACCGCGCTTCTAAATCCTCATTCTTGGCCTGGATGAGGGCCAATACCTTCTCCATATTAAGTGCCTTTTCTGAGACTTCGCCCAGGCCATCTTCCGTAGCAGACACTCGTTGCTCCACCTCCCCCATGCGCGCATTATGCTTTTCTAATTGGGAAGACATGTGGTCCAGCCTATGATTAACTGCAGACATCGTGCCCTCTATTGATTGTAAGCTGCGCTGCATAGCCAGCAATGTCACCTCCAGAGTGGGGGGGGCATCAACCTGGGCATCGGCCTCCGAGTCTGACGTCGCCTTCTGCATCGTTCTAGATGTCTTGCGTGCCTCAAAGGTGAGACGAGGCTGCGATTTGTCCGTACGTCCCATGGCCTCCAACGCTGAGTGCGCTGCGAGAGAAAAAGTGTATTGAAGTAGAATAGCGTGCAGGCGCAGATCCAGCCCAGGGCCTTAATCTCACACCTACTGTCGCAACCACCAGATAGTGTTCTCTACAATGCACCAGCTTTCAGCTAGCATGTACACACGCTATGCAGATACGTAACACGGAAGCAGCGCCCGCCCAGGCCAGCCCCTGACCCACCAGTCCTCCAGTGTCCAGCTCCAGAGATCCCCTGGCTGCCAGCACAGAAAGCTCGACCACGCTGCCCCAGAGCCGCAGAGGGGCAATTAATATAGGATTCCTGTCGAAGCTGCGCACAGTTCAACCCACAACCCAGCACTCGTGGGGATATGCACGTGGGACCCAGATGCTCCTCGCAAACAAGTGTCAGTGTTCAGCAGCTACTCCACGATCCAGCCAGCAAACTCTCAAGGTATCCACATCGTTGCAAGCCGCCGCTCCAAACTCCGCAGCCCCACCACAGATAGCTTCGCGCTCACCACCAGGAGCCTCTCGCCACTCAGTGCACTCTATAGTGTGACTAGCGCCAGTGTCAGGCACCTCTTCTTATGGCCACGCTCTCAAGGCCCCCCAAAGCGAGCGCTATCTCGTCCGTCACTGCGCACCCCAGGAACTGTCCATACCAGCCTGCCGCCCGCCCACCGGTGCCAGCTCCAGCTCGCAGAGCACAGCGCAGCAGGGGCCAGCCCCCACCTCCGCAGACACGGGCCCCAGCCAGGCCGCACCGCACTTACCGGGCCAGCACCGTGAGCAGCGCCGATACCAGGGGGACGCGCAGCACCTCAGCGTCAGGAGAGCCGCCGCACCGACTCCAAAAAACGGGCAGGAATCCACTCAGTGGCGCAGATGGTCCCCCGCTCTAGAAATCGCCGATATTGCAGCCTTGAAGCGCCCGCGGCTTGCAGTCAGACGCAACGCTTCACTCGGGTCCAGCGCTCCGATGCCATGTCCGGCGACTGGGCCCGTCAGTCGACCATCTCGGCGGCCGCCATCTTGTGCTTGCGCCTCCGGGACTCCGCCGTCCACAAATCAGCCTCTACAGCGCTCCCCGCCGCGCCGATGCCGTGCCAACTTATGCAGCGATAGTTCTCAAAGAGGCAGGTGTAGTTGGGATAATGGTATGCAGGTATTTCAGGCAAATAATGGGCGGATGGTGGCTCAGCCGGGCAGAGCTACACTAGAGTGCGGCCATCTTGCCGTGCGCCCTCTAGCGCCCCCACCACAGGCAGATTTAAACACACACATAGATGTTGATCGATCCCTCTGCACTTCTGATGGGAAACTAATTCCAGTTTCATTGTAATCTTTTTCTCCAGTCCACACACCTGCTGTGGCCAGGAATTCTTGCTATTTTTCTGCTGGAATGGGAGTCCTGTGACACCTCCCTTGAGCCTATGGTCTACCATGGCCTGCTCTCTCTGACTCACCGCACCCTATCTTGAAGTTCTCTACCTCATCATTACAACTCTCTTCATAACCTCCATGCCAGGTGGGCAGTAACACTGGCGCCCTTCTAGACCTGGACAGACAGCAAATTTGCAACAAGTGAGATAGTTTCAAGAAACCCAAGGTTCCTAGTATAGGTATGTTGTCCAGTATGATGGATCTCTTCCTCCAACTTAGGATTCTAGCATTGCCCCAAAGCACTGCCCACTTATCAGCAGACCCAATTAGCTGAGCCTGAAAGAGAGAGTGTGTGGGTGTCTAACAAAAGACCTCTAAGCCCTAGTAAACGCCAGGCTCTGAACAAGAGCCTAGGCCCTCAATCCCTATTTTAACATTTATGCACTATGCATTAGTGCTTTGGGAAGCTCTGAAGGCAACCCTAGCAGAAATCAGACTCGGAGTTTCATAGTGGCGGGTTTCACCAGGCTTACTGAAAAACATCATGAAAGAAGTCTACACATAGGCAGAACACCCTTACCTAGCTTGAAAAACAATTTACACAAGTGGTATAAACCACGCACAGATCTAGAAACTCTGGAAGATGGGGAAATGAAGACCTTGGAAGGCCCTTTGCAACTTGGGCTGAGAAGCATTAGACTTAGGATCAGGTCAAAAGAGATCAAACAGGGAGGTCAACGCTTGGCAACATCGGTTGTTGGGCTACCTCTGCTTTCATCCTAGTTGAGACCAGTGTGGTGGTCCCGCACTTTTCTTGTTTTTCCCCTTACTCAGTTCCCTTACCAGTTAGGTCCTGTTTTGATAGGATTCTGGTTGTTTCCCTCTGTGCCCTTACAGTTCTTCAATACTCACTCCAAAGAGTTTCTTCAACTACATGACTCTACCTACTCTGTGACTCTGTGACTGAAAATGGCGACCTGAGATTCCCACCCTTTTGGTTCTTCAGCTGTATCCTGGCAGCTGGGGTGCTCGTTACAGCATTTCCTCTATCTGATATTTAGGTCTTGTGGTGAACAGTGTAAACTAGAGATACACTTCTAATGTGTGCTGTGTCTGTGTTTCTCATGTACAAAGCTGAATATCTAATGAGTCTTTAAGAATATCCTTGAAAGTGTTGAGCCACCTTGATGACAGGACATCACCTGCCTCTCTCTCACCATACCGGTCTTTTCCCTGAAGTAGCATTATCCTTAGACTTCTCCCTACACAGGCTCAGGTTTTGCTGTCCTGTAGAGAGATATGGATTATCTTTGATCCTCAAAAACAACAACCAGTCTAGCATACTAACAGTTGTCAATCCCATAATATTAGTGGTTCTCAAGGAGACAGAGGTGAATCCGCGATAGGCAATTGTTCAAGCCATTAATAAAATACAGGAAGATTTAAGCACCGTTATTGCTGATTTTCAGACTGTGCACAATAGGCACTGCTGTCCAGTGCCCACCACTCTCTATGCTCTGACCCCTAAAATAAGTATAAGTTGGCTAATCCTGATTGGCAGTATAGCATTTCTATAACACCATAGTATATGGTGTAGAAACTGCACCCATGGCATGGAAAGTTTAAAGTCACCTGTGGACTCCAGTACTTAGTGTGCTATCCACCTATATAACAAGGAAGGCATGGTCGAAAAGGCTATTTTTCCCTGTGGCAGGCCTAGTTGTCATATGTAGAAAACCAGAGTGCAGAGTTAAATATTAATACTGCTAACTTGTGAAAGGGACCAGCTAGAAAAATAATTAAACCACTATTTTTTACAGTTATTAAAAACCCAATTCAATGGTGAAATTGGATTTTTGATAAATATTAAGGAAAAGTAACTTTGAGAAAGATACCCTTTACCTGCCTGAGCTTTCAAGAGGCTTATTTGCATTAGCTCTTCAGCTACTCCCAGCCAATACTCAGCCTTGAATGAGGTATGAAATTTCTCTCTGGAGCACACAGAAGGCTGACATGAATGGACAGAGATGACTCCTCTGAGCTCAACAGAATATGCAAGGTGGAGGCTGTGTGTTCATTCTGTTTACACTCCTCCAGTGTCAAACGCTGCAATAACAAGTTTGTCTGAAGCATGATGTATAAATATTTGGTGCCCTTTAAACAGAGCAAACAGGATGCTAGGACAATTCTTGAGTATCGCATGTCTCTGAAGGCCCCTGGTTTTGTCTTACCAGACGTCTTTCTCTGGGTTTGTTGTGGGTACAGTGCCAGCTTCAAACTGGATTTTCGTGTTAGATGTGAGAGGACACTAGGATTATCAAAGTACACTCCCACACACATACATCCAGCCCTCAGAGCCAAAGTTAGCGTGGTCAAAGACTTATGCCATCTTGAAAATGCCCTGCCATATGACATTTTAGGAGTCCAGCAGACAGGAACTACTGCAAAGGTAGGTAGGCCAGGGACTGGGAGCCTTTACTCCATTGGTCAGAGAGGAACTAGGATGTCTTGGGGTGTCCCCCTCTCACAGCTGGACCCTCTCACAGCCTTTCTGAGCACACTGCTGGACTTGTGAAAAGATACTTGGCAGACCGAAACTGCTGCACTTGACATATGTGACCTGTGAGAAGGATCTGAAGGGGTTGGACTCCCTTCCACTTGAAATCCAAGGACAGATGTATCTCCGAGGATCATAAGGATGATCCCCTGGGCGGCTCCAGGAACATAACAAGCTGAACGGGACATTTGTGACGGAAATGCCAGACGTGGGTCCCGTGCTCACTGTGCCTCTAGAACCAAGCTACATCTGACTGATGAGCCCCAATCAGGGAGAAAATGGGCTTGGGTTGCTAGTTAGGGACTTAGCCCGGCAGTTTGGGCTGGTCTATTCCTACTGGAGCAAGGTCAGGACTGTCTTGCATATGGCTGGGTTCTAACTAAGGTAGCAGGTGTGCAAAATAATGATGGACTGGAATGTGTCCCAAAAAATATACCACTGGCTGAGATTACTTCAAGCATTCCATCGATCACTTTTTTATATACTAAAAAGTTTAAAAGCAAGCTTAAAAATATGGTATAGTGTCAGGGGAATTCTAGGAATAGATTATTTCATCCAATTTGCTCCAATCTGGGACTCTCGCGGGAGACCAGCATGTATGGAAGACCGATTGGCTATCCCTCTGATGAAGGCAGATATAATTTGTTGTGGACAGCTATGGGAAAATCCCAGTTTGATATTATGGACTGCAATCGTTAAGGCCACAAGAGGGACAATTTCCAGGTTTAAATACCTCCAACTTGCATCTTGGTGGTCAGCATAACAATGGCGCACACCCGATAGTTGGGAATATGTAAAACAAGTTCAAGATCTCTTGCCTTTAAAGAAGGAGGTGTTGATATACTACTGGGAACTGACAGAGGCAGAAAATAAGAAGTTGAAGAACACCTACAGTCTGTGGGAAGATCACATGCCTACGCTAAAGTTGGAAATTACATGGCAAGTATCCTTAAATGTACTTTAGTCAAGTTTTAAACCTGTTGCCTTAAAGAAGAACCATTTGTACACTATGCATAGGATCCAGAGGACCCCGCATATAATGGCAAGACATCAGCAAAACTAGTATTTAGCTGCACAACGGCAGTCTACTAAAGGTCTTACAAACATGAAATGGTGACATGAGGGCAAAAAAAAAGAGAAAAAACCTCTTCTTCTTTGAAAGATACAGAAGATCCAACAGCCCATAGAAGATATCAAGCCTGCTTCAATTCTTACACCCATCCCTTGCTGTAGAAATCTGAAATGATCAGCATTTAAAGCCCAATCTCTCCTTGATCTCACTTACATACTCAACTGCCTCAAAGCCACTTCTTAGGAATATGATGTCTTACCATCATTCTTCATCAAAGCTCTCTCTGGAGATGCTCTCTTACCCCAGCGTATCATTTTCAATGCATCCCTCGCTTAAGACATTTTCCCAGAAGCTCTCAAGACAGGCAAGATGCTCCTACTCATAAATAACTTACAATACACCCTGATGACTTCGCCACCTACCAGCCCATTACTCACCTACCATTCATCTGCAATATTACTGAAAAGCAGTGTAGATTCATCTCCAAGACCACACCAATGCTAACCATTGCATCCATGACTACCACTCTGGCTTCAGATCACACTGCAGCATGAAAATCGCTACCCTACGCATCATAAACAATGACCTCTTGACCACAGATAAAGAGGACCCTGCTGGACCTCTCAGCTGCCTTCAACACAGTCCATTGCACTCTCATGTGCACCATGCAGTCTCAAATGGGATTCACTGGCAATGTCCTCCACTGGTTCTCCTCCTACTTTTTTACAACCAACACAAGTTTGTTCACATGGGCATGTCCAGGTCACACGAGATCCCTATCATTTGTGTCCCCAGGGCCCCATACTATCTCCTGTCATATTCAACATGGAGCCGCTCAGTGCTCTACTCACAGGTAACAGCATCAAGATTCACAAATATGCTGATGATACACAACTCTACTTAAAAGTATTTTTTGCATCAGACATCTAACATCTCAAACACTGCTTGCACATCATCCAGGCCTGGATGTCCAGCGCACACCTGAAGCTAAACCAAACCAAGACAGAATTCCTGTTATTTGCCAAGAATGATAAACAAGATACAGTACAAACTTGGCTCAATTACATAAACCTTGATGGCTTTGAACCCCAACTTTCACAAAATGCCACATTTTTGTATTTCACCCTGCACACGATCCTCACCCTCAAGGAACACTTTGCTAAAAAACAAAGATCGTTTGGTACCAGCTCGCTCTTCTAAAAAAATTCACACCATTTCTTCCAGAAAGCGACCTCAGAACTGCTGTTCAAGCCCTCATACTCTTGCATCTGGATGGTGGTGATGCCCTGCTGAATGGGAACCCAAATGCCACATTGGCACCCTGTAGGGGCATCCTATTTGCTGCAGCATGTCTCATACAGGGCCTAAAGAAATATGATCACATCACCCGCATCCTGATGGAACTCCATTGGCTCCTCTTAAAGGCCTGTACCATCTTAAAAAAACAGCTGCATCATTTACAAAGCTATCACAACTATCACTCGGCTGATCTTACAGCAGGCACTATCTCTGGTGGATCTTGGTACAACCACAGCCAGGACACCATCAGACTGCAGAATAAGAAGTGTAAAAAAGAAAAAACAAGATAGCAGGCCTTTTCCATCAATGGATCCATGATCTGGAACAGCATCCCATGTATCCGAGGACAGCCCCAACGCTGCTCCAAATTAAGACAGAGTTGAAGACACACCTCTTTAAAGATATCTACATCACAATGCATTAACCATCCTCCACCCAGCTCTATCTCCTCTTACTCAGTGACTTCATGCTTGTCTTTTAACAAGTACAATGCTCTGCTGAATCTGGGCTATGTTCGAGCTATAGAAATATATATATATATATATATATATATATATATATATATATATATATATATATATATATATATAACAAAGACCCCTCCATGAAAGAGACCAGAGGACACAGCGGGGAGCTTTCGGGAATTCCTTTTAATGACTGCTAGCATGACATAATGCATTTCGGCTTTTTTTGCCTTCCTCAGATGCCGATTGCTACACAAGGTTGCTCCTATAAATACGTACACAGTGAACCCTAATCAAGATAAGGGGTTTGCCTCTTCAAAAGTCTATTACTATTTTGCAGTACAATTAATGACTCCAAGTGGTTCTTTACAAGCATGGGCTTTGACTGACTTTCAGAAATCTGGCTGTTTCATAGATATCCCATTCCAACAAGAAAAGATCAAGTGTGACAATGATTAAGTGAGACAAGAAATAAATACACGAAGAAGTCTTAGAGGTGGAGGGCACATCTTTAATATCAGGAAACGTGGAGTGGGAAACCACTCTCTTGTTTATGGCCTCAGAAACAGGAAATCTTTAAACTTTAGTCTTTGATTTGATTGCTGCCCCTCCTTTTATACTGATTGCGAGAATGAACTGGCGAAGGAAACATAATCCTTGGGTTGGCCTGATCACAGCCAATATTCATTTCATAGATCTCTTTAGTGAAGGATATTGTTTCCCAAGAAAAAGTCTGCTCAGAAGAGATTCTCTTCTTGCATGGTGGTGACAACAGACTCAAAACTCACAGGATTACCAGAGGCATATAAAGACTTAGAAGATGTCTTTAATAAGAAAGGAGCAGATACATTGCACCACACAGACCAATTGAGTGTGCCATCTATTTTCAACCTGATGCTAAGATTCCTCATGGACGCATTTATCCATTACATACTGGGAGACCAGTTCCTGAAAAAATATCTAGAATTTATAGAAGAGGTTTATCAGGCCATCCAAATTCTCCAGCTGAAGCACCCTTCCTTTTTATTTTAAACCAGGGGGAGAGTACCGGCCCATCATCAACTATACCAAACTAAACCACATCACAATTAAGAACAAACATCCTTTGCCACTTATATCCGTCTTAATAGACCAACTTCAAGGTGGCAACATTTCTTTTTACAAAATTTGAATTGAGAGGAGCCTATAATCTTGTTCGTGTCAGAGAAGATGAGTGTAAAACAGCTGTTAAGACTTATTATGGGCACTCTGAGGGTTTACTGATGTTCTTTGGGTTACGCAACTCCCCAGCGGCTTTCCAACATTTGATTAATTATATTTTTCACGATGTTTTTAGACTCCTTTGTTATCATCTATCTGGGTGACAATTTTTTCGAAATCCATCGAGAAATATCGAGCCCTTATTAGAACTGTATTAAACCATCTGAGGGTGAATTCTCTCTGCATGAAAGGAGAAAAGTGTATCTTTTAAGCCAAAGATGTCAACTTCCTGTGGTTTCATATTTCCGAATAGGGTACCCATATGAATGATGAAAAGGTTAAATTAGAAAGAGATTGGCCTACTCTCATTCGCTAATTTCTCTCAACAATTTTTAAAAACTTTTTAGTATTGTCCTTTCTATAACCCAGCTAACCTACAAGGGAAATCTCTTTTCATTGCGGTGTTTACCACGAAAAAGCTTTTGTCCAGCTAAAGGAGGCCCTTACAACAGCTCCCATTTTGCAACATTTAGATCATGCATAATCCTTCAGAGTGGGAATAAATGCCTCCTTGTATGTGAATGGGGCAAGCCATTCACAGTGACACACCAGAACTCAGGAACTCCATCCAGTGGCCTACTTCCCTCGTACCATAACAGCAGCAGAACGAAATTACACTGTCTATGAACACAAAATGTTCGCTATTCGTGAGGCATTCTGTAATTGGAGGCATTATTTCGAAGGAACTGCCTTTCCCATCATGGATCTGGATCGATCATAAGGAACTTACATCTAGGAAATGCATGAACCCTCAACATGCAAACTGGTCCTTATTCCTTTCCAAGTTTCAGAAAATCATATCCTATAATCCTGGTGATTGCCAGGGAAATGCTGATGCACTCTCAAGAACTTCGGAAGAACCTTTTTCAGGAACAAAACACCCTACGATACTCCTATTACAAGGAAACCTCAAGGAGAAGCTGAGACCTTGCTATTGGGGATGCGAAAACAAGAGTCTATCAAAAGAGTAGAATGGATTGGAGAACAATAGGCCGAAAGGAAATATCAACATGGGTATCTAAAACACAGCAACAAACCTTTTGTATCCGATGTCTCATCACAACAAATGACCTTACAATGGTGTCATGACAATCCAGTATTGGGAGGGGACACCCTGGAGTACTTACAACTCGAGAACTCGTCCAACGACAATTTTGGCGGCCCAACTAGAATCAACATATTAAAATCTATGTAAGACGTTCTGAAACCTGTGTTCAGGCCACGAATTTGCACAACAAACCTGCACAGCTCTTACAACAACTGCCTAGTCCAAGACAGCCGTGGACACAAGTATCAATGGACTTTATTGTGGCACTACTGGAATCAGAGAGACAGTCATTCTAATGGTGATTGATTACATCATTAAGGCATTTCACAAGAGCTTTCTGTGGAAACCAGCCTCACAAAGTGTAAAGCTGGCATGGTGCTGCCAGGATTTAGCCTCTGGATTTTCCAGTTACTAGGCTTGCAAACCAAATTAGGAAAAAAGACTACAGGTAAACAAAATGCCCTTACTTAGCTAGTACTGATGTCAGTGTGGGATTTATTATGACATGCACCCAGAGGGCACCTTAGAGGTACATCCTAAAACCTGCCAGCCGTTTAGTGTGCTGGCTGACTGGACTCTTACGTAGCTAGTAAAACAAGTTACACCTGTGGCGCAAACACACACGTGCCTGAAAAACTCTTGAAGTCAGTGAAGTGGGGACTGGGAAGGCCCTTTGCAGCTGAGAAGACTTTGGCTTGCAGGGTCAGGAACAGGTTACATTTCCAGGGCATAAGAGGCAGAATCCGTTCAAAGGACTACAAAGGACAACAAACATGGACGTCGAAGCTTGGCAACAGCAGTTGTCGGACTTCCTCCACTTTTGTTCTAGTTCGCACATGCTTGGTGGTCCAGTACTTTTCTTATTTTTCCCTTACTATATTCCATCTGCACTTATGTGGTTTAGAGAGGATTCTGGTGGTTTTCCTCCTTCCCATCTGTGCCCTTACAGTTTAGCACACCCACCACGAGGACTGTTTTTCAACTACATGCACTACCTACTCTGTGACTCTGAGACCAAAGACTCTATCAACCTGAGCTTTCTGCTAAATGGGTTTTTCGATTGGACCTAGGGGGCTAGTTACAACATTTCCTCTATCTGACCCTCGTAGGCACAATTCTGGGTTTGGGTGTCATGGGGTATGGTGCTAATTACAGATGCACTTCTAATGTGTAATATATTTCTCATATCGATACCCGAAGGTCAATGAGTCTCTGAGACTATCCTTGGAAGTGCTGAGCCATCTTGATGCCAGGACATCGCCTACCTCTCTCTCCCCTTACCCCTCTCTTCCCTGGAGTGCAATTATCCTTAGACTTGTCCCTACATAGGATGGGGCTTGCTGTCTTGAGGAGAGAAGTGGGTTATATTTGTTCCTGAGAAATCACAACCACTCTCGAATCCTGACAGACCCTCACCACCCACCTCCTCATAGAGTGTGATTCGTTTTTCAGCACCATTTCTCAGAATACGATTCGTAGTATTCTGTAAGCACAATTAGGTTAAAGGTAATGACACCTGACAACTGAGCCTGATCCATCCTAGAATTAAGCAAGCTACATCTAAATGCAACCTCTCATAGGTCTCATGTTAAGTATAACCAAACTAAACTGTTCTTAGCTACCAAAACATAATTTTTCCTATGTAAAGCGACCAGTCACGCATTGGATTTAGTTTGGCTGTATAAAAGTACCACATGAATACATTAGATAAAAGCTGCAGCCACCAATGCTGTGCTCACATCTGTTGGCTCGAGTCATATATGGTGTATGTAGGAAAGTGCCCTTTTTGACCTGGTCACCCCCACTTTTTGCCCTAGTACTGATGCTTTTCAACTGAAAGTGCACTGGGTCCCTGCTAACCAGGCCCCCAGTGCCAGTGCTTCTTCCCTAAAACAAGGAATTATGTCTAATTGAACCCAGCTGGCAAGGACTTTAGTACCCCTGCGTGTCCCTAGTAAATGATGCCCCTGGTACCTAGGCCATGGGTACTAAAGAGGGTCCCTAAGGGCTGCAGCATGTACTATGCCACCCTAAGGGACCCACACACATATTGCAGGAAGACTGCCATTGTAAGCTGCGTGAAAACACAACATGGCCCACACCCTGTGTGCCATGCCCAAAGACACTGCATATACTATATGTAAATCACCTCTACGGGGGCGTGGTCTCGCCGGCGGCAAGATGGCTGCACCTTGAGTGAGCTCTGCCGGCCGAGCGAATTATTCGCCATAATCCTGGAAGTCAAGAGCTAATCCAGGCTACTGTGAAGTGGGTTTGCACTGCCAACACTACCGGGAGGCAGCACAACCTGCTGAATGGCAGCAGGAAAACCGCGTCTGAGCTGACCGGCTGCGGAAACGAGGAGACCGCACTGGCTACGCTCGTCCGCACCGGACATCGCCCACTGAACGGAGGCACTTGTGGCCCTGCTCGCTGATCCCAAACTCGCTCCTCCGCGCTGAGGCGGAGGCTGCACCCGTGCCGATGCCCACACCAGCAAGAATCGCTGCGGACTCCCAAAGCCTGGCGGGGTCAATGCCGATCGACGATGCACACGCCGCGTCCCGCGGCGGTGTGCTACTGAGGCGCGCCCCGACGGACTGTAATGGGAGCGCGTATTCTGCGAAGACCAAAAGACGCATAATCGAAGTAAGGAGGCGAGGCAGGGGTGAGAGGCTAATCGCCGCTCACCAAGGGAGAACCGCTCCGGGCGCTGAGGCTTTTCCTTGGCCCCGCTCTCCCCACACAGGCCGCCGCCGCTGAGCGTGCCTCCAACCAGAGTGAGCGGCTGAACCGGGCCTATCTAGGCTGCAACGTTGAACAGAGGCCCACCCCCAACAGGAGCGGCTATGGCCCCGAATGGCAGTCGCTCCCCCCCTACATAAAGAACAGTCAAGCACGATGCCTGCCCATACCAGCCAATAATCGCCAGTACACCGTGGGGTGCTCCCCCATGTTGCCGCAAATGAAAGCATTCGTAGCTGCAAGCTGATCGCCACATTGCCACCGTAGGAGCGGCCCTGGCCCTGAGTGACTGCTGCTCCCCCCATTAAGCGACAAACGCACGACGGCAAAATTCTTGCCTGCCCCTACCAGTGGACACTAAACAACATGGGGGCGCTTTTCTCTATTGCCAGGAGTGGGGCCCTGCGTGACAACGTCACAAGCCCGGCACCCAAATGAAAAAGAGCACTCGAGGATAAAAAGGAAACAGCACGAGGCCTGAGCTGCAACCCAGTCACAATCAGATGCAAGGCTGACGCCTGGAATCTCCATTATACTGCGCGCAGGGCACGAATTCTCGTCCTATATCCCCTGCAGATAGGGTCTGCAGAAACTGCTTAGAAAAAGGACAAGCAAGGGACTCAGGTTGCGTGCTGCAGCGGACTAAAGTAATAAACAGAAGCTCCACAATCACAAATACTGAGTGTATCACACCGAGCACCCCCTAATCCTCATACCCTAATTTAGGTCACGATGGGGAAGACAGACACTAAACAACCTAAGTTCACCTTCGAGGGTCGCCGCACCGGAAGAAACGGAGACCCGCCACAAGAAGCTGAAACCGCAGGGGTACAGGATGAAGACATACGAACCCTACTACTGGAGGTCAAGTCCAGCCTCAAAATGATAGACTGAAAAATCGACCACCTAGCAGCCCGACTCGACCAGGTCAAACAACGCGTAGATTTGCATGACACCTGGATGACCCACCTGGAAGCCAGAGTCTCCAATGCAACGACGCCAGCTCGGAGGATTGCCAAAGCCTGCTAAAAATGGACAAGGTATTGGAACTCATCTGCACCAAAAATGAGGATCTTGAATCTCGCTCCCGGAGGAACACACTCCGCATCATGGGAATCCCGGAATCTACCGCCATCTCCAAAATGGAAGACAATTTAGAGACCCTACTCCTTGATTTGTTCGGCACAGCCCTATCCGAGACTTTCATTGTTGAGAGAGCACACCGCTCACGAGGCCCACGCCCCCCCCCCCCTGGACCCCGCGAGACCAACAATAGCCCGAATACTGAACTGTTGCGACCGCGATACAATCCTGCGAAAGGCCAGAGAAATGGGGGAAGTCAGACATCAAGGAAATACCCTCTCATTCTACCCCGATTTCACCCTGGCAGTACAGGCGGCAAGGTGAGACTTTCTACCAGCCAAACGAGTCTTCCAACAATTGAAAATACCATATGCGCTTATGTACCCAGCTAAGCTGTGAATAGACACTGATGGAAAGCCGCACTACTTCACAGACTCCAAAGCGGCCATGACCTACGCAAAACAACTACACAAAACCCATTCACACGGCCCACCCGCATCATCCGAAGATGGCCGCACCAGCGACAACGACTAATGGCCCACACTGCAAAGCCGATATCGGAATAGACCCGCTCCATTGTGCTGCAATGCACCACTAAATCACCAGGCCGCCAGTACAATGCAAAATGTGTTCTCCTACGAATGCCTGGACATAACACGTCAAGTTCCCATATGTTACTTCCAAATGTACTGTAATGCTCGGCCACCCTGCCCTCGAAGCGGGGGAACAGACCTGTAGAGCCCACGTACCCCAACAGGATAATTCCCATGAACATTCCATGTGCTTCATGTTGGGGAATTCTGGGGGGGAGAGTACTACATCTCAACCTGTTTGGGGGGTTGGAGTGGGAGGGGGTGGATGTGGGAAGTTCGAAGTGGATATTTGAAACGAGGGCCGTTAGCCCTTGAAGTTGTTGTTTCTCTTTTCATGTGCACCTTACAGCATGCCCACTGCCATACTGAGAGGCTACACTACTATGCTTACTGTTGCAACATTTTTCCAGTCCTTATGGACAATACCCCAGCATGTGACGGCACACATACTCAACCCATGACTGAAGTGACGCTTTTCACCTGGAACATTAGGGGCATAAATGACCACCGTAAGTCCAGCCTTATACACGCTTATACCACAAGACATAATATTGACGTATGTTTTCTACAAGAGACACACCTTGCTACTTCTAAAACTGCTTGACTCCGCGCACGCTGGTGGGGCGACTCCTATTCCTCCGTGTACTCTAACTACGCTAGAGGGGTCACCATTCTGCTCAAAAAGGACCTTCCTTGGTGCAGCGCCCACACTCACATTGACCCGGAGGGCAGATATGTCATGCTGGCAGGCACACTCTACTCTCAGCCGCTAATCGTGGCGGCCATATACAGCCCCAACTCAGACGACCCTTACTTCTTCCTCCATATCTGGAAGCTAATTGCGACACATGGCCCCTGCCCAATAGTCTGGGGCGACGAGTTCAACATTGCACTACAGGACTCCCTCGATCACTCAGGTTCCAGATCACAACACCCACAAGCCACAGCAACATTAAACTCACTCATACTGGATAATGCGCTAATAGATGTGTGACGATATTCTCATCCTGACAGAAGCGAGGGCACCTGTATTACTACCACACACAACTCCTGGTCCTGCATTGACCTATGGCTGGTGTCCCGAGATATAGCTAGCTGGTCCTCCTCTGTCGAGCACTTGGCGCGCACCCTGTCTGATCATTCCACTGTACGCCTGATCCTCCAGATCCCACAAACTTTGCGGCGCATGTTCTCATGGCAACTGCCCCCCTTTGCACTGGAGGATACCGCATTCAAGGAAGAACTCTGAAGCGCCATAATAGAGTTCTTTGAATTAAACACTGGCTCGGTTAAGTCACCTTCAACACTATGGGAAACCTTCAAAGTAGTTGTCCGGGGAGTGTGCATTGCTAAGCAGTCTGGGGTGCTCCGAGCGATCCGTGGGACCCTGGAAAGATTGGAGGCGGAACTTAAAACATTAGATCAGGCATACAGCACTAATCCCACACCTACCATACTTTTGGAGATCAGGTCAAAGATGTCAGAATACCAAACTGAGGCAGAGCGGGAGGTGAACTACTTAGGTCGGGAGGCACGGGCTCGCCAATAGGGTGAGGGGGACCGTCCCACCAAGACACTGGCCGGCCTACTGAGGAAGCCACATGCATCCTCATATGTGACGGAACTGTTAGATGACACTAGCTGTAGAATCACATCCCCTGTAGAGATTGGCGAAACGATCATTTCCTTCTATTCTCAACTCTACAGGGCCAGCGCGACGAGTACCCAAGACATACTACAGCAGTACAATATATACAGGAGGTAGTGGTGGTATATAGGGTAGCACCTCAGTTCTAAAGAACATAAATGGTTGAATCCGTATTGTTTTATCAAAGCTTGTCAATAATGGTGCCCCTCAAGGTAACAGGACAACGACACCCCACTACCACGGATGTCACCACAAGGAAGTTCAAACGAATTCCCCTGTTATACTAAACAAAACGATTGTACCTCGGCACTCTCAAATTGTACATTTCCATTCATGTATAGTAGAACATGTCTCTTAATCCAAAATCAATGTAGCAACTCACAGGTACATCAATTTAAAGAGTCAATTATGCAAAAACTCCTATTTATTTTCTATTGACAGTGTTTCACTCCATATGCTAACTAAGAAGGTTCAAGAATGGGACCTCTACGTGTCGAATCGTACACAGTACTGTTATAGGGATTCTGCACACACACAGAGCTATGCACAGGATAATAGGACCTCGGAATATAGTGGTGAGCCAAACATAAACCTTAGCACCTAAAACCCCAACCCAACTAGCCTTAGCGTCCCATTAGCAACAATGTACCAATGATTAGACAACCCAGAACACGGTATCTCTCTCTCTCTCAGGACTCGCAGTAGCAAGAACACCCTTTCGTCACTCACTCATACCTGTCCACAACCGGCGTAAGAAGAGACACAGTATAGGTTAAAATGTTTATTTCAACATACGTGCTCTAAGATACAGTACACGTGACAGTACTATCAGCATAATGCATAAGAATAATATAATCAGCATAGTTACAACTCCATAGAGTACTAACGGGGAAAGCATTTCATAAAGCAGTGGATAGAGGGCTGAATGACCTTACCACCCTCCCCGTGCTAGTAGCTTTTGTATTATAAAAATAGAAGACCTCTGGGCTTTGACAAGCGAACCCCCATACCTCAGTCTCTAGATGCCAGAACTACATCAGCAGACAATCACAGCTCTTCTCCCTCGAAAGGTTTTCTTCAAGTCCCTCTCAAGAGGGAAAAACATAATAATAATAGCCCACCAACTTCCCCATGGCAGCTGTACATATTGTTATATCTCGGTGCGAGGGACTGGCCATATCAGCATAAACCAGGGACGTGTTTTTCGACCTTGTAACTGTTGTTCAGACTGAGCCCAAAGGGAACAGGAGAAAAGGTGAGAAACAGAAAATGCAGACAGTTGTAAAATAACTTGGCAGGAGCAGAGGGCGACAGGACAACGGCTAAGAGTTACGTGCGCAAAAGACATCATGGCAGCCAGGCCTATGCCAACGTATCCAGGCAGGTCAGGAGGCCACAAACCATAAGACACCCTCCCCTGGACAGTCCATCGGCCAAGACTAAGGACGTAGACAGAGTTCAAAACACCTGAGCAGAACAGAGGCGTCCATAGTGGAAGGAGTTCTAATGGAGGACAACGAACGGGGAAAGGTAGCAAAAAGACAGTCAGCGAGGCAGTTCACGGACAGTGAACGGCAAACCAATCCAAAAACGTGGAAGTGCAGAAAAATGCTATACCGTCCAAGAGGACATCATTGGAATCGTCAGAAAACGTAGACGCCATCCAGTCCAACAGGTCAAAGCTGCAGGAATGCTCCTCAGAGGACGGAGCATCCAAAAGCAATGCGGGACAGCTTGCGTGATATTCAATATAGCTTTGTTGTAGGAGATTCTGAGCAGCCGCCCAGATATCCCATTGTGCCAAAATCCCCAGTGCAGCTGCACGCGTCATGCAGCCTGCAACGGAACAGTCCCGTTCATGGGCCTCTAAGGGACCCATCAACCGAACAAAATCCGGAACAGACAACGACGTATTGGAGAGGCAATAATCCATGGCCCAGGTGAAAGGGCAGCGAATGAAAGACATCACAGGTTGCACGCAAGTGAAACACGCAAAGCGAAAAGAAAGGGTATAGGACACACTCAGTGTCGCCAACGGCAGAAATAAGGCAGTGGTGTTCAATAAGTGCCAAGGAACCTTACCCAACTTAAGTGTTTGCAAAGTCCACGCAAATTGCATAACTGAACGTAATTGATTCTGACCATGATACAACACAGAAACATTATCTTGTACGATATCAACAACAGAGGACACAATATTCTCCAACATGTAAATGCGGGAAGACAGGGTATTAATACTATTGTCTACAACAGCAAGCACCTTTTCCAAATTTGCTTGGTCTATTTCCCGTAAACGGGAAGCAGCCTCCATTTGCGATAGCTTCCAGAGTTCATTATAAGCTTAATAAATGAACCTCTTCGGTCTTGGACCACGAGGCCCCAATATAAAGTCGGACAGATCAATATTGCCTGAAAGGAGGGACAAATGTTGTTTAACAGAGTCTAGGGAAGAATGTTGCAACCATTGTTTACATAATTTACCAACAGAATAGGTGGTGACAGTACGGGAGTTAGAAAACCTAGAATCGGGCTTGTCCTGAGTATAGCCAGAAACTGTGTCATGAAAACGCAGTTGGCACTCGTTAGATGATATGGGCCAAGACAACCAAGGTGACTGAACAAGCGTAGAAATATTAAACGAATTGTTCTGAAACAACACCTGTAAATTCGAAAGGGACATATTAAAGTGCGAGCTGTGGTTTAGAGTGGAAGACAGGGATGGAATTGATGGTGCATTCATTTGTTTTGTGGTAGCCAGACCCCAACACGTAGTCTGATAGATCGAAGCATTCAAAAACACCATTTGGGCTGGGATTAGGCAGGCACGGTGCAAGGCCTCGGTGCCTTGCACCTGCCAAGGCTTGGAGCCCCAGATTGACTTCAAATCCACCATTTCCGTCCAGTATTCATAACCACCCACAGCTAAGGCCTTTAAAAAGGAACTCGAATAAAGCAATTTAGGGGCCGATTCCGATCTCGGCCGGTAGGGCTCCGAATCGGATTCGGCTTAACCGGATCCGATTCGGAGCCCTATTTCCCGACTGATTCGTACACGCGTCCGGGCGAGCGAGTACGATGCGTATTCGCCGACCGACTCGTCCGGGCGTCCCGACCGCTCCGACCGACTCGATCCCGGGTCGAACCGCACCGACCGACTCGCACGGACACGACTCGCACCGCGCAATGGAGACGTTCCCCGGCCGGGTAAGTACGATGCGCGCCGCGAGCAGTCCGACCGAGCCGCGCACTCCGGCTCGAAAGAGCTGTCGGAGCCATACTTTGGGGGTCCGTGTTGGACCCCCCTGTACGCGTAGCCGCGCGAGTCGCACACAGGGGGGACCCATGGGTCCCCCCTACCTGTGCGTGTACGGCGCGAATCGCTTCACCGCGTACACGCTGTAGGGGCGCCCTTGTCCGCATCGCACCCATTGAGTCAATGGGAGCCCGCGTACGCGTTGTACGACAGGCTCCCATTGACTTCAATGGGAGTCCGACCGACTCGAGTCCGATGGCATACGTGCGCATCGTACTCGTTCGGTCGGACTGCACGGGTCCGATTCGGTCGGAAATCTCTCCGGGTCCGGCTCGGTCGGAGAGATTTCCGGCCCGAATCGGAATCGGCCCCTTAGTGTGGGTCAACATGAATTTCTGTGTGAATGGGGCGGGTAATTTGAAATAATAGGACCCAGGGTTCGATCTATTAAAATCTGTGAAATAAGTAAAAAAAATTCTAAGAGTCCGGGAGCTACCCGATGAAGGGTTTGGGCAATGTTCCCATTGAGTGTAGGTCACAGGGCTACGTAGTGCACTCGGTTTATGGACAAAATGGTTGCCCCAATGCTGGTAACAGTATAAATCGGCATAATTCGCAGAATTCATATACAAATCCTCAGCATTAAATGAAGCATAATATTTCAAATCAGCAAACAATGCTTCAACTGCATGCACATCCCAATCATCAGAATGAATATTACTTTTTACTACATCACCCATGGAAACTCGAAGGACATTCGGTACATTAATAACTTCTGTTGGTCCATGAATTTGAAAATTTACCGCATCCCATACGATGCCATCAGCAACTGGAAAAGCTGAAATGTTCACCAATGTGTGGTCACGCTTCATGATGTGAGATGAGGAATGTGGAGCCAAAGTTACAGCAACACTGTTCACAGCAGAGCATTCAGGCAAATAGTGACCATTGATCAGTAGAAAAAACACTGTGACAAAGCCAATGGACATGAACAAAAAAATCAAGAAAAGTACCAACCAAATGTATGTCCAAGGGGGAATCAAAAAATTGTCTCTAAACCAGGATACAAAAATACTGAACTTGGACGGGACAGTCGACGTGGTGGAATCCGAGTCAAAGGAATAACGTGTCGGGCTCAGTGGCGTTGTTGGTAAATGAGCCACAGATTCTGTTTCGGGATAGGTATACTCGGTCTCGTCAATGCAGGGGGTAACTGGAGGTTCGAGTATACTTTCAGGCAAATCAATCATCTCAATTGTAACATCAGTGACCGTTCGGGCAATAGGGCCTCGAACACAAGTCCGGTAAATTGCAGGACAAGAGACCGCTGGTGTAACACTATTTAGGATCTGCCAGTTGTTGTAGCTCGACATTTTCCACTGAGATGTATCTGTTCTCCTTGCGACCAGGAAGCGGTGGTAAGATGACTGTACGTGTTCCCTTCAAACCCAGGACTGGAACCGGTGCACGATAAGAGGGGCCGAATTCTTTCTTGTTCTCCACCTTCTCTCGAACCAGGTCGCCAATCTTCGGAAGCCAGCCGGCAAACGGAATCTGCAATGCAGGGTCTGTGGCTGAGGGTAAATGTGCGATTGCAAGTTTGTCTCGGGCTTCTTGTAAGTCCTGTAACATAGTAGAATGGTTATCTACATCAAAGATGGCGGATTGCGCCGCCATGTCTAGACCATCAAGGTCAGGCACAAACATTCGTATGCCAAAGAGCATTTCGTATGGGGTCCGCCCACCCAGAGATCTTCTAGGGAGATTATTAAGTGCACGTTGTACGGTATACAAGTGGGCCAGCCAGTTCCTGCCAGTACCTAAGACCCTAGCTGTCAAGGATTGCTTTAAATCATGGTTCATTCGCTCCACAATTGAATTACCCTCAGGTCTGTATGGAGACGAAAACTTCACCCGTACCCCCAGTGAACCCATTGCGTCCTTGTATGCCTTAGAGGCAAACGCTGGACCTTGGTCAGAATGGAAGGTACCGCAAGCGAAGATTCCCACAAAGATACGCAAATCCCTGATGACATTTCGAGCGTCAGCACTCCGTTGTGGCCAGACCCAGATGAAACGTGTGCACGAGTCCACTGCCACTAAGATATATTTATAGGCAGTGTCTGAAGAAAATGGACCGCAGTGATCCAAGTAAACACACCCAAAGGGTCTGTTAGAAATGTAGAGCGAGGTCTGTGGTGGTCGTGTAACCGTAGAAGGCTTAATCTGTTGACACACGTCACAAGAAAGCACATAAGTACGAGTGTCTTTATATAAACCACGCCACCAGTACCGCTGCTGCAAGATGGAAACGGTCGCAGACACTCCAGCATGAGCCGAAGCCATGCCTTCGTGTGCAGCCGTTATCAAGGAAAGTCTGCGGTCCGCGTTGGGGATCAGCCGATCACCAACGTCGGGTATTGTTACATAGGGAGCCTGTTCCGGACCTAACTGATAAGAATATTTGGAAGGAAAACCCCTAGGGTAATTAGCACCTTCCTGTGTTGCAGCAATAGCTGCTAAAATATCAGTATCAATTTTAGACATGGATCTAGTAACTGCTGCAACTGAACACGTGACTACTGCTGATTTGGCCGCTTCGTCTGCCAAACCGTTACCAACAGCGTGTGCGCCCACCCGCTGATGGCCAAGGGTGTGAACCACCTGTGTAAGTGGCAGACGTTGTCTCAATTCTGCCACCCGAACCCAAAGCATTTTATGCTTAATTGTGCTACCTTTAGCGTCTCTATAGTCATTTTGCGACCAAAAGAACAGATTGTCATTGTAAGATTGAACACAGTAGTAAGAATCGCATACAATTAGAGTGGTCACATCCGGAGTAGCGAACTCAAGCGCGAGCACCAATGCGCGCAGCTCGGCCAATTGTGCAGTACTGTCCCCGAGTGCCTGAGTGTGCACCACAGTGGATTTGAACTTTCCGTTCACGAAAGTACCTGCAACAATAGCACATGCGGCAGAATAAGCTTGGACCCCGTGGCCGGTTGTGCCGAACCATCGGTGTAGATCACGCAGTCGTAATCCTCAAGCGGGAGCAATGACAGAGGAGGAGGATGAACGAATTCATACTGTAAAAACTCCTGGGTCTGTAGAGATGAATCAAAGATGAAAGTGACATCCGGAGACGTCAAAGAGGTTGCCCATTGAATCCAACGGGGGTGCAACGCCTTAGAGTTCGGGACACTCGCCTTTGTCACTGCCTCTAGGGCAGGATATGGTGCTACCACCAGAATGCGCTTTCCCTGTGCCAGTGAGCGTTCCTTTAGAATCGCCATCTGCACTGCAGTCAGAACTTTCTCCACAGATGAAAAGCGCATTTCTGCGGAAGTGTATAGATGTGACTTGTATGCGATCGGTACTGTGTCACCTTCGTTAAAGGTTAAGTACGTGAAACCCACTGCCCCCGGAATTATTCTGATCACAAGGTTTGTGTGGTTATCACGCGTCAACAAGTATTTAGACTCAAGAAGGTCTGTCTGCAAAGACTGCAGAATGGAGGAATGCTCCGGAAGCCAACAAGACTTCGAAAAGTTTGGTTGTATCAAGGCATACAATGGCTTGATACGCTGGGCGTATTCGGGAATATAAGTACGCCCGAAGTTCAGGAAACCCAGCAAAGACTGAAGTTTTTTCAGAGTAGTAGGAGGGCACAAAAGGGCAAATTTTTCCAAAAAGTGGGGGGCTAAGCCCTTACCTTCATTGTTGAGCTCGTAGCCCAGAAACAAAACTGTTAATTCAGCAATGTGTGATTTGGCAAAGTTAAACTTATAACCTAATACCGCAAACTCGAGAATAATGCGGTCCACTCTGGAAAGATGCAGGTATAACTCGTCGTCTGTCAGATAAATATCATCGACGTACGAACATGCATCTGGGTCTATGCCGTCTAACAAAGAGACAACACGGGCTGCGAACACACCTGGACTGTTTTTGTAGCCCATAGGGAGTCGCCTTAATTTGAATTGTTTACCACCGGAGGTGAAAGCGCTCCATTGGCTACACTCCGTGGCTAAGTTGTGCGTGTAAAATCCATTGGATAAGTCAAGTGTCGTTTTATACTTTTTACGAACAAGACTGTCTACAAGCGCAGAACTGTGGGTATTTTGCACCGCAAAGGTCCGACAATGAGAGTTCAAATGCCGGTAATCCAATACTAGGCGGTACGATCCATCGGGTTTAGAAACCGCGAAAAGGGGATTATTCATGAGTGATACGCATGTTTCTATTACTCCCTGATATTCTAACTGAGTCAGAATATCAGAAACGGGGCCTTTGGCATCACGTTTAATGGGATATTGGGGTTGCGGCTGCGGTAGGGACCGTAAAGGTATCTCATGGGGGGGAGAATCTTCATCCCAACCCACGTGGTTGCGGTATAACGCAGGAGCCAGGGACACAGCCCACTCAGCTGCAAGAGCCTCCGCTTTGTCCTTTGGGACATGTCGAGAAAAGCTCGGAAGGATTACCTCCTCCCTTTACGCGCAGCAAGTACGAATGGGGGTGGCCAATCCGCCTCCGCTAACAAAATGTCGTATGAAGAGGTCAGATGTTACCAAAAATCCCTTTAATTACACGCTGTATATCACCTTCAATTTGAATGGCGATATTAAATAGTCTGTCAGGGGTGCCACTCTGGTGTCGGCTGTTTCAACAGTAATGAATGTTTCAGTTGCTGTCGCCTCCATATGAGGACGTAGCGCCTCCCGCACTATGGTAACTTCCACGGCGCTGTCTAGGAGGGTTACTGCCCACGTCCAATTCAGGAGTCTCGTTCTCACCGTCTGTGGCATATTTCGCTGTTACAGCGGCAACTTTCTTCTTCTGAAATTGTGGGTGAGAACGTTGAAAGTCTTCTGCTTTCCCTCTGACTTGTTGTTGAGGTTGATCTCGTCCCTGGGGAACCTCTCGACCCCTTCCTCTATCCTGGCGATCCCCTCCACTGGCTTGTGAAGTTGTCTGTGCCTGTGAAGAACGAGGAGAACGCGTATCAGGGATCTGAAACCTATCCGGAGATTTAATTCTCGCTCTATCGCGCAAATCATATGTGCGTTCAGAAGAGACAGAAGCCGGGGATGCGCCTCGCGACCCCGGCTTCTTTTGTTGCTTACCGTGTTTTTTCAACCTCCAGCTCTTTTTAGTAAAAACTGGTTTCTCATCCTTTTCAGATTGAGTTTTAGGTTGTTGTTGTTGTTGCGATTGTGTTTGCTGTTTTGCAAAAGGCTTATTGCCCAGGCTATTTCGGCCAATAGTTTTATAAGCTTGGGTTATAATTTTCGGTAATTCGCGCGGCTTGTCCAATTCCGGGACCACAGCCAAAGCATTAGCTACTTGAAAGTTCACTGCATCGCCCTTGACATTCGCAAGGATCAGCTCAGCTACTACTTCGAACACTCCCACCAGTCTCATCCCTAATTCCACAGCCGCTTCAGGGCCATGTTCATCCTGTACTTTTTAATTACAGAGGGGAGAACCGTCATGGAAGGAGTGCCGAAACACTTCGAATAAACTGCTGCGAATACCCTACCCCAGTTGTTGCATGCTGTCAACTCGGGGATTAAGTCTTTTGGCAAACTAATTGTAAGAACTCTATGTTTATCCACCGGTGTTGTGCAAGCCAATAAGGAAAATCATCCTTATTTTGTGGACGTTTGCCCATGACTGAGTTCACCATGACGGGACTTATGGTCACTCCGCCTGCAGCAGCTGGATGGCCCGCAACTCCAGGTGGGGCCCCCTGGATGTTGCCTGTAACATATTGCACTAAAGCGCGATGCACTCGCACCAAAGCCGAATACATAATGCGCAGGTCAGCGACTGGTATCTGCATATATCGCGGATGTGGGGTGTACCCGGCCAAAACAGGCCAAGTGGCCCCGTCAATAGACAAGGGGCCTAAACGAACCGTTGTTACCGGTTGTGGGAGGGCGCCATCAAACCACACACGGTGCTGCCAAGCCGTGAGCGGTACTTCAAGATTAGTATAAGGTCTATAGGCAGCAGGAACAACAGTGGGTTCATATTCATGGAACAGATTATCGTTCGCTTCCACCGCTGGAAAGGTGACCCAAGAGTAGAATACTTCAAAGTGGAAAGCCGGATCGGCTTGAACCACAAAGATTAGTTCGACTCCCGTGTCCGGCACTCCATACACCCTTAAGTGATCACGGAGCACTGTGCGGCTATGTGCCGCTATGTTTACACCCGCCATTACGATCGGGGTTGTACGACAACCTAACAGTAGGCAGCACAATAGAGGGTTCGATTAAAAAACCTTTTAATAACTTCAAGCTTGAAAGAACCTACAAAAACGTCAATATAGGAGGTATTACCGTCACACACGCTTCCGGAAGCGTCCGTGAGGGTTGTTGTGGACAAGCACAAGCACTACTCAAGCGTCTCGCAGATAAGCAGCCCCACTCGTTGGTCGCGCCATGTTATAGGGATTCTGCACACACACAGAGCTATGCACAGGATAATAGGACCTCGGAATATAGTGGTGAGCCAAACATAAACCTTAGCACCTAAAACCCCAACCCAACTAGCCTTAGCGTCCCATTAGCAACAATGTACCAATGATTAGACAACCCAGAACACTGTATCTCTCTCTCTCTCAGGACTCGCAGTAGCAAGAACACCCTTTCGTCACTCACTCATACCTGTCCACAACCGGCGTAAGAAGAGACACAGTATAGGTTAAAATGTTTATTTCAACATATGTGCTCTAAGATACAGTACACGTGACAGTACTATCAGCATAATGCATAAGAATAATATAATCAGCATAGTTACAACTCCATAGAATACTAACGGGGAAAGCATTTCATAAAGCAGTGGATAGAGGGCTGAATGACCTTACCACCCTCCCCGTGCTAGTAGCTTTTGTATTATAAAAATAGAAGACCTCTGGGCTTTGACAAGCGAACCCCCATACCTCAGTCTCTAGATGCCAGAACTACATCAGCAGACAATCACAGCTCTTCTCCCTCAAAAGGTTTTCTTCAAGTCCCTCTCAAGAGGGAAAAACATAATAATAATAGCCCACCAACTTCCCCATGGCAGCTGTACATAGTGTTATGTCTAGGTGCGAGGGACTGGCCATATCAGCATAAACCAGGGACGTGTTTTTCGACCTTGTAACTGTTGTTCAGACTGAGCCCAAAGGGAACAGGAGAAAAGGTGAGAAACAGAAAATGCAGACAGTTGTAAAATAACTTGGCAGGAGCAGAGGGCGACAGGACAACGGCTAAGAGTTACGTGCGCAAAAGACATCATGGCAGCCAGGCCTATGCCAACGTATCCAGGCAGGCCAGGAGGCCACAAACCATAAGACAGTACCACATGATATGATGAAACAGTGTATGCTATTGGTCTATTTGTATATTGTATATATTTATACTATTCGTGGAGTGAAACACTGTCAATAGAAAATAAATAGGAGTTTTTTGCATAATTGACTCTTTAAATTGATTTACCTGTGAGTTGCAACATTGATTTTGGATTAAGAGACATGTTCTACTATACATGAATGGAAATGTACAATTTGAGAGTGCCGAGGTACAATCGTTTTGTTTAATACTACAGCAGTACTTTGATTCTATTGAGCTGTTATGGCTCGACTCCAGTCACAGAGACTACTTAGATGCCCCATTCACAATGGAAGAAATCTCACAGGTCATAGCCGGCCTCCCTGGTGACAAAGCTCCAGGTTTAGACGGACTTACCCCCACCTTTTATAAAGAATATGCTTCTATTCTGATCCCTCATCTAGTTGAAATGTACAGCGAGTCAGTCATGCTTGGTCAACTACCTCCCTCCCTCCGCGAAGCGTTAATAACTTAAGCCAGATAAAGCACCCGAGCACTGTGACTCCTACCGCCCTCTTTCATTGATCAACACCGACAATAAAATATATGCGAAACTGATAGCAAATCAGCTCCTTCCGCTCATGCCTGTAATCATCTGACCTGATCAATCTGGCTTTATACCGGGTCGCGTCACGTCACACAACCTACGCACAATTTTTTCGGTAATGCACCAAATTAACCCCTCCCTACCAGCAGTGGTGGCTCTATTAGATGCCACCAAGGCCTTTGACTCTTTGAAATGGCCTTTCCATTTCTCGCTCCTTGTGCGGCTGGGCCTCAGCTCGAAATTCATTCACAAGATCCGTATGCTTTACACCTTGCCCTCGGCACGCAGTAAAATTAATGGGCAGATCACCAGACCATCCGCGATCACTCGGGGCACGCAACAGGGTTGTCCGCTCTCCCCGCTGCTGTTCCCAATTGCGATGGAGCCACTGGCGGCTCGGCTACGCCAACACCACGGAGCGTGGCATTGGATTCGCGGCCGCAGCCTAGCGATCTCTATGTATGGTGATGACGTCACGCTATACATCCGCGAACCGCAAAAAAACCTAGCACCCATGATGAGAGAAGTAATCCGATTTGGCGGTCACTCTGGCATGCACATTAAGTGGAACAAGTCCATACTTTTTCCCCTCACTGACGTAACGCGCCCTTACCAAACAGAGTACCCACTAAAATGGGCCACCGAACCAACCAAATATCTGGGTATTTGGTTAAGTAGAGACCCGGAGGAACTCTTGAAAGCAAACTTCGGGAGTGCAATAGATTGAGTCGATACCAAAATCCAGTTATGGAATAAGCTCCCACTTTCCTTGGCAGGACGCATTGCGATAGCCAAGATGGTGGTCCTGCCAAAGTTTTTATATCTATTCCTTAATATTCCACTCCATCTCACGGCGGCGCAATTTTTTAAAAGACTGCGATCAGACATGATTGTGCTGACATGGGCGGGCCGGCAGTCGCCGATCGCCTACGAAACATTGACATTACCCTTCACACGTGGCAGAATGGGGGCCCGACCTAAAGCTATACGCATTCTGCGCACAGGCAAGCTTTCTGCATTTCTGGTTACACCCAACACCATTCCAACCACATCTGGCGGCGGACGCAGATCAGGTCTCCCCTTGGCCGCTGAAAACTGCACTATTCCTACTGTACAAAGCTCCGAGAGAGGAAATAAGCATGGTGGAGTCCGTGCGCTCGGCGTGGGAGGGCATCCGAAGATGCACTGTCTCTGACACCCTGTACGCACCATCCATGACACTAGCATAGAACCCCTCCTTCCCTCCACTACACAAGGGGATGGCGCACTGAGCTAAGCTATTGGGTATACATACCTCTGCAGACCTTTACCCGGGCAGGCAGTTCCTCCCACTCCCTACCCATACAGCGACAACCAAATCACCCAACTAGACACCCTACTATGTTACCAAATTAGAGCGACCTGCAGTAGCACGAACAGCACGTTTCTAGACCCCCCACCAGTTAATGCGGCGCTTGAATACATCCATACAACCGCGTCATCACGTAAAATCATTACCCAGCTCTACTCCTTAACATTAGCGGCATCCCCGCTGGACACTGAACGGGCCCGGTGCGCCTGGGAGGGTGACATGGGTATGGGCCCCTCGACAGAGCAATGGCAATACTGCTGCAACCAGACTGAGCAACTCTCCCCCAACTACAGACTGAGACTGATACACTTCAAATACATACACAGACTGTACTGCACCCCGACAGCTCTCCACAAAATGCGCTTAGTTGCCGATGCGAGATGCGTACACTGCTCTGCGCCAGACGCCGAGTTCATACACCTGGCCTGGACATGCCCGCTGGTGGCTGATTACTGGCGAGCTGTATGTGCAATATTTAGCGCCATTACATCCTACTCTATAACACCGGCCCCGC
Organism: Calotriton arnoldi; assembly: GCA_963921515.1. Taxonomy (NCBI): domain Eukaryota; kingdom Metazoa; phylum Chordata; class Amphibia; order Caudata; family Salamandridae; genus Calotriton; species Calotriton arnoldi. Next base: position 1,619,871 of record CAWUFW010000097.1, on the reverse strand, counting down.
TCACATGTATACTAGGATACTTCAAAGATGTCCCCGACGCTAGCCGTCGTCTGGTGGCCATGCTACTCCTGCTGGCCAAACGCAGGGTGGCAATACATTGGGGCCGCAAACCAGCACCCTCGACTAAGGCATGGCTAGTTGATGCAGCACATTGCCAGACACACCTGACTGAATACTGGAACCTCATGCCCCCAGAGAGCCGCCCACACGACATCTGGGGCCCACTGTTAACATACCTTCGACAGCAGGATAACACTGACACAAGCACATGCTCCCCGAATGAAAACCCACAACACAAAGCGCACTGAGATCTGGCATGCAGACATAGCGGAACCCCATTTACACACTAACAGACACTGACCATTCACACTACATACCCCAGCTATGCCTCAGAAATGACCATGCGGGTTATTCACGAACTGTCGTTATATGATTGTACCATGTTGCTGCCATAAATGAACAATGCAATATTCATTGTACTGGAGCAAAACTAACTGTATTCCTCTCTTGAATTATGAATAAAGTTTTTTAATTTTTTTTTAAAAACTTTAAAAAAAAACCTCTACAGCAGGCCTTACAGCCGGTAATGCAGGTTGCATTATATTATATGTGAGGACATATCTGCATGAGCAGATATGTCCCTGTGATGCCCAGTTCCATTGCTTGACATTGCAAGTTTTCAGGCAGCCATTTCGAAACCATGTGCTGGTCATTGGTCATCACAAGTGACCCAGCTACATGATGGCAGCACTGAAAGTTATTATCAAACACCTTGTCTTAATAAATCCACACTGATGCCAGTGTGGGATTTATTATGACATGCACCCAGAGGGCACCTCAGAGGTACATCCTGAAACCTACCAGCCGTTTAGTGTTCTGGCTGACTGGACTGTTCTAGCCTGGCACAACAGATGAGTTTCTGACCCCCTGCTCGGGAGAGACAATGCTCTCAGAGGTCAAGAACAATGCCTGCTCCGGCGGAAGGTGATCACACCTCCTCCAGCAGGATGGCTAGTGAATTAGCATACCAAGGCTAGAGGCTTCAAAGCCTCTGCCGCATTTGATATGCGACCCCGGCTTCCTCCAAACCTGGAGAATGCCACCCCCCGTCCTGGGGTCCATTTGGCTCCAGAGCAGGCGGGAAAATTAGCTAGTCAGTAGGGGTGATGCACTATCAGGCTAGGCACACCACTAAGGTGGGCCACCTGAATGGACCCTCGAAGAAGGGTTTCAACATCTTGGTTTTGGTGAAACTAGGAACTCTGGGTCAGGTCTATGCCCACACTCCACAGGAAATGGTCATATAATGGGATGTAGTCACCCCAGGGGTAGGTAGCCCATTGGCTACTACCTTACACTCCCCTTAACGCCCTTAAATTCAGTATTTAGGTAGCCCCATGACACCAGGAACTCAGATTCCTCTATCTGGGAACAGAAGAAAGCCAAAGAAGAGCACGCAACGCAAGTACTGTGGACCAGCACCAAGATTGGCGCCAAACTCTGCCTGGCTGCTGCTCTACCAACAATTGCAAGAAACAACTCATCCTGACGCTGAACAGCCTCCCCAAACCCTTGGAGGATTGTCCAGTACTTCGCCATCAAGCACCGTCTCCCTTGAGGTGGAGGAGCCATCTCCCTGCATCTGCAGGCACTGACCGCATCTGCCCGGTTCACCGTTTTGCTGACCCTTGGGTCCACCAAGACAGCAACTCACCAGGACGAGTCCAGGAGGTGAGCCCTGTTGCTTCACCAAGTCTCGAGATGCTGAGCCTTCCTGGAGCCTCCCTACACCAATACCCGGGAGACCAGAGCCCTTGCTAGCACCATGGCACGTTGTGTGTCCAGCCCAGACACCACCAACGCCAACACCAACCTGTCGACGAGGGATGTCAGATTCTCCAAGGTCATCACCGAGAGTGGACCCGCAATCTTGTTTTCTCCCCCCTCCAGGTCACTGAAAGCAAGTGAGAGCCTCTGACTCAAGCGACCCACCTGACAAAACACCTCTGCACCCGAGCCCCCTAGCCCGGATTCACGCAAACCGACTCTGTCTTTGTGCTCCAGAGACCCACAAGAGCTAAGCCCCCCTTTGGTTCTCCAATTAACCCTTGCAGCCTTTCTTTTTACAGGTACTTCTCTATTGACTTTCCCGTGCAGCGCTCGAGGCTACCAACGTGACCAGCACCTCTGCACCCAGACACATAAGGGCAGGTAAAACCGACCAGCTGGTGGTTTCTTGGACTTTGGCCCCTAAACACCTTAAATTCAGGAGAAGAACCCTGTAAACCGTTTGCAAGTATTTCTATGAAGTGAATGTTTCTCCCATAGGATAATATTACCGCATTTGAGGCTCATACCTTAAAAAACGTTATTCAACTGTATTTTTTATTTGTACAAAAATTCCACTCCTGAAAGTACTTACCTTATCCCGATGATCTTGGTGTCTAAAATGATATACAATTCTTTGTTATTTTTCTAAATTGGTCTCGGATTTCTTTTTGAGTGTGTCTCATTTATTGACTCAGGGCCTGATTCTGATGCGGTTTGGAAGGCCTCCTAACGGCATTTGCTCCGTCCTAATCGGATCGGGAACGTGTCTTTCTGACCGGCTCGGAAAGGTTTCCGACCGACCGAGTATGATGCGAGTTAGGTGTTAGGAATATCCCAATCTCAACCCGAAGGCATTTGGAATGACCATGCCGTACGGAGCAGAATCGTATGTCCCTACGGGCCGCGTTTCCGAACGACTGAGTACGATGCTGGATTTGGACAGCCTTTCTGAATCGTGCCGTCTGACTCAAATCAGCAGTCGGAATCAGACTTTGGGGGCCCGTAGTGGGCCCCCTGCACCCAGAGCCTTCCCAATCGGGCCCATAGGGGTACCCATGGGGCCCCCCTTACCAGCCGTGCACAGTGTGGCAGGCACCAGGGGGTGCCCGCCACAGGGTGCCCGATTTTCCCCAGCCACCCCTTTTTTCAATGTGAGCCTACGCATATGGTCAGGACAAAGGCTCCCATTGAAGTCAATGGGAGTCCAACCAAATCGTATCTGGATGCATCCGGATGCATCGTACTCGGTCGGTTGGACTCTCCCGATCCGATTCGGTCAGAAACCATTCCCAAACCCATTCGGTCGGGAAGCTTTCTAAACCACATCAGAATCGGGCCCTCTGTGTGTACAACAAATGCTCAGCACCCCCCTCTGATAAGCCTAAACTGTTTGCCCTCACTACCACTAGAAGAGGACTTGGTACACTATATAAATAGCCAGCCTCCTACAGTGTAGTCACATAAGAATCACTGTTGCTGTTTTGCATTTTTGGCTAAGTGTTGTATTCTGTACATTTAGGGGCCGATTCCGATTCGGGTCGAAAATCTCTTTGACCGAGCCGGACCCGGAGAGATTTCCGACCGAATCGGACCATAGCAGTCCGACCGAACGAGTACGATGCGCACGTATGCTATCGGACTCGATTCGGTCGGACTCCCATTGAAGTCAATGGGAGCCAGTCGTACGGCGCGTACACGGGCTCCCATTGACTCAATGGGCACGACGCGAACAAGGGCGCCCCTACAGCGTGTTCGCGTCGATGCGGGTCGCACCGTACATGCACGTGTAGGGGGACCCATGGGTCCCCCTGTGTGCGACTCGCACGCCTACGCTTCCAGGGGGTCCGACACGGACCCCCAAAGTGCGGCTCCGACAGCTCCTTGGAGCCGGACTGCGCGAGTCGGTCGGAGCGGTTGCGATGCGCATCGTACTTACCCGGCCGGGGAACGTCTCCATAGCGCGGTGTGAGTCGTCCCCGTGCGAGTCGGTCGGAGCGGTCGGGTCCTGCGTACGAGTCGGTCGGAGATTTCGCGAGCGCACGCATCGTACTAGCTCGCCCGGACGCACGTACGATTCGGTCGGGAAATAGGGCTACGAATCGGATCCGGTAAAGCCGAATCCGATTCGGAGCCCTACCGGCCGAGATCGGAATCGGCCCCTTAGTGTGTATTTACAGCATTTACTTTTATAATTATCATAACGTGTTTATTGTAACATGTATTTTCTTTTTATGCTTTACTATCTGTTGTACTTACCTGTAATTAGAATGTTGCTTGGGTGCATCTTCCAGTTTCCTCTTGTGTTCTCACTCTGGAACTCGAGCAGCAATTTTGGCAGTTAGCGGTGGGTGCAGGACAGGATGCTGGTTGTTTGGCTCACTTTTTTCTGGCTTGTTTACTCAAGTAAAACCTATCTATTTACAACTTCCAAGCCATGTGGGAGTTCTTCTTTTGACGGTTCGCCACCACAACATATTGGTGACGTGTTGGCGATAAGGTGGGTGGCTCATCAACGTTTTCAATTGTCACTGTGGCAGAGACTCTTTGTGCATATAAACCATTCTCCGTGCATATAAACTATTCTAAGTTTTTCTACCTTTGTCAGAATTTTCTGGAATCCTGTCAGCTGAAACCGTAACCTGGGTCCAAATGGAGCCAACGGGCACTGCGGAACATGCTGCAGCAAAGAAGTGACAGCCAGGGTAGCTCTTTTGATTCCAGTCAGGCACATACATGCATTACATCACAGCGTTAATATGCAAACGCGCGGCCATTTTGATTTTTGAGCATTTACTGTGTTGCGGCACAATGTCAATACGCAAATGTGTGTGACGTGCAGTCATTTTAGATTTGGAAGCATTTACAGTGTGTGCCATGCATATTCTATTCCAGATTCCACTGTACTATTTGATGTTGGAGGTGGATTATTGGCTGCTAATTACTGCTGTTCTGGCACCGGAACCTAAGTATTCTACTACATTTTATTTGTTATTTCTCAAATAAGTATTGTTTACATGTGGATGCCAAGGTAACTTTGCCAATTGCCACTTTGTGGACTGCTCATCTACATTCATTCTAATGTAAACACACTGATTTCAAAATTACAGTGTCTTCTGCTGTTTACTACTAACTTACCTAGTGGTTGGTTACCATATTTGGTGGCGATAATGTACAATAACCTCTGCATTTTCTGGCTATCCTGGGCAAACCTGTTCTGGAATGGAAACATTGGTTTCGTGTTTTTCAAAATTATCTTGCAGCCATCGATGCTGTGAGCTATTCTCCAGTCATAAATTTGAACGTGTTAGTCAATTGCCTGGGTACCGAGGGTCAAAAAATATTCGACAACTTACAGGAAATTCAACCTCATAGAGATGATTCAGGTGATGCTGGAAATTGGAATGCATGAGTGCAAGCAGAGATGAGATTATTGTTGCATTCTTCTGTGGAACTATCGTTTTGTAACGCTTCGAATTTTTTTTCCAAGAAACAAGCTCCAGGAGAAAACATTGACCAATATGTGGCGCCTCTTAGAATTTTAGCCAGCACTTTTAACTTTGATAATGCCGTGGATCAGTATCTCAGGGATCAGACAGTTTTGAACTGTCATTTAAAGAAAGTTCAGGGACATCTTTTGTTGCATAAATCCTACTTTAGAGGAAAATGTCAAAATTGCTAAAGGGAATGAGAGTTCTGTTAAATCTGTTAATGTGTTGTCTGGTTGATCCAGAAATTCAGAGTGTGTGAATATAAGTGCCTTTAGGAAAGTCCAGGGTGGTGGTAGGAGTAATAAAGCGCTCCATAGCACTGCATGTTACAAGTGTAGATCGAATAACCATGTTGGTAATAGTATGAGTTGTCCTTCTCAAGGTAAAAAGTGCAACAAATGTAAAATAAATGGTCACTTTATGTGTGTTTGTAAGAGTTGTGAAACTGCGGTCAAAGTTAGTTGTGTTCCCGAGGTGGTGGAGAGACAGAATATAATTGTCGAAATATCGAATTGCATGAATATCGAGTCAAGAATATCGATGGTGGAAAATATAGAGGTAGGTTTTTTCGTTGTTTAAAATATGGATTTTTGTGTAATGTAGAAATATTGATTTTGTAGATATTGATGGCAAATATATTGTTGTAGATAATATCGACTGTATTTAAAAAAAAAATGTTTTATTAATTTGGTAGTGGTTATTTTATATTTTTCAATTTCTTTTTTATGTGAAAATGTTTGTTTTTATTGTATTTTAATTTATTTTTAGGAGCGGGATGTTGGGTTTATAGGGGATAAGGGTGGGGAGTAATTTAGAAATATTTGTTTAAAATGTTAAATAATTTTTACATTTTAGTAAAATTTAAAGGAGCAGGATGTTGGGTTTATAGGGGATAAGGGTGGGGAGATATTTAAAAATATTTATTTAAATGTTTTTTTTTTTATTTTATGTAAAAATTTAGGAGCGGGATGTTGGGTTTATAGGGAAAGGGTGGGGAGTAATTTAAGAATGTTGGTTAAAAATACATTTTAATAAAAAATAATTTAAAAATATAAATAATTTAGAGAAAAAAGTGAAATGTAAAATTTTCAAAAATTTTGAATTTTTTTTGAGTGCTAATATTTTGATATAAATTGTGTAAAATAAGCAGATACTGCTTATTAAAGATCCACCTCTTAACTTGGGGCTTTCGCTTCTCACCCAAAATCTCCAACTCAAGAATTGTTGATCCTAGAACCCATTAGGAGTATATGAAGACAATTAAAACCCAGTTCTTTGAGATGAGGAAGAAATCAATCCAAGAGGCAGTTTGAAATCAGCCTAGAAAGCATGTAAATTCCCTCTTTTCTTGGAAGGCTTCCCTCCAAGGATCAATATGGGAAAGGACCCTCTGATAATTTTCCACGGTTTTCACTACTTTGGGCGTCTGCTGCCTTTTACAACCTAAACAGGAGTCCACTCCTGGGTTTCAAAGGAAACTAAAATCTCTAATTATAATAATTCCACCTGGGACTTGCATTAAAGATTGGACTAACTCCTCATATGGCGTAGTATTATTCTCTACAGGGGCATAAAAGCTGATAAAAGTAAAGCGCACTAAGGAGACGGATCAGTTAACCCAACACCAACAGTCCTGCGTGTTGCTCGCTCAGTCGTGAACTTCCACATTCAAATTTTGGGTTATAAAAATGGCGAATCCACGATGGGTCACGAGCAGTTGAGAAGCCTCTATAACCAATGCATCTCTTAAACATTGTAAACTTTGCTAGCCTGCCCAACAGAATATGGGTTTCCGATGGATTATGCTCCACTATCCAGGCTTCAACAGAGTGCTAATATTTTGATATAAATTGTGTAAAATATTTTATAAATATTTTTTAATAAAAAAAATGTAAATAAATATATGATCAGTTTATTTTTACATTTTTTTCACAGAATTTGTTTTTTTTAGTTTCAATAAAAAAATGCAATTTAGATAATTTTGAATTGTAAAATTTTAAATTTTAATTGTGATTTAGAATTTAATATTTATATTTTTTATGAGAAGGGTTGTCTCAAATTTTTAATAATACTTTTTAAAATAATTGTCTTTTTTAATCATTTATTTGTTTTTTAAATGCATTTTAAAAAGTTTGGGACAAATTAAAAAACATTGTGTTAAATTTTTAATTTTGATTAAAAAAATGTCATTTATTTTACATTTTTGTTTTTTTCAAAATTCTGAAATATTTTATATTTTTACATATTTGTAATTTTTAAAATATGTAGCATTTTTCTTTAGTTTTTTTGTTTTGGAGTTAGGAATAGTAAATTTTTGGGGGGTTTATTATCCAGCACTTTCTTTGAGTTTATTTGGTTTTGGAGTTGGAATAGTAATTTATTATGGTTTATTATCCAGCACTTTCTTTGAGTTTAGTTGGTTTTGGAGTTGGAATAGTAATTTATTATGGTTTATTATCCAGCACTTTCGAGAAAGATTTCATTCATCTTTCCCTGTTCCTTACTGTGTAACCCAGTGACAGGACATTTTAAAGTATGCTGAATATTCTTGGTTGCTTGCTCATGGGCCTGCCAAGCCATAAACTTCCCGGCATAATTACTCTCCTCGTAAATCTTCTGCCTGTAAGCCATATTAGTTACACCACACTTAGCATAGAAATAGTCACTCAACGCGCATTTAGCTGTTTCAAGCCTTCTTCTATTCTCCTCCGAATATTGCCTGGAAAGTTTATCGGGTGCTTCTTGCACAAGTTTCTCCAGGGCCAATTTTTGCTCTTTAGCATTTCTATCAATAACCACATCTTTAGATATCACCTGCCCACGCAGATACGGTTTTAAAGTATCCCAATCGATGTTTGGTGGAGCCAACCCATGGCTTCTTATCAAAAACTTTCGGATCTCATCCTTACATACTCTAACCCATCCCCCCTCCTGCAGATACTGCTTATTAAAGAGCCACCTCTTAACTTGGGGCTTTCGCTTCTCACCCAAAATCTCCAACTGAAGAGTTGTGTGATCCGAGAACCCATTGGGAGTATATGAAGACAATTAAAACCCAGTTCTTTGAGATGAGGAAGAAATCAATCCAAGAGGCAGTTTGAAATCAGCCTGGAAAGCATGTAAATACCCTCTTTTCTTGGAAGGCTTCCCTCCAAGGATCAACATGGGAAAGGACCCTCTGATAATTTTCCACGGTTTTCATTACTTTGGGCGTCTGCTGTCTTTTACAACCAAAACAGGAGTCCACTCCTGGGTTTCAAAGAAAACTAAAATCTCTAATTATAATAATCCCACCTGGGACTTGCATTAAAGATTGGACTAACTCCTCATATGGCGTAGTATTATTCTCTACATTGACATAAAAGCTGATAAAGGTAAAGCGCACTAAGGAGACGGATCAGTTAACCCAACACCAACAGTCCTGCATGTTGCTCGCCCAGTCGTGAACTTCCACATTCAAATTTTGGGCAATAAAAATGGCGAATCCACGATGGGTCGTGGGCAGTTGAGAAGCCTCTATAACCAATGCATCTCTTAAACATTGTAAACTTTGCTAGCCTGTCCAACAGAATATGGGTTTACGATGGATTACGCCCCACTATCCAGGCTTCAATAGAACGCATTTTTTTCTATTATTTAGCCAATTCGAATGAAATGAACTAATCTTTAATTTGTTCCTTTGCGTCCCTGCCTCCCTCCTATTTCTGCCAGCAAACATGTACACTAAAAGTGCTTAAAGCGCTAAAATATACCATAAAGTGCATCAAGCTGCTAAAGTGCACCTTGTGCTCAGCTAAAGTTGGCAACTCATAAATCTCCATATCAACTGTGCTATTTCCCTTCCCCTTCCAAAAGTGCTTAAGCATGCCTGAAAGTCCTAAAAATCGCCAAAAAGTGCTGCAGTGTCTCATGTACTTAAAAAACAAACCCAAAACTTGCAAGAAACACGCCCACGTCCTTGAATGCTTTGCTACCTTAAAGTGCATAAAAGTGCTGAAGTGCATCATATACCTGAAGACAATTAGTCAAGTAACTTGCGTACAACACCACCTCAGATGCACCATCACAGCCTAGGTGGCTTCCACTTTTAACTGACCTATTCTGCTTTCTTGCCCAATGGTGTATCTTCACTAATTGAACTGATCTGGATCTCATTTTTTACTGCTTCACAACATCATCCACTTGTCCCGTCCCCCCGCACCCCCTCAAAAGCCCTGGTGAAAGCCCTGCCCTCACTCCCACTCCTCGCAGCCCTCTCTTCCCTTGAAACCTTTACCACCATGTTGGAGTGCCAGACTCCTTCGCCTATACCACCGCGACCACCAGCCTCCCTTTCACCAAACATGAAACAGCAGCTTGAGCTTCCGCTCTAGCTCACTGATTTCAAAAACATAGCGGCTTCTTCAACGGTGCAAAATGTTTGAAATACACCTTTAAACAGTTCTTTGAGTTTAGAAAGCTGTATTATCAAAGCCTGCACCCCAGCTGCTTGAAACCTTGGGAACATGTTCTTAAACTCTTTTTGAATCCAAGCTGATTCTGCTGTCATATCTGAGATGATTCAAAAGAGATGGGAGTTATGGACCACTCAGAAATGTGTCACCCCGTATAACTGAATACTAATTATGACCTGCAGTAGGGGAACGGGAGGGGGGAGTTTTTGAGGGGAATGTTCATAAAAGAGATAAACAGTACACTGATGGTATGAATACTACAAATGCAATAACGTAATCAGTATGATACAGACCAAGTGAAACAGCTCTCATGTAAGTGAATGTAAATACTCAAAAGGAAATACAATCTGGAATCACAAGAGTCTTAATTAAATTTTTGTCCATGGGTATTCAGTCAACGGCATTCTCTTTGTGTTCTGGAATTCCAGTTATCCATAAGTTAGTTCTCCATTTGCTCCTGCTTATCCTTGAGCCATGATATCTCCTTTTCCAGATTTTTATTGGCTTCTTCAAGTAAGTGAACCTTATCAGACAGTCTTTGCTCCATCTTATTTAGCCAGGTAGAGAGGTTCCCTAATTGTGCACGCACCGAGTCTAGCCGCTCTTTTAATTCATCTGTCGTTTTTGTCTTTGTTTTAATTTATTTAACCTCTCTTAACACCTCCTCTAACATCCTCAATAGATCTGGGGCATCTCCTTCTCCCACGAGCTGATCTAGTGAGAGAGTCTTCTGCTCCCTGTGTGGGTCTCGACAGCTCATCTTGTATTGAAATTGTCGAACACTGAGTGTCATGAGCATAGTTCACTCGGACATTTCTCTTGAGCAGGGATTCAGTACATGGCCCTAGACCTCGAGGAGACTCTTTCTGGCTTCTCCCAGCGATGTTAGCTCTGCTCTTAACACTATTCCTGCTAACCTGGAATAATGGATATATCAAGGTCCCATCGCATCCTCCTTCAGCATTATCAAAGGATAGGCCCCCTCCTGGCTATTTTCCCAGGAGTCACTGCACAAAGTTTCTCGATCCGCCTCTCCATACTCAACAGCCTGCTCTTGTTGCTCTTGCTGATTTGCCTGGGCTTGTGACATCTGTATTTCCCCTGCTGAGTAAGTTGGTGTGACTATGCCATGCCCAGTTCTCTGGGACTCTGCCCATAGCTCATTTTCTGCAGTGTCTCGGGCTCCAACAGCCCCAGTGTCCAAGGCGGGTGTATTACTTAACATATTGACAGGTATTCCCTTGTCTTCTCACATAGATGTGCGTACATGTGCAGCAGCTATATCCTTGACGTGCCCTGCCAAATTTTTCTGGGCGCCCATTAGTTCGCCCAGTGAGGCTTTCTTTTTCTCATTAGAGTGCTTTGATGTCTTCTATGATTTGGCTAATTAGGCCGGCATTATCTTGAGGCACCCTAATCACTAAGATCACAAATATGCCAGATGCATAGGAGGTGAAAGAGGAGGTTTGTTTACTTACTAGACCCAAACAAAACAGTAAAAGTCACTGATAAAGACATAGATCAATTAGCAGTTTCAAACGAGGGAGCAATTACAGTCCCAATTAAAGTCATAATTCAGGTGCCAGCTTCAAAATAAGGGACACTCCTGCTCCCCTTCCCCAAAATCTTGACCCTCTGGTGTCCTTCTTCAGGAGACAGTGGAAAAGCAGCAGCAAGCGTCAGTCAAGGGCTCATTAACAAAGATAGCGAAAAGGAGAAATACTACTTTACCCAGCACAGGCACACAGTGCCCCCAAGGGCATCGCGCCTTCTTGTGCCTCTGTTTCTGTCTTCGACGATTATGTTCTTACATACTCTCTGCAGTGATAATTTGCTGCCATATGTCAGGTCACTGGGGGATGCCGAAATGCTAGTACCCCAGGACGTCTCTTCCTCTCCAGCAAAAAAGAGATATGCCCTGTGCCTCAGTGTCTGTCCTCAAGGCTCACTATAGTGATAGCAGCCCCCCTCTCCCCCCCCCGATGTCGAATCACTGGGGGTGGGGAGGTCACTAAAATGCCAATAGCTCTAAAGGCGCTGAAGAGCATTCAACCTTAAAATATTGAAACCGCCAAAAACGTGGCTAAATCCGAAGCGGGAGTGCCGAGCAGCCTTCAGCGGCCACCATCTCTGCGGCTGCAAACACAAACTCGAGGGTGGGGCCGGAACATGAAGGGTGGAGATCAGGGGACACACTTGGGCAGCAGCATTATCCCTTCCTCCACTCTATTTAGATTGTTTGAATTAGTTTCGAAGTAGTTTTTCTCGGATGTTGCATTTATTTGTCACATAGCAATATTGTACCAAGTCCTCAGCTATTTCTCTCAGGTAAACTGTGCAGTCCGTAGTCCAATCCTACTTGCTACCTACTCCTGCCTCAGACCCACTTTGTAAAAGAGAGAAGGCAGTGGCACACTCACCCATACTTTCACTTCGTGATAGGGAGCCCTGTGGAACCTTCCTTCGGTCCATTGCTATTCCTAAAGTACATGGCTCGGCCACACTGTGCTAGTGAAGGCAGAAGAGTGGTAGGATGATTCAATTGTAGGGTTACAACATGTTGATATTTTACTGGGTCAGTATTTTACTGGCTTGACCTGTATTTTTTACCCATTGTGAGTATAAATAACTGGGAAAAGTGGTAAAATTCAGTATTTTTCCCTTTTGCAATACAACTCTAAATCAGCAAACATTTTCAGACATAACTTAGAAACGTATTTGGAAACTATCTTATTTCTAAATGATTATTAAAGCAAACAGAGAAATAAGTGCTGTGTTACAAAATAATAATAATTTTACACATATTCATTTTCACCTACCACCCCTTGGCCTTTCCAGAATAGCAAAATTAAACAACGGCCGGTATGCTTTTTCTAAAAAAAGGTGCAAACGCATTCATTTTCTGCAGAAAATTGCAGAGGACTGGTCATGTTTCGGATGTTGGATCGTGGGTAAGCCTTCTGTGTTCAAGAGAGCTGCACCTTACCCAGTCCCCTCTGTAGTGTCCTCCGCAGGCCGGGTACTCTCCAATGACTACGCCACACACAGAGCTTAGTATAACACGTCTCCATGACTAAGCAGGTCAACGCCGTTTCCTCATCCTGCTTCAACATCCTCCGAATGCTCCGCAGGATCTTCAAGTGGATCCCCACCGAAACAAGAAAAACAGTCACCCAGGCCCTCGTCACCAGCAGGCTGGACTACGGAAACGCCCTCTACGCAGGAACGACGGCTAAGCTCCTGAGACGGCTGCAACGCATCCAGAACGCCTCTGCACGTCTTATCCTCGACATCCCCCGACGCAGCCACATCACACCCCACCTGAGAGACCTGCACTGGCTCCCTGTCAACAAGAGGATAACCTTCAAGCTCCTCACCCACACACACAAAGCACTCCACAACTCCGGACCAGCCTACCTCAACAGACGACTCAGCTTCTACACCCCCACCCGCCAGCTCCGCTCGACCAGCCTCGCCCTCGCCACAGTCCCCCGCATCCGGAAAACGACCGCCGGCGGCAGATCCTTCTCCCACCTCGCCGCCAAGACCTGGAACACCCTCCCCACCAACCTCCGACAGACCCAAGACCTACTGGCCTTCAGAAGACTCCTCAAGACCTGGCTCTTCGATCAGTAGCAGCACCACCCCCCTCTTCCCCCAGCGCCTTGAGACCCTCGCGGGTATGTAGTGCGCTTTATAAGTGACATGATTGATTGATTGATTGATTGTGTAACCGCAAACTCAACATTCTAAACCTGCATTCAATTCACTACGTTCTAATGCGTATGTCACTCACAGTTCTGCGGAGTCCATCAGGAGCCACAAAGTTTCCGTCATTACATGCTTACACAACACTACATCTCCCCCTTTGTTAAATAATAAGTACATTTTTTTTACAAATATATACAATTCGAGCTCTTCAATGAGGCTTCATGGCGCGTTGATCACACGTCCCGACCAGGTCTGCGGAAACTGTGGACCGGCAGTAGAAATGTCCATGACTGGTGTTGGTGATGGAGAAACAGCCGCAGTCAGGGGTTCTTTACTTGTCTTTTCAGACCCAGTCTCTGCAATGACATCAGTGCCTGACAAGCGATGAGCCACACGTCTGAAATGTGAGGAATCTCGTGTTATGGACTTCCCAGGATGCTGGGCAGTCAACATGTATCCTTGCTGGTCACAAAATGAAGTAGTTCAGCACTGAAAGGAGCATCAGACTTTTGCTTTCTATGCTGACACACAAGAACTCTATCTCCTTTCGTGAAGGTGACATCTCGTGCATGTCGACGCTTGTCTGTGTAGGCTTTCATTTTCCTCTTATGACCAAAGTCTTTCATGCGTGTTTCTTCCTCAGTATTTGCTCTTCTGTTGGTCAATTGAGGTCACTTGGTCATCATGGCTCTCCCGAACACCAAGGTTGCAGGGCTTTCACCTGTGGTTGAGTGAGGGGTTGAGTGGTAAGCTCGAAGAGTGGAACTTAGAACAGCTTTAGGGTTGAGCTTTTCTAGTACAGCACAATGTAAAGCTTCCTTTAGAGTACTCATGAAACGTTGGACAAGGCCATTGGCCTATGGCCACAGAGCAGTGTTCTTCTGATGCTTCACATTAAGATGACTGAGAAAGTCTTTAAATTCCCGACTGTTGAAAGGTGGGCCGTTGTCACACTTTAAAATCGCAGGAGCATCCCAACTTACGAAGATGCTGTCTAATCTCTCAATAACACATTCCTGAGTGATAGATGAAAGATCTTCGACCAATGTAAAACTGGAATGTTCATCAATGATCACATCACGTGATGTCCGTTGTTAAGAGGACCGAAAAAGTCTACAGCAATTCTTTCCCATGCATGCCTTGGAAACTCTGACATGCTTAACGGGTGTTGAGTGGTTTTTGATGACAGGCAGTTGCATAGATGACAGGCCTTTGATTCCTTTTCAACCTTCTCGTCAAGATGTGAAAACCAAACTCGGTCTTGGAGAGCTTGTTTGGTAGCAACAATTCCACTATGTCCTTCTTGGCCACTTCAATTATCTGGTGTTGCAGACTGTAGGAGAGTAGGCTCTGCTTCTTATGGTTACCCCCACTTTTTGCTGATGTTTCACTGTTTTTCGACTTTAGTCTGGCTGGGGCCCTGCTATCCAGGACCCCAGCCTAGCTGCTTCCTCTCTAAATTGATTCCCTGTACCTTAGGTACACCACAGATTGGATTCTGGGGTGACCTTATAAGTCCCTAGTATATGGTATACTATGTACCCAGGGCATAGGTACCCCAGAGGCCTACCAGGGGCTGAAGCATGTATTATGCCACCCCTGTGCAGCCTTCCAAAATGACAGCACAGGACTGCTACAGCAGCCTGAGTGAGGTGGTGCATGCACCCCTTACTGAGATATAGGTTCACTATATCTCACCCTATCACTGCACATATAAACCTATCAGTCACCCCTATGGCAGGCCTTATCAATCCTGAAGGCAGGGTGCTTGGTTTTGTGTGAGAGGGTGCCCATGCATGAGCAGAGCCCCTCTGCAGCCTTTGGAATCTCTCCTCCGGGGTTGTCTGTGAGGCAGCCTGACCATATACTCTTAAGTGCATTATAACCAAACGGTAAATGCTAACTTTGGAGTGGCTGCACGGAAACATGTCGTGTTTGGTGTCAAACAACTTGGAATCATACCCCCACACCAGTAACTGGTGTGGGAGTATGATACCACCCTTCTAGAGGGAGAGACATGACAGCACCGGTATACCCGGTACCAGCTAACAGAGCCCTGGCATCACAAAATGGATGCTGCAGCCACAGACATGAGTCTGGCCTCCTGCTGCTGACCGAAACTCCGGCAGGGGAGGCCTGGACAATAGGTTTCCTGTCACAGGGAGGTGTTACCACCTCCCAGACAGGCTTTAGTGTATTGGGGCTGGGTGGGTGCACTCTCAGAGTGCTTTGAAGTCCTGCACTGGGGGCACATTTGGTGTCCCTGTGCATAGCCCAGTTCAAACCGGCTGCAGGGGCTACCAGCCCCTGCTCTGGCACGAAACTGGACAAAGGAAATGGGTGTAGCCACCCTCTTTCCAAACCCTCCCATAGGTGGGTCCCCTGAGTTAGTCCAACCCCTTCCTTGGGTATACGATAGGAACCCCTGGCAACACGACTTTAGATATCCCTGGACGAAACTCTGAAACTGAATCCTGGACCTTCGACGATCTGTTCAACGCCAGATGACTGAAGAATCTCCCTTGGAGTAAAGGAGTTACTCCCCTGCTTGGCAGGCACCAAAGACGCATCTGTCCGGTCTGCATCTCCGAAGCGCCCGCCGGACGCCGACGACTCTGCAACCCAGGAGGTGGGTTTCCAGACTTCCCAGAGGCTGACCCGAGTCCCCAGCAAAGCTGAGACCCGGAGCCCTCGTGGGTACCGTGGAACCGGAACCCCTGGACACCGTGCACATTTGCAAGTGCATAGGCTTCTGGTTGATCCTAGAGGCTGTGCTTTGGGTTACTTGTAGCCCCGACCCGAGCAGTGAATCCACCGAAGATTGCTAGCCTGGCCACTCCCAGTGACCCGTGGGCCGCCATTTTGTGATTCCGCTCGAGGTCCCTTCGCGATCCCTTGTCCGTCGACTTGTGGGTCCCTCAGAAGGACAACTCTACTTTCAACGGGCCTTCCTGGTTGCTCCAGGCCTGCCCTGACTCTCCCTCGCTTGGGGAGTCCCTCGGACCTCGCTGGTCCGCACCGAAGCCTTTGTTTTCTTCCTGCGTGGATTGCTGTTGCCAAGGCTTGTTGTGTCCAATCCGGACACCGACACCACAGCAAGCGACATCCTTCGTGGGACAGCTCGAATCCAGCTCCTGGTCGTCGTCGACGCCTCCTGGTCCTCGTGGCTGCAGAGACAATCTTCACCTCTTCGAACTTGAAGCACCCGACATCGGTGGGCATTCGACTATCGTGCCCCTGGTCACTGGCTAGTGACCCAGACTCTGTCCCCTCTGCTTTCAGGTTTTTCCCATCCTCGATCCAGGCTTGGATCTCTTCGGATACTTCGCATCTTCCCGGCAGCAGCACTTTCCAGCAAGCGGCCATTGAAAACGATGGCGCGACCCGACACCATTTGACACCTATGCACCCGGCTTCCCTGGGTGAGGTGACACGAGTACTCCGGTGCTCCCATGGGTGTTGGCCCTAGAGCCCTCTAAGCCCAAAAGGGTTTGTTCCTAGTCCACTCCGAAGTGTCCCTAAACTTTAAAACTCTAACCGCGACTTTCCCCATAGACGCTAACGGAGCTCGTGGCTGTGTTCACACACTGCACACGTCCCCCTTGGGTCCCCTGTGTCACTACCTTGGGTGGTTCCTTGGGGTCCCAGCGATTCTACAGGCTCTAGGCCTTGTGTCTAGTCAAGTCGTGGTTCTTATACCACTTTCTTAATATATGGTTTGGTTCGCCCCTAGGGCCTATCGTATATTGTGCTAATTTACTGTGATATTTGAAGTGTAACATATGTGCTTTGACCTCTAGCCTCATAAAGAGACTAGTAGGTGTGTTTAGAAATAAATACATATATTTTATATATATACCTGGTGTGGTCTCCTTTCATTTAGCCATTCAAGAGATTATAGACTGGTAAAACAAACAGATTTACACTCCTTCAAGACTTAGCCTGAAGGCTGCTCTCCATAGCTACCACTAGGATAGCTTTCAATAAAGGTTGTCTTTAAACCTATCATCAATAAAGGTCGTTTGGACTGGTGCAAGGTGCCCACTATAACTAGTGGACAGCATATACCAGGCCAACTTCTCACACAGACTCTCTGGAATGACAATTCTCGACCCTTGCAGTATAATACCTTCCTCGGCAATGGACAGTTCATCTTTGACATTCTTAAACTTTTGATATTCACTGGCGCTGGTAATAGATCGAGGGTTCTGGTACCAAGACTGAAGTGTAATAATGTCTTTCAGTTTCAGCATGTCACTATCTTGTCTTGTAGCAGTGACAATTTGTTCTATCGAAATGGCAGCTGGAGTGCTTGATTTCACTATGACATTTATGTAGGCATCACTCGTCTTAGAATGGGTGCCAGGGCATTATGGAGGCACTCGTGAAAAGTAGTCGGCAGGGATCTGATCTTTCCCTGGACGATGCACAATGGTGTAGCTGTACTCTTGCAATCATAGAGCCCAACATTCAATGCGAGGAGGCATTTTTGCTTTTGGATTTCCAAAGATAGTCAATAATGCCTGATGATCGGTTACAAGCATGAAGGGCTTCCAATACAAGAATATGTGGAAATGTTCACAAACTCACAACACTGCCAAGTTCTCTTTCTCAAGTTGTGAGAAAGCATGTTCAGTTTGAGACAAACTTTGGCTGGCGTACACCACAATACGTCTTTGAGCATTTGGGTGTCCGCTGTGCTGTCAAGGATGGCGCCTAACCTGACAGGGCTAGCGTCAACAACCTCAGTAGAAAGCTTTGGATCAAAATATGCCATTTTAGTAGCATTCTCAATAGCTTGCTTGATTTTCCGGAAGCTTTGCTCGCATTCATGTGACCAAAGAAAAAAAATATTCCTTTTTAGTCAAGTCTCTTAATGGTGCACTGACAGTAGCACAGACTTGCATGTATCTAGAGCAATAGTTGGTCATGCCAAGGAATGAAAGTAACATGGAAACATATTGTGGAGGACTGGCAGTTGACAGCGCTTGCACTTTAACAGGATCAGGTGTAATGCCCCCATCAGAAAAGATACAGTCAAATAATTTTAACATTGTCTTATGGAACTCACGTTTCTCTGCATTCAAAGTTAGACCAGCATCAGTGAGCAACTGATACACTTGAGTGAGAGCTTTGTCATGCTCCTTCAGTGTAGCTCGGACAACCAATATGGCATCACTGTAATTGAAAGCATTCATGACAGGCTGTATGATACATCGAATGACATCTTGAACTAGCTCTGCAGCTGATGACACACCAAAACTTGGTTATTGGAACAGACCGAAATGTGTAAAAAAGGTTGTAATGTACCTCTACTTCTCCTCGAGTTCCAACTGATGATATCCTTTATTCAGATCCAGGGGAGAGAATATCTTTGCCCAATTCAATTGTGTTATCTTGTCGGCAATATGTGGACCTGGATGTCGTTCTCTTTCAATGGCCTTGTTTGCTTGACGCATATCCACGCTGATGCGTACAGCTCCTTCACTGACCTTTTTGGGTACGACCATTATGGGAGAAACCCATGGAGTTGCACCAGTAGAACGCTCAATGATATTGTGCTTGAGTAAAGATTAACCCCGGGCGGAGCTGGCGTAGTGCCACTACGCGGAGTTCCACAGTGTTGGGAAAAAACTCTGTGGAACTCCGCTCCGCTTCCCGCCTCCACCCCCCTAATAAAAAATATTAGAATACAAATTTAAAAAGAAAAATGGCACTTAGGTGTACTGTGGCGTCTCCGGACTGCCCTCCTCCTCCTCACTGTGGTCTCTCTCCCGCAAACCCCTACGTCCCACGTACGTCTAGCGAGAATTGCGCATGCGTGCGCATGCGCAGTTCTCGCATGACGTACATCGGACGTGGGGGTTTACGGGAGAGAGACCACGACGAGGAGGAGGAGGGCAGCCTGGAGACGCCACATTACAGGTAAGTGCCTTTTTTCTTTTTAAATTTATGTTTTAATATATTTTATTAGGGGGGTGGAGGCGGGGAGCCTTTTATTGTCAGGGGGTGGCGCTGGCTAACTCTGCTCTGCTGCGGAGTCGGAGTTTTGCCTAAACTCCGCGTTCTCAGCGGAGCGCGGAGTAGGCAAAACTGCACAATACGCTGGTGAAGCGGAGTTCTCTGCCCGCCCTTAGTAAAGATTCATGTTCCTTTTCAACAGCTTCCTGTAAGTGAAAGGCAATTCGCCTGTGTCTCTGAGCAATAGATCGGACACCCTCATTAATGTGTAATTGGACTTTCATATTCTTGCGTTTTCCTGACCCATTAAACAATAAAGGGAACTGACTTCATATTTTGTGATGAGCATTCATGTTATAGTTCACGGATATCAGTTCCATATTAGCAGCTGTGCTGAAACTGAGTAGAGAGGCACTTGGCAAACGTACCTTGAAGTTTATGAATGGGTGCTTGTACTTTTGTTTTTATGCTTCATCATAGCCACAAATAAACCTTGACTTTTTAGTGCCGTCGATGCACCCCACAAATACACTTTAGTTTTCAATGGCATAAGTCAGGGCACTGGAGGCAGTTCATTATATTTCTTCTCAGGCATAATTTTTATTGATACACCACTATCAAAAATTAAAGGTATTGAACAACCATTGACCTTTAGTGTGATCTTTGGACAAAGTTTGAATGACTTTGGTGCTTTGTCATGTCGATTTCTCTTGGGACCGTTGTTCTTCCTCACAGGCCGCCAGTCCAACATACGCATGCTTCTCCGAGGTGAACATCAACATGGCACACCTATCTTCTTCACTTTCACTTGATATTGACACGAAAGAACTATTTGACTTTGTTTGGTGTTGATTGTCGCTTCTGGAACGTTTGAGCTGCTATTTTGTCTTTGCACTGTGACACACCTATTTTTTCCTTCGCCTTGCACACTGTCACAAAATGGTTCTCCTTTCCACAGCCTTTGCATACCTGCCCAATAGCGAGACATTTACCTTCGCATGGAAACAAAAATCCACACCTGGAACACAACTTATTTTTCTGTGGAGAATTCACTCTGTGGCCCTCGGCCTTGTGCTTTGACTTATTTCTCACATTCATGACTGACTCATTATGAGCACCTCTGGCCTCCATGTCAGCAGCTTGTCGATCAGCACGCTGTTCAGCTCTGGCAGCCATGAGAACTCACTCCAGACTGAGAGTTGCTCTCAGCATTCATCGTCTGAACAAATCTGACAAGCATCTGTCAATCACTCTGAGGTGTATAGCTTCCACATCCTTAAATTCATTGAACCTACAGTGTTTGATGAGCGTATTCAGTCTCTCAACAAATTTGTCGATGGTCTCACCAGCTTTCTGTCTTTCTTGACTGAAGATGTATCTTTCGTAATCTACATTTGATTGAACTTGAGACTCAAGGCTGCTTTGATCTGACTATGTAATTTTGTCAGCTTGTGGCACTTTCTTTATAACTTCTTTCACGCCTTTACTCGATTATTTTCTTGTTATCTGCTTCTTCAATCGCATCAATTAAATCATCAAATGTTTCTATTTAGGCAGTTCATCTGTCGCCAATATTCAACTTTTTGGCAGTATCAAATGGCGGTGGTGATTTCAAGAAGAAGGCGGCATTGTAACCGTTGGTGGAAGTTACTGGCATGTAAAGTATAGTTCTCTCCGCCACTGCTTGGTGATCTTGTCCATGCAAACCATCTCTGAGGCCTTGCGATGTGCTGGCCTCTGCATCATCTTTGATAATGCCAGGAAACAAGACCCCTTTCTTGGTCTCCATTGGAGAAACAAACGGTCACAATTCAGATCTCTGCTCTCGTTTCTCTGCACATCGGAAACCTTTGGAGTTGTTGTGAGCCCCACTCAGCAACTTTATTGGGGTGCCGTTTCGGATATGGATGGCTCTGTAAGCACATCTCTGGTGCTTTCTCTGGGGTCACTGCCTTCAGCACTGCAACATGATGATGCTCTTTACTCAGAACTGGTAAGCAGATGATTGTTGCTAGTATCACTTTGTCTTCATGCATCTTTTTGTGCTGTTGATCACTGCTTCTTCTGTTTGCAGTGTTATCTTGCACTTTGCTACTCTTTCAAAACATGGTTGCATCCGCCCATAGCATTGTCACTCCTTATGAATGTATGGCTTTGAATTGTGTAGTGGTGCAGTACCTTTGTGTGGCCTTTTGTGCAGGTTCTCGGCCACTGATGGCCGAGAAAGGTGCGGGAATGTGCTTGGGCTGAGGATGCAGAAGGGACAGACTGATGTGTAGACTTTTCAGTGATGCTTTCATTAGCGTCAAATGCTTTTCAGAGAACTGGCGCTGCACTTTGACTCCTCAGAGCTCTGTCGATCTTCGGGATACTTATCTCCTATCGCATCGCACCAGTTGTAGTGACCTCCCCAGCCCGGGTACTCACCAATGACTAAACCACACGTATAACTTAGTATAACATGCCTTTTAGTCTTCTGTGTGCAATCGCGAACTTAAAATTCGACACCTGCATTCAATTCACTACACTCTAATGCTTACGCCAAAGTTCTTCAGAGTCCATAAGGAGCAACAAGGGTTCTGTCATTACATGCTCACATGACACAACACTACAACCTCCAAATACAAAGTGTACAGCAGTGTCATCCTTTGCTTCAAATCATCACTCAGGTCAGTTTAAACTCCTGTTTACTTTAAAAGGGCCGTGCGTTTCTGGTAAATGTTAACATATGTTCAAAGGTATCAAACACCACCCATGACTTCTGTAACCTCGAGAGTGCTACATTACTGTTGGAATTTTATAACGATAGAGAAATTGCATTATTGTTATATGGACTAGGCACCGACGCGCTTGCTTGCTTGCCAAGGGAACCGAACGACCAGTGTTCCTTAAGGCAGCAGCTAGGCCTCCAGTGACATCACTCTCTATTCATATCACAATGGCGGCTGAAGCAACAGCAGGTGACTTAACAGCACATAATCCTTCACATTATCAAGTCAAGGCAGGACAGATCATTGTTGTGTCCCATGAAGGTAACCGGGCATGGCTGTCATGGTCACCGGACTATGCTGGCAGGCAGCACTGTGGGTCGGGCGTTTTCTTTGTTGAGGTTCAGTCAAACCGACTGCTGTTGACTGAGCCGAGCCCCGACAGACACGCAGCTTTCTCGGTTACTTGACCGACACCGATAGAGCCAGCAAGTAGCACCTCAGAGCTGCAGCTCCGGCGGAAAAAAGCCAGACCAGGAAGATGGGGCATATCCTACGCGTGACGTAGCGGGCGACCATCTGATTAGGGGTTAATTACAACTCTAATCAGCAAGGGCTCATAGTAGGACAACACAAGAGAAACTAAATCCGAGAAGCGTATCAGCAAGAAACTCAGGTATTTTTTTACTTCTACATTCCGTACCGTACATAAAAAACAGTTGTGGTTTTGTAAAACGATTCTTTACTATTGATATTCGCCTTCGTTTGCTAACAGAAATAATGTAGTGAGGATGATAAAACTATCATTGAGAATGGCACCGAACTACTTTCTCACTGTCAAACTTGGAAAGAGTTCCCAGTGCAGATGGATTTTCCATTACGTAAGTAGTGACGTCCAGTCAGTACAGGCCTGTTATTGTTGTCTCTTTTCAATGTCTACGGCTGTGACGTCTTGCTAGGAAACAATTTGTTGCTCTGTTCCGAGTCCTTTTCTTTCTCAGAGAACTAGAGGAAGGACTTGCAACTGGGGACCACCTGTTGCCGGTTTGAAAATCTGGCGACCATCTTGGAAAGTACCTTTTATACTTATTTGTCCTTTGAGATAACTGAATAAAATATAGAACATGTTTGAAGACGCAAATGTGTAGAGTTAGATTTCGTTTGAATGCTTTGTAATTTACAATACTAAATGCATGCTGTTGCGTTTTATACAAGTAATGACATTCTTTATTGTAATTACATTTACCACGTAATCGGTACTTATCCTATCTTTAATTCATTGTATTGTATTTCCCATTCGGATATTTGTGCTGGTGAGCTTATAATACAAAATAAATTTACTATCTTTAATAAGATCGTGCTAGGCTGTATTTCAGAGCAGACGACAACATTGAAAAGTCTCTCGTCTAGTTTCAGGATGGCATCTCTGGTTGAATTACATCTGGGATTGAACTTCTTCTGCCTGGCTTCTTGTTTTCCTATCCCAGAGACTGAGAACACCCCTCCTTGTGATTGGGTTGGCTCTGGGATCGTTTGGCGAGCCTGGCCTGAGAGCGAGCGACATATTAGAATCCCAACGGCAGAGGCTGGAGGAGGCGGTGGGGCTGTAAATGCCCAATCCCGCGCACGAGCCATGGGTGACCGGTCCCGCCACACGATAAGCCGTTAGAGAGCCCGTCGGGAGAAGATGAACCCCTGGGAGCCCGGCAAGAGCCGCCGCTTCCCCTGCCAGCTCGAGATGGCTGTGGCCGCGGGCTCCGGGGCGCGCTGAGGATGCCGTGGCTGCCCTGCCAGGCGCTCGCATGTCCGGCCCAGCCCTGGACCCTGCACATCCTCATCGTGTATGAAGGTGAGAGTAGGATTCTCCGGGGAGCCGGGTCTAAGAAGCGTTGTAACAGCGGCGGGGTGGCCTCCTTGCCCATTCCTCTCAAGATAGCGAGCACCTAAAAAAACCTCTTCTTTATAAAATAAAAAAAAAATGGCTTTTGAAGCGACTTTCCGAGCACCATACAAGCACCTAGTTCTGTTACGGTTGGAGTTTACTTGATCTCCCCTTGCTCCCAGTGGTTAATAACTCACCAGTAAATAGTCGGGTCTCACACTACCGGGCACCACCATATTTACTTCCCGCATCAGGCAAAGTAGGGATCTTGAAACAACACCACCCAGGCTTCATAAGCGCAGGGCGCTTCCCCAGACGGCAGTGTAATGGTCTGGATGACTCCCTACTTTTAAGTCGAGGCTTCCCGCTGTTCTCCAACAGACACCCTGGGAATCCGTTTCAACCCCCAGCGGCCTTTCCCGGGTTCTGGTTTGTTGCCTGTATGTAGTAGAGAGATGTTTGACAACTCACAAGGCACTGTAAAGGATCCTGACTCCCACATCAGACTTTTGAATGTCTTTATGCCACTTATTCCTAACGGTTTCAGGATCTTGTTGACTCTTCTCCCAGTATCCTCGATTGCAGACTTAGGTTATCAGTAATCCCCAAGAGGCAGCCTAAGAGCCTCTCTGACTGCCTCGTTCCTGAACAGGTTACAAGAGTGTTCATATTGGCAAGTCTTTTAAGTGGTTGGGGCGCAAAACCCACCGTGTTTGCTTTGGGCGTTTTATAAGACTA
Source organism: Calotriton arnoldi (assembly GCA_963921515.1). Classification (NCBI taxonomy): domain Eukaryota; kingdom Metazoa; phylum Chordata; class Amphibia; order Caudata; family Salamandridae; genus Calotriton; species Calotriton arnoldi. Next base: position 1,595,099 of record CAWUFW010000097.1, on the reverse strand, counting down.
AGCTTCTGCAGTCTTCATCGTAAACCCTGACATGGCATTTGGTCTTGGCTGCCTCATACTACTTCTGTACATCTTACCTTAGTGCATTTCTCGCTATGTATTGATTTAAGTCTGGACCATACAGAGGGCTGATGAGTATTTTTTTTTTTTTATATCCTGAAGGTCTAATTGTACCCCGTGTAGCGCTGTGTTTATTCGACGGGTAAGCAATCTTGGAGACTGCAGCCCATGTCTGCTTGCGCATCAACCGTGTTTTTGCTGTAATATATGGACATCGTTGGCTGTATTTAATTAATGTTCTATCCTGAATGTACAAGAGTGTGTGCAGAACGGTACTGCCAGAACATACGTACTGACGTGTCCTCAGGGTCTGCTGTCTTGAGGTAAGACCTGCTGCGAACAGGGAGCATCACTCTGTCTTGTACCCGAGGAGGACTGAGCCACCGTGGCAGAGTAGCACAGTTATCTGTTAGATAAAATAGATGGCTTAGCTTGTTAGTGCTTATTCTCATCTGGTGACCCAGGGCAGTTTACACTGCGTGCGAAGACCTATAATGTTGGCATGAGATCTCGGGGCTGCTGAGCCCTCAACATTCCTTTCTCTGGCCCGGGGAGGGGCAAGGCTAGACACACACGCCCGCACACACTGTCGAGCACAAGGCGGGGGTGTGTGGTGGGCGAGTTAGTGGCTTGTGCAATTATCGGGGACGCACTCACTCAGAGAGCTTAGTCCTAGAAAGCGAGGGGCGTGGGGGGTAGACGAGGGGATATGTGAGGAGGGGGCTAGGAGTGTGGAGAGGCCCCTTACTGTGATTGGTGATGCAGGCCCACATTGTGTCTGTGTTAAAACGTGCAGTGTCGCATGTGCACAAGGGTGGCTGGGGGAGGGGGTGTTACTCTAGGCACAGCAACATGTGCAGCTACCGGATTGACGATTGCACTGCCTTTGAGGGTATGCTCTGTCTAATCTGTTGTTCAAATGGCTGTTTACGTTTCCGTAGGTAGCTGAACCCTTTCCTCCTGCTTGCATCACCGCACATGCCCTCGCGCACATTGCCCCGGTTGGAGGTGGGGAGCGGCGGGTGTTGATGAAAATGATCTGATAGCTTCTGATGGGCTCTTCACAATTCTGCTTCGATAGTTTTTAGTGACACAGCCTTGGCTTAGTCCTCCGGCTTCGCTTTGTCAAACACAGTTGAATGTTTTCCAGCTGACCACAGGCCGTTTATTATGTTGCAGTCACTTCAAACAAACTGTTGTTCAGTCATTGCCTTTGTCCTCGCTCTGATAATGTTGATCTCTCATCCAGCCGAAGCGCGGCGGCCTGTCATGGACTGACTCCTAAGCAAATATTTACTATTTCACAATAACAGAGGCTGCAGTACACGGGCGGTTCGGGAAATTACGTTTGACTTCAATCGCTGAAAACGTGTTTATGGTGAATCTAGCTGATGTAATTTCACCAACCTCGCCTCATTAAGAGTTTGGTGTGATTTTTTTTTTTTTTTTTTTTTTGATTTTTAATTACGGGTTCTTACTTAATTTAAGTGGATTAAGATGCAGTTTCAATCTTTAACGCGACATTTTATGTACGCATGAACTCGGACTTAAGTAGCAAGCCCCGTATATATTGCGTTCAGTTGCTAAAATGCACATGGATAGGGTGATACAGTGTTGCCCTATTATGTTTTAAACTACTCGTTCGAGGTAAGTGTTACAGATTGCACCCTTCCTTTACAAAGCTTTACCTCGATAACTTTGTTTCCGCCTTGTGTACGCTTGTTGTGTTTACCAAGTAATTCGAAAGTAGATTTTTTTTTTTTTTTTTTTGGGCGTCGTTTGAGACCTGCTCCGCTGGCTTCTTCATACCAGGTTTCTAATGCAATTAGGAACTGTAGTCGGGCGTTTTTGCTATAGAATTAACACCTCTTCAGACCGACTCTGGGCTTGAAAACGTCATTCTTTCCGCCACCCTGCTTTCTTCCTGTTTCGAATTACGGAGACATGTAAAATGCACAGGAAGTGCATTTTAATTTGTGGCTGATTTATGCTACCTTAAAAAAGAACTGTAGATTTTTAGAATGATTACACTGTTCCATTGTATCATAGAGGATTCGATTTCCCAACCGATCTATTTACAAAATATTCAGCCTCAAAATTATTTCAACACTAGTGCGATGGGCAGTATCTACTTATCAACCATGTCTTCTGAGGCAGTTGAAAATGCTCCCTTCTCTGCGTTGTCCAATACCAAGTATTTATTTCTGCCAGCATTCTTAAGCTGCTTCCAAGTGAATAAACGGACTGTAAAAACCATCATGTGTTGGTTTAATGGGAGTATGTCCGTTACGTTTGCAACTGGAAATTCTATTCATCTTAAACCTTTTGCTTTCAGTGCCTCGGCCATCATTTTAATATAACGGATTGACTACGACATACAATTATTATGCTTGTTTCTCCGTAGTTCATGCAGAGTTTCTTTTCAAATCGTACACTCTTGTCATCTTGTAGCAATGTTTTAAATTTGCCCCCCCCCCCCGTTTTCCTCCCTTTCTGGTACAGGATTCTAAGCATCCTCTTGTTTTTGTTACGCTGTAGTGCACATGTGCCTTTATTATTGTATTATATCAGATTTTGTAAATTACTCATAATAAACACATAGTACTATTACACACTATGAGACACATACAACCAATAATGCTAACAAAACAGCATTTTATGCTCACCCAAACTCCTGGTGATCAAACACAATCAGCCAGAATTCAGTCTTTGGTGGACTTGCCAAGAGGAGTGCATTAAGGTACTGAAGACTCTGCAAAGCCTTATTCAGATCTCTATAATATTGCAGTGTTCGGCACTAGTAGTAGAAATGTTTGCTAGTGGGGAGTCTATTGCATACACTAAAGATCTATGATGGACAAACTTGTAAGCTAAGAGTGTTTATGTAAGGCGGGCGTGCCATCTTCGGTCACCATTACAAATATCCAGTCGTTGTGTAGTTAGATTGACAGCCTGCATGCTAGCAGAAAAAGGATTTTTTTTGTGTCCTCACTGAGTCCAAAGAAGGGGTAAACAATTGGACATTGGTAGGTGCTTCACCTGCTTTTTCCGGGGTCCTTCATAGATCCCTCTTGCAAGGAAGTGGCTCATTTATCTGCCATTACCGTAGCTCAGATTAAAATATTTTTACATGAGTGGCAATTGAATATGACAGGCCTGCCTAGCACCTCATCAGGTGATTGTGCATTGTTCCCTTTAATATTTCCCATCATGAATGCTTGCTCGCAGGCAAGGTTCACACCCAACTCCTCAAACTTCTAGCTCATCTGTCTATAAGTGTATCATCAAAACGCCCTGATTTGGAGTGGGGTGGTAAATTCTATTCCATGTGCAAACATTGTGCCCTACTTTAAAAGTGACTTTTAGAAATGTGACTGATTATGGACTCCTATATAAAACCTGCCCAATTATGAATACCGTTCACTCCATTTGTCTTTGAGTTGTGACTATCTTGCATCTCATTTGAGTTTTGACAAAGTTCGACTTCTTATTGTCTGAAACAAAACGTTTCAGCTAAAGCATTCACATAACTGAAATCAATTAAAGATACCATATCAATATCTTAAGTGCCTCAGATTGGTTCACTTTATTATTGAATCCTGTTATGGTGTGCTGGATTATCCTAATTGTTCATTGTATGAAAGACTGTGAATTAGAGTCAAATCTAGAGGAGACCAGCACCCAATATAAATAACATTTGATTGTAATCAATGTGATACATAATTAATTGCAGGGAAGGAGTCTCATTTGCAAGCACACCGCACAAGCGGAAATTAGCACATGGATTTGGAATGTCAAGTTTTTATTGTTATTGCACCTTTATTGTTTTACTCTGGCAGGTTTCGGCAAACATGCCAACCTTTCTCTGGAAGGAGATATTTGCTAAAAAGTCATAACATACAGATTTTGATGCAATAAATATTAACTCTACATGTTAAGCCATATTTTTCCTCTAAAACTTGGAATAGGAGGTATTTGTTGTACCTCACACCAGCGTAATGGTATTTACTTTCAAAACTACTTCGCTATGCCCACCGATAATTCATAAAGCAGGTTCGATTTACCTGCTGAATAGAGTATTCTTCCACAGTCCACCCAGGGCTCTTAGATCAGGTGTGCAGGCTATTTTCATCATGTGGCGCATTCACCAGACGAGAATGGGCAGTCGCGCTTTTACCCACCTTGCTGCCGTCCACTGGAATGCCCCTCTGTTGAAACTGCGACTTAGAGTCTCATGCTTTTTAGGCAGCTTCTTATAACTTGTTTTTTTTCCAAACACTTCCTTATTCCTTCTCCGTCTCTTAGTAGGTCTTTCTTACTTCATTTTTCATTGCTTCTTCTGATTTGTTCTGGTTTGTGCCAGGATATCCCTTTGGGGATGAGTGTGTGTGCAATATAAATCCTTTTAACATAAAATAACACTGTTAAATAGATCACCTTGGGGTAATGGTATTTACTGGGCGCTATATACACCACTCCGTATTGCAAGGCATTAGAAATAGAAGGAAGCCCTTAGCAAAAGGTACTGATGGTGTGTCAGATATATCTGCTTTATTTCAACAATTGAACTGAGATCAAACAATTCAAAAAAGGAAGAGAAACAGCACTATTTGACTGTAACATGCTACTCTGATGCATTTCTTGCCACAAATTACAGGCACGTTACTTAATAGCTTAACACATCTATACCAGACTAGTGGTCCGACATCTAATCGTGTGTCAGATCATCAAAATAAGGAGTTTGAAACCTATTTCTGGTTATCAACACCATTTAGTGGACAAGGTAGTACTGTGGTGGTAGAGCTGCTGTAGCTTTACACATCTAATGTTCACAAACTTCAGCCAAATCAGTTGACATTCTTGTCATAACATATACCAGGGTTCTCTAACATTTTCTGTAATAAGAGCTACTTTGCTCGATGCAAATTAGCCAGTGTTATTAATAATGTTATTATAGTGATCGCATCAGACAAGATTACATTAGTGGCCATCCCATGCAAGGGTACTAGCAGTGATAACTTCAGTGCGTTGGAGAGAGTTACCAGCTGCATTGAAGAAAAAAAAAAGGCTTTTTCAGTTGGAATGCCCCTACATGGATGATACCTAACGGCCACAGCTGCAGTGCCACTGGCACCAAGTTAATAGTGAGTATGCCAGTGTCACAAAATGTATAAATTCAATATACGCTTTAAATATATTTTGCAAATTCGGCCGTTTTTGTCCAAACATCAGCATATGAGTTATGAAAATACACATTTTCGTCTTAAGCATGCTTTTTCATTTATTTACACATACACATACAAATAAAAGCTTGTAATTTAGTAGGCTGGGCTGCATACAGGAAAGCTACTTACATGTAAATTCAGAGCTAATACTAGCTCACAAGCTACTTGTTGGAGAAGCCTGATGTATGTGGATAAAGCCTGTGACACATTATGCTTTTGAATACTTTCTAGATGACTAATCATTATTGCACAAGATTAAATTGAGTCAAGTTAATTAATAAAACCTTGTACAGTAGGAACAGTGCAAATAAATGAGTGGCTGCTTTACTGTGCCCATTTGCCGTCTGATATTTATGAGGCAGCAGACCAGCAGTTAGAAATATTTGCGTTCTGTTGATAATTTTTCTATGTTTTTAAAAACCAAATTCACAGAACTTGGCTGCAACTGTAATGAAATTGGAAATGGCCAATCTAGGTGCAGCAGAGTGCATCAGTGAGTGGGTACTCTTTTTAATTTTTATATATAACCCCAGCTGTGATGCGATATGTGATCCTACGTCTGAACTAGGCGGATGCATCTAATCACCAGCATTTCCAAGATGAGATATATATATATATATCTATCTCTCTCCAGTTCCTTGACACCAACACAGGGACTCCACTTATAATTAAAAGAGATTCTCTTTTATTTCGGTCATTTCAGTTCTTAGGTAACGCGTTTCGCTTGTATCCACAGGCTTGCTCACACCAAAGACGCTGTCGCCATTTCCATATTTTAAAACCAGACTCCAGATCACGTGGGTCGCTGTCTCCATAGCCATGGAAGACAGACTACAGTCCCCATCCTGTTTAATACATATTTGAAACATGTTTGCCGTTTAAAATCACTTGAAGCATAACAATTAATATTTTTTGAGTTTTGCAATGTATACCCAGTATTTATCAAAATTCTTTCTTTGTCCATTGATTCTATTATCTTTTGACGGACCGATTTTAGGCAAGTGCCTGCATCATCCTAAGTCATATTAACAATCTTCATAATTTGGAAACATTTGTGCAAATCTCCGCATAAAGAGTTAATCTCTCATCTGCATTTTTCTAAAAACACCTTATTTAAATTCATAGGTATTTTTACAATATTTACACTATTAAAAAAACCCTCTCAAAATCAATTCTTTTGAAAGAGATTCCATATCTCTTTCAAAAGAATTGATTTTGAGAGGGTTTTTTTTAATAGTGTAAATATTGTAAAAATACCTATGAATTTAAATAAGGTGTTTTTAGAAAAAAAAAAAATGCAGATGAGAGATTAACTCTTTATGCGGAGATTTGCACAAATGTTTCCAAATTATGAAGATTGTTAATATGACTTAGGATGAAAGAGATTCCATATCTGATAGCTGCTCGGGGAAACATGGCGTCCGCTAGTTGAGCGGAGCGCGCATCCGGAGAGTACTCTCTACCCCTGACTGTTATGTTACCGGCAAAGAAGTGATCTTTTGTCTATCGGGAGTTTATGGAGCTCGGTGTAGCTCTATGAGGATCTCAGGGAGGTCTCGCTGCGGAGATATCGGTGTGTACATACCTCAGCTGAATGTGTGTCGGGTCTTTCGTCCAGGCTTCAGGAGTTCCGCGTCTGACACGTCCGCTTCACCTCCTACGCTGGTACGGAGCCGCCCTGGAGTTGAGGCGTGGTCGCAGAGCGGCGGCCCGCGGTCTCCTCCGGGTTGGCAGCGGTAGCGCCAGCATCAGCCAATTCTTTGGGGTGACGGCTGGCGAGAGAGTGAGATCTGCGGCGGTTGCTGGTTGCGCCGGAGGTGGTGTGGGGCTCGATTCGGAGGAATGCTTGGTGCGGTCAGTTCCAGGCGTCTTTTCTTTTTCAGCTGCTCCTAGTAACATCACTGGCGGTAAGAAGGCGGAAACTCCTGTGCAAGAGGCGGATTATGTTATAGCCACTTCAAAGGAGAAGCATGAACATCGAGAAGGGGAAGGGGGTCCTACAACCCAGGTAACTTGGTGGTAGCTGCAAATAAAAAAGCGGAAAGAAGAGAGGAAATTGTAGGCAGAGGGAGGTTGGCTGCAGAAAAACGAACATTAAAGGAAAAGATACTGGGTTACTGGAGCCACACTTAGGGGGTGTCAGGCTTTAGTGAATACGAGGGACGATAGTATTATACCCTCTAACCAAGATACAGCCTTCCAGAACTACCAAGTTAAGGGAAGAAGTGTAAAAAGAGGGAGGAATAAGAGTGTCTCCTCGCACTGCAAAGTAAGAGTTACCCCCTCACTACGGTCATTTTTTAGGGTGCAACCGGAAGTCTTGACTGTTACAAAGCAGGGGGGGGGCTCTGGAATTCACTCCATCAGCTCCACTGGCTCTGTAGCTGGGGTTTCTCGCGTTAACATGGATAATCTGGGTTCTTCCAGCCAGAGCGATATACCTATCAGTTTACCTATAGTAGCCCCTGTGTTGCGGTCTGAATCACAGTCAGGGGAGGTAGCGGAGTCAGAAGCCCAGAATCCGGGGAAGTTGTCAATCATTCCCTAGGAGCCTCGATCGAAGCCTTGTTTACTTCATTAAAGGAAGATATAAAACAGGGCTTTGCAGTTTCTGCAGATAACCAAAGTGAAATAAGAAATGTGTGTGAGACTTTGGAGAGAAAGGTTGACCTCTTAAATTCTAGAACCGAATCGTTAGAGAGCTCAGTTGAGGTACTCAAGACGAATTTGGGGTCAGCAGAGGAAAAGATACAAAGCCTACAGAGAGGAGAAGTTGCTTTGCGGGACAGAATGGAGATCTTGGAGAATAATTCCCGCAGAAATAATCTGCGGGTTATGAATATTCCAGAAGGGAAAGAAGGGGCAGACATTAAGACTTTTATGATCGCCCTGCTTAAGGAGGCCCTATCACTCGAAGAAACAACAGAGTTCTTAGAAAGGGATATTCAAAGAATCCATAGGGACCCATTTCGCCACAACCCTAAGAGGGCAAAGCCCAGGAAGATCCTTATTAACTTTCTCACTTATTCTGTTAAAGAGAAAATTCTGAATTTGGCTTTGAAGGCTAAAACATTAAAAAGTAGGGACTTCTCCTTTGAGGTTCGTTCGGATCTTTCCAAAGCCACACTGGAGAGACAATGGGAACTGGGTCAAAGAATGGAAAACTTTAGGAAGGCCGGTGCAGTAGTACAGCTTAAGTTCCCGGCCTTCTTGAAAGTTATGCACAATAATAAGATGCATAACATTAGATCAACCCAAGAGGCAGATGAATTACTTGATTTCATCAATAGGCAGGCCTCTAAAAGCCTTTAGAGCTTCCTCTGGTTTTCTTTAGGGTGTAAAAATGTCAGATTAGAGAGACACAAGTGCTCCCTTTTTTATGGATAACCTTATTTCTCCTATCTTACTCCCTATCATCCCCTAAGTTATGTATCAGCAAGTTTTTTTCTTTTTCTAAAGAGCTCAGGGAAGGTGGGAAATAGGCTATATATTGTTTTTTTTTTTTTTTGGGTAAGAAAGGGGAAGAATAGAGTGAGTAGGGAGGAAAGGTATGGAAAAAAGAGGAAAAAAAATATATAAAATAAATAAATACATATAAATATTATCATATACATATATATATATATGTTTGGGGACATATAGACACAATAGAAATAGAGGGGCAGGGTGGCTCACGGACGCAATAGCTGGTCAACACCAGACCAGAGAAATGGGGGAAGGGTTTCCCAAGGGGAGGAGGAGTGGGTGGGGGGAAGGGGAGCACAGGGGGATAAATAATAAAAATACCTCATTTGCCTCAACCGGTTCAGTTCTAGAAACTTCAATGAGCAGTAATAATGGGAAAACTGGAAGGTCTCTCGGCCTTTGTCCTTGTTTTTGTCCAGTCAGGACGGAATATGTTAATGCTAATTCTAAAATAACATGACAATACTCCAGATTTTGTCCTGGAATGTCAATGGCCTGCGCATGAGGGCACGAAGAGCTAGAATTTTACAATACCTGAGAGATTCCCCGGCGCAGGTCATTGTCATACAGGAGACTCACCTTCTTAAGACAGAGACAAAAGAACTGTTAAAAAGTCAGAAATGGGTGGACAATTTCATTTGCACCGATCAGACGGCTAATATTAGAGGGGTGTTGATCCTTTTTAAAAACCAGGCTAGAGCTCAGATTCTACAATATAGTGAAGATTTTAGTGGTAGGTGGCTGATTTTGAAGATTACCTTAATGGGTATCCTCTTTACCTTAGTTGGATATTATGGTCCAAACCAGGACGATCCTTCCTATATAAATTCCATTCGCTCTCATCTCCTGGATTTTCCAGAGCCAGTGATATGGGCAGGAGACTTTAATATTGTCCTGGACCCTAAACTAGATAAATCCCCTAATAGTAGAGCAGAAGTTCCTTCTAAATCTAGGGCGTCCTTGTTGACAACGATGGCCCAATTGGGGCTATCCGATATTTGGAGGGAAAGATCGGGAGACCAACCAGGAGTATCTTTTAGAAATTTTAGATACAAACACAAGTCGAGAATAGACTATATTTTGCTTAGTTATAATCTAAAAGATAGAGTTAAAGATATAAAATACCTACCCTCGCACCTTTCGGACCACTCAGGAGTTATATTAGCTATTGAGTGTATACAGTCACAGCAGTCTAGAACATGGTCATTCGATCGAACAATACTGCTCGAAGAAGAAGAGACTGCCTTTTTTTCTACTGAGACCAAGCACTTTTTAGAGAATAACCTAGGAACAGCCGACATTACAACTGTCTGGGACACCTTTAAAGCTTTCCTAAGGGGTAATATTACCAATAGATCGAGTTATAGGAAAAAAAAATATAGGGAAGCGACCTTAGTTCTGGAAATTGAAATGAGGGAAATCGAGGAAAAAATGAATAGCCAGATCGGCATTGGCCAGAAGGAAGATTTGGATAGGCTCGTTCAATTAAAAGAAGAGCTGAAGAGTATTCTTCAAAAGAGGCTGATGCGTAGGTGGGAGGCTAGCAAGATTGCCCATTTTGAGTATGGGGAAGGAGCAGGAAAACTACTTGCTTGGAAAACCAAAATGGACCAGCTCCGGAACCATATAAAAGAAATAAAGGTGGATGATGATGCACCCTCCCTTTCCTCGGACAAAGATATCGGCGAGGTTTTTTTGGGTTATTTCCAAGATATCTATAAGGATACTTGCATAGAAGACAGAGCAAAAGTGAAGCTCTGGTTGGATGAGATTACATTACCATCTATTAGCCCCAAGCAACAGATAGATTTGGAATGTGCTATCACAGAAGAGGAGGTGAGGAAAGTTATTGCAGGGAGTAAAAGAGGGAAAGCGGCTGGGCCTGATGGCCTACCTGCAGAAATATATCGTGTCTTGCAGGATGTCATAATCTCAGTACTCACTCAACTGTATAATAAGATTTTATTGGAAGGAGTTAGCCCCCTCGTTCTTGGGATGATGCTACGGTGGTTTTAATTTTAAAACCTGGCAAGAATCCGGCTAGGTGTGATTCATATCGACCGATATCACTTTTAAATACAGACTACAAATTTTTCTCTTCTATTTTAGCAACTAGGTTGGGGATGGTGGCAAATGACATCTTTCACCCAGACCAAAAAGGGTTTGTAAAAGGGCGACAATTAGCAGACTTAACATACGATCTGGTCGGAGCAATTGATATCGCTTCCACCTATGCCCTCCCGTTGGCAGCCCTAACTCTGGATGCTACCAAGGCTTTTGACAGGGTAAATTGGGGATACCTGTCGGAAGTCATGGCAAGATTTAATTTGGGAGACAAATTCCGCCGTACCATTCAGTTGTTATACCAGGCACCGTCAGCCAGGTTGCTGGTTAATGGCATTTTGACTGAGGCATTTAAGATAACTAGGGGAACGAGACAGGGTTGCCCTCTCTCTCCCCTGCTCTTCAATATGTATATAGAGCCTTTTGCACAGAAACTCAGAGATAACTCTAACATCATCCCTTTTAAATATGAGGAGTGGGAGAAGAGGGTGGCCCTGTATGCAGATGATATCCTTATACTGTCAGCAGACTTGGATTCAGCCTTTCCGACAGTTATAAAACTGGCAGAAGAATTCGGTCAAATATCGGGTTACGAAATAAACGCGGGAAAGACGGAAATCATGACGTGGAATATTAGAGAAACCCATTTCCAGATCAGTTCAGGTATGCGATACTTGGGGGTCAGAATAGTGCAGGAAGTAGGAAAAATCGCAGAAATAAATTTAGTGAGAGTTTTCAGAGAGTGTCAGAAATTGATGAAGTCATGGGCCCATCTCCCCTTATCCATCTTGGGGAGGGTAAATCTGGTCAAAATGACAATTTTACCTAAGATCACATTCCTTTTTAATACGATCCCCCTTTTTTTTGACAAATCCCTGATAGTTAAATTTCAACAGGACATAAACTCCTTTATCTGGAAATATAGATCAACCAGGATAGCCTGGAAAAAACTAAGGAGAAGGAGAGAGAAAGGAGGACTGGCGCTACCTGACTTGCAATACTATGCCTGGGCCTTCCAGCTTTCACATTCTAGAATGTTATTAAAAATGCCTCTGAGCACAGGAGGGGGAGACATGTTTCGGGCTATGTTAAGGGGTGCTGGTATATCGGAAGAAGGCTTTATGTTTAAATTTGGGGACCAAAAATTCTTTAAAAAGGTTAAACTTAAGGTCCTTCATACAATAGCAAAAACGTGGGCCAGATTAAGAACTGTGGTAGGGCTTCACTACTTTTCAAACTTTGCACCTCTCTGGGATTCACCAGGTTTGCCGGAGTGCCTCCAGGATAGTTTGGCGATACCACTAAGAGAAGCCGGGGTAAAAGTGTGGGGAGATCTGATTAATGAAGATTCGTTTGTTTCATGGGAACACCTAAGTAAGAGAGTAGGGACGGGCCTCTCAAAGTTCAAGTATATCCAGTTAAAAAGCTGGGCACAATCCCAGCTAAATCAGAAAAAACATTTTGGCAAGGGCAGCAGCCTGGAACAACAGCTAGTTGAAAGGCCGGCAGGAAAGAGGGAGGTTTCATTCTGGTATTGGGCTATTGAAGAGGCAGTAGACGGAGAATTTAAGCTTGCAGACGAGCTATGGGGTGAACAGATCCCGAATACACTGTGTGAGTCTCTATGGCAAGACTCGTTTAGAATTGTCTTTAGATTAGTTAAACCTGCTTGGTGGAAGCGGAATCACTTGTTCACCGCCCATAGGGCATACCTATCCCCTCTTAGATTATCTAAATTTTTGAAAGGATCCCAAGTTGTATGTAAAAAATGTGGGTTGGCTGAAGCATCGGATACACATATGTTTTTGGACTGCCCTTTTATTGCTTCTTTTTGGGAAGAGGTGAGGAAGACACTTGAGAGCGTTTTAAGAGCACCAATTCATATAAACCTGTCCTTGATAATCTTCGGTCTTAATAGCGATATTGTAGGCCCTGCCAGATCTTTGCTATTTTACTCAATACTAATGGCTAGGAGACAAATCTGTAAATATTGGGTAGATCCAGCTCCCCCAACCATTCAGACTGGCTGACCTCATTATATGAGGTCTCCAAGATGGACATGTCTAGAACCTGCAGTAATAAAAAACTCGCATATTGGGACTTGCTTATTCGGTGGAGGTAGTTTTTTTTCTTTTTTTTTTCTTTCTTTTGGGTCCTATGATTAAGCCTTTTTGGATACTCCCTGGACTATTGCATGCCTTCTAGGCTATCGATAAATGTCCATCAGGTTTTTTCAAAGACCTAGTTGGAGTAAATCCGGCCTAAAATTGTACCTTCACAGGCTGAGGCACAGAGAGACCCCATATGTAAAGCCAAGGATATCCCAGGGTATCAAAGTAAGGTTACAAAAAGGCGGTTGGTTTAAGGCGGTTGAAGGCGAATGAGGACTAAAGATAAAAAAGAAAAAAAAAAAAAAGAAAGATTCCATATGTTTCAGCATTATGTTCATTTCGGATTAAATCATAGTACTCCATGCACTGTGTACTCGTTACTATCTTTCCACCTGGTTCGTTCTAGACAAAAACTAGTAATTGATCACATTAGATAACCGGCTCAATGGTCCTATTTAAAGTGCCAGTGCACCGTGCAAAATACAAAGTGCAAATATGCAATGTGCAAAATACAATGTGCAAATGCAAAACCATACAGTACATCAAATAACAATGCAGTGCAATTTTAGTTAAAGTGCAAGTGCTTTAGCCGTTACTAACTTTAGAATATCTTGGTTTCTCCTTGTTTAGACCAGTAGGTTTGTAAATAAGGTGCAAGTGCATGTCTAATATTAAAACCGTAAATTCCAAATGCAGAATTACATCATACCAGTATTGCTGCATACTGGACTCTAAACCTCAGATAATAAATTTTTTATTCCTTCATTTCTTTTTTTACTCTTGACAACGGCAAATTTATTGGTCCAAGGTTTAATTATGTATTTACGGGAATCTATTAAAATAAACCATTTATCTGGATACTACGAATGACAAAGGTGTACATGTAAATCCTCATCTGTATTCATGCCATACGGGATTCTGGAGTTGAAAAGCATTCTGTATTTTGACTCAAGTTGCTGCAGATTTTTTTCTCTCTTTCCTCGCCTCCTCATCTTAGGCACCTGATCTATTGCAAAATACGATAATTCTTCTAATTTGCCTTTATGGATATCATTGATGTGACGTGCCACCGGATAAGTTTTGTCGTTATTTTTTACTTCACGCATATGCTGTAGAATGCGAACATGGACCATGTGGATGGTACTTCCCACATATAACTTGGGACAGGAGCATTTTAAAATGTAAACCACATGGTCACTTCGACAATTTAAAAAGCATCTTATTCTCCAAGGGTTCACCATTAATGGGGACAATACTTGTTTGGTGTTCTCGGCTATTGTACAGGCTTTGCACTTTTGGCATTTGTAAAAGCCCGGGTTCGCCTTCAGCCAATTTCCCGATTGGATTAATTCTGGGCTGCTGTCCACCAACTCTTGCCTCATAGACTTTCCTCTTTTAAAAGTAACCTGGGGCCTAATATGTATATGTGTGTATGTATATGTGTGTATGTATATGTGTGTATGTATATATGTATGTGTGTGTATGTGTGTATATATATATATATATATATATATATATTGTCACCGTGAGCAAGACCAGAGTGGTCGAAACGCGTTGGTTTGTGAGAGGACTTGATGGTGTTGGCTGTATTACACTGAAGTAAAGAAGTCTTGAAACTAATCTCCTGGAGTGAGAGTAATTCTTTCTATTTGGTGACAATGCGTAATGCAGATCTTGATCCCTTTTCTGCACTACTCGCACCGATCGCGAGCGCGCTGACACAGAGGGATCTGTTGGTGGAAATATATATATATATATATATATATATATACACACACTCTGAAGAAAACTAAGGTTAAAGTAATGTTATAGTTAGGTGAAATGTTCAATAACCACACGTTTTAAACTCTAAAAACCACTGAAATTCATCCGTTATAGTTGTATTTATCTCAAGTAACTAACTCCTACCCTAACGTAACTATAACTCGCGACCCCCTCCATGCATAGTTTTCTCATCAATTATTTAATTGTAAATGTTGCAGTGATATTATCAATGATGTCATAAAAGATGTCCTGTGTGATGTAATATGTGGGGTAATTAGCAGTGCTTGGCAAGGGCATGAGTGTTACTTGAGATAACTATAACTGGTACATTTCAGTAGTTTTTAGAGTTTAAAACATGACATTGTTGCTGAACATGTCACTTAACTATAACATTACTTGAAACTTTGTTTTTTGAGTGAATTAGTAGTTTTTTTTTATAAACCTAAATTAATATTTATTTACCATATGTAAATCCAGCCGCACATGACCGAAGCCAAGCCCTGCGGCCGGTCTTCCACATGCAGCAAACCGAGTCTTGGCCGAAAGGCCTGGTCTGTGCCAGACCCTGTGGTTAACCCCCATAAAGGCAGCCAACCCCACTGTGCCTTTGGGTGTGTGTGGGGGTGGGGTGGGGTTGGCCACAGGGCCTGACCCTGGGGTTTCCCCCCCCCCCCCCCCTTTTATTTCTTTTGAGTAGTTTGGCCATTCTATATATATCCATCCCCAGAACTGAAACTTTGTTTTTAATGTATTATGGCGAGGATTAGAAAAATGTAGAATTTTTCATCTTTGTGTGAGTGATTGTTTTGTTTAAAGGGATGGTGATGAGCTACTTTATTGATCCAGTGCACTTATGCCACTTAAATTACCAGTCTCATTTGTGTGCTGATAACATTGTCATGTGTGATGGTTTTGATGTGGATCATCGAGACACATTTTTCATCATTCATACTCTTTTCTGAAATAATTACTTTTTTTTTCCCTCTGGGTACAAATTTGTAGCAGTTTGTACTCTCATTGTCTTCATATATTATTTGATTGTAATCTACAGTTTTTTTTTGTAAATTTAGGACACTTAGAAATGTTTTCTGGAAACTAAACAAACATAGCTCGAGCAATGATAATGGTTGTGGAAAAGGTGGTACGTTGCATTAGATGTATCCCCTTGCCCCTGCTGCTTTGTTGTTTTTTTTTCCTCTGCATCATAGCTTCTCGATTAACCAACTGGCAGTAGAGATTCTGGTTGCTATTGCAAACATTCCAGAAGTCTTGCTACAAGATCTTGTTGCTGATAAATCTCAGCGGACTTGTTTTCTAAAGGTAATTTTTAGGCAGTGCACAACAACTATTGAATTCAAAGGGGAGACACTTCCTCGTTAAAGAGCAATAGTTAATTTCCCCATCCCTACTATTATACTGTATAAGTGCATGTCATTTTATCAACAGGAAATGCATATATTTTCCACACTTGTCCTTGCAAGAGTAGATGTTTCTTTTAATGTTACAAACATTTCTGCTAATTCGTGTTGGCATGCTTTGCCATACGTGTTTTATATGGAATCTCACAAGGAATTTCCTGATGTAGTACGTGCTTTCCTGATTAGATATGAAGTGTAATGCAGCAGTTTCTTATTGACCCATTAAGCCTTTGTTGAACAGATAGTTTTGAGGTTGCCTGTTTCAGCCCATGGCACACAGTCTTCTGATTGGAGAAGACCCCAGTTAAAGAATGGAGAAACCTCTCAGTAAATTAAAATCTGCAATCATAAAGGTGATTGCACCATTCTCTATTGTGATGCCTGGTGCTTGTTTGTAGGTTTTCATCACTATCAAACTAGGGAGCACAACTTATTAACAATGCTCTTATGCTTCATAAGCAATGTACCACTGTGTCTGACTAGTAGTTGGACTAGTGTGCATCGTTCTGTAGCACCTTTGTGAACTTAGTGTGTAGGCTCTGATATGAGAAGTTCTGTTAAAAAAAAAATAGTTCAGCTCTTTCAAACTGCTTGTTTCAGTACCATACCTATGGAATGAATATAAGGATCTGAACACTGTGTTAATCTTCTGCATAGTGACGATCTGTAGTCGTATGTTGGTCTTCCCATGCAAGGGGGCCTTGAGATACCTGCCATCCACTTTGAGGTGTAGGGAATAATTGCTAAGCTGCCCCCCCCCATCGCGATTTGCAAAACAATTGTAAACTCAACATTTGTGTAAAAATACTTTAAAAAAAAAAAAATACTCAAACTTTTTTATTTTAATTTTATTTTTTTACAAAAGTACCTGCAAAATATGAGTTACAAAAAGGGGGCGCAGAGGTTTGACCCTCTTTTGCTGGCTCTGCTCTGCCACTGAGCCAGTAAAAGGAAAAAGGAGGGTGAGCAACATGCTAGTAGGTAGCAGAGGTGTGAACTTCATCTGTTGCCTGCCTTTTAAATGCGCAGAGCCCTTGCCTGTGCAGTTACCCTACCTCACGTTTGTGTGCCCCCTGCGGACTCTGCAGGTCCTTGGACGTTGCTTCTGAACCCTACCCCATCCTCCACTGCACTCCGCTCCCTCGTCCCCCCCTCCTTTCTCTGCGCTCTGTCTGCTATTCACCCCTAACCTCCCCTCCATGTCTCCTTTATTTATTTTTAGTGTGCATATTTTAAATGCCCTGCACCTCTTCTCTGCCACCCCAACCCCCACTGCTCTGCACGGAACGCAGGTTGTCTGATGCCAGAAAGAGCAGGTTTCATATTGTATTCTACTCTCCATGGAATCGGACATCCTCCAGTTTGTGGTGCTGTGCTGCTGGAGGTTCTGTGAGGTTACAGACTGTGACATAGCACTGTCTCCAGCAGTGAGAAAGTACAAGCTGTGCAGTATTCTTGTGGCAGGCACATTTTTTGCCTGCCGCAAAATTGCTTCAAAATTAGAGTTTTGGGTTGAAAATGTAGCTTTTTTTGTGCTGCAAAGGTTGCCACACAAAGCCACAAAATCCTGGGGGAGGAGGAGTCTGTCTTATAGTCATGATTTTATAGGTTAAACATTCTCTCATAATTTTATTCATGTAATAGGCACTTTCTAAATGGTGAATCTACCCATTCTCAAGCTACCTCTGTTTGATTGCTAGTTCTGTTCAATGCAGTGTTAAGTCAACGTCTTCTTTTCAGTGTCCAGGAACCTTTCTGTTACATTCCACTCTTGCTTTTCATGCTGCATCCTTTCTCTCTCTTTGTAGGTAATTTCATACCACAAACGTGCAAGTGCTTGTTCATGTCATAACAAGTGAAGATTCTGATAAAGCCTCCTCCCCATAAGTTGAGCAACAAGTTCCTTCTTTTTAGGGCTTGCCTACAGACTGCTTTTAGTTGTCTGTTTTCAAAAACCTATTGTAGACAAGACCAACACTTGTAATTGATTTTGGGCCAGCCCACTGCTTGCAATTGGTTGGCTTTTCTGGTAATCTCATTTGCTTGCTTCTTATTCAGTAGCTTTCCTCACTCTTCTTGTTTGATTTCCCCCCCCCCCCGCACACCACCTTTTCTATACTTTTGAGTGGATGACTTGTATTCTTCCGCTACTTGCATTCTTGGGGCTACTTTTCAAGTTTTGTCTGACAGTGCATGTGCTGTTGCATGCAAAACATTGTGTTGTTTATTTATAGAGGGCTTAGAACCGCCCATTGATTGGCTTTATGCTTGCTCCTCTTTGGTCAACACATGCAAGCTTGGCTTCTTCATCTTGTTTTGCCTCCCCTCTAGCATGCCCCAAGTACTGCTTCCTTGCCCAGAGTCCCTCCACCTCTCGTGCAAGAGTGCATGTGTTTGCTTTGTCTGTTGTACTGCTCGTCCCCTCCCGCCCTCC
Organism: Calotriton arnoldi; assembly: GCA_963921515.1. Classification (NCBI taxonomy): domain Eukaryota; kingdom Metazoa; phylum Chordata; class Amphibia; order Caudata; family Salamandridae; genus Calotriton; species Calotriton arnoldi. Next base: position 1,576,558 of record CAWUFW010000097.1, on the reverse strand, counting down.
TCCAGCTGTCCTTAGTGTTGCTTGCCCCTCCTCCCGCTGTCTGTTATGTTGCTTGCCCCCTCTGTAGCTGTCTGTTTGCCCTGCCCCCTCTTGCATTGTATTGCTTGGCCCACCTCCCTCTCTCCCGCGTTGTATTGCTTGCCCTGTATGGCCCCTCATGCCAAAATAAAGTGCTATGATGTGACCAGCCCTGGCCACATCACGTCCCTTTTTCTCTAACTTTCAGCCATGCTTCACAGCAGCCATGCGCCTGTAAAACATAGCTAAAAGTCATTGACAAAGTCAATGGCGCTATAGTGCATATGAGCGGCCTATTAGATTTGTCAGTTTGTTTCTTTTAGCATTCCATGGGAGTGCATATTTACTTGGTCTCTTCCCTTTGTGTGCTGCTGCCTCCTTCCATGCGCGTGCTGTGTTGCTCTCTATTCCCCCTGCATGTCCATTGCTTGCCCCACCTTTCCTTGTCAATTTTTTTTATTTTTTCAAAAACCCTCCCCCACCTCTGTTGCTCCCCTACCAGTTATTTTCCATCATTTGACAGCTCTGCAGCGATTAGTTGCTCCCCCTGACCCTTTCGTGCTCTGTTTTTTAAATTTATTATTCAACCAAGTACCGTTCTCTGTACTTTGAAGGTTTCTGTCCAGTTGTGCGATGTACGTCACAGTGCAATGCAGAGATCCTCTGAAAAGTCTAGAAACATTTGCTCTTTTACTTTCTACACTCTTAAGACTACCATCTTGAGTGTTTGGAAAAAAAAAAAAAAAAGATTTATTTGGTTTCCAGATGGCCTACAAATTACTTTGTCATGCTATGTAACACATCCTGGTGGGCATTTAGCATTGATACAAGCAATATTTTCCATACTTGTAGGATGGCAGGTCACCACTGTTGGTTTTGCCAATGCACGAGCATTATGAAATTATCCTGGAGTGGAAAAGTCAATTGGGATGGCCTCGAAACATTGGAATAGAGAAACCTATTGGATTTGCCAATGCTTGTTTTGTTTCATTTAAGGCCGAAGTAATGTGCTTTCTGCTTCATGTATATTTTGTCTGGCTATCCTTACCCAGAACATTTTGCAGTTTCTGTATTTGCAGATGTCTTTTAAACTTGGATTCCATTTTTACAGTTTCTTGGCAAAGGTGAGGTTGGTGTGAGCCATAGTGGGTTACTGGCTCATCTATTTTTAGGTCGAGCCTGGGCAGAGCATGCGCTGCTCTGCGACGCATGCTGTATTGGAGTATGCACTTGAAGCTCCGCCCATATTTTTCATTGGCTTGTGTCTTTGTCCTTTGTAAATGCTGGCTTTTTATTCTGTAATCGGTTTGTTAGTTCCTCATTAGTAACACCTTGTCTTCATTTGTAACCTCCCATGAGGACTGGCCCTTCCACTCTGTTACACCGTCTGTGTTATTTAGTCTGTAAGCACTTTTTAGGTCTCGCCTAGCGTTGCAGCGCATGCGCTGCTCGCTTTGCGAGGCATTCTGTATTAGGGTATTTTTTAAGAAGTGGTGTGGAAGCCCCGCCCATATTTTTCATTGGCTGGCGTCATCGTCCATGGTAAATGCTGGCTTCCCATTGAGAATGAGGCTTCTTAGTCCCTCCTTGTTACCGCCCTTTCTCCTTTTGGGACCGCCCATCAGGACTGGATCTTTTACTTGCGGCGTTACACTGTCTCCTTCAGTTAGTCTGTAAGCACTTTTTGTTTTTCATTCGGCTTTGGCAAAGGCAGCCCGTGTTTATTTTTGTATCGCGCTTTCACTTTAACTGCTATTGTTAAAGTGAAAGCGCGATGCAAAAATAAACACGGGGCTGCATTGGTGACAGCTTATTCTATTTAAATCGCCCTTGCTTCGGGATCCGAAAATTAATCAGCCCGACAGGCTCGATTGATGGCAAGTCACCGCGCAGCTGAGCTCCGGTCCCGCTGTCTCAGTTCCCGTATTTTCAATTTGTGACACTCTCGGAACCCGCCGCTGTGCTCGACAAACCCCATTTTCCAGTGGACTGGAAAAGCTGTTATTCTTCCCCAAAAGCGTGGCGAGTTCCCCCTTTGTCGAGTATTTCGTCCACCTCAGGTCGGTTTCTCTTCAGCTAGTTCACCTCACAGCCCGCGTGCGCTTTCAATGTTTCCGGCGTCCCTCGATTTAATTCTCTTGACGCGGTGGCTTTTCCATTATTTCCCCACAAGAATGTACCCGGTGCCTTTGTTTTCCGGAATGCAGTTTGGGAATTTGCAATTATAGCATTTTATTATCTGTGCATGGTCCTGAGACTTCAGGTACGTATGCCTGCTAATATATCCAGAGACACCTAATCATATTTTATATTTGCCTGATCTTTTCGGCCACAGATTCGGTGCTTTATAGGGCCTAGCAGTCACGAGCTTGTTTATAATGCACAGTGCTACTCTGCTGTAAATTCTGCACTGAACCAATAGGTGTTAGTATTACTGTTGCGCTTATTTTCTTTGAGAATGAGCTTTATTCTTAACATGGCGCACTCGCGCGTTTCTGTGATTGTGCACTCCGCACACAAACATTATTTTTTAATTTAAATTACGTGCAGACCTCCGAAAATGCACCCTTTTAGATTAATAACACGGGCGCACAGTCAACAATGGCGCCCGCAGCTCCTTCCCGTCACGCTGCAAACATTCAAACTATCAGCGCAGCGCCCACTCCACAAGCGCCCCGCTTTCTTTTACTTCTCGCCAACCACAATTTCCACAGCTTTTTAAGTTGTACTCTGAGTTTCCTGTGTTGAAGGATAATAAAACCATCAATTGATTACTTTTCTTTTATTGGTGAGTTGGCCCCAGTACAAGGCAGTAGCTCACCAAAGTGTCATCTTGGGGGTAAGGACAACAGATTCCCCCTGCGAGCGTCCAGTTTTTTCTCAAATACTGACAGCATGGAGACATTAAAAAACGAGTCAAGAGTATAACAGGAAACTTACTTCCAAACAATACAAGTGCTATATTACGATGCACTGTGTGGATATAAGGAGAACATTAGCTATATTTTCATAGAGGCTAAAGTGAAACACGCGGGCAGAGTGGGAGAAATGCTTGAACATGGGACACAGGTAGCACTTCATACCCTCACAACTCCAGACGGGTTGCTTACACGAGCACTGTTCTGAGATTTTTTCAAGCACCAGGGTGTTTATGTATTTCTATAAAGTGCCACATGCCAATGAGATTTCTTCACGAGACTAAGCGCAGTCTGTATTACTTGAAACGAGCATTTGCAATGCAATAGGTGTCGCATTTACGTGAGTTTAAGCTATTGGCATTGTAAATGACAATGCCTTTTATTTATGTTTTAAAAAAATAAACATAAATAAAAGGCATTATCATTTACAATGCGAGTAGGTCAAATTTGCGTAAATGCGAGACCTATTGCATTGTAAATGCTTGTTTCTTTAGTGAGTGTTGTCTTACTTCAAGCACGACGTGCTTTCCTTACATTCAGTGCGCCATGCACGCTTTCACTTTCCAAGCAACCGGGACAATGGCGGCCGCTTCTTGGCAATGCCATAGGTCTTGCATTTTGCAGAATTTGTGCTATTGGCATTGTAAATGACAATAGCTCAAACTCTCGCAAATGCGAGACCTATTGCTTTACAAATTGTTTGCGGGGTTGTTTCCAAGCGCCCCATGCCCGCTGGCACTTAATCGAGGCCATGCCCCTTTCTTTAGACGCGACTCATCTAAAGAAAGGGCGTGGCCTCTATTAAGTGCCAGCGCACATTGGGGCGCTTGGAAACAAGAATATTTGCAATTCAATAGGTCTTGCATTTGCGAGAATTAAAGCTCGTGACATTTACAGTGCCAATAGCTCCAAGTCTCATAAATGCGAGACCTATTGCATTGCAAATGCTTGTCTGATTATTTGGTCAGATTTGTTTTTCTCTGACCATTTTTGGGATAGCTCTGATTAAAATGAGTGACATGGCTACCCATCCCTGTGCAGGGTCGATCTGGGACAGAAAATGAGCCCAGGCACCAGAAGAAAAGTGACCCCCATTAGTGACGTAGACGGCTAAAAAGGAGGCCCATGTTAGCAAATTGGGGGCAATTTTGAAATTGTAACAATACGCTCTATAAGAGTTCTGCAAGCTTTGGAAGACTGCATGGATTTGACCTTGCTACAGCCAATGTTTGTTTAAATGTCAGGGAAAGTTACAGTAAAAATAGGCCCAACAGACCATATAAAAGACCACCAAACAATCGATGTAGCAGCTCACTCACGGACGACCAGCCCATTGGGCACTGCCTGATTGCCCAATAGGCCAGTCCGACCATGTGACATTGATTCTCATGGCATCTTGATTTTTGGCTACTCGGAGGGCAATGTCTAAGTTGCGGTGTGCTGTAATTGGCTAGTTGCACAGTTTCTCTTTTTATTGTGTTTAGCCTGTGCAGATTGCGTGCATAGTGCCTTTGTCCCTCTTAAATGGGGTACTTATCTGTGTGTTCTTATTCGTGTAATGGTTGATTTACATTAAAGCTTCAAAAAATTTAAACCTATTCCATAGAGTGCTTACCTTAAAATTTTTGATACGTACAATGCATGTATGTTTAACTGCATAATACACCTAAATCCTAAACTCCGTCTTCTCTGGTTGGAAATTAGAAGGGGTATTGGCAAAGTGATGGTCTTCTTACATCATCATTGTGTGCGTCATTAGAGCCTGCATTTACTGAGTACCTGTTACTCTCTGCACATTATGCGTTCAATCCAACTTCGCTGTGCAGTTTGGGATGCACACTTTTCCACCATTCCTACAAAAAAAGAACAGTTGAGTCAACAAGGACTTCAGCAGAACGGTTTCATGTATAAATCTGCTTGTTTTCTGGCTGTTTTATTTTAAGTGACGTTTGTAGGATTTTGTTTATGGACATAGTGTTTCACACAGTTTCAAAGATGCTGCAGGATCCCGCTGAAGTTGGACGTCAAATCTCTTCTTTTAATCTCATGTGGAGTCTAAATAGAAGCATTCTGTCAAATATAATATATGTATTTATATTATACATTTCCACGGTTGTTCAAGGTTGACCTAGGACCCATTACTGATCAGAATTGGTTGAGGGGACTAATAGTAAAGAAATGTGATTTTAAAAATAGATTTAAACTTATGCGAGATTAGGTATGTCTTTCTGGTTCCTCTTGGTGTGCATCAGAAACTTGGCATCCTCAGCATTGGCTTGGATCTGAAACTAGTTCAGTCAGAACGTCGAGTGATGCAAACAGTGTCTGGGAGTCCCAGTGCTCCCATAGTGGCATAGGAGATCTATATGTATGTGTATGTGTATATATATGTGTGTATATGTATGTATATATATATATATATATATATATATATATATATATATATTGTATATATTTATTTTATTAACATTATAAATGTTTTTTTTTTTGTTGCTAATGCCTATTTTTTCTTTCCTTCTCATTAGTGGGTTTACCTTGATCCCGTCTGGGCCACTGGAATTGTGAAGCCGGGGTGCTCCAAATTATGCAGCATAACGGCACATTTATTTTTTAATAGCAAATCATTTTTTTTTTTCATTCTTGCACATGTTCATGTTGTCTGGGCAAAGATTACACCTCATTAGTGTCAGCTTAACAACTACATATAGAAATAAGCAAATGAAAGATGCCCAGTTAACCTTTGCGAAGAGCCTTTCACTGCGTTCTTAGACATGTTGTTGCGTTTTTAGTAACTTTTGGTTCGTTTGAGCTAGAAACACATTTTTTGTTAAAATCTATAGATTATGCAGCAGATGATGGATTATGTGGCAAATCTATAATAGTGCGAAAAAAGATGCGGCTGCAGAATTACATAATTACCCTGGCCATGATCAAAGTATGTGTCTCTTGCTACATTTCCGTGGGTACATCATGGGGTGTGAGTGGTCACCTCAAACAACCTTTAAAGCCTCTCTTGATCATATTTGAGGGTTACACTATGGGTTCCAGAGTAGCGTGCTACTCGCCGAAAAAACACTTCAACCACCCATCAGGGGTAGCAAGCGCTATATAAATGCAAACCTTTTTTCCCTTCTCTATCCCTCTATCCTTCTCAATCCAAATATACTGACTAACATATCTACCACTCAAATTACTTCCATATTTTCACTATACTAATTCACCACTAATCCTTTATGGGTTCCGAAGTAGCATGCTACTCACCGAAAAAACGATTTGACGCCTCGTCTGGGGTAATAAGCGCTATATAAATGCCAATACAATACAGTTTTACTCTTTTATAGATTTTACACATGCCGTCAGAAGGAGGATAATAGATGTCTCTATTTCTTAATGCAGTATCAGAATTGGGAAATTTGGTCTTCGATAAACTCTCAATACTTGTAATTCAGACTATTGGGCAATTGGCTCTGTAGAGTGACAGCATAGCGAGTTAAAAAAAGATTCTATACAGACACGGCTGCTCTCATCACCAATGCCAGATGGGTATCCAAGTGCCAATGCACATTTATCAATGAAAAAAAGTGTTGGCAGTATACTGGTTTCAGTGTAATTTTTTTTTTCAACTGTAGAAATCAATAATTGCTACAAATCTCAAATGTGGATAAATCCAGATGGAAGTGTTGATGAATAAAATAATACTGGTAGTCCTAGTTATGGCTCATCGTAAAGCAAGCTGCCAGATAATGTGTGGAAAGGGAAACATAAAATATGTTCATGGATTGCCCACAACGCTTCTGTCAACACCCTTTTAAATCCTTACCTCATTATTTCTGAAATTTGAAATCCTATTCAAGGTTTTAAGCAAAATACTTCTACGTTTGCAAAGTCTTCCTATATGTTCCCACTTTATCTGATGACTGTAAATGCCTGTTTAACATTGGTGTCAACACTTGAGGCACAGAGGTTGCCCATACTTATTTCAGGAACGTTAACCCCCTTTTGCCGGGTCCTATGTAAAAGTATGAGGGGCCAGTTGCACTCCTAAAATAGGGGGCGCGCACACACACCTCTCCACTCCGCCTCTCAGGTCTCATCTCGCCTTCTGAAGAACTTCATAGAGGATGCACTTTTTCTCTCTGAAGGATTGTTGTACTCTTGGAGTACATGTGGCAGGCTATCCTTGCAATCTCGTGGGGTCCGTTTTAGTGAACACAAACGGACCAGGACAAACCAGATTTGCTTTTCCTTCCACACAACTCACAGTACTGGTTGGGACCGGAGTTGACTGGAACAAGAGAGTTGCTTCGTCATTTCTAAGGTATGCTCGTTTTTTAGGTCTCGGCTGTCGAAAGCAGCGCATGCGCTGCTCTCGTCATACGTGGGCTTCTTGGAATCAATACAGATTCCGAAGCTCTCTGAGGTGGAGTTGAAGCCCCGCCCATCTTCCTCATTCGCTGGCGTAGTCTTCCATGCAAAACGCTGGCTTCTGATTGTAAAGGAGGCTTCTTAGTCCATCCTTGTTGCCGCCTTGTCTCCTTTTGGCCCCGCCCACCGGGATTTGATCTTTTACTGGCGGCATGATACTGTGGCCTTTAATTACTGGGTAAGCACTATTTGTTTCCCCTTCCCTCTGTCTCTCTGAGACACAGCTGCTTGCTCGTTTCAGTTTTGCGAGGCAATTTCTTCCCGTTCCTCTAACCCACCCTCCCCCCACAGTCCGATGCCTTCTCGCGCGCCCGCCGCCCCCCCTTCCCGTTTGTGCATTCAAATGCTTGTTTTAATTCGGGAGTGCGCCCCAGACTCGAGGCACGCGGATTGTGCTGCTGTGCATACTCACACTCAGCAAAGACGACTGGTACTGCAAACGACAGCGAGTCACAGGGATCTCCTTGTATATATTTTATTGGTATTTGTATAGCGCCCCCCGCCCCATGCGATGCACAAGGGCTTCGAGTTGTGATGCTTTAGCTATTTGATGAAAGTGTATCAGTTTCAAGATTCGTCTCGGCATCAGGGATGAAGTCAACACGTGGGGGGACATGCGCCTACCAATGCCAGGGAGGAGTGGGCTGACTGAAGTTCGCTTGGGAGAAGGCAGACACTGAGCACTCGCCGTGCTGGGCACAGCGTGGGTTCTATAGGACCAGGGGTGAAAAGTCCTTGCCGATGAATTTCAAACACCAATCACCTAGAAGCAGAACTCCATCAAACAGTAAACTGAAAAACTGTGGACTGGAATACAGACCAGAGGAATTACCAGTTTCTGAGGTTCATTCAAGCATTCCACCGATCGCTTCTTTCTCGACGCAGGCCATGTGTATTTTCATTAGGGGACGTTCAGTGATTGGCAAACTCTGAGAGCATTGCCAATGTTCAGAATTTAGCGGTCTTGCGCCGGTATTAGTCGCTTGTTTCTGACCCGGTGCATAAAATTGTTTTCAGAAGTGCACGTCACTCCTCTAGGCACTTGGGTTTGGCGGGTGGTACTATGCAAGTATTTTCACTCACTCGCCGGGAACGGGCACTCCAAAGCCTGACGTCTGCCTGTTGCTGCAGCGCTCATTACTGGCACCACTAGCCGTGTTGACTAGCAGACACAAACCCTCGAAGGAACTTCTTCAGACTATCCGCCTTTCCCCTCCCCCACATATGGCAGTGCACGAGCTGTCTAGCAGCATCTTTTCGATGTTTCAGACGAAGGATTCCTGATGGTAAAACAAGGAAGTCTGCCTCACCGTGATCTGCTAGAATCGAGAAGAGCGCGCGCTTGGGGTGCTGCCAGTGCGGGGAATCTGCACTCATTCGTCGGGGGCCGGACTTCATTTTCTAATTGAAATGTGACTGGGTACAAGCGACAGAAATGACGAAAAGGTAGAAAGAAGGATTAAGAGGAAACTGTGACAGAAGGAGGAAACTGAGATGAAAAAGCTGACAAGGGATAGATAGAAAGAGAGAGGAAGTGTAGAGTGGTGGAAGAGGCAGCAGGAGGTGGGATCAAGATTAGGCAACCTTGATATTTGGTATTGTGGCATTCGACTGTGCTGGTGGTGTCCTAGGAAAAGCTGTCTATCTACAATTAAGCACTGGTGCGGTTAACGTGGAAAGGCAGCTCTGTTGGCTGCCTGCAAATTTTTTTTCAAAAACTGTTCAAAACAGCCCATGACTGTAGAATGGGGCATTCATTATTGGATCACGACAGGGCACCCTGCTCAGAAGGAGACACCCTGTCCATCACTCTCCCAGGAAACGCCAGAGTGGCAGAATGGTTAGTCCAGTCCCGTGCCCCAAGGTAAAGGCTGTTCCCCTCAACTTTACAACATTGCCAGCTTCAGGAGGGCACATATATGATATCCAAATGGCCATGCTTCTAAGATACAAGCCTTTGGCAGAAGAAAGGACAGCCAGTCTGCTTTACTTTAAACAGTAGGCTCTGTCTACCAAACTCCAGTGGGGCAACAAGGTGCCACCTAAGAAGGGGCTCCTGGGCTGTGTTTAAATGCTGTATCACTAAGTGAGATGGAATAGCCCCGGACGCCTTCAAGAAGCTCTGTCCGGAACCTCAAACCAACAAAAAACAGACAGAATTGGCCCAGGACTAGTAAGATCTAAGAAACAAGCATCCCAATGGCAACTGAAAGTTAGTAATACATCGGAAACAGGTCCTCAGTCATCACTGCACCCCGGCCACATTAACACGTTCAATGGGACTCCTAATGGAATTTTGTCAGTCTAAGAGTGTGGATGAGTGGTACAGGTACCCTCTGGCACTTAGTAAGATCAAACGGCACCTCCTTCCCCAAATGTTCTCCTCTGGTTGATTCAATCATTTGCACATGTGTGTTTGAACATTTAACTGTATTTTCCCAATTCCCTTTGGAGAAACTACTTCCACTACATCCCGATTAAATATGGGTGTGACCCCTTCCATTTCTCACTCTGCACACGGCTTTAACAGTAGTTTCACATGTATATACTAGGTGGGACCTCCCCATAGAAACATTTATAAACGAGCATTGAAAATGCAATAGGTCTCGCCTTTGATTAAGTTAAAGCCATTTGCTTTGCTAATGGTATTGTATAGCAAAGCAAATGGCGTTAACTTAATAAAAAGGCGAGACCTATTGCATTTTTAATGCTTGTTTTCCAATGTCAACTCGCACCGAGATACGAAAACGGTAGAGGGCGACCCCCTACTCTGATTTTCGAACTGTCAGTCGTAATTGGTAGCTGGAAGCATTTGTGTTTTGATAAAATTCCTGCTTGCTACTCCCTGCTCCAAATGCAGCAGTAAAAGAGAGAAATTTGACTTTCCTCTTAATGGTTGGTTTTTCTTCCCATGACTGTTGCTTGGTCTCCACAAGGTGTGTTTGGGATTATTTTAAACATGTTTACACATTGGATCGGAGTCTCTGGAGTTTAGATTAACAAATTGGAGAAAGGTAGCGTCTTTGCTTTAACTCTTCACTCCACACTGTCAGACGAGTGCTGAAACCATATGGGGGAAGGATCTCTTAATTTAGATACTATTACAGAGCTTTTGTGATCATTTACGTAAATAGCAGAAGTCCTTGGGGACTACAATAGATTTATTTCCAAAAGTGCATACTATTACTTGCAATTGTTAATCTACTGCTGTCTCGGTGTAAGCAACGTACTCTGCACCTTGCTTGGCCAGCTTTTCCATTAAATGTAACTAACTGTCTTACTAATCACATTTCCGATAGACTTCTTGCACAGGGCTCGTGCACTTCATAATCGTCAATCAGCCAGGGACCTGTACTAGAGTTTTTGTTGTGTGTTATGTGCTCATCGAATAATTTTGCACACACTTTGATTATTAGCTGCATAAGTGAGCTTTACTATGAGTCTGCTTGCTTGGATTTCATGTGTGGGCCGGTTGGCTTTTTAATGCTCAGTGAATCCGTGCAGTGTTGTTAAATTTGCATAGAACCTATTTTGTCGAGGTGCTTCGTAACTCATTCACTCTTCTGAATAAACATTGTAAAGCACAGTCCCATTTGTGAGCATTTGAATTCCAGTAGAGCGGACTCTGTGAGCTTTGTTTGGAAGAATTTTAAGAACAACCAAGGCCTAAGTTTCTGATAATTAATTTACCCCTCCAGCGCATCCCTTTTCATCCATTAATCACCAAATGCTGCAAGTAACCTATTAAGACATCAAAACCTGATGTTAACAGTGATCGAAGGCAGCACTGTGCGTGGGACGCTTTACATAGTACCGCATTAAATGATATGATACTTAAGTGTGCCCATCCAAGTAGTGGTCTTAGTTCCTAGGAACTTCTCTTGTGTTTTAAGCTCTCATGATTTAAGGTCTGCTAAAAACTTAGTTGTCATGTTCAACCTACTAAGGATTGCAATGTGGTCCATTATGTCGAGCAAAACTGGTAATATGAAGAGGACAGGCTGCTGCTATTTCTTTCCTTTAGATGTCCGCTTTGGGCGTACATAGCAGTGAAGTTGCCTGTCCTTATCATAGTTTGCACTATGTATTGCAGGACCACCGACCCTTAAAAATCCATTACCCAAAGTGACAAGTTTGAAGTAGGAACAACGCCTCTCCTTTACATAATTTTTTTTATATGGTGTCTGCTCTAAATTTTTCTTCACCATGGCACCTTCCATTTTGCTATTGCTGTTGGAACACCATATTTTCTGTTGCACGTTATTTGTATTTAACCCCTTTACCGCGGCGAACATTCCACGCCGGTGCGGCACTTCAAAGGAGTGGGCGGGACCACGTCGGCCAACGGACGTGCGCAGCACTACCGAGGTAGTGCTCGCGACGGCCGTTGGCCGACGAACGCAGCGAAGGGGTTAAAGCACCTCCGTAGTCAGTTGTTGTGACTTACTATTAGTGATGACACTCGAGCCTTCCATTTAGTTAACTCATACTTGCTGAAATAGCAATAATTGACACAGCAGTGATGTCTGTAGATTTATATGTGGTTGATGTTATTTTGATGAACTTGGAGGTGATGTTGCTAGGAGTTAATTTAGTGGGCCACTATTACTCGCCATTCCCCATTTCCGAAGGAGCTTCAGGAAACTTGTTTTTTCATTTGGAGTTCATAGCGGTGTGTGGGTGTAGTTTTTAGGTCTCGCCTAGCGTTGCAGCGCGCATGCGCTGCTCGTTCTACGAGGCTTCTTGTAATCCATAACATTTCAGAAGTGGAGTGTAGGCTCCGCCCCTTTTCATTGGCTTGCGTCATTGTTTATGGTAAACGCTGGCTTTCCATTGTGAGTGAGGATTTTTAGTCCCTCCTAGTTACCGCCCTGTCTCCTTTTCGCCCCGCCCACCCAGACTGGATCTTTTACTCGCGGTGTGACACGGTCTCTCTTAATTAGCCGCTAAGCACTTTTTTCTTGTATTAGCACAATGGCAACGCCCTGCAGAGGAGCCCTCCGTTGTGCGCTGTTTGGCAAAGGAGTCGCGTGATGCAGTGGTAATGCGCCCTTTGTGACCCCCCCTCCCTTTCCCCCCTGTTTTTTGTCTCTACCCACTCCCCTCCGAGATCTCCGTTTATTTATATGTGATTAGTGATACAGCCCACCCGAGGCTCGAACCCTGTTCTCCAGCTCCAAAGTCGGCAGCGTTATATGTTGAGCCACCTCCTCGCTTTAATTCTCTGCACCGTTTGTTACAGATGCTACATGTGCAGTGTTGTTTTTAAATTATGTAGCAAGGCACGCCTTTATCTTCAAGAATGGCTGCCGCGCCTTTCATTTCTCTGGCGTGGCTTGCCAAACTCAATTTTTTCAATATTATGTGCTTTTAGTAAGCAGAGCGGCATGCTGCGCTGCATACGAAAAACGTACAATATTGAAAGCATAGACTTTAGCGAGCCGCACTTCTCGTTCCTCTGGCGCGGCTTGCCAAACTCTATTTTTTCAATATTATATGCTTTCAGTAATCAGCGCAGCATGCCGCCTGTGCCGTGCTGGTTACTAAAAGCATATAATATTGAAAAAATAGACAAATATATCTTGTTTTATTTATCCGCCGCTCTCTGCCTGGGACTGATGCCTCTGAAGCACTGGTTCCTTCCCCTGTAAACAGGGCTGTTAATCGTGGCCGGGTGGGAGTAGGTTGACTGCCTTTTGCTTGAAATCAACTGCGGCGGCTGCTTCCCAGCTCCTACTCCGCCCCTTACAGACTGCAACTCCTTACTCATCCCCTCTCAGCTCGGACTCCTGTCTGGGTCTTACACTTCGCTCTCAACCTCTCTTCCCCCCCCCCCAAAGAGCGATGAGGGGGTCATTCTCCTGCGGCACTTGTTCAACTCTACAGCCGCCAAACAGAGCCATGCTGCCATTTCAAAGAAGTCTGGTGCCACAGGGGTCGGAGGTATGCAGAGAGCTTCAGATCACGCTCTACAAGTAAACACCAAATAACAAGGTATCCCGCAACACTGATCAGCCACCAGTCCAGGCACAGTAGCGCTGCAATAGCACACCAGCAATTGACATACTGCACAACACTATCGAGCCGTGGCTCACTCGGGTCCCTGCAACATAATCCTCCGCCTACATGCATGAAACACCACAAGCCACGATAACAGAGTTAAAAACAAGCATTTGCTATGCAATAGGTCTCGCATTTGCGAGAGTTTAAGCTATTAGCATTGTAAATGGAAATGCCTTTTATTTATGTTTTAAAAATCAACACATAAATAAAAGGCATTGTCATTTACAATGCCAATAGCTCAAACTCTCCTAAATGCGAGACCTATTGCATTGCAAATGCTTGTTATATAACCCGTCGAGCCTGTGGAATATGTGGTTAATAGACAAGTATGTGTTATGATGTGCGGTATCCTATTCACTGAGTAGTAAATTGGACCTCCTGAAGGCAGTTATTAAAATTGAAGTAGGTATACACTTTTTTTGTGATTAACAAATTGATGATTTCTGAATGTCTGAAGCATTGCTGCTTTTACTCCCTGCTTACTCTCACTAATATGGCACAATTACTAGTTAAAATAAAATGTAGTCCCTCGCAGCTGACTACATTTCTTGTTGTCTCCTTTTTACAGCCACCGTTGAACCCTGACATTTTCCCCTTAAATAGGTAGCTAACTTTGTTGTAAAAAGCCTACCTGCCTAGTCTGGCTGAGTTCCCAATGTTTTCCTGGGTAAGATGATCACAGGCTCCAATGTCGATTTTGTCAGTCACAGCGCCAGGATACCCGTAGGGTGACAGTACGCGCTATATAAGAATTATTTACATTACATTACATTTTCACATGGGGAGAGAGGGCTTCTTTGCTAGCAGTACAATTTGTAACCCCCTAATCCCTCCGACCTCTCTTTTTCTCCTGAATCCTGTGCTCGGCTCTACATTTCCAGTGAGTATACTGCCCTTTCTTCTCTCCCCCCTCCACCCCCTTACTTTCAAGGTTGTATTTTCTTGGCACTAAAGATATTTTGATCGTCGGCTATTCTCTGAATTTGCATTGCAACTTGTGACGTGACATTTTTTTATGTTTGTTAGTTTCCAGACAAGAATGCAAAACACCTTTTGTGTTAAACTGACATCGAGAAAGTGCTTTTATTGAGCGAGATTAGCCTCTTCAAAATTCATGTGGACACTGAAGCCTCACAAATGTGATACGATGTAATGTGATATGGTACATTGAGACGGTATGCGATCATGCTCTATTTTTGCCCTGTGCCTATCGCACAGTTCCCCACTGCTCTCCCCTGTAAGCCATGAAATGGCACAGCAGGGTCCTTTTTAGGTCTTTTCTGCGACAGCGCATGCATTTTTGCTTTCAAGACATTTTGCTATTTTACAGTGGGCTTAGAGCCCTCTCATTGCTTACCGTTGGTTGGCTTCATAGTCACTCTCATTTGCTTCCTTCCAGGACGTCAGCGTGTGCCGACTTTACTTCTTCTTGTGTTTGGCCCTCCCCTGGAGCATGGCCAGAGTACTTGTGGTCTACAAATGCCCGCATTTTTAGAGCTGCTTTTTCTTTTTGTTGAAGCAGTCCATGGGTGTGTGTGCTTCCAAGCTGCCTCCCTCTTTTGGTTCTCCTCCTCCGCCCCACAGCTCCGCTTTCCACCTCTCTTACCCATGTGGTGCTGTGGCACCCTCGTGTCCCCGATCACCTGTATGCTTGTGGCCCCCACCCATGCTTGTTGCACTCTCTAGCCAATCAGCTTGTGTGCCTCCTGCCCTCCTCGGTGATCGCTCCCCCTCCCTTACTTGCTACCGGATATCATTAACATAAAACTAGTGTAAAGATGCAGTCATCAGCTTACATAATTTTATAGGCTCATGCATGCGCCTACAAAATAACATGGCCTTGTGGTCGCGTCATTATGTTAACTTTTTATTCCTTTTTTTAGGTCGGGCCTGGGCAGCACATGCACTGCGAGGCATGCTGTATTCAGGTATGGACTTGAAGCTCTGCCCATTTTCCGCCCAACTTTTCAATTGACTCCTGTTACTGGCCTTTCTAAATCGTTGCTTTTGATTCATGAATAGGCTTAGTAGTCTCTCCTTAGTACCGCCTTGTCTGCATTTGTAACCTCCCATAAGGACTGGACTTTTTACTTGTGTTATTACACGGTCTGTTTTATCTACATTCTGTGAGCAATATTTTCTTTAATGATTTTCCCCTATTCCACCTACGACGTGCTCTCCTGTAATGCAGCACGGCACCCGCTTTTATATTTTTATTACTAATGGCGGCCGGTCCCCTTTAACTATAGCGGACGCGCTTCTTTATTTTATTTGCCAGTGCGGTCCGTCAGTCAATGTGCGGGTGTGCATTTATTATAAACTCGGTCTCAAGTGTCACATTACAGAAGCCTCGTTGTACATGCTAGTTTATTTAGTCGTCTTGGCGCCGCCCCGCCCAACTTCGATGGACTAGAGCAGGAGCCATCTTCTTTTTCTATAGAAGCGGGCTTGTGCCTTTGTCTAGCGGTGTCTGATTTCCAGTGAATCCGACACCAGTCTGCAGCCCCTCAGTCGGAAGAGCAGCAGCAGAACGCGAACCTCGGACACGTCCAACAGCACGGGATGTGCATGGCAGCGGGTCGTAGCTATCAATAGCGCAACCGGTTCAGTAGCTCCGGGACCCAAGTCTTGAAGGGGCCCTACGGACCAGATTATGGCCTAGTTTTATTACCAAACTGAGCAGGCGGGGAAGGGGTCATTATCCTTGCCTGCGTGACAGACCAGGGCACCGTGGCTACCCCGCTGACTACCACGTCTGTTTGAATGCTGTAAGCCATGAAGAAAAGACATTGGCAAGCCAATAACTCTCTAAGACTAGACCTGTTGGCTTTGCTAGTTAGTGCTAGTTACTACTGACGACATATATGCAATAGATGCCTGTGGTAGTAGCCTTCGTAAAGGGAAAGCCTGATATAAGTCTGGAATTCATCAGATCAAGTGGTCGAGCTGCCCCCTTCTGTTTTTGAACCCAACATGTCGATGGTCTCTCTGCTAAGAACAGATTTGAGATGTGAAACAGTCACTGCCTGACATAGCACACTGTAAGATAGTGTGCTGAGAGCCCGCATTAGTTAAATCGAACCGTGTAAGGTGCACACATTTGTTCGTTTTCTACCAACTGCAGCCATTTTAGGGAACTGAGTCCTGGCCAAGCTGCTTGTACGTTTCTGCTACTTGCTTCCGGTTAGTTATTCGGTTTTCAGCCGAAAACCAGACATTTTATGGTTGTTTATTTTAAGTATGCCCACTGCAATACCAGTTCAGTCTGGTAAGTTTTACTGTGGTTTGGCAGTGAGGAGGGTTCGTTTCTATAAATATGACATTAAGAATGGAATTTCATGTATGTATGGATGGATGGATTCCCAGAACCCTAACCGCTATTTTTTCCCCCCACCCTTCTTCGTTTGTAAAAAGCAGTATTTCTTGATTGTGCTTTTTTTTTTTTATTTTTTTTTTTTACCTCGTAGTTTTTTTCAATTATCCCAGTAACAGAGGTGACTGTTTATTTACGTTGTAAAATGAAATTATGCGCCATATGCTTTCATTGCATGCTTGTATTTTACTAAATTATGCACAATTGATCCTTAAATCCGAAGTGCTTACCTCTTCAAACGTTCAGTTGTGTTGTAACATAACTTATTAGGCATGCATGTCTTATTGGTATAACACTGCTTTTGTTTGACTATGTTTTTTTCTTTCCACTCGTACTCGGATAATCCAAATTGGAGTTAAATTAATCGCACCAATAGTAGTTTTCTGTACAATGAGAAACGGGTCACTGTGGAAAAAATGTACCACGTTCATTTGAATTGTGCATCCAGTCAAGATATCTTACTTGCCGTTGCAAAACCGATACTTTGTTTGCAGTTAAACCAAAGAAATACTGATATCATTTTTTCGAGATTTTCTTTGCGTTTCTAAAGACAAATTAGTGTTTTCCAGATAGTGTGCTTTTCCGCACTGTAGTGCAAATCTTTCTACGTTATTTTTTCTTCTGAATAACTGATGTGCTATATTGCATGAATGTGGCCATTTTGTCAGTGAAAATATAGCGCACAAATGCACTCCCGTAACAGCTGTAAAAATGGACGAACTAGAATCAAAGTGGAATATTAAGAGACATAAATATCATGGGGAGGTAATAGATAAAATCTGGAAGCTGATTTTTAATTTTTTATTTATAGTGTACTGTTTTGGTAGTCTAGGTTCTCTACACCTGTGCGGCTTTAGTGCATAGTGTGAGTACCCCAGCGGCCCAAAGGTTCTGATTCTTAATATCTAACTGACAATATTTTTATAACCCGTCGGGAGCGCCTTTAAACCGAATTAAGGTGTCTGTTATGGGCCATTAATGCTATAGTGTGGGAAACTTGGAACCAGTATACATTGCAGTGTGAACATCAGAACATTTGAAATGTTGTACAGGCTCTGCTCACATATCTGCATGTTCCCTCCCGTCAACTCTCTTCTTGAGCCTACACTCAAGTTTTCAGTTTCATCATGTCCACGGTATCACCATTTCATTGGTTTCTATTTGAGGTAACCCAACCTTCGCTCTGTAGTCTGTGATATTAACTTCCTTAAACTTATACTACCTAATCACTTTTCTACTCTTATCCAGGCATTTGCATGCACCTCCATCATTGAGCAGCTTTTATTCACTTTGATATCAACCTCAATGCTTAACAGACGTCTACCTAGTAATTCATTTCCTAGAAGGGTTTCCTTATTGGTGCTCTGACATGTTGGTAGGCCAGCAAGGTCCTAAGGATGTTATGGATTCCTCAGGCTATTGTTGCTGGTTAGTGGGGTAGCCACAGAACCACAGCACAGCCTATGTAAATGGTGGTTGGAGTGGTAATGATGATGGAGCAAGGCCCAGTGACTTAGATAATTAATTTTAGGTGTCAAATGTGAGGGGTCTCAGTAACCAGAACCACAAGCAAGGAATAATACTCTTCTTGTTGGTTTTATGCCAAAAAAATGCGGACGCAGGCAGAAATATCCATGGAGGGAAAAACGTTAGGCAACATTACTGAGCAGTGCAAGGTTTTCCATAGTGTGTTCCTATGGAGGGGGGTTGTAATTTGTAACCTGCAGCATACTTGTTATTCCTGCAAGATTGACATCTTTAGCTGGTTATATAGATCTTGTAATTGTCGTAGGGTTTTTAAAAAAAAATACAGTAAGAACTGAATTCTGACTTTTTCTTTCCTTTCTTAGGTATGGCCTCAGAAGTTTTGGTCTACCCACCATACGTTTTTCAAACCCAGTCAAGTGCCTTTTGTACTGTAAAGAAACTTAAAGTAGAGCCAAGTAGTTGTGTGTACCATGAAAGGACCTACCCACGTAGCTATGTAAGTGGTAAAAACCCCGTTACACACCCCACTAAAAGGAGCAGCAATTCACACTCGGCGAAGAAAGCATTTGACAGACCTCGGGGACAGAACTTTCTACTGCAGACAAGTGCATCTGCTTTAAAAAACACTGCAAAGGCTCAAGAGGATACAGCAGCGCAGGCGCAGCAACCTCCCTCCGAGGCACCTCCAAGCAAGACTCAAGGAAGTGGGTTTGATGTGGTTGACAGTCAGCAGCGATGCGGCTTGAAGCGTAAAAGTGAGGAGCTTGATAATCAGACTGGCGCAATGCAGATAGTTGACGAACTCTCTATATTGCCGGCAATGCTGCAAACCAACATAGGGAATCCAGTGACGGTTGTAACTTCCACAGTGGCCTCCAAACACAATGGCAGCAGCGGAGATGGTGATTATCAGCTTGTTCAGCATGAAGTGCTTTGTTCTTTGAAGAACACCTATGAGGTTCTTGACTTTCTTGGCCGTGGGACCTTTGGGCAAGTGGTGAAGTGCTGGAAACGGGGAACAAATGAGGTTGTAGCAATCAAAATTTTAAAGAATCATCCTTCTTATGCACGTCAGGGGCAAATTGAAGTGAGCATATTGGCAAGACTAAGTAATGAAAATGCTGATGAGTTTAACTTGGTGCGGGCCTATGAATGCTTTCAGCATCATAACCACACGTGTTTGGTTTTTGAAATGTTGGAACAAAACTTGTATGACTTTTTAAAGCAAAATAAATTTAGTCCACTGCCACTGAAAGTAATTCGGCCCATTCTTCAACAAGTGGCAACTGCACTGAAAAAACTGAAAAGCCTTGGTTTAATCCACGCTGACCTCAAACCTGAGAATATTATGTTGGTGGATCCCGTTCGGCAACCATATAGGGTTAAAGTGATTGACTTTGGATCTGCCAGCCATGTTTCGAAAACAGTATGTTCAACATATTTGCAGTCTCGATACTACAGGTAAGAGTTTCTCGGAGTATCATTTGCGCTGTTTTTGAACTGTTTTTATTTGACTGAAAAATGGAGAACAATTATTTCAAATATAATCATGTGCAATTGAATTCTACTGTGGTACTATGGTAGAAGGAACTATTTTATACATTGCATCGAAAATATTGCTGATCACTTCACTGATCCAGTCTATAAAGGAATTTTGCCTGTCGTGATAGCTTTAAAAAAAATGTTTTTATCAAAACTAAGTACAATAAGAATGGTGTGGTTGCCACTGTACCGGTTTCTTCTTTACAACCAGCAAATGCTTTTGTGTGGTCTTGATGGCTAACATGCTGTATCCACTTTGTGATTCTTCTTTCAGTTTAAAAACGTTATATAAAGTTTATTCTAAATACCCCATTATGGCATCTACTTGATGTTATTATCTTGTTTTAGGTGCATGCTGAATTTTGTTACTTTCGAGTTGGTCTGTAAAATATTGTATTTTAGATACAGCTTTATTAATGCCCCGCATGGCATTTATACTCCCATCAGAGATGGCAGCAGTTGTCTGTAGTACGGCCTGTGGAATTGCTGGCCTAGTGAGGGCTATATAAGCAGTAAACTGGAGTCGAGTTTATGCATCATTTCTAATGTGGCATCTTCACTTTTCATTGGTTGCACTGGTGGAAAGAAATCTCATCCTAACAATGCATTGAAGACCAATATTCGCTCTAACAACCTGTGTGAATTTGTGCTTCAGTATCTGCCCTGACTAACCTAACAAGTCATCCATTTCAGTGTGGTTAGCTGTTTTGTTTTTTAATGCCATTAGAATGCTTTATTGGTGGGACCCTCCACATTACAGCTAAATGTAAGCAAGGTGGTAAAATATCGATGGCAACATGACTAATAGAAAAATATACTGTATTAAGGTCAGTAGAAGACATTTTGGGTAGAACAAAAAAATGACGTGAAACAGTCAAACTGAAAGCTCTACATGCATGTTTAGTTTAGAAAATAAACTTTGTACAGTAAATGTTTACAAATTGCGATTGGAAAAAGAGTTGTGAGATGTACCATTTTCACACCCCGGGATTCTCACACTTTAGATGCATGTTATTCAGGCTCCATGATGGACTCTGGAAACCCTAATTTTGATGTTTGTTAGTACTAGATATACACCTGTACTTAATTGCAGTGTATTGGTGTGTATTTTTTTACCAAAAGGGCCATGGGTAGGTTCGGCACTCACGGTGCACTGTGTATGATTACCTTCAAGTTATCGTTCTGAAGAGGGTAAGAATATGTTGTCATGTTGCCTGAAATCTTCTGTCACCCAGTACAATTGATTTTTCCACCTCCGATGTCGTTTATAGGTCGAGCCTAGACAGCGCAAGCCTTCTCAGGCCTCAAAATCTACTCGCCCACTACCTATGGCGAGTCAGATTTTATCAGGTCAAGCTATATTTAGGATCTACTCGCCCTTTCTGGCGAGTTGACAAAGAACTGGTTTTCTGTCAAAGTGAAGGAGCAATAAAGATGCGTTTAAATATTTTTATCTTGTCACATTTGCTCCGTTTTCAGAGACAGCTGCCATAAGTCCGTTTACAATTACTTTTCCTTCTGACTGCAGAGTTCCAGGATTTTGTAAAGTGAACTATCTGTATGAAGTGTGAAATGAAAGGCTGTAAGGTATCCGGTTTTTCGTAACATACATTTAAATAGCTAATAAGTCAACTGTACAAACATTTCAAAATATATTTCAGTAGATGTGAATGCCCATTTTTTGTAGTTCAATGTGATGAAGCAAAAACTTTAATAGTATGAAAAACAAATCGGAACACTTTACTTGGTGATGTGCAAATGAAAAATATTTTCTGAAACCCACTTTTCACAGATTATTGTTAATACGCTATATAGCTTTCATCAGTAAAGCTGCAAGGTAGTGGGAAGGATTTTGGCCTTTTCTTGGGAATTTACTGTCTGTAAATGACCGTGTGCTACCACATCATGCTTTAGTAATACATTTATTAAAAGTGAGTTTTTTTTAACGTGAACTGAGAAACGCTCCTGCCCCTGGCCTGATGGCAATGCTATTAGTAAACTGAGAGGCAAGTCGGGGATCATGTGTTCCCTATGTGGGCTAGATTCTTATTACAGATGGAGCAAACGTTTAGTCTATTTAATCAAACGAGTTTTCTTTTGTGCAGAAGAAGTGCTGAACTCATATGTGAAGGTGCACTCATGTGAGAATGAAGAAAAAGGCGAGACTGTAAAATAAAATATTTGCCAATGATCACACAATTTGAGACCAGTTTACGGGTCAAGTACATTACAGTTAGTTCAAGTAGATTATTCAAGTTACTTGACCTGCAGGTCTAGAAATTTTTTTATGATTTTTCGGGGCCTGTGTCTGCAAGACATGATGCATCTCTTCTGTGGGCTTTTGGCACGCCCGTCGTTTGCAGTTGGTTGTTTTCTGTGGCATTCTGAAATGCTTGCTTTTTTATTGGTCTATTACTGCAATTGTCCCTCATTTGTGTGGCTCGTTCCTCCCATGGCGATTTCACTAATGGTTCCTTTTGGTTGTCCTGCAGGAAAAGGCAGTGCCTGGTGGGTGGGCCATGCGGAAGTCGGGTTTCGCTCTTTGGCGCTCATGGTTCTTGTTGTGTGATTGCTTTTAATGTAAAATACAAAGAAAGAGGAAAGCAGTATTTAGCATATTCATTTGTTAAGTTATTTTTCAAGTTACAGCAAGGTTGGTAGTGGCTATGGAACCACATACAAAGAAGTATTCAAAGATGGCCGACCCATTTATTACATCTAGGTCAAGGCTATGGCAGAAAGCGTAACATGCTAAAAACATTTGGGCTTCTAGGAATACCGCACACTAGTATCCAAACTGGAAGTGACGCCATAGACTGGCTGACATGTGCTGAAACGAAAAAAGCGCTACAGTAATCGCGTGTCACAGCACACGAGGTGCGAGCATCTCAACGGTAGAGATTAAACCCTCGTAGCAGAAGAGTCGGCATCATGTTTTTGCAGTACTACTTGAAAGAGAGTGGGGAGAGAGTCTATACCCTGAAGGCGAGTTAAGCATGACCCAGGAAGCCGCGGTCTTTGTTCAGAGCTTCAATTATCGGCAAAAGTGATAGACATTTATTGGGGTAAATCAGTTGATTTTAGTCATTTACTGCACTGCAGGGATGGGCAGCGTTGTGGTAGCTTCAGTAGAGTGTAGCCTATGTGCACATTCCTGGGTGTTAGGGGATATGGAAATGTCATTCCAAAGAAAGGGAGACCACACTTCTGGAAGCAAGGAAACAAAAGATTTATTTAGTACAACAAAAGATAATCTCTAGAGATGGAAGAGTGTCCGAGACCCACGGATTGCGTAGGTGTCAGGAGACTGTTCAAAATGTCCTTGGCATGCAGCATTTTTTATAGGATGTAGACACTCCCCTCGGGTGTAGGAGGATGACAGAAAGTCAGTTGGTATGCAGGAATTCAGGTGTGTGGAGCAGATTTTCAGGTGTTGGGCCAAAGGAAACTCCGAGGAATGCAGGAGTTCAGGAGTGCGCTGGACATATTCCTGATTGGGGGCAGCTTTCATGCCTTGCAGCTGAGGAGGGTTTCGTGACCTGGCCAGGTGTTAGGCCGTTGGCAGGGACAGACCTGTTCTGTTGCCTATACAAGTTCCAGAGATAAATGCGTGGGTGCAGTAGAAACCGGCCCAGGGCACCAACACAGGGTCACGTAGGAGACAATCTTGTGAAAGGTCAAGAAAGCGTTTTGTGAGCAAGATGTAGGTCATACACGGCAACATTTAGAAATAGTTATTACAGTCCCTCCTCTTGCCGTGTGCAACGTAATTAGTAAATGTCAATTTTACAGAGTTCTTCAAATGTCTGATATAGTATTTTGCTGTTTTCAGTCTGACTGGTCATAGGTGTGGATCTGCAGGTAGATGCGCACAGAGAACAGTGCTGGGCCACAATGGACGCACAGGCAACAGAAGAAGATGGTACCCAAGGGGATCGTGAGGAGCGCCAATATCTTCCATCCCCAGGTGATCAGAATGTTCCATAAGCCAGTTGTCCAGGTCCAAGGGGTCCCATTGTCTGGTTGTATTTCGGTGGCAATCCGGTGTAGTTTGGAGATTGCTTCATAGACGGATGGCGATGAATCAGGAATATACACACAGCAGCTAGCCCCGATGATGCGACAGGCTCCTCCTCGATCTGCCAGGATGACGTCGAGCACCATGCGATTCTGAAGAGAAACCATCCGTGTAGCATCGATTTCGGCCGTGTGCTGGGTCAGTATTCCTGCAGTGATGTTGGCAGTAGCTTCCAGGACTCTGGTGAGTCGCCTGGTGTTGAGACTGTTGGACATGGGACCCCAAAAGGTAGAAGGCCCTTCAGGGCATCGCCGAATTGCTGGTTGCTGGTGTCGGTCTGGTCTATACCTGGTACCCGTCTCCTCTGTCTGTGGTACAAGTTGTTCCTGTTAAATGTGGGTGGCAGCAGGAATGCAATATAGCATGTGCCACTCCAGTCAGAAGGCAGCCAGGTGTAAGCTTTGTTTCCACATACAAAGTGCAGTCCTGATGGAAGGCTGAGGTATGGGGTGAAGTTGTTGTAGGTTATGGTAGTATTGCACAGACTGGCTTCTATAGGTATTGTTCCTTGACCTTGCAGACACAATGTACCAGGACGTGATGTAACTGAAATGGCAACTTCTTTCTCTTGAGTAGGAAAGAAAGTGTAACCCCAGGTGTCCTGCATAGGGGTGGACATAATAGCGTGCATTTGTGGCGGGTCAGAGGCATTGCAGAGAGTATTGTTTTTTTATGAAGAGTCCAAAGAAAGGGTTGGAATGTTGTAAGGTTGCCTTTGTCATAACATGATGGAAAACGTTCGTCAAATTGTACATCAGAGCACAAGTGTAGGCCGGAGTGGCGGGAAACACCAAGAATGAGATAGTGTGCTGAACTGCATGAGGTAGGAGTCCACAAACATAACAGTCTGTCGCATTGGAAACCTGATTAAACTGGTGTAACATTTGAATAAAAGTATTATTATGAAACTCCAAGTGTCTGTTGAGATGTGTGTCTGGCCAAGGTACATGAGAATGTTCAGGTGGCGTTGGTGGAACTGTTGCTTGGGGTAATACAGTATGTTTGGCGGGGACTATTTCTTCGAGGATCCAGAACACTACGCTGAACAGGACAAAAATGGCAGTCAGGATAAACAGTACTATTGTCCGGGTACTACAAGTTCTCATTTTAGCTTTCTTCAGCCTTGGAGCTAGACTTGTTCTTTAGCTTAGCCTTGGACCGGAGGTAGTATCCGTCTGTTCCTTCGTCACAAAGTTCCAACTCCGTGTCCGATCTCAAGGCGTGGTGATGCTGATTTTTCGTGCCTTAAGACTTCTTTCTGGGTTTGTAGTTGTTCTTTGGTGACGGGGTCCACTTTCCTGCAGTGGGACGCATGTACCCACGACTTTCTTCCCTCCACTCTGACGGCTGTCCTTGTGGCCAGGAGTACCTGCAGAGGCCCCTTCCAGCGTGGTTGTAGGGATTGGGTGCGGGCGAAGTTTTTCACCAGGACAAATTCGCCAGGGAGGATGTGATGGCCTGGACCCTGGGATCTGTCCTCAGTAGTGGCCCGCACCTGTTCATGGATTAAAGACAGGGTCTCAGTAAGTTCATACAAATAATCAGTCAATATTTCCTGTGGTAGGTGTGAAATGGACTTTGGAGAGGGTGCATTCCAGATATTCATGGGCCTGCCAAAAACTACCTCGTATGGGGTAAGATGGGATTTGGAATGTGGGACTGATCTAATAGATAGTAGTGCCAATGGAAGAGCATTGACCCAATTCAGTCCTGTTTCTGTTGTTATTTTAGCCAGCTTTTCTTTAAGGATCCCATTGTACCTCTCCACCAGCCCTGCTGCCTGTGGGTGGAATGCTGCATGAAATTTTTGTTTGACCCCAAGCCCTCCCAGGATGTTCTTGACTGTCTGTCCAATGAAATGGGACCCCCTGTCACTTTGCATTAATCTACAAAGGCCATATCTAGGGAAAAATTCTTTCAATAAGACTTTAGCTGTAGTGATGGCAGTGTTATCCTTTGTGGGGTATGCCTCAACCCATTTGCTAAAGGCACAGACTACCACCAATGCATATTTGTAGAGATTGACTCTGTTTAACTGTATATAGTCTATCTGAAGTACTTCAAATGGTGCAGTAGGAAGGGCGAATCCTGCCATTGGGACTTTAGTTCCCTGACCTATGTTGTGTCTGAGACATGTGAGGCACTGTTTGACAAACCGCTCTGCTGCTGGGCGGAGTCGGTGGTAATCCCATACTTTCTTGAGCATGGTACACATGGCCAGGGAACCAATATGTGCAGGTAAGTGAGTCATAGTGAGCAAGGGGATTACGTAAGCCTGTGGTAATTTCCATTTTAGCATATCTTGGGACCTCCAGCACCCCTCTTCATCCATTGTTCCCTCTGTTTCCACTGGGCCTTTTCTTCAGGAGTGGCTGAACGCTGTATGTCAATTATCTGCTGTCTAGCGTCATGCCATTTCTCAGCTTGTGACTTTAGGACGTATACTCTAGCTGGTACTTCCCCCAATGCTGTTTGTCTTGCTATCTTATCTGCTAAGGCATTCCCTTGCCCTACTTCATCTGTCACCCTTTTGTGAGCTGCACATTTGATTACTGCCAGTTTGGTTGGTAAAGTGATTGCTTCCAAAAGGGCATTGATAAGGTCGCCATGCTGAATAGGGGTGCCATGTGAAGTAAGGAAACCTCGTTCTTTCCATAGTAGTGCAAAATTATGTACCACGCCAAAGGCATATTGACTGTCGGTATATATATTGACTGACATATTGGTACTAAGGATGCATGCTCGTGTAAGGGCTGTTATTTCTGCTGCCTGGGCTGATTTCTGGAGAATTCTAGCTGTTTCTATCACTGTAAGGGCTGTAGTGACTGCATAGGCAGCGGAAGTAGTACCGTCCGGTATTTTTAGACATGACCCATCCACCCATAAGTGGCCTTCTGCCTCTGGAAAAGCTGTATCTTTCAGATCCACCCGACTTTTTGTTTCAGCTTCAGTATGGAATACAGTCATGGTGGGCTGGTTGTGTGAGGGGATCAGTAGTTGGTAAGGGTAAGAGTGTGGCTGGGTTGAGGGTGGTACAACGTTGTATTGTGATATGCGGGTTAAGAAGGGTGAGTTCATATCCATGTAGTCGGGCACTGGTGAGATGTTGTGTCTTGGTTTTGTTGAGCAATATGTCCACTGAGTGTGGGACAAAAACCGTCAGGGGGATCCCAAAACAATGCCCTCCGTCTGTCGCACCGCCACTGCAGTGGCCGCTACAGCGCGTAGACAGGTGGGCAAAGCAGAAGCAACAGGGTCCAGGACTGCAGAAAAGTACGCACATGGTCGCTTGTGTGTGCCATGTGTCTGACAGAGGAGCGAGAGGCTGCATCCAGATCGCTCGTGTACAAAAAGAAAAAATTGTTTGTGATAGTCAGGAGTACCTAGTACGGGAGCAGAGCACAGGGCCTGGCGTAGTGTCGTGAATGCTTCTGTGTGTTGGGTGGTCCAGGGACGGGGTCAGATGCATCTCTGGTGACTAGAGAAAGAAATGGTTTAATGATGAGGGAGAAATTAGGGACCCATTGTCTACAAAAGGAAGTCAGTCCTATGAGTGCTCTGACATCTCGTTGGGTGACAGGAGTTGGAAAATTCAGAATAGTTTGAATCCTATCTGGTGTAAGAGTGCGTCCCTCCTCAGACAACAAGTGACCCAAGTAGGTCACTTGTTGTTTACAATACTGTAGTTTGTCTTTAGAGACCTTGTGTCCCTTAGTAGCAAGAAACTGGAGTGTGATCATGGATGCTTTGCGGGCAAGTTGTGTTGTGTCTGCTGCTAAAAGAATGTCGTCAACGTATTGAATTAATACTACTCCTTGTGGAAGCTGGATCTGATCCAGTTGTGTTTTTAAAGCCTGGCCATAGATGCTGGGACTTTCAGTGTAGCCTTGAGGTGCTCTACAGAATCTATATGAGACATTCAATAATGTAAATCCAAAGAGAAAACGGGAATCCTTGTGTATAGGAATAGAGAAATATGCATTTTTAAGGTCTATAACTGTGAATACTCTAGCTGTTGGTGGGATCATGGTGAGAATGGTGGTAATGTCAGAAACTACAGGAAATTGAGGCTGCACTATTTTGTTAATAGCTCGCAGATCGATCACAAATCTATATATCTTTTGTCCTGTAGGGGAACGTTTAAGAACTGGGAGAATAGGACTGTTAAAGATATTTCCTGATACCTGTTCCACTACACCAGCGAGTATGAGGTCCTGAACAATGGTTTGAAGGGCGACCTCTCCTCTTTAGATATTTTATACTGTGGGATCCTTGGCAGAGTTGCTCCTGGTTTTACGGTGATATGCACTGGAGGCATTTGGATGGATCCAACATCCGTGTCTGAGGTCGCCCATAGACAGGGGGAAATAGTCGCCAAATCATCTTGTATGTGTGATAACTGTAAAAGCTGGGTAGGAGCAGAAGGAGCATTGTTATCGTACAGTATTAACCGAACGTTATTCGGTGAACACCGAATGGTAGCTCTATAGTGTTTTAACAGATCTAGGCCTAGTAAGTTCTCTGGGCATTGGGAAGACAGTAAAAAGGTAGCTGAAATTTGTTCACCTTGCATTGAGAATGGTGTTGGGTAGGACAAGGAATTGACAGAGGGCTGACCATCGAATCCAGTCGATGTAATGAGTTTGCCGGATGGAGGAGCCCTCGGAATCAGTGGTGTGGTTAGAGTGCTACGGGATGCTCCTGTGTCTATTAGAAAAGGTCCCGCTGACCCTGCAACTGATGCTGTAACATATGGTCCCTGTTGATCTACAGGTACTTCCACTGGTTCCTTCCCCCATCCTAGACTGTCCTATGCTGCCCAATACAGGGATGACATTTCAGGATCATCCACGGTATAGTCCTGAAGGGTAGCTTGAAGTTCCTGCTGTCTTGGGCCTCTATCAAATCTATTCTCCCTGTAAAGTGGTGTAGCTCGTGTCTGGGTATTATGTGTTCTGGGTTGAGTTTTCCCCAAGCGATGTTGGCTGCTAGAATCCTACAATCACCTTTCCAGTGTCCTGGTTTTTTACAATAAGCGCAGATGTCAGTAGGTTGGGGGCCTAGTCTGGGTAGTTGGCGTGGGGTATCTGAGGTATATGGTCTGGGTTCGGGGTATGAGACCGTTTGTCTGGGCATATGGCTGTTTGTGCGACGCGTATCTATTTGACTAAGCAACACTTGTTCTTTTAATTTCTTCTTTTTGTTCTCTTTCTCATCCTCCGCTGTTTTATTCTGTGTCTCGTAATATTGAGCCATAGTCAGAATAGTGGCCGGAGTGGCCGCTGGCCAACTACTTTCACTAGATGTTAGTCTGTTCCCTACTGAAGGTAACAGACCCTTTACAAAAGTTTGAATTAAGAGATGTCTGCCAGTTTCAGTGGTCACATCCTGACCACTGAAGTCAGCGTATGCTTTTCCCAGCCTTGTGAAATAGTCAGAGACTGACTCATCCTGGTTCTGTTTACAGGCAGCAAGTAATGTCCAGTCTATTTTCCTCTCAGGTGCCATTGTTTTCAATTTTGTCAACAATCTTTGGGGCAATTTTAAAATATGGTCGTGTGGCTTTTCGCCTGGTTTCCTATTTGTATCTTTGAGTGCTAATTCTTCCCATGTATCCCCAAGGGCTGCCTGGTCATCTGTAAACCGTAGGGGTTTCCACAGTTCGGCTGGAAGTATAAGTCCAAAAAACTGTATTATGTCTGTTAGAGTCAGTGTATATGAACTCAGAACCTGTTGGACGCTTTCATAGAATCCTGTGGGATTCTTTCGGATATCAGGGATGTCCTTCCGCAGTTGCAACATTTCTGCTTTGGTCCAGGGGTGTATACAAAATTAAACAGCCATCTAGAACACGCATTGGGATCATTAGGGTTAGTAACATTAGACCCATCGCCCGAGGTGGGACAAAAACGGGTGCTGCTTCTTTAACAGGCATTTGCTGTATCCTTTCAATAGGTTCTACCTCATTGGAAAGACTTTCTTTATGTAAAGCTGTTTTAATCATTGTCAATAAAGTATCTCTTTCATCTTTTGTTGACCCACCACTTTCTACCAAACGATAGTTTGCGAAATGCTGTAGGTGTATCTACATATGTATCATCATTTTTAGCCATTAGGTGATAAGCCATCCTCTCTAGTAGATAGTTCTTTCCTGCTACTTGGATCTGCTCATTGGTTGCACTGTGTATATCTGCTGGGGTGGCACCTTTGTATATTAGCTGCTGGGCTCTGAGATTTATTCTTTTCCTGTCGTGGCTTCTTAATCGTGGGGGATGGTTTTGTCTATATTCACTAGTATCTGATTCATGACCTAGTACCAGGGATTCTGACTCGGAGTCTGAATCTGCAGCAGACTGGGCTCGCTTCTTTGTTTTTTTATTTTTAATCTCACCACTGGTTCGTTAGCGGTAAGAGGCACGGAATCTGATTCGCTAACCGGGGGAATCAGGGCAGTTGCTTCAGATGGCTGAACAGGTTGATGTTGCGGGTTTGGGAGTACATTAGGAATGACAGGTGGAGGCTGTGGCGGTTGCATTAACAATTGTGGTTGATAAGCAGGAGGTCTTGAATACAATAGTGTATCCTCTTCATCTTGTTTAGTTGGTAGTACCGGATATTGACCTGTTGCATTTAACCTAAATTCTGTCATGTCTCTCTTTATTCCGCTCTATTTCCTTCCCTTTAAGGGCTGCTATGTCTGATTGGGGTGTTCTCTTTTTCTGGTTATTTTCTTTAGCCTGGGCCTTCCTAATTCTCTCATGTATTTCTTTCTTCCAAAGGCTGAAAGAATCAAACCTACTTGCTCTAACCTTCCGCCGGTGAAGTTGTTCTTCTAGGTACGTTATCTGCGGAATTTCAAATGACCCAAACTTTGGCCATTGTAATTCTATATTTGATTTTGTGTATTTCCGCCACGATTTTGTGTGAATAATGCGGAATTACCATACTTTATGTACATTTCCTTATTAGGGGTCCCTTCCGGAGGAGCCGGCTGACTGTCTTCGAGAGTATCTTGGCCATAAAAACAGCAACATAATTTCCTTAATCTGTTAGAGACAGGCATGTCTAAGATATGGGTATCAACAAGGATATTCTCTTATGACTGCAGTTTTGTTCAAAATTGAGAACACATTACCTGCTCTTCGGTGTTTGCAAAGACCGAATAATTAATCCAAAACCAGAATAGTCAAAGGCATGCTCAATATGACGTTCAGAATAGAAAAAACATGTCGCTCAAGACGACCTTACCAGAATACTGATGTGTCCTGTTTCCAGCGGGGTCTCTTCTTTTTCGAAAACAAATCAGGTGGACCAAAGAAGGGATCCCCAGTCAGGACCGGGGCTACTGTTGTAGAGGACACTGTTGAGGGAAGGAGATACTGGCGACGTTGGCTACGGGGACTTGAATCTGCTTTTCCGTAGGTGCGCTCCTAAGTTACCGATATTTCCCTCCTCTCCGGGTCGTCAAGCCTGGGCCACTGAGTCTCTGACGGGCCCCACGTTGGGCGCCAAATGTCATTCCAAAGAAAGGGAGACCACACTTCTGGAAGCAAGGAAACAAAAGATTTATTTAGTACAACAAAAGATAATCTCTAGAGATGGAAGAGTGTCCGAGACCCACGGATTGCGTAGGTGTCAGGAGACTGTTCAAAATGTCCTTGGCATGCAGCATTTTTTATAGGATGTAGACACTCCCCTCGGGTGTAGGAGGATGACAGAAAGTCAGTTGGTATGCAGGAATTCAGGTGTGTGGAGCAGATTTTCAGGTGTTGGGCCAAAGGAAACTCCGAGGAATGCAGGAGTTCAGGAGTGCGCTGGACATATTCCTGTTTGGGGGCAGCTTTCATGCCTTGCAGCTGAGGAGGGTTTCGTGACCTGGCCAGGTGTTAGGCCGTTGGCAGGGACAGACCTGTTCTGTTGCCTATACAAGTTCCAGAGATAAATGCGTGGGTGCAGTAGAAACCGGCCCAGGGCACCAACACAGGGTCACGTAGGAGACAATCTTGTGAAAGGTCAAGAAAGCGTTTTGTGAGCAAGATGTAGGTCATACACGGCAACATTTAGAAATACAGTTATTACAGAACTATATAGATATGGAACACACCTTTGAAATGGAGTTTAAAAGTGACCTCTACAATGCAGGAATATGTGTTACTGAGGTACGAAAAGGTGAGTTTGAGAACGTCCATTTACAGAAAGCTCCTTCTCTAACTTTGGTTTTTCAGATGATTACTCCAGTTCATCTCCACCTCGATTTTAACATTTTTCCCTGGTCATCCCTTCTTAATAGCCACCCATCCGCAGGAGCCAGGTTCACAAAATTATTGGTGTGGCAGTCACATGATCAAATGCTGAAACATTATCAAATGCTGAATATAAATTGATAACATTTGGAGATAGTACAGGAATGCGACAGACGCATCAGTTTGTGAAACCTAAGCATTTTTTATCAATTTTAAGATTGAACCATGCTGTTAGTTTCATTGCCAAATGCCTACTCTTACACTGTTTTTCTCATCGGTGAAAGCTGATAAAATGAGGAGAACGAGGCGATTGTAGGTTGTACATGCCCTACTCTTGTGAGGATCATTTCAGTTGTATTTGAAACAGTTGACTGTGGGTGGTCCTATCCAGCCCTTTCTGCCTGTGTTTATTTTGGTTGCACGTGACGCAGTGTGTGTGTACAGTGCGATATGTGATCCCCATGCCAGTCATTGGAGATGGAATGTGACGCTTTGTGTTGTTCCGTCTTAACTAGTTTGACTTATCATGCCTAAGTAACTTAAATGTTCTCTTGTTTGGTTATGAAGTGCATAATCAGCCCTGCCAGTACATGATGTGCGTTGCCTAGTTCAGCAAATCAAAAAACATTTTAATTTACAAAGCCAATATCTCTAACATTCAAAAATGCGAGACTGATTGCATTGCAAATGCTTGTTTCAACAGTTGCCATATTAAGTAGACCTAAAACTCAATTATCCCCAGTACCAACTCTGCAGCCTTTCGTACCTTGTCCGTCTGTCAGACTGTCTGCATGCTTCTGTTAACCTATATATCTTATCTGTGTACTGTGCATTGATGTCCTTAGATGACGTGCTTTGTAACCATAGGCACATGAATGTGTTTGATTTCATGGGTGGCGTTTGTCACTGTGCATGCACTGTACAAAACCCAAAGCTATTTGCCTTGCCAGTGTTTCTGTTAGTGTAGAGGTCTGTAAGCGCAGGGTATAATGCTTCCCTGGTAGCTGTGAGGGCCCTGAAGTACTTTTTACTATGCATGAGTTTGAAGGCGTGTGAAAGGGATGCGGGCTAGAGAGGGACAGCCTGAGGTGCATATTGGGTTCATTCATAATGTGGGGTGTAACTTTATTAAGAGTTCTTGGTCACCATGAGACAGATGGTGTAACAGAAAAATGAGCAACTTTGCTGAGGAGGAGCTTGGAGGGACCTCAACCAAACAAAATGAAAGAGGGCTTATTTATGGTATGCTTGAAGAGGTTTCATGGTTCCTTTTTGAAGAGCTGTAAAAGGGCTGAGACTGTGGGGTAGACTAAATGAGGCATTTCTTTTCTGTGATTTGTCTCTTACCAGCTTTGGTTTTTCAAAGAGCTATCGGGTAAATGCAATCTTTTATTACTATGTGGTTCGGTTTATATGATGCGGAGAACATTTGGGAGGAGATGGAGGGAGATAAACAGTTGAGGTGGAAGGTGTTAGTGTGCAAGTGGATGGATTGTTATAAGTAATCATTTTCCAGCTTGCCTCATATATTTTTAATGCTAGGTTATTTTTTTTGTAACTATCCTCGTCAAAGCCTGTGTAAATACAGATGTATTTTATGCAATATTTTATCTGCAGAATGGTTTTTTAGGTCTCTCCTAGGCAGCGCTGGTGCTGTCTCTTCGAGACCTGCTGTATTGAGGTATGGACTTGAAGCTTCGTCCGTTTTCTCGCCCATCTTTTCAATTGGCTCCTGTTACTGCCCTTTCTAAGTAGTTGCTTTTGATACGTTAATGGGCTTACTAGTCCCTCCTTATTGCCTCTGTGTCTTCTGTTGTATCCTCCCATGGGGACTACCTTTGTTACATGTGTTGTAACTTGTGACCTTACTTGGAGAGCTTCAAGAGCACTCCTTTTCCTTTGTTGGCCTGACTCTGCTATTAAGTGTTGTTTACTTGGCTTCGGCAGCTGTTTTCACCTAATGTCGCAGTGCCGTCCCTCCCACAGCACTGCTTGCCCGCCGCACCACTCCTCAAAGTCGCTGTTTTTTTTGGTTTACTTTAAATTATAATTATTAAGCTTTATCTCCCTGTGCCCTCTCCTTACCCACTCATTCCTCCCACAACAGTACATGCGTGCCCGCACCACCCCTACAAGATTGCTGCTTTTTTTCCCTTTCAATTACATTTACCTTGGCTGCAATCGCTGCTTTGTTTTCTTTTACATTTGTGCATTTATACAGGGCGGGGGGGGGGGGGCGAAATAAGTGATTTCCAAAAATGTACAGATATTTGCAAAATATTTAGCCGGCAGCTTGCAGGAAGGTTACAGTAGCAAAGGGCTCACTGTTGGCTGTGCCCTCTCTCCCACCCCCTATCCCTCCCACAACTACTTGACCGCCCCCACCACCCCTACTAGATTGATGCTTTTTTTCAGGTACAATTGTACATTGTTTGATCTAAAGCTCCCCCTGTGTATTCAACTTCATTTTGCGGATGCACTTTGGTACCGTGAGCTTGCCCCGAAGGTATTGAAGCACTTAATCTTGATTTTGTATCGTTGTCCCGATTTTGTATCGTTGTCCCTTTATTACTATGGCGGAATTGCTTGTTGTGAAGAACAAGCAATTCCGCCATAGTAATTAAGAATACAAAACTGGTGTTGCTTCGCCCGCCTAACCCTGCCTGCCCACGGTGTGTGGGTAGCAATTTGGCGACAGTAGTGCTTAACTTTTGATAAAAATGGTTGGGCTGTTTCTGCATCCTGAATAACTATGTACATTCTGTGAGGTGTGGGTGAAAATTAGTTACTTATTACTCTTTAACGCGGTAACCATAAGCAAGTGGTAATTGCCCGACCGTCTGTTTCCCTGCTGTTTAGCGGTAGACAGCAGGAGCGGCTAAGGTGCCAACTTTTTCTTTTTCGCTTCACAACACTAATGCGTTTGCGGAACCATTCAGAAGAGGATTTTTGGAGGCAAGACTGGGCCTGACTAGGGATGCAAAAGTAGCCGTGAAAAAAAAACGCAAACCAGCCCGCTCTCTTCACAATTCCACCAATCATTCTTGCTCTTTCCCCTCTCTGATCGCTCGCTGTACATTCCCTTAGCCAACACTTTGTTTTTGGAGCCCCAAATCCTGCTGCAATTAAACTTGAGAAGCTGTGGTATGAAATAAATGGCCAGCCCGCCACTGTGGGGATTGGCGGCACTCACTGGAGCCTCTTGATCCGTAAAGTACCTGTTGCCCTTGCTTGCCCCTCCATTGTGTCACACTTTCACAGCTGTTGACTTGACTGTCTCTTCCTGGCAGGAGTGACGCAGGGAGAAAAACAAACATCGCACCTTCCAACACACAATATCACCAACTATGAATGTCTTTTGTGTAATGTAACTGGAGCTCATGTAAAGCGCTCCAATACCTTCAAGTCAAGATCGCACTATATAACTGCAAAAATAACAAGCATTTGGAATGCAATAGGTCTCGCGTTTGCAAGAGTTTGAGTTATTGGCATTGTAAATGACAATGCCTTTTATGTGTTGGAATTTAAAGCATAAATAAAAGGCATAAATAAAAGGCATTGTCATTTACAATGCCAATAGCTTAAACTCTCGCAAATGCGAGACCTATTGCATTGCAAATGCTTGTCTTTTAGGTGTTATTGTCTAACATCTTTACTCAAGTTTCTCATAGTTTGAGGTTGAACTCTTCCGGGTGTCCGAGGCTTAGAAAGCAGTCAAGGCTCCTTGCAGGGAGACCTCAACCACCAATTGACTGCTGCAGTCAGATTTTTATGATCAGATCAAGCCCCTCCCCTGGTTAAAAAAACAAACAAAAAACGGCTGTCGGTTGGTCTCGAAGGGAACTGCTGTAGAATATTTTTACATGTTTTCAGGATTAGTACCAGAAAATGAATGTATGTATTTGTGTCCTTTTTAGGTCGAGCCTGGGCAGCGCATTTGCTGTGAGGCATGCTGTATTCAGGTATGGACTTGAAGCTCCACCCACTCTCCGCCCATAATTTTCATTGGCTTGTCATTGTCCTTTGGAAACTGTGGCTTTTCATTGGTCAATAGGCTTAGTAGCCCCTCCTTAGTTCCAGCTTGTCTCATTTTGTAACCTCCCATGAGGACATTCCCTTTTTACATGTGTTACTCAGTAGACTTTAATTACAGCCTCAGAGCACTATTTCGTTTAATGGTTTTCACCTGCCTGCTGTTGCAGGCGGGACATGCTCTCTCGCAACGCTTTATTATTAATCATCTGTCTGTACTTCCAGGCCCAATGGCTCATTCTCCCTTATATTCCGTGAGGTACTTTTTCATAGTGTTTGTCAGGCCAACCCAAAATCCTTTTCCTTATACAGTTTAATACTTTGTTGCATCGTGTGCTGGGTTGTGGGGTTGGCAAACTTGCTAATACACTGTTATTGCCTTAGAATGGTTGAGGTTATTCCTGTTAGGCCCCCTGGTTTGCAGTACCCTTAGACTTTACGTGTACATTAGTGCCTGGTTAGAAAAGTGACTATTATAGAGAAAAGATGTGGGAAAATAGATACTCGTAGCAAGTTGTACAGTAAGGTGTGAGGTAGGACTTAGGAAAAACGTGTCTGGGTTGGGCAGTGTTTGTGTCAGAGTAAATAGAGTACCATGTGTGTGTGTCTGTCAGTCGATTTCAGCTTGCTGGTAACAGCATCCCTGCGGCAGGGTATTTCAACTTGCTGGTTACAGTAGCCCTGCAGAAATAAAACGCACCATATATACCCTTTGCTAACACATACTTTTTGTGATATGGTGGGTGTAAAATAAATTGGAGCTCTGCTTGCATCCACTGCCTTAACCGACTGCTTTGTATGTACTCCTGTCTTAAGTATAGCACAAGGAAAAGGAACATACCTAAAATATGGTTGTTTCTGGCCCTTTTGTGAATTGCATTTTAAATGACTAGGGCTGTGGAAGCAGCGGCTTGATTAAACTGTCCGGCTCCTGTTTCGTAACATTATACCTGGCGGTTTTTTTTATATAACACTTTCAAAGACAAGGAAAATAATAGTGTTAAGATTACCACTTTTTCATTTGTTGGTTCTATGGTTTTCCTGTTAGCAAACTATCACTGAACAGGTAGATTTAATCTTATTGTTTGTTTGAATTTTAAAGCTGGTCTTAAATAAGTTTGTCAAATATTTTATCTTCGATTCTTTTTAGCGATTTCGTTTTCAAAACCGTAGTTAAACATAAAATAGGTTCAGTTGATTAACTTATGAGTATGAATATTTGACAGTTACCGTAGACGTTTAGGAAAGAGGTGCTTGGTTAAAGGTCTTGTATGCTCTTGACATTTCTCACTATCTTTCTATAGATGGCACATGGTCCCTGGTTTGCTTGCTTTTTTTCTGTTTACTTGGTTGGGTTTTTATTTACCGGCCAAGCAAAAACAGTAGGTGTGGTGTTTACGATCTTATAGGTTTCATTTTTTTATGTACTTCTCACTTTTGAGGACGGGTTAAAGTAGTGAAGGGGAACTGCTGTATGTTTATTTTAGCATATCCAAGTAATCTATTAGTAAAGCGTTTTCATCGTAGATGGTACTAGCGTACTAAGCTGAGAGTGCTGTTGAATCTCGTACATCTTCTTTGCCTTTCGTTCTCCGACATTAATGATAAATGAGGTGATTGACAGAACTGTCATTTCCAACATTTCTTCATTCTTCCTTTTCCCTTCACTGGATCCTGTCTTTTGATTGTTAAGATGCCATAAGGGCAAAGATTGTAGTTTGAAAGCTTAATCCTCTCAGTTGTCCAATCTCACCTTTCTTGTGGCAAATATATACTTTGCATTGAGTGCCACAAGATCGAAGATGTTTAAACGTTTGGGCATTAATGAGTAGATCTGTTAATCTACAGAGCAAACATTGTCCCATTAAATTCCAATCTGCCATTAGCTCCAGAAGGAAACATTTACTAAGTTCTCCGAATCTTTCAAGTAATGCAAGTTTTATTCCACTCAGTAGTTGAAGGTGCATTTGTTTTAAAGCCACGCAAGATTGATAGTTTCCTCCTTAATTGCACAGTGGCACAGGCAGCGTGTTAAGCCACATTTTCAACTGCTTTGGTGAGATCGGTTTTTAGGTCGAGCCTAGCTGCAGCGCACATGCGCTACTCGCTCTGCGAGACTGCTGTAGTAGAGTATGGGAGAGAAGCAGCGCCCACTCTCCTCCCATATTTTTAATTGGCTTGTGTTATTGTCTTTCGTAAATGCTGCTTCGGATTCGTTGATAGGCTTGTTAGTCCCTCCTTAGTACTGCCTTGTCTTCGTTTGTACCCTGCCATGGAGACTGGCCCTTTTACTTCAGTTGTTACATGGGACCTGTTCTCTAGTCTGTAAGCACTATTTACTTTATTGAGTTTCTCTTACTGCTGGCCGGGCATGTGCTGCTTCAGCTGAAACCACTTGTGTTTTTTTTAAGCAGAACAGCCTCCCCCATAACACGGGCGCCCTCTT
Organism: Calotriton arnoldi; assembly: GCA_963921515.1. Classification (NCBI taxonomy): domain Eukaryota; kingdom Metazoa; phylum Chordata; class Amphibia; order Caudata; family Salamandridae; genus Calotriton; species Calotriton arnoldi. The sequence continues at coordinate 1,537,932 of CAWUFW010000097.1, read as the reverse complement.
TCAATCACTTTAACCCGACATTATCTTGTCTGTTTCAAACCCCCCGAAGTAAAATGGATTTAGAAATGATCAGCGAATTAAGTCATGTGAAGTCCAGGTAGCACATAATAGTGTGCTAATCGGCTGAAGCCCACAACAGCACATCTGTGTTACATGTCATCTGTACTAAAGCCACCTGATGGGTTGTTTTCAAAAGCCTGTTTTATTGACAACACCACCACCAATACCACCCACCAATTCCACCACCACCACCACCACCACCACCACCACCAATACCACCGCCAATACCACCACCTCCACCACCACCTCCATTACCACCAGTACCTTCACCTCCAGTACCTTCACCTCCAGTACCTTCACCTCCAGTACCTTCACCACCAATACCACCACCACCTCGGAGCCTCTCGCTCACTAGTAATAGCGGGGGCACTGTACAAGGCCGGAGCTGCAGCCGAGACCATCCATCCCTCCTTCCCTCCCTCCATCTCTGCCATAAAGCACAGCCCACCCTGCACCAGGAGGTGAAGCCAGTGCCCAACTGCAGCTGGAGTGTCTTTATTAGGCCTAAGATAGCAATGACATTACGCAATGCCACACTGCACACTCAAATCACGGAGAGGGCAGGAAATAGCACCCTCCCCCCCCCGCTCTTCACCCTGAGCCGCGACAGTGTAATCACAGAGCGAAAGGTGTTGGAGCGCTTTGCTAGTGTTTATAGCTCGGATCATATGTAACTCTCACTTCACACTTTGTCTGTGTAATTTACAACACTTACACATCTTTTTCACTGCACTATTTATCACTACTTTGAAGACGTCGCAGGCCAGTCTCTTCCTCTGATATTTACAATCTAACAAGCGGTCGAGAGGCCCTTTATTGCAATGCAATAGGTCTCGCATTTGCGAGAGTTTCAGCTACTAGTATTGTAAATGACAATGCCTTTTATGTTTTCAAAACCCAAAACAAAAATAAAAGGCATTGTCATTTACAATGCCAATAGCTCAAACTCGCGTGAACGCGAGGCCTATTGCATTGCAAATGTTTATTGTTGCAAGTAAAGTGGCAGTTGTTGGTAGTGAAATACATATTCTTCCAGTTTACTTCCGTATTTTCTTGATTTTAATTTCTTTTCCTCATATCTACAGGATCCTTGGTGAAAGAAAAAACAATCTGGCAATATTTGCCTCTGGTTTCTTTTGTAATGAAGTGTTGAGATGGCACTTCTAATTTACTTTCCTATTGGACCATCACATCGCAGCCAATAGTCGGGTTCTGATTCTTTTCCAAACTTCTCACGTTACCACAATCTTTTCTGCTGTTATTGAACCTCGACTGTCGCTTTTGCTCCCAGGCCCATCTTGTGTCTTTGTAATGTTGTTGGGTGGCAGCTGTCTTCAGATAGATCAATAATTGTTAGCGAGGTTCAACATGTGTGCGGAGTTTCCCTTCTGTTCATGCATGTGTAGTTGTCATTTACAGTTATGCTGTAATTATTTATGAGGAAAGATTTGTAATTTGCCTGTTTGTATATTGTTAAAAACCATTGTAGTGACGTTCGTTCTAGGATCCGAGCCAAATCAACTAAGTCCTAAGCCATCAAAAGCAGTAATGGCACATCTGCTTCTGAACAAGAAAATATACTCCACTTACATACAGAGTGGGTGTCTAGCATCGCTATAAAACGCATACTCTTAAAAATAAAGCTTTAGTTGGCATGCTTGTTTTTCATTCCCTTTGTTATGCCATTGATACTTTTATATGATCCTGTTATTCGTATGACCTGACACTATGGTCTTTTTGGATTGTTTTTTCCTATCCGGCTATTGGCTGTGTTTTATGCACCCATTCCCACGAATTATTTTTTGGGGGAATTGACCGTTGTCCTCCACTGGTATTGGAGCAAACTGAGGAGTGACCTAGTGTACACTCTATTTATATTTGCTGTGCCTTCTCCAGTGCACAAAACTGCAAACTGGATTGCTTTTAGGCATATTGTCATCGTGTTCTAATTTTGAAGACCACACAAGTGATTGACCTAAAAAGCTGGAAAGGCGAGCTTTTCACAGGAAGAGCATGTTTCGTTGCAGAGTTGCCATTCAGGTGAGGCACAGATCCAAAGTTGTGGGTGAAGGTTGAGAATCCAGCTTGAATACTTTGTTTCAAGAAGTTGGAACGGGATGTTTGTGATGGGTTAATGAAAGGGTGGAGGTGTTGTGTGTTTCATCTTTTTAAGATTCACACACTATAGGTATTAACCCATTTTAGCGCGCGATGCCGAAATTATATTAAACACTCTATTCAGCTGTTTGACACACCAACTACTTTTTACAAGCTGATGCAGTAGACCATGATCAATTTGATCAGAAGGCACAGAGAGAAACTGAGGTGTACTGCAGTAAAAAAAAAAAAAAAACTGCTCACACCCTCTAACAGTGCTGATAAAGCCCACATTTTCACACAGGAGGAACTTTGAGTCAAGGTTATAGATTTCTAAATACTAAACTATTTGTGAGCTTAAAATGTCACTGATTTTATCCACGAATGGGAGCGCTAGCAGTTGGTCACTAAGAAGGCAGGCTCTTCTACATCCTAAGTTGTTTTCTTGAGCATTGCTGGACAGTGTTGAGAGAAAGGGACATTGCATACCTTGGAAAATCTTTTCAAAAGAATTCCAGCACATTTTTCAGCCGTTGATGTGGGGAATATATCTTAGAAGCACTGTGTGCTGTTCATCCCATGATTAATGAACTTAAATTCTTGTGGCGTAGAAATTTCAAGAGCAGATATCAAGGTTGGAAATTCCAAGTTTGTCGTTTTGTCTCCATGTTAATTATTCTTCTGGTAGTTTTACTTTCTATTTAAAGCTTTCGTGTGTGTGTGTGTGTGTGTGTGTGTGTGTGTGTGTGTGTGTGTGTGTGTGTGTGTGTGTGTGTGTGTGTGTGTGTGTTGTGTGGTGGTGTGTGTGTGTGTGTGTGTGTGTGTGTGTGTGTGTGTGTGTGTGTGTGTGTGTGTGTGTGTGTGTGTGTCGAAAATTGCACTGGTACAATCAAACTCCCATCATTAGGATTTTAAATTGCTTTCTTTGAGTGACCTGTATTTTATGATTTGTATGAGGTCTTTTAGCCTTGACAGTCACACTTCCTAACCTCTTTAGGGTTAAGGTGGCAATGCTTTTGTTCCTTACATAATGACATCTTTGGTGAAGCTCTTTAATGGCCAAGTTCCTATGTGAACCACATTTGAGAAGTGGTTGCTTTCTCTTTTCTATTTGTTTTTAGTAGGCCCCTTTGTCAAGCCTGTGGTCGTTGAATATCTAACAAAATGTAGCAGCACTTCTGTTAGAAGGGCTTCATTGCATTAATAATTGTAAACCTACTCAGTAGCACAAATTAAATTTCTATGTTCCTTTTTAACAAATGTTTCACCCGTGAGCAAGCTATTGTTTTGTTTGACTCTTAAATATGTTTGTCTTTAAACATGAATGTTTTAAAAGCTGGATTCGACCGAGGTCACAGATACTTCATTTTAAAATGTTCAACTGCTTAGTCGTAGCTCTCACATCGGCAAGACCTATTGGCTTTGCCAATGCTTGTTAACTTAAGCTGTCTTGCCAGACTGTTTTTCCAAAGAATATCATTCATACAGAGAGGGGCTTTTGGTCACTGGGATTCATCCATTGGTCTGTTAAATCGTCATTCACATTTTGCTTCCGCTCCACTTGAAGCATACTGCATGGTGCAAAAAGGCAGCTCACTCTACCGATTGGCTCCCTTCACTTTGAGTGCACAACACATGCGCTCATTGATCACATCTGCCTAAAAAAATAGTTACTCTCTCTTGACTAACAAAGCTGGTTCTTTAAATGTTCAACCTTTACATGGAGCCCTTGGGTGCTGTACTCTCCGATAACAGCATCAATGGTCACCAATATGCCAAAGATACACACGTCTGTTCAAAAGTCTCCTGTGCTTTAGATATCTAATGCCTCAATCACTGCCTGCACATCATCTAGATGTGGTTGTCCAGCACCTACCTGAAGCTCAACAAACTTAAACAGAATTCCTGTTATTTGGCAAGAACAACAAGCATTGGCATGGCCAATAGGTCTCGCCATTTTGGATCTTATAAGTGTTTACCAGATCTATTGGCCATGACAATATTTTTCAGCTGTGTTGTAGGGCAGTGTGGCTGCTGAGCAGCATGTTGAAAAGTTGGTTGTTTAACACATAATGGAACATCTTTTCTCACTGTTTAGCAAAGCTAGCGCCAAGACACCTTTGGGTATTCCAGCGCACTGGAAGTTTCCGTAACATAATATAACCAATCCTGATCTTGAGTTCACAAAGTGGTCATTTTGAACCTTTAAATTAAAACGTATTTTGAACCTTTAAATTAAAACGTATGTGTGCAAAAAGCTTTGAGGATCTGGCCTTCTGAAAACGTTAAACTTTCATGTTTCAGGAAAAACTGGGGGCTGATTACATTTTGGGATTATTCCGGGATTTGCCATAAAAATGGTTTCTAACCAGGCAGTGAAGAACGCTGGGGACAGGAATCTGCAAGATTCAGAGTAACCTATAGGAAACATTGTCTAATCCGATACAGGTGGGAGTCAGGGCTGGGGCAGAGTCAGTCATATGCCAGACTACTCACGGCACGTGACTGATCCAGCGCCAAGCCTCCCAGATTTAAAGAGGCATGATCGGAATTCTCCTCTAGCCCAGTCCATGTCGGCAGAGGAAGGGAGGAAATGGGTGAAGTGAAAAACGGGAAGTCTGGGATTTGAGCGAGCCGTGTAAACAAGGCGTGAGTATGTTATTTTAAAACATGACATCTCTTACATGAGCGTCCAATTGCTGGAGGAGCGCATCCCTGGAGGACATCCGGGGCCTTTCACACACTCACCAAACAAGGTGGAAAGGGTTAACGACTGCCACATGCCGCTGCTGGAGTTGAGAGGCAGGCAGCTGGGTAGTGCTTGGGGGTGGGGGTTCGCAGTGCAAGGTCTCTTAGCCCTGAGAAACCCACAGCTGTTTGTGTGCTTGGAGGGTGGGCTCCAAGCGCAATGAGGAAAGGGGAAAGCCACAAACGGGCAGCAACTGAAGCAAAAGTGAGGGCTGCCCTAATAGCAATGTGTCCAAAACTTATCGTGTCTGTGAAGCCGTGCTGGTAGATGAGCGAAGGGAAAGGAAGATAAGAGTTCGGGAGAGCTGTCCTGGTGTGTCAGCCATAACAACATAAGCAAGTACCTGGGGAGGCGGCGAGGGCGGCAGCCTCTTCCTCCACTTCCCTTGGGTCTGGAAAGACCCGCAGGAGTTGGCGCACACGGGACGCAAGCCCTATGTGTGACGTCAGTTACTTCCGTCCTGCACGTAGTGTTGCATCAGTAGATGTTCCAAGACAGCACTTTACGTCACAGTGTCTTCAAATGACAAATGCATTCTGGAAGTTGAAGTCAGGGCGAACAATATGGCCCTAGGGAGAAAAAACATAGTTACACAAAAAAGGCGAGAAGGTATAAATCATATGAGTGCCAGAGTTCTTGGCATGTAACTAAAGGAAAGGAAACCAGGATTAAGGCTGCTGAACACGTTACGATCAGTGTGCGAAGAGGTCAATTAACTCACCTCTATATCTGATCCTACTTAATTGGACCGTGGAAGTCAGACAACAAAGGACCGGGAGCCGGCTTGAGTCCTGGCATCCACGGTTATGAGAGCGGCTTGGGGCATAGCAATTTGGTAATCTCAGCGAGCATGCCGGAATGTAATCTCTAAGATCTCAGCGTATAACTAAGGGGAGACCAATCAAGTATCAAACGGTAGACCCAAAGCCAATGGGTATGCATCGAGAGGACAACCAACTCACCTCATAGTCGAGAAACCGTGGTACTAATTAATGGAGCTGTAAATACCTTCCATAAGAGCGAAAACTTAATATACGCTGACAGAAACAAGAAACTAAGCTGGAACTGCAACCGCAAAGATCAAAGATGAAGCGCGGCGGCCGGGAACAAAACAGTATTTACGTGAAGCCTTTATGGCACACCTCACGCTGACAATCCAAACAAGTTAGCACATTTTAAAAATAAAACCATAGAATGCATCCTGCACAAGCTTCAGGAAAACACGCATCACGCACCAGCTTAACAAAAAGAAAACCAGCCCGCAAGTGGTGCGCGCCCGCCAAAGGAATTTAAGTAATGCAGCTGGCACACTGCGTGCCGCTGCTCGCTCCCGAGACCCATAGGCCATGGGAGTGAACGTTCACAGAAAAGGCGGGACATACCCCCGCCTTTGGCCATTTGCGTGCTTTCATTTTTGAAAGCCACACGCAAAGGCCAATGGAATGTGTGGGATGAGTCCGACCCACACGGAGAAGTCTCTTGGAAGTCTGATGTGATTCCAAGAGGCCCTCTCCTAGTGAAGCCGATGCGCGCTGCACTAGGCGAGACCTAAAAAGCAGTACAGACCTACCTTAATGGCATGATCCTTGACAGCTTTGCACACCAACTTACACCAAATCAGATAAATTTACCATGGTCACCAACCTGGCCCTCAAGGAACACATTGCCAAAAACACAGACCGCCTGGTACCAACCCTCTCTTCTAAAGAAAGTGAAACTTCAGAGCTGCTGTTCAAGTACTTATACTCACATCATGGATGGTGGTCACGCCCTGCTCCTTGACCTCTCACACTAGCACCCCTTAAAGGCATCCTACATGCAGCTACACCTCTCCTGGAGAAATATGATCACGTTATCCCCATCCTGATAGAACTTAATTGGCTCATCTTGCTGGCCCAAACCATCTTCAAAAGCGGATGCGTTGTTTACAATGCTATCCACGACCAGCTGCCCTGCCTATCTGGAAGACAAGCTTGACTTCTCTGGTGGCTTTTGGCACCCCTGCAGCCAGGACACCATCAGACTGCAGAATAAGAGTGTAAAATAGCAAAAACATGCCCGGTCGCTATACAGCCCTTAATCTCCGTCGCCTTCATGGGGTGTTAGGCAGAATAGGAACAATCCAAGAAAAATTGCCCTTAGATGTGTGAATGGCATGGCCATTCTATGGTGTTGAATATCTCTTTGCCGTCCTGGAGCGGATGGGCTTTGGTCCCAATTATTTAAAGTGGGTCAGACTCCTCTATGCTGAGCCAACGGCCCAAGTGATAGTGAACTGTCATACATCCCGAATGTTCCGACTAGGGAGGGGAACCCGGCAGGACTGCCCTCTATCGCCACTAATCTTTGCTCTGATGTTGGATCCTTTGGCGAAATGGGAGAGAGGCGATCTGTTGATTAGAGGGTTAAAATGGACCGAAGTATATATATGGAGACAGAATATCTCTATACGCAGATATATTACTATATGTAGCATCACCACCGGTCTCCATCAATAGGATTCTCCAGATATTTACCATTTTAGGCAAGCATTCAGGCTACACCATAAATTGTTCCAAATCCATAGTATTTACTCAACGGCCCAACCCCAATACTACCACCGGACTGCGAAGTAACAGTAGCGAATGAAGGCCTTTGATACCTGGGGATCTTCATAATGCCAGACCCGCTCCTCTTCTACACTAACAACCTCCAGGACCTGCTAACCTGCCTACAAAATGGCGTACGATATTGGAAAACTCTCCCGCTACTGGGCTGCGCGACCTTATTCAAGATACTGGCACTGCCATGCTTCTAAAACGCGCTACAAAATACCCGTTTCAAAGTCCCCGATGCATATTTTAACATAATCAAAAGCACAGTGAGAACCCTGCTATGTGGGTGGGGGGGGAGAAACCCCACGCATAGCCACACACAAATGAGAGGATGCTATAATTGGGGGGGGGGGGGTGAGGGGGGTCGCTTTACCCAACTTTAAACTATACTACTGGGCATCCCAACTAGTGGTAGTTAACCACTGGGTAAATCACCCACACACTGGACCAGCATATCAGATGGATAGATTACTAATGGGCCCCGGAGGCTATAAAATAGCCCTCTACTTGAACACCAAATCCTAACTGGTCCAAGGCTCAAACAATTGCAACATGGCATCAGGCAACCAAGAAACTAGATTGGCACAAGAGATTAACGCAAGCAACGCCCCTGTGGTAAGCACTAGGCAGTTGAAGCCACTGCCCAGGGTTTGATAAGATGGACGCCATTGGCATCGCAATGGTAGGAGACCTCTAGACCAGAGGAGGGGTAACCCCATTCCCTGAGTTACAGACAGAATATAAAATGGCAAGTTTGGAAGCGGTTAGATACTTACAAATACGCCATGCCCTGAGATGATCGCCATCCCCGGAGATGAGACCTTGCCTGAAGCGTCACCACTGGAGGATAGGCTTCTACTGGAACTTTTGAGCCGCAAGGCAATCTCCATGATATATAAAAAATAATTGGAAATGACTTACCAGACCCACTCCTGCGACTCGGATACCTCTGGCAGGAAGATTTGGGTGACTTAGAAGATGAAGACTGGTAGGAAGCATTGGCTTCCCTGTGTTAAGTAGCCACCCCACTGAAACTTAAACTGATCCAGCTTAAAATCCTACCTAGATCTTATCTCTCCGGTAGTACACTGGCTAAAATGGGGAAAGAGGACTCTGGGTGTCTCAGGCTCTGTACTCACGAGGGCACATTCTATCACACTCTCTGGGAGTGCCCGATCATTAGACCGTACTGGGAAGCTATAACTTCCCTGATGCAAGTCGTGTGTGGAAAGGAGATTAGCTCCACTATTCAACTTTGCCTGCTCAATATATGGGACGCCACTGATTTAACCCACATCGAACAATCTTGGGTTACCCTGGGAAAGATCATCGCCAAGCAAAATATTGCCCAAAAATGGGGTGTAAGAGACATACCTACCATGGGTGGATGGGAGAGATATGGTAGCTGAGAAAGACGTGTATAAAAAGAGAGGATGCCCGGTAAAATGGGACCATAAATGGGCGAAGTGGAACACCTATAGAGATGAAATCTGTGCTTCCCCGACGAGTGAATTAAGCAGGGCAGGGATAGGCGAAATCAACCGTGTGTGTGATGTTGAACCTATGAGAACTGTAACGAATCCAGGCACATGCTAAACGGGATCAATCGGGGGATTTTAAGCGCGCTACTCACCCGTGAGGGTTTCAAGGCGCTGGGGGGTCCGGGAGGTGCAGCTCCGGGTCAGCCGAAAAGCCAGGTTTTGCGGCTCTTCCTGAAGGTTTGCAGAGCGGGGGAGCATCTGATGTTGGCTGGGAGCTCATTCCAGGCCTTGGCTGTGACTTGGGAGAAGGCCCTTCCACCTGCTCTGGTACTGCGGATGCGCGGGGTTTCTGCTAGGGCGGCCGTGCGGAGGTTTCTCTTGGGTATGTGGAAAGAGACTCTTTCGCTGAGGTATTTGGGTCTGATGTTGTGGAGGGATTTGTAGGCATGGGTGAGTAGCTTAAAGGTTACTCTTCTCGACGGGGAGCTAGTGGAGGTCTCGCAGGTGTTGTCATGTGCTCCTGACGTGGGGTGCCGAGGACGAGTCTGGCCGCAGAGTTCTGGATGGTCTGGAGTTTGTGTAGCAGGGATTTGTTGATTCCGGCATAGAGGGTGTTCCCGTAGTCCAGTCTGCTGGTTATGAGTGCGTTGGTGACGGTCTTTCTGGCTTCGGGGGGGATCCACTTGAATGTCCTGCGTTGATCTGGCGAGTTATGGTGAGGGAGGAGTCTAGAATGATGCCGAGGTTCTGGGTGTGGTTTGTAGGGGTGGGAGGGTTTCAGAGGGCGGGGGACCACCAGGTGTTGTCCCATGCGGTGGGATAGGGTCCCAGGACCTCAGTCTTCTCCGAGTTGAGCTTTAGGCAGCTGCTGCTCATCCAGGCTGCAACGTCTTTCATTCCGTCCTGGAAGCTGAGTCTGGTGTCTTCGGAGTTCTTCATGAGGGAGAGGATGAGCTGGGTGTCGTTGGCGTAGGATACTATGCTGAGTCCATGCTGTCTGGCGATTGGTGGGGGGGGGGGGCCCATGTAGATGTTGAAGAGCGTGCGGCTGAGCGATGATCCTTTGGGTACTCCGCAGTTGATCTCAATGGGTTCGGCCAGGAAAGGAGGGAGTCTGATCCTTTGAGTTCTACCGGCGAGAAAAGGAGCGGATCCAGTCAAGGGCGGTTCCCCGTATGCCGGCATCGTGGAGTCTGGCTGCGAGAGTGCGGTGGGAGACGGTGTCGAAGGCAGCGGAGAGGTCTAGCAGGATGAGGGCCGCGGTGTGGCCCTGGTCTAAGAGCATGCGGATGTTGTCGGTGGCAGCAAGGAGGGTGGTCTCGGTGCTGTGGTTGCTGCGGAATCCGGACTGGGTGGAGTGGAGGATGGTGTTCTCTTCGATGAAGGTAGTCAGCTGGGCGTTGACGATTTTCTCAGTGACTTTGGCTGCGAAGGCAAGGAGAGAGATGGAGAACCAGGGTCTCTAGCGCTGGTCGCGGATGGGTCGAAGAAGTGCACAGACGGGCTTGCCTTTGACACAACAGGTGCGCCTCCGCACGGCCACGCAGCGGCCGTCATTAAATAGGGAAGGGGGGAGGGAAGCGCAGCTGGGAGGCCGGAGCGGGAAAGGCAACAGGCAAAAAATAAGGGGTCAACACTAGACTACAATCGCAGGCACAACAAAGCAGGAGAAAACAGGGGACAACACACCGAGCAAACAGGAGGGCTTCGAACCCTACCAGGAGGAGGAGTCTGGGGCAGCAGCAGGCGAGTAACAGCGGGGCTGCAGGGGCGGAGAGCGGTACTCTGGCCAGAGGATGAAATGTATTGTTGCTTTATTCTACCTTGCCTAAATGCTGTATGACAACCTTTTCATTAAAAAGAATTAAGAAAAAAAACAAGGCAGCAGGCCTTTTCCATTTATTCACCTAGGATCCGGAACAACATCATGATGTTCATCAGGACTGCTCCAACGCTGTTCCAATTTAGGAAAGAGTTGAATACTCACTACTGTTTAAAACGAGCATTTGCAATGCAATAGGTCTCGCATTACTGATAGTTTGAGGTATTGGCATTGCAAATAATAATGCAGCGCCAATAGCTCATACTTTCAGTAATGCGAGACCTAGTGCATTGCAAATGCTTGCGTAGTGAGCCAGGAACCAGCATTGTATGTCTCAGTGCAGTACCGCAAGCTGCTCCTAGAGGTCCCTAGTGAGCAAGGCACCAGCACTGCATGTCTCTGTGCAGTACCGCAAGCTGCTCCTAGAGGTCCCTAGTGAGCAAGGCACCAGCACTGCATGTCTCGGTGCAGTACCGCAAGCTGCTCCTAGAGGTCCCTAGTGAGCAAGGCACCAGCACTGCGGACCTCTTTTGGTCACCAATGGTACTGCACCCTGCAGAAGATATGCTAAATCCAACCTACCCTTAATGTATTGCATGCAAGACAATACTATGAGTACATTCAAATAGCTATGTCCATAGCTACAATTAGTAGGTTTGAAATGTGACAAAAGAATTATTACAATAATTTCGGATTGGGTTTTACTGTGTGTGGAGCTGATGAAGCGAAATTTATAGACGGTCTCGTATAAATGTGAGATGTTCTAGTGAGTGAAGTAACCACTGCCACCCTAGCTTAGGACCAAGTGTGTGTCTTGCCGGGAGAATTTTAAGAAAATAGTGCTTTGAGGCTGTAATTAAAACCTAGGGAGTAACAAAATTTTACGGGGGTGTCCTCATGAGCGGTTACAAGAAGAGACAAGGCGGTACTAAGGAAGGACTACTAAGCCTATTGACCAATGAAAAGCCACCATTTACAAAGGACAGGGACCGGAGCCAATAAGAAAAAGAGCGGAAAGTGAGCGGAGCTTTATGCCCATATCTTGAATACAGCAAGTCTCGAAGAGACCGCGCAAGCGCTGCCTAGGTGAGACCTAAAAATGTATATTAAAATACATTTGCGTCATAATGCATTAACTGTCCCTAACCTAGCTATCTCTCCTAATACTCAGGTATTTTTTGCCTGTTATTGACCATGTACAGTGCTCCACTGCCTTTTGCCTAGGTTTGGACTGTAGAAATACCATATACATGCATACGTTTTTATTTTTTTTATATTGACTTTAAATGCTGGTTATTTGTTTTGCCTGCGCTTTGGGTGCCGTGTCAGATGGTGATTTACTTTGTCTCCTTTTTAAAGTTGCTATAATAAATTGAGTGACATTTTAACATTCTCCAGTGCAATTTGTGTGCTTGGCGGTGATTTGTTCTGGTCACCTTCACAAATAATAATAAAATGTACTGCACACTTCAAAGGCTTGTAATAAAAAAAAACAAAAAAACACAAAGCAACCACCGTTTTTTTATTTAAACATTTTTATTGGGAGCATTTGCAACCATGTTTATGGGTGTTTGCATGTCTTGCATATTTCCGTTGTTGCATATGCTTGCATTAAAAAAAAATAATTGTCAGTGGTGGCCAGGCCTATAGGTTTTGTCAATACTTGTTTAAGTCTGGCATTAGCCAACACCTTTTGATTTGACTAAAATTTCATGTATAATATGCTCACTTATTAGAGGGGTTTTGAGCCAATCCTCATTCGTTGGTTTGTTGTCATTCATGCCTCTTCCACCCACTTATCATACAACATGTGGCAGTGGGTCAGCCCACTTTAGCAGTTGGCTAAGTTCACGGAGTAGTGACATTCTGCATTTTCACATAAAACAACAAAACAAAAAATATTTTTGGATGAGTCCATTTTTAGGTCGAGCCTGGCCAGCGCATGCGCTGCTCTGCAAGGCATGCTGTATTCGAGTATGGAAATGGAGCCCCGCCCACTCTCCGCCCATATTTTTCATTGGCTTGTCATTGTCCTTTGTAAATGCTGCCTTCGGATTTGTTAATAGGCTTGTTAGTCCCTCCCTCAGTACTGCCTTGTCTTCCTTTGTATCCTCCCATGAGGACTGGCCCCATTTACTTCTGCTACAGGGTATGTTTATTTTAGTCTGTAAGCACTATTTTCTTTAATGGCGTTCTGGTCCTGTAGGCACTACGTGCAGGGCGCCATGCGCGCTTTCACTTTCAAAGCAGCCCGGGACAATCGCGGCCGCTGCTTTGCAATGAAATAGGTCTTGCATTTACGAGAGTTTGAGCTATTGCCATTATAAATGACAATAGCTTAAACTCTCGCAAATGCGAGACCTATTGCATTACAATTTTGTTTTTTTATAAAATCGCCCCATACGGCACTTTTACTTTGTCGGCCATGCCCCTTTCTTCACACCCGGCTCATCTAAAGAAAGGGGTGCAGTCGCTATTAAAGTAAAAGCTGCGGCATGGCCACTTTTACAAAAAAAAAGCATCAGTTTGTCAACTTGACAAATGGAAGCTTTTGTTTGGGGGGGGGGGGGAAGCGCCCCATACGGCGCTTTCACTTTAATGGCGGATGTGCCCCTTTCTTTAAACGAGCCGTATCTAAAGAAAGGGGCGTGGCCGACATTAATGTGAAAGCGCGGCATGGGTGCTTTTCCAAAAATTGCATGTGCAATGCAATAGCTCTCGCATTTGCTAGAGTTTAAGTTATTAGCATTGTCATTTACAATGCCAATAGCTCAAACTCTCGTAAATGTATGCCTATTGCATTGCAAATGCTTGTTTTTATATATGTATAAAGCAGCAGCTTCCCCAGCAATACAGTTTTGCAAACATCATGACAAAGTATTGACTGAGCCAAAAGGCTGGCGGTCAAGGCCAGACCTATTGGCTTTGCTAGTGCATAATTTTATGTTGCATCAAATTGATGACTTGCATGCCTGTGAGGTGTAGGGGCGTTCTGCTGTTTCACCTTCATTTGTTTGATTTTTCCTGCCTTTGTTTGTAACATTCTTTCAATTGTTCTTAAGATTGCCATGATCTGTCAGTGTTTTCGGTCCGAGCTTTAGTCTCCCTGTGACTCCTCTCCATCCTTTCTCCCTTCTCCTGCTCAGATGTGTGCAGTTATTCAACTTTTTTGGAAGTGCTTAGGGGTGTCTCTCTGGCTCTCATCAAATGTGTTTTAGACCGTGTGTGAACAGTTTTATATTCTAGATCTCTATAGGTGCTGATGTTGGACCCTTTCAGCTGTCTGTGACACATTTGAAACAATGATGTCACCAAAGGTGAATCATTTCTCTCTGCACCTAGTCTGACAGGGGTTCTAACCCTTATTGAATCAACCTGGAGTACTCTAAAGAGGGAAATCCCTCTGGTATCTACCTGTTATCCACTTGTTATCCACTCACTGTAGTATCAACCTATTATCCACTTACTGTATCTTACCTTTATTTATACCCTCTTGCCTTACTACTTCATGCTTTAAGGTTTTTTTGTGTGCCATTACCCATCTCCTTTTCTTTATAAACGCATACCTGTCGAAAGACTACAACTTTTCCTTGGTCATATATTGAGTGGCTGCAAATTTCTAAAAACGAACCCAACACATTTGACATCCTACTTGGGCAGAAAGATCTCTCATTGTGGAATAGCGCCTTAATACCTTCATCCATGGAAACATCCCTATTCTGACACGGAATCTCGTCCTACTGGTTGAATCCCCAGATATTAGCACCCATTGTAAAGTGCATTTTCCATTTTTGTCAGCTGTGCTGTTTCCCCTCTTTACTTGTACTTCCCCACCCTATCCACCTATTGCATGTCCTAAATATTTATTAAATCCTATTCTTTATTCGGCACATGCTCCCGAAAGTTCGCATTAATACAATTAATACATTAAAAACTTTAAAAACCAATAAAATCCTTAAAACCATCATAGAGGCCATTGATGAGTATTGCTTCAGTAACAGCTTTTGAATAAACATTACTAGTCATGAAGTTTCACAAAACAGTCTGGAGCCATATGCCTTATACTTCTGGATCCCCATAGCACCTCATTAGGGAAGGCCATTCAGTTAAAAGATGGAGCAAAAGGTTTTGTGTCATTTTGCTAACAATCGACAGTGCAGTTTTCAGGGCCCAACATTGCCCTGTCTGATTCTCCTTACTCCCATTAAAAAGCGGGACGGAGCAAACATGATCAAGGGTGGTATGTTGGATCTGAAGATTCTAGAGACCACCCTAAAGTCCTCAATCCCCATACACCTACAGAGTGGCAGTACCCACTTCTTACTGTAGTTATGATATCGCTGACAGAAAAATAATATGTGATTGATACATTTCTTAGTCTGGGGACAACGGGAGCAGGTCCAATCTGGGTCGTATTGTTGCCCCCATTTAGCAGTGAAAGTGTGCAATGGTAGGTTCCCGAAACGAAATTTGATGTACAGGGTTTTTGCCAGTGTAGGTTCATTGTAGTCCATGTATTCTTTCATAAGGAAGGCATCTTTAAATTCCAGAAAGTCTAGTCCCAAGGTGCCCAAACTCCTGCTTAATTCTCCATCTATATACCTCAAGCAAATCCCCTGAAGTGCAGCCTTTGACATGCCGGTCATAGCTCCCAGATTAGTCCACATCCCAGCTATGCCAAGTAGATCTTGATGAGCCCCAACTATGGGATCCTGGAGACTCCAGGCTGCCTAAGTAGCTCCTCCAAATCCGCCCGATACGGAACTAGGTCCACTGAGGCCCATAGACTTCTCCAGTACAGCAAAGGTCTAAGGACAACTCTACGGACAATGGACCTGTGGCCTAGATCCAACCGTAATGGCAGGAGCAAGGCACTGGTAGGGGGATTCACCAAAGATCGTTAAAACTCGTTCTAGCCACCCACCTCCAGTGCAGTGGCCCTCTCGTGTCCCCATAGTCCCCCCCCCTCCCCCCAACCCAATACAGGGACCCGCCTAATGCTTGTAGGTTGAAATTTGGAAGGTTGGCGATGCAGGTCGGGAGCTAGAACCCTTGAAACACCTCAAGATGCCCGCTGCATAATGTTCAAGCTTCAGTTTACTCTTGTGGATCTGAGCAGACCAACCATAATTCTCCATCAGAGTGAGGACCAAATACTCACAGGTGCAGACACTCTCAATGGGAGCACCGTTCAGAGACTAGTTTGGGTGGATTGTGTGGCTTGGATTGAAGACCATGTACTTGGCTTTTTTAAGGTTAATCTCAAGCTCTCTTTGCTCGCAGAAGACACCAAACTTGTCCAAGAGATTTTGGATACCCATAGGGGCTTTAGATACCAGTAGGGTTTGTGAACAGGAGGACTGGAATCTTCATACCCGCCAAGCAAGGGACATGATGTTTGCACTTCTCTAACTGGGCTACCAGATCGTTAATATATAGTAGTAACTGGTTTGGGGCAAGAACACAGCCCTGTCTTACTCCCTCCTCCTTCCCCCGTGACTGGTGTTGATCTTGTTGTCTCCGAATGTTTGCCATATCTGCATAATTGTTTTGGTGAAACCTCCTAAAGACATCAAAAAGATAACTTTGGGCTCAATGTTCAATTAAAATTTTCCACAAGGCCTCCCTTGGTACGAGGTTGAAGACCGTGTGGAGGTAAACAAAAATGACATAAAGCTGGCCTCCTCCCAGAACGACGTGCTTCCAGTATATAAGTTGTAGTCGAAATACCTGAGCGATGGTGCTGGTCTCTGATCTGAACCCTGCTTGAAGGCGGGGGCGTATAAAACCCATGCCCTCAACCCACTCGCACAGCCTATCCAATAGTATTTGACAGAAAAGTTTTTGGGAGCTGTCAATAAGGCTGATTGACCGACAGTTGGATGGGAGGGACCGTGAGCCGTTCTTGTATATTGGTACATTCTCGGCCCCTGCCCAAGAAGGGGGAGTGGGTAAGCCTTTCAAAATACAATTGAAATTCTTGACCAACAATGGGCCCCAGATTGCATTATCTGCCTTAAACAGGTCCCCAGGTACCTTATCTAACCCTAACACTTTTCCTGGAGTGATCTGGTCTATGGCTTTAGTAACCTCCCTTACAGTGATAGCGGGGAATTTACATAGTCAATACAGAGGGAGCCTCTGCGTGTAGATCGTTCTCCACACAGCGAGACTGTCGTGACAGTGGGGCCCTTGACACTACCAGAATAAAGCCTGGTCTTATCAGTCCCCTGCCCCACCACCCTCCTCAATCGTACAGCCCTGAAAAATGGTTAACCCAGGCTTTCCCCGACATGTTAGAATTCAGAGGAGCGGCTAAATCCAGTCATATCGGCCAGTGTGTGCCAAAACAAACAATGGTCTTTAAATTTCACAGCTTTCAGCCGGACTTATCATTTCTCCTTCTCATACTCTCGTTTAGCCCTAGCTAGCAAAGCTTTGTAAGAGGCCCTTGCTTCCTTGATTGAATCTCTCTTACCACTCCTAATGGGCATCTGAAAGTTATCTCCGGACAGCCCTACAAGTTTTATTGTACCATGGAGCTACTTTAGGCTTCTTAGGGAGGGACCTAGATTTCACCATAACAAGGTCTTTGAATGTGCGAAACATAGACTTATGAATAGTGTCAAGATCACCTCATGCAGCAGCTGTCAAGGCATATTTATTCTTCTATTAGATTGGCGTACTGCTGTGACATATGTAGGACTTTACTATGCATGACATGTCGGACTGTCCTGTGCATGCAATCCAATATCTCATCCTCCTCAAGAAGACAGCAGTTCACATTTTGGTCTATGAAAGGTTAACTACATTTCACCTCATTGTCTGGCATTGTACTTGCTTCCTGTCCTAAAGACCATTAAATACAAGGGTCTCTGCATTGTGCACGTAACCTTTTCAAGCTTCGGTTTTGGCATTTTGTTGAGAAGGGGTCAGGCGGGGGGAGGGAGATGGGCATCTTCTGTGGTCTGCAGAGCCTTCCACAGCCTAGCACCGCAATTCCGAAGGAATTGCTCTTAGATGTACTGCCCCTTTCTGATGCTCTTGTTCCTTTCCAAATTGCTGATTCTGGCCACAGCCATTTGGTATCTTGAGGCAGACCTCCTGGATAAAGGGAATTGAACTGTGGAATAAACTCTGAGAATGTAATAACTGATACAGACCATGTTAATTCAGAAAACTATTAAACTTGGCTTTATAGCTTCCGTTTGCTCCACTTGCTGCCTCTGGCTTTGTCCGAGTTAATCCTCACTCTTCTCAAGTGCCAAGAGACCAGAACACATGAACGTTGCACTGCAAACGAAAAATCAACAAAACATTACTGACAAAACCAAAGCAGCTTCTTTGGGGGAAGTAATATTCTTCTGTTTTTCTCTTTATTTGGCATGCTCCAAGTGCCCATTTACCTGTTACTATAGGGGGAATTCGTGAAGAGGGTAAAACTGAATCCTGAGTAGCGTATAGAATAATTTTGGAATGCATTTGTTTGTCCCCGATCTTGTGGAAGTTGGAAATAACAGATTAGTCTATTCAGTTCCCATGGTTAAAAAACAACGCTGTTGGGTAGACAACTCACTTTATGATTTCTCGTAGGAGAGAACTGAGGTCAGCTGTTTTTAAAATGTGCAATTTCTTAGTGATATCGGCCCTCTCCCATCAATAGGGGCTTTGTGGTCTTGGCTACCATATCGTTAAATCTTGATGGCGTGAACTCCCTGCCTTTGGCTTGCCAGCAGATTGGATTAAATCATCACAGACTATCTAAACTAGGACTCTTCTCCTTTTTGTGGAAGTTTCGAACAGTACCAGATTCCCAGGTAATTGGCACTTTAAATTAAATGTGCTCTGCATTGCATACATAACCTATTCAAACTTCGGTTTTGGCATTTTGTTGGAAAGGGTTGGGTGGGGGTTTGAGTAGTCAAGAAGGCAAAAGTACATTTGTTAGAAATATTCAGCCCCATAAATAACCTTCCAAACTCACATTAAGATGGGAGCCTACATATATACTCGTGACAATTTAGAGTTCCTTTAGCTTTCCATGGTTTAACAAACTTTGTGCATAGGCAAGACCTATTGCCTTTGACAAACTGTGGCTTTGCCAATGTGTTTTAGCCATTTTGTATAGCTGCACAGCTGCTGTGCACCATGGCTAAAAGTTAGGAAAAAATGCTATTATGCAACAAGATCTGACTGTGTAAGAGCTCTTTTTCCGGCGGAAGAGGGAATGGCAAGCAACAACGGTGGCTGATATCCAGGGGTTGGACCAAGCAATGATTGGGTGGGGGGGGGAAGCATTGCGTTATGCCACAGCCTTGTGGCTCTGCGGATTGGTGTCTGTACACAAGAGCAATGCACATGCAGGTAATGCATAAATAGCGCTAATTGTGCCAGAGCCAAGAAGATAATTACTGCTGGATATGAGGAGTCCGAATTTGACAGGGATTTTAGGGAACTTGACATAATGGTGGTTAGGGGAAGTGGGTGTGGCTCAGCACTTTCACTTTTTCAGGATCAAATTAAGTCCACATTATGCGCAGAGGCCCTAACATACATAACAATGTGCTTCCCTGGGCGCAACCAAATGCAATAAATTTGCCCTTTGCTTAGAAAGCAAACCATTGTTGAAAGAATTACCTCTGTATGCCGTAATCCTAAAAATATGAATAATAATTACGAGGACAATAAGATCAGAGCTGGTCTCTTGTTCATTGTCTAACATGCTGGCCCCTAGTGTTCTGTTAATGGCCAATGGGGTGGGGTGAATGCTAAATGGGCAAGCGACTAAAGTTTCCAGGTCTCCCCTACTGCTTGGCCGCGCAGAACACCTCATGGAATGTTGTGGCACGTCCTTTCCCATTTTCTCACCACAACCGTGCTTACCACATTCAACTTTTTCCTGCAGTCCTGATGACATATCGGCCTATTCAAATTGAAAGCGGGCACCGCTTCCTTGCCGAAAATATGTGCACTTCTCCCCAGAACCTTGGCAGCGATGGTGGGGGGAAAAAACCCAGCAGGGGGTCTCCTATTCGAAATAAAATATGCATATATTGCATCTGCCAGCCGCATATGTAGAGAGGTCAAAAGAACATCCAGTATTAATTCCCCACCTAGGGGGCGGGAGTACGGGCAAGCAGTGACCTGGGAAGGGGGGGATGGGGTAAACAACGACTAGGAGGGAGTGATGGGTAAGCAACGGGAGGTAGGGAACTAGTCCAGCACCAACGCAGTAGGGAGGGGGACCAGGCAAGCAACTACTGGGGTGTAAGAGGGACTGGGGAAGCACTGGGGAGTTGGTAAAAAGTAAAAGGGAACACCGGAAACGAGTGGGTGAAAGTAACAGTACGGGTCAAAACCAGGAGGAAGATAACCTAGAAACACATACTCTTGGGTTCTGCAAAAAAGAAATAAATAGGCCGAGACAGAGTGGAAGCAGCAGAAGAACGTTCTCAAAAAAAAAAAAAAAAAAGGGAAGCATTACTTGGTCTATGCTTTACGGCAAATAATACTGACAATGAAGCCCACAAATGGTAAGCAATGGGCTGGCTCGAAGCCCCCTTTAAGCTATCAAAATGTCTTGTAAGCGACAGCGCATGCGTGGTCTCAGTTGAGACCTAAAAGTGGCATGTTTTAAGGCGACCAGGGTCTCCTATCCTCTAGTGGGTCTCTAGTCCAAGAAGCTGCAGAGTTTTTCTACACGTAGGTTACAAATACTTATGTTCTTTGGTGTCTAGTTGTTCTCTGCCTCCCACATGCTACCAGTGTCTATCTTTCTCTTCAGGCTAATCATGCTTTTCTACTTCCAGACTTCACAATGCATTTTTGGCCCTTGTGTCTAGAATTTGACTCCACAGACAAGGCTTTTGATACATTAACCAGAAACCAGTGGAAGCAGAAAGTTTGCAAGTGCTTGTGGGCTTTGAACATTCTGTGCCAACACATGCAACACTACTAGCTCCCAGATATGTTTGTACGCCTGTGCTTACAGATGTATCTACATGTATACTAGCTTGACTGTATGCTCTTGAATGGCCACTTGTGTAGATGCCTGTATGCCTCACTCGAATGCCACAAGCAGGTGGAAGAGTAAGTGGAGACAAACATTTCAGTACCTAATGGACACGTGAGTAATAAAAGCATAGCTCACATTGGACAGATTTGTTCACCATTTTAAAGTGCTCAAAAATGAACACTTCCAGTAAAAGTCACAAAACCCATGACCATTGTGACCCCATGGCACAATCTTATTCTTGCAGGTTATCAAAAAGTCTTGTAAAGGGTAAAGTTTGTAACTGTCTTAATACTTGATTGTAAACTAATCAAAACATATTGAATTTAAAAGGTATTCACTTTTGTTACAGCCAGGCTCACATGCTTATTATACCTTCCTGAAGATAGCAATACTCTATTATGTAGTCCCTTCTTAAATTTCTTTTGTTGAGCAAGGAAAGACTGAACGACTCCCATACTCCTGCTTCTTCCCTTTGGAACCCTCGCTCCATTGCAAATAATCAACGTTTTCTAGGGAAATTTGTTTTAAAATTTTACTTTTCTGTATGTTTTTTTTCCCTCCCTCATGTCGAGGTAACAGACCTTTCAACAAAATGCCAGGCTAAAGTAATTATGTTGCTTTGTAAGCATAGACTGTTGTACAAATAGGCTTAACTAAATTAAAAGAGAAAATTGCTTTTTAGTGTGTGGCTTTCATCTGCCAAAGCTCATGACATGCGTTTGCACTTGTGTATTAGCCTAGTAGCCATGAACATGATGCTGCATGTGAATCAGCAGTTACCATCCTCTTAGCCTTTAATTTGTAAATTAAAATGTTTTATGAGCCAAACACCATACCACCTCCAAGGCAGAATGGTTGGTTGCATATCTTCATTATCCGCTATGCTGCCTAGTTTGAACAAAAACACGCGCGCACACACACACACACCACACCACACACCCCCCACCCCCCTTGCGGGTCAGCCGAAACGCGTCTCTCTTGCTTGCCGGGTTGGAGGAGGCCCTATAGAATAAAAAATGCATATACCCAGCATTCCTCGTGTGCGTGCTCTTTTCCATGTGGAACAGGGTTTGTTTTAATATTTATATATTTTATGAACTGTAGATCTCCGTCAATTAACCTTCCTACCGTCTTGTGTACCACGTTCTTCTCACCACAATATTTTCATAAGCAACAGTATTAAAAAAAAAAAAAAAGGTTGTAAATTTGCTGTGTCCTTTGCAGGTTCGTTCCGTAATGGAATTTCTTCAGCTGGCCAATAAGATCTGTCTAGGATGTTAAATGTTTAACTGTAGAAGGACCACCATCCTGTTTCTGCAGCTGCTTTTGCTTAACATCTGTTAACCTGTAATTGCAGTATTCTAGTTATGTTTGCTTTTTGTGACTTGTTTGCTGTTATGACTCTGCTTCATGGGAGTTACTCTGAGTTTTTTTTTTTTTTTTCCACATTGAGTTTTTCTGACCGGTAAAAATCACTTAATGGCTAATACGATTGTACGATTCTACATACAGGCTAACATTCCCATACCTTTTGACCCTGAAAGGATCTCGAACTGGCAAAAAGGAAGGTGTAAGATATTGTAGTATTAGTTGTCCGGGATGTGAGTCCTTCTCAAGTCTGAAATTATCTTTTTACTTGGTACCAAGTATCCCAATGTAGCACTTGACTCTCTCAGGGTAGCGAAGCAGAGTAGTCCAAGGCCTACTCGGGGGAGTTGGTGTTGGCTAGCAATTTCAATTTGCTGGTATGTATGACACTACTCAGTCAGTGTTTTTCCTTTTAAAAAGGAAAAATATTTTTATTACAAGCAAACTGCTAAATACTATGCATTAAATTACAAATTTATACATTCTATTAGATGTAAGTACCTTCGATAACACTCTCATTTCTCATTGAACCCTTAGTAGGTCCTGAACCCTACAACCAATTCCTTCTTCCTACATCAGATGCAACATCACAATATAAGGAGTGCCACTATATGTATGCCCTTATTGTCCCCATGTTAATAATCATAACCGCATGTTATACTGTCACAGCGCTGGAGGTAATGGGAACAATATAAATAATGAAAAGCATTCATTGTAAGTGTAAACATTGCAATGGTCTTTACCAGTATTGTCTCAATGAAACATTTTCAGACCAAAAACGTTACAATTTTTCTTCACATTCAATAGACCACAAATTGCAACCAAAGGATGTACTTACTACAAGGGGCCCTCGCATTCCAGAACACAAGCGCAAAAGATTCAGCTCTAGATTTTTTTTTTAAATGTAGGCAAACCTCTTCCAGGGAAATGCATCCAATAACACTGGAGACTTGGGGAAAGTTCGAAAGGGCAATCTAGAGGGGAACTGCTGCATCTCCTGCTGCCCCCACAACACGTTAGCTACATGTTTGTGGAACTACTGCACTTTGAGGGGCACAAGAGAAGCAGGAAATGCAAACTACCTATTGTGTAGCATTATGGGGCGCTCTCTCCTTTGGCCCACTTCATGAATATTACTTGACCAGCGCGCTACGTTCCCATTTTTCTTTATTGGTCTTGTGCTGGGGCATTCTATTTCCTTTTGGCTTGTTTAGGTGGTTGCCCCAGTTCCATCAGGGGCTCCCACCCTTGGTTTCTTATTATTTTTACAGGCAGTGCGGGGAGCCCACTCATACGCTGCCAAGCCGGCTCTTTCCTTCCCAGTGTCTGCTCCTGCCAGCAGGGAGAACCTTCTCTCACCCACCCACGTATAGCACAAGTGGTGTGCTGCAGCTGCGGGCCCCACGTCCATTCCCAAACACAGGCGTGGGGGCTGAGGAGGAGGCTCACATCCATCTGGCTTCTTCAGTAGCTGAATGAAGAGCGCAGATGCAGCACTTTATATTGTCATCCTTTTTCTTGGGATTGGGTCCATGGGGGCAAAAGTTAGTTCAGGTCGGGGGCCTCACACATTCCCCATGTCCCCTCCGCCTGGAAATCAGATAACCCAATGATGCGCCGACCCCTGGGCCTAGGCCCATCCTGGGGTTAATTCAGAGAAAGAATGGTGGAGTGTTATATACTAGTTTTTCTGTTTTCTTACCCATGGGCTTTAAATGGCCATATCTTTTGCCCCGTAGGTCTGCTGTTCAACATCTATTTGCTCCTGGTTACCAGCCATAGCCACAAACTTTTTCAGTTAGCCTCCTGGCCTCTAAAAGTGCTTTCTATGGGGAGTTGGTATTGTAAATGCTCCCTGCGCAAGTTCTTTACTCTGCTTGTCTCCTGGTGCAATTCTGTTTGTGCGGGCATCTTGTCAGCCTCTCAGCAGCCAGACAGAAAATCGCTCTCTTTGCTGCACTCCCCTGGTATAAGAGAGCCTGGCCTCGGACGGGCACTGAGGGGGTCAGTGAAATCCATGGCCAGTTAACAGGCGTCCTAGGGGAACCACCAAGGGACCCTCAGCAGGTAATTTTCTCCCAACCATCCCTCAGAGAAATTAGGGGGCCAGCTGGAGTCAGTCTTTAGTCCATTCTTGCAGGGAATCAGATGGTTCTTCCTTCAAGCTGGGCATCCTTTCGGGGTTGTTGCTCCCAGGTCCAGGGTCTTATCCGTTTCTCCCTTGTTCAGAGGTTTATAAGTGGGGGTGGAAATTTTTGGGATCCGGGCCATCCATTATCCCTCCACACCTGTCCCAACCGTCCTGCACAGCATTTAAAATTCAAAATGGAGACTTCCAAATTGTCTGTCGAAAGAGCTCCCCTGAGAGCTTGAGCTCCACTCCTATCTGACGCAGCTGCCTGAACCCTTCCCACCAAAACGTCTAAGGTGAGCCCTTTCTGTGTTGGCCTCAGGTCTGGCCCTCCTCCTTTGCTCCAGTGGGCCTGGGCTGTCCCGGCCCAGGTGCAGTGTGACAACCTTTTAGATTTCTTTTCTGCCCCTTCCCATGAACTTGGAACTTTGTGAAGCACTCTAAATCTGATGTGTGGGAAGGCCTTTGGGGAGCAAAGTAATTAATTTGGCCTGGTATGGTGGACAAATGCTTAGGATCTATGCTGAGCCAGGGAAATATGACAAATCTTAAAGTGCCATGAGATGTACTTGTTTAATGTTGGGTGCTATACATTCATACTGTAGGTGCATATTTTACCCTAGTTTGGTAACTTGCTGGATCCTGTGAGCCTAAGTGCAGCAAGACTGTACAGTGCATATTCACCCTTTCATGTGAGCACACTAAAAGCACCAAAGACCTTCGGGAAGTACTGCAGACCTCCACTATGAATGCCCCCTCATATTATAAGGCCTACCCCAGGTCAGAACCAATCCTTGAAGATTCTCCTGTGCGACAGGCTTCCTGTGCACAGATAACAGGTTGCGGAAGTCTGAAATCTCATGCGCAGCCCATAGACGTGTGTACACATGTATTCACATGTAACCAGCACCTAGCCACTTACCTTAGCTGCGTGGCAGCTGCCTTATCTTTAGGCCTGGGCGGTGAACTTCGCTCCGTTCGCGGAGTTTTCTGGACTCCGCACTCCGCGGAGTGCAGAAAACTCCGCTTCGTGATGTGCAGCAGGGTTTTTTCCCCGCTCGCAATTGCGAGCGGTAAGTTCGCGAGCTGCCGCTCGGCTAGAAGTTCTACCTGAGTGGCAGGAATACCACCACAAACTGCAGTTCGCACTGCACTCTGCTACTCGCGGAACTTCGCTGAGTTTTTTTGTAACTTCGCAGAGTTCCGCGTAGCAAAACTCTGCGAACTACACCCAGGGTTACTTATCTTAAAAGGCCGTCACTGTCGATTAGCACGCTCAGTCCATTTTATGTGAATTTACATTGAGTGAGACTGGTAGTGAGACTTACTTGCAGTAAAAATCCAAAAATTGGTTAGTCAAAAGCAAAAAGTCCTTGGGCACTAAAGGAGTGGAACCCATTTGCTACAGAAGGCCTTTATAGCAAAGGCAATTCAGGCTGCTTCTTTGTTTAATCCAGTGTGTCAAAGAAAATCCTTCCTGGAGATATGTTCTGTGTTAATGGAACTACTTGCTCTCGGACAGGAGTTGTGCCCTCATTTTGATCTCTACAGCTGACCTCAGTTCTTCGCCTAGCCTGATGGGGGTCATGACTAGCTAACTTGACTGTTGGTACAAGCACCTTCAGAGGTTGTATCCATGTTTTACATCCTTAAGCCCATCCCCACCCCCTGGGTGGTTGTATACAATAAAGCTGTCTTGCTAGTCTTTGTTTATGAGATGCCCTTCTGAAAACTGCAGTGTTTGTAGGAAGCTATTCAGTGATTGCCCTCAAAATAAAATGATCCCCCTAGCAAACAATTTGTACTTCTACAAGCATGGTGCTTCTTTAGTAGACTTTACTTGGACATTTATATCAAACACACAAAATGTGATTTGAGGAATGCTTGCAAAAAGTCTTACCACTGGCAATTGCTCAGTGTTGCCTTCCAACTCATTCTTTTGCCCACCATTGCACCTAGATTAGACCAAGCCATTTGCAAATCAGTCTTGGTCCTGCTCCAATATGGAAAGTCCAAGCCAGGCCCTCCCTAACCTGGAACCCAAGGAACCCAAGCAACCCAAGACCGGTTTCGGCCTGATTGGGCGTCTTCAGTTGGATGTAGCTTGCTTCCAGTGGTACAACGAGCAAGGGACCAACTTCTGGGCATACCCTTGATCACTTAGGGTAGTACATCAAGCACGCAAAAGGTGATGGGAGGGATGCTTGCAATAAGTCGAACCACTTCTAAATTTTGTGTGTTTAATTAACTTTTATAGTTTGTGATGTGTGTGTGTGTATCCTGGTTTCCTTTGAGAATTGGTGTTAGTTTACCAGTCGGAGTAAATAATAGCTCTTCGATTTATAGTTCAAATTCTACAGCGTCTCAGGAACAGTCTCTTCATGTTCTAAGCATCTAAAGAGCGAAGGCTTAACACAAACAAGGAAACTTATTGTTCTAAAGCCAGAGGGTAGTTAGTAACATTTTGAAATTGACCTTTGACATTTTAGGACCAGTACCTGCATTGGTTTATAGTGAGAAGTATGAGTCTGGGATTGTGGACTCTCATTTTATAGGCTTTGTGGTGCAAGGAGCTCCTTTAAATGTTGAGGTGCTTAGACCTCCCTTTTTGTTTGAGGTGCTGGGACCTCCTAGTGTGCTCAGGGGGGTTTGGATGTTCTAGGTTCTTAGTTTTTTCTTATCCTTTTCCCCCTTATATCCGTGTTATCATTATTTTGGAGGTTTGTGGCTTCAGTTATGTCATCCTCTTCAATAGGAAGTGATCTTTTGGCTGACATAACTTGGCTTAGGGTCTCAAGTATGCAGGATTTCATCTCTCTTTGAATGATTTTCTTAAGCATTGTTATTCATGTTGGGGATGGATGCCTCTGCATCATCTCAATCTGTCAGACATGTCTAGATATGGGGTAGTTATTAAATGTAGTATTGGCTCAGGAGTAGTGAAGGTAAAGCAGAAATTTCAGTGGAGAGGGTTTTACTCTATTTATGAGATTGTCCCAAAAAGGTTTTCCCTTATTAGAGGAGCAAAAGGTACTCTCGTTTATCATGTAGCAGCAGCTGATTGTCAAGACGGTGACACTGTCAGAAGATTTGACGTTTTGTTGCTCGAGCGATCAGCCGCTGCTTGTTGCCAAGGTAACCTCAGCGCAAAGCTCGCTTCCCTTTCTTTTTTTTAATCGTTATTTGCTATGCCTTGGCAACTAGTCCACGCCGTACGCCGACGAGGCTGTTGCCAAGGTACTTTCCTTTTATGGGATCGGGGCCGAGGAGAGAGAGCGCCCGGTCCCTGCAGCACCAGCCGATCGGGTAGAGTGAAGCGGCAGCGAGGAGAGGGCCTCCACGCAAGCGAAGCAGCCGTCGGAGAGACCTCCAGGCGAGCGAACCAGTTAGAAGCCCTAAAGCGCTGAATAAGCATTGTGCGGTGAGTTGACGCGCCGAAGTGGGGCCTCTCTTGAGCGAGCTCATTGTGGGCTAAGTTTCCCAGGGAGGGGGTAGGGGGCGAGGGTATGGGGGAAGTTGAGCTCTGTAAATTGGAGGCAAATAAGAAAAATTAAGCAAAAGTTTCACAAAGCAGGGAAGGTGGATAACATTGTCAAGTGCGCATTAACGTTAATAAGCAATCTAATTAAAGGTCTTGTTAATAAAAGGTTGGTAACAAACAAGAAATAGTATAAAGATGAACTTGTCTGCCTTGAGCCGCATTTAAGAGGCAGACTGTTCTATGCTCATGACTATTAAACAGGATGAGGATTCTGTTCTAGAACTGTTTTCACTTTGTGACGTAATGCTTTCAAGTGGCTACTTGGAGTTTAGCATTAAAAGAAATATGCATAATGGTAGCCTCCGGTCTTGTAATGAAATTGACCTTTGACATTTTAGGACCAGTACCTGCATTGGTTGATAGTGAGAATTATGAGTCGGGGATTGTGGATTCTCATTTTATAGGGTTTGTGGCAAATTGCATTGAAAGTATAGCAGCTAGTAAGGATGCGCACTTCATGACCGAACTATATTTGAAAAAAGGTATTGCAAGAGTATTGATCACAGTTGAAAGTGTAGTATTTAATTCTAGGATAATATATAACTTTCTGATGGATACATCTGCCTGTGGATTCCTCACCTTTTGAATACCCCCTGCGCCAGCATTCCGCGGAAATTCTGTCCTAGCTCTCCCACGTCGACGAGGACGTCATAATAGCACGGCTCCGCTCGCGACTCCATATGACGTCATCTGAGCCATAAGAAGACCTCGTCGGCGTGCTGACGTCAGTTCCCTTTTTTCCGCGCCGTCGACGCTTAACGGTTTTTCTAGGGACTCTCCATTTTCTTGGTGATTACTTTGTTTCCTCGAAGTATTACAGACATGGCTACTTCTAAGAAGTCCGGATTCAAGCCCTGCAGGGAGTGTGGCGGTCACATGTCGATGACTGATCCCCACGATGATTGCCTTTGGTGTTTGTCTTCCGATCACGACGTCGAAGGGTGTCGAAGCTGCAGGAAGATGAATCCGAAAGCTCTAAAAGAACGTGAGGCCAAACTCTTCATGGCCATAGCAAAAAAGGAGAAGAGGGGTCGAAAGCGTGCGAAGTTGTCGTCATCTCACACTTCGAAGTCAAAAAGACACAAGAAGTCGAAGAAGAGGCATGGTTCTCGGCGCCGTTCGTCGAAGAACAGGGCATAGAGGTCGCCTTCTCCGGCTCAACGGCTTCTGAGGAAAGACTGTGTCTCCATCTCCTTCTCCACGGGCGACGTCGATTCATTCTCCGGCTCCGAGGTCGCCGGAGTCGAGGGGCTCTTCGACGCCTAAAGGTTCTCCAGCGCCCATAAGTCTCCGCCCAGGGAGTCTTCTCCTGTTCGTGTGGCTTTGCCTGTGCGGGCGCTGTCTCCACCGGCTCCGCAAGTTCCAGTTCAGCCTCAGGTGATACCTGTTCAGGAAGGTACGGATCCATATCCTCCTTTTCCTGGTCCTGGAACGGATCCAACGCATTTTTTAAATGTGATGTTTGGCATGTTTGCAAAGGCCTCCTTTTCACCTGGTGCGCCTTCGGGACCCGTGGGACCATTGGCCTTTAATTTGGGTGTACCTCATCAGTATGCCCAGGTGCCCTTCGTGCCATTCATGCCGACGACTCCGGCTCGGCATTTTCCGGCGCCGAGGTCTTCAACTCTGGTTCCTTCGGCTGTCGAGTCGGCGCCGCCTCGGATTCGATCGACGCAGAGGTTTGATCCTGAAGGTCCTCCATCGACGCAGACGCCGATTCTGAAGCACCGCTCTAGGAGGGATGCGCAGAGGCTGCTTGAAGAGGAGGAATATAGACGGGAACAGGAGGAGGGAGAGATTGTGGAATCTGTGGATGAGGTTGAAGGTTTACAGGAGGCCAGTGGATTGGATACTTCACCTGAGTATGAACTCTCATCTCCAAAGGCTGGGATATCACAGGATGTTGCACCTTATGTTGTAAGGAAGGCAGCTGAGTTACTTGATCTGCAGTTAGCTTCAGCTGAGATAAAATCTAACATTCTGAGGTTCTAAATACATCTTCTGCAGTTTCTGAGCCACTTCTGCCCTTTAATGAGGCCTTGACGGAACCCATTTTAGAAGTCTGGCAGAGACCTTTGACTGCTCCAGCCATTTCCAGGTCTATTGCGAGAAGGTACAGGCCAGCTCCTGGGGATCCTGCGTTTCTTTCATCACATCCTTCACCTGCAAGCTTGGTGGTCCAAGCTTCTTGTTCAAAACAATCTTCTGGTTCCTTCCCTACCATCCCGGGGGATAGGGATTCTAAAAAAATGGAGCAGGCGGCAAAGAAAGTATTTTCATCTGCGAGTATGGCATTAAAATCCACTAATGCTACCTGTCTGCTTGGGAGATATATCCATGCTCTTATGGACTCTGTCAAACAGCTAGCCCCAAAGCTACCTGAAGATGATCGGGTTAACTTCCTGGAGGCTCTTTCTGACTCTCAGGCCGCGGCCCGTCAAGTTATACAGTCAGGATTGGACACAGCTGACTCGGTGGCTCGTGTAATGGGGTCTTCTGTGGCTACAAGAAGACCTGCTTGGTTAAGGTCATCTGGATTTTCTCCTGATGTTCAGGCAACCCTGTTGGATTTGCCCTTTGATGGTACGAGGCTGTTTGGCACTAAAGCTGACTCTGCCTTACAACCCTTTAAGGATAGCAGAGCGACTGCAAGATCTCTGGGCCTTCAAACGCAGTCTAGAGGATACGGCTACAAGCAGTTTCGAGGATTTGGAAGGGCGGCTTCCTTTTGTGGCCGCCAGCAGAGTCAACAACAGCAGAACCCCCTTGTATAAATCGTACAGGGGTAAGAATAGAGGCCGTTTCGAGGAGCCGCTCGGCAGCAGTCCTCCTCCTCCTCCTCCCTCCTCCTCCTCCTCCTCCTCCTCCTCCTCCTCCTCCTCCTCCTCCTCCTCCTCCTCCTCCTCCTCCTCCTCCTCCTCCTCCTCTTCTCCTCTTCTCCTCTTCTCCTCTTCTCCTCTTCTCCTCTTCTCCTCTTCTCCTCTTCTCCTCTTCTCCTCTCCTCCTCTCCTCCTCCTCTTCTCCTCCTCTCCTCCTCCTCTTCTCCTCCTCCTCTTCTCCTCCTCCTCTTCTCCTCCTCCTCTTCTCCTCCTCCTCTTCTCCTCCTCCTCCTCCTCCTCTTCTCCTCCTCCTCCTCCTCTTCTCCTCCTCCTCTTCTTCTCCTCCTCCTCTTCTTCTCCTCCTCCTCTTCCTCCTCTTCCTCCTCTTCTCCTCTTCCTCCTCCTCCTCCTCCTCCTCCTCTTCTTCCTCCTCCTCCTCCTCCTCTTCTTCCTCCTCCTCCTCCTCTTCTCCTCCTCCTCCTCTCCTCCTCCTCTTCTTCTCCTCCTCCTCTTCTTCTCCTCCTCCTCTTCTCCTCCTCCTCTTCTTCTCCTCCTCCTCCTCTCCTCCTCCTCCTCCTCCTCTCCTCCTCCTCCTCTTCTCCTCCTCCTCCTCCTCCTCCTCTTCTCCTCCTCCTCCTCTTCTCCTCCTCTTCTCCTCCTCTTCTCCTCCTCCTCCTCTTCTCCTCCTCTCCTCCTCCTCCTCCTCCTCTCCTCCTCCTCCTCCTCTTCTCCTCCTCCTCCTCCTCCTCCTCTTCTCCTCCTCCTCTTCTCCTCCTCCTCCTCTTCTCCTCCTCCTCCTCCTCTCCTCCTCCTCCTCCTCTCCTCCTCCTCCTCCTCCTCCTCTTCTCCTCCTCCTCCTCTTCTCCTCCTCTTCTCCTCCTCTTCTCCTCCTCTTCTCCTCCTCTTCTCCTCCTCCTCCTCTTCTCCTCCTCTCCTCCTCCTCCTCCTCCTCCTCCTCCTCCTCCTCCTCTCCTCCTCCTCCTCCTCTTCTCCTCCTCCTCCTCTTCTCCTCCTCCTCCTCCTCCTCCTCTTCTCCTCCTCCTCTTCTCCTCCTCCTCCTCTTCTCCTCCTCCTCCTCCTCTTCTCCTCCTCCTCCTCTCCTCCTCCTCCTCCTCCTCCTCTTCTCCTCTTCTCCTCCTCCTCTTCTCCTCTTCTCCTCCTCCTCTTCTCCTCCTCCTCTTCTTCTCCTCCTCCTCTTCTCCTCCTCCTCTTCTCCTCCTCCTCTTCTCCTCCTCTTCTCCTCCCACCGTTGGTGCCACAGGAAAGCAGCTCTAGATCCCCCATCTTGGAGCATGTTGGTCCTGTAGCAGGTTGGGTGTCCCACTTTCTACAAGATTGGAAATCGATTACTTCAGACCGTTGGGTTTTGAAACTTGTAGAGAATGGGTACGCCCTCCCTTTTTTTTAGAGATTCCTCCTCCTTACCCTCCTCGCCAGGGTTGGTGTTTAGAGGATCACTTGCTGCTTTTGCAGCAGTAGGTTCTTACCTTGCTACAGAAAGGTGCGATAGAGGTGGTTCCAGAGCAGGAGAGGGGTCAGGGGTGCTACTCCCGGTGTTTCCTGATTCCCAAAAAGGACGGTCGATTGAGGCCGATCCTGGACCTCAGGATTTTGAATCTTTACCTCAGACAGGAAAAGTTCAAAATGTTGACCCTGGCTCAGGTTCTTCTCGCGCTGCAACAGGAAGACTGGATGGTGTCCATCGATCTGCAGGATGCGTATTTTCATCTTCCCATCCTGAAGTCGCATCGGAAGTATCTCCGTTTCACGGTAGGATCGCAACACTACCAGTTTGCGGTCCTCCCGTTCGGTCTGACTTCCGCACCTCGAGTCTTTACAAAGGTGATGGCGGTGGTAGCGGCACATCTCAGAAGGTCAGGGGTGTTCCTGTTTTCCCCTATCTGGACGACTGGCTGTTGAAAGCCAAGTCTCCGGAGATGGTGTTGCGCCACTTGCAAGCAACAACGCAACTGTTGTTCAACTTGGGTTTCTCGATAAATGGACCCAAATCTCACATGGTGCCTTCTCAGTGCAGCCTGTTCATAGGGGCAATACTGGATACTACTGTTTGTCGGGCATTCCCGCCTCCGCAGAGGATTCTCGACATTCAGGAGATGATTCCTTTGTTTCACGATGGAGCGGTTGTTCCAGTCCTGAAGGTTCTACGTCTGCTCGGTCTGTTCGCTTTCTGCATACTGTTGGTCAGTCATGCACGCTGGCACATGAGGGCACTCCAGTGGTGCCTCCGCAGGCAGTGGTATCAACACAAGAGATCTCGGGGAGAAGGTCAGAATCTCCACAGACGCTGCAGCGGAGCTGACTTGGTGGGGAGTGCAGGGCAACCTGTCTCGGGGAAAGCCCTGTCAGCCTCCTCTGCCGGTGGCCACAGTGATCACGGATGCCTCCACTCTAGGGTGGGGTGCTCATCTGGGGGATCTGGAGGTCAAAGGTCTTTGGTCTCCAGAGGAAAGGTTGCTTCACATCAACCTTCTGGAATTGCGGGCGATACGTTAGGCACTAAAAGCTTTCCTTCCTTCCCATCGCGGTCAGTCAGTTCAGATCCTGATGGACAACACTACTGCGATGTGGTACATCAACAAACTGGGAGGTGTAGGGTCGTATTGCCTCTGTCGAGAGGCTCTGCGACTCTGGTCCTGGGCTCAGGGCCATCAGATTTGTGTTTGCAAATCATCTAGCCGGTGTGCTGAATGTTCGTGCGGACAGTCTCAGTCGGCATTACTCGGCCGATCACGAGTGGCGGCTTCATCCGGCGGTGGTCCATCACATCTTCGAGATGTGGGGGTCTCCTCGGTTGGACCTGTTTGCCACTCACGAACGCGCCCTGCCAGTTGCTCTGCAGTCTCCAGTATCCGATGCACGGAGCGTTGGGAGACACGTTTCAATTGGATTGGAGCTCGCAACTCCTTTACGCGTTTCCTCCCATACCCTTGATTCCTCGGGTTCTGAGGAAGATTCGCCAAGACCGGGCCCAAGTTATATTGATCGCTCCGGATTGGCCAAGAAGGGTGTGGTACACAGATCTACTTCTCCTCTCATCGCACCCTCCGCCTCCCTTTCAGGGTAGACCTCCTCTCGCAATCGCAGGGGCAGGTTTTACACCCCCACCTCCAGAGCCTGCACCTTCATGCCTGGAGATTGAACGGGGCAACCTGAGTTCTTTCTCTCTCCCACCGGATGTGGTGGATGTCATTTTATCATCCAGAAGACACTCCACCAAGTCTATTTATTCCTCCCGATGGTCCAAATTTGTTAAGTGGTGTGGAGAGAGGTCCATTGATCCTTTAAAGGCTCGTTTGTCTGGCGTATTGAGTTTCTCTCTTTACTTGGCCCAGCAGGGTTGTGCTGTGGCTACAGTTAAAGGTTATTTGTCGGCTTTTATTTGTTTGCTGGATCAGCCGTCTTTATTCAAATCTCCTGTAGTTATGAGGTTCATTAAGGGCCTTACAAATAAGTTTCCTCCCACTCCTTTCATTATGCCTCAGTGGGATTTAAATCTTGTTCTTACCTTTTTAATGGGTTCTCCATTTGAGCCTCTTTATACTGGTCCTTTGAGGCTTCTCTCTTTTAAAACGGTTTTCTTGATTGCCATTACCTCGGCCAGGAGGGTAAGTGAACTTCAAGCTCTTAGTTCTAAGCCTCCATTCTTGACCATTTATGCAGCTAAGTTGGTTCTTAGGACCAGGGCTGCTTTCCTTCCTAAGGTGGTTACTCCTTTTCATTTGGGACAGTCCATTACCTTACCTACCTTCTATCCTCCCCTTCACCCTTCCAAGGAGGAGGAGAGACTTCATCGTTTGGATCCTAAAAGAGCTGTCTGCTTTTATTTGGACAGAACAAAGGATCTGAGGCTGGACGATCAGCTCTTTGTGGGCTACGTTGGGCGACTGAAAGGCAAAGCTGTGCACAAGCGGACTCTCTCCAGGTGGATCATCTTGTGCATCAAGATCTGCTACGCCCTGGCCAAGAAGGACCCGCCTGAAGTTATCCGAGCTCATTCTACCAGAGCGAAGTCATCATCTTCGGCTTTGGCTAGAGGTGTTCCTGTTATTGATATTTGTAAAGCAGCAACGTGGGCCTCCCTCCACACCTTTGCAAAGCATTACTGCTTAGATTCGGAGGTTAGGAGGGACGGCCATTTTGCTCGTTCTGTGCTGCAATATTTTTTGGTCTAGTCAGGTGGACATCCTCCCCCGGGTGAGTTACGGTTTTGGGATTCTATTCAAAAGGTGAGGAATCCACAGGCAGATGTATCCATCAGAAGAACAAGTTACTTACCTTTGGTAACGCTTTTTCTGGTGGATACAATATCTGCCTGTGGATTCCTCACTGTCCCACCCGCCTCCACGTTGTCCACCTGTTTCTACCAAAAATGCTTTAACTGTTTGACATGAATGTTTTTAATAAGTCTTTTTCATGCTTATGCTTTATTAGTGGAAAATGCTTGGTCTGTTGCCCTTTTTTCCATGCTTTTATTGGTTATGCATTTGTATATATATTTGGTATACTGTGTATACGTGTGAAAATGTGTCAATCCGCCCGTTTGCCTCGGAGACACGGAAAAAATGGGTGGAACTGACGTCAGCACGCCGACTAGGTCTTCTTATGGCTCCGATGATGTCATATGGAGTCGCGAGCGGAGCCGTGCTATTATGACGTCCTCGTTGACGTGGGAGAGCTAGGAAAGAATTTCCGCGGAATGCTGGCGCAGGGTGTATTCAAAAGGTGAGGAATCCACACGCAAATACTGTATCCACCAGAAAAAGCGTTGCCGAAGGTAAGTAACTTGTTCTTTTAGGGGAAAAATGGTGTGAAGTGTGGGAGGCTGGCATTTTACAGAATGCTGATCCGTGCTGAAGTAGAA
Source organism: Calotriton arnoldi (assembly GCA_963921515.1). Lineage (NCBI taxonomy): Eukaryota > Metazoa > Chordata > Amphibia > Caudata > Salamandridae > Calotriton > Calotriton arnoldi. Next base: position 1,502,373 of record CAWUFW010000097.1, on the reverse strand, counting down.
AGGGAAATTGGGATTGTGGTGGAAAATATTCTGTTGGCGTGCAGGTTATTATCAAGAGATGTGATCGTTGAGGGGTCTAGCCAGCCACTTCCATGCAACCACTGATATTCCCCCTTTTGTGTCAGTGAGTTTTGTGTGGGTGGTTAGAGAGATTGTCTAGGATAAAATGTCAGTTCCAAAAAGTTTTTTTTTTTTTTTTTGTAGTAGGCTTCAAATAAGTAAAAAAAAATTATACAGATGTATAATTAGTGATAAAATAATAGGATAGTCAAAAGATGGATCAAAATTTCTACTGCTTTGAAAACTTAAGTGGTGAAGAACAGTGTTGTAAGATTGGCATGTCTTGAGTTCAGGCAATTTGTGAAAAATAATAAAACCGTTGATAAGTATATCTTGCTGATCATCTGCTACACTCTTGTGGATAAAGGTGTGGGGTGCATGTAAACCTTAGAATTCCAAGTGTGTCATGCATGAGATGGGTAGATGATTCTTGGATTGTCTGTTTCCTTGACAAAAGATGAAACCTGCTGTTGGTCTGTACCAAATGAGAAAATGTTTATTCTTCTCCGCATGACTGTCTTCACTGTCTTTGCATTGGGCTCTAACTCGGAAACTCTAGCTGCTTGGAGTAGTTGAAACTCTTCTCTATGCTCCTGTGCTATTGTTTGTAATGTGTGTAGACTATAATGTTGTAAGCCAATCTTTTGTATAGTTGGAATTGCTCAATACTCCAAATGTTCAGCCCTCTGAATCATTACTTGGATTGTCACAGGCTACTGTTTCACCAAAATTCAGTGTTAAGCTTGAGCCAGAATACATCAGGGTATTGTTTGGTGTGAGAGTTTTGGATGAATTCCTAGAGCACCAAAGATTTGGACTCCATGGTCAGCTTTGGAGCAATGTTGGGTGGTAAGATATGGGGAGAGATTCATTTACGAGCCTTCTTCCCCTAGCATGGTCTGACCATATGGCAGTAGTATTTGAGCTCACCATGCCTGACCGCTCTGTTTCAAAACTTCCCAAAAAGTATCTTGAAAAAAGAGCATGGAATAAGATAGAAGCTGAGGAGTTACATGAACTGCTCAACTCGACTAACACCATGCTACCTAGAGATCTGGACGTAGCAACTAGATCCTACACTAAGTGGTTAGAAGAGGCAGGGAACAAGCTAGCTCACAAAAAATTGTTCCGCCGCCACAGGCGGTGGCCTTCCTCACCCTGGTACTCACAGGAGCTTAGGGACCAAAAACTGGTCTGTAAGCACCTGGAAAGAAACTGGAGGAAGGAATACAAAGAGGAGGATAAAATGGAATATAAATTGAGCCTTGCTCACTACAAACAGCTGTTACAAACTACCAAACAAAAGTATTTTACTAATAAAATCCATGCTGCTAAAAACTCGCCCAAAGAGCTCTTCAAAACAGTTAATACCTTAGCCCACCCTAGCTCCCCTACCATCCCAGCGAGTCAAGAGCTATGCAACAAAATAGCCAAATTATTTTTCGATAAAGTTAATGCTATCTTCTTAACTTTCTCGGACTCTTCAAATAGAACGACTAGCAAACCAATTACTGGCCCAAAGGAAGACAAAAAAAGACACACTCAGATTGGACAGTTTTATCCCTCTAACGGAATTGGATACTTACAATCTCCTTGCAAAAGGGAAGTCGGGCTCTCCATACGACCCATGCCCGATAGCCACAGTAAAATTAGCCGCTTAGCCAGTGGCACGTAAACTGACATCCATTATAAACTTAATGTATTTGGAAGGATATTTCCCTAGAGACTGGAAACAGGCTTCCATTCTGCCCCTACTGAAGAAATCCAGTTTAGATGGCAAAGATCCGAATAATTTTAGGCCTATATCCAGACTACCTCTCCCGGCGAAAATTATAGAAAGAAACATGAATGTCCAACTCAACCAGTTTCTGCAACAATGTCAGGCGCTGAACCCAACTCAATATGGATTCAGAGAGGGTCACAGCACGGAAACTGCACTCCTCGTCTACATAAGAGATTCGGACCATTCTGGACCGGGGAGGTAGGGCCGCACTGATCATGCTGGATCTTTCAGCGGCATTTGATACGGTCCATCACGCCCTGCTGATGGACCGATTAGATAGGAGTCAAGGGCACGGCCCGAAACTACTTAAATCCTTTCTATCTGATAGAATTCAAATGGTTATCCTGGACAAATTCGAAGCAGAAGCATTCTCTCTACCTTGTGGAGTCCCACAGGGGTCAATGAGTCCGACGCTCTTTAACATTTGTGTCCTCACTGGCGCCCCTAATTGAATCTTTTGGCTTCAGTTTGACATTCTACGCGGATGACACCCAAATTGTGGTGGCAATACGGCCAGAGGTGTTACAGGATACTGCATCCAGGCTGCAGGACTGTATGAATGCGGTCGGGTTATGGATGGCACAAAATTGCCTAAAATTAAACTCCGGCAAAACGGAGGTTGTGCTTTTTGGCAACAAACCCATTTTGTGGACCCCTGACTGTTGGCCGAATGCTTTAGGTCCGCTGCCCACCCCTACTAGGAAGGTGAAGAACTTGGGAGTGTGGATCGATGATATACTTGGCTTCAAGGACCAGGTGAACACCGTGGCGTCATCCACATCGTATATCCTCAGATCCTGCAAAAAAATGCCACTACTACCCAAAGATGCACAACAAACAGTTGTCACTGCGTTAATAATGTCCAGACTGGACTATTGTAACAGTCTTTACCTCAAGCTTCATGAAGGATCGATGAACAAACTACAGATCCTTCAGAATGCAGCGCCAGACTCCTTACGGGCACTCCTAAGTATGTATCGATCACAGCCGAGATTAAAAAACTTCATTGGCTGCCGGTCAGGAAGCGTACTCAGTTCAAAGCTCTGTTTGGTCTTTAAAGCTCTTCAGGAACTGGGCCAGACTTTTAAAACAACATTTCAGCTGGTACTCACCAAAAAGAGCACTGCGGTCATCAGATGCTAAATTGGTAGTGGTGCCCTTTGTGAAAAAAGCCAACTGGGGTGGCAGAAGTTACATAGCCAATGCAGCTAAGGCGTGGAATGCCCTCCCAATACACCTGAGATGCATGACCAACCTAATGGCCTTGAGGAAGGCATTAAAAACATGGCTTTTCACAAACTAGGCTGGTCAATGCCCATATCGCTTGATTCCCCAGCAGGTCTTCACATAGCGCCAGGACACCTTCGGGTAACAGTTTGCGCTCTACAAATGCAATTAACATCAACATAAAAGGCCATTTATAATTAGGCTCCTTCTAATCCCAACCGTGTAAGTCCTTATGTGTGATTGTGCACCCCATGCCATTTGGCCCTCTCACATGTCGCCTTCTTAGACTTTTATTGATTGACCTTACGTTGAACACATCGGACACTACCATGATGACTGGGTTCTGAGGCATCTTCAGAAACTTATACGCTCTCAGTGCATAAATTTCTTTATCTAGACTACTGCACAACCATCTGTCAGCTTTAACCAGACTCCACTGCCACGCCCTCCTCACGGAGTACATTACTGTGTATGATGGACACATTGGCCACGTTTTATTTTGCATGCTAGCTCCCCTCCTGACCCTTCCCATGTGGCGTCTGGAAAATGGAGCGGGCTGTCAGTTTCCTTCTGTCACCCTCTTCAGCAAATGCACACACCATCAGAGCTTGGCACTTACTGGCAGACTTGTTTGTATTTTCTTTTTGACCTACGCAGTTGTCCTACAAAAACTAAAGGCTATGGCAACTTAACAGGAGGTTCCATTTGAATTTATTCTGTTTATTCTGCAACCTGTCTTTTATAGGGTTGTGCCTCCCTATTGCTTTCTCCCACCCACTTGTGCTACTTTTGTTTTTTCGTTTTGTTTACAGACACAACTTGGATTACTAAACAAAGCGAAAAAAAGCACTTGCTTCATTTAGTCGACGCGCACATGCACAATGACCCTTTAATCCTCAGTGCAAAGCTTCGGGGATGCGTGCAGTATGGCTTGAAACCATTGGCAAAGCCGGTCGGTCGCAGAGGAGAGACTTATTGGTTTTTACCAGTGTTTGTTTGAATCACTAATGATGCCGGCTGCAAAAGGGCGTTGTTCTGAGGCCCCCTACGCTGCTTCCAGGCTTTTCCCACGCAAAGGAGACTTAAGTAGGTCACGCGGGTGAAAGGCCATGGCACTTTGCATCCTGCAATATTGATCATCGCTCGGAAGTGCTGCACAGTTCACGGGGGAAAGACCAGGGTGTGTCCACTTAACAATGTTTTTGTGGAAATGTTTAATCGACCACGATTGCTCATTTAAACGAGACCCACTGTTTTACTCCTACTCATACTCCTGTATTTCTGCGATCTTGAAACTGTTGGTAGTGCCCAGCATTCGAACGGTCTAGTTTTAAACCCTCGTATGTAATCATTTCGTTTCTTATAATATTGCAAAAACTCGAACATCTCTGGGATTTACTTTTAATTATGCAAGAAGGATTTAAACCATTGCTTTATACACGACCTTCATAACGCAGCTACTCCCTGTCGTACATTGGTTTGCACGGAGTACAGTTGTAAACAGCTTGGACTTGGGCACAGGAGCCGATGTTATTCTATCGCTTTGAACTGCGCATCACTGAAATGTAGTAGCGCTTTCTTAAAATAGGTTCAGGGCGGTGTCCGTAGACCATTGACTACTATAGATGGAGAGGCTATCTTCCCGCTTCGGTGACATAATCCAGGGCGACACGCCTCGAAGGGCGTTCGTTTGCTGAAGGTCAGCATGTTCTAAAGTAGGCTGCCTTACTGTGTGGAAATTAGTCCTAAAGTGCTACTGCATCCGCAAACACTATTGAGAACTGCTTCTTACGTTCAGGGATTCGAGGATTCTGTTTATTTTTCCGGGGCTAGTGCGCGGTTATTTGTGTTAATAGTGCGTACGTACATATCGCTGCTAACTTTGAAGTGACTTTGTTCAAGACACTCTCTGTTCAAACGAGCTAGCAATTATCAGTCTTTATTTTTTCGTATGGCATTATTTTTGTAAGTTCTAAGCACCTTGCATCGTTTGTTTTATGTGGCTTGTTTCGGATTCCTGGTCTGACGGCCTTTCACACCTTTCTTACAAAACAGAACAATATAGCACCTGCCGAATTTGCTTTTCCCCCCTCCCCACTTCCTCAAGCTCCTTTAATGCGACGCTCCTCGTTCAACAAGAATTGCAGACCTGCATGGCTTGTCACCCATGGAGATACCGCACCCCACCACGTGCACGCACGGAGGAGTAAGTTGGGCAAGTAGCCGGAGTACATGCGTTAATTAGCACATATTTCTAACTTTGTCTGTGAACTTTGAACAGGCGTACATGCTTGCCTTGTAGGCCTGTACTCTTATCGAATTAAAGCACGTTTTGCGACGGTTTGTTTCGAAGAAAATGTGAAAGTGACTAAGTTATGTCGCAGAGACCGAATAATCTATCGGAAGGTGGATCTAACATTGTTATATCAGATACTGTATTTTTTCTCTGATGTAAACAGGACACGCACCACAGCTGTTGTAGTGGACGAACAATTGAAGTCCAAGTGAATGTGATATTTTCAGAGCAATAAAAGGCAAATGATACATTCAGCAAGTGTGTGTTTATGTTGATGTGAGAACGAGAGGGCGGTTAAGGCATGGTATTTGGGAACAGCAGTTCCATTATGTGCTGAAGAACAGTATTGCTCTGTGAATGTCGGTTCCAGTGCAAAATGCCCAGATTTGCCGAACTACTCTCAGAAATAGTTAACTGCTGACATCGGTTTCTGAAGTGATTGTTTTTCTTTCCTCCTTGTGGGCTTAATGAAAAACTTCCTTCAATCTGAAGGAAAATGGGCTGGGCCCCAAGTGTACGTATGTGTTACAGACCCTCTTGTTTCTTGTAATTCATTTGTATTTCTTCCTCTCCCCACACCTTGCTCGAATTCAGATCACTCCACCACGATCACCCCTATGTTGAAAAGAAACCGGTTTTGGTAGGCCATCTAGTGTACTATTGAAGTTGGTGTTTAATGGAGCAGTGGTTTCTCGTGCACTGCAGTGCAATGCGTGCACATCGCTTAAAAACTCCTATTGTAGGTCTCCCGTCCCTTGCCCTACTGCGAGGGTACTTCATTGGGTGGAAAGAAAGGTGTTTGTAGGACTATCTTCCAAGAGGTAATTAAACCGTTTTAATTACTCTTTAAGCATTACAACTGTTTCAGTAAACTCGTCAATGGGTAATAAAGCTGTTTATTGTACGGTCATAAAGACAAATCCACATTTCCTTATTTCCCCTCTGTTAGGTTTATTCGAGAAACTTTTTGTAGAATAAGTGAAGCATTTGCCCCTTCTGGGTAGACAGTCAGTGCTTTGTAAATACAGTTCAGACTGTTATTGCAGAAAATAGACCTACATATAGGATTAAATTGAAGTTCATGCCCTGGCGCGGTTCATTGTCTGCGTTTCCTACGCATCAGCATCCTTTTGAGTTTGGCCAGATTTAATTTCCCGTGAAGCCAGTCTGGGTTTTGTAGGCTGAAGGCCAACGCAGTGGGCGACATTTCTTTCACCCAGTATCTCCCATGTATTTATTGCATTAACTGAGAGAACATACATTTTATGCAAACAAAATTGGTGGGTTTAAGAAAATTTGCAGCACCTAAAGTACCTAGTCTAGTGTTTTAATTGTATGAATGCCAGTGAAGCAGCTCTGATCATCTTATGTAAGGCATCAGCATTTTGTACATTGTTCATTATCCACGGCAGTGTTTTTTAAAATTACAGCTACTTTGGATTTGATAAGAGTTTAAATGTAATCACTCCACCCTGCGTGCACCAAGAATGCTTGCTACACTTCGCTTAGAAAGTTGAGGTTTAACTTAAATTTGATTGCAAAGTGTCTCTTTTACGGTTGTATTGACTTTAAAGAATCCACCTTAATTATTGAATTACAAGAGATAGTATAAACAAACATTGGCAAAGCCAATAGGTCTTGCCTTTGGGCATCAAAAAGAGCCTGTGCAACATGGCAAAAACATTTTTAAAAAAGTGCAGTGACTCAACCACTTAATTTTGTAGGCATGCATGCTTTTGCACATGGGCGCCTGCAAAATAAGGCAAATACTCTTATTTATTTTTTGCCAATCTGAAATGGATTAAGTAAATAAAAACGGAAACTAAGTCATGCTAAGGTGCTTTTAAGGCAATTTTGCTTCATTTGTCCCCCCCTTCAAATAAAAATTAAATTAAAGTCAGTGGGTTGGAGCGGGCACCAACAAGCAGCCGGAGGGTGGGAGGTGGCAGCAACAGGTAGCCAGCGCTGGGAGACAGAAGCAGTTCAAGAGCAAGGAGCATATTGGGTAACTAAGTTACGTCAGGGAGAAGCACAATCGAGAGGGAGCCACATGAAGCGTGACAGAAAGGAGATGAGAAGTACACATGGAGACAGCTGTAAAACACATGCACTCTCAAGAACCGCCTAACCAAAAAGAAAACTAGCATTTGCAATACAATAGGTCTCGCATTTGCGAGATTTAAGCTATTGGCATTGTAAATGACAATGCCTTTTATTTATGTTTTAAAAACCAACACCTAAATAAAAGGCGTGGTCATTTACAATGCCAATAGCTCAAACTCTTGCAAATGCGAGACCTATTGCATTGCAAGTGCTTTTTTTGTTATGATCAGCTTCATAGTGCAGAATTGCGGCAACTAAGGCAAAGGGTTTAGAGGCGCAAGTGAAAAGGAGAGAGGCACTGAGGAAAGAAGAGAGGATTGGGATCTAGGCAGGAAAGAAGTAAGACGACCCATGCAGCTCTTGAATCATTCATGGAGATTTTAATAAAACTGAGTGGGCGCTTTTAAGCCCCAGGCTAGAGCTCAAATACCCCCCAAACAGAACACTTGTAAGCAAGTGCCACATACCTGCAATATTTTGCAAACCCCCACCGCTTGCTCAGAATGTCAGGAAAAATTCGCAGTGGCAGCTGTGTGAGGGAAGGCAAAATATGCTGGTTGTTTGTTTATCTTCATTACTGCAACCACGCGAAAGGTAAGCTTCGCAAAGATATTACGCCCTGGCCATTGCCTATAAAAAGGCCTAAATATTCCCCTTCTGACATAACGACATGGATGGTGCCTCACTCTTATCACATGGAAAGGGTAGGGGAGGAAAACTCTGCGTTTGTGTTCGGAGTGGGGGAGGGCTCAACGCGAATCTGGAGGCTTCAAATTATATTTAATTACAGCGGTCAACTTTGAAGCTCCCAGGTGGCCTCCTATGGTGGCAATAAAAATGTAGCCGCGCCTGCTGAACAAAACTAAAGGCAGCCATTAGCTGAGCTCTAAGGCTACGGAAAGTGCACAGTGTTGTATCATTAAACTACTCACAGACTACATAACCCACTAGTGGTAAGTGGGTAACCCTGTATCTCTCAGTACCTGGGCTTAATAAGTAATCTACAGCGGATGCTGTCAGGTTGTTAAAAGCAAAACTACAATTGTGAACATTACCTGCGCCATCTTGTCTGGTGGAATTCTATGTGCATATAAGTTGCAGTCATTTTAATCTATCACAGTCATTTTGTACTCTGTTGGTCACCTTTGTTTCACCCTGCCCTTACTAGCATCCCTCTGACCCTCTGACCGACCTGGTATGTGTGCTGGGGGCTATAAACTCTATTGCCACAACAAACCTCAGCGCCACTTGCTGCCACAAACTCGTTTTTCCTCTCATCTCTGTTTTCAGGCAAACCTTTGGACACTCTACCCCTCACTGCACCTAGTTACACAAACAGGTTCCAAACACCAAAAAGACTCTTGCAGCATGATTTATTGCACTGCAAACAGCAAGACTTGTTGTTACCAACAATGGGACCTGTTTTTATCAACAGAACGGACTCTTAGATCTGGCTGGTCTCGCATGTTTTAGACCCTGAAGCAAGGTCCAGCTGCAAGATAAGATTGTCTGTCTGACCTGGGTGGGAAGAGAATTACTGTTGGGCTTGTGTGACAACCTGCCCGGGGCGGGGACCCCAAGCTTGTGTAACCATGTTGATGAAACCAATGCATTGTGTCAAACCTGTATAAAAGGAAGAGCCAAAGGAGTTATCAGCAGAGCACCTCCCTCAGACATCCCGGTGTCTCAGTTGATGTGATCTCCTCATGAGAAATAAACCGTTTTTCTTGTCTTCCAGTTTCCAGCGCTTGCCTCATTATTTTGATAGCGAACCCAAAGTGAATTAGAGGTGGAACCCTGCACCGGGCAGCATTGAGGGTCTTAGAAGACTCGCTGCCTTTCACAAATTGGCACCCAAGCGTAGGGGCCCATCAGCGATGCGTGGGTCCGGTAGAGAGGTCCTAACGACGGAGTGAACGACTAAACGATTGGGGTATACCTGCCTGAGAAGACCCTTGTCTGGCTGCCGATCGACTGAACTTCACCAGTTCCGAACAGACCTCTCTCGAGTGACCTGCGGTCCTGACTGGGACCTTAGAGGAACGCCGCATTGATTGTTGGAGTGAGAGGACAACCAGGCGCTGGAAGGGGAAGACGAAGAACTGTCCATACGGTCCGGGTAAGGTGAAAAAACGACTTAAATTGATTGATTGAATAGTTTGATTGAAATACTAGTATTCCTTTTTTTGATATTGAGTTATTTGCGACATTTCCCTGCTTGCAAACAACGAGGAATAGGAATATTCTCTCTCTTTGCAGGCAGCGAAGGACAGGTAGTGCAGACTTTTAGTCTAAATTGATTGATTGAGATATTAATTTTTGACCGATAAATACGTCGTGCCTGTTTTCTCTAGATTGTTTGTTTGGACCCGACCGTTCGAGGTCAGTCAGCCGGCACCGCCGGAAGGCACCCCTAACAAGGACATGTACGTAAAGTATGGATTAGCCACCGTAGCTTATAGCAAACTATGGCATAAATACACTAGGAAGGACCGGGTAAATCAGTGGCCACTGACGGGATCTTTCGATCCCGCTAAAATAGAAACGTTGGAATTAGCTCTCCACAAAAAGAAAACTAGACCAGCCATGTTTGACAGTTTTGGTTTATGGCGAAAAGAGGCAGCTCAAAGAAAAAAAAGGGACAAAGCGTAGACAAGTATGTGCTTTACTAATTGCATTCGAAAATGACATCTACTCCACCGCCCCCCATTACAGGGGAACCTAGGAAGAGGGTAAACAGAGCGCTATGTCGGCGGGAAATGCCTTCTGACAATTTACCCAGAGGTTCCAAAACGTCTTAAAATCTAACGCCACTAATACTCTCCAGATTTTCTGGCCTGGCTTCGACCCATCTCGAGAAAATGTTTACATTAATGGAGGGTTCACATGAGAGGTCAACTCACTTGAAGGCTTCAGAAATCGGTCGCTGCTTTCTCCTTGGGTCTCCCCAAAGAAGAAAAAAAAAAATTTTTAAAAAGAAATCATTAACTTCCTACATCAGTGCAAGCTCATTTCACTGTACTTCAATTGCTACCAGGTTTTCGCCCCCAACAATAAAACAAGACAACTCTAAAAAGAGCATGTTATATTTTCACTTCAAAGACACGCCATGTTGGAAGCAACGCACTTTATTTCCAAAACCAATAATGACAATAATTGGCGCTCTTGTGCAGATTAAGACGTGATTACTATGTCAGTGTTTTCTGATTTTGGTTAGGAAGTAAACAAGATAACAATTCTGTTTGACGATTTCCGACTTTAACATTCAAAAGCCATACAAGAGAAAGGCCTGAAACTGTAACTGGGAGAGATTTTTAGCGGTCGATCGATTTCAAAATATTTTACCCCTCCTAAAAGTGAAAGTTAAGTGATGGGGACGCGAAATATTTATTTTGAGCATAAGGACTGCGCCTTCACTCGTGTTACACTTTCTGACAAATACAGAATCGGTGGTCTTTGTAAAATCACTATTTATTTCGTATGGGCCAAATCAAAAACAAAAAAAGTACTCCTGAAACAATAAAACAATTAAACCCCCCCGACAGAATGAGAAAAATTGCGTTGGCTAAAAATGCAACGCCAAGAAATCGCAATTTGGTACATTCAAGTAATTGTCATTCTCGAAAATAAAACCGCATAGATGCAGCTTTGTTAAATGTAAGTAGGTAACATTTCTGTCGCTCTTGGAAAAAAAAAAGGCAGACTAAAAATGTGCTGGTGCCATCCGTCAAGCTATTTTTGAAGCCTTTGGAGGCGCGCAGACGCTATCTTCTAGGTCCCAATTATGTGCGTCAATAATACTCTTTCTAGGCGCTCCGACCGTAAGAGCGGGGATGGAACGGTCTGTGAACCTTTCACTCAGGAAGGATACTCAGGCTAGAAGCAAACCAGGGTCTTTCAGGCCATTCAATGCCAGGAATCGGCGGCCGGCAGGACTGCAATTCCTGTGAGAGGAAAACCCCTCCGCGTGTACTACCTCATGTAGAAATCGCATACCAGAGGCAACGACAAGGGGTCTTTCTCCTCACTGTGCAATGTGCGCGAGAGATACGTACGGCGCTTGCTTGATATGCATACGGCAGTGGAGATTAACTGCTGGTTTCGTGCACTCCCTCCAAGCAGACGGGCGGCATTCCCAGGGCCGTCCAAACAGGCGGGCGGATGGCGCCTGCTGCCCTCCTGCGAAGGCAGAGGCTGGGTGGCCCGCGGCGCGGCTCCCGGTGAGGTCATTCTGGTATGTGGAGCGCCCTGCTCCAAAGAATCACGCATTCCCAAAAGCGAGGCGGTAATTTCTGTTACATCAATCCACCTGTCTGATCTCTAAAAAACACTACGTTTAAAACCTATTAAGCGGCCAGGAAAAGGGCAACACGCTAACATATGGCTTTCCACAGAGTGCGATTTCGGCCCACTTCAATGAAATACGAGTAAATTATCAAATCTGCCTATGGGTTGATGTTCAACGCAATCATGGTACGAAGCCGCCGCTTCACAAAAACATACAAAATAAAAGCAAAAAGCGCATCATCTAAATAAAAAAAATAAAAAAAACCTTTATCGTTATCATCGGAAATTAGCCGATTAAAACCTCTCCTTATGTGGCACGTCGGCCCGAAAAAGTCAAGTACAGCCCTTAAGCCCAGGGGAACAATCTGCATATATGTGGACTTCGCTTGGTGTTAGTGAAACACAAGTGAGCACATCTGGTCTGAAATAACAGGACAGCTCATATATGGTCGGAGCTTTCTTCTGGCTACTAGATCAACTTGCATTCTATATGTGCCATCTGAAACCTCAGTATTACACCAGAAGTTACAACAAGTTCCTCATTGTCAAACCCCTTCTCTCCCTCCTAGCTAAAGACATCCCCTCACCTCACCTCTCCCCTGGACCCCCGAATGCCAGTCAGCCTTTAAAGAACTACGCAATGCCCTTTGTTCAGTGCCTGTCCTAGGAACCCCGGATTACTCCAAACCATTCTTCCTCTACACGCACGAGAGGGGAGGAGTGCATTGTCTGTCCTAAAACAATCAATTGGTCACAAACCACGCCCTTGTGCATATTTCTCTGCCACCCTCGATCCAGTAGCCAGAGCGCTGCCAGCGTGCCTGCGCGCTGTGGCAGCTGCAGCAGTATCGATACGCCTGAGCGAAGGAATAGTACTCTCCAATCCAGTCACTGTTTTAGTACCCCATGCAGTCGACACACTACTAAACCAGACCAAAACCCAACACTTGACTAGCGCCCGACTGACAGGATATGAGTTGACCCTGCTAGCACCGCACATTACCCTAAAGCGATGCACCACCCTCAATCCAGCCACACTGTTACCCCTACCCGAAAATGATCCTAGCGTGACTCCACTACACGACTGTGTGACACTAACCGATGAACAAACAAAGAGTAGAATAGATCTCAGACACCGCCTTTCTAGAGCCAGATGGAGAACTATGGGTGGATGGTTCGTGCATCAAACTCCCCGACGGCACCACCTCAGCTGCATACGCTGTCACCACAGCCCGAACCGTTCTGGAAACAGCCCGTATTCCCCAACGTTCAGCCCAGGCTGCAGAACTCATTGCCCTCACACGAGCATGTATCTTAGCGACTGACACGACAGTTAACATATACACCGACAGCCAATATGCCTTCGGGGTGGTTCACCATTTTGGGATCTTATGGAAAGAAAGAGGGTTCCTGACTTCACACGGTACACCCATCCTGCATGGAGATTTAGTCTCCGCCTTGACGCCAGCAGTCCTCCTCCCCAAGAAGTTAGCAGTGATAAAATGCCAAGCACATAGGAAAGTGACTGATCTCATTGGACAGGGAAATGCACTAGCAGACGTTACTGCCCGAGCCACGGCAGGAGACAGAACTACGACACGAATGTATGTGACCAGGTCACAAGCTGAACGATGGACTGACGCTAGGACCACTGTAAGGGACATACAGACTACAGGCACACAAGACGAATTGACCGAGTGGGAAAAGGTGGGACTAAAAGACGAGGAAGATTGCTGGAGAACTAAAGACGGAAATGAATGGCTGTTACCCAATGCCTACCTCATCCCCATATTGACCATGGCACATTTACCAGCACACATAGGCTCCACCCCCATGATTGAACTAGTCACCAGAGTATGGCATAACGTCAAGATAGCAGAATCTGCAAAACGCCTAGTACAACAATGTATAGTCTGCCTACAACACAACCCAGGGAAGGGGACAGTAGGTCCACGGGGAGGGTTTGGAGTCCCTGACCACCCCTTTGAAATCCTTCAAATGGATTACATTCAACTAGAGAGATGCCTTGGTCTAAAATATGTCCTGGTGGTTGTGTGCGCTTTTAGCAAATGGGTGGAGGCATATCCCACCCGCGACAATACCGCCTTAGCCACTGCAAAAGTATTGCTGAAAGAATTCTTCCCCCGATGCGGCCTTTGCAGAATTTTATGGACCAACGACGGCCCCCACTTCGTAGCCGAGGTGATACAGAACATACTGAGAGGGTTGGGGGTAAAACAAAAGTTCCATGCCGTCTTCCACCCCCAATCAGCGGGCCTGGTAGAGAGACACAATGCAACGTTGAAAATAAAACTAGCCAAAATAGTTGCCACGACCGGGTTGAAATGGCCCGACGCCGTCCCATTGGCATTGTTATCGATGCGCTCCACCCCAACCAAACACCGACTGACCCCGTATGAGGTGGTCTTCGGCAGGCCTATGAGCATTTGGGCGGCACCAAGACCCACCTCCATTAACGATGTCCCGAACATATTAATGTCGGATTACTTGCATAAATTAACAAACGAGCTAACAATTATCCACCAACCGGTGCAGCAAGCCTTGCCTGACGTATCCAGGGGCCCGGGACATGAAATAAAGCCAGGCGACCATGTATTGATTCGCAACTTCCAAAGAACGAAGAATCTGGAGCCTAGGTGGACGGGCCCCTGGCAAGTCCTGATCACCACCCGAACTGCCCTCCGAGTGGCAGGAAAACGAAACTGGCTGCACGCTCAAACGAGTCCCTCCAACCCTGGCAACCTGTGAAGGGGTGGAGGTGCAAGAGGAAGTACTTGCGAGAGACCGACCAGCTCTGAGTTGCTACCCACAAGAAGACACCCTCGAACTATCAGAATTTCCCGACCCCCCCACGGTGCCATCCAGGAAAGGGTACAACCTAAGATCGACGAAAGGAGGGAGCTCCAACGACCAGGCCACCAACTAAGTCAAGGTCTCAGATCGGTAGCAATCAAACAACGCTACCAGGAAAGCGCCAGACAAAAGTCTGTGGTCCTAACAGTTGTTGAGCTCCTCGAAGATGATGGAAGAAACTGAACACCTGCAAAACCACCGCGACTGCTAACCTGCACAGCACAAAGACAATTGCACTTGTAGCCGCATTTCTCACCTGTCTCCTGCTAATGGTCGCACTCTGGATCATTGAAGAGAATGCACCTGCATATAGAACATTGTCACCCACCATGCAACCAACCACCAAGAAAGAACACTACCTGGTATCACTACCGCCACATCTCTGAGAACGACGCAAAGAATTCTGGAATAATTCTTTCGTGCAGATGTTGCACCAGCACAATCTTGCCACCAATGCTACCAACTGTTGGGTCTGTGGGCTGTTACCACATGCCACTGAACATTCCATCCCTTTCATCCCTTCGCCCTTTTCTATTCACGGATCTTGCCTTGCCTGGATGATGCTCCTACAAGAAAGTTACAAAGACAATGCCACTTCCGACGGAACAATCGCCCAGTTCTACAACGAGTTCTGGCGAAACAAAACCGGAAGGACAGCCGCCCCCTTCTGCCCTCACACCTTCAATGCGACATTCCAGATTAATGTCCCCTCCAAAGAACGAGTGGAAATGCAAGTGTTTAATAATCCTAACAGAGCCACAATTTCCTACCTGAAGAAAAGAACTGCTGCAACACTGACTGTGGCCCTATCTGTGGCGAACGTCTGTGGCCTTGTATGCATTGAAGGCCGTGGGACTAAGAATGTGGGTCACAGCACCTGTAGCATTGTAAGGACTTTGAACACTGCCAACCCCCCAGCGCTTGTTGCATCACCCAATATGTACGGTTTGTGGAACCAAAGCCTACACCAGGCTCCCAAGAAACTGGGGGGCACGTGCTACATCGCCTTTGTTTTGCCACCAACCTACACAGCCCCTGCAGAGCATCATCGAGAAAAGCGTTCTAAAGACATTGATCAAGCAGACTCTGCCTCATCACAGTTCCTCGACGCAGCAAAAGGGCTCGTCCCGCTATGGGGTCCGATGGCAAACAGCCGAGCCATCAGACATCTGTCCCAAGCGGTAGAGACCGCCCTGAACGTCACTGCTGGCATCCTCACCAACAACACTGCTGAGCTCCAAGCGATCCGTCTGGTTACCCTGCAAAATCGCATGGTCCTGGACGTGGTACTAGCGGACCGTGGAGGAGCATGCCGCATCATCGGTGCCAGCTGCTGTGTATACATTCCTGATAATTCACCTTCTGTCTATGAAGCAATCGAACATCTCCATAGACTATCTTCAGAAATTCATCAAGGATCAGAGACTTGAACAATTGGAAGTTGGCTTTGGGGCATCTTGAAGGAGTGGGGTTGGAAAATATCAATGATTCTCTTGGTCCCAGTATTGACAATATGTGGTTGTTGTTTGGGTATACACTGTATACCACCTTTGTGTTCTCTTTGCATAACTACCTTGCACCCCAAGACTATGGACACTCAGCTAACAAAAATGAGAGTAATGTATGATCAAGAGATACAGGACATTATGGAGATCGAAATAGACTGACAAGCTGGCTAGTTATGTTCAAAGGGTCCACTGTTAAAAGCAAAACGACAATCGTGAACATTACCTGCGCCATCTTGTCTGGTGGAATTCTATGTGCATATAAGTTGCAGTCATTTTAATCTATCACAGTCATTTTGTACTCTGTTGGTCACCTTTGTTTCACCCTGCCCTTACTAGCATCCCTCTGACCGACCTGGTATGTGTGCTGGGGGCTATAAACTCTATTGCCACAACAAACCTCAGCGCCACTTGCTGCCACAAACTCGTTTTCCTCTCATCTCTGTTTTCAGGCAAACCTTTGGACACTCTACCCCTCACTGCACCTAGTTACACAAACTGGTTCCAAACACCAAAAGACTCTTGCAACATGATTTATTGCACTGCAAACAGCAAGACTTGTTGTTACCAACAATGGGACCTGTTTTTATCAACAGAACGGACTCTTAGATCTGGCCGGTCTCACATGTTTTAGACCCTGAAGCAAGGTCCAGCTGCAAGATAAGATTGTCTGTTTGACCTGGGTGGGAAGAGAATTACTGTTGGGCTTGTGTGACAACCTGCCCGGGGCGGGGACCCCAAGCTTGTGTAACCATGTTAATCAAACCAATGCATTGTGTCAAACTTGTATAAAAGGAAGAGCCAAAGGAGTTGTCAGCAGAGCACCTCCCTCAGACATCCCGGTGTCTCAGTTGACGTGATCTCCTCATGAGAAATAAACCGTTTTTCTTGTCTTCCAGTTTCCAGCGCTTGCCTCATTATTTTGATAGCGAACCCAAAGTGAATTGGAGGTGGAACCCTGCACCGGGCAGCATTGAGGGTCTTAAGACTCGCTGCCTTTCACAAGGTCAAACAATTGCTTAGCTTGTGGTGCCGGAATAAAGTTTTTAACCAGTTGGTTAAACCATCATGATTGTTAAGCAGTTCTGAAACACCCCAAAAAACAAAAAAGGAAGCATGAATAAAATTACTTATACAATGTGAATATGAACAATCACTCTTTTGTTTTATGTATGAAAAAGAAGAATCGGAAATATATGGCTGTCATATATACAATTGTATCCACAAAGGTGAAAAAAGGTAACATAAGTGAATCAAGTGAAAAGTGAAACAGTATATCAGTGTAAGGTAGACAAGTTTTTCATATATTTGTATATGTGTGTGTGTGTGTGTGTGTGTATATATGTGTGTGTGTGTGTGTGTGTGTGTGTGTATATATGTGTGTGTGTGTGTGTGTATATGTGTGTATATGTATGTGTGTATATGTATGTGTGTATATGTATGTGTGTGTATATGTATGTGTGTGTGTGTTTATATGTATGTGTGTGTATGTGTGTATATGTGTGTGTGTGTGTATATATATGTGTGTGTGTATATATATATATATGTGTGTGTGTGTGTGTGTGTGTGTGTGTGTGTGTGTGTGTGTGTGTGTGTATATATATATATATGTATTCACTGAAAAAACCATAGGTTTTAGGGACAGTTATAGTTACTTGGACATTGCACTCGTACAAAACCCGTGAAATTCCCCCGTTATAGTTAGTTCAGCTAACTATAACTCGCGCCCCCGCAATGCACTGCTGATGACGTCACATATTACATCACTCATGACATGGTCAGTGACATCACTGATGACATCACTGAAGAATGTGCTAGTATTTGTATGAGTAAGTGAGTTGGTGTGTATAACTGTATATGTGAGTAAATGGGTGTGATTAATTTTTTGCATGACTGACTAGGTGTGTGAGTACCTCTATGGATGAGTGGCGGTGTGTGAGTGTTTATATAGGTGTATGAGTGCATATGATAGTCCTGTACTCAGTGACCGTAAGTATGAGTGACTGTACGGGTGAGTAGATGGATGTGTGTGTAGACCTAAGAATCAGTGAGTGGGTATGTAGTTATTGGTATTGGAGTGTGTATGGTTTTGAGAATGGCAGTCTGTATTTTAGAGTGGGTGTATCAAAGGTTATATTCTGGTGTGAGGAGGTGCATCAGATTTTCATGTGGATGATGTCATTTGAGATGTCATCAGTGATGTCACTGACCATGTCATGAGTGATGTAATATGTGACGTCATCAGCAGTGCATTGCGGGGGCGCGAGTTATAGTTAGCTGAACTAACTATAACGGGGGAATTTCATGGGTTTTGTACGAGTGCAATGTCCAACTAACTATAACTGTCCCTAAAACCTATGGTTTTTTTAGTGAATTTCAAAGGTTTTTTAAATGCTAATTTCTAACTATAACGTGCCCTGCACCCTACCTTCACCACTGTGCAAACGCGCCCCATGGCGCGTTTTAAGTTGGGGGATTAAGTCACCTTGAATCATGAGGGTCCCTGGCGTCCAACTAGCCCACCCTGTACCTCCAGTATTCGCCAGGGAGCTGCGTTGCAGAGAGGTGTTCAGAGGCCACGCCCCATTTTACACCCCTCTGCAACGCAGCTCTGTGGCGAAATCTGGACGTACCTGGTGGGCTAGTTGGCCCCCAGGGACCCTCAGGATTGAAGGGGATTTAATTCCCCATCTTAAAACGCGCCACGGGGCCTGTTTGCACACATGTGACCTGAAGCCCCGCCCCCTCCCTCCACCACTGTGTAAACGGGCCCCGTGTGGCGTTTTAAGTTGGGGGATTAAGTACCCTTGAATCCTGAGGGTCCCTGGAGTCCAACTAGCCCACCATGTACCTCCAAAAAGCGCCACAGAGCTGCGTTGCAGAGAGGTGTAAAAGGGGTGTGGCCTCTGAACACCTCTCTGCAACGTAGCTCCCTGGCGCATACTG
This sequence comes from Calotriton arnoldi, assembly GCA_963921515.1. NCBI lineage: Eukaryota > Metazoa > Chordata > Amphibia > Caudata > Salamandridae > Calotriton > Calotriton arnoldi. The sequence continues at coordinate 1,483,292 of CAWUFW010000097.1, read as the reverse complement.
GAGATTCCTGGTGGGCTAGTTGGCCCCAGGGACCCCCAGTATTCAAGGGAATTACTTCCCCTTCTTACAACGCGCCAGGAGCGCGTTTGCATAGTGCTGCAGGGAGGGCGGGGCCTCCGGCACGATGCCGTTTTTTTTTCTTCGTTTTTTTTTTATGGGATGGGGGCTGCATGGCCCCCCTTCCCTCGTCCACTTTTGTCCCCGGGGACCCCATCCCCCGGGGCCTGAGGCTGTTCTTTTATTTAAAAAAAAAAATTCAAAACGGGAAGGGGGTTGCGTGGTCCCCCTTCCCTGGGCCTGTATTTGCCCCGGGGACCCCATCCCCCGGGGCATGCCCTCCCTTTTTTTCTAAAAATAAATATTTGGAGGGGGGCTGCGTGGCCCCCCTCCCGGGCCACTAATGGCCCCGGGGGCCCCATGGCCCGGGGTCCCCAATCCCCGCACGATCCCGCCGGCACCCCGCGTCCTGCGGGAGCAGGCATTGCTTATCCATAAGGGGAGCTGCTGACATGCAGCTCCCCTTATGGAAAAGCAATCTGCTTTGCTTCATTGAAGCGAGAGCAGGTTTCCCTGGAGCCCCCCCACACAGGTATTTCAAATTTTAAAAAAGAAGCCCCGGGGGGTGGCGGTCCCCGGGGCTGCGGGAGGGCACAGTGCCCTCCCGCAACATTTTTATTAGAAAGCCCCGGGGGGTGGCGGTCCCCGGGGCTTGGGGGGCCTTAGAGGCCCCCCCATAAACTAAAAACAAACCCCCCGCATGCCCCCGGGACTTGGCCCACCCGGGGGCAAAATAGCATCGAAGCGCGGGAGACCGCACATTTATTTATTTAGTTTTTTTACGGCGGGATCCGCGCATCCCGCCGATTTATATAAAAAAAAAAAAAAAAAAAAAAAAAAAATGCTTTTTTCTGCCCAGGGGGTCCTTGTGGGACCCCCTGAGCAGACCTAGGGTGTCAGGGTGTTTCTACCCTGCCCCCTTTGTGTGTTTTGCGCACTTGTTTCTGTCCCTCGGTTCTACCGAGGGACAAAATGGCTGCCAACACTTCCTGATTTGGAGTGTTGACAGCCAATTACCATGCAGCTCGTGATCGGGAGGGTGCGCGAATCCGACGCGGCCATAGATATATATGTGAATTTTCATTTTTATTTTCACAGGAACTACTGAACGGATTTACACCATTTAACAAAAAGGGTTCTTTCTGATACTGTGAAGCAGCTAGCTCCTAAGCTCCCAGAAGATGATGGGGCTAACTTCATGGAGGTACTTGCTGATTCACAAGCGGCTGTTCGTCAGGTGATTCAGTCTGGCATGGACACGGCTGATTCTGTTGCACGGGTAATGGGCTCTTCCGTGGCAACCAGAAGGCAGGCCTGGTTAAGGTCTTCTGGGTTTTCCCCTGATGTCCAGGCGACTCTCTTGGACTTACCTTTTGATGGCACAAGGCTGTTTGGATCCAAGGCGGACTCTGCCTTAGAACGTTTTAAAGACAGTAGAGCCACGGCTAGATCTTTAGGTCTTCAATCTCAGCCCAGGGGTTACGGTTACAAACGCCTTCGTGGGTTTGGGAGAGGTTCTTCCTTTTGTGGCCGTCAACAATTTCAACAGGGTCAGCAGCAACAACAGCAGAACCCTTTATACAAGTCCTACAGGGGTAAGAACAGAGGCCGTTCTAGGGGAGCCTCACGGCAGCAGTCCTCTTACTCCTCCTCCTCTCCTCCCCTCACCGTTGGGAAGCAGCTCTAGATCCCCCATCTTGTAGCATGTTGGTCCTGTTGGGGGTCGGGTGTCCCATTTTCTACAAGATTGGAAACTGATTACAACAGATCGTTGGGTTTTAAATCTTGTAGAGAATGGGTACGCCCTCCCTTTTCTAGAGTATCCACCTCCTTACCCTCCTCACCAAGGTGGTTGTTCAGAAGACCATTTGTTGCTTTTGCAGCAAGAGGTTCTTGTCTTGTTACAAAAAGGTGCGATAGAGGTGGTTCCAGAGCAGGAAAGGGGTCAGGGGTGCTACTCCCGGTATTTCCTGATTCCCAAAAGGACGGGCGTTTGAGGCCGATCCTGGACCTCAGGGTTTTGAATTTTTACCTCAGGCAGGAGAAATTCAAAATGTTGACTCTAGTTCAGGTTCTTCTTGCGCTGCAACAGGACTCTGGATGGTGTCCATCGACCTGCAGGATGCTTACTTTCATCTTCCCATCCTGAAGTCGCATCGGAAGTATCTACGTTTCACGGTAGGATCGCAACACTACCAGTTTGCGGTTCTACCGTTTGGTCTGACTTCCGCGCCACGAGTCTTTACAAAGGTGATGGCAGTGGTAGCAGCACATCTCAGAAGATCAGGGGTTCCTGTCTTCCCCTATCTGGACGATTGGCTGTTGAAAGCCAAGTCTCCGGAGATGGTGTTGCGTCACTTGCAGATGACAACGCAGTTGTTGTTCAACTTGGGTTTTTCAATAAATGTACCCAAATCTCACCTGGTGCCTTCTCAGCGCAGCCTGTTCATAGGGGCAATACTGGACACTACTGTTTGTCGTGCATTCCCGCCTCCACAGAGGATTCTCGACATTCAGGAGATGATTCCTTTGTTTCACTACGGAGCGGTTGTTCCGGTCCTGAAGGTCCTTCGCCTGCTCGGTCTGTTCGCTTCCTGCATACTGTTGGTCAGTCATGCACGCTGGCACATGAGGGCACTCCAGTGGTGCCTCCGCAGGCAGTGGTATCAGCACAACGGGGATCTCGGGGAGAAGGTCAGAATCTCCAGAGACGCTGCAGCGGAGCTGACTTGGTGGGGTGTGCAGGGCAACCTGTCTCAAGGGAAGCCCTTTCAACTTCCTCCACCGATGGCCACAGTAATCACGGACGCCTCCACTCTAGGGTGGGGTGCTCATCTGGGGGATCTGGAGATCAAAGGTCTTTGGTCTCCAGAGGAAAGGTTGCTTCACATCAACCTTCTGGAATTGCGGGCGATACGTTTGGCACTAAAGGCTTTCCTTCCTTCCCTTCGCGGTCGGTCAGTTCAGGTCCTGACGGACAACACGACCGCGATGTGGTATATCAACAAACAGGGAGGTGTAGGGTCGTTTCGTCTGTCGAGAGGCTCTGCGACTCTGGTCCTGGGCTCAGGGCCAGCAGATTTGTGTTTTTGCAAATCATCTAGCCGGGGTGCTGAATGTTCGTGCGGACAGTCTGTCGGCATTACTCGGCCGATCACGAGTGGCAGCTTCATCCAGAGGTGGTCCATCTCGTCTTCCAGATGTGGGGGTCTCCTCGGTTGGACCTATTTGCCACTCACGAGAACGCGCACTGCCCGTTGTTCTGCAGTCTCCAGTTTCCGATGCAGGGAGCGTTGGGGGACGCTTTTCAGTTGAGTTGGAGCTCTCAACTCCTTTATGCGTTTCCTCCCATACCCTTGATTCCTCGGGTTCTGAGGAAGATTTGCCAAGACCGGGCCCAAGTCATCTTGATCGCTCCGGATTGGCCGAGAAGGGTGTGGTACACAGATCTTCTTCACCTCTCTTCGCACCCTCTGCTCCGTCTCCCTCTCAGGGCAGACCTCCTCTCGCAGTCGCAGGGGCAGGTTCTTCACCCCCACCTCCAGAGCTTGCACCTTCATGCCTGGAGCTTGAACGGGGCAACCTGAGTTCGTTCTCTCCCCCACCTGATGTGGTGGATGTTATTTTATCGTCCAGGCAACACTCCACCAAGTCCATTTACTCTTCCCGTTGATCTAAATTTGTTAAATGGTATGGAGAGAGATCTATTGACCCTTTGAAGGCTCGTTTATCTCATGTTTTAAGTTTTTCACTTTCCTTAGCGCAGCAGGGTTTTGCTGTAGCTACTGTAAAAGGTTACTTATCGGCTTTGTCGGCTTTTATCTGTTTGCCGGATCAGCCGTCCTTATTTAAATCTCCGGTGGTGATGAGATTCATTAAAGGTCTTACAAACCTGTTTCCTCCCACTCCTTTTATTATGCCTCAGTGGGATTTGAATCTTGTACTTACTTTTCTCATGGGTTCTCCATTTGAGCCTCTGCATAGTTGCCCTTTGAGGCTTCTTACTTTTAAAACTGTTTTCTTGATTGCCCTTACCTCGGCTAGGAGGGTAAGCGAGTTGCAGGCTCTTAGCTCTAGGCCTCCTTTCCTGACCATTCATGCAGATAAGTTGGTTCTAAGGACCAGGGCTGCTTTCCTTCCCAAGGTGGTTACCCCTTTTCATTTGGGGCAGTCCATTACCCTTCCTATCTTTTTATCCTCCCCCTCACCCTTCCAAGGAGGAGGAGAGACTTCACCGCTTGGACCCAAAGAGAGCGGTCAGCTTTTATCTGGACAGGACCAGAGAATTGATACTTGATGACCAACTCTTCGTGGGTTATATTGGTCGGATGAAGGGTAAAGCTGTTCTCAAGCGGACTCTGTCGAGATGGATAATTCTCTGTATAAAGATCTGCTACGCCCTGGCCAACAAGGAGGCTCCTGAAGGTATCAGAGCTCATTCTACTAGAGCAAAGTCTACTACATCTGCTTTGGCTAGAGGTGTACCTGCACTTGATATTTGTAAGGCAGCAACTTGGGCCTCCCTCCATACCTTTGCAAAGCATTACTGCTTGGATTCCGAGGTTAGGAGGATGGCCATTTTGCTCGTTCTGTTTTGCAAGATTTTTTGGTTTAGTCAGGTGGACACCCTCCTCCAGGAGAGGTACGGCTTTGGGAGTCTATTCATAAGGTGAGGAATCCACAGGCAGAAGTATCCATCAGAAGAACAAGTTACTTACCTTCGGTAACGTTTTTTCTGGTGGATACAATATCTGCCTGTGGATTCCTCACTGACCCACCCGCCTCCCCGTTGTCCACCTGTTTCTACCAAAAGATGCTTTGATTGATATATCTTGATCATGTTTGCAATTTTGTTACTTAGAAATGCCTTTTCTATGGCTATTTTGCCTTGTCATTCTTGAGGATGCAAATGTGAATTTATATATATGTATATGCTTGGTATGCGATGTTTGCATTTGAAAATGTGTCGGTCCGCCCGTTTGCCTCGGTGGCACGGAAAAAATGGGTGGAACTGACGTCAGCACGCCGACGAGGTCTTCTTATGGCTCCGATGACGTCATACGGAGTCACGAGCGGAGCCGTGCTATTGTGACGTCCTCGTCGATGTGGGAGAGCTAGGAAAAGAATTTCCGCGAGATTGCTGGCGCAAGGGGTATTCATAAGGTGAGGAATCCACAGGCAGATATTGTATCCACCAGAAAAAGCGTTACCGAAGGTAAGTAACTTGTTCTTTGCTACCGGACGGACGCAGATTAATTAATGCACATTTTGCATTGGTACTTGCCTCTAAAAAAGCATAGGTTCTGGTGCAAGAAACTGCAAGTTAAATATAAACCCATCCCAGATGTAGGAGAGCTGCAGAAAACTTACCAACAGATTGTACCAAGCATTGGCAAAGTCGATAGTACTCACTTGCATTTTAGATCTGGACTAAAACATAAGCATATTTTATTTTGTATGCAATGAATTGATGTGAAAGAATTTAATGTGTGCTGACTCAGTGTACTTTTGAGATGTAAAATAGTGCATCCTAGTGTGCAATGCAAACATTCCATTGGAGGCGGAATGGTGCAACTAACAGCCAGCAACATGAGGTTAAGGAAGAGATACTCCTCTACGCGCGGCCAAAGCCATGTGTACTTCGAAGAATTAGTAACAATAGGTTTAGTGCACAGCTGCACTGTCATGCCAAACCTGAAACTGGATATTTAGAATGAAGAGAAAAATATAATTAAGAAACCCAACTCTTGGTTCACTTATGATCAGTGCAGATTTTTGTATTCAATATTTCCATTTGTTGAGTTGGACTTAATTAAAAGCGGATGCAAACATTTTTTAGTATCCCTTATTTGCTGTTACAAAGTATGGCCATTTTTGAAGCACCATTTCTGAAGCATTCCTTACAGCTCCTTGGTGTTTATTCACTGTGCATTTACGTTTCGTTTTAAAAGACCATCTTTTGTGTCATAGATGGGATACATAATTTTATTTGAATGTAACTTTTTTAAAACATTCAAGCGTGCATTCAGTGCTTTATTGGTAAGTTTGCCTTCCACTGTTGTTCCATGTAAAGCTTTTGATTCCTTTGAGAAGTTATTTGCGCCATGCACAAAGGATTGTATCACAAGGGTCCAGTGTTGTGACAGTCGAGCCAGGAGATTCCTTTCTCCTGCTAAGACCATCTGCAAAACAGAAGTCTGACACCAGTGGCCAGATCCTTGGCAGTACAGGGCCGAAAGCTATAAAATACCATTACTCCGGTCTTCGGAGACAGACAAATGACTTCATTATCCAGAGTGACTATCCTTTAAATATGCGCCTGAACCTGTTATAGATTTTAAACGTTGATTCCAAGAGGCACGTAGTTATTAATGTACCTTGCACAACTGATTTACCCTTTTGAAAATTTAGGTAGCCTAATCACGTTTCACCCATTCCTGCGCATCACTGCTAGGGTATAGATGTACAGTGTTTTTTTTCTTCTTCAATACATTTTTTTTACTTCTATTATAAAAAAAAATGTATCAAGGCATTTATTCTTTTTCTTCATCTTGACTAGGAACAGTCGTAGTTTTTGTGTCTTATGCGAGGAAAATATTATTTATTATTAGCAACTGCAAGTGTTACAAAAATAGCAATATCATGTTAAAGTCAATAAACATTAGGACCATCCGGCGACAATTGTATGCTGAATGCATGTTCTTTGGGTCTAATTATAGTCTAATTGTATTATCTTTTTAACTGATACCTTCAGGGGCCGTTATCCCTGTTTGGTAATGCATTTCCACCGCCTATGTGGGAACAGATATATTTGTTTAGGTGTTTGTCTTGGCTATGTGTTCTTATTGTATCTGCAATTGGAGAAAATTAGGGTTAATCAGTTACTTTGCCATCAGTTAGAATAACATGTACTGTGGAGGAATCTGGAAATGGAACATGCCTGGTGCTCTTGTGGATTTTGGATTAGCAGCTGTTCAAGTATTGACGTAGTTGTTCAGTTCTTACGGTTTTGGGGCGAAGAAGCGTAGGGGTCTTGAGTCTTTCATACATGGCTGCCCAAGTTTACCATAGACTGCAATTAAATGCTGCCAAAGACCGATTTTGCGTTAGCTTTCTCAATCCCTAGTTGCTACTAGGAGTGCCTGCTAATCATCTTTGCAGATTTAAATTACTGCTGCTTCTGCTACACCCAAAGTGTAGCCTAGCTCTATAATACGATGGTCGGCTCTACTAAACAGTTTGAATGAATGAAAGATTTTTATTGCCCAATTACTTAAAACCATTTGCAATATTTCTTACATTTGTAAATAGAAAGCGTGAGTAAAATTCAGCCGAATGCCATGGTAAAACAGTTTAAAAATACGTGTTAATCTTAAAAAAGGAAAGGGATTATTTTAGCAATTATAAAATAAATGTCTGATTCAATGTCTTAAAGCCATTGGGCGGCGGAGGTGTGAAACAGAAGTGACATCTGTGTCGACCACCGTGAGTCTAAGCACCACTAGATTTAAGATGAGTGTGCCTTATGTCGTGTGGGAGTTTGATGTTAAAATTGAAAAGCAAGTCTATTTTCTGTTTATTTACTTTGCTACTGCACAAGCTCTTCAGATGTCGACCAAACCTTCTTTATCGGAGAGCCGAATATGCAACTCAGCCATATATTTCCCAAGTTTGGCCAGATCTGTTGGCGCGGTGCAGGCGAACAGAACTGTTACCGCTTCTTTGCATGTAAGAACCCCTTTAGATGGACACATCGGTTTTAGGAGCTTCTGACGTTGTTGTAGCAAGCAAGCCGGGGCAGCAGCAGCAGACTAAATGTAGCAGAGACTAATTTTTGTAATTACAGATTCTGCACCTGGTTATAGAGGCCAGGGATTTCCATCCAGGGTTTAATTCTTTGGTTGGAAGGGGCACTAGCCTGGCCCATTGTATGTTTTTTAATGCCTTCCTCCCCAATGCTTGCTTCAGGTAGGGCAAGCAGTGGGGAGGAAGGCTTTAAAAAACATACAATGCCAGTTCAACACCGTTGATTAACAAAAGATGATGCTGCTCAATACTTGAAAATTCTGCGGTGATTGCTGGAGCTCACCCTTGCAAGTTTGGCTTGCTCTGGATACAGTGCTCAACCGTATTGTGAAGCCTAGCGTTATTTATGTGAAATTTGGCCATACCTTGGACTGTCCTAGAGCATGGTACAGCATGGCATGTGAAAGGCAGCGAGTCTTCGAAGACCCTCAATGCTGCCCGGTGCAGGGTTCCACCTCTAATTCACTTTGGGTTCGCTATCAAAATAATGAGGCAAGCGCTGGAAACTGGAAGACAAGAAAAAGGTTTATTTCTCATGAGGAGATCACGTCAACTGCAGACACCGGGATGTCTGAGGGAGGTGCTCTGCTGATAACTCCTTTGGCTCTTCCTTTTATACAGGTTTGACACAATGCATTGGTTTCATCAACATGGTTACACAAGCTTGGGGTCCCCGCCCGGGCAGGTTGTCACACAAGCCCAACAGTAATTCTCTTCCCACCCAGGTCAAACAGACAATCTTATCTTGCAGCTGGACCTTGCTTCAGGGTCTAAAACATGTGAGACCGGCCAGATCTAAGAGTCCGTTCTGTTGATAAAAACAGGTCCCATTGTTGGTAACAACAAGTCTTGCAGTTTGCAGTGCAATAAATCATGTTGCAAGAGTCTTTGGTGTTTGGAACCTGTTTGTGTAACTAGGTGCAGTGAGGGGTAGTGTCCAAAGGTTTGCCTGAAAACAGAGATGAGAGGAAAAACGAGTTTGTGGCAGCAAGTGGCGCTGAGGTTTGTTGCGGCAAATAGAGTTTATAGCCCCCCGCACACGTACCAGGTCGGTCAGAGGGATGCTAGTAAGGGCAGGGTGAAACAAAGGTGACCAACAGAGTACAAAATGGCTGTGATAGATTAAAATGACTGCAACTTATGTGCACATAGAATTCCAACTGACAAGATGGCGCAGGTAATGTTCACGATTGTCGTTTTGCTTTTAACAGTGGACCCTTTGAACATAACTAGCCAGCTTGTCAGTCTATTTCGATCTCCATAATGTCCTGTATCTCTTGATCATACATTACTCTCATTTTTGTTAGCTGAGTGTCCATAGTCTTGGGGTGCAAGGTAGTTATGCAAAGAGAACACAAAGGTGGTATACAGTGTATACCCAAACAACAACCACATATTGTCAATACTGGGACCAAGAGAATCATTGATATTTTCCAACCCCACTCCTTCAAGATGCCCCAAAGCCAACTTCCAATTGTTCAAGTCTCTGATCCTTGATGAATTTCTGAAGATAGTCTATGGAGATGTTCGATTGCTTCATAGACAGAAGGTGAATTATCAGGAATGTATACACAGCAGCTGGCACCGATGATGCGGCATGCTCCTCCACGGTCCGCTAGTACCACGTCCAGGACCATGCGATTTTGCAGGGTAACCAGACGGATCACTTGGAGCTCAGCAGTGTTGTTGGTGAGGATGCCAGCAGTGACGTTCAGGGCGGTCTCTACCGCTTGGGACAGATGTCTGATGGCTCGGCTGTTTGCCATCGGACCCCATAGCGGGACGAGCCCTTTTGCTGCGTCGAGGAACTGTGAGGCAGTCTGCTTGATCAATGTCTTTAGAACGCTTTTCTCGATGATGCTCTGCAGGGGCTGTGTAGGTTGGTGGCAAAACAAAGGCGATGTAGCACGTGCCCCCAGTTTCTTGGGAGCCAGGTGTAGGCTTTGGTTCCACAAACAAAGTACATATTGGGTGATGCAACAAGCGCTGGGGGGTTGGCAGTGTTCAAAGTCCTTACAATGCTACAGGTGCTGTGACCCACATTCTTAGTCCCACGGTCTTCAATGCATACAAAGCCAGAGACGTTCAACACAGATAGGGCCACAGTCAGTGTTGCAGCAGTTCTTTTCTTCAGGTAGGAAAATGTGGCTCTGTTAGGATTATTGAACACTTGCATTTCCACTCGTTCTTTGGAGGGGACATTAATCTGGAATGTCGCATTGAAGGTGTGAGGGCAGAAGGGGCGGCTGTCCTTCCTGTTTTGTTTCGCCAGAACTCGTTGTAGAACTGGGCGATTGTTCCGTCGGAAGTGGCATTGTCTTTGTAACTTTCTTGTAGGAGCATCATCCAGGCAAGGCAAGATCCGTGAATAGAAAAGGGCGAAGAGATGAAAGGGATGGAATGTTCAGTGGCATGTGGTAACAGCCCACAGACCCAACAGTTGGTAGCATTGGTGGCAAGATTGTGCTGGTGCAACATCTGCACGAAAGAATTATTCCAGAATTCTTTGCGTCGTTCTAGGAGATGTGGCGGTAGTGATACCAGGTAGTGTTCTTTCTTGGTGGTTGGTTGCATGGTGGGTGACAATGTTCTGTATGCAGGTGCATTCTCTTCATTGATCCAGATGGGCGACCATTAGCAGGAGACAGGTGAGAAATGCGGCTACAAGTGCAATTGTCTTTGTGCTGTGCAGGTTAGCAGTCATGGTGTCTTTGCAGTGGTTTTGCAGGTGTTCAGTTTCTTCCATCATCTTCGAGGAGCTCAACAACTGTTAGGACCACAGACTTTTGTCTGGCGCTTTCCTGGTAGCGTTGTTTGACTGTGCTACTGATCTGAGACCTTGACTTAGTTAGTGGCCTGGTCGTTGGAGCTCCCTCCTTTCGCTTAGGTTGTACCCTTTCCTGGATGGCACCGTGGGGTCGGGAAATTCTGATAGTTCGAGGGTGTCTTCTTGTGGGTAGCAACTCAGAGCTGGTAGTCTCTCGCGAGTACTTCCTCTTGCACCTCCACCCCTTCACAGGTTGCCAGGGTTGGAGGGACTCGTTTGCAATGATGAGCGTGCAGCCAGTTTCGTTTTCCTTCCACTCGGAGGGCAGTTCGGGTGGTGATCAGGACTTGCCAGGGGCCCGTCCACCTAGGCTCCAGATTCTTCGTTCTTTGGAAGTTGCGAATCAATACATGGTCGCCTGGCTTTATTTCATGTCCCGGGCCCCTGGATACGTCAGGCAAGGCTTGCTGCACCTGTTGGTGGATAATTGTTAGCTCGTTTGTCAATTTATGCAAGTAATCCGACATTAATATGTTCGGGACATCGTTAATGGAGGTGGGTCTTGGTGCCGCCCAAATGCTCATAGGCCTGCCGAAGACCACCTCATACGAGGTCAGTCGGTGTTTGGTTGGGGTGGAGCGCATCGATAACAATGCCAATGGGACGGCGTCGGGCCATTTCAACCCGGTCGTGGCAACTATTTTGGCTAGTTTTATTTTCAACGTTGCATTGTGTCTCTCTACCAGGCCTGCTGATTGGGGGTGGAAGACGGCATGGAACTTTTGTTTTACCCCCAACCCTCTCAGTATGTTCTGTATCACCTCGGCTACGAAGTGGGGGCCGTTGTCGCTCCATAAAATTCTGCAAAGGCCGCATCGGGGGAAGAATTCTTTCAGCAATACTTTTGCAGTGGCTAAGGCGGTATTGTCGTGGGTGGGATATGCCTCCACCCATTTGCTAAAAGCGCACACAACCACCAGGACACATTTTAGACCAAGGCATCTCTCTAGTTGAATGTAATCCATTTGAAGGATTTCAAAGGGGTGGTCAGGGACTCCAAACCCTCCCTGTGGTACTACTGTCCCCTTCCCTGGGTTGTGTTGTAGGCAGACTATACATTGTTGTACTAGGCTTTTTGCAGATTCTGCTATCTTGACGTTATGCCATACTCCGGTGACTAGTTCAATCATGGGGGTGGAGCCTATGTGTGCTGGTAAATGTGCCATGGTCAATATGGGGATGAGGTAGGCATTGGGTAACAGCCATTTATTTCCGTCTTTAGTTCTCCAGCAATCTTACTCGTCTTTTAGTTCCACCTTTTCCCACTCGGTCAATTCGTCTTGTGTACCTGTAGTCTTAATGTCCCTTACAGTGGTCCTAGCGTCAGTCCATCGTTCAGCTTGTGACCTGGTCACATACATTCGTGTCGTAGTTCTGTCTCCTGCCGTGGCTCGGGCAGTAACGTATGCTAGTGCATTTCCCTGTCCAATGAGAACAGTCACTTTCCTATGTGCTTGGCATTTTATCACTGCTAACTTCTTGGGGAGGAGGACTGCTTGCGTCAAGGCGGAGACTAAATCTCCATGCAGGATGGGTGTACCGTGTGAAGTCAGGAACCCTCTTTCTTTCCATAAGATCCCAAAATGGTGAACCACCCCGAAGGCATATTGGCTGTCGGTGTATATGTTAACTGTCGTGTCAGTCGCTAAGATACATGCTCGTGTGAGGGCAATGAGTTCTGCAGCCTGGGCTGAACGTTGGGGAATACGGGCTGTTTCCAGAACGGTTCGGGCTGTGGTGACAGCGTATGCAGCTGAGGTGGTGCCGTCGGGGAGTTTGATGCACGAACCATCCACCCATAGTTCTCCATCTGGTTCTAGAAAGGCGGTGTCTCTGAGATCTATTCTACTCTTTGTTTGTTCATCGGTTAGTGTCACACAGTCGTGTAGTGGAGTCACGCTAGGATCATTTTCGGGTAGGGGTAACAGTGTGGCTGGATTGGAGAGTACTATTCCTTCGCTCTGGCGTATCGATACTGCTGCAGCTGCCACAGCGCGCAGGCACGCTGGCAGCGCTCTGGCTACTGGATCGAGGGTGGCAGAGAAATATGCACAAGGGCGTTCTTTGTGACCAATTGATTGTGTTAGGACAGACAATGCACATCCTTCCCTCTCGTGCGTGTAGAGGAAGAATGGTTTGGAGTAATCCGGGGTTCCTAAAACAGGCGCTGAACAAAGGGCATTGCGTAGTTCTTTAGAGGCTGACTGGCATTCGGGGGTCCAGGGGAGAGGTGAGGGGATGTCTTTAGCTAGGAGGGAGAGAAGGGGTTTGACAATGAGGCTAAAGTTCGGTAACCACTGTCGGCAAAATGAAGTGAGACCTATCAAAGAGCGGACTTGTTTCTGATCTTTGGGGACAGGGGTGTCTAGAATTGTCTGGATCCTGTCAGGCGTGAGTTTCCTCCCCTTCTTTGGATAAAAGGTGACCCAAATAGGTCACTTGTGATTTACAGAACTGCAATTTCTTTCGGGAGACCTTGTGACCATTCTCAGCAAGAAAATGGAGTAGTTGGATGGTGGCTGTGACGGCTATTGGTATGGTGTCCGCTGCTAGAACGATGTCGTCTACATATTGTATTAGTGCCACTCCATCTGGCAATTGTATGGCGTCCAACTGTCTTTTAAGCGCCTGGCTATAGATGCTTGGGCTCTCAGTGTACCCCTGAGGTGCTCTGCAAAATCTGTACGAACGGGAGTTTAGGGTGAATCCAAATAGATAGCGGCTGTCCTTGTGTATAGGTATGGAAAAGAATGCGTTTTGAGGTCAATTACAGTGAAGGTGGTGGCAGTGGAGGGGATTAAAGTCAAAATTGTCGTGATGTCGGAAACTACTGGGTATTGTGGCACTACGATTTTGTTTATCTCCCGCAGGTCAATGATGAAGCGGTAGGCTTTTCCGTCTCCCTCTCCCCGTCTCTTTACAATCGGTAGTATGGGACTGTTACAAACGTTGCTCACTACTTCCTCTACCACCCCTGCCTCTACCAAAGAGTGTATGATCTCTGTCAGTGCCTACTCACCCTCTGGCGATATTTTGTACTGCGGTACTTTCGGTAGGGTTGCGTCCTGTCGTATTGTTACATGTACTGGGTCAATCATCATTCGTCCTACGTCTGAATCAGCCCTAGCCCATAAGTGTGATGGCAAAGTGTCCAGTAGGGATGCGTCCGTCTCGGAGATGGGAAACATGTGCTGAGAAGGGTTCTCTCTATGGCGCTGGGGGTTGTCATACAGGACGACACGCACTCCGTCTGGTGAGCATCTGATAGTCGCATGGAAGTGTTTCAAAAGGTCGAGACCCATAATGGCGTCTGGGGTGTTGGAAGAGAGGAGGAATGTCGTTTCGACGCTATTGTTAAGGTTAAAAGGGATCGGTCGGGACAAAGGGTTGGTGGAGGGCGTACCGTCAAATCCTATTGAGGTCACATGTGAGCCTGACAAGGGTGCCCTTGGAATCAGTCGTTTGGATAGTGCACTACGTGTTGCTCCCGTGTCTACCAGAAATGGCGACTTTGTGCCCAGGACCTCAGCGGTAACATAAGGTCCTTGCTGATCAACATAGAGCTCGACTGGATCCCTCCCTTGCCCCTGGCTGTCCTATGCAAAGTCGTACGTATTGTCATAATCTGTCTGTTGGTACTGATTCTGTTTGGGATGGTCAAATGTGTTCACTCTTCCTGGCCTTTCCTCGCTTGCTTCGCTTGCTTGCTCTCCCACGTCCTCTTCCTCTCTGTCCACTTGCTATTTCCTTCGTCCCTCTGCCCCTACCAGCTCCTAACAAAGCCGGGCATTGGGTTTTCCAGTGTCCATATTCTTTGCAAAATGCACATTGATCCTGTCGTAGGTCTTGGCGTCCTACATATGATGTCGATGAATTGTTTCTAGGTGGCTGTACTCTAGGGGTATTCTGCTGGTATCCTCCCCTATATTGCTCCCTTCCTGTATTCGCCCCCCTGGAGTTGTGCTACCATTACCCTTTCCTTCAAGTCCTTCTTTTTCCTTTCTGTAGCCCTGTCAATTCTGTTTCTCTGATGCTCATAGTACTGGGCCATATGGAGAATGGCCGCCGGTTTAGATGCTGTCCAACTACTTTCGCTGGCTTGTAATTTCTGGGATACATCTGGCAGTAGTCCTTTGACATAGTTCTGCACAAATAAGTGGTGTCCGGTTGCGGTGGACATGTCTTGTCCACTGTAATCTGAGAACACCGTTTCAAATCTGGAGAAATACTCCGAGACATCCTCTTGTGGTTTCTGGCGGCAAGCGGTTACTATGGACCAGTCTATCTTTTTCTCTGGGATCAGCGTTTTCACTTTCTGCACTATTTTGT
The DNA here is from genome assembly GCA_963921515.1 of Calotriton arnoldi. NCBI lineage: Eukaryota > Metazoa > Chordata > Amphibia > Caudata > Salamandridae > Calotriton > Calotriton arnoldi. The sequence continues at coordinate 1,468,273 of CAWUFW010000097.1, read as the reverse complement.
CAGGGAGGACCAATATTGCTTTAACAGGTTTTTGACCAGGGTTCCGCTGTTTATCTAGTGTGTTGAGTTGTTCCCAGGTATGACCAAGCAGTTCGGTATGGTCTATTTTCCTAATCTGTTTCCACACATCTGCTGGCAAACATAACCCGAAGAACAAGTCTATGTCGGCAAGTGTCATTATTGTTGATCCCAGAGCGGTACCTAGCTCGGTGTAAAAGGCGGTGTGGTTCTTTCGTAAATCCGGTAAAGATTTACGGAACGTCAAAATGTCCTGTCTGTCCCATGGTTGATGCACCCAATTGTAGACCACCCTTCCTCTAGCGTCTTGATGGTTCATATCGTCATGAGTCCCTTGTCCTCTAGGAGGTACCCAATAAGGGGCAGCTTCTTTTATCGGCATCATGCTATCTGGTTTTTCCACCGGGGGTCCTGCTATCTTAGATGTCCTGTCCTTATCTATCCGTCCTTGTTCCACAAGGTGACGGAATACCTCCAGTGTGGATGAAAAGAGTTCTGTAACATCGTTGTCGCCTTCATCTCCGGTGTCTACCTTCCTATAGAGAGCCACTAGCCGCTCGGGCCCTACATCTTGGTACTTCTCTTCATATGCAGTAAGAGTGTGGTAACAGACGTACAATAAAGTATAGTTTGCGGTTTTCAACATAGGAGTTGCATATGTCAGTTACATACTCTTCTGTCTCCTTCCTATCTATGAGGGATTTAACTATTTTATCAATGCCTGCTCGCTCATTTTTACTTAATCGCTGGACCCTGGGCGCTCCTTTTTCTTTTGATCCTACCTCTACTACTGTATCCTGTGATGAGGCATTTGGTGTGGGTGACTCGGTGGGAGCAGAGGCGGTGGAGACTGAGGCGATCGTGCCATCTCCGGCTATACTTTGGTGGTCCTGGCGTTGTACTACGGGATGAGTAGGGGCGTAAGGGGGTGGCATGTATATGATTGGGGGACCTAACAATAAATCATCATCTACCCTTTGTTTTGCTGGTAACTTGGGGTAAAGAGTCGAGGGCGTTCTAACAGGGCATTGACCTGATATTTTTGATTCCTGTTTCTTTTTATCGATTTCCTTTTCTTTTAGTTTTTCTTCTAATCTTTTACAGGCTTGGTAAGCTGATTTTCGCGTTTCTTTATCTTGTCTAGCTTCGTCCCTTTTCTTTCTTTGAGCTGCCTCTTTTCGCCATAAACCAAAACTGTCAAATATGGCTGGTCTAGTTTTCTTTTTGTGGAGAGCTAATTCTAACGTTTCTATTTTAGCGGGATCGAAAGATCCAGTCAGTGGCCACTGATTTACCCGGTCATTCCTAGTGTATTTATGCCATAGTTTGCTATAAGCTACGGTGGCTAATCCATACTTTACGTACATGTCCTTGTTAGGGGTGCCTTCCGGCGGTGCCGGCTGACTGACCTCTAACGAACGGTCTGGTCCAAAACAATTACAATCAAACAATCTAGAGAAAACCGGCATGACGTATTTATCGGTCAAAAATGAATATCTCAATCAATCAATTTAGACAAAAAGTCTGCACTACCTGTCCTTCGCTGCCTGCAAAGAGAGAGAATATTCCTATTCTTCGTTGTTTGCAAGCAGGGAAATGTCGCAAATAACTATCAAAAAAGGAATACTAGTATTTCAGTCAAACTATTCAATCAATTTAAGTCGTTTTTTCACGACCTTACCCGGACCGTATGAACGGTTCTTCGTCTTCCCCTTCCAGCGCCTGGTTGTCCTCTCACTCCAACAATCAATGCGGCGTTCCTCTAAGGTCCCAGTCAGGACCGCAGGTCACTCGAGAGAGGTCCGTTCGGAACCGGTGAAGTTCAGTCGATCGGCAGCCAGACAAGGGTCTTCTCAGGCAGGTATACCCCAATCGTTTAGTCGTTCACTCCGTCGTTAGGACCTCTCTACCAGACCCACGCGTCGCTGATGGGCCCCCACGTTTGGGCGCCAATTTGTGAAAGGCAGCGAGTCTTCTAAGACCCTCAATGCTGCCCGGTGCAGGGTTCCACCTCTAATTCACTTTGGGTTCGCTATCAAAATAATGAGGCAAGCGCTGGAAACTGGAAGACAAGAAAAAGGTTTATTTCTCATGAGGAGATCACGTCAACTGCAGACACCGGGATGTCTGAGGGAGGTGTTCTGCTGATAACTCCTTTGGCTCTTCCTTTTATACAGGTTTGACACAATGCATTGGTTTCATCAACATGGTTACACAAGCTTGGGGTCCCCGCCCGGGCAGGTTGTCACACAAGCCCAACAGTAATTCTCTTCCCACCCAGGTCAGACAGACAATCTTATCTTGCAGCTGGACCTTGCTTCAGGGTCTAAAACATGTGAGACAGGCCAGATCTAAGAGTCCGTTCTGTTGATAAAAACAGGTCCCATTGTTGGTAACAACAAGTCTTGCTGTTTGCAGTGCAATAAATCATGTTGCAAGAGTCTTTTTGGTGTTTTGAACCTGTTTGTGTAACTAGGTGCAGTGAGGGGTAGAGTGTCCAAAGGTTTGCCTGAAAACAGAGATGAGAGGAAAAACGAGTTTGTGGCAGCAAGTGGCGCTGAGGTTTGTTGCGGCAAATAGTTTATAGCCCCCAGCACACATACCAGGTCGGTCAGAGGGATGCTAGTAAGGGCAGGGTGAAACAAAGGTGACCAACAGAGTACAAAATGGCTGTGATAGATTAAAATGACTGCAACTTATGTGCACATAGAATTCCACCAGACAAGATGGCGCAGGTAATGTTCATGATTGTCGTTTTGCTTTTAACGGTCATGTAACTGTTTCTGTTTCTGTCTCTGAAGAGACATCTGTGACACAGCTTGTGCACTGGCCAGCACACTGAATTTTTTTATACATCCAAGTAGGGCGTATGGAACTTCAAATAAAATATATTGACGTCGTTGCTGTTTTAACTTGAATTTTTGTGGGCAGAATTGAAGACTCTCCAGACCCTTGAAGTTCTGTGTGGTCTATTTGCTTGAAAGGGTGTTTTTGTATTGACCATGTATTTTGGTCAGGATGACTGTGGTTGCAGTGGTAATCAGTCGCATGCATCTTAGGGAGATAACTAGGTAGTGCTTATGCTCAGCACTCAACACATATAGTGTAATGTCCATGCCAGTGCTTTACTTTATTGTCCTATCAGTTCCCTCCCTGAGTCAATATCCAACATGATTGTGCTTAGGGTGCAGATTACCCCTATACCCTCTCTCGCAGTTCACTTTCTCCCACAAAGTGAAGTTTATCAATCTTTGTTTGGGGCTGCGTACTAGGGCAGTTTACCAGCTCCTCCTCAGTTTGCCAACTCTCCTACATATGAGGGAGAGCACAAGCTGGCAGTTCTTGTCAAGGCCTCTTCAAGCATTTGTGAGCCAGTTGCTCCATTTCCTTCTGTGACAGGCGGGTAGAGACAGCTGCTCTGGGGAAACTCTATCTCCCATAGTCTAGTTAATCTGGTGCTCGAAGATCTGTTCTGTCCCGATTCGGCCAGTCGTGTCTGTGAAGTTACAACCAGACACAGGCCCACTTCATGATGGTGTGGCCATGCACCGGCTAGTCTAAGTTGGATGGCAAAGCTAGGCACAGGCTTTACTCTCCGGCCAATGCGGTTCAGTTCATACCGCAGTTTCTTCTTTGGGTGCAGTGGCCCATGTTACATCACCAAGGTCACAACCTTGAGTAGACACTGGCGATCTCCATTTGTGCTGCATTGTTTCGGCCAGGAACCATTGGGTAATTTCCATTGAGGCACCCAGATCACTGTCTGCAGCCTTCCTCTTCTGGTAGACCCACCATGCTGAGGTCAGGCTGCATCTTGATCTTGCTGAATAGACATTCCTCCTGCTCTTCTCCTCTGGACAACTTGACATGGGGTATAAAAGTATGGCTTCTTCTTTAAAAGGCAGGTGGTGATAGACACGAGTATGGAAACTAACATTTCATGGAAGAACATCCATGTGCCTTCATAACACTACTGAGTAGTAACTGGGAAGGGATATGGTTTTCAAATCTACCATTGCTAGAAATGTGTTTGTAAAAGCTTTCTCCCTGTTCTAATATCCAACTGATAGCTTAAGATACTAACTGTACTAGGTGGTAGGTTATTGCTGCCTACATTTGTTATGGCAAACTGTAGATACTACAGGAAGGAGGCATTTGTACTGTAAAAAGGCTCCTGGTGCTCGCGATCAACCTTCTTAAACCACACAAGGAAGGGACCGTTTCCTTTCTCTGGGTTGGTAGAGGAAGCATATTGGAAATGGCCACTTGTGAGAGGCAGACCATTGAATGTAACTTTATGAAAAACTGTGGTTTGTAAGAAACTTCAGGGATCGAAGCCGTGTCCCCTTTCATGCGGCTTTCATGGGCCCAGTGTTGCTAGTAAAGACAGACTTTGGTAGAGCAATTTTTCTTATGACTCTGGAATTTTTTAACTAGTTAAACTCACAAATGGAATAGGGATGAGTTTTGTTATGGGCAGAACTGGCTTTTGGTGTTGCAGCCATTTGATAAGCAAAAGGCTACACGCTTTGTGCAGGACTTGTTCCCGCTCTCAAAAAATTGTTACATTCAACTTTTTGTTTATTTGACTGCTTCTTGTGCCCCCTGGTAATATGACAAGTACAATAAGTACAAAATAAGGAGATGGTTTTGGTCATTGTTTTATATATTTTGGGGATATTCCAAATACTACTTTTTTGTGACTTTGCATAGCATGTTTATTTCTTTCTCGTTTACATGCTTGGAATTGTATTCTTGAGGTTATACGTTAAAAAAAGTAAAGCATGTTAAATGAATGAATCCATCTGGATTCAAGTGAAAGTGTAGAATGAAGAAGCTTTATTTTTTGGGCCATCACGTTAAGCATTTGCTTTACGCTAATAAATTGAAAAGAAAATGATTGGTTCACGTTGGCAAACCTTGCATTTACAAGTTGCACTAATTCTGTTATTAAAATATTGGCTGGTCCGTCGTATGCTGGAGGTAGGTTTCTCTTGTGTATGCCTACATGCAGCAGATCACTGTCCTTTTCACTTAGATGGTATTGTGTAATCTTTTCACATTGAAAAGATGTCATTCATGTTGCCACAAGCGGAGCAAGACTCCGAGGTTACTTTGAAAAATGAACTCCAGAATTCCATCTTTGATGGACGGTAACTCGAGGGGTGATGAAACCACTGGGTGTAACTTCTTTTATAACAGAAACTTAGGGGTAGCGTGTGCACAACCAGTGCCCTAAGCAATTTCCAAGTGCGTGGGTCAAAAAATGTTAATATTTAACTATCTTTTTAAAATTTATTTATATGAAACCTTCCTTGTATTTCTTCAAGACTGAATTTCCTTGACACATGTTTTCGTTTCTTGTGATCGTTGAATTTAAGTTACTGGTTATTTTCCCATTGCCTATCCTTTTTCCAGGATTGGCCCGTAGACCTTACTGCTTGAGCTGTTAATGGTTCCATGGTGCAAATCTATAAATAACACTCTACAGTCCGATTTTGGGAGGCACATTAACTTTGAATCGCAAATTTTATCACGCTTAGGTAGTCTGGAGAGAATCTTAATACTTTGAGCAAGAAATGTATAATAGGCACTATCTTTCGAGTAGGTTTTCTATTAGGAATTTGGATGTGAAATGCAATAGTGTTATTGCGCAAGTTCTCCTTAATCTGGTGGGTGTTATTTTATAGCTGTGTGCTGGAGGTAAAGCGCACGTTTCTAGCCCTTAGCCCTGAAATAAGATGAGTCACATTTGCGAAATCTATACCCATCCACTTTCAAAATAAAACTAACATTGACAGTCCGTATGCCTCGCTTTTAATAGCTGGCAATGAAAGCTGTAGAATTTTCCAATGTTTGTTAACGCGTGGGTGGCCATTTTAGAATGCGTTTTCACTGTCCATCACTAGTTTACTATTATAAGAGTTTAAGCATATTTAATGCAGCACATCTGCGATCTAAGAATGGTAAAGTAATCAAATAATTTGACAGCAGTCTTTCATATTTGGCCACCCATACACGCACATACACTTTGCATGTTGTATGTTTCTTCACTCTCACAGGATGGCAGGCGTGTTTACTAGGAACACTGGGGTCATGCTGTAATGGTGAAGAACAATGAAATATGGAAAAACATTTAAGATGGCCCCTGTGCATATATAACGACGTATGAAGATCTCTGAATGGCTGCTGCATGTTTTATCTAAATTTACAATTCCAAGGTGGCAGACTGGTATTTTGGATTGGTAAACTAATACGAAGTGTGAGAAAAACAATACTAGCATGTCTATTGTGGAATTCTCTGCACACTGTCTGGCAACGGTGTGTGAGGACCATGCCAGGCCCGTACAAAACATAGTAAATTAAAATAAGCATCGCCCCATGAGCCATTGCACTGAAATGCACTATTTTGTGTGTAGATGATCACACATGCTTTGAAATGTTGAAGTGGGATGCCGCATTGCCCTAGGCTGTATGCTTTAATGGCCAGAGGATTGTCAGTTTATTAGAACAAGCATTGGAAATGCAATAGGTCTCGCAGTTGTCTGTTTTGGAGCTATTGGTATTGTAAATGCCAATTTTTTTTTACTTGTGCAATAGATATGCCCTCGCCACCTTCATAAAATAAAGAACTCCGTTGTGTATGTTTTTATGTAGTATTAACATAGTTAAATAAAAAAATAAAAAGAGAAATGGCCTTTTCGTAATAAAACACTAACCAATCCTGATTTCCACAGGTTTGTCATTAAATTTATTTGTTGGCATAAAACACACTTATTGAATGTTTTCGTTGTTTTTAATACTAGAATACTTGTATCCAATGTATATAGTGCTGATATGCCAAGACATCCGCTTCAAAGCACGCACATAGAACAAGTAGCAATAAATACAAAGTAGACAAAGGTAAAAACAAAGGAGTACAACAGAGTATAACACGTTCAGGTGTGTAACGGCCCCATTTTGTTTGTATTGTTGTGCACAGAGAGCCTCACACAAACTTGTAGGCACAGAAACACGCATACGCAGACAAACGCATACACAGACATGCCCACATTCAGGAACACAGCCAGCTGAAGCCTCATACACAGATGCATGCAAACACACAAGCAAACATTCACACACACACACACGCACACATGCACACACACACACACATGCACATACATACAAACACACGTGCACACAGACCTGCACTTAACGAAGCATGCACATACATATACACAGTGCTTTAAATGGGAAAAAATAAGTGCAGGTACGCATTAAAATAAGCTAGAGGTGTGGCAAGTGGGCGGAGCTAGGGGCGGGGCTACGGGCAAGATATGATGGTACATAATGGCTTCTGTACAAGTTGCAGCACATATCAAAACACATGAAATGCGTTTATGTAAAGAAAACAGGTTAACTCATTACACAATTGAAAGCCAAACAGGATTATATGGTAACATTTTCTTGTTTTGTGATATTTGCTGTTTCTTAATGCCCTACTGTTATTTATGGTTGTTTGGCATAATACTATATATTCTCAAGCGCACAAACCGACAGAAACAAGCAGACCTGTACGCAAAAGCATTCCACACATTCCCTTTAATACATGTCCTGATACTCTCCCTCGTTCTCTCACTCAAAAACAGGCAGTCCCAGCCCATTTCACTCACCTAATGGAGAGGGGGGGAGGGGCGAAATCACTTTCAGCTGAATGGGCTTTGCGTATCCGATCGACAGTGCAGGGTGTGTCTAGAGTCTAATTGTCCCCAGACTGCAGGGGTTGAGAGGGCTTACATCACGCTGTGATTACCCTGTCCTGTTAATCACAGCGTGATGTAAGCCCTCTCAACCCCTGCAGTCTGGGGACATTCAAGTGGGCGCTGCTGGAATCTTCAGCAGGGACTCTGCAAGGCCACTGAGGGACTCAGTGACTTACACGCTCTTCGGAAGCACTGCCCTGAGCTGGAGGAGATGCCTAACCGGAGCCTGCTGTGCCGCCGAACAGGGTACCGGTACTCTCCCTGGATAAAGAAAAGTGCCGGTACTGACGGCAAGAAAATTCGGAAGTGCCGGTACTCAGTACCGGTGAGTACCGGCCCATTTAAAGCACTGCATATACAGCATTACCAAGGGGAAATACATCTACACACACGCATGCACATATACAAGCACACACACTCACTCCTACATACCTACACACGTGAGGGAATGAGGGAAACGTCTGTAACAGCGCCAAGAGGCCCTTGAATGGTGCGCAATAATAATCATCGATCATAATAAGAATGTGTGATCTTGGGCAGATGTCTCATCCTAGACATAGGCGCTCTTAGAACCCTCGCCGGTAGTATGTGTACTTTACATAAATTATGCATTCACGCACTTCTCCATCCATGCACTAGCGCCTTATCAATCATTCCTTTTGCGTCACTGCACACCATACCTGCAGCGCAAAGTCACATAAAAAGTACAACTCAGGCCCTCGCACACACATCCACACACTTGGATCCAAGCACACCCACGGGGTAGCATGCGAGCTAACAGCAAATGTGCTTACAGCGCCTCGTCAGCGTGTGCAGCGCTGGTTTAATGGCAATACAAAAAACATTTGCAACAGTAACGAAACAGGCTAGTAATGCGTAACAATTAAACTTCTAAATCTTAAATCTCAAATTAATAGGCCTAGTGCACGGGTTGGGGGGGTGCAATTAACATGATCTTAAAAAATCAGGTACACGCCCCTCAGTGGGCGGCAGAATTTGCATTCGGTTGTGTGAAGCTCAAAGGGGGTCTCCGCTTTAGACACTTGTCTATTTTGGGGTCTTTGCTTAAGTTAAAATAATGGCTGATTTCAGGGCCTCGGAGGTTGCATTAGCCAGAGGGTCTCCAGGCCTGTTCGGAGGGGCGGGGGGAGGTGGCCGGCCACATAAAGCCCCTCGAGCAGACCTGCCCTCGAGCCCTGTAACCAAGGCCCTCACTTTAAATAACCCAGCACTTCTGGTCTGACGCCATACCACCCCACACCCCTGCCAGCTCACACCAAAACAGAGCACCGCTTTGAACTCTCCGAGAGGGTGTCTGTCACTTTGAGGGTACTTACTGCCATGCCCAGTTGCCCACCATCCCTCCTGCCCCCCCAAAACTCCCAGAGAAAAACTCCACTAAATGATCACAAACTGTGCACGACCACCTTCCCTCTGGGACTCTTCCTTCCTTTCCCCGAAATCTCTTTGGGGAAACAAACCGCATCCAGACATCTGACCAGGAATGTGCAAAGCAGCCCCCACCCCCTCGTTTTAGCCTCCACTCCTTTACCCCGCGAGGCCCTTAGGGGAGTCCCCATTTCCTTAGCCACTCGTATGACACCCCCAACCCCCTCCATACTTCTACCCGCAGGAGCCCCTCACGTGATCACACTTCCGTATCCCCTCATAGGAGCCCCCGAATATTCGTGCTAAGAGCGCCTCGTTCATGAGGCCCAAACTTGAGAATCCGACCCCGTCCATCGAAGAAACCCCTTGAGGAGGGAGCTCACAAGACGGCTTAGAAAGCGCCGTACCTACACGGTTCAAACACAGGACAACATCCCAAGCACCCTGAACACTTCACCTGTAACCATGTTGGCGCGAGAATGTCACACCTCAACGTTGCCCTTTGCTAAGCGATGTTTTTAATAGCCATCACTGTGTAACCAACTGACCGGAGTTTCAAACTTGATTAAATTTGATGTTCGCAACGCTGTGATCTTGTGCAAACGGGTAATGTAATTTACTTAACCTGTCACATAGGTCTTAGCCCACCAGATCTTAGAACAAGCCCACAAACAGCCCAAACAAGCATTTGCAATGCAATAGGTCTCGCATTTACGCGAGTTTAAGCTATTGGCATTGTAATTAACAATGCCTTTTATTTGTTTTCAAAAACAAAAATAATAGGCATTGTCATTTACAATGCCAATAGCTTAAACTCTCGTAAATGCGAGACATATTGCATTGCAAATGCTTGTTTTAGTTATGTTAGGCTAGCCAATTTCAATCTCTTTATCCACACTCATACTTGTCATTCCCATTATGAAAACTGCTAGCTATGTAATGGCATTACAAAGTTCTAAACTCAATATTTAGCATAATGCACGTGGCTGCCTCACATACATATGAAAAACACTGGCAAGATTCATTTCAATTTGCAATCATCCAATCTAAACATGATTTTTCCTCATTCCACTGTGTACGCTAACTCGGTTTACTGGGGTAGTTTAATTAGAACTTCCTCCCTTACTGCCTGCCACGACACCACTTCTCTCCTTTCAAGTTAAATAAGAAATCAGACACGAAGCGGATCAGGCCCCACAACTGACCATTTCCTTCCATTTACTTTCTCTGGCAATCAATCATGTTCACTTTGCTCATCAGAGAATAAGCAGCATACAAGTATGTAATTTGCATAACACAGCTGTTATATGTATGTCTTGTTATAATCGCCAAGGCACATTTACATAAACTACTACAAAGGCAACCACCCAAACTGTTCACGTGACAGTGTATTGAATGTCAAGGCGTGAAGCATTTCTGTTAATGTATTCAATAAAACTCAAATGCGCCCGGTGTTCACACAAGGATGCTGAGCTTCTTGTATGCTACGCTTTTATATTAGCGGGCTGGGTATGTTATGTAGTCAATTTGGCAAGACTTGCCATGCCAATAAAGTAGACTTGTCATGCCAATGAAGTGTATTGTGTTGGCCACCATGGCACACAGTCAATACTGTCATAGGGCTAATGTACCTTCCAGCAGACATTCCCCATGCTCCCAGCACTCACACCCATGAGATACTTACACATGAGGGTGCTGAAGGCCACCACGGCCAGAAGCCCCTGCAGGAATATACCGAAGTCGTCCATCAGGGCTCCGTTGCCGCATCCTCGGTTGGCAGGGGCGCCTTGTGTCGTGGCGCTCAGGCTGCTGGTGCTGCTGTTGCCACTGGTCAGCCCAGTTACTACGCTGTGGATCTTGGCTGCGACAGAGCCCGGGGAGCAAGCCCGGCGTTCGCTCCTCCACCGCCCGCATAGTGCAGGCAGACGGCCTGGCTGCCAGCAGCAGTGGCAAGAGGGGGACGGGCAGGACCGGTGACGCAGCAGCCGCCACCCCGGCTGCCTCCGAGAAGGAGGAATACAGCGATCCGAACGCCTGGAGCCCAGAACTGTAGCGAGCAGGAGGGGAGAGTTAAAAGGACAACACACCGCAGCGCGTTACTGGAGCGCGGACTGGCACACGAAGAGCACACTATGTCTTTAAGAGAACTGATCATTCCAGCTGGTCCGGGGCGTGATTATGTCACAAGGAGAACGTATGACCCGACGACTAACTGCTAGAATGCAGAACACAAGCACCAAACTCGGGTATCGTCCATGTTAGGTTGGGTGTACACGTATCAATATCCATACGAAGAAGAGGACTAACTTGCTGCTTATTCTTAAACGCTTTGGAATTTTGCGTGCATATTGGAGGTCGCCCGGACGTGTCGATTCTATTGCTCGGTGTAGTGTTTGTAGATGTCTATTCTGAATTTCTCCTGATGGTGTCTGCCTTCTGAAGAATGCCATATTGGGACCGAAATTAGAAACGGAAATAACCAAAAAAGTGTCACCTAGTTTCTGAGTCGTAATCGTTTGAGAATCATTGTTAATTTAGTATTTAGAGCTACAATGTATTCAAAGGTGGAACAAGAGTTATTTTCCCAGCAGGCCCCCCCCCACCTTATTATCAAACTTTTTTGTTCCTTCTTCTTCCCTCTTCCCCTCTGTTAACAAGCGCTAGCCATTGCCTTGTCCTCCCCGTGACCCCGTGCGCCTCTGAGCTCCGTGCCTGCTTCACAGCTGTCGTGAAGACTTTTCTTATCTGCTTGTTAAATAAACAAGCAGATAAGAAAAGTCCTCACGACAGCCGTGAGGCAGGCGAGGCAGTCCACCAAAAAGCCAAAGGGAGGCAACGAAAAACCCTCCTTTCCAATGGGAAGCCAGTGTTTACCATAAACGCTGACGCTACCCAATGGAAATAAGGGGCGGGGCTTGAGTCCCCTTCTCAAAAGTAACTTGTTTACTATAGCTCTCGCAGACTAGGAGCGCATGCGCGCTCCAACGCCAGGCGAGACCTAAAAACGGCCCACACACTGATCTGTCAGGCCAGCCCGTTGGGCACTGCCTGGTTGCCCCGGGGACCAGTCCAAATGCGCTTCCTGTTAATTTGTATTGGTAAATCGGTTCCAGCACACGGACGAACGAGTTTACACGCTACCCTTGGAAACGCACCAAAGCTATAGCACCTCAGGCGTGGTTTTCTGAATTAAGCAGTAAGCCGAAGAGGGGAGGAGTCTGTGCCAAGGGAATACCCCTCTGGGAGAACGTGGCATGTGTTATTTTGCAGTATTATCAGAACAGTACACCTTTTGCAAAATATCAACAGAGACAATAAGATCGTTTGTTGTGGGGTGGGCTTGATCTCAATTTTAGCTCTGCTCTTTAGGAGAGTGTATTGTATAAAAAATTTTGAAATATAAAATATGTAGGTTTCAAACGATGACGTTTAGCTCAGTTGCACAAGCTAGCTAGACAGGCATTGCAACTCATATAATAGTGAATGTTCTGAACACATTGAATTGCTAGAATCTCAGGTGTACTTTTACCTAACTTAATGGTACACGCTTTTCGACATCGGAGCCTTGAAAGCTTCAGATATTAAAAAAGAGAAGGATGAACGGTTGAGTCGGTCACGCTGAGGATTTGAACCTACAACCCGCTAATGTTTAAGCGAGTCCTTGTGCGCCATGCAGACTACAGGCACTCACCGAACCCAGCAAACCGACTCTGAACTGGCTCCACCAAAACGAAAACAGTCACTGCTACAGAAAAATCAAGTGCAGTTGTAAATCAGTGCAACATGTAGACACGAATCTGACACAGCAAGTGCTGTACAGAGGCAGTTTATTCTTTTGTTACAAAATATATGCAAGATGGCACTGCAATATCACCGAAAACTCAAAAACACGTCGCCGTTTAAGAAAGTCATATTTTCCAATACAGATACTTTTGATGACAAGAGGGAGGGAATATATGATCGAGGTTCTTATATTTTCAGGGTGTGGTGTACAAATGCTACAGATTCTGCGTTGCATATCGTGCGCGGGAGTACCACAAAACTCGTAAACAAACATTGGATTACTTTACGCCACGAGAACGTGTATTCACGGTGCGGTGCATTACTCGCACCCGAGTGATGCGACGTTACATTGTGTGCACATCTGTCCGGGTCTACGAGCGGGTCAGTGGCTGAGAGCAGCGCCAGCGATATATAGGCGCAGCTTCACTGTGCCGCTGCAAGCACTATAGAGTCGCAGCTTCACTGTGCCGCCCCTGGGCGAGGGAGGTGGGCATGCTGTTCCTAGAATGCACCAGTATGAACCCAGTGCTGCACAGGGACCTTGTTAGAAGGGATGTTGGTATTACACCAGTGAGCTTAACATCCGCTATTATTCCGTACCGATCTCGAATACAGGCGCAAACCCTCAGAGCTATCTCGCGGTCTTACGTCAGCGCCTGTGGTGACTGGTTCAATGCTGTGCCATATCATATACTATGTGCTTGAGTTCCCTCATCCTTCTACCACCAGTATTTCCGCGCGTCAGGGCTGCTGGCCACAAAAACACAGAGGACAAATCATTTACACGATTATCTCCGAAATACAACATAGACGTATATTTTAAAAGCGCTCGCCATCTGTTTTCACTCAGCCGCTTGTTTATATTTGCATTGCGCTTTCACTTACGCTGAAAGCGCGATGCAAAAATAAACACTGGGCTGAGTGAAAATAGATGGCCCCGGACAAAGATAAGAAAATGCTTTGCGACAGCCGCAAAGCAGACGAGACAGTCCGGATGGGCCGGACAAAAAGGCGAAAGGGCAGCGGCTACAAAACCCCATTTCCAATGGCCGGCCACCGTTTAGCATAAACGGTGACGCAAGCCAATGGAAATGAGGGGTGGGGCTTCAAGCCCCCTTCTGAAATATGCTCTCACAAAATCTCTCGCCGAGCGAGCAGCGCTTTGTGCTGCAACGCCAGGTGAGACCTAAAAATGAAGGGCGCTGATATATATATATATATATATTTTTAATAAATATTTTTTTTAGCGTTACAGCTAAAGATATTTCAAACGCCACATCTAAATAAAGGAGCAGGGAAATGCTTTCTTGGAGAACAGTAAAGTGAATCAGTTTTTTCATGACCACATACGTGTGGAGTACAGAAAAAAACTCATAAATTTTAAGAGCATTTACAGGGCATCTGTCTTGGTTTGCGCATTAAACCTGGGGTGCACGCATACCAATGATGCATTTATTTATGAGTACTGAGCACTCCACCTCTTCCAGATTGATCGTTTCCCACTCTTATGAATATCCAGCAACATTCTTAGGCATACCATGATATCACATCCCCTGCACTCCAGATGCGTACCCCTCCCGAAGCTTGCTCTGATGTCCCGTCCATGCATGTTACAATGTTTTTATTCATATTACCTTTATTTTTGGTTAATATATTCCTGATTTCTAGGATAACAGGCACTCAATTGTTATATGTACCTCAGCTGATTGATGGTGTTATACCATAGTCTGTCTTTCTTGTTTGACTCCAGTATAGAAATGTGGCTGTCTTGCTTTTTTAACTTTTTTAAACTGAACCTTTTAATAGTTTTTCGACTCACTTGACGGCAATATGTGATAGCAATGTCCTGCCTTATTCTGTACAAAGAACAAGGTCTCAACAGTTATTCTTTCTAGACAGATTGACAAACTGTAAAATCAGTTACAAAAGAACAATCTGAAAGAGACACGTTAGTGACAGATTCCTTACCTTAGAATATCCCCAGGCGTCAGGCTGGATCCGGAAAGTTTTTTGCGTAGCAGTACCCTTGCGCGTCGGTAGGCGGCGTCGTGCGGCTCCGCGTCCGTCGTCGGCGTCGTGATCGCCGGGATGACGTCGCGGACAGTACTTAGGCGCCGCCCCTGCGCGCTGACGTCAGTTCTTCTTTTTCCGCGCCAGCAAGCGCAGATCCGGGAAGAGCAGTGCACTGGTCATTTTTTGACCATACTTTTTGGTGAATTTTTCACTGTTTTTCTACACTCGACTTCAAGGTGTCGTAGGGATGCCCGGGTTTAAACGTTGCGGCGCCTGTGCTCGCATGATGTCCGTCACAGACCCGCATTGGGAGTGTCTTCTGCCTCGGCCGACGCCACGACACGGAGTCTTGTACCGACTGCCAGGCCCTCAACCCGAAAGCTTTGCGAGAGCGGTCTCGAAAGCTCCTCGAGGCCCGGCATTCGGCTCCGCGGAAGCCCCGGTCGCGTGAGAGGTCCAGGGGTCGATCGCGGAGTCCACACCGGTCGTCTGCATCGAAGTCTTCTTCGTCCGGTAAGTCAAAACACAAAAAGTCCAAAAAGCATCGTCGCTCTAGGACTTCGCCTCGCCGGTCTCGCGACTCGGCTGAGGCCCCTCCCGGCACCGTCCCCGCCGCCCCGGACATGCCTGTGGAGTCGCCCCCGCAATACCCATCCTTCCCGGGTTCGGGGGCGGATCCGGCCCAAGTGCAGGAATTCCTGTCGGCCATGGCACGCCTCTTCGGGCCTCCAGGTCCCTCCGGTGCGCCTTCGGGCCCCGCGGGCCCTGATGGGGTTGCTCCGGCGTCGCCGACGGCTCCGGCCCCGGCGTCGCACATGCCTCCAGCCTCGATCCCGGCCCCGGCCTCGATCCCGGCTCCGCAACCCCCATCGACGCCGGTCGACCTAACGACACCTCCGCCGGCGCCGATGTCTCCGGTGCCGTTCTCGACGCCGCCTGGGGCTCCGGGCGGCGTCGTCCCCCAGTTCCTTCCGGCTCCGGACATGGACCCGGACCGACGTCGCTCGACGCCGGTTCCGGCGCCGATGAGACCTTGGGTCCCAAATGTCCCTCCTCCCCCTTATTTTGAACCTGAGGAGGACCAGGAGTACTGGGAGGGGTCTGATGACCCTCTGACACAACAGTGTCAGTTCGATGGTCTAGGGGATGCCAGTGGTCTAGATACTTCCCCTGACACTGGCATGCTGTCTCCTCCCGTGGCTACGGAGGAGGGAGCCAATTTTGCAACGGTGTTGCGTAGGGCGGCTGGAGCCTTACATCTCCAACTCCCTACTGTGGCGGTCAAGACTAATCTCTTGACAGAGGTGCTTCAGCCGGCAGCCTCCTCTACGGAGACTGTGCTGCCGTTTAACGACGCCCTCACTGACGTTCTTTTGGGCGCCTGGTCCAAGCCCAACACAGGGGCTCCTGTGGATCGGAACGTGTCCCGACGCCATCGCCCGGCTCTGGGCGACCCCCTGTTTCTCTCTGTCCACCCCACCCCTGAGAGCTTGGTTGTCCAAGCCTCCGCTTCCCAAACCGCCTTCCCTACCGCCCCTCCGGATAGGGAATCCAAACGCCTGGATCAATTTGGGAAGAAGTGTTTTTCTTCCTCCAGTGCTGGCTTGCGGTCCATCAACACCGCTTGCCTTTTGGGCCGATATACCCACTCCTTGTGGGATTCGGTGGCGAATGTTTTGCCCCAGTGTTCTGAGGAGGTCCAGACACTGCTTTCCCGCGCCATTGCGGAAGGAAGGGATGCGGCCAAATACACAATCCGATGTGGCCTTGATACCGCCGACTCGCTGGGCAGGTCTATTGCAACGACGGTGGCGCTACGACGCCACGCCTGGCTGAGAACCACTGGTTTTTCAGGGGATGTCCAGAATACTCTCATGGACATGCCCTTTGATGGAGTCGGTCTTTTTGGGTCCAAAGCAGACCATGCGTTGGAGCGCTTTAAGGACTCACGGGCTACTGCAAAGTCCCTGGGCCTTTCTGCTACACGCCCTCCGCTGACTTCTGCTTTTCGCCCCTATCGTGGCCACGGTAGGGGCGCCCTTCACGTCAGCAGCCCAGCCACCGGCCCGCGCAGCAGGCGTCTTCGCGTGGCCGAGGACGTGGATTCCGCCGTGGCGGATCGGGCAACCAGCGTGCGGGTCAGGCCACCACCTCCAACCCGTCCGCGGCCTCCAAACCCTCCTAGTCCCTCCTTTCAGGTGCACAGTACGCCAGTAGGGGGCAGGGTCCGCCATCACCTTCCCCACTGGCGTACCATTACCTCGGACAGGTGGGTCTTGGACATTGTCCGAAGGGGCTACTCCCTCCCCTTCGAGTCCACCCCCCAGCCATGCCACCTCAATTCCACCGCATGTCAGGGGATCACTTGGTACTTCTGCAGAAGGAAGTCACGGCCCTCTTGGCCAAGAGGGCCATCGAGCATGTTCCGACCCCAGAAGTAGGGCGTGGTTGCTACTCCCACTACTTTCTGGTGCCCAAAAGGACAAGGAGGACATGCGTCCTATCTTGGACCTCCGGAACGTCAATCGCTTCCTCCGGAAGGACAAGTTCAAGATGCTCACCCTAGCTCAGGTCTTGACTGCCCTCGACCCTGGAGACTGGTTGGTAGCGTTGGACTTGCAGGACGCATATTTCCACATCCCCGTCCTGCCGGCCCACCGGCGTTACCTTCGGTTCACGGTAGGCCCCGAGCATTTTCAGTTCACCGTGCTCCCCTTTGGCCTTACCAGTGCCCCTCGGGTGTTCACGAAAGTGTTGGCGGTGGTCGCAGCTCATCTGCGCCGGGCAGGGGTTTCAGTCTTCCCCTACCTCGACGACTGGCTGCTGAAGGCGGGCTCGTCCCAGGCAGTCGTCTCCCACCTCCAGACTACGGCCGAACTCCTGCACTCGCTGGGGTTCTCCATCAATGTGCCGAAGTCGCATCTGATTCCTTCTCCACAGCTCCTTTTCATCGGAGCAGTTCTGGACACGACGCAGTTTCGGGCCTATCCTCCCGAACGGCGAGTCCGGGATATTCAGGCTATGATTCCGATCTTTCAGCCTTTATCCTGGGTTTTGGTACGGATGACCCTGAGGCTGCTGGGCCTCATGGCCTCATGGCCTCCTGCATCCTGCTGGTCAATTATGCCAGATGGCATATGCGGGCTCTGCAGTGGGACCTGAAGTTCCAGTGGGCGCAGCACCAGGGCAACCTGTCCGATCACGTCCAGATCTCGGAGGGGACTGCAAAACAGTTGCAGTGGTGGCTCTCGAACCGGCAATGGGTCATGGGCAGATCCCTCTCCCTTCCCCAGCCAGAGCACACAGTTGTGACGGACGCGTCCCTTCTGGGATGGGGCGGTCACATGGGAGAGGCGGAGATCAGAGGCCTCTGGTCTCCGGCGGAGTCCCGGCTCCATATCAACCTTCTGGAGCTCCGGGCGATCCAACTTGCACTCAAGGCATTCCTTCCCTCTGTCAAAGGGAAGGTAGTGCAGGTGTTCACAGACACCACCGCCATGTGGTACTGCAACAAACAGGGCGGGGTGGGGTCGTGGACCCTTTGTCAGGAGGCTCTGCGCCTCTGGACATGGCTGGAACATCAGGGCATGTTCCTGATGGTTCAACACCTGGCAGGTTCCCTGAACGCCAGGGCGGACGAACTCAGCCGCAAGTGCATGATGGATCACGAATGGCGTCTTCACTCGGAAGTGGCGCAAGGACACTTTCTACAGTGGGGAGAGCCTTGGTTAGATCTATTCGCCACCGAAGAGAACGCGCAATGTCATCAGTTCTGCGCGTTGGAGTTTCCAAGGCGGCACTCGCTCGGCGACGCTTTTCGTCACGAGTGGAGTTGCGGTCTATTGTACGCCTTTCCGCCTATACCACTTCTACCCAGAGTGTTGAAGAAGATTCGGCACGACCGGGCCCAAGTCATTCTTGTGGCTCCGGACTGGGCTCGAAGAGTTTGGTATCGCGAGCTACTCAATATGAGCGTAGATCCCCGATCCGTCTGCCTCTTCGGGAGGATCTTCTGTCGCAGCAGCAGGGGACGGTCCTCCACCCGAACCTGTCCAGCCTCCACCTGCTTGCGTGGAGATTGAGCGGCGGCAGTTGATTCCTTTCGACTTGCCTCCCGAAGTTTGTGATGTAATTCTGGCAGCCAGGCGTCCCTCCACTAAGGTGGTATACGCCTGCAGGTGGAACAAATTTGTGGCATGGTGCACAGCAAAGGCTGTGAATCCCCTTTCTGCCCCTCTTTCTGAGGTCCTTCTGTTCCTTCTCTCTCTGGCCCAACAGGGTTCTGCCCTGGGTACCATCAAGGGTTATCTTTGTGCTATCTCGGCCTTCCTCAGGCTCCCTGATCAGCCCTCCCTTTTCAAGTCCCCTGTTGTTAACAGGTTCTTAAAAGGCATTACACACCTCTTTCCTCCTGTTCCATTTGTGATGCCTCAGTGGGACTTGGTTCTTACCTTTCTCATGTGCGCTCCCTTTGAGCCTCTACATAACTGTCCTCTTCGTCTTCTGACTCTGAAGACAGCCTTTCTGGTGGCCATCACCTCCACTCGGCGGGTGAGTGAGCTCCAGGCTCTATCTTGTAAACCTCCCTTTCTGTCTGTTCATCCAGACAAGGTTGTTCTTCGGACGCGTCCGTCCTTCTTGCCAAAGGTGGTTACTGCTTTCCACATTGGGCAGACCATCACTTTGCCCACCTTCTTTCCGCCTACGCATCCTTCCAGAGAGGAAGAGAGGCTCCACCGTCTGGACCCAAAACGTGCGCTCTCCTTCTATATCGACCGCACAAAACACTTCCGGGTGGATGACCAGCTCTTTGTTGGCTACGTTGGCGCCAAAAAAGGTCGGGCGGTGCACAAACTAACTATCTCCCGCTGGGTTACTTTGTGCATCAAGACCTGCTATTCTTTGGCTAAAAAGGAGCCTCCTGTTGGGCTGCGTGCCCATTCCACCAGGGCAACGGCTGCTACCACGGCCTTGGGCCGCGGTGTTCCGCTGCCGGTTATCTGTCAGGCAGCTACGTGGGCCTCGCTGCACACGTTTACAAAGCATTACTGCCTTGACAGTCTGGTCCGGAGGGACGGCTTCTTTGGCCGTTCTGTCCTCCAGGACTTCCTTGTCTGATCTTTGTTCGCAGACCCACCACCGGGGTTGGTATTGCTGGGGTATCTATTCTAAGGTAAGGAATCTGTCACTAACCTGTCTCTTTCAGATGCACAAGTTACTAACTTGTGTAACGATATATCCGTAAGAGACAGTAGTTAGTGACAGATTCCTTACCGCCCACTCATCCTCCCGTTCTGCGAACTGATTTCTAGGGTTAAGGACATCCCTTTCAGGGCCCTAGTATTTTTCAGACACCTATGTCAGCTTCTTGCATGGCTCTGCGTTCCTGGCGCGGAAAGTCGTGTACAGAACTGACGTCCGCGCGCAGGGGCGGCGCCTAAGTACTGTCCGCGACGTCATCCCGGCGATCACGACGCCGACGACGGACACTGAGCCGCACGACGCCGCCTACCGACGCGCAAGGGTACTGCTACGCAAAAAACTTTCCGGATCCAGCCTGACGCCTGGGGATATTCTAAGGTAAGGAATCTGTCACTAACTACTGTCTCTTACAGATATATCGTTACACAAGTTAGTAACTTGTGCAACGGGGAGAAAGCAATGATTTTTTTTTTTTTTTTTTTAAATGCGGTCTGTATTAACAATTGTATTAGTTATAGCAGCACTAATACATAGTTTAACAGTGTAATCCAAACATTAGTGCGCACCATGTGATTGTGAAAAAGGTGAATGGCGCAAGTGAGACATGTGACGGGTGTAAAGAAACCGCATGAGAGGCGCAAACTTTCTTTTCTCAACAAAACTTAATACAAAACATGGGCAATGAAGCCATAATTAATCAAAAACATGTTAAGAACCAAAGGACGCCATGATGTATGCTGAGTAGTTGAGTGTTTTGACCTATTCATAGTAAGGTCGTCATCCGGACAGGATTCCACTTTGAGACAGTGCTGTGATTAAAGAAGCAGTACTGCATGAAGGAAGTCCAGGGAGGTATGGATTGCATGGATCCCCCAACTTTTGCCTACCCAGAATCCCCTGCCAACCTCAAATTCATCTAAAAATCACATTTTCCACACATTTCTGTGTGGGGAAAGCTGTGGGATCACCGGGCTGACACAAATTTCCTACCACCCAGCGGTCCCACAGGTCTCCCGATAAAAATGGTACCTCACTTGTGTGGGTGGGTCAAGTACCCGTGACAAGGAAGGGCCCAAAACGTATTGTGGAGACATCAAAACTATCTGTCAAAAACGACCTGGTTTTCCAAGGGGGGCACCTGACGTTTTTGGCCCCGGGCTCGATGGGCATCTATGGAAACCTATCAAACCCAGACATTTCTGAAAACTAGCACCCGGGGGGAGTCCAGGGAGGTATGGCTTGCATGGATCCCCCCATGTTTTCCTACCCAGAATCTCCTGCAAACCTCAAAAATAACTAAAAATCAAATTTTTCTCACATTTCTGTCTGGGATCATTGCGCCAGCACAAATGTCCTACCACTCAGCGTTCCCCTCAGTCTCCTGCGTAAAATGATACCTCACTTTGGGTAGGACAAGGGCCTGCGACTGGTAAGGGCCCTAAAATATATGGATTGTGGGGATAGCACAACGAGCTCTAAGCACTAAATGATTGTTTTTATATACGTTTTTAGGTGATTCTTTATTGTACACCCACACAAGTATGGTATCATTTTTATCGGGAGACTAAGGAGAACTCTGGGTGGTAGGAGATTTGAGCCGGCATGGTGATTCTACGAAGAAATGTAAGGAAAATGATTTTTTTTAGTTTTTTAGTTAAAGTTGAGGTTTGCAGTGGATTTTGGGTAGAAAAACGTTGGGGGATCCAGCAGTCACACGTCCATGGACTCCCTCGGGTGTCTAGTTTTCAGAAATGTCTGGGTTTGGTAGGTTTCCCTAGATGGCCGCCAAGCCCGGGATCAAAAACGCAGGTGACTCCCTCGAAAAA
Source organism: Calotriton arnoldi (assembly GCA_963921515.1). Classification (NCBI taxonomy): domain Eukaryota; kingdom Metazoa; phylum Chordata; class Amphibia; order Caudata; family Salamandridae; genus Calotriton; species Calotriton arnoldi. The sequence goes on along the minus strand of CAWUFW010000097.1, from coordinate 1,446,297 downwards.
TAAACTCTTTTTGTAATCGATCATTTTGAAGTCTCCGGAGTACGTTTTGGGACATTTCCTGCCGCGGGCACTAGGCCTAACTAACCACAAAGGTGTGGTACCATTTTTATTGGGAGACTTTGGGGAATGCTGGGTGGCTGGAAGTTTGTCGCTCCCTTCAGATTCCAGAACTTTCCATCACAGAAATGTGAGGAAAATATTTTTTTAAAACTTTTTTTATTTTTTATTTTTACAAAGTTTGAGGTTTGCAAGAGATTCTGGAAAACAGAACCTGGTGACTCACTCAAGTCATCCTAGATTCACCTGGGCGTCTAGTTTTAAAAAATATACAGGTTTGCTAGGTTTCCCTTGGTGCTGGCTGAGCTAGGGTCCCAAATCCACATCTAGCCACATTGCAAAACAAGCTTTTGCAATGCAATAGGTCTCGCATTTGCGAGAGTTTAAGCTATTAGCATTGCAAATGACAATGCCTTTTATTTGTTTTAAAAACCAAAACATAAATAAAAGACATTGTCATTTACAATGCGAATAGCTCAAACTCGCATAAATCCGAGACCTGTTGCATTGCAAATGCTTGTTAATTGTTTTGTGCTGTGGCTCAGTGCGTAGCTCGCAGTGGATGCCGTACAGCCACATGTGTTTAGTTAGGCGGCCGCGTGCTACATAAGAAAAGACACGCGACCGCCATTGATAGAGATAAAGCTTGAAATGTAAAAAAAAACAGCGCTGGCCCTGCCAGGAGGGGCCGGCTTCCCGGCACAGGTGGGGACCACGGGAGGCCCCTGACGGGTGGAGCCGGGTGCAGGGGGCGGAACGAGTAAAAAAATAAACAGAGCGCGGTGTCCCTTTAGGGGGCGCCGGGCTCCGAATTGAAGTAAAAATAATAAATAAATATACAGAGCTCAAACACTACCTCTCCGTCTCCCTAGCTCCGCTGCTCTGCTGCCAGGCCGTCGGAAAAACACAGAGCAATAAACTCAATGGCAAGTTACAAAACAATAACATGGCGGCTAACAATAACAAGTGCTGAAGCTACCGCAATGTTAAACGCCCATTACACGAATGATAAAAAAAAGTGCTTACCCAGTAATTAAAGGACACCGTGTAACGCCGCAAGTAAAAGATCCAGTTCGGATGGACCGTCCCAGAAGGAGACAGGGCGGTAACAAGGAGGGACTAAGAAGCCTCATTTACAATCAAAAGCCAGCGTTTAGCATGGACGATGACGCAAGCCAATGGAAACAAGGGGCGGGGCTTCCACTCCACTTCTAAAACCTACCCTACTACAATATGCCTCGCAGAGCGAGCAGCGCTGCAACGCTAGGCGAGACCTAAAAAGGGTCAATTTTCAGTTGAAAAATGTAATGTGTCCACGTTGTGTTTTGGGATGTTTCCTGTTTCAGACACTAGGCCTACCCACACAAGTGAGGTATCCTTTTTATCAGGAGACTTGGGGGAACACCGAATAGTAGAACCAGTGTTCTTACCAATTGACTTTCTTTGCATTTCTGCCTTCCAAATGTAAGACCATGTGTAAAAAAGAAGTCCTTTTCAAAAATGTCCTTTAATTCACATGCTTATTTAGGTACGCACAATTTCGGAGATGTGCAACTAACCACTGCTTCTAAACTCTTTATTTTGTTCCCATTTCGGAAATATATAGATTTCCTTGATACTCTTTATTTTAGCAAATTAATTGCTATATACCTGATGCACAATGTAAAACCATTGCAAGATGCAGCTCAGGTATTGGCTCTGGGTACCTCTGGTTCTTGGTGAACCTACAAGACCTAAATCTCTCTGCAACCAGAAGGATCCAGCTGACGTAACGGTATATTGCTTTAAAAAATCTGCCATACTTAGAAGAAGCTACAGGTGAAAACATTGGCATGAATGACTGTTTTTTTCCAACTCAATTTCAATATTCATTTCAACTGTGAGTTTCTATAGGAAAACCTTGAAGGATCAACACAAATGACCCGTTGCTGAATTCAGATTTTTGTCTACGTTTCAGAAATGTATAGTTTTCCGGGATCCACTATTGCTTTCACACCCATTTCTACCATTAGCTGGAAAAAGGTTGAAAGCACAAAAAATAGGAAAAATAGGCTATGTCCTAGTAAAACGGCAAATCCGTGTAGAAAATTTTGATTTTCTGACAAAAGTGTGCCTCTTCCTGAAAGCTGGGAAGATGGTGATATTAGCACCACAAACCCTTTGATACCTTTTGCAGGGGGGAAAACAGATGCTTTCTTCTGCAGTGCTTTTTGTCCTATTTTTCCGGGGGGAAAAAACCAACAAAAATTAGATGCATTTTGGATAATTTCTTGGTCCCTTCTAGGGGAATTCACAAACCATGGGTACTTTAGAATCCTCAAGATGTTGGAAATAAAGGACACAAATTTGGCGTGGATACCTTATGTGGACAAAAGGTTACAGGGGCCTTAGCGTGAACTACCCCAAATAGCCAAAAAAAAGGCTTAGCGCAGGGGGAGAAAAGGCCTAGCAGCGAAGGGGTTAATAGGTGTGTATAATAATAAGCAAGCTTGTAAAGCGCCTGGTTACACTAGCTAGTGTGTCCCCGCGCTACGGTATAGTTGCCTCCTAGAGAGCAAAGGTACAAACGGCATCGCCCCTCAGCCTAATTCCGGAAGAGCCAGGTCTTCAGCTTCTTCCTAAAGAGTGACTCCGATTGTTCACTTCGCAAAGAGAGAGGGAGTGCATTCCAGTGCTTCGAGGCCAGATAGCTGAAGGAGCGAGCTCCCATTCTCGCATTTCTTGCTCTGGGGACTATGACCAGCCATGTCCCTGATGATCTAAGAAGTCGTGTCGGTATATATGGGGTAAGTAACTTGTGTAAATAGCTCGGCCCCTTCCTCTGCAGGATACAATGCCTAATACATAGGGCTTTGAAGAGCATTCTCTCTCGTGTTGGGAGCCAATGAAGAGCAGAGAGGGCCTTCCTAGAGGAGGATCTTCTCGGGAGCATAAAGATAAGGCGTGCAGCCGCATTCTGAATGCATTGCAGTCTGTGTATGCATTTGTTACTTGCTCCTAGGTAAAGAGCATTCCCATAGTCAAGGTGAGAAGTGACTAGCGCATGAACTAGGGTTTTCCTAGCCGCGATAGGCAACACATCTAGAGTCTTCCATAAACCTTTTAAAATCCCAAAACACTTCCCTGCCACCATTCTAGTGTGGCTCTCAAAAGAGAGTTTAGAGTCTATCCACAGCCCCAGATTCTTAACCTGATCGCTCGGGGAGGGGGAGGGCCTAGTGACTGTGGCCACCAGGCAGAGGACCATATAGAGGGTGTCTTTCCCACCACCAACAGCTCCGTTTTACTTCCGTTAAGTTGTAGACAGTTATTTGTCATCCAGAGTGCTAGGTCTTGTAGGCAGTTAGACATTTTTGGCTGCCACTTCTGGAGACTGAGACAAGGAAACCACCAGTTGCATATATGTATAATGTTACAAACAAAAGCTGTAAAATGGTACCAGGCAAATAGTGTTAGTCGCCTAAGAAGGGGCTCTGCAAACAGGTTCCTTACAATAACAGGATCATAGTTTGTGAAAAATATACAGCGCTGAGTGTGTAACAGCATAACGAAATAAGTATGTATGAACTAAGAAGTAGAGATAAGTGACAGGCCCTTAAATGCACAGAGGATTTTAAGGCCTTACTGTAGAAGATAGGTCACAGTTATGCTTACGATTTCTGTAGCAGGGTTTAGGCTAAGTTAAGGGTCACCTTCCTCTTAACATGCCCCCTACACCCTAGTCTTATGGCCCACCTCCGTCTATACTGCTGGTGTTTGCCCATTGCACTTAACTGAGGACAACTTCCCCGGAAAGAAACAAGTGTGATGGGGACTGTGACTAAAAGAGAAGGGGTCTGATCCACTCTGGATGTTTGGTTTTAATGGATGTTACCTTATCCTGCCCAGAGTGGGTCCACTGATATTGGTCCAGTGCATAGAATACAGATTTTCCAACCTATGTAGAACAGACAAATTGTAGTGGGGGAACTTTGTAGGAGAAGTTTTTTTTTTTTTTTAAATGAGACCTACCCTGTCCTGATCAAGAAGTGAAGCATGCATAACCTGACACTATTTTCTTATCACCACCACTGAAAGAACCCCAACTGAAGGTCAAACTCTAGGTTAATGGACATAAATTGCAACAATTGGATGAATTATTTCGCATTTTGCAAACGTGTCAGTTCTTTTTTTGGGGGATTTGACGTGTCCGAGGTGGGTAGGTCATGTCGGAGGTTCGTCTTGGCGAAGAATGTGGGTGGTGGTGTGTATGAAGTGGCTGACTCTGGAATATTGTGACTGAGGGGTTTGATATAATGGCAAACATTTAGCAGGAATGGCTCGGCGTGTAGTGTTAACGAGGATGTTCAGGCTGTAGCTGTGGTATTCAGGATATAGGTGATGGTATGTAGGATGACGCTCTGGGTTTGCAGTTACTAACAGTAAAGCTTTTCTGAGGGTATGCAGACTTCTCTGAGGGTATGTAGTATATAGTTTGGTTGATTGTGCTGAATTAGTGCAGAGTGGGTATGGGCTGAAAGGATAAAATTAAGGAGTCTGGTATTTTTCCAGCAATGCATAGCGTCTGGTAGATCACCCATCGCAGCATTCCTCTGCCCAAATCTTAATCCAATAACTCGGAATTCTAATTGCAATAGCTGAAACTTTGCTACAGGATCTAGGTTATTGGTAACTCCAATAACAATATCAGCTTGCATTTACAATTTAAAGTGCTAATTACATGGGGTTGTTTTTCCCCCTATTCCTTTTGTTTCGATTATACAGTGCACTTGTTTATTATTGGTGAATAATATTAATTATATTCCGGGTGATACCAGTTACAACCATGTGATCTTCAAACCCATCATATGCTTTTCATCAACCTCTGCAATCACTACTTTGCAGGAAAAAAAATATATCCTCAAGTAATTAGTCTTACTGTAACTCCAGATGTTCGAGAAACCCCACGGTCAAGCCATAAGGCATCTCAAGTTCTATTTGAGAAGGTAACTATGAGATAGAAGTACAAAACATTCCCCAAAAATGCAGTATCATCCAAAGAAGTGCCTTATATTAAAATCTTCATGCAAGTATTCAGTAAACCTATTGATTGTGGTACGTGCTAAGTTACTACATAAAATCTCCGCAATTTAGGGACATCGTGCAGGCTCCTCCACACTGTACTAAACATTGTTATAATATTCCAGAAATAACATTTGCAGGCTTCTCTGTCCTAGGCATAAGTGTGGCTTCCTATTCACCCCATGCAGATCATAAGAATATCAAAAGTCTCTTGCTGACAGTCCGCTGTTAGCCCCTCCCCTGTCAATCCCACATCCCAACCTCATGTGTGCAATGAACTTCACCTGAAATGTCAGGTAAGGTTATCAAAAATCCCTTGGGTCTAGTCAGCTATGAACCCCTCCCTCCACTCAGTTACCCATTGAATCTCACCTAAAATGGCTGGTAATGCCTGCCCTTGTTCTGTCTCAGCTTTATTTTTAAAAGCCTGTATTTGGGACTGCTCAAACAGTTAATCAAGCTGCAGCATTTCCAGAGTTAGCTGTGTGTATAATCTGTCAGCCATGTTTCTAAGGATGGTGGGACCTCCACTGGCTACCATTTGAGGTAAAAAAAATGCAATTTAAGACCATATCTTGGCCTACAAAATCGTCTGTGGACTTAAGATCTGAACTAAAGTCTATTCTTAGGCCCTACACTCCTAACCGTTTGAGATCATCTCATATTGTAATCAGCGTGCCTCTGCGAAAAAATCTCAAAACGGCTGCTCCTCTTGCTACCTTAAGCGCAGACTTTGATGCACACTATGATTTAGCTTTCATTCAAGTGCTGAATTAATTAGTACTAGAACAAAGTTAACTTTAGCTTTCTCCAAGCCTCAGGTTTCATAATAAAAAGAAATTAAAAAAAAAATTGCATATATAGAGACTTTGGGTCTGTTTATTATAGGTTAGTGTCATTCACGTGTTGCTTCCACCCACCACATTACACAACATGGGGGCAAAAGGTCAGCCCAATCATTCCACTGGCTGTTTTGGTTGTATGAGTGATGGCTTTTTGCTTGCTCACTTGTTCTTAGCCACCTAAAAAAAAAAAAAGTGAAGTGCATGTATGTTTCCGGACTTATGTGCTACTCCTTTATTTTATACTTTTTATATTTTTGCAGGTTTTATTTGCATGATGTATAAGTTTGCAAAAGTAAAATAAATGTTTAAAAAATCACGCCAGTCAAAGCCAGAGCTATTGGCTTTGTCTGTGCTTGCTTTTATTGTACTTGCTGCTTCTACCTACGTTGTTGGCTCCAAGAAACCCTAGTGATAGTAATGAGTTTTAAAAATACTAATGTACTCAAAAGGCACTTGTACTCGGATGATAACTCTTTCTTGAACAATTTACTAAGTCTTCACTTTGGGCCTTTGCTTGGTTATGCGGTCCTTAACATTTGTTTTTATTCTTCAGCACCAACATTTTAAAACTTGCAAGTTCTCTTAATTCCCTCAGTTCAATCGTAGCTTGTTTCTTAATAACTACGAGCTTATCTCCAAGGCTGTCTAACTCTTCAGCCAACATTTTTAGGTTTTCCAGACCATGTGCTGGGAAACTTGTCTATTCTCTCCTAGTGGAGACCCAAATGGGTACTCCACAAGTGTATAGAATTAAAAAGAAAAGCATCGTTGAAAAACAATTCCTAGGAAGATACCACCATTCTCACCTCTTGAAGTCTGTTTCTCATCATTCTGATGAGTTTTTCCAGCTCTGAATCCATGAACATAGTCTACTGGAATGAATAGCATCTAGTTGACTCACTCTGCTTATATCTTCTGTCTGAGAGTTTGAGATCGTATGAGATTTCCATTAGCTGAAATATTAAGATCTGAAAATCTGTTCTGGACACAAGATAAAAAGTCCACTTAACCGGCAATATATCTTGTCTGTTCTAAACACAGACACTAATGGCACTTTAAATAAGCACTTAAATAAAACAATTACTGGTTTTCTGGTCTAGAATAGAGTCCCGTTGTATCTGAACTTTGTGTTATAGGACTTTTTAGTTCTGTTGTAGTGATTTTTGCATGGGTAAATTTGCGAGAAAAGTCGACTAACCGGGTGCACACTGCTTAACATATCCTGCCTAGGAGCAAAGTGCGTAACATGGACATTTCTGTAAGCATACAGTACTGGCTCTTTTATGCAAATCGATATTCACAGGAAGCAGCATGTTGACCATTTCGAAACTTGTTCCACACAATAGCGTCTAGAGCAATTTTTCCATCTATTGTAGTAATTTTTAGGTCTCGCCTAGAGCGCAGCGTGCATGCGCTGCTCTAGGAGAGGGCCTCTTGGCATCGCTACAGCTTTTCTCAGCTTTTCTTGAAGCTCGTGCGTGTGGTGCTCACACGCTATTGGGCTTTGCTTGCGTCTTTATAAAAAGACAGCACGCAATTGGACAAAGGCGGGTGCATGTCCCACCTTTGTATCCGCCTACGGCTTGCGATAGCGAGCAGCAGCGCCATCTGTTTTTGATTATCGCGCCCGCGTTAATTGTAAACAGATGGCGGTCGGGCTGGCCCTCACCATTCACGGGACGCTGCCTGGCACGCGGGCTCGAACCTACCACCTTCAGACTGCACGTGTATGCCTTTGCTTTTGAAATGGCTGCCGTTATAAAGAATGAAATGCACCCATAACTAAACTCGCTGCAGGCAAGTTGCTTCTTACCGATAACTAGCTTTAGAGCACTAGTGACAAATTCACGTTGTGTACATACTAATGCCATCTGGTGGTTGTATGTGTAATGAAACTCCAGACCGATAAAAGACACGTTTCTTTTGCCATTTTAATCTAGCCCGTATTTAAATATTATACACAGAAAACAGACCTGTATCCTCGGACTGTTGCCGTGGGGAGAGTGGAATAGACAAATGATATATGCATGTGCTTTATGTGATTTCATTATTATGGCTGAAAGGGTGCGAGTTAAGTAATAAGCGCGGCCTGCGTCAATGGCAGTGGAAGGGACTCATCGTGCTGCATAGCTCATGCTTGGAGTGGAATGTCGCAGCTAGAAAAGGCAGCGCATGTGGACATGCTGTAATCTTAGACATCTTTTGTATCGCTTTGTTCGCCCTAAGTTGGCGGGGGTATGCCCAGACGTGGGTCCCTTGCTCACTTTGCCACTGGATTCAAGCAAGCCTGGCTGATGACGGCTGGAATGCCAGAAACCGGTCCTAGGATGCTTGTTTCCGGTCCAGGGAAGACATGGCTTGGCAGTTCGGGCTGTACTGTTCCCATGAGGCACAGGGTCAGACTGATTTGCATATGGCCATGTCTGAACTGGGGTGGTGGAGTGAGCTAAAGAATGATGATGGATTAAACCCAGATCAGTTGACTGGGGGTGAGTGTTTGATTGGCTCAAACGTTCCGTCCATCATCCCCTTTTGTATCGCTTTGTTCGCCCTAAGTTGGCGGGGGTATGCCCAGACGTGGGTCCCTTGCTCACTTTGCCACTGGATTCAAGCAAGCCTGGCTGATGACGGCTGGAATGCCAGAAACCGGTCCTAGGATGCTTGTTTCCGGTCCAGGGAAGACATGGCTTGGCAGTTCGGGCTGTACTGTTCCCATGAGGCACAGGGTCAGACTGATTTGCATATGGCCATGTCTGAACTGGGGTGGTGGAGTGAGCTAAAGAATGATGATGGATTAAACCCAGATCAGTTGACTGGGGGTGAGTGTTTGATTGGCTCAAACGTTCCGTCCATCATCCCCTTTTGTATCGCTTTGTAATCTTAGACAGGGCAAATATTCTGCTTCATGGTGAGAGTTGAGAGGCAGGGAAACAAGCCAGGTGTGCACTGGATTTTGGATAGCCATGATAAAATGTTACGTGGAGTGCACCCAGCCGCCAAAGAAGACAACCTCCCAGGTATTGGCTTCATCGAGGCAGCCATGACCCGATGAGTCTCGCAGGAGGAGCTACTCAACTATACACTTTGTACAGGAATACATGACCGGTGTACGCCGTCCACTCAGAGGCGATAAAACAGTAACCTACTGCCACGGTGTGGTTTCTGGGAGCGTAGGCCCGCAAAGACTACACAACCCACAAACAGTCTTGTGCTCAGGGATTTAAGTGGGCCGGGTCCTGCCGGTGCTCAGCACTGGCAGTTCTAACAAGCATTGGCATAGCCAATAGGTCTCGCCTTTGGGACCTTATAAGTGTTTAGCCATGCAACAGTTGATTTTGTTGCACCAAGGATATTGTGCTGGATAACTAAACACTTATAGGCGAGACCTATTGGCTATGCCAACGCTTGTTCTGTTTCCAAACCAGAAGGGCTTTGACTGCTATTTTATCCATTAGCGGTCTCATTGTAAAACTTCCAACCCTATATCACAGCTGTTTTTGAACCTGTTGATTTCCTGCCCCTCCATACAGCCAGTTGCAGATCATCCACAGCATAATTTCTCATAACTTCTTGTGTTCGTGATAAACGAGACACAAGTATAAACCAGAGTACTTAATGTAGCAATGTACAGCTGGTGGTGGCCGAGAGGTTACACCTCTGTACCCATTGGGCCCAGGCAGCCTCACTTATTCTATTTGCAGTGCGGCTACCACTCAAAATAATGCCTTCCATTCCCAACATCTACACTGTGTTATACTGACTTTGCAAATCCAGGCTACTAAGAATTGTGCTTTTATGACTGAGTCACGTTAGCTTGAGCTTCTGTAATACGTCTTAGATTAAAGCAGGTGTGCGTCGGTTCTTTGATCTAACGTTTGTCTGTACTGTCTTTGCAGACCCCCTTTTACTGGAGATCACTTCTATTGGCTGCATTGACATCACTCTCCCATGAGCACTCTGCTCCAGTTTGCAGCAGTCAACTGCACCTATTCACCCATCTGCTCATGCGTTCATCCGCCCAGCCTTCAGAATTGAGCGCACTAGTGCAGCGACTGCCTCCAGAACTGGACACTGTTCTCTTGATGTGATACGCCAGACATGACACTTAGAAGTAGCAGCAATGCACTTGATTACGCATTGACAAACTGGCGCATTATTCTTATGGAACCATTTCTAACCCCACGTGTCTTCGCACCAGAAATGGACCCCATACTTCAGATGAGGCGTTACTGGCTTGTACTACTTCAGATGGTGCTGTAACTATTTTCTATGTTTATGTGGTTACAATCACTGATAACTGTTATTCCCGAGTTCGCATTTGTTGGTGAAACCTTTGCACTCCATAGTTATTAAAACCGTTACGTAGTTAAGAAAGTAATTAGATGTACTGAGGTCGACTATTAAGTTAGATTCAGGTATCACACGCGTATCATGTCTTGGAAGTACTGTTGTTGTACAAGGCTTGCACTGACTCTTTTTCTCTTTTTTATTTTAATAAATTTTTTATTGTGATTTTCAAAGTACAATACAAAATGAAGATATATGCATAAAAAATGCCACGGCCCTGAAATGTATTCAACCCCCCCTCCGCACCCTGTCACCCTCCCCCCACCCCTCCCCTGCTGGTCCAGCTCTCCTAACAAGAGAGCAGTTCTTCCACTGACATTGAAAGAGCATTACCCATGAAATAAAAAAACAAATTCATTACAGACAATTATATCATCGTTGCATAGCCTTATGCAACACAAGCCATTATATTTGTAAGGATAAAAAAAGCGCTTTAGTAAAAAACCCTCCTAGTATCCAGAAAGGAGAATACTCCCTTCTGGTACCACATGAAATTTTCAATAACTGCTATAGTTATTACCCGCCTCTTCGCTCTCGCGAAACCATCTTCTCAGAGGGGCCCAGATTTCCATCCCTTTTTTCTTTGCCCTACGCCCCCTCCTAGCATAGACTGCGGTTTCCAGTCTATACACTGCCAAGAATCTACCTAGCCACTGTTGACAGGTTGGTGGGACTGGATCAAGCCAATGGGTGGCTAGACAGTCTAAATACCCCCATAGCAATGTATAGGAATGCCTGCACCTGCCCTCAAAAGTAGAGAACTACCCACCCCAAGCACAATCCGCTTTGGTGACATCTACTTTCTGCCCCAGTTGAGATTCCAGAATGGTACCGACGGCTCTTTTAACTGTATCCAAATCGGGGCAGGAGACAAACATATGCACACTTGTCGGCAGCTTGATAGCCGCAGCACGGGGAGGATGAGCCCGCCACTCTTCCCCATTTTGCAATCTTAGCCGGAGTGATCTATAAATTAAACCATGGTTTGAAGCACTGCAGTTGGAGGTTAGCCGCAATAAATGTTTGGGCCAGATGTAGCGAGTCTTCAACTTCGCCCAATCCCACCTGTAATAGTTACTGCCAGCGATCACAATATTTGGTTAAGTCATCCGGCATCATCTCGTTTAGTATTTTATACATCCCACCAAGTGTAGTTGGCCCTTTGAGCAACACCTCCACCAGCGTCACCCTGGAGAAACCGCAGCTGCCCCCTGTCTTTCTTGCTAGGAAATCTCTTATCTGAAGATATTTGAAAAACTGTTTTCTCCACCCCAAATTTATCCTGGATCCTATCAAGTGGTATGACCCCTGTCTCGTCCATAACATCACCAATCATCCTTACACCTTTGTTGTGCCAGCTTTTCATATGCCAGTCATTGAAAATACTAGGGAGTGACTCATTACTGTATATTGGGGTATAGGCATTAATAAGTCCCAGACCAAGCCTTTTCCGGACTGAAGTCCAAACTTTAAACTCACAGGTCAGGGTCTTAAACTTCACCCTTTTGTAGTAATTGAATTCCGTATGCTGCAAAAGACACCCGCTGACCTTTTTTCCTAATAGCAGCTCATAAATTGATGTGGGGGCAGTCACCTGTAGCATATCCATTTCTCCATTGAGTAAGATACCCATTTTATATAATATTGAAGCCCAATGGTATAGCTGCAAATTGGGTACAGCCCCACCCACCTCTATCTCTTGGCAGCGTTAAAAGTTTAAGCGCTCTTCGAGGACGACAATTAGCCCAAGCGAACCTAGAAAGCATCTGATTCAGGGATTTAAACCAGGAACCATCGATGGTCAAAGGAATAGCCCTAAAAAGGTATAAAAGTTTCGGCAAAAAGCATCTTAATAACATTGCATCTCCTAACCAGCGTGAGTTTGATTATCCAATCGAGAAAAATCAGTTTTAAATTTTGGGAGTAGTGGGCCCAAATTAATTTCAACAATTTTTGACATCTGCCATTAATTCAACCCCAAGATACGTTGCCTTCTGTACTACCCGTGGGTCATTCAACTGTAGCCCCTTACTAACCACAACTTGGGTCTTGTTTTGATTAAGTCGATAGCCTGAAATATGTCCAAAGATATCCGCTTCCTTTTCAATTTCTTCTAATGCTCCCAGGGGGCTAGGAGTAACAATTGCTAGATTGTCGGCGTAGGCCAAGATCTTAGTACTCTTTCCTCCCTCCCCCCCCCCCCCCCGTTACTATGTATTGCTGGAATCCGGTTATTACCCTCGATCTTCCTAGCTAGCGGGTCAATATACAAAGCAAACAATAGGGGGGGAGCACGGACAGCCCTGGCGAGTCCCCCTAATTCTCATTAAAAAAAAAACAAACCCTGCAGGGTGGCAAAGATCCAGCTTTCCTCGATCATCGCAATCCGGTTTCAGGGACTTTCTATCATATGTTGTTCCTCAGGTTATATCTTATGTAATGCACAAGCCGCTCGTCGTGTGCATTATCCGATTCTTCTGAATAGTTGACCCGTTGTTTGAGAAATGCAACTCTATTTCTGATAAAAGTAAAATTTAAAACCATCATTGGTGCCACTTGGATGTACACATCATGTAAGCATCAATTGTTTTATCCTTTTCTCCCTCCTTGTTTTCTTCTGTATTGCTTTCTCCTTATGTAAAAAGCCCAATAAACATCTTGAACAAGAAAGAACAATTTAAAAGATTTCACTCTGTGTACAAACCCGATAAGTAACAGTTACTCGCATTGGTGTATATCGCTTCCACGTTGGCATGGCAAGGGTCAGTTTTTAGCATTACATCATTATTTGTTACTTTAGACAAGCGTTGGGCAATTTGATTGGAAATGGGTGTAGCAGCTGCTGTGTTCATAGCTTCCACCTGATCCGTGGTAATAGGATATTGCTGTAACCGGATAAAGTAGTGCACCTGGTTGCTGAGCACAGCGACGTAGTAAATACTGACAAGTACCTTGACATTTTCTGGCTGTACAATACTTAACATGCTTGTTACCAAATGAAACTATCTGTGACTAGTTTGGCCAAAGTGCAAGGAAGAGCCTCTGTGCTGTTTAAGATCATGATGGAAACATCCTAGTGCTGCTATTTTGTGTTTGTAAAGCACAACAGATCTCCGGGTTCAAAGGACTGAATACAGAGTTTAAATAAATGTCAGTCAGTATATGTATATATTTGCAAGACTTATAACTTATAGAAATATACACATTACAGTGCCTTTAAAAGAATAACATTCATTCAAATTAATTTTATAAACGAAGAAAAAAAGTATGCGCATAACCGTGATCTCAAGCTGCTACATTACAATTTCATCACTTTAACATACAGAATTCGACATATTAACTATTAAACCAGGTTAAGATTAAGAAATCACATAAGAATCCACATTTATGCTCTGATACCACAGTTCACCCTTGACCTATAAGCTCTCGCACGCGCTCTCGCACGCGCTCTCGCTCTCTCGCGCGCGCTCTCGCTCTCGCTCTCTCGCGCGCGCTCTCTCGCTCTCGCACTCTCGCTCTCTCTCGCACTCTCGCTCTCTCTCGCACTCTCGCTCTCTCTCGCTCTCTCGCTCTCTCTCGCTCTCGCTCTCGCTCTCGCTCTCTCTCGCTCTCTCTCGCTCTCGCTCGCTCGCTCGCTCTCTCGCTCGCTCGCTCGCTCGCTCTCTCTCTCGCTCTCTCTCTCGCGCGCTCTCGCGCGCTCTCGCGCGCTCTCTCGCGCTCTCTATATATATATATATATCAATTTTCACCTAATGTACATTAATTTTTAATCTGAACGGAGCGCTTTTCAGAATAGTTACATTTTGACATTTCTTTACGTGAAGGTAAATCGTCGTGTATTTCATTAATGTGTGTATATTCTTGAATCTCGAACCAGTAGGATTGTTATAAGAAATGTATTTCTTACGAGAATATTTTAGTACCACCCCCAGTAAGTCATTAGTTTTTTATGATATTGTACTGTGCTGTGACATTTATCAGAGTATTTCGTCTATTTTTATACGTTAATTTAGTATATATACCGGTCACAAGATGGCGCCTCCCCAGGTGATCAAGGCTGCTGCGCAGCCGAAACGCGTCCTGTTTTCCCGGAGGGATTATTAAATCGTTTTGACTTACTTCTACCCTGAGTGCCGCCTCTTTCACAAAAATGTGAAGATGTTCTTGGAGATATCTATATAATATATAGATATCTCCTAAACAATCCCTGCTCCACATAGAAGAGAGCACGCACACGAAGAAAGCTGAGTTAAAGGCATCTTTATTCCATAGGGCCTCCTCCGACCCGGCAAGCAAGAGACGCGTTTCGGCTGTCACAGCAGCCTTTATCTCTCTCTATATATATATATATATATATATATATATATATATATATACACCATAAAATCAAACTGGTTAATTGCAAATAAAGTGCAGAGTCCTTCATTACGTGATTTAACTCGATGCCTTAAAAATAGAGGGCGTAAGATCTTTTTTTCTTTTACTTAGAAAAAAGGATACAATCCAACAGAAAATGGACAATAGAATACTTATTTTTTATAAAGCACAGAAACCGTAGCCATTATTACCCAAAATATTTGTAAAACCAGCAATTCTGCAGCCAGGGTTAATACCTACTCTAAGCCGAAATACAGTGCATCTCAGCCACCATTCCGGAACCTGGGACAGATACAGGAATGAGATCTGTTCCCAAAAATTTCCAGAGAGTGGGCCACTGAGCTTTTGGAGGCTAGATAGTGTCTTTAAGCTATTTTGGAAGCTAATATGGCTTCTTCCTCTAGGAGCTTCCTAAGAGCATTTGCTCTGGGAGTATTTGCTAATGAGGCTATACCGAGGCTCTCCCTTTTGCCCACTCATACTAAATGTTCTCAAACTGGGCCGTGGACTACCCACTGTCTTGCATTATTGCACAGGACAGTGTGTGATTGGTACATTCATGCATTAGGCCGTGCACAAATCTAACTGCACGCGATCTGACCAGCAAAGCCAGGAGGTAAGAGACTACTCCAGCCTGAAAGCCTGTATCATTGTACTCATCAGGAGGCCAAGGAGGGCCCTTAAACAAGAGCCCTCTATGGAGTCCTAGCGAACAGGACGATCCAAACCCAACAACTAGGCTCCATAAAGAGCCTGCAGTATTAATTTACCCTCACACTGCCTTCTTTAAAGGCTCTACTGATGGACCACCATACCTCAATTCAAACCTTCTCAGTACATTTACTGTACCGTAAATAACTCCAGTGGACATGACGAGGTTGGGATTTTTATATGCAAGTAGTTATGTCTTTTAAAAAAGTTTTGAAATGAAACATGGCTTGCTCCAATTGGGAATGCGAAGGGAATTCAAAGTAGTGGTTTCTGTCTCTTTAAAGTATTATTTGACGCAGTTGTTATCAGGAAATGCGATTTGACAAAGAATAAATAATTTTGGTATAAGTTTTATGCACTAGGCTCTGAATATCACCCATGTGTTAGAGGGCAGGCTGTACAGTGACTTGGGCATAATGTGGTTGTTAGGTGAGCCTAGGGTGTCGAGACAGACAGGATTTACTCGGACTGTCAGGTTTTCAGAGTACTGTCCCAACGCGTTAGTTAATTTTCAGTACTTGTCCCGGTTTTTGGTACAAAGGTCAAGTCAGTATCCAAAGCAGAATTGAAACTGTGCTCTCCTTTCAACCGGCGCCTCTAAAGTCTGAAGTGATTTAGACTATTATCAATTTGTTTGCGGCAGCACAGGAGGAGGTCAACTCCATGCTCACTGCAGAGGGAAGACTGAGTGGGGAGGAGGGTGGGGGGGGGGGGGTCTGAAGGTGGAGTTCTGCCTCAAATAATGTTATATAAACAGTCTTGTAACACTACTAATGTAAAATAAACGTAGCCTTGTATGTGTTGGTGTATATGTGTATAAATGTTTGTATAATGTTTACACACACGCAAACCGCCCTCCCTCCACCCACCCCAAAAGGCTTTGGTCCTACTTTTGTTTGACCTGTCCCTGTTTTTGCTTCTGAAAATCTGGTCACCCTAGGTGAGCCCTAGTAAGAGTCTGGCTACAACAGTTTAGATATGCTGCCAACGTAGCATTGCCCCCTTTGGAATCTCCAATTACATTGCAATAATCAACTTTTGCCAAAATATTGCTGTTTGCAGAGCTATACCCAAGCAGCCATCCTTTGGTTTCCTCTGCCATTGTCTGATGTAGTTGACCATTTTTATTAGTTCTTTCCTGCCATGCAGTGCAAGCGGTCTTATTGCTTAAGACTCATTGGGATCTTACCAAAAACTTAGTAACTTCAATTGCTAACCATTGTTTGACTTCATTGACACTCTTTTTTTTCTTGATTGTTATTCAATGGCTTGCGTTCGCCTTCTTTTTGTTCTGATTGTCCCTTTACTGGAGCGTAATCTTAACACCACGTTTTGATTGGATAGCAGGTATCCTTCCACATCTCACATTTACAGAACAATTTTTATTTTTGTTATGACACTTAATGAGTGCATATATATTTGTAGCTCTCCCTTGTGTACTGCTTCCCCCCCAAACACTAGCCGTGCCTGCACATGCCCCTGTATCTTCATTATGCAATCTTCAAATGTCTCTTATGTCGCGGTAGTCACTAATCAAGAAAATCACTGTCCTTTTAGTTTCATGCTTTATTTTGCAACATCACAATAGTATCAAAATTACACAATTTGCCATAATTGAAAAATGCAGTTTTTAATACATTTTCACATACCGTCCCTTCTCATTCATAAAATATCATGCATAGCTCAAATGCATATGTTTCCTCAGTGTGATCCATATAAATTCACACACTTTTTTGTTTTTGCTAACAAACGTTTTGTACTGTAGATTTTTTTTTTTTTAAACAAATTATTTCCACACAGTGGGAATTTCAGGAATCCCTCAACCAAAACTGACATTTGCATATTTGTCGGAAACATTGTTTCTGCCGTTACAGCACAGCTGCGGTGAGCTCTTCATCAGCACACTGACTATATGATATAGGTAACATTATGTTGCTGACTCTGTTCTTACAGTTTAGTAGTACAGTCTGGAAAGTTTAGCTGAGAGATGTAAGTACATCATCTCAATTACTTTGTGAAATCCCTTCTATTTCTTATGAAATCTAACCTGTCATTTCCAAGATCTTGAGGAAATTCAAGTTTTTTGTTTGAGAAATGCTTCTAATCCTCTTCCTCAATTGTTCAGGTCTGTATGATCGGTGAGAGGCCTACTCTGCCATTAGTCTCCCAGTAGAGGTTGCATCATCATTTTAGGATGTTTAAGTTCACTGTTGAGATGTAATTTGGTGGCCGTCTGTTAGATAGGCTTCTGTACCGTTCCAAACAGTGGTGTGAATTTGTATTTCTGAGTTTTTAGAGGTAGTCGTGGTTTTGTGTGTAATTAAAAAGGATAAACTTTATTCTCCATGATTAGGTTTACAACACAAACATTTCTTACCTAAATATTGTCTTTTATTGGTTGAGTTCAGCTTGCTCCTGTATTTTAGTCACAAACTATTAATACCCATCGTCTTGGGTACGTGGATATATAAAATAGTGGAAAGCAATTGCATCACACTTGATTTGTTTAGGTCCATTGCTTGCATTTAATTTGTTGTTCATGCTATTTTTGTAGAGGTTGTATTCACCTGACCTTTATACCACCTTCTGAATTGGCTCAGTCCTTTCTTGAGCAAGCATTGGCAAAGCCGATAGGGCTTACTTTTATAATGCGATTTTCAGCTTTTTGGCTTTGCTAATGCTTGTTTGTAAAGCATTGTTAAAAAAACATTTAAAAATAGATGGAGGAACAGTAAACACATATCAAAGTATTTGAAACAATACATTGAATTCAATATTTATCTTTATAAACTGCATAGGTATTTTCCCCCCAAATACTTTTAACTTAGGAAACACTGAAAACGGCTAAAAGAATAAGGAAATGTCATAATTTAAAGGAGGGAGCTTGCTAAGACTTAATTTTCTTTCCGCAGGACCCGGAACTGAATCAAATGCTCCAGCCATTAAGTGGTCTTTAGCAGCCCAGAGAGTAGATTAATGGACCTCCCGGAGAACGGAAATTTCCTTTTCAGTCACGCCAAGTACACCTGCTTTAAATGCCAGTTGAGGGCAGCATCCCGTCTTTGTCCCAGTGCCAGAAATGCTGCCTTTGTGTGCCAAGGCATCATGCAATAGGTGGAATGTAAGAATCCAACTCTTGAATTCTGCTCTTTAGTCAAACACCTGTAGAAATATACCTGTTGCTGTGCTTTCACGGATAAGCTGGGAGGGTATGGGAGCAGCACAGCATGGGGATTGTTCGGTGAGGGCGGAAGCAGCACCCAAGGCAATAGCAAGAAAACCTCAATAAAATACAAATAAAAAGAAAAGCATTTTCCTGATGTGAACTGTTGATGCATAGAAGTCATTTAATGAAATGGATGTAAAAGAAGTTGTGCGCCAGGGGGAGGGACAAACAGTTGAAGGAAGAAAGAAATCTAATAAGAAACCAGCAAATGAGATTGATAAGAAACCTAACCCAGTCCTAAGCAATGGGTGGACCTAAGCTCTCGAAGTTTTGGTATTGTACACAGTTGGTCTTCCACAGCAAACAGCTAAAATGCGGTCTACAAGACCTAAAAATGTGGCTGATCATACTAATCTTGAAATGTTTTAAGTTGAGCTTTGGTCTTCCTTTTTCCCTGCCTCATTGTGTGTTGAAATCACAATGTTTTTTTTTTTTTAAACGGCGTTTATGCTGCACTTAGCATATTGTTACATAACTATTACATACGCTTTTGGTATCGTCCTCCCTAAACCACTTATTCTGGTGGGGAAGAAGTAGTCCAGATGATGAATCTAAAAAAAACACTTTTATTCAACCCAGAGTTTAACGCTACTTGATACTCTTCCCCCCTCCCCCCCACCCCCCCTCTATCGGTCCCTCCCTGGAACCTCCCTCCTTGGAGTGTCGATTTCGTGATGTGGGGAATAAGTCTTGGTGAGAGTGTTAATCGTACAGAAATTATTGGCCGGGTCGCAGCAGAGATAACTTAGTTATTTGCGACATGACTGATGCTGTTTGGAGCTGGCTGGTGAACGTTGGGGGTGTACGGTCGGTGTCATGGAGTTCATTCATTGGTGGGAGTATGTAAGAAGGTGTCTTCACTCCATATCAGAGGTCACGGATGTCTTGAGCTGTCGGGGAGGTGGTCACTGAGGAGGGTGGTGCATGTGTTCGGGATGCTGGTTTTCTTTTATTCCCATGGTCTTTGAACTCCTGGATCATGGTAGCCCAGTATTTTGCAATGGGTGTTCTGCATAGTCCTTTGTTTTCTTCTCTGCGTAAAGCTGTACTCTCTGCCTTTTCCCAGGTGCTCCACTGCCTCTTTCCAACTTTCTAGTGTAGGGGGGAGTACAAGCTTTCCACCGCACGATATTGCTTATTTGGGTACTTTTAACTCCAAGACTAAAAATTTTGTTGATACCTTGGTGTTTTTTTTCGGGCGGGGGTAAATACCTAACAGACAGGCCTCTAACTGCTCAAACTTGGGAAGAACCGTTCCTTCTACCAGCAAGTCCAGGACTCCCTCCCAGAACGGAGTGGAGCACAATACCACGGCATATGGGGAAAATCTGCCGGGGTCTGTTGGCATCTAGAGTATCAGTCACTGTTGTGCTGATCCTGTGAAGTCTGAAAGGGTTGCAGCAGGTCCTATGCAACATTTTTAATTGAATACATTTACATTTTGCATTTGGGGAAACGTGTCCACTCCTTCACGTGGTAGGGTTGCTCCCACCATTGTCTAAGTGAATGTAGAGACACCATAATGTGTTCTACCTTGGCCCTGTAAATCCATGTAATGAGCCGCCATCCATGCCCAACTGTGTGTAAGGTCTATAAGGTTTGAATCCGTGCATGGGTAGATGTTTCTTATATCCCTTCCACGTGTGCAGAAACCACCATGCTAGCTTATATTTATTGTTTTCATCTAATGTTCCTCCACCCACACCACTAAAAAGGGTATTGGGAGTTGCAGAAAGAGGGTTAAATAAAATTCTCCAGGATGAAGAATCCGCATTTGAACAATCTATATTTCATCACCAGGTCACACTTGTCACAAATGTGGAAAACTTAGCAAAAGTTTAATTTGATTCTTGTTTTTCAGTCACGTGTGCGAGTGTTAAACTGGACAAATTCTTCCTTATCAGCACAGCTGTACCAAATAATGACTCTGTGAAATTGGAAGTAAAACAAGCAGATAGGCTTTTACTTTCGCTGAATCAGTGCTCGGGGGCATATTCAGCCCCTGAGAACTGATTCTCACGGCAGAGGTACTGTTGGAAAGGGGAGAATCTCCCCTTTCCAATGGCACCTCTGCCCAGTGGATCCCTGCTTGGAGATCGCCACAGGAGAGCAATCCTCAAGCAGGGATCTAGACACCAGGGGTAGGGGAGCGGCCTTTTGGGCAAGGGCTTGTTCCTGCCCCCCCGGGCAGATTGGGGGGGGGGGGGGGCGGCATTACTCCCGATCTGGGGGGGGGGGTGCAGAAAATGCATTTGTTTGAGTTGGGAAACCTTTTTTATTAATCCAACCACTGTAGGTGTTTGAGAGTGTAACCAGACGGTAAAGGAATAGAATCCTAGTTGGGGCAGGGGGATAGGGGAGGTGGTTACCGACTTGTGTATTTATAGTACTACTAGGTCCCAATCTATGACTAAAAGCACTGAGAATATGCAAGTCATTATTTTCACACAGAACAAGAGGTCATTCGAAGTGTGACACATTTTACTGTTTAATCTAATGATCTAAAAATGTGTGGGGCTGCCTGGCATGGTCATGCCCCCACCCCAAGGAAATGGGGCAACAGTCTTTCTGCCCCACCCCTGGGGGCAGATGGGGCCAGATGCCCCCGTTATGCCCCCCAGGGCGGCAAAAAAAGCCCTCTAGGGTATTTATTTTTATTTGTTAAATATATTG